>CM060939.1:748738867-753738867 GCA_030765085.1 Allium cepa | reverse complement strand
AGAAAAATTCTACAAAAATCCTAAAAAATCATTTTTAATATATTTTCTAACATATATAAATTCTAGCCCCTAAGCCAATATAATTTGGCTGTAATTAATTTTTAATCCAAAATAGCATTTTCTTCACTGGAAACTTCATATAAATCCACACTAATTCAGAAAATTAGGAAAATTGAAACCCATTTCTAAGCTATTGTTTCTAATCTAAATTTAAACTCACAAGGCTATTGGATGTCATATAATAGGGTTTTCATATCAAAACATATCACAAAATTTATGTGAATTAGCATAAATCATCAACAACATATTGATATACAATTTTATCATCCAAAACATGGCAAAACATTTGCAGATAATTCGGATTTCATGCTGAAAACCAAAAAATATTATAAACTTGAGATGTAGTCATTATACACCTTAGTTTTGTGATTACAGATGTGGGATTTGTTGATACTCCCCCTTGAAATCCTAGCATTTATCTCCTCTTGAGCTTGCTAATGGTAGCCGGCCTTATCTTGTATTTTTGATTTGTGAATATGAAGTGAACATGAGTGTTGAGGGGTTTAAGGTTTAGGGTATAAGGATGTGCCTTGTTCCTATTTTGCTCTTGTATATTTTCAAACCTTTTCTTTTCTTTTCATTCTTTAGTTTGCTTATTTAATGTGGCACGACTACCCCTTATTTAATCACAAATCTCAATCCATTAATCATCTTACATTATTTTATTTAACTAATTAAACATCCTAAATAATGTTACTAAAAATATGGGTGTTATAGCCAGTAATAGAGATGAAGAGGAGACTCGAAATCCAAAAAGAAAGTGAGGAGATACCAAGGAGAAAATGTCGATCTGGATACCTATTTCTATTTTACCTTTTCTCCTTCTTTTTAATTCAAATCCAACCCCTCCTTAACCATCATTACGGCCAGCCTACTCTTGCACATTTTGTCGAAAATTCAAGCATCATATTTTTAGTATCAAAACCATAAACTTGTTCAAATCAATAGCCTGTATATCATCTTCAAATCAAACATTAAAGCCAGCACTTTCTTCAACCTGAGTTATCAAAAGAAAACCTGTAGATTATCAACAACAAAATCAAAGCTTGAGCATTTTTTCAATCTCGAGGCATGCATGCAGTTTTTAAATCAAGCATTTTATTCAAGCATATTCCAGTTTAAAAGTTTTCAAAGGCGAAGGCATTTCAGTTTCAAGCTGTTTCAAAATTTGGTGCTCTGTTCTACCTTCTTTAATCAGGTGAGTAACATCACAATTTAATTTGTTTAAGTATATAATTATGTTGCATGTTCATCTCGGAAAATAGTATGTTTGTGAATATATTTTTAAGTATAGCTTTGTGTGTGTGTATATGGATATATTGGTGTGCATACTGTGTATCAGGATTCTTTTCTCTGATTCTAGTTCCAGGCTTAAATTCAAATCAAAATTCACTTGTTATTTATCCAATCTTTGTTAAGACTTAAGTCTTGAACAAAGTATGTTTGTTGTATCACAGTTTTAAGTTTAAAAACTTGTTTAGGTTAAAACAATTTGTATTGCCTTTGAAAATAATAAAAAAACAGTGCACACTTAAATAAATTAAAGTACAATTATCATGATTAATGAATTCAGGGATATGAATCAAATACTTTAACTAAAATTTGATTTTTAAAACTAGAATCGTGATTTTTAGTAGAGGAATTTAAGTGCATTTCTGGTTTAACCAGAAATTGGAATTTGAGGGAATTCTGATGATCTCGTTACTCTGGGAGGTCGTGATTCTTTCTGGAGGAAGAAGAGTTGTCAGTGACTAGGGGGAAAATGGTAGAAGTGATGGCAGATCATGGTGGTGGAGGCGGCGACCGATTTAAGCTTTTAAACCTAGTTTTGGCCGAGTTAAGAGTTTGTGATCATCACAATCCCTCTGGTTGATCGTGTTTAGCGGGACTTAGGGAAACAGTCGTTTGGACATTGACGAAGGCTTGGTTGGAGGTGCTGATACTCCGGTGGTCGGAGAGATGAGGTTGAGGGGTTTTCTTTCAGGATGGTCTGTTTTCCAGGTTCGAGCAGTAATACTCGAATTTGATTTTGAGTTGATAATGGAGTTCTGACGGTTGTAGTTTGATCTGGGAATGATTGTTGACATGTGGGTATTGTCTTGGATGGTCGAAGGTGGTGGAACTACCGGTGCATATGCATGGTGAATTATTTGTGCCTGGTGAAGTTTGGTTTGAAGCAGGGGATATGTGCTCGAGTAACTCTCGAGTAATTTGAGTATTTGCTCGAAGTGATGAATAGTTTGGCTCGAAGCATTTTTAGGTTTGCTCGGGTCAGTTGATAGTTATAGGTTTTAAAACCTGCTTGCTTTTAAAATTTAAAATTTGAAACCATAGGTTTAGACAAAGTTTTAAAAATAAATTAAAATTATGGATTCAAAACTGAGTTTGTACCCTAGTTTTTCAAATTAAGTTTTATAAATTAAATTGTTTCAACAACTTAAATTGTTTAAAGTGTATTTTAAATGGTAAGAATTTAAAAGTAAATTTGGTTTAAATTCTTCAATTTTCTTTTATAAGATGAGTATGTTTTTAACATATGACTTTAAAAGTTGTAAATGGTTTTTATACTTTGTTAAAGTCAAAATTGTTTTCATTTTAAATTTTATATTTGAAATGAAAATTTAAAGTAAAATGTTTTCAAATGTGTTTGTGAATGATAATAAAATCATTTATAAGAAAAATATTTCATTTTAAAGTTAATAAGGATTTATGATTTGTGATTCATCAAATTATAAAGGTAAACTAATATCGATAATTAATTAATTAATTTAATAAATGGTTAAGGATTTGAATTAATTAATTAAGGTTGAAGTTAATTAATTAAGATTAATTAATTTGAAAATAAGATCATTAATTAGATAAGTTAAGGTTTTTAAATAATTATTATAAATTAATTTATCAAGTAACTAAGATCAATTAAGTTAAACACTTAATTAATTAAATAATTAGTGATTAATTAATTGGTTACTAAAGATAAATAAATTTATGATTAATAATAATTAATTTAAGTTAATTACTTAAGAATAGTAATTAAAGAATTGTTAATAGTTAATGAAGGTCATTAACTTGAGATTATTTAATAATTAATTAATGTGATTAATTTTAATAATTAATTAGATTAATTAATTAAAGATAATCGATTGTGAAATTGTTTTAAGTGTAATTACTTAATGAAAGTAACTAAAGAAGTCAATTAATTAATGTAATTAATTAAAGTAATGTGATTAGCTTAAGTTAATTAATTAATTTTAATTAATTTAAGATAATCATTGGATGATTGGTTAAGCATAATTACTTAACATAATTAATGTAATGTAATTACTTAGTGAAGTAATTAGTAATGATAATTACAGGATGTAATTAATTATAGGTTGAAAGTAAATTAAGTTTAATTACTTTGTGTAATTAATCAAAGGATCAATTAAAGATAATTAATTATGGAGTAATTTATTTATTTAATGAAGTAATTAAGGGTAGTTAGTTACTGAATGAGATTAATCAAGGATGATTAATAGATGTGGTTTAATTAAAGATTAAATGTAATTAATTTAATAGGATAATTAATTAAAGGTAGTTAGGGATCATTAATTAATATAATTAATGATGTAATTAAGGGTTGATTAATTAAGATTAATTAATCAATAATAAGTGATAAAAGTGTAATTAATTAATGTAATTAATTAAGGGTTAATGTAATTAATTATAGTTAATTAATTAATGAAGTAATTTAAGGATTAATTACTATATTTTGTTAAGAATAATTAATTTGATAAATTAATTAAAGGATAATATTTGAATGTAATTAAAGGATAATTAATCATGGATGATTAATTAAGGTGGATAATTAGAGGATAATTAATTAATTGATTTGTAATTAATTAATGGTTATGTAAGCAAGTTTTATAATGATGAAAGTAATTAATTTAATTTACTTTAAATTAATTAGAGATGAAGTAATTAATTCAATTCATTTTAAATCCTTGCTTATGTATGGATGGATGATATTGATTGCCTTGAATGGTTTGAAATCTCAGATATGAGATAAGTAATGTTGTGTGATATGGATGCATTAGCTGAAGTGTGATGATAATATGAATTATCTATATGTGATGATAATATGGATTATCCATTTCTGATGATAATGTGAATTATTTATTTGTGATGATAATGTAGATTATCTATTGTGATATGTGAATTATCTATCTATGTGTATATAGATAATAGAATTGAATTGTTTTAACTTTAAAACAACTTGGACCTAAAAGATGGCGTTTTGGATTTTGATGAGACCGGGATCGGATTTTCAAATGGATATCCGAAAACCAAATCGATCCAAATAAACGATAGGTCGTGAATCTCAAGTGAAGATGAAGATTCAGAGTGCAAGGGTTATCGTCGTTAACTCCGAGGGTTATTCCAAAATGAGTGTAACGAGATAATGCCTTCGGTTTCATTCGAACCCAAAACGAACTTGTATGGATTGAATGCTTTTAGAATATCGTTAGGTGACGATGAGCATTCTAAGAGATGTGTTCTCTAAAGGTAATCGTAGTCTCAAGTATCGTCAACCGAAAATGGCTAAAACAGGGGAGGTGCAGCAAGGCTAAGTGGGTCATGCCCAAGTAGGATGAGATTTTCCCCTGTCTAGAGGACCCATTTTATTCGGATGTATGGGCAGTTGGTCGCGACAACTTCTGGGGTTGTCTTGTTTAGGACTGTCCAGTAAGGAATGGTTCTGCCCTTGTGTTGCATGGGATTTAGGGTGGATCCTGGGTACGGTGATCTAGGCCCCGTACTGTGATGGGCGATACCCCAGTAGACCTGCCATTGATGGAAACCTGTTCTTTCTACATGCCCTTACGGTTTTGATTGTACTACCCACTTTTGTGGCTTGTAGCTAGAATTTAATCATGTAACAATTTCAGGTATTTCTTATTTATTTGAGAACCCTATGCCTATTATAATATCATCGGATTTCCTATCAAATGTTTGGTTAGCGTAAGGTAAAAACTTACCCATGTTTATGTGTGGGGAGTCTTACGTGATACCTTTTCTTTCAATGGTTTTTCAAAGTTGAGCAACTTCAACCTGTTACTCACACCAGACCAATGTCTGACCCGAAGTTTATTCTGTTTTTCTTAAACTCTTAAGTACTCAAAATTTTACGGGTAGCCAAGGGATTCAGATTAGCTTTGATGAATTGTGGAGGAGCAATGGAGCATGAGGCTTCAGCGTTGTAGATATTTATAGTGTTCCGCTGTGATTGATATCTCTGTGTTGTATTGAGTTGTAATAACTAGACATGTGTTTATAACTGTCTAATATGTGTTGTATAAGCTGTGTAACTCTGATATATGTTATATACTATGTAAATCTTATGTGATTAATATAAATTATTCGTTCCGCTGTTGAGATTCTAATGTTGTTTCTTTCTTTCTTCTCTATCTTTTCTCTTTTCTATCCCTTTCTTTCTTATTCATGATGCGTCATTCTGGGCTAAAGAAGACGGGTCATGACAGTTGGTATCAGAGCGCTAGGTTGAATGAATACCTAGGATTTGGAGTGATTTCCTTCTTGAGAGAGCTTATTTGTAATTCTAACATACATACATACATACATACATACATACATACATACATATCTATTTCTACCTATTTGTCAAATTACCTGTTCGGGTTTTCCAATATGAGTCCTAAAGGTAGATGGGGTAGTGGTGTGTGTAGCACAACTACCAATGGAAGGAGTCTGAGTGATTGAGGATGGAAGTGTATATGTCGAGACTGTAGGCCTAATACCATCTCGAGTGAGTTTTGCCGTGGTGTAAGTATTTCATCGATCTCTGAAGGAAGTCTTTGAGGTTCAGAGTCCATCTTTGAGATGCAAGTGTGGATGGGTAGAATTTGGATCTATCGGTTGGGCAGAAGCGAGTGATGGTATCTTAGCAACCTCAGAAAATAGTAGCTGTGTGATGAGATGCAGTGAATATGGATGTCTCTGAAGATGTTTTCTTTTGGGGCAAGTTTAAGGAAGTTTGTCTGTTTTGTTGTTGTGGCTGAGTTCAACAAGGTGGTTCTATTTGGCTTTGAGGCCCGAGTTTATCGAGTAGCTTCTGTTTAAGGAAGTCTTTGAATCTATGGCAGCGTTGTTGCTCGGGGTATTCTGTGTGTCGTCAGAGGGTCTTTTGGCTTAGCAGCTTTCTGGAGGTGAAGTTCAGAAGCAGCCGAGTGGATCCATTTCCCGATGGATTGGATAGATAAACATAAGCTGTTCTGATTGGTAAAGAGAGAACAGTTTTCTTTGGAATTAGGCTAGAAGGATCGAAAAAGTGACTTGCGATAGTTTGAGTGATCTCTTGAGTTATCAGAGATTTTTCCGGATGCCTTCAGGAAAGTCAAAGGTTTGCCTTTGCATCCGAAGATTTGGTTTTGTATCGACTATGATTCCAAGAGTGGTACCAGTGGTTCAGATTAGCAGAAGGATGGTTCCTAGAGAGGGTTTGGGTGAAGCAGCTCAGGATTTGGTGGAATTTTTTAGTTTTCTCTTTGTGGATCTGATGCACCATATTTTCATGATGTGTTGTCTAGTTTGCACTCGTGTTCATCATCATCATTTTCATCTGATCCAGATCAGAGTTGTGCAACGGAAGCAATTTGGGAGTGCATCTGCTTTGTCTTTTCTGGAAAGGAGAAGTAAGATCGGTCTTCTGTTGTTTGTGGAGTAGAGTCATGTTCTTGACCTTGGTTGATTGTGAGAGGATCATTTTGATGGGTTGTTTTTGGTCCCATTTGTATCTAGATGCATCAGCAAGGTTGAGATGATCAGTAAGGATGTAGGCGGCCCAGGATCGTCCAAGGAGTTTTAAGGATAAGAGACAAAGGAATTTGGATTCCGGAGTCGAAGATTGATTTTGGATAAGATTTCTCCGATCCAAGGAGCTATAAGATTTGGTAAGACTGGGAAGCTAGCTCCGAGGTGTATTGGATCTTTTCTGTATACTTATGAGGATAGGTGCTTTGGCTTTCAGGAGTTGAATTGCCAGTTTGGATAGCTGGGATTCAATGTGTTTCAGGTATCTCTGAGGGAGTACGTGTATGATCTATCTTTGGTTGTGGCACCAGCAGTTCAAGAGGATTTGGTAGTTGAGTCAGACTTGTCTGTGGTCTGATACCCTGTAGATCAAGATGAGTAGAAGCTCTGTAGCTTTTAGTATAGATTGTTTGGATTCTGTAGAGGGAGTATCCCTATATTTTTACCTGGGAAACTCTAAGAAGTACTAACCAGAATTTTGTCTGGATAGTTAGATTGTTTGATTGAGTGATTTGGTTGCTGTGGTTGTTAGCATATGGTTGATAATATATGCTTGTAGTTAAAATTAAAATCTTAATGAGATTATTAAATTACCTTTGCTTTTAAATTTCAGGGATGAAATTCTTTTAAGGGGGAGGAATGTGATGACCCGAATTTTGAGCAATATCAATTTAATAATCTGTATTAAAAATTGAATTAATTTGATAATCTTTGTTAATAAGATTTGAATTGATTTAATAATCTTCCTTTAATAAATATTTAGTTGAAGAATTTTATCTTTTAAAAGCTAATAAAATATTTTCTGTTTATAATGTGTGTATATATATATATATGTATATATTGTAAATGGATAAGCTTTGGTTTGAAATTTAATAAATAAATAAAATCTTGTTTTTAAATTCTAATATATATATATATATATATATATATATATATTTCATAATTTGGAAATTATGGTTTAATTTAATATATAACTTTTCAAAGCTATTTAATAAATAACTATATGGTTTTAAATACTTAAGGTAAATGATTAATTGTTTAAATTATGTTTTAGCTTAAGTTTAAATTTAAATTAATTAACAAAAATATTTGTTTTATTTTCTTTCTTAAATATTACTTGATAAGTATGATTTGAAATTTTATATTGAAGTTTAAAATACAATTTGCAAATGATACATTAATTCATTTAAGTAATATAAGTAATTTATATACGACAAGATAATTTCTTTTATAAATTATTTAAAATTGAATAAAAGTGTTATTTCCAAATAACAATTATAATATATTATTTTTATAAATATATGTGGATTTTAATATAAATAGAATTTTTTATTTTCAAAATTTAATGTGTAGTTATATATCCATATATGTAACTTGAATTTTAAAATTTGATTTTAAAATATTTAATTTGAATTTGGAATTTATTTCGAAATTCAAAGGAGTAGATACTTAAAAAAAATTGATTTTAAAGAGATAGGTACAAGCTTTTATTTGTATACATGTAATTTGTTTTATTTTATTTTTCTAAAAATTAATTTACAAATATATAGAAAAGTATTTAATAAATAAGAAGAAAAGGGATTTTATTTAAATAAATAAAAATAAGTAAAATTACTTAATGGACAAGTGTAATTACACTAAGGCCTCATAATAACATGTGTTAAGCAAATGTAAATAGATTAGACAAGTGTCATTTATGTTTTTAATTTTTCTTCTTAAAAAAAAATCATCTTAACTTATAAAACATACTTTTCCTCCTTTTCATTTCTTTTCTAAATCTTCATTTTCAAAAGTTTAGACAAAAACTTCAGCTGAATCAATATTTAAAACAAAATCAGTAACTGAACTCTCAAACAAGAAATCATGTTCAAATTCAAAATTAGTAATCATCCATTTCAAACAGAAATCAAAACCCAAAAACCCTGTACAATTTTTCAACACAAAATCTATAACTCAAATGTTCTTCAAACCAGAAACCGTTTCCAAATCAATAACCTGTAGTTTCATTTTCAAGATCAAAACCATAAACTTATTCAAATCAATAGCCTGTGTATCATCTTCAAATCAAACATTAAAGCCAACACTTTCTTCAACTTGAGTTATCAAAAGCAAACCTGTAGATTATCAACAGCAAAATCAAAGCTTGAGCATTTTTTTCAATCTGGAGGCATGCATGAAGTTTTTAAATCAAGCATTTTATTCAAGCATATTCCATTTTAAAAGTTTTCAAAGACGAAGGCATTTCAGTTTCAAGCTGTTTCAAAATTTGGTGCTCTGTTCTACCTTCTTTAATCAGGTGAGTAACATCACAATTTAATTTGTTTAAGTATATAATTATGTTGCATGTTCATCTCTGAAAATAGTATGTTTGTGAATATATTTTTAAGTATAACTCCATGTGTATATATATGGATATGTTGGTGTGCATGCTGTGTATCAGGATTCTTTTCTCTGATTCTAGTTCCAGGCTTAAATTCAAATCAAAATTCACTTGCTCTTAATCCAATCTTTGTTAAGACTTAAGTCTTGAACAAAGTATGTTGGTTGTATCATATTTTTAAGTTTAAAAACTTGTTTAAGTTAAAACGATTTGCATTGCCTCCGGAAATAATAAAACAGCAGTGTAAACTTAAATAAGTTAAAATTCAATTATCACGAATCATGAATTCAGGGATATAAATCAAATACTTTAACTAAAATTTGATTTTTAAAACTAGAATCACGATTTTTAGTAGAGGGATTTAAGTGCATTTATGGTTTAACCAGAAATTTGAATTTGAGGGAATTCTGATGATCTCGTTAGTTTAGGAGGTCGTGATTTTTTCTGGAGGAAAAAGAGTTGTCAGTGACAAGGGGAAAAATGGTAGAAGTGATGGCAGATCATGGCGGCGGCGGCGGCGACCGATTTAAGCTTTTAAACCTAGTTTTGGCTTAGTTAAGAGTTTGTGATCATCACGATCTCTCTGGTTGATCGAGTGTAGCAGGACTTGGGGAATCGGTCGTTTGGACATTGACGAAGGCTTGGCTAGAGATGTTGATGCTCCGGTGGTCGGAGAGATGAGGTTGAGGGGTTTTCTTTCAGGATGGTCTGTTTTCCAGGTTCGAGTAGTAATACTCGAATTTGATTTCGAGTTGATAATGGAGTTCTAACGGTTGTAGTTTGATCTGGGAATGATCGTCGACATGTGGGGATTGTCTTGGATGGTCGAAGGTGGTGGAACTTCCGATGCGTATGCACGATGAATTGTTTGTGCCTGGTGAAGTTTGGTTTGAAGCAGGGGCTTTGTGCTCAAGTAACTCTCGAGTAATTTGAGTATTTGCTCGAAGTGATGAATAGTTTGGCTCGAAGCATTTTTAGGTTTGCTCGGGTTAGTTGATAGTTACAGATTTTAAAACCTGTTTGTTTTTAAAATTTTAAATTTGATTTTAAAATTTGAAATCATAGTTTAGACGAAGTTTTAAAAACAAATTTGAAGTATGGATTCAAAACTGAGTTTGTACCCTAGTTTTAAAATTTAAATTAAGTTTTGTAAATTAAATTGTTTCAACAACTTAAATTGTTTAAAGTGTATTTTAAATGGTAATAATTTAAAAGTAAATTTGTTTTAAATTCTTCAAGTTTCTTTTATAAGATGAGTATGTTTTTAACATATGATTTTAAAAGTTGTAAATGGTTTTTAGGCTTTGCTAAAGTCAAAATTGTTTTCATTTTAAATTTTATATATGAAATGAAAATTTAAAGTAAAATATTTTCAAATGTGTTTGTGAATGATAATAAAATCATTTATAAGAGAAATGTTTTCATTTTAAAGTTAATAAGGATTTAATGATTTGTGATTCATTAAATTATTAAGGTAAATTAATATGGATAATTAATTAATTTATTATATAGTTGAAGTATTTGAATTAATTAATTAAGGTTGAAGTTAATTAATTAAGATTAATTAATTTGAAATTAATATCATTAATTAGATAAGTTAAGATTTTTAATTAATGATTAGAAATTAATTTATCAAGTAATTAATATTAATTAAGTTAAACACTAAATTATTTAAATAATTAGTGATTAATTAATTGGTTATTAAAGATAAATAAATTTGTGGTTAATAATAATTAATTTAAGTTAATTACTTAAGAAAAGTAATTAAAGAATTGTTAATAGTTAATGAAGGTCGTTAACTTGAGATTATCTAGTAATTAATTAATGTGATTAATTCTAATAATTAATTAGATTAATTAATTAAAGATAATTGATTATGAAATTGTTTTAACTGTAATTACTTAATGAAAATAATTAAAGGAATTAATTACTCAATGTAATTAATTAAAGTAATGTGATTAGTTTAAGTTAATTAATGAAGTTTAATTAATTTAAGATAATCATTGGAAGATTGGTTACGCATGACTACTTAATGTAATTAATGAAGTGTAATTACATAGTGAAGTAATTAGTAATGATAATTATATGATGTAATTAATTAAAGATTGAAAGTAATTTGAATTTAATTACTTAGTGTAATTAATCAAAGGATTAATTAAAGATAATTAATTATGGAGTAATTTATTTATTTAATGAAGTAATTAAAGGTAGTTAATTACTGAATGAGATTAATCAAGGGTGATTAATAGATGTGGTTTAATTAAAGATTAAATTTAATTAATTTAATAGGATAATTAATTAAAGGTAATTAGGGATCATTGATTAATATAATTAATGATGTAATTAAGGGTTGATTAATTAAGATTAATTAATCAATAATAAGTGATAAAAGTGTAATTAATTAATGTAATTAATTAAGGATTAATGTAATTAATTATAGTTAATTAATTAATGAGGTAATTAAAATATTAATTAATATATTTGGTTAAGAATAATTAATTTGAGAAATTAATTAAAGGATAATTACTTGAATGTAATTAAAGGATAATTAATTAGGGATGATTAATTAAGGTGGATAATTAGAGGATAATTAATTAATTGATTTGTAATTAATTTATGGTTATGTAAGCAAGTTTTATAATGATGAAAGTAATTAATTTAATTTACTTTAAATTAATTAAAGATGAAGTGATTAATATAATTTATTTTAAATCCTTGCTTACGTATGGATGGATGATATTGATTGCCTTGAATGGTTTGAAATCTTAGATATGAGATAAGTAATGCTTTGTGATATGGATGCATGGGTTGAAGTTTGATGATAATATGAATTATCTATATATGATGATAATATGGATTATCCATTTGTGATGATAATGTGAATTATCTATTTGTGATGATAATGTATAGTATCTATCGTGATATGTGAATTATCTATCTGTGTGTGTATATAGATAATAGAATTGAATTGTTTTAACTTTAAAACAATTTGGACCTAAAAGATGGCGTTTTGGATTTTGATGAGACCAGGATCAGATTTCTAGATTTGGATATCCGAAAACCACATCGATCCAAATTAACGATGGGTCGTGAATCTCAAGTGAAGATGAAGATTCAAAGTGCAACGATTATCGTCGTTAACTCTGAGGATGATTCCAAAATGAGTGTAAAGAGATAATGCCTTCGGGATTTTTGAACCCGGAACGAACTTGTATGGATTGAATGCTTTTAGAAATCGTCAGGTGGACGATGAGCATTCTAAGAGATGTATTCTCTAAAGGTAATCGTAGCATCTAGCCTCATCAACCGGGAATGGCTAAAACATGGGAGGTGCAGTAAGGCTAAGTAGGTCATGCCCAAGTAGGACGAGATTTTCCCCCATCTAGAGGTCCCTTTTTATTCGGCTGTGTGGGCAGTTGGTCGCGACAACTGCTGGGGTTGTCTTGTTTGGGACTGTCCAGTAATGAATTGTTCCGGCCTTGTGTTGTAGGGGATTTAGGGTGGATCCTCGGTACGGTGAGCTAGGCCCCGTACTGTGACGGGCGGTAAGCCAGTAGCCCTGCCATTGATGGAAACCCATTCTTCCTAAGTGCCCTTACGGTTTTGATCGTATTACCCACTTTTTTGGCTAATAACTGGAATTTAATCATGTAACAATTTCAGCTATTTCTTATTTATTTGAAAACCCTAGACCTATTATAATATCACCGGATTTCCTATCAAATGTTTTGCTAGCGTAAGGTAAAAACTTACCCATGTTTATGTGTGGGGAGTCTTACGTGATACCTTTTCTTTCAAAGGTTTTTCAAAGTTAAGCAACTTTAACCTGTTACTCACACCAGACCCATGTCTGACCCGGAGTTTATTCAGTTTTTCTTAAACTCTTGGGTACGCAAATTTTTACGAGTAGCCAAGGGATTCAGGTTAGCTTTGAGGAATTGTAGAGGAATAATGGAGTAGGAGGCTTCAGCGTTGTAGATATTTATAGTGTTCTGCTATGATTGGTATCTCTGTATTGTATTAAGTTATAATAACTAGACAAGTGTTTCTAACTGTCTAGTATGTGTTGTATAAGCTGTGTAACTCTGATATATGTTGTATACTATGTAATATCTTATGTGATTAATATAATTTATTCGTTCCGCTGTTGAGATTCTGATGTTGTTTCTTTCTTCCTTCTCTATCTTTTCTCTTTTCTATCCCTTTCTTTCTTATTCATGATGCATCATTATGGGCTAAAGAAGACGGGTCATGACATGAAGTCTAAATCTGATCTAAATAAATTAAATAAAATCGTTATTTTATTTTGTTTTGTAATTAAAGTTTAATTTTGGTAATATATTTATGTTATATATAATATGATTGTTAACTAGCCCTTTCTCAAGGCAGTACACATGTGGATTTAACCCAACGGACTTCATGGTCATTAAGGAAGAAAGTCCGAAGAGATGGTTACTAGGATTGAAGATCGATTAGATTTGAAACAATGAACTGTAGTTGAATGGATTCAGATGGAAAACGTTCAAAAAAGGGCTAAGTATGGAACTTGAACTCCCTTAGAAGAGGGATTGGATCGGAATATTTACTCTATAAAAATGATCGGAATAGAGGTATCGAAGTAAAGGGATCGGATTAAACAGGATGCACACAACACAACTCAATAATGATCGCTCCATTACTCAACAACCACGATGCGGATTTAAGTGAAACTTTGGAAATAAGAACAATGGACCCTAGGGAGTCAACCATAAGGATCGCACAACAAATAGAGCATGTTGGATGGATCGACCCTCTTACCTCCATTAAGGGATAAGCTATAATCATCTTTCATGGCATATTACAGCAACGATCGATTAATCACTCAACATCTACAGATTCAGTTGTTTCGAAACTTAGAGTACAAGCATATTACAACATAAGGAACACCCCATAGGGACCCCATCCCCTAAATCCCCCAATATAGGGATCAATCCATATCCCTATTATTGGCTCTAATGGGCCCCAAACATTTTGGGCAAGCTTGCCTTAGCTTCAGGGTTCTAAATCCAGGTTTTGAGGGAGATATTTTCACGTCTTCTCCTATAAATACAGTAGGCATGACATCAAAAACGAGATCTTCTTTTTGCTTCACTTCTATCATCTACCTAGGTTACACTTTTCCATTTTTAGTCTTGGATTTCATGGGTTTGTAACTACAATTAGCAGTAAAAATGGATAAAAGGAAAATCTTTGGAGTGGAAGTAGGCCGGAGTTAGCTAAACAACTATAAATCCGTGTCTCTCTTTACTTGCTTTCGTTTTAATTTTTCTCTTCATTTATTTCTCTTCGTATTTCTATAATTGGATTGGACATTGATGATTTCACATACAATTAGATGTTGGTAGCTATTTTTATGCCAACATTTTGGTGCTTTTACTAAGAAAGCCAGCCCTCGTGGATTTGGAGTTCAAATTTGGAATTAACTAGATAGCTTAGATTTGGAGCAATGGTTAAACAATCAACAAGGAGAACGCTACCGGTAAGGAACCATCATGGAGGGAGTCCGAAGGCTTCCTCAAGAGCTAGAGATAATCAAGCATATATATACAACACTAGGGATGAAATGGAAACGATGATGGACTATATACATGAAAGGATGCTGAAAAGACAGGAGGAGATGATGCAGAATTTACTCCAACAAATTGGATAAGCTGGACAACAAAACCAAGGGAATAGAGTAGCAGGAGCCGGTGATAACTTAGATCAAGGAGTTGAAGCAGTAAGAATCGATGGAAATAGAAACCAGGAACATGGAATCAAAGCTATTGGAAAAAGGAATGGAACAAAGCAGCCGGGGGCAGTCTCCGACCATCTTAGAGGGATCGGCCTGAATCCCCAAAGTATTGGGGAATGCCCCCATGTCTAGTTGATCGTGCTGCTAGAGGACATAAAGTCGATCCCATGGATCTTGGTGCAAATCAAAATTTGGATGCACGTCTGGGGAAATATGTTCCAGAATACCCTTATGGACTCAAGGGGCAGTTTGGAAATAATGATAGGAGACTACCGTTGGATGACAATGACAGGTTTGTAGAGATGATCAGACGAGTTATGCGTGGAGGACTGGCGAAAGGGATTTGGAGGATGCAAATAGAAGTTCATTCACTCCTAACATTAGGAATGCTAGGAATCCACCGGAGTTTAAACTACCAACACTGGAAGTATATGATGGAAAGTCGAACACAACTACACGTACGATGAGATATATACGACACGTGGAAATACTGTAGGCATTAGAGAAAGTCATGGCATGATGCTTTCCCTGTTTCTAACGAATATGGTTGCACCGTGGTTCAGGCAGTTGGAGAGTGGTTCTATTGGCACATGGATGGAATTGGACGAAAATTATGAAGTGTTTTAGGATTCACATTTTGAGACCCAATGATGTGATGAGTCCGGAAACACTGAAACAGAAGACCAAAGAGTCTTAAAAGAGTTTTCTAACAAAGATTTAATTCTGCAGCGGCATCGGTGGATCGGCTAGATCCATCAACAATTTTGATGATAGCTGTATTAAGAATCACCGACGGCACAGATTTCAAGGAATCGTTTGCACTAGATCCACCTATGGATCTCGGGGAGTTTTATCATGAAGCGGAAAGTTTCCTGCGGTAGGAGGATGCACGAGCCGACAAACCAGAGGTGAACGTTGTGGAAAGAAGAGGATCATTAGGAGGTGTAAACAAGAATGATAAAGGCAAAGGAAAACTAGATAATGGATATGATGGGACGAAAAGGTGATGAAAAGAGTGGGAACTAAAGTTCTCCTCCTACTCAGATTTGATGAAAAGCCTAAAACTGATTTATCTGGATAAGGGGGCAACTCCCCCTTCGAAAAACAGCAAGGAGGGATCCCATGGAGCAGGATCGTATTTCTAGAAAGTACAGCCTGTTCCACGAATTGAACGGGCACACCGGGAATGAATGCAGGCATTTAAAGGACATGATTAAGGAGCACGTCAGGAACGACAGACTTCCGCAGTATGTGAGGAATCAGGCAACGGTGGTGCAACAGGAGCAGCCATCGTCTGCATCAAATAGAAACAAGAATGACCCTGGATCTGGATCATGGGTCGTCATCGACTAAGGGACTGACCTAATTGCTTTTGAGAAAACTGATTGGAGTAGTTGGAATTAGATTCCATAGTTGACCCCAATTGCAAGTGGAAGATTGATAGAGTTAGGGGTATACCTTAGGGGCATTATTTAATTTGTTACATATATCTAACTCGTTGACCAATCTTGTTCGAAATAAATGGTATTTTCTTCTTATTATATACTTGACATAACATGATTATATTAATTAGTTAACTTAATTAAAAGTGTATTTAATATAAAAATCCATAAATGTTATATTTTTTGATAGTGGTTACAAAGTGTTGTAACCACGAATAATTTATCACAACGAAACAAATATTCCATTTTAAATATTTCTTGTCAAGATGCATCGAGATTGGATATCCATGTATCCATCGAGACTGGAGTATGTAACGCTCTTCAAATGTTGGGCAGTATATTACTCATGACTGCCAGAGGCACCTAGGTGTTACATACTAATACTTATTGGATAACTATGGAATGACTCACTCGATAGTTTTCTATTGGTTAATATAACTAAGGTCAAACAGAAAATATTGATGTGACTGATTTACATGGTTCTCTCGACTAGGCTTTGGAGAGGTCTAGGGGTGGCTAAAAGATAGGGAATTGGCTTGGAGATAATGGGTTGACATCAAGTGAGAATGGGCAAAAAAATTTCCATGTTTCTCTCAAATACAACCCTATATATATACATATACACATGTATGTATATATGTATGTATTTATCTCTAAAATAATGACTGACCTTTTTTGGCCGCCATTACCTTCTACATTGCTGTTAAAGCATAACTCTCAATCTACTCCAAAATTTCAAATATATTTCAAATTATTAATACTATTCGATAGTTAGAGGTCGGTGCCTTCGGACTTGCAATCTGATGAATCAAGAACGGTAAAAGGAAGGGAAGTCATTGCTTCAACGTGGATTCAAAGGCATACAATAATATATTATTTTATATTAAATAAGTATTGCCAAAATCAATGTACTTGTTTTTAAAAATAATATTTCAACTTTGAAAAATCTCCATATTTTTTCTAAGCTCTAATTTATGATCCTAGATTTTCGAAAATTGTAAAATTTGAACTTTCATCAATAAATTATTTTTTGTTAATTATTTATGGATGAAAACATTATTTTATTCATAACATATACAAATTAAAATACTAGAATTATTATGTTTGCAAAAATAAGTTAATTTTGAATTATAAATAATTATTAATAATTGTTCTCTCTCTTTCTATGTGTATATTTATCTATATATAAATGTTTAATGTTTATATATTATATATAATATATTTATACATACAAATGTGTGTGTGTATTTTGTTACATATATACATGCACATATTTGGATAACATACATGACATACAAATTAAGCTAATATATCTATTGCGATGTAAATCCCAACATCTACATATGGGCATATTATACCTTTCATAGATTATTATATTACGCATGCACTCACACATATATGTATATGATACATTTATGTATAAACTAAATCAAATAAAATTAATTTCGTATCTTAATATATTTGAATTTAAATAAAATAAATGATTTTATTTAAATGAAATTTAGAAATGTTCTAATTCAGTTAGACTTCATAGGCCCAATAAAGTTTCAATAGGATAAAATTTTAGAAATTCAACTATAACTTTCGTTGTAGGCTAGTCCAGTCCCAACAACTAGTGTAGGAGGGAAGTTGTAGTCGTATGTGGATTTGGCGGCATGGGTCCGCACTTGTGAGAGGGTTTTGGATTTTTGTGTCTTGCCAATGAGTGGGGAGATTGTTTACTACTTGGCATTTATAGGGAGAGGCCCTGAATTGCTGGGATGTAGTGGTGGCAAAGACTGAGGGAAAGATCGTTTGGGGAGAGTCTAGGAGATGTTTTGAGATGAATTTTCTTTCCAAAGTAGAGGTGGAAGTACAACTGGAGAGGTTTATACACTTGCGGAAGGGAGAGATGTCAGTAAAGGAGTGTGTGAGCCAATTTAATTAGTTGGCTAGGTTCAGGATGGAGTTGATAAATACCCCTCACAAGAAAGCTTTAAAGTTTGCTAAAGGGCTGAATCAACCTCTTCAAGATTTGGCTCTAAGACATATCCTCGTAGGTGCGACTTATGAGGGTTTGGTGGAGATGGCTTTGCAGAATACCATCTCCATAGAAGAAATGAAGGAAGAACCAAGGAAGTTTGAAGGGAAGATGCCATAGTAGAATCAGCACAAGGGCAGATGAGGACCTATGCGGAAGATTAAGAAGTGGGAGATGTAGTGTATGAGACATGGAAAGAGGGGGCACTTTGTTAAGGAGTGCAAGATAGACATCTCGAAGATCAAGTGTTACAACTATAATCAATTGAGGCACATGAAGAGGGAGTGTCCATCACCACAGAAGACCTCTACCAAGGTAGTGATAGAGTTTAGGGTATTCCATATGGACAATTATGTAATTTGTTACATATATCCAACTCGACAACTAGTCTTGTTCGAAATAAAAGGTGTTTTATTTCTATTATATGCTTGATATAATGTGTTAAATTAATTAATTTAATTAAAAGTATATTTAATGAGAAATCCATAAATGGTATGTTTTATGATAGTAGTCACAAAGTGTTGTAACCATGAACAATTTATCATAATAAAAACAAATATACCATTTTAAATGTTTATAGTCAAAATGAATCGAGACTAGATATCGATGTATCTATTGAGACTAGAGTATGCAATACTCTCCAAATGTTGGACAGTGTATTACTCATAACTGCTGCGGCACCTAGGTGTTACGTACTGATGGTTATTGGATAATTACGGAATGATTCACTCGATGGTTTTCTGTTGGACAATATAAGTAAGGTCAAATAGAAAATATTGATGTGACTGATTTACATAGTTCTCTAGACTTGAGAATACTATAGATCTTTAATATGAAAGTTCTGCTTTGATTAGAGTAAAATCATAATACGATGTCCATCGATTGACTATAGTTAGGTCGAATGGAAGTATTGGAAGTGAAGCATTATTCAAGAGAGGGTTCAACTCCTTGGTTATATAGGGTTAGTATTACGGTCAACTCCGGTCAACTCAAAGTCAAAGTCTCTGACCATAGCAGTTTGGTTAATAACAATAATAATTATTATTGAACCAAGGACTTTATGTTTGGACTATGGGATTGAATATTGATGATATTTGAATTTTAAACAATGTCAAATTACATACACTACAACAGAACTGGGCTTTCATAGCGTTCAGAGAACGTTATTACAACCTACCAGAGCGTTTCAAAGAACGCCATAGAACGACAAGCTATGGTAGGCCATTGGCATTACATAGCATGGAGGAAAACGCTATAATAAACAATAGCGTTTATAAACGATCATAGCGTTTGTAGCCTACCATAGTATTTATATTTTGTTATTAAAAAACATGCTATAGGAAATATTATCCTGCAATTGATTTCTATAGCGTTTTCTGGGCATATTTTATAGCATTTCAGCATACCATATTATAGCGTTAAGACGATATTTCAATAGCGTTTCTTATCGTGCTTGTATAGCGTTGACGATTTTCTATTATAGCGCCGTTGATGCATAAATCATACATCACATGCAGTTTCGATAGCGTTTTGTTAATCAATAGCGTTTATGTAACGTAATTCCTTGTAATATTAATTTATAACACTTATCTGTTTCCGTTTCATCTTTTTATTATATTATATTATTATTACATACATACATACAGATACACACACACACATATATATAGTTGCACAATAATTTTGAACTCTACATTGCATATTATGATCATTGAACAGTGAAACCAAATCAACTAATTACACTTAGCTAGAGAGCCCACCGTGAGACTCGAGAACAATGAAACCACTGCGTAGAGAGTTCACAACCATTAAAATTAAGGCTAAAGCACACTCAATAAAAGCATTCATTTCTTATAATAACATCCCAATCTAGGTCATAATAAACAGTTCGCCTCAAACATTACATAATAACAACATTATCTAGCATAATGTACTAATACAAGTATGAAGAAAACATAAGCATATTACTTAGCCCAGGCATCCATCTTTCCCATCATTTTTCCAATCACAGGAGCTACCTTAGGATTTGCTTGATGTTTCTCTAAACTGCAGGATTGTAACGACCCAGAATTTTATTTAATCAAAATTTGGATATTTAATTAATTTTAAATATTAATAAGTGAATTTATAAGTCAAATAAATTTTTATTTGAATTATTGGATTTAATTGAATAATTAAATCGATAATTTAATATGTTAAATTATGGAAATAATTGAAAAATGAGTTAAATATGATTGAAAATGACTTGTAAAATTTTATTTTATCATATTAAAGTTAGAACGATGTTTTAGAACTTTTAAAATCGAATTAAAAGTTAATTTATGAAAATTGAATATTTTAATATTTAAATCGACTAGTGAAAATAGTCAATTTTTGAACAGTCTCAGAATTGAACGAAACCAGTTCCATTGGATACGTAATAGTTAGTTATTACCGGATTTCAATTTTCGTGTCAATCGGAGTTATCGTTTGATCGTAGCAGCTCGAAACGCCTCGAATTATTTTTAATAATTAATTTGGCGAGTTAAAATAGCCATTTTTCAAAAAGTCTCGGATTTCGACGAAACCAGTTTCATCGGATCCGTAACGTGATATTATTGTATGGTTTCAAATTTCGTGTCAATTGGATTTACCGTTTGTCCGGTACAAATTAAAACGCCTAGAAAATCGTTTAAATCGGTTTAATTTAAATTGAACGTTTATTGCCATAACTCGCACATATGTCCGAATTAGCTTCCGAAACCTGTTCCATTGTGTCCAGAACGTGGGGTAAACCCTAGAAACGCTGGTTACGGCGCGTAAATCGGAGTTCGGAATTTCCGGAATGAATAGTGTTTCGTTCGTTTCCTATAAATAGACACCCTACCCTTCATAAATAAAAAAAAATATAATAACTAAACCTAACCCTAGCCGCCACTGATATAAACAACGGCCAGAAACTTCTCTCCTTCCTCCCTCGATTACTCCAAATCCATCAACAATTAGACGAAACTTCCAACTACAAAGAGGTAGAGCATGAAGAGATCTCGAGATCCAACGGTGGAGATCGCGTTTGGAGCCATGGATCGACGTGGGGAGGGGTTTGAAGGAGGCGCGTTCGGCTTCGAACTGCGTGCAAACGCTGCGACCGAGTGGGGCCGCGCTTGGGCCGGTGGTGGCTCTGGGGGAGGCGCACGCAATGATAGTTCTTGATCGTGTCGAAGTGGTGTGTGGTTGGTGAAAAATTTAACCCTAAATTTATGCTATGGGTTTTCACGTACTGCATATGCAAACGAGAGGGAAGGAAGAAGGGTTGTTGCATGGAACGGCCAAGATGCAAGCAACAGGATCTAGCGGCCAGTAATTGGTTAGGTTGAAAATTAATTAGAAAATGTTGTAATTTATATATAAAAAATTCGTGTAAACTTCATAAACTCATATCTTTTTCATACGAGGTCGAAAACGCGCGAAACCAGTTGCATTGGAATCCTATGGACGAGCACTACGCGATGGAATTGGATTGGAGTCGTTTGGAGTTAGTGAGAATTTCGGGTAAAATTAAACGTCCGTTTAATTTTATTCGAAATAAATCGCTAAAACGAAATTGGAATCAAGGTGAGAACTTCTCACTCAATCGAATCAGTTTCGATATTATTTTGAATAGTTAGATTTAAAATATTTGAATGCATGTTTGAATGATGATTGTTATCTATTGATTGTTAAAATAGACATTATACGCCGTTAGTAAGCGGATGTTATTTATTAAAAACATATACCACGAATATTTCATAAACAGTGAAATTGGTATTATATATAATAGCAATATATATATATATTGGCATATGTATATATTGGAGTTGTTGATTTCCCGCATTTGTTTAGCGGATGAGACCCTATTGCGCCGTTATTAAGCGGATAATATTATTAATCCCATATACCACGATAATTTCGTACTGGAGCGAAATTGGTATTGTGCTAATGTTTGTGGATGCAGGAAACAGGTTGGAGGGATCCAACTGGATTCCTCAGCAGTATTTATTTGATTTCAGATATTTTGATATTTGATGGATTATCATATCGATATATGATATCGTTGTTGTCATGATTGTCTATTTGGTATGTAGCATCATTGGACGAAATTTTGGAATTTTAAAATGATTTTAAAGTGATTTTTGAAAGTATACGTTTATAAATTATTTTTGGAACTGATCCATTTTAAATAAATAAACGTTATAATTTTTAAAGTTATAAAAATTATGATTTTGAGAAATACGGTTAAAGATTGATTTTTGAGAAATATGGATTAATGTCTTTATAAAATAGTTTAAATTGGATTTTTGAATTATTATAAAAAGTTTAAAAATAGGATTTATGAAATTTGATTATTTTATAAATCAAGAGAATGATGAAGTTTTTAAAGGAGTTTAAAGACGTTTTAAAATAGTAATATAAATTGATTTATATTAAGGATTTATAAATGGATATTTATAAATTGAAATATTGACATTATAAAACGAGTTTTTATAAGTGTTTGAATGAAGTGAAAATGGATTTCATAAATGAATGAAATTCATAGAATTATAATTGGTGAAGTTATAAATGGAATTTTATAAGCAGTAGGTTTATAAAATTTATAAAGTTATTAAAAGAATGGTTTTGGATAAATAATTGAATCTTATAAGTTATAAGGTTTATAATTATGAAGTTTAAAGGAATGATTTTGTAAAATAATCGTATTATAAGCATTTGACTTATAATATGAATTTTTAGTATATCATTGAGATATAAATTGAACAGGTTAATAAAGGAATTTATAAACGTTGTTTTATAAATTCGCAAACGACTTATTTTGATGAGTAAATTGTTGAAACCTATAAATGGAGTTATATTCACGTTTTTAACTGTGAATAATCCTTTAAAATGAAATGTATAAAAGGATGAAAATTTGTTAACGTAGTATATTCACGTTTTTGAATAGTGAATAATATGTTAAAGAAAATGTTTAGAATGTGATGTTTTAAATAGAATTAAAACGATCTAACGATGTTTTAATTATGTTAAGATTCGAAACCATAGATTTCAACATTTATTGTTGAAATAGACGTTTTCGAGAAATAAAAGGAAATGGTGAACTGTAACACTGTTGTTATAGTAAATGATTTCCGAAAGGAAATGTTTTGTATAGTATTGGGATTTATATATCTATTTTAATTTCGAATCCCTATACTAGTGATTTTGGGTTGTCGTAACGATGTTTTACGCAACATTCGTTTTGGCCCAAATAAATATGTTTAAGAGAATGATTTCCTTAAAGAATGAAATATATACTTAATCTCGATTTAAGTATATTGAATATTTTTCAAGTGTTGAAAATAAATAGGTTCGAGAATTACTTATTTATTAAGTATGGAAATGTTTTCCAATATAAGTGAATATTTTGAGAATTCATCTTTTTGAAGATAAAGTGAAAAGGAATATTGAAACCTATTGAAAATCGTATATTGGTAGATATTGTGAAATATAAATTCACTATGGAATTTATAAAAGAAAGGGGAACTTGTTTGAAAATAAATATTGATTTATTTTTGAAGTGTGAAAATTATATATCTTGTAAAGATATTTTGGAAAATAAATAATTTGGAAAATTATTTGGAAACTGGTGATGTGTGCATATCCATTGATAGTTCAATAACCGACTATCAATATTTCCCTTTGAATGGGTATTTGATGTGATTTGTTTGAATTTGAATGCCACACTTATTTTTGAATAAGCGCTCACTATTCGGGTTAACCGGAAAAGGACCATGGGGTCGTATAACCCATTCTGAATATGTGATACGTCGTTGTGAATTGCATTTAAAGATCGGTGTTGAAGACCGGATCTTTTTGAAAGCGAAAGGACAACTCGTCGATTGTCTTTGCACCGAGTAGCTACGATATAGAGACTCCCTATGTGATGGGAAGTCCGGACGTGATTAGTGAATATCCGGATTGCAAGGACTTCTTTGTAAGTGCCTTCGGTTTTGTTCGATCCCGGAACAGACTTGTATGGATTGTATGTCTAACGTTACAAATTGAGATATAAAGCAGATTTCTTTCAAATATATTTCTGTTGGTGGCGGAGAATTTATTCTTTTAGCTTAACACCCTTCTCTGAGACATACGAGCTCAGAGGTTATGTAGTTGAATGTTATCAGCGATATATTCCCAATTTGGTAATGTGACATGCTGAGTGTTGCTGTAAATGATCATTGTGTTGATTATTTGTGATAGGATCATTTGTTTGATCGTCTATCCTGGTGATCATTTCTATGATCATTTGTTGAGCCAAAGCATGGCTTTTGTATAAAGTGTGTTTTTGTGGACGTGACTTCGTCGAGCCTCACACCCCGGAATGGTCAAAACAGGAAAGATGCGGCAAGGTTACGAGGGGTAGCTCCCTTTAGGGTATGTGCATTTCCTTCTGGAAAAGGGTGGTATCATGGTATGGAGCCCAGATACTTACTCATGTTGAAAACACTTTATGATTGTGTGAATTGATTACGAGCGCTCGGTTAAAGGTCCCAAAGGACCGGGGGATGGCATACTCGTGTAGTAGTTACCTAGTGATAAAGGTAACCCGGCCTTGTGTTGGCAGAGAGCTGGTTAAGTTCTCGGGGATGTCCATCCAGAGGCATTCTCATGTGGCAATGGGAAGTTCCTTGGCCTGATCATTCGTTGGAAATCCAAAGAAACAATACGAGACTTGTACGGTTTTAGTTGTAGAACCTTCCATTTAATATGGTAGCTATAGTAAGCATACTATAATGGTACCTATGCTGGCTAAGATTTATATTCTACTTTCGAGATGAATTTTTTTTACACTATGCACTAGTAATAATATCAAATGTTTCTTTTTAATTCGTATCAAGCATCTTTGACTAACATAAGAAGAAATCTCCTCCAAGTCTGCGTTTGCATTGTGTGTGTGGCGGGAGGTCTTATGGTAGTCTCATTTTTAAAAGCATTGCGAATTGACTTTAAAAATATTCCTATATTTTGATTTTAAAGATAAATAAACTGTTTTGAGTTCTCACACCAGTCACATGACTGACTCGGAGTTTATTGTTTTCCTTCCTAAACTCTAGGTGCCCACCAATTTCCACACGGGCAGTCAAGAGTTAGGCTTATCAGGATATTCTGGATATTCTGGAATTGCTGGAGGCAAGCTGGATGGCATGGCGTATTACTAGTATATAGTATTTCTTTTTCCGCTGCACTGTTAGATGTTGTTGTTGTTGTACACTCTGATGATATGAAGTAATGAAATGTGATGTAATGTAATAACTGATATAGTTCTTTGTTTAAAGATTATTCATTTATTATTATATGTTGTTCCGCTGCGATTGTGAGATTCTGATGTTGTTCTGTTGTTTTCTTTCCGTCCCGTTCTATTTTCTATTTTCTTTATTCTCTATTTCCTATCCTTCTTATCTCTTCTTCTCTCTCTTTCTTTTTCTAAAACATTGATAATTCGTATTTCTGTTCATCTTGAATTAATCTATGGAGATTAGTGTATATTCAAGGAGTACGGATTTACGGGTCTTCACAAGGATTACTCGTACCTGTGCAAATTCAATGAACATATGAGACAGGAAGTTAAAAGGAGCATATCCCGATTTGCAGATAGTCTGCACAGAAAAATATGAGACAGAGAGTCTGCATAGAAAATATGAGACGGATAGTCTGCATAGAAAATATGACGCCAAACCCAAAAGGCTCAAAAGAGAATGCAAAAGGATCTGGTTCAAGCAACCGAGAGGTTAAAAGTCCTTAATTGAAATCATTAGTATGCCCTATCAAGATGCAGCTCAGAATCGGATTGACAGATTGCTCAAAATGTAGGATAAGTTGGAGAATGTTGAACAAAAACTTCAAATTTTGAATATTGAAATTCCAAATCTCAACACTCCATAAAATCTCTTTATGTCATTCCAATTTGGTACGCTGGAATTTATTTAAAGTGTGCTTACGATTTATTTAAAGTGTGCTTATATTATCTTTATGTACAAAATTTATTTATGTTCACTAATGAGTTCTTTAGTCTTTATCTTCTACCTTTTATGATATAAATCACTATTTTACATTTGCTGGTGACTTTTGTGATGAAGATAAATTTGGAAATGCAGGATTTGTAGAAACCAGTGCTTGATGAAATCAAGTCCAAATCATTGTTAGTAAGAGCAGGAGGCAAAAACATTCAATCGTATATAATTACGTACTTACTAGTTTTATGGTTGTGCAAACTTGACGTAGTTGAACTCATAAAATGTTCATATACACATTTAAATTGTTTTATTCATATATATGTCAAATTTAATATATAAATAAAATAAACTAATTAATAGATTTAATAAATTCAATTAATTAATCGAATATGAAATAAGAGAATTGAATGAAACAAGGCTCTATTTAACTTTTTGAAATTTTCCATCGATCTTACAGGTTGTCTCAGTTCATGGGTTTGGTGGGCAGCACCTACCTTGAATCTGTGCTAGTTTGACGATAGGCCAAGTTAACGATCTTAATTTCAATCCATTCACCCAATATCAACCAAAAATTCTTACCAACAATCAACAAAAATCATAGAAAAAGAGGAATTTAGACTATAGATGTGAGTTATGAAAATAACTCACCAAAACATTGTTCCAACCTGTTTCCTCTGCCAACATCCAACCCAATTGCTTACAGTCCGGGATCGACATCTCCTCCATTGCATCACCACCTAAAAACTATCGTGCAAAACTCTTTCATACATGCATTTAATCAGCAATTCTCCTTGGCCATACATCACCCACATTGCCTGCTCAGAAAAGGCGTCAACTTATCCTTCCCTTCACTTACATGCCCAGTCATCCCTTAATCATTCAACCAAGGTCGTTGTCCCTTACGTAATGCGCTCCACCCGACGTTATCAAAATTGCCCCCAGTTTTTTTAAGTCGCATCATTTTTTTCTCTTGTTCGATTTTATGATTTGTGTGCATCATGGCTAGTAGAAAATAGAAAAGGAACGGGCCTTGAGCATTGGATTGGGTCAAAGCAATAAGAGGAATGTAGATCATTGTGGAATAAAGGAGAAAGGATTTTTGTTTGTTAGTATTTCCTTTTTCTTTGTTTTCCAATTATGCCCTTAAAGGAAATGTATTTTTAAATTGCCTTGTTGATTGCAACATAGAATCTCTTTATTACATATAAATAATTCTAACAAATACCTACGAAGATATTCTCAATTCGATGGAACTAGATGATACATTTACCATATATAGTTCAATAGGTTTCACAAAACATTCAAATACAATAATTATTTATGGTCATTAATTTTATTAAAGTAAAAAACCTTCTTTTCATATATTTCAACCACATGAAAATTATTTACAACACAAAAATACTTTATATTTCCTCTAAATATGTTATTCGAATTCAATATGTTTTCAGAAAAGAATTTATTTATTACTTCAATTTATTAAAAGAAAGTCCTTGATCATATAATTTTTAATTCAGTAAAATATTTTTTTTAAATAAAGTTATCCATAAAATGAAGCGAAATAATTTATTTTAAATAAAATTGTTTATTATGACGACTTATAAAATAGGACTATTACAATGTTAGTCATGTTTTCTAGCTACGTATTACCTATACAGAAGTTATGCAGCTAACAGGGAAATGTGAAAGTGGTGCATGAGAAAAATTAGAAATAAAAGGAGCTTAAGTAAATAATACATGAGTACACATATGAAAACCTCATTCTAGGTGTGCATACAGCGGTTAACCGGCAAAATCGTCTAACAATTTCGATTAGTGAAAATGTAACGACCCGATATTTTCAACCATTCGCATCCGCACATGTCGGACTTGAATTGTTCAAAATACCGCGTTGTAAATAAAATTTGGCAAATCTCAAAATATACAGTAAATAAATAATCACAAAATCTCAAACACAGAAATCAGAATACTCGCAGCGGAATTAAAAATTAACTCAGTGGTTCATGAAGCCACTATCCATAGTCTCAAAAAAAATAAAGTACATAGTCTTAAACCAAATAGAGTTTGAAATCTCCATAGAAACTCTCAATATTAAATTGTCTTGATTTCAAAGGCTAAAATAAGAACTGAACAGAAGCTTGACGACAGCTTGAAAAGAGATGATCTGCTGAAGTCCTAGTTTCGGAGGTGAAGTCTGAACTGAAACTCAGGCTGACCCGAGCGTGAAATAAAACATAAACACTCGAGTCAGGACATACATACTTATATAATGTAAGCTAATTCAAGTGAACTGTATTAAAGTACAAGTAACCTAAAGGTTGCTTGGGACCGTCCATCCTCTAAGGATCCGTTAAACTATTTACTATGTGGTAATACTTCCATATTATAATAGTGTCTATTTGTAAAATAAACTTGCTTTAAAATAGCGTTAAGGGGTTACCCATATAGCCCTTAACACATAATATATTCACATAATCTATACAGTACCGTAATCTCCCCCGTAATGGGTGTCGTTAGAGGGCACTCCATAGGTATGGTACAAAACCAAAATCGTATAAGGCTCGCTATGGTAGGTGACACGGCACAACTATGCAATGCCAGGGTAGATATACCAATTGCTATCCGGACTGGTGGAAACGCATAGCCGCAGCTACCGCCCACCTCGAACAAACTCCTCCAAAATCAAGAAAAATAAGGATGGCCATCGAATCAATCCGAAGTCAGAGTATAGTATCGAAGAGGAGTGTCCGATAAAGGGGCTAACCCCCTTGGCCTGAGAATCGCTCCTGTTTTAGCCACCTTATGCCAACTCACGGGAGTCGGGTCCACGTACATACCTCAATAGAACGTCACCACCATCCTACTTCATTCTGGAATCTCTACAGCGTTCCCGGTTGTCAAAGTGGTTTTCGGTATCGATAGAGAGTATGCCCATATCCGATCCCGGTCTCTTTGCCAACTAATCGTTATTATTATTGCCCGTGGTTATATATTTCAAAATAGTTTATTTTTGAATCCCAATACTTCATTTAACTTTCAAAAGTGAAGTTATTAAAGTTTCAAATCAATATTCAAAATCTCATTTCGTCCAACGGCAACACTTAACAAGTGCTACTGTAGCCCTTTTATTTATTCGAGTTTAGTTTAAGTTCCGCAACCACAGCACTTACCAAGCACTGCAATAGCTTTTAATTAATTTCAGCCTTAAGTTCATTCGCATCAACTACGACACTTACAAAATGCGGTAATATCCTTTACAATAGAATTTAAGAAAATAAAATTCCAGATATAAATTTATAAATAATTAAACTTTGAGTAAACTCATTTAACTTATAAAACTATATTTCCACTTTTAACAATAGTCATTTAAATTTCAAATATATGATTTATATGAGGTAAATTTCATAATTGCACATCAACTTATTATGTTCACTTATTAAAGTCAAATCAATATTTCTATCCTTCGCATTCAAAATTTACATAGTAATTAAGTTTAATTATTATTCCAAAATATAACTGTTTCCAAATTTTTCTTAACTTGCCCATTTCTTAAACTAGACTCTCTTTTCCTAAGTTAAGATATATTCCAATTTTTATTATTGGTACTTACTTTATTAACCATTTAATTTATAGGAAAATTACATACCACCTTATTTATCATTTAATTCCAGTTTTATCAATTATACTTTATTTCGTTCCTTTACAAAAATTACATTCCAAAATGAATTTATATTCAAATTCCAAATCAATCCTTTATTTATATATATATTTAGTCGTATAAAATCACTAAAAATCATTTTTTTCAATTCAAATCAACAATGGTATAATATACAAATTTAAAATACTTAAGTTTTTCCAGAAAACTATATATATATAACCAGGGTTTATATAATGTTTTCTACCTAGGTCAAGTGGTACGGATAATATATCATTTCAATCCGTAATTTACAAAGAATATCCGGGTTCTATCATTTCAAACCCGCAATCCTAAGTTAAATAAATATCTAAATAAATAAATATATAAATATCGTCCAGGCTAATCATTTCAGCCCGAAACGATTTCTATTCTACAGGGAACTTGCAGTGTGATTAGACAGTAAATAAATAATAGTATAACTGCATAAATAAAATAGTAGATAACACGACCGATGATGTGTCAATTTATAAATGGGGTTTTAACATCATAGATTTATATCACAGGAAAATAAAGATTAAATAAAATTATTTTACAATTACACTTGTTCTTAAATTTACAGATGTATAAGTACGTTTGTCAGGTGAGAATACTCACATTTGCGAAGCTGAATATTTTGATTCGAAACTACGGTAACCACAACAGAACAGCGTACAGAAGGCACGATCAATGATTGAAAGATGAGCCAATCCGATTCAGATCTTGAACAAGATAAACGAATAACTAATTACGCGAAATTCAAAACGATGAAGATTTTAAATAACAACTGGAACGAGATTAAAATAAAAGGATGATTGCCACAATTTCTCGACCACTCCACCCAAGACTTGACTCCATTCTCAAAGCTCGGCCCAAATTTCTATTTGAATTATATGAATGCTAAAGAGTGAACAGTGGGAAATTTAGTTATAAAGTCTGTGAACAAAAAGTGGTGCACGCACACTTATTTTTTTCCAACAATGCAAAAGGTGATGAAACTTTGGTTTAAAATTTTGAACACGCAACTACTATTCTCGACCATTTATGCACGTTATTATTATTATTTTTTTCTTAAATTAAAACCAAATATTATAACGTGCTAGAAAAAAAAACAATAAGCTAAACTTAGGTGGCTCATGCCTATATCCTATTCACATGCAACGTATTCACGTTGAAAATTTACGAAATCCAGCCCATAACCCACCTACATTTTTCACCGTGCTTATGCAAATTGATTTCCTTTTTTTTATTATATTTTTTTTATGCATGCGAGTTCACACAGTAAGATACTGTTAGGCATAAAGTTTTTTAAAGGTAGAGAGTGAAAATGGAATTTCAAAGCTTCAAGTGGAGCAGCCGAGTGAAGTAAAAGAAAACAAAGAAAAAGAAAATAAAAGGAAGAAGAAAGAAAGTAACTGCCATTACCTAAAGCTCCACACAAGCTAGGAGACGAAGTCCAAAAGATGAGGTAAAGAAAAAGTGTTCGTGACTGGTATTTATCAATGAGCTATGCGTTGATTTAGGCAAGAAATAAAGTTTTGGGCAAGAAGAATATAAATATTTTAAAAAGGGCCATGAGTTGATTGAGCACAGATTTATTCCTTGTTAAAAACAGCCACTTGGTTCTATTCCTATTATAAGCAATAGGTAGGAAATCTGTTGTGTGATGGAATTATGCCACGGGTTTTGTAATTAAGAAGAACATAAAACGGAAAGCAATCAATTTTCTTCGAAACGGAAATGGAAAATTGACCAAAAGAATAATTTGTGTGAACGTGCTTAATAATGAGAAGAAACTAGCGTTGATATCGGAGGAAACGACAATAATATTAGATTTGAACGTTACTTTATTCAAAGATTTTATACTAAATAAAAATAGTTGCAGCAAAAAGGGAAGTGGGACATCTTTAAAAAGGTAAATTTTCAGTCACGGTCAAAGGAAAAATTGAAATGGATATGCTTCTCTCCTACTCGAAAATGCACGTTTACTGATTTATTTAACCATTTTCACGCAAGGTATATATTTTTGGAATGCGCACTATATACGCAATAACCAACTTAAAAATTACGCTCATATTTATAACAAAAATAACGCTTAAATTTTTATATCTTTTAAGAATATTTAATATAAATACGTATCATTTATGTCAACCAAATTTTATCAAAACGGATATAAACATACAACTTAAAGGTGTAATTTGCGTTGATTTAATGGAAGAACGAAACGGTAAGAAAATAAAATTTAAATAATAGGGGAAATCAAAGATTTCATACCAATTTTAGAACGATTGACAATAAAGGAAAATGTAACGTTTACATGCGAATTTAGGCAACTTTTAAACGAAACTAATAGGCTAGGAAATTTATTCATTTACCACTTAGAATTGCACATCTACAAATTAATTAATTATTTATATCCGTGGTACGAAATTTTTTAAGAATGCGTACTACAACCGCAATAATATACACCCAAATTTATACAAAAGTAACGCTTATATGTTATTTATTCCATCAAATAACGCGCCTTTTAAACGCGTAATCAAACAGTTTATTTATACATAAATTTTGAAATTTATTACTTAAAAATAAATATGATTTGTTTACACTGGGTTTTTTTTCATTCATTTACCATTTACCAAGAAATATATTACTAAAATGTATATAAGTAACAGTATAAGTTATTTAATTTTTTTTAAATGTATATAATACATTTATAGCTAAGGTAAAAATTATTGTGTTGTTTTAACGGTACAGAAAAATGGAAAAATTGGCGAACCTTTTATAAAATTGAAAAAAGAAAAGTGTTGATTCCTAGAGTAAAGAAACGGAAAAGAATATTTGATTTGAACATTATTGAAAAATCAATGGGTTTTATTTATTAAATATGTGGAGTCAACGGAAAGAAAATTTATTCCTTTCCCACTTAAAAATGCATATCTACTGATTTATTTGATTATTTATATCCAAGGTAAGAAATTTAGATGCGTGAAAAACCGACGCAATAATTAAAATCAAACACACGTCCAGTTTCATAATAAAAGTAACGCTTTTAAATTTACGCGTTCTCTTATGTAGTAAATATACGTTTAAAATGTTTCATCAATAACGCGTATTTTAAATGCGTAATTAAACAGTTTATTTATACACTAAATTTTTTTCAAATCTTATTTCTTAATTAAAACATGATTTTGCTAGAAATTAAGTTATTTACCATCTTCAACAAAGTACCCAAATTTTCAATTAAAGTTAATTCTTAACCACGTCAAAATTTTAGAGATCTTATTATTTATTTAAAAATTTGGGCAATTGTCTTAATCAATTCAAAATTTAGATTTTTATATAATAAACCCCCAAAGTTTTATAATTAAAAGAATGAAATATTTGTAAAAATTTGGGTTGTTATAGAAAATATTAACGGGCTCTCCTAACCGATGATCGGTTAAGGTGAGCATCAACAGCCCACTGATCAAACTAGTTAACTTAAACCGCAGTTAACCGGTTAACCAAATAATTTAAACGGTTAACCATTGGTTGTTAAATTAAGCGGTTGGCTGGTTGTTTGATTGGTTAACTATTATACAGGTGAAATACTGCAGCAATATAATATATGACATGTGAATCACAACGTTAATATAAGCATCAATTCATAAGCATTATAAACATTAATGCAAGCATCAATTCATAAGCATTAATACAAGCATCAATTCATAAGCATTAATATAAGCATCAATTCATAGTATATAATATAATGTATGAGCATATGAAGTCTGTAGCAACCAATATAGCAGCCATATAATTGTTATAACTTATAATCATTGTACAAAAAGAGTAAGCATTGAATTTGAGTCGGCAAGCATTAAATCATAATTCACTACAACAACCATTAATCTACAGAAAATCATAGCTTTATAATAATAGCATTATAGTATGTATCTAAGATACAGTACATCATAATTCAAAGTTTTAAACCCCAAAGTCCAGACATAAGTAGAAAGCATTAATATAACCACAACAACAAAGGTTCCAAATCTAATAACATAAAACTAGTAGAATAGACTGCCATATTGCAACTTTCTGCCTCCAAATTTCAAGTCTCTATCAAAAAATAAACAGATAAATTAGCTGAACTGAAGTGAAACATATGTATTATATGCATATGTGTATTGCTGCAATAGAAATTGTACATGAAAACTAAAATGAAAAACTGAAATGAAGCATATATATTATATGCAAATTTGTATTATTGCAGTAGAAATTGTACATGAAAACTGAAATGAGGAACTAACATGAAGCATTTATAAATTGCCCTTATTGTCATTAATTTGCTATGAAAACTGTCACGAACGAAAATTGTACATGAAAACTAAAATGAGGAACTAACATGAAGCATTTATAATTTTCTCTTATAGTCATTTATAATTTGCTGTGAAAACTATTATGAACGAAAATTGTACATGAAAAAAAGACTAAAATGTACGTATGAAATTAAAACTACTTGTTTACAGAATACACAAGCATTTATAATTGTACATATGAACTAAAACAAGCATTTATTATTCTACATATAAAATTAAAATAAGACTAAAATGTACATGAAAACTGTTATAAATGAAAATTGCTTATTTATAAAACGAAAAATGCATGTTTACAATATATATAGTTTGCTCTTATAGTCTGTAACAGCCCTAGTTTTTAGCTACTTATTTCTTTTAATTATTTAGATTTTGAAATATATTTTATATAAATTGTGTTTACCAATATAGTTTAATTATTTGATTTGGAGATATACTTTATAAAATTGTGTGTGTCAATAAAATTAGATAATAATTGTGAAAATTTAAGCTATGTTTGAACGGTTAAATTTCACGTTTAAAAGACGCGTCAATTATAAGGTATAAGTGACGTAATAAAACGTGTAAATTTAAATTGTTATTTTTATAGAAATTTTTCGATGTTTTATATTACGCCAGTTTAACGTAATGTAAAAATCATATTTTCAGATATTTTTGAAGAAGAATATCAGTCAGTAAATTTCTACCCAACGTTACTTTGTTAACTAACAGTCTGATTTTTGAATAAATTGTATGCGTCTCTTTCTTAAGCTTTGCATAAACTCTGGCCATTTCATTTATTTTTATCAAACTAAAAATCAAAATTTATTTAAACATAAATGAATCATCACACACGTATAACGTTCCATGCTCATTTCTTTAATCACGCAAGCTTCAATGAAAATGAGTAACGTGCATGAGGAATATTCTAGCAGTTCTTTTGGCATTTCCAGTTTCTTTTATCTCTGGACCATATCTGCCTATCAAAGTATATAAAATGAAATGAAGATTTACATGAAGTAACGTGAGCAAACATTAGTGCATGCTTAATCTAAAACGTGCACATCGGTTTTTCCACCTTCTATTTTTCCAGCTACACACAGAGTAACATATACACATAAATACCAGATAACAAATGTTGGAAAATTGACACTAAACTAGGCCCTTATTTCTCTTCCCAGTCTTCACGCATAATACGTTCAACCTGGTATTCTCTGTTTGTATAAGGTCCTAAGCAAATTAGTTGCTTTAATCGCGCAGCCTACATTAAAACAAATCAATATGTATTTGCTTGAGTCATAGGTAATATCAACTCCCCAATCTTTACACAACTTCCATTCATCACCTTTGCCGTTTCTTAGACCAAAGAAAATATTGCATTAAATCAATGCTTGCCGTTTTGTTTCCCTGTAAATCAAAAATGTATAAACTGAAAATAAATCACGTATGCAGATTTAAATCTATATCAATGAAACTGACATAGTACCATCAAACTTACAACAAGAGAAAATCCCTCTCGGCCCCCTCCTTTAATTTATACGAAAATTTATTTTTAAGAAACTGATATGTTATTTCTTTTACTTCTCCTCAAAGTCGCTTTGCCTATAAATATACCCACCTTATCATTCTCCTCTGCATCCCAAATATCCAGACTTCACATCTTCTTCACGAGCAGAAGCTTCATCAGGTAATATTTTGATCGTCTCCTTTCTTCTTCAGCTTCTTGTTTTTTTCCTTTTACTGATGACTTGCTCGGCCACCCTACCTTTCGTTCGCTGTGTTTACTGAGATTCTTGTCATAGGACGTGAGTCTAAACATATGGGATCTGGTTTTATTTTGTTTTAGTAGTTTGTGTTTAGGAACAAAGAGTTGCTTTGAAAAAAAAATTATATATAATAATAATAAAAAGAAAAAAACATAACAGAGGAAGAAGGAGAGAAGAGTGTGCATCTGTGCACGTCTGTGCACGACTATATCTTGCATAAAGCAGGTTGGAGGAGAACTCAAAGTAGACTGTTCAAGATTTAGCAGCAGAGGAATTCCTGTATTTACTTTGTGTGATGATAAGTAAGTTTGTTTGGAAAACCATAGTTTTCGAATGGGAAAAATCCAGTACTTTTGGGAACAGACCATTGTCTGAAAATATTGGAAGGAAACTAGGGGAGACTAGCTATTGTTAGACATTTTCATGGAGTGATGCGACTTGGAATGCTCACCTGGTTGCTCCTTAATAGTTGATCAAGGTAGTAGATCCAATTTTGTGGTAAACTACTGTGAGAAACCCATCTGTATACACACATTTTAATTCGCTTGGTTGATTTTCCATAGGGCATTTTTAACTGTAATATGTTATAAAAAAAAAAGCAAGCAATCAGTTCACATAGGATCTGAAGCTTGGCCCAAGTAGTTTGTTTTCCTTCAAATGGCAGTTAGGTGAATGAAGTTATAGGGGAGATGGAGCCTGTATATGAGTGTATATAAGCATAACAGGGATGCAGTGTGTAGATGCGTGTGTGTATATAGCATCTGAGCTTGTCTATATTTTGTCCAAATTTAGTTGTAAGTTGCAAATTCTAGGGGGATGTGACTGACTGGGGTTTTAGTATATTTGTGCATATAAATTCAGTGGTATGATTGCTGACAAGGCCTAGAGAATTTTCTTTCATCTGCAAAGGCATGGGTTTCATCAAGTATTGTGTGACTATAAGTGGTTGCAGTTTGTACATGGTGATGAGTTGCATGTGTGCACGGCTGTGCATGTCAAGTCACCAATAGGAATAGGAAAACACGAGTTGGTCTGGAGTTGGTGATGATGAATAGAAGACTGGAGTAGTTGATGTTAGTGATGGAGGTAGGTAGGTAGCTTTTGTTCAAGTTCAGTGTTTGGATAGGTAGGAGTTGTCTTATTCAAAGCTTCAGCTTTGGTGGAAATCTTACTCGAAGTGTTTGCATAATCTGCTCGAAGTAAGTAAGGGTGTGACTCGGGTAGATGAAGATAGGCTCGGGTCTCTTTGGCATCTTTCAGTTTCTACCTGGAAAGTTTAAATATAAGATGAATGATAATATTAAAAAAATGATGTAAAACTAAGTGTAAACATATATAGAAGCTTGGATAGGAATGGGCTGGAATTTGCATAAATTCCTTTTGCATAGAATATATAATATATTGAATAATAACAGAGGAAGGAGAAGGGTAGTTGTTTTCAAATATTTTATAGAGAGGGAGATATGCTCGAAGCTTTGCAAACTGACTCGAAGCAACTAGGTGGATTGGCTCGAAGTAGCAAGTTGTTGGTTCTGAATTAAAATAATTAAGCAACAAAAGATTTTGAAAAAAAAAAACTGGGTATAGAAATGGAAACTGAAACCATGAAGTTGAATCTGATTTTTGATAGTAGAATGGCATCAGTAGTAAATGGTTTGTTGTATGTTTTGGGTGTGAGTTTCAGAAAAAATTCGTGCACGTGTACATGTGTATATGTCCCGACATAAAATAGGAAACCCCACCTTTTTGCCTTAGTTCGTCTTTAGGAAATTTTATTTTGGTTTTAGTGTTAGCACGGTTCACATATTTGGGTATATTTGGGTCATATTACACGGTGGAGTGGTCGAGCAAGTCAAACCAATTCTCGTTCTATTCTAATTTTTCTTTGACCGAAAAATCTAAGGTCGCGTATTCAATATTTGAATTTTGTTCTAGATTTGAATCTAGGCGACATCCGAGAAATTTTGATCGTTACCCTCTGTCGTTCTTTTCCGGTGAAATTGTCGTTTTGAAATTCAAAATTTTCTGCAGTTTTCAGGTGAGTATTTCTCACCAGACATACGTACATATATTTTGGTAAATTATCGCAAGTGTATGTGTAAAATTTTATTTAAATATTATCTGTCTGTAGTATAACGTAGAATGATGAACCCCATTTAAATTGACACCTCATCAGTTATTTATCTGTTGTATTATTTCTGCAGTTATATTATTAAATGTTTATTTACTGTTTAATCATCACTGCAAGTTCCCTGTAAAATTTAGATTGTTATGGACTGAAATGATAGGCCTAAAATGATTATTATTGTCCAATTATTCTGTAAACTGCTTAACTGTTAACTTGGGATTGCGGGTTTGAAATGATAGAACCCGGGGTTTTTAAATCTACGGATTGAAATGATATAAATCCGGTTCACTTGACCTAGGCTAGAAAATCTTATACAGACCCGTGGTTTATATATTATTTTCTGAAATTATTTTTAAATTAATTTAAATTTAGAATTTGATGATATTCTGGTTTAAATAATATAAAGGATTTTATAAGATTTATAATGATTTAAAATGTTAAATAAATCAATGTTTGAATAAAATTTTGGAATATAACTTATTTTGAAATTCTGGTTTTGTAAAAGTAATATTTCAGTTAAGAAATTAATAAAAGAATAAGTTGTATTTGGAAATAAATGATTAAGTTAAAATACTACAGCATTTAAATGCTGTCCTTCTTGAAATTGGACTATTTTAAACCCATAACATTTGATAGCATTTCATAGGTGCTGTAGTAGTTGAAATTGATTTATTTAAAAATCTATGGAAATTTATTTTGGGAATAAGTTAAAATTTTGGAATTTAATATGTAATAAATAAAGGAATTTAGAAATTGAGTTTGGATAGATTAAAGGAAGGAATTGATTTCTATTTTGATAAAAGCAATAAATTCCAAATTTAATTGAAAGGGTTAAAGTGGTATCTATCAAATGAAAGGTTTTAATCAAAGATTTGATATTGAAGGTATTTGAAATATATTTGATTTGAAAAGTATAAATACCATTTTTAACTATAACCACGGGTTATAATAACGATGGGTTGGCAAAGAGACCGGGATCGGATATGGACATACTCTCTGTCGATACCGAAAACCACTTTGACTAACCGTGTACGCGGTGGAGATTCCAGAATGAAGTAGGTGGTGGCGACGTTTCCTGTAAGGTAAATACGTGGACCCAACTCCCGTGAGTTGGCATAAGGTGGCTAAAACAGGAGTGATTCTCAGGCCAATGAGGTCATTCCTCTGATCGGACGCTCCTCTTCGATATTATACTTTGACTTGGATTGATTCAGTGGCCACTTCTATATTTTGATTTTGGGGGAGTTAGTCCGAGGTGGGCGGTAACTGCGGCTACGCGTTTCCACCAGCCTGGATAGCAATTGGTATATCTACCCTGGCATTGCCTAGTTGTGCCGTGTCACCTACCATACCGAGCCTTGTACGAGTTTGGATTTCTCCCGTAGCCCGTGTGGTATCCTCTGGTGGCTTCCCGATCAGGAGGGACTATGATATTGGATGGACTACTGGGACTATTACGTGTTAAGGTGGAAAATGTAAAGCCTTAACGCTATTTAAAAGTAAGTTTATTTTATAAATAGACACTATTATAATAAGCGCAATATACTACATAGTAAATAGTTTAACGGATCCTTAGAGGATGGGCGATCCCAAGCATCCTTTAAGTTACTTGTTGTATATTACAGTACACTTGATTTAGCTTACATTATATAAGTATGTATGTCCTGACTCGAGTGTTTTGTTTTATTTTACGCTCGGGTCAGCCTGAGTTGCAGCTTCAGTTTTCTCTCTGGAGCTAGGACACAGTAGATCATTCGGGCTGCCGGGAGCTCTGTTTCAATCTTTATCTTCCTGTAATCAAGACTTTGTTCTGGTTATGCTTCGAATCTGTATTGAGAATTATAAACAATGTAATTTCTGTTTGGTTAAAGGTTTAGGTGGCTTCATGAACCACTGAATGTTTATTTCCGCTGTGAGATTCTGATATCTGTGTCTGTGATTCTGTTAAATTATTGTTGAACATACAACACAATCATTGTTGAAATCAACCAATAACTACCAACAATTTACTGGTTATCATTAACAGGTATTTAACTGGCAATTTAAACTTCAATATTAAATTAAATAGCTATTAAATTCACTAAAGTTAGGTTTAACTGAATGACAATTTAAAATATACTAAACATCAACCAATCAATTTCTAATCACATCATAAATTCAATTTAACTAACATAAGAAAATCTAGTAGTCGTGAATGTTTGCTCACCTTTCATGACTACGAAGGTGATGATAAAATTGGAGCAATATGGAGATTCCTAGCAAAGATCCAAACGCAAAGCAAATCCAGCAAAGCTTAGACACGAACATGAATCAATAAACAAGTTTCAACTACTTCCAACTTCCAAACAACTCAAGATCCAAACTATAGACAAACCTGCAAATAGGTCATCTTTAAGAAAATATTCAGACCAAAATATTACTAAATATGTAAAAGTAACTAATTAGAAAGTTGTTACAAATTCTTTTCTCTCCATTTTAGAAAAAAATCACTCAAAAAACTTCTATCTCGAGGAAGTTACGGTCAAAACAAACAGAAGTGTTTTCTGAGTTGAAAATCTAAGTTCAAAAGTACTTCGAAATTTGAGTTTTTGGCGTAGCAAATCAAGAAATTTGAAGAACTGGCCTAAAATAAAGTCGAAACTACTGAAAAAATAAATGGTTTGACAAAAAAGAATCACATAATTTGGCTCATTCCTGAAGGATATATGATTGATACAATATGGGTATTTTCGGCCAAAACATGACTCGAAAAAGGACTTGAAAAATGGAGTTTTTGATATAGACATATTCGGAATGGGAAGAAGGGTTCAACAACAAAATTATTGGCATTGAAATTATACATGGTTTCAAAAATTATTATTTGATTTGGAGTAGTTTAGTGGAATATAGAAGCCATGGAAATAAGGGGAAGAAAGAGGGAAAATAAGGAAGGGGGAAAAGGGGAAAAAAAAGATGAGAGGGAAGGTGGAAGGAGATGGCCTTGAAGATGGTGGAGACGGCAGCGGCTATAGGGGAGGAGAAAGGGTTGAAGGAGAGAAGGAAATGAGTTCTGATTTGTGAGGTTTTTAGAGTTTTAGATCTAAAGTTCTCTGTAGATTTTGAGGAGAAAAAAGAAGTGTGCAGAGAAAGTTTCTCAGGAGAAAAATTATGTATGTAAATGTTATCAGATAAGAAACATAAGGTCAAAGACAAAGAAATGGTCATATGACTGATTAGAGTCTCTTGGTTAACCAAGATGCATTAGACCAAACAAACCCAATATGCCTTAGCCAAATAAAGCATAACTAAACACTACCAATTCATGTTAATTTTTCACGGTAATTCAAATCTTTGGAGCAATATGAATTTGATTTTGACGAAACGAAAAGTGTAGAAAAGATCAGAATTATGTCTAGTATCATATAAAAAGAATAAAATTTTAAAACTCAAATTTAAAATTTTCAAACAAAAGTTAATCTTTGACTAAGTTTGACCAAAATTTGAAATTTCACAAAAATTTTATTTTATTAAATTTGATCAAATAAAACACTCAACATCACAAATTCAAATTTTTTTATATTTAATTTTTATTTAAATTCAAAATACTGACATTTTAAAGTTGTTAAAAGTTACGAATCGTTACACTTTATCTTAAATAAAAGATGTATTATCAATTAATGCAATATTAGTTTGTTTCCCCTTATCATATTTAAAAGGTTAAATGTCGTTAACTACGCATCCAATTACATTCAAACCTATGTTATCATCTTTATTATTTAATCAACAATACCCTATGAATTATAGTAACATAAGTTTACATTTATTACATTCATTATTTTACTGTTAACATCTTTTGCCATATTAACCGCAATAATAAATTACATTAATTTTCATTGATTTTCAAATTAACTTCAAACATATTAAATAATGAGATGAGAAATGAACAATTGTTACCCTTAAGTAATTTAATCATATTTATAACTTTATTGTCTACAATAAAAGCTACGACTACTTACACATCACTGATTATATTCAAGGGGCTTTGCACCGAAGGTCCCTATTTTCGATGTTGTTGTAAGAAAAGTCCCTATGATAATAAGTATGTAAATCAAGTCCCTGTTTTTTGTAAATCAGAAAGCGCAAACTATCTTGCTCTTTTCTTATAAAAGTGCAAGTTAACTTGCGCTTTTCAAAAATTTAATTTTTTTTTTGAAAATTTCGAAATTTCGAAAAAAAATTAAAAAAAAATGCGCAAACTAGCTTGCGCTTTTCTGACAAAAGTTGCAAGTTAGCTTGCATTTTCTGTCGAAAAAGTGCAAAGCACCTTGCGTTTTTTATTTTCGAAAAAATAGGGACTAAATTTACATAATTATATATACAAGGACTTTTCTTATAACAACATCAAGAATAGGGACCTGTAACTCGTTTCTGTATATTCAATTTCAATTAACAACATATAATTCCAACATTCAATAACCTTAATTCCATTAATTACCCATGTAATATTCAAATGGAAAAATTAATGAGAAGATAATTACAGCCATCATTTATAATAATAGTTCATATCCATTATCTTATCATTTACAACCAAGGGTTATAACAAAATGATTTTATATTCTATATTAATCTAGTTCAACCAGTTACATATAATCTCATCATTAAATGCATCATTTAATTTATTTCATTATTTACAGTTATAACCAAACAACCTTGCAATCATATCCATTGATTGAAATTGGATTAAAATGGTTATCAATTACATTAAATCAACATTACTACATTACATTCTAATTGTTTTATCATTACAAATCATAAATTTTAATTTTTTACAATATTAATATTTCAAAATTTTGTTAAATTTAATATTTTAATTACCGAAAAATATGGGTCGTTACGCTCTCCCGTACTCAAAACTTTTTGCTCTCGAAAAGGGAAATGAAGGAATTAAGGAATTGGTATATTTTATTCGATGTTTTCAATTTATAAACAACTAATTTACATAAATAAATATTTTAAATAAATTATACCAATTAATAAACAATCAAATCTTTTTATTCAAGTTTACTAAAGTTTGAAAAAATATTTTTTAACTTCGACAAAAAATTTCTAAGTTTAAAATTCATGGAAAATTTCAGCAGTCTCCTTTGTATGGAGAAGTCCGAAAAATAATAATAAAAATATCAATAATAACCATATATATATCATATTTGAGAATAAAATATTCTAATCATGGGAAAACAATATAACATCGCTAGAAAACCATAATCCGAAAATGTACCTATTTATCGGACAAACGACGCTTATTTATAAAACCAAAAGCAGTAGTTATTGCTTCCAAAAATATGTATTTCACTTGTATAATCCATAATAAGTTAAAAATTATGCAAAAAGAGAAATATTTAAGTTGTTCAATTTGCAAAAAAAGCAAATCACTATAAAACATATAGAAACAAACAATACAACCATTATATGCAACCACAGAATCCATCATACATTCGTAGCAACCAAAATCGATGGTTTGTTTAGTTCAAAAACTTTTAATCGTACAAGGGAGACGAATAAATTGTCAAGTGTATCCTACGCTCAATAGCCTTTGGTAATTACTCAATAGACTATCCACACAACCTAAAACAATTAGAAGTATCCTTTCCAAACATCTCATAAGCCAAGAATTTCCACACATTATTTAAGTTTATTTAAATGGTTTCTTTTCACATCATTATTTTTATTTTTTTCATTTTTTTTCATTCACACAACGTATTTTTCTTTCTCTCATGTACTTACATAAATTATTTCATAATATTAACTTACACTCATAACATTTCTTGCACATCGAAATTCTTATTCAGAAATAATTTCAACGAACACTTCCATTACTTAAGTTTTACTTGTATAATATTCCATTACATATTCTATTAACATTTCAACTTATTAAACATTTCTGATAAGTTTTATATATATATATATATATATATATATATATATTAGGAATGTAACTGAATGTTACATAAGTTTTTGGTATTCGCCCTTGAAGAGAAAAGTAATATTTCAATATATCTAAAAATTCAATTAAAACATTTAACCTCATTCACTTATTAAGAATATAAGATATATTTAAAACATCTTCATAGCATTATGCAAGAATTTTCCAAAAGGTAAACAATGTTAGAAGTTTATATCAAAACAATAGGATATGCCCTTTTTTAAATAAAGTTCCTTAAATCCGATAGTTTATTAAACTCATTATTTTAAAATAAGTATAACCCTAGATTATTAAACTGAAACTAATATTATACTCAATTCTTACGTTAAATATCCAAATCAAAGTATGAAATTTCATTTCTTTGTTATTAATTTTACACGCATGTTTAAAATGAAAATTCAAATCATGCAAAAACATTTATTATGGTGTAATACAAAAATTCAAATAGTGAATAAACCAATAAAGCAAATATTTCAAACCATAGTTCCAAAATAGAGATTCAAATTTATTGGCCAAGTATATTACTATAAATAAAACTTCGCGAGTCATTTTTTTTCATTTATATAATGGTATTCGCCCTTGAAGAGAAAAGAAATATTTTAATATATCTAAAAATTCAATTAAAACATTTAACCTTATTCACTTATTAAGAATATAAGATATATTTAAAACATCTTCATAGCATCATGCAAGAATTTTCCAAAAGGTAAACAATGTTAGAAGTTTATATCAAAACAATAGGATATGCCCTTTTTTAAATAAAGTTCCTTAAATCCGATAGTTTATTAAACTCATTATTTTAAAATAAGTATAACCCTAGATTATTAAACTGAAACTACTAGTATACTCAAATCTTACGTTAAGTATCCAAATCAAAGTATGAAATTTCATTTCTTCATAATTAATTTTACACACTTGTTTAAAATGAATATTCAAATCATGCAAAAACATTTATTATGGTTTAATACAAAAATTCAAATAGTGAATAAACCTATAAAGTAAATATTTCAAGCCATAGTTCCAAAATAGAGATTCAAATTTATTGGCCAAGTATATTACTATAAATAAAACTTCGCGAGTCATTTTTTTTCATTTATATAATATCTTTAAATTATACATTCAAAGAAACTTATATAAATTTTACTTGAAATATTCATTTGAAAACTTCATTTGCAAATCAATCATTTTATTACTTTAATACCTTACGAAAAACATTTCATCTTTAAAATTTATTGCTTCATTTATAAATACCACACAAAAAAATTAAATAGTATCTTTATTAATATATGTAAACTATTTAAAAACAATTATTTACATCATCACTTATATTTAAAAAGAGTTATTGAAAACCTTTAAATCCATTATTTATAAATTTTATTGGTTTTAAATCTCAAAATACTTTTAAACATCATTAATAAAATAATAATTATTAACTTTAAATATGTTTTATTTTATTAATAACTTCTCACAATATTTACAACACTAATAATTTACTACTAAACCATGTTGTACATAAATAAACAATATTTTAAATATTTTAAAATATTTAGAAATGGAAAAAATAACCAAAATATCTTTTATATAATACTTTATCAAAATACTTTTATAACTCAATGTTTTAACAGGTTTATCTTTGTTCTTGCAGACTCCGGTCATACGTTGATCAGGCGTAAGACTAGAAATCTCCAAATACTTAGTAGACCTGTTTCAACACCCAGTTGAAATACTTAAAAATAGGTATGAGAAGTATCATTCAAAATCTGATGTCAAATGATGATGCTACAATACCAGTGGCTCGTTGCTGATCCAGTGTTTGCGCAATGGACACAAAACTTTCCAGAAGATCCTTACACCTTTCGAATTCCAGAAAAATATCGTCGTCATTTCGTAAAAAAGGGACCATCGATCGCTTTTGTAGTGGTAACCGCTGATTTAATGATTTACGCGGTAGATGCACTTTCTTCCCGAAAGATCCATAAAAAACAGATCCTAAGACAAAAAAACGTCTCCATTGGGTAAACTAAAGAACCATCTACCCTAGAAAAAAATCGAGTAACTCATGAGTTTAAGTTCGAACAACCATATCGGTTCGAATCCATTTCTGAATTCACCCAAGTATATTAGGGTTTATTAGTCGAATCCATTTCTTAATTCCCCAAGTCCATCTGGGTCGAAGCATATCATACCATACTTCTTCACGGATGGTGCTTCCTCATTCCTTTTACTTCAAAATAATAACGTACCATATATAGTACTCTTTCAAAATCATAACTTCAGCTATCACACTTATATAAATTCCATTATATATAAGATCTCATTTTCAAATAGAGTACTTTCCAAAGTCAACAGTCTCGAATATTTCAAATCATTCTTATATAAATTCCATTGTATATGAGATTTATCTCTTCAGATCGAATACCATCCAAAATCAATAGTCTTTCAAATCACCATATACTTATATGAAGTTCATCTTATATAAAAATCAAATTTTTCCAAAATCGATTTCATTGTATGAAGAGGCATATGGGATTGAACATCTTTTCTTTATAATGTTTTGAATTTAGAATAGTTTTGTATATGTAGAATAGTTTGTAAAATAGTTTGTAAGTAAAATAGTTTGTAAAATAGTTTTGCATATAAAATAGAATAAACTAGTTTGTATAAGAAAAATAAAAGAAAATAGTTTTGTAAAATGGTTTTAAATTAATAGTAGTTTTGCATAATAGAAAAATTCCAATTTAAATTACAAAGAATATCCAACCAATCAACTTTCAATTTCAATGTCAAAGTATATCAATAATATTAGAAATAAGATGTACATATGTCATCATTTCGCATAATCACATTCGATCGCTCGCTCGATCACACAAGTTCGCTTTTGAACTAGTATTGTTCATTCGACTTCCCTAACGCGGACTTCGATAAGGTTTCTTGACCCAAAACCATCATTCTCCTTGCATAGTCATACATTACGATCATAGAGAATTTTAGTATCAAATCAAAAATCCATATCAAATATTCATCATCAAGAATCAAATGAAAAATACTAATACGAAATGATATAATTCACCTCAAACTTGTCTACTCAAATCAAAAATCCATATCAAATATTCATCATCAAGAATCAAATGAAAAATGCTAATACGAAATGATATAACTCACCTCAAACTTGTGTACTCAAATGCAGATCAGATTAATTATGCGAATAAAACAATATACGCACAATTTACGTACTTATTCCAATTTGTTTCATTACCATTACATTTTGATTTAAATTCATTATTAATCTCATTGATTAACACAAATATCAGTTCATATTTTAATATTTATTTCACGGAATTTCTCCATTTAATATAAAATATTAATATATTCATTCTCATGACGTTGCTTGTATTTCTCTTCATGTTTAAATTAAATTCAATTTCACGTGTAATATTTCTCATTTAGTACTACATTTATTGCAACGTCCATTTATTTCATAAACAATTTACAAGTCGTGACTTTATTTAAAATCATTTCACTTTTAATTCATATTCGTTTATCCAATTATTTTTCACTTACTTTTCAAATTTATTTATTCCACATTTCATAAATTTAATTAAGTTCATAACACTTTTTTTTAAATCTCATTTACAGCTTTTCCTTAAGCCAATTCATGCCAGATATATTTTGTGTGACTACCATTCTCACAAGCAACAACCGCCGAACAAAGCGGGTTATCCTAAATGGTCAGTTTTGGCAAGAATTTGATTGAGATATAAGGCGTATGCCACTTACATAAAGCATAAACTCTTACAAATTCTGTGGCACCCAATGTGCCAAACAAATATAAGTTTTGTTATTCTTCAGAAGGCCTTGGCAAATGGCACGTGTCCATCGAATCGATAATTATTTTCCATTTAGCCACCTGACTTAAAAGAAGAGTAATATTACTTAGAGAAAATATCAAGTTTCTTACAAAAGAACCTATGTTTTCAATAATATAACCCTATAATATATATTTTTATCAATCCAAGGTTGATAGAGTACAACACTCAGGTCCAGCAAAGATGGTCTTATATTTCACTGGTGCAACAGACATTCCCTACACATTTGGAGGACATGCTGTCACAGTGTAAGCCAACATATTATTAAACCACATAAATTATTTGGTTTCATCCCAATTGCTTTGTAAGTTAGTAATATTATGGTTTTAAATATTTCAGAGAGCTTATGCATGCTATGTGGAAGCCACGGAAATTTAAGCTGATATACCTCATAGCAGCACTGTATGTGCTTACACTAACATTACCATCGGCTGCTTCTATGTATTGGGCATTCGGAGATTCATCCATCAAGTAAAGATTTTCCTCCGTTGTCCATTGTTTTAAACTTTTAATACATCTGCTAATTTATAGCAAGAATAACAAAAGAAACAATGAAATTATGCTGCCTTGACACAAAATTGACGTATATTTAATGAAAATAATGCAGTTTATAACCTTCGGATTTGCGTGCACACCACTGTACTTTGTGTGGGAGAAAGCTATTGGCATGCATGAAATAAAGAGTGTGTTCAAACGAGCACTGGCAAGACTTCCAGTTATGATCCCTATTTGGTTTCTGGCAATCATATTCCCCTTCTTTGTCCCTATAAACTCGATAGTTGGATCTTTACTCGTCAGCTTCACAATTCATATTATCCCTGCTTTGGCTCATATAGTAACAAACATTCGCCCCAGCTGCTGCCAGAGAGGTATTTCTATATTTATCATAAACAATATTTGTTGGATTTATCCATGTATTGAACAAGTTACAAATACAGTAACGTAATTACATCTCGTAAATCATTTCATTTTAAACGGTTCACAAAATTTCGACAGCGCTTCCTTTATGTTTCATGTGTACAGGCAATCATGTACGACTCAGGAAACAAAAGAGAAGCGCTGCCGAAATTTGGGTGAATCATTTAAAATGAAATGATTTACGAGATTTGATTACGTTACTGTGTTTGTAATGAAAAGTAGGATGACCCGGCAATAAGGTGTTAATGATCGATTAATGTAAAACATTAAATTGTAAAATTGTATTGAAAAATAAATTATCAATGTGGTTTTCATTCATATCGTATTTTTTAAATTATAGTAGGAGCGATGATGAATTATTTTATTGATCTAAGCTGTACGTATCAACAACGAAGAAAAATTAGAGACTCAATAAGTGAAAATCATTATGAAGTGAAAACTAATGTCGGCTTTTAGTTTACCATATCAAAAAATAGATACATGTTTGAACGGTTGCATGTTGTTTTGAAAAGAAGATATCAATCTTAGGAATTCTAAAATATGTAATCGGACTGATGTTGAAGAATCAGCAAAAGGAAATCATATGATGAGACTACACGCATAAAATAGTGTACAAAATACCAAAATATCAGTGGGAGTTACCGCCACGTCCGTTAGCTTGGATCAACGGGCACGAAAGGAGCGATCTCTCATATACACTGCTTTAGGTCAATACGGATACGTTTCAATAACTGAATACATCTAGCATAATACGTATCTCGTCTCGACGTAAGAAAATATGTATTATTTTAGACATACTCGGGTATTAAAATGTATCCGTGTTGATCAAAAGTAGTGTATATGGGAGATCGCTCTTTCCATACTCATTGATCCGAGTTATCAAACTGTAAACTCCCTCTGATATTTCTATCACTGGATTCGAGACGTTACAGATTGGTATCAAAGCAGAGGCAGCGAACAATATAGTATTTGCTTCCTTTGTTGTCCGCTAATGAATATATTCATAATAGTGTTGAAATGACAAAAGATGAAGGTGAGAAGAAGCAGACTGCCACGGTGATGGAACTTTGATTTCCACGAGTTCGGAGAAAGAATGAATGAAGTAACAGTGTTTTTCTTACATTACTCATAAAATATATACAAAACATGTTTGCTCTGGGTCCCTCTACTTTCTTAACAAGTCAAGTATGATACGTAAAAAAATATGGTATGCTAACTTGTTTATCACTTGGTCACTCTGATTGCTAAATAATGTTTGTCGCAAAAACAAAAATACACATTTACTTATTTTATTGTTTGAGAAAATAAGCATATGTAGAATTATTCAATAAAACAATATCGTCAAATGCTTCGTCATTTGTTTAGAAGTTGAATTTTGAATTAAAAGCTCATAACTTTTGTTCTGCAAATAAATTTCTACTCACAACCTTAGAGCAGTAGATGACAACCTTAAAAATTATATCACCTTTTTTTTCATTATAAGCCTTGCCTTGTGCAGCATATAAGCCTGGAGTATCATACATGTTTTGCGTGTTATGTGCAACATTTGAGTGCATCATTTCATTTGTGACACGCCTTAGGTGCAAAAGCACAATCGCCGCATTGCACCTGTTGTGCGCCATGGTAGCCTTTCATAGCATTACTATTTTGTTTTGGAAAACGGTAAATGTATACCACATTTTTTGTCCCTTTACCATTTGTACATCCCTTGTATGTTTGTTGTTGTTGACAAGAAAATAAAGTGGGAGAAGAAAAGGAAATTGTATTGATCAGTCCCCTTTATTATTTTTATTTTCACTGTTAGCAGAGAAACTTTGAACATCACTCCTGCTACATTAGAATTATTATATGACCCCTGATCAAGAATGTTATATAAATGGATATAGATAGGTAGATGATTATAGTTCGTATATTTTACCATTTTATGGAGAATAATACTTATTATATTATAGCTTTTTGGCAATTAAGAGAATATAGAAATGTAAAGAAAATACCAAAGAATTCTTTCATTATATATTGGACTCATGAACTATGTTACACCAAACTTTTGTGATGTCAGCTCTTGTTATGATGCTATTCCAAAATTTAGATATTGAGCTTTTGTTGTATCGCCAATTTTTATAAGATACAAGATCTTGTTATCAAACCGATAATTAACTAGATTTAACTTACTGCAAAGAAATGTAAAAATAATCATACACTAATTGAAGTTAATCCATTCTTATTGTTTTAACCCTTGTAAATCCAATTTTATAATGCAATTTTCATATGTAGAAAATTAGAATACAAAATCATCACCAATCATAAACTCAATCATATTTCCAAAGATGTCATTGTTTTAAAATATACCATTAAGATTTAGTTTTGAGGTTTTCATCTAACAATTATAAATTCATATCATACACGTATATATATGTATGTCTCTCTATATATACACTAGCGTTAGGGCATGAAATTCGCGCGTGAATTGTTTTTCTACAAACTATATATATTTAACATATTCAATAGAAAAAGATTTGCACAAATATTTTGTCATATTTTTACATCTAAATCATGTGTAGTTGATTTGAATTTTTATTTTAAGTTGTAATGCCTAATTTTAGTTTTTAGTTGTATTTTAACATCTAAATAAAGAACGAAGTTGTAAAAGATGTTTATTTATTAGATCCTATTTTTAAGTGATATTAAGATTTAGTAATATCTATAGAGCGACGGTCTGAATTTGTAAGAAAATGTTATTTCTTAAATCATATTTTTAAGTAATATTAAAGAGGCCTTTTTGATAGTTCACGCTAACAAAAAAATGTGACACCAAAGGTAATACAACTATTATTAAATATATAACTAAAGAAATGTATATACATTTGAAAAAAATCCATTTGGACATAAAATGTAGATACAAAATGGGGCACAAGAGATCTTGACCGAGAAGCCCATTCACCACATGTATGTACAGTGATGAGGAATAAAGGTGCAAGCACTGTGTGTTGGGTATGTATAAGGTTTTAATTGCAATAAATATAAACGTTGGTAGGTTCCCACCATAAAGCAGTAATACCAGACTACTAGTTAATTCAAAGTACAGTGCTATACAAATAAGTTCGTCATGCTGATAGGGATTGGTATTCAAACCTTGCAGCTGACAATATTATTACGGCCACAGAGGAGAAGCCCATACACCACATGTATGTACAGTGATGAGGAATAAAGGTGCAAGCACTGTGTGTTGGGTATGTATAAGGTTTTAATTGCAATAAAGATAAACGTTGGTAGGTTCCCACCATAAAGCAGTAATACCAGACTACTAGTTAATTCAAAGTACAGTGCTATACAAATAAGTTCGTTATGCTGATAGGGATTGGTATTCAAACCTTGCAGCTGGAAATATTATTACAGCCACAGAGAAGAAGCCCATTCACCACATGTATGTACAGTGATGAGGAATAAAGGTGCAAGCACTGTGTGTTGGGTATGTATAAGGTTTTAATTGCAATAAATATAAACGTTGGTAGGTTCCCACCATAAAGCAGTAATACCAGACTACTAGTTAATTCAAAGTACAGTGCTATACAAATAAGTTCGTTATGTTGATAGGGATTGGTATTCAAACCTTGCAGCTGGCAATATTATTACAGCCACAGAGGAGAAGCTCATTCACTACATGTATGTACAGTGATGAGGAGTAAAGGTGCAAGCACTGTGTGGATTAAACATTAAAAATTTAAAAAGTATGGGGTGAGAGAGGCTCGAACTCTCGACCTCAGGATTACTCAACATTTTAGCTATGAGACCTACGCGCTAGCCAACTACGCCACCACCCCAGTTGTTTTCTAAGTACACAAGGAGATATATGAATGACAAATGAAATAACTGACTTGGTTGCCAACTTTTACCACCTCATGGTATAAGTATATATTTGGATAATTTTATTTGACATATCACAATTAGTTATCCATGTTGTTCAAATAGACAAGCAGGTTTTACAAATAAGTTAAAAATGTTGTGCCATTAATATTAAGTTTTTTTTTATAATTCCTTTTTATCCACAACAATCTATGTTGTAAATGTAATATTTCTGTACATTGCATACATGTTTTTTTTTCATAATTACATCATCATATGTTTAATGGTAGTTCAAACGAAAATGTGCGATGTAAAATAATAAAAAATACATGGTTAGAATTTGACTTTAAGGTTTACAGCTAATGGTTGTACATCTGTACAAATTAAGAATCTTCGGTTAACAAATAAATTACTGCCAGAAAAATTAACCTAATGACGTAACTGTAGGATCGATTTCACCCTAGAGGGGGGGGTGAATACGGTGATAGTGTAAATTATAAAAATTAATTGCGGAAGCTTATAAATTAATTTCAATTCAGATCACAGAATAGCAGCACAGATATCGCAGAATATAAATAACAGAATAAAACAGAACAACACAGAATTTACCCAGCTTCGGCAAAACCCTGCCTACGTGTTGCCCCCAAGGTTTCTACTAGAAATTAGATAGTCCCTCGCTTACACACGTAAACTCGCTATACCCGCTATTGACTAATCTAACTCTACGCTCAAAACCCTGCCACAACTCAGCCACTGAGTTGCGAATTCTCAAGCTACGCCACGTAGCTTGTCCCCTAGTCACACGACTAGAAATTACAACGGTTTAAAAGGGAATTTTAAAATTAAAAACAAACATAAAAAGCAAATAGCCCTTAATTTAAATATAAACAAAAAGCCTTTTATATTATTCAAGCCGGCCCCTTTTCTTTGTTTTATGTGACCCGATCCACTTCTATTAGCTCAGTCTTCTTTAACTTTTGTGAGAAAATATGGCGGCTTTCTTCGTTCTTTCTTCGTGATTAAAAATTAGGGCTTTAGTAAAATCGAAGGCGCCGCTTGAATGTAGATCGACTACAGTAGCTACTTCTTTGTTTTGATTCGGTAATCGACCCTCTAGCTCTGTTTAGCTTTTGGCTGCCCCAATTTTTTGATCGAGTTCAACTCTGATGCTTCGGCATGTAATTTCCCTTTTTGCTTTTATAATTTTGGCTTACTCGAACTCGATGATTTTAGATTGCCGATGATGATGGTTTATATAGGGTTTGTAACCCTAGATTTGCGTTCGTTCATATATATATTTGAATTTATCTCAGCCGATCGTTTATGCTTGGATGCTTGCGATTTTGATTGGCTTTTTCATATGTGTATAATTTTGTTACTTGCTTCCCACAGCTTGGTTGACACGGTTTTGATTATTGACTCGTTCAATATTGACTTCGGCCATTTTTCTTAGCTATCACGGTGAAACACTTGTTTTGTGAATTTCTCTGTACTATTGACTTTCGGTCTTTGCTTTGATTTATTTCGTCTCTGGCCATCTTTTTCTGGTTGGTACTGGATGCATCACTTCAGTGTTGTATTGTTTTCACCTCTGGCCTTACTGCATTGTTTCGATGTCACTGATTTGTTTAGTCTCGGCATTGACTGGTTTGCTTGTGTTGGTTCATTGGTTTACTGGTGCATATATGTTGCTTGTGTAAACTTGTGTGGTGGTGCACTTGCCTTGTGATTCTGTTCATTCCTAGTTGCCTTGAGTAGCAGTGCTTCATGTTGTATTCATTTTTGAGGCAGTTTGCATTAGAATGTACTTCGAGTTATGTTGAACTCCGTTGTGATTTCAGATCCCTCTGTGTTGCTATATTTCTGATGCACTCGTATCACTGGTATTTGCAGCTTGTAACTGGTCATGTTTGTGCATTTCTTTGTTGGTTTAACCTGTACTTGTGGTTGCCTCTGGTTAATTGCCTGGTGGTCTTGTGGCAGTTAATGGTTGCTGTGCACTTTTGTGCTTGCATTTTGATGCAGTCTTCATTAGCATGCTACTGATTGGTGTTTGCATACATTTCATGTAGTCTTCAGTTTGTACTTCTGGAGCTTGTATGATTTGAGTTGTAGCTTGATGGTTTTGTGGTTATAACTGGACATTTGAGTTTGTTGCATTTGTGCATTTGCCTTTGATTCATTGATGATTTTGGTCGTTGCATTTGCTGGGTACACAGTCTTGACCTGTTGTGCTTAGTTCATGTGTATGCTGTACACTAAACATTTCTTAGTTTGCATATCAACTTGTTGCATTGTGATTGGTTTGGATTGAAGTTGCAGGCTTGTGTACTATGTCTTTGAGCATTGCATTACTTCATTGTTCACTGTCCTGTTGTTTGCAACTGTGTTGCACTTGCACACTTTCATCATTGCTGCCTGGTCGACTTGACATTGTTGATCTTGGTGGCATATTTGCTTGTTGTTGTTTGGATCATTATGCAGTCTGCATTGAACTGTAGCTTGCAATGTGTTCATCCTTACTGACTTGATTCACTTCATGTTTGTCCTGTCTCACTTCCATGTATGGCTTGTTCTTGGTCTCTGTTACATGCTTGCTGTTGCATGCTGTTTGCATTTACTTGGTGCATTCATGTTTACTTTCATGGAGTAGTCACTGTTTTGCATTTAGCTCGGTTGAGGCTGTGTCATGTTTGAACATAGCATTCATGTGTACTTTTGATTCGCACCTGAGTTGAATCCAGTTTTAAAACTCGGGTTTGACCTTGTGCTCGTGTCGTGATTTTCAATGTTATTGCACCTGAGTTGAACCCGGTTTTTCATTTGGGTTTGACCTGTGCTCACCTGTCCCTGTAAATCAATCAAGTGTATATATCGGCGTGCACGGCCTTATGGCATATACAGTAATACACTGTGTATGTCACAAGTTGTTCGTGTATGATGAATTCAAATATAAATGATGACGAACAACCCAAATAACAGAGGCAAAAATTATTTTCAAAATTCACGTTTTATTTTATATCGCAAAAATATTTTATTTTCAATTTTACTGCGTTAGTAAATATTTTTGCAGATTGCTCAGATGCTGGATTCAAACTGGAATGAAGTTGAAGATAAAATACGAATTGAGTGAATGAGTGATATGTAGTGAGGTGAACTGTAAATATGAAATGTGATGTGTTGTAATCAAAGTTGTATATGTATAGTGAGAGCTTGAAATTGTACTATTAAAAATGTAATAAATATTCATTTGAATAAAATATCTGTTTGAATTCAAATTCTATGTTATTTATTTTATTCAACAAATATTTATTTAAACTGTGAAAAATAGAATAGTATATTAACAAATACATTTAAATGAATGTATATATGTTTATTATCATCAAACAAAAATCATATAAGCGCATATTCAACAATCTCCCCCTTTTGATGATAACAAACATATATTTAAGATTTTGAATATATCAAATGTATTTGATCATTGATATGCTCTAATTGCTCCCCCTATTTAAATACTTCCTCTCTACACAAAGCTCCCCCTACATATATGCATACAAATAAAAATATGCAAATGAGCCTAGATGCAAATAGAAAATTATTTGACCTTTGCTTGATTTTATTTGACAAAATCTTAACTTTTCTCTCCCCCTTTTGTTATCAGCAAAAGAATAATAGTGTTAGAGAAAAATAGAGATAAAGTAATCGATATCAATCCAACATTAAAACTCAATTGAATATAAATATTAAATTTCGATAAAAAATCAATCAAATATCATAAATATTTTGTTAGGCGCATATTCCACTTTTAGAATGACGGAAATGATGTCATCATATAAAACCATACAGTTGTGTCTATTTGTGGTATATTTATATCAGGAATTTGAATAACTACTAACCATGCATAACCGTTAGGACTTTTAAATGAGATTAGTAGTATTCCAATTTTATTTTAAAAAAAATGAATTCAAGTATCTCCTAACCACGCATAACCGTGAGGACTTTTAATTGGGATTAGAATCAACTTGTTTATATAAAAAAAATCAACTTTTGATATGCGTTCCATACATGCATAACCGTGAGGACTTTTAAATGAGCATGGAAGCACATAACAAATTCCAAGTAATTCACCCATGCATAACCGTGAGGACTTTTAAATGAGAACGAATACTTTGGTATTTATTATTATTATTATTATTACTTCCTTTTTTTTAAATGTGAAAAATGAAAAACGAACGATTCCTGTTTAAAGTACCACATATCGACAAACTATATAGAATTTTGATGAGTGATGGTTGTTAGAAATATGATAGATATAGAGATGGTCATGGAATTTTTACCAACAAAAAGTTTTATAACTCTTGTTTAAATTTCTAAAGAAACTTATTAATTATACCGTCTCAAGTCATAATATTTGATTAATATTAACACTCATCACTTTTTCAATCACTATTTTTCTTTTCGATAATCATCTGGGAGTCAGATTAGTCAAAATGTCATTTAAAATCAAATTCAAAAAATAATTATGAAATTAATTTTTCAAAATGACTAATCTGAAAATATGGTCAAAATGATTTTCTCGAGGGGGTTTTATAAGAAAATTTTCTGCAATTTGAAAATTATTTGAAATGAAAAATATGCAGATATTTTCTTTTAAACATGATGCAGTTATTAAATATCTCAACAAAAATCACGTTTCACTAGTAATTTTTCTATCAACTAGATTACCAGTGTAATCTGCATATGAATTTCTCTTTCACTCAAAAATTATCATCAATTGAATTTTATAGACCAAAACATGAAGTGTGCACCAAAAATTTCAAATTCAATTTTAACAACAATTTAAATGACATTCTTTTGAATTTGAATTGAAGCCGTGTAAATAATCAGAAAACCGTGAATAAGGAGTTAGCCGTATTATAACCAAATGGATTATCCAACAAAACACTATTTTTAATCCAAACTGATATATATAAAGTAATTCAAAGAATCTAGAGATTATTATAGTGTTTTTGGCATAAGAATATACTTGGTCAACTATGTTGAATAAGTCAAAGTCAAAATCACCATCTTTTCATCATCTCAATATTGGCTGATTTTAATTCAGAATATGGTGCAGATTATCACATTTAATATATCGTTTAAATAAATATACTTTTACCTGTTTTTACCTTTACGATATTTTTCGTCGTTGTCCATTGTGATTCTGTCACCTTTATACAAGGCTAAGGACCTTTGTTTTATCGCCCGTTGTGTTTCTGGAACAGCCAAAAATCCAGAGTATACTATTGTTGTTCCTTAGCCCGCCACCACACCTACACGGGAAAAGATTTATGTGACCTATTTGTTTTTATAGGTCCATGGTTGTTAGTGGCAGAAAATTTTGAAAAATAATTTTGTGTGGACCCAAAACTGTTTATAATTGTTCCCTTCGGCACCCAGATTTTATATTTGTGCCTTTTGGAACCCAAATTGGTATAGTTTTCACATGTTTGGGTCTATACCAACAATTATTGTGATCGTGTCCAAATTTTCTACAAATTGTGCACAAAGAATTAACTTGATTAATATTGCTTTCAATAATTTTCGAATTATTATATCCAAGTCCTTGTCTAACCGTATTAACAGTTTGCTTTCCTAATAGCATATTTAACGATTTTTCACTTTTTGAAAATTTATCTAAAGTCGTTGACAATTGTTGGACTTGTGTTTTGAGAGATTCATTTTCGTTTAACAACTGTGTGCACTTTTTAATAGAATTCTCTCTCCTAGTATTTTCATTCTCCTTTAAAATCAGAATTTCATTTTCAAGTGATTTTATATTGATTTCTGATTTTTTAATTTCTTCTTTGAATGTTGGACACTTCTCACACTTAGGGATTCTACGTTGATAGTTCTTAACTAATTGATCAAGTTGTTCATTGCATTCTATCAAAGTATCCTTTTGAGATTCAAGTGTCGCATATTTTTCCCTAAGTCGTTCATAACAGCCATTTATTTCATGAAAATAAATAAGTAATTCAGAGTGAGTAAGTTTTGATACCTCGCTTGGCTCGTCATCGTCGCTATCGGTTATATTTCCATGAAGGCACATATCTGCTTTCTCACTCTCAGTGCCGTCGCTTTTATTCCATGTGGCCGTAAAACATCTTCGTTTTGATTTCTTTTCTTGGTCGAGTTGAAATCGGGGATAATTGGGCTTGATATCACCGGGTTTGTTGCAAATGATCCCGTGTTGTTTCGAGTTATCCAGTGCTTTGATTATTCTGCTTTTTAATTTTTTATTTAGAGCTGGATTTCCGTATTTGTGATTCCACCTTTTGAATTTCTTCATTATTAATGCCAGCTCGGCTGCTCCATCTTCATCATCCTCATCACAACTGTAATTTACCAATCCTGTTAAGCACATCTCTTTAACTGAGTCAGTTGTGGAGGACTTCTCATTGCTGTTGACTTTTGCTCCATATATTGCATCGAAAGTATTCCAGATTTCCTGTGCATTTTGATAATGAGAAATGAAATTAAAATTATCATGATTAATATGAGAATACATTATTTGCATAGCAAGAGCGTTAATCGAGATAATTTTCTTATCTGTTATATCACACCCATTTTCAATAATATCCCAACATTTAATATTAACAGATTTTAAATAAAATTCCATTTTCAATTTCCAATTCAAAAAATCTGTTCCATCGAAAATAAGAGGAATAATATTGGAACGACCCTCAAAATTATTATTAAAAGAAGGCATTTTAAAAATTCAAAATTTAAAAACAAAAACCGATTTTTTTTTTGAAACACAAATTTTTAAAACAAAAATTGATTTTTGAAACACGAATTTTTAAAACAAAAAATTGGTTTTTGTAAAGTCAAATTTTTAAAAAACAAAAACGGCTTTTGGTCCTAGCTCTGATACCACTTGTAGGATTGATTTCACCCTAGAGAGGGGTGAATAGGTGATAGTGTAAATTATAAAAATTAATCGCGGAAGCTTATAAATTAATTTCAATTCAGATCACAGAATAGCAGCACAGATATCGCAGAATATAAATAACAGAATAAAACAGAACAACACAGAATTTACCCAGCTTCGGCAAAACCCTGCCTACGTGCTGCCTCCAAGGTTTCTACTAGAAATTAGATAGCCCCTCGCTTACACACGTAAACTCGCTATACCCGCTATTGACTAATCTAACTCTACGCTCAAAACCCTGCCACAACTCAGCCACTGAGTTGCGAATTCTCAAGCTACGCCACGTAGCTTGTCCCCTAGTCAACTAGAAATTACAACGGTTTAAAAGAGAATTTTAAAATTAAAAACAAACATAAAAAGCAAATAGCCTTTAATTTAAATATAAACAAAAAGCCTTTTATATTATTCAAGCCGGCCCCTTTTCTTTGTTTTATGTGACCCGATCCACTTTTATTAGCTCAGTCTTCTTTAACTTTTGTGAGAAAATATGGCGGCTTTCTTCGTTCTTTCTTCCTGATTAAAAATTAGGGCTTTAGTAAAATCGAAGGCGCCGCTTGAATGTAGATCGACTACAGTAGCTACTTCTTTGTTTTGATTCGGTAATCGACCCTCTAACTCTGTTTAGCTCTCGGCTGCCCCAATTTTTTGATCGAGTTCAACTCTGATGCTTCGGTATGTAATTTCCCTTTTTGCTTTTACAATTTTGGCTTACTCGAACTCGATGATTTTAGATTGCCGATGATGATGGTTTATACAGGGTTTGTAACCCTATATTTGCATTCGTTCAAATATATATTTGAATTTATCTCGGCCGATCGTTTATGCTTGGATGCTTGCGATTTTGATTGACTTTTTCATATGCGTATAATTTTGTTACTTGTTTCCCACGGCTTGGTTGACACGGTTTTGATTATTGACTCATTCAATATTGACTTCGGCCATTTTTCTTAGCTATCACGGTGAAACACTTGTTTTGTGAATTTCTCTGTACTATTGACTTTCGGTCTTTGCTTTGATTTATTTCGTCTCTGGCCATCTTTTTCTGGTTGGTATTGGATGCATCACTTCAGTGTTGTATTGTTTTCACCTCTGGCCTTACTGCATTGTTTCGATGTCACTGATTTGTTTAGTCTCGGCATTGACTGGTTTCATGCTTGTGTTGGTTCATTGGTTTACTGGTGCATATATGTTGCTTGTGTATACTTGTGTGGTGGTGCACTTGCCTTGTGATTCTGTTCATTCCTAGTTGCCTTGAGTAGCAGTGCTTCATGTTGTATTCATTTTTGAGGCAGTTTGCGTTAGAGTGTACTTCGAGTTATGTTGAACTCCATTGTGATTTCAGATCCCTCTGTGTTGCTATATTTCTGATGCACTCGTATCACTGGTATTTGCAGCTTGTAACTGGTCATGTTTGTGCATTTCTTTGTTGGTTTAACCTGTACTTGTGGTTGCCTCTGGTTAATTGCCTGGTGGTCTTGTGACAGTTAATGGTTGCTGTGCACTTTTGTGCTTGCATTTTGATGCAGTCTTCATTAGCATGCTACTGATTGGTGTTTGCATACATTTCATGTAGTCTTCAGTTTGTACTTCTGGAGCTTGTATGATTTGAGTTGTAGCTTGATGGTTTTGTGGTCATAACTGGACATTTGAGTTTGTTGCATTTGTGCATTTGCCTTTGATTCATTGATGATTTTGGTCGTTGCATTTGCTGGGTACATAGTCTTGACCTGTTGTGCTTAGTTCATGTGTATGCTGTACACTAAACATTTCTCAGTTTGCATATCAACTTGTGGCATTGTGATTGGTTTGGATTTGAAGTTGCAGGCTTGTGTACTATGTCTTTTGAGCATTGCATTACTTCATTGTTCACTGTCATGTTGTTTGCAACTATGTTGCACTTGCACACTTTCATCATTGCTGCCTGGTCGACTTGACATTGTTGATCTTGGTGGCATATTTGCTTGTTGTTGTTTGGATCATTATGCAGTCTGCATTGAACTGTAGCTTGCAATGTGCATTCATCCTTACTGACTTGATTCACCTCATGTTTGTCCTGTCTCACTTCCATGTATGGCTTGTTCTTGGTCTCTGTTACATGCTTGATGTTGCATGCTTGTTTGCATTTACTTGGTGCATTCATGTTTACTTTCATGGAGTAGTCACTGTTTTGCATTTAGCTTGGTTGAGGCTGTGTCATGTTTGAACATAGCATTCATGTGTACTTTTGATTCGCGCCTGAGTTGAATCCAGTTTTAAAACTCGGGTTTGACCTTGTGCTCGTGTCGTGATTTTCAATGTTATTGCACGTGAGTTGAACCCGGTTTTTCATTTGGGTTTGACCTGTGCTCACATGTCCCTGTAAATCAATCATGTGTATATATCGGTGTGCACGGCCTTGTGGCATATACAGTAATACACTATGTATGTCACAAGTTGTTCGTGTATGATGAATTCAAATATAAATAATGACGAACAACCCAAATAACTGAGGCAAAAATTATTTTCAAAATTCACGTTTTATTTTATATCGCAAAAATATTTTATTTTCAATTTTACTGCGTTAGTAAATATTTTTCCAGATTGCTCAGATGCTGGATTGAAACTGGAATGAAGTTGAAGATAAAATACGAATTGAGTGAATGAGTGATATGTAGTGAGGTGAACTGTAAATATGAAATGTGATGTGTTGTAATCAAAGTTGTATATGTATAGTGAGAGCTTGAAATTGTACTATTCAAAAAATGTAATAAATATTCATTTGAATAAAATATCTGTTTGAATTCAAATTCTGTGTAATTTCTTTTATTCAACAAATATTTATTTAAACTGTGAAAAATAGAATAGTATATTAACAAATACATTTAAATGAATGTATATATGTTTATTATCATAAAAAAAAATCATATAAGCGCATATTCAACAGTAACTATAATTTCCACAAAACATAATAATCTTCTATTATGAACACGAGTTAAAGATCCGTTTCATGTTACATTATGCGTCAATGTTTTTGCCAAATACATGCAAATATGGTTTAATTTACAACTAAACGCATGGTTTTTGCCTAATATACACAAACACGTATAAATATGGTGAAAATAGAAAATATGGTTTGATTTACACCAAAATGGTGATCTTAAATACAGCGCTTTCAAGATTATGGTTGGACATTGGATTATGTTTAAGATTTTAATTCTCGTAAATATAACCATTGGTCGGTTCCCACCATAAAGCAGTAATATCAGACTACTAGTTAACTCAAATAACAGTGATAAAAAGCAAACAACTTCATTATGATGATAGGGATTGGTATTCAAACCTTGCATTTGGTGATATTATTACAGCTGTAGAAGATGCCAGTTCGCCACATTAGCAACTGAAGCTCATCCACCATCACTTCTCTGCCAAATTAGCTAGCAATTTGCAGACGCGTGACATGGACTTTTTAAAATGTAATCCAATGGCATTCACAATCATGTTGGACTATAGTTACAATGAAAATTTTCTAGTTTTCAGTTCTCCTTTTTGAGAGATAACTAGAACTTCAGTTCCAATTTTACTCTAAAACTTGAATAATGAATGAAATGATGCGATCTTCATCAATATATAGGTCAAACATTTTCCATTGAATTACCTTGTAGAAGTCTACAGCTATGAAGTTGGGGCCCATTCAGCAGATGCATGATGGCAAGTATTCACCATGTCCTCAGGAAGGGCAGAATTGTCTTTACAAGAAGTAACTAAATCAGGTCGTCGTGGTGTTCATTGAAGCCGATTACGCGTGATCAAGACACAAACCATCTATCACTCCCCATTCCCATCTGCAAATTTTGATTACAAATATCATGTATTAAGAAAATAATACAAATCAATTTAGTATTATTACCTCCACACTATCCCATATAAAATGACATTTCGGCTTATTTTGCCCTAAAATATGTGATGTTTAGTGACTGATATTAATTTAAAACTATGTCAAAAGTAAATAAAATGGGCGGTTGTTGTTCTCATAAGAATTGGGTCGCTTAAAGATTATGCCCAAACTCAGAACAACTTTCCTTTATGGGACAGTATAGTGTCATATACTCATACCAGAGAAAATGAGTGAATATGCACATTTATTAGTGTCATATACTCAAATATATTGCTTTCTTTACTGCTCTGAAATGTCCATATTGATTTACTAGCAAGTGACAACATTGTCTGATCAAAGAAACCTTGGTTGTTTTGAGATATAACAAATACGTAAATTTATGATGCTTTGAGTTACTTAAAGCATGAGCTTCATACCCAACACAAGTCATGTGAATTTAGACATAAAAACCTGTTTGAAGTTTTAAACAATTCCTAAAAATTGATCAAGGAATCAGAACAATTAATCGTGCATGGATTCTTTTCTTCCAAGCCAATCCTACATAAACGGATATGTATTAAATATTAATAATACACTCGTTTTACTATGTAGAATTGAAAGTCCATGTTTTTGCAATTTACACAAACCAGAAAATATTCAATTTGTAGTATGAAAATATAGCACTTGTTGCATAATTGCATGTCCAGTACAATGTGAGAACATTGGAGAGGTGTTAATACACTCATACATGATTATGATATCTAGAACTCTTCATGAATAATTGAGCTAAAATAAAATCAGGTCCTATAATTCATGATAAATTATTTAACTTGGTGATGAGCACTTTGAATTTTTAATGCATTACATAAGTATACTTTAAGCGGTCTTCATTATGACAACAATTAGTCAAAATATGCAATTTGCTAAGTTCACCAATACAATGTGCTTGTGTGATTTGAGACGTATTCTGCGTTCTTCCTACTTTAATTCCATGTAGAAATAAAGAATGTTAACACTGCTACTTATTATTATACTTTAATATATCAGTCAAACTATAGTTAGTGAACAGTACTATTAGTACTGCTCCAATCCATTGTCTAAATGTGCACAACACTACTATTAGCAACTCGTATGTACGTATGTGTGTGCATGATATAAAAAAAAATGACTAAATGTACTTGGTAGTTGGTGCCTTACTATCGGGATAGAGATATAGTCAGTATACATGAGGTTCACTGACTTAATCCCTATCCGAGCATAAAATTCCATGTGTATCCCAGCAATTCTAGGAGAAAACTTACAAAGCAAACTAAGTAATACATGTAGGTGTTGCTAAAGTCCATTCACTAGATCTTTGTGTGTATTTATGTATATATGTATATGTGTGTGTTTTACATAAAGAAGATAACTAAATGTACTAGGTAGTCGGTATCTTTCTATCGGCATAAAGATATAGTCGGTATATGTGGGGTCCACTGACTTGATCCTTGTCCGGGCATAAAATACAATGTTTTTCCCATTAATTATGAGAAAATAGTTACAAAACAAACCATTTAGGTATTGCTAAAGTTCATTCACTGGATATGTGTGTGTTCATGCGCGTGCAAAAGTGCGTTCAAGCGCTCCGTGGGGTATGTGTTTATGTATGTACGTGGAGATTTTATTTGAATGCATATTGAAGACATAAGATATCTTAACAATTAGATGTTCCCCTGATTTTCAACTCAGGGTCAACGACAAAAAATTTAATGGTCAACACTTATTGTGTCAAATTTTGCAGCCTGCGGGGACAACAATGTGCCATATGAGGCCAATGTTGATTTTTTTCACTACAAGCGAATCTCACAGAATGTGAAACCAAACCTTCACTACCTAAGATAAACTAACAACAATGTTTCTTTTCATTTTTCCAAGCGTGTAAATAATTTTTTAGTGCAACGTTGACCATATACAAAATATTGTCTTATTTGGGTGCGCCCATATGCTAGTACTAATAATGACTCCATGATAACAGTCAGCAGTATCCATCAGTACCAACCTTATTTGTACTGATTTGGGCATGATCTTAAACTAACCATCGGGAGCTCCAAACAAGCTAACATATTCATTACTCATTACACCAATAAATTGTGACAATCTTTTGCCATTCCCCTGAAATAAACATGTGATGGATCTATGGCTTATCTCTAGTAAGTCAATTAGATGATGGTGTAACCGTGCAACTTCCATCTTTATTATTAACAAGTTTTTTTTTCTAGTAATTATCTATCTTCAACTAGTTTAAGCCCAATAAGTGTGGAGATTCTAAACTACATAAGAGCTCCTATACTCTTATATGTGTTTTGGAAAAACAGTATTCGAAATTGTAATCTAAATTTCTTTTATTTCCCTTCCTTGTTCCGGTGTTTATTAATCGTCAACAAACCATTTTAGCTGTTTTTTCCCTTCTGTCAATTACTTTCATATATTTCCTTCTTATACTTTTTTCCTTTAATTTCAGTTTTCATAATTGTTACATCATTTGTATTATTTCTAATCTCTAGAAAATGAGAGGCTGGGAGCAATAAGAAAGATGTGATAATTATGAAAAATGGAATAATATGGATGAATTAAAAAACAACGGTATAAGGTAGGTGATAAAAGATAGAATTTACACAGGGAAACGACTAACTAAAACGGTAGTTGACAATCAAACAAAAAGTAGAAATGAAGGGAACTAAAAAGGAAACAGAGATTAGAATTTTGATTGTTTATTTTCTGTATAAGAGTACTGGAGTGTTTCATAACTGCCTTTGCACAACATAGGAGCTTAAAGAAATATAAACCAAATACCAATATTACAGTGAAAAAATAACATGTTACTGACAGAATTCCAATCGCTGAATTTCCAGTTTAATTCGATTGTTATCATCCTAACTTGGAAGCATTCAACATGCTTACTAGTGACAACATGTATGTAGATAACTTGCCATGTGCATGTAGGCATAAATGTACCATGACAATTCCAGTTGTTGTTTAGCCATCAAATGATATCTTATCAACTATACAAGTACAAAGTCCATGGAAGGCACTGATGGGTCTGGAGTGTTTGCCATGGAGATTTGATGTGTTTTCAGTGAAAAAAAAGAAGGTGTTCGATAGAATTGGCAAAGAATTAAAGTTTGCTTCAAGAACAAGAATCAAGAATAGGAAATATAAATGCAAATGAATCAGAACAGAAACTAGTAAAGGATCAAAGATACTAACTGGAAGAATGAAGAAGCTTGCAACTGAATGATTAAAGATAGTAACTAACAGAAAATAAAATGTCACTAAAGCAGCTAAGTAATGGATAAAAGAAAAATACAATAAAGTACAAACTGAAATGAAAATGAATGTAAACTGAAATGAAGAGCAGTAACTAAACTAAGGACAAAAGTAACAAAAATGATTATACAAAGTACCAAAGTGCAAGGCACAGGAAGAAGAATAACTGGAAGATGAACAACAATACAGTAACAACAGAAAAAAGAATTTTTATTATTTTCAATTTCTTCATGCTCTTTACAACTGTTACACCCATGCTTATATAGGTGCAGTTTATCAAAATGGACCCAAATTATACAACGATCTTCAATAATGGCCCAATTAACTCACAAATCAATTATACAACAATATTACGCAGAAATTCAATGCTATAAGTCCTGCAAACTTGCACACACATGCACAGCTTCAGGTCTTGTACTCTTGCACCCACATGCACAGCCAACCATTCTTTCCACATCACATTTTCATCTACTCAGTCTTTTACCACCTGTCTGCAGTCGATACTGATGAGGCTAGCTCCGATGAACCTGACTGGAGCTTGTCATCTTCTTCCTTTTCTGTCTTGGAGCAGCAGCCTCCTTTCTCCACAATCATGGCTACCAAGTTTTGGTTGTTACATCTCCATTCCCCTTAAAACAGACCTTGTCCTCAAGGTCAATTGACAACCCGATAGTCTAACTTCTCGCACCTTCCAATGGAGCACCGCCTGGATCGAATATGAAAATAGTTTCTTCATTATAAGGCTTTCTGCAATACAAATGCCAGTCGAAAGCATAACGAATATTGATAATCCCGTTTATGGTTGAATCTGAACCAAAAATTCATTCGTTTACAAACTTAGTTGCAAATTCCTTAGTAGCATTCTTATCCTCCTTCTTTGGTTTTGATCTATTTTCATCAGTTTTAATCTGCCTATCCACTTTCTCAAAATTAAATTGGCTTTCATTTGATTCATCAACAATTTCTAGAACACCATGCTTATCTTATATTTCATTGCTTGTACCATGTTCTGTCTCGAATTTAGGCTTCTCATTCTCATCATTAAATTCAATAGCTGAAAGAATAGAAATTCTTGGCTCTGAACGATGAATTGTTGGCATACAAGCTGGATTGACAGTGGTATATGGGTTCGATAGCAGAGATTCTAGTTCATGATCAGCTGCAGTCTTGTTATCTTTGGATTTGCCAACACCCTCTTCTTCATTTCCAATCAAGTTTCCTATCTCAACAGCCCCGCCAAGTATATAAGCCTGGTTTTTACATTGATGCCCAATACGCATCTTTTCATTACAGCCGCAACTTAGGTCATCTCTTCTCCTTTCCATCTCCTCAGGGTTGCTGACTGTTTCTTGAGGGTACAGAGGAAGATTCATGAAGCCTGGAGCATTTCTTGATTGTGGGTTAACATTTCTTGGTTGAGAAGTAGGTGGGTAGTGATGAACACGAGATGGCTTTGCTGGTCTATTTTTAAATTGTTGCATCTTCTATGTTAAAGAAGTGAGAACATTGCAAGCTTCTTTGAAACTGGTGTGGAGTTCTTTGGTTGCATGCAATAGCATCCTCAAATCTTCTTGCTTCTGCCATTGTTGATCTGCTTCTTGATCAGGGACGTTAAGGGTATTGACAGCAGCAGTTCTTGGGCTTGGGAAATAGTTTCTTGAATTACTGAAAAGAATGGGTTCTTGCTGATTTGGAGCAAAGGTTATTGGAACTGGTTGATAGGGCGCTGGTTAAGAGAATGCTGGCATATGAAGGGTAGTGTATGGGTTTGGAAGATGAGAATCATGATAGAACATAGGTGGTGGAATAGCAGGTCTGGTTGAAGGAGTTTGGTTTCTTGGTAGTTGATGGGGTATAGGGATAATAGGAGTGGAAACATACTGATAATATGGGTGAGGTTCCGGTGGTGGTTGCGGTGGTACGTAATTGGAATTAATGGGTGCAGATGTATTATGCATCGGAGGTGGAGCAGCAACTGGAGGAGGAGGAGGTGGCATTGATGATGAGTTTTGCTCTCGAGGGTGTTGTCTTGACAAAGCATTCAAAACATTACCAAATCCCTCCATTTTCTGCATGAGACTATTCAAGAGAGCGTTATTTTTGTTGTTATACTCGAGTTGCCGCTGCCATTGATGATCAGAATCTTGATCTTGGATGATTTCTTGTACATGGTTTCCAGAATTTCCAGGATCGAACTGTGGATTTGAGTTGAAACTCAACTCTGTGACAAGCTCAGATACCAATTTGGAAGGCACTGATGGGTCTGGAGTGTTTGCCATGGAGATTTGATGTGTTTTCAGTGGAAAAAAAGAAGGTGTTCGATAGAATTAGCAAAGAATTAAAGTTTGCTTCAAGAACAGGAATCAAGAACAGGAAATATAAATGCAAATGAATCAGAACAAAAACTAGTAAAGGATCAAAGATACTAACTGGAAGAATGAAGAAGCTTGCAACTGAATGATTAAAGATAGTAACCAACAGAAAATAAAATGTCACTAAAGCAGCTAAGTAATGGATAAAAGAAAAATACAATAAAGTACAAACTGAAATGAAAATGAATGTAAACTGAAATGAAGAGCAGTAACTAAACTAAGGACAAAAGTAACAAAAATGATTATACAAAGTACCAAAGTGCAAGGCATAGGAAGAAGAATAACTGGAAGATGAACAACAATACAGTAACAACAGAAAAAAGAATTTTTATTATTTTCAATTTCTTCACGCTCTTTATAACTATTACACCCCTGCTTATATAGGTGCAGTTTATCAAAATGGACCCAAATTATACAACGATCTTCAATAATGGCCCAATTAACTCACAAATCAATTATACAACAATATTACGCAGAAATTCAATGCTATAAGTCTTGCAAACTTGCACACACATGCACAGCTTCAGGTCTTGTACTCTTGCACCCACATGCACAGCCAACCATTCTTTCCACGTCACATTTTCATCTACTCAGTCTTTTACCACCTGTCTGCAGTCGATACTGATGAGGCTAGTTCCGATGAACCTGACTGGAGCTTGTCATCTTCTTCCTTTTCTCTCTTGGAGCAGCAGCCTCCTTTCTCCACAATCATGGCTACCAAGTTTTGGTTGTTACAGTCCATGTATAACTAGATATTGTAAGAAGCACTGCATAATGAGAAGTAACAGTAATAAACAACAGATTCAACGAGTTACGTTTCCAATACTGATCGGTACAAGAATTTAATTGAAAAATATAAAACTGAGAAAGAATTGAAGCCTTACGCATTTTGGTTTCAGAAGTTTAAATTAGGCTTCTTTGATGGGTGAACAAGATCTAATAGATTATTCGAATCATTATGCGACCTCATGAATTATATATTTCTATGACCGATTCCAAGAACTAAAATCTAGGGTTTTTGCAGGGAAGAAGAAAAGCGGGAGTTTCGTGTTCTGGATAACGGGCCGCACTATAAATTGGCCCTTGATCCCCTAGCCATAAATTGGTCCATGCTAGGAGAACTTGCTGAAATGATGGTTAGAAACTTAGATCCAAGGCAACACGCCACTTCTTATCTTTTCCGTCTGTGTATTTAAAAAGAAAGAAAAAAATTAAAATTATAAATTTATCGCAGTATACCCCTTGAGTTCCACCTACCTACTTTTGTTTGAGGATAAATAGGTATTTAATTTAGTTTCTTTTGTCTTTAGTCTGAAACAATCATTGCTAACATGGATAACAAAACCCAAAAAGAAAACACCCTCTCCTTTTTACTTTTCTCCCCTACTACTTTATTATCCTCTCATTTCTTTCAATTCTTTCTGTCTTCTACCCTAGCCTTTTACATCTTAGTTATGAAAATAACTCGCCAAAACATCGTTCCAACCTATTTCCTTAACCAATGCCGCACCTAGTTGCTTACAATCCTAGATCGCCATCTCCTCAGTCACGTCGCCGCCTGAAAACTATCGAGCACAACTCCTTCGCATGCGCATTTAGTCGCACATTCTACTTGGCCACACATCACCCACGTCGCCTGCTCAGTAAAGGCGTCCGTGCCTTCTTCCCATCAATCACATGCACAGCCATCCATTCATCGCTCAGCCATGGTCGCGGCTCCATACGTAGCTGATGGCTATGAACATGAGTGAAATTAATTAACACATGCACAACATAAATTAACATAGAAATTTTGCGATATAGAGATAGGAATGGAAAATCTCAAGTTTATATAATGAAACAATGATACTTTTGAAAGTAAAGACCTAAAGAAATGTGCACATTTGATATAGAGGAGTACTGGTAGCGCCATATGGATCAAATGTGTTACCAAAACTACTCAATATCATCGATGTACTTGGTTCCTTGTTCTCTGTTTGGACATCTGTAGTACTTACAAAGAACATAACTTGTTCAAAAAAGAAACAAATTCCTTTAAATCATAATTTGTATAGTTGTATGTGCATATCTCACTGCACTTCTCATATATACGGAACATGTTCAAGGCATATCAATGACGAAGAACTAAAATTAGATGCATTACTGTACATATAATAATACAAATATGATAAAAATAAGTTTTAGAAGACAACTTAAATCAGTGGTGCCATCCACAAATCCATCCGCAGTAGTTGAAGTGCTAAAACAACATCTTTCTGCATGATCTGATTTGCAATTTGATTCAAAATTCTTTGGACTGCCTACTGCATACATAGAAATTGCTGAAATTTCTTCAGTAGGAGATTGAAGTAAATTTGGAAGAGAAGAGTTGCTAGAGATGTGACTGATGCACTGACATATTCTTGATTGGTTGTCCTTAACAAAAAGAAAATCTACACCAACAACAGCATCCAGTTTAGAGAAGATTTTTGCAATGAACTTCTTCATACTGTTGCATCTAAGAAAATTCAAGCTCAGAACAAATGCTAACACATATTATAGATGGAAAGTATATACAAGGAGCCCAACGTCTTTATTGATTACTTTGTTACAACATTTACTTGTTATTACAAAAAATAGTTTTAAGTATCGGGTATTATATTCTGAACATTTCAACACTATGGCCCTAATCAACCCAATTGTCTAACAATACAAAATTAACATCACAACGAAGCTGGGAATAAAATCAAGGTTCATACTTCATATAAGGGTATCATAAAGTATACACCAAAGAATGACCAATTACAGCATAAGCACTGTCGGATCCACGACCAGAAAATCTAGTCAGGTCATTAAATGAGATAAACGAACAATTAGTTAAAGCCAGGTCGCTGCCTAGCGCGTTCTCCATGGTCAACATTATTCTGGATGATAAGGTTGTTGTGTTTCAGATGCAAGTTTTTTGTTACCAGGCTTTGATTATATTTGTTGATTTGAGAAGATCTCCGAAATAGCTACCGGATCCGCCAATTTTTTTGCAATTCTGAAAAACAACTTACTCTAAATAAAAACATCAAATCTCAAACAACTAGTTCTTAAAAAACAGCGGCTAGGGAGTTGGGACCAGCGGCTAAGGTGTAAGGGGAAGACGAAGCATCAATTTGAGCTCAACTAATGCCAAACGGCTCTGGAGAATTCAAAGGAACCGATCAAATTCATTGTAAAAGGCACCATTTATTCCTCAACAAACTATCACTCAAAAGTTCAGAGAAAAGAAAAAAAATAGAGTAGAAGAAGAACCTACATCAAAGCGAAGAGATGAAAAAAAAATAGAGAGGAAGAAGAACCTACGCAAAGCAAATTGAAGTCGGCATCGTTGAAGTGGTTGTAGTCGGCATTCGATAATGGGAAGTGGATGAAGTGCCATTGATTTTAAGAAGTGGTTGAATCGACATTGATTTTGGGAGGAAGAGAATACCCTAGATTAAATTTTATGCGACTGAAATATGTCTAAAATGGATGGATAAGCGTGAGAAGAGAATGCACGTCTAAATTACAGAAGACTCCTCTTATTAATAAACTATTTACATTTTTACCAACTACGGTAACATTTATTTGTGTTGCAAAGTTTGTTTAGAAAAGTATTTATTTTCGCCAACACTTTTCCGGTATCCTAACATTTTTTTGCCGTTAGGAGTTTGCAGCATTTATAAGTGTTAGCAATTAACAAATATAAACTGTTGCAAAATCACTGATTTGGTGTAGTGTTATGCAATCATTGGGTTATTAATTGATGGTTTCGGCCGATGCTCTTTGTTTTCGGCGCTTCAAACGTGGATCGAAAGTTAGGTTCGTCACAGAAGTTGCTAGCTTCCCGAACACAGCTACCATCGACGATCAAATCGAATTTAATTTGATGTTATAAATGATTGAGAAGGTGGAGGGGTGAGGTGGAATTTTCGGCCAGTGTGACATCCCCTATCTGGAGGCCCGAAGCTAAGCACAACAGATGCTTCAGTCATCTATAATATTAACTTCCAGTGACCGAATACGGTAATGTTAATGGTATCCATAATATCATAAGCACATGAATATGAAAAAAAATCACATATTTTAAAAAGAAAAACATTTTTTTATTACATTTCCAAAACACGTTCCATATTAAAATTACATAATCCCATCGCTTTACCAAGTTCAGATAAAATATAGTTATTATATAAATACGCCAAGAGTGACATTTGAGGATGCCCCTTGGTTGACCAAAGTACTATATATAGAACACATCAGAATTAATTCAAAATAAAACAACAACCCCTAATTAGCTATCCGTCAACGAATTGCTCGTCACCAGAAGCTTTATTCGCCAATCCTACTAAATCCTATAAACCTCAACCCTCATCCTACCCAAATCAATTTTGAGCACGCGAGAGTTTAAGGGGAAACCATAAACTTCAAGTTAGGCATAAAGCCGGGTGTGAATAATACTATACATCTTGGTTATCTAATATTTAAGTGAGACCATGCCGCTGATTGGAACGTGTTTCCCCTCACTAATATATTTTTTAAAACAAATCTTTTGCAAGTTATAATCCTGCAACCAACATTGGTTAAACCTGTAAAGTAATATCATGTATATGTACATATTTATCAAATGGACTATCTGTCCATACACTGTAGTTTTGTTTGCCTAACTACTAACCCTTGGCTGACTCAGGCCTACCAGAAAAACATAAAAAATCCAACATCTGTTAAATACTCCTCTTTTTGACGGTCTATCCTTACTTAGTTCTCCAGTACATGCTAGAATTTTGGATATATTTTAGCTAAGGGTTATTAGCTAAAATATAGGGTATGACCGCATACTAGTCTCGTCTGGTATTCTAATATCCGAGTCATTTTACTTGGGGTTATCTACTCATAAAATTTTCCTTGAAAATCTTTTCTTTCAAGTTGATTTAAACTTTAGATCATTCTTTAAACAAGGAAATTATTTATATATACTCTTTGTTTAGCTCAAATCACCTTTCCATGTTACTTGTTCTTTACACAAAACCTTGTTGATGAAAATGTTTAAACTTTCAAAAGTACCCCTTTCAAAACCTTTGAAAGCATCCCTTTCAATACAAGTAAAACCTTAGGTCGGAGGCCAAAACATACCTTTCGAAACCATTCATACTTATCTTTTCGAAAGCAATGAAATACATCTCCTTCGAAAGCTTTAAAACCTTAGACATCCTATCTTTAAAACACTTAAATATTACCTTTCGAAACCATTAGAAAACCTTTCCTTTTAGACGTTTCGAAAACATTGGGGTACCACCCCTTAGAAATCTTTCTTTAAAAACTTTCGAAAGCATTAAAACATCAAGCCTTTCGAAAGCATTTGAGTTCAATTTATAACATGTGGAAACACCTTTCGAAACAATTAGAACTATCCCTTTCAAAACCATTTGGGTTCTACCTTTTATAGAGAAAAAGGGTCATTAAAACATTTAACTCAAAAGCAACCCTTTAAAAGCAAAAGCAGACGCATTTTCAATTTAAAAAAAAGCATGCTTCGATCCCTTCAAAACCTTTGGTTTCGACCTAGTACCTTCCCCTATATCCAATTCACTATGTACCAGGTATCTGATACCATGTGCATTAGTTTTGATAGAGTCTGAGGTGGAGGTAAGGATTCGGAACCCGGGTGCCGGAAGCATTGAAATAAAAGAAAGCATGTTGATTTAACTTTTCAGATTAATCCTTTGTACATAACTTGCCTTGTTTGTCAAATTATGATTAGTTTCAAATTTTCTTTTCTGAAAGTGCTGCCAATTTTCAGAAATAACAATTTGAATTATTTACAAAATACCGCTTCTCCTTTTTATAAATATATAAAACATTTAAGTCTCATACCTTAAATAATTTATATATCCATTGAAACACTTAGGAAAATTCTACAAAAATCCCAGAAAATCATTTTTAATATACTTTTAACATATATAAATTATAGACCCTAAGCCAATATAATTTGGCTGTATTTAATTTTTAACTCAGAGTAGCATTTTCTTCACCAGAAACTTCATATAAATCCATATTAAGAAAATTAGAAAAATTGAAACCCATTTCTAAGTTATTGTTTCTAATCTAAATTTAAGATGTCATATAATAGGGTTTCCATATCAAAACATGTCACAGAATTTGTGTGAATTAGCATAAATCATCAACAACATATAGATATATAACAAAACATGGCAAAACATTTGCAAATAATTTGGATTTCATCTGAAAACGGAAAACTATTATAAACTTGAGATGTAGTCATTATACACCTTAGTTTTGTGATTAAAGATGTGTGATTTGTTCTTGATTAAGTGATTTGATTCTCCGCCTTGAAATCCTAGCTTTTATCTCCTCTTGAGCTTGCTAATGGTGGCCGACCTTAGCTTCTATTTTTGATTTGTGAACATGAAGTGAACATGAGTGTTGAGTCGTTAAAGGTTTAGGGTATAAGGATGTGCCTTGTTCCTATTTTGCTCTTGTATATTTTCAAACCTTTTATTCTATTTTTATTCTTTAGTTCGCTTGTTTAACATGGCACGACTGCCCCTTATTTAATCACAAATCTCAATCTATTAATCATCTTACCTTATTTTATTTTATTTAACGAACTAAACATCCGAAATAATGTTACTAAAAATATGGAATGTTATAGCCAGCAATAGAGATGAAGAGGAGGTTCGAAATCCATAAAGAAAGTGAGGAGATACGAAGAAGAAAAATGTTGATCTGGATACCTATTTCTATCTTACATTTTCTCCTCCTTTTTAATTCAAATCCAACCTCTCCTTAACCATCATTATGGCCAGCCTACTCTTGCACATTTAATCGAAAATTCAAGCCCTATTATGTGCCTCTAAATCATTTTAAGCCTGAACAATATTCATAGCATTTAAATCTAATTTAAACGTGCACGGATATCATATATCAATAAGTATATTTATAACTGTTATAAATACACCGTTTAATATTTTTCAACGCATCACATTAAATTTTATAATTAAAATTTCATAAACATTTATTAATTTAATTAATTCATTACAATCATAGTTTTCATTTTACAGAAAATATTCATAATAATCATATAAAAACTATGTCTATTTTTCAATCAGCATGGAAAAACAGTTATTACTTCATAAATAATGTTCAATATGTTTTATGAAAACAATTTTGTAACTTGATGCAACTAATAAGTGTTATATGACACGCTCCCACTGTTTTCGCCATACCTTAATAGCGTATGAAATATAGACCTCCATTCAACCACTTAATATATGTTATTTATTCTATCTACTATAACCAATTTATAGTCGCGAGTTTTCTGATCAAATATTTGAACTCAAAGAAATAAATCTCATAGAAAATAATTTTCCATATGAAAATACATTTTAAAGTAGAAATCATATTTCTCATTCTAATGTTAAGTATCTATTATGATTTTAAGATTCTCGTTTCCTGTGTCTCTTCATGAAGCAGAAGTGACCATTCACTCTCTTCATCCTAGCTGTATCTTAAGTTACATCTACTCTCAAACATTCACTGCCCTTTTCAAATAGTCGAACCATTCAAAAGGAAATCCTTATTACAAGATCGTAACTAACTCTTTGCAAAAGTGAATGTGATCATCCTTAAAGTTTGAGGATATAAAATAAGTTACACTTTGCTTAATTTGAAAAAAACCAATATTTCAGCGATTGAATTCTTAGATCCATCCTGTAACTCTTATCTAGTGTCACATCCTTACCGTTTAAGGATCTTGTAATAAGATCATTATTGTATATACAATCTCACTATATGGTTTACTTATTTTGAATGAACTAATTTCATCGAGGTTTCATACATTACGAGTTGCGACCATTCACCATATAACATTTATATATGATTGAAAATGGATCAAATATTCATATCATTTTACCGCATTTAGAGTTCGAAACTCATTAAAGACAATACACATAAGTAGCCAAGTTACAAACATATTTAGTAGTGGTATAGTTAGACGGTTACATGGGTCAACTTGCAAAAATTTATTGGTAAGTTTATTGTACATTTCTATTTGTCAATCTTAATTTATTTCATTAGTATATTTTGATTAATAAATATTTTATGAATTGTACTAATTGCACAAATTTATCAAAGTATATTATTTTAGTTATACATAGATATTGCATGGAGGAAACACGAGTATTTTCTTTACCGCATGGAAGAAAATTTTCATGGTTTGATTATCATTGGTGTTTTCTCCATATTAATCATCTTTTTAGAAGAGACAAAAAAAACTTTACAGCTAATAGACACGAGCCCTTGCAACCACCAATGGTTTGGTCAAGCGAAGACATATATGAAATTGTAAAGGACTTTCCAAAGATACATAAAACCAAAGAACAAATTGAAATTCAAGGTAAATCAACGATTCATAATTGCTGCAAACAAAGTATATTTTGGAAGTTGCCGTATTGGAAAAATCTACTACTTCGTCACAATATCAACGTGATGCACAATGAGAAAAACATGTTTGACAATGTTTTTTATACAATTTTGAATGTTAAGGGGAAGAAGAAGGATGATTTAAAATCAAGATGCGATATCAAAGCAATATGTAATCCCTCTGAGCTTCATATGAAACCAAATGGCGAAAAAAAACTAAAAGCATGCTATGAGCTAGACAATAACCAGGTTAAAATACTTTTAAAATGGGTGGAAGGATTAAGATTTTCTTACGGTATTTCTTTCGATATTCGTAGATGTGTCGACTGTAAGAACAACAAACTTAGTGGGATAAAAAGTCATGATTGTCATATTATAATGGAAAATTTGTTACCCGTTGCTTTTAAAGAACAGTTGCCCGTAAAATTTTGAAAGATGTAACATAATTTAGTTTGTTTTATGAGGAGCTTTGTTCTACTACGTTAAAAGTTGATCGTCTATGTAGACTTGAGGAAGAAATCCACATACTGAAAAAACATTTCCTCCAAGTTTATTTAATGTAATGGAGGATTTACCTGTTGATCCTCTATTAGAAGCACGTCTTCGAGGGTCTGTGCAATATGGATGGATGTATCCATTCGAGAGGTATTAATGCTTAGTACGTTAAATATTAGTTTAATTCATGTATAAATAAATTTTAGTATGAAATAATTCTTAATAGGTACTAAATCATCTAAAGAAAAAAGTGAGACAGAAAGCACAAGTTGAAGGTTTGATTTGCAAATCATATGTCGAAGAAGAAGCTTCGTTTTTTCTTTTATTATTTTAGTGATCATGTGAACTTATCATTTGAAAGTGCTATGTGTAACGACCCGATTTTTCGACGTCCGAAAATCGACATCAATACGTCCACTGTATCAAATGCTGAACAATCGAATGCCGGAAAACCGAACCGTTAGTATTAAAGAAGAAGAAGATAGAAGAAGAAACAGAAACAATATCAGAATCTCACATTCGCAACGGAACAATATATAATAGATAAATGAATGATTTTTAAACAAAAGAACTATATCAGTTTCTACATTACATCATCAGAGTAATATACAACACAAAATATGACACTACGCATTTATGACAACTTGTCCATATGAAAAATGAACTTGCTGCAACCCATACGCCGCAGATACTACATAATATAAGTGATACGTCTCGCTATCCAGTTTGTCTCCTGATCTCCACAGCATACTTTCCTAACTTCGCTCCAGAACAACTGCTGACCTGACTCTAGGCTGCCTTGTGGAAAATTATAGACACCCAGAGTTTAAAAAAAGGAAAAATAAACTCCAAGTCAGTCATGGGACTGGTGTGAGATCTTAAAGAAGTTATTTGCACAAAAGAAAAGAAAAATAAATCCATTCATGCTTTTGGAAAATGAAACTACCATAAGGCCTCCCGGCACGCCCACAATGCACTCTCACACTTGGGGAAGATTTCTCCTTATAACAGTCAAATATGCTTGATACGCAAAAATTCTTTTGATATTATTAGTGCATAGTGTGAAAAACATTTCGTAAGTATAATATAAATCTTAGCCAGCATACGTACCATTATATTATGCCTACTATAGCTACCATGTTAGATGGCAGGTTCTACAACTAGAACCATACAGGACTCGTATTGAGTGAATGGATTTCCAACAAATGGTCAAGGCTAAGGAACTTTCTTTCCGAAAGGGTACGCCTCTGGAGGGACCCCCGAGAACCTAACCGGATCTCTTCCAACACAAGGCCGGATTACCTCTGTAACTAGGTAACTAACTGTCACGAGTATGTCAGCCCCGATCTAGACCGACCTTTACCGAGGCGCCCCAACAACCAACAACCACATAAGTAAATAGTCAGGGCTCCATATCAGAATACCACTTTTTATCCATACAAGTTAAATATCTGGGCTCTATACTAGATACCACTTTTTATCCAGAAGGAAATGCACATACCGTGAGGGGCGCGACCCCTGTAACCTTGCTGCATCTTTTCCTGTTTCAACCACTTTCGAGGTGTGAGGTTCGACGAAGTCTCGTCCATAAAGCTACGCTCTTCACAAAAGCCATGCTTCGATCAACCAATGATCAACACTTAGCATGCCACATTACCAAATTGAAAATATATCACTAGTAACAATCAACTACATAACCGCTGAGCTCGTACATTTCAGAGAAGGGCGTTAAGCTAAGAGAATAAATTCTCCGCCACCAATAGAAATGTATTTGATAGAAACCAGCTTTATATCTCAAAGTGTAATGTCAAGCATACATCCAAACAAGTCCGTTCCGGGTTCGAATAGAACCGAAGGCACTTCGTCCAATTAAGGAAAGAAGTCCTTGTAAATCCGGATATCCCTTAATCACGTCCGGACTCCCCATCACATAGGGTGGTATAAATCTCTATACCGGAGCAACTCGGTGCGGAGACATTCAACAGGTAACCCTTTCATTTTCGAAAATACCCGGTCTTCAACCACCATCTTCAAATGCAATCTCATTTCGTCATATCATTATTCGGAATGGGTTTTATGACTCAATGTCCTCTCCCAGCCAATCCAAATAATGAGCGCTTATTTTAAAAACAAGTGGATACCTTTAGGTCTAAACTAAGTCACAATAAATTTTTGCTTTTGACCTTTTAAACAAAAGATCCATCATTAAGATTCGATGTGGTTTTTGGATAACCATTTGAAATCCGACCCCCGGTCGCATCGAAATTCAAATGTCGTTTAAAGGCCAATATTGATAGTCGGTTATTTAACTATCAAACAACATTCACAACAATCGCCAGCTTTAAACAATTTTCCTTAAATTATTTGTTTCAAACTATCTTTGCAAGATATATTTTCACACTTCAACCCTTTGAAAACAATTTTCAAATCGCTTTCCTCTTGCGGAATAAATTTCCAAATATTGTTTATTTCCATTGAAAATTTGCCAAGTTTGGATACTTTAAACTAATTTAAATCACTTATCCAAATATATACTTGGAAACACTTAAAATAAAAACTATTTTAAAAACATTTATTTTAAAATATTAGTTATGAATTTTATACTAATATCCCATGTAAAACTTAAGCCCAACTAATTTTAAAAATAAAATTATTATATAGAGTATAATTATTTAAATAACCATAAGCCATCTTCTAAATCAAATATTAGTTAAATCTTTAAAATAATCACTTCTATAATTAACTTAATAAATATTTACTTCAAAACTTTAAAAACAATTTAAGAAAATAATTTCTCTAAAACATTATTTTAAAACCAACTTTAGAACTTTTAGTTTATATTTAAAAGCCAATTTGAAAACGTACTGGCTTTCCAGGGAAAAATAAGCTTTCCATTTCAAAATGGTCCATTTAAATCAATTTATAAATCCTTCTCGATTTATTTTAATTTATATTCCAAATTCGTAAGTTTTCTTTCAACACTTTTAAAAATAAACCAAATTTATTTTTAAAACAAATTACTCGTTTCTTTATAAATTCTCATTGTGAATTTAAATTTCCAAATAGCCATTGATATATAAATTTCAAATCGATTTCCAAAATTTCCTTTCATACACTAAATCAATTTCCAAATCGATTTTCAAAAATTTACTCCATTTAAAAATTATTCCTTTATTTATCCAATTTTATTTCAAAACACATTAATCCAATATCCACACTATTATTTAGATTTTAAAATCCGGATTTTTGAAATAAATTCTTCAACTTTTAAACAATACTACTCAAAATCCATTTATTTCCATTTATTAAAATCTTTTCCACATATTTGGAATTTATTCAATAGGATTTCAAAAATCAACCTTTATTCTTTTCAAATCCCTTCTTTTAAATTTATCCAAATCTTTAAAATAAATTTACTTAAAATTTTCTACTTCAATTTCCAAAAAAATCCAATTTAATATTTCTGGTATTTTAAAATACCAGAATATATTTGGCCAAACCATAGCCTTCAATAATTTCAATTATCAATATGGTCAATCACAGATTATCATTAATCATATCACAGCATATGAAATAAATTCAAACAATTTAAGGAATCCAGTTGGATCCCCCAACCCATTTCCCTGAATCCACAGATGTTAGCACAACAATTAAATACCAATCCCGCTTCAAGGCGGGATATCGCGGTATAAAGGGTCATCCGCTATTATGCGGGGCGCATAGGTCTCATCCGCTATATAATGCGGGAAATCAACCACTCCAATATATATATATATATATATATATATAATATCACATCAATTCAATCAATCAATCAATATTTTAAATTTTGACTATTTTAAATAACTGTGTCAGATGTGAGTGAGAAGATCTTACCTTTGCTTTTATTCTGCAATCCATTTCCCTTCCAACTTGTTTTCATGATTTTTGATCTTGTATAAACAATTATATAATTTTCATTAATAATCGAACTAATCAAATAATTAAATTTCCATTTGGTAATTTTAATTAACCAATGATTTTATTTTAAACTAATACTTTTAATTTTAAAACAATTCCTTTTAATAAATTTATTTAACCAAAAATTAAATTCAAAACTAAATTTCCTTTAATAAATTATTTTTAGTAACTAGATAAATTAAATAAGTTAAGAAAACAAATAGTTCACTAAAACCATTATTTTTAAAATAAACTAGCAAATTAGAATATGTAAATGTATATTTATTTTTATTTTTTGAAATTTAATATTTATAAGAAATGATCTATTAAAATCAAATCTAATCTTTATATTATTTTCCTATGTTTTTCCAAAGTTCTATATATATACAAAAATTTTGTTCAAACTACATACATACATACATAGATATGTATATGTATATGTATATGTATATGTATATGTATATGTGTGTGTGTGTACTTCAATTTGAAACCAAAATTTCTTTATACCTTTTACTGTAATCTATTTTTTCTATACAAATGAATATATATAAAAATTAAATAAAAAGATAAAGATACCTTTATCATCGTTTCAGGAAAACCACACAGCAACCAACTCGTATCGCCACATTCCGATCTGCAGCCCCCCGCACGAGATTCGCTACTTCGAACGCCGTCCCTACCCTACACATGCATCGCACGGTCCATGAGTACACGATCCACCCATGCTCGTGAATCGAGCATCACCTTGCAACGTCGTCGAACCCTAGAACGGTGATCGTGCCTTCAATTCGTCGATCCTGCTCCGCCCAACCAATTCGCGACCAGTCGCCACACATCTACTCGACCTCGAACACATGCTAGTGCCGTGCTCTGATGTCGCCACATAGTCACCGATAACCCTCGTGCCTAAAATCGCGACGGCCATGCGAGTCGACCCATCTCCTTTTTGTCGACATCGATTCCACGCTCTCAGATTGTCGCGCGATCAACATCGCGATCCATCTTTTTTTCTTTATTTATGATTTAGATTCAATAGGACGAGAGAGCGGCCATGAAATTTCTTTGTGAAGTTGTTCATTTAATTTTCGAACGAGAAAGGGGGTTCTCGTTTCCTTTTTTTAATAAATATGAGGCTACGATTTTTTTTAAAATAGGAAGAAAATGCGTGTAAAAATTTAACAGAGAAAGGCAAACACGTGTTGTTAAAGAGGATACGTGTTTGATTTTTTTTTTGTGTATATAGATATTTAATTCAAATTCAAATTGAAATCGTTCGCAATTCAAAACTTCGATCTTCAATCAAGATGTGCCGCTAGGTGTTCATAATGTTAAACCCCTATTTCAAACGCACTGGAAAAGGTTTCGAGTCCAAATTTGATTATATGGAGAAGATACCTTTTTAGACCCAGCAATTAAATTAAATTTCGATATAATTTTCAGCACATTTTCAATCCGTACGGTCACACGACAACCCCAAATGCTACGAAAATTGAAATCTATAATAATACAATATTACGAATCCAATGGAACTGGTTTCGTCGAAATCCGAAACTGTGCCTCGGAAGGCTATTTTTAAATTCAATTTAAACAATAAAATTTCAAACTGAACAAAGCAGTTTTAAATTCAACTTTTAAAAGTTCTATTATCTCCAGTATTGTCATTATGAATTTCCTAAGCCTTTAAAATATTTTTAGCAAGCCTGGAACATCCAGATTCAAAAAATTTCTCAATTTTATTAAATTCAATAATTTAATTGTCAAATAAACAATGATATTTGAAATTCAAGTTAAACTCACTTTCAAATATTTAAATTCAATCAAATATTCTAATTTCAAATGTCAAAAATTTTGGGTTTTCACATTCTTCCCCACTTAAAAGAATTTCGTCCTCGAAATTACTAGTTAAGAAGAATGATCCTTAACCAGTTTATCATTTTCCCAAAACCAAATAGTTTCAACTTTCCAAAATAATTTTTATTAAAGATACTATCATTGTTACTAAGTTTCCAAACTCAACCGTAAGTTCCAAACAATATTATTTTCTCAACAATTCAAATCTTAATTTAAATTCAAATTTTAAATTATCTAAATTTTTCTCGAAATTTTTCTTCCTCCCTAAATTTTCGAAAAATTTCGCATGCGTCTCCCTTGCGCGACTAGCTCTTTACGACTATAAAATGCAACCACAGGCCTCAAGATTTCAAATGAAAATAAAATGCCAAGTGGCTAGACCAGAAAATCATCAAATTTCATATAGAAATTTAGATACATACATTTTGTTGAGCAATTCAAATATATCTTCGAAATCAAAAATCCAATTTCCTTTTGCTTTTAAAATATCTATATATCCTACTAGCAATAATGTCCAATTACAACATTCAAAATCATTCTATACATTCCTTTTTTACAAAAGTGTCAATATTCATTCAAGCCTGTACGATGTCTGTATATCATCCGTATGCAATACCAAATTCGATCGCTCACTCGATTACAAAATTTCACTTCCGAACTAGTATCGTCCACCCGACTTCCTAGTGCGGACTCAGATCTGGTTTCTTGATCAGAAACTGTCATTCTCCTTGCATAGCCGTAAACTATGATAGAGAATTTCAAGAATCAATCAAAAATCCATATACAGGGTTCACCGTCGAAAATCGAGTGAAAAATCCCAACTCGAATCGATATAACTATCTCGAATTCTTAATCTAATCGCTATGCGAATAAAATAATATACGTACATCCCACGTATTTATTTCAATTGATTTTTAGTTATATCAATTCTCTTTTATTCACATTTGAGTTCCAACTCCATATAAATTTAATTTTTCTTTAAATTCTGAATATTGAAAATCAACTGACTTCCATTCATAACTCATTTATAACATTACTTACATTAGTTCCATCCACTAATGCGTTTTCAATCAAATTCAATTCCAAACTTGTGCAACCTACAATTTTAAATAAAGCACTTCATTTCCAAATTTAATTTCAAATAAAAGTTTATTTCCAAACTCTTACTTCTTACAGTTCCTTCGAACAAATTCTACCATTTTACCCTTTGAATTGATTCCAATATTCAATTTCAATTTATTTGCTTATCCATTTAAATCAATTAGTTTATTTACTAATTTTGATTTCAATACTTTGTTTTATTTAGTACACTTGACTAATTTCCATTTACTTACAAATTCAAAATGAATTTCAACATTCAGTTTCAGTTTCATTTACTTGCAATTGTAAATTCATTTATCAGTTCATAAATTTATTTTCCACCTTAATAAATTTTGTTTCAATCTATCTAGTCTACTAGACTTACTTCTCAATTTTATTCAAATTAATCCAAGTTAAATTTAGTTTCAATTCAAATTTCAAACTTCTATAAATTTTCTAACTTATTTAGATTTCAAGCAAATTTCCAAATTCAATAAGTTATCAAACTCTTATGATTCCATAAACATTTCCAATTTACTTCCTGAGTTTTAATCAATTTTTCAATATTTCAAAATTACCGTTGAAATCAACTATATCCAAAATACTTTGCATTTCTAAAATCAAACTCAACTTTTGCAAACAATTCCAATTTAAAACAATTTGGTAGCAATTTCTCTTTTGGAAACTCAAAAATGAACACCGATGATGTCGCGATCATCATCAGAATTATTTTCCAGCGACCGAAAAGTGTTTAGTGTTTTGCTCCTTTAAAACATTTCCAAATAATTTTAAATCCCAAATCTCATCATATTTCAAATCCAATTCAAAAATATTTCTCATTATTCCTTCAAAATCTTTGAAAGCATTTCCAAACTCAAAAGGAATTAAATTTCTCAAAATTTCAAATCCCAAATCTTTTCAATCCATTTTCAAAAATTGCTTTGGAATTTCTACTTTATTTCCATTTATAAACCACATTTATAATTTACATTTCAAAATTCATTTCATTATCGGAATTATTTCCTTAACCTTTAGTTATGATTTCAATTCATATTTCATATTTTTCCATAACAATGATAATAGTTTAATATTATCACTTCCTAACAACCAAGCAAGCATATACACATACTATAATTTATGAGAAATTATTTCTTTTATATACAAAAATAATTTGGGCAAAATTATTTCATTTATCCTATTTTGAAACAATACTGTGTCGTTTTATCTTGTTCAAGAGTTTAGAAATTCCTATTGATACAGTTGGCCAGACTGCACCGACCAGAATCTATATACACTCAACCGATAAGTCAAAACAATATAAAAACAATTTTTTTATATTCACTAACAAATACGCGCTCATATCTATTAATACACTCAAACTCATTCTAGAGTAGTACTGACTCTATCTCAAAGATTAATCCCCACCAGAGCCAAGGTTCTCGCTTAACCAATTGCTCTGATACTACTCTGTAACGACCCGATTTTTCGACACCCGAAAATCGACATCAGTACGTCCACTGTATTAAATGCCGAACAATCAAATGCCGGAAAACCGAACCGTTAGGGTTAAAGAAGAAGAAGATAGTAGAAGAAACAGAAACAATATCAGAATCTCACATTCGCAGCGGAACAATATATAATCGATAAATGAATAATCTTTAAACAAAAGAACTATACCAGTTTTTAAATTACATCATCAGAGTCATATACAATACACAACACGACACTAGGCATTTATGACAACTTATCCATATGAAAACTGAACTTGCTGCAACCCATACGCAGCAGATACTACATAATATAAGTGACACATCTCGCCATCCAGTTTGTCTACTGATCTCCGCAGCATACTTTCCTGACTTCGCTCCAGAACAACTGATAACCTAACTCTAGGCTGTCCGTGTTGAAAATTATGGACACTCAGAGTTTAGAAAAAGGAACAATAAACTTCAAGTTAGTCATGGGACTGGTGTGAGATCTTAAAACAGTTATTTGCACAAAAGAAAAGGAAAAGAAATCCGTTCGTGCTTTTGGAAAATGAAACTCCCATAAGGCCTCCCGGCACACACACAATGCAATCGCACACGTGGGGAAGATTTTTCCTTATAGCAGTCAAATATGCTTGATAAGAGAAAATCCTTCTGATATTATTATTAGTGTATAGTGTGGTAAACATTTCGAAATATAATATAAATCTTAACCAGCATACGTACCATTATAGTATGCCTATTATAGCTACCATGTTAGATGGCAAGTTCTAAAACTAAAACCGTACAGGGCTCGTATTGAGTGAATGGATTTCTAACAAATGGTCAAGGCAAAAGAACTTCCTTTCCGAAAGGGTACGCCTTTGGAGGGACGCCCCGAGAACCTAACCGGATCTATACCAACACAAGACTGGGTTGCCTTTGTATCTAGGTAACTAATTGTCACGAGTATGCCAACCCCCGGTCTAGACCGACCTTTACCGAGCCGCCTCAACAACCAACAACCATATAAGTAAATAATCAGGGCTCCATACCAGAATACCATTTTTTATCCATGCGAATAAATATACGGGCGTCATACCAGATACCACTTTTTATGCAGAAGGAAATGCACATACCCTGAGGGGCGCGACCCCCATAACCTTGCTGTATCTTTTCATGTTTCAACCATTTCCAAGGTGTGAGGCTCGACGAAGTCTCGTCCACAAAGCTACGCTCTTCACAAAATCCATGCCTCGATCAACCAATGATCAACAATTAGCAATCCACATTACCAAATTGGGAATATACCACTAGTAACAATCAACTACATAACCTCTGAGCTCGTACGTCTCGGAGAAGGGTGTTAAGCAAAGAGAATAAATTCTCCGCCACCAATAGAGATGTATTTGATAAAAACCAACTTTATATCTCAAAGTGTAGTGTCAAACATACAACCATACAAGTCCATTTCAGGTTCGAACGGAACCAAAGGCACTTTGTCCAATTAAGGAAAGAATCCTTGCAAATTCGGATATCCCTTAATCACGTCTGAACTCCCCTTCACATATGGTGATATAAATCTCTATACCGGAGCAACCCGGTGCAGAGACATTCAATAGGTAATCATTTCATTTTCAAAATTACCCGATCTTCAACCACTGTCTTCAAATGCAATCCCATTTCGTCGTATCATTATTCGAAATGGGTTTTATGACTCAATGTCCTCTCCCAGCTAATCCGTAATGAACGCTTATTTTAAAAACAAGTGGATACATTCAGATCTAAATTAAGTCACAACAAATTTTCAAATTTTCACTTTTGACCTTTTAAACAAAAGATACATCATTAAGATTCGACGTGGTTTTCGAATAACCATTTGGAATCCGACCCCCGGTTGCATCGAAATTCAAATGTCGTTTAAAGGCCAATATCGATAGTCGTTTATTTAACTATCAAAACAACATTCACAACAATCACCAGATCTAAATAATTTTCCCCAAATTATTTATTTCAAAATATCTTCATAAGATATATTTTCACACTTCAACCTTTCGAAAACAATTTTCAAATCACTTTCCTCTCGCGGAATAAATTTTCAAATATTGTTTATTTCCACTGAAAAGTTGCCAAGTTTGAATACTTTAATTTAGATCACTTATCCAAATATATACTTGGAAGCACTTAAAATGAAAACTATTTTAAAAACATTTATTTTAAAATATTTGTTATGAATTTTATACTAAAATCCCATGTAAAACTTAAGCCCAACTAATTCTAAAAATAAAATTACTAGATAGATTATAATTATTTAAATAACCATCTTCTAAATCAAGTACTAGTTAAATCTTTACAATAGTCACTTCTATAATTAACTTAATAAATATTTACTTCAAAATTTTAAAAACAACTTAAGAAAATAGTTTCTTCAAAAACATTCTCTTTAAAACCAACTTTAGAATTTATATTTAAAAGCTACTTTGAAAACATACTCGGCTTTCCTGGGAAAAATACGCTTTCCATTTCAAAATGGTCCATTTAAATCAATTAATAAATCCTTCTCGATTTATTTCAATTTATAACCCAAATTCTTAAATTTTCTTTCCACGCTTTCAAAAATAAACCAATATTTATTTTTAAAACAAATTACCCATTCCTTTATAAATTCCCATTGTGAATTTAACTTTTCAAATATCCACTAATATACAAAATTTACTTTCATACACTAAATCAATTTCCAAAAATTTACTCCATTTAAAAATTATTCCTTTATTTATTCGAATTTATTTCAAAACCCATTAATCTAATATTCACATATTTATTTAGATTTTAAAATTCGAATTTTTAAAATAAATTCCTCAACTTATAAACAATACTACTCAAAATCCATTTATTTCCATTTACTAAAATCTTTTCCCCATATTTGGAACTTATTCAATAGGATTTCAAAAATCAACCTTTACCCTTTTCAAATTCCTTCTTTTAAATTTATCCAATCCTCTAAAATAAATTTACTTAAAATTTTCTACTTTAGTTTCCAAAAAAAAAAATCCAATATTATATTTCTGGTATTTTAAAATACCAGAATATATTTGGCCAAACCATAGCCTTCAATAATTTCAATTATCAATATAATCAATCACAGATTATCAATAATCATATCACAGCATACGAAATAAATTCAAACAATTTGAGGAATCCAGTTGGATCCCTCCAACCTATTTCACTACATCCATAGATGTTAGCACAACAATTAACTACCAATCTTGCTTCAAGGCGGAATATCGCGGTATAAAGGGTCATCCAATATTATGCGGGGCGCATATGGTCTCTTCCGCTATATAATACAGGAAATCAATCACTCCAATATTTATATATACTACTATATATATAATATCACATCAATTCAAGCAATTAATCAATATTTTAAATTTTAACTATTTAAAATAACTGTATTAGATGTGACTGAGAAGATCTCACATTTGCTTTTATTTTGCAATCCACTTCCCTTCCAGCTTGTTTTCACGATTTTTGACCTTTTATAAACAATTATATGATTTTTATTAATATTTCGAACTAATCAAATAATTAAATTTCCATTTGACAATTTTAATTAACCAGTGATTTTATTTTAAACTAATACTTTTAATTATAAACCAATTCCTTTTAATAAATTTATTTAACTAAAAATTAAATTCAAAACAAAATTTCCTTTAATAAATTATTTTTAGTAACTAGATAAATTAAATAGGTTAATAAAAAAAATAGCTCACTAAAACCATTAATTTTTAAAATAAACTAGCAAATTAATATATGTAAATGTATATTTATTTTTATTTTTTGAAATTTAATATTTATAAGAAATAATTAATTAAAATCAAATCTAATCTTTATACCATTTTCCTATGTTTTTCCATATTCAATATATACACAAAATTTCTGTTCAAACTATATACATACATATATATATATATATATATATATATATATATATATAAACAAACATACATACATACATACATGCATAAACATATATATATGTATGTATGTATGTATGTATGTATGTATGTGTACCTCAATTTGAAACCTGAATTTCTTTATGCCTTTTACTGTAATTTAATTTTTTTTCTATACAAATGAATATAAATTAAATAAAAAGATAAAGATACATTTATCATCGTTCCAGGAAAACCACACAGCAACCAACTCATATCGCCACATTCCGATCTGCAGCCTCCCTCATGAGAATGGCTACTTCGAACGCCGACCCCACCCTATGCATGCATCGCACGCTCCACGAGTATGCGATCCACCCACGTTCGCGAATCAAGCATCACCTTGCAACATCGACGAACCCTAGAACGGTGATCGCGCCTTCAATTCGTCGATCCGGCTTCGCCCAATCAAATCACGACCAGTCGCCACGTAGTCGCCGATAACCCTCATGCCCAATCGCGACGGCCCTGCGAATCAATCCACCTCCTTTCTGTCGACAGCATAGCCGACTTTGATTCCACTCTCAGATTGTCGCGCGATCAACATCGCGATACCCTTTTTCTTTTTCTTTTTCTTTTTCTTTTTTTATGATTTAGATTCAATAGGACGAGAGAGCAGCCGTGAAATTTCTTTGTGAAGCTGTTGATTTTATTTTTGAACGAGAAAGGGGGTTCTCGTTCTTTTTTTTATATAAATATATGACTAAGATTTTTCTTAAAATAGGAAGAAAACGAATGTAAAAATTTAATAGAGAAAGGTAAACACGTGTTGCTGAAGAGGATAAGTGCTTGATTTTTTTTCTTTTTGTGAATACATACAATTGTACATATATATAATTCAACCAAATTCAAACTTAAATCGTTTGCAATTCAAAACATCGATTTTCAGTCGAGGCGTGTCGCTAGGCGTTCATAATGTTAAACCCTTATTTCAAACGCACTGGAAAAGGTTTTGAGTCCAAATTTGATCATACAGAAAAGATAGCTATTTGGACCCAGCTATTAAATTAAATTTCGATATAATTTTCAGCACGTTTTCAATCTGTGCGGTCACATGACAACCCCAAATACTACGAAAATTGAAATCTGATAATAATACAGTATTACAGATCCAATGGAACTCGTTTCGTCGAAATCTGAGACTGTGTCTTCGAAGGCTATTTTTAAATTCAATTTAAACGATAAAATTTCAAACTGAACAAAACAGTTTTATTTCAACTTTTAAAGTTCTATTATCTCCAGTATTGTCAATATGAATTTTCTAAGCCTTTAAAATATTTTTAACAAGCCTGGAACATCCATATTTAAATTTTTTCCCGATTTTCAATTATTAAATTCAATAATTTAATTGCCAAATAAACAGTGATATTTGAATTTCAAGTTAAACTAACATTCAAATATTTAAATTCAATCAAATATTCTAATTTCAAATGTCAAAAATTCTGGGTCGCACACATAGACACGGCTGCTGGCTGAGGCAGCACGGGATGAGTTGACAGTTGATGAGGAGAACGCTATTTTCGAGTCTGTCATGGATCCACCATCCCGCAGCAGGCGATATTGATTTGAGAACCAAGCGGTAATTTTCAGAAAATAAACTAAATTCATATATTGCATATTTTTCAATTAAAGTTATTTAAATTATGCTTATGATGTTGGAGGCAATATAACAATTTATTTTTATTCGCAGGCTAGGACATCGCAGAAGGCGTATAAATTAACTCAAGACAAAGAAGTAATTGCAGAGCTACGAGCCCAGATCGCCGAGCTAAGCTCAAATAGAGCAGTTGAACCAGCGCTTGGCGGAGTATATGGAGCAGCATGGAAGGTTTCCTTCGTAGGGTGGCTCTGCATGGGATGATGATTAATGTTAGATATGTTCTGTTATGTTTTTTTGTCTATATATATATGCTTCGAGTCGGTGATATATTTTGATGGATTGTGTATTATTTTTATGTGCATTTGGATGTTGATTTTTTTGAATTATGTTGAATTTGCATATGAATTTTTTGAATGAAATATTATATATGGTTATTAATATGATTAGTGGTTTATATGTGCTCGAAAAAAGGAGCTGTTATGTGCACTGATGGATGTGTAGTGGCTGGAATGCGGCAGACTCAAATTCAGGAGAGAAAACATCCAGAATTCCGACGGCTACTAACGGCTACCGATGGCTTATAGGTCATGACGTTGCAACGGCTACCGACGTCGCTCTACGGCAAATTCCGACTTTTTCTGACAGCCTCGAACGACTATTTGGTCATATAGTTTGCCATTTGGCCAACGTGGCTATCGGAAACGGTCACTGATTACCGTTGGAGGCTGTCGAAAATTTGTCGTTGTTGCCATCGGAAGTCGTTACGAAATGAGATTCGTATACCAACGGCTCTTTTTACGGTTTTCGACGGCCGTCTACGGCTAGTTGCCATCAAAAATCACTGTTGTTCTTGTAGTATAATTGGCTTGTTAACCAGACTGATCAAAAATCTTGTAGAAAAGCTCCTGAAAAGGTTCCATTCTTTTCACGTAGCACACGCAACCTGCACTAATGGAGCAGTACTAACTGCTTTTTTTGCAAGTATTTTCCCCACATCATATTTAATGTGGATATTACAAATCCACGTGAACACTAATCAGTGCACTCAAGACTTAAGAGGCAACAAGAAATAGTAACAGACCAAGAAGAACACAAGACTTAAGAGGCACTAGATATAGCCATTTACCTACGAGAGAGTCAGTATATGATGTAAATTAAAATTCTCCAAAAAAAATTGTGGCCGTAATAATGATTCCAAGTTTAACATTTCTACCTAGAGCATCATTCAAATAATTAGTTTCATTATTTTCAAATTCAAATAGTAACATCAAATAAGATATGGTACAATAATTGGGCAAGATTCAACCACTTTGGAACAGACTACTGAACAAAAAGGAATGTCTATTAAGGCTTGTAAAACAAACCATACAAAAACAACACATTCCCGCAACTAAATGGTTAGATAGGATAGTGTTCTCTGCATGATTCTAACTTGTGCGACAGTGATTCCACTATAAAGCTTTATTTATACGTCGCAAGAAAAACACAGTAAAAGCTGCATAAATACCTAGTCTTCACCTCAAATCAATCATCAATGTCGAAGCCTTTTAAGAAGAAAAATCTCATGCTTTATCATGGCTCATGATAGGGAGGTGACCAAGTTAGGAGCAATATCTTCGTTATTGAGGTATTGACCGTTACAGTAATGTTACAAGCATAGTAATTTCGAGTACAAAACTCAATCTAAAAGCCAAAATATGAAATAATAGAAGACATCATTTGCAACATCCCACTCAACTATATACGTATAAATAAGAAAACTATATGCACAAAAATAAAATATTCAAACAAATTAATCACATTTTCAAATCGATGCCATCAAAACATGTTACAACATCCAAAAAACATTCAAATGCCAAAGTATACTCACTATCGTCGTTGATTCATATTTATATTAGAAGGTATAAACATCATTATTTACATGTATAATAAGACCTACCGCGACTTCATCGCCTTCTTGTAACCATCCAAGTTCATTTCGTCAATCATGTACTTTTGTCTACTCATGCAAGTAACTAAGAGTACAATTAGGGAAAAATTCGGATCAAGACAAACATACTGATGTGTCATTCCACTACAACATTAAGTACGAGGATAAATAATTGCATAGTTAAAATACTGGAGATCGAACCGACTGGTATTGAAGGATCAGCAAAAGGAAATCACATGATGAGACTACACATATAAAATAGTGGAGGTCCGAACCGACCGATGTTGAAGAATCAGCAAAAGGAAATCATATGATGAGACTACACGCATAAAATAGTGTACAAAATACCAAAATATCAATGGGAGTTGCCGTCCGATAGCTTGGATCAACGGGCACGAAAGGAACGATCTCTCATATACACTACTTTGGGTCAATACGGATACGTTTCAATAACTGAATACATCTGACATAATACGTATCCCGTCTCGACGTAAGAAAATATGTATTATTTTAGACATGTTCAGGTATTAAAATGTATCTGTGTTGATCAAAAGTAGTGTATATGGGAGATCGCACTTTCCATACTCATTGATCTGAGTTATCAAACTGTAAACTCCCTCTGATATTTCATCACTAGAGTCGAGACGTTACATATTGGTATCAAAGCAGAGGCAGTGAGCAATATGGTAGTCGCTTCCTTTGCTGTCGGCCAATGAATATATTCATAATAGTGTTGAAGTGACAAAAGATGAAGGTGAGAAGAAGCAGACTGCCACGGTGATGGAACTTTGATTTCCACGAGTTCGGAGAAAGAATGAATGAAGTAACAGTGTTTTCTTACATTACTCATAAAATATAAACAAAACATGTTCGCTCTGGGTCCCTCTACTTTCTTAACAAGTCAAGTACGCTACGTAAAAAAATATGGCATGCTAACTTGTTTATCACTTGGTCACTCCGATTGCTGAATAATGTTTATCAAAAAAACAAAAATACACATTTACTTATTTTATTGTTTGAGAAAATAAGCATATGTAGAATTATTCAATAAAACAATATCGTCAAATGCTTCGTTTGTTTAGAAGTTGAATTTTGAATTAAAAGCTCATAACTTTTGTTCCGCAGATAAACTTCTACTCACAACCTTATAGTAGTAGATGACAACCTTAAAAACTATATCACCTTTTTTCATTATAAGCCCTGCCTTGTGCGGCATATAAGCCTTAAGTGTCATACGTGTTTTGCATGTTATGTGCAACATTTGAGTACATCATTTCATTTGTGACACGCCTTAGGTGCAAAAGCACAATCGCCGCATTGCACCTATTGTGCGTCATGGCAGCCTTTCATAGCATTAATATTTTGTTTTGGAAAACGACAAATGTATACCACATTCTTTGTCCCTTTACCATTTGTGCATCCCTTGTATGTTTGCTGTCGTTGACAAGAAAATAAAGTGAGAGAAGAAAAGGAAATTGTATTCATCAGTCCCCTTTATTATTTTTATTTTCACTGTTAGCAGAGAAACCTTGAACATCATTCCTGCTACATTAGAATTATTATATGACTCCTGATCAAGAATGTTATATAAATGGATATAGATAGGTAGATGATTATAGTTCACATATTTTACCATTTTATGGAGAATAATACCTATTATATCATAGCCTTTTGACAATTAAGAGAATATAGAAATGTAAAGAAAATACCACGGAATTCTTTCATTATATATTAGACTCATGAACTATGTTACACCAAACTTTTGTGATGCCAGCTCTTGTTATGATGCTATTCCAAAATTTAGATATTGAACTTTTGTTGTATCACCAATTTTATAAGATACAAGATCCTGTTATCAAACCGATAATTAACTAGATTTAACTTATTGCAAAGAAATGTAAAAATAATCATATACTAATTGAAGTTAATCCATTCTTATTGTTTTAACCCTTGTAAATCCAGTATTATAAATGCAATTTTCATATGTAGAAAATTAGAATACAAAATCATCACCAAATCATAAACTCAATCATATTTCCAAAGATGTCATTGTTTTAAAACATACCATTAAGATTGAATTTTGAGGTTTTCATCTAACAATTATAAATTCATATCATACACGTATACGTGTGTGTGTCCCTCTATATATACGCTAGCGTTATGGCACGAAATTCGCGCGTGAATTGTTTTTCTTCAAACTATATATATTTAACATATTCAATAGAAAACGATTTGCACAAATATTTGGCCATATTTTTACATCAAAATCATGCGTGGTTGGTTTGAATTTTTATTTTTAAGCTATAACACCTAATTTTTTGTTAATTTCAATTTTTACTTGTATTATTAATTAAATAAAGGACGAACTTGTAAAAGATCTTTATTTATTAGATTATATTTTTAAGTGATATTAGGATTTAGTAATATCTATAGAGCGACGATCTGAATTTGTAAGAAAAGGTTATTTATTAAAACATATTCGTAAGTAATATTAAAGAGGTGTTTTTCATAGTTCACGCTAAAACAAAAAAAAATGTGACACCAAAGATAATACAACTATTATTAAATATATAACCAAAGAAATGTATATACATATGGGAAAATCCATTTGGACATAAAATGTAGATACAAAATGAGACACAAGAGATCTCCACCATTAGATCCTCCTTTGAATTTCACCTCTCATATATGACAAAAGGATCCAATGATCAATAATTATTGTTTCTAATTTTGTGCTTTATTTTGTGTTTTAATAGCCGGTCTTTATATATATCTGTGTGTTGGGTATGTATAAGGTTTTAATTGCAATAAATATAAATGTTGGTAGGTACCCACCATAAAGCAGTAATACCATACTACTAGTTAATTCAAAGTAAAGTGCTATACAAATAAGTTCATTATGCTGATAGGGATTGGCATTCAAACCTTGTAGCTGGCAATATTATTACAGCCACAGACGAGAAGCCCATTCACCACACGTATGTATAGTGATGAGGAATAAAGGTGCAAGCACTATGTGGATTAAACATTAAAATTTCAAAAAGTATGGGGTGAGAGAGGCTCGAACTCTCGACCTCAGGATTACTCAACATTTTAGCTATGAGACCTACGCGCTAGCCAACTGCGCCACCACCCCACTTATTTTCTAAGTGCACAAGGAGACATATGAATGACAAATGAAATAACTAATTTGGTTGCCAACTTTTACCATATCATGGTATAAGCATATGTTTGGATAATTTTATTTGACATATCACAATTAGTTATCCATGTTGTTCAAATAGACAAGCAGGTTTTACAAATAAGTTAAAAATGTTGTGCCATGAATATTAAGTTTTTTTTTATAATTCCTTTTTATCCACAACAATCTAATGTTATAAATGTAATATTTTTGCACAAAATTTGTGGCGTACGTGTGTGTTTTTTTAATAATTGCATCATCATATGATAGTTCAAAAGAAAATGTGCGATGTAAAATGATCAAAAATAGATGGTTAGAATTTGACTTTAAGGTTTACAGCTAATGGTTGTAAATCTGTACAAATTAAGAATCTTCGATTAACAAACAAATTACTGCCAGTAAAATTAACCCAACGATGTAACTATAATTTCCACAAAACATAATAATCTTCGATTATGAACACGAGTTAAAGATCTGTTTCATGTTACATTATGCATCAATGTTTTTGCCAAATACACGCAAATATGGTTTAATTTACAACTAAAGCATGGTTTTTGCTTAATATACACAAACACGTATAAATATGGTGAAAATAGAAAATATGGTTTGATTTACACCAAAATGGTGATCTTAAATACATCGCTTTCAAGATTATGGTTGGACATTGGATTATGTTTAAGATTTTAATTCCCGTAAATATAACCATTGGTCGGTTCCCACCATAAAGCAGTAATATCAGACTACTAGTTAACTCAAATAACAGTGATATAAAGCAAACAACTTCATTATGACGATAGGTATTGGTATTCAAACCTTGCATTTGGCAATATTATTACAGCTGTAGAAGATGCCAGTTCGCCACATTAGCAACTGAAGCTCATCCACCATCACTCCTCTGCCAAATTAGCTAGCAATTTGCAGACGCATGACATTTCCCAAAATTCTAACACTTTATTTAAAATTTTTAGAAATGCTTTTATATTCACATCATAATTAATAAAATAGCTCTTTATAAAAATACTTCTTATAAGTCGATGTCTCCACCAATCCATCCTTGTTCTCATAGAAATTCGGTCATACGTTGATCAGGCGTAAGACTGAAAATCTACAAGTGCTTGGCAGTCCCGTTTTCAAAATCCAGTGAAAATACTTGGGAAACAATTTTATTGAAAATATAGAAAATAGTTTTTGAAAATAGAGGAAATATCTTTGGTGAGAATGCTCTGGAAATCATCACCCCCATCCATGGTCGCAGTTACATCCAGGGTTACGTTGCCATCGCAGCAAAAGTCCATGCAACTGCAGGCTCTCCGCGGCCTCTCGATTACGCCATGGAACCCACAACAGATCACAGTTACATCCCAGAGCTACGTTGCCATCACAGCAAAAGTCCACGTAACTGCAGGCTCTTTGCGGCCTCTGATTTTCGCTGTCGAAATGAAACTTCTCCACTCCTACATACTACCGATATAAAATCAAACGCAGACTGTTGGCTCTCAGCGGCACACACGACTTTGCTATGTTACCATAGGTCACAGTCTACCGATATAAAATCAAACGCAGACTATTGGCTCTCAGCGGCACACACGACTTTAGCTATGGTATACTTTACTCATAATCCCCAGGAACTAGTTTTGTCAGGACTCCTCACAGGATCAACTTTAGAACCCCCTTTTGGGGCTCAAGGCAGCACTACCCGGTGGTACTCCTGAGAAGTTCATTTCAAGGGAGCGCCTTTTTCCCTAGAGCCATCATCAAAACACTTTATACTATACATATATAGTATCTTTCAAATCATACACCTAGTATGATATCATACAAAGCTCCTTTACACAAAATCGATTATCCCAAAATCGATAATTCTCAAGCTAGGCTTTTCAAACTTCAATATTGATTTTACCCAAAAATCAAAAGCCCTTCCAAATTCAAAGGTTCCCAAAACCTTTTCCCAAAATCCTCATAAGATCCTTTATATATATATGCTCAGATATATAAAAAATTTAAAACATTGGATCATTTCAAACTTGTATAAAACTCCTTTTATACTTCAAACACCTTCAAATATCCTTTTCTCCCAGCAATAAATTTAACAAGGGGAGCTTAATCTTATACATACCAAAGATATATAACTCTGTTTATTCAAAATCAAATATTCAAATTTGATTACTCTTCCCAATATCAATTTTATTCCAAATCCGTACAATGTACACTTATCATCCGTACGCTATACCAATCTGATCGCCCGCTCGATCATACAATTTCACTTCCGAACTAGTATCGTCCACCCGACTTCCTAGTGCGAACACAGATCTGGTTTCTTGATCAGAAACCGTCATTCTTCTTGCATAGCCATAACTATGATAGAGAATATCCAAAATCAATCAACAATCCATATCCAGGTTCGCCGTCGAAAATCGAGTGAAATATCCTAACTTAGATCGATAAACTATCTCGAAATTCTGTGCTCGAATCTGGATCAAACCACTATGCGAATAGAATAATATACGTACATCCTACGTATTTAACTTCATTGATTATTAACCAAATCAATTTCTCTTTCCATTCACATTCACTTAAATTTTCATTCACTTATTGACAATTACCTTAATCCCCAATTGGATTATCACTTCAATCCTTATCTCGATTGGGTATTTAATTAATAACAGTTTGAACCCCGACCAGTTTATATTTAGGAAATAGCTTGAAAGTTTTAAAAATAGATAAGTAGTTGAAAAATAATTATTAGTTTGCAAAATAGCTATAAAATAGTTAACTAATTATAAAATAGTTGAAAATAGTTAAATAGTTTCAGAAATTTTAAATAATTGCAAGATAGTTGTAAAATAGAAATTAGTTTGTGAAATAGTTAAAAAATAGTATTTAGTTTAGAAAACAGTTGAAAAATGGTTAAATAGCTCCAAAAATAATTGTAAAACAAGCATAAAATAATTTGGCTTTAAGAAAAAAAAAGTTTGTATATATTTAATAGCTTAGAAAAATAAGTTTATATCAAAACAATTTATATTGAAAATAGTTAAGAGTCAACTGTTCACTTCCCCAACAATTCAACTTAAATTTCCACTTCCATTTAATTGACTCAATTCTAACTTGAATAACTTCAATTTCTATTGAAATTTATTTAAACCCAATTCAAGTTGAATCAATTTAATTTCAAGTTATTCCAATCCATTTGAATTATTATCAATTGAACCCATTTCAAATTCAAATCATTTCAATATAATCCCATTCAATTTCCCATTTAAATAATCAAGCTTATACATCTTCAATCACCAATCCTATTAATTCAAACCAAATTCAATTTTGAAGTAATTCAATTTCAATCTTGAATTCAAACTATCTCGAATTATATAAATTCGAGTTAAATTCCCAAATGTTGGTTTAACTTTTTAAACCAAATTAACTTTTATTTAAAGTTTTTAAACAATTTAGTTTCTGAGTCCAATTCTCAAAATTCCCTTTTAAATTATCTTAACTTATGTATTTCATGGTTCAATACAATTTTATTTTAAAATTTTAATTTATTATTAAGTTTTATCTTTCAGTTTGAAGCCGGTTCTTAAACAATTTTAATTTACATACTCAATTATATAAATTTTTAGTTTAGCATGATTCCATATTCTTAATTTCAAATTAAATTTTGACTTCCCTTTTGTCTTAATAATGAATATATCACCACACTTCATTTCTCATTCATTTAAACAAATCCGATTCGCAATTTAAGGATTTTTCATAACAATAGGATGATATTATCCAATTTATTTTAAAACGTCCATCCATTTCCAATTTCTAAATCTCAAACCCGTTTTGAGATCATACAAATTCCCAATTCAAATCAACCATTTAACTTTCCAAGTTAAATTCCAATTTCATCTTGAAATTTCCAATTCAGCTTGCTTTTTCTACATTTATTTAACTTTCCCAAAGTTAAATTCCAATTTACTTAATCCAATCAATCTTACTCAATGTGAATTCCCGCTTCAAACTTCAAAATTCTTCCCCTCTTATAAGTTTAAAACTTATATCACTTTGGGTTTTTACATCACACTTCAGGGAAAATCAAAACTCAATCTCTTAATGTTTATTTCAAATTATCTTTGATATCATGTATATCCATACATACATAAATATTTATTTCTTGGCCCTCCCAACCATGTTTTAAAATTATAAACCACCCTTGGTTTTAAATCCAAATCAAATTTCAAACAACCCATTGTTTGCAACAAGTCCCAGTTACCCAAATAATACTTATTTATTATTTTTCATTATTTTGAAGCAAATTTCAAATTCTACGACCAGATTTAGAATTTCATTTTCAAGTAATTTAAATTTTAATTTGGTTGTATTTCTGTTTTACTTAATTTAATTCCAATTCAAGTCTTCAATTTGGTCGCATTATATTACTTCTTAATTTTAATTTCAATAATTTAACAACCAATCACCTTAATATTTATTAGAAGGAAATATTACTTTATATATAAAAAATATTTTTATATAAAATTATTTAAAACCTTTATATAAGAAAATACAAGTACGCGCTCATATATATACACTCAACTCATTCTATGGTACTTCAGACTCTATTAAATGAGTAATCCCCACCAGAGCCAAGGTTCTCGCTTAGCCTTTCGGCTCTGATACCAAATGTAACAACCCGAAATTTTCGAAACCGAAAATTCCAGGTAGTTATGAAAAAGAAGAAAGAGATAGAGAAGAAGAAGAACAGAAACATCAACAACTCATATTCACAGCGGATAAAGTATAATAATAAATAATAACAGTTTACAAAAGAATACTATATATGTCAATTAATTTAATATACATCAGAGTTTCACATATATACAGTCACTGTATATACACAATTATCATATCATAGATTTATAATAATATAACACAGCAGAAATACTCTATACGTTCCTGCCATCCGGCTCGCCTCCTGAGCTCCAGAACGTTCATACCTGAAAATCTGTAATACTCGGTCTGACCCGAGCATTACACCAAAGTAACACCCGGGTCAGGCTGGAAACCAGCGTGAGTAAACCCATCTAACATGGAATATCGAAGCAAATGATTAATATAAAAACCCGGGGTAACTCGAATCAATTCACAAAGCCACAATTAGTTATAGACATCCTTTATTTCATACATCCATTTCCTAAGTACCAAGACTTAGATTTAAATAGTCAAATTTCCTTTAAATCACTTCACTCCAGCATATAATTTCACATATCAATCTATAAAAATATTCGAAGTGGTTTTGGGTATTTCCTAATACCCGACCCCCGCCTCTTCGAGACCCGTGTTATACTAACCCAAGTTATACAATGAAATATACGGCATTTCATATCAGAGATATCACTCATTCAAAGCATCCAATATCATTCAATCATCCATAAGTAAAGCTTAATCACATACAAATCAATTCAATTAATTCTAATTAAATTTCAATCCTCAATAACTTAGATTCTTTTATTAACATTAATTAATTAATTAATTCCAAATCAATTAATTAGTCAACCCATCATTATTCATCTTAATTAATCACCCTGGATTAAATATATTTTCAATTAAATTTAAGTAATTATCTTAATTAATTTCTCGTTATTAATTATTCTTAACCATAAATGAATATGAAATCTTAATTACTTTATAAAGTAATCAATTTTTTCATAAATTAATTATCTATATTAATTACATTAATTCTTAATTACTTATAGTAATTAATTTCTCATAAGTCATTATTTAATGAATGGATTTAGTCTTAATTAATCAATTTTTAATTACAACAATTATTATATAAATTAATAATTTCCAATTATAATTTAATTTGTTCTAATCCAAATCAATTACTTTAATTCAACCACAATATTAATCATTCTCGATCAATCTCAATCTGTAATTATCTACCTTTTTGTTACTTCATTAAATAAATAAATTACTCCTTAATTAAGTATTTTAATTAATCTCTTGATAAATTTCACAAAGTAATTATATTTTATTAATTTCGTTAAGTAATTACATATCAACCATTAATTGATTTTTCTAAATTAATTTAACTTAATCCTTAATTAATTCAAACCCTTAATTACTAAATTAATTAGCACAATCATTAATTAATTGAATTAATTCATTATCCATTCAAATTAGTCTACCTATTTAATGGATCACCAATCATTAAACCCTTATTAACTCGAGAATCAAACAAAACTAAAGTCACAGATCATCAGCACACATTCAATCAACTCAATCAATTAACCAATTATTTAAATCTAACCATTTAAATTTAAATACTACCAGACGAGTGAGATTTACTCACCTTTGCTTGGTATGCAGTCCAACCCAAATCAGCTTGTTCCTCATTAATTTTGACCTTGTATAAACATTATACAATTTATTAATATTTGAATTAATTTCATAATCAATTTCATGTAATAAATTCTGGTTGACTATAAATTTTCCTTTTTGAAATTACTAATAAAGTAAATTATAGATTTCAAAAAAACTACTTATATAAATTCCTTAGACCTTTAAAACTCCCTATATATTAAGTTAAAACATGATTGTTTTTTTATATATCTAACTGGAAATTTTAACACTTATTCATAAATATATATGGGTATTTATTCTCCTGGAACTCGTATACCTATATAATAGATAAAATTAACTAAATACCTTACTGTAAAATTCCCAAAATCGGATTCTTTTTATTAAACAAAACAGAATTATTTTTATATCTTACTGTGAGTTAAGCATCTTATCTATAAACATTCCTGTTTAATTTAATCCTTCTATCTACAAACTAATTTTTTTACAGAAGCATGAAAGAACAAAAATAAAAATAAAATAAAAATAAATAAATAAAACAAACCTAATTTTCCCCGACACTATCGCCAAAGCACTAGGGCGACCCTCTTCTCCATCGTCGCGTCAGCCTCCCACCTCGCCTCGCACGCTCATCCGGCCACCCGAGCTCGCAGTCGCCCCAAAGTCAATCGAATCTCCCAAAATCTACGGCAACCCCAACGTCGAACGATGTGGAGGGCAATTTCGACCACCCCCGACCCCAAACGGCACACCACGAACACCCACCTTCACCCAAATGCCACCGCGCCCAAAGCCCTCCCTTCTCGTGATCGAATGAACTCGAAGTTGCGGCCCTGAATCATGATTTTCACGAAATCGAATGATTTCGATTTTCTCCCCCCCCCTTTTTTATAGTTATCGGCCTTTTTTTGAATTGGAAGAAGGGTTTTGGCATAAAAAGAAGAAGAAAGAATATCACGCTATAAATTTTAATATGCCACTATCTTTTAGATTTGAACGAACAAATTTGATCGGCCATTTTTTCGATTGAAGATTTTCTTCTGAATTATGGAGGAAGATACGCGTTTAAAACGAGAAAAGGAGATAAGTTAGGTCGGCGAATTTCAGGTATTAGGGTGGCTTGAGTACATTTAGGGTGGCTGAGTTGATTTTTTTTAATATTTTAAAAACGGAACAAAACACTTCCAAACTCAATTTCAACACTTTCACTACCTTCAGTGCTATCAATATAAATTTTATAAGCCTTCAAATTATTTTTAACAGGCTTAAAACTCCAGATTCAGCGTTTTACCCAATTTCAAATTATATGATTCAATATTTAAACTATATAATTCAATAATTTAATTATCAAGTAAATATTGATATCTTGAATTCAAGTTAAAATTAATTTTTAAATATTTTAAAATCAATTAACAATTCCAATTTAAGTTGTTAGAAATTCCGGGTCGTCACAAGCTAAAACGGTAGTTGACAATTAAACAACTAGTAGAAATGAAGGGAACTAAAAAAGAAATAGAGTTTACAACATTGATTATTTATTTTCTATACAGGAGTACTGGAGTGTTCATATATTTTACTGCCTTTGCACAACATAGGAGCATAAAGCAGTATAAACCAAATACACGTATTACAGTGAAAAAACAACATGTTCCTGAAGGAATTCCAATCACTGAATTTTCTAGTCTAATTTGATTGTTATCATCCTAACTTGGAAGCACTCAGCATGCTGACTAGTGACAACATGCATGTAGCCAACCTGCCATGTTCACATAGGCAAGAATGTACATGACAATTCCAATTGTTGTTTAGCCATCAAATGATATCTTATCAACTATACAAGTACAAAGTCCACGTATAACTAGATATTGTAAGAAGCACTGCACAATGAGAAGTAACAGTAATAAACAAGAGATTCAACGAGTTACGTTTCCAATACTGAACGGTACAAGAATTTAATTGAAAAATATAAAACCGAGAAGAAACCTTACGCATTTTGGTTTCAGAAGTTTAAATTAGGCTTCTTTGATGGGTGAACAAGATCTAATAGATTATTTGAATCATTATGCGACCTCATGAATTATATATTTCTATGACCGATTACAAGAATTAAAATCTAGGGTTTTTGCAGCGAAGAAGAAAAGCGGGAGTTTCGTATTCTGGATAACGGGCTGCACTATAAATTGGCCCTTGTTCCCCTAGTTGTAAATTGGTCCATGCTAGGAGAACTTGCTGAAATGATGGTTAGAAACTTAGATCTAAGGCAACACGCCACTTCTTGTCTTTCCGCCTATGTATTTAAAAAAAGAAAAGAAAAATGTTATCCAGTGCCCTTAGGGAACATGGTTAAAATTGTAAATTTATCAAAGTATACCCCTTGAATTACACATACTACTTTTGTTTGAGGATAAAATAGGTATTTAACTTAGTTTCTTTTGTCTGTGGTCTGAAACACTAACATCTATACTAAGTTGCATTTTAAGAGCGCAAAACCGTCCTTGAATTTTCGTCAACCGAACGGTCAGTTTTATATCGTGTCCTTCTCCCACCAGCTCTCCGCTTCATCCTTTTTCTGCATCAAAAAATTTCTGTTCTCCACATCCCTAATCTCCTTCTCCCAATTTCTTAGTCCATAAATCCATCATGGTCGCACCTACTCACGCTTAATAAATAAAACAAAAATCATAAGTTACTTCCTTAACTCAAAAATAATGGAGATGAATATCGACCGAGGTGGAAACCAACAGTTGCTTCCTTCCTTCTTCTTCTGTATGCAAACTTCCTCCTTAATTTTTTCGTTTGCATACTTTTCCTGTAATTTTCAATTCTTTGAATTGATTGTTTTTTATTTTCAAACCGAATTTAACTCCTTGATATGTTCCATTTGCCTTTGTCTTTATATGCACGTTGCATATTTTGATCACAAACTTACTGATTCAGATCTTCACTTATGTTAGTTCTATTCAGTTTGCCTTAGAATATTTATCCATTTTTCTTATTGCTGAATTGAGGTTCTTTTGAATTCAGATGGTAGATTTTGGATTTTATTGTTTTGCACCTGATTGTATCTCTCTTTCTCAGACATAGATGTTTTCTTCATGGCTATCTTGATATCATCCGATTTGAATTCGATGATTTTTCTCAATAAATGTACCAAGTTTATAGCTATATGTATAGAGTTCTTTGAAACAAATTAATTTGAATTTTGTATTTAACTCTTCTTCCTCTGTTTTTTAGTCGATTTCATCAATGTGATTTCTGAATATTTCATACTTTATACTCCTATCCAACTAGCCCTTACTATATTTTTGTTTCTGGTCATAAAAAAAATTTCACATAAAAATAGAAATTTCATGGGATGTCTTTTCCCAAACCAGGAAGTGCTAAAATTGCAAATTATGTCAGTAAGAGGAGAATCATGAACTCAAAGGGTCAAAGATAAGCCCAAATGGAGAGCCACGGATTTGCTTAGCCATGTGGTAATTATTGTTTTCCAATTATGTTTTATGGGAGTTCTTTATTTTTTTCGTTCCTTACTGTTATATTTGGTTGGTTTGTAAGATTATGCAAGGAGAATGTAGTTTTTTGTGTGCATTCATGAATGATACGAGGAAAAATGATATTAGTTGTATTTTTTGATTTTTCTCGATATAAAATTTTCGATGGAAATTAGTAAAGGAAATATTTAAATTGCTTTGATAAATCATTAATTTAAAACTTAGGCATGGTGAGCTTCATTAAAAGAAGTATAACTATTGTTAGCTCTAAAGATGTTACTTTTTTTCATTCTCATGTACAATTCATATTGGTTATTAAATGTAAAGGATGACTTCGGTTTGAGAGTGTTGCCTTCAACCAATGCTAATATCCAAACCCCTAAATGAGTGGGTTGCAAATCAATTTTCATATTTGCACTCATTGAATCATATTTATTATAAAAATTTAAAGAATGTTAAGCACTGAATCGACAGGATTAATAAAATTATTTAAAGATGGAGATATCCGAAAACTTTCCAATTTAATTGTCATGTATATTGTATATTTTTGTGTATGTCCATGTTGTCAAAGACTATATATAGTTCTTAACTAATACATCTTGATCCAGATTTCAATGCTCATCAGGATGAACCTTGACGTGGGAGATTAGTTTCCTAATTGTCATTCTTTCAATTTTTTCACTTCCACTCACATTATAAATTAACTGCAGCAAATATTGATAGCTTTGTGCAACATAAATTTATTATGCACTCACTGATGTTTATTTTGCATTTTCTACTATAAACAAATATTTATGTTATGTGGCGACTTTTAGGTTTGATTCATGATGAGTTAGGGATAACTTTAATTTGGGTGTCTAACATTTATAAGATGCAAAAATATCAACTGTATAGCTGCAAAAAAAGGATTTGCAAAAGTATGACTTAGTAAGATTACACAATGGAACTATTAAGCTAAATTATGATTATATATTTTTATACACACACACTTACTTTTTTAGTGTTTAATTCTTGAAACGTTATTATAAAATTTGTAACACACTATTTACCATAAAAGGGTAATGGATTAATTATAGAAAAATAATCTGAAACTAAAATACTATACAAAATTTAAGCCACGATATGATGGTGAAGTGGAGACCAAAATTCTTTTTTGATGACATGGTATTTTTCCTGGTAGGACGATTAAAAAAATTCCTAAAACTAAAGTGATTGACAGATTTAAATCGTTTACTGAAAGAAGAGACACTTTCTAAAATGGATAACATTGTTTAGTATGACTTTCCTTATTGAGATGATTGGTGTGCCATGAATTCAATACATTAGGATAGTTGGTATCAACAATAATACAGTAGGATAATGGGTATCAAGCAGGACTATAGCTTTGTATAAATGTTTTAACTGATTAACTATATCAACATCAATAGATACACGTAAGTCCATGGACATATGTTTCGTTTTTGAATGGTCGTCTACATGAGTTAAGTTAATGGATTATTTGAACGATACTCGAATCTTACATTGTAAATTGAAGCACTTTAGGATGTTAAGGTTAATTATTATTTCACTTCCATAGCGCTCTAGATGGACTAAAATTAACTTGAACAAAAGTACCTTTACACACATTTAATTCCTCTTCACGTTTATTATACTGCTATTGTATTTATATTTTGTTTGTTAATATTAAATTTATAAATATTCGTAGACCCAGAATGTTTGAATCAGATTTTAAACAAATTATACATTAGCAACACCAAACATACTAGGGTGCTTACCCAAACCATTTATTATGTCCACCAAGCATTGACATACCGAAACTCCAAGTAGGCTAGAAGTAGAACATAATACTTAGATTTTTTTTTTGCAGATGGTATGATTATACAAAATGTAGTGGAAATGCATGGCTCTTTAATTCCTTGTGATCCTTCCATATAACTAATGTGCTTAATCACGTCACATCTACTATCATGTGTTACATTTTATGAAATCAGTCTTAAACTAATATCACTGTAATTCTACTACAAGTGCAAAAGTCTAATAATAAAGGTGTGTTACTTTGATACATGTATGTATACACACACATGCATGTATATATGTTTGTATGTATATTTTTGTATGTATAAAATCCAAAATTGTTACCAAGGTTGGCTGCTTGAAGTTGTGAATATCTTAACATACCCTCTACGAAACAAGAAAAAATAATAGTCAGGAAGCACCTTTGTTTTTTCATGCAAGTAAATGTATGTTTTGACAATTTTTTTTGATTACGATCCATATTCTATGTAATGCTTTCCTAATGATGTAGTTTTGGATCCTATTTTCATTATATTACAACGCAATGTTTCAGTGATTATTGACTGTTACTGACCACATAAGGATGATGTACCACAGAGCTTATTGAACATGTTGTGTTATCATCTAGGACTCATGTAAACCAAACATTATCTATTAAAGCTTTTAACCATTGTTACATCTAACCACGAAAATCATAAATGTACGACATTATTTTTCCTTATTAGTCATTCCAACCACGATTTATACAACACACAACTGCAAATAATCTGTTCAAGTACTTATACAATAACAAGTTTAGAACATGGAATTGTGTCCAACAAAAATTGATATATAACTACTTTTCATTAAATATATTAATATAGAAGAGTCCGTATGCGCGTAGCACGGGTTCAATATATGTATATATATATATATGTATATATATATATGTATATATATATGTATATATATATATGTATATATATATATATATGTATATATATATATATGTGTGTGTATATATATGATAGATCCTAACAGCAAAGCAATGTAATTGACTGTCGGAGAATGGAGATATGCAATTCGTTGGGATGGTGAAGTATGTGAATGAAAGGGCGGTTTCTTGATGATGTGACCCGGACAACTGAGGCTGATTGCATGGTGTGCGGATTGCACAGTGATAGCATATTGAATATCTGAGGCGCTACTAAGGCTGCAGTGGGTGCTTGACTGAAAAGCGAGCGAGCTTGACTAAAAGCAGGCAAAACTGAAACAACAAGTTTTGTTAAGCAAGGCATAGGTCGAGTGGCCTAGCATTCTGGGAAGTCTTGAATTGCAACTTTCTTGGTTAAGATACAGGTCCCTGTTATGTGTTTTAACATGTTGTTGAAGCAAGTTAGTGAAACTGGAGCTGCATGTACTAGAACGTGCAAGGTGCAGAGATTCACTGGAATAGAACCAAAGTATAATATATGATGTAGTAGCTGAAGCGTGCACTATGGGGAGTGCCACTGAAGTAGAATTGAAGGACGCATAGAATGTGTGGTAACAGCTGAAGTATGCATGGTGGAGAGGGTCGTTATTGTTTGTTTTATACTAGGAATTATTATATTGAACCTTGGTTGTTTGTAATTGCACTTTCATGATGTCTTTAATATATGATTTCTTATGGGAAAATGATTTGAACTTTTACTACCTGCGTCTGAATGCTAATTATGGTCCCATCTTCCAATCCAAAAAATTAGTGCGAACTAATTTTTGATAATAACCTTGATAATTAATAGCGAATAATGTTATTAGGTTATTTACCAGAAACCATGTTCCCATCTATATTATTGGCTTCTTGATTTTTGACATTTGCAAAAAAAAATTAGATAGAAATATATATAACTTATTGCTAAATTGAAGTTTACAAATTTTTATAGGATGTTGTTATCCTATAGACACAATGTTTAATGGTTGAACTAAATGATTCCTAAGACAAATTTAAGAGCCAAAGTTTGCTCTACCAAAAAATTATTATGTTCATTTGTTATCACACTACTGTCATAAAGACGGACAGCTATATAATTCTAGCACCATTGTCCCAGTGGTTAAGTGACTCGATTTTGGTCCGAGAGGTCACAAGTTCGAAACCTGTGTAGCATGGTTCGAACATATGCTGACATGTGATTTATGTCATGTTTCACCACAGTGCATCTGCTGCTTTTTTCTCCTGTTGACGAGTCCGCTTTGCCCTTTTAATTCTTTTGCCTACATATATGTTTAAGAGCATTCGGTTCTATTACTACATTGACTTGATAAGGAGTGTGTATTAATTTTAATGCTTATATTTAATATTGTAATTATGTTTCTAATTTCTTTCTGTAAATAGTATATTCGCTTATTTTTTCAAATAATTTGATTTTCTAATTGCACTAAAACAATTTTTTTCATACTCGTGTGCGAAGCACGGGTTCGCACTAGTTGATAACAAAACCCAAAAAGAAAACACCCTCTCCTTTTTACTTTTCTCCCCTACTACTTTATTGTCCTCTCATTTCTTTCAATTCTTTCTGTCTTTTAACCTTGCCTGTTACATTTTAGTTATGAAAATAACTCGCCAAAACATTGTTCCAACCTATTTCCTCAACCAATGCCGCACCCAGTTGCTTACAATCCTGGATCGCCATCTCCTCTGTCACGCCGCCGCCTGAAAACTATCGAGCACAACTCCTTCGCATGCGCATTTAGTCGCACATTCTACTTGGCCACACATCACCCACATCGCCTGCTCAGTAAACGCGTCCGCGCCTTCTTCCCATCAATCACATGCGCAGCCATCCATTCATCGCTCAACCATGGCCGCGGCTCCATACATAGCTGATGGCTATGAACATGAGTGAAATTAATTAACAAATGCACAACATAAATTAACATAGAGATTTTGCGATACAGAGATAGGAATGGATAGTCTCAAATTTATATAATGAAACAATGATACTATTGAAAGTAGAGACCTGACGAAATGTGCATCTTTGATATAGAGGAGTACTGGGAGCGCCATATGGATCAAATGTGTTTTCAAAACTACTCAATATCATCGATGTACTTCGTTCCTTATTCTCTGTTTGGACATCTGTAGGATCTACAAAGAACAGAACTTGTTCATAAAAGAAACAAATTCCTTTAAATCAAAATTTGTATAGTAGTACGTGCATATCTCACTGCACTTCTCATATATACGGAACATGTTCAAGGCATATCAATGACGAAGAACTAAAATTAGATGCATTACTTTACATATAATAATACAAATATGATAAAAATAAGTTTTACAAGACAACCTAAATCAGTGATGCCATCCAGAATCCATCTACAGCAGCTGAAGTGCTAAAACAACATCTTTCTGCATGATCTGATTTGCAATTTGATTCAAAATTCTTTGGACTGCCTACTGCATACATAGAAATTGCTGAAATTTCTTCAGTAGGAGGTTGAAATAAATTTGGAAGAGAAGAGTTGCTATAGATGTGACTGATGCACTGGCATATTCTTGATTGATTGTCCTTAACAAAAAGAAAATCTACACCAACAACAGCATCCAGTTTAGAGAAGATTTTTGCAATGAACTTCATACTGTTGCATCCAAGAAAATTCAAGCTCATAACAAATGCTAACATATATTATAGATGGAAGGTATATACATGGAGCGCACACACAAGCTTACACAAATAATATCCAATTACTGAACTATGGTAGAAACTAGACACAGAAACACCATGTCAGATAGCCTAGTTCAAGTTGGCAAGTACTATTTGACAAAGGCGATTTTATTCGGACACTCTAATTGATTTAAACCAATTATCATTAAATAAATAGCTTTATTTTCAATAAACGAGTAACCAAAGTTAGCAAAAGGACACGGGCACAGACACATATAGAACAATACATAGAGGCTCATAAAGTAAAATAAGATCCAAACGTTGCTACCATTATGGGTTTGCTTGTCTCTAACGTTCTTATATGGCTTTACAGCACATCAAAGCTAACGATGACTAAAACACAAGAGCATTTTAGGTAAGTTCAGTTATAACACAATCAAATATACATGCACCTAACTAGAAAGGCAATGGAATATATAAGACATAAAAGAAATGGACATAGGTTACCTGGTCCATGAATCTTTTTTCAACTGTTGAGAAAGAACAACTGCATCTATCTGAAATGCAAAGATCCTTATTAGAATTAACCACATAAGAATACAATTAAATCATTTACTCGTACAAAAGAAACTCACTTCTTCAGTTCCGTTACCCTTTGCTTTGACAAAATCTAACTCCACTTAAAGTATCGCCAGGTCAAAGTTATCCGGTGGGACAAACCTGATATTACATATAATAATGCATAATAAGAAGAATGGGAACTATAAGGTACTACATGCGAGCTTGTAAGCAAGCGAAGAAATACAAACAGGCAAAGGATTAAACCTGCTGATGGATATTTGATCATCGGTAGAAACCTTGATAAGGCGTCGTTGAATAGCATTCAAGCCAATTCGGCCTTCGTTAATTTTTCGATGAGCAGTGTGTATTAGTCAAGGATTACTTCGACATTAAAAGTAATTTAAGAATAACTTCACATTATAAATCAATCAACCAAAGATTTACATTACTCAAATTTGCAGCTAGGTCCAGTGATTCTATGCTGCACGTACAGTACTGATACTTCCAGCTTCAGGATACAAGATTTTATTCAAAATCCAAATAAAATACGAGAAGTTTTGTAAAGAAAAAAATACGGATGAATAAGCCATCTATACCAATATAAGAAAACAAAAAAATAAAACTAAAATCCACTTATCTTCCGTGACATGTTGATTTATTTTTATACCTATTTTTGATGTGTTTAATGCTGAACTCTACATCTGGAATGAAATCATACTTCTAAAATGAAAGAAAGTCTCAACCACTCAAAATATATTGCATTTTCACCTCAAAAATCACGTTTAAAAGGATATCATGTCAATCCATAGAGTGATTTCTTTCCCAACGTCTTTATTGATTACTTTGTTACAACATTTACTTGTTATTACAAAAAATAGTTTTAATTATCGGGTGTTATATTCAGAACATTTCAACTCTATGGCCCTAATCAACCCAATTGTCTAACAATACAAAATTAACATCACAACGAAGCTGGGAATAAAAATCAAGGTTCAAACTTCATATAAGGATATCGTAAAGTATACACCAAAGAATCACCAATTACAGCATAAGCATTGTCGGATCCACGACCATAAAATCTACTCAGGTCATTGAATGAGATAAATGCGCAACTAGTTAAAGCCAAGTCGCTCCCTCGCGCGTTCTCCACGGTCAGCATCATTCTGGATGATAAGTTTGTTGTGTTTCAGATGCAAGTTTTCTATTACCAGGCTTTGATTATATTTGTTGATTTGAGAAGATCTTCGAAATAGCTACCGGATCCACCAATTTTTTTGCAATTCTGAAAACCAACTTACTCTAAATAAAAACATCAAATCTCAAACAACTAGTTCTTAAAAAAAACAGCGGCTACGGAGTTGGGACCAGCGGCTAAGGTGTAAGGGGAAGACGAAGCATCAATTTGAGCTCAACTAATGCCAAACGGCTCTTCAAAATTCTAAGGAATCGATCAGATTCATTGTAAAAGGCACCATTTATTCCTCAACAGACCATCACTCAAAATTTCCAAGAAAAGAAAAAAATAGAGTAGAAGAAGAACCTACAGCAAAGCGAAGAGATGAAAGAAAATAGAGAGGAAGAAGAACCAGCGCAAAGCAAATTGAAGTCGGCATTGTTGAAGTGGTTGTAGTCGGCATTTGATAATGGGAAGTGGATGAAGTGCCATTGATTTTAAAAAGTGGTTGAATCGACATTGATTTTGGGAGGAAGAGAAAACCCTAAATTAAATTTTATGCGACTGAAATGTATCTGAAAATGGATGGATAAGCATGAAAAGAGAATGCACGTCTAAATTACAAAAGACTCCTCTTATTAATAAACTATTTACATTTTTTCCAACTACGGTAACACTTATTTGTGTTACAAAGTTTGTTCGGAAAAGTATTTATTTTCACCAACACTTTTCCGGTATCCTAACACTTTTTTACCGTTAGGAGTTTGCAGCATTTATAAGTGTTAGCAATTAACAAATATAAACTGTTGCAAAATCACTGATTTGGTGTAGTGTTATGCAATTGTTGGGTTATTAATTGATGGTTTCGGCCGATGCTCTTTGTTTTCGGCGCTTCAAACGTGGATCGAAAGTTGGGGTCGTCACAGAAGTTGCTAGCTTCCTAAACACAGCTACCATCGACGATCAAATCGAATTTAATTTGATGTTATAAATGATTGAGAAGGTGGAGGGGTGAGGTGGAATTCTCGGCCAGTGTGACATCCCTTATCTGGAGCTCGAAGCTAAGCACAACAGTTGCTCTAGTCATCTATAATATTAACTTCCAGTGACCAAATGCGGTAATGTTAATGGTATCCATAATATCAGAAGCACATGAATATGAAAATAAATCACATATTTTAAAAAGAAAACATTTTTTTTATTGTATTTCCAAAACATGTTCCATATTCAAATTATATAATCCCATCGCTTTTCGAAGTTCAGATAAAATATAGTTATTATATAAATACGCCAAGAGCTACATTTGATGATGCCCCTTGGTTGACCAAAGTATTATATATAGAACACAGCAGAATTAATTCAAAATAAAACAACAACCTCTAATTAGCTATCCGTCAACCAATTGCTCATCACCGGAAGCTTTATTCGTCAATCCTACTAAAACCTATAAACCTCAACCCTCAGCCTACTCAAATCAATTTTGAGCACCCGAGAGTTTAAGGGGAAACCATAAACTTCAAGTCAGGCATAAAGCCTGGTGTGAATAATACTATACATCTTGGTTTTCTGATATTAATTGAGACCATGCCGCTTAGCGGAACGTGTTTCCCCTCGCTGATATCTTTTTTAAAACATATCTTTTGCAAGTTATAATCCTGCAACCAAAATTGGTTAAATCTGTGAAGCAATATCATGTATATGTACATATTTATCAAGTGGACCATCTGTCCATACACTGCAGTTTTGTTTGGCTAACTACTAACCCTTGGCTGACTCAGGCCTACCAGAAAAACATTAAAAATCAGACATCTGTTAGATACTCCTCTTTTTGACGATCTATCCTTACTTAGTTCTCCAGTACATGCTAGAATTTTGGATATATTTTAGCTAAGGGTTATTAGCTAAAGTATAGGGTATGATCGCATACTAGTTCGTCTGGTATTCTAATATCTGAGTCATTTTACTTGGGGTTATCTACCCATAAAATTTTCCGTGAAAATCTTTTCTTTCAAGTTTATTTAAACTTTAGATCATTCTTTAAGGAAGGAAATTATTTATATATACTCTTTGTTTTACTCAAATCACATTGTCATGTTACTTGTTCTTTACACAAAACCTTGTTGATGAAAACGTTTAAACTTTCGAAAGTACCCCTTTCAAAACCTTTGAAAGTATCCCTTTCAATACAAGTAAAACCTTAGGTCGAAGGCCAAAACATACATTTTGAGACCATTCATACTTATCTTTTCGAAAGCAGTGAAATACGTCTCCTTCGAAATCTTTAAAACCTTAGACATCCTATCTTTAAAACATTTAAACATCGCCTTTCGAAACCATTAGAAAACCTTTCCTTTTAGACGTTTCGAAACCATTGGGGTACCACCCCTTAGAAATCTTTCTTTAAAACCTTTCGAAAGCATTAAAACATCAAGCCTTTCGAAAGCATTTGAGTTCAATTTATAACATGTGGAAACACCTTTCGAAACCATTAGAACTATCGCTTTCGAAACTATTTGGATTCTACCTTTTATAGAGCAAAAGGGTCATTAAAAAATTTAACTCGAAAGTAACACTTTTAAAAGCAAAAGCAGACGCATTTTTAATTTAAAACAAAGCATGCTTCGATCCTCTCGAAACCTTTGGTTTCGACATAGTACCTTCCCCTATATCCAGTTCACTGTGTATCAGGTATCTGATACTACGTGCACTGGTTTTAATAGAGACTGAGGTGGAGGTAAGGAGTCGGAAGCCGGGTGCCGGAAGCATTGAAATAAAAAATGCATGTTGATTTGACTTTTTAGATTAATCATTTGTACACAACTTGCCTTATTTGTCAAATTATGATTAGTTTCAAATTTTCTTTTCCAAAAGTGCTGCCGATTTTCAGAAATAACAATTTGAATTATTTACAAAATACCGCTTCTCCTTTTTATAAATATATAAAACATTTGTCTCATACCTTAAATAATTTTATATATCCATTAAAACACTTAGGAAAATTCTACAAAAAACCCAAAAAATCATTTTTAATATATTTTTAACATATATAAATTATAGACCCTAAGCCAATATAATTCGGCTGTATTTAATTTTTAGCTCAGAGTAGCATTTTCTTCACCGGAAACTTCAAATAAATCCATATTAAGAAAATTAGAAACATTGAGGCCCATTTCTAAGTTATTGTTTCCAATCTAAATTTAAGATGTCATATAATAGGTTTTCCATATCAAAACATATCACATAATTTGTGTGAATTAGCATAAATCATGAACAACATATAGATATACAATTTTATCATCCAAAACATGGCAAAACATTTGAAAATAATTTGGATTCATATGAAAACGGACAAATATTATAAACTTGAGATGTAGTCTTTATACCCCTTAGTTTTGTGATTAAAGATGTGTGATTTGTTCTTGATTAAGTGATTTGATTCCCCCCTTGAAATCCTAGCTTTTATCTCCTCTTGAGCTTTCTAATGGTGGCCGGACATAGCTTGTATTTTTGATTTGTGAATATGAAGTGAACATGAGTGTTGAGGGGTTAAAGGTTTAGGGTATAAGGAATTGCCTTGTTCCTATTTTGCTCTTGTATATTTTCAAACCTTTTATTCTCTTTTTATTCTTTAGTTCGCTTGTTTTACATGGCACGACTACCCCTTATTTAATCACAAATCTCAATCTATTAATCATCGTACCTTATTTTATCTTATTTAACAACTAAACATCCGAAATAATGTTACTAAAATTATGGGATGTTATAGCCAGCAATAGAGATGAAGAGGAGGTTCGAAATCCATAAAGAAAGTGAGGAGATACGAAGGAGAAAAATGCCGATCTGGATACGTATTTCCATCTTACATTTTCTCCTCCTTTTTAATTCAAATCCAACCTCTCCTTAACCATCATTACGGCTAGCCTACTCTTGCACATTTAATCGAAAATTCAAGCCTCATTATGTGCCTCTAAGTCATTTTAAGCCTGACCAATATTCATAGCATTTAAATCTAATTTAAACGTGCACGGATATCGTATATCAATAAGTGTATTTATAACCACCGTTTAATATTTTTCTACGCATCACATTAAATTTTATAATTAAAATTTCATAAATATTTATTAATTTAATTTATTCATTACAATCATAGTTTTCATTTTACAGAAAATATTCATAATAATCATATAAAAACTATGTCTATTTTGCAGTCAGCACGGAAAAACAGTTATTATTTCATAAATAATGTTCAATATGTTTTATGAAAACAATTTTGTAGCTTGATTCAACTAATAAGTGTTATATGACACGCTCCCACTATTTTCGCTTAATAGCGTACGAAATATAGACTTCCATTCAACCACTTAATATATGTTATTTATTCTATCTACTATAACCAATTTATAGTCGTTAGTTTTCTGATCAAATATTTGAACTCAAAGAAATAAATCTCATAGAAAATAATTTTTCATATGAAAATACATTTTGAAACAGAAATCATATTTCTCATTCTAATGTTAAGTATCTATTATGATTTTAAGATTCTCGTTTCCTGTGTCTCTTCATGAAGCAGAAGTGGCCATTCACTCTCTTCATCCTAACTGTACCTTAAGTTAATAATCAAATGCATTAATAAAAGCATTTGAGACTACAAAGGAACAAAACATAAAGTACCAAATGAGGTCTAAATTAGAAAACAACGAGGACTAATTAATAATCTACATATCCGAAGAAGGTAATTTCTGTGTTTATTTATGTTACATTTTCCCAGTAAAAAATAATGTGTTCTGCTAATGATATGTTTAGTCATAATCTGTTTCACATAATCCGTTTATGTTATGCCATAATGTATGTTTCACATAGTTAAATGATATATTTCTCATATATGATACGTCTGTAACAGGTACTGCATATATATATGTCGTTTTTCCTTAGACGTAGCTCTTCCCATACAGGATCTCTCTCTTCTTCTCAAAGAGGGACCAGTGCGCTTTCAGCTGATGATGTCCCCAACCCATCACATAAGGTAGCTTTTCCTACGGTCTGGTTGCAGGCCAAAGCCGATGGATCGTAAGTTTTAAATTTATTTCCATATTAACAATATTTTTCTTTACGATCTATCATATATTAGTCTTGCTTTATTAAATGTTCGTTTCTTTTTGACACAATGGCTTCGAGCTCAAGCTGTCAGCTACAGTGCTCTGCATATCCAGACAGGCATATAAATGCAGGATGACTTCCTGCTGGCCCAAATGGAGCAAGATACCGAGTAATGTCCGAAAGAGCATTTGGCTGGACTTCCTGGTAAACGTAAATTTATATTTTGCACTTTCTTTTTGATCATAGATCACTTTATATATTGTAGACTATTTATAAAAATGTATAACTTTCATTTTCTCAACATGTAGGGTTCGATCGACCCACAAGAGACCGATGTATCCCTGGTGTAGCGCCATTGGAATAGCAAAATTGCCAAAAATTATAGGGATACAGTGTCCGCTATAAGAAGAGCAGGAAAAAACCGAACTGTATGAGTGCTAGCGTGTGGAAGGCCTGGATCGCATGGTGGAGCAATGAGAAATTCCAGATAAGTTTACCACATATTAATTACTTTAAATTTTTGTGTGTATTTAATAGATAATTTAGAATTATAAAATGTTATTTCCAATTTAAATTTACAGAGGGAGTCAAATAGGAACTCCACAAATAGAAATAAGAATCTCGTCACATATCGCGGTGGTTCCAAGTCGTTCCAACATCATCGCGAGGATTTGGTAAATTTTTATGTTAACATTTTTATATTTTAAGTTATAAGTTGTTAATAGATAGTTAATAAAACAACATGTTATATATATGTATGTATGTATGTGTACTCATATTTCAGGAGAGAGCGCGCGGGGGTACTGTTTCGTATTGGCTTGTTTTTTCTAATACTCATGCTCTGAAGCATACCGACGATTCGGGCTTAGACGTATACTCATGGGAGCATGATGATAAAGCAACTACTGCCTATGCAAGTATATTATAATTAAGTTAAAAGCTACCAGTTAATTAATTAAGTACACATTTATAGATATATTAATTAGTGTTATTTATACCAGTGACCATTTCAACTTTTTGCTAGTTAATATAGCAATTAGTCTACTAAGTTGTATTTTGTATTTGCATCACAACAAAAGTTCCAAGAAGCATGGTGTAACGACCCGATTCTTCGACGCCCGAAAATCGACATCAATACGTCCACTGTATCAAATGTTGAACAATCGAATGCCGGAAAACCGAACCGTTAGGATTAAAGAAGAAGAAACATAAACAATATCAAAATCTCACATTCACAGCGGAAAAATATATAATAGATAAATTAATAGTTTTTAAACAAAAGAACTATATCAGTTTCTACATTACATCATCAGAGTAATATACAACACAAAACACGACACTAGGCATTTATGACAACTTGTCCATACGAAAAATGAATTTGCTGCAACCCATACGCCGTAGATACTACATAATATAAGTGATACGTCTCGCTATCCAGTTTGTCTCCTGATCTCCACTGCATACTTTCCTGACTTCGCTCCAGAACAACTGCTAACCTGACTCTAGGCTGCCCTTGTGGAAAATTATGGGGACCCAGAGTTTAAAAAAAGGAAAAATAAACTCCAATTCAGTCATGGGACTGGTGTGAGATCTTAAAGGAGTTATTTGTACAAAAGAAAAGAAAAGAAAAAGAAATCCGTTCATGCTTTTGGAAAATGAAACTACCATAAGGCTTCCCGGCACACCCATAATGCAATCGCACACTTGGGGAAGATTTCTCCTTATAGTAGTCAAATATGCTTGATACACAAAAACCTTTTGATATTATTATTAGTGCATAGTGTGAAAAACATTTCGTAAGTATAATATAAATCTTAGTCAGCATACGTACCATTATATTATGCCTACTATAGCTACCATGTTAGATGGCAGGTTCTACAACTAGAACCATACAGGACTCGTATTGAGTGAATGGATTTCCAACAAATGATCAAGGCTAAGGAACTTTCTTTCCGAAATGGTATGCATCTAGAGGGACCCCCCGAGAACCTAACCGGACCTCTGCCAACACAAGGCCGGATTACCTCTGTAACTAGGTAACTAACTGCCATGAGTATGCCACCCCCGGCCTAGACCGACCTTTAGCGAGGCGCCTCAAAAAACAACAACCACATAAGTAAATAATCAGGGCTCCATATCAGAATACCACTTTTTATCCACACAAGTTAAATATCTGGGCTCCATACTAGACCACTTTTAATCCAGAAGGAAATACACATACCCTGAGGGGCGCGTCCTCTGTAACCTTGCTGCACCTTTTCCTGTTTCAACCACTTCCGAGGTGTGAGGTTCGACGAAATCTCGTCCACAAAGCTACGCTCTTCACAAAAGCCATGCTTCGATCAACCAATGATCGACACTTAGCATGCCACATTACCAAATTGGGAATATATCACTAGTAACAATCAACTACATAACCGCTGAGCTCGTACGTCTCAGAGAAGGGCGTTAAGCTAAGAGAATAAATTCTCCGCCACCAACAGAACTGTATTTGATAGAAACCAGCTTTATATCTCAAAGTGTAATGTCAAGTGTACATCCATACAAGTTTGTTTCAGGTTCGAACGGAACGAAGGCACTTCGTCCAATTAAGGAAAGAAGTCCTTGTAAATCCGGATATCCCTTAATCACGTCCGGACTCCCCATCACATAGGGTATAATAAATCTCTATACAGGAGCAACTCGGTGCAGATACATTCAACAGGTAATCCTTTCGTTTTCGAAAATACCCGGTCTTCAACCACCATCTTTAAATGCAATCTTATTTCGTCATATCATTATTCGGAATGGGTTTTATGACTCAATATCCTCTCCCGGCTAATTCAAATAATGAGCGCTTATTTTAAAAACAAGTGGATACATTTAAGTATAAATTAACTCACAATAAATTTTCACTTTTGACCTTTTAAACAAAAGATCCATCATTGAGATTCGATGTGGTTTTCGGATAACCATTTGAAATCCGACCCGTAGTCGCATCGAGATTCAATTGTCGTTTAAAGGCCAATATTGATAGTCGGTTATTTAACTATCAAACAACATTCACAACAATCACCAGCTTTAAACAATTTTCCTCAAATTATTTATTTCAAAATATATTCGCAAGATATATTTTCACACTTCAACCCTTTGAAAACAATTTTCAAATCACTTTCCTCTCGCGGAATAAATTTCCAAATATTATTTATTTCCACTGAAAATTTGCCAAGTCCGAATACTTTAAACTAATTTAAATCACTTATCTAAATATATACTTGGAAACATTTAAAATAAAAACTATTTTAAAAACATTTATTTTAAAATATAGTTATGAATTTTATACTAATATCCCATGTAAAACTTAAGCCCAACTAATTTTAAAAATAAAATGATTAGATAGAGTATAATTATTTAAATAACCATAAACCATCTTCTAAATCAAATATTAGTTAAATCTTTAAAATAATCACTTTTATAATTAACTTAATAAATATTTACTTCAAAATTTTAAAAATAATTTAAGAAAATAATTTCTCTAAACAATTATTTTAAAACCAACTTTAGAACTTTTAATTTATATTTAAAAGCCAATTTGAAAACGTACTGGCTTTCCAGGGAAAAATAAGCTTTCCATTTCAAAATGGTCCACTTAAATCAATTTATAAATCCTTCTCGATTTATTTCAATTTATATTCCAAATTCGTAAATTTTCTTTCAACACTTTTAAAAATAAACCAATATTTATTTTTAAACAAATTACCCGTTCTTTTATAAATTCTCATTGTGAATTTAAATTTCCAAATATCCACTGATATATTATTTTCAAATCGATTTCCAAAATTTACTTTCATATATTAAATCAATTTCCGTATCGATTTTCAAAAATTTACTCCATTTAAAAATTATTCCTTTATTTATCCAAATTTATTTCAAAACACATTAATCCAATATTCACACTTTTATTTAGATTTTAAAATCCGAATTTTTGAAATAAATTCTTCAACTTTTAAACAATACTACTCAAAATCCATTTATTTCCATTTATTAAAATCTTTTCCACATATTTGGAATTTATTCAATAGGATTTCAAAAATCAACCTTTATTCTTTTCAAATTCCTTCTTTTAAATTTATCCAATCCTTTAAAATAAATTTGCTTAAAATTTTCTACTTCAATTTCCAAAAAATCCAATTTAATATTTCTGGTATTTTAAAATAACAGAATATATTTGGCCAAACCATAGACTTCAATAATTTCAATCATCAATATAATCAATCACAGATTATCGATAATCATATCACAGCATATGAAATAAATTCAAACAATTTGAGAATCCAGTTGGATCCCTCCAACCGTTTCCCTGAATCCACAAATGTTAGCGCAACAATTAAATACCAGTCCCGCTTCAAGGCGGGATATCGCAGTATAAAGGGTCATCCGCTATTATGCGGGGCGCATAGGGTCTCATCCGCTATATAATGCGGGAAATCAATCACTCCAATATATATATATATATAATACTATATATATAATATCACATCAATTCAAGCAATTAATCAATATTTTAAATTTTAACTATTTAAAATAACTGTATTAGATGAGAGTGAGAAGATCTCACCTTTGCTTTTATTTTGCAATCCATTTCCCTTCCAACTTGTTTTCACGATTTTTGACCTTGTATAAACGATTATATAATTTTTATTAATATTCAAACTAATCAAATAATTAAATTTCCATTTGATAATTTTAATTAACCAATGATTTTATTTTAAACTTAAACTTTTAATTTTAAACCAATTCCTTTTAATAAATTTATTTAACCAAAAATTAAATTCAAAACTAAATTTCCTTTAATAAATAATTTTTGGTAACTAAATAAATTAAATAGGTTAAGAAAACAAATAGCTCACTAAAACCATTATCTTTAAAATAAACTAGAAAATTAAAATATGTAAATGTATATTTTTTTTTTGAATTTTAAAATTTTAATATTTGTAAGAAATGATCTATTAAAATCAAATCTAATCTTTATACTATTTTCATGTGTTTTTCCAAAGTTCTATGTATATACAAAATTTCTGTTCAAACTACATACATACATACATTTATGTATGTATATATATGTGTGTATGTGTGTGTACCTCAATTTGAAACCAAAATTTCTTTATACCTTTTACTGCAATTTATTTTTTCTATACAAATGAATATATATAAATTAAATAAAAAGATAAAGATACCTTTATCATCGTTCCAGGAAAACCACACAGCAACCAACTCGTATCGCCACATTCCGATCTGCAACCTCCCGCACGAGATACGCTACTTCGAACATTGACCCCACCCTACGCATGCATCGCACGGTCCATGAGTACGCGATCCACCCACGCTCGCGAATCGAGCATCGCCTTGCAACGTCGTCGAACCCTTGAACGATGATCGCGCCTTCAATTCGTCGATCCTGCTCCGCCCAATCAAATCGCGACGAGTCGCCGCACATCTACTCGACCTCGAACACATGCAAGTGCCGTGCACTGACGTTGCAACAGAGTTGTCGATAACGCTCGTGCCTAAAATCGCTATGACCCTGCGAATCGAGCTGTGACGCCCCACCTCTATACCCACGCTAGCCAAGAACATTACTGTGAATGCTGTCAACTAGCACGGAGAATAAGGCTGTTGAGGAACGACCATATGTATAATTGCTTTGTGCGAGTACCGATATGCCAGATAAAAATATAACTTTTCATCTCAAGAGGAAATCCGACATACCGACACAAACTCAAATCTACTACACAGTGGCTATAAAGGTCTTCGGAAACTAATATAGAAATAAACATAACATAAATCAGTCACAGACAATTCATATCACAAAGGCGGAAATAGATATGAATATTACACATAAAAGTGTAAATCAGAGTAGTGGTCAAAAAGAGATCCACAATATCACAAAAGAATAGTTACATGAACTACACAAAAGAATAAGTATACATTATGGAGTCTGTATCTCAAATGTATACAACAAAAACTACAAATCTAAGTAGTAAGCAAAAGGTCAGAGTAATGGATCCCCGGAGAGAAGTCAAGTCGAAGCACCTGCTACATCTCGGTCTGACCCGAGTATTATTTATAAGAAAATAATAACGGATCAGTCTAACTATAAATATCAGATAACATGGTATAGAATAGGAGATATGACTAAACACATAATAATCACAATGCCAAGCTGTGATATATATAAGTAATTGAAAATCAACAAGAGATTAATCAATATCACGATAATCTACTCAAGATAAAAAGGAATGTCATACTCCTAATTTCATTCACCAAGCCACAATAAATGACATATAAGATATGGCATAGACGTATAATATCCATAATGGCATACTACTATAAGTATGTAAATGATAATCAACAAACGATTAATCAATATTAAAGAATCTTCTCAAAGATCCAAAAAGGGTTTCATACCCAAAACTTGTATTCACAACAAGTTAATGACACACGAATTCGCCTATGCACAAGAATTGATAAATCATATCAATAGAAATCACAAAGTTGGCGAAACATAAATTCCAGAAATCAACACAAGAAATTCAGTCAATGACACACAAATTCACCTATGCACAAGAATTGATAAATCATATCAATAGAAATCACAAAAATAGGTGAAGTATAAACTCCAGAATTCGACACACGAAATCCAGAAATTTCACAAAGTAAAAAGGGGGGAGGCCTATCACATGAACGGGAGCATGAAAACTCACCAACAGCTGTAACACATGAACGAGAAGCTATCTCATGGTAGCTAGCCATTAATTTGACACACGAATGGTCCGAAGACCGTGGGTTGCTACCCCACCAAATTGAGTCGAAACTCCACAAAACGGGGTTTAGTCTCCCTCGCAGACAAAGAGACATTGCACATTGCTAGTCTAAATCACAAAAATGATCGTCATGATCATCGAGAAGTGTCAATTACAGTAAGGTAGTAAATATATGAGCTTAGCTTCATGTCCCATAACCACTAGCTTAACTTAAATATTTACGAACAAATTGTAGATCTCCACTAGAAAATTGTCACAAGAGATTCAATCGAACAAGTCCAAGAATTAACTGGCGAAGTAAACGCAAGCGTTTCATACCACTTGTTTTACCAAGCCGTTTAATTAGATTTCTCATACGAGTGAGGTAAAGGTTTGTATATACTAATAGATTGGAAAACGGTTTTATAAACGAATTTGGTATTAAAATAGAATTGAAATCATTTGAGGAAAGAGTTTTGATATTTACTACTAGTATTGAAATCTTTATATTTTTAAAGTGAAAAAACACGAAAATGATTGTAGAACAATCAACCACCAAAATTCACATTCAAAGACGTGAATAAAAATCCAAAGAAATCGATCTGAATCCATCAAAATGGGTATTCCCAAAAATTCCAAGAAGAGAAGTCATTAAAGTTGTAGCAACAATGATGTGCACGTAAATGTGCATATTTTTACCACCATATTTATTCTATTTAAATTAAATAAATGATCATATTGGGTATTTTAACTTGTTTTAACGAAAATTCATATTAATTCCAAATTTTCACATATTCATCTTCATATAAGGGCAAAATGGCCATTTGTGCGCGTATATTAATTTGAAAGAATTTAATTGGAAATTTCTATAATATTTTGTAGGAATTTAGCTTCTCATATTAGTGGGTTCATGAAGAAACATGCATGCACAAAATGGATATAAAGGAATGAAGATGGAAATAATTCAAAGTGAAGATCATGGAGGACCCCACCTACCCACCTACCTTAATGTACAAATTAAAGGCTAATGCACATGCTTTTGGACTTAATGGCTTCATGTACATTTAATGGAGGATTAAGACATGTTAATGATTACTTGGCCTCCACACTTCCTAAGGGGCATTTTGGGCATTCCCCAAACAGTGAATTAGGGTTTTAAAACTTGTATATATACCCCTTATGTTTCATGTAGCCACTTCCTCTTAGTTAGTGAGTTTTAGTTTAGAAAATAAATCAAAGCTCTCTTTCTTTCCATGGCTACTTAGCCATTTCTTCTCTTATGTAATTCTTTTTTTATGCAATGTTAATTATTATTTCTTTTTAATTACATGTTCATTTTCTTTTATGCAAGTAGTGTAGATTTTCCTTTATGCAATTAGAATAGTTTTCCATTTCACTTTGCTCTCTTTTTCTTTTCTTTTTCTCTTATGTTGCAAGCTACATTTGTTCATATAATAACAAATATGAGAGCTTAATCCCTACAATTTAGGGGTAATGAAGCTCTCTAGTATGTAGATGCAACATTTTGATGTTTATGCTCTCTTTTTTGCTTTAATGGAAACACTTGAAGTGGTTTAATGATGTTGTTTAGCTTTGAATTTGATAGTCTATGTTGTTCATAACAAATAGGCTATGCTTAAACAAACATAACACAAATTGCCTTTTCATCTAAATATAACTATGGCAAAGAAGTGAATGTTGAAATTGAAATTTGATAGCCTATATTTCTAAACAATAGTTAATAGGCTATGCTTAAAATAGATTTTTATTTCAACTTTGTTGTCATATTTCATGAGAGTTAAATGTGTATTAGTGGTTGTGTTATAGTTTGATGGTTTATATTGGGCTAATTAATAGCACAAATATATCATACTGATGATAAACACATCAACTAATTACACTAATGAAAAGAAAAGAGAGATCATAACTTCATATTGTTGATTTATATGATCTAGAGAGTGAATTTATCTCTAAATTGTTCTTTTAACTCTCATATTTTTATCATTTTCTTTTGCTAGCATTTGTTACTTTCTTACATTTCTAACTATTCACTCTCGACTTTGGTATAATTTGATTGAGTAGGAAATTTAAAATCATCAATTCCCTGCGGATCGATCCGTATTCGCCGCGTGCTACATACGTACACCGTGCGCTTGCGGTATAAATTTTATTTCTAAATTCGTTCGACGGTTTTCTAATCGTATAGAATTTTCGTCGACGAACAAGTTTTTGGCGCCGTTGCCGGGGATATTGTTTTGATTTTAATTTTCTATTCTTCGAATTATTTTCGTTTGATTTTTGTGTGTGTTTTTATTTTTGTTTTTTTTGTGTTTGCATTGAAAAAAAATATGTGTGTATGTTTGTTTAGTGATTTCATTTGTAGGCTTGTAGTTGCTCTAGTTTCAATTGCATTTCCATCTCTATAAGAAAAAGAAAAAAAAACAAAATTCACAATTTCAGAGAAAAAACAAAAATATTTTATTTCCTTTTCTATTTACATCTAATTTTTCTTTTTACAAATTTTTGTTTTACATTGCTTCCAAAAAAATATACATTTGTGCACTGTTCACAGCTACTCACTGCTCTCTGTGTCCACTGTACACCTCCTCTTCCAGTCACAGCACCTTCCTCACTTGCTTACTGCCTTTGTCCTACAGTGCACTTCTACTCTGCTTCAATAACAATCTTCCCTTCACCAATATCACCAACAACTACCATTCCACTCTTCCCTTCACATCAACCATACTCAGTCGAACAACCCGCACGTCCACTCCTTACTGCACAGACTGCCATCCATAACTCAAACAACTCATCACAGAGTTGGCTTCTCAACATACAAACAGTGCACACTACATCCTCCGACCATCACAAATCATTACTGCCAGTCCAGTTCACCCACTTCAATACCACACTTCATCACACTCCTCTGACCTTACTGCCTACAATCTCTTCCAAACCAACTAGCAGCACTATCACAAAAGCATACCTGAATTTCCGAGCTTACCTTCAGAGCATCTCACCATTCCATTTATCACAAAACCTGACATTTCATCCGTCAACCCACTCCAGTACGACCAAACTCCCTGCCTCTCATTCCCATCAAAAAAAAAACAAGAAGTTTTAACTCCAGTTCAAAGCAAAAGGCACAGTCACAATCACCGTGAACCCCAACAGCATCAAAACCATTGTCACTCACCACTGCCTCCATCCCCTGGTCTTACCCCCTCTGACCATCGACACTAACATTCCACCCATCACACAATCGACAGCTGCTTGCCATACTTCCCCAATCATCGCCAGTTCAACTCGAAGCAGCCGCAACATCCTCGACCAAAAGCTCACCGAAACACAAGACTATTACAACTTCCTCACTGACAACCCATAGCAACCGACAATCTCCACCACGAATCGAACCACTCCCAATTCCCACAGCATACTCCTCTGACCATCCCAATACTACTGCACCTTCCTTCAATAACCCGCAACAGTTCTCATCATCTCCAAAAACCACAACCTTCTGCACATAAACCATCATTTCAATTTCAAAATTCATACTCAAGCTTCGCCGGTATCCTCACTGCGCCCTTAATCGAACATCCACAACATAACTGCTCATCCACTTTTGCCATAACCACCATCTACAATTCTTCCTCCTCCTACACTGATTCCACATTCTCCTGCTATTAACCAACCACACTGCATACAAGCACACTTCACCAGAGAAACCCACCATCTGCTACTGCCCTCCTCACCTACATCACTGAATATCCTTCAGTGCTTCCTATCTCCTCATCTTGCCATACCTCTAATACTGCCACACATCACCTTATTTCCCTTATCAACTGAACTGCTACCACATCCCCAAACCACTACATTCTCCTTATCACCCAAAATTCTGTACCAGTTTCCTGAACCCCCTCGCAATCACCACACTGCAGCCACAAATTCGCTTCCCATCGTCTCCAAATCACCACCACGTCAACCCTGAAATCCAATTGCTACAAACCCAATTGAATCTGCCTCCTTCAAGGACATCCAAATCGCTAACCACAACTTCGATCGGCCATTGCCAGAAAACCCCTTCAACTCCACCTTCGAACCCAAAATCAAACTCCACCTCTGTAGCATCTTCGACACAACAACAGCCACTCCTCACTCGACTCACGAAAACCGCATTACGTCAGAGATTGATTTCATTTTTGTTTTTTGAGAATTTCGACTTAATTTTTGGAACGAGCGATAGATTTTTGCTTAGGAGTTGAATTTTTTTTTCCTTCAGTTCGAGTTGATTCGATTTGTTTGGTTTTGGGGACGATAAAAGTTGGGACAGTTTTCTTTTGGGCCGGGTATAATTTGTGGGTTGTGTGTGTTTTTTTTTTTTTTTAGGTTGTGTTAAGCTCTTCTCTTACTTTTTTTTCAGTTTGTAATTTTTTTTTGTAGTTTCCAAAAAAAATATTTTTTTTTTTAAGTAAAGCCCTACTCTTAAGTTTCCTTTCCTTTTAAAAAAAAAAAAACTTGTGCATATATATCTTGTTTTCAGGTTGCCAGAGCAGGAAACTGCAAAGAAGAACTGCTTAGCTTGCTTGCCAAAAAAGAATTCCGCTTTAAAATAATTGCTAATAAATTCTAAAAGCTCTACTGTTGTGTTCTAATCTCTAGTTCTAATCTGCATAGTTGGTTGCTTGCATTTTAAAAAAAAAATTCAAAAACAAAAACAAAAAAAATTCATTTGTAGTTGCATTGTTAATACACGTTTAATTTCTGTTTTGCATTTCATCTTAGAATCTTGATTAATAATAACGATAGCTCTTAACTGTATATTGACAAGTTGTCTTCCTTGAACAATTTAATTTCTTGGTGTCTAGGCTACGGCAGAGTAATAACCATTTATAAATATTACGTTGATTCGTAAATATTATAGTGGTTGTTCCTCTGAAGGTACTTAAACCTTCGGCTGCATTGCTACGGTGATTCGTGGTGCACCGATAAATCCTGCCCGTTACCTGGCTGAGAACTATCTTGTTTATCTAAGACAATTTGTGAATATACAATTTTGGGTTAACTTAGGATAAATCATTTGTAATTAACCCTTGCATTCATTTAGTTGCATTAGTTCATGCATATTTAAAAAAAACAAAAAATTCAAAATCCAAAAGTAAAAAAATTGTAAACATTCCTTTTCCTTTGAAATTTTTAAATCTTTTTCTTTGAAATTTCAAAAAAAAAAATCCAAAAAAAAAATTTAGAAAAACCAAAATTCAACAAAAAAAAAATTGAAAAATAAAAGCAAAACAAAAATAGATTTCCCTTTTGAAAAATAAATTCTCTTTGTAAATTTTTTTTTTTTTTGCTTATAAAAAAAAACCAAAAAAAACATTCTCGAAAATGGCGGAATTTCCATATTCACTTGAATTTTACAATAGTTGTGAAAATCAATGTAATCCATATGATTTCAGTTCAAATTCTTATGGATATTTCAACAACAACTATTGTTTAGACGATTCGAATTTTGAACCACAAAATTTCCAAAGTAATGGTCAACCCTCAACTCTTGAAAATTGCATTTCGTCGTTACTTGAACTCTTTACGCAACAAAATCAAGAGATAAACGAGTTGTGCAATTCACGTTTGTGCTATAACTCGAATCAAAGTTTTCAAAATAATCAAAATTTGAATTCACTTCAAAACTCAAATGATTTCGAGTGTAACCCATGCCAATTCAATTTCGAGCTTCAAAATGAATTTCAAAATCAAAATGAAAATGAGATCCACTTTTCAAATAATCTTGGCAATGGGAATAATCTTGACTACGATGCGGTTGAAAAAATTTGTCCTCAACAAATCCAAATCGAAAATTCTCAAGTTAATAACTACAAATTGGATTTTGTTGAACAAATGAACGAAATTTATGATGATCACACGGATTTATTGTTTGAAACATATATGAAACAACGTGAAAAACAAAATCAAATCGCAACGTGTGATGAGTTAAGTGATAATCCACCTTTTACCCAAATCGACGATTTCCAAATAACAACTTTTGAATTTGATAATGACGATCTTAATCAAGTTGTTGAAAATACGGTAATTGAGTTGGATTTCAATTCTTTTGAGGGTGCGACACTCGATTCAAACTTCGATCTTCCTTTTTCTGAAAATTTGAATACGACAACTTTGAAACTCGATTTACATGATGAAGTTGTCGATAATCCAACAAAGGAAGTCGAATTTAACGAACATGAGTTTTATGGACTTTTTGAAAACGAGTTGTTAAATTTTGAAGGGGAAAATTTCGATCACCATTTTGATTTTGAAATCGATACTTTGAAATAAATTGAACTTCAACCAAATTTTCTATCTACCCCAAAAATCATCGAAAATAAAACAACTCATATGATTTTCAATAAAATGAATTTCGTTTTTCCAAATCCACATTCAACTGCGAAATCTTTTACGATTTGGTTTTTCGTGCCTAAGCTGTGTCTCGTATATTTGACAAGACAAATGAATCGGTCTTTGAAAGACCGTTTCATTTACTCTTTAACTGTATATTTTCTGATCTCTTGTAAATAATAACCTTTTCATTTTCATTTAAATAAAGGTCATGTTTTTCTTTTTATTTTTCTCCTTCAACTTGGGTTGACTGTGGGGACACAGTCAAAATCAAGTGTGGGGGGAGACTCATCTTCATTCTTTTTTTTTCATGGTTTATTTTTACTTTAAAATCCCAAAAACAAAAAAAAAATCCCAAAAACAAATTTTCTTTTGATTTATTTTTAAAATAAACACTATAAGATAAATATATGGCTTTGGTTTATTAAATTGAAATTTTTGGAAATTTATTTGTCTAAACAAAAATAAAAATGAAATTTGATTACAAATAATAATGGTTTAACTAGTATATAGGTAGATTCATACGTGTTAATTATGAAGTATATCCTAATTGAAAATCTTTGTTTTAAAAAGTGGTTGATTTAAAGTAAAGGATATAACATTTTTTTTGTCTTCTTAGTTAAATGGCGCTAAGATGATTTTGCAAAACTCTCTCTCTCTCTCTTAAAAAAAATAAAAAATAAAAAATATATAAAAAAATAATAACATCCAAATTATCACTCTCATTTAAAAGTCCTCACGGTTATGCATGGGTGAATTACTTGGAATCTTTGATTGTGTGCTTTCATACTCATTTAAAAGTCCTCACGGTTATGCATGTATGGAACACATGTAAAAAAAAAACATAATAAAAACCACATACGGTCGATAGGTGTATCCACGAAAGTGTGCGCACTCGCCATGCTCTGTACTCCCCTCACATAAGCCCGAAAGGCAGTGCATGGGTGGTATATCTGGCCTCAGTTTACCTGAGCTAGGTGTGTAATTTTTCTTGCAAATAATGAGAGAGCAAGCAATTGAAATCCTAGCACTATTTTTACTTAGTTGATTTGATTTGTTATTGAAAAGAAATGAAAATACCACTTTGATAAACTTTGATAATCAACTAAGGATCCATTTTATAATTACACTTTGTTATCAACCGAAACAACAAGTTAAACTATTGTCCATTTGTTATGATAACTTGATTTTTGTTGGAAATTTTGACAAGTAAATGACATAAATTTTCAAGATAATAACCAAAACTTATATTTAACTTATTCGTGTCAATATAAAAATAAATCCTTCATTTGTAAATATTTTCAAAAATTTGCATTCCTCTCTTTGTAAATAAATCTTGCATTTTGTAAATATTTTCATCATGCATTTGGATTTTGTGGGTAGTATCCGCTGAAAACCCTCACGAGACAACACTCGTCCTACTGGGGACACCCAGAGGTTTAACGGCTTGTTACATACGCTCAATGCAATCGTGCTTCCTACGAAAACGGATTTATCTTAGTTTTAGTTTATTCGAGGACGAATAAAAAGATAAGTGTGGGGGTATTTGATGTGCACGTAAATGTGCATATTTTTATCACCATATTTATTCTATTTAAATTAAATAAATGATCATATTGGGTATTTTAACTTGTTTTAACCAAAATTCATATTAATTCCAAATTTTCACATATTCATCTTCATAAAAGGGCAAAATGGCCATTTGTGCGCGTATATTAATTTGAAAGAATTTAATTGGAAATTTCTATAATATTTTGTAGGAATTTAGCTTCTCATATTAGTGGGTTCATGAAGAAACATGCATGCACAAAATGGATATAAAGGAATGAAGATGGAAATAATTCAAAGTGAAGATCATGGAGGACCCCACCTACCCACCTACCTTAATGTACAAATTAAAGGCTAATGCACATGCTTTTGGACTTAATGGCTTCATGTACATTTAATGGAGGATTAAGACATGTTAATGATTACTTGGCCTCCACACTTCCTAAGGGGAATTTTGGGCATTCCCCAAAAAGTGAATTAGGGTTTTAAAACTTGTATATATACCCCTTATGTTTCATGTAGCCACTTCCTCTTAGTTAGTGAGTTTTAGTTTAGAAAATAAATCAAAGCTCTCTTTCTTTCCATGGCTACTTAGCCATTTCTTCTCTTATGTAATTCTTTTTTTATGCAATGTTAATTATTGTTTCTTTTTAATTACATGTTCATTTTCTTTTATGCAAGTAGTGTAGATTTTCCTTTATGCAATTAGAATAGTTTTCCATTTCACTTTGCTCTCTTTTTCTTTTCTTTTTCTCTTATGTTGCAAGCTACATTTGTTCATATAATAACAAATATGAGAGCTTAATCCCTACAATTTACGGGTAATGAAGCTCTCTAGTATGTAGATGCAACATTTTGATGTTTATGCTCTCTTTTTGTGCTTTAATGGAAACACTTGAAGTGGTTTAATGATGTTGTTTAGCTTTGAATTTGATAGTATATGTTGTTCATAACAAATAGGCTATGCTTAAACAAACATAACACAAATTGCCTTTTCATCTAAATATGACTACGGCAAAGAAGTGAATGTTGAAATTGAAATTTGATAGCCTATATTTCTAAACAATAGTTAATAGGCTATGCTTAAAATAGATTTTTATTTCAACTTTGTTGTCATATTTCATGAGAGTTAAATGTGTATTAGTGGTTGTGTTATAGTTTGATGGTTTATATTGGGCTAATTAATAGCACAAATATATCATACTTATGATAAACACATCAACTAATTACACTAATGAAAAGAAAAGAGAGATCATAACTTCATTTTGTTGATTTATATGATCTAGAGAGTGGATTTATCTCTAAATTGTTCTTTTAACTCTCATATTTTTATCATTTTCTTTTGCTAGTTTTTGTTAGTTTCTTGCATTTCTAACTATTCACTCTCGACTTTGGTATTATTTGATTGAGTAGGAAATTTAAAATCATCAATTCCCTGCGGATCGACCCGTATTCGCCGCGTGCTACATACGTACACCGTGCGCTTGCGGTATAAATTTTATTTCTAAATTCGTTCGACGGTTTTCTAATCGTATAGAATTTTCGTCGACGAAAAAACAACAAGTGGGAAATAACACGAATCGATGGAGTTTGGAAACCAAGCAAAAACATGCACAAATAGGCACAATAAGGCAAATTGGTGCAGGTCAGTCGACTGACACAAAGGTCCAGTCGACTGAACCAGAAGCAGGGAAAAATAATTTCCTGCAGTCAGTCGACTGACCAAAAATTTTCAGTCGACTGAATGCAGGAAAACAGAGGACCCGAGCCTCTGTTAGCTGCCTTCTGAATGCCTATGTGCTACAGCCAGTCGACTGACCCAAAGGTCCAGTCGACTGACTGACACCAAGGCTGTTTTCTTAGCCTATGAAATGAAGATGCAATCTTCATCAAAATGCAATCGAGCGAGCACGGTCACTAAGGGTTTATGTAAATCGACTAACTGGTCCAATAAGCTCTTCGATGCATCACCAAAAACAAGTTCAAACAACAAAGCTATGATTTTTGAAGATTTAAACTCAAAACACTAAAATTTGGAATGTTCACAAAACCTATCCAAATCAAAATCAAATACACATAAATATGTGTTAGGAATTCATACCTAACAATCAAAGATAATCATAGACCTAGATGTGAGATTAAAAATCTCACCTTTGAACCCAAACAAATGAAGAGGAAGCTATGAAGCAATGGCGAAAACAAGCACTCTTCAATTCCAACTCAACAAGCTTGAATCTAAGCTTAAAAGATAATTATTTCCCAAATTAGGTTTAGGAATTTTCTGAAATCAAAGAGAGAATGAGTTGGAGAAGAAGAAGAAGAAGCTTACCAATGGGTTCTCTTGAGTTTGGAGCAAGAACTTGGATTTGCAAAGGAAGCTAGGGCTTGGAGTTTTAATTTCCTCTTCCACTCTCCATTAACATAAAAGCTTGAGTATTAGGAAAATAGAAGAGAAGTGAATGAAGAGGAGAGGGTTGGAACTGAGTTAGTAAGTGGTTAATTGGCTCAGCCCAAACCAAAACCCTAAGCAAAAAGTAGCAAAATTCAACTTTCTCCAAACATATCGAAGCTTACACTCAAAAAGGTCGCAAACGTCATTTTGAACTCAATGGAGGTGGTCTCGAGTCCTAATTCGACCGTATGCAAAAATTAGGTTTTCGGACCAAAATCCGACGAACGATAAAATATTTAAAAAAAATATTTAAATATAAAATCGATAAATATGCGGGTTGTTACACGACCCATCTCCTTTTTGTCGACATCGATTCCACACTCTCAAATTGCCGCGCGATCAACATCGCGATCCCCTTTTTTCTTTTTTCTTTTTTTTATGATTTAGATTCATTAGGACGAGAGAGCGCCATGAAATTTCTTTGTGAAGTTGTTCATTTAATTTTCGAATGAGAAAGGGCGTTCTCGTTTCTTTTTTTATATAAATATGCGGCTACGATTTTTTTAAAAATAGGAAGAAAACGCGTGTAAAAATTTAATAGAGAAAGGTAAACGGTGTTGTTAAAGAGGATACGTGCTTGATTTTTTTTCTTTTTGTGTGTGTATATATATATATATTTAATTCAAATTGAAATCGTCCGCAATTCAAAACTTCGATCTTCAATCGAGATGTGCCGCTAGGTGTTCATAATGTTAAACCCCTATTTCGAATGCACTGGAAAAGGTTTCGAGTCCAAATTTGATTATATAGAGAAGATAGCTTTTTGGACCCAGTTATTAAATTAAATTTCGATATAATTTTTAGCACATTTTCAATCCGTACGGTCACACGACAATCCCAAATGCTACGAAAATTGAAATCTATAATAATACAATATTACGAATCCAATGGAACTGGTTTCGTCGAAATCTGAAACTGTGCCTCGGAAGGTTATTTTTAAATTCAATTTAAATGATAAAATTTCAAACTGAACAAAATAGTTTTAAATTCAACTTTTAAAAGTTCTATTATCTCCAGTATTGTCATTATGAATTTTCTAAGCCTTTAAAATATTTTTAACAAGCCTGGAACATCCAGATTCAAAAAATTTCCCAATTTCCAATTATTAAATTCAATAATTTAATTGTCAAATAAACAGTGATATTTGAAATTCAAGTTAAACTAACATTCAAATATTTAAATTCAATCAAATATTCTAATCTCAAATGTCAAAAATTTTGGGTCGTCGCATTCTTCCCCACTTAAAATAATTTCGTCCTCGAAATTACTAGTTAAGAAGAATGACCCTTAACCCGTTTATCATTTTCCCAAAACCAAATAGTTTCAACCTTCCAAAACAATTTTTATTAACGATACTATCATTCTTACTAAGTTTCCAAACTTAACCATAAGTTCCAAACAATATTATTTTCTCAACAATTTCAAATTTAAATTTTAAATTATCTAAATTTTTCTTACTCCCAAAATTTTTGAAAAATTTCGCCTGCGTCTCCTTTGCGCGACCAGCTCGGTACGACTATAAAATGCCACCACGGGCCTCAAGATTTCAAAAGAAAACAAAATGCCAAGTGGCTAGACTAGAAAATCATCAAATTTCATATAGAAATTTAAATACATACATTTTGTCGAGCAATTCAAAATTATCTTCGTAATCAAAAATCCAATTTCCTTTTGCTTTTAAAATATCTGTATATCCTACTAGCAATAATGTCCAATTACAACATTCAAAATCATTTTATACATTATTTTTTTTACAAAATTTTCAATATTCATTCAAGCCTGTACGATGTCCGCATATCATCCGTATGCAGTACCAAATTCGATCGCTCACTCGATTACACAATTTCACTTCCGAACTAGTATCGTCCACCCGACTTCCTAGTGTGGACTCAGATCTGGTTTATGGATCAGAAACTGTCATTCTCCTTGCATAGTCGTAAACAATGATAGAGAATTTCAAGAAACAATCAAAAATCCATATACAGAGTTCACCGCCGAAAATCGAGTGAAAAATCCCAACTCGGATCGATATAACTATCTCGAATCCTGGATCGAATCGCTATGCGAATAAAATAATATACATACCTCTCACGTATTTATTTCAATTGATTTTTAGTTATATCAATTCTCTTTTATTCACATTTGAGTTCCAATTCCATATAAATTCAATTTTTCTTTAAATTCTGAATATTGAAAATCAACTGACTTTCATTCATAACTCATTTATATCATTACTTACATTAGTTCCATCCACTAATTCGTTTTCAATCAAATTCAACTCTAAACCTGTGCGACCTACAAATTTTAAATAAAGCACTTCATTTCCAAATTTAATTTCAAATAAAAGTTTATTTTCAAACTCTTACTTCTTATAGTTCCTTCGAACAAATTCTACCATTTTACCCTTTGAATTGATTCCAATATTCAATTTCAATTTATTTGCTTACCCATTTAAATCAATTAGTTTATTTACTAATTTTGATTTCAATACTTTGTTTTATTTGGTCCACTTGACTAATTTCCATTTACTTACAAATTCAAAATGAATTTCAACATTCAGTTTCAATTTCATTTACTTGCAATTGTAAATTAATTTATTAGTTCACAAATTTATTTTCCACCTTAATAAATTTTATTTCAATCTATTTAGTCTACTAGCTTACTTCTCAATTTTATTCAAATTAATCCAAGTTAAATTCAGTTTCAATTCAAATTTGAAACTTCTATAAATTTTCTAACTTATTTAGGTTTCAACCAAATTTCCAAATTTAATAAGTTATCAAACCTCTTATGATTCCATAAACATTTCCAATTTACTTCCTGAGTTTTATACAATTTTTCAATATTTCAAAATTACCTTTGAAATCAACTATATCCAAAATCCTTTGCATTTATAAAATCAAACTCAACTTGAAAAAAATTCCAATTTAAAACAATTTGGTAGCAATTTCTCTTCTGGAAGCTCGAAAATGAACACCGATGATATCGCGATCATCATCAGAATTATTTTCCAGCGACCGAAAAGAGTTTAGTGCTTTTGCTCCTTTAAAAAATTTCCAAATATTTTTAAATCCCAAATCTCATCATATTTCAAATCCAATTCAAAAATATTTCTCATTATTCCTTCAAAATCATTGAAAATCATTTCCAAACTCAAAAGGAATTAAATTTCTCAAAATTTCAAATCCTAAATCCTTTGAATCCATTTTCAAAAATTTCTCAGGAATTTCTGCTTTATTTCCAATTATAAACTACATTTATAATTTACATTTCAAATTTCATTTCATTATCGGAATTATTTCCTTAACCTTTAGTTATGATTTCAATTCATATTTTTTTTTTTCATAACATGATAATAGTTTAATATTATCACTTCTTAACAACCAAGCAACCATATATACATACTATAATTTATGAAAAATTATTTCTTTTATATACAAAAATAATTTGGCCAAAATTATTTCATTTACCCTATTTTGAAACAATACCGTGTCGGTTTATCTTGTTCAAAAGTTTAGAAATTCCTATCGATACAGTTGGCCAGACTGCACCGACCAGAATCTATAAACACTCAACCGATAAGTCAAAAAAATATAAAAACAATTTTTTTATATTCACTAACAAATACTCGCTCATATCTATTAATACACTCAAACTCATTCTAGAGTACCACTGACTCTATCTCTATTGAATAATCCCCACCAGAGCCAAGGTTCTCGCTTAACCAATTGCTCTGATACTACTCTGTAACGACCCGATTTTTCGACATCCGAAAATCAACATCAGTACGTCCACTGTATTAAATGTCGAACAATCGAATGCCGAAAAACCGAATCGTTAGGGTTAAAGAAGAAGAAGATAGTAGAAGAAATAGAAACAATATCAGAATCTCACATTCGCAGCGGAACAATATATAATAGATAAATAAATAATCTTTAAACAAAATAACTATATCAGTTTCTACATTACATCATCAGAGTCATATACAATACACAACACGACACTAGGCATTTATGACAACTTGTCCATATGAAAACTGAACTTGCTGCAACCCATACACAATAGATACTACATAATATAAGTGATACATCTCGCCATCCAGTTTATCTCCTGATCTCCACAACATACTTTCCTGACTTCACTCCAGAACAACTGATAACCTAACTCTAGGCTGTCCGTATTGAAAATTATGGACACTCAGAGTTTAGAAAAAGGAACAATAAACTTCAAGTTAGTCATGGGACTGGTGTGAGATCTTAAAACAGTTATTTGCACAAAAGAAAAGGAAAAGAAATCCGTTCTTGCTTTTGGAAAATGAAACTACCATAAGGCCTCCCGGCACACACAATGCAATCGCACACGTGGGGAAGATTTTTCCTTATAGCAGTCAAATATGCTTGATACGTGAAAATCCTTTTGATATTATTATTAGTGTATAGTGTGGTAAACATTTCGAAAGTATAATATAAATCTTAACCAACATACGTACCATTATAGTATGCCTACTATAGCTGTCATGTTAGATGGAAAGTTCTACAACTAAAACCGTACTGGGCTCATATTTAGTGAATGGATTTCCAACAAATGGTCAAGGCAAAAGAACTTCCTTTCCGAAAGGGTACGCCTCTGGAGGGACGCACCCAAGAACCTAACCGGATCTCTACCAACACAAGACTGGGTTACCTCTGTAACTAGGTAACTAATTGTCACGAGTATGCTAACCCCCGGTCTAGACCGACCTTTACCGAGGCGCCTCAATAACCAACAACCAACAACCATATAAGTAAATATTCAGGGCTCCATACCAGAATACCATTTTTTATCCACGCAAATAAATATATGGGCTCCATACCAGATACCACTTTTTATGCAAAAGGAAATAAACATACCCTGAGGGGCGCGACCCCTATGACCTTGCTGCATCTTTTCATGTTTCAACTATTTCCGAGGTGTGAGGCTTGACGAAGTCTCATCCAGAAAGCTACGCTCTTCACAAAAGTCATGCTTCGGTCAACCAATGATCAACACTTAGCATGTCACACCACCAAATTGGGAATATATCACTAGTAACAATCAACTACACAACCTTTGAGCTCGTACGTCTCAAGAAGGGTGTAACGCTAAGATAATAAATTCTCCGCCACCAACAGAGACGTATTTGATAAAACCAACTTTATATCTCAAAGTGTAATGTCAAACATACAACCATACAAATCCGTTCTGGGTTCTAACGGAACGAAAGGCACTTCGTCCAATTAAGGAATGAAGTCCTTGCAAATTCGGATATCCCTTAATCATGTCCGAACTCCCCATCACATATGGTGATATAAATCCCTATACCGGAGCAACCCGGTGCAGAGACATTCAATAGGTAATCATTTTGTTTTCAAAAATATCAGATCTTCAACCATTGTCTTCAAATGCAATCCCATTTCGTCGTTGCATTATTCGGAATGGGTTTTATGACTCAATATCCTCTCCTGGCTAATCCGTAATTAACGCTTATTTTAAAAACAACTGGATACATTCAGATCTAAATTAAGTCACAACAAAATTTCACTTTTGACCTTTTAAACAAAAGATCCATCATTAAGATTCGATGTGGTTTGCGGATAACCATTTGGAATCCGACCTCCGGTTGCATCGAAATTCAAATGTCATTTAAAGGCCAATATAGATAGTCGTTTATTTAACTATCAAACAACATTCACAACAATCACCAGATTTAAATAATTTTCCCCAAATTATTTATTTCAAAATATCTTCGCAAGATATATTTTCACACTTCAACCCTTAGAAAACAATTTTCAAATCACTTTCCTCTCGCGGAATAAATTTCCAAATATTGTTTATTTCCACTGAAAAGTTGCCATGTCTGAATACTTTAATTTAAATCACTTATCCAAATATATACTTGGAAACACTTAAAATGAAAACTATTTTAAAAACATTTATTTTAAAATATTAGTTATGAATTTTATACTAAAATCCTATGTAAAACTTAAGCCCAACTAATTCTAAAAATAAAACTACTAGATAGATTATAATTATTTAAATAACCATCTTCTAAATCAAATGCTAGTTAAATCTTTAAAATAGTCACTTCTATAATTAACTTAATAAATATTTACTTCAAAGTTTAAAAAAACTTAAGAAAATAGTTTCTTCAAAAACATTCTCTTTAAAACCAACTTTAGAATTTATATTTAAAAGCTACTTTGAAAACATACTCGGCATTCTAAGGAAAAATACGCTTTCCATTTCAAAATGGTCCATTTAAATCAATTAATAAATCCTTCTCGATTTATTTCAATTTATATCCCAAATTCGTAAATTTTCTTTCCACGCTTTCAAAAATAAACCAATATTTTTTTTTTAAAAACAAATTACCCATACCTTTGTAAATTCCTATTGTTAATTTAAATTTTAAATATCCACTGATATACAAAATTTACTTTCATACACTATATCAATTTCCAAAAATTTACTCCACTTAAAAATTATTCCTTTATTTATCCGAATTTATTTCAAAACCCATTAATCCAATATTCACACATTTATTTAGATTTTAAAATCCGGATTTTTAAAATAAATTCCTCAAGTTATAAACAAGATTACTCAAAATCCATTTATTTCCATTTATTAAAATCTTTTCCCCATATTTGGAACTTATTCAATAGGATTTCAAAAATCAACCTTTACTCTTTTCAAATTCCTTCTTTTAAATTTATCCAATCCTGTAAAATAAATTTACTTAAAATTTTCTACTTTAATTTTCAAAAAAAAGTCCAATTTTATATTTCTGGAATTTTAAAATACCAGAATATATTTAGCCAAACCATAGCCTTCAATAATTTCAATTATCAATATAATCAATCACAGATTATCAATAGTCATATCACAACATATGAAATAAATTCAAACAATTTGAGAAATCCAGTTGGATCCCTCCAACCTATTTCACTGCATCTACAGATTTTAGCACAATAATTAACTACCAATCCTGCTTCAAGGCGGGATATCGCGGTATAAAGGGTCATCCAATATTACGTGGGGCGCATATGGTCTCATCCGCTATATAATACAGGAAATCAATCACTCCATTATTTATATATACTAATATATATATATATATATATATATATATATATATATATATATATATATATATATAATATCACATCAATTCAAGCAATCAATCAATATTTTAAATTTTAACTATTTAAAATAACCATATCAGATGTGAGTGAGAAGATCTCACATTTGCTTTTATTTTGCAATCCACTTCCCTTCCAGCTTGTTTTCACGGTTTTTGACCTTGTATAAAGAATTATATGATTTTTATTAATATTTTTAACTAATCGAATAATTAAATTTCCATTTGACAATTTGAATTGACAAGTGATTTTATTTTAAACTAATGCTTTTAAATTTAAACCAATTCCTTTTAATAAATTTATTAACTAAAATTAAATTCAAAACTAAATTTCCTTTAATAAATTATTTTTAGTAAATGGATAAATTAAATAGGTTAATAATACAAATAGCACACTAAAACCATTAATTTTCAAAATAAATTAGCAAATTTATATATGTAAATGTATATTTATTTTTATTTTTTGAAATTTAATATTTATAAGAAATAATCAATTAAAATCAAATCTAACCTTTATACCATTTTCCTATGTTTTTCCAAATTATATATATATATATACACAGAAAATTTCTGTTCAAACTATATATATATATATATATATATATATATATGCATACACACACACATATATGTATATATGTGTGTACCTCAATTTGAAACCAGAATTTCTTTATGCCTTTTACTGTAATTTAAATTTTTTTATATACAAATGAATATGCATAAATTAAATAAAAAGATAAAGATACATTTATCATCGTTCCAGGAAAACCACACAGCAACCAACTCGTATCGCCACATTCCGATCTGCAACCTCCCTCATGAGATTCGCTACTTCGAACGCCGAACCCACCTTATGCATGCATCGTACGCTCCACGAGTACACGATCCACCCACGTTCGCGAATCGAGCATCACCTTGCAACGTCGCCGAACCCTAGAACGGTGATCACGCCTTCAATTCGTCGATCCTGCTCCGCCCAATTAAATCGCGACCAGTCATCGCACATCTACTCGACCTCGAACACACGCCAGTGTCGTGCTCTGATGTCGCCACGTAGTCGTCGATAACCCTCGCGCCCAAAATCACGACGGCCCTGCGAATCAACCCATCTCCTTTCTGTCGACACTGTAGTCGACTTCGATTCCACTCTCAGACTACCGCGCGATCAACATCATGATCCCTTTTTTCTTTTTCTTTTTTTATGATTTAGATTCAATAGGACGAGAGAGTAGCCATGAAATTTCTTTGTGAAGCTATTGATTTGATTTTCGAACGTGAAAGGGGGTTCTCGTTCTTTTTTTTATATAAATATACGACTATGATTTTTCTTAAAATAGGAAGAAAACGAGTGTAAAAATTTAATAGAGAAAGGTAAACACGTGTTGCTAAAGAGGATACGTGCTTGATTTCTTTTTCTTTTTGTGAATATATACAAACGTACATATATATATATATATATGTATGTATATATGTATATATATATATGTACATATATAATTCAAACAAATTCAAATTTAAATCGCCTGCAATTCAAAACATCGATCTTCATTCAAGGCGTGTCACTAGGCGTTCATAATGTTAAACCACTATTTCAAACGCACTGGAAAAGGTTTTGAGTCCAAATTTGATCATATGGAGAAGATAGCTTTTTGTAGCCAACTATTTAATTAAATTTCGATATAATTTTAAACACGTTTTCAATCTGTACGGTCACATGACAACCCCAAATGCTACAAAAATTGAAATCCGATAATAATACAGTATTACGGATCCAATGGAACTCGTTTCGTTGAAATCAGATATGTTCTATTACGAAAATTCAAATTTTAAAGTTCTATTACCTCCAGTATTGTCAATATGAATTTTCTAAGCCTTTAAAATATTTTTAACAAGCCTGGAACATCCGTATTTAAATTTTTTTCCCGATTTCCAATTATTCAATTCAATAATTTAATTGGCAAATAAACAGTGATACTTTAAATTCAAGTTAAACTAACATTCAAATATTTAAATTCAATCAAATATTCTAATTTCAAATATCAAAAATTCTAGGTCGTCACACATGGGCACGGTTGTTGGCTGAGATAGGACGGGATGAGTTGACAGTTGATGATGAGAACGCTATTTTTGAGTCTGTCATGGATCCACCATCCCGCAGCAGGCGATATTGATTTAGGAACCAAGCGGTAATTTTCAGAAAATAAACTAAATTTATATATTGCATATTTTTCAATTAAAGTTATTTAAATTATGTTTATGATGTTGGAGGCAATATAACAATTTATTTCTATTCGCAGGCTAGGACATCGCAGAAGGCATATAATTGACTTAAGGCAAAGAAGTAATTGCAGAGCTTCGAGCCCAGATCGTCGAGCTACGGGAGCATGATCGCCGTCGTGCGGCGCAAATAGAGCAGTTGAACCAGCGCTTGGCGGAATATATGGAGCAACATGGAAGGTTTCCTTCGTCGGGTGGCTCTGCAGGGGATGATGAGTGGTCTCAGATATGTTCTGTTATGTTTTTTTTGTATATATATACGCTTCGAGTGGGTGATACATTTTGATGGATTGTGTATTATTTTATGTGCATTTGGATGTTGATTTTTGGAATTATGTTGGATTTGCATATGAATTTTTTGAATGAAATATTATGTATGGTTATTTATATGATTAGTGGTTTATATGTGCTCGAAAAAAGGAGCTGTTATGTGCACTGATGGATGTATAGTGGCTGGAATGCGGCAGACTCAAATTTAGGAGAGAAAAAATCCAGAATTCCGACGGCTACTAACGACTACCGATGGCTTATAGGTCATGACCTTGCAACGGCTACCGACGTCGCTCTACGACAAATTCCAACCGATTCTGACAGCCTTGAACGGCTATTTGGTCATACACGTTTGCCATGTGGCTAACGTGGCCATCGGAAACGGTCATAGATTACCGTTGGAGGCCGTCGAAAATTTGCCGTTGTTGCCATCGGAAATCGTTACGAAATGAGATTCGTATACCAACGGCTCTTTTTACGGTTTTCGACGGCCGTCTACGGCTAGTTGCCATCGAAAATCAATATTGTTCTTGTAGTGTAATTGGATTGTTAACCAGACAGATCAAAAATCTTGCAGAAAACCTCCCGAAAAGGTTCCATTCTTTTCTGTTCTCATGGCACACGCATCCTGCACTAATGGAGTAGTACTAACTGCTTTTTTTGCAAGTATTTTCCCCACATCAGATTTAATGTGGATATTACAAATCCACGTGAACACTAATCAGTGCACTCAAGACTTAAGAGGCAACAAGAAGATAGTGACAGACCAAGAAGAACACAAGACTTAAGAGGCATTCGGTATTGCCATTTACCTACGAGAGAGTCAGTATATGATGTAAATTAAGATTCTCCAAAAAAATTGTGGTCGTAATAATGATTCCAAGTCTAACATTTCTACCTAGAGCATCATTCAAATAATTAGTTTCATTATTTTCAAATTCAAATAGTAACATCAAATAAGATATGGTGCAATAATTGGGCAAGATTCAACCACTTCGGAACAGACTACTGAACAAAAAGGAATGTCTATTAAGGCTTGTAAAACAAACCATACAAAAACAACGCATTCTTGTAACTAAATGGTTAGGTAGGATAGTGTTCTCTACATGGTTCTAACTTGTGCGACAGTGATTCCACTATAAAGCTTTATTTATACTTCGCGCAAGAAAAACACGGTAACAGCTACATATACCTAGTCTTCACCTCAAATCAATCATCAATGTCGAAGCCTTTTAAGAAGAAAAATCTCATGCTTTATCATGGCTCATGATAGGGAGGTGACCATGTTAGGAGCAATATCTTCGTTATTGAGGTATTGACCGTTACAATAATGTTACAAGCATAGTAATTTCGAGTACAAAACTCAATCTAAAAGCCAAAATATGAAATAATAGAAGACATCATTTGCAACATCCCACTCAACTATATACATATAAATAAGAAAACTATATGCACAAAAATAAAATATTCAAACAAACTAGCCGCATTTTCAAATCGATGCCATCAAAACATGTTACGACATCCAAAAAACATTCAAATGCCAAAGTATACTCACTCTCGCCGTTGAGTCATATTTATATTAGAAGTTATAAACATCATTATTTACATGTATAATAAGACCTACTGTGACTTCATCGCCTTCTTGTATCCATCCAAGTTCATTTCGTCAAACATGTACTTTTTGTCTACTCATGCAAGTAATTAAGAGTACAATTAGTAAAAAATTCGGATCAGGATGAACATACCGGTGTGTCATTCCACTACAACATTAAGTATAAGGAAAAATAATTGCATACTTAAAATACTGGAGGTCCGAACCGACTGACGTTGAAGAATCAGCAAAAGGAAATCATATGATGAGACTACATGCATAAAATAGTGGAGGTCCGAACCGATTGATGTTGAAGAATCAGCAAAAGGAAATCGTATGATGAGACTACAGGCATAAAATAGTGTACAAAATATCAAAATATCAGTGGGAGTTACCGTCCGATAGCTTGGATCAACGGGCACGAAAGGAGCGATCTCTCATATACACTGCTTTGGGTCAATGCAGATATGTTTCAATAACTGAATGCATCTGACATAATACGTATCTCGTCTCAACATAAGAAAATATGCATTGTTTTAGACATATTCTGGTATTAAAATGTATTTGTGTTGATTAAAAGTAGTGTATATGGGAGATCGTTCTTTCCATACTCATTGATCCTAGTTATCAAACTGTAAACTCCCTCTGATATTTCTATCACTGGAGTTGAGACGTTACAGATTGGTATGAAAGCAGAGGCAGTGAACAATATAGTATTTGCTTCCGTTGCTGTCCGCTAATGAATATATTCATAATAGTGTTGAAGTGACAAAAGATGAAGGTGAGAAGAAGCAGACTGCCACGGTGATGGAAATTTGATTTCCACGAGTTCGGAGAAAGAAGGAATGAAGTAACAGTATTTTTCTTACATTACTCATAAAATATAAACAAAACATGTTCGCTCTGGGTCCCTCTACTTTCTTAACAAGTCAAGTATGATACATAAAAAAATATGGTATGCTAACTTGTTTATCACTTGGTCACTCCGATTGCTGAATAATGTTTATCGCAAAAACAAAAATACACATTTACTTATTTTATTGTTTGAGAAAATGAGCATATGTAGAATTATTCAATAAAACAATATCGTCAAATGCTTCGTCATTTGTTTAGAAGTTGAATTTTGAATTAAAATCTCATCACTTTTTATCCGCAAATAAATTTCTACTCACAATCTTATAGCAGTAGATGACAACCTTAAAAACTATATCACCTTTTTTCATTATAAGCCTTGCCTTGTGTGGCATATAAGCCTTGAGTGTCATACGTGCTTTGTGTGTTATGTGCAACATTTGAGTGCATCATTTCATTTGTGACACGCCTTAGGTGCAAAAGCACAATCACCGCATTGCACCTGTTGTGCGCCATAGCAGCCTTTCATAGCATTACTATTTTGCTTTGGAAAACAACAAATGTATACCACATTCTTTGTCCCTTTACCATTTGTACATCCCTTATATGTTCGCTGTCGTGGACAAGAAAATAAAGTGGAAGAAGAAAAGGAAATTGTATTCATCAGTCCCCTTTATTATTTTTATTTTCACTGTTAGCAGAGAAACTTTGAACATCACTCCTCCTACATTAGAATTATTATATGACCCCTGATCAAGAATGTTATATAAATGGATATAGATAGGTAGATGATTAAAGTTCACATATTTTACCATTTTATGGAGAATAATACTTATTATATTATAGCTTTTTGACAATAAGAGAATATAGAAATGTAAAGAAAAATACCAAAGAATTCTTTCTTTATATATTGGACTCATGAACTATGTTACGCGAAACTTTTGTGATGCCAGCTCTTGTTATGATGCTATTCCAAAATTTAGATATTGAACTTTTGTTGTATCACCAATTTTTATAAGATACAAGATTCTGTTATCAAACCGATAATTAACTAGATTTAACTTACTGCAAAGAAATGTAAAAATAATCATATACTAATTGAAGCTAATCCATTCTTATTGTTTTAACCTTGTAAATCCAGTTTTGCAAATGCAATTTTCATATGTAGAAAATTAGAATACAAAATCATCACCAAATCATAAACACAATTATATTTCCAAAGATGTCATTGTTTTAAAACATACCATTGAGATTTAATTTTGAGGTTTTCATCTAACAATTATAACTTCATATCATACACATATACGTGTGTGTGTCTCTCTATATATACACCAGCGTTAAGGCACAAAATTCGTGCGTGAATTGTTTTTCTACAAACTATATATATTTAACATATTCAATAGAAAAAGATTTGCACAAATATTTTGCCATATTTTTACATCTAAATCATGTGTAGTTGGTTTGAATTTTTATTTTTAAGTTGTAACGCCTAATTTTTTGTTAATTTTAATTTTTACTTGCATTATTAATTAAATAAAGAACGAACTTGTAAAAGATATATTAATTAGATCCTATTTTTAAGTGATATTAAGATTTAGTAATATCTATAGAGCGACGGTCTAAATTTGTAAGAAAATGTTATTTCTTAAATCATATTTTTAAGTAATATTAAAGAGGTGTTTTTGATAGTTCATGCTAACACCAAAAAAATGTGACACCAAAGGTAATACAACTATTATCAAACATATAACTAAAGAAATGTATATACATATGGAAAAATCCATTTGGACATAAATGTAGACACAAAATGGGACACAAGAGATCTTGACCATTAGATCTTCCTTTGAGTTTCACCTCTCATATATGACAAAAGAATCCAATGATCAATAATTATTGTTTCTATTTTTGTGCTTTATTTTGTGTTTTAATAGCCGCTCCCTATATATATATCTATGTGTGTGTTGGGTATATATAAGGTTTTAATTGCAATAAATATAAACGTTGGTAGGTTCCCACCATAATGCAGTAATACCAGACTACTAGTTAATTCAAAGTACAGTGTTATACAAATAAGTTCGTTATGCTGATAGGGATTGGTATTCCAACCTTGCAACTGGCAATATTATTACAGCCACAGACGAGAAGCCCATTCACCACACGCATGTATAGTGATGAGGAATAAAGGTGCAAGCACTATGTGGATTAAACATTAAAAATTTTAAAAATATGGGGTGAGAGAGGCTCGAACTCTCGACCTCAGGATTACTCAACATTTTGCTATGAGACCTACGCGCTAGCCAACTGTGCCACCACCCCGATGTTTTCTAAGTACACAAGGAGGCATATGAATTGCAAATGAAATAACTGATTTGGTTGCCAACTTTTACCACATCATGGTATAAGTATATATTTGGATAATTTTATTTGACATATCACAATTAGTTATCCATGCTATTCAAATAGACAAGCATGTTTTACAAATAAGTTAAAAATGTTGTGCCATGAATATTAAGTTTTTTTTAATAATTCCTTATTATCCACAACAATCTAATATTATACATGTAATATTTTTGTACAAAATTTGTGGCGTACGTGTGTTTTTTTTCATAATTACATCATCATATGTTTAATGATAGTTCAAAAGAAAATGTGCGATGTAAAATAATCAAAAATAGATGGTTAGAATTTGACTTTAAGGTTTGCAGCTAATGGTTGTAAATCTGTACAAATTAAGAACCTTCGGTTAACAAATAAATTACTGCCAGAAAAAATAACCTAATGATGTAACTATAATTTCCACAAAACATAATAATCTTCTATTATGAACACGAGTTAAAGATCCGTTTCATGTTACACTATACATCAATGTTTTTGCCAAATACATGCAAATATGGTTTAATTTACAACTAAATGCATGGTTTTTGCCTAATATACACAAACACGTATAAATATGGTGAAAGTAGAAAATATGGTTTGATTTACACCAAAATGGTGATCTTAAATACAACGCTTTCAAAATTATGGTTGGACATTGGATTATGTTTAAGATTTTAGTTCCCATAAATATAACCATTGGTCGATTCCCACCATGAAGCAGTAATATCAGACTACTAGTTAACTCAAATAACAGTGATATAAAGAAAACAACTTCATTACGATGATAGGTATTGGTATTCAAACCTTGCATTTGGCAATATTATTACAGCTGTAGAAGATGTCAGTTCGCCACATTAGCATCTGAAGCTCATCCACCATCACTTCTCTGCATAAACATTTCCTTATAATTAGCTAGCAATTTGCAGATGTATGGCATGGACTTTTTAAAATGTAATCCAATGGCATTCACAATCATGTTGGACAATATTTATGAAAAGATAGGTCGAATCCTCCTTTGTTTTATTCATTATCAAGGCAATATGTAGCACTCAAGATCCTAATGATACGGTTAGTTAGGAAAAGATAGAAATATCCGGTAATGTCCCGCAAATCCGTACCCCTTGAGTTAACACTATTCTACAACATTCAACTCAAGTTGTACAGAAATACGAACCATTTGGGTAAAAGAAGAAGAGGTAGAAGAAGAAAATAGAAAACAACATCAGAATCTAACCATCGCGGTGGAATAAAATATAATAGATAGTAAATAAACTTTACTCAAAAGTAAATGCATCTGTTTACATATTACATCATCAGAGTACATCAATCACAGCTCAACAATATCATACAACTGGATACACAACAACTCAACAAAGTAGAATATATATATATATATATATATATATATAACAAGTACGAAAATACGTATCGTCATCCAGCTCGTCTCCTGAGCTCCACAACATCGAAACCTGTATCCTATAATACTTGGTCTGACCTGAGCATTACAGTTAAATAACACCCGAGTCAGTCTGGAATCCCAGCGTGAGAAAATCAAACTCAATTGATTATTAAAGTTTCAAAAATACTTTGAAAACAAAAGCATCTCGTAAGACCATGCCACAAATAAACGTGTCGAGTTTTTATCTTACGATAGCTAAAACAATTTTTATAGAAATCCTCTGATATTATAATAGGGTCTATATACAAATACTTATAAAATAGCCGAAATTGTTACATTATTAAATTCCAGCTACTAGTCATAGAGTGGGTAATACAAACAAAACTCGTACAAGGCTCGTAGGGAGAATGGATTTCCAACTAATGACTAGGCACTGGGGTACCACCTGTTACAGTACAGGGCCTAGATCACCGTACCGAGGAGTACGCCTGCTCCCCTGCAACACAAGACCGGGACTACCCCTTACTGGATATTCCCGAGTGATATCACCCCGCGGTTGGGATCAGCAACCGCCCACTAAGCCGAAATAAAAAGGGACATCTGGACAGGAATGACCTCACCCTGCTTGGGTGCTACCCACCTAGCCTAGCTGCATAACCCCTGATTTTCAATCATTCCCATCTGATGAGGCTTGAGGCTAAGCGTTACCTTTGTAGAACATATCCCTTAGAATGCCCATCGTCCACCTGACGACGTTTCGCAAGCATTCATCCATACAAGTTCGTCCCGGGTTGGAACGGAACCGAAGGCACTACTCCTACTACATCCATTTTGGAAATATCCTCAGGATTAGTAGCGACTAGCCCTTGCACTTCACTGCTCCATCTCCGAATCCAAACTCGTTTCCACGAAACATACAAACCGGATCGAAGTGGTTTTCGAGAAATAAATCTGGATCCTGGTCTCCTCAAAACGATCAACGTATTTGTCCAATATTGATAGTCGGTGATTTAACTATCAATTAATATTCACAAACATCCATCAAACAATAATAATTTTCCAAATTATTTATTTATCCAAAATATCTTTACAAGATATATTTCAGATTTTAACCCCTTTTGAAAACAATTCCAAACATATTCCTTTCCCGGAATAATTTCCCAATATTTATTTCCACTGAAACACCAAGTATAAAATACTTTTAGATTTTAAAATAACTTAAAAGCACTTAGTTATAAATTATACTTCACAGCCTTAAAAATTTTAAACTAGTTTAATACTTTATTAAAATATATACTTTAGAAATATTTAATAAATAAGGCTACTTTTATAAAATATAAATCTAGATTTTTCTTTAAAACAAATACCAAGTCATTTAATAATTACTACGATAATGGTTTTGAAAAATATTTATTTTAGAATTTAAACCTTTAAAAATAATAAATTTTCTAAGATATGCTTTTTTAAAACAACATTAAAACCTTTAACTTATATTTAAAATTGCTTGAAAATCGTACTTGGCTATCAGGGAAACACTCTTCTCTTTCACATCCTTTAAAAACGAATCACTATTTATTTTTAAACAAATTTCCATTCCTTTATAAATTTCCACTTTGAATTCATATTTAAAATATCCACCGATATTTTATTTTGCTTGATAACCCAGTTTAAAAATCCCAAAATCTCACTTCCCTTTTAGATTTCAAATCCCAAAACACTTTAATCAATTTACAATTTATTCCCAATTTACTTTTCTTAAAATAAATTTTCTTTCTTGCTTTACTTATTTCAAATTTCATTAACATTTAGATTTTATTTCCTCATTTTGAGTAAAAACCCTTTTAACTGAAGGTACTAATTTCAGATTCCCAAAATTCCTTCTTTATCTCTTAATTAAATTTAATCCTTAAATAAAAAAATAATTTCTTTATTCATTCAAATAATATCACTTAAGCTTTACAATTTATTATTACCCTTAATAATTCAAATTCCTCTTATTCCAAATTTGTTAGAGTTTTGCAATCACTTTTATTTTATTTTATTTTCAATTCATTATTAGCTTATTCCAATTCGCTAGAATTATTTTACTTAAAACTTTACTCTTTTATTTCTTTCGAAAATACAATTCTAGAGATTTGATAATTTATTTTACTGAGACATTCAATCTATCCATACCATTCAATACTTCAATTATTCATAAAACCATCACAGGATATCAAATATTCAGAGCACAGAATATTAAATAATCTAAATAATTTCGAGGGGTCCAGTTGGATCTCTCCAACCTGTTTTCCTTGCATCCAAAGATGTTAGCACAATAATATGCCAATTCTAAAATATAACATACTATAGCACATCAATCAATTTCAACCATTCAAACAATTATTTAAATTTAAATCATTTAAATTTAAATTGAAATTAACTAAGTGAGATTAACTCACCTTTGATTTTGTTTGTAATCCATTCTCATTCCGGCTAGATTTCTTCAAGATTTAGACCTTGAATAAATATTGATATCATTTATTAATACTCTAGCTAATTGAACAATTAATTTCCATTTGAAAATTTAATTAACCAGTGATTTCATTTCAAACAAATAAATTTACCTTTAAACTAATCTCATTTTTAACAGAATGTTTTAGCAACCAAATATTTAATAAGTTAATTAAATAATTTAATTTCCAAAAATACACTATTTTAAAATAACTTGGTAGATTAAAAACTTGTACATATGTAAATTCATTTCTCTTTGAATTGCATAACACCAAAAACCTATAGAAATTTCGAAACCAACTTTTATATACACATATTATTTTCTCTGTTTAGAATCTTGTAGGTATATCATTACCTTACTGATTAACACTCGTATAAATCTTCTGACTCAAAACTATATAGATTAACAATCGAAAGGGAACTGCCTTACCTTACAGAAAGGAGGCAACCTGGGCTTTGACCAACATCTACACCCTTGCGGCCATCACATCAATCTCTGCAATACACACTAGCACAAAACAGAAACGCCAATCGAACACTCCTGCTTGTCGACATCCTATCCATAGCCGCGACTCAAACCATCAATCGATGAGTCCAACATCTCATCCTAAAACATAACGACTAGCAAACCCTAGCGCATGCGATGCAAACTCGCCTCCAGCCTTAGCTTCGACTCACGGGACTCTCAAAACCCCATGCTCGTAGATACGACTCGAAAGGATCTCATCGAGGAAGATAGGGAGCCACCTCGACTAGGTTAGCTTCGAATACTCTGATTTTGGGTCGAAAGGCTTTGGGATCGAATGAAGAGAGCGGCGATATATTTACTTTTCGATCGAACGAGGGTTAAAAATTTTCATACGAATGAAATCGATTTTTCTTTTTATTTGAATGAACTCGGTTTCGCTGGAGAAGAAAAGGAAAGGGGATTTTTGAGGAGCTCGGCCATTCCCTTTTTTTTAACTGGGAAAGAAGAAGATAGGATACGATTTATTAAAGGTAGGTCGCGACTTATAAACTATGAGAGCAGCTTGTTTCAGAAGATTGTCGGCTACAGTACTTCAAATGTGAAAGGGAAAAGTTATGATGGAAAAGAATGTAGGCTGACGTTGACCAATATAAATATAAATTTAAATTGAATTCGATATAGATTTCAACGCGTCTACTTATCGTACGCTCACACACCAACTCCAAAAATTACGAAAATTGAAATCCGATAATAATTCAATATTACGGACCCAATGGAACTGGTTTCGTTGAATTCCGAGACTGTGCATCGGAAGGCTATTTTTAAATTCAATTTAAACTATAAAATTTCAAAACTTAACAAATCCTTCCAAATTCAATTTCAACACTTTTTACTACCTTTAGTACTATCAATATAAATTTTACAAGCCTTCAAATTATTTTTAACAGGCTTAAAATCCCAGATTTCATATTTTATCCGATTTTAAATTTTTAATTCAATAATTTAATTAACAATTAATTAGTGATATTTGAACTCAAGTTAAAATTTTACCTTTTTAATATTTAAAATCAATTAAATATCCCAATTTAAATTGCTTTAAAATTCCAGGTCATCACATTTTGATGCTGTGGAGCTCAGGAGACGAGCTGGATGACGATACATATTTTCGTACTTGTTTTATATATATATATATATATTCCGTTGTGTTGAGTTGTTGTGTATCCAGTTGTATGATATTGTTGAGCTGTGATTGATGTACTCTGATGATGTAATATGTAAACAGATGCATTTACTTTTGAGTAAAGTTTATTTACTATCTATTATATTTTATTCCGCTGCGATGGTTAGATTCTGATGTTGTTTTCTATTTTCTTCTTCTACCTCTTCTTCTTTTACCCAAATGGTTTGTATTTCTGTACAACTTGAGTTGATTGCTGTAGAATAGTGTTAACTCAAGGGGTATAGATTTGCAGGACGTTACACTTGTAACTTAGACTACATCAAAGATAGAAATATCCTGACTAAATATATATATATATATATATATATCAAATATATATTCTAATATTCTATCCTAATACCCCCCCTCAAGTTGGAGCATGTAAGTCAAGAATGCCCAACTTGCTAAGCAAATAGTCAAGCTGTTGCTTTCCCAAAGCCTTTGTAAAAACATCTGCCAGTTGATCTATAGTAGACACATGAGAAGGAGCAATCAATCCATCACGTATCGCATCTCGCACAAAATGACAATCTACCTCTATGTGCTTCGTACGTTCATGAAAGGCCAGATTCTGCGCAATATGTAACGCAGATTGACTATCACAGAAAAGAGTTATTGCCTTTGGATGACCCAAACTCAACAACAAATCCTTCAACCACTTCAATTCACAAGTTATTGCTGCCATAGGGCGATATTCTACTTCGACGGATGATCGAGAAACTGTGTGCTGCTTTTTAGTTTTCCAGGAAATCGGGGACTGACCCAAAAATACTAACCAACCTGTGAGACTACGCCGAGTAAGGGGACAAGCTGCTCAATCGGAGTCACACCAACCAGTCAAAGATAGCTCACTGTCCGAACGAAGTAGTATACCCTGTTCAGGGGTACCTTTCAAGTACCGTACTACCCGCAAAGCTCCTTCCCAATGCTCTTGTCGAGGCTCTTCATGAATTGAGATAGAATGTGCACCGCATACGCCAAATCAGGACGAGTAACAGCCAAATAAATGAGACAACCTACCAAACGGCAGTAAGGCTCAGGATCAGATAAAATTGCACCAGTAGCACATGGAAGCTGATGATTCTGCTCAATTGGGGAAGAAGTAAGCTTACTACCCAAAAGCCCTACATCAGTGACAATGTCCATAGTATATTTTCGTTGCGAAAGAAATAGCCCTGTAGAGCTACGTGCAACTTCAACACCGAGAAAAAATTTCAGAGCTCCGAGGTCTTTCATATGAAAACACGAACTGATATAGTCTTTAAAAACCTTAATCGCAGCGGAATCATTACCCGAGATAATCAAGTCATCAACAATATCAACACGTTTAATTGCACGACCCCCTTAGTGTACGTGAAAAGAGAGTGATCAGAATATGATTGAAAAAAACTGTACATTTTCAAGGCAGTGACTAATTTTGCAAACCAACATCTTGGTGCTTGTTTCAATCCGTACAAGGATTTTTTCAGATGACATACCATACCAGGAGAGTCAGAATTAAAACCCGAAGGGAGCTTCATATACACTTCTTCATCAAGGTCACCATGCAGAAACGCATTATGCACATCCATTTGATGCAACTCCCAGTTCTTCGAAGCCGCAATAGCAAGAAATGCACGTACCGTAACCATTTTTGCCACAGGGGCAAAAGTCTCATCATAGTCTATCCCTTCTTCCTGATGGTTGCCAAAGACCACCAATCGTGACTTCAATCTCTCAATGCTACTATCTGACTTAAACTTGATTTTGTACACCCACTTACAGCCCAAGGCTTTCTTACCTCGTGGAAGATACTCCATAACCCACGTACCATTATTTTCCAAGGCACGAATTTCCTCCTGCATAGCCTTACACCACCCTTCATCTATCATTGCTTCTTTGAAGGATGTTGGTTCCTTCCCTGCTGTAACAGCTGCAATAAAATTTCGGTGTTTTATAGAAATTTTTCACAACTAACATAATGTGCTATAGGATACGGAGTACCTACGGGAGGTGGAGATGTAGCCTTAGGTGACACGGGGGATGGACTTTGCGAGAACACCGTATGAGTAACAAAATCTCGTAGCTTGACATTAGGAAATTTTTCTCGAAGACCACGACCCAAGTTTTCATCTGTTTCTGTGGCGTCTGTCCTGCGATGAGAGGCCCTATGTACATCAGCCCCACCCGTAGGAGGTGTCGCTGATGGCTGCACAAGAGGTGCAGGTGTAGGCTATTGTTGGGTCGCACCGTTTGTTGGTGCCGTTTGAGGAGATGAGGGTGTTGCATTAGCCTTGATGACACCCCTACCTCGACCAGCAGGGGAAGACACCGACTTCCCTTTTGTTGCACCCTTCGAGTCCGCACTAGAGGACCCGTACTTTTCCACATACCAATCCGGAACTCGATTAAGAGCGAAACATGATGTGCTATCGTGCCCTATTTTATGGCAGTGAGTGCAAATTAGAACTGCCTTTTCTACTCGACTCAGCCACGGCCTTGTCCTATTCTCCATACGGACAACAAATCCCGCAACCTCTGTCTTCTCATCCCTCACCTGAGAGATTCCTCGGACCTGTTCCTCTTGAGAAATCTGCTGGTAAGTTTTGTTTAAAAAGGCAAAGGGTCTTGTGATAATATGGTAGAGTGTAAAGCACCATAATATTCTGAGTACAGCCCTAACAAAAATTATTGCAAACGATCGTTCTCACGCCTTGTTTCATGCTGCTTTCCAACACCACAAGTGCAGTTCCCGCACTTACAGCTTATAAGAGGCTCATATTTGGCAAGATCATCCCACAAAACCTTTAATTTGCCGAAGTAAATTGCAACGGACATGGTCTTCGTTAGTTCACATCTGTTGATTTCTGCCTTCAACTGTTGAATACGTGGTCCATTCACCACACAAAATCTCTCATTTAAATCATCCCATGGGAGCTTGGCATTGTCACAATTCAAAAGTAAAGTTTTTACCTCCGGATCGATCGTATTCATGAGCCATGAAATAAGCATGCAATGTATCATGACCTAATCTTCTTTAGTAGCAGGCGGCACAACATCAGTAATGGTTCCATTGAGAAACCCAAATTTACGGCGAGACGAGAGAGCTACATAAGTCGCATGAGCCCAATCATTAAAATTATCAAGCTTTAGACGCACAGGTGTGATGAATTTCTCAGGCTTATCCTGTGCGCCTAGGTAGAATGGGGAGTTTGATTCAATTTTTGTTGGTGTGTTGCCGCCGCCAGTCATATTTTAGGGTTAATAACCTGGCTTTGATACCATGAAAAGATAGGCCGAATCCTTCTTTGTTTTATTCATTATCAAGGCAATATATATATAGACACACACACAAAGGTAGCACTCAAGATCCTAATGATACAGTTATTTAGGAAAAGATAGAAATATCCTAACTTAGACTATATCAAAGATAGAAATATCCTGACTAAATATATATATATATATATATATATATATATATCAAATATATATTCTAATATTCTATCCTAATAATTTACAATGAAAAAGTTCTAGTTTTTAGTTCTCCTTTTTGAGGGAAAACTAGAACTTCAGTTCCAATTGTACTCTAAAACTTGAATAATGAATGAGGTGATACGATCTTCATCAATATATAGGTCAAACATTTTCCATTGAATTCCTTGTAGAAGTCTATAGCTATGAAGTTGGGGCCCATTTAGCAGATGCATGATGGCAAGTATTCACCATGTCCTCAGGAAGGGTTGAAATGTCTTTACAAGCAGTAACTAAATCAGGTCGTTGCGTTCATTGAAGCCGATTGCGCATGATTAGGACACAAACCATCTATCACTCCCCATTCCCATCTGCAAAATTTGGTTACAAATATCATGTATTAAGAAAATAATACAAATCAATTTAGTATTATTACCTCCACACCATCCCATATAAAATGACATTTCGGTTATTTTGCCCTAAAATATGTGATGTTTAGTGACTGATATTAATCTGAAACCATGTCAAAAGTAAATAAAATGGGTGGTTGTTGTTTTCATAAAAATTGGGTCGCTTAAATATTATGCCCAAACTCAGAACAACTTTCCTTTATGGGATAGGGTATAGTATCATATACTCATACCAGTGCAAATGAGTGAACATGCACATTTCTTATTGTCATATACTCAAATATATTGTTTTCTTTACTGCACTGAAATGTAAAACTAAAACCCATACTGATTGACTTGCAAGTGACAACATTGTCTGATCTAAGAAACCTTAGTTGTTTTGAGATATAACCATATTTGTAAATACGTAAATTTATGATGCTTTGAGCTACTTAAAGCATTAGTTTCATACCGAACACAAGTCATGTGAATTTAGACATAAAAACCTGTTTAAAGTTTTAAAAAATTCCTAAATTTTGATCAAGGAATCAGAACAATTTATCGTGCATGGATTCTTTTCTTACAAGCCAATCCCACATAAATGGATATGTATCTAATATTAATAATACACTCATTGTACTATCTAAATTTGAAAGTCGATGTTTTTGCAATTTACATAAACCAGGAACTATTCTATTTGTAGTATGATAATGTAGCACTTGTTGCATACTTGCATGTGCAGCACAATGTGAGAACATTGGAGAGGTGTTGATACTCTCATACAGGATTATGATATCTACAACTCTTCATGAATGATTGAGCTAAACTAAAATCAAATCGTATCATTCATGATAAATTATCTAACTTAGTGATAGCTCTTTGTATTTTTCATGCATTGTAAAATATAAGTATTAGCACCAAACTTGGCCACTAACACCCTTGAGAAAGATTGCGTAGAGAGATTAATGAAAATAGTAAATTAAAATAGAAGACAGTATGTAAATTTAAATGCAGAGAACAAGAACACCAAATTTGTAGTGGCTCGGCGTAACTGCCTACGTCCACTTTGAAGTTGATTTCTATTGCTTTCCTTGATAGTTGATTACAGATACAATCCGTTTCTAATTACTTGAATACAATGGCAAAGTAAAAGATTAAGTCTTCAGCGAATGTTGAATGCGGCAGAGTTTCTCCAGTGTTCTCGAAAAAACCGATCCCTTTCACTGTACCCTTGCCTCTCTATTTATAGACGAAAATGGGTTGGACTTTCCTAGTGTGCCTGGTAGCTGAATACCTCGGCCCAAATGGAGTAACTCTACGCATCGAACCAACTATGCCGAACGGCCAAATGCCGAACAGGCCATGAATGTCGAACGATCTCCTCTTGCCTAACAGAATGATGCCGAACGATACTGGAAGTCGAACCGGTGTGTTGTCCCCAACGACTAAATGTCGAACCACCATCTTCATGCTGAATGAAGTGAGATGCCGAGTGGCGAGTGAGCAATGATTGAAGTTGATTGAGACTGGTTGAATGCCGAATGCTTCTGACTGCCGAACGACCTCAGGATGCCGAACACCTCTGTATGTCGAACGATCTTCGAATGCCGAACGTTCCTTAATGCCGAGCGTTCCCGTATGCCGAACGAGTATGTCATACCGAACGTCCAGAGATGCCGAACGTCCTTGCCTGCCAAGCGTCATTTGATACCGAACTCTCTTGCATGCCGAACGATATTCTCATGCCGAACGAAATGGTGCCGAACACCTAGGGTGCCGAACAATAGGGAATCCTGCCAAACAAAGCAAAGCCGAACATCCTGAACGCCGAGCGTTATCCAATGTCGGACGCTCTTTAGATGTCGAACGGGGGGGGGGGGGGGAATATTTACGTTGTTAAGTCTAACATTGGTTATTTTTCAAGTATAGTTCAAACAAGTGCTCTGCCAAACTCAATATTTATTGGAAATGGCTAGGAGGTCTAGCTCCGCCACGATTTCAGATAAATCGGGCCCGTCCTCCTGACAAGAAGTCGCAGATATTTCAAATCCATCAACCTCCCCTGCCCATAACTTGGCTCCCGATGCTCTGGAGGCAGCAATTCTCTTGGATAACCCTGTTGATTCTCAGGCTTCGAAGGTCAATGAAGTTGCACTCCGACGAATATGTTCTATCCATGGAATCCCTTTCGACGACGTGCTGGTTCCATCGGGACATGATCGTCCACACTTGCCTCCAGTTGGATACACGGCGTGTGATAAATTCATGTGCTGGGTAGGCAGCGTGCCGCCGTTCGATTTATTTCTTCGGGATGTGCTGCAATACATCGACATTGCCCCGTCGCAACTGCATCCGAACGGTCACGACTTCATTTATGGTACCTATATCCTCTTCATGAATGTCCTCTCCAGGCCCCCAACCCCAGGCGACATCAGATATATATACATGATTAAGAAGCGGAGAGATAACCCCTCTTATATGTTTCTCGAGCCATATCACAAATGCCAGATTTTAACCGGGGCTAGGAGCAAATTTGCCATGTACAAACAGGAATGGTTCTATGTGCGTTGCCCCCGGTTTCGCGAGGAGATGGGTTGAAGGAAGTAAGTCTTTTCTCTGGATCGATGTTTGTGCTCGGTCGGGGCTATGCCTTTTCTAACTCTTGTTTCATCTTTTCAGGTATCAACCCGCGTCCTGATGGTCGCGGATACTTTGAGGCCATCGAGGCTATTCGAGCTCTTCCTGCCGAAGAAAGAGACATCCGGGCTCTCATTTCGAATGAGTCGCTTACAAGGTTTGGGCTGTTGGCAGCAGGCCGTCAGATCAAGGCGTTACCGTACCCAAGCCAGCCTCTGGCAAAGGAAATAAATTAGCTGATTCATCATGTCACACCCCTGATGCACCGGAAGAGGGGGAAATTAAAGAGAATGAAACACCCGAAGCATAGGGTGAGAACGTGGGTCCTTCTCAGGATCTGATAGCCTAAGTGTGTAACATTATCGATTTTGTCGAAATCCGAAGGTCGGCATTCTTACGTCCACTGTATAAAATGCCGCATAATCGAATGCCGGAAAACCGAACTGTTATGGTTAAAAAGAAGAGGTAGAAGAAAAGATAGAATAAATAAGAAAAAGATAGAACGGAAACAATATCAGAATCTCACATATCGCAGCGGAACAACATATAATAGAAAATTGTATAATCTTTAAAACAAAGAACTATCTCAGATATTATATTACATTACATCATCATCAGAGTGTACAACAACATTATACAACACAACAAACAATGGACAGTTACACAAACATGCCTTTACAAGTGAATTATGCAGCGGAAAAGATAATATCATATACAAGTAATACGTCTCGCCATCCAGCTCGCCACTTGAGCTCTATAGCACTCCTGAATCCTGAATCCTGAATGACCTGATAACCTGACTCTAGAGTGCTTGTGTGGAAAATTATGGGCACCCAGAGTTTAGGAAGAGAACAATAAACTCCAGGTCAGTCATGAGACCGGTGTGAGAACTCAAAACAATTATTTGTCTTTAAAACAATAACAACAACAAGAGAAGTGAAAAATATCCGCAATGCTTTTGGAAAATGAAACTACCATAAGGCCTCCCTCCACACACACAATGCAAACGCAGAATTGGAGGAGATTTCTCCTTATGATAGTCAAAGATGCTTACTACGCAAAACAAATCATTTTTGATATAATTATTAGTGCATATTGTAGAAAGCATTTCGAAAATAGAATATAAATCTTAGCCAACATAGACATTCCGAACCATGCCTACTATAGCTACCATCCAAACAGTGGGGCGCCACCATAAGTGAATGGCAGGTAATACAACTAAAACCGTACAAGGCTCGTATTGTTTCTTTGGATTTACAATAAATGGTCAGGGTAAGGAACTTCCTACTGCCACATGGGATCGCCTCTGGCGGGACGTCCCGAGAACTTAACCAGCTCTCTGCCAACACAAGGTCGGGTTACCTCTGTAACTAGGTAACTACTACACGAATATGCCACCCCCCGATCCTTTGGAACCTTTATCCGAGGGCCCTCGATCACCAAGCAACAACCACACCGAAAAATGAGATTGGAGCAACCACATAGGTTAAGCATCAGGGCTCCATACCTGACACCACCCTTTTCCAGAAGAAATGACATACCCTAAATAGACCGACCCTTATAACCTTGTCGCACATTCCAGTTTCGACCATTTCCAAGGTGTGAGGTCTGACGAAGTCTCGTCCACAAAGCTACGCTTTTTCACAAAGCCACGCTTTGATCAACAAATGATCAATAAATAATCATCACACAGCAACACTCAGCATGCCACATTACCAAATTGAGAATATATCGCTGATAACCTTCAACTACATAACCTATGAGCTCGTATGTCTCAGAGAAGGGTGTTAAGCTAAGAGAATAAATCCTCTGCACCACCAAAAAAGTATTTGAAAGAAATCTGCTTTATATCTCAAAATGTAATGTCAGATATGTGACCATACAAGTCTGTTCCGGGTTCGAACAAAACCGAAGGCACTTCCAAAGAAGCCCTTGCAATCCGGGTATTCACAATCCCGATCGAATTTCCCATCACAAAGGAAATCTCCATACCGTAGCTAAGGTGCAGAGACAATCGATAGGTCATCCTATCGTTTTCACAATACCCAGTCTTCACCACCGGTCTTCAGTGCTTTCCAATAAGTCGTATCACTATTCGGAATGGGTAGTCCGAATAACGAGCGCAATAATTTTAAAATTAAGTGTAGCATTCAATTTCAACCAATTCACAACAAATAGCCATTTAAGGGTCAATATTGATAGTCGTTATTTAACTATCAATCAATATTCACAACATCACCCAATTTCAAATAATTTTCCCAAATTATTTATTTTCAAAAATATCTTTACAAGATATAATTTTCACACTTCAAGCATTTGAAAACAAATTTCAAATTATTTTTCACCTTTACAACTTCCATTCCAAAATGGTTCATTTGAACCAATTAAATAAATCCTTACCGATTTACTTTAAATTTACGTTCCAAATCCGTAAATTTATTTACACACTTTAAAAAAAATCAATGTTTATTTTTAAACAAATATCCCTTACAAATTTCCATTGTGAATTTACATTCCCAAATATTCACTTTTATACGATTTTTCAAATCGATTTCAAGTATTCACTTTCAATTTATCTTTAAAAGATATAATCTCAAAATATTCACTTCATATTGGAAAACATTTACATACTTATTTAATAATAAGTAATTCACAAATTCATTTATTCCAACATTTGGAAAATATTCAATATACTTAAATCCAAATTAAGTATATATTTTATCCTTTAAGGAAAACTTCCCTTAAACACATTTATTTGGGTCCAAACGAATGTTGCGTAAAACATCGTTACGACAACCCAAAATCACTAGTATAGAGATTCGAGATTAAGATAGATATATAAACCGCAATACTGTACAAAAACTTTTCCTTTCGGAAATCATTTACTATAACAACAGTGTTACAGTCCACCATTTCCTTCTATTTCTCGAAAACGTCTATTTCAACAATGAATGTTGAAATCTATGGTTTCGATACTTAATACATTTAAAACATTTTTTAATCGTTTTAATTCTATTTAAAATATCACTTTCCCAAAATATTTCTTTTAATATATTATTCACTGTCCAAAATCGTGAATATACTTCCTTTAGTAAGCTATAATAATTAAACTTATCAAAATAAGTCGATTTCGGATTTATAAAACAACGTTTATAAATTCCATTTATACTTTATAATAACTTCACTTATAAAATCACTTTATTAACAAATTCTATCCATATCCCATTCACAAGCCAAAATCCAATTTATAAGTTAATTACTTATAAATCTTTTAGTTTACAAAAACCTATTCATTTTATAACTTCACAATTTCTAAATCTATAGATTCATCCACTTATGAAATCCATTTATACTTCATTTTAACACTTATAAAAACTCGTTTTATAATTCCAACATTTTAATTTATAAATATCAATTTTACAAATCTTTTATATAAATCATTTATAATAGTTCAAAAAAATCACAATTTAAACCATTTTATAAATTAATCAACTACTTATTTCAAAAATCACATTTCGGTTATATTTCACAAATATCATAATTTTTATAACATAAAAATCTCAACGTTTATTTATTCAAAATGAATCAATTTCAAAATTAAATTTTATTATGAATTCTCAACTTAATTTTCAAAAATTAAATTTTATTTATTTTCGGCATCTAACGATACCAAAATATATTCGGCTAAAATTTAGCTTTAACGATTTCAATCACAAAGATAATCACGCAGATTATAAATAGATCAACACACAACATTGAAACAAATTCAATCATTTAAGGAATCCAGTTGGATCCCTCCAACCTGTTTCCCTGCATCCAATGATGTTAGCACAATACCAATTCTGCTTCGAGATGGAATATCGCGGTATATGGGATTTATAAAATACTATCCACTATTAGGTGGCACAATAGGGTCTCATCCGCTATATAATGCGTAAAATCAACTCCAAGTACATATATAATACCAATTCCATATCAAGTTGGAATTATTGTGGTATATGTTTTTAATAAATAACATCCGCTTAATATACGGCGTATATGGTCTATTTCAATACAGCAGATAGCAACTATCATCCAATTACACAATCAAGCAATTTTAAATCTAACTATTTAAAATTTAAATCGAAACAATTCGATTGAGTGAGAAGTTCTCACCTTGAGTTTCCGATAACAGTTATAGCGTTTTGATTTAGAATAAAATTAAATGTGCGTTTAATTTTACCCGAAATTATCGCTAGCTCCAAATGACTCCAAACCAGCTCCATTGCATAGTGCTCGACAAAACGATTGCAACGCAATTTGTTTCGTGACTTTTCGGCCTCGTATCACAAAGTTATGATATTTAGAAGTTTGTACGCATTTATATATACATATATATAATTTACAATTCAATTATTTTTTTATTTTTTTATACCCAGATGACATTAGGGCCGTCCAAATTTCTACATGAAATCAAGGCCGTGGCTTTTTTGCTTTCTTCTTCTAGGTGATGTCGTGCGCGAAAGAACCCAATTGCCATTCGTTCCTTGAATTTTGCCCCCACCTACGTCGATCTTTACGACAATCAAGAGCCACCATTCGAAGCACCAACGCCAACACCACCCTCGCTTGCAACAGTAGAAACTCGTTCACCCAAATCACCGTGAAAACGCAAATGAACACGCCGCCTTAGAGGCCAAATTGCCGATGATCCAAAGCCCTAAAAATGATCATAGCCGTTCACATTATAGATCGCATTACGCTCTAGAGTTTTGTAGTTGAACACTTGCTGAATCGTGGTGTAGATTTGAAGAAAATTGAGGAGGAAGAAGAATGCATTTCGGCCATTGAATGATAGTGGCGGCTTGACATTGAAACCCTAGGGTTTTGCATTTTGTTTGCAAATGAAATAAAAACAAGTCCTTTTATAGAAAACCGACGAACACTTTCATCTCCAATTTTTCGAACTCCAAATCTCGCGCGGTGACCAACGTTTCTAGGGTTTACCCCGCGTTCCGGACACAATGGAATATGTTTCGGAGGCTAATTCGATCGTATGTGAGAGTTACGAAAATAAACGATCAAATTTTAAATTAAATCGATTAAACCAATTTTTATGCGTTTTGGCTTGCCCCGGACAAACGGTAAATCCGATTGACACAAAATTTGAAACCATACAATAATATAACATTTCGGATCCGATGAAACTTGTTTCGTCGAAATCCAAGACTGTTTGAAAAATGGCTATTTTCACTAGTCAATTAAATATTAAAATATTCAATTTTCACAAATTAACTTTTAATTCAATTTTAAAAGTTCACAAACATTATTCTAACTCCAATATGATTTAATATAACTTTATACTCGAGTCCGCACTCTAGGGACTTGGATTTTTGAATCGTTTATACTCGAGTCCGCACTCCGGGAACTTAGAGTACTCCAGTCCGCACTCCGGGGACTTAGAGTTTTGAATCGTTTATACTCGAGTCCGCACTCCGGGGACTTAGAGTACTCCAGTACGCACTCTGGGGACTTGGAGTTTTGAATCGTTTATACTCGAGTCGGCACTCGGGGACTTAGAGTACTCCAGTTCGCACTCTGGGGACTTGGAGATTATAGTGTTTGCACGTGTTCGTACGTCAGCCAGTATAATTTCATTTGCCTGTCACAGGATCATCATGCGCAGAAACATTAGTAATTCATGGAAAAGATGGCTTCAAGCCTTTATTAACGAAACCAAGCTAAATTGTCTTACTACATGTCAAGAACTAGAAATAAAAGCGTATTGGAAATAAATGCAACTAATACATGAAAGAAATAGACTAAGTATAATAATGCCGCAAGTGCTCGCTGTTCCATACTCAGGGGAGTGTCGCACCATCGATGGTCGCTAGCTTGAAAGTTCTTTCTCCAAGCTTCCGTTCGATGACGTATGTACCTTCCCATGCGGGATTCATATGAGATGGGATCGGAAAAAATCGTTTCAAAACGAGGTCTCCCACACCAAAAATTCTCGGTTGGACCTTTTCGTTATAATATTTAGCGAATCTATGTCTGTATGTGGCCGCTTTCAAATTTGATTCTTCACGTTTTTCGGCAATGAAGTCCAATGATTCCAATAAAAGATTCTGGTTTAACTCGGGGTCGTAATAAGTTACCCGATGTGATGGAACCTCAAGTTCCATGGGTATGACAGCTTCCGTGCCATATGCCAATGCGAATGGAGTATGGCCAGTCGCGGTCTTGTGGGTGGTCCTGTAGGCCCGAAGCGCCATTGGAAGTTTATCCACCCACTTGCCTCTAGCCTTTTCAAGACGCTTTTTCAATATGGACTTGATTATCTTGTTTAAGGCTTCCACTTGTCCTTTGGCTTTCGGGTGAGAAACCGCTGCAAACTTCTTCTCAATGCCATATTTCTGACAAAATTCTTTGAACTCCTTGTTTTCGAATTGAGTCCCATTATCTGTAATGATGGTCCGTGGAAGGCCAAAACGGCGTATGATATTTTGTACTACGAAATTAATAACCTTCTTGGTGGTTATTGTGGCCAGAGGCTCTGCTTCTGCCCATTTGGTAAAGTAGTCGACCGTAACTATTGCATATTTCGCTCCACCTTTAGCTATGGGTAATGAACCAACTAGGTCGATCCCCCACATTGCAAACGGCCAGGGACTAACCATTTGCGTGAGTTCCGTCGGCGGAGCTCTCGGGATTTTTTGTATATCTGGCATTTGTCACATCTTCTCACATAGTCTACAGCATCCCGATTCACAGTTGGCCAGTAGTATCCATAACGGAGGACTTTCTTTGCTAATGTCTGCCTCCCAGTATGGTCACCGCACTCTCCCTCATAAACTTCATTTAATATTCTTTTTTTCTCATCGTGGGCCACGCACCGGAGTAAGGGGGTCGAGAATCCCCTCCGAAACATTACCCCATCTTGCATTATATATCGTCAAGCCTTACGAAGGACTGTCTTTCGCTCCTTTTTCTAGGTAAGATCTCGAATAGCAAGTACTGCCTGATTGGGGTCATCCACGATTCCTTCTTGATTTCGGTTTCGAACACGAAATCCATCTCCATCATATCTATACTCGGAATATGTAAGGTTTCGACAGGAAACAATCACATCTGTTGCGCATCGCCAGTGCTTGCGAATTTTGCCAATGAATCGGCTGCTCTATTTTGCTCACGCGGGACATGTGAAATGTCATAATACTCGAAATTCGCTAGCAGCTCCTGAACTCGGACCAAATATGGGCAAGTCTTTGCCCTCTTGCTTGGTATCTCCTCGCACTTGGTACACCACCAGCTGCAAGTTGCTAAAATTTCAACCGATTTTACTCTTAGTTCTTTGATAAGTCTTAAGCCAGCAATCAACGCTTCATATTCGGCTTCACTATTCGTTGTTGTGAATTCGAGCTTCAAAGCGTAGCAAACTGATCGGTTCTCAGGAGTTACAAGAACTATGCCAGCCCCCGAACAACGGTCGTTAGATGCCCCATCAGTGTACATCTTCCATCGAACGGGAGGTATGACATTGTGGCCCTTTGATTCGTCTGACATAGTAAATTTAGCAATGAAGTCAGCTAGTGCTTGTCCTTGTATGGCCCTTCGCGGCAGGTAGGTAATATCGAACTGACTTAACTCAATATTCCATTTTAACATCCTTCTGGAAGTTTCCGTTCGTTGGAGCATCTGCCGCAAGGGTTGATCAGTATAAACACTGATTGAGTGTGCCTGAAAATACGGACGAAGCCTGCGTGATGCAATCACCAAGCCATAGGCTAGTTTTTCAATCTTTGGATAATTTCTTTATGCCCCCGTCAATCGTTTACTAATATAATATACTGGTTTTTGAACTAGGTTCTCCTCGCGAACCAGAGCCGTACTGATAGCGTGCTGGGATACTGCCAAGTATACATACAGTATTTCATGGTCGATTGGCTTCGATAATAATGGGGGCTCTCCAAATGCTTTACCAAAGCTCGAAATGCTTCCTCACAGTCGGATATCCACTCGAAATTCCTTTTTCCCTTCTTAATCACGTCAAAGAAGGGAATGCATTTATCCATGGCTCTGGATATGAATCGGCTCAGCGCTACTACCTTTCCATTCAAGCTTTATACTTGCTTTATAGTTTTGGGCACTTGTATGTCTCGAATAGCTTGAATCTTTTCCGGGTTAGCTTCAATTCAACGTGCATTCACAATAAAACCTAAGAACTTTCCCGACGCCACACCAAAAGAGCACTTCAAGGGGTTAATCTTCATACCATAATGTCTGAGTATATCAAACATTTCTATTAAGTCTCGAATGTAGTCGTTTGACTGCCGTGACTTCACGAGCATGTCATCCACATAGACTTCTATCGTCTTACCGATCTGGTCTTTAAACATTCGATTCACAAACGCTGATAAGTTGCTCCTGCGTTTTTCAATCCAAAGGGGATTACTACATAGCAATATAGCCCCATATTCGTGACAAAACTGGTGTGCTCTTGGTCTGGAATATGCACCGGGATCTGATTGTATCCTGAATACGCATCCATAAATGACAATAATTCGTGTCCGGCGGTAGATCGACGAGCTGGTCGATTCTAGGTAAAGGGAAACTATCATTCGAGCATGCTTTATTCAGATCGAAGTAATCAACATAAGTTCTCCACTTTCCATTTTCTTTCTTCACTAGCACTGGGTTAGATGCCCATTCAGGATAGAGGGCGTCGCGGATGAACCCATTGGCTTTGAGTTTGTCCACCTCCTCTTTGAGAGCTGCAGACCTCTCCAGGTCCATACCTCTCATTTTCTGTTTTACAGGAACGTACTTTGGATCTATGTTAAACATATGCAATTATTGGAGAAATCTCGCACATATCAGAGTGTGTCCAAGCGAAAATATCAAGATTCTCTCGGAGGAAGTCAGTGAGGTTCTCGGCCACTACGGGTCGAGTTGTGATCCAGTTTTAAGAATTCATGACGGGTCATCTCGGCTGACTGGGATGTCAATTGTTAGTTAAGCCGGTGCGGCATTTGTTTCCCTGGGTACCCCATCATCATATCTCAGATTTATGTATCTATAGATCCGAGAATGTTGCCCGAGCCAGGGATCGGGCGTTACTTGTCAATCATCAGAATTTTGGATGCGGACGGAGCTGTCTGCAACTTTTCCTTTCTCTCTACGCCGAGCCTCTCTCAGCTCAGCCACATAGCATGCACGACCGGTCGCCTGATCGCCGTGTACCACTACAACACCTCTGTCTGTTTGAAATTTTAACGTCAGACACTAAGGGGCCAATGCTGCCCTAAATTCTTCCACGGCTGGACGTCCTAGAAATACATTATATGGAGAGTCGACATCCAACACTATGAACGGTAGGATTCGTACCCTCCAACGCTCGCCTTGCCCCAGTTCAACTTGTAACTCCACATATCCCACTGCATCCGTTGCTGCGCCATTAAAGCCATGGATTCTGGCTTTAGATGGTTTCAAATCCTTAGTCTCTAGCTTCATTTGGTCGTATGCCATCTTGAAGATGATGTTAACGGAACTTCTGCAATCAATTAGAATTCTCTTCGCGAACGCCGGCCCGATTGTCGTAGATACGACCATTGGGTCGATGGTAGGAGCCTCCACCTCATCCGCATCTCTGCTCCTGAATACAATATCATCATTTATCGTGCGCTGCTGCTTTGCAGGAGTCTCATCCTCCACATTCGAACAACACTCATACTCCGCATGTCTTAAAGAGTTAGCATATCGCTCCATCTCCTGCCAATTCTTATCCACAGGATGAGGTCAGCCAGCAATCGTGTTAATAACCAATCTACCCACAGCTCGAGCAGGTTGCTCTGGTTGGCGTGGAGCTGTCCCGCGTCTGGGGTCCGATGTCTCTTGTCTTCCATCTTGTGGGTCTTTGACAAACTCCTGCAGCTTCTTCTGTCTAATCAACATTTCTATAGCGTCATGGAGGTGTCTACACTCCTCTGTGTTATGCCCATAAGACTCGTGAAAGCGGCAATACTTCCCAGTCCACTTCCGTTTCTCTATTGATAGGGAATTTCAAGAATCAATCAAAATCCATATACAGGGTTCACGGTCGAAAATCGAGTGAAAAATCCCAACTGTATCGATATAACTAACTCGAATTCTGGATCGAATCGCTATGCGAATAAAATAATATACGTACTCCCACGTATTTATTTCAATTGATTTTCAGTTATATCAATTCTCTTTTATTCACATTTGAGTTCCAATTCCATATAAATTCAATTTTTCTTTAAATTCCGAATATTGAAAATCAACCGACTTCCATTCATAACTCATTTATATCATTACTTACATTAGTTCCATCCACTAATTTGTTTTCAATCAAATTCAATTCCAAACCTGTGCAACCTACAAATTTTAAATAAAGCACTTCATTCCCAAATTTAATTTCAAATAAAAGTTTATTTCCAAACTCTTACTTCTTATAGTTCCTTCGAACAAATTCTACCATTTTACCCTTTGAATTGATTCCAATATTCAATTTCAATTTATTTGCTTGCCCATTTAAATCAATTAGTTTATTTACTAATTTTGATTTCAATACTTTGTTTTAATTAGTCCACTTGACTAATTTCCATTTACTTACAAATTCAAAATGAATTTCAACATTCAGTTTCAATTTCATTTACTTGCAATTGTGAATTCATTTATTCGTTCACAAATTTATTTTCACCTTAATAAATTTTATTTCAATATATTTAGTCTACTAGACTTACTTCTCAATTTTATTCAAATTAATCCAAGTTAAATTCAGTTTCAATTCAAATTTTAAACTTCTATAAATTTTCTAACTTATTTAGCTTTCAAGCAAATTTCCAAATTTAATAAATTATCAAACCTCTTATGATTCCATAAACATTTCCAATTTACTTCCTGAGTTTTAAACAATTTTTCAATATTTCAAAATTACTTTTGAAATCAGCTATATCCAAAATCCTTTGCATTTCTAAAATCAAACTCAACTTTTGCAAACAATTCCAATTTAAAACAATTTGGCAGCAATATCTCTTCTGGAAACTCGAAAATGAACACTGATGATGTCGCGATCATCATAAGAATTATTTTCGAGCGACCGAAAAGAGTTTAGTGCTTTTGCTCCTTTAAAACATTTCCAAATATTTTTAAATCCCAAATCTCATCATATTTCAAATCCAATTCAAAAATATTTCTCATTTTTCCTTCAAAATCTTTGAAAATCATTTCCAAACTCAAAAGGAATTAAATTTCTCAAAATTTCAAATCCCAAATCCTTTCAATCCATTTTCAAAAACTGCTCTCGAATTTTTTTTTGTTTCCAATTATAAACCACATTTATAATTTACATTTCAAATTTGATTTCATTATCGGAATTATTTCCTTAACCTTTAGTTATGATTTCAATTCATATTTTACATTTTTTCATAACAATGATAAAGTTTAATATTATCACTTCCTGACAACCAGAAACCATATATATATATATATACACACACTATAATTTATGAAAAATTATTTCTTTTATATACAAAAATAATTTGGGCAAAATTATTTCATTTACCCTATTTTAAAACAATATTGTGTCGGTTTATCTTGTTCAAGAGTTTAGAAATTCCTATCGATACAGTTGGCCAGACTGCACAGACCAGAATCTATAAACACTCAACCGATAAGTCAAAACAATATAAAAACAATTTTTTATATTTACTAACAAATATGCGCTCATATCTATTAATACACTCAAACTCATTCTAGAGTACTACTGACTCTATCTCTAATGAGTAATCCCCACCAGAGCCAAGGTTCTCGCTTAACCAATTGCTCTGCTACTACTCTGTAACAACCCGATTTTTCGACACCCGAAAATCGACATCAATACGTTCACTGTATCAAATGCCGAAAAACCGAACTGTTAGGGTTAAAGAAGAAGAAGATAGTAGAAGAAACAGAAACAATATCAGAATCTCACATTCGCAGCGGAACAATATATAATAGATAAATGAATAATCTTTAAACAAAAGAACTATATCAGTTTCTACATTACATCATCAGAGTCATGTACAATACACAACACGACACTAGGCATTTATGACAACTTGTCCATATGAAAACTGAACTTGCTGCAACCCATACGCAGCAGATACTACATAATATAAGTGATACGTCTCGCCATACAGTTTGTCTCCAGATCTCTACAGCATACTTTCCTGACTTCGCTCCAGAACCACTAATAACCTAACTCTAAGCTGTCCATGTTGAAAATTATGGGCACTCAGAGTTTAGAAAAAGGAACAATAAACTTCAAGTTAGTTATGCGACTGGTGTGAGATCTTAAAACAGTTATTTGCACAAAAGAAAAGGAAAAGAAATCCGTTCATGTTTTTGGAAAATGAAACTACCATAAGGCCTCCCGGCACACACACAATGCAATCGCACACTTGGGGAAGATTTTTCCTTATAACAGTCAAATATGCTTGATACACGAAAATCCTTTTGATATTATTATTAGTGTATAGTGTAGTAAACATTTCGAAAGTACAATATAAATCTTAACCAGCATACGTACCATTATAGTATGCCTACTATAGCTATCATGTTAGATGGCAAGTTCTACAACTAAAACCGTACAGGGCTCGTATTGAGTGAATGGGTTTCCAACAAATGGTCAAGGCTAAAGAACTTCCTTTTCGAAAGGGTAAGCCTCTGGAGAGACGCCCTGAGAACCTAACCGGATCTCTACCAACACAAGGACGGGTTAACTAGGGAACTAACTGTCACGAGTATGCCACCCCTCGGTCTAGACCGACCTTTACCGAGGCGCCTCAACAACCAACTACCATATAAGTAAATAATCAGGGCTCCATACCAGAATACCACTTTTTATTCACACAAATATATGGGCTCCATACCAGATACCACTTTTTATCCAGAAGGAAATGCACATACCCTGAGGGGTGCGACCCCATAACCTTGCTGCATCTTTTCCCGTTTCAACCATTTCCGAGGTGTGAGGCTCGACGAAGTCTCGTCCACAAAGCTACGCTCTTCACAAAAGCCATGTTTCGATCAACCAATGATCAACACTTAGCATGTCACATTATCAAATTGGGAATATATCACTAGCAACAATCAACTACATAACCTCTGAGCTCGTACGTCTCAGAGAAGGGTGCTAAGCTAAGAGAATAAATTCTCCGCCACCAACAGAAATGTATTCGATAAAAACCAGCTTTATATCTCAAAGTGTAATGTCAAACATACAACTATACAAGTCCGTTCCGGCTTCGAACGAAACCGAAGGCACTTCTTCCTATTAAGGAAAGAAGTCCTTGCAAATTCGGATATCCCTTAATCACGTCTGAACTTCCCATCACATAGGGTGATATAAATCTCTATACCGGAGCAACCCGATGCAGAGACATTCAATAGGTAATCATTTCGTTTTCAAAAATACCCGGTCTTCAACCACCGTCTTCAATGCAATCTCATTTCGTCGTATCATTATTCGGAATAGGTTTTTTGACTCAATGTCCTCTCCCGGCTAATCCGTAATGAGCGCTTATTTTAAAAACAAGTGGATACATTCAGATCTAAATTAAGTCACAACAAATGTTCACTTTTGACCTTTTAAACAAAAGATCCATCATTAAGATTCGATGTGGTTTTCGGATAACCATTTGGAATCCGACCCCTGGTTGCATCGAAATTCAAATGTCGTTTAAAGGCTAATATCGATAGTTGTTTATTTTACTATCAAACAACATTCACAACAATCACCAAATTTAAATAATTTTCCCCAAATTATTTATTTCAAAGTATCTTCGCAAGATATATTTTCACACTTCAACCCTTTGAAAACAATTTTCAAATCACTTTCCTTTCGTGGAATAAATTTCCAAATATTGTTTATTTCCACTGAAAATTTGCCAAGTCTGAATACTTTAACTTAAATCACTTATCCAAATATATACTTGGAAACACTTAAAATGAAAACTATTTTAAAAACATTTATTTTAAAATATTAGTTATGAATTTTATACTAAAATCCCATGTAAAACTTAAGCCCAACTAATTCTAAAAATAAAATTACTAAATAGATTATAATTATTTAAATAACCATCTTCTAAATCAAATACTAGTTAAATCTTTAAAATAGTCACTTCTATAATTAACTTAATAAATATTTACTTCAAAATTTTAAAAACAATTTAAGAAAATAATTTCTTCAAAAACATTCTCTTTAAAACAACCTTTAGAATTTATATTTAAAAGCTACTTTGAAAACATACTCGACTTTCCAAGGAAAAATACGCTTTCCATTTCAAAATGTTCAATTTAAATCAATTAAAAAATCCTTCTCGATTTATTTCAATTTATATCCCAAGTTCATAAATTTTCTTTCCACGCTTTTAAAAATAAACCAATATTTATTTTTAAAACAAATTACCCATTCCATTATAAATTCCCATTGTGAATTTAAATTTTCAAATATCCACCGATATACAATTTTCAAATTGATTTCCAAAATTTACTTTCATACACTAAATCAATTTCCAAATCGATTTCCAAAAATTTACTCCATTCAAAAATTATTCCTTTATTTATCCGAATTTATTTCAAAACCCATTAATCCAATATTCACACCTTTATTTATATTTTAAAATCCGAATTTTTAAAATAAATTCTTCAACATATAAACAATACTACTCAAAATCCATTTATTTCCATTTATTAAAATCTTTTCTCTATATTTGGAATTTATTCAATACGATGTCATAAATCAACCTTTACCCTTTTCAAATTCCTTCTTTTAAATTTATCCAATCCTCTAAAATAAATTTACTTAGAATTTTCTACTTTAATTTCCAAAAAAAAATCCAATTTTATATTTCTGATATTTTAAAATATCAGATTATATTTGGCCAAACCATAACCTTCAATAATTTCAATTATCAATATAATCAATCACAGATTATCAATAATCATATCACAACATATGAAATAAATTCAAACAATTTGAGGAATCCAGTTTGATCCCTCCAACCTATTTCCCTGCATCCACAGATGTTAGAACAACAATTAACTACCAAACCTGCTTCAAGGCGGGATATCGCGGTATAAAGGGTCATCCAATATTATGCGGGGCGCATATGGTCTCATCCGCTATATAATACAGGAAATCAGTCACTCCAATATTTATATATACTACTATATATATAATATGACATCAATTCAAGCAATCAATCAATATTTTAAATTTTAACTACTTAAAATAACCATATCAGATGTGAGTGAGAAGATCTCACATTTGCTTTTATTTTGCAATCCACTTCCCTTCCAACTTGTTTTCACGATTTTTGACCTTGTATAAACAATTATATGATTTTTACTAATATTTTGAACTAATCGAATAATTAAATTTCCATTTGATAATTTTAATTAACCTGTGATTTTATTTTAAACTAATACTTTTAATTTTAAACCAATTCCTTTTAATAAATATATTTGACAAAAAATTAAATTCAAAACTAAATTCCTTTAATAAATTATTTTTAGTAACTAGATAAATTAAATAGGTTAATAAAACAAATAGCTCACTAAAACCATTATTTTTAAAATAAACTAGCAAATTTATATATGTAAATGTATATTTATTTTTATTTTTTGAAATTTAATATTTATAAGAAATAATCTATTAAAATCAAATCTAATCTTTATACCATTTTCCTATGTTTTTCCAAATTCTACACATATACAAAATTTCTGTTCAAACTATATACATACATACATACATACATATACATATATACATATATATGTGTGTGTATGTGTGTGTGTGTACCTCAATTTGAAACCAGAATTTATTTATGCCTTTTACTGTAATTTAATTTTTCCTATACAAATGAGTATACATAAATTAAATAAAAAAATAAAGATACATTTATCATCGTTCCAGGAAAACCACACAGCAACCAACTAGCATCGCCACTTTCCGATCTGCAGCCTCCCTCACGAGATTCACTACTTCGAACGCTGACCCCACCCTATGCATGCATCGCACGCTCCACGAGTATACGATCCACCCACGCTCGCAAATCGAGCATCACCTTGCAACGTCGCCGAACCCTAGACCGGTGATCGCGCCTTCAATTCGTCGATTGTAACAACCTGATATTTTCAGCCATTCGCATCCGCACATGTCGGACTTGAATTGCTCAAAATACCGCGTTGTAAATAAATTTGGAGCAAATGAAATACGATCACAGAACTACAGACACAGAAATATCAGAATAACTCACAGCGGAAATAAAAATACCATAGTAGTTCATGAAGCTACTATAACAAACTCTCAAAACATAATACATAATATTAGTCTGAGAACATATACAATAGAATCACAAATACATAGAAGTTATAAATACCAGAGCTGAAATGGAACAACTGAAACTGAAAGGAAATAGATAACTAGACAAGCAAAATCTCCAGTGATTCCTAGCTCCAGAAAAGAAATCCAAAGCTAAGCTGTAAATACTCAGGCTGACCCGAGCGTAAAGTAAAACATAAAACACTCGAGTCAGGACAATATATACTTATATAATGTAAACCAACTCAAGTGAACTGTAGTAGAAATGCACAATAGCTTAAAGGATGCTTGGGATCGCCCATCCTTTAAGAATCAGTTAAACTATAAATTAATTACATACCGTGGTTAAAAATTTCAAAATGGTATTTATACTTCAAAATCAAATATAATTTCAAAATTCAATATCATTCAAAATATCATATCTTCCAAACCACATTCATTTTTATTTAATTTAAATACCATTACAAAACACATTTCAAAATAGTTTATATTTCGAAACAAATTACTTCATTTTAAATCATAAAATTAAGTTATTATATTTAATAATTAAATTATTAAATTTTCAAAATTTTAGTCTTTCAAAATTCATTTATTCACTTAATTTATTAAAACAGATGAAAATTCAACTTTCGCAGCATTTAGAAATTGCTACGGAAAGTTACATTCAAAACAGTTCAATTTAACAAAAGATAGCTTTTAAAAATGCTGTAATAGGGTTACATTAGTTTCAAATAAAACTTAGTTAAAGTCAACAATTATAGCATTTACAAAATGCTATAATAACCTTTAATTAAACTTAGCCATTTGGTTCATTATTATCAACTACAGCATTTACAAATGTTGTATTATCATTTACATTAGAATTAATAGCATTTCAGAAATGCAGTTAATTAACTTCAAGTATTCAATATCATTTCACAAACAATTATATTTTTATTTAAATCATTTTTAGCTTATAAAATCATATAATTTCACTTTTAAAACAGTCATTCAAATACCCTTATATTCATGATTTTATAAAGTTAAATCTCCATTCAAAAATCAAAATTTAATAATAATTCACTTATTAAATTCCAACATTAAATTTTAAATACATTAAATTAAATTTAACTTAACATTTAAGTTTAAAATTTGCAAATATAACTTAATTTCATTTTTATTTACTTAACTTAAAATTCACTTTTAAGCCAAATTCACAAATTTCCAATTTTAGTTATATTTCCAAATTTCAACTTAAATATTCATTCATTTCGCATTTTAACTTTATTCAAAAATCATTAATATGTTATAAAATAATTTTAAATTCATTTAATTCAAAATATCATAAATTTATCATATTTTCATATTTAATTTAAATTCCATTTATCACCAAATTCTAATTTCCAAAATAACTTACATTTCAGATTTTCTAACTTTACCATTTATTTATTTCACTTATAAATTTTCAGAAAATCAATAATGCTTTAGAAAAATCATTTTTAATCAAATTTAAATCAAAATATTATAATATTTACATTTGTAAAATAATTTAAAATTTTTAGAAAAACATATTTTAACAATGGGTCTGCATTTCATTTTCTAGCCTAGATGAAGTGATACGGGTAATATATCATTTCAACCCGTAATTTACAAAGAAAACCCGGGTTTGATCATTTCAAACCCGCAATCCCAAGTAAAAGAAAATAATTGAAAATCATTCAGGCCTATCATTTCAGCCCATAACGATTTTCTCCTATTCTAAAGTCCGTTCGAGTATGTATCATTTCAACCCATAGTGATTCTAGTCTACAGGGAACTTGCTGTGTGATAAACTGATGAAAATAACAGAATAACATGAAATAACAGTAACATATGGTATAACAAGTGTAAATATAGGTGTGAACTTCATATGAATAAAATATAGCAGTTATAACAGGATGATATGCATTTACAGATTCAGGTGATGGCAGTTTATCACTATATAAGTACATATTAGTTTGGTGAGATTTACTCACCTGTTTAAGCTGGAGATGACAACCAAAACACACGACAAGGAATCATCGAAGGCACGACAACATGAATAAGATTTGAGATCGGGAGAGCCAAAGATTAATTTCCTTAAATATATCAAACAACACAAATACAAACATGAATTACAAACCAAGATATTACAAAACAATGCTAGGAATAACTACACAATTCAAAGCTAGAACTTTTTCACTTGCATTCAACCTTATATGCTTCAGCTATGGACTGGAAAGGCACTGTTATGGGATGGTTTTGAATCAGGTTTGGATCAGGTTTGGGTTCAATAGGGTCGGCCATAACTTGGATATGAAGGAGATGAAGTGTATAGGCATGTATAACTCAAATCAAGGTAACCAAAGTAGAATTTCTATGCATAAATGGTTCGGCCCTAAGCATACATAGGCACGGCCAGGCCTGGTAGGGTCATGTACTGATGTGGAAGGGGTCTCAGGTCAGCAAGTGGCTGGTGGTGATGATGCAAAGGTCGGCCAAGGTGATGTGGTGGAGTGGTGAAGGTAAAGGAGCTTGGCAATGCATGTTTAGGTGGAGTTTGCTCAAATATTTGGTGGATCTACATCATGGATGGTCACGGCTATGGATGGACAGTGGGCTGGAGGGGATGGCAGCTGGTTGTGTTGGTGGTGGAGATGGCTATGGTGGTGGAGGAGCAAGGGCTGAGCTACAAAGGTGAAGACAAGTGCAAAGAGATAAGGAAAACAAGAAGAATAAGCGAAAAAGAAGAAGAACTTTACCAAACTTTTGCTTCAGGAGTTCATGGCCGAAAATTTGGGATGAGAAACTTTTATTTTTGTGAAAAATGAAGAGAGAAGTGGCTGAAGCAATCAGAAAAGAATCGGCCAAAATAATGATGCATTGATTGAAAATATAACGGCGGAATACAAAAGGACTTAGGCAAATAAATGGTCTCAAACTCTTCATATTTCCATAATTCCTTTTGCAATTTTTAAATAACTGAAAAATGCATATAAATTCAGATAAAAACACGAAAATTTATTAAATAAACAAAAATATATAAATAAATATTAATTATATATAATTAAATTAAGAAAATAGCAAAGAAAATGTAAACTAGGTTAGAAAATTTGAAAATAAATGAAATGAACTTTGGAAAAAATTTGTGTACTTGAATTTTTTTTTATAAATATAGATAAAGACACAAAAATAAAATGCATGCATAAAAATAAATAAATAAATTTTAATTAAATATAATTTAAATGAAGAAAATAGCATAAAAAATGGAAACTAGCCTTTAAAAATAGAAAATATATGCAATAAATTTTGGAAAAATTATATTATCACTTTAAAATATCAAAAAACAAAAATATACATAAAATAACATATTAACACATATTAAAATAAAATATAAAAAAGAAAATATGATTTATATAATCTAAAATAGACAAAATTGCAAAATAAAACAAATTATACTCAAAATTGAAATGTGCATAACTTTCACAGTTTAAGTCCGTTTTCAATGAAACGAAAAGCAGTATTCAAGTTGTTAAATATATTTTCATAATAAAAGATAAAATTTAGGATTTTAAATATTTAAATTTGAAATTTAAAAGTCAAAATTTGACCAGTTTGAACAGAAATTCATCTTTCAGTAAAATATCCAATTTATACCTGTTTGAAATTATAATTCACATAATAATCAATACTTATATTTAAAAATGAAATGTTTGAAATGAAACAAGTTTTAAAAAAACTCAAACCTTTTCGTCCTCGAAAAGGAAGGAAGCGGAGAAACAACAAGAAAGAGCAATAGGTTGGAATGCATCCCTGAAAGAAGGTAGGGAAAAAGATAGCTAGGAGGTAAAGCAGGTTGAAAGACAAGGATGAACCATTATACATTTAAATTATTATTTTTTTAGTATGATGAATAGTAATTTGATTCAAATCTGATGGTTCAAAGTAAACAATATTTAAAACATTTTAAATTTTTAGAAGGGAAAATAACTGATCAGAATATTCTTTATATAGTACTTTATCAAAATACTTTTAAAACTTGATGTCTTAACAAGTTTACTTTCGTTCCTGCAGACTCTGGCTATGCGTTGATCAAACGCAAAGCTAGAATTCTCCAGGTACTTGGTAGACTTGTTCAACACCTAGTGAAAATAATGAAAACACTTTTGAAAACAGATATGGAAAGTACAATCCAAACAAATCAACCAAACCGAAACAGTTGTCTAACCATGGATCGCATATACACAATGGTTACGCCTGGATCCCCCAGGAAACAATCCGTATCCGTAAGCTTTCTCAGCCCTGCGAGTTACGCCATGATGACGAGTAAAATGCAGGATACACAATGGTTACGCCTGGATCCCCCAGGAAACAATCCGTACCCCCAGGCCGACTCAACCAGGCATTTGCGCTACTAATGCGACCTACATAGAGTGTAGGATACACAATGGTTACGCCTGGATCCCCCAGGAAACAATCCGTACCCCCAGGCCAGCTCAGCCAGGCAGTTGCGCTATGTAGTCGCGATCATAAGACCATGGAGATCACCATGGAATTCGATGGACACTCGAGTATCATATCCGGAAAACCCAAATCAAAGAGAGAGAATAATATCGATAGAATGAATCCACAGTGTGGCCACAAAGCGGATATCAAGCAGAAGGCACTTTCCATATCTTTACTTCGAAAATACGTATCATATAGTACCTTTCAAAATCACTTTCAAATATCATACTTATATAAAGTCCATTTTATATAAGATTTCATTTCAAATCAAATACTTTTCAAAATATTAGTATATCAAATCACACTTACATGGATTTTAATTATATAACATTTCATTTTACAAATTGAGTACCTTTTCAATTCAACATTTCCAATTCAACAGTTTACTTAGACAAATCAATTTATATACGTTCGATAACTCCCAAATCAAGTATTTAGTAAATCAAGGTTCTCAATTTCAAACTATTTCAATATCAATTCAGCTTCAAAATCATATATGATTTCACCAAATCATTTCTTCCAAATTACATATACTCAGTTTCAAAGTTTCTTAAAACAATAGATTTAGAAAATAATCCAAATTTCCAAATCTACAAAATTTAGGTCAAATAAATTCATTTCCATTTCAAACATGTATTCACTTCAAAAATCATAGTACTTTCAAAGTTATAAATCTTTCGAAACCAAATACTTGAAATCATTTCACTTTGAAAATCATAACATTTGAAATCATAAAACACTCCCTTGATTCTTTACATTTCACAAATTTATTCAATTAAACTTAAATCTAAAATTTTCAAATTTTAATTCAATTCAAACCATCAGTTCAATTCACTTAATATTTTTTATAGATTTGATCCACAAAATAAATTATTCAGTCTTAAATATATTTCAAGGCTTAAATATTCCATATTTCAAGACTAAATTTTATAATTTTGTATATCTCAAATTTTACTTCATTATTACTTAGTGTTGAAATATTTATTTCATAAATCCATTGTTTTTAAATAAACTCAAATTACAGGTAAACCAAATATCCTTTCATACTAATACAAGCTTCAATTATTGATTTACCAAAATCAATGGTTTTCAAAATCATTTTATACTTACGTAAAGTTTATCTTATATAAGGATCAAAATTTTCAAAAAAATAATTTCACTGCATGAAAAGCCATATGGGATTGAACATCTTTGCTTACTAAAAGATTTTTAATTAAGAATAGTTTTGTATATAAAATAGTTTGTATGAAAAATAGAATAAAACGGTTAGTTTAAGAAGAATAATAGAAAAATGGTTTTGAAAAATGGTTTTAAATTTGATAGTAGTTTTTCATAAAAGAAAAATTCCAATTAAATTACGAAGATATCCAACCCAACAACTTTCAATTTCAGCGTCAAGTATACCAATGATATTAGGATATAAGATGTACATATGTCATCATTTCGCAGCATTACATTCGATTGCTCGCTCGATCACACAAGTTCGCTTTCAAACTAGTATTGTCCATTCGACTTCCCTAATGCGGACTTCGATATGGTTTCTCAACTAGAAGCCATCAGTCTCCTTGCATAGCCATATACTATGATAGAGAATTCTAGAATCAAGCCCAAAATCCATATCAAATATTCACCATCAAGAATCAAATGAAAAATCCTAATACAAAATGGTGTAATTCACCTCGAACTTGTGTACTCAAACTTGGATCAAATTAATTATGCGAATAAAACAGCATACGTACAACTTATATATCTATTCCAACTTGTTAAATAAATAGTTTCATAAAGATGTTACTAAGTTAAAACATTTAAAACCAAATTTTTCTCAAACATTTGTAGACTGATTTTTTTTATCCAAAACATGTCAAAACTAAATTTCATATTAGTATAATTCAAAATAATCTTATTTATTTACTTAACAAAACAGTTTCAACTTATACAAATCATATTATTTCATACTTGAAACATACAAACTAAACTTATATTCTTTATCAAATACCTTATACCTTTCAAATTTTCTTAGCTTTGAAAAGTTAACCTTGATTTGGAAGTGCTCGACCCTTCAAAATAGTTGAAGAAATCATATTTTCAATCCAAGAGTTGGAACACTAAATCGGTAAATCAATTTCAAAAGTTAGGTTTCAAAATCTGAAACTCGAGGACTAAACACCGGCTTACTTTAAATCTTTTCAAATATATATACAGATCGATCTTTCGAATATCAAACCATACTTCGAAATATGAAATCAAAATTGGTTTCACAAAATCACTCGCATAGCAAAGCTACTAGAGTGGCCTCTCCCTCACTCAGAAACTCGAAAATCAATGTCGATGATGCATGCATTCATCATCGAAATTATTTTCCAGCGACATAAGTGAGTCCTGGACTTCAATTAACTTTGAAAAACTTCTTTGAAATTCCTTCGAAATCATTGAAATTCATTCGAATACATTTGAAACATTTCTTATTTGAATATATATATATATATATATATCTTTAAATCATATTATTATTATATATTTTCTAAAATCTGAAAAACGATTTCAAAACACCGGAATTCGATTCCTCGAAATTCAAATTCAAAACCCTTCAGTTATAAATCATTTTTGTATAAATCAAGTTCTTATAAAATTTTCAAAATTTCTAATCCTTTCGTAATTTCAAATTTTCATTTTTGAAAGGTAAATAATCCTTATCGAAAACATTTCACCTTTATATATAAAAATATAGCCATCCTTAATAATTTCGATGTATGCATAATATCAAAATACAACCAAACACAAATTTCCAAAGGATGATTCAAGGAAGGATTTCAAACAAACAAAGATTCAAAATTAGAGGAACTCTAATCAAATAGAATTCTAGTTCGAAGATAAACTCAAACGAAGATGAGATAATTTAATTACCAAATAGAGGATAGATAAGCCTATATAAATCACGGGCGAACTTAACCGGTCAACCGAGACTTTAGGAATATAATCATTACGGAAATTAAGGCAAATTGACCTTCGATCGCTAGAGATAGAATCTGGGTAGAGCAGGAGATAGATAGCATCGACATCCGAGGATATAAAAATCTTCAGTGAATCAATGCCAATTGTAAAGGAGTTTCACCCCTTTACAAATCATTCAAAGATTTACGGAATCACCGCTCTTTAAAGAAGTCGTTCCAAAGTAGAGTTATGGAATGCTCCAAAATTAAAAGGAAAAATGGGGAAAACAAAACTGGATTCCAGAACAAGTGGGAGTGTTCCAAAGTTCAAGGAATCCTAGTCGATAAGAATCTTAACCAAGATATTTCTAACAAGGTGGATACCGAAGAGATGAAGTTTAGAAAATCTTGATTTCCAAATAAGAACATTTTTATACCAAAATAATCTTTGAAAATCCTTTAAAAATCATTTGGAAATCATTTTATACTTCGAAAATACGTTCTCTCACAAAGAAAAGATTCTGAGATTGATTTCACTCATTCTAGGGTATTTCTACCCTAACTCTAATGAGTTTTTGCTCCGCGGGCTAAGGTTTGCCTAAAACCAAAGCTCTGATACCAACTGTAACAACCCGATATTTTCAGCCATTTGCATCCGCACATGTCGGACTTGAATTGCTCAAAATACCGCGTTGTAAATAAATTTGGAGCAAATGAAATACAATCACAGAATCACAGACAGAGAAATATTAGAATAACTCGCAGCGGAAATAAAAATACCATAGTAGTTCATGAAGCTACTATAACAAACTCTCAAAACATAATACATAATATTAGTCTGAGAACATATACAATAGAATCACAAATACATAGAAGTTATAAATACCAGAGCTGAAATGGAACAACTGAAACTGAAAGGAAATAGATAACTAGACAAGCAAAATCTCCAGCGATTCCTAGCTCCAGAAAAGAAATCCAAAGCTAAGCTGTAAATACTCAGGCTGACCCGAGCGTAAAGTAAAACATAAAACACTCGAGTCAGGACAATATATACCTATATAATGTAAACCAACTCAAGTGAACTGTATAGAAATGCACAATAACTTAAAGGATGCTTGGGATCGCCCATCCTTTAAGAATCAGTTAAACTATAAATTAATTACATCCTGTGGTTAAAAATTTCAAAATGGTATTTATACTTCAAAATCAAATATAATTTCAAAATTCAATATCATTCAAAAATCATATCTTCCAAACCACATTCATTTTTATTTAATTTAAATACCATTACAAAACACATTTCAAAATAGTTTATATTTCGAAACAAATTACTTCATTTTAAATCATAAAATTAAGTTATTATATTTAATAATTAAATTATTAAATTTCCAAAATTTTAGTCTTTCAAAATTCATTTATTCACTTAATTTATTAAAACAGATGAAAATTCAACTTTCGCAGCATTTAGAAATTGCTACGGAAAGTTACATTCAAAACAGTTCAATTTAACAAAAGATAGCTTTTAAAAATGCTGTAATAGGGTTACTGTAACGACCCGTAAATTTTTGATAATTAAAATAACTAATTTAATAAGTTTTCGTGATTTAATGTTAGAAAAAAATTTGTAATTCGTTTGAAATAATAATAACTGGAATGAATTGCAAAAATAACTATCCAAGTGATGAAAAATAAAAGCTATTTATTGAATGCCTTTGCAATCAATAGTTGAATAGGATAATAAATGTTGAATTGATTAGGTATAATAAAGAAATTGATTGATAAGAAAATCTATTTAAATCAGATATTGAATATTGAACAGGTAAATTGTTTAAATTAAATATTTAAAACTTATTGAATAATTGAATAACCGAAAAATGAAATTAGTGTTCTAAATTGTGAATTGGTTTTAAGGGTTGGATCTTATAAGTTCGATTTCAATACTTCAAAAGATAATGAATTATTGGATAAGCGAAATTGTTAAATTAAATACTTGGGAATTATTGAATAATTTAATAATGGGAATTGAATAACCGTATAGTGGAAATAGTTGTTCCATAATTCTAATTCGTTTCAAAAGTTAAATTTTTAAGTTCGTTTTGAGTATTTCAAAGGATGGTGATTTAAGTATAATCAAATTTGTTAAATTTAATATTACAAAGGTTTGAATAATTAAATTCCGAAGTTGATATGATTAATATGATATTGGAATTTAATATATGAAAATAGAGTGAATAATTTAAATTTGATTTGATATGATTCAAATTGGTTTCCCAAGTGAATGTAAGTTATATTAGGATTATAATAGAGTTAATAAGATTTTAAAATTGGAATTTATTGGATAATTGAATAACGGGTTTAATATGATTAAAAATGATTTGTAAAATTTATTTTATCATACTAAAGTAAGAATGATGTTGTATAACTTTTAAAAACGAATTAAAAGTAAATTTGTGAAAACTGAATATTTTATTATTTAATTATCAACTGGAAAATAGCCTATTTTTGAACAGTCTCAGAATTGGACGAAACTAGTTCCATTGGATCCGTAATAGTTAGTTATTATCGGATTTCAATTTTCGTAGCAATCGGAGTTGTCGATTGACCGTGGCAGCTCGAAACGCATCGAAATTGTTTTAATATTAATTTAACGAGTTAAAATAGTCAATTTTCAAACAGTCTCGGATTTCGACGAAACCAGTTTCATCGGATCCGTAATGTGATATTATTATAAGATTTCAAATTTCGTGTCAATTGGATTTACCGTTTGTCCGGGGCGAGCCAAAACGCCTAGAAATTCATTTAATCGGTTTAATTTAAATTTGATCGGTTATTTTCCGTAACTCGCACAGATGATCAAATTAGCTTCCGAAACCTGTTCCATTGTGTCCGGAACGCGGGATAAACTCTAGGAACGTCAGTTACCGCGCGTAAATCGGAGTTCGGGAATCCCGAACGAATAGTATTTGTCGTTTCCTATAAATAGCCTTTTTCCACAAAAAAAAAAAAAAAAGTGAGAAACCCTAGTTAATGGCCGGCCGCCTCTTATACCATCAATGGCCGATATACATCTTCCTTCCCCCTCCAATTTCTTCCAATCCATCATCCTATACCAAAAACTCCCAACAAGAAAAACGTAGAGAGCATCGATATCTCTCTATCCAACGGTTATGATCGGGAAAGAAGCAGTGGATCGTCGGCAATCCTTGCTCAAAGGTGCCGCGTTCGTGCACGAAATTCAAGAGCAAGGGGCGACCCGGCGGCACGTGGCTTCGGCCGAAGGTAGTGCTCGTGTGGGCGCTTCAAACCATGGTGGCCGATCATCGTATCGTCGAGCGTGGGTCGAGCGGCTATTAGGGTTTAGTGGACGTTTTGGGTTCGGCTTCACTGTGCGCGAACGAAGATGGAAGAAAGGGGTTTGGGAGGCCACGATCGTGGATTTGCTGAATGTGCGGCCGGATATGTTTTAGGGTAAATATAAAAGAGATTAGTTAAAGTTAACTTTATTTAAATCGTATAAACTTTGTAATAGCGTAACTTATTCATACGAGGTCGGATTCGGACGGAACTTTTTGCGTTGGAATCGTATGGATGAGCACTACGCTATGGAGTTGCATTGGAACCGTTTGGAGCTCATCAAAATTTTGGGTTAAATCGAACGTCGTTCGATTTGATTTAAAATCGTAAAAAATCAAGGTGAGTGTTTTATAACGCTCACAACGTACTAAATATCTTTATGCTAGTTAAATTTGATATTATGAAGTGTTATGATTTTATTTGTCGTTGTTTGATAAAAAATTAATTGTCATATAGCTTGTCATTTGAATTAACCGTTGAAAAAATTAAATTGACAGTTAAATTGAAATTAAAATTGAATGGCGATTAAATTACCTGACATTGATAACTATGAAACTGCCATGAATTGTATTGTTTATTGGATGATGTATTTTGATGGATGCTATTGGTTGATAATTGAATGTTTGGATGTTTATTTGCTTACATATATCCTGTTATGCATACATATGATACTGTGATTTAATTTAAGAAATATATACTCATCCCTGACATTTAATTGAAATAAATAATTACTTGGCCATATGATAGAAAATTATATACGGACACCGAACTGGCTAAATTAATAAAAAAAAATTAAATCGTCGATTTGAAATTTATTTAAATGTCTGATTTAGAAGTTATAAATAGAAATCAATTTGTAGAAATCGAATTTATCGGAAAATTGAGTTTGAAATGTTGAAATAGATTTTGGTTAAAAGAAATTGTTAAATGATTTAAGTTGAGACTTTGAAATTTAAAATTTGGTTATGATTGAATTTCGAAAATTTATTCGTTTTAAAAGATTGAACCTTAATTCGAGCTTTGAACATTTCTAAGTAAAAGTGATATAAAAATGATATTTTGAAATTGAGTTTGAAATTGAATCATATTTGAAATTTGGATTTAGATTTGAGTATTGACGCATAATTGTGTTAAGTGGTATAAATTGGTATTTTAAAAATAAAGCTAAAAATCGATACATATTGAAATTGAATAAGTTGAAGGTGAATGTAAAATCGAATTAATTTGAAGTCAAAGTTGACGTTGAATTGAATTGAAATCGAAATTGAAATCGGTAGAATGGAAATTGAAATTGATTTGAATTGAGAAGTTATAATTGAAATGGATTGATTTTGAAGCTGCTTTATTTTGTTTTTCAAATTACTCGGTTATATAAACCATTTTGAATACTTAAACTATTTAATCTATTTTAAATCTACTTAACCCAATTTAAATTATTTTAAATTAAATTTATCTATTTCTAATCCATTTTAAGATTTTAAAGTATTATAACTATTTTAATTATTTAAAACTACTTTTAAGCTACTTAAAACTATTTTCTAAAATCCTAATCTGGTCAATAAGGTGAAATGTGTATATTTAAATCTTGAATTTAAATACGAATTGAGTTAAATGAAGTTGCAACCTAAATTGAAATTCGAAATGATTTTGAAATCGAAATGAGATATTGATGTGAAAAATGATTTTTGAAACGAAATCCTACATTTGAATAGATACGATGATATTTGAAATGGACTTGCTTTTTGAAGCGAATATGATATTTTGATATCAATTATGAATCGATTTGAAATATAAAAGAGCCAACGGTGTAATAATACGTAGTTATTAAAGAGACCGGGATCAGATATGGACATACTCACTGTCGATACCGAACACCACTTTAATAACTATTATACGCGGAGTGTTGATCCAGAATGAAGTGGATGGTTTGGTGAACGCGTTGATTGAAGAAAGAGAACGATATTGGATGACCCCTGACATGACTAAAACAGGAGCCGCGTCGGGCCATTGGGGTTCGCCACCTCTAGCGGACACGCTTCTTCGATACCATTTCTATTACATTTGTGATTCGATTTGGATGCACCCCTTGATTTGGGAGTGTTGTTTCGCGGTGTTGGGGTAGCTGCTGGCTATGCCCAACATCAGTCCGGATCACGCAACTACTAGTATCCTAGTTGGTATCGCCTCATGTACCTTGTCATACTGATTATCCTATTCGCGACCACTACGTTTTGATTTGTACCTTGAGTATATGGATTGTCCTCTGGTGACTTCCGGTTTTGGGGAAACTACGGTCATGTATATGCTTTTGGGAATATAAAATGTGTTAAGGGGGATTATGGTAACGCCTTAACGCTATTTTGATACTTTATATTACTGATAGGCATTATCTACTTAGCGTATATTACCACATAGTAGATAGTTTCACGGATCCTTGAGAGATGGAAAATCCCGTAACATCTTTTGAGTTATTGCACGCACGTAGACACTGGATATGAGATGTCAAACCCCGTAAACATCTTTAACGCCGTTACATTCATATTTATTTACGATTGATTTAACTTTCATAAGGATATTTTAGTCCTGACTCGAGTGTTTTGTCTTTTCATTACGCTCGGGTCAGTCCTGAGTTTTTCAGATTTTTGAAGATCTATTCTGGAGGATGGAGACGAAGATTTGGTATACTATTACTATTATTACCCTTGCATCATGCTATCTGCTGCATTATTTTAATTGTTCTGTTGTATATGTATAAACTCTGATAAATGTTGTATAAATAATTGTCAAAGTATAGTAGACAGCTTCATGAACTGTTTATTTGACTATTATATTTTATCGTTCCGCTGCGAGATTCTGTGTTGTTTCATTTTCTTTATTTCTCTTTCTTTTCTTTTCTTATTCACCCCAATAACTATCTGCCCTTTTGAATGGTTTGGAATCGACATGTGTATTTGATCGTCTATTTAAACTGTCCAAAAAGGCAGGTCGTTACAGTTGGTATCAGAGCTTTGGTTTAGCGATAAACCTTGGCTCTAGTGGGGAATAGCTCATTGAAATAGAGGTAAACTATATGAATGAGTTGAGTGTATATGAGAGAGCGTATTTTTTAGTGATATAAAATGTTTTATATTGTGTCGGTTGATTTGTTGAGTGGCTTATGGATTCTGGTCAATACGAGTAATTAACGTCATTGACAGGGATCTCTAAACACTTAAACAGAACAACTCGACATAGTATTGTTTGAAATTGGGTAAATGAAACAATTTTTCCCTAATTATATTTTGTATATAAAGAATTTATTTCAAAATTTATTGTGGTCAATCTAGCTTATTTGGTTGTTGGAAATGAAATATTGGCTATTAACATTAATCTGATATTGTAATTTAAATAAATAAGGTGAATTACAAAAGGAAAATGATAAAACACTTGTGGAATGTTTTAAGAAAGAAAATCCTATAAGAATGTTTTATAAAGGTGACTTATAAATTAAAATAGATTTAAATTGGAAAATATTGAATTAAGACCCGGAGATCTTGAAAATGGTTACAAAGTTTTGAAGAAATATATTGTAATATTAGTTGAAAAATATTTATGAGAAATATTTTGAAAGGGTTTAAAGAAAGGAATCAATTCAGTACTCCTCTCTTATGTCGCTGGAAAATAATTTCGGTGATGACTGCGCAGCATCATCGACGTTCATTTTCGAGTCTCAAAGTGGGGGAGACTTCTAAGAAGCTTAGCTTATCTTCAAAATTATTTTGGGTAAATGGATTTTGGTTTAAACTCCAAAGGTATGATTTAATATATTAAAGATATAAGTATATATGTTTATTTCAAATGATTTGAAAAGAACCGGGCATTTAAATTTCTAAGTTCTGTTAATTAGTAATTTTCAAATTATTTGAATGAAATGTGAATAACCAAAATTTATAAAATAAGAGGATTAAGATATCTAAGCTTATGTTTTGGGAAACCTTTAAAGTTGAAAGGTAAAGAGGATTTAAACAAATTAAATTTTTGAACATTCTAATTAAGTAAAATGAAATTCTATAAATTCGTATAATACCAAAAATTACATTCTGATAACATATAACAAGACTTACCAAATGTTAAAAGTTAAAATGATGTTTCGGATATGTAATGAGATATTGTATAGATAAACAGAACTTGAAAGTAATTGAAATATACAAGTAAGGAAAACTCAAAAAGGAATTAAAATGTATATAAATGGAAAATTTGGTTGTGATAAAAATTTTAAAAACTTAAATATAACATGAAATGATGAATGGATAAATGGAACAAGTAAGTGAACTTAAGAAAGAAGATAAATGAATTGTATAATATCTTTTGTAAATTGGTTATAGAAAATAAATATAAATTGCATAGAAAAAAATAATAATTGAATTTGCAACCTTTAAGATAACTGTAAGCTAAGAAAAAGTCATTTATGAGAGGTTAGACTTTTATAGGATGATTAATAAACTAAAGTGCCGGTTAATAAAATGTTTCACAAATAAATTCGTTATTAACTGAAATTTTGAAAATGAAATAAAAGAAAACAAAGGAATTTCTTATAGCTAAGAATCAATTGGAAAATGAAATTGAATTTAATTAAATTACATAGAATGATTAAAATGAACTTGAGTAAGTAAATTCTATGATATAATGTTTGAGAAAAGATGATGTTAAGGAATATGCTATGTAAAGAAATGATTATACTAACTGAATAATGGACTGTGAGTAATTAAGTGGGAAAAAAAAATAGAAGTCAATAAAATAATTTAGTATAGATAAATTGGATAGAAATCTATTCTGGAGGATGAAGACGAAGATTTGGTATACTATTACTATTATTACCCTTGCATCATGCTATCTGCTGCATTATTTTAATTGTTCTGTTGTATATGTGTAAACTCTGATAAATGTTGTATAAATAATTGTCAAAGTATAGTAGACAGCTTCATGAACTGTTTATTTGACTATTATATTTTATCGTTCCGCTGCGAGATTCTGTGTTGTTTCATTTTCTTTATTTCTCTTTCTTTCCTTTTCTTATTTACCCCAATAACTATCTGCCCTTTTGAATGGTTTGGAATCGACATGTGTATTTGATCGTCTATTTAAACATTCCAAAAAGGCAGGTCGTTACAGTTGGGAGGTAATACGTGAGATTGTACGTATATTATTTTATTTGCATAACGATTTGATCCAAACTCGAGCACAAAATTTCGAGATGATTTATATTGATCCAAGTTATGATTTTCACTCGATTTTCGACAGCGAACCCTAGATATGGATTTTTAATTTGATTCTGGAATTCTCTATCATAGTATATGGCTATGCAAGGAGAGTAACATTTTCCAATCAAGGAACCAAATATGAGTCCTCACTAGAGAGTCGTGTGAACGATACTAGTTTGGAAGTGAAATTGTGTGATCGAATAAGCGATTAGATTTGATATTGCTCACAGATGATATATGTACGGCTTACGACTTAATTAAAGTTAATATTGGAAATATATGATGCCAAATATAAAATGATTCTTTTAAAATTATATAACAGGATATATATATAAAAGAGATAAACCAAATTGAATGTAAAATTAAAATTTTGGTTATGTGGGGTATGATTTGGTTGTTATATGATTGCTAGTTGATTGTATATATAATTCATTAAGTGTTAATGAAATTGAAAGCTATAAGTTATTGAAATCAAATTGGAAGTTAAATGAATTTAAATAGAATTTAATTTGATTCAAATTGGAAGTGAACTAATGTAAATATAAATTAGGGAATTTTAACTAATTGAATTGAGAATGAATGTTAGTAAGATCCAACGTTAATGAATCAACTATGATTAAAATTGAAATCCAAGTCAATAAATATTAATGAGAAGTGAATTTATATTGATTGGTTATGGATTTGTTGGATGATACTTGATTGATGGTTGCATTTGTTGTTTTGTGCATTTGCTATGTTGGCACATGTAGTTGTTATGTTGCTATATGATGTATATTGATACTATTTTCATATATGCATGATTCTCATTATTTGTTGAGTGTTTAGTAGGTGCAGATTGCGCTTGCTTCGCATTTGGAGCTCGCTTTCGTGCTATATTAGTCGTATATGCTCGCTAATAAAATAGAAGGTACATGTTTATTTTGTCATTGGATTTGGTGATTTTTGGATGAGCCACTTGGCTTTTGATTTTCTTTTGTTGGTTTGGGGCCCATAGAGGCATTTTGTAGTTGTACAGATCGAGCCGCGTAAAGGAGACTCTGCCGAAATTTTCCGTAAAATCCGGGTGTTAGAATAATTTTCAAGTTTTAAAATTTTTATAACTTGTTTTGATAACTAACTTTTAAAGTTAGAAAGGCGTTTGGAATAACTTAGTAAAAGTGTAGTAATGACTTTATAAGTGGAATTACATTGTTTTATAAGTTGGTAACTTTGAGATAAATATACCTAAGGTTGAATTCTATACTTAGTTCCTTTTCCCTTCTCTTTCCTTTTCGGGGACGAAAAGTTTTGAGTGGGGGAGAATGTAACGACCCGTAAATTTTCGATAATTAAAATTACTAATTTAATAAGTTTTCGTGATTTAATGTTAGAAAAAAATTTGTAATTCGTTTGAAATAATAATAACTGGAATGAATTGCAAAAATAACTATCCAAGTGATGAAAAATAAAAGCTATTTATTGAATGCCTTTGCAATCAATAGTTGAATAGGATAATAAATGTTGAATTCATTAGGTATAATAGAGTAATTGATTGATAAGAAAATCTATTTAAAATCAAATATTGAATATAGAACAGGTAAATTGTTTAAATTAAATATTTAAAACTTATTGAATAATTGAATAACCGAAAAATGAAATTAGTGTTCTAAATTGTGAATTGGTTTTAAGGGTTGGATCTTATAAGTTCGATTTCAATATTTCAAAATATAATGAATTATTGGATAAGCGAAATTGTTAAATTAAATACTTGGGAATTATTGAATAATTTAATAACGGGAATTGAATAACCGTATAATGGAAATAGTTGTTCCATAATTCTAATTCGTTTCAAAAGTTAAATTTTTAAGTTCGTTTTGAATATTTCAAAGGATGGTGATTTAAGTATAATCAAATTTGTTAAATTTAATATTACAAGGGTTTGAATAATTAAATTCTGAAGTTGATATGATTAATATGATATTGAAATTTAATATATGAACATAGAGTGAATAATTTAAATTTGATTTAATATGATTCAAATTGGTTTCCTAAGTGAATGTAAGTTATATTGGGATTATAATAGAGTTAATAAGATTTTAAAATTAGAATTTATTGGATAATTGAATAACGGGTTTAATATGATTAAAAATGATTTGTAAAATTTATTTTATCATACTAAAGTAAGAATGATGTTGTAGAACTTTTAAAATCGAATTAAAAGTAAATTTGTGAAAATTGAATATTTTAATATTTAATTATCGACTGGAAAATAGACAATTTTTGAACAGTCTTAGAATTGGATGAAACTAGTTCCATTGGATCCGTAATAGTTAGTTATTATCGGATTTCAATTTTCGTAACAATCGGAGTTGTCGTTTGACCGTGGCAGCTCGAAACGCATCGAAATTGTTTTAATATTAATTTAACGAGTTAAAATAGTCATTTTTCAAACAGTCTCGGATTTCGACGAAACTAGTTCCATCGGATCCGTAATGTGATATTATTGTAAGATTTTAAATTTCGTGTCAATTGTATTTACCGTTTGTCCGGGGCGAGCCAAAACGCCTAGAAATTCGTTTAATCGGTTTAATTTAAATTTGATCGGTTATTTTCCGTAACTCGCACAAATGATCGAATTAGCTTCCGAAACCTGTTCCATTGTGTCCGGAACGTGGGATAAACCCTAGGAACGTCAGTTACCGCGCGTAAATCGAAGTTCGGGAATCCCGGACGAATAGTATTTGTCGTTTCCTATAAATAGCCTTTTTCCACAAAAAAAAAAGGTGAGAAACCCTAGTTAATGGCCGGCCGCCTCTTATACCATCAATGGCCGAAATACATCTTCCTTCCCCCTCCAATTTCTTCCAATCCGTCATCCTATACCAAAAACTCCCAACTAGAAAAACGTAGAGAGCATCGATATCTCTCTATCCAACGGTTATGATGGGAAAGAAGCGGTGGATCGTCGGCAATCCTTGCTCAAAGGTGCCGCGTTCGTGCATGAAATTCAAGAGCAAGGGGCAACCGGGCGGCACGTGGCTTCGGCCGAAGGTAGTGCTCGTGTGGGCGCTTCAAACCATGGTGGTCGATCATCGTATCATCGAGCGTGGGTCGAGCGGCTATTAGGGTTTAGTGGACGTTTTGGGTTCGGCTTCACTGTGCGCGAACGAAGATGGAAGATAGGGGTTTGGGCGGCCACGATCGTGGATTTGCTGAATGTGCGGCCGGATATGTTTTAGGGTAAATATAAAAGAGATTAGTTAAAGTTAATTTTATTTAGATCGTATAAACTTTGTAATAGCGTAACTTATTCATACGAGGTCGGATTCGGACGGAACTTTTTGCGTTGGAATCGTATGGACGAGCACTACGCTATGGAGTTGGATTGGAACCGTTTGGAGCTCATCAAAATTTTGGGTTAAATCGAACGTCGTTCGATTTGATTTAAAATTGTAAAAAATCAAGGTGAGTGTTTTATAACGCTCACAACGTACTAAATATCTTTATGCTAGTTAAATTTGATATTATGAAGTGTTATGATTTTATTTGTCGTTGTTTGATAAAAATTTAATTGTCATATAGCTTGTCATTTGAATTAACCGTTGAAAAAATTAAATTGACAGTTAAATTGAAATTAAAATTGAATGGCGATTAAATTACCTGACATTGATAACTATGAAACTGCCATGAATTGTATTGTTTATTGGATGATGTATTTTGATGGATGCTATTGGTTGATAATTGAATGTTTGGATGTTTATTTGCTTACATATATCCTGTTATGCATACATATGATACTGTGATTTAATTTGAGAAATATATACTCATCCCTGACATTTAATTGAAATAAATAATTACTTGGCCATAGGATGGAAAATTATATACGGACACCGAATTGGCTAAATTAATAAAAAAAATTTAAATCGTCGATTTGAAATTTATTTAAATGTCTGATTTAGAAGTTATAAATAGAAATCAATTTATAGAAATCGAATTTATCGGAAAATTGAGTTTGAAATGTTGAAATAGATTTTGGTTAAAAGAAATTGTTAAATGATTTAAGTTGAGACTTTGAAATTTAAAATTTGGTTATGATTGAATTTCGAAAATTTATTCGTTTTAAAAGATTGAACCTTAATTTCGAAAATTTGGTTATGATTTAAGTTGACTCAAGACAAAGAAGTAATTGCAGAGCTACGAGCCCAGATCGTCGAGCTACGGGAGCATGATCGCCGTCGTGCTGCGCAAATAGAGCAGTTGAACCAGCGCTTGGCGGAGTATATGGAGCAGCATGAAAGGTTTCCTTCGTCGGGTGGCTCTGCAGGGGATGATGAGTGATGCTAGATATGTTCTGTTATGTTTTTTTGTCTGTATATATACACTTCGAGTGGATGATACATTTTGATGGATTGTGTATTATCTAATGTGCATTTGGATGTTGATTTTTTGTATTATGTTGGATTTGGATATGAATTTTCTGAATGAAATATTATGCATGGTTATTTATATGATTAGTGGTTTATATGTGCTCGAAAAGGAGCTGTTATGTGCACTGATGGATGTGTGGTGGCTGGAATGTGGCAGACTCAAATTCAGGGGAAAAAAACATCCAGAATCCCGACGGCTACTAACGGCTACCGATGGCTTATAGGTCATGACCTTGCAACGGCTACCGACGTCCCTCTACAGCAAATTCCGACCGTTTCTGACAGCCTCCGACGGCTATTTAGTCATACACGTTTGTCACGTGGCCATCGGAAACGATCATAGATTACCGTTGGAGGCCGTCGGAAATTTGCCGTTGTTGCCATCGGAAGTCGTTACGAAATGAGATTCGTATACCAACGGCTCTTATAACGGTTTCCGACGGCCGCCTTCGGCTAGTTGCCATTGAAAATCACTGTTGTTCTTGTAGTGTAATTGGCTTGTTAACCAGGCTGATCAAGAATCTTGCAGAAAAGCTCCTGAAAAGGTTCCGTTCTTTTCTGTTCTCATAGCACACGCAGGCTGCACTAATAGAGCAGTACTAACTGCTTTTTTTGTAAGGATTTCCCCCACATGAGATTTGATGTGGATATTACAAATACACGTGAACACTAATCAGTGCACTCAAGAGTCAAGAGACAACAAGAAGATAGTGACAGACCAAGAAGAACACAAGAACATATACACAGAGTTAAATCCAGAAATCTTAAGCTATTAAACAACATCAACTGATTTGATTCAAGCTGTGAAATGAAATCTTATCTTTTGCGTCTTCTCCTCATTGTCCAATTTCTAGATTATTAAATGGAAGGGAGTACATACTATGCGAGACATGGAAGCAATAATTCAATGGCGTAAACAAGTAATGTGTATTGATGCCATGCTAAGTTAACCAATGTATTTCACTTTGCACATGTTCTTCGTTCGAGCTCCAAATACGATGACTGAATTTCATGCCAAAATAGTTCTAATTGTGACAATAGACCATTATGAAGAAGATATATGCACCGGATTCCATACTTCTTGTTAATAAGTATCAAGTAAGCGTAGCATCTAAACTAGGTCTTTTACGTCAAGAAGGAAAAAAAAAAACCAATCAGTACATTTGTAAAGATTTTTTTTCCGCCATCAGCAATGTATGCGAATCGTTTGCATGGTGAATAACATCTTTCAGATAACCAAACATGGTATAGACTATAGTGTATGCACAATAGTCCAATATGTAAAACGACAAACTATGTAAAACTGATGGACCACTTACTACAGATATAAAAGCTAACCAACTATAGCTGAAAGTATTAATCGAAGTTTGAGATCTCGGTTTCGGTCTCAGATTCGTCTTTTGTAATTTTAGAAATTTCGATCTAATTCGTAAATTTAGAAAATTTTGATTTCGGTTTTGGATTTCAAAATTTCTTTTTCATATAATTACACATATATTAGTTTAATTGATTGAAGCAAGATATGTAAGTTATCTTTAATTGAAATATAAAATACAAATGAACAATATTGAATAGTTATGACAAGTACCATTGTCCAAGTGGTTAATTGATTCGGCTTTGGTGCAAAAGGTCACAAGTTCGAAACTTGCTTTCGAACGTTTATTGACATGGGATATGTTGTCCCAATGATTTGTTGTATATAAAGTACCATTTCAAAAAAAAAAATTGATTAGTTATAATTATTTATAACAATGATAGATATTAATTTATTACTTCGTATTTAACTTTCTTAGTTCCACACTATTCATATATTTTGTGATTTTGCATATTTTCAAAATTAAATTATCAAAATTTGAATATTTATATATTTGAAACTCGATAATTCTTTTTTATTTTCTTTTATACAAATTGAATTTCAATGGTTTTTATATTGAACCAGAGTTTCTGTTTGATTTTGTTTCGGTCACTACTGAAACCGAAACGGAACAAGCGGAATCACGGTGTTTCTTTCGAAACCTCAAACTTTGGTATTAAAATATCTATGTAGGACCATGCAAATAATGTTGCATCAGCTCAAGTTCGACTTTTGACGAAAGAGTTATGTAAACCATCTGATATAAAAGTTATATTCTGATTACCTACTTATTTAGTACAAAGTGAATTACAGTTCCAAGGCTGAAGGTGTTTTATCAGTCAGCGAAAATATTCTAAAGAGGCACTACAAAATACAAAACGCTAACAAAAACAGTCCGGAGAAACAAGAGTATGTTGCTGTAAGAAAATGGTAATAGAATTATCCGATTTATTTACAATATACTTATTACACCATTAATGTGCACTGGAGATCTATGGAAAGGAAAACGGTCAAATAACACGCATGTCAAAATTTCGATACTTGGGAAAATTGGGCTAATTATACACAGATTAGAGCAATATTATGTAGATACAAGTGTAAACGGCTAGTTTGTTGGCATAAGGCATTTAAACATTAGTAATTAGTAAATATGAACAAACATAAAATCAAGGAGGTTCTGTTAATATAAAGGGGAAATAAATGGCAATAAACAGAGGTGAAAATGAAATGATCCTGAACTATAATCTTTATTTCATGCAAATGCATTTGCTACTTCCACTTAAGCACTCGGTATTGCCATTTACCTTAGAGAGAGTTCTCAGTATATGATGTAAATTAAGATTCTCCAAAAAAAAAATCGTAGCCGTAATAATGATTCCAAGTCTAACATTTCTACCTAGAGCATCAGTCAAATAATTAGTTTCATTATTTTCAAATTCAAATAGTAACATCAAATAAGATATAGTGCAATAATTGGGCAAGATTCAACCACTTTGGAACAGACCGCTGAACAAAAAGGAATGTCTATTAAGGCTTGTAAAACAGACCATACAAAAACAACACATTCCTGTAACTATATGGTTAGGTAGGATAATGATTAAATATTATGTAGCTTAATGTCAGCCATGCACCATCTCTTCTTCACCAATATGACATACCCAATAATTGATATAATATTCCAACTCCAAGCATCACGAAGAATCTCTGATACAGTGAATCATATATAGCTTCATATCCATGGTATGCCACAAAATATATCTTTGATATTTGAAACAAGATAATATATGTTTAGAAGTATAGAAACTGTGTGTATTGTACAACTGCATTGTGGCAAGACAAGGACAAAATAAAAGCCTAAACTATTTTTCAGTCTCCTATGGGAATGACTAGGGAATGCCACAGAAATATAAGTTGAGCATATATCTGGTACTATTACAAGAACTTCTCTATTCAATCATTAATGGCCAAATTCTCCAATATAGTTTGGTCAAACGTTAGCCTGCCATCTTTATGATAAAATTACAGAATTGTCAAATATAGTTCGGTCAATCGTGCATGGGAGTGAATAGAGCAGACACGTATCGTTTTGAATACAATCAGTATATTTTTGGAAAATTATACATAGCTTTAACTAAAAGATGCTGATGCCGTACCTAATATTCAACCAGTGATAACTGTTAGGTTAAGATTTGCAAAAAAATAAAAATACTATTAATATACAGGACTTTGAAATCTTTTGTTTGGAGATTGAGAGATATACATACATCCAATAGAAGCTTATTCTTGTAAAAGCTACTCCCACTTAGTAACAAACACTGGTAACAAACCACAATTAAAAATTGATGCGTTTATTAGTATCTAATGACTTACGACACAATCATATGGATGTTGCAATCTATAGCTATAGCTGAACACCGATAGCTGACAACTCTATGTGATAATAACATAACTAGCATGCATGTTTGATTGATTGGATTGAAATGGGTAGGAATGATTAGAAAAATAATTTGCACCAAAGACATAATATAACTGCAGAAATGTTCTTCAATGAACTCTTAATATGTGTGAATGTGAAATCACTTTGCGAAATAGATACTAACACTTAACTATATTTAGTTATTTTACTCAGTTGCAAAACTTCACTTCAAACCAGTGTGTTGTTTTGCACAGGGCAAGGAATGGTTTATTAGATGAATAAGTAGTATATAATTTTGATTTTTCAAATTTTTTTTTTGGTTTAAATTTTGATTGGAATTGGTTAAATGGATTATGTCATAATTCTTTACGACGCAGAATAGCACGAACTTTTTGAAGTCTTGGCACACATCACACACATCTTTTGGAATTATTAAGCATGTATTAAAAGGCTATTGATTAATTTTAAATCATAATTAAATAAATAAAACTGATATGCTTTGAATAACTTTTACTGAAATATGCCCAACTAAAACAAATTTTTTAATCAATTTCCAGGAATATTATTAGACATAATTGTAACACTTCTAAAATGCTGCCTCCAGCAAGAATCGAATTTAGGCATTCATTGCTGACTAAATTAAATTAGTGTTCTCTGCATGATTCTAACTTGTGCGACAGTGATTCCACTATAAAGCTTTATTTATACGTCGCAAGAAAAACACAGTAAAGCTACATAAATACCTAGTCTTCACCTCAAATCAATCATCAATGTCGAAGCCTTTTAAGAAGCAAAATCTCATGCTTTATCATGGCTCATGATAGAGAGGTGACCAAGTTAGGAGCAATATCTTCGTTATTGAGGTATTGACCGTTACAGTAACGTTACAAGCATAGTAATTTCGAGAACAAAACTCAATCTAAAAGCCAATATATGAAATAATAGAAGACATCATTTGCAACATCTCACTCAACTATATACGTATAAATAAGAAAACTATATGCACAAAAATAAAATATTCAAACAAATTAATCACATTTTCAAATCGATGCCATCAAAACATGTTATAACATCCAAAAAACATTCAAATGCTAAAGTATACTCACTCTCGTCGTTGAGTCATATTTATATTAGAAGGTATAAACATCATTATTTACATGTATAATAAGACCTACTGCGACTTCATTGCCTTCTTGTACCCATCCATGTTCATTTCGTCAAACATATACTTTTTGTCTACTCATGCAAGTAACTAAGAGTACAATTAGGAAAAAATTCGGATCAGGACAAACATACTGGTGTGTCATTCTACTACAACATTAAGTACGAGGATAAATAATTGCATACTTAAAAATACTGGAGGTCCGAACCGACTGATGTTGAAGAATCAGCAAAAGGAAATCATATGATGAAACTACACGCATAAAATAGTGGAGGTCCGAACCGATTGATGTTGAAGAATCAGCAAAAGGAAATCATATGATGAGACTACATGCATAAAATAGTGTACAAAATACCAAAATATCAGTGGAAGTTACCGTCCGATAGCTTGGATCAACGGACACGAAAGAAGCGATCTCTCTTATACACTGCTTTGGGTCAGTACGGATACATTTCAATAACTGAATACATCTGACATAATACGTATCTCGTCTCGACGTAAGAAAATAGGTATTATTTTAGACATATTCAGGTATTAAAATGTATCTGCATTGATCAAAAGTAGTGTATATGGGAGATTACTCTTTCTATACTCATTGATCCGAGTTATCAAACTGTAAACTCCCTCTGATATTTCTATCACTGGAGTCGAGACGTTACAGATTAGTATCAAAGAAGAGGCAGTGAACATATAGTAGTTGCTTCCTTTGCTGTCCGCTAATGAATATATTCATAATAGTGTTGAAGTGACAAAAGATGAAGGTGAGAAAAAGCAGACTGCCACGGTGATGGAACTTTGATTTCCACGAGTTCGGAGAAAGAATGAATTAAGTAACAGTGTTTTTCTTACATTACTCATAAAATATAAACAAAACATGTTAGCTATGGGTCCCTCTACTTTCTTAACAAGTCAAGTATGATACGTAAAAAAATATGGTATGCTAACTTGTTTATCACTTGGTCACTCCGATTGCTGAATAATGTTTATCGCAAAAACAAAAACACATTTACTTATTTTATTGTTTGAGAAAATAAGCATATGTAGAATTATTCAATAAAACAATATCGTCAAATGCTTCGTTATTTGTTTAGAAGTTGAATTTTGAAATAAAAGCTCATAACTTTTGTTCCGCAAATAAATTTCTACTCACACCTTATAGCAGTAGATGAAAACCTTAAAAACTATATCACCTTTTTTTCATTATAAGCATTGCCTTTGTGCAGCATATAAGCCTTGAGTGTCATACGTGTTTTGCGTGTTATGTGCAACATTTGAGTGCATCATTTCATTTGTGACACGCCTTAGGTGCAAAAGCACAATCGCCGCATTGCACCTGTTGTGCGCCATGACAGCCTTTCATAGAATTACTATTTTGTTTTGGAAAACGGTAACTGTACACCACATTCTTTGTCCCTCTACCATTTGTACATCCCTTATATGTTTGCTGTCGTTGACAAGAAAATAAAGTGGGAGACGAAAAAGAAATTGTATTCATCAGTCCCCTTTATTATTTTTATTTTCACTGTTAGCAGATAAACTTTGAACATCACTCCTGCTACATTAGAATTATTATATGGCCCCTGATCAAGAAAGTTATATAAATGGATATAGATAGGTAGATGATTATAGTTCACATATTTTACCATTTTATGGAGAATAATACTTATATTATAGTTTTTTGACAATTAAGAGAATATAGAAATGTAAAGAAAATACCAAAGAATTCTTCTATTATATATTGGACTCATGAACTATGTTACACCAAACTTTTGTGATGCCAGCTCTTGTTATGATGCTATTCCAAAATTTAGATATTGAAATTTTGTTGTATCACCAATTTTTATAAGATACAAGATCTTGTTATCAAACCGATAATTAACTAGATTTAACTTACTGCAAAGAAATGTAAAAATAATCATATACTAATTGAAGTTAATCCATTCTTATTGTTTTAACCCTTGTAAATCCAGTTTTATAAATGCAATTTTCATACGTAGAAAATTAGAATAAAAAATCATCACCAAATCATAAACTCAATCATATTTCCAAAGATGTCACTGTTTCAAAACATACCATAGATTTAATTTTGAGGTTTTCATCTAACAATTATATATTCATATCATACACGTATACGTGTGTGTTTCTCTCTATATATACACTAGCCTTACGACACGAAATTCGCGCGTGAATTGTTTTTCTACAAACTATATATATTTAACATATTCAATAGAAAAAGATTTGCATAAATATTTTGCCATATTTTTACATTTAAATCATGTGTAGTTGGTTTTATTTTTTATTTTTAAGTTGTAACACCTAATTTGTTGTTGATTTTAATTTGTACTTGTATTATTAATTAAATAAAGAACGAACTTGTAAAAGATGTTTATTTATTAGATCCTATTTTTAAGTAATATTAAGATTTAGTAATATCTATAGAGCGACGGTTTGAATTTGTAAGAAAAGGTTATTTCTTAAATCATATTTTTAAGTAATATTAAAAAGTTGTTTTTGATAGTTCACGCTAACACAAAAAAAATGGGACACCAACTATAATACAACTATTATTAAATATATAACTAAAGAAATGTATATGCATATGGGAAAATCCATTTGGACATAAAATGTAAATACAAAATGGGACGCAAGAGATCTTGACCATTTCTCCTCTGAATTTCACCTCTCATATATGACAAAAGGATCCAATGATCAATAATTATTGTTTCTATTTTTGTACTTTATTTGTGTTTTAATAGCCGCTCCCTATATATATCTATATGTGTGTTGGGTATGTATAAGTTATAATTGCAATAAATATAAACATTGGTAGGTTCCTACCATAAAGCAGTAATCCCAGACTACTAGTTAATTCAAAGTACGATGCTATACAAATATGTTCTACATGCTGATAGGAATTGGTATTCAAACCTTGCAGCTGGCAACATTATTACAGCCACAGACGAGAAGCCCATTCACCACACGTATGTATAGTGATGAGGAATAAAGGTGCAAGGACTATGTGGATTAAACATTAAAATTTTAAAAAGTATGGGGTGAGAGAGGCTCGAACTCTCGACCTCAGGATTACTCAACATTTTAGCTATGAGACCTACACGCTAGCAAACTGCGCCACCGCCCCAGTTGTTTTCTAAGTACACAAGAAGACATATGAATGACCAATGAAATAACTGATTTGATTGCCAACTTTTACCACATCATGGTATAAGTATATATTTGGATAATTTTATTTGACATATCACAATTAGTTATCCATGTTGTTCAAATAGACAAGCAGGTTTTACAAATAAGTTAAAAATGTTGTGCCGTGAATATTATGTTTTTGCTTTATAATTCCTTTCTATCCACAACAATCTAATGCTATAAATGTAATATTTTTGAACAAAATTTGTGGCGTACTTGTGTTTTTCTTTTCTTTTCATAATTTCATCATCATATGTTTAATGATAGTTCAAAAGAAAATGTGCGATGTAAAATAATCAAAAATAGATGGTTATAATTTGACTTTAAGGTTTACAGCTAATGGTTGTAAATTTGTACAAATTAAGAATCTTCGGTTAACAAATAAATTACTGCCAGAAAAATTAACCTAATGATGTAACTATAATTTCCACAAAACATAATAATCTTCTATTATGAACACGAGTTAAAGATCTGTTTCATGTTACATTATGCATCAATGTTTTTGCCAAATACATGCAAATGTGGTTTAATTTACAACTAAATGCATGGTTTTTGCATAATATACACAAACACGTATAAATATGGTGAAAATAGAAAATATGGTTTGATTTACACCAAAATGGTGATCTTAAATACAGCGCTTTCAAGATTATGGTCTTTCAAGATTATGGTCGGACATTGGATTATGTTTAAGATTTTAATTCCCGCAAAAATAACCATTGGTCGGTTCCCACCATAAAGCAGTAATATCAGACTACTAGTTAACTCAAATAACAGTGATATAAAGCAAACAACTTCACTATGATGATAGGTATTGGTATTCAAATCTTGCATTTGGCAATATTATTACAGCTGTAGAAGATGCCAGTTCGCCACATTAGCAACTGAAGCTCATCCACCATCACTTCTCTGCCAAATTAGCTAGCAATTTGCAGACGCATGACATGGACTTTTTAAAATGTAATCCAATGGCATTCACAATCATGTTGGACTATATTTACAATGAAAAAGTTCTAGTTTTCAGTTCTCCTTTTTGAGAGATAACTAGAACTTCAGTTCTAATTTTACTCTAAAACTTGAATAATGAATGAAGTGATACGATCTTCATCAATATATAGGTCAAACATTTTCCATTGAATTACCTTGTAGAAGTCTACAGCTATGAAGTTGGGGCCCATTCAGCAGATGCATGATGGCAAGTATTCACCATGTCCTCAGGAAGAGCAGAATTGTTTTTACAAACAGTAACTAAATCAGGTCGTCGTGGTGTTCATTGAAGCCGATTGCGCGTGATTAGGACACAAACCATCTATCACTCCCCATTCCCACCTGCAAATTTTGATTACAATATCATGTATTAAGAAAATAATACAAATCAATTTAGTATTATTACCTCCACACCATCCCATATAAAATGACATTTCGGGTTATTTTGCCCTAAAATATGTGATGTTTAGTGACTGATATTAATCTGAAACTACGTCAAAAGTAAATGAAATGGGCGCTTGTTGTTGTCATAAGAATTGGGTCGCTTAAAGATTATGCCCAAACTCAGAACAACTTTCCTTTATGGGACAGTATAGTGTCATATACTCATACCAGTGCAAATGAGTGAATATGCACATTTCTTAGTGTCATATACTCAAATATATTGTTTTCTTTACTGCTCTGAAATGTCCATATTGATTGACTAGCAAGTGACTACATTGTCTGATCAAAGAAACCTTGGTTGTTTGAGATATAACCATATTTGTAAATACGTAAATTTATGATGCTTTGGGTTACTTAAAGCATGAGCTTCATACCCAACACATGTCATGTGAATTTACACATAAAAACCTGTTTGAAGTTTTAAACAATCCTAAAAATTGATCGAGGAATCGGAACAATTAATCGTGCATGGATTCTTTTCTTACAAGCCAATCCTACATAAACGGATATGTATTAAATATTAATAATACACTCATTTTACTATGTAGAATTGAAATCAATGTTTTTGCAATTTACACAAACCAGGAACTGTTCAATTTGTAGTACGAAAATATAGCACTTGTTGCATAATTGCATGTGCAGTACAAGTGAGAACATTGGAGAGGTGTTAATACACTCATACATGATTATGATATCGAGAACTCTTCATGAATAATTGAGCTAAAACAAAATCAGGTCCTATAATTCATGATAAATTATTTAACTTAGTGATGAGCACTTTGTATTTTTTATGCATTATATAAGTATACTTTAAGCGGTCTTCATTATGACAACAATTAGTCAAAATATGCAATTTGCTAAGTTCACCAATACAATGTGCTTGTGTGATTTGCGACTTCAATTCCATGTAGAAATAAAGAATGTTAACACTGCTACTTTGTAAGGGGGAGGGATGATCAATCCCTCTCAACAGAAAAATAGGATCTTGCAATTTGGCGTGATAGAACAAACAGATAATTATAGATCACAGAAAAAAAATATAGAGACAAGAGAGAACACACAGATTTATAGTGGTTCCACTATCGCGAGATAGTGTACGTCCACTTTAATGGGGAAGAGATTTATTACTATTTTAAGAGGTTACAGAGTAAAGAAATGAAGAAAAAATAAACAAGAGATTGTTCTCTCATATCTAATATCTTAACATTCTCTATGCCTCTCTTTATATATAAAGAAAAGTTACTTAGGGATGAAGCAATTGATTTATGTAAATAAATCAATTCATGGAATAATAATATTCCCATTAATTGCCTTGCCATGTAATTGATTGATAATATTCCATTTTCTCCATCAATCAATTATTTCCCTATTTGATTCCTTTTGTTTCTCCTTTTATAAAATATGGCAATCAAATATATATGGCAAATATCTCCACATCCCTATCTCTTTAATTTTTCTTTCCATTTCCTTCATGCACAGAACGGGTAACTAAATATCTCCAAAATCTATTAATTTTGGAAATATTGTATCACCAAAAAAAATCCTAATAATCTCCACCTTGATACAATAATACTTCCAAACCAAGATACTTCAAAATGAATGCTTCCCAATGAGTTCCTGCAAATGCCACCTCTCATTGCACTTTGTTAATGAACTCCGGCAAGGCCACCGCCCACCAACAAAGTGTTGGAAACACTAAAAAAATAAGGCAGACGTTGTGCAACCAAAAAAATAAACTCATATCTCTTCATACAAGAAGAATGCCACATCTTCTCTTAACTTCAACCAAGTTACTCTCTTCCCCATAGTGCCACCATGTGGCACCTAGCACTTCATCAAGTGAATCAAGTTCGAGCAATGCTCGAACTTAGTAGCAGGTAAGGCCTTCATAAACATATCTGCTGCATTGTCATTTGTATGAACCTTCTGAAGGCGAACTAACTTCTCTTCATTCATGGAGATAAGGAAAGACTCTCTTACCTCTATATGCTTTGTTCTAGAGCTGAAAGCCAGATTTTCAGCTAAATGAATTGCACTCTGACTATCACAATTCACCAAACAATTATCTTGTACAAAACCCAAATCACACAACAACTTCTTCAAATAAAGTGCCTCCTTAGCTGCCTTAACTGCAGCTATCAACTCTGCCTCTGTAGTAGACAAAGCAACTATAGTCTGCAACCTCGCTCTCCAACTAATAGCCGTTCCTCCAAGAGTGAACACATAGCCTGAGGTTGACTTCCTTCTATCTCTATCTCCGGCATAGTCTGAATCACAAAATCCATTCAAGTTGAAATCTTTATTTCTGCCGCCAAAGACAAGACCATAATCTGATGTTCCTCTGAGATATCTAAAAATATACTTCACTGCCTCCCAATGCGATTTTCCCGGATTTGCTGTATGTCTACTAACTAATCCAACAGCCTGAGCAATGTCAGGTCTAGTGCACACCATAGCATACATCAAGCTACCTACCGCACTCGCATAAGGCACCTTTTTCATGTAGGCCTTATCCTTTTCTGAGATCGGAGAGCCTTTGTTAGAGAGCTGTATATGCAAAGGCGTGGGTGTACTGATAGCCTTTGCTCCATCCATGCTAAACCGAGCAAGCACCTTTTGAATATATTCCTTTTGAGTAAGTCTCAAAAGTCCAAGCTTTCTATCTCTTTGGATTTCCATCCCCAAAATTTTCTTTGCTTCTCCAAGGTCTTTCATTTCGAATTCCGCTTTTAATTTCAACTTCAACTCATCAACTCCAGCTTTATCCTTAGAAGTAATCAACATATCATCCACGTACAAAAGCAAATACACCCAATTACTATTCTTTAAATTCTTGAAATAAACACATGCATCTTTAGTACTACGATTAAAACCATGTGAAAGCATAAAAGAATCAAACCTTTTGTACCATTGTCTAGGCGACTGTTTTAGACCATAAAGAGATTTCTTCAACCTGCATACCCAATCTGATTTTCCATCTACAATAAATCCCTCTGGCTGCTTCATGTAAATGGTTTCTTCCAAATCACCATGCAAGAAAGCAGTCTTCACATCAAGTTGTTCTAACTCCAAATCGTGAGCAGCAACTATCGCAAGTAGGATTCGAATTGAAGTTTGTCTAACAACTAGAGCAAATATTTCATCATACTCCAACCCCTTTTTTTTGTGAAAACCCTTTGGCTACCAATCTTGCCTTGTATCTACCATCGTCTTTTAGCTTGAACACCCACTTGCAACCTATGGCTCGGCTTCCTTGAGGTAGTGGTACCAAATCCCAAGTCTTGTTCTTCTGCAAAGACTGTATCTCCTCTTCCATAGCGCAATTCCACTTCGAATTATCATTCGACTTCATGGCTTCTTCAAGGCTTAATGGTTCATCATGAACAACATGTAAAGCATACTCAAACTGATCATCAAGGCTCAAATTTGCATAATCCCAATCTCCATATCTAATTGGAGCTCTCTTTGGTCTCTGACTAGCCCGAATGACTATACCGCCTAACTCTCCTTCAGCTCCACCTTGAGCTCCATCTTGAGATGAATCCTCTCTAGCTTCATGATCATCTCCATCACTACTAGAGGAAATCTGTGGACTATCATGCGATGTATCATCAACTGTTCTATCACTATTGCCAATAGTAATAGCTGTACTTCGGGTTTGAAAGTTGGGAATCTCGGTCTTTTCGGCCTTCTCATCAACTGAATCTAAACCGTCTGATAAACCTTCCAAATGTTTAAACATCGTTGACTCGTCAAAATTCACATGTCTGGAGTGTATAACTTTCTTCGTAACTGGATTCCAAATTCTGTATCCTTTTATTCCGTCTGTATAACCAAGAAAAACACACTTGGAGGCCCTAGGCTCCAACTTATCTTGTCCTGTATTGTGAACATAAACTGGACATCCAAATATACGAAAATAACTTAATAAAGTGCTTTTACCTCTCCATAACTCCTCTGGAATCTTCCCACCAATGGCTGAGCATGGAATCCGATTAATAATATATGCTGCAGTCGAAACAGCTTCAGCCCAAAAACCCTTAGACATACCCGCAGTCAATATCAAGCAACGGGCCTTCTCAAGTAGAGTCCTATTCATCCTCTCAGCAATCCCATTGGATTGCTGTGACGACCCGACTTTCTATACCCAGAAAATCGCATCATCTTGAAGAAAGAAAGGGATAGAAGAAGAAAAGAAAGAGAAAGAAGAACACAAACAACATCAGAATCTCACAGCGGAACGAATAAAATATAATATATCACATAATACTTTACATAGTATCATATACATCAGAGTTTTACAGCCAATACAACACATACTAGACAGTTATAAACATCTGTCTAGTTATACAACTCTAAACAGTACAAGGAATAACTCAGAGAGACGACTCAGAGATACCAACACAGCGGAAAATAGATAACTACAACGCAGAAGCCTCCTGCTCCATTTGCTCCTCCATAACTCGTCAAAGCAATCCTGAATCACTTGACTACTCATACATAATATGAGTACCCAAGAGTTTAATAAAACAGAAAATAAACACTCGGGTCAGACAGGGGTCTGGTGTGAGTAAATAGTTTAAAAGTTGCTTAACTTTAGAAAATCCTTTGAAGACAAAAGGTATCACGTAAGACTTCCCACACATAAACATGGAAAAGTTTTTACCTTACGCTAACCAAAACATTTGATAGGAAATCCGATGATATTATAATAGTGTCTAGGGTTTTCAAGTAAATAAGAAATAGCCGAAATTGTTACATTCATTAAATTCCGGCTACTAGCCACAAAAGTGGGTAATACAAACAAAACCGTAGAGTCTCGTAGGGAAAATGGGTTTCCAACAATGGCAGGGCCACTGGGGTACCGCCCGTCACAGTACGTGGCCTAGATCACAGTACCGAGGATTACTCCCTTCATCCCCTGCAACACAAGGCCGGAACCATCCCTTACTGGACAGTCCCGAACAAGACAACCCCGCAGTTGGCCGCGACCCAACTGCCCACACAGCCGAAAAAAAAGGGACCTCTAGACAGGGGAAAATCTTGCTCTCCAGTGGGAGCTACCCACGAAGCCTTGCTGCACCTCCCCTGTTTTAGCCATTCCCGGTTGATGAGGCTTGAGGTTACGATTACCTTTATAGAAAACATCTATCTTAGAATGCTCATCGTCCACCTGACGATGTGCTGAAAGCATTCAATCCATACAAGTTCGTTCCGGGTTCGAACGAAATCGAAGGCACTATCTCGTCGCACTCATTATTGGAATCACCCTCAGAGTCAACGACCATAGCCCTTGCACTCTGATTCACCATCTCGAATCTATAAGCACTATTCCGTCAAACTCATTACGGAATCACCCACAGAGTTATACTGACGTATAGCCCTTACACCTCGAGTCTTCACTTGCTCCACTTGGATTAACGACCTAACGTTTAATTGGAATCGATGTGGTTTTCGGATATCCAAATATGGAAACCCGATCCCGGTCTCACCGAAACCAAACGCCATTTTAATGTCCAAGTTATACTTAAGGGTTTTAAACAATTAACTCATTTTATTTTATCTATTTCACACAGATAGATAAACTACATATATCATAACAGATAACTCATAACATTATCACAACAGATAATCATCACAACAGTCAATCATCACAACAACAACCATCACAACCAAATAATCAATCATACTATACTAAACATCCATATCCTATAGATACTACTCATCTCATTTCTGAGATCACAATCATCCAAAGGTATATCAATATCATTCAAAAGCAATGATATATTATCCATCATTTATAATTAATTTAAAATGAATTAAATTAATTACTTCTATCCTTAATTAATTTTAAAATAAATTAAATTAATTACTCACCTATAAATCCTGCTTACAAATCTATGGATTAATCAACCTAGTTAATTAATCATTCATTAAGTATTCAACTTGATTGAACATCTATGATTAATCATTTACTAATTACAATAAGTAATTAGTCTTTAATTAATTTTATAAAATTAATTAACCTTAATCATAAGTAATTAACTTTTAATTACTTAATTTATTAATTAACTATAATTAATTACATTCACCCTTAATTAATTACAATTAATTAATCACTTAATTAATTAATTAATATTCAATTAAACAATGCCTTAATTACATCATTAATTATAATAATTAATGATCTCTAATTAATATTTAAATTGATTACTCAATTAAAAATTAATTACATTTAGTAATAAATCAAAATACATTTATTAATCACCTTGATTAATATTTAAATCCAGTAATTAACTACCCTTAATTACTTCCTTAATAAATTAATTATCCAATAATTAATTATCTATATAAATTAATCCTTGATTAATTACAAAAGTAATTATCCAAATTACTTTTAAATAAATCACCTTTCCTTAATTACATTCCAGTAATTATCAATTACAACTTCTCTAAGTAATCCTGCTCCATAAATTACATTAAGTAATTATTATCATTTAATTATTAAATTATTACTTAAATTAATTAAACTAAATTAATTAATTTAACAAAGCACATTATCAGAATTAATTACAACATGTAATTAATCCCTTAATTACTTTTATAGAGTAATTATATTTAACCAATTACAATTAATTATCTTCAATTAATTAATCTAATTAATCCATCAAAATTAATTACATTAATTAATTATCAATTAATTATCCTTAGATAATTAACAATATTTCATTTAATTCCTTATTTAAGAATAATTACTTTAGATTAATTATTCATTAATCATCTTTAATTATAAATTAATTCAAGTTATTATTTAAAAATCAAATAAATAAGTAAATCCTTAATTATTTTCAAAATAATTCATTTACTTATTTATAACTTAATTAATATTCAAAATGTATTTAAATAATACATTTCTAAAATCAAAATTCAACTTTCATTTTACAGTTAACATATCATAATTTTATTTAATACTTAAAAGAAGAAATCTTTTAAATTTAAACCTTTGTTTGAAATCAAATTCATATTTGCATTCTACTTAATAACATTTTTGTTCAATATTTAAAACTTTTCAAACTGATTTGAATCAAAACAGGTTTTAAAGTAAAAACTGAAATCATATTTGAATTTGATTTCAAACCCAATTTTAAATCTTGCTTATCATTCAAATGTTTCATTTTGAATTTAAAGTATTCCTGAATCTGATTCAAATTCAAACCTGAATTTGAATCTTAATTTTAAACATTGAATTCCTTTAAAATTTTAAAAGGAAACAAAACTGCATTTAACTAAAATCTGGATTCAAAACTTGATTCTACACTTACACTGTTTTTTTTCAGATTTGAATTTAAACTTAATTCCAATTCAAACCTAGATTTGAATCTTGTTTTTAAATATTGAATCCACCTTTAAATTTTTAAAAGAACAAAACTGTTTTTAAGTCAAAACTAGATTCAAAGAACCCTGAAACAAAATTACACTATTTCCAAATTTAAATTTAAAACTAACTTAAATTTAAATTCATCATTTAAACTTTTTATATCCATATACTTACTTGAATTCAATTCAACTTACTTGAATTTAATCAATGCTTTAAAAATGTTGAGTTTCCAGATTTTTTTTTTAAAAAAAACAACTCTCAGATCTACACTATTTTCACACTTTTCAAATTTAAGTTTAAATCTTACTTTATATTTGAATTCTTCAATTTAAACTTTGGAATTCATATCTTACTTGAATTTAAACCACCTACACTTTGAATTAAATCATTTGCTTGTAAACATTTTAAATTTCCAGATTTTTAAAAAAAAAACACAACTCAGGTTTACAGCCTGCACAACTAACCCGAGACATCAATAATTTACTTCGGGTTAAACCTTCTCCCGCTTCGAGTCAAAATACAATCTACCCGGGAGTGACTCGAGTCATCAAAACCTGCACACCAAAGTTTCATCTGTGCCTCAAACCTGTCAACTATCACTTCATCCTACTCCGGCCATTTCACGACCTCCATCTACATCCATTGCTCCACTTATACCCCCTCTTTCCAATTCCAAAATGTGGCAACACTCAGTGAAACAAGGGAATTAAAAAAAACTTCAACATCTCTTTCCCCAGAAAACAAAGCTAGAACCCTGTAAATCCATTGCTGTTGCTGCCCACTCCTAATCAACTACAAGGAGTTTTCTCTCCCCCCCACTACCCAGTCAACATTCCATCTTCAGGGCAGGAATCCAAGTTTCAACATCCATTTCATTATTTGATATTTCCAGAATATAAAAATTTCTGCACAGACCACAGTCCCTAACTTCTCAGAAGCTTTAAAACTGATACATGTATTAAATATCCATGTTTTAATCATGCATTAAAGCTTTAACTAGTTTTAATAATTTTAAGATATAGACAACTTACTCCTTGAAACTATTTCTGTGGTGATTGATTTCAGAAGTAACAGGGTTTTTTTTTTTTTTTTTTTTTTTTTTTTTTTTTTTTTTTTCTTTACTGTCTAAATAAAAATTTTCAAACCTAAACTAAACTGAACAAACACATTATGTATACACAATATCTCCTAACTAAGATTCAGACATAAGATGTGGATTTGTATTTAAATCCAAGTAATAGCATAATCATGTCTGCAGAAATTCATATTACATCTATCTGCATATTCAAACATAATCACATTCAACAGACAAGCTTATATTCAACTCATGCACAAATAAAATCTCAAACAACTTGCAGCAAATGAGGTTACTTACTAAAGAGAAGAGAACAGAGTAGTTATAAATTTCTACTGTTTAAATTTTCTTATTTAAAAGGGCGTTTTGAGTTAAACTTTAAAGTTCTGCAGAAAAGAAGGAACTGTTTTTAAAACAGAAAATTTACTCACCACAGAAAGAAAAGCAGAGAGCAATCCATATGAATTCATCCCTGCAGCCTGAATTTCCATTGCATTGTGAATCTGCTTGCATGCTGGTGGGAATTTTGGTGATATCTTGATGCTTGCAGGCTTTTTGAATCTGCATTTGATGTTGCCATGATTTTGGTCTACATGCTTCCAGATTCACCTTGCTTGCATTGATCTTTCAGGATGCAGAACTTTGTTTGCAGAATTGATTTCACAATTTGAAGATTTGATTTGCAGATGTATTTCTTTTGCAGGGTATAAAGCTTTTAATTGCAAATTAAAAGAGTTTTGCATATTACAGAATTTGTTTGTAGATCTAACTGAATTAGGTTTGTGGAATTTTCTTTTGCAGGGTTTACAAGAATATGCAGATTTCAAAACTTGATTTGCAGATCATATATGGTTTTGATGACAGAACATAGATTAAGTTTAGGTTGTGTAATTTTGAGTAAAAATGGATTTTCAGGTTTTAGATCTGTTTTTAGATTCATTAGAGAAGATAAGGGTTTGAAACAAAAGATATGTTTTAAGTTTTATCTAAACTAATAAATTCAAATATTCATTTAGAAATGCCACTTGTTGTTTAGATGTAAAAATTAATTACATGTGTCAAATTTAAAACATGAAACTTACACATGTATGAGTTTAAATATAAAGATAAATTCTTTGTTTACTAATGTGTTAATTAAAGATAAATCTATTTCTAATTTAACTTAAGATATTTATATATGTTTATTTATATCTAATCTTTAAATGATTGCAAATGAATTATCTTTACATGATTAAATGTTTGCTTGAATATTTAAAAAAAACTATTTAAAACCAATTTCACAAGAGAAACTTTTTAAAAGAAAAGAACAATGTTGAATTATTTTATTCAAAAGTTTTTCAAATTAACATATTATACTCAAATATAAATAAACTAAATTTATTTCAAAACATATTTAAAAACAAAATAAACTTTACTATAGAATACAAATTTTAACTATATATTTATAGCAAAATATTTATTATAATTACTTTCTAATTTATCAATACATAAATTATACACACATATATATATATATTAAATTTGAAAAGATCTTTTATTAAATTAAAATAAAATCAAAACACCTATTTACAATGTATACACATATATACATTATAAATAAAATATTTTTAAATCAGCTTAGAAAGAATATTTTATCATTTAAATATTTTTAACATTTTAAAACAATAAGATTTTCAAATTAAATCACTATTATAAATTTCAAAAGAAATTATTTATCCAAACTAAATAATTATAAATTTTCAAAAGAAAATTATGTTTGAATTAGATTATTAAATTAGTATTCACATTTTATAATAAATATTAATGAAATTATTAAATAAATATTGCCCAAATTTCCGGGACATCACATTCCTCCCCCCTTAAAAGAATTTCGTCCCCGAAATTTAAAAGCAAAGGTAAATTTAATAATCTCCTTAAAGATTTTTTTTTTTTTTTTTTTTTTTTATCACAAGCATATATCAAACATATGCTAACAATCAAAACAACCAATTCAACCAATCAAACAAACCTAATTATCCAAACAAATTCTGGATAACATTCTATCGAGTTTCCCCAAGTATATATATATATATATCCCGGGATACTCGCTCTAGAGAATCCAAACAATCAATACTAAGAAGCTCCAAAACTCTTATACAACTATATCTGCAACACTAGACAAGATATCAGACTGCAAACGAGTCTGACTCAACAACCAAAACTCCAGAACTACTGGTTCCACAACCAGAGATAGATCATACACGTATTACCTCAGAGATACGTGAAACTCATCGAATCCCAGTTATCCAAACTGGCAATCCAATCCTGTAGATCAATCACTTAACCTTTAAGAGAAAACAGAAAGGTCCAATCTCTTATCCACAAATCTTTCCTGTCGATCCTGGGCTGCCTTCAACTTCTAGATCAATCCAATCCATCACACAAACCTACTACAGATATCAGAAGACTTCCGATAAACTACACTTATTCGGGAAAACAGAACAGATTCCCAAGACATCCAAGTCTCCAGATTAAAGTGAATTTCCCGTAGAAATCTTCTGATCCAAGACAAAACACAAATCCCCAATGAATCGGGTGATGCCTCTATTCTGGAATAGCTGCCACCATGCTTCCACTGCGCCACTCTGATTGAGAATGCTGTTGATGAACACAGGTATAAACTTGATCAACTTATCCCGAAAACATTATTCATCAAATTCCATAAAATCTCCAACAACCAAGTCGAAACAGAACTCAATCTCCTAATGCGGATGCAAAACTTAACTCCTTCAAAAACATCCAGAAAATATCAAACCACCTCGATAACTCAAATATCTTCTAGAGATACTTCAATCCAAACAAAGGTTACTCAGAAAACTTCCGAATCATCGCAAGTCACTTTTGCGATTCTACTCAGTTCAGATTGTTCTCTCTTCAACAAACAGAATAGCCAAAGCCTTCAAAACAGAAGGGAAACTAGTGGTCCACCTTCAACCACAAACATCACACCCAGCTGAGCTTCCAGAAGAAATGGACAAGCTTCGCCATCTGCCCGGCCTACTAACAAAAGATTCACATAGACTTCAGAGCCATCAAAGAGACAGGCCACTCACTACTGCTACTGCTGCCAAAACTTCCTTACCCAAAAACTTATCGAACCTCAAAGCTATATCAATGCTGGCTTCAGTACTCCAAACTGATCCAGACTCAAGAAAATATACTCACACGAGTGAGATCAAGCTTAAAAATCCAAAGATACACTCCGAATCTTGAAAAGATTCTCCTTCAAAGATCAGAAAAATCCTTCACATCAAACTGCCAAACTACTCAAGATGCCCAACACTGCCCTAGCAGAACACTTCCAAGCTCAAACACTCAGAACTCCAACCATTGGTAGTTGTGTTACACACACCACTACCCTATCTACCTTTATTACTTATTGGAAAACCTGAACAGGTAACCCAACAGATAGGTAGAATTAAATATATATATATAAAATTACAAGTACGCTCTCTCAAGAAAGACACCACTACAGAGCCTAGGTATTCACTCAACCTACTGCTCTGATACCACTTGTGACGACCCGACTTTCTATACCCAGAAAATCGCATCATCTTGAAGAAAGAAAGGGATAGAAGAAGAAAAGAAAGAGAAAGAAGAACACAAACAACATCAGAATCTCACAGCGGAACGAATAAAATATAATATATCACATAATACTTTACATAGTATCATATACATCAGAGTTTTACAGCCAATACAACACATACTAGACAGTTATAAACATCTGTCTAGTTATACAACTCTAAACAGTACAAGGAATAACTCAGAGAGACGACTCAGAGATACCAACACAGCGGAAAATAGATAACTACAACGCAGAAGCCTCCTGCTCCATTTGCTCCTCCATAACTCGTCAAAGCAATCCTGAATCACTTGACTACTCATACATAATATGAGTACCCAAGAGTTTAATAAAACAGAAAATAAACACTCGGGTCAGACAGGGGTCTGGTGTGAGTAAATAGTTTAAAAGTTGCTTAACTTTAGAAAATCCTTTGAAGACAAAAGGTATCACGTAAGACTTCCCACACATAAACATGGAAAAGTTTTTACCTTACGCTAACCAAAACATTTGATAGGAAATCCGATGATATTATAATAGTGTCTAGGGTTTTCAAGTAAATAAGAAATAGCCGAAATTGTTACATTCATTAAATTCCGGCTACTAGCCACAAAAGTGGGTAATACAAACAAAACCGTAGAGTCTCGTAGGGAAAATGGGTTTCCAACAATGGCAGGGCCACTGGGGTACCGCCCGTCACAGTACGTGGCCTAGATCACAGTACCGAGGATTACTCCCTTCATCCCCTGCAACACAAGGCCGGAACCATCCCTTACTGGACAGTCCCGAACAAGACAACCCCGCAGTTGGCCGCGACCCAACTGCCCACACAGCCGAAAAAAAAGGGACCTCTAGACAGGGGAAAATCTTGCTCTCCAGTGGGAGCTACCCACGAAGCCTTGCTGCACCTCCCCTGTTTTAGCCATTCCCGGTTGATGAGGCTTGAGGTTACGATTACCTTTATAGAACACATCTATCTTAGAATGCTCATCGTCCACCTGACGATGTGCTGAAAGCATTCAATCCATACAAGTTCGTTCCGGGTTCGAACGAAATCGAAGGCACTATCTCGTCGCACTCATTATTGGAATCACCCTCAGAGTCAACGACCATAGCCCTTGCACTCTGATTCACCATCTCGAATCTATAAGCACTATTCCGTCAAACTCATTACGGAATCACCCACAGAGTTATACTGACGTATAGCCCTTACACCTCGAGTCTTCACTTGCTCCACTTGGATTAACGACCTAACGTTTAATTGGAATCGATGTGGTTTTCGGATATCCAAATATGGAAACCCGATCCCGGTCTCACCGAAACCAAACGCCATTTTAATGTCCAAGTTATACTTAAGGGTTTTAAACAATTAACTCATTTTATTTTATCTATTTCACACAGATAGATAAACTACATATATCATAACAGATAACTCATAACATTATCACAACAGATAATCATCACAACAGTCAATCATCACAACAACAACCATCACAACCAAATAATCAATCATACTATACTAAACATCCATATCCTATAGATACTACTCATCTCATTTCTGAGATCACAATCATCCAAAGGTATATCAATATCATTCAAAAGCAATGATATATTATCCATCATTTATAATTAATTTAAAATGAATTAAATTAATTACTTCTATCCTTAATTAATTTTAAAATAAATTAAATTAATTACTCACCTATAAATCCTGCTTACAAATCTATGGATTAATCAACCTAGTTAATTAATCATTCATTAAGTATTCAACTTGATTGAACATCTATGATTAATCATTTACTAATTACAATAAGTAATTAGTCTTTAATTAATTTTATAAAATTAATTAACCTTAATCATAAGTAATTAACTTTTAATTACTTAATTTATTAATTAACTATAATTAATTACATTCACCCTTAATTAATTACAATTAATTAATCACTTAATTAATTAATTAATATTCAATTAAACAATGCCTTAATTACATCATTAATTATAATAATTAATGATCTCTAATTAATATTTAAATTGATTACTCAATTAAAAATTAATTACATTTAGTAATAAATCAAAATACATTTATTAATCACCTTGATTAATATTTAAATCCAGTAATTAACTACCCTTAATTACTTCCTTAATAAATTAATTATCCAATAATTAATTATCTATATAAATTAATCCTTGATTAATTACAAAAGTAATTATCCAAATTACTTTTAAATAAATCACCTTTCCTTAATTACATTCCAGTAATTATCAATTACAACTTCTCTAAGTAATCCTGCTCCATAAATTACATTAAGTAATTATTATCATTTAATTATTAAATTATTACTTAAATTAATTAAACTAAATTAATTAATTTAACAAAGCACATTATCAGAATTAATTACAACATGTAATTAATCCCTTAATTACTTTTATAGAGTAATTATATTTAACCAATTACAATTAATTATCTTCAATTAATTAATCTAATTAATCCATCAAAATTAATTACATTAATTAATTATCAATTAATTATCCTTAGATAATTAACAATATTTCATTTAATTCCTTATTTAAGAATAATTACTTTAGATTAATTATTCATTAATCATCTTTAATTATAAATTAATTCAAGTTATTATTTAAAAATCAAATAAATAAGTAAATCCTTAATTATTTTCAAAATAATTCATTTACTTATTTATAACTTAATTAATATTCAAAATGTATTTAAATAATACATTTCTAAAATCAAAATTCAACTTTCATTTTACAGTTAACATATCATAATTTTATTTAATACTTAAAAGAAGAAATCTTTTAAATTTAAACCTTTGTTTGAAATCAAATTCATATTTGCATTCTACTTAATAACATTTTTGTTCAATATTTAAAACTTTTCAAACTGATTTGAATCAAAACAGGTTTTAAAGTAAAAACTGAAATCATATTTGAATTTGATTTCAAACCCAATTTTAAATCTTGCTTATCATTCAAATGTTTCATTTTGAATTCAAAGTATTCCTGAATCTGATTCAAATTCAAACCTGAATTTGAATCTTAATTTTAAACATTGAATTCCTTTAAAATTTTAAAAGGAAACAAAACTGCATTTAACTAAAATCTGGATTCAAAACTTGATTCTACACTTACACTGTTTTTTTTCAGATTTGAATTTAAACTTAATTCCAATTCAAACCTAGATTTGAATCTTGTTTTTAAATATTGAATCCACCTTTAAATTTTTAAAAGAACAAAACTGTTTTTAAGTCAAAACTAGATTCAAAGAACCCTGAAACAAAATTACACTATTTCCAAATTTAAATTTAAAACTAACTTAAATTTAAATTCATCATTTAAACTTTTTATATCCATATACTTACTTGAATTCAATTCAACTTACTTGAATTTAATCAATGCTTTAAAAATGTTGAGTTTCCAGATTTTTTTTTTAAAAAAAACAACTCTCAGATCTACACTATTTTCACACTTTTCAAATTTAAGTTTAAATCTTACTTTATATTTGAATTCTTCAATTTAAACTTTGGAATTCATATCTTACTTGAATTTAAACCACCTACACTTTGAATTAAATCATTTGCTTGTAAACATTTTAAATTTCCAGATTTTTTTAAAAAAAAACACAACTCAGGTTTACAGCCTGCACAACTAACCCGAGACATCAATAATTTACTTCGGGTTAAACCTTCTCCCGCTTCGAGTCAAAATACAATCTACCCGGGAGTGACTCGAGTCATCAAAACCTGCACACCAAAGTTTCATCTGTGCCTCAAACCTGTCAACTATCACTTCATCCTACTCCGGCCATTTCACGACCTCCATCTACATCCATTGCTCCACTTATACCCCCTCTTTCCAATTCCAAAATGTGGCAACACTCAGTGAAACAAGGGAATTAAAAAAAACTTCAACATCTCTTTCCCCAGAAAACAAAGCTAGAACCCTGTAAATCCATTGCTGTTGCTGCCCACTCCTAATCAACTACAAGGAGTTTTCTCTCCCCCCCACTACCCAGTCAACATTCCATCTTCAGGGCAGGAATCCAAGTTTCAACATCCATTTCATTATTTGATATTTCCAGAATATAAAAATTTCTTCACAGACCACAGTCCCTAACTTCTCAGAAGCTTTAAAACTGATACATGTATTAAATATCCATGTTTTAATCATGCATTAAAGCTTTAACTAGTTTTAATAATTTTAAGATATAGACAACTTACTCCTTGAAACTATTTCTGTGGTGATTGATTTCAGAAGTAACAGGGTTTTTTTTTTTTTTTTTTTTTTTTTTTTTTTTTTTTTTTCTTTACTGTCTAAATAAAAATTTTCAAACCTAAACTAAACTGAACAAACACATTATGTATACACAATATCTCCTAACTAAGATTCAGACATAAGATGTGGATTTGTATTTAAATCCAAGTAATAGCATAATCATGTCTGCAGAAATTCATATTACATCTATCTGCATATTCAAACATAATCACATTCAACAGACAAGCTTATATTCAACTCATGCACAAATAAAATCTCAAACAACTTGCAGCAAATGAGGTTACTTACTAAAGAGAAGAGAACAGAGTAGTTATAAATTTCTACTGTTTAAATTTTCTTATTTAAAAGGGCGTTTTGAGTTAAACTTTAAAGTTCTGCAGAAAAGAAGGAACTGTTTTTAAAACAGAAAATTTACTCACCACAGAAAGAAAAGCAGAGAGCAATCCATATGAATTCATCCCTGCAGCCTGAATTTCCATTGCATTGTGAATCTGCTTGCATGCTGGTGGGAATTTTGGTGATATCTTGATGCTTGCAGGCTTTTTGAATCTGCATTTGATGTTGCCATGATTTTGGTCTGCATGCTTCCAGATTCACCTTGCTTGCATTGATCTTTCAGGATGCAGAACTTTGTTTGCAGAATTGATTTCACAATTTGAAGATTTGATTTGCAGATGTATTTCTTTTGCAGGGTATAAAGCTTTTAATTGCAAATTAAAAGAGTTTTGCATATTACAGAATTTGTTTGTAGATCTAACTGAATTAGGTTTGTGGAATTTTCTTTTGCAGGGTTTACAAGAATATGCAGATTTCAAAACTTGATTTGCAGATCATATATGGTTTTGATGACAGAACATAGATTAAGTTTAGGTTGTGTAATTTTGAGTAAAAATGGATTTTCAGGTTTTAGATCTGTTTTTAGATTCATTAGAGAAGATAAGGGTTTGAAACAAAAGATATGTTTTAAGTTTTATCTAAACTAATAAATTCAAATATTCATTTAGAAATGCCACTTGTTGTTTAGATGTAAAAATTAATTACATGTGTCAAATTTAAAACATGAAACTTACACATGTATGAGTTTAAATATAAAGATAAATTCTTTGTTTACTAATGTGTTAATTAAAGATAAATCTATTTCTAATTTAACTTAAGATATTTATATATGTTTATTTATATCTAATCTTTAAATGATTGCAAATGAATTATCTTTACATGATTAAATGTTTGCTTGAATATTTAAAAAAAACTATTTAAAACCAATTTCACAAGAGAAACTTTTTAAAAGAAAAGAACAATGTTGAATTATTTTATTCAAAAGTTTTTCAAATTAACATATTATACTCAAATATAAATAAACTAAATTTATTTCAAAACATATTTAAAAACAAAATAAACTTTACTATAGAATACAAATTTTAACTATATATTTATAGCAAAATATTTATTATAATTACTTTCTAATTTATCAATACATAAATTATACACACATATATATATATTAAATTTGAAAAGATCTTTTATTAAATTAAAATAAAATCAAAACACCTATTTACAATGTATACACATATATACATTATAAATAAAATATTTTTAAATCAGCTTAGAAAGAATATTTTATCATTTAAATATTTTTAACATTTTAAAACAATAAGATTTTCAAATTAAATCACTATTATAAATTTCAAAAGAAATTATTTATCCAAACTAAATAATTATAAATTTTCAAAAGAAAATTATGTTTGAATTAGATTATTAAATTAGTATTCACATTTTATAATAAATATTAATGAAATTATTAAATAAATATTGCCCAAATTTCCGGGACATCACAATTGCGGATCACCAGATGTAGTAAAATGTCTTCTAATACCGCGTTGTCTGCAGTAGTCGAGGAACTCTTTGGAGACATATTCGCCACCATTATCGGATCTAAGAATCTTTAATTTCTTTCCTGTTTGGTTTTCAACAAGAGCTAACCAAACCTTAAAATTCTGAAATACTTCCGACTTAGCTTTCATTACATACACCCAAACCTTGCGCGAGTAGTCATCAATGAATGAAACAAAATAATAAGCTCCACCAATGGAAGCAGTAGGGTATGGCCCCCAAACATCTGAATGTACATAATCAAGTACACTCTTAGAAGTATGCATACCGTCACCAAAAGAAACTCTGGTTTGCTTTGCCAATACACACTCCTTGCAAAAGTTCAACTTGTTGAAGATTTCTCCCTTGATCTTTTTCTTCTTACGAAGCAACTCTAAGTTCTTCTCCGAAGTATGACCTAGTCTCATGTGCCAAAGCTTGGTAGCATCCAAACTTTTAGAACTATCAACTCCAATACATAATTCTCCATGAACAGTGGTACCCATCAACAAATACAGATTTCTTACCATAACACCCTTCATCAATACAAGTGCCTCTCTAGAAACTGTCAAACCATCTTTGACAATGGTTATCTTGCATCCCAATGATGCCAATTGGCCTAATGATATCAATGACTTCCGAAGACCAGGAACATAGCGAACATCTGAAAGTGTGCGAACAATCCCATCATACATGCGAATGCGAACTGAACCAACTCCCATAGACTTACATGTAGCATCGTTTCCCATAAGGATGGAACTTCCTTCTTTAGCATCAAAGGAAGAAAAATAATCCTTATTAGGAGTCATGTGAAATGATGCTCCAGAATCTAATACCCAGTAGTCTGCAACATCTGATACAACCGCTGTCAATAAATCGCTATCATCTTTGTCCATCGCAATAGATGAAGAACCTTCAGTCTTCTTCTCCAGATCTGGGCAGTCTCTTCTCCAATGGCCTGGTTTCTTACAATGATGACACCTTCCATCTTTTGACTTACTCCGCCAATGAGGCTTCCTAGAATTGGAACGCCCCCTGTAATTCTTCACTTTCTTCTCTGCTCTACCTCTCTCAACAAATAAACCTGAACTACTATTACTTCCTCCACTACTATCACCAACACCAAACTCTTTCATCTGATCTCTCAACTCCTCACTGAGCAAACCTGTCTTCACATCATCTAATGTCAATGTATCTCTACCATAGATAAGGCTGTTAGCGAAACCAGTGTGTCGTTCTGGAAGCGAACACAACAGAATCATTGCTTTCTGTTCTTCATCAACTTTCAACTCAACAGACTTCATCTTCATCAACAGGTCATCAAACACACTTAGGTGTGCTTTAATTGAAGAACCTTCCTTCATTTTATAAGTGAAAAAAGTCTTAAATAGGATCAGACGGTTAGTTAGGGATTTCTTCATGTAGAGGTCCTCCAACTTCTTCCAAATGCCTTTGGCTGTGGTTTCCTGACTGATTTCAGAAATTATATTCTTTCCCATAGCAAGCTGGAGAGTAGTAAAGGCCCATTCTTCCATCTCTTCTAATTTCACTGATGAAATATCAGCAGGAAGTGTCTCTGTATCAAATACTACTCGATGAACGCGATTTCTCCTCAAAACTGCTTTCATCATCCATTGCCATTTTTCAAAATCTCCTTCACCATTCCACTTCTCTATCGTCAACTGTGATCATGAAGCCACATAGGAGCCTCTGACATATGGAGCAACTACTGGCGCTAAAGTACTATTTGTACTATTTTCATCTCCTCCTGCGATTCTACCAAAACACCTTCTTTGCGAATCTAGCTCTGATACCAGTTGTAAGGGAGAGGGGTGATCAATCCCTCTCAGCAGAAAAATAGGATCTTGCAATTTGGCGTGATAGAACAAACAGATAATTATAGATCACAGAAAAAAAAATAGAGAGACAAGAGAGAACACACAGATTTATAGTGGTTCCACTATCGCGAGATAGTGTACGTCCACTTTAATGGGGAAGAGATTTATTACTATTTGAAGAGGTTATAGAGTAAAGAAATGAAGAAAAAATAAACAAGAGATTGTTCTCTCATATCTAATATCTTAACGTTCTCTATGCCTCTCTTTATATATAGAGAAAAGTTACTTAGGGATGAAGTAATTGATTTATGTAAATAAATCAATTCATGGAATAATAATATTCCCATTAATTGCCTTGCCATGTAATTGATTAATAATATTCCATTTTCTCCATCAATCAATTATTTCCCTATTTGATTCCTTTTGTTTCTCCTTTTATAAAATATGGAAATCAAATATATATGGCAAATATCTCCACATCCCTATCTCTTTAATTTTTCTTTCCATTTCCTTCATGCACAGAACGGGTAACTAAATATCTCCAAAATCTATTAATTTTGGAAATATTGTATCACCAAAAAAAATCCTAATATACTTATTATTATATTTTAATATATCAGTCAAACTATAATTAGTGAGCAGTACTATTAGTACTGCCCCAATCCATTGTCAACATGTGTACAACACTGCTATTAGCAACTCGTATGTATGTATGTGTGTGCATGACATAAAAAAATGACTAAATGTACTTGGTAGTTGGTGCCTTTCTATCGGGATAGAGATATAGTCAGTATACATGAGGTTCACTGACTTAATCCCTGTCCGAGCATAAAATTCCATGTTTATCCCAGCAATTCTAGGAGAATGCTTACAAAGCAAACTAAGTAATACATGTAGGTGTTGCTAAAGTCCATTCACTAGATCTTTGTGTGTTTTTATGTATATATGTATATGTGTGTGTATTACATAAAGAAGATAACTAAATGTACTGGGTAGTCGGTATCTTACTATCGACATAGAGATATAGTCGGTATATGTGGGGTCCACAGACTTGATCCTTGTCCGGGCATAAAATACAACGTTTTTCCCATTAATTATGAGAAAATAGTTACAAAACAAACCATTTAGGTATTGCTAAAGTTCATTCACTGGATATGTGTGTGTTCATGCGTGTGCAAAAGTGCGTGCGAGCGCTCCGTGGGTATGTGTTTATGTATGTACGTGGAGATTTCATTTGAATGCATATTGAAGACATAAGATATCTTAACAATTAGATGTTTCCCTGATTATCTTAACAATTAGATGTTTCCCTGATTTTCAACTCAGGGTCAACGATAAAAAATTTAATGGTCAACACTTATTGTGTCAAATTTTGCAGCCATGAGGCCAATGTTGATTTCTTTCACTACAAGCGAATCTCACAGAATGTGAAACCAAACCTTCACTACCTAAGATAAACTAACAACAATGTTTTCTTTTCATTTTCCCAAGCGTGTAAATAATTTTTTAGTGCAACGTTGACCATATACAAAACATTGTCTTGTTTGGGTGCGCCCATATGCTAGTACCAATAATGACTCCATGATAGCAGTCAGCAATATCCATCAGTACCAACCTTATTTGTACTGATTTGGGCAAGATCTTAAACTAACTGCTGGGCACTCCAAACAAGCTAATATATGCACTACTAGTTACTCCAGTAAACTGCAACGGTCTTTTGCCATTCCCCCGAAATAAACATGTGATGGATCTCTATGGCTTATCTCGAGTAGGTCAATAAGATGATGGCGTAACCACGCAACGTCCCTCTTTATTATTAATAATAAGTATTTTTTTCCAGTAATATTTATATTTGTCTTCTACTGGCTTAAGCCCAATAAGTGTGGAGATTCTAAACTACATAAGCACTCCTATACTCTTATATCTGTTTTGGAAAAACAGTATTCAAAATTGTAATCTAATTTTTCTTTTATTTCCCTTCCTTGTTCCGATGTTTATTTTGGTTTTTTTCCTCCTTCTGTCAATTACTTCATATATTTCCTTCTTATACTTTTTTCCTTTAATTTCAGTTTTCATAATTATTACATCATTTGCATTATTTCTAATCTCTAGAAAATGAGAGACTAGGAACAATAACAAAGATGTGATAATTATGAAAAATGGAATAGCATGGATGAATTAAAAAACAACAGTATAAGGTAGGTGATAAAAGATAGAATTTACACAATGAAAAGACTAGCTAAAACGGTAGTTGACAATTAAACAACTAGTAGAAATGAAGGGAACTAAAAAAGAAACAGAGTTTACAATATTGATTATTTATTTTCTGTACAGGAGTACTCGAGTGTTCATATATTTCACCGCCTTTGCACAACATAGGAGCTTAAAGCAGTATAAACCAAATACACATATTACAGTGAAAAAACAACATGTTCCTGATGGAATCCAATCACTGAATTTTCTAGTCTAATTTGATTGTTATCATCCTAACTTGGAAGCACTCAGCATGCTGACTAGTGACAACATGCATGTAGCCAACCTGCCATGTTCACATAGGCAAGAATGTACCATGACAATTCCAATTGTTGTTTAGCCATCAAATGAGCTCTTATCAAATATAAAAGTACGAAGTCCATGTATAACTAGATATAAAAGTAGAAATGAAGGGTACCATTGTAAGAAGCGCTGCACAATGGGAAGCTATCACAGTAATAAACAAGAGATTCAACAGGTTATGTTTCCAAAACTAATCGTTACAAGAATTTAGTTGAAAACCATAAAACAGAGAAAGAATTAAAACCTTACGCATTTTGATTTCTGAAGTTTAGATATGCTAATTTGATGTGTGAACTAAATCCAATAGATTACTCGAAATTTTGTACGATCTTTATTTATTAATTAATGTAAATACACATGTGTGTGTGGGGTAATGAGTCATGTGAAGCCAACATTAATTTCTCCAACGGGAGTAATTTGATTAAAAAAATAAGGTAAATTGGCTTTTTTTTATATTTCCTATGCTACAGCAGTGCCGATTTGAGCGAGGGAAATAATAAAAAAAAAGCTAGGGTATTTTCCATTTTTATTCAAACGTGGATTTGTAAACGACAATCAAAAAATAGTTTATGGTATAAACGGTTTTCTGAAAATCGTTTATACCATAAAAGATTTTTAGATTGTCGTTTAAACAAATATTCACATGTAATCAAACCTTATGTGCTATAAACCGTTTTTGTTTTCAGAAAACCATTTATATATTTTTATTTTTAATTCCTAAAAAAAATGAGCATTTCCTCCTACTCATCTGCGGAAGTAAGGATTCAATATTTTTATTTCATTCCCTCACCTTAAAAACGACTCCCCTCCCACAGATGCGCTTAGTGAATTTTACAATATGTGGAACCAACTCTTCACTACTTGGCAAACTAACAACATTGTTTTCTTCTCATTTTTCCAAGCGTCTAAATAAAGAATTTAGTGCAATATTGAAAGAAGATCTCTGAAACCCACATACAAAAAATATACACATTGCGCCGTTTGTGTTCCCCTGTATGCTAGTACTAATTATGCCTCTAGGATAACAATCAGATGCTTTCAGCGGTACCAATGTTATTTGTCCCGATTTGGGCATGATCTTAAACTAACCATCGGGAGCTCCAAACAAGCTAACATATTCATTACTCATTACACCAATAAATTGTGACAATCTTTTGCCATTCCCCTAAAATAAACATGTGATGGATCTATGGCTTATCTCTAGTAAGTCAATTAGATGATGGTGTAACCATGCAACTTCCATATTTATTATTAACAAGTTTTTTTTTCTAGTAATAATCTGTCTTCAACTAGTTTAAGCCCAATAAGTGTGGAGATTCTAAACTACAGAAGCGCTCCGATACTCTTATATCTGTTTTGGAAAAACAGTAATCGAAATTGTGATCTAAATTTTCTTTTATTTCCCTTCCGTGTTCCGATGTTTATTAATCGTCAACAAACCCTTTTGGCTGTTTTTTTCCCTTCTGTCAATTACTTTCATATATTTCCTTATACATTTTTGATTTTTTCCTTTAATTTCAGTTTTCATAATTGTTATATCATTTGTATTATTTCTAATCTCTAGAAAATGAGAGACTAGGAGCAATAAGAAAGATGTGATAATTAGGAAAAATGGAATAATATGGATGAATTAAAAAACAACGGTATAAGGTAGGTGATAAAAGATAGAATTTACACAGGGAAACGACTAGCTAAAACGGTAGTTGACAATCAAACAAATAGTAGAAATGAAGGGAACTAAAAAGGAAACAGAGATTACAATTTTGATTATTTATTTTCTGTACAAGAGTACTGGAGTGTTTCGTAACTGCCTTTGCACAACATAGGAGCTTAAAGAAATATAAACCAAATACCAATATTACAGTGAAAAAACAACATGTTACTGACAGAATTCCAATCGCTGAATTTCCAGTTTAATTCGATTGTTATCATCCTAACTTGGAAGCATTCAGCATGCTGACTAGTGACAACATGTATGTAGCTAACTTGCCATGTGCATGTAGGCATAAATGTACCATGACAATTCCAATTGTTGTTTAGCCATCAAATGATATCTTATCAACTATACAAGTACAAAGTCCATGTATAACTAGATATTGTAAGAAGCACTGCACAATGTGAAGTAACAATAATAAACAAGAGATTCAACGAGTTATGTTTCCAATACTGATCGGTACAAGAATTTAATTGAAAAATATAAAACTGAGAAAGAATTGAAACCTTACGCATTTTGGTTTCAGAAGTTTAAATTAGGCTTCTTTGATGGGTGAACAAGATCTAATAGATTATTCGAATCATTATGCAATCTCGTGAATTATATATTTCTATGACTGTAACAGCCCTAAAAAGATCTTCTTATCTGGGCTGTATTGGGTTGCGTGTGTATGAATTGATTGAGTCATATTGCTTCTATCTGGTTTGTATAAATACAGAAAATGTTTGTATCGGAAGGTGTGAAGAAAATCTAAAAAGCAATTTACTTCTTCATTTCAGTTCCTGGTAACTTGTAAAGCTATTTCTTTCTTCTTTGATTCCTGTTAGTTAGATCTATATTTTAATTTTAGTTCATATTCTTGTTCATATTTTTAGCCATTATAATTCTCCGTTGATGACTTTCTGCCTCTTTTAAAAAATACTTGTTGTTCTTGTCCTTATTGTTTGCCATTACCATTCCCTGTTAGTACATTTCTACTTTGTTTCAATTCCAGCAGATTTACATTTCCAGTCCATTTAATTTGTGCAATTAGTTCTTGATATTAGTTTATACATGTTCTTTTAATCTTAGTTTCTGTTGCCTGTAGCTTACAACTTTAGCCTCTGTTGTTACATTTCTGCCATTAATCTTCTTGTTAAATCTTGCGTACTTTGTTTGTTTAATATCTTGTTAACTGTTCTTATTAAATCCTAGCAAATTGTTATATGTTCTTTACAATTCCACCATTGCAATTCTGTTATCCACTGTCTACCTTTGTTTGACTCATCCTCTTTCTGTTAACATCAATCAGTACTGGTTCTTGTGATAATTTGTTTTTTTTCATGTCTCTGCTGTTCACAAGGCAGACACCTCATCAATTCCACTTTTGATCATCTTTTCCTCATATACCCTCCTCAATACAATACTTTGTATCATCATTCATTAAGTACAAGTCAATTCGGTCCAATCTTGATTCAAACCCTACTGCTTGTACAACAAGCAACCACCATATCACCATTTTTTGTGCATATCTAATACCTGCGCATTTCCATTGTCTCCATATCAACTCCACACTTCATCAAATCACCTCTCATCTTCAACAGAAAATTGCCACTCCACCATGAATAAAGATTCGGTCCCACCAGTGCCTTACAATTTGGTATCAGAGCAGCCAACTGGGGATGAATACGACCTCCAGTTCGATCCAAACCACAGCAGCAACCCTTTCCAAACCACTCTCTCAATTCTTGATCAAGAAATGGCCTGGCAGAAGCAAGAAGAAATAAATGAATGCACCACTCATTCTCTGAGGACGTTAGAGCATGCAACCATAGAACTTAACACTAAATTCGAAGGATTTCGCAATGTTCTTACATCTTTGGCACAGGAGATGCAACAAATCAAAAATAAACAAGCAGAGCCACCTCATGTTCATCACTACCCACCCATTTCTCAACCATCAGTAGCCCCACCACATATCCATCAATATCAATTCTCTGCTCAACCACCCATTGCACCACCTCATGCTCACCATTACCCACCTCTTACGAATATGCCATTTCCAAGTAACCAATATGCTCTGCTTATGCCAAGAGTTCCTCCTCAACCAAGAAATGTTAACCCACAACCAAGAAATGATACTCCACAGCCAAGAAATGCAATGCCTCCACCAAGAAATGCACAATGCTTCAATAATACACCAGTCTATCCTCAAGAACCCCAACAACAAGCCTCCAGAAATCCATACCCCAACTATCTTAATCCAGACTATCACAATTTGAACCACTACAACCCCTATCCTAACCCATACCCTACAACGAAACTAGACTATCCCATGTTCTCTAATGAAGGAAAAGTGACAGACTGGTTGAGGAAGGTTGAGCAGTATTTCAATTTTCATCAAATAGAAGAAAGATTTTGGGTGGATTTTTATTCATTTTATCTCAATAAGGAGCCAATGCGATGGTATAACTGGTATACAAAGAATGTGCAAAATCATAGGTCATGGCACGTATTCAAGGAAGAAATTATTGTTAGATTTAATTCCGAGGAGATGGAGAGACCGTGTGAATCATTGGCAGATCTGATGCAAACCACCACTATAAAGAAAAGCACCAAGAGCTTCACTGCTAACCCCATCGCTTCAAGAATTAACACGGCAAATTACTCCCAGTATCCTGAAAACTCTCCTAACACTAATCCCAATTCCATTACAAATCCCAGAGACACCCAACTAGAAGTTTTGGCCAGCAGTGAACCATTGCATGAGGAAGACTGTTCAGAAGATGATGAGGTCCATGACATGTCTGGGTTTGAAACTAAAGTTGAGGAAACTCCATTATTATCCAATATTAAAGTCAAGGGAGATATTCAAGTGGTAGCAAACGGAGAAGAGCTATCTAGAACTGGAATGTATCATGATGTGGTGCTCAAGTATCAGGGGTGTACAGTGCTTGTTGATTTGCTCCTGTTTCCTCTTGAAGTATGTCAGGTGACATTGGGAGCTCAAGGAATGAAGAGCTTGGGTGAATTCGCCCTTAACTTGGAACAATTACAAGGACAATTGGGCATGATATTGTGCTTTCAAGTTGCTGCTGCAGAAAAGCCTATCTCTTCTATGCCCACAGAAATTGAAGAAACTATTTTCATATTCGACCCTGGTGGCAGCTCATTGACCGATGTAGTGAAGTTGAAGTGTTTAAATAGAGTGGTGCACAAAAATTCTAAAAAAAAAGAGAGAGAGAGAGAGAGAGGATAGGTTGATCATCCGACCTTGAGGACAAGGTCATTCTTGAAGAGGAGAGGAGTTGTAACAGCCCTAAAAAGATCTTGTTATCTGGGCTGTATTGGGTTGCATGGGTATGAGTTGATTGAGTCATATTACTGCTATCTGGTTTGTATAAATACAGAAAATGTTTGTATCAGAAGGTGTGTGGAAAAAAATCTGAAGCATTTATCTTCTTCTTCATTCTTAGTTCTTCATTTTCAGTTTTGTGCAACTTTTTAGATCAGTATCTTTCTTTTCAATTCTTGTTAGCTAGTTTACTCAATAGTTAGTTACCATTTTATATCAATTATCTGTTCATCTTATTTGCCATTTTTCTTCAATTCTATGTTTGTTAAAATTCCTGCATACATAAAGTTTCAGTTCCTGTTTTCATTTTAAGTGGTAGTCAGGTTCTTGAATTCTTGCACTGTGATTTGAATACCAGTTACAATCACTTATAATTCATTTCCTATCTTGCTTATCACTGCCAAATTTTAATATTGTTTCTAAAAATCTGCATTCATCTTTCTCTATAATTCTTCCATTTTGACAAATTTCTTTGAACTGCACTTTATTTCATTTAGTTCTTGAATTTTCTTGCAAGTTATATTCTTGTTTCCTCATTTCACTGCAATTATAAAGATACAATCTTGTCAATTCATGGAGTACTTCCTTTGTTCATCTTTGCCACCAAACATCAGTATATTTCTTGTGTTTTTGAATTACCCATAATTGTTTCTTATGCACATTTCACCTCTGTGCACATTATTCGACCTTCCTCACATCACTGCATTTCCTCAAACATCATCTCCATCATCTGAAAAATTCACCTTTTCACCATGGCAATGGCTTCCGACCAACCTGCTCCTTAGATATTGAATTGTAAGGCACTGGTGGGACCGAATCTTTATTCATGGTGGAGTGGCAATTTTCTGTTGAAGACGAGAGGTGATTTGATGAAGTGTGGAGTTGATATGGAGACAATGGAAATGTGCAGGTATCAGATATGCACAAAAAATGGTGACATGGTGGTTGCTTGTTGTACAAGCAGTAGGGTTTGAATTTGACTTGTACTTAATGAATGATGATACAAAGTATTGTATTGAGGAGGTTATATGAGGAAAAGATGATCAAAAGTGGAATTGATGAGGTGTCTGCCTTATGAACAGCAGAGACATGAAAAAAAAACAAATTATCACAAGAACCAGTACTGATTGATGTTAACAGCAAGAGGATGAGTCAAACAAAAGTAGACAGTGGATAACAGAATTGCAATGGTGGAATTGTAAAGAACATATAACAATTTGCTAGAATGTAATAAGAACAGTTAACAAGATATTAAACAAACAAAGTACGCAAGATTTAACAAGAAGATTAATGGCAGAAATGTAACAACAGAGGCTAAAGTTGTAAGCTACAGGCAACAGAAACTAAGATTAAAAGAACATGTATTAACTAATATCAAGAACTAATTGCACAAATTAAATGGACTGGAAATGTAAATCTGCTGGAATTGAAAAAAGTAGAAATGTACTAACAGGGAATGGTAATGGCAAACAACAAGGACAAGAAGAACAAGTATTTTTTAAAAGAGACAGAAAGTCATCAACAGAGAATTATAATGGCTAAAAATATGAACAAGAATATGAACTAAAATTAAAATATAGATCTAACTAACAGGAATCAAAGAAGAAAGAAATTGCTTTACAAGTTACCAGGAACTGAAATGAAGAAGTAAATTGCTTTTTAGATTTTCTTCACACCTTCTGATACAAACATTTTCTGTATTTATACAAACCAGATAGCAGCAATATGACTCAATCAACTCATACACACGCAACCCAATACAGCCCAGATAAGAAGATCTTTTTAGGGCTGTTACAACTCCTCTCCCCTTCAAAAACGACCTTGTCCTCAAGGTCGGGTAATCACATTTCGGCCAATTCGGTAGATCAACGGCCATTATGCAACTGCCAGATCATACATCAACAACCAAAACACCTTAGCCACTTCCTTCCATTAGTTAGCAGTCATAACCATGTGGACATTTCTTCTACAACTATGCATGGTCCTGATATTCAACAGATAACTGCTCATACCCCACCTTACATTGCTATCTTCTACAAGCAGAACCATCACTGTTTTATACAACCATGATCATGTTAACTTCCCTGCTGTCACCAATCATAACTCCACCAAACCGGCTAATGAATCACCACCGGGATCGAATATAAAAATAGTCACTTCATTATAATGCTTTCTACAACACACATGCCATTCAAATGCAATGTGAGCATTGTTCGTCATAGTCGAATTTGAAGCAAGAATGCATTCATTAGTTTGACTCAGGCTATCAAATCCATTAGTTGCATTCTTATCCTCCTTTATCTTTTCTTCTGATATATTTTCATCAATTTTAGCCTGCCCATCCAATTTCTCACAATTAAATTGTTTCCCATTTAATTCATTATCAATTTCCGGAACAACATGCTTATCTTCAACTTTAAGCTTATCACTCTCACTATTGTCTACACTTGACTGAAGGACATTACTATTACTTGTATCATGTTCAGTCGCAAGACTGGGCTTACCACTCACATCATCAAATTCAATAGCTGAAGGAATAGAAATTCTTGGCTCTGAACGATGAACTGTTGGCATATGAACTAGATTGACAGTGGTATATGGGTTAGATAGCAGAGGTTCTAGTTGATGATCAGCTGCAGTCTCGTCATCTTTGGATTTGCCCACAACCTCTTCTTCATTTCCAATCAAGTTTCATAAGTCCACAACCCCACCATGTATATAAACCTGGTTTTTACCTTGATGCCCCATATGCATATTTTCATTATAGCCACAACTTAGTTCATCTCTTTTCCTTTCCAGCAACTCGTCAGTTGCCGGATCATTGCTTTCTGCCAAGTTTTCAAGGTTGCTTTTGCCTTGCATTTTTGTTGATAAGAATTGGGCATCTGAATAAATTTTTTTGGTTGATACACTGCTATCAAGAATTGAATTGGGCATTGTTGCTTCATCATTTGCAGTTAGCTTGTTATTCTTCTGATTATTGAGCCTTTCGGCTTCAAAGAATCTAGCTAAAGAAATTGCTTCTCTAAAATCTACAGGTTTGCAAGCCAATACTTCATCTCTAATGTCCTCTTTAAATCCATCTAATAATTTCTTTAGTTGTTCTTGGGTCTGATGGCTGTTAAGAGTATTATGAGCAGCTATTCTTGGGTTTAGATAGTGATTCCTTGAAGGTGAGGCTGCTGGAATAATAAGTGAAGAATTTGCAATACATGTATTAGGAAGGAGGAGTTCCTGATGATTTCTTGGAGCAGTTGCAGAAGTTTTAGGTTGTCTTGGTATAACAACAGTCCGATTCTTGATCTGCTGCAAATCTTGGACATAAGATGAAACTGATCCTGCTAATGCTTCATATGGCATCTCCATCTCCTCGTGATTAAATCTAAGTATAATTTCTTCCTCGAATACTTGCCAAGACCTGTGATTTTGCACATTCTTTGTATACTGGTTATACCATCGCATTGGCTCCTTATTCAGATAAAATGAACAAAAATCCATCCAAAATCTTTCTTCTATTTGATGAAAACTAAAGTACTGCTCAATCTTTCTCAACCAGTCTGTCACTTTCCCTTCATTAGAGAACACTGGATAGTCTAGTTTCATTGTAGGTTATGGGTTAGGATAGGAGTTGTAGTAGTTTATGGTGGAATATTGCTCTCAGGGTGCTTGTAGAGGTTCAGGCAGGTACAATGGGGAATTTATGAAGTCTGGAGCAATTCTAGGTTGTGGCAGAATATTTCTTAGTGGCGGTACAACATTTCTTGGTGGAGGCGCAGCGGAAGCGTGGTTGGTTTTTGGCCTTGGGGCTGGGATTATTATGGCTGGAGGTGCATATGGGTAATAATTTAAGGGTTCAGACTGCTGTAGTTGAGGTGGATACTGAGATCTTGGATTAGCAACTATTGATTTATTGTTGGAGTTATTGTTGAGGCTGAGATCAAGCTGGTTGTCAGTGGTTAACCCAGCCGGCTGCTCTGATACCAATATGTAAGGAGCAGGTTGGTCGGAAGCCATTGCCATGGTGAAAAGGTGAATTTTTGAGATGATGGAGATGACGTTTGAGGAAATGCAGTGATGTGAGGAAGGTCGAATAATGTGCACAGAGGTGAAATGTGCACAAGAAACAGCTATGGGTAATTCAAAAACACAAGAAATATACTGATGTTTGGTGGCAAAGATGAACAAAGGAAGTACTCCATGAATTGACAAGATTGTATCTTTATAATTGCAGTGAAATGAGGAAACAAGAATATAACTTGCAAGAAAATTCAAGAACTAAATGAAATAAAGTGCAGTTCAAAGAAATTTGTCAAAATGAAAGAATTATAGAGAAAGATGAATGCAGATTTTTAGAAACAAGATTAAAATTTGGCAGTGATAAGCAAGATAGGAAATGAATTATAAGTGATTGTAACTGGTATTCAAATCACAGTGCAAGAATTCAAGAACCTGACTACCACTTAAAATGAAAACAGGAACTGAAACTTTATGTATGCAGGAATTTTAACAAACATAGAATTGAAGAAAAATGGCAAATAAGATGAACAGATAATTGATATAAAATGGTAACTAACTATTGAGTAAACTAGCTAACAAGAATTGAAAAGAAAGATACTGATCTAAAAAGTTGCACAAAACTGAAAATGAAGAACTAAGAATGAAGAAGAAGATAAATGCTTCAGATTTTTTTCCACACACCTTCTGATACAAACATTTTCTGTATTTATACAAACCAGATAGCAGTAATATGACTCAATCAACTCATACCCATGCAACCCAATACAGCCCAGATAAGAAGATCTTTTTAGGGCTGTTACAATGACCGATTCCAAGAAGTAAAATCTAGGGTTTTTGCAGCGAAGAAGAAAAGCGGGAGTTTCGTGTTCTGGATAACGGGCAGCGCTATAAATTAAATTGGCCCTTGTTCCCCTAGCTATAAATTGGTCCATGCTAGGAGAACTCGCTGAAATGATGGTTAGAAACTTAGATCCAAGGCGACACACCACTCTTGTCTTTTCCGCATGTGTATTTAAAAAGAATGAAAAATGTTATCATGTGCCTACATGGTTAAAATTGTAAATTTATCAAAGTATACCCCTTGAATTCCGTCTACCTACTTTTGTTTGGGAATAAAATAAGTATTTAACTTACTTTCTTTTGTCTTTAGTCTGATACAATCATTGCTAACATTGATAACAAAACCCAAAAAGAAAACACCCTCTTCTTTTTACTTTTCTCCCCTACTATTTTATTATCCTTTCGTTTCTTTCAATTCTTTCTGTCTTCTAACCTTGCCTGTTACATCTTAGTTATGAAAATAACTCATCAAAACATTGTTCCAATCTATTTCCTCAACCAATGCCGCACCCAATTGCTTACAATCCTAGATCGACATCTCCTCCGTCACGCCGCCGCCTGAAAACTATCAAGCACAACTCCTTCGGATGCGCATTTTGTCGCACGTTCTACTTGGCCACACATCACCCAAGTCGCCTGCTCAGAAAGGCGTCTGCGCCTTCTTCCCATCAATCACATGCGCAGCCATCCATTCATCGGTCAACCATGGCCGCGGCTCCATACGTAGTGCGCTCCACCTGAAGTTATCAAAGTCGCCCCCAATTATTATAAAGCGCATCGATTTTTTCTCTGTTTCAATTTTATGATTTGTGTGCATCAAGACAAGGGAAAAGCAAAACGGGAACGGGTCCTGAGCATTGGGTTGGACTTTTGTTTGTTATTATTCTTCTTTTGTGTTTTTCAATCAAGATCTTAAGAGAAATGTATTTTTAAATTGCCTCCTTGATTGCAACTTAAAATCTCTTTATTACATACAAATAATTCTAAAAAATACTTGCGAATATGTTCTCAGTTCGATTAAAATATATGATACATTTACAAGGTATAATTCGATAAATTACATGAAACATTCAAATTCAATAATTATATTATCATCATTGATTTTATTAATATCAAATAAAACCTTCTTTTCGTGTATTTCAACCATATGAAAAAAAAATTATAATACAAAAATATTTTATATCTCCTATAAATATTTTATTCGAGTTCAATATGTTTTTAAAAAATAATTTATTAACCAATTCAATTTATGAAAAGAAAGTCCTTGATCAAATAAACTTTAATTCAATAAAATATATTTTCTTTAAAATTAAAGTTATCCAACAACCGAAATCAAATATTTTATTTTAATTAAAATGATCTATTATGATGACGTAGAATATGAAGTTGTTATGGTGTTGGTCATTTTTTCTAGCTATATCTTCCTTGTATTTTTGAATATTTATTGCCTCAAAAACCTATTGCAAAGTGGCCTATGTTTTGGACATAATTTATAATTCAAATTCAACACCTTTTGAATCATGTATTATTTTTGAGTCTGTCAAATCATTTGGAAAGATAATTTTATTGGCTAAAACTTTCATACTTAATACCTTCTAAATGATTTCTAAATTGAAAGTTTGGGGTTTTCAAAAGAAAAAAGTACATATATTGGAAACTGATTACAAAATATAAGTATTTTGAGAGCAATGATGGTTACCTTTGGATGTGCGACATATGACAATAGATCTTGGGTAGTGCACTATTATTTCATGGTACATATCGGTACTGCAACAAGTAGAGCATGTCCTTAATTGGTTTTCGGATATCGGCCGCGATACGATTTATTCAAAACCGGATGTGCGGTTTAGATCCATGTAAAGTAGACTGAGTGTTAATGCAGGATAAAACAATAGATCTTGAGTAGTGCACTATTACTCTATGGTATATTTGGCAAAGTTTGTCCTTACTTGGTGTTTGGATGCCAGATGTACTAGGGATAAAATATTTTATTCTAGGATCTAATCCAAACTGAGGGTGCGGTTTAGATCCATTTGAAGTAGATTAAGTGAATCTAACCCAAACTGAGTGCATGGTTTAGATTTATGTAAAGTAGACTGAGTATCGACGTAGCATGGGATGAATATGATCTTGGTTTTGATAAAAATAACTACGTTGGGCTTGATCCTATAATGGATACATAGGCAGTCACATTGGTACCGTGGCACTGTCCACTTTCCATTTCTATTTTATTTTTGTATATGTATATTTCCTTATATAATCAAATTGCAGGAAGGGTCGATGTGGAATCAAAATTGGGAAAGAATAAGCAGGAAATACCTCTTTAGTATTCCTTATGATGTTATATTGCAAGATGATTAGAGTACGTCTATTAAATAAATAACAATACACCACTCTAATATTTACTTATGACCTATCACATCTCAATCGATTGCTTTATAAATAATGCTTTATCTTGTTAACGTATACACCAAAACAGGAAAATTCTAACATTTATAAGTGTTACAAATAATTTCAGTAACACTTTTTAAGTGTTACTAATGGACTGTGAGGAATGGAGCGACCAAATTTGTAACACTTATAAGTGTTACAAACGTACGTATTACTAACACTTATAAGTGTCGGTACCTAAATATACGATAACGCTTATAAGTGTTGGTAACGAAATATACGGTAACACTTATAAGTGTTGGTACAGAAATATAAGGTAACGCTTATAAGTGTTGGTAACGAAATATACGGTAACACACACGTATATACAAAAACTTAAACGCAAAGTTTAAATATAAACACTCTGCAATTTATGGTTCCCATATCACAAATAATTCATCGTACATATTCAATGCAAAGTTTAAACGCTTTGCAAATGTAGTATAATATATCATAAACAATTATTTACATATCTAAAATACCACAATGTCATATATTCAGATATTATTACAACATAAGCTTCAAAAAAAATTCAAAATACACTTAAAGTTTAACTTACGGTTAACCTAACCATTCCTGATCATCCACTCCAAACTCTAATGGTTTTGAATATTCTTCAAGTCCAATACAACAATCCAAAGCGTCCTTCTCCAAGTTCCTGCATTTAATATAAACACTCGATAAAAACTTACACCTTCAAAATCAAAAGGTTAAAGATTGAGTTACAACTCAGGTTCTTATTGTTTTGTATTTATGAATTCGCAAACTTAGTATGCAAAATACATGTTAATCAAACTCAACTGGCATTTGCTGCAAACCCAATTTGCATCAATTTTGCTACATGCTCAGTTTGTATGTTCAGTTTGCAAGCTCAGTTTGTGTGCTCAATTTTGCAAACTAAGTTCGCATGCTTAGATTTGCAAATTGGTTGCATGCTTGGTTTGCAAACTCTGTTGCATGCTGGCAGCGTTCAATCGTTAAAAATAAACATGATGGTAAAGATTTTCTAACGTGGAGTGTGTTATAAATAATTTTGTGTACTAATGAGAAAGTTTACTAAGAAATTGAAAATTTTCAAAATCAGTTGGATGCATAAACAAAATATCTTAAAAAATATTTCTTAAAGTATAGGAATTGGGGTACTATTTAAGGTTATAAAATTAACAAATTTGACATACTGTCGTTTGCTTTTAAGACCAACAGAAGTTTAGTTATCTGTAATTTTTATTTCTTATCTTAGTACCATGCTAATATATTAATGTGTTACAATGCATATCACCTGTTGCTTCTCCATTCTTAATTGTAAGGTTTTGATGCCTCTCAAACAAAGCCAAGATTCAAATGGCGCCAGTACATTACCCTCTATCATTTGTAGGGCATATATTGCTTTCCCTATGCTGGTAAAACATCATACAATAAAACATGAAGCGAGAAAAATTAGAAGACAATGCAAACTTGCTTCCTTATAATGCATAACCAGTGTACAAATCTAGTCATGTATACCTTTCTTCTTTTACATCTATGATGTCTGCCAAGATATCACTGTGTCCAGATATAAACTTTGTGGCCGACTCCATAACAATATAGGTGCATCAATAAAATAAAATGTAACAAAAAGTAGTAACAAGAGTAAGACATTCAAGAACTTACTGTAAGAATCACAAACATGCTCCAAATTCTAATGGCTCACACAACACTGGAGACATGATCGTATTATCCACACAAACTAGAGCTCCATTTGCGTGAGCTATGTCCGATATTTTCTGAAGGAAAAAAGGTGAAAATTTACTAATGAATTTTGATAAGGAATTAACAAAAAGTTGAGTTCTTTTTGGAATCCCAAGCCTATAAAATCTTACGCTAAACTTATGAATTTGTAAACCTGAAATGTTAGCATTGCATTATGTTTAATTTACATATAAAAAAGGAGAACCTATCCTAACTGTTGAGAATATACTTCTGACCGATACTAAGCAGATCACATTTAATTCGCAAACAATCATTTGTCTAAAGCACCAAAAAAAGTAGTTATTAAGTGAATGATTTACAATCAATAAAGTATCATACCTCTATGTCTGAAATATACATCCGAGGATCAGTTGGACTTTCTAGCAACACAAGCTTTGTTATAGGACTAATTGCAGATATCGCCTTATTTAGATCACACATATTGACATGTCTGTATTTTCGCAATAAAATTGATAATAAGTTCAGAAAACATTCTCATAGTTTAACCGAATAAAGCATACATAGACAGGGTAAGAAGAAAAGAACTAACTTGACTATAATTCCTTTTTGTGCAGCCACTTGAAGCAATTTGTCAGAACCTCCATAAATATCTTCTACACTAACAATTTCTTGACCTTGATAGCGATAAGTTTAATTTGATCAAAGTTAGCTACCATTTTATTTTATTTCAATTTTTTTTACAAAATGACATGAGTGATAGTACATTTACCAGGTTGGACAAGCTTTATGATATACCTAAGGCAACCAGACCACTAATGAAGCAAAATGCTGCATCAGCCTTCTCCAGGTTAATCATTAGACTATGTCGCAAAAAATATATAATTTATCATTTGTTGTGGTACATGAGTAATATAGAAAACACATGTAATACATATATATTGGTTTCATTTTACCTTTCCAGTACATTTCTAGTAGGATTATTACATCTACCATAGTAAAAAGGACCTAGCTCAGTAGCTGATGGCTATGAACATGAGTGAAATTAATTAACACATGCACAACATTAATTAACATAGAGATTTTGCGATATAGAGATAGGAATGGAAAATCTAAAATTTATATAATTAAACAATGGTACTTTTGAAAGTAGAGACCTGAAGAAATGTGCATGTTTGATATAGAGGAGTACTAGTAACGCCATTGGATCGAATGTGTTTCCAAAACTACTCAATATCATCGATGTACTTAGTTCCTTGTTCTCTGTTTGGACATCTGTAGTACCTACAAAGAACAGAACTTGTTCAAAAAAGAAACAAATTCCTTTAAATCATAATTTGTATAGTTGTATGTGCATATCTCACTGCACTTCTCATATATACGGAACATGTTCAAGGCATATCAATGATGAAGAACTAAAATTAGATGCATTATTGTATATAATAATACAAATATGATAAAAATAAGTTTTACAAGACAACCTAAATCAGTGGTGCCATCCAGAAATCCATCCGCGGTAGATGAAGTGCTAAAACAACATCTTTCTGCATGATTTGATTTGCAATTTGATTCAAAATTCTTTGGGCTGCCTACTACTGCATACATAGAAATTGCTGAAATTTCTTCAGTAGGAGGTTAAAGTAAATTTGGAAGAGAAGAGTTGCTAGAGATGTGACTGATGCACTGGCATATTCTTGATTGATTGTCCTTAACAAAAAGAAAATCTACACCAACAATAGCATCCAGTTTAGAGAAGATTTTTGCAATGAACTTCTTCATACTGTTGCATCCAAGAAAATTCAAGCTCAGAACAAATGCTAACATATATTATAGATGCAAGGTATATACAAGGAGCGCGCACACAATCATACACACATAATATCTGATTACTGAACTATGGTAGAAACTAGACACAGAAACATCATGTCAGATAGCCTAGTTCAAGTTGGCAAGTACTATTTGACAAAGGAGATTTTATTGGGACACTCTAATTGATTTAAACCAATTATCATTAAATAAATAGCTTTATTTTAAATAAACGAGTAACCAAAGTTAGCAAAAGTACACGGGCACAGACACATATAGAACAATACATAGAGGCTCATAAAGTAAAATAAGATCCAAACGTTGCTACCATTATTGGTTTGCTTGTTCCTAACATTCTTATATAGCTTTACAGCACATCAAAGCTAACGATGACTAAAACACAAGAGCATTTTAGGTAGGTTCAGTTATAACACAATCAAATATACATGCACCTAACTAGAAAGGCAATGGAATATATAAGACATAAAAGAAATGGACATAGGTTACCTGGTCCATGAATCTTTTTTTCAGCTATTGAGAAAGAACAACTGCATCTTGACATGCAAAGATCCTTATTAAAATTACCCACATAAGAATACAATTAAATCATTTACTCGTACAAAAGAAACTCACTTCTTCATTTCTGTAACCCTTTGCTTTGACAAAATCTAACTCCAATGAAAGTATCGCCGGGTCAAAGTTATCCGGTGGGACAAACCTGATATTACATATAATAATGCATAATAAGAAGAATGGCGACTATAAAGGTACTACATGCGAGCTTGTAAGCAAGCGAAGAAATACAAACAGGCAAAGAATTGAATCCATTGATGGATATTTGATCATCGATAGAAACCTTGATAAGGCGTCGTTGGATGGCATTCAAGCCAATTCGGCCTTCGTTAATTTTTTGATGAGCAGTATGTATTAGTCAAGGATTACTTCCACATTAAAAGTAATTTAAGAATAAATTCACATTATAAATCAATCAACCAAAGATTTACATTACTCAAATTTGCAACTAGGTCCAGTGATTCTATACTGCACGTACAGTACTGGTACTTCCAGCTTCAGGATACAAGATTTTACTCAAAATCCAAATAAAATACGAGAGGTTTTGTAAAGAAAAAATACAGACGAATAAGCCATAAATACCAATATAAGCAAACAAAAAAATAAAACTAAAATCCACTTATCTTCCATGACATGTTGATTTAATTTTTATACCAATTTTTGATGTGTTTAATGCTGAACTCTACATCTGGGATGAAATCATACTTCTAAAATGAAAGAAAGTGTCAACCATTCAAAATATATCGCATTTTCACCTCAAAAATCACGTTTAAAAGGATATCATGTTGATGCAGTGGAGGATGATACAGCGTCCTATGATAAGTCATTTGAGCGACCTAGCGAGTTAAGTCACCATGATAAGTCGCCTGAGCGACCTAACGAGTTAAGTCACTATGATAAGTCGTTTGAGCGACCTAGCGAGTTAAGTCACCATGATAAGTCGCCTGAGCAACCTAACGAGTTAAGTCACTATGATAAGTCGCTTGCCCTATGCTGCAGTTCTTTATGCCGCTATCTTCTTTAGGTCGCTAGTATCTTATGTTGCTCATTTCTATAAGTCGCTCCTGATGTTTCTTCCTTAAGTCGCTCACTTGATGTCGTAGTTCCTAAGTCGTTCGCGAGCCAACCAACATATGCCGCATGCATCTCTTAAGCCGTTCAACAAACCACATTGTTCTCTTAAGTCGCTGATGTCTTAGGTCGTACGTCGTTATGTTGTATGATGTTAAGTCGTTCGTGTTGTATTTTCCTTATATCGCATTGTGTTAAGTCGCGTGATGTTGCATTATGTTAAGTCGCGTGATGTTGTATTCTGTTATGTCGCATATGTGTGTTGCAACTGTTAGGTCGTGGGTTGTATGTTGTTATGTCGTGGAGTGTTAAGTCGCATGGATGTAATGTGTTAGGCCGTAGGTCGCGTGTGTTGATTCGCCGGCCTGTGTTGTAAATTCCTATAAATAGGGGTGTGTTGTCATTGTAAATGGGAGTTGATTTTGAATAAAATTTGTTTGTGTGCTTTTTCCACTTTTGTTGAAGTTGAGTGTGATCTCTTTCTTCTTCCATCTTCGGATATTCGAGTGCGCTCGAGTCAACGAAGTTGAAGCCGATTCACGGAATCTCGTGCGCGAGATCAACGTCGAAGAATCGTAGATCTTCTAACACGGAATCGTGCGCGATCTACGTGTTAAAGATAGCTAGAATCCGGTATCTCGAGAGATCAACGGATTTGGGCATTTATCTTGGTCTATTTGACACGAAATCATTTCGTGAGGAAGAAAGTTGCGTCAATTTGTATCAAACATTATTAGCACGTCAAAGTGTTAATCCGCCGCGTCACTTAATTGGTATCAGAGATAAGGAGGTTTGAGCCGAACCAAAGTTAAAGCCATATCGAATCCATTTCAGTTCAAAGCCGTGCAGTTCAGATCCAAGTCAGAGCCGAGCCAGTTTTAATCCATTTCAAAGTTAGATTGGAGACAGAAACGAGATTGTTTGAAGATCATGCCTCCGAGACGTGCTAATCGCTATCATAATATTGAAGATGTGTATAGAAGACAAGAAGCTAAACAGATGGAGCAATGTATCAATGAAAAGTTCGATGAAGGTATCGGAAAGTTAGAGAAATTGATGAAATACATGAATCAAAGTCAAAAGAGAACTTCACTAGTTTCGAACCATAGTGGAAACCGGGTTTCACCATCGGTGTCGAAAGATAGGAGAATGTCACCCCAGTCTTATCGAGATCGGAGAGAATGATCAGTTTCAATGAGAAGAGAACACCGTGAGTATCGGAATGAAGAAAGAAGAACCCCACGTGAGTTTGATAATGAATCTTATCGTGATGCTGAAAGACAAGATAGAAGGGATATGCGTTATCGTAGAGACATAGATGGACAAGATCTATATCGACATACATAAGATTTTGAGGAATATGGTGATAGAGGAAGTATTCATTATTGAGATCGAGGCAAAGTAAGAAATCGATATCAGGAATCAGAGAATGATTGCAAATGGGAATCAGGTATGAGGATGGAAATTCCAGAATTCAAAAGTGGTATGCAAGCAGAAGAATTTCTTAATTGGTTGTCAAATGTTGAAGAAATTTTGGAATTCAAGGAGGTGCCAGAGAATCGCAGAGTTCAGTTAGTTGCTACAAGGCTAAGGGGAAGAGCTATGGCTTGGTGGTAGCAAACTAAACTAACTCGGGAGAGAATGGGAAAATCAAAAGTTGTCACTTGAGAGAAGATGAGAAAGATGATGAAAGCAACTTTCTTGCCATACAATTATCCATCTCTTATGTATCAACGATTGCAGAATTTAAGACAAGGGACGAGGACAGTGAATGATTATGCAGATGAATTTTATCAATTGATTGCAAGGAATGATATTATGGAAACAGAGGAAAAACTAACAGCTAGATATATTGGAGGGTTACGAATGCAGATTCAAGACATGGTGAATATGTTTAATCCAATGTCTGTTGCTGAAGCACATCAGAAAGCCTTAGCTTGGGAGAAACAAGGGAGACGAGGAGGTGGTGTGTTTACAAGTTCTAACAAACAGAATAAGGGAGCTAGTAGCAGCGCTAATGTTTCAAAGGCAGTCAGTAAACCAATCGTCAAAGAAGCCGCTAAAGCAAACGTCAATGGCAGTATCAAGTGCTACAATTGTTAGGAGTTTGGCCATAAAAGTAAGAATGTACAAAGCCAAAGAAGAGAGCATTAGTTATAGTGGAATGTGAGTATGAGGATGTGGAAGATGAGATTGATTATACTCAACCATCGAAGTTTGATGAAGATGAAGAAGTTGTGTCAGGAGATGAAGGATGTAATTTGATGATAAGAAGGTCTTGTTTAGTGCCAAAACATGAGAATGATTCTAATTGGCTAAGAAGAAATAATTTTCAGTCTACATGTACTATCTTGGGAAAGGTTTGTCGGTTTGTTATTGATGCAGGAAGCTGTGATAAAATTATTTCTGAAGAAGCCGTCACGAAGTTAGGGTTGAAGACTGAAAAACATCCTAGATCTTATAAGCTGGCATGGCTAAAGAAAGGTGGACAAGTGACAGTGGGAAGACGAGTTTTTGTTACATTTTTTATTGGAAAGAAGTAAAAAGATGATATATGGTGTGATGTTGTAGATATGGATGTGTGTCATTTACTATTGGGAAGACCATGGCAATATGATAGAGCTGTACAACGTAATGGTCGCACCAACGGCTACATTTTCATGTTCGAAGGTACTCAGATTACTTTGGCTCCTAAGAAGCGTGAACAAAGTGAAAGCAAGCCAGAGAAGAAGGTGGAATCAACTAGTCTATTATCTACAAAAGAATTTGTTAAAGAAGTAAAAGATAGTGCTGAAATGTTTATGTTGATTGGATATGAAACAAATGAAGTTCTTGAAATTCCTACGGAGGTTAAACCGGTGTTGAATGAATTTGAAGATGTTTTTCCGACGGAATTACCTAAGGAATTACCGCCGCTGAGAGATATACAACATCAAGTTGATCTAGTGACAGGTGATGTTTTACCGCATAGGCCATATTATCGTATGAGTCCAAAGGAGCATGAAGAGTTGAGGAGACGGGTTGGGGAGTTGCTTGAGCAAGGGCATGTTCGAGAGAGCCTCAGTCCTTTTGCTATACCAGCTTTGTTAGTGTCGAAGAAAGATGGTTCATGGAGAATGTGTACAGATAGCAGGGCACTCAACAAAATAACTGTCAGATACAGATTTCTTATGCCAAGACTTGATGGTCTATTGGATCAACTTAGTGGGTCTGTAATCTTTTCGAAGATTGATCTTAAAAGTGGATATCATCATATTCGCATTAGACCAGGTGATGAATGGAAGACAACATTCAAGACTCGAGAAGGATTATATGAATGGTTGGTTATGCCGTTTGGTCTATCTAATGCACCAAGTAACTTTATGAGAGTGATGAATCAAATTTTTAGACCTTACATTGGAAAGTTTGTTGTTGTTTACTTTGATGATATCTTGATCTATAGTGCAAGTACAGAGGAGCATATTCAACACTTGCGAAAGGTGTTAACTATTCTTCGTCAAGAACAATTCTATGCAGCGACGAAGAAATGCGTGTTCACGACGCCAAGTGTTTTATTTCTGGGTTATGTTGTGTCTGAGGAGGGAATACAAGTGGACCAGAGTAAAGTAGCAGCAATCAGAAATTGGCCACAGCCCAAAACTATAACAGAAGTCAGAAGTTTTCATGGGTTAGCTTCATTTTATCGAAGATTTATACCACACTTTAGTAGTGTAATGGCTCCTGTTACTGATTGTATGAAGGGAAAGAAGTTTTCATGGACGGAAGAGGCAGGATTTGCTTTTGAACAAATCAAGGAACTTTTAACCTCAGCACTGATTCTAGTGTTGCCGGATTTTCAATTACTATTTGAATTACATATGGATGCATCGAAAGTTGGAATTGGAGGAGTGTTGAGTCAGAAGGGTCGTCCAATTGCCTATTTTAGTGAAAAACTTTCTAGAGCAAAGATGAGATACAATACTTATGATGTGGAGTTTTATGCAATTATGCAGGCTGTGAAGCATTGGAGACATTATTTGTTCCATAAAGAATTTGTTTTGTATACAGACCATGAAGCATTGAAACATTTGCAAGGGCAGGATAAAATTGCGACTAGGCATGCATCGTGTATAGCTTATTTGCAGCAATTTACATTCGTCGTGAAGCACAAATCTGGGGTAACTAATCGCGTTGCCGATGCATTGAGTCGAAAGAGTAGTTTACTAACAACCATGCGAGTAGAGGTGATGGGTTTTGACTTACTTCCAGATTTGCTTACATCAGATTCTTATTTTTTCAAGATCTTAGACAAAGTCAAGTAGGGAAACATGGATGAATATATGCTGGTTGATGGTTTTCTATTCAAAGGAAATCAGTTGTGTATTCCAGATTGCAGTTTACGAATGAAGATCATCAAAGAATTACATGAAGAAGGACACGTGGGCCATGACCATACTATGCAGTTGATCTCAAGGTCTTATTTCTGGTCGTCAATGAGAAAATAAGTTGAAAAGTTTGTTCAGAGGTGCTATATTTGTCAAGTTTCAAAGGGGACCGCGACAAATGCAGGTTTATATTCGCCGTTGCCTATACCTACTAAACCATGGGTGGATGTTAGCATAGACTTAGTATTGGGTTTGCCGAGGACGCAACGTGGCAATGATTCTATCTATGTGGTGGTTGATCGATTTTCAAAAATGATACATTTTATTGCATGCAAGAAGACGGCAGATGCAGTCAATGTTGCACGGTTATACTTCAGAGAGATCTATCATCTTCACGGGTTACCAGAATCTATTGTATCGGATAGAGGCACTGGTTTTCTGAGTCATTTTTGGATGAGTCTATGGAGAATGGTCGGGACAAAGCTGAAATTTAGTAGTGCTTATCATCCACAGACGGATGGACAGACAGAAGTTGTGAACAAATCCCTAAGTAATCTATTGCGATGCCTTGTGAATGATAATTTGAAGAGTTGGGATTCCAAGCCGTGTCAAGCTGAGTTTGCACACAACCATGCAGTTAATCGTAGCACTGGGTTCAGTCCATTCCAGGTTGTTTATTCAACAATTCCGAAGGGACCATTAGATTTATCTATAGTACCACAGTAGAAAAGAGTGATCAAACGAGCTAGTGATTTGGTGAATGAGTTGCAAGAATGCCATAAGGTTGTGCAGGAATGATTGCTTAAGGCGAATGAGAAATATAAGCAATCCACAGACATCAAACGACGACACATTGAATTCAAAGAAGGAGATTTTGTATATGCAGTATTAACTAAGGATTGATTTCTTATTGGTGCTTACAACAAGCTAGCTGCTAGAAAGATTGGTCCTTTGGAAATCGTAAAGAAGATTAATGAGAATGCGTATAAGTTGAGATTGCCGGATCATATCCATACTGCTGACGTTTTCAATGTCAAACACTTGATCCCATATCATGAGACTGAGTATGTCGAAGAAGAGGAAAGTGTAAATTCGGGGACGAATTCTTTTCAACCAGGGGAGGATGATGCAGTGGAGGATGATACAGTGCCCTATGATAAGTCGTTTGAGCGACCTAGCAAGTTAAGTCACCATGATAAGTCGCTTGAGCGACCTAACGAGTTAAGTCACTACAATAAGTCGTTTGAGCGACCTAGCGAGTTAAGTCACCATGATAAGTCGCCTGAGCGACCTAATGAGTTAAGTCACTATGATAAGTTGCTTGCCCTATGCCGCAGTTCTTTATGCCGCTATCTTCTTTAGGTCGCTGGTATCTTATGCGCTCATTTCTATAAGTCGCTCCTGATGTTGCTTCCTTAAGTCGCTCACTTGATGTCGCAGTTCCTAAGTCGTTCGCGAGCCAACCAACATATGCCGCATGCATCTCTTAAGCCGTTCAGCAAACCGCATTGTTCTCTTAAGTCGCTGATGTCTTAGGTCGTATGTCGTTAAGTTGTATGATGTTAAGTCGTTCGTGTTGTATTTTCCTTATATCGCATTGTGTTAAGTCGCGTGATGTTGCATTGTGTTAAGTCGCGTGATGTTGTATTCTGTTATATCGCATATGTGTGTTGTAACTGTTATTTCGTGCGTCGTTTGTTGTTATGTCGTGGCGTGTTAAGTCGCATGGATGTAATGTGTTAAGCCGTAGGTCGCGTCTGTTGAGTCACCGGCCTGTGTTCTAAATTCCTATAAATAGGGGTGTGTTGTCATTGTAAAAGGGAGTTGATTTTGAATAAAATTTGTTTGTGTGCGTTTGCCACTTTTGTTGAAGTTGAGCGTGATCTCCTTCTTCTTCCATCTTCGGATATTCGAGTGCGCTCGAATCAATGAACTTGAAGCCGGTTCATGGAATCTCGTGCGCGAGATCAACGTCGAAGAATTGTAGATATTCTAACACGGAATCATGCGCGTTCAACGTGTTGAAGATAGCTAGAATCCGGTATCTCGAGAGATCAACGGATTTGGGCATTTATCTTGGTTTATTTGACACGAAATCATTTCGTGAGGAAGAAAGTTGCGTCAATTTGTATCAAACATTATTAGCACGTCAAGTGTTAATCCGCTGCGTCACATGTCAATCCATATATTGTGTGATTTCTTTCCCAACGTTTTTATTGATTACTTTGTTACAACATTTACTTGTTATTACAAAAAATAGTTTTAATTATCAGGTGTTATATTCAGAACATTTCAACTCTATGGCCCTAATCAACCTAATTGTCCAACAATACAAAATTAACATCACAACGAAGCTGGGAATAAAAATCAAGGTTCATACTTCATATAAGGATATCGTAAAGTATACACCAAAGAATCACCAATTACAGCATAAGCACTGTTGGATCCACGACTAGAAAATCTACTCAGGTCATTGAATGAGATAAACGCACAATTAGTTAAAGCCAGGTCGCTGCCTGGCGCGTTCTCCATGGTCAACATCATTCTGGATGATAAGGTTGTTGTGTTTTAGATGCAACTTTTATGTTACCAGGATTTGATTATATTTGTTGATTTGAGAAGTTCTCCGAAATAGCTACCTGATCCACCAATTTTTTTGCAACTCTGAAAAACAACTGACTCTAAATAAAAACATCAAACTCAAACAACTAGTTCTTAAAAAAAAAACAGCGGCTAGGGAGTTGGGACCAGCGACTAAGGTGTAATGGGAAGATGAAGCATCAACTTGAGCCCAACTAATTCCAAATGGCTCGGGAAAATTCAAAGGAACCGATCAGATTCATTGTAAAAGGCACCATTTATTCCTCAACAGACTATCACTCAAAAGTTCAAAGAAAAGAAAAAAATAGAGTAGAAGAAGAACCTACAGCAAAGCGAAGAGATGAAAAAAATAGAGAGGAAGAAGAACCTACACAAAGCAAATTGAAGTCGACATCGTTGAAGTGGTTGTAGTCGGCATTCGATAATGGGAAGTGGATGAAGTGTCGTTGATTTTAAGAAGTGGTTGAATCGACATTGATTTTGGGAGGAAGAGAAAACCCTAAAATAAATTTTATGCGACTGAAATATGTCTGAAAATGGATGGATAAGCGTGAGAAGAGAATGCATGTCTAAATTACAGAAGACTCCTTTTATTAATAAACTATTTCCATTTTTACAAACTACGGTAACACTTATTTGTGTTGCAAAGTTTGTTCAGAAAAGTATTTATTTCACCAACACTTTTTCGGTATCCTAACACTTTTTTACCATTAGGAGTTTGTAGCATTTATAAGTGTTAGCAATTAACAAATATAAATTGTTGCAAAATCACTGATTTGGTGTAGTGTTATGCAATTGTTGGGTTATTAATTGATGGTTTCGGCGGATGCTCTTTGTTTTCGGCGCTTCAAACGTGGATCGAAAGTCGGGGTCGTCACAGAAGTTGCTAGCTTCCTGAACACAGCTACCATTGATGATCAAATCGAATTTAATTTGATGTTATAAATGATTGAGAAGGTGGAGGGGTGAGGTGGAATTTTCGGCTAGTGTGACATCCCCTATCTGGAGTCCCGAAGCTAAGCACTACAGGTGCTTCAGTCATCAATAGTATTAACTTTCAGTGACCGAATACGATAATGTTAATGGTATCCATAATATCAGAAGCACATGAATATGAAAAAAAATCTCATATTTTAAAAAGAAAAACATTTTTTTATTACATTTCCAAAACATGTTCCATATTCAAATTACATAATCTTATCGCTTTCCCAAGTTCGGATAAAATATAGTTATTATATAAATACGCCAAGAGCGACATTTGATGATGCCCCTTGGTTGACCAAAGTACTATGTATAGAACACAGTAGAATTAATTCAAAATAAAACAACAACCCCCAATTAGCTATCCGTCAACCAATTGCTCGTCACCGGAAGCTTTATTCGCCAATCCTACTAGAATCTATAAACCTCAACCCTCAGCTTACTCAAATCAATTTTGAGCACCCGAGAGTTTAAGGGGAAATCATAAACTTCAAGTCAGGCATAAAGCCTGGTGTGAATAACACTATACATCTTGGTTATCTGATATTAAGTGAGACCATGCCGCTTAGCAGAACATGTTTCCCCTCACTAATATCTTTTTTAAAACATATCTTGTGCAAGTTATAGTCCTGGAACCAAAATTGGTTAAATCTGTAAAGCAATATCATGTATATGTACATATTTATCAAATGGACTATCTGTCCATACGCTGTAGTTTTGTTTGGCTAATTACTATCCCTTGGCTGACTCGGGCCTACTAGAAAAACATAAAAAATCCAACATCTATTAGATACTCCTCTTTTTGATGGTATATCCTTACTTAGTTCTCCAGTACGTGCTGGAATTTTGGATATATTTTAGCTAAGGGTTATTAGCTAAAGTATAGGGTATGACCGCATACTAGTCTCGTCTGGTATTCTAATATCTGAGTCATTTTGCTTGGGGTTATCTACCCATAAAATTTTCCTTGAAAATCTTTTCTTTCAAGTTGATTTAAACTTTAGATCATTCTTTAAACAAGGAAATTATTTATATATACTCTTTTTTTTACACAAGTCACCTTGCCGTGTTACTTGTTCTTTACACAAAACCTTGTTGATGAAAACGTTTAAACTTTCTAAAGTACCCCTTTCAAAACCTTTGAAAGTATCCCTTTCAATACAAGTAAAACCTTAGGTCGAAGGCCAAAACATACATTTCGAAACCATTCATACTTATCTTTTCGAAAGCAGTGAAATACGTCTCCTTCGAAAGCTTTAAAACCTTAGACATCCTATCTTTAAAACACTTAAACATTTCCTTTCGAAACCATTAGAAAACCTTTCCTTTTAGACGTTTCGAAACCATCGGGGGTATCGCCCCTTAGAAATCTTTCTTTAAAACCTTTCGAAAGCATTAAAACATCAAGCCTTTCGAAAGCATTTGAGTTCAATTTATAACATGTGGAAACACCTTTCGAAACCATTAGAACTATCCCTTTCGAAACCATTTGGGTTCTACCTTTTATAGAGCAAAAGGGCCAGTAAAACATTTAACTCGAAAGCAACCCTTTTAAAAGCAAAAGCAGACACATTTTCAATTTAAAACAAAGCATGCTTCGATCCCCTTGAAACCTTTGGTTTCGACCTAGTACCTTCCCCTATATCCAGTTCACTACGTACTGGGTATCTGATACCATGTGCATTGGTTTTGATAGAGTCTGAGGTGGAGGTAAGGAGTCGGAAGCCGGGTGCCAGAAGCATTGGAAAAAAAACACGTTGATTTGACTTTTTAGATTAATCCTTTGTACATAACTTGCCTTATTTGTCAAATTATGATTAATTGCAAAATTTCTTTTTTGAAAGTGCCACCAATTTTTAGAAATAGCAATTTGAATTATTTACAAATACTGCTTCTCCTTTTTATAAATATATAAAATATTTAAGTCTCGTACCTTAAATAATTTTATATATCCATTAAAACACTTAGGAAAATTCTACAAAAATCCCAGAAAATCATTTTTAATATATTTCTAACATATATAAATTATAGACCCTAGGCCAGTATAATTTGGTTGTATTTAATTTTTAACTCAAAGTAGCATTTTCTTCACCGGAAACTTCATATAAATCCATATTAAGAAAATTAGAAAAATTGAAACCCATTTCTAAGTTATTGTTTCTAATCTAAATTTAAGATGTCATATAATAGGGTTTCCATATCAAAACATATCACAGAATTTGTGTGAATTAGCATAAATCATCAATAACATATAGATATACAATTTTATCATCCAAAACATGGCAAAACATTTGCAAATAATTTGGATTTCGTCTGAAAATGGAAAACTACTATAAACTTGAGATGTAGTCATTATACACCTTAGTTTTGTGATTAAAGATGTGTGATTTGTTCTTGATTAAGTGATTTGATTCTCCCCCTTGAAATCCAAGCTTTTATCTCCTCTTAAGCTTTCTATTAGTGGCCGGCCTTAGCTTGTATTTTTGATTTGTGAATATGAAGTGAACATGAGTGTTGAGGGGTTAAAGGTTTAGGGTATAAGGATGTGCCTTGTTCCTATTTGCTCTTGTATATTTTCAAACCTTTTATTCTCTTTTTATTCTTTAGTTCCTTGTTTAACATGGCACGACTACCCCTTATTTAATCACAAATCTCAATCTATTAATCATCTTACCTTATTTTATTTTATTTTATTTAACTAATTAAACATCCGAAATAATGTTACTAAAAATATGGGATGTTATAGCCAGCAATAGAGATGAAGAGGAGGTTCGAAATCCATAAAGAAAGTGAGGAGATACGAAGGAGAAAAATGTCGATCTGGATACCTATTTCTATCTTACATTTTCTCCTCCTTTTTAATTCAAATCCAACCTCTCCTTAACCATCATTACGGCCAGCCTACTCTTGCACATTTAATAGAAAATTCAAGCCCTATTATGTGCCTCTAAATCATTTCAAGCCTGGCCAATATTCATAGCATTTAAATCTAATTTAAACGTGCACGGATATCGTATACCAAAAAGTATACTTATAACTATTATAAATACACCGTTTAATATTTTTCAACGCATCACATTAAATTTTATAATTAAAATTTCATAAATATTTATTAATTTAATTAATTCATTACAATCATAGTTTTCATTTTACAGAAAATATTCATAATAATCATATAAAAACTATGTCTGTTTTACAATCAGCACGGAAAACAGTTATTATTTCATAAATAATGTTCAATATGTTTTATGAAAACAATTTTGTAACTTGATGCAACTAATAAGTGTTATATGACACACTCCCACTATTTTTGCCATACCTTAATAGCGTACGAAATATAGACCTCCATTCAACCACTTAATATATGTTATTTATTCTATCTACTATAACCAATTTATAGTCGTGTGTTTTCTGATCAAATATTTGAACTCAAAGAAATAAATCTCATAGAAAATAATTTTCCATATGAAAATACATTTTGAAGTAGAAATCATATTTCCCATTCTAATGTAAAGTATCTGTCATGATTTTAAGATTCTCATTTCCTGTGTCTCTTTATGAAGCAGAAGTGATCATTCACTCTCTTCATCATAACAGTATCTTAAGTTACATCTACTCTCGAACATTCACTGCCCTTTTCAAATAGTCAAACCATTCAAAAGGAAATGCTTATTAAAAGATCGTAACTAACTCTTTACAAAAGTGAATGCGATCATCCTTAAAGTTTAAGGATATCAATAAGTTACACTTTACTTAATTTGAAAAAAAACTAAAATTTCAACGACTGAATTCTTAGATCCATCTTGTAACTCTTAGTCTAGTGTCACATCCTTACCGTTTAAGGATCTTGTAATAAGATCATTATTGTATGTACGATCTCACACTATGGTTTACTTATTTTGAATGAACTAATTTCATCGAGGTTTCATACATTACGAGTTGCGACCATTCACCATATAACATTTATATATGACTGAAAATGGATCAAATATTCATATCATTTTACCGCATTTAGAGTTCGAAACTCATTAAAGACAATACACATAAGTAGCCAAATTCCAAACATATTTAGTAGTTGCATAGTTAGACGGTTTCATGAGTCAACATGCAAAAATTTATTGGTAAGTTTATTGTATATTTCTATTTGTCAATCTTAATTTATTTCATTAGTATATTTTAATTAATAAATATTTTATAAATTATATTAATTGCACAAATTTATCAAAGTAGATTATTTTAGTTATACATAGATATTGCATGGAGGAAACACGAGTATTTTCTTTACCGCATGGAAGAAAATTTTCGTGGTCTGATTATCATTGGTGTTTTCTCCATATTAATCATCTTTTTAAGAGAGACAAAAAAACTTTACAACTAATAGACACGAGCCCTTGCAACCACCAATGGTTTGGTCAAGCGAAGACATATATGAAATTGTAAAGGACTTTTCAAAGATACATAAAACCGAAGAACAAATTGAAATTCAAGGTAAATCAACGATTCATAATTGGTGCAAACAAAGTATATTTTGGAAGTTGCCATATTGGAAAAATCTACTACTTCGTCACAATATCAACGTTATGCACAATGAGAAAAACGTGTTTGACAACGTTTTTAATACAATTTTGAATGTTAACGGGAAGACGGAGGATGATTTGAAATCAAGACACGATATCAAAGCAATATGTAATCCCTCTGAGCTTTATCAAACCAAATGACAAAAAAACCAAAAGCATGCTATGAGCTAGACAATAACCAAGTTAAAATACTTTTAAAATGGGTGGAAGGATTAAGATTTTCTTACGGTATTTCTTTCAATATTCGTAGATGTGTCGACTATAAGAACAACAAACTTAGTGGGGTAAAAAGCCATGATCATCATATTATGATGGAAAATTTGTTACCCATTGCTTTTAATGAACAGTTGCCCGTAAAAGTTTGAAAGATGTAAGAGAATTCAGTTTGTTTTAGGAGGAGCTTTGTTCTACTACGTTAAAAGTTGATCGTCTACGTAAACTTGAGGAAGAAATCCCCATACTGCTCTACAAACTAGAAAAAAAAACATTTCCTCCAAGTTTATTTAATGTAATGGAGGATTTACCTGTTCATCCTCCATTTGAAGCACGTCTTCGAGGGTCTGTGCAATATGGATGGATGTATCCATTCAAGAGGTATTAATACTTGGTACGTTAAATATTAGTTTAATTCATGTATAAATAAATTTTAGTTTGAAATGATTCTTAATAGGTACTTAAATCATCTAAAGAAAAAAGTGAGACAGAAAGCACAAGTTGAAGGTTTGATTTGCAAATCATATGTCGAAGAAGAAGCTTTGTTTTTTCTCTTATTATTTTAGTGATCATGTGAACTTATCATTTGAAAGTGCTATGCGTGATAATGAAGGCATTGATCAAGATGATTGTCAAGTGAGTTATCTATTTTCTTAAAACATGGCCGACCTGCTGGTAAATGTGTGAAATTATGGTTGGATGATAGAGATTATCATGTAACACACATAAGTTCTTCTCAATTGTGCTGAAGTTGCACCATTTGTTAGGTAATGTACATATATTCTTCTTAATGCATTATATCATCTACATATGCGTATATACATACATATGCATATGCGTGTTAATTATAATGCAATATTTCTTCTATAATTGCAGTATTTACGAATCACAACTTCCAAATGGCGATATTGGCAAAGATTTCGCTACTTGGTTTTCATATTACGTTTACGACACGACAAATTGTGTGGTCGACGAAGGATTGACACATTTAGCTATGGGACCAAAAAGGAAAATCAAAACCTATCCAATATTCTTTGTTAATGGAAATAAATTTAACATCAAAGAATACGGTACTGAAAAATTAACTAACAACGTCGGTGTATTTCTTAAAGGCAGTGATGATCCAAATGATCATGTAAATGATTTTTATGGCATGTTAACCTAGGTTTTGCAATTGACATATTTCACAAAACCTATAGAAGAAGTTTTTTTTTAAATGCAACTGGTTCAGCAACGTTTCAGGTCTGTAATCAACGTGCACCCAAAGTATAATCTTATAGAAATAAAGCATATCTCGCGTTATTATAAGTATGATCCTTTTATACTTGCCAAACAAGCTGTTCAAGTTTATTACGCTTCTGACCCATCTCTACGAAGAGATAAAGCAGATTGATTGGCTGTTTTTAAAACAAACGCAAAATTACATTTGATGGACAGAATATTCCAGACGAAAAAACTATCAAGCAGATATCGAGGAAAAATAATAATCGATGATCAAATCGACTTTGGACCTCAAAACGATGAATCGAATGCATTAATAAAAGCATTTGAGACTACAAAGGAACAAAACATAAAGCACGAAACATGGTTTGAATTAGAAAACGACGAGGACTGATTAATAATCTACATATCTGGAGAAGGTAATTTCTGCGTTTATTTATGTTACATTTTCTCACTAAAAAAATGATGTGTTCTGCTAATGATATGTTTAGTCATAATCTGTTTCACATAATCCTTTTATGTTCTGCCATAATGTATGTTTCACATAATTAAATGATATATTTCTCATATATGATACGTCTGTAACAGGTACCGCATATATATATATATATATGTGTATGTATGTATATGTGTGTGTGTGTGTGTCGTTTTTCCTTAGACGTAGCTCTTCCCATACAGGATCTCCCTCTTCTTCTCAAAGAGGGACCGGTGCGCTTCCAGATGATGATGTCCCTGACCCATCACATGAGGTAGCTCTTCCTGCGGTTTGGCTGCAGGCCAAAGCTGATGGATCGTAAGTATTAAATTTATTTCAGTACTAACAATATTTTTCTTTACGATCTATTATTTATTAGTCTTGCTTTATTAAATGGTTGTTTCTTTTTGACACAGTGGCTTCGAGCTCAAGCCATCAGCTACAGTGCTCTCCATATCCAGACAGGCATATAAATGCAGGATGACTGCCTGCTGGCCTAAATGGAGCAAGATACCGAATAATGTCCGGAAGAGCATTTGGCTGGACTTCCTGGTAAGCATAAATTTATATTTTGCACTTTCTCTTTGATGATAGATCACTTTATATATTGTAGACTATTTATAAAAATGTATAACTTTCATTTTCTCAACGTGTAGGGTTCGGTCGACCTACAAGAGACCGATGTATCCCTGGTGTAGCGCCATTGGAATAGCAATATCATCAAAAATTATAGGGATACAATGTCCACTATAAGGAGAGCGAGAGAAAAACCGAGCTGGATGAGTGCTAGCATGTGGAAGGCCTGGATTGCATGGTGAGGCAATGAGGAATTCCATGTAAGTTTACCACATATTAATTGCTTTAAATTAATGCGTGTATTTAATACATAATTTAGAACTGTAAAATGTTATTTCCAATTTAAATTTACAGAGGGAGTCAAATAGGAACTCCACAAATAGAAATAAGAATCTCATCACAAATCGCGGCAGTTCCAAGTCGTTCCAGCATTATCATGAGGACTTGGTAAATTTTTATGTTAACATTTTTATATTTTAAGTTACAAGTTGTTAATAGATAGTTAATAAAACAATATGTTATATATATGTATGTATGTATGTATGTATATTCATAAGCGCACGGGGGTACTGTTTCGTATTAGCATGTTTTTGCTAATACTCATGCTCTGAAGCAGACCGACGATTCGGGCTTAGACGTATACTCATGGGAGCATGATGATAAAGCAAATACTGCCTATGCAAGTATATTATAATTAAGTTAAAAGCTGTCAGTTAATTAATTAAGTACACATTTATAGATATATTAATTAGTGTTATTTATACCAGTGACCATTTCAACTTTTTGCTAATTAGTATAGCGATTAGTCTACTAAGTTGTATTTTGTATTTGCATCACAGCAAAAGTTCCAAGAAGCATGGTGTAACGACCCGATTTTTCGACGCCCGAAAATCGACATCAATACGTCCACTATATCAAATGATGAACAATCGAATGCCGGAAAACTGAACCGTTAGGGTTAAAGAAGAAGAAGATAGAAGAAGAAATAGAAACAATATCAGAATCTCACATTCGTAGCGGAACAATATATATTAGATAAATGAATAATTTTTAAACAAAAGAACTATATCAATTTCTACATTACATCATCAGAGTAATATACAACACAAAACACGACACTAGGCATTTATGACAACTTGTCCATATGAAAAATGAACTTGCTGCAACCCATACGCCGCAGATACTACATAATATAAGTGATATGTCTCGCCATCCAGTTTGTTTCCTGATCTCCACAGCATACTTTCCTGACTTCGCTCCAGAACAACTGCTAACCTGACTCTAGGTTGCCCTTGTGGAAAATTATGGGGACCCAGAGTTCAAAAAAAGGAAAAATAAACTGCAAGTCGGTCATGGGACTGCTGTGAGATGTTAAAGAGGTTATTTGCACAAAAGAAAGGAAAAAAGAAAACCGTTCATGCTTTTGGAAAATGAAACTATCATAAGGCCTCCCGGCACACCCACAATGCAATCGCACACTTGGGGAAGGTTTCTCCTTATAGCAGTCAAATATGCTTGATACGCAAAAATCCTTTTGATATTATAAGTAGTGCATAGTGTGAAAAACATTTCGTAAGTATAGTATAAATCTTAGCCAGCATACGTACCATTATAGTATGACTATTATAACCACCATGTTAGATGGCAGGTTTTACAACTAGAACCGTACAGGACTCGTATTGAGTGAATGGATTTCCAACAAATGGTCAAGGCTAAGGAACTTTCTTTCCGAAAGGGTACGCCTCTGGAAGGACCCCTCGAGAACCTAACCGGATCTCTACCAACACAAGGCCAGATTACCTCTATAACTAGGTAACTAAGTGTCACGAGTATGCCACCCCCGGTCTAGACCAACCTTTACCGAGATGCCTTAACAACCAACAACTACATAAGTAAATAATCAGGGCTCCATATCAGAATACCACTTTTTATCCACACAAGTTAAATATCTGGGCTCCATACTAGATACCACTTTTTATCCAGAAGGAAATGCACATACCCTGAGGGGCGTGACCCCCATAACCATGCTGCACCTTTTCCTGTTTCAACCACTTCCGAGGTGTGAGGTTCGACGAAGTCTCGTCCACAAAGCTACGCTCCTCACAAAAGCCATGCTTCGATCAACCAATGATCAATACTTAGCATGCCACATTACCAAATTGGGAATATATCACTAGTGACAGTCAACTACATAACCACTGAGCTCGTACGTCTCAGAGAAGGGCGTTAAGCTAAGAGAATAAATTCTCCGCCACCAACAGAAATGTATTTGATAGAAACCAGCTTTATATCTCGAAGTGTAATGTCAAGCATACATCCATACAAGTCAGCTCCGGGTTCGAACAGAACTGAAGGCACTTCGTCCAATTAAGGAAAGAAGTCCTTGCAAATCCGGATATCCCTTATTCACGTCCGGACTCTTCATCACATAGGGTGGTATAAATATCTATACCGGAGCAACTCGGTGCAGAGACATTCAACAAGTAATCCTTTCGTTTTCGGAAATACCCGGTCTTCAACCACCATCTTCAAATGCAATCTCATTTCGTCATATCATTATCTAGAATTGGTTTTATGACTCAATGTCCTCTCCCAGCTAATCCAAATAATGAGCGCTTATTTTAAAAACAAGTGGATACATTCAAGTTTAAATTAAGTCACAATAAATTTCCACTTTTGACCTTTTAAAAAAAAGATCCATCATTAAGATTCAATGTGGTTTTCGGATAACCATTTGAAATCCGACCCCCGGTCGCATCGAAATTCAAATGTCGTTTAAAGGCCAATATTGATAGTCAGTTATTTAACTATCAAACAACATTCACAACAATCACCAGCTTTAGACAATTTTCCTCAAATTATTTGTTTCAAAATATCTTCGCAAAATATATTTTCACACTTCAACCCTTTGAAAACTATTTTCAAATCACTTTCCTCTTACGGAATAAATTTCCAAATATTGTTTATTTCCACTGAAAATTTGCCAAGTCTGAATACTTTAAACTAATTTAAATCATTTATCCAAATATATACTTGGAAACACTTAAAATCAAAATTATTTTAAAAACATTTATTTTAAAATATTACTTATGAATTTTATACTAATATCCCATGTAAAACTTAAGCCCAACTAATTTTAAAAATAAAATTATTAGATAGAGTATAATTATTTAAATAACCATAAACCATTCTAAATCAAATATTAGTTACATCTTTAAAATAATCACTTATATAATTAACTTGGTAAATATTTACTTCAAAATTTTAAAAACAATTTAAGAAAATAATTTCTCTAAAACATTATTTTAAAACCAACTTTAAAACTTTTAATTTATATTTAAAAGCCAGTTTGAAAACGTACTGGCTTTCCAGGGAAAAATAAGTTTCCATTTCAAAATGGTCCATTTAAATCAATTTATAAATCCTTCTCGATTTATTCCAATTTATATTCCAAATTCGTAAATTTTCTTTCAACACTTTCAAAATAAACCAATATTTATTTTTAAAACAAATTAGCCGTTCCTTTATAAATTCTCATCGTGAATTTAAATTTCCAAATATCCACTGATATACAATTTTCAATTCAATTTTCAAAATTTACTTTCATACGCTAAATCAATTTCCAAATAGATTTCCAAAAATTTACTCCATTTAAAAATTAATCCTTTATTTATCCAAATTTATTTCAAAACACATTAATCCAATATTCATACTTTTATTCAGTTTGAAACCAAAATTTCTTTATACCTTTTACTGTAATTTATTTTTTCTATACAAATGAATATATATAAATTAAATAAAAAGATAAAGATACCTTTATCATCGTTCCAGGAAAACCACATAGCAACCAACTCGTATCGCCACATTCCGATCTGCAGCCTCCCGCACGAGATTCGCTACTTCGAACGCTGACCCCACCCTACGCATGCATCGCACGGTCCATGAGTACGCGATCCACCCACTCTCGCGAATCGAGCATCACCTTGCAACGTCGTCGAACCCTAGAACGGTGATCGCGCCTTCAATTCGTCGATCCTGCTCCGCCCAATCAAATCGCGTCCAGTCGCCGCACATCTACTCGACCTCGAACACATGCCAGTGCCATGCTCTGACGTCGGCACATAGTCGCCGATAACGCTCGTGTCTAAAATCACGACGGCCCTACGAATCGACCCATCTCCTTTTTGTCGACATCGATTCCACACTCTCGGATTGCCGCGCGATCAACATCGCGATCCCTCGTTTTTTATATGATTTAGATTCAATAGGACGAGAGAGAGGCCATGAAATTTCTTTGTGAAGTTGTTCATTTAATTTTCGAACGAGGAAGGGGGTTCTCGTTTCTTTTTTTATATAAATATACGGCTACGATTTTTTTTAAAATAGGATGAAAAACCGTGTAACAATTTAACAGAGAAAGGTAAACACGTGTTGTTAAAGAGGATACGTGCTTGATTATTTTTTTTCTTTTTGTGTGTGTGTCTATATATACACACACATATATATATAATTCAAATTCAAATTGAAATCGTTCGCAATTCAAAACTTCGATCTTCAATCGAGATGTGCCGCTAGATGTTCATAATGTTAAACCCCTATTTCGAACGCACTGGAAAAGGTTTCGAGTCCAAATTTGATCATATGGAGAAGATAGCTTTTTGGACCCAGCTATTAAATTAAATTTCGATATAATTTTCAGCGCATTTTCAATCCGTACAGTCACACGACAATACCAAACGCTACGAAAATTGAAATCTATAATAGTATAATATTACGAATCCAGTGGAACTGGTTTCGTCGAAATTCAAAACTGTGCTTCGGAAGACTATTTTTAAATTCAATTTAAACGATAAAATTTCAAACTGAAGAAAACAGTTTTAAATTCAACTTTTAAAAGTTCTATTATCTCTAGTATTGTCATTATGAATTTTCTAAGCCTTTAAAATATTTTAACAAGCCTGGAACATCCAGATTCAAAATTTTTCCCAATTTCCAATTATTAAATTCAATAATTTAATTGCCAAATAAACAATGATATTTGAAATTCAAGTTAAACTAACATTCAAATATTTAAATTCAATCTAATATTATAATTTCAAATGTCAAAAATTTTGGGTTGTCACATTCTTCCCCACTTAAAAGAATTTCGTCCTCGAAATTACTAGTTAAGAAGAATGATCCTTAACCTATTTATCATTTTTCCAAAACCAAATAGTTTCAACTTTTCTAAAGAATTTTTGTTAAAGATACTATCATTCTTACTAAGTTTCCAAACTCAACCATAAGTTCCAAACAATATTATTTTCTCAACAATCCAAATTTAAATTTAAATTTAAATTAAATTTATCTAAATTAAAAAAATTCTAACTCCCTAAATTTTCGAAAAATTTCGCCTGCGTCTGCTTTGCGCGACTAGCTCGGTACGACTACAAAATGCCACCATGGGGCTCTAGATATCAAAAGAAAACAAATGCCAAGTGGCTAGACCAGAAAATCATCAAATTTCATATAGAAATTTAAATACATACATTTTGTCGAGCAATTCAAATTTATCTTGGAAATCAAAAATCCAATTTCCTTTTGCTTTTAAAATACCTGTATATCCTACTAGAAATAATGTCCAATTACAACATTCAAAATCATTTTATACATTCTTTTTTTTACAAAAGTTTCAATATTCATTCAAGCCTGTACGATGTCCATATATCATCCGCATGCAATATCAAATTCGATCGCTCATTCGATCACACAATTTCACTTCCGAACTAGTATCGCCCACCCGACTTCCTAGTGCGGACACAAATCTGGTTTCTTGATCAGAAACCATCATTCTCCTTGCATAGCCGTAAACTATGATAGAGAATTTCAAGAACCAATCAAAAATCCATATACAGGGTTCACCGTCGAAAATCGAGTGAAAAATCCCAACTCGGATCGATATAACTATCTCGAATTCTGGATCGAATCGTTATGCGAATAAAATAATATACGTACATCTCACGTATTTATTTCAATTGATTTTCAGTTATATCAATTCTCTTTTATTCACATTTTAGTTCCAATTCCATATAAATCCAATTTTTCTTTAAATTCTGAATATTGAAAATCAACTGACTTCCATTCATAACTCATTTATATCATTACTTACATTAGTTCCATCCACTAATTCGTTTTCAATTAAACAAAAGAACTATATCAGTTTCTACATTACATCATCAGAGTCATATACAATACATAACACGACACTAGGCATTTATGACAACTTGTCCATATGAAAACTGAACTTGCTGCAACCCATAAGCAGCAGATACTACATAATATAAGTGATACGTCTCGCCATTCAGTTTGTCTCCTGATCTCCACAGCATACTTTCCTGACTTCGCTCCAGAACAACTGATAACCTAACTCTAGGCCGTCCGTATTGAAAATTATAGACACTCAGAGTTTAGAAAAAGGAACAATAAACTTCAAGTTAGTCATGGGACTGGTGTGAGATCTTCAAACAGTTATTTGCACAAAAGAAAAGGAAAAGAAATCCGTTCATGCTTTTGAAAAATGAAACTACCATAAGGCCTCCCGGCACACACACGCAATGCAATCGCACACGCGGGGAAGATTTTTCCTTACAGCGGTCAAATATGCTTGATACGCGAAAATCCTTTTGATATTATTATTAGTGTATAGTATGGTAAACATTTCGAAAGTATAATATAAATCTTAACCAGCATACGTACCATTATAGTATGCCTACTATAGCTACCATGTTAGATGGCAAGTTCTACAACTAAAACCGTACAGGACTCGTATTGATTGAATGGATTTCCAACAAATAGTCAAGACTAAAGAACTTCCTTTCCGAAAGGGTACGCCTCTGGAGGGACGCCCCGAGTACCTAAACGGATCTCTACCAACACAAGACTGGGTTACCTCTATAACTAGGTAACTAATTGTCACGAGTATGCCACCCCCCGGTCTAGACCGATCTTTACCGAGGCGCCTCAACAACCAACAACCATATAAGTAAATAATCAGGGCTCCATACCAGAATACCACTTTTTATCCACGCAAATAGATATATGGGCTCCATACCAGATACCACTTTTTATCCAGAAGGAAATGCACATACCCTGAGGGGCATGACCCCCATAACCTTGCTGCATCTTTTCATGTTTCAACCATTTCTGATGTGTGAGGCTCGACGAAGTCTCGTCCACAAAGCTACGCTCTTCACAAAAGCCATGCTTCGATCAACCAATGATCAACACTTAGCATGTCACATTACCAAATTGAGAATATATCACTAGTAACAATCAACTACATAACCTCTGAGCCCGTATGTCTCAGAGAAGGGTGTTAAGCTAAGAGAATAAATTCTCCGCCACCAATAGAAATGTATTTGATAAAAACCAACTTTATATCTCAAAGTGTAATGTCAAACATACAACCATACAAGTCCGTTCTGGGTCCGAACGGAACCAAAGGCACTTCGTCCAATTAAGGAAAGAAGTCCTTGCAAATTCGAATATCCCTTAATCACGTCCGAACTCCCCATCACATATGGTGATATAAATCTCTATACCGGAGCAACCCGGTGTAGAGACATTCAATGGGTAATCATTTCGTTTTCAAAAATATCCGGTATTTAATGGGTAATCATTTCGTCGTATCATTATTCGGAATGGGTTTTATGACTCACTGTCCTCTCCCGGCTAATCCGTAATGAACGCTTATTTTAAAAACTAGTGGATACATTCAGATCTAAATTAAGTCACAACAAATTTCCACTTTTGACCTTTCAAACAAAAGATCCATCATTAAGATTCGATGTGGTTTTCGGATAACCATTTGGAATCCGACCCCCGGTTGCATCGAAATTCAAATGTCGTTTAAAGACCAATATCGATAGTCCTTTATTTAACTATCAAACAACATTCACAACAAGCACCAGATTTAAGTAATTTTCCCCAAATTATTTATTTCAAAATATCTTCACAAGATATATTTTCACACTTCAACCCTTTGAAAACAATTTTCAAATCACTTTCCTCTCGCGGAATAAATTTCCAAATATTGTTTATTTCCACTGAAAATTTGCCAAGCCTGAATACTTTAATTTAAATCACTTGTCCAAATATATACTTGGAAACACTTAAAATGAAAACTATTTTAAAAACATTTATTTTAAAATATTAGTTATGAATTTTATACTAAAATCCCATGTAAAACTTAAGCCCAACTAATTCTAAAGATAAAATTACTAGATAGATTATAATTAATTAAATAACCATCTTCTAAATCAAATACTAGTTAAATCTTTAAAATGGTCACTTCTATAATTAACTTAATAAATATTTACTTCAAAATTTTAAAAACAACTTAAGAAAATAATTTCTTCAAAAACATTGTCTTTAAAACCAACTTTAGAATTTATATTTAAAAGCTACTTTGAAAACATACTCGGCTTTACAGGGAAAAATACGCTTTCCATTTCAAAATGGTCCATTTAAATCAATTAATAAATCCTTCTCGATTTATTTCAATTTATATCCCAAATTCGTAAATTTTCTTTCCACGCTTTTAAAAATAAACCAGTATTTATTTTTAAAACAATTTACCCATTCCTTTATAAATTCTCATTGTGAATTTAAATTTTCAAATATCCACCGATATACAATTTTCAAATTGTTTTCCAAAATTTACTTTCATACACTAAATCAATTTCCAAAATTTTACTCCATTTAAAAATTATTCCTTTATTTATCCGAATTTATTTCAAAACCCATTAATCCAATATTCACACATTTATTTAGATTTTAAAATCCGAATTTTTAAAATAAATTCTTCAACTTATAAATAATACTACTCATAATCCATTTATTTCCATTTATTAAAATCTTTTCCCCATATTTGGAACTTATTCAATAGGATTTCACAAATCAACCTTTACCATTTTCAAATTCCTTCTATTAAATTTATCCAATCCTCTAAAATAAATTTACTTAAAATTTTCTACTTTAATTTCCAAAAAAAATCCAATTTTATATTTCTGGTATTTTAAAATACCAGAATATATTTGACCAAACCATAGCCTTCAATAATTTCAATTATCAATATAATCAATCATAGATTATCAATAATCATATCACAGCATATGAAATAAATTAAACAATTTGAGGAATCCAATTGGATCCCTCCAACCTATTTCACTACATCCACAAATGTTAGTACAACAATTAACTACCAATCCTGCTTCAAGGCGGGATATCGTGGTATAAAGGGTCATCCAATATTATGCTGGGCGCATATGGTCTCATCCGCTATATAATACGGAAAATCAATCACTCCAATATTTGTATATACTGCTATATATATAATATCACATCAATTCAAGCAATCAATCAATATTTTAAATTTTAACTATTTAAAATATCCGTATCAGATGTGAGTGAGAAGATCTCACATTTTCTTTTATTTTGCAATCCACTTCCCTTCCAGCTTGTTTTCACGATTTTTGACCTTGTATAAACAATTATACGATTTTTATTAATATTTCGAACTAATCGAATAATTAAATTTCTATTTGACAATTTTAATTAATCTGCGATTTTATTTTGAACTAATACTTTTAATTTTAAACCAATTCCTCTTAATAAATTTATTTAACTAAAAATTAAATTCAAAACTAAATTGCCTTTAATAAGTTATTTTTAGTAACTAGATAAATTAAATAAGTTAACAAAACAAATAGCTCACTAAAATCATTAATGTTTAAAATAAACTAGCAAATTTATATATGTAAATGTATATTTATTTTTATTTTGTGAAATTTAATATTTATAAGAAATAATCTATTAAAATCAAATCTAATCTTTATACCATTTTCCTATGTTTTTCCAAATTCTATATATATACAAAATTTCTGTTCAAACTATATACATACATACATACATATATATATATATATATATATATATATACATACGTACACATATATATATGTATGTATGTATGTGTACCTCAATTTGAAACCAGAATTTCTTTATGCCTTTTACTGTAATTTAATTTTTTTCTATACATATGAATATACATAAATTATATAAAAGATAAAGATACATTTATCATCGTTCAAGGAAAACCACACAGCAACCAACTCATATCGCCACATTCCGATCTGCAGCCTCCCTCGTGAGATTCGCTACTTCGAACGTCGACCCCACCCTATGCATGCATCGCACGCTCCACGAGTACGCGATCCACCCACGCTCGCGAATCGAGCATCACCTTGCAACGTCGTCGAACCCTAGAACGGTGATCGCGCCTTCAGTTCGTCGATCCTGCTCGGCCCAATCAAATCGCGACCAGTCGCCGCACATCTACTCGACCTCGAACACACGCCAGTGCCATGCTCTGATGTCGCCACGTAGTCGCCGATAACCCTCGTGCCCAAAATCACGACGGCCCTGCGAATCAGCCCATCTCCTTTCTGTCGACATCGTAGTCGACTTGGATTCCACTCTCAGATCGCCACACAATCAACATCGCGATCCCCTTTTTTCTTTTTCTTTTTTTATGATTTAGATTCAATAGGACGAGAGAGCAGCCCTGAAATTTCTTTGTGAAGCTGTTGATTTGATTTTCGAACGAGAAAGGGGGTTCTCGTTCTTTTTTCATATATAAATATACGGCTACGATTTTTCATAAAATAGGAAGAAAACGAGTGTAAAAATTTAATAGAGAAAGGTAAACACGTGTTGCTAAAGAGGATACGTGCTTGATTATTATTTTTTTCTTTTTGTGAATACATACATACATACATACATATATATACACACACACATACATACATACATATACACATATATATAATTCAAACAAATTCAAATTTAAACCGTCTGCAATTCAAAACATCGATCTTCAGTCGAGGCGTGTCGCTAGGAATTCATAATGTTAAACCCCTATTTCAAACACACTGGAAAAGGTTTTGAGTCCAAATTTGATCATATGGAGAAGATAGCTTTTTGGACCCAGCTATTAAATTAAATTTCGATATAATTTTCAACACGTTTTCAATCTGTACGGTCACATGACAATCCCAAATGCTACGAAAATTGAAATCCGATAATAATACAGTATTACGGATCCAATGGAACTCCTTTCGTCAAAATATGAGACTGTGTCTCGGAAGGCTACTTTTAAATTCGATTTAAACGATAAAATTTCAAACTGAACAAAACAGTTTTAATTCAACTTTTGAAGTAACATTATCTCCAGTATTGTCAATATGAATTTACTAAGCCTTTAAAATATTTTTAACAAGCCTGGAACATCCATATTTAATTTTTTTCCCAATTTCCAATTACTAAATTCAATAATTTAATTGCCAAATAAACAGTGATATTTGAAATTCAAGTTAAACTAACATTCAAATATTTAAATTCAATCAAATATTCTAATTTCAAATGTCAAAAATTTTGGGTCGTCACACATGGGCATGGTTGCTGGCTGAGACAGGACGGGATGAGTTGAAAGTTGATGAGGAGAACGCTATTTTCGAGTCTGTCATGGATCCACCATCCCGCATCAGGCGATATTGATTTTGGAACCAAGCGGTAATTTTCAGAAAATATACTAAATTCAAATATTGCATAGTTTTCAATTAAAGTTATTTAAATTATGCTTATGATGTTGGAGGAAATATAACAATTTATTTTTATTCACAGGCTAGGACATTGCAGAAGGCGTATAAATTGACTCAAGACAAAGAAGTAATTGTAGAGCTACGAGCCCAGATCGCCGAGCTACGGGAGCATGATCGCCGTCGTGCGGCGCAAATAAAGCAGTTGAACCAGCGCTTGGCGGAGTAGATGAAACAGCATGGAAGGTTTCCTTCGTCGGGTGGCTCTACAGGGGATGATGAGTGATGTTAGATATGTTCTGTTATGTTTTTTTGTCTATATATACGCTTCGAGTGGGTGATACATTTTGATGGATTGTGTATTATTTTAAGTGCATTTGGATGTTGATTTTTTGAATTATGTTGGATTTGCATATGAATTTTTTGAATGAAATATTATGTATGGTTATTTACATGATTAGTAGTTTATATGTGCTCGAAAAAAGGAGCTATTATGTGCACTGATGGATGTGTAGTTGCTGGAATGCGGCAGACTCAAATTCAGCGGGAAAAGACATCCAGAATTCCGATGGCTACTAACGGCTACCGATGGCTTATAGGTCACGACCTTGCAATGGTTACCGACGTCGCTCTACGGCAAATTTCGACCATTTCTGACAGCCTCGAAAGGCTATTTGGTCATATATGTTTGCCATGTGGCCAACGTGACCATCAGAAACGGTCATAGATTACCGTTGGAGGCCGTCGGAAATTTTTCGTTGGTGCCATCGGATGTCGTTACGAAATGAGATTCATATACCAACGGCTCTTTTTACGGTTTCCGACGGCCGCCTACGGCTAGTTACCATCGAAAATCACTGTTGTTCCTGTAGTGTAATTGGCTTGTTAACCAGACTGATCAAAAATCTTGCAGAAAAGCTCCTGAGAAGGTTCTATTCTTTTCTGTTCTCATAGCACATGCAGCCTGCACTAATGGAGCAGTACTAACTGCTTTTTTTGCAGGTATTTTCCCCACATCAGATTTAATGTGGATATTACAAATCCACGTGAACATTAATCAGTGCACTCAAGACTTAAGAGGCAACAAGAAGATAGTGACAGACCAAGAAGAGAGTCAGTATATGGTGTAAATTAAGATTCTCCAAAAAATTTGTGGCCGTAATAATGATTCCAAGTCTAACATTTCTACCTAGAGCATCATTCAAATAATTAGTTTCATTATTTTCAAATTCAAATAGTAACATCTAATAAGATATGGTGCAATAATTGGGCTAGATTCAACCATCTTGGAACAGACTACTGAACAAAAAGGAATGTCTATTAAGGCTTGTAAAACAAGCCATACAAAAACAACACATTCTTGTAACTAAATGATTAGGTAAGATAGTGTTCTCTACATGATTCTAACTTGTGCGACAGTGATTCCACTATAAAGCTTTATTTATACGTCGCAAGAAAAACACAGTAAAAGCTACATAAATACCTAGTCTTCACACTACGCCATAGATGGCCTACTGCAACGAAAATACAAGACATTGCTAGCTACAGTGTAACAATGGATATGCTGATTTTTGTCTATTACAACATTAGCTTCAGGATGTTAGCATAGATATCAACACTATGTTGCAATAGCTATAGACTTATAAAAATATTTAAAAAAATGAGTGCGGGTTGAAAAAAAAAACGAGCTGAAATAATTTTCAACGCGGGAAGTAAAAATAAAGCGGCAAAAGTTAACAAAATATACAAATAACCCGCTTCCTTCTGCTTCTTTCTGTGCTAACTTTTCTCTTCCTTTTCTCTCCTAATTTTTTTCTCCAATTCTTTCCTCTTTGATTCTAATCATTCAAATTGAGTATCATACTTGCTCGCCTATAATTCTATTTTCAGTCCTCGTTTCCTCGTCTTTAGCCCTAAATTTCTTCCACAAATTTCCTGAAATACTGTTAACCTAGCCCTAAATGCTCAAACCGCAGTCCTCCCAACATGTAGATTCACGTCCACTACAATCGAAAATAAAACCACAACTGCCGCTACCGGTGACCAACACCACCATTATTACGTCATTCGCGGATTTACTCGATTTGAATTTACTTCAGCTTTCAGCAGGTTTGAATTTCATCCCTTTTTAACTTGTTTTTATATTTGCAATTCTGTATTTTTGCAAGAGGACCTGTATTTGTTCTTGAATTTTGAGTTAGGTGATCGGATATGTCCAATCAAAATTTTTTTTTTCCTATTTGTTCAAGTACTTTATTTCTGATGAAGTTGGAGTATATATTTATTCCATTCTGATGGTCAATTTTGTTAATTAAGAGAATGAACTTAGATAAAGCGAATTCCTTAGTGGAATCTGTGGGGAACTGTGACTATGATTTGCACTCTTTGGATCAAGAAATTTAGAGATATCATACATGCCTTCAGCTGTTTTTTAAAATATTCAGCTCGGCAAGTTCCCGATGAAGTTAAATCTTCTAGCATAGATATTGGAAATACCACCTTGTTGGCTTTTTTTCTAGATGGTAATCTATCTTACTGTGCTGTTATGATACACTGGCAAAAGAATTGGAAGCACAAAGGTAATTTGGAAGTGAAATTGATAGCGAAAACTTCTATTTTGAATTCTCTTTCCATGAAGAAAGAGAGAGGATTTTAAAATCAAATCCATGTTCATCAAAGGTAAAATGTTTACTGTATCATCATGGCAGCCTAACTTCAACAACATACACTCAGTGGTCCAAAGTGTTCCCATTTGGATACACTTATATAATATCCCCTAACTACTTGGACGTTAACAGGAATAAATGGGCTTGCATGGCATGTGGGTAATCTGATATCTTTAAATGAAGCCACAAAAACAATTAAGTCGCTTTGAGTATGCAACATGCCTTGTAGAGACAAAACCAGATCATGAATTGCCTGAGTTCATCCTATGTGGTGATAATAATTCGAGAGTGGACATTGGATATGATTGGAAACCCTTGATTTGTACAAGTTGCAAATGCTTTGGTCACTAGACCTGTTCATGTAATGTTATAAATGATCAACCAGATGCAAATTTATCAAAAGTGAAACCAAGCCAGAAAGTAATACATTAATCAACTAATGTTAAGCTACTTTCATCTAGACAAACATATGTACAGTAAAGAACAACGAAATACACTCGCTTGGTTTGGTAAAATATAACATCATTGATCTCAAGACTATCCTAACCAACGGTCTCTATGGTTGTTCCTAGTAACAGCCAACTCCAAACTAATAAATAGTATTATTTTTCCAAAGAGCAATAGAATGTACCACTACAAGTCCAATATTCCACTAAAAGCTCTATAGCCAAGCGCAATAGTAAAATAATCAAGTTCCGGGCTATTGCAAATCAACATAGCAATTCTGACATGCCTTTTCAGCCATATGCAGCATCCACATGATTTATATAGTAAACCGCTCACTTCGTAAACTGCTCAATCCCTGATAATCGCATCTCCAAAACTGCACGAACAAAAATCACGTCGATACCTTCTTCTCCACCGTTCCGCACGTGCCCTCAAGGAAGATGTTCCTACTATAAGAATCATACTCTTTGGATCAAGAAACTGTAAAGTTCTTTTTTTTTCTTCCTCTGTTATCTATATATTTGATTTGATTTTGGAAACTATTATTTTAAAATACATGCATTCGTCAGTTGGCTAATGACTTAACCTTTAAGTAACCGTTTTCTTGCTTCAGTTTTGCAGAACTATTTCACCCAACAACATGCATGCATGCATCAGATTTAAGACCAACTTCTGTATTGCTAAATACGTTGACATACCTATTGAACTTGGTGGAATCTTCAGACCATCTAATTGAAGTAGTACATGATTTTGTGTTTGATAGGACAAGGTCTATCAGACAGGATTTAAGCATACAAAATATCGTCGACAGATATGCAATATATACGTAAGAGGAAATGGTAAAGTATCATTTTTAACTTTTGTATATTTCCAAAATGAAACACAGCAAATGTGCTTATTAATATTTCTAACATGATTTCATACATTATTAATGATCAGATCAGATTCCATATGAAGCTTTCCAAATGTGTTTGCAAACCCGACATTTATTCATTGTATTAGCTTAACACGGAACAGCTTGTAAAATGCCTCCTATCGCAACTTGATATCTATGAAATAAATTGGAAATCTGAGTTCATTAGTTAAAACGAACCTGAGTTTTGTTTCATTTTATGTTCTCATTTATCTTGGTTCTAAGGTGCCAGTAATGGTGAATTTCTGTCATGATATTACCGTCTATTATTATCTTTCCATTTCTCATCAATTTACCATACTTCGCCTTATTTTCATGTGTGGAGCAGTTCACTGTCAATCTGGTTTAGGAGATTGCCTTCTTCAGTTCTCCATTCAAAGGAAATGCAATTTTCTAGAACTATTCTAAGATAAGATACACACCGCTAATTTATTTTGTATGGTATTATTTCTTTTAAAGTTAAACGTTATTTCCTTTACTTTTTGTTTGATAGATATTTCCGAATTGGGTAACTGATCTACAGTTTTCCATTATGGAACCTTTTCTAGATGAGGTACATTCTAAATGTTTGTTATCTTTTTGCATCTGATACAGTTTCGTTACATCTTTTACTCGTTATCATTTTCTAATCAATCATCTACCCTTGTAGCTCATATGCTTGCTGAGTTTTAGCATAACCATCACTGTAGCGGGTTAGGATGTTGAATATAAGTTCCATTTCTTTTATTCACATTGCTTATGTTTTATGATTTCATTGTGTTGCCATCTCAAACTCACCATTAGCTCAGTCAGAACTTCTTTTTTAAAATATAAGTCTACAGAAGTTTCAAAATATGACCCAACAACAAGCACATGCATACAGGAGCTTGCAGCGAAGATAAGGGAAAATATAGCTGACGAAGTCGAAGCAAAGATGAACAAGAAGGTCCAAAATGAATTTGATGCACTGGCTATGTTTTTAAGTATGTTTGTTATTTTATACTTGACTAAGTAAAACTTGTGTTGCTGGTTATTCTGAAATGAAAAGTTCTTTGTTGTAGTGTAATGTTGCCATTAGATATGATATAATGTTCCAGTATAATGTTGTCATAAATATGATATAATGTTGCAGTACATTTTCAATTTAAATTGCAAAAGGGGTTGCCATAGATATGATGTAATGTTGCAGTATGTGATGTTAAATGTGGTAATAAACTGGCAAATTGTTGCCATTGGGTGGTAAAAGTGTTACCACAGATTAATGAATATGGGCCCCACAACACGGTTCCGTAAAGATGGGCCACATAATTAGTGGGCTCACAATGTGGGCCCACATGTTGGGCCCCAGATTGGGGGGCCCACTTTTTAGTAAATTTGATACCTGTGACAACAACAGAACCGATGTTGCCCTAGGGTCGCAAAGATGTTGCCTTTGACTCTAGGGCAACGCGGCAAAATGCATCACCGAGAAAGTGTTGTCCTTGCCCTATTTTAGCCCACAACATTTTTTGGCACTTCCTACATCACTTTTGGGTGTTGCAGTATGCAATCTATGGCGTAGTTTCACCTCAAATCAATCATCAATGTCGAAACCTTTTAAGAAGAAAAATCTCATGCTTTATCATGGCTCATGATAGGGAGGTGACCAAGTCAGGAGCAATTTCTTCGTTATTGAGGTATTGACCGTTACAGTAACGTTACAAGCAAAGTAATTTCGAGTACAAAACTCAATCTAAAAGCCAAAATATGAAATAATAGAAGACATCATTTGCAACATCCCACTCAACTATATACATATAAATAAGAAAACTATATGCACAAAAATAAAATATTCAAACAAATTAATTACATTTTCAAATCGGTGCCATCAAAACATTTACAACATCCAAACAACATTCAAATGCCAAAGTATACTCACTCTCGTCGTTGAGTCATATTTATATTAGAAGCTATAAACATCATTATTTACATGTATAATAAGACCTACTGCGACTTCATCGCCTTCTTGTATTCATCCAAGTTCATTTCGTCAAACATGTACTTTTTTTCTACTCATGAAAGTAACTAAGAGCACAATTAGGGAAAAATTCGGATCAGGACAAACATACTGGTGTGTCATTCCACTACAACATTAAGTACGAGGATAAATAATTGCATACTTAAAAATACTGGAGGTCTGAACCGACTGATGTTGAAGAATCAACAAAAGGAAATCATATGATGAGTCTACACACACAAAATAGTGGAGGTCCGAACCGACTGATGTTGAAGAATCAGCAAAAGGAAATCACATGATGAGACTACACGCATAAAATTGTGTACAAAATACCAAAATATCAGTAGGAGTTACCGTCTGATAGCTTGGATCAACGGGCATGAAAAGAGTGATCTCTCATATACACTGCTTGGGTCAATATGGATACGTTTCAATAACTGAATACATCTGACATAATACGTATCTCGTCTCGACGTAAGAAAATATGTATTATTTTAGACATATTCAGGTATTAAAATGTATCTGTGTTGATCAAAAGTAGTGTATATGGGAGATCGCTCTTTCCATACTCATTGATCCGAGTTATCAAACTGTAAACTCCCTCTGGTATTTCTATCACTGGAGTCGAGACGTTACAGATTGGTATCAAAGCAGAGGCGGTGAACAATGTAGTAGTTGCTTCCTTTGCTGTCCGCTAATGAATATATTCATAATAGTGCTGAAATGACAAAAGATGAAGGTGAGAAGAAGCAGACTGCCATGGTGATGGAACTTTGATTTCCACGAGTTCGAAGAAAGAAGAACGAAGTAACAATGTTTTTCTTACAGTACTCACAAAATATAAACAAAACATGTTCGCTCTGGGTCCCTCTACTTTCTTAATAAGTCAAGTACGATTCGTAAAAAAATATGGTATGCTAACTTGTTTATCACTTGGTCACTCCGATTGCTGAATGATGTTTATCTCAAAAACAAAAATACACATTTACTTATTTTATTGTTAAGCATATGAATAATTATTCAATAAAACAATATCATCAAATGCTTCATTTGTTTAGAAGTTGAATTTTGAATTAAAAGCTCATACCTTTTGTTCCGCAAATAAATTTCTACTCACAACCTTATAGCAGTAGATGACAACCTTAAAAACTATATCACCTTTTTTTCATTACAAGCCTTGCCTTGTGCGGCATATAAGCCTTGAGTGTCATATGTGTTTTGCGTGTTATGTGCAACATTTGAGTGCATCATTTCATCTGTGACACACCTTAGGTGCAAAAGCACAATCGCCGCATTGCACCTGTTGTGCGCCATGGCAGCCTTTCATAACATTACTATTTTTTTTGGAAAACGGCAAATGTACACCACATTCTTTGCCCCTTTACCATTTGTGCATCCCTTGTATGTTAGCTGTCGTTGACAAGAAAATAAAGTGAGAGAAGAAAAGGAAATTGTATTCATCAGTACCATTTATTATTTTTATTTTCACTGTTAGCAGAGAAACTTTGAACATCACTCCTGCTACATTAGAATTATTATATGACCCCTGATCAAGAATGTTATATAAATGGATATAGATAGGTAAATGATTATAGTTCACATATTTTACTATTTTACGAAGAATAATACTTATTATATTATAGCTTTTTGACAATTAAGAGAATATAGAAATGTAAAGAAAATACCGAAGAATTCTTTCATTATATATTGGACTCATTAACTATGTTACACCAAACTTTTGTGATTCCAGCTCTTGTTATGATGCTATTCCAAAATTTAGATATTGAACTTTTGTTGTATCACCAATTTTTATAAGATACAAGATCTTGTTATCAAACCGATAATTAACTAGATTTAACTTACTGCAAAGAAATATAAAAATAATCATATACTAATAGAAGTTAATCCATTCTTATTGTTTTAACCCTTGTAAATCCAGTTTTATAAATGCAATTTTCATTTGTTGAAAATTAGAATACAAAATCATCACCATATCATAAACTCAATCATATTTGCAAAGATGTCATTGTTTTAAAACATACCATTAAGATTTAATTTTGAGGTTTTCATCTAACAATTATAAATTCATATCATACACGTATACATGTGTGTGTCTCTCTATATATACACTAGCGTTACGGCACGAAATTCGCGCGTGGATTGTTTTTCTACAAACTATATATATTTAACATATTCAATAGAAAAGGATTTGCACAAATATTTTGCCTTATCTTTACACCTAAATCAAGCGTAGTTGGTTTGAATTTTTATTTTTGAGTTGTAGCACCTATTTTTTTGTTAATTTTAATTTTTACTTGTCTTATTAATTAAATAAAGAACAAACTTGTAAAAGATGTTTATTTATTAGATCATATTTTTAAGTGATATTAATATTTAGTAATATATATAGAGCGATAGTCTGAATTTGTAAGAAAAGGTTATTTCTTAAATCATATTTGTAAGTAACATTAAAGAGGTGTTTTTGATAGTTCATGCTATCACAAAAAAAAATGTGACACCAAAGATAATACAACTATTATTAAATATATAACTAAAGAAATGTATATTACATATGGGAAAATCCAATTTGACATAAAATGTAGATACAAAATGGGACACAAGAGATATTGACCATTAAATCTTCCTCTGAATTTCACCTCTCATATATGACAAAAGGATCCAATGATCAATAATTATTGTTTCTATTTTTGTGCTTTATTTTGTGTTTTAATAACCGCTCCCTATATATATCTATGTGTGTGTTGGGTATGTATAAGGTTTTAATTGCGATAAATATAAACGTTGGTAGGTACCCACCATAAAGCAGTAATACCAGACTACTAGTTAATTCAAAGCACAGTGCTATACACATAAGTTTGTTATGCTGATAGGGATTGGTATTCAAACCTTGCAGCTGGCAATATTATTACAGCCATAGACGAGAAGCCCATTCACCGCATTTGTAAGTAACATTAAAGAGGTGTTTTTGATAGTTCACGCTATCACAAAAAAATGTGACACCAAAGATAATACAACTATTATTAAATATATAACTAAAGAAATGTATATTACATGTGGGAAAATCCATTTGGACATAAAATGTAAATACAAAATGGCACACAAGAGATCTTGACCATTAAATCTTCCTCTGAATTTCATCTCTCATATATGACAAAAGAATCCAATGATCAATAATTATTGTTTCTATTTTTGTGCTTTATTTTGTGTTTTAATAACCGCTCCCTATATATATTGATGCAGCTAAGGCCAGAGAAGAAGTTGTGCAAACTTTAATTCCTGAAAACATGAGTTTGTGGTGTAGTGTGATGAGTCGTTCACGACTCAGTGAAGGTTTGAGTCGTTGCCGAGCTAAGGAAGGAGGGCCACGAGTTAACAAGCCAAGGGGGAAGGTAGGCCGAGTTAACGAAGCATGGTCACTACCTAATAGAAGAGTATTGGGTCGTCTCCGACCTAAGAAAGCACAGGAGGAAGAATTCCGACCTAACAAGCTCCGACCTAACGAGCTTCGACTTAATGAGTTACGACCTAGTGATATTGAACGAGATAACTTTGCCGAGTTTCGACCTAAGCAAGCTAAACTGCATTCTATTTTAGGTCGTGAGGGATTGGGTCGTGTTGTATTTTAGGTCGTTACCGACCTATGGGTTGTATTGCGTTAACTCGGTCATGTATGTAATGTGTTAGGTCGCGAACGACCTATGATGAGTCGGTCGTTAAGTTGTATGTTAGGTCGTACTTGTTAAGTCGGCCAGGTTTTGAGTCGTTATGTCGAGTACTTTGTGTTGTAAATAGTAGGTCGGTATGTAGTTGGTTCAGTTGAGTCGCTTTGTGTTAAGTCGGTCACGACTTAAGGTGAGTCGTAGGTCGGCAACGACTTAGGGACTGGGTCGAAAACTCTATAAATAGGGGCGTGTGTTGTACATTTGAAATGGTTGATTTTGAAATAAAATTTCTTGTTGATTGCTTTGTGCTTTCTTCTCCAATTGGTAGTTGAGTGTAATCTCCTATCTCCACTTACGTCATTCGAGTGCGCTCGAATCCACGTTTGTTGAAGCCGATTCACGGAATCTAGTGCGCTAGATCAACGTGCGAAGAATCGTAGATCTTTGAACACGGTATAGTGCGCTATCAACGTGTTTGAGATGGCTAGAGTTCGGTATCTTTGGATCAACGAACTTGGGCATTTTGGTATCTTCAACTCACCGATTGTTACATTTCACCGATTGAAGTTTGTTTGATTAATCCGCTGCGCCATTATTGGTATCGGAGCCATACTTAGCCAATCATAGCTAAGTTGATTCTTGGAGCCAAGTTTTTGAAGTTTTTGAAGTCTTTGAAGTTTGAAGGAGTTCATTGTGTTCTTGTTGAATTCGTAACAACATTAGAGTGTTTGATTCATTTCATTTTGGATCGAAGTGATGGACATTGTTTGAATTTGGTCTTGGGTTTTGCGCGCCAAGGTTTGAAGTGTTGGACCGAGTTACTTTGAGTCGTACAAAGCAAACCGAGATAAGTGGAGGCCGAAACAAGTCATACCCGAGTCAAGGTTGAGCCGTGTTAAACCATTGCCGAGCTAAAGCCTTGAAGAGTTAAGTGTTGAGCCGTAACTTGTTCTTTTGTTAAAGCTTGAATTTTTGTGTTCGAATTGTTGAAGTTTGTGAAGTTTTTCAATCATGCCACCAAGGAGAGCTAATCGTCATCAAAACGTTGAAGCTTTGTATCGTAGAGAAGAAGCCGAGCTTATGGAACAACGCATTAATGAGAAGTTTGATGAAGGCATTGGTAAATTGGAGAAATTGATGAATGAATTGAATCAAAGGAGGAGATCACCAAACTCGAACCATGGAGGAAACCGAGTTTCGCCATCGGTTACGGAAGCGAGGAGGGTATCGCCACATTCTTGTAGAGATAGAAGAGAAACGTCAATTTCATCACGAAGAGATCATCATTACTATGCACATGAAGAGAGAAGAAATCAACGTGAATTTGACCATGAAGCATATAGGGATGAAGATAGACTTAGTCAAAGAAGCATGCATGAACGAAGGGATGATAATGGTCGAGATCGATGTAGACGTACTTTTGATTTTGTTGAAGAAGGTGATAGAGCTAGTATTCATTATCGAGATCGAGATCAAGTTCGAAATTCTTATCGGGATGTTGAAGATGATCGACGATGGGAATCGGGTATGAAAATGGAGATTCCGGAATTTAAAGGCGGGATGGTTGCTGAAGAGTTCTTAGATTGGTTGTCTAATGTGGAGGAAATCTTTGATTTCAAGGAGGTCCCGGAGAATCGAAGGGTGAAGTTGGTTGCTACTAGGTTGAGGGGGAGAGCTTTGGCGTGGTGGCAACAAACTAAACTTACAAGGGAAAGAATGGGGAAGTCAAAGATAGAATCGTGGGATAAGATGAAAAAGTTGATGAGATCTACTTTCTTACCTTACAACTATCAATCACTTATGTATCAGAGGTTGCAGAATCTGAGGCAAGGGACGAAGTCTGTTAGTGATTATGCTGATGAATTTTACCAACTCATTGCCAGGAATGATATTATGGAGACAGAAGAACAGCTAACTGCTAGATTCATTGGGGGATTGAGAATGCAGATCCAGGATATGGTTAATATGTTTGATCCTAGATCAGTTGCAGAGGCACATCAGAAAGCGTTGGCTTGGGAGAAGCAAGGAAGGCGTGGAGGTGGTGTGTTTACTAATTCCAATAATCAAGCAAGGGGTGTTGGTGGAAGTTCTAATGCTCCTAAACCTGTTTCAAAGCCAGTGGTGAAGGAGGCTGAGAAGGCGAAGGTTAGTAGTGGGTTCAAGTGTTATAATTGTCAGGAATTGGGTCACAAAAGTAATGAATGTCCGAAGCCGAAGAAGAGAACCATGGTTGCAGAAGTTGAGGAGGATGATGGTGAGGAGGCAGAATGTTCAGATACACCTTATGTTGAGGAGGAAGAAGAATTGTTTGGAGATGAAGGTTGTAATCTTATGATGAGGAGGTCATGTCTTACACCAAAGCAAGAGGAGGATTGTAGTTGGTTGAGAAGCAATATTTTTCAGTCGACATGCACTATTCTGGGGAAAGTTTGCAAGTTCGTTATTGATGCGGGAAGTTGTGATAATATTATTTCTACAGAAGCAGTAAGGAAGTTGAACTTGAAAACTGAGAAGCATCCTAAACCGTACAAGCTAGCATGGTTAAGGAAGGGTGGTGAAGTGAAGGTGTGTCGAAGGGCTTGTGTTAATTTTTCTATTGGGAAGAAGTACAAAGATGAAATTTGGTGTGATGTTGTAGACATGGACGTGTGTCATCTGTTGTTGGGCAGACCATGGAAGTTTGATAGAGCAGTACAACATGATGGTCGTGCCAATAGCTATAGTTTCATGTTCGAGGGTACGAAAATCACTTTGGTTCCTAAGAAGCAACAGCAGAAGGAGAGCAAGCTAGAAGAGATTGAAGAATTGAAAACTCTGTTAACTTTGAAGGAGTTTGTTAAGGAAGTGGAGGAAGAACCGGAAATGTTTTTGTTAATTGGGAGAGAGAGTAGTGAAGAAGTTGAAATCCCAGAAGCAGCAAAGCCAATTTTGAAAGAATTCGAAGATGTCTTTCCAGAGGAGTTGCCTCAGGAGTTACCGCCACTTAGAGACATTCAACATCAAATTGATCTTGTTCCGGGAGCAGTGTTACCACATCGACCACATTATCGAATGAGTCCGAAGGAACATGAGGAATTACGAAGGCAGGTGGAAGAGTTATTAGAACAGGGACGTGTTTAGGAAAGTTTGAGTCCATGTGCTGTGCCAGCATTGTTAGTACCAAAGAAGGACGGAACATGGAGGATGTGCACAGATAGTAGAGCTTTGAATAAGATCACTGTTCGATATAGATTTCCTATGCCGAGGCTGGATGATTTGTTAGATCAGTTGAGTGGGGCAACTATATTTTCGAAGATTGATTTGAAGAGTGGTTATCATCAAATTCGAATCAGACCTGGAGACGAATGGAAGACAGCTTTCAAGACGAGAGAGGGGTTGTACGAATGGTTGGTTATGCCATTTGGTTTGTCAAATGCACCTAGTACATTCATGCGGGTGATGAATCAAATCTTTAGACCATTCATTGGGAAGTTCGTCGTGGTTTATTTCGATGATATTATGATATATAGCAGGAGTATGGAGGAGCATGTTCTACATTTGAGGGAAGTGTTGATTATTCTTCGTGAGGAACAATTTTATGCTGCTACGAAGAAATGTGTGTTTATGACGCACAGTGTTTTATTTCTGGGTTATGTTGTTTCAGGAGAAGGTATTCAAGCTGACCAGAGTAAAGTTGAAGCAGTCAGGAATTGGCCACAGCCAAAGACAATTAAGGAAGTGAGGAGTTTTCATGGGCTAGCGTCATTCTACCGAAGATTCATTCCACACTTCAGTAGCGTGATGGCTCCAGTTACTGATTGCATGAAAGGGAAACAATTTGTATGGTCAGAAGAAGCGGGGATTGCTTTTGAAAAGATCAAGGAATTGTTGACATCTGCACCAATTCTTGTTCTACCTAATTTTCAGTTATTGTTTGAATTGCATACTGATGCTTCGAAGGTTGGTATTGGAGGAGTTCTGAGTCAGAATGGAAAGCCAGTTGCTTATTTCAGTGAAAAGTTGTCAGGGGCAAAGATGAGATACAGTACATATGACGTTGAATTCTATGCTGTTGTACAAGCTGTTAAGCATTGGAGACATTATCTATTTCAGAAGGAATTTGTTCTTTATACAGATCATGAAGCATTGAAACATTTACAGGGGCAGGATAAGATTTCGGCAAGACATGCATCATGGATTGCTTATTTACAGCAGTTTACTTTTGTCGTTAAGCACAAATCAGGGGTGACTAATCGGGTAGCTGATGCTTTGAGTAGGAGGAGTCATTTATTAACGACAATGAAAGTTGAAGTGACGGGGTTTGAATTACTGCCAGAGATGATTAATGAAGATCCTTACTTTGTGAAATATGTTGAAAAAGTGAAGGATGGGAGTACCGATGAATTTATGTTGGTTGATGGATTTCTGTTTAAGGGGAATCGTTTATGTATTCCAGACTGTAGCTTGAGATTGAAAATTGTCAAGGAGTTACACGAGGAAGGGCATGTGGGCCGTGATCGTACTTTGCAGTTGATTTCACAGTCTTACTTTTGGCCATCGATGAGAAAAGAGGTTGAAAGATTCGTGGAGAGATGTCATATTTGTCAGGTGTCAAAGGGAACAACAACGAATGCAGGGTTGTATATGCCATTACCAGTACCATCTAAGCCATGGGTTGATCTTAGCATGGATTTCGTTTTGGGTTTGCCTAGAACTCAAAGGGGAAATGATTCGATATTTGTTGTGGTGGACAGGTTTTCGAAGATGGCACATTTTGTTGCTTGCAAGAAGACAACGGATGCAGTTCGAGTAGCACAGTTATTTTTCAAAGAGATTTATCGACTTCATGGTTTACCAGAAGCTATTGTTTCTGATCGAGATACTCGTTTTCTGAGTCACTTTTGGTTGAGTTTGTGGAAGATGGTGGGAACGAAACTGAAATTTAGCAGTGCTTATCATCCGCAAACTGATGGACAGACGGAAGTTGTTAACAGGTCTTTGGGAAATTTGTTGCGATGCCTTGTACAGGATAATTTGAGAAGTTGGGACATGAAATTATGCCAAGCTGAGTTTGCCCATAATCATGCAGTGAATCGTAGCACGGGATTCAGTCCATTTCAGATCGTATATTCAAATTTACCCAGGGGACCGTTGGATTTGGCAGTAGTACCACAGTTGAAGGGAACTGTTAAACGAGCTGTTGATTTTGTTGATGAGCTGACTGAATGTCATAAAATCGTTCAGGAACGATTGAAGAAATCGAATGAGAAGTATAAGAAGTCTGCAGATTTGAAGAGACGAAATGTTGAATTTAACGAAGGTGATTTGGTTTATGCTGTATTGACCAAAGATCGTTTTCCAGTGGGCGCATATAATAAGTTAAAAGCTAGAAAAATTGGTCCTGTCGAAATTGTGAAACGAATTAATGACAATGCTTATAAGTTGAAGCTGCCAGAGGATATTTACACTTCTGACGTATTCAATATTAAGCATCTTGTGCCATATTATGGAGATGAACATTTTGATGAGAAAGAATTTGCAAATTCGAGGACGAATTTTTCTCAACCAGGGGAGGATGATGCAGCTAAGGCCAGAGAAGAAGTTGTGCAAACTTTAATTCCTGAAAACATGAGTTTGTGGTGTAGTGTGATGAGTCGTTCACGACTCAGTGAAGGTTTGAGTCGTTGCCGAGCTAAGGAAGGAGGGCCACGAGTTAACAAGCCAAGGGGGAAGGTAGGCCGAGTTAACGAAGCATGGTCACTACCTAACAGAAGAGTATTGGGTCGTCTCCGACCTAAGAAAGCACAGGAGGAAGAATTCCGACCTAACAAGCTCCGACCTAACGAGCTTTGACTTAATGAGTTACGACCTAGTGATATTGAACGAGATAACTTTGCCGAGTTCCGACCTAAGCAAGCTAAACTGCATTCTATTTTAGGTCGGGGGGGATTGGGTCGTGTTGTATTTTAGGTCGTTACCGACCTATGGGTTGTATTGCGTTAACTCGGTCATGTATGTAATGTGTTAGGTCGCGAACGACCTATGATGAGTCGGTCACGTTAAGTTGTATGTTAGGTCGTACTTGTTAAGTCGGCCAGGTTTTGAGTCGTTATGTCGAGTACTTTGTGTTGTAAATAGTAGGTCGGTATGTAGTTGGTTCAGTTGAGTCGCTTTGTGTTAAGTCGGTCACGACTTAAGGTGAGTCGTAGGTCGGCAACGACTTAGGGACTGGGTCGAAAACTCTATAAATAGGGGCGTGTGTTGTACATTTGAAATGGTTGATTTTGAAATAAAATTTCTTGTTGATTGCTTTGTGCTTTCTTCTCCAATTGGTAGTTGAGTGTAATCTCCTATCTCCACTTACGTCATTCGAGTGCGCTCGAATCCACGTTTGTTGAAGCCGATTCACGGAATCTAGTGCGCTAGATCAACGTGCGAAGAATCGTAGATCTTTGAACACGGTATAGTGCGCTATCAACGTGTTTGAGATGGCTAGAGTTCGGTATCTTTGGATCAACGAACTTGGGCATTTTGGTATCTTCAACTCACCGATTGTTACATTTCACCGATTGAAGTTTGTTTGATAATCCGCTGCGCTATATATCTATGTGTGTGTTGGGTATGTATAAGGTTTTAATTGCAATAAATATAAACGTTGGTAGGTACGCACCATAAAGCAGTAATACCAGACTACTAGTTAATTCAAAGTATAGTGCTATACACATAAGTTCGTTATGCTGATAGGGATTGGTATTCAAACCTTGCAGCTGGCAATATTATTACAGCCACAGACGAGAAGCCCATTCACCACACATATGTATAGTGATGAGGAATAAAGGTGCAAGCACTATGTGGATTAAACATTAAAATATTAAAAAGAATGGGGTGAGAGAGGCTCAACTCTCAACCTCAGGATTACTCAACATTTTAGCTATGAGACCTACGCGCTAGCCAACTGCGTCACCAACCCAGTTGTTTTCTAAGTACACAAGGAGACATATGAATGACAAATGAAATAACTGATTTGGTTGCCAACTTCTACCACATCATGGTATAAGTATATATTTGGATAATTTTATTTGACATATCACAATTAGTTATCCATGTTGTTCAAATAGACAAGTAGGTTTTACAAATAAGTTAAAAATGTTGTGGCATGAATATTAAGTTTTTTTTTTATAATTCCTTTTTATCCACAGCAATCTAATGTTATAAATGTATATTTTTGTACAAAATTTGTGGCGTACGTGTGTGTGTTTTTCTTTTCATAATTTCATCATCATATGTTTAATGATAGTTCAAAAGAAAATGTGCGATGTAAAATAATCAAAAATAGATGGTTATAATTTGACTTTAAGGTTTGCAGCTAATGGTTGTAAATTTGTATAAATTAAGAATCTTCGGTTAACAAATAAATTACTGCCAGAAAAATTAACCTGATGATGTAACTATAATTTCCACAAAACATAATAATCTTCTATTATGAACACGAGTTAAAGATCCATTTCATGTTACATTATGCATCAATGTTTTTGCCAAATACATGGAAATGTGGTTTAATTTACAACTAAATGCATGGTTTTTGCCTAATATACACAAACACGTATAAATATGGTGAAAATAGAAAATATGGTTTGATTTACACCAAAATGGTGACCTTAAATACAACGCTTTCAAGATTATGGTTGGACATTGGATTATGTTTAAGATTAATTCCCGTAAATATAACCATTGGTCGGTTCCCACCATAAAGCAGTGATATCAGACTACTAGTTAACTCAAATAACAGTGACATAAAGCAAACATCTTCATTATGATGATAGGTATTGGTATTCAAACCTTACATTTGGCAATATTATTACAGCTGTAGAAGATGCCAGTTCGCCACGTTAGCAACTGAAACTCATCCACCATCACTTCTCTGCCAAATTACCTAGCAATTTGCAGACGCATTATATGGACTTTTTAAAATGTAATCCAATGGCATTCACAATCATGTTGGACTATACTTACAATGAAAAAGTTCTAGTTTTCAGTTCTCCTTTTTGAGAGATAACTAGAACTTCAGTTCCAATTTTACTCTAAAACTTGAATAATGAATGAAGTGATACGATCTTCATCAATATATAGGTCAAACATTTTCCATTGAATTACCTTGTAGAAGTCTACAGCTATGAAGTTGGGGCCCATTCAGCAGATGCATGATGGCAAGTATTCACCATGTCCTCAGGAAGGGCAGAATTGTCTTTACAAGCAGTAACTAAATCAGGTCGTCGTGGTGTTCATTGAAGCCGATCGCGCGTGATTAGGACACAAACCATCTATCACTCCCCATTCCCATCTACAAATTTTGATTACAAATATCATGTATTAAGAAAATAATATAAATCAATTTAGTATTATTACCTCCACACCATCCCATATAGAATGACATTTCGGGTTATTTTGCCCTGATATATGTGATGTTTAGTGACTGATATTAATCTGAAACTACGTCAAAAGTAAATAAAATGGGCGGTTCTTGTTCTCATAAGAATTGGGTCGCTTAAAGATTATGCCCAAACTCAGAACAACTTTCCTTTATGGGACATTATAGTGTCATATACTCATACCAGTGCAAATGAGTGAATATGCACATTTCTTAGTGTCATGTACTCAAATATATTGTTTTCTTTACTGCTCTGAAATGTCCATATTGATTGACTAGCAAGTGACTACATTGTCTGATCAAAGAAACCTTGGTTGTTTTGAGATATAACAATACGTATATTTATGATGCTTTGAGTTACTTAAAGCACGAGCTTCATACCCAACACAAGTCATGTGAATTTAGACATAAAAACCTGTTTGAAGTTTTAAACAATTCCTAAAAATTGATCAAGGAATCAGAACAATTAATCTTCCATGGATTCTTTTCTTACAAGCCAATCCTACATAAACAGATATGTATTAAATATTACACTCATTTTACTATGTAGAATTGAAAGTCCATGTTTTTGCAATTTACACAAACCAGGAACTATTCAATTTGTAGTATGAAAATATAGCACTTGTTGCATGGTTGCATGTGCAGTACAATGTGAGAACATTGGAGACGTGTTAATACACTCATACATGATTATGATATCTAGAACTCTTCATGAATAATTGAGCTAAAACAAAATCAGGTCCTATAATTCATGATAAATTATTTAACTTAGTGATGAGCACTTTGTATTTTTTATGCATTATATAAGTATACTTTAAGCGGTGTTCATTATGACAATAATTAGTCAAAATATGCAATTTGCTAAGTTCACCAATACAATGTGCTTGTGTGATTTGCGACGTATTCTGTGTTCTTTCCTAATTCAATTCCATGTAGAAATAAAGAATGTTAACACTGCTACTTATTATTATACTTTAATATATCAGTCAAACTATAGTTAGTGAGCAGTACTATTAGTACTGCCCCAATCCATTGTCTAGATGTGTACAACACTGCTATTAGCAACTCGTATGTATGTATGTGCGTGCATGACATAAAAAAAAAGACTAAATATACTTGGTAGTTGGTGCCTTTCTATCGGGATAGAGATGTAGTCAGTATACATGAGGTTCACTGACTTAATCCCTGTCCGAGCATAAAATTCCATGTCTATCCCAGCAATTCTACGAGAATTCTTACAAAGCAAACTAAGTAATACATGTAGGTGTTGCTAAAGTCCATTCACTAGATCTTTGTGTGTTTTTATGTATATATGTATATGTGTGTATTACATAAAGAAGGTAACTAAATGTACTGGGTAGTCGGTATCTTTCTATCGGCATAGAGATATAGTCGGTATATGTGGGGTCCACAGACTGTATCCTTTTCCGGACATAAAATACAATGTTTTCCCCATTAATTCTGAGAAAATAGTTACAAAACAAACCATTTAGGTATTGCTACTGGATACGTGTGTGTTCATGCGCGTGCAAAAGTGCGTGCGAGCGCTCCGTGGGTATGTGTTTATGTATATACGTGGAGATTTCATTTGAATGCATATTGAAGACATAAGATATCTTAACAATTAGATGTTCCCCTGATTTTCAACTCAGGGTCAACGACAAAAAAATTAATGGTCAACACTTATTGTGTCAAATTTTGCAGCCTGCGGGGCCAACAATGTGTCATATGAGGCCAATGTTGATTTCTTTCACTACAAGCGAATCTCACATAATGTGAAACCAAACCTTCACTACCTTAGATAAACTAACAACAATGTTTTCTTTTCATTTTTCCAAGCGTGTAAACAATTTTTTAGTGCAACGTTGCCATATACAAAACATTGTCTTGTTTGGGTGCGCCCATATGCTAGTACCAATAATGACTCCGTGATAACAGTCAGTAGTATCCATCAGTACCAACCTTATTTGTACTGATTTGGGCATGATCTTAAACTAACTGCTGGGCACTCCAAACAAGCTAATATATGCATTACTAATTACACCAGTAAACTGCAACGGTCTTTTGCCATTCCCTTGAAATAAACATGTGATGGATCTCCATGGCTTATCTCGAGTAGGTCAATAAGATGATGGCGTAACCATGCAACATCCCTCTTTATTATTAATAAGTATTTTTTTTGAGTAGTATTTGTCTTCTACTGGCTTAAGCCCAATAAGCGTGGAGATTCTAAACTACATAAGCACTCCTATACTCTTATATCTGTCTTGGAAAAACAGTATTCAAAATTGTAATATAATTTTTCTTTTATTTCCCTTCCTTGTTCCGATGTTTATTAATTGTCAACATATCTTTTTAGTTGGTTTTTTTTCATTCTGTCAATTACTTCATATATTTTCTTCTTATATCTTTTTCCTTTAATTTCAGTTTTCATAATTATTACATCATTTGCATTATTTCTAATCTCTAGAAAATGAGAGACTAGGAACAATAAGAAAGATGTGATAATTATGAAAAATGGAATAGTATGGATGAATTAAAAAACAACAGTATAAGGTTGGTGATAAAAGATAGAATTTACACAATGAAAAGACTAGCTAAAACGGTAGTTGACAATTAAACAACTAGTAGAAATGAACTAAAAATTAAACAGAGTTTACAACATTGATTATTTATTTTCTGTACAGGAATACTGGAGTGTTCATATATTTTACTGCCTTTGCCCAACATAGGAGCTTAAAACAGTATAAACCAAATACACATATTACAGTGAAAAAACAACATGTTCATGACGGAATTCCAATCACTGAATTTTCTAGTCTAATTTGATTGTTATCATCCTAACTTGGAAGCACTCAGCATGTTGACTAGTGACAACATGCATGTAGCCAACCTGCCATGTTCACATAGTCAAGAATGTATCATGACAATTCCAATTGTTGTTTAGCCATCAAATGAGCTCTTATCAAATATAAAAGTGCGAACTCCATGTATAACTAGATATTGTAAGAAGCGATGCACAATGGGAAGCTATCACAGTAATAAACAAGAGATTCAACAGGTTCTGTTTCCAAAACTAATCGTTACAAGAATTTAGTTGTAAACCATTAAACTGAGAAAGAATTAAAACCTTACGCATTTTGATTTCTGAAGTTTAGATATGCTAATTTGATGTGTGAATTAAATCTAGTAGATTAATCGAAATTTTTGTTCCATCTCATGAACTCTCTCTCTCTCTCTCTATATATATATATATATATATATATATATATATATATATATATATGTTCATTTAGTTATTTTCTTTATGTCATATATATAACATAAAGAAAATAACTAAATGTACTTGGTACCTTCCTATCAGGATAGAGATATAGTCAGTATATGTGGCGTCCATTGACTTAATCCCCGAATACCACGTTTATCCCAGTAGTTTTAGCAAAATAGTAACAAAACAAACTATGTATTACATGTAGGCATTGCTAAAGTTCATTCATTAGATCTTTATTTATTAATTAATGTAAATACACGTGTGTGTGGGGCAATGAGTCATGTGAAGCCAATATTAATTTCTCCAACGAGAGTAACTTGATTAAAAAAATAGGATAAATTGTCATTTTTTTTATTTCCTACGCTACAGCAGTGCCGATTTGAGCGTGGGGAATAAAAAAAGCTAGGGTATTTCCCATTTTTATTCAAACGTGAATTTGTAAATGTTAATCAAAAATTACTTTATCGTATAAACGGTTTTCTGAAAATCATTTATACCACAAAAGATTTTTAGATTGCCGTTTAAACAAATATTCATATGTAATTAAACCTTATGTGTTATAAATCGTTTTTGTTTTCAGAAAACCGTTTATATAATTTTATTTTTAATTCTTAAAAAAATGAGCATTTCCTCCTACTCGTCTGGGGAAGTGAGGAATCAATATTTTCATTTCATTCCCTCACCTTAAGAACGACTCCCCTCCCAAAGATGCTCTTAGTGAATTTTACAAAATGTGGAACCAACTCTTCACTACTAGGCAAACTAACAACATAGTTTTCTTCTCATTTTTCCAAGCGTATAAATAAAAAATTTAGTGCAATATTGAAAGAAGATCTCTGAAACCCACATATAAAAAATATACACATTGCGCCATTTGTGTGGCCTTGTATGATAGTACTAATAATGCCTCTATGATAAGAACCAGATGCTTTCAGCGGTACCAACGTTATTTGTCCCGATTTGGGCATGATCTTAAACTAACCATCGGGAGCTCCAAAGAAGCTAACATATTCATTACTCATTACACCAATATATTGTGACAATCTTTTGCCATTCCTCTGAAATAAACATGTGATGGATCTAAGGCTTATCTCTCGTAAGTTAATTAGATGATAGTGTAACCGTGCAACTCCTATCTTTATTATTAACAAGTTTTTTTTTCTAGTAATTATCTATCTTCAACTAGTTTAAGCCCAATAAGTGTGGAGATTCTAAACTACATAAGCGCTCCAATACTCTTATATCTGTTTTGGAAAAACAGTATTCGAAATTGTAATCTAAATTTCCTTTTATTTCCCTTCCTTGTTCCGATGTTTATTAATAGTCAACAAACCTTTTTAGCTGTTTTTCTTCCCTTCTGTCAATTACTTTCATATATTTCCTTCTTATACTTTTTTCCTTTAATTTCAGTTTTCATAATTGTTACATCATTTGTATTATTTCTAATCTCTAGAAAATGAGAGACTAGGAGCAATAAGAAAGATGTGATAATTATGAAAAATGGAATAATATGGATGAACTAAAAAACAACGGTATAAGGTAGGTGATAAAAGATAGAATCTACACAGGGAAACGACTAGCTAAAACGGTAGTTGACAATCAAACAAATGGTAGAAATGAAGGGAACTAAAAAGGAAACAGAGATTACAATTTTGATTATTTATTTTCTGTACAAGAGTACTGGAGTGTTTCATAATTGCCTTTGCACAACATAGGAGCTTAAAGAAATATAAACCAACTACCAATATTACAATGAAAAAACAAAATGTTACTCACAGAATTCCAATCGCTGAATTTCCAGTTTAATTCGATTGTTATCATCCTAACTTGGAAGCATTCAGCATGCTTACTAGTGACAACATGTATGTAGCTAACTTGCCATGTGCATGTAGGCATAAATGTACCATGACAATTCCATTTGTTGTTTAGCCATCAAATGATATCTTATCAACTATACAAGTACAAAGTCCATGTATAACTAGATATTGTAAGAAGCACTGCACAATGAGAAGTAACAGTAATAAACAAGAGATTCAATGAGTTACGTTTCCAATACTGATCGGTACAAGAATTTAATTGAAAAATCTAAAATTGAGAAGAAACCTTAGGCATTTTGGTTTCAGAAGTTTAAATTAGGCTTCTTTGATGGGTGAACAAGATCTAATAGATTATTCGAATCATTATGCAACCTCATGAATTATATATTTCTATGACCGATTCCAAGAATTAAAATCTAGGGTTTTTGCAGCGAAGAAGAAAAGCGGGAGTTTCGTGTTCTGGATAACGGGCTGCACTATAAATTGGCCCTTGTTCCCCTAGCTATAAATTGGTCCATGCTAGGAGAACTTGCTGAAATGATGGTTAGAAACTTAGATCCAAGGCAACACGCCACTTCTTGTCTTTTCCGCATGTGTATTTAAAAAGAAAGAAAAATGTTATCTTGTGCCCTTAGGGCACATGGTTAAAATTGTAAATTTATAAAGTATACCTCTTGAATTCTACCTACCTACTTTTGTTTGAGGATAAAATATGTATTTAACTTAGTTTCTTTTGTCTTTAATCTGAAACAATCATTGCTAACATTTATACTATTATATGACTAGTGAGTTGCATTTTAAGAGCGCAGAACCCTCTTTGAATTTTCGTCAGCCGAACTATTGCGTTTTATACCGTGTCCTTCTCCCACCAGCTCTCTGCTTCATCCTTTTCCTACATCAAAAAATTTCTGTTCTCCCCTTCCCTAATATCCTTCTCCCAATTTCTTGGTCCCGAAATCCATCATGGTCGCACCTACTCACGCTTAATAAATAAAACAAAAATCGTAAGTTACTTCCTCTCCATTCTGCAAAACCCTAACTCAAAAATAATGGAGATGAATATCGACCGAGGTGGAAGCCAACAGTTGCTTCCTTCCTTCTTCTTCTGTATGCAAACTTCCTCCTTAATTTTTCCGTTTGCATACTTCTCCTCAAATCCCCTATTTATTCAGGTAATTTTCAATTCTTTGAATGGATTGTTTTTTATTTTCAAACCGAATTTAACTCCTTGATTTGTTCCATTTGCCATTGTCTTTATATGCACCTTACATATTTTGATCATAATCTTACAGATTCAGATCTTCACTTATGTTAGTTCTATTCAGTTTGCCTTACAATATTTATCCAATTTTTTATTGCTGAATTGTGGTTCTTTTGAATTCAGATGGCAGATTTTGGATTTTATTATTTTGCACCTGATTGTATCTCTATTTCTCAGACATAGATGTTTGCTTCATGGCTATCTTGATATCATCCGATTTTAATTCGATGATTTTTCTCAATAAATGTACCAATTTTGTAGTCTATATGCATAGAGTTCTTTGTAACAAGTTAATTTGAATTTTGTATATAACTCTTCTTTCTCTATTTTTTAGTTGATTTCATCAATGTGATTTCTGAATATTTCATACTTTATACTCCTATCCAACTAGCCCTTACTATATTTTTGTTTCTGGTCATAAAAAAAATTTCACATAAAAATATAAATTTCAAGGGATGTCTTTTTCCAAACCAGGAAGTGCTAAAATTGCAAATTATGTTTTGAAGAAAAAAAATACTGATACTTTAATGACGTTTTAGAAAACATTAACTACTTTGCTTAATTTTGGATCTCTCAAATTTTGACAAATCGTTACAGATATCTTCTCATTCATAGTTACATTGTTGGATCATGCTTATCCTAAAAAAATTTCCATGTCCACTACGAACCTAGCCAATTAATTTTATCTTTAGATACCTAATTTTTTCAATTGATCTCAGTCGAGCAAAAGCAACATAACATGTTTGTAAGAGGAGAATCATGAACTCAAAGGGTCAAAGATAAGTCCAAATGGAGAGCCATGGATTTGCTTAGCCATGTGGTAATTATTGTTTTCCAATTATGTTTTGTAGGAGTTCTTTTAGATATTTTTTTCCTTCCTTACTGTTATATTTGGTTGGTTCGTAAGATTATGCAAGGAGAATGTAGTTTTTTGTGTGCATTCATGAATGATACGAGGAAAAATGATATTAGTTGTATTTTTTGATTTTTCTCGATATAAAATTTTCGGTGGAAATGAGTAAAGGAAATATTTAAATTGCTTTGATAAATCATTAATATAAAACTTAGGCATTGTGAGCTTCATTAAAATAAGTATAACTATTATTAGCTCTAAAGATGTTACTTTTTTTCATTCTCATGTACAATTCATATTGGTTATTAAATGTAAAGGATGACTTCGGTTTGAGAGTGTTGCCTTCAACTAATGCTAATAACCAAACCCCTAAATGAGTGGGTTGCAAATCAGTTTTCATATTTGCACTCATTGAATCATATTTATTATAAAAATTTAAAGAATGAAAGCGCTGAATCGATAGGATTAATAAAATTATTTAAAGTTGGAGATATCCGAAAACTTTCCAATTTAATTATCATGTATATTGTGTATTTTTGTGTATGTCCATGTTGTCAAAGACTATATATAGTTCTTAACTAATACATCTTGATCCAGATTGCAATGCTCATCAGGATGAACCTTGACGTGGGAGGTTAGTTTCCTAATTGTCACTTTCAATTTTTTTACTTCCACTCACATTATAAATTAACTGCAGCAAATATTGATAGCTTTGTGCAACATAAATTTATTACGCACTCACTGATGTTTATTTTGCATTTTCTACTATAAACAAATATTTATGTTATGTGGCGACTTTTAGGTTTGATTCATGATGAGTTAGGGATAACTTTAATATGGGTGTCTAACATTTATAAGATGCAAAAATATCATTAAATAATATAGAAGAGTCCGTGTGCGCATAGCACGGGTTCAATATATATATATATGAGCTAGATTATAGATCCTAACAGCAAAGCAATGTACTTGACTGTCGGAGAATGGAGATATGCAATTCGTTGGGATGGTGAAGTATGTGAATCAAAGGGCGGTTGCTTGATGATGTGACCCGGACAACTGAGGCTGATTGCATGGTGTGTGGATTGCATGGTGATAGCATATTGAATATCTGAGGCTACAGCGGTTGGGATGGGAAGTCTTGAATTGCAACTTTTTTGGTTAAGACACAGGTCTCTGTTATGTGTTTTAACATGTTGTCGAAGCAAGTTAGTGAAACTGGAGCTGCACGTACTGGAACGTGCAAGGTGCAGAGTCACTCGAATAGAACCGAAGTATAATATGTGCTGTAGTAGCTGAAGCGTGCACTGTGGGGAGTGTCACTGAAGTAGAATTGAAGGACGCATAGAATGTGTGGTAACAGCTGAAGTACGCATGGTGGAGAGGGTCGTTGTTGTTTGTTTTATACTGGAATTATTACATTAAACCTTGAGTTGTTTGTAATTGCACTTTCATGATGTCTTTAATATATGATTTCTTATGAGAAAATGATTTGAATTTTTACTACCTGCGTCTGAACGCTAATTATGGTCCCATCTTCCAATCTAAAATATTAGTGCGAACTAATTTTTGATAATAACCTTGATATTTAATAGCGAATAATGTTATTACGTTATTTACCAGAAACCATGTACCCATCTATATTATTGGCTTCTTAATTTTATCATTTGCAAAAAAAAATTAGATACAAATATAACTTATTGCTAAATTGAAGTTTACAAATTTTTATAGGATGTTGTTATCCTATAGCCACAATGTTTAATGGTTGAACTAAATGATTCCTAAGACAAAATTTGAGTTTCCTACCCTAATATATGGTTACTGAAAGGATTTAATTTAAACCAACACTTCTTTGTACTATTTCTTTAAAAGCGTCAAGATAAAACCTTTAAAATATTTATTAAGGTATTAAAACTGCCCACAATCTTCTTTATTTTCCAAAGTTTGCTCAACCAAAAAATTATTATGTTCATTTGTTATCACACTACTGTCATAAAGACGGACAACTATATAATTGATAGCACCATTGTTCCAGTGGTTAAATGATTCGATTTTGGTCCGATAGGTCACAAGTTCGAAACTTGCGTAGCGTGGTTCATACATATGCTGACATGTGACTTATGTCATGTTTCACCATAGTGCATCTGCTTTTTTTTTCCTGTTGACGAGTCTGCTTAGCCCTTTTAACTCTTTTGCCTACATATATGTTTAAGAGCATTCAGTTCTATTACTACATTGACTTGATAAGGAGTGTGTATTAATTTTAATGCTTATATTTAATATTGTAATTATGTTTCTAATTTCTTTCTGTAAATAGTATATTCGCTTATTTTTTCAAATAATTTAATTTTCTAGTTGCACCAAAATAATTTTTTTATACTCATGTGCGAAGCACGGGGTCGCACTAGTTGATGACAAAACCCAAAAAGAAAACACCCTCTCCTTTTTACTTTTCTCCCCTACTACTTTATTATCCTCTCATTTCTTTCAATTTTTTCTGTCTTCTAACCTTGCCTGTTACATCTTAGTTATGAAAATAACTCGCCAAAACATTGTTCCAACTTATTTCCTCAACCAATGCCGCACCCAGTTGCTTACAATCCTGGATCGCCATCTCCTCTGTCACGCTGCCGCCTGAAAACTATCGAGCACAACTCCTTCGCATGCGCATTTAGTCGCAAATTCTACTTGTCCACACATCACCCACGTCGCCTGCTCAGTAAAGGCGTCTGTGCCTTCTTCCCATCAATCACATGCGCAACCATCCATTCATCGCTCAACCATGGCCGCGGCTCCATACGTAGCTGATGGATATGAACATGAGTGAAATTAATTAACACATGCACAACATAAATTAACATAGAGATTTTGCGATATAGAGATAGGAATGGAAAATCTCAAATTTATATAATGAAACAATGATACTTTTGAAAGTAGAGACCTGAAGAAATGTCCATGTTTGATATAGAGGAGTACTGGTAGCGCCATATGGATCAAATGTGCTTCCAAAACTACTCAATATCATCGATGTACTTGGTTCCTTGTTCTCTGTTTGGACATCTGTAGTACCTACAAAGAACAGAACTTGTTCAAAAAAGAAACAAATTCATTTAAATCATAATTTGTATAGTTGCATGTGCATATCTCACTGCACTTCTCATATATACGGAACATGTTCAAGGCATATCAATGACGAAGAACTAAAACTAGATGCATTATTGTACATATAATAATACAAATATGATAAAAATAAGTTTTACATGACAACCTAAATCAGTGGTGCCATCCAAAAATCCATCCATAGCAGCTGAAGTGCTAGAACAACATCTTTCTGCATGATCTGATTTGCAATTTGATTCAAAATTCTTTGGACTGCCTACTGCATACATAGAAATTGTTGAAATTTCTTCAGTATGAGGTTGAAATAAATTTGGAAGAGAAGAGTTGCTAGAGATGTGACTGATGCACTGGCATATTCTTGATTGATTGTCCTTAACAAAAAGAAAATCTACACCAACAATAGCATCCAGTTTGGAGAAGATTTTTGCAATGATCTTCTTCATACTGTTGCATCCAAGAAAATTCAAGCTCAGAACAAATGCTAACATATATTATAGGTGGAAGGTATATACATGGAGCGCACACACAAGCATACACACATAATATCCAATTACTGAACTATGGTAGAAACTAGACACAGAAACACCATGTCAGATAGCCTAGCTCAAGTTGGCAAGTACGATTTGACAAAGGCGATTTTATTGGGACACTCTAATTGATTTAAACCAATTACCATTAAATAAATAGCTATATTTTAAATAAACGAGTAACCAAAGTTAGCAAAAGGACACGGGCACAGACACATATAGAACAATACATAGAGGCTCATAAAGTAAAATAAGATCCAAACGTTGCTACCATTATGGGTTTGCTTGTCACTAACGTTCTTATATGGCTTTACAGCACATCAGAGCTAACGATGACTAAAACACAAGAGCGTTTTAGGTAGGTTCGGTTATAACACAATCGAATATACATGCACCTAACTAGAAAGGTAATGGAATATATAAGACATAAAAGAAATGGATATAGGTTACCTGGTCCATGAATCTTTTTTTCAACTGTTGAGAAAGAACAACTGCAATGCAAAGATCCTTATTAGAATTACCCACATAAGAATACAATTAAATCATTTACTCGTACAAAAGAAACTCACTTCTTCAGTTCTATTACCCTTTGCTTTGACAAAATCTAGCTCCAATGAAAGTATCGCCAGGTCAAAGTTATCTGGTGGGACAAACCTGATATTACATATAATAATGCCTAATAAGAAGAATGGCGACTATAAAGGTACAACATGCGAGCTTGTAAGCAAGAAAATAAATACAAACAGGCAAAGAATTAAACCTGCTGATGGATATTTGATCATCGGTAGAAACCTTGATAAGTTGCCGTTGGATAGCATTCAAGCCAATTCGACCTTCGTTAATTTTTTGATGAGCGGTGTGTATTAGTCAAGGATTACTTCCACATTAAAAGTAATTTAAGAATAACTTCACATTATAAATCAATCAACCAAAGATTTACATTACTCAAATTTGCAGCTAGGTCCAGTGATTCTATACTGCACGTACAGTACTGATACTTCCAGCTTCAGGATACAAGATTTTATTCAAAATCCAAATAAAATACGAGAGGTTTTGTAAAGAAAAAAATACGGACGAATAAGCCATCTATACCAATATAAGCAAACAAAAAAAATAAAACTAAAATCCACTTATCTTCCATGACATGTTGATTTATTTTACCTATTTTTGATGTGTTTAATGCTAAACTCTACATCTGGAATGAAATCATACTTCTAAAATGAAAGAAACTGTCAACCATTCAAATTATATTTCATTTTCACCTCAAAAATCACGTTTAAAAGGATATCATGTCAATCCATAGTGTGATTTCTTTCCCAACGTCTTTATTGATTACTTTGTTACAACATTTACTTGTTATTACAAAAAATAGTTTTAATTATCGGGTGTTATATTCAGAACATTTCAACTCTATGGCCCTAATCAACCCAATTGTCTAACAATACAAAATTAACATCACAATGAAGATGGGAATAAAAATCAAGGTTCATACTTCATATAAGGATATCATATCGTATACACCAAAGAATCACCAATTACAGCATAAGCACTGTCGGATCCACGACCAGAAAATCTACTCAGGTCATTGAATGAGAAGATCTCCGAAATAGCTACCAAATCCACCAATTTTTTTGCAATTCTGAAAAAAAACTTACTCTAAATAAAAACATCAAATCTCAAACAACTAGTTCTTAAAAAAAACAGCGGCTAGGGAGTTGGGACCAGCGGCTAAGGTGTAAGGGGAAGACGAAGCATCAATTTGAGCTCAACTAATGCCAAACGACTCTTGAAAATTCAAAGGAATCGATCAGATTCATTGTAAAAGGCACCATTTATTCCTCAACAAACTATCACTCAAAAGTTCAGAGAAAAGAAAAAAAATAGAGTATAAGAAGAATCTACAGCAAAGTGAAGAGATGAAAAAAAATAGAGAGGAAGAAGAACCTACGCAAAGCAAATTGAAGTCGGCATTGTTGAAATGGTTGTAGTCGGCATTCGATAATGGGAAGTGGATGAAGTGCCTTTGATTTTAAGAAGTGGTTGAATCGACATTGATTTTGGGGGGAAGAGAAAACCCTAAATTAAATTTTATGCGACTGAAATATGTCTGAAAATGGATGGACAAGCGTGAGAAGAGAATGCACATCTAAATTACAAAAGACTCCTCTTATTAATAAACTATTTACATTTTTACCAACTACGGTAACACTTATTTGTGTTGCAAAGTTTGTTCAGAAAAGTATTTATTTTCACCAATACTTTTCCGGTATCCTAACACTTTTTACCGTTAGGAGTTTGCAGCATTTATAAGTGTTAGCAATTAACAAATATAAAATGTTGCAAAATCACTGATTTGGTGTAATGTTATGCAATTGTTGGGTTATTAATTGATGGTTTCGGCCGATACTCTTTGTTTTCAGCGCTTCAAACGTGGATCGAAAGTTAGGGTCGTCATAGAAGTTGCTAGCTTCCCGAAAACAGCTACCATCAACGATCAAATCGAATTTAATTTGATGTTATAAATGATTGAGAAGGTGGAGGGGTGAGGTGGAATTTTCGGCCAGTGTGACATCCCCTATCTAGAGGCTCGAAGCTAAGCACAACAGATGCTTTAGTCATCTATAATATTAACCTCCAGTGACCGAATACGGTAATGTTAATGGTATCCATAATATCAGAAGCACATGAATATGAAAAAAAATCACATATTTTAAAAAAAACATTTTTTATTACATTTCCAAAACATGTTCCATATTCAAATTACATAATCCCATCGCTATCCCAAGTTCAGATAAAATATAGTTATTATATAAATACGCCAAGAGCAACATTTGATGATTCCCCTTGGTTGACCAAAGTACTATATATAGAACACAGCAGAATTAATTCAAAATAAAACAACAACCCCTAATTAGCTATCCGTCAACCAATTGCTCGTCACCGGAAGCTTTATTCTCCAATCCTGCTAAAACCTATAAACCTCAACCCTCAGCCTACTCAAATCAATTTTGAGCACCCGAGAGTTTAAGGGGAAACCATAAACTTCAAGTCAGGCATAAAGCCTGGTGTGAATAATACTATACATCTTGGTTATCTGATATTAAGTGAGACCATGCCGCTTAGCAGAACGTGTTTCCCCTCACTAATATCTTTTTCAAAACATATCTTTTGCAAATTATAATCCTGCAGCCAAAATTGGTTAAATCTGTAAAGCAATATCATGTATATGTACATATTTATCAAATGGACTATCTATCCATACACTGTAGTTTTGTTTGGCTAAATACTAACCCATGGCTAACTCAGGTCTACCAGAAAAACATAAAAAATCCAACATCTGTTAGATACTCCTCTTTTTTGACGGTCTATCCTTACTTAGTTCTCCAGTAATTGCTGGAATTTTGGATATATTTTAGCTAAGGGTTATTAGCTAAAGTATAGGGTATGACCGCATACTAGTCTCGCCTGGTATTCTAATATCAGGGTCATTTTACTTGGGGTTATCTACCCATAAAATTTTCCTTGAAAATCTTTTCTTTCAAGTTGATTTGAACTATAGATCATTCTTTAAACAAGGAAATTATTTATATATACTCTTTGTTTTACTCAAATCACCTTGCCATGTTACTTGTTCTTTACACAAAACCTTGTTGATGAAGATGTTTAAACTTTCGAAAGTACCCCTTTCAAAACCTTTGAAAGTATCCCTGTCAATACAAGTAAAACCTTAGGTCGAAGGCCAAAACATGCATTCCGAAACCATTCATACTTATCTTTTCGAAGCAGTGAAATACGTCTCCTTCGAAAGCTTTAAAACCTTAGACATCCTATCTTTAAAACACTTAAACATTGTCTTTCGAAACCATTAGAAAACCTTTTCTTTTGGACGTTTCGAAACCATTGGGGTACCGCCCCTTAGAAATCTTTCTTTAAACCTTTCGAAAGCATTAAAACATCAAGCCTTTCGAAAGCATTTGAGTTCAATTTATAACATGTGGAAACACCTTTCGAAACCATTAGAACCATCCCTTTCGAAACCATTTGGGTTCTATCTTTTATAGAGCTAAAGGGTCATTAAAACATTTAACTCGAAAGCAACCCTTTTAAAAGCAAAAGCAGACGTATTTTCAATTTAAAACAAAGCATGCTTCGATCCCCTCGAAACCTTTGGTTTCGACCTAGTACTTCCCCTATATCCAGTTCACTATGTACCGGGTATCTGATACCATGTGCATTGGTTTTGATAGAGTCTGAGGTGGAGGTAAGGAGTCGAAAGCCGGGTGCCGGAAGCATTGAAATAAAAAAAGCATGTTGATTTGACTTTTTAGATTAATCCTTTGTACATAACTTGCCTTGTTTGTTAAATTATGATTAGTTTCAAAAAAAATTTCTAAAAGTGCTGCCAATTTTCAGAAATAACAATTTGAATTATTTACAAAATACCGCTTCTCCTTTTCATAAATATATAAAACATTTAAATCTCATACCTTAAATAATTTTATATATCCATTAAAACACTTAGGAAAATTCTACAAGAAACCCAGAAAATCATTTTTAATATATTTTTAACATATATAAATTATAGACCCTAAGCCAATATAATTTGGCTGTATTTAATTTGTAACTCAGAGTAGCATTTTCTTCATCGGAAACTTCATATAAATCCATATTAAGAAAATTAGAAAAATTGAAGCCCATTTCTACGTTATTGTTTCCAATCTAAATTTAAGATGTCATATAATAGGGTTTCTATATCAAAACATATCACAGAAGTTGTGTGAATTAGCATAAATCATCAACAACATATAGATATACAATTTTATCATCCAAAACATGGCAAAACATTTGCAGATAATTTGGATTCATTTGAAAATGGAAAAACTATTATAAACTTGAGATGTAGTCATTATAGACCTTAGTTTTGTAATTAAAGATGTGTGATTTGTTCTTGATTAAGTGGTTTGATTCTCCCCTTGAAATCCTATCTTTTATCTCCTCTTGAGTTTGCTAATGGTGGCCGGACTTAGCTTGTATTTTTGATTTGTGAATATGAAGTGAACACGAGTGTTGAGGGGTTAAAGGTTTAGGGTATAAGGATGTGCCTTGTTCCAATTTTGCTCTTGTATATTTTCAAACCTTTTATTCTCTTTTTATTCTTTAGTTTGCTTGTTTAACATGGCACGACTACCCCTTATTTAATCACAAATCTCAATCTATTAATCATCTTACCTTATTTTATTTAACTAACTAAACATCCGAAATAATGTTACTAAAAATATGGGATGTTATAGCCAGCAATAGAGATGAAGAGGAGGTTCGAAATCCATAAAGAAAGTAAGGAGATACGAAGGAGAACATTATCGATCTGGATACCTGTTTCTATCTTACATTTTCTCCTCCTTTTTAATTCAAATCCAACCTCTCCTTAACCATCATTACGACCAGCCTACTCTTGCACATTTAATCAAAAATTCAAGCCCCATTATGTGCCTCTAAATCATTTCAAGACTGACCAATATTCATAGCATTTAAATCTAATTTAAACGTGCACGGATATCGTATATCAATAAGTATATTTATAACTATTATAAATACACCGTTAATATTTTTCAACGCATCACATTAAATTTTATAATTAAAATTTCATAAATATTTATTAATTTAATTAATTCATTACAATCATAGTTTTCATTTTACAAAAAATATTCATAATAATCATATAAAAACTATGTCTATTTTTCAATCAGCATGGAAAAACAGTTACTATTACATAAATAATGTTCAATATGTTTTATGAAAACAATTTTGTAACTTGATGCAACTAATAAGTGTTATATGACACGCTCCCACTGTTTTCGCCATACCTTAATAGCATACGAAATATAGACCTCCATTCAACCACTTAATATATGTTATTTATCCTATCTACTATAACCAATTTATAGTCGTGAGTTTTCTGATCAAATATTTGAACTAAAATAAATAAAGCTCATAGAAAATAATTTTCCATATGAAAATGCATTTTGAAATGGAAATCATATTTCTCATTCTAATGTTAAGTATCTATTATGATTTTAAGATTCTCTTTTCCCGTGTCTCTTCATGAAGCAGAAGTGACCATTCACTCTCTTCATCCTAACTATATCTTAAGTTACATCTACTCTCGAACATTCACTGCCCTTTTCAAACAATCGAACCATTCAAAAGGAAATCCTTATTACAAGATCGTAACTAACTCTTTACAAAAGTGAACGTGATCATCCTTAAAGTTTAAGGATATCAAATAAGTTACACTTTACTTAATTTGAAAAAAACTAACATTTCAACGATTTAATTCTTAGATCCATCTTGTAACTCTTAGTCTAGTGTCACTTCCTTACCGTTTAAGGATCTTGTAATAAGATTATTATTGTATATACAATCTCACACTATGGTTTACTTATTTTGAATGAACTAATTTCATCGAGGTTTCATACATTACGAGTTGCGACCATTCACCATATAACATTATATATGATTGAAAATGGATCAAATATTCATATCATTTTACCGCATTTAGAGTTCGAAACTCATTAAAGACAATACACATATGTAGCCAAGTTACAAACATATTTAGCAGTTGTATAGTTAGACGTTGCATGGGTCAACATGCAAAAATTTATTGGTGAGTTTATTGTACATTTCTATTTGTCAATCTTAATTTATTTCATTAGTATATTTTAATTAATAAATATTTTATAAATTATATTAATTGCACAAATTTATCAAAGTAGAATATTTTAGCTATACATAGATATTGCATTGAGGAAACATGAGTATTTTCTTTACCGCATGGAAGAAAATTTTCGTGGTTTGATTATCATTGGTGTTTTCTCCATAATAAACATCTTTTTAGAAGAGACAAAAAACTTTACAGCTAATAGACACGAGCCCTTGCAACCACCAATGGTTTGGTCAAGAGAAGAAATATATGAAATTGTAAAGGGCTTTCCAAAGATACATAAAACCAAAGAACAAATTGAAATTCAAGGTAAATCAACGATTCATAATTGGTGCAAATAAAGTATATTTTGGAAGCTGCCGTATTGAAAAAATCTACTACTTCGTGACAATATCGACGTGATGCACAATGAGAAAAATGTGTTTGACATCGTTTTTAATACAATTTTGGATGTTAAGGGGAAGACGAAGGATGATTTAAAATCAAACGCGATATCAAAGCAATATGTAATCCCTCTGAGCTTCATATCAAACCAAATGGCAAAAAAAAGTCAAAAGCATGCTATGAGCTAGACAATAACCAGGTTAAAATACTTTTAAAATGGGTGGAAGAATTAAGATTTTCTTACGGTATTTCTTTCAATATTCGTAGATGTGTCGACTGTAAGAACAACAAAATTAGTGGGATAAAAAGCCATGATTGTCATATTATGATGGAAAATTTGTTACCCGTTGCTTTTAAAGAACTGTTGCCCGTAAAATTTTGAAAGATGCAACATAATTTAGTTTGTTTTATGAGGAGCTTTGTTCTACTATGTTAAAAGTTGATCGTCTATGTAAACTTGAGGAAGAAATCCACATACCGCTCTACAGACTAGAAAAAAAAACATTTCCTCCAAGTTTATTTAATGTAATGGAGGATTTACCTGTTGATCCTCCATTTGAAGCATGTCTTCGAGGGTCTGTGTAATATGGATGGATGTATCCATTCGAGAGGTATTAATGCTTAGTACGTTAAATATTAGTTTAATTCATGTATAAATAAATTTTAGTTTGAAATAATTCTTAATTGGTACTTAAATCATCTAAAGAAAAAAGTGAGACAGAAAGCACAAGTTGAAGGTTTGATTTGCAAACCATATGTCGAAGAAAAAGCTTCGTATTTTCTTTTATTATTTTAGTGATCATGTGAATTTATCTTTCGAAAGTGCTATGCGTAATGAAGAAGGCATTGATCAAGATGATTGTCAAGCGAGTTATCTACTTTTTTAAAACATGGCCGACCTGCTAGTAAATGTGTGAAATTATGGTTAGACGATAGAGATTATCATGTAACACACATAAATTCTTCTCGATTGTGCTGAAGTTGCACCATTTGTTAGGTAATGTACATATGTTCTTCTTAATGCATTATATCATCTACATATGCGTATATACATACATATGCATATGTGTGTTAATTATAATGCAATATTTATTCTATAATTGCAGTATTTACGAATCACAACTTCCAAATGGCAATATTGGCAAAGATTTCGTTACTTGGTTTTCAAATTACGTTTACGACACGACAAAATGTGTGGTCGACGAAGGATTGAAACATTTAGCTACACGACCAAAAAGGAAAATCAAAACCTATCCAATATTCTTCGTTAATGGAAATAAATTTAACATCAAAGAATATGGTACTGAAAAAGTAACTAACAATGTCGGTGTATTTCTTAAAGGTAGTGATGATCCAAATGATCATGTAAATGATTTTCATGGCATGTTAACCTAGGTTTTGCATTGACATATTTCACAAAAGCTGTAGAAGAAGTTTTTTTCAAATGCAACTAGTTCAGCAATGTTTCATGTTCTGTAATCAATGTGCACCCAAAGTATAATCTTATAGAATTAAAGCATATCTCGTGTTATTATAAGTACGATCCTTTTATACTTGCCAAACAAGCTCTTCAAGTTTATTACGCTTTGTACCCATCTCTATGAAGAGATAAAGTAGATTGATTGGCTGTTTTTAAAACAAACGCAAAACTACATTTGATGGACAGAATATTCCGGACGAAAAAACTATCAAGCAGATATCGAGGAAAATACTGAAATAATAATAATCGACGATCAAATCGACTTTGGACCTCTAAACGATGAATCAAATGAATTAATAAAAGCATTTGAGACTACATAGGAACAAAACATAAAGTACCAAACGTGGTCTGAATTAGAAAACGACGAGGACTGATTAATAATCTACATATCCGAAGAAGGTAATTTCTGTGTTTATTTATGTTACATTTTCTCACTAAAAATTGATGTGTTCTGCTAATGATATGTTTAGTCGTAATCTGTTTCACATAATCCTTTTATGTTATGCCATAATGTATGTGTCACATATTTAAATGATATATTTCTCGTATATGATACGTCTGTAACAGGTACAACATATATATATATATATATATATATATATATGTCGTTTTTCCTTAGACGTAGCTCTTCCCATATAGGATCTCCCTCTTCTTCTCAAAGAGGGACCGACGCGCTTCCAGCTGATGATGTCCCCGACCCATCACATGAGGTAGCTCTTCCTGCGGTCTGGTTGTAGGCCAAAGCTGATGGATCGTAAGTATTAAATTTATTGCAGTATTAACAATATTTTTCTTTACGATCTATTATATATTAGTCTTGCTTTATTAAATGTTTGTTTCTTTTTGACACAGTGGCTTCGAGCTCAAGCTGTTAGCTACAGTGCTCTCCATATCCAGACAGGCATATAAATGCAGGATGATTGCCTTTTGGCCCAAATGGAGCAAGATACCGAATAATGTCCGGAAGAGCATTTGGCTGGACTTCCTGGTAAGCGTAAATTTATATTTTGCACTTTCTCTTTGATCATAGATCAGTTTATATATTGTAGACTGTTTATAAAAATGTATAACTTTCATTTTCTCAATATGTAGGGTTCGATCGACCTACAAGAGACCGATGTATCCCCGGTGTAGCGCCATTGGAATAGAAATATGGTCAAAAATTATAGGGATACAGTGTCCACTATAAGAAGAGCGAGAAAAAAACCGAACTGGATGAGTGCTAGCGTGGGGAAGGCCTGGATCGCATGGTGAGGCAATGAGGAATTCCAGGTAAGTTTACCACATATTAATTACTTTAAATTGTTGAATGTATGTAATACATAATTTAGAACTGTAGAATGTTATTTCCAATTTTAATTTATAGAGGGAGTCAAATAGGAACTCCACAAATAGAAATAAGAGTCTCGTCACACATCTCGGTGTTTCCAAGTCGTTCCATCATCATCATGAGGATTTGATAAATTTTTATGTTAACATTTTTATATTTTAAGTTACAAGTTGTTAATATATAGTTAATAAAACAACATGTTATATATATGTATGTACGTATGTATATATATATATATATTCATATTTTAGGAGAGAGCGCGCGGGGGTACTGTTTCGTATTGGCATGTTTTTGCTAATACTCATGCTCTGAAGCAGACCGACGATTTGGGCTTAGACGTATACTCATGGGAGCATGATGATAAAGCAACTGCTGCTATGCAAGTATATTATAATTAAGTTAAAAGTTATCAGTTAATTAATTAAGTACACATTTATAGATATATTAATTAGTGTTATTTATACCAGTGACCATTTCAACTTTTTGCTAATTAGTATAGCGATTAGTCTACTAAGAAGCATGGTGTAACGACACGATTTTTCGACGCCCGAAAATCGACATCAATACGTCCACTGTATCAAATGCTGAACAATCGAATGCCGGAAAACCGAACCATTAGGGTTAAAGAAGAATAAACAGAAACAATATCAGAATCTCACATTCGCAGCGGAGCAATGTATAATAGATAAATGAATAATTTTTAAACATAAGAACTATATCAATTTCTACATTACATCATCAGAGTAATATACAACACAAAACACGACACTAGGCATTTATGACAACTTGTCTATATGAAAAATGAACTTGCTGCAACCCATATGCCGCAGATACTACATAATATAAGCGACACGTCTCGCTATCCAGTTTGTCTCTTGATCTCCACGGCATACTTTCCTGACTTCGCTCCAAAACAATTGCTAACCTAACTCTAGGCTGCCCTTCTGGAAAATTGTGGGCACCCAGAGTTTAAAAAAGGAAAAATAAACTCCAAGTTAGTCATGAGACTGGTGTGAGATCTTAAAGAAGTTATTTGCACAAAAGAAAAGAAAAGAAGAAGAAATCCATTTTCTGTTGGAAAATGAAACTACCATAAGGCCTCCCGGCACACCCACAATGCATTCGCACACTTGGGGAAGATTTCTCCTTATAGCAGTCAAATATGCTTGATACGCAAAAACCTTTTGATATTATTATTAGTGCGTAGTGTGAAAAACATTTCGTAAGTATAATATAAATCTTAGCCAGCATATGTACCATTATGTTATGCCAACTATAGCTACCATATTAGATGGCAGGTTCTACAACTAGAACCATACAGACTCGTATTGAGTGAATGGATTTCCAACAAATGGTCAAGGCTAAGGAACTTTCTTTCCGAAAGGGTATGCCTCTGGAGGGACCCCCTGAGAACCTAACCGGACCTCTGTCAACACAAGGCCGGATTACCTTTGTAACTAGGTAACTAACTATCACGAGTATGCCACCAACGGTCTAGATCGACCTTTACCGAGGCGCCTCAACAACCAACAACCACATAAGTAAATAATCAGGGCTCCATATCAGAATACCACTTTTTATCCACACAAGTTAAATATCTGGGCTCTATACTAGATACCACTTTTCATCCAGAAGGAAATGCACATACCCTGAGGGGCGCGGCCCCCGTAACCTTGCTGCATCTTTTCCTGTTTCAAACACTTCCGAGGTGTGAGGTTCGACGAAGTCTCGTCCACAAAGCTACGCTTTTTACAAAAGTCATGCTTCAATCAACCAATGATCAACACTTAGCATGCCACATTACCAAATTGGGAATATATCACTAGTAACAATCAACTACATAACAGCTGAGCTCGTACATCTAAGAGAAGGGCATTAAGCTAAGAGAATAAATTCTCCGCCACCAACAGAAATATATTTGATAGAAACCAGCTTTATATCTCAAAGTGTAATGTCAAGCATACATCCATACACGTCCGTTTCTGGTTCGAACGGAACCAAAGGCACTTCGTCCAATTAAGGAAAGAAGTCCTTGTAAATCCGGATATCCCTTAATCACGTCCGGACTCCCCATCACATAGGGTGGTATAAATCTCTATACAGGAGCAACACGGTGCAGAGACATTCAACAGGTAATCCTTTCATTTTCGAAAATACCTGGTCTTAAACCACCATCTTCAAATGCAATCTCATTTTTTCATATCATTATTCCGAATGGGTTTTATGACTCAATGTCCTCTCCCAGCTAATTCAAATAATGAGCGCTTATTTTAAAAACAAGTGGATACATTCAATTCTAAATTAAGCCACAATAAATTTTCACTTTTGACCTTTTAAACAAAAGATCCATCATTAAGATTCGATGTGGTTTTCGGATAACCATTTGAAATCCGACCCCTGGTCGCATCGAAATTCAAATGTCGTTTAAAGACTAATATTGATAGTCGGTTATTTAACTATCAAACAACATTCACAACAATCACCAGCTTTAAACAATTTTCCTCAGATTATTTATTTCAAAATATCTTCGCAAGATATATTTTCACATTTCAACCCTTTGAAAACAATTTTCAAATCACTTTCCTCTCGCGGAATAAATTTCCAAATATTGTTTATTTCCACTGAAAATTTGCCAAGTCTGAATACTTTAAACTAATTTAAATCACTTATCCAAATATATACTTGGAAACACTTAAAATAAAAACTATTTTTAAAAACATTTATTTTAAAATATTAGTTATGAATTTTATACTAATATCCCATGTAAAACTTAAGCCCAACTAATTTTAAAAACAAAATTATTAGATAGAGTATAATTATTTAAATAACCATAAACATCTTATAAATCAAATATTAGTTAAATCTTTAAAATAATCACTTCTATAATTAACTTAATAAATATTTACTTCAAAATTTTAAAAACAATTTAAGAAAATAATTTCTTTAAAACATTATTTTAAAACCAACTTTAGAACTTTTAATTTATATTTAAAAGCCAATTTGAAAACGTACTGGCTTTCCAAGGAAAAATAACCTTTCCATTTCAAAATGGTCCATTTAAATCAATTTATAAATCCTTCTCGATTTATTTCAATTTATATTCCAAATTCGTAAATTTTCTTTCAACATTTTTAAAAATAGACCAATATTTATTTTTAGAACAAATTACCCGTTCCTTTATAAATTCTTATTGTGAATTTAAATTTTCAAATATCCACTAATATACAATTTTCAAATCGATTTCCAAAATTTACTTTCATACACTAAATCAATTTCAGAATCGATTTTCAAAAATTTACTCCATTTAAAAATTATTCCTTTATTTATCCAAAGTTTTTTCAAAACACATTAATCCAACATTCACACTTTTATTTAGATTTTAAAATCCTAATTATTGAAATAAGTTCTTCAACTTTTAAACAATACTACCCAATATCCATTTATTTCCATTTATTAAAATCTTTTCCACATATTTGGAATTTATTCAATAGGATTTCAAAAATCAACCTTTATTCTTTTCAAATTCCTTCTTTTAAATTTATCCAATCCTTTAAAATAAATTTACTTAAAATTTTCTACTTCAATTTCCAAAAAAATCCAATTTAATATTTCTGGTATTTTAAAATAACAGAATATATTTGGCCAAACCATAGCCTTCAATAATTTCAATTATCAATATAATCAATCACAGATTATCAGTAATCATATTACAACATATGGAATAAATTCAAACAATTTGAGCAATCTAGTTGTGACGCCCCACCTCTATACCCACGCTAGCCAAGAACACTCCGGAGTAGTGCTGTCAACTAGCACGAAGAATAAGGCTGTTGAGGAGCGACCATCCATGTAATTGCTTATCACACGGTGGCTATAAATAATCTTCGAAAATAAACATAGAAATAATCATATCACAAATCGGTCACAGATATCCATATCACAAAGGCGGAAGAAGATATGAATATATAACTAACACATGAAAGTGTACATCAGAGTAGTGGTCAGTAAGATCCACGATAATACAAAAGAATAGCAACACGTGCTATACAAAAGAATACAACTATGAGTCTATATCTCAAGTGTATACAACAAAAACTGCTAATCTAAACAGTTAGCCAAAAGTCAGAGTGATGAATCCCTGGGAAGAAGTCAAGCAGAAGCACCTGTAACATCTCGGTCTGACCCGAGTATTATTTAAGAAAATAATAAACGGGTCAGTCTAGCTATAAATATCAGATGATATGATATAACATAAAAGATATGGCATAAACATAAACATCCATAATGACATACCACTATAAGTATGTAAATAATGATCAACAGAAGATCAATCAATAAGAGATAATCAATATCACAAGAATCTTCTCAAAGATTTGGAAAGGGCATCATACCCCAAACTTGTACTCATAACAAGTCAATGACATAAATTCTAGAAATCAATGCAAGAAGTCCAGAAATCATAGAAAAGAGAAAGAGGCCTATCACATGACGGTCCGAAGACCAAGGGGAGCTACCCCACATGTGTGAATGGAATCACACAGATTAAGGTCCAGACTAACCAAAAAGCAAAAAGGTATGTGTGAGTGGAATCACACAAGTGGTGTCTAGTCTAACCTCGCAACAAGAGACATCGCACAGTTGCTAGTCTAAATCATCAGAATGATCGTCATGATCAACGAGAAGTGTCAATTACACTAAGCTAGTAAATATAGAAGTTTAGCTTCATGTCCCATAACCACTTGCTTAACTTAAATATTTACGAACAAACTGTAAATCTTCATTAATAAAATTGTCACAAGAGGTTCAATCGATCAAGTCCAAGAATTAAACGACGAAGTGAACGCAAGCGTTTCATTCCACTTGTTTTACTAAGTCGTTTAATTAGATTTCTCATCCGAGTGAGGTAAAGGTTTGTATATACTAATAGATTGGAAAACGGTTTAAGAAAAGAGCTTAGTTATTAAAAATAGAGTTGAAATTGTTTATTAAAAGAGTTTTGATATTTACTACTAGTATTGAAACCTTTATAATTTAAAGTGACAAATCAAATCACAAAAGCGATTATAGAAACAATCAATCACAAAGATCACATTCGAAGATGTGATAAAAATCAAAGGAAATCAGTTCAGCAAGTTATGTTGAATGTTTTTCAGATAAGATCCCCTACGGAGGGGGGGGTCCAGGAGGGGTGGCAACCCCCCAAGGTGGGGGTGCGAGGGAAATGCCACCGCTACGGGGTTCGACCTGCCCGGTCAGGTCGCGGGGGTCCAGGGGGCAGGGGCCCGTTCAAAACGGTACGCCCTAGTGAAGACAAAATGAGGTCTAACGACCTAACGACTCAAGGGTCTAACGACCTAAAAGTATTCGCGACTTAACGGGTTATAGGGCTAACTCGTGAGGGACCTACGAGATAGGAAAGTGGAATGACCTAAAGATGAATGGGTCGAACGACCTAACGTGAGCACAGGTGAAGCGACCTATCGGTCCAACGACCTAAGGGGAAAAGGCAACCTAGGTCTAACGACCTAACTGCTCGCGACCTAAGGGTCTAAGGTTATGCGACCTAGTGGACGAACAGGTTGAGCGATCTAAGAGGTTCGCGAGTTATCGGTTTAATAAGGCAGAGCGACCTAATGAAGGAACAAGGCCGAACGACCTATAGGGCTCGCGACCTACGACCTATAGGGCTCGCGACCTACGACCTAAAAGGCTTGCGACCTACGACCTAAAACCGAGTGAGTCAAATACGAAGGCCGTGACTTTTCCACCCCGAGCGACCTAATGAAGACAGAACGACCTAAGAGCAGTTTTTCACCAAAAACACTAAAAATTGGAGTTTTTCGCCAATCCAATCAAAATCAAATGCAAATGTGCATGCGAAGGTGATAGGGAATCATTCCCAACAGTCCAATATGGTTATAGGCTAGAATTGTGAGAAAAAATCTCACCTTTGCACCAAATATCAATGAAAATGAAGTTTTAAGCAAGCAAGAATCAATCCTTCTTCTATCTAAGCACAAGAAGCTTGAATCCAATGTCTTCTTCTTGAATTTGGAGTAGAAAGATGGATTGCAATTGAATTTGAGTTTTGGAATTTTAATTTCCCATTCCCTCCACCATTAATGCCAAAGCTTGATTAGTTAGGAAATTTATGAAGAGTGAGGATAAGAGGGTTGGAACTAGGGCTTAATAGGCTAAACTAACCCAAAGTCCAAAGCGGGAAAAGTTAGTGAAATTTCACTAACTCCAAACCTATCGATGTTTATACTTAAAAAAGTTGTAAATGGCATTTCGAACTCAATGGAAGTGGTCTCGAGTCCTAATTTGACCGTTTGCAAAAAGTAGCTTTTCGGACCAAAATCCGATTAACGAGTTAATATTTAAATAAAATATTTAAATACAAACTCGATAAATATGCGGGTTGTTACACTAGTTGGATCCCTCCAACCCGTTTCCCTTAATCCACAGATGTTAGCACAGCAATTAAATTCCAATCCCGCTTCGAGGCGGGATATCGCAGTATAAAGGGTCATCCGCTATTATACGGGGAGCATATGGTCTCATCCACTATATAATGCGGGAAATCAATCACTCCAATATATATATATATATATATAATACCACATCAAATCAAGCAACCAATTAATATTTTAAATTTTAACTATTTAAAATAACTGTATCAGATGTGATTGAGAAGATCTCACCTTTGCTTTTATTCTGCAATCCATTTCCCTTCCAACTTGTTTTCACGATTTTTGACCTTGTATAAACGATTATATAATTTTTATTAATATTCTAACTAATCAAATAATTAAATTTCCATTTGATAATTTTAATTAACCAATGATTTTATTTTAAACTAATACTTTTAATTTTAAACTAATTCCTTTTAATAAATTTATTTAACTAAAAATTAAATTCAAAACTAAATTTCCATTAATAAATTATTTTTAGTAACTAGATAAATTAAATAGGTTAAGAAAACAAATAACTCACTAAAACCATTATTTTTAAAATAAACTAGCAAATTAAAATATGTATATTTATTTTTATTTTTTAAAATTTAAAATTTATAAGAAATGATCTATTAAAATCAAATCTAATCTTTATACTATTTTCCTGTGTTTTTCCAAAGTTCTATATATATACAAAATTTCTGTTCAAACTACATATATATATATATGTGTGTGTGTGTGTGTATGTATGTGTGTGTGTATCTCAATTTGAAACCAAAATTTCTTTATACCTTTTACTGCAATTTATTTTTTCTATACGAATGAATATATATAAATTAAATAAAAAGATAAAGATACCTTTATCATCGTTCCAGGAAAACCACACAGCAACCAACTCGTATCGCCATATTCCGATCCGCAGCCTCCCGCACGAGATTCGTTACTTTGAACACTGACCCCACTCTACGCATGCATCGCACGGTCCATGAGTACGCAATCCACCCACGCTCGCGAATCGAGCATCACCTTGCAACGTCGTCGAACCCTAGAACGGTGATCGCGCCTTCAATTCGTCGATCCTGCTCCGGCCAATCAAATCGAGGCCAGTCGCCGCACATCTACTCGACCTCGAACACATGCCAATGCCATGCTCTGACGTCGCCATATAGTCGTCGATAACCCTTGTGCCTAAAATCGCGACGACTCTGCGAATCGACCCATCTCCTTTTTGTCGACATCGATTCCACACTCTCAGATTACCGTGCGATCAACATCGCGATCCCTCTTTTTTTCTTTTTTCTTTTTTTATGATTTAGATTCATTAGAACGAGAGAGCGGCCATGAAATTTCTTTGTGAAGTTGTTCATTTAATTTTCGAACGAGAAAGGGGGTTCTCGTTTCTTTTTTTTTTAAATATGCGGCTACGATTTTTTTTTAAAATAGGAAGAAAACCCGTGTAAAAATTTAACAGAGAAAGGTAAACACGTGTTGTTAAAGAGGATACGTGCTTGATTATTATTTTTCTTTTTGTGTATATATATATATATTTAATTCAAATTCAAATTGAAATCGTCCGCAATTCAAAACTTTGATCTTCAATCGAGATGTACCGCTAGGTGTTCATAATGTTAAACCCCTATTTCGAACGCATTGGAAAAGGTTTCGAGTCCAAATTTGATCATATAGAGAAGATAGCTTTTTGGACCCAGTTATTAAATTAAATTTCAATATAATTTTTAGCACATTTTCAATCCGCAAGGTCACACGACAATCCCAAACGCTACGAAAATTGAAATCTATAATAATACGATATTACGAATCCAATGGAACTGTTTTCGTCGAACTCCGAAACTGTGCCACGGAAGGCTATTTTTAAATTCAATTTAAATGATAAAATTACAAACTGAACAAAACAGTTTTAAATTCAACTTTTAAAAGTTCTATTATCTCCAGTATTGTCATTATGAATTTTCTAAGCCTTTAAAATATTTTTAACAAGCCTGGAACATCCAGATTCAAAAATTTTCCCAATTTCCAATTATTAAATTCAACAATTTAATTGTCAAATAAATAGTGATATTTGAAATTCAAGTTAAACTAACATTCAAATATTTAAATTCAATCAAATATTCTAATTTCAAATGTCAAAAATTTTGGGTCGTCACATTCTTCCCTACTTAAAAGAATTTTGAGCTCGAAATTACCAGTTAAGAAGAATGTTCCTTAACCCGTTTATCATTTTCCCAGAACCAAATAGTTTCAACTTTCCAAAACAATTTTTATTAAAGATACTATCATTGTTACTAAGTTTCCAAACTCAACCATAAGTTCCAAACAATATTATTTTCTCAACTATTCAAATTTAAATTTAAATTCAAATTTTAAATTATCTAAATTTTTCTCAAAATTTTTTTTACTCCCTAAATTTACGAAAAATTTCGTCTGCGTCTCCTTTGCGAGACTAGCTCGGTACAACTATAAAATGCCACCACGGGCCTCAAGATTTCAAAACAAAACAAAATGCCAAGTGGCTAGACCAGAAAATCATCAAATTTCATATGGAAATTTAAATACATACATTTTGTCGAGCAAATCAAATTTATCTTCAAAATCAAAAATCCAATTTCCTTTTGCTTTTAAAATATCTGTATATCCTACTAGCAATAATGTCCAATTACAACATTCAAAATCATTTTATGCATTCTTTTTTTACAAAAGTTTCAATATTCATTCAAGCCTGTACGATGTCCGTATATCATTCGTATGCAATACCAAATTCGATCGCTCACTCGATTACACAATTTCACTTCCGAACTAGTATCGTCCACCCGACTTCCTAGTGCGGACTCAGATCTGGTTTCTTGATCAGAAACCATCATTCTCCTTGCATAGCCGTAAACTATGATAGAGAATTTCAAGAATCAATCAAAAATCCATATACAGGGTTCACCGTCGAAAATCGAGTGAGAAATCCCAACTCGGGTCGATATGACTATCTCGAATTCTGTACCGAATCGCTATGCGAATAAAATAATATACGTACATCCCAATGTATTTATTTCAATTGATTTTGAGTTATATCAATTCTCTTCTATTCACATTTGAGTTCCAATTCCATATTAATTCAATTTTTCTTTAAATTCTGAATATTGAAAATCAACTGACTTCCATTCATAGCTCATTTATATCATTACTTACATTAGTTCCATCCACTAATTCGTTTTCAATCAAATTCAATTCCAAACCTGTGCAACCTACAAATTTTAAATAAAGCACTTCATTTCCAAATTTAATTTCAAATAAAAGTTTATTTCCAAACTCTTACTTCTTATAGCTCCTTCGAACAAATTCTACCATTTTACCCTTTGAATTGATTCCAATATTCAATTTCAGTTTATTTGCTTACCCATTTAAATCAATCAGTTTATTTACTAATTTTGATTTCAATATTTTGTTTTATTTAGTCCACTTGACTAATTTCCATTTACTTACAAATTCAAAATGAATTTCAACATTCAGTTTCAATTTCATTTACTTGCAATTGTAAATTCATTTATTAGCTCACAAATTTATTTTCCACCTTAATAAATTTTATTTCAATCTATTTAGTCTACTAGCTTACTTCTCAATTTTTTTCAAATTAATCCAAGTTAAATTCAATTTCAATTCAAATTTTAAACTTCTATAAATTTTCTAACTTATTTAGATTTCAAGCAAATTTCCAAATTTAATAAGTTATCAAACCTCTTATGATTCCATAAACATTTCCAATTTACTTCCTGAGTTTTAAACAATTTTTCAATATTTCAAAATTGCCTTTGAAATCAACTACATCCAAAATCCTTTGCATTTCTAAGATCAAACTCAACTTGCAAACAATTCCAATTTAAAACAATTTGGTAGCAATTTCTCTTCTGGAAACTCGAAAATGAACACCGATGATGTCGCGATCATCATCAGAATTATTTTCCAGCTACCGAAAAGAGTTTAGTGCTTTTGCTCCTTTAAAACATTTCCAAATATTTTTAAATCCCAAATCTCATCATATTTCAAATCCAATTCAAAAATATTTCTCATTATTCCTTCAAAATCTTTGAAAATCATTTCCAAACTCGAAAGGAATTAAATTTCTCAAAATTTCAAATCCCAAATCCTTTCAATCCATTTTCAAAAATTACTCTGGAATTTCTGCTTTATTTCTAATTATAAACTATTTATAATTTACGTTTCAAATTTCATTTCATTATCGAAATTATTTCCTTAACCTTTAGTTATGATTTCAATTCATATTTTATATTTTTTTCATAACAATGATAATAGTTTAATTTTATCACTTCCTAACAACCAATCAACCATATATACATACTATAATTTATGAAAAATTATTTCTTTTATATACAAAAATAATTTGGGCAAAATTATTTCATTTACCCTATTTTGAAACAATACTGTGTCGGTTTATCTTGTTCAAAAGTTTAGATATTCCTATCGATACAGTTGGCCAGACTACACCGACCAGAATCTATAAACACTCAACCGATAAGTCAAAACAATATAAAAACAATTTTTTTGTATTCACTAACAAATACGCGCTCATATTTATTAATACACTCAAACTCATTCTAGAGCACTACTAACTCTATCTATATTGAGTAATCCCCACCAGCGCCAAGGTTCTCGCTTAACCAATTGCTCTGATACTACTCTGTAACGACCCGATTTTTCGATACCAATCGACATCAATACGTCCACTGTATTAAATGCCGAACAATCGAATACCAGAAAATCGAACTGTTAGGGTTAAAGAAGAAGAAGATAATAGAAGAAACAGAAACAATATCAGAATCTCACATTCGCAACGGAATAATATATAATAGATAAATGAATAATCTTTAAACAAAAGAACTATATCAGTTTCTACATTACATCATCAGAGTCATATACAATACACAACGACACTAGGCATTTATGACAACTTGTCCATATGAAAACTGAACTTGCTGCAACCCATACGCAGCAGATACTACATAATATAAGTGATACGTCTCGCCATCCAGTTTGTCTCCTGATCTCCACAACATACTTTCCCGACTTCACTCCAGAACAACTGATAACCTAACTCTAGGCTGTCCGTATTGAAAATTATGGACACTCAGAGTTTAGAAAAAGGAACAATAAACTTCAAGTTAGTCATGGGACTGGTGTGAGATCTTAAAACAGTTATTTGCACAAGAGAAAAGGAAAAGAAGTCCGTTCATGCTTTTGGAAAATGAAACTACCATAAGGCCTCCCGGCACACACACAATGCAATCGCACACGTGGGGAAATTTTTTTCCTTATAGCAGTCAAATATGCTTGATACACGAAAATCCTTTTGATATTATTTTTAGTGTATAGTGTGGCAAACATTTCGAAAGTATAATATAAATCTTAACCAGCATACGTACCATTATAGTATGCCTACTATAGCTACCATGTTAATGGCAAGTTCTATAACTAAAACCGTACAGGGCTCGTATCGAGTGAATGGATTTCCAACAAATGGTCAAGGCAAAAGAACTTCCTTTTCGAAAGGGTACGCCTCTGGAAGAACGCCCTGAGAACCTAACCGGATCTCTACCAACACAAGACTGGGTTACCTCTGTAACTAGGTTACTAATTGTCACGAGTATGCCAACCCCCGGTCTAGACCGGCCTTTACCGAGGCGCCTCAATAACCAACAACCTTATAAGTAAATATTCAGGGATCCATACCAGAATACCACTTTTTATCCATGCAAATAAATATATGGGCTCCATACCAGATACCACTTTCTATGCAGAAGGAAATGCACATACCCTGAGGGGCGCGACCCCCATAACCTTGCTGCATCTTTTCATGTTTCAACCATTTCCGAGGTGTGAGGCTCGACGAAGTCTCGTCAACAATGCTATGCTCTTCACAAAAGCCATGCTTCGATCAACCAATGATCAACACTTAGCATGCCACATCACCAAATTGGGAATATATCACTAGTAACAATCAACTACATAACCTCTGAGCTCGTACATCTCAGAGAAGGGTGTTAAACTAAGAGAATAAATTCTCTGCCACAAATAGAGATGTATTTGATAAAAACCAATTTTATATCTCAAAGTGTAATGTCAAACATACAACCGTACAAGTCCGTTCCGGGTTCGAACGGAACCAAAGGCACTTCATCCAATTAAGGAAAGAAGTCATTGCAAATTCGGATATCCCTTAATCACGTCCAACTCCCCGTCACATATGGTGATATAAATCTCTATACCGAAGCAACCCGGTGCAGAGACATTTAATAGGTAACCATTTTGTTTTCAAAAATATCTGATCTTCAACCACCATCTTCAAATGCAATCCCATTTCGTCGTAGCATTATTCGGAATGGGTTTTATGACTCAATGTCCTCTCCCGGCTAATCCGTAATGAACACTTATTTTAAAAACAAGTGGATACATTCAGATCTAAATTAAGTCACAACAAATTTTCACTTTTGACCTTTTAAACAAAAGATCCATCATTAAGATTCGATGTGGTTTTTGGATAACCATTTGGAATCCGACCCCCGGTTGCATCGAAATTCAAATGTCGTTTAAAGGCCAATGTCGATAGTCGTTTATTTAACTATCAAACAACATTCACAACAATCACTAGATTTAAATAATTTTCCCCAAATTATTTATTTCAAAATATCTTCGCAAGATATATTTTCACACTTCAGCCCTTTGAAAACAATTTTCAAATCACTTTCCTCTCGCGGAATAAATTTCCAAATACTGTTTATTTCCACTGAAAAGTTGCCAAGTCTGAATACTTTAATTTAAATCACTTATCCAAATATATACTTGGAAACACTTAAAATGAAAACTATTTTTAAAACATTTATTTTAAAATAATAGTTATGAATTTAAACTAAAATCCCATGTAAAACTTAAGCCGAACTAATTCTAAAAATAAAATTACTAGATAGATTATAATTATTTGAATAACCATCTTCTAAATCAAATACTAGTTAAATCTTTAAAATAGTCACTTCTATAATTAACATAATAAATATTTACTTCAAAATTTTAAAAAAAATTAAGAAAATAGTTTCTTCAAAAACATTCTCTTTAAAACCAACTTTAGAATTTATATTTAAAACGACTTTAAAAACATACTTGGCTTTCTAGGGAAAAATATGCTTTCCATTTCAAAATGGTCCATTTAAATCAATTAATAAATCCTTCTCGATTTATTTCAATTTATATCCCAAATTCGTAAATTTTATTTCCACGCTTTCAAAAATAAACCAATAATTATTTTTAAAACAAATTACCCATTCCTTTGTAAATTCCCATTGTGGATTTAAATTTTCAAATATCCACTGATATACAAAATTTACTTTCATACACTAAATCAATTTCCAAAAATTTACTCCATTTAAAAATTATTCCTTTATTTATCTGAATTTATTTCAAAACCCATTAATCCAATATTCACACATTTATTTAGATTTTAAAATCCGAAATTTTAATATAAATTCCTCAACTTATAAACAATACTACTCAAAATCCATTTATTTCCATTTATTATAATCTTTTCCCCATATTTAGAACTTATTCAATAGGATTTCAAAAATCAACCTTTGCCCTTTTCAAATTCCTTTTTTTAAATTTATCTAATCCTCTAAAATAAATTTACTTAAAATTTTCTACTTTAATTTCCAAAAAAAATCCAATTTTATATTTCTGGTATTTTAAAATACCAGAATATATTTGGCTAAACCATAGCCTTCAATAATTTCAATTATCAATATAATCAATCACAGATTATCAATAATCATATCACAGCATATGAAATAAATTCAAACAATCTGAGGAATCCAGTTGGATCCCTCCAACCTATTTCACTGCATCTACAGATTTTAGCACAATAATTAACTACCAATCCTGCTTCAAGGCGGGATATTGTGGTATAAAGGGTCATCCAATATTATGCGGGGCACATATGCTCTCATCCGCTATATAATACAAGAAATCAATCACTCCAATATTTATATATACTACTATATATATAATATCACATCAATTCAAGCAATCAATCAACATTTTAAATTTTAACTATTTAAAATAACCGTATCAGATGTGAGTGAGATGATCTCACATTTGCTTTTATTTTGCAATCTACTTCCCTTCCAGCTTGTTTTCATGATTTTGACCTTGTATAAACAATTATATGATTTTTATTAATATTTTAAACTAATTGAATAATTAAATTTCCATTTGATAATTTTAATTAACAAGTGATTTTATTTTAAACTAATACTATTAATTTTAAACCAATTCCTTTTAATAAATTTATTTAACAAAAAATTAAATTCAAAATTAAATTTCCTTTAATATATTATTTTTAGTAACTAGATAAATTAAGTAGGTTAATAAAACAAATAGCTCACTAAAACCATTAATTTTTAAAATAAACTAGCAAATTTATATATGTAAATGTATATTTATTTTTATTTTTTGAAATTAAATATTTATAAGAAATAATCAGTTAAAATCAAATCTAATCTTTATACCATTTTCCTATGTTTTTCTAAATTATATATATATATATATACAAAATTTCTGTTCAAACTATATGCATATATATATATATATCTATATATATATACATACACACACATGTATATATATGTATGTGTGCCTTAATTTGAGACCAGAATTTCTTTATGCCTTTTACTGTAATTTAAATTTTTTCTATACAAATGAATATACATAAATTAAATAAATAGATAAAGATACATTTATCATCGTTCCAGGAAAACCACACGGCAACCAACTCGTATCGCCACATTCCGATCTGCAGCCTCCGTCATGAGATTCGCTACTTCAAACGCCGATCCCAACCTACGCATGCATCGCACGCTCCATGAGTACGCGATACACCCACGCTCGCGAATCGAGCATCACCGTGCAACGTCGCCGAACCCTAGAACGGTGATCGTGCCTTCAATTCGTCGATCCTGCTCCGCCCAATCAAATCGCGACCAGTCATCGCACATCTACTCGACCTCGAACACTTGCCAGTATCGTGCCCTGACGTCGCCACGTAGTCGCCAATAACCCTCGTGCCCAAAATCAGGACGGCCCTGTGAATCAACCCATCTCCTTTCTGTCGACATCGTAGTCGACTTCGATTCCACTCTCAGATTGTCGCGCGATCAACATCGCGATCCCTTTTTTCTTTTTCTTTTTCTTTTTCTTTTTTTATGATTTAGATTTAATAGGATGAGAGAGCAGCCATGAAATTTCTTTGTGAAGCTGTTGATTTGATTTTCGAACGAGAAAGGGGGTTCTTGTTCTTTTTTTATATAAATATACGACTACGATTTTTCTTAAAATAGGAAGAAAATGAGTGTAAAAATTTAATAGAGAAAGGTAAACACATGTTGCTAAAGAGGATACGTGCTTGATTTTTTTTTTGTGAATATATACATATATAAATAAATAATTCGAACAAATTCAAATTTAAATCGTCTGCAATTTAAAACATCGATCTTCAGTCGACGCGTGTCGCTAGGCGTTCATAATGTTAAACCACTATTTCAAACGCACTGGAAAAGGTTTTGAGTCCAAATTTGATCATATGGAGAAGATAGCTTTTTGAACCCAGCTATTAAATTAAATTTCGATATAATTTTCAACACGTTTTCAATCCGTACGGTCACATGACAACCCCAAATGCTACGAAAATTGAAATTCGATAATAATACAGTATTACGGATCCAATAGAACTCGTTTGATCGAAATCTAAGACCGTGTCTTGGAATGTTATTTTTAAATTCAATTTAAACGATAAAATTTCAAACTGAACAAAACAGTTTTAATTCAACTTTTAAAGTTATATCATCTCCAGTATTGTCAATATGAATTTTCTAAGCCTTTAAAATATTTTTAACAAGCCTGGAACATCCATATTTAAATTTTTTCCCAATTTCCAATTATTTAGTTCAATAATTCAATTGCCAAAAAAACAGTGATATTTGAAATTCAAGTCAAACTAACATTCAAATATTTAAATTCAATCAAAAATTCTAATTTCAAATGTCAAAAAATCTAGGTCGTCACACATGGGCACGACTGCTGGCTGAGACAGGACGGGATGAGTTGATAGCTGATGAGGAGAACGCTATTTTCGAGTCTGTCTTGGATTCACCATCCCGCAGCAGGCGATATTGATTTGGGAACCAAGCGGTAATTTTCAGAAAATAAACTAAATTCATATATTGCATATTTTTCAATTAAAGTTATTTAAATTATGTTTATGATGTTGGAGGCAATATAACAATTAATTTTTATTCGCAGGCTAGGACACCGCAGAAGGCGTATTAATTGACTCAAGGCAAAGAAGTAATTGCAGAGCTTCGAGCCCAGATCGTCGAGCAACGGGAGCATGATTGTCGTCATGCGGCGCAAGTAGAGCAGTTGAACCAGCGCTTGGCGGAGTATATGGAGCAGCATGGAAGGTTTCCTTCGTCGGGTGGCTCTGTAGGGGATGATGAGTGATGTTAGATATGTTCTATTATGTTTTTTTTGTATATATATACGCTTCGAGTGGGTGATACATTTTGATGGATTGTGTATTATTTTATGTGCATTTGGATGTTGATTTTTTGAATTATGTTGGATTTGCATATGAATTTTTTGAATGAAATATTATGTATGGTTATTTATATGAATTTTTTGAATGAAATATAAATTTTATGTATCGTTATTGAGGTATTGCCGTTACAGTAATGTTACAAGCATAGTAATATCGAGTACAAAACTCAATCAAAAAGCCAAAATATGAAATAATATAAGACATCATTTGCAACATCCCACTCAACTATATACGTATAAATAAGAAAATTATTTGCACAAAAATAAAATATTCAAACAAATTAATCACATGTTCAAATCGATGCCATCAAAACATGTTACAACATCCAAGGAACATTCAAATGCCAAAGTATACTACTCTCATCGCTGAGTCATATTTATATTAGAAGGTATAAACATCATTATTTACATGTATAATAAGACCTACCGCGACTTCATCGCCTTCATGTATCCATTCAAGTTCATTTCATCAAACATGTACTTTTTGTCTACTCATGCCAGTAACTAAGAGTACAATTAGGGAAAAATTTGGATCAGGACAAACATACCGGTGTGTCATTCCACTACAACATTTAGTACGAGGATAAATAAGTGCATACTTAAAATACTGGAGGTTCGAACCGACTGACGTTGAAGAATTAGCAAAAGGAAATCATATGATGAGACTACACGCATAAAATAGTGGAGGTCCGAACCGACTGATGTTGAAGAATCAGCAAAAGAAAATCATATGATGAGACTACACGCATAAAATAGTGTACAAAATACCAAAATATCAGTGTGAGTTACCGTCTGATAGCTTGGATCAACGGGCACGAAAGGAGCGATCTCTCATATACACTACTTTGGGTCAATACGGATACGTTTCAATAACTGAATACATCTGATATAATACGTATCTCATCTCTACGTAAGAAAATATGTATTATTTTAGACATATTCCGGTATTAAAATGTATCTATGTTGATCAAAAGTAGTGTATATGGGAGATCGTACTTTCCATACTCATTGATCCGAGTTATCAGACAGCAAACTCCCTTTGATATTTCTATTACTAGAGTCGAGACATTATAGATTAGTATCAAAAAGCAAAGGCAGTGAACAATATAGTAGTTGGTCCCTTTGCTGTCCGCTAATGAATATATTCATAATAGTGTTGAAGTGACAAAAGATGAAGATGAGAAGAAGAAGACTGCCATGGTGATGGAACTTTGATTTCCATGAGTTCGGAGAAAGAACGAATGAAGCAACAGTGTTTTTCTTACATTACTCATAAAATATAAACAAAATATGTTCTCTCTTGATCCCTCTACTTTCTTAACAAGTCAAGTATGATACGTAAAAAAAATATGGTATGCTAACTTGTTTATCACTTGATCACTCCGATTGCTGAATAATGTTTATCGCAAAAACAAAAATACACATTTACTTATTTTATTGTTTGAGAAAATAAGCATATGTAGAATTATTCAATATAACAATATCGCCAAATGCTTCGTCATTTGTTAGAAGTTGAATTTTGAATTAAAAGCTCATAACTTTTGTTCCACAAATAAATTTCTACTCACAACCTTATATCAGTAGATGACAACCTTAAAAACTATACCTTTTTTTCATTATAAGCCTTGCCTTGTGCGGCATATAAGCCTTGAGTGTCGTACGTGTTTTGCATGTTATGTGCAATATTTGAGTGCATCATTTCATTTGTGACACGCCTTGGTGCAAAAGCACAATCGCCGCATTGCACCTGTTGTGCGCCATGGCAGCCTTTCATAGCATTACTATTTTGTTTTGGAAAACGAGAAATGTATACCACATTCTTTGTCCCTTTAACATTTGTACATCCCTTCTATGTTTTCTGTCGTTGACAAGAAAATAAAGTGGGAGAAGAAAAGGAAATTGTATTCATCAGTCCCATTTATTATTTTTATTTTTATTTTCACTGTTAGCAGAAAAACTTTGAACATCACTCCTGCTACATTATAATTATTATATGACCCTTGATCAAGAATGTTATATAAATGGATATAGATAAGTAGATGATTATAGTTCACATATTTTACCATTTTGTGGAGAATAATACATATTATATTATAGCTTTTTGACAATTAAGAGAATGTAGAAATGTAAAGAAAATACCAAAGAATTATGTCATTATATATTGGACTCATGAACTATGTTACACCAAACTTTTGTGATGCCAGCTCTTGTTATGATGCTATTCCAAAATTTAGATATTGAACTTTTGTTGTATCACCAATTTTTATAAGATACAAGATCTTGTTATCAAACCGATAATTAACTAGATTTAACTTACTGCAAAGAAATGTAAAAATAATCATATACTAATGAAGTTAATCCATTCTTATTGTTCTAACCTTGTAAATCCAGTTTTATAAATGCAATTTTCATATGTAGAAAATTAGAATACAAAATCATCACCAAATCATAAACTCAATCATATTTCCAAAGATGTCATTGTTTTAAAACATACCATTAAGATTTAATTTTGAGGTTTTCATCTAACAATTATAAATTCATATCATACACGTATACGTGTGTGTGTCTCTCTATATATACACTAACGTTAAGGCACAAAATTCGCGCGTGAATTTTTTTCTACAAACTATATATATTTAACATATTCAATAGAAAAAGATTTGTACAAATATTTTGCCATATTTTTACATCTAAATCATGCGTAGTTGGTTTGAATTTTTATTTTTAAGTTGTAATGCCTAATTTTTTGTTAATTTTAATTTTTACTTGTATTATTAATTAAATAAAGAACGAACTTGTAAAAGATGTTTATTTATTAGATCCTATTTTTAAGTGATATTAATATTTAGTAATATCGATGGAGCGACGGTTTGAATTTGCAAGAAAATGTTATTTCTTAAATCATATTTTTAAGTAATATTAAAGAGGCGTTTTTGATAGTTCACGCTAACACCAAAAAAATATGACACCAAAGGTAATACAACTATTATCAAATATATAACTAAAGAAATGTATATACATATGAAAAAATCCATTTGGACATAAATGTAGATACAAAATGGGACACAAGAGATCTTGACCATTAGATCTTCCTCTGAATTTCACCTCTCATATATGACAAAAGAATCCAATAATCAATAATTATTGTTTCTATTTTTGTGCTTTATTTTGTGTTTTAATAGCCGCTCCCTATATATATCTATGTGTGTGTTAGGTATGTATAAAGTTTTAATTGCAATAAATATAAACGTTGGTAGGTTCCCACCATAATGCAGTAATACCAGACTACTAGTTAATTCAAAGTACAACGCTATACAAATAAGTTGGTTATGCTGATAGGGACTGATATTCAAACCTTGCAGCTGGCAATATTATTACAGCCACAGACGAGAAGCCCATTCACCACATGTATGTATAGTGATGAGGAATAAAGGTGCAAGCACTATGTGGATTAAACAGCAAAATTTTAAAAAATATGGGGTGAGAGAGGCTCGAACTCTCGACCTCAGGATTACTCAACATTTTAGCTATGAGACCTACGCGCTAGCCAACTACGCCACCACCCCAATTGTTTTCTAAGTACACAAGGAGCCATATGAATGACAATTGAAATAACTGATTTGGATTCCAACTTTTACCACATCATGGTATAGGTATATATTTGGATAATTTTATTTGACATATCACAATTAGTTATCCATGTTGTTCAAATAGACAAGCGGGTTTTACAAATAAGTTAAAAATGTTATGCCATGAATATTAAGTTTTTTTTATAATTCCTTTTTATCCACAACAATCTAATATTATAAATGTAATATTTTTGTACAAAATTTATGGTGTACATGTGTTATTTTTTTTCCATAATTACATCATCATATGTTTAATGATAGTTCAAAAGAAAATGTGCGATGTAAAATAATCAAAATAGATGGTTAGAATTCGACTTTAAGGTTTACCGCTAATGGTTGTAAATCTCTACAAATTAAGAATCTTCGGTTAACAAATAAATTACTGCCAGAAAAATTAACCTAATGATGTAACTATAATTTCCACAAAACATAATAATCTTCTATTATGAACATGAGTTAAATATCCGTTTCATGATACATTATGCATCAATCACTACAAGAATTACTGTTTATAGCAACAGTGAGGGGGGGCAACGGCCGCTAATGGCCATTGACCAACGGCTTCCAACAGCGAGCAATGGCAAGCTTTTTCCCAGAATTTTTTAATAACAAAAAACATATGTCGTTGGAAGCTGTTGGAATATTACCGTTGGCGGCCGTTGCATGCCGCTGGAAATCCGCGACATACCTGCATATCACTCTTCTTCTTCCTCATTCACATTCCACCCGAAATCAAACCCAAAAACCCCAATTTTCCCACCCTAAAAAATTTCCAACCCTATTTTATCACATTCTACACGTTCTAGCATCCCCATCTTTGTTTGCAAGCTTCACAACCATCAAAATCAGGTATTATTTGCTAAAACCCTAATTTTGTTAAATTTTTAATTTTAGGTTAAATTGGTAATTTTTGTGTATGTATTGTGCTATTGTTTGTGTAGTGTAGTGTATTGGACCTTAATTATTGTTCTTAAACTAATTATTGCATGTTTAACTATGATTTGTTAAATTAGGTTTATTATTAAATTAGTTTCAAACTTAATAATTGTTACTAACCTAAGCAAGAACCTCACTTGTTATTATATTGGTGATTGAATTCCGTAAAAGCGTACGTAGAAAGTGATGATATAGACATATAAATTGTTCACTTTTGACATGTTATGATACGATATATACGTGATACATTTTGTGCACGACTGGATGTGATTTGTGATGCGATTATATGTATAACATTGTTTGTTTATTTTATACGTTGCGCACACACACTGAATTTTTTTTGTTTTAGAAAAGAATCATTATATATGCGTTGATACAACAAATTGTTTATTGATATAAAAGTTTAAATTTTATGAAAATTATGAAAATAAAATTTAAGCTTTTATATCGCTAATTTAAAATTTAAACCCTTAGAGTGTTTTTGGCCCCATCTGATAAGTATTGTATATGATCGTTGTGCGGATATTCGTTTTTTTAACAGAATGGACATCTATATTCATCGTATACAGTATTTGTTGGATTTGTCCCTGTATTGGACAAGTTACAAAAACAATAACGTAATTAAATCTCGTAAATCATTTCGGTTTAAACGGTTCGCAAAATTTCAGCAGCGCTTCCCTTTATGTTCTCTGTGTACACGAAATTGTGTACTGTTCAGGGAACTAAAGCGAAGTGTTGTCAAAATTTTGTTGAATCGTTTAGATTGAAATGATTTATGCAATTTAATTACGTTATTGTATTTGTAATGGGAGGTAGGTTGACCCATCAACAAAGCGTCAATGATCAGTTAATATCAAATTCGCTAATAAAATTGTTTAAATAGAATATAATGTTCATTTCAAAATAAGCTTTAAGTATTATTTTGACAGATATAACAAAAACAAGAAGAATGTTTATAAAATTGTTTTAATAAAAAAATGTCAATGCAAATTTATATCGTACTTTTTAGTTATATACGTAGGAAAATGGACAATTATTTTACTGATCGGAGCTGGATGTACAAAAAACGAAGGGTCGATACTTACGGCTCAACAAGTGAACATTTTATTAATGGTGTTAGCGTATTTATGGATTTTGCTTTACGTAATAACGGAAACTACAGAGAAATCCGTTGTCCATGTAGTAAATGCAAACTGTTAAAGCATTTGATACCACAAATGGTTAGAGTTCATTTGCGTCAGTACGGTTTCATGTTGAACTTTTGATTTGGGATCGTCATGGGGAACAGTTAGCATCTAATCCTGTACAAGATGAGGAGGTAGTGAGTAATGAAATTGGTACGACAAATCTTGTAGAACATATGGTTGAAGATGTTGCACGTTCAATGTTTTCTGTTCCTCAATTAACTGATGACAATGGTAATGCTGAAGAAGAATCAAATATTGGGGCAAAAAATATATATGGTTTGTTAGATGCCGCGAAAAAACCCCTTTGGGAAGGCTGCACAAGCGGAACCCAATTATCAGTAACTGCTGAATACATTGTGATGAAATCCAAATACAACCTCACATAATCTGGATTTACGGCTGTTGTACAAGCTGCGAACGACATATGCCTCTTAATAATCTAATGTGCGAAAATCATTACGAAGTAAAAAAACTGATGTCGTCTTTCGGTTTACCGTATCAAAAAATAGATACATGTCTAAAGAGTTGCATGTTGTTTTGGAAAGAAGATATCAACCTTAGAAATTGTAAAATATGTAATCAGGAAAGATACAAACCAAGAAAGAAAAAGGGAAAGGAAGTCCCGTATAAGCGTATGCATTATTTACCAATTACTCCTAGACTTCAAAGCTTATATGCATCTTCTGTAACTGCACAACATATGACATGGCACGGTGTGAGAACACAGGAAGAAGGTACGTTAACACATCCAGCTGATGGGGAAACATGGAAGCATTTTGACCAGAAATATCCTGATTTTGCGTCCTAAATTCGTAATGTTAGACTTGGTTTATGTACGGATGGATTTTCCCCATTCTCTCAATTTGGTTCGAAATATTCGTCCTGGCCTATAATTGTCACACCTTATAATTTACCTCCTTGGACGTGTATGAAAACTCCATATATGTTTCTTACAGTTGTCGTCCCTGGTCCCGATGATCCGACACAAAGAATCGATGTTTATTTACAACCATTGATTGATGAATCAAAAAAATTATGGTACAAGGGAGTAGATACAAATGATATTTTCCAAAAAAAGAACTTCCGCATGTATGTTTCTTTATTGTGGACAATCAGCGATTTTCCTGCATATGCTATGCTTTCAGGTTGGAGTACGGCCGGTCGTCTAGCTTGTCCTTATTGCATGGAAGAAACACGAGCAATTTTTTTACCTCGTGGAAAGAAAGTTTCGTGGTTTGACTGTCATCGATGTTTTATTCATATTAATCATCCTTTTAGAAGAGATAAAAAAACTTTATAGCTAATAGACATGAAACTTTAAGACCACTTACGGTTTAGTCAAGTGAATAAATTTATGAACTTGTAAAGGATTATCCAAAGTTACATGAAACCGGAGAACAAATTGAAATTCAAGGTAAATCATCAATTCATAACTGGTGCAAACAGAGCATATTTTGGGAATTTCTCTATTGGAAAAATCTCTTGATTCGTCATAATATTGACGTGATGCATAATGGGAAAAACGTGTTTAATAATCTGTTTAATACAATTTTAAATGTTAAAGGGAAGACGAAAGATGATTTGAAATCAAGATGTGATATCGAAATAATATGTAATCGTCCTGAGCTTCATATAAAACCAAATGACACAAAAAAGCCAAAAGCTTGCTATGAGCTAGACAATAATCAAGTTAAATTACTTTTAAAATGGGTGGAAGGATTAAGATTCCCAGATGGCATATCTTCTAATCTTCGTAGATGTGTTGACTATAAGAACGATAAACTTAGCGGGATGAAAAGTCATGATTGTCATGTTATGATGGAAAATTTGTTACCCGTCGCTTTTAAAGAACTGTTGCCCGTAAAAGTTTGGAATGTTGTAACAGAACTTAGTCTGTTTTATAAAGAGATTTGTTCAACTACATTAAAAGTTGATCGTCTACGTAAACTTGAGGAAGAAATCCCGATATTGCTTTGCAAATTGGAAAAAGTATTTCCTCTAGGTTTTTTCAATGTTATGGAGCATTTACCTATTCATCTTCCATTTGAAGCACGTCTTCGAGGGCCTGTGCAATATGGATGGATGTATCCATTTGAAAGGTTTATTAATATTTAGTTTATTACATATTGGTTTAATTAAACATATAAAAAATTAATTTAAAATAATTTTTGCTAGGTATTTAAATCATCTAAATAAAAAAGTTAGACAGAAAGCTCGAGTTGAAGGTTCGATTTGCAAATCGTACATCGAAGAAGAAGCTTCGTTTTTTCTCTCACTATTTCAGCGACCATGTAAACATATCATTTGAAAGTGCTACGCGTAATGATAAAGGCATTGATGAAGATGATTGTCAAGTGACTTTATCTATTTTTTAAAAAACTGGTCGGCCTGTTGGTAAATGTGTGGAAGTATAGTTGGATGATAGAGATTATCAAGTAGCACACACGTACATTCTTCTCAACTGTGCCGAAGTTGCACCATTTATTAGGTAATATATCTACACATATGTCTACACATGCATATCATCTACACATATGTATACACAAATATGCACACATGTATTTTAATCCTAATGCAACATTTGTTCTATAATTGAAGTATTTACGAATCACAACATCCAAATGATGACATCGGTAAAGAATTTGCTGCTTGGTTTTCTAATTACGGTTTTGATACAACAAATTGTGTTGTAGATGAAGGATTGAAACATTTAGCTATGGGACCAAAAAGGATAGTCAAGACATATCCAATATTCTTTGTCAACGGATATAAATTTAATACCAAAGAATACGGTGCCGAAAAATCAACTAACAATACTGGTGTATTTGTCAAAGGTAGTGATGATCCAAATGATCACATAAATGACTTTTATGGCGTGCTGACCTAGATTTTGCAGTTGACATATTTCACCCGACCCGTAGATGAAGTATTTTTGTTTAAATGCAACCGGTTCAGCAACGTTCCAGGTTCTGAAATAAACGTGGATCCAAAATATAATCTTATAGAAATAAAACATACTTCGAGGTATTATAGGTACGATCCTTTTGTACTTGCCAAACAAGCTCTTCAAGTTTATTATGCTCCTTACCCATCTTTAAGAAGAGATAAAATAGATTGGTCGGCTGTTTTTAAAACCAAACCAAGGTTTACATTTGATGGATGGAATATTCCTGAACAACAAGCTTACGAAGCAGATATCGAGGAAAATAGAGGAATAATAGTAACCGACGATCAAATAGATTTTGGACCTCTAAACGATGAATCAAATGCATTAATTGAAGCATTTGAGAGTATAGAGGAACAAAATATAGAGTGCGAAGAAGAGTCTGAATCTGAAAGCGATGAGGATTGATCACTAATCAATATTTTGAGAAGGTAATTTTTTTCATTTTTCTGTTTCCAAAGTAATTTTATATGATATGCATCACATGGTCTCTTTTATGTTACGCCATAATGTATGTTACGCTATGTTCATTATTCTGACACCATTTGCATATTAAAGTAATCAATGTCACTCTTGCTTTTCTTTATACTATGATTTCATATAGGTATGTCGGGACGCAGACGTTCACACTCTGGATCTTCCAGCTCACAGAGAGGTGATGATGCCGGTCCTTCACAGCCGTGTGTTTGGCCTATGGTATGACACTGAAACCCAAAGTCGATGGCAGGTAAGTATAAAGTTTCAAAATTAAATTTTATTCCATACAATCTTTTATCAAATATGTATAGTAGTAACAGAATATTAAATGTTTTTTCCCTATTTTACACAGCGGTGGGTTTTCGTTGGAGCCTTACAACATAGTGCTCACAATCTCGCGACGGGCGTATATGGCTCGTATGACCTCGTGTTGGATGAGGTGGACTGCGATACCAGAGGAGGTGTGGGAGGCTATCTGGCAGGACTTTTTGGTATGTGTGGTATATCAATTATTACCTTATATAGTCATGTACATTATGTCAATTCATATTTGCACTATTTATAGCAACTGTATGACTCATATTTTTTCAAACGTGCAGGGGAAGTGGACTTGGCCGATTCTGATATTTCTGTTGTCCGACGCCATTGGAGCAGCAAAATTGAAAAAACTATCACGAAACAATAAACAACATCAAAACATTAGGAAAGATGCCTCATTGGATGAGTGAAGCTGTCTTTGATGAGTTTGCCACCTGGTGGAGCAACGAGGATTTTGTGGTAAATCTATCATATATTTAATTTAAATTGTTTGAGGCAAATAATGTATAAATAATTAAAACTGTCAAAAAAAATTTTGTTTTCAATTTAAATTTGCAGGGCAGTCCGAGTGTAACGACCCTGAAATTCAGACCCAGTTTAAAATTTTTAAAATCGCTTATTTTAAGTAGAAATTCGAATTTTCACAAACAATTCCTGTTGCCATCCAAACTTCACATTTGGAATGCGTCTAGATAGACATAGGCGTGCGCCAAATTTCGTTGAAAAATATTGAAGTAAATTACGCTCGTCGCATTTGCATTTTAGTTTAAATCTTTTGTATAAATTTTCTATCGTCCGAACTCTAATATTTTCTCGATGTTGCATAAGAAAAATATTCTGAACTTGACGGCGCATTTCGTTTCGTCAAATTTCGCTTTTAAGTGATAGCTAAAATGTTCGCTCGTGCAAATGGTTCAATAAGATTTACCACTTTGCAAACGGCGTCGAACCATCAATATCTTTATACCGTTGTGTCCGTCTCGACGCGCTGATCACAACGGTATATTTATTTGTGTCAATCGGAGTTCGGCGTTGAAAATTATAATTGTTAACGGAGTACAAACTGGTCCGTTACGCAGCGCAAACCGGTACCCAACTTTTCCAACGTTCAAAATTCTAGGAGCTTTGACCCTTCAGAAACCAAACAGCCGTCACCTTTACAGAAGACATCATTGTTGGCCTGGGGACTCTGAACCCTTCTGTGTATATATCTCTGCAATCCCCTCCCTAATTTAATTACTCAGCTCATTTATTGCTCACTGTATCTCCTACTTCTCTCTGGTACGTGATAGCTCTGCACTCCCTTTCTTCTTTCTCTTCATATTTTTCTTTTTTATTTTTCTTTTTCTTCTTCTTTTTTCAACATGAAACTGCCCATGCACAACCAACGCCAGCCTCGCCCAGACCCGCCAGCTTCGTCCAGACCCGCCAGCTTTGCCCAGACCCCGCCAGCCTCGTCCAGACCCCTCCAGCGTCGTACAGACCTCGCCAGCTTTGCCCAGACCCCGCCAGCTTTGTCCAGACCCGCCAGCCTCGTCCAGACCCGCCAGCTTCGCCCAGACCCCGCCAGCCTCGTCCAGACCCGCTAGCTTCGTCCAGACCCGCCAGCTTTGCCCAGACCCCGCCAGCCTCGTCCAGACCCCGCCAGCGTCGTACAGACCGCGGCAGCTTTGCCCAGACCCCGCTAGCTTTGCCCAGACCCCGCCAGCCTCGTCCAGACCCGCCAGCTTCGCCCAGACCCCGCCAGCTTCGCCCAGACCCCGCCAGCTTCTCCCAGACCCCGCCAGCTTTCGTCCAGACCCCGCCAGCTTCGCCCAGACCCGCCAGCCTTCACCCGCCAGCCTTCGCCCAGACCCACCCGCCTTCGCCAGACCCACCAGCCTTCACACGCCGCAGCCACCCTGTCGAACCCGCAACCCACTCCCGTTCCATGTTTGCAACGTCCACCTACGCCTACTCCGCCAATTTCACCGAGCACATAGCTTTATGTATTTGATAGTTGTAATAATCTCTGTTTACATATATATTATAAATTGTTACTGTTTTGTTTTGTTTGTGAGTTGAGTTTAGCTAGTTGTATTTGTTTAAAAGAAATTTGAGCAGTGATTCGTATATACAGTATATTTATGAATACGGGTTACAAGATCTTAGGTGTGTTTATTTGTTTGACAGCATCCACTCCGGAACCTCAGTCCTAGGTTCTATCCGTCTTATCGAAACCTATCTTGCTTCGTTGATCGGTATGGTTAACATATATATATTCAATTGATATATATTGCAATAAACAAATGGTTGAATTATTTAATTGTTTGAATTGCAGTTTGTGTCGTTTTGCATCGTGCTTGTTCGTGCCTTTTTTCTAGTCGTCTTTGGGCTTCGCCGTCATCTTCTTCAACCACGCAAGGTGAATATTTCATTCATGACTCAATCTATTATGCTATGATGATCAAGTGATAAATTGTTGTTTATGTTAATTTGGATGTTAAATTGTTGATTTTTAGAATTGTTGAAATAAGGATTGCAAATCACTGTGCAAGTTAAAAATTTAATATTGTTAGTTCACGACAAACAAGTGTGACACTAAAATTTGTTATGTGATGATTGAATTTGGTTGTTAATGTAAGTGAATTTGAATATGAAATTGAAATTGATATAGGATAGTCGACAAAATTTAAATTGGACTATATATGTTGAACTTGACCCCTTAACTGTTAAATCAACCGTCGCGTAGAAATAGCATTAACTACACTTTGAACCATTGTATGTATGATTGATGTAGAAATATGATAATAGACACCAAGTGAAACCATAAGATAATAATCTTTAATCTACATGAAACGATAGTGTAGATTCTAGGAATAATTATACTAATTTGCATAAATAACAAATGTAGGTTAATACGATTATTTCGGGATTATTTAATAAATTGTTAAATTGTTATGAATGGTTGCTATTGCTTGTTTATTTACTTTGACACCATCCCAGTTATCACACTGCAAGTTCTCTTTGCTATGCTTTGTTTTATATTGAATGATATTGGGTTGAAATGATAAATACCCATTTAAACAACTTGGCCTAGGATAGAAAATAAAAGTAAGAAACCCGATTGGTCAACAAACCATTTTCGAAATTGAAATATATTTTAAATTAAGGAATGAACTTAACAATTTGTTGGAAATTTAAATAACGAACTTAAGGGATTTAAGTTGAAATAAATCAATGGATTTAAAATTTGAAACGGATTAATAAACTTACCCAAATTGGATAAAATGAATTGAAATTTAATTGAAATAAGATTTAGGAGCAAGTAAGTTTTAAAATTTAATAATTTAAAGATTTAAAGATTTGTTAGCTCTAGTTTTAAACTCAGGTTTTAATTAAATAGATTTGAACTTGTTATAAGTTAAATTGAGATTTAGGAAATTTTGACTTACTAAGTTAGTGAATCCAAATTAGGGATAATTTAAATTTAAATGATTTTAAATTTAACGAATTAACCAAATCAGGACATTGTAAATGGAAATGGGCTTCTTTGATTAGAAATTTAATTGAATCGGTAAATAAAACAAATGAAGTTTTGGAAAAGGAGAATTTAGTTAATAAAGTTAATTTAATCAAATTAATGATAACTATGGGTGAAATCATGAAGTGACATGAATTGAACTTGTTTTAATGATTTAACTAAGTTCACCATTAAATTGAATTCGTTGATTTTGAACTAAATTTAATAAGCGACCTTAGACTTTATTAAGTCGAACTTGAATACTAAATTTTAAATTGTAACTCAATGTTTGAACCAAAAATTGCATTCGGAAATATGTTTAAAATATCTAAAATTTAATTGAATCGTGAAATTTCAAATTTGCACCTTGACTTTTGGACTTTGATTTGTTTTAACGTTAATTTAACCAACCATCGGGTAATAAATACGTAGTTATTAAAGAGAGCGGGATCGGGAATGGACATACTCTCTGTCGATACCGAAAACCACTTTAATAACTATTATGCGCAAAGTGTTGATCCAGAATGAAGTGGATGGTTTGATGAACGTGTTGACTGAAGAAAGAGAACGATATTGGATGACCCCTGATATGACTAAAACAGGAGCCGCGCCGGGCCATTGAGGATCGCCACCTCTAGCGGACACGCTTCTTCGATACCATATCTATTACTTTTGTGATTCGATTTGGGTGCACCCTTGATTTGGGAGTGTTGTTTCGCGGTGTTGAGATAGTAGCTACTATGCTCAACATCAATCCGGATCATGCAACAACTAGTATCCTAGTTGGTATTGCCTCATGTACCTTGTCATACTGATTATCCTACTCGCGACCACTACGTTTTGATTTGTACCTTGAGTATATGGATTGCCCTCTGGTGACTTTCGGTTTTGGGGATACTACGGTCTTGTATATGCTTTTGGGAATATAAAATTTGTTAAGGGGAATTATGGTAACGCCCTAACGCTATTTTAATATTCTATTTTACTGATTAGACATTACCTACATACCGTATTCTATTGTATATATAGATAGTTTATCGGATCCTTAGAGATGTTATTTTATTCATCTTTGAGTTATGAACTTTATTTCCTGCATTGATTATCCTGTATAAGATTTTGAGTCCTGACTCGAGTGTTTCTTTTTGTATATGCTCGGGTCAGTCTGAAGCTATCCAGTTTGCTGATCAAGGTTTGTTGAAGATGCTGAAGACTTAGCATTTATCTTTATCTGTCTATTTTGATGTCCGTGTCTGTTGGACATTTATGTATTTCCTTGCAGTCACCTTTTGTATAGACATTGTTGTACTATATGAAGCAGCGGATTAATCAAACAAAACTTCAATCGATGAAATGTAGCAATCGGTGAGTTGAAGATACCAAAAATGCCCAAGTTCGTTGATCCAAAGATACCGAACTCTACCTATCTCAAACACGTTGATAGCGCACTATACCGTGTTTAAAGATCTACGATTCTTCACACGTTGATCTAGCGCACTAGATTCCGTGAATCGGCTTCTACGATCGTTGAATCGAGCGCACTCGATTAACCGAAAGAGGAGATAGGAGATTACACTCAACTACCAATTGGAGAAGAAAGCACAAAGCAATCAACAAGAAACTTTATTCAAAAATCAACAACCACAAAAATGTACAACACACGCGTATTTATAGGAGTTACAACCCAGTCCTTAAGTCGTATATGACCTATGACCTCCTTAGGTCGTTGTCGATCTATCAACAGTACACACGACTCATCATTTAAGTCGCACACGACTTAGTACATTACACACTTACAAGAAACATATCTCACGACCTATACTAAGTCGTTGCCGACTTATCAGATCACAGTTACATCACTTGTTCACAATTACAGATGACTCAACATAAGACGACTTAAGAAATAACGACCTAAAGACAGTACATGTTCAACGACTTAAGACATTATGACTCATATTTCTGCTACAGACGACTTACGACCTATGTAAGGTCGTTAACGACCTAAGACAATGGCATAGCTTGCTTCTGGAAAAGTTAGATCGTGGAAGAGTTAGGTCACAAAGTTTTTAGGTCGTGACTCGCTAGCTCGTCTCCCTTCACCACGTTAGGTCGTATACGACCTAATACGCCTTCATTAACTCGCAGCTTCTCCTCCTTAGGTCGGGGCCGACCTAAAATATGTTCTGGTTCCTTTAACCCGTTGTCTCTTACCTCGTTAAGTCGTAAACGACCTAGAGTGTCCCAGTTAGGTCGTGGGCAGTGCTCCTTAGGTCGGCAACGACTTAAAACTTCCCAACGACCTATCTCCGATACTTCTCCCACACGACCTAGAACGAAGTTAGCTCGTGGCCGATTCACAATACCTTCAATAGGTCGTCGCTCCTCTTCACGTGTTCCGTTAGGTCGTAGGTCACTGCTGTTAGGTCGTGAACGACCTAAATTTTCTCTCTTAGGTCGTGAACGACCTAGGACTTGTGAATTTCTCGAATTTTCAGATTGCTCTGCATCATCCTCCCATGGTTGAGAAAAATTCGACCTCGAATTTGTACATTCTTCTTCATCTGATTGTTTATCCCCGTAATAAGGAACAAGATGTTTAACATTGAACACGTCATACGTGTAAACCTCTTCTGGCAGCTTCAACTTATAAGCATTCTCATTGATCCGTTTCACAACTTCTACAGGTCCAATTTTCCTGGCTTTCAACTTATTATAAGTGCCCACTGGAAAACGATCCTTCGTTAACACAGCATACACCAAATCGCCTTCGTTAAATTCAACATTTCATCGCTTCAAATCTGCAGTCTTCTTATATTTCTCATTCGACTTTTCCAATCGTTCCTGAACGATTTTATGACATTCAGTCAGCTCATCAACAAATTCAACAGCCCGTTTAACTGTTCCCTTCGACTGTGGTACTACTACCAAATCTAACGGTCCCTTGGGTAAAATTGAATAAACAATCTGAAATGGACTGAATCCTGTGCTACGATTCACTGCATGATTATGTGCAAACTCGGCTTGGCATAACTTCATGTCCCAACTTCTCAAATTATCCTATACAAGACATCGCAACAAATTTCCCAAAGACCTGTTAACAACTTCCGTCTGTCCATCAGTTTGCGGATGATAAGCACTGCTAAATTTCAGTTTCGTTCCCACCATCTTCCACAAACTCAACCAAAAGTGACTCAGAAAACGAGTATCTCGATCAGAAACAATAGATTCTGGTAAACCATGAAGTCGATAGATCTCCTTGAAAAATAATTGCGCCACTCGAACTGCGTCCGCTGTCTTTTTGCAAGCAACAAAATGTGCCATCTTCGAAAACTTGTCCACCACAACAAATATCGAATCATTTCCCCTTTGAGTTCTAGGCAAACCCAAAACAAAATCCATGCTAATATCAGCCCATGGCTTAGACGGTACTGGTAATGGCATATACAACCCTGCATTCGTTGCTGTTCCCTTTGACACCTGGCAAATATGGCATCTCTCCACGAATCGTTCAACCTCTTTTCTCATCGATGGCCAAAAGTAAGACTGTGAAATCAACTGCAAAGTACGATCACGGCCCCCATGCCCTTTCTCGTGTAACTCCTTGACAATTTTCAATCTCAAGCTACAGTCTGGTATACATAAACGATTCCCCTTAAACAGAAATCCATCAACCAACATAAATTCATCGGTACTCCCATCCTTCACTTTCTCAACATATTTCACAAAGTAAGGATCTTCATTAATCATCTCTGGCAACATTTCAAACCCCGTCACTTCAATCTTCATTGTCGTTAATAAATGACTCCTCCTACTCAAAGCATCAGCTACCCGATTCGTCACCCCTGATTTGTGTTTAACGACAAAAGTAAACTGCTGTAAATAAGCAATCCATGATGCATGTCTTGCTGAAATCTTATCCTGTCCCTGTAAATGCTTCAAAGCTTCATGATCAGTGTAAAGAACAAATTCCTTCTGAAATAGATAATGTCTCCAATGCTTAACAGCTTGTACAACAGCATAAAATTCAACATCATATGTACTGTATCTCATCTTTGCCCCTGACAACTTCTCACTGAAATATGCAATAGGTCTTCCACCTTGACTCAACACTCCTCCAATTCCAACCTTTGATGCATCAGTGTGTAGCTCAAACAACAACTGAAAATTAGGTAAAACAAGAATTGGTGCTGTTGTCAACAGTTCCTTGATCTTTTCAAAAGCAACTCCCGCTTCCTCTGACCATGCAAACTGTTTCCCTTTCATGCAATCAGTAACTGGAGCCATCATGCTACTGAAGTGTGGAATGAACCTTCGGTAGAATGATGCCAATCCATGAAAACTTCTAACTTCAGTGATAGTTCTCGGCTGTGGCCAATTTCTAATAGCTTCAACTTTACTCTGGTCAACTTGAATACCTTCCCCTGAAACAACATACCCAAGAAATAAAACAGTATGCGTCATAAACACACATTTCTTTGTAGCAGCATAAAATTGTTCTTCACGCAGAATAATCAACACTTCCCTCAAATGTAGAACATGCTCCTCCATACTTCTGCTGTAAATCAGAATATCATCGAAATAAACCACAACGAACTTCCCAATGAATGGTCTAAAGATTTGATTCATCACCCGCATGAATGTACTAGGTGCATTCGACAAACCAAATGGCAAAACCAACCATTCGTATAACCCCTCTCTCGTCTTGAAAGCTGTCTTCCATTCGTCTCCAGGTCTGATTCGAATTTGATGATAACCACTCTTCAAATCAATCTTCGAAAATATAGTTGCCCCACTCAACTGATCCAGTAAGTCATCCAACCTTGGCATAGGAAATCTATAACGAACAGTAATCTTGTTCAAAGCTCGACTGTCAGTACACATCCTCCAAGTTCCGTCCTTCTTTGGTACTAACAATGCTGGCACGGCACAAGGACTCAAGCTTTCCTGAACACGTCCTTGTTCCAACAACTCTTCCACCTGCCTTCGTAACTCCTCATGTTCCTTCGGACTCATTCGGTAATGTGGTCGATGTGGTAACACTGCTCCCGGAACAAGATCAATTTGATGTTGAATGTCTCTAAGTGGCGGTAACTCCTTAGGCAACTCCTCTGGAAAGACATCTTCAAATTCTTTCAAAATTGGCTTTGCTGCTTCTGGTATTTCAACTTCTTCACTACTCTCTCTCCCAATCAACAAAAATACTTCAGTCTCTTCCTCAACTTCCTTGACAAACTCCTTCAAAGTCAACAGAGTTTTCTATTCCTCAATCTCTTCTAGCTTGCTCTCCTTCTGCTGTTGCTTCTTAGGAACCAAAGTGATTTTAGTACCCTCGAACATGAAACTGTAACTGTTGGCACGACCATCATGTTGTACTGCTCTATCAAACTGCCACGGTCTGCCCAACAACAAGTGACAAACATCCATGTCCACTACATCACACCAAATTTCATCTTTGTACTTCTTCCCAATAGAAAAATTAACACAAGCTCTTCGACACACTTTCACTTCACCACCCTTCCTTAACCATGCTAGCTTGTACGGTTTAGGATGTTTCTCAGTCTTCAAGTTCAATTTCCTCACTGCTTCTGTAGAAATAATATTATCACAACTTCCAGCATCAATAACGAACTTGCAAACTTTCCCCAGAATAGTGCATGTCGACTGAAAAATATTGCTTCTCAACCAACTACAATCCTCCTCTTGCTTTGGTGTAAGACATGACCTCCTCATCATAAGATTACAACCTTCATCTCCAAACAATTCTTCTTCCTCCTCAACATAAGGTGTATTTGAACACTCTGCTTCCTCACCATCATCCTCCTCAACTTCTGCAACCATTGCTCTCTTCTTCGGCTTCGGACATTCATTGCTCTTATGACCCAACTCCTGACAATTGTAACATTTGAACCCACTGCTAGCCTTCGCCTTCTCAGCCTCCTTCACAACTGGTTTTGAAACAGGTTTAGGAACATTAGAACTTCCACCAACACCCCTTGCCTGATTATTGGAATTAGTAAACACACCACCTCCACGCCTTCCTTGTTTCTCCCAAGCCAACGCTTTCTGATGTGCCTCTGCCACTGATCTAGGATCGAACATATTAACCATATCCTGGATCTGCATTCTCAATCCCCCAATGAATCTAGCAGTTAGCTGTTCTTCCGTTTCCATAATATCATTCCTGGCAATGAGTTGGTAAAATTCATCAGCATAATCACTAACAGACTTTGTCCCTTGCCTCAGATTCTGCAACCTCTGGTGCATAAGTGATTGATAGTTGTAAGGTAAGAAAGTAGATCTCATCAACTTCTTCATCTTATCCCACGATTCTATCTTTGACTTCCCCATTCTCTCCCTGGTTAGTTTAGTTTGCTGCCACCACGCCAAAGCTCTCCCCCTCAACCTAGTAGCAACCAACTTCACCCTTCTATGCTCAGGAACCTCCTTGAAATCAAAGATCTCTTCAACATTAGAAATCCAATCGAGAAATTCTTCTGCAATCATTCCGCCTTTAAATTCCAGAATTTCCATCTTCATACCCGATTCCCAACGTCGATCATCATCAATAACCCGATACTGACGTTGTCCCTGATCTCGGTCTCTGAAATGAACACTTCCCCTATCACCGTCAAACTCCTCATCAAAGTCTGATGCATATCGTTGTCTTTCACGCCCTCCAACATCTCTACCACCACTCCTACAACCAACATCCCGTCTATCATGGTCATCAACATTCCTCCTACTTCGATTATCAACACTCCGTTGATCCTGACTTTCTCTCCTCTCCCGATCTGAATGATGTGAAACTCTACTTCCTCCATGAATGGATTCAGGTGAATTTCTTCTTCTACTTTGATTCATATCAATCATAAGCTTCTCCAACCTACCAATGCCTTCATCAATCTTCTCGTGCATACGTTGCTCCATTTGATCGGCCTCTTCTATTCGATATAGTGCTTCAATGTTTTGATGACGATTAGCTCTCCTTGGTGGCATGATTGAAAAACTTCACAAACTTCAACAATTCAATCACAAGACTTCAACAAATCACGGCTCAACAATGTCTCGGCTATGACTTGATTCAGCTCAATGTGCAACGACTTATGGTTAAGTCGGCACGGCTCCACACTTCAAATCTTGGCGCGCAAAAATCTCCTCACAAATTCAATCACTCTCCAACACTTGATTCAAAATGCTATAGATCAAATACTCCAAGCTTGTTGCAACTTCCAGATGAACACAACGAACACAACTTCAAACTTCAACACTTGGCTCCAAGAATCAACTTAGCTATGATTGGCTAAGTATGGCTCTGATACCAATAATGAAGCAGCGGATTAATCAAACAAAACTTCAATCGATGAAATGTAGCAATCGGTGAGTTGAAGATACCAAAAATGCCCAAGTTCGTTGATCCAAAGATACCGAACTCTACCTATCTCAAACACGTTGATAGAGCACTATACCGTGTTTAAAGATCTACGATTCTTCGCACGTTGATCTAGCGCACTAGATTCCGTGAATCGGCTTCTACGATCGTTGAATCGAGCGCACTCGATTAACCGAAAGAGGAGATAGGAGATTACACTCAACTACCAATTGGAGAAGAAAGCACAAAGCAATCAACAAGAAACTTTATTCAAAAATCAACAACCACAAAAATGTACAACACACGCGTATTTATAGGAGTTACAACCCAGTCCTTAAGTCGTATATGACCTATGACCTCCTTAGGTCGTTGCCGATCTATCAACAGTACACACGACTCATCATTTAAGTCGCACACGACTTAGTACATTACACACTTACAAGCAACATATCTCACGACCTATACTAAGTCGTTGCCGACTTATCAGATCACAGTTACATCACTTGTTCACAATTACAGATGACTCAACATAAGACGACTTAAGAAATAACGACCTAAAGACAGTACATGTTCAACGACTTAAGACATTACGACTCATATTTCTGCTACAGACGACTTACGACCTATGTAAGGTCGTTAACGACCTAAGACAATGGCATAGCTTGCTTCTGGAAAAGTTAGATCGTGGAAGAGTTAGGTCGCAAAGTTTTTAGGTCGTGACTCGCTAGCTCGTCTCCCTTCACCACGTTAGGTCGTATACGACCTAATACGCCTTCATTAACTCGCAGCTTCTCCTCCTTAGGTCGGGGCCGACCTAAAATATGTTCTGGTTCCTTTAACCCGTTGTCTCTTACCTCGTTAAGTCGTAAACGACCTAGAGTGTCCCAGTTAGGTCGTGGGCAGTGCTCCTTAGGTCGGCAACGACTTAAAACTTCCCAACGACCTATCTCCGATACTTCTCCCACACGACCTAGAACGAAGTTTGCTCGTGGCCGATTCACAATACCTTCAATAGGTCGTCGCTCCTCTTCACGTGTTCCGTTAGGTCGTAGGTCACTGCTGTTAGGTCGTGAACGACCTAAATTTTCTCTCTTAGGTCGTGAACGACCTAAGACTTGTGAATTTCTCGAATTTTCAGATTGCTCTGCATCACTATATGTAGTAGCTTCATGAACTGCTATTATGACGATGTATTTCCGCTGCATTATTCTGTGACTGTTCTGTGACTGTGATGTTGTATTGATTCTCATTTACATTTATGTATTTATAATCCCATAATGATTCGTGTTTTGTATTATTTAAATTGACATGTGAGGATTATTGTCAAATTTAAATGGTCCAAATATACGGGTTGTTACAGTTGGTATCAGAGCTTTGGTTTCCTTAAAAACCTTAGTTTGGGATTATATAAACTCATTAGAGATAGGGTAGCAATACCCTAGAATGAGGAGAATCGATTCAATATCCCGATCCTTTAAAATTCAAACTTCTTTGATTCGTTCATTGGATATTCTTCAAGCTATATGATTTTCTATCCTTGGTTCTAAATCTCTTTCGATGTTTCAGGATGAGCACCGGAAGAAACAATAGGGGAGGAAGAGGTCATGGTCCTGCCCAGGCTGCACTTGCCGCCCCAGCTCCAGTCAAATTCACCACTCTTAGCAAGGAGTATACACAGCTAGGAGGTACTAAGTTTTCTGGATCCGAGGGCATTATCGAAGCTCAGCAATGGCTCAAAAGCTTAGAGAAGATATTTTCTGGATTGGAGATCACTGATGCTCAGAAGCGTCAGCTTGCTGCGTGGCAACTTCAGGATGCCGCGCAAGATTGGTGGGAATCGGTTACTTCCCGTATCGAGGAGAACACCATCACTTGGGCCCAGTTTAGGTATAAATTTGTTTGGATTTCATAGTCTAAATTCTTTTTTTTATCTTTAGAATGATACTCATCTAGTCTATCTTTTGATTAGGGATACTTTCTCGGCACAACGGATGCCCTCTGCTAGGAAAACCCAACTTTATAGAGCTTTTATGGATCTTAAGCAAGGCAGTATGACTATTTCTGAGTACGAGAGGAAATTCAATGAACACTCCAAGTTTGGCCCGGGATTGATCGACACACCACTTCTAAAGAATGAGAAGTTCATTATGGGAGCTAGACCAGAGTATTATGACTTGCTTACTGGCCACATTCACTGCACCTTCACAGAGCTTGTCGACTATGCTCTTCGATATAAGGCAAAGCCAAGGGGACCCACTGCCAAAGCCCCTCCTACTCAGCCCTCTTCCAGCCAGCTTGGAAAGAGGAAGATGAACTTCGATCAGCAAAAGAAAGCTTGGCAAAAGACTACAGGATTAGGATATGCCCAGAAAAGCCCAATCGACCTTGCTAAGATCACTTGCTTCAAATGCGATAAGAAGGGCCATTATGCTAATAGTTGTCCATCCACCGGAGCTGCTATTCCACCACCTCCTCAGATGAGGAATGATTTATGCCATGTATGCCTCCAGCCAGTTCACTTCAAGAGAGATTGCCCATTGAGGAAGAAAGGCACACCATCAGGAGTATATGCTGTCACCACTCCTGCACCACCTCCACCACCTGCTCAGGATGACCGAGGTACCTTACGAAGTACTTTTACATTTCATAATTTACCTGTTCGGTTATTATTCGACACTGGTGCTTCACAAGCTTCATATCTATTGATCTTTGTGATAAGATCAAATTAGAACCTACTCTTACTACTACTTCCTTATGTGTCTCCAACCCTATTGGAGGACTTGCCAACCTCAGTAGAATTTGTAAAGAGGTTGTGCTTCTGTATGGAAGATATCGATTCACTTGGGATTTTTATGTGCTTGGCTTCGTAGCATTCGACATTTTGTTGGGTGCTGATTGGTTAAGAAAATTCGATGCTGTTATTTCTTCCAAAGCTCGATCTGTTGCTCTAGTCAATGATAAGGGTCTACCGCTTGTCATCGAATGCAAATCACCTCAGAAATATGCCGGAAGCTTCATATTCTCTCTCGATGCTCACCCGGATGACCTTAGTACTACTCCTATTGTTCAGAAATTTCCCGATGTATTTGGAGAGGTCGACTCTCTACCGCCAAAGCGAGAGATCGATTTCAGCATTGACCTTATTCCCGGAGCTACTCCCGTAGTTCTCCCTCACAGAAGGATGGCTCCTAAAGCAAAAGCTGAACTTAAAACCCAAATTGATGATCTATTTGCTAAGGGTTTGCTCAGGAGAAGTTGTTCTGAATGGGGCGCCGCAGTCGTCTTTGTCACCAAATCAGATGGATCTCTTCGCATGTGTGTTGATTACCGAGAATTAAACAAGCGCACTCTCAAGAACCGCTATCCGATGCCTCGCATCAATGATTTATTTGATCAGCTCCATGGAGCTAAAGTTTTCTCACAACTTGATCTAGCCACTGGGTTCCACCAACTCAGAGTAGCAGAAGATAGTATTCACAAGACAGCTTTCCGTACCGAGAACGGATTCTATGAATGGTTGGTTATGCCGTTCGGTTTGACCAATGCACCTGCTTATTTCGTCGACTTAATGAATAGAGTCTTCCGTGATGTCCTTAACAAGTTTGTTCTGGTTTTCATTGATGATATTCTCGTCTTTTCCAAAGATGAGAAAGATCATGAAACACATCTTGCTTATGTTCTGGGAACTCTCCGAAATCATCAGCTTAAAGCCAAGTTCTCTAAATGCCACTTCTGGCGAGACGAAGTACGATTCCTTGGCCATATTGTTTCTGAAAACGGGATTTCGGTCGATCCAGATAAGATCGCCGTAATCAATGTAAGTTCTATTCTATTCATAAATTCTATTCGATTCATCTTATTCCCTTCTAATTTGAAATTTATCTACAGGATTGGGAGACTCCTAAAACTCCTACTGATATCCGTAGCTTCTTGGGCCTAGCCGGTTATTATCACAGATTCATTGAGCACTTTGCCCGGATTTCTGCCCCACTTACTGCTTTAACTCGGAATTATGTCAAGTTTATTTGGAGTGAGAAGTGTGAATCATCTTTTAATGAGTTGAAGTGTAAGTTAACTTCAGCCCCAGTTCTTGTAGTAATTGACGGGAGTGAAGGATTAACTGTCTATACTGATGCATGTCGAGAAGGTTTAGGTGCTGTCCTTATGCAAAATGGAAAGGTGATTGCTTATGCAGGTCATCAGTTGAAGACCCATGAAGTAAACTATACAACCCATGATTTAGAGCTTCTTGCAGTTGTATTTGCTTTGAGACTATGGAGGCACCATCTTTTGGGGACAAAATTTGAATTATTCACAGATCATAAGTCCTTGTGGTATATTTTCTCTCAGAAGGATTTGAACCAGAGACAAGTCCGATGGCTCGAATTCTTAGCTTCATATGATCTCGACATCAATTATACTCCTGGAAAAGCAAATGTTGTAGCTGATGCTTTGAGCCGTAGCAAAGCATTGTCATGTTGTAATCTTGTAGAAGGCATGCTATTTCAGCTGGTTATTTCCCCATCTCTTTTGGATCGCATCAAAGCTAAGCAATATGAGGACACCTTGCTCTATCGCATGAAGGAGTTAGTTCTTGGTAGAGTTGGAAATGCTGACAGTAAAGTGGGAGCACAGATAGATGGTAATGGAGTTCTGAAGATTGACAACCGTATTTGTGTTCCAAATGTTGACGGGTTGAGACAAGAAGTGCTTAGAGAGAATCATCAGTCATCACTTTCATTTCATCCTGGTGTCACAAAGATGTATCGAAATATGAAGCGTTTATATTGGTGGAGTGTAATGAAGAGAGATATTTCCATATATGTCAGTAGATGCACCACTTGCCAGCAAGTCAAGGCCGATCACCTGAAGACGGCAGGATTACTTCAACCCCTAGAGATTCCGTGTTGGAAATGGGATCAGATTTTTATGGACTTCGTTGACGGATTACCGAGGACCAGAAAAGGGAACGAGAGTATATGGGTGATTGTTGATAGGTTGACAAAATCTGCTCACTTTATTCCTGTTAAGACCACTCGTACTGCTTCGAGTTTGGCCGAGATTTATATGAGAGAGATCGTCAGACTTCATGGAGTTCCATCTAGTATTGTATGCGATAGAGATCCTTTATTCACTAGTAAATTCTGGAAGGCATTTCAGGACGTCTTGGGTACTAAACTGAATCTGAGCACGGCTTATCATCCTCAAACAGATGGTCAAACTGAGAGGGTAAATCAGATTTTGGAAGATCTACTCCGAGCTTGCATTATTGATTTCGGTGGATCTTGGGAAGACCACCTCCATTTGGTTGAATTCACTTATAATAACAGCTATCAGGTAATCCAAAATTTTCTGTTTGAATAAGTAAAAATTTGAATTGAAATATAATTATCTTTATAATCAGGCGAGTATCGATATGGCACCGTTTGAAGCTTTATATGGACGGCCATGCAAATCGCCAGCTTGTTGGATTGAGCCTGGTGACCGATTAGTTCTTGGCCCGGATATGATTTTGGAAGCATCCGAGAAGGTCAATGAGATCAGAAGGAAGATGAAGACCGCACAGGATAGGCAGAAGAGCTATGCCGATAGGCGTAGAAGAGAGTTAAAATTCCAGGTTGGAGATGAGGTCTTTCTTAAAGTATCACCTTTGAAAAATGTTATTCGATTTGGTCGTAGAGGGAAGCTCGCTCCTAGATTTGTTGGACCATTCACTATCACTGAGAGGATTGGTACACTAGCCTACAGAGTTGCGCTGCCGGAGAAATTTGAGGGCGTGCACAATGTATTCTATGTTTCACATCTTCGAAAGGTTGTACATGATCCATCCATGACCATTCCTATTGCTCAGTTAGATGAGGTTGATATTGAGCCGGATTTGACTATAGAGAGGAGACCGCTTCGTATCGTTGATAGGGATACGAAGCAGCTTAGAAGGAAGACTGTTAGCCTAGTCAAAGTCCAATGGAGTGCCGATGATCGTGATTGTACTTGGGAAACCGAGGAGAGTATCCGAGATTCTAATCCAGAAGTGTTTGTTGAAGGTGAATTCCATTCTATATTCTTTACTTTATTCGATAATCTATTCTATATCCATCGTACCTCTTTTATTGTTCTTCCACTCTCTCCTTTGTTCCTTTTCGGGGACGAAAAGTTTTGAGTAGGGGAGAATGTAACGACCCTGAAATTCAGACCCAGTTTAAAAATTTTAAAATCGCTTATTTTATGTAGAAATTCGAATTTTCACAAACAATTCCCGTTGCCATCCAAACTTCACATTTGGAATGCGTCTAGATAGACATAGGCGTGCGCCAAATTTCGTTGAAAAATATTGAAGTAAATTACGCTCGTCGCATTTGCATTTTAGTTTAAATCTTTTGTATAAATTTTCTATCGTCCGAACTCGAATATTTTCTCGATGTTGCATAAGAAAAATATTCTGAACTTGACGGCGCATTTCGTTTCATCAAATTTTGCTTTTAAGTGCTAGCTAAAATGTTCGCTCGTGCAAATGGTTCAATAAGATTTACCACTTTGCAAACGGCGTCGAACCATCAATATCTTTATACCGTTGTGTCCGTCTCGACGCGCTGATCACAACGGTATATTTATTTGTGTCAATCGGAGTTCGGCGTTGAAAATTATAATTGTTAACGGAGTACAAACTGGTCCGTTACGCAGCGCAAAACGGTACCCAACTTTTCCAACGTTCAAAATTCTAGGAGCTTTGACCCTTCAGAAACCAAACAGCCGTCACCTTTACAGAAGACATCATTGCTTGGCCTGGGGACTCTGAACCCTTCTGTGTATATATCTCTGCAATCCCCTCCCTACTTTAATTACTCAGCTCATTTATTGCTCACTGTATCTCCTGCTTCTCTCTGGTACGTGATAGCTCTGCACTCCCTTTCTTCTTTCTCTTCATATTTTTCTTTTTTATTTTTCTTTTTCTTCTTCTTTTTTCAACATGAAACTGCCCATGCACAACCAACGCCAGCCTCGCCCAGACCCGCCAGCTTCGTCCAGACCCGCCAGCTTTGCCCAGACCCCGCCAGCCTCGTACAGACCCCTCCAGCGTCGTACAGACCTCGCCAGCTTTGCCCAGACCCCGCCAGCTTTGTCCAGACCCGCCAGCCTCGTCCAGACCCGCCAGCTTCGCCCAGACCCCGCCAGCCTCGTCCCGACCCGCCAGCTTCATCCAGACCCGCCAGCTTTGCCCAGACCCCGCCAGCCTCGTCCAGACCCGCCAGCTTCGCCCAGACCCCGCCAGCTTCGCCCAGACCCCGCCAGCTTTCGTCCAGACCCCGCCAGCTTCGCCCAGACCCGCCAGCCTTCACCCGCCAGCCTTCGCCCAGACCCACCCGCCTTCGCCAGACCCACCAGCCTTCACACGCCGCAGCCACCCTGTCGAACCCGCAACCCACTCCCGTTCCATGTTTGCAACGTCCACCTACGCCTACTCCGCCAATTTCACCGAGCACATAGCTTTATGTATTTGATAGTTGTAATAATCTTTGTTTACATATATATTATAAATTGTTACTGTTTTGTTTTGTTTGTGAGTTGAGTTTAGCTAGTTGTATTTGTTTAAAAGAAATTTGAGCAGTGATTCGTATATACAGTATATTTATGAATACGGGTTACAAGATCTTAGGTGTGTTTATTTGTTTGACAGCATCCACTCCGGAACCTCAGTCCTAGGTTCTATCCGTCTTATCGAAACCTATCTTGCTTCGTTGATCGGTATGGTTAACATATATATATTCAATTGATATATATTGCAATAAACAAATGGTTGAATTATTTAATTGTTTGAATTGCAGTTTGTGTCGTTTTGCATCGTGCTTGTTCGTGCCTTTTTTCTAGTCGTCTTTGGGCTTCGCCGTCATCTTCTTCAACCACGCAAGGTGAATATTTCATTCACGACTCAATCTATTATGCTATGATGATCAAGTGATAAATTGTTGTTTATGTTAATTTGGATGTTAAATTGTTGATTTTTAGAATTGTTGAAATAAGGATTGCAAATCACTGTGCAAGTTAAAAATTTAATATTGTTAGTTCACGACAAACAAGTGTGACACTAAAATTTGTTATGTGATGATTGAATTTGGTTGTTAATGTAAGTGAATTTGAATATGAAATTGAAATTGATATAGGATAGTCGACAAAATTTAAATTGGACTATATATGTTGAACTTGACCCCTTAACTGTTAAATCAACCGTCGCGTAGAAATAGCATTAACTACACTTTGAACCATTGTATGTATGATTGATGTAGAAATATGATAATAGACACCAAGTGAAACCATAAGATAATAATCTTTAATCTACATGAAACGATAGTGTAGATTCTAGGAATAATTATACTAATTTGCATAAATAACAAATGTAGGTTAATACGATTATTTCGGGATTATTTAATAAATTGTTAAATTGTTATGAATGGTTGCTATTGCTTGTTTATTTACTTTGACACCATCCCAGTTATCACACTGCAAGTTCTCTTTGCTATGCTTTGTTTTATATTGAATGATATTGGGTTGAAATGATAAATACCCATTTAAACAACTTGGCCTAGGATAGAAAATAAAAGTAAGAAACCCGATTGGTCAACAAACCATTTTCGAAATTGAAATATATTTTAAATTAAGGAATGAACTTAACAATTTGTTGGAAATTTAAATAACGAACTTAAGGGATTTAAGTTGAAATAAATCAATGGATTTAAAATTTGAAACGGATTAATAAACTTACCCAAATTGGATAAAATGAATTGAAATTTAATTGAAATAAGATTTAGGAGCAAGTAAGTTTTAAAATTTAATAATTTAAAGATTTAAAGATTTGTTAGCTCTAGTTTTAAACTCAGGATTTAATTAAATAGATTTGAACTTGTTATAAGTTAAATTGAGATTTAGGAAATTTTGACTTACTAAGTTAGTGAATCCAAATTAGGGATAATTTAAATTTAAATGATTTTAAATTTAACGAATTAACCAAATCAGGACATTGTAAATGGAAATGGGCTTCTTTGATTAGAAATTTAATTGAATCGGTAAATAAAACAAATGAAGTTTTGGAAAAGGAGAATTTAGTTAATAAAGTTAATTTAATCAAATTAATGATAACTATGGGTGAAATCATGAAGTGACATGAATTGAACTTGTTTTAATGATTTAACTAAGTTCACCATTAAATTGAATTCGTTGATTTTGAACTAAATTTAATAAGCGACCTTAGACTTTATTAAGTCGAACTTGAATACTAAATTTTAAATTGTAACTCAATGTTTGAACCAAAAATTGCATTCGGAAATATGTTTAAAATATCTAAAATTTAATTGAATCGTGAAATGTCAAATTTGCACCTTGACTTTTGGACTTTGATTTGTTTTAACGTTAATTTAACCAACCATCGGGTAATAAATACGTAGTTATTAAAGAGAGCGGGATCGGGAATGGACATACTCTCTGTCGATACCGAAAACCACTTTAATAACTATTATGCGCGAAGTGTTGATCCAGAATGAAGTGGATGGTTTGATGAACGCGTTGACTGAAGAAAGAGAACGATATTGGATGACCCCTGATATGACTAAAACAGGAGCCGCGCCGGGCCATTGAGGATCGCCACCTCTAGCGGACACGCTTCTTCGATACCATATCTATTACTTTTGTGATTCGATTTGGGTGCACCCTTGATTTGGGAGTGTTGTTTCGCGGTGTTGAGATAGTAGCTACTATGCTCAACATCAATCCGGATCACGCAACAACTAGTATCCTAGTTGGTATTGCCTCATGTACCTTGTCATACTGATTATCCTACTCGCGACCACTACGTTTTGATTTGTACCTTGAGTATATGGATTGCCCTCTGGTGACTTTCGGTTTTGGGGATACTACGGTCTTGTATATGCTTTTGGGAATATAAAATGTGTTAAGGGGAATTATGGTAACGCCCTAACGCTATTTTAATATTCTATTTTACTGATTAGACATTACCTACATACCGTATTCTATTGTATATATAGATAGTTTATCGGATCCTTAGAGATGTTATTTTATTCATCTTTGAGTTATGAACTTTATTTCCTGCATTGATTATCCTGCATAAGATTTTGAGTCCTGACTCGAGTGTTTCTTTTTGTATATGCTCGGGTCAGTCTGAAGCTATCCAGTTTGCTGATCAAGGTTGGTTGAAGATGCTGAAGACTTAGCATTTATCTTTATCTGTCTATTTTGATGTCCGTGTCTGTTGGACATTTATGTATTTCCTTGCAGTCACCTTTTGTATAGACATTGTTGTACTATATGCAGTAGCTTCATGAACTGCTATTATGACGATGTATTTCCGCTGCATTATTCTGTGACTGTTCTGTGACTGTGATGTTGTATTGATTCTCATTTACATTTATGTATTTATAATCCCATAATGATTCGTGTTTTGTATTATTTAAATTGACATGTGAGGATTATTGTCAAATTTAAATGGTCTAAATATACGGGTTGTTACACCGAGAGGAATTCTGCAAACAGGAGCAGGAACCCCGTTACACATCACGTTGGTTCCAAGTCTTTCCAGCATCACCAGGAAGATTTGGTATAATTATTAAATAAGATAAATAGTTAATTATTTTAAGTTTTAATTTGTTAAAATATAAATATTGTATATTTATATGTACATATTTCAGGAGAGACAACGCGGAAGGGCTGTTAGTTATTGGGATATATTTACCCATACACATGCATTGCCTCAAGTCGATGATTCCGGCTCAGTTTCTTACTCTTGGGACCACGATGACAAAGCGCGTGATGCCTATGTAAGTATAACATAAGTAACTAAAACTTACAAGTTAATTGAAATAACGTTAACTAAGTTCAATTATATATTACATGACAGCAAAAGTTCCAGGAAGCGCGGATAGCCTTACTTGAGGAAACGGGACGAGCTCACGCTATTTTTGAGTCTATCATGGATCCAGTGACCCACGACAGACGCTACGGATATGGAAGCAAATCGGTAATTTCAAGTTAAATTTTAAAATAATTATTCTGATTAATTAGTGTGTTAATCATATGTGTGTGTTAATTATTAGTGTGTGTTAATCAATTCTTTAATTGGCTTGAATTCGGGTTTAAGTTAGTAAATATCCTTATACTAGTGTATTCCATTCATATTTTGAACTATCATGATTTAGTTTGTTTTATGAATTTGTTAGTGAATATATATAGGTTAGTTAATTTGCAATTATTTTAATACTAATTTTTTAGTGTAATTGATAATTTAAATTTGTTTACAGGTTTAGACAGCCCAAAGAGAATATCAAAAGGCTCAAGATAAGGAAGAGATTGCGCAGCTACGAGCCGAGATTGCCGAGATGCGGGAACGCAATTTGCTGCATGAAGCAAGGACGGAGGAGTTGAACCGACGTATGGCGGAGTTCATCGCACAGTATGGACAGCCTCCTTCATCTGGTGGTTCTGGTGGGAGTGATTTAGGTATGTTTTGTTATTGGCATGTATATTTTGGAGTTGGTGAGAATTTGATACATTCTGATGGTTTCTGTGTATATTTGGATTTGATACATTATGATGGTTTGGTTGTGCATGTTGGTTTGGATTTGTTGATGTTGGTTATGTTGTGTTATGTTTGGATATTGGTTTATGTTGAAATATATGCATGATTTGGTTATATATATATATATATATATATATATATATATGTTTGGATATGTTTTGATATAGTTGTTATATATATATGCTCGAAATGGAGCTGTTTTGATATAATTATGGTTGTGTGTGGCTGGAAGCAAACACTGCTGGTTTTAGAAAAAAAATATACCCAGATTTCCAACGGTTTCCAATGGCGACCAACGGCCAAACCGTTCGACGGCTTCCAACGGCCTCCAACGGCAAATTCCAACGCATTCCAACGGATTTCCAACGGTAGTTTGGCCAACAGGATTTGCCACGTTGGCAAACTTGCCGTTGGTATATCTCCGTTGATACCGTTGGAGGCCGTTGGAAGCTATTGAAATGTATACCAACGGCATTTCCAATGGCCTCCAACGTTCACCCGCCGTTGGAAAGAGCCATTTCTCTTGTAGTGAATGTTTTTGCCAAATACATGCAAATATGGTTTTACAACTAAATGCATGGTTTTTGCCTAATATACACAAACACGTATAAATAAGGTGAAAATAGAAAATATGGTTTGATCTACACCAAAATGGTGATCTTAAATACAACGCTTTCAAGATTATGGTTGGACATTGGATTATGTTCAAGATTTTAATTTCCGTAAATATGACCATTAGTCAGTTCCACCATAAAGCAGTAATATCAGACTACTAGTTAACTCAAATAACAGTGATATAAAGCAAACAACTTCATTATGATGATAGGTATTGGCATTCATACCTTGCATTTGGCAATATTATTACTGCTGTAGAAGATGTCAGTTCGCCACATTAGCATGAAGCTCATCCACCATCACTTCTCTGCATAAACATTTCCTTATAATTAGCTAGCAATTTGCAGACGCATGGCATGGACTTTTTAAAATGTAATCCAATGGCATTCACAATCGTGTTGGACTATATTTACAATGGAAAAGTTCTAGTTTTCAGTTCTCCTTTTTGAGGGATAACTAGAACTTCAGTTCCAATTGTACTCTAAAACTTCAATAATGAATGAGTTGATACGATCTTCATCAATTTATAGGTTAAACATTTTCCATTGAATTATCTTGTAGAAGTCTACAGCTATGAAGTTGGGGCCCATTCAGTAGATGCATGATGGCAAGTATTCACCATGTCCTCAGGAAGGGCAGAATTGTCTTTACAAGCAGTAAATAAATCAGGTCGTTTTGTTCATCGAAGCCGATTGCGCGGATTAGGACACAAACCATCTATCACTCCCCATTCCCATCTGCAAATTTTGATTACAAATATCATGTAGTAAGAAAATAATACAAATCAATTTAGTATTATTACCTCCACACCATCCCATATAAAATGACATTTCGGGTTATTATGCCCTAAAATATGTGATGTTTAGTGACTGATATTAATCTGAAACCATGTCAAAAGTAAATAAAATGGGCGGTTGTTGTTTTCATAAAAATTGGGTTGCTTAAATATTATGCCCAAACTCAGAACAACTTTCCTTTATGGGATAGGGTATAGCGTCATATACTCATACCAGTGCAAATGAGTGAACATGCACATTTCTTAGTGTCATATACTCAAATATATTGTTTTCTTTACTGCATTGAAATGTAAAACTAACACCCATACTGATTGACTAGCAAGTGACAACATTGTCTGACCTAAGAAACCTTGGTTGTTTTGAGATATAACCATATTTGTAAATACGTAAATTTATGATGCTTTGAGCTACTTAAAGCATTAGTTTCATACCGAACACAAGTCATGTGAATTTAGACATAAAAACCTGTTTAAAGTTTTAAACAATTCCTAAAATTTGATCAAAGAATCAGAACAATTTATCGTGCATGGATTCTTTTCTTACAAGCCAATCCCACATAAATGGATACGTATCAAATATTAATAATACACTCATTGTTCTATTTGAATTTGAAAGTCGATGTTTTTGCAATTTGCACAAACCAGGAAGTATTCGATTTGTAGTATGATAATGTAGCACTTGTTGCATACTTGCATGTGCAGCACAATGTGAGAACATTGGAGAGGTGTTGATACACTCATACACGATTATGATATCTAGAGCTCTTCATGAATGATTGAGCTAAATTAAAATCAAGTTGTATCATTCATGATAAATTATCTAACTTAGTGATAGCTCTTTGTATTTTTCATGCATTGTAAAATATAAGCATACTTAAGCGGTATTCATTATGACAACAATTAGTCAAAATATGCAATTTGCTAAGTTCACAAATACAATGTGTGCTTGTGTGATTTGCGATGTATTATGTTTTCTTTCCTACTTCAATTCCATGTAGAAATAAAGAATGTTAACACCATTACATATTCTTATACTTGACATATCAGTCAAACTATAGTTAGTGAACAATACTGTTAATACCACCCCAATCCATTGTATAGAATCTAGATGTGTACAACAGTGCTATTAGTAACTTGTATATTTTGATGTGTGTGTATGCATCACATAAAAAACTAAATGTACTTGGTAGTTGGTACCTTCCTATCGGGATAGAGATATAGTCTGTATACATGGGTCCACTGAATTAATCCTTGTCCGAGCATAAAATACCATGTTTATTCTGTTAATTATAGGAAAATAGCCACAAAGCAAACTATTTAATACATGTAGGTGTTGCTAAAGTTCATTCACTAGATCTTTATGTGTTTTTTTGTGTATGTATATATGTATTTGTGTGTGTCGCATAAAGAAATAACTAAATGTACTGGGCAGTCGGTATCTTCCTATCGGCATAGAGATATAGTCAGTATATGTGAGGTCCAAACACTTGACCCTTGTCTAGGCATAAAAAACCATATTTTTCCCGTTAATTCTAGGAAAATGGTTACAAAACAAACAATTTAGGTATTGCTAAAGTTCACGCGTGCGAGCGCTCCGTGGGTATGAGTTTATGTATGTACGTATATGAAGATTTCAATTGAACACGTATTGATGACATAAGATATCTTAACCATTAGATATTCTTCTGATTTTCAATTCATAGACAGAGACAAAAAATTCAATGGCCAATGCTTATTGTGTCAAATTTTGCATAAGCGTGCAGGACCAACAGTGTGTCGTATGTATGAAGCCAATATTAATTTCTTTCACTATAAGCGAATGTGACAAAATGTGAAACCAAACCTTGACTACTTGATAAACTAACAACAATGTTTTCTTTTCATTTTTCCAAGCGTGTAAATAATTATTTAGTGCAACATTGACCATATACAGAACATTGTCTTATTTGTGTACTCCCATATGCTAGTACCAATAATGACTCCATGATAACAGTCAGCAGTATTCATCAGTATCAACCTTATTCGTACAGATTTGGGCACAATCTTAAACTAAATGCTAGGAGCCCCAAACAAGCTAATATATTAGTTACTCATTACACCACTAAAATGCAACTGTCTTTTGCCATTCCCCCGAAATAAACATGTGATGGATCTCTATGGCTTATCTTGAATAGGTCAATAAGATGATAGCGTAACCATGCGACTCTTCTTCTTTTTATCCCTTTTGAATTGGTACTTTATATACAACAAATCACTGTGACAACATATCATATGTCAATAATCGTTCGAATCACGCTACGTAAGTTTCGAACTTGTGATCTCTCGCACCAAAGCCAAATCTCTCTTTATTATTAGTAAGTATTTTTTTCTAGTAATATTTGTATTTGTCTTCTATAGGTTTACGCCCCAACAAATGTGAAAATTCTTAACTACCTAAGCACTCCAATACTCCTATAACTGTTATGGAAAAATAGTATTCAATATTCTAATTTAAATTTTCTTTTAGTTCCCTTCCATTTTCCAACATCTACTAATTGTCAACAAACCTTTTTAGCTAATTTTATCCCTTCTGTCAATTACTTCGTATATTACCTTCTTATACTTCTTTCCTTTAATTTCAGTTATCATAATAGTTATATCATGTGTATTATTTCTAATCTCAATAAGAAAGACGTGATAATTATGAAAAATGGAATAATATGGATGAATTAAAAAACAAAAGTATAAGGTAGGTGATAAAAGATAGAATTTACACGAGGAAAAGACTAGTTAAAACGGTAGTTGACAATTAAACAAATAGTAGAAATGAAGAGAACTAAAAAAGAAACAGAGTTTAGAATTTTGATCATCTATTTTCTGTATAGGGGTACTAGAGTGTTCATATATTTTACTGCCTTTGCACAACATAGAAGCATAAAGCAGTATAAACAAAATACACATATTACAGTGAAGAAACAACATGTTACTGACGGAATTCCAATCACGGAATTTTCTAGTCTAATTTGATTGTTATCATTCTAACTTGGAAGCACTCATCATGCTGACTAGTGACGACATGCATGTAGCCAACCCGCCATGTTAACATAGGCAAGAATGTACCATGACAATTCCAATTGTTGTTTAGCCATCAAATGAGCTCTTATCAACTATAAAAGTACAAAGTCCATGTATAACTATATATTGTAAGAAGCTCTGCACAATGGGAAGCTATCACAGTAATAAACAAGAATTCAACAGGTTACGTTTCCAAAACTAATCGTTACAAGAATTTTGTTGAAAACCATAAAACTGAGAAAGAATTAAAACCTTAAGCATTTTGACTTCTGAAGTTTAGATCTTTCTGATTTGATGTGTGACCAAATCTAATAGATTGCTTGGAATTTTTGTTCCATCTCATGAACTATATATATATATATATATATATATATATATAGTTAAGTACATTTAGTTATTTTCTTTATGTCATATATATAACATAAAGAAAATAACTAAATGTACTTGGTACGTTCCTATCGGGATAGAGATATAGTCAGTGTATGTGGAGTCCACTGACTTAATCCCCGAATACCACGTTTATCCCCGTAGTTTTATCAAAATAGTTACAAAACAAACTATGTATTACATGTAGGTGTTGCTAAAGTTCATTCATTAGATCTTTATTTATTAATTAATGTAAATACACATGTGTGTGTGGGGAAATGAGTCATGTAAAGCCAATATAAATTTCTCCAACGAGAGTAACTTGATTTAAAAAAATGGATAAATTGTCATTTTTTTTATTTCCTACGCTACAGCAGTGCCGATTTGAGCGTGGGGAATAAAAAAAGCTAGGGTATTTCCCATTTTTATTCAAACATGGATTTGTAAATGTTAATAAAAAAATAGTTTATCGTATAAACGGTTTTCTGAAAATCATTTATACCATAAAAGATTTTTAGATTGTCGTTTAAACAAATATTCATATGTAATTAAACCTTATGTGTTATAAATCGTTTTTGTTTTCAGAAAACCGTTTATATAATTTTATTTTTAATTCTTAAAAGAAATGAGCATTTCCTCCTACTCGTCAGCGTAAGTGAGGAATCAATATTTTCATTTCATTCCCTCACCTTAAGAACGGTTCCCCTCCCAGAGATGCTCTTAGTAAATTTTACAAAATGTGGAACCAACTCTTCAGTACTTGGCAAACTAACAACATAGTTTTCTTCTCATTTTTCCAAGCGTATAAATAAAAAATTTAGTGCAATATTGAAAGAAGATCTCTGAAACCCACATACAAAAAATATACACATTGCGCCATTTGTATGCCCCTGTATGCTAGTACTAATATGATAACAATCAGATGCTTTCAGCGGTACCAATGTTATTTGTCCCGATTTGGGCATGATCTTAAACTAACCATCGGGAGCTCCAAACAAGCTAACATATTCATTACTCATTACACCAATAAATTATGACAATCTTTTGCCATTCCCTTGAAATAAACATGCGATGGATCTATGGCTTATCTCTAGTAAGTCAATTAGATGATGGTGTAACCGTGCAACTTCTTATTATTAACAAGTTTTTTTTTTCTAGTAATTATCTTCAACTAGTTTAAGCCCAATAAGTGTGGAGATTCTAAACTACATAAGCGCTCCAATACTCTTATATCTGTTTTGGAAAAACAGTATTCGAAATTGTAATCTAAATTTTCTTTTATTTCCCTTCCTTGTTTCGATGCTTATTAATCGTCAACAAACCTTTCTAGCTGTTTTTTTCCCTTCTGCCAATTACTTTCATATATTTCCTTCTTATACTTTTTTCCTTTGATTTCAGTTTTCATAATTCTTACCTCATATGTATTATTTCTAATCTCTAGAAAATGAGAAACTAGGAGCAATAAGAAAGATGTGATAATTATGAAAAATGGAATAATATGGATGAATTAAAAACAACGGTATAAGGTGGGTGATAAAAGATAGAATTTACACAGGGAAACGACTAGCTAAAACGGTAGTTGACAACCAAACAATAGTAGAAATGAAGGGAACTAAAAAGGAAACAGAGATTACAATTTTGATTATTTATTTTATGTACAAGAGTAATGGAGTGTTTCATAACTGCCTTTGCACAACATAGGAGCTTAAAGCAATATAAACCAAATACCAATATTACAGTGAAAAAACATGTTACTGACAGAATTCCAATCGCTGAATTTCCAGTTTAATTCGATTGTTATCATCCTAACTTGGAAGCATTCAGCATGCTTACTAGTGACAACAGGTATGTAGCTAACTTGCCATGTGCATGTAGGCATAAATGTACCATGACAATTCCAATTGTTGTTTAGCCATCAAATGATATCTTATCAACTATACAAGTACAAAGTCCATGTATAACTAGATATTGTAAGAAGCACTGCACAAGGAGAAGTAACAGTAATAAACAAGATATTCAACGAGTTACGTTTCCAATACTGATCGGTACAAGAATTTAATTGAAAAATATAAAACTGAGAAAAGAATTGAAACCTTACGCATTTTGGTTTCAGAAGTTTAAATTAGGCTTCTTTGATGGGTGAACAAGATCTAATAAATTATTCGAATCATTATGCGATCTCATGAATTATATATTTCTATGACCGATTCCAAGAATTAAAATCTAGGGTTTTTGCAGCGAAGAAGAAAAGCGGGAGTTTCATTTTCTGGATAGCGGACTGCACCATAAATTGGCCCTTGTTCCTCTAGCTATAAATTGGTCATGATGGTTAGAAATTTAGATGCAAGGCAACACACCATTTCTTGTCTTTTCCGTCTGTGTATTTAAAAAGAAAGGGAAAGGTTATCCTGTGCCCTAAAGGCACATGGTTAAAATTGTAAATTTATCATAGTATACCCTTTGAATTCCACCTACCTTCTTTTTTTTTTGAGGATAAAATAGATATTTAACTTAGTTTCTTTTGTATTTAGTCTGAAACAATCATTGTTAACATTGATAACAAAACCCAAAAAGAAAACACCCTCCCCTTTTTACATTTCTCCCTTACTACTTTATTATCCTCTCATTTCTTTCAATTCGTTTTGTCTTCTAACCTTGCATGTTACATCTTAGTTATGAAAATAAGTCACCAAAACATTGTCCCAACCTATTTCCTCAACCAATGCCGCACCTGGTTGCTTACAATCCTGGATCGCCATCTCCTCTGTCACGCCGCCGCCTGAAAACTATCGAGCACAACTCCTTCGCATGCGCATTTAGTCGCACATTCTACTTGGCCACACATCACCCACGTCACCTGCTCAGTAAAGGCGTCCACTCCTTCTTCTCATCAATCACATGCGCAACCATCCGTTCATCGCTCAACCATGGTCGCGGCTCCATACATAGTGCGCTCCATCTGAAGTTATCAAAGTTGCCCCAATTTTTTTAAACCGCATCGATTTTTTTTCTCTAATTCAATTTTATGACTTGTGTGCATCAAGACAAGGGCAAAGCAAAACAGGAACGGGTCTTGAGCATTGGGTTGGGTCAAAGCAACAAGAGGAATGATCTTTGTGGAATAAAGGAGAAAGGACTTTTGTTTGTTATTATTTCTTCTTTTCTGTGTATTTTTAAATTGCCTCCTTGGTTGCAGCTTAAAAGCTCTTTATTACCTATAAATAATTCTGAAAAATACTTGCGAATATATTCCCAATTCGATTGAAATATATGATACATTACAAAGTATAGTTCGATAGATTACGCAAAACATTTAAATTCAATAATTATTTTATCATCATTGATTTTATTAATATCAAATAAAACCTTCTTTTCGTATATTTCAACCATATGAAGAAAAAAATTATAATACAAAAATATTTTATATTTCCTGTAAATATTTTATTCAAGTTCAATATGTTTTTAAAAAAGAATTTATTAATTAATTCAATTTATTAAAAGAAAGTCCTTGATCAAATAATCTTTAACTCGATAAAATATATTTTCTTTAAACATTAAAGTTATCCAGCAACCGAAATCAAATATTTTATTTTAATTAAAATTATTTATTATGATGACGTAGAATATAGAGTTGTTATAATGTTGGTCATTTTTTCTAGCTACATCTTCCTTGTATTTTTGAATATCTATTGCCCCAAAAACCTATTTCAAAGTGGCCTATGTTTTGGACATAATTTATAATTCAAATTCAACACCTTTTGAATCTTGTATTATTTTTGAGATTTGTCAAATGATTTGGAAAGATAATTTTATTGGCTAAAACTTTCATACTTAATACCTTCTAAATGATTTCTAAATAAATAGTTTGGGGTTTCAATAGAAAAGAGTTACCTATGTTGGAAGCTGATTACAAAATATAAGTATTTTGAGAGAATACTTTGCTTATATTTATGAAAGAGCTTTTACCGATCATTTCACCAATGATGGTTACCTTTGGATGTGCGGTATAAGACAATAGATCTTGGGTAGTGTGCTATTATTCCATGGTACATATGGGTGCTGCAACAAGTAGAGCACGTCCTTAATCGGTGTTTGGATATTGGTCGCGATACGGTATATTCAAAACCTGGTGTTCGGTTTAGATCCATGTAGACTAGATTGAGTGTCAATGCAGTATAAAACAATAGATCTTGGGTAGTGCACTATTACTCTGGGGTGCATTTGGCAAAGTACATCCTTACTTGGTGTTCGGATACCAGCCGTAATAGGATAAAATATTTTATCCTAGGATCTAATCCAAACTAAGTGTGCGGTTTAGATCCATTTGAAGTAGATTAAGTGAATCTAATCCAAATTGAGTGTATGGTTTAGATTTATGTGAAGTAGACTGAGTATCGACGTAGTATGGGATGAATATGATCTTGGTTTTGATAAAAGAACTACGTTGAGCTTGATCCTATAATGGATACATAGACAGTCACATTGGTACCGTGATACTGTCCACTTTTCATTTCTGTTTTATTTTTGTATATGTATATTTCCTTATATATCAAATTGCAGGAAGGGTCGACGTGGAATCAAAATTGGGAAAGAATAAGCAGGAAATACCTCTTGAATATTCCTTGTGATGTTATATTGCAAGATGATTAGAGTACCTCTGCTAAATAAATAACTATACACCACTGTAATATTTACTTATGTTATTGACTATACCGATCCTATCACATCTCAACCGATCACTTTATAAATAATGCTTTATCTTGTTAATATATTATGCAATTGTTGGGTTGTTAGTTGATGGTTTTGGTCGATGCTCTCTGTTTTCGGTGCTTCAAACGTGGATCGAAAGTCATGGTTGTCACAGAAGTTGCTAGCTTCCTGAACACAGCTACCATCGACGATCAAATCAAATTTAATTTGTTGTTATAAATGCTTGAGAAGGTAGAGGGGTAAGGTGGAATTTTCGGCCAGTGTGACATCCCCTATCTGGAGGCCCGAAGCTATGCACTATAGATGCTTCAGTCATCTATAGTATTAACTTCCGATGACTGAATACGGTAATGTTAATGGTATCCATAATATCAGAAGCACATGAATATAAAACAAAATCACAGATTTTAAAAAGAACAATATTTTTTATTACATTTCCAAAACACGTTCCATATTCAAATTACATAATCGCATCGCTTTTCCAAGTTCAGATAAAATATAGTTATTACATGAATATGCCAAGAGCGACATTTGATGATGCCCCCTTGGTTGACCAAAGTACTGTATATGGAACACAGCAGAATCAATTCAAAATAAAACAACAACCCCTAATTTGCTATCCGTCGACCACTTTCTCGTCACCTGGAGCTTTATTCGCCAATCCTACTAAAACTTATAAACCTCAACCCTCAGCCTACCTAAATCAAATTTGAGCACCCGAGAGTTTAAGTGGAAAAAATAAACTTCAAGTTAGACATAAAGCCTGGTGTGAATAATACTATACATCTTGGTTATCTGATATGAAGTGAGACCACGCCGCTTAGCGGAATGGGTTTTCCCTCACTAATATCCTTTTTAAAACACATCTTTTGCAAGTTATAATCCTGCAACCAAAATTGGTTAAATCTGTAAAGTAATATCATGTATATGTACATATTTATCAAATGGACTATCAGTCCATACACTGTTGTTTTGTTTGGCTAACTACTAACCTTGGATGACTCGGGCCTACCCGAAAAACATAAAAAAATACAACATATATTGGATACTCCTCTTCTTGACGATCTATCCTTACTTAGTTCTCCAGGTCTAACTGATCCTAATGGTTTTGCGGGCTCACCAATAACATGTCTTTCCTTTTTAGATTCCTTTCTATATGTAACATAATTTTAGTCTCACTTGTGAAAAAGCTCTACACACTGAAATTTTAGATATATTTTAGCTAAGGGCTGTTAGCTAAAGTATAGGGCATGACCCCATACTAGTCTTGTTCGGTATTCTAATATCTGAGTCATTTTACTTAGGGTTATCTACCCATAAAATTTTCCTTGAAAACCTTTTCTTTCAAGTTGATTTAAACCTTTAAATCATTCTTTAAACAAGGAAATTATTTACATATACTCTTTGTTTTACTCAAATCACCTTTCTATGTTACTTGATCTTTACACAAAACCTTGTTGATGAAAACGTTTAAACTTTCGAAAGTAATCCTTTCGAAACCTTTGAAAGTATCCCTTTCAATACAAGTAAAACCTTAGGCTGAAGGCCAAAACATACATTTCGAAACCATTCGTACCTATCTTTTCGAAAGCTTTAAAACCTTAGACGTCCTATCTTTAAAACACTTAAATGTTGCCTTTCGAAACCATTAGAAAACCTTTCCTTGTAGATGTTTCGAAACCATTAGGGTACCACTCCTTAGAAATCTTTCTTTAAAACATTTCGAAAGCATTAAAACATCAAGCCTTTTGAAAGCATTTGGGTTCAATTTACAACATGTGGAAACATCTTTCAAAACCATTAAAATGAGCTCTTTCGAAACAATTTGGGTTCTACCTTTATAGAGCAAAAGGGTCATTAAAACATTTAAGTCGAAAGCAACCCTTTTAAAAGCAAAACCAGGCGCATTTTAAATTTAAAACAAAGCATGCTTTGATCCCCTCGGAAAATTTGGTTTCGACCCAGTACCTTCCGCCTATATCCAGTTCACTATGTACCAGGTATCTGATACCATGTGCATTGGTTTTGATAGAGTCTGAGGTGGAGGTAAGGAGTCGGAAGCCTGGTGTCGGAAGCATTGAAATAGGAAAAAGCATATTGATTTGACTTTTTAAATTAATCCTTCGTACCTAACTTGCCTTATTTGTTGAATTATGATTAGTTGCAAAATTTTCTTTTCTTGCTGTCAATTTTCAGAAATAACAATTTGAATTATTTATAAAATACCGCTTCTTCTTTTTATAAATATATAAAACATTTAAGTCTCATACCTTAAATAATTTTATATATCCATTAAAACACCTAGAAAAATTATACAAAAATCCTAAAAAATCATTTTTAATATATTTTCTAACATATATAAATTCCAGACCCTAAGCCAATATAATTTAGCTGTAATTAATTTTTAATCCAAAATAGCATTTTCCTCACTGGAAACTTCATATAAATCCACACTAATTCAGAAAATTAGGAAAATTGAAACCTATTTCTAAGTTATTGTTTCTAATCTAAATTTAAACTCACAAGGCCATTGGATGTCATATAATAGGGTTTTCATATCAAAACATATCACAGAATTTATGTGAATTAGCATAAATCATCAGCAACATATTGGTATACAATTTTATCATCCAAAACATGGCAAAACATTTGCAAATAATTTGGATTTCATGCTGAAAACCAAAAAATATTATAAACTTGAGATGTAGTCATTATACACCTTAGTTTTGTGATTAAAGATATGGGATTTATTGATTATCCCCCTTGAAATCCTAGCATTTATCTCCTCTTGAGCTTGCTAATGGTGGCCGGCCTTAGCTTGTATTTTTTAATTTGTGAATATGAAGTGAACATGAGCGTTGAGGGGTTTAAGTTTAGGGTATAAGGATGTGCCTTGTTCCTATTTTTCTCTTGTATATTTTCAAACCTTTTATTTTCTTTTCATTCTTTAGTTTGCTTGTTTAACATGGCACGACTACCCCTTATTTAATCACAAATCTCAATCCATTAATCATCTTACATTATTTTATTTTATTTAACTAATTAAACATCCTAAATAATGTTACTAAAAATATGGGTGTTATAGCCAGTAATAGAGATGACGAGGTGGCTCGAAATCAAAAAAGAAAGTGAGGAGATACCAAGGAGAAAATGTCGATCTGGATACCTTTTTCCATTTTACCTTTTCTCCTTCTTTTTAATTCAAATCCAACCCCTCCTTAACCATCATTACGGCCAGCCTACTCTTGCACATTTAGTTGAAAATTCAAGCCCCATTATGTGCCTCTAAATCATTTCAAGCCCGACCAGTATTTATAGCATTTAAATCTAATTTAAACATGCACGGATATCGTATATCAATAAGTATATTTATAACTATTATACATATACCGTTTAATATTTTTCAACATATCACATTAAATTTTATAATTAAAAATTCATAAATATTATTAATTTAATTAATTTATTACAATTATAGTTTTCATCTTACATAAAATATTCATAATAATCATATAGAAACTATATCTATTTTTTAATCAGCATGGAAAAACAGTTATTATTTCATAAATAATGTTCAATATGTTTTACGAAGACAATTTTGTAACTTGATGCAACTAATAAGTGTTATATGACATGCTTCCACTGTTTTTGCCATTACCTTAATAGCGTGAAATACAGTCCTCCATTCACCACTTAATATATGTTATTTATTCGATCTACTATAACCAGTTTATAGTCGAGAGTTTTCTGATCAAATATTATGAACTCAAAGAAATAAATCTTGTAGAAAATTATTTTCCATACGAATATACATTTTTAATTAGAAATCATATTTCTGATTCTAATGTTAAGTATCTATTATGATTTTAAGATTCCCGTTTCTTATATGTCTCTTCATGAAGTAGAAGTGACCATTCACCCTCTTCATCCTAACTATATCTTAAGTTACATCTACTCTCGAACATTCACTATCCTTTTCAAATAGTCAAACCATTCAAAAGGAAATCCTTATTACAAGATCATAAATAACTCTTTACGAAAGTGAATGTGATCATCCTTAAAGTTTAAGGACATCAAATAAGTTGCACTTTACTTAATTTGAAAAAACTAATATTTCAGCGTTTGAATTCTTAGATCCATCTTGTAACTCTTAGTCTAGTGTCACATCCTTACCGTTTAAGGATCTTGTAACAGGATCCTTATTGTATATACGATCTCATACTATGGTTTATTTATGTCGAATGGACTAATTTCATGAAGGTTTCATACATTACGAGTTGCCACCGTTCACTATATAACATTTATATATGAGTGAAAATGGATCAAATATTCATATCATTTTACCGCTTTTAGAGTTCGAAACTCATTAAAAACAATACACATAATTAGCCAAGTTACAAACATCTTTAGTAGTTGTATAATTAGACGTTTGCATGGGTCAACATGCAAAAAATTATTGGTAAGCTTTTTGTACATTTCTATTTGTCAATCTTAATTCATTTCATTAGTGTATTTTAATTAATAAATATTTTATGAATTATATTAAATGCACAAATTTATCAAAGTAGATTATTTTAGTTATACATAGCATATGTTCTTAGAATAAATGTAAACTTAAACATTACATTTCATTTTACTAATAAGCTTCCACTAGTCTTTTATGTTTCTCAAAACCCTAAGGCAAAACACATAAATCTTTAGACTTCCCTAGCGGGTGTTAGGATTCGTTTTATTTGATTTTTGACCTTGATTTAACAAATCATAGGTCCAAAAATGATGGATAACACATTATCAGTTGTATGATATACATATCCTAACCTTATGGTCTTTGTCCTGATCTCATTTTGACCTTGAGTTTGCTCAACAAATTGAAAGAAATTATTCGCTTGTACCTACCAATTTGCGACAGTCTAAGTATAGTGTATTTACCTTGAGTTTGCCCAATAAATGCATATATATATATAGTTAGCTTACCTCGTCTAGTCTATATATTAATAATACTACACATAACATCCCGATCTTAAGTTTGCTCAATAACTAAAGAGTATGCAAATAATTTATTAGTATATAAATGGTAGATGACGACATTTATACTAAAGATTCATAATCTTTAATATATTTAATTGAGCAACATCGACTTAGGGAGTAATATATTTGTTATGAAATATCCTCGTGATTTAAGTATCGGCCACATTAGAAATCATGATATGCATACTGCACATATGTATCTATCCCTTAATTCTATTAAGGGTTTCTTGTTATTGCACCTTTAATTATACATATGTATTACATAATTTTTAATCATTTTATAACTTTTATAATTTAATCAACTTATAAAATAATCTTATGTATAACATTATATTATTATTAATTAAATTTTATTTAATCAATTAACATTTTAATCAATTTTTTATTATTCAATTAAATATTTTATATTGAATATGTATGCTATTACATTTATAGTTACACATATATAATTATATATATATATATGTATATGCATTTTATTATTTATTAACCAAATTTTAATTTGTACTTTTAATAAACAATTTTAATTAATTTATTGATTTTGAAAATTCTTATATACATACATACATATATATTACTTTAACATTTTAACATAATGTTACATATATTGATAAATGTTATTTAATCTAATTAATCAACTTTTAATTATTTATTCATTTAATTAATCTAATTAACTATTAATAATTTTTGAAAATAATTATGTTTTAAAGCAATTTTGAAAACTATCTTATACCTTTTATAAAATTAGTACTTACTTTAAATTTAACCCTAGATTAAAATTTTATTTTAATTTAAAAACAGATTTTGAGAATTAGCACAAGATCTAAATCAATTTGGGCCTTTATATTAGGGATAACCTTTGAGCTTACCTAATCCTTTCGAGCCAAGCCAATAGACAGGTAGGGCAAAGTACTCGAATGCCTAAACCCAACCTTAGACACTACTTTTCTACACACCTTACTATATGTGCAGACTTTAATAAGTTAGTCATAATACTGCTAATTTAGACTGTATAGGCTATTGGATTCAGATACCATTATTGGATCTAAGCCAGCACACAGCGGGTTAAATGAGTAAATTGCAAAAAAAAATATTTTGGATTTTATTGGGCCTATGAAGTGTTATGACCCGGAATTTTGGGCAATATCAATTTAATAATCTGTATTAAAAATTAAATTAATTTAATAATCTTTGTTAATAAGATTTGAATTGATTTAATAATCTTCCTTTAATAAATATTTAATTGAAGAATTTTATCTTTTAAAAGCTAATAAAATATTTTTTATTTATAATGTATATATATATGTATATATTGTAAATGGATAAGCTTTGGTTTGAAATTTAATAAATAAATAAAATCTTGTTTCTAAATTCTAATATATATATATATATATATATATATTTCATGATTTGGAAGTTATGATTTAATTTAATATATAACTTTCAAATCTACTTAATAAATAACTATATGGTTTTAAATACTTAAGGTAAATGATTAATTGTTTAAATTATATTTTAGCTTAAGCTTAAATTTAAATTAATTAATAAAAAGATTTTTTTATTTTCTTTCTTAAATATTACTTGATAAGTATGATTTGAAATTTTATATAGAAGTTTAAAATACAATTTGCAAATGATACATTAATTCATTTAAGTAATGTAAGTCATTTATATATAACAAGATAATTTCTTTTATAAATTATTGAAAATTAAATAAAAGTGTTATTTCCAAATAATAATTATAATGTATTATTATTATAAATATTGTTAACGGGCATCTTGGCCCGGTTACAAAACGACAGTTGAAGACACTATTATCAGCACTAGACAAGATTCTGACCTCGAAGAGCCTGGAGGTGTTAGCAAGTTGTCAGGCCCATTAGAAGGACGTTCGGCATAAAGGGACGTTCGGTATTGAATATCGAACGGCACCTAAAGAATGTTCGGCATCCATGAACGTTCGGCATACAGGGAACGTTCGGCATCCATGAACGTTCGGCATAAAGGGACGTTCGGTATTGAATATCGAACGGCATCTAAAGAACGTTCGGCATCCATGAACGTTCGGCATACAAGATACGCTCGGCTTCAAGTATCGCTCGGCATCAGAAGAACGTTCGACATTGAATGCCGTCCGGCCAAGACTAACGTTTGGCCTCCAAGGTGTACTCGGTGTAACGTGTGTTCAGCAGTCAAAGGACACTCGGCATCCAGAGCATGTTCGGCCAAAGTAGCGTTCGGCCGAAGTAAACATTCAGCATAAGACCGTTCGGCATAAGGATATCGTTCGACATCTAGAGGTCGTCTGGCATCGAGAGATAGTTAGGCATTGAATCCCGCTCGGCCAAATAATATCGTTCGGCCACCAAAGTTTGTTCGGCTTTCTACGAACGTTCGGCGTAAGAACGCTCGGGATCCCCGAACGTTCGGCCAGCAAGATGTTTCAGCATCCTCCTCAACACAACTGTTCCAACTGTTGCTCGGCCTACTCGTTCGGCACGAAGGTCTCTGTTCGGCATTCCATCGTTTGTCCTCCCTGGTCGGCGCGCGTGCCTACACTCTTTGGACCGAGTTATTCAACTACCAGGCCCACTAGGGAAGTCCAACCCATCTTCGTCTATAAATAGAGGGGCAGGGGCACACTGAAAAGGGACCTTTTTCCAGGAACACTGGGGAGACTCTGCCATTTTTTATGCTCTCCGCTTTTCATTTCAAACTTGTATTCAAGTGATTGATTTACGGATTGTATCTGTATTCAAGTGATTGATTCACGGATTGTATCTGTATTCAAGTAATTGAGAAAGCAATAAAGATCAAACTCAAAGTGGATGTAGGAAATTACGCCGAACCACTATAAATCTGGTGTTCTCGTTTTTATTGTTCTTTTGACACTGAATTACACTATTCTTCTATTTTAACTTAATCTCTTCATTAATCTCTCTACATAACTCTACTCAAGGGTGTTAGTGACCAATTTTGGTGCTAACATTTTGGTGCTTTCACTGAGAATTGAATTCTCAGCTTGATTAGATCTCATCATCTACTATTGGATTTCCATATTCGCGAGATAGATCCAGTTGTCTAATAGAAAACTTCCTATTCTACTCAGATTTGAAAGAAATCTAAAGGAAGCTGATAGCCGTAAATTGGATTCACTGATGTACGCAAGATTTGGCGATTGGATGTTAAAGTTTGCACTCAAGTTGAATGAAGGCCGACCCTCCTCTAAAGGAAATTCAACCGATCGCCCCAAAAAAGTCTATGCCGATCGTTGCAGAAAAGGTGTATGCCGAGTCACACTTGGCCGAACACTCTTGGCCGATCCATCTTGGTCGAACACTCGTGGTTGATCCATCTTGGCCGAACACTCGTGGCCGATCCATTTTGGCCGAACACTCCTGGCCGATCCTCTAGGCCGAAAGCTCCTCCTGGCCTAGCATACCTCTAGGCCGAACGCTCGTCCAGGCCGACCATACCTCTAGGCCGAACGCTCCTCCGGGCCGATCCAAACCTCTAGGCCGAACGCTCTTCCAGGCCGAACATACCTCTATGCCGACCACCTCTATAATGCCGAACGGTATTGTATATGCCGAGCAGCATCCAGACCGTTCCACACTTAAGTTACACCGGTCTCTTATATGACCCCTATAGTGAATTCAAAACTCAACTTAATAAAGGAACATTCTATCTACTTCCCTCACATCCCCTGATCGACCGGGGCATAGAGGATCTAGCGACAGCTTCTGAATGACAACGAGGGAGCGGACAAACAACTGCTACTCGAACGATACTCTCAAAGGGATATTATATTGATCACTTGAGGATAATCGACCTCCATATATATTTTAGCAGCCGGTTAGCTGGAGAGCCTCCAACGACCATGGATCGTCTCTATGAAAATAATGAATCTAAATCAAAGTGAGGAGGAGCAGAACGGACTAAGGAAAATAACAACGAAGGCCCGTTGACTAAGGATGTAGATCCTAGTAGCCGAAACAAGACCTCAAAATTTGGCTCATATGCTCTTTGAAAGATTCAATTGACAACCTCTACTTGAAGACTCACGACTCGGAGTGATATTGGAAACCAACCTCGAGAGAGTACACCAAAGTCTAAAGAAAATCAGGGGAATGTTGTATATTCCCAAATGCTCACTGATCCTAACACGGGCGATTACAAACACCTCCGAGGTGTGATCAAAAAGCTAATCTAGAAAGTAAAGCTTCAATAGTATGTACATGTCCTGCAGAATGGCGGGCAGCGAATATCCGATGCCTATTAATAAAAGGCTATGATTATCAATTGGACTGCTGACGGCTGACATCTCTTTGGAAGGAGCCAGGGGTACAGTCGAATAGCGAGCACACGACGCTGCTTCACTTATCAATGAGATTAATCATAATCTTCTTTGAATTATTTCCATTTATATTTCTATTTCAATTGTTCTATGAACTACAACTAGCTTGAACTAAACTACTTTCAAAACAATGTAGGTGACCAGGTACTCGGATTTGGTCGCCAACCAATCCATGCAGACCATGATCAGACGTACGGAGTTATATCTAGACGAGCATAATTCAATTGCTTATCATCAATCATGTGCCTTTGATTTGGGGCTATGGACTAGATATTGAAAAGCTCATCACGCTCAGAGACCAATACAAAGTCAACATGACTGACCATCCATTCATTGACCTCCACTTTTGACTTGGAGACCTACTTAAGGCTTGAAATGAGTATGGCCTGATCGTCCACTCAAATCAAGTCATAGAACAAAGTCCGACAAAATACAGATGCCCCTCTTGAAGCTCAGTGACATTGGGATCTGTCTAGAGTGGATGTGATTTGTTCATCTGTACACCAAATCCTGCCTTCAACACAAAAGAAGGAGATACGGAGCAAATTGTAAGAGATTCTGCTATCTAACCCAACACGGATGTGATCCAACCATCTGTCATATACCTCCTTCCTTGACTCGATTGGAAGAGCTATAATTACCAAGCGGACGAGAATCGATCGTCCATTTTTCAAATTTCATCCCTTGAACTGGGGGCAAGATCCCATTCCATGAGAAAACGTGGTTCGACTGTTCATTCGACAACATTAGCCTCGATGCGGTAGATGAATACAAATTAAAGAGTGGAAATACGACTACTATCAACTTAAACCTCCAAGTCCCCAGAGCGCGGACTGGAGTACTCTAAGTCCCCAGAGCGCGGACAAGAGTATACATGACTTAAACCTCCAAGTCCCCAGAGTGTGGACTGGAGTACTCTAAGTCCCCAGAGCGCGGACTAGAGTATAAACGACTTAAACCTCCAAGTCCCCAAAGCGCGGACTGGAGTACTCTAAGTCCCCAGAGCGCGGACTAGAGTATAAATGACTTAAACCTCCAAGTCCCTAGAGTGCGGATTGGAGTACTCAAAGTCCGCAGAGCGCGGACTAGAGTATAAATGACTTAAACCTCCAATTCCCCAGAGCGTGGACTGGAGTACTCTAAGTCCCCAGAGCGCGGACTAGAGTATAAAGGACTTAAACCTCCAAGTCCCCAGAGTGCGGACTGGAGTACTCTAAGTCCCCAGAGCGCGGACTAGAGTATAAACGACTTAAACCTCCAAGTCCCCAGAGCATGGACTGGAGTACTCTAAGTCCCCAGAGCGCGGACTAGAGTATAAACGACTTAAACCTCCAAGTCCCCAGAGCATGGACTGGAGTACTCTAAGTCCCCAGAGCGCGGACTAGAGTATAAACGAATTAAACCTCCAAGTCCCCAGAGCGTGGACTGGAGTACTCTAAGTCCCCAGGGTGCGGACTAGAGTATAAACGACTCAAATCTCCAAGTCCCAGAGTGCGGACTGGAGTATAAATGACTTAAACCTCCAAGTCCCCAGAGCGCGGACTGGAGTACTCTAAGTCCCCAGAGCGCGGACTAGAGTATAAATGACTTAAACCTCCAGTCCCCAGAGCGCGGACTGGAGTACTCTAGGTCCCAGAGCGCGGACTAGAGTATGAATGACTTGAACCTCCAAAGTCCCTAGAGTGCGGACTGGAGTACTCTAAGTCCCCAGAGTGCGGACTCGAATATAAGCAATTCGGATCTCCTAATTCCCTAAATATGAACTATGACACAGATGACTTGAATTTTTCAAATCCATGACATATGGGCTAGAATGTATTCTAAGTGCTCGAAGCACAGAATGGAAGTTCAACAACTCCCGAAGTGTTTCCGAGTTATATGAAGATGGACCGAGAAGTCTATGTTACTCACAACTACTTGGATCAACATCACAATCACAAAGAAAACTGAACAATAAGAGTCTTTTGTAAGACGGAAAAAGGGACTAAACTTTAATGAGAAATGAGTTCCTATTACAACCCCTCCAAAGTTCGGAGTCGACATTCTATTTACAAGGACTAAGGAAATAGATGAAAATAATTACATGACTTAAACTAACTCTCGTTGAATGAGGATAGTAATCACTTCTTGTATTTCTTCAACTTCTTTCCGGACGGCTCCTCTCCATAGCATTTACCCTTGGTACTCTTCTTTGATAGAGGGGTAGCAACTGAAGAAGTACGGAGAACTTCCATAGGCTTGGACCCGCCAGGAAGGATGACCTTCAACGGCTTGTTCAAAGGATCGTCCAAGTCCACAACTCGGGGCTCGACCTTGACCGTGACCTTCTCTTTCACGGGCCGCTCCTTCATGCTCAATTCGGATGTGTGATTAGAGGCTCCTTTAATTTCTACTTCATAACCCCCGTCGGTATAGGAGGAGGTTCCGGACTTGTCTTCATCAAGCGCTCCAATCACTTGAGCGCGGACGGGAGTACTCTAAGTCCCCTGGGTGCGGACTAGAGTATAAACGACCTAAGAACCTCTACATCCCCGGAGCACGGATGGGAGTACTCTAAGTCCCCAGAGTGCGGACTAGAGTATAAACGACTTAAACCTCCAAGTCCCCAGAGTGCGGACTGTAGTACGCTAAGTCCCCAGAGTGCGGACTGGAGTACTCTAAGTCCCCAGAGTGCGGACTCGAATATAAACGACTCAGAAATCTCTATGTCCCCAGAGTGCGGACTAAAGTGCTCGTAGTCCCCTGAGTGCGGACTAGAGTATAAACGACCTAAGAACCTCTACATCCCCGGAGTGCGGACTAGAGTGCTCTAAGTCCCCTGAGTGCGGACTAGATTATAAACGGCTAAAAAAACCTCTACATCCCCAGAGTGCGGACTACGGTACTCTCAGTCCCCAGAGCACAGACTAGATTACTCTAAAATCCCAGAATGCGGACAAGAGTATAAACGAGTTGACAAAAATCCCTGCGTCTCGAACTGTGGACTAAAGCATAGACCGTTCGACAAATCTCTAAGTCCCCGAAGCATGGACCGAAGCATGAGTACAAATAGGGCGCGAATCAACCGGGGGGAGAATAACACTAAGTCACCAGAATGCAGAGTGGTGTATAAACATCGATAAATAGACGAGTGGATTCCGACCATTCTCTATTACGCAAACTTCGACATGGAATCGACCGAAGGATTATTAACCCGTTAAGGATGGAGTTCGACCATCCAACTAGTGGCCTGGCCAAATCAATGCTGGGAACATGGGTACAAATCACTAAAAAGCTGAATACGACAGCTTACTATAGCTCTAGCGTGGCGTTCTTTATAACTAGAAGCAAAGACTGCAGGGAAGCCTCAATACAAAACCAATCGAAATGGCATCCAAAGCTACGAGCAATCGACTATATCATACCTCAGATCGAGGGTCAATACTGATCCGCACTAAGCACATATGAATGTGACTCGGATGTTTCTTGAAAAACTATGACCTCCAGAGTGTGGAAAGGAGGGTAAACCATGAATACTTGGTCAAAAATTCTCCAGCACCCTCATTCGATTCGTCAGGAGGAGTATGGAACTGGATGAGCATAACCCGACTGCATTTGTAGCCAACTTTACCCAGAGAACTGATTAAAGAGCATGAACCAAAGTGGACGTAGATGACCATCCACTGTCCAAATTACGTCCTGAAACTGACGTGGCATCGAAGTATTCCTCTTGGAATGAAAAACAACGATAAAATCCGAGATAGGTGAGACCTAGTCTCCCATCGATTGACATGATCCCACGATTCAACGGGAAAGAGAGTAAAGCTAAAGTGGGCGTGGCTGGCCTTCCTACTTATCGGTATATGCCCCAGACCTGGGGGCACGAGCGAGGAGCAAGATAAATGTGAACCGACTATTCACCGATCACCTCTATGTCTTTGGAACTTAGGTGAAAACATAAACATAGCTAGGACGAGACTTAACCGTCCATGCAGTACATTTATCAACCCGAGACTGGAAGAAGACGCATGGTCATCCTAAAACTGGCTACGATAGCTCAGTATTAAAACTTATATATAGTGCTTACAGTTTCTCAAGGAGACGACCGAAAGGATGCCTAGAGATTGAATCATTGAATTGGCACCTTAGCTCATGAGCAATTGACTTTCACTCCAACCCGAAGGACGGGTAAAGGATCATGAATGCATTGAATAGAAAGTGCGTTACTCGAATACACAAGCAAATTCAAACTCATAGCAAGATCCAGCTATACAGTTGCACGCCACTCGAGGCTGACCCCCACTCGACATTTCCTTCAATGCGCTTTTAAGCCTGATCTTTGGCCATTTGTTGATAATCTATTAGAGCATTCAGAGTCCTTCTCTATTATACTTAAAAACTCATGACAAGACTCTAGGGTTCGACTAGAGCAACCATCATTATTGGTCGTCCCAACCATATTTCACATTGAATGTTATGCAAAATAATTACATCTATACTCAAAGAATCTGGGATGGCACCTGCTAAGGTGACGGTCGACATTACACTCAGCCATGGCGACCCTTTCCGGGTGCTGAATATCGGATCACAACTCAGTGTAGTGATGATAAAACAATTAGTTGGATTTTCTGAATAAATGATGATATGTTCCCTTGGACCCATTCTGACAAGCATATGTGATTTTATTAACTATCGCGAGCCATGCATTGGATATCAACCCGAAGCTACAAAAGCTAGCATAATATCTATTGATTTCACCATGAAAGCTCCACTCTCACTTTTAGGCTCAATCCATCAACGTCTATGCTTGCCAGCCATTGCGACAGGACATACAATGACCTGAGACGTCTGAAAGACTACTTGAATAAAATATCAAACTAAGCTAATTCGATATCACTTATTTCCCTCGAAGGGCTGTCTAAGGACGGAAATCAGCAGACCTCACACCCAAATTCACTACCTCAGAACGCTACTCGAAGAGTAGCAGAGAACCAACCATAAGATGGAAAATGTACGCGGATGGAGCATCCAATGATCAGTGTTATGGCATAGGAGTCATGATAATAACTCCTGAGGAACTATCAATCTGCTACGTCCTGAAACTCGATTTACCTATAACAAACAACGATGCTTAGTATGAAGCCTTGGCTGCCAGCCTCAAACTTGCTAGAGGATTTGAAGTGAAAACTTTACATATCTTTTGTGATTCTTGATTGGTAGTATACAAATTTAAGGAAGTTGATCTTGCTAGGGGGCATTGTCTTGCTCCTTATCTCGACCAAGTCCAAGGGCCACTAACCGACTTCACGTATTACATCATTACACACCTCAGCGAACAAAATGAAAAGGTGTCATGGTTGACTCCCATCAAAGACTATCTACGATGAGGAATTCTTACTGAACGGAAGAATGGAAAACGACAAATCCTCCTCAAATCTTCATACCAAATCATCTAAGAATAAGTCGTTTGTCAAAAGGAGTTTATCTATCCCCATGCTTCGGCGCATCGCCCATGATGATATCTTGAGCAAATTCTATGAAGAAGAATGTGGTAATAGCATCAGGGGGAATACCATGATAAAGAAGATACTTTGTTACAGGCATTACTGGCCAACTATCGATCTAGATACGGTCGATCATGCTAGACAATGCGAAAAGTGCAAGATGTTTGCAAAAATCCAGGAACCCCACCGATGGAAATTACTCAAATGGCTAGTCCACGGCCGTCTCCCACTTGGGGGCATTTACGTCCTCTTCTTACCAATCCTAAAGTTTGAAGCTGTGAACAAAATCATAGAGTTTTTACTGAAGAGGGGTTTGGAAAACTCCTCAAGTGGCTGATTGCAACCCTTATTTCCCAGAAAATACAAACAAGGAATCACGATTGAATTGCAATTGAACTGGACTTAGTTGGCGACGACTTATGAGCATATAAAACGCATTCGAGAGCTAATGGAAAGAACATGTACCCAAACGTGCATGTGTATATCCGAGCAAGTCCGACTTCTTGAAATCAACAGAAATTAAATTCTCACTAAGGGTTATTGAGAAATACTAGATCAGATAGCCGAAGCTTGCTAGCTCTGTAGAATCAGACACGAGTGGTCACTGATGAACTACAACCCTGGATTTATAATATTAGGAATCAACCAAGCGTCAAGACGGCCAAAGAAGGATATGACAGCTTGGGAGGATAAGGTCGAAGGATAATGACTATTAAAGAAACATGACGGATTTCTTTCTGAAGACAAGGAATACTCGCTGATTCAAAGCGTGTTGTGTTTCTTCACACGACACGCTTTGGGGGGCAAATGTTAACCGTCATCTTGGCCCGGTTACAAAACGACAGTTGAAGACACTATTATCAGCATTAGACAAGATTCTGACCTCGAAGAGCCTGGAGGTGTTAGCAAGTTGTCAGGCCCACTAGAAGGACGATCGGCATAAAGGGACGTTCGGTATTGAATATCGAACGGCACCTAAAGAATGTTCGGCATCCATGAACGTTCGGCATACAGGGAACGTTCGGCATCCATGAACGTTCGGCATAAAGGGACGTTCGGTATTGAATATCGAACGGCACCTAAAGAACGTTGGGCATCCATGAACGTTTGACATACAAGATACACTCGGCATCATGTATCGCTCGGCATCAGAAGAACATTCGGCATTGAATGCCGTCCGGCCAAGACTAACGTTCGGCCTCCAAGGTGTACTCGGTGTAACGTGTGTTCAGCAGTCAAAGGACACTCGGCATCCAGAGCATGTTCGGCCAAAGGAGCGTTCGGCCGAAGTAAACATTCAGCATAAGACCGTTCGGCATAAGGATATCGTTCGACATCTAGAGGTCGTCTGGCATCGAGAGATAGTTAGGCATTGAATGCCGCTCGGCCAAATAATATCGTTCGGCCATCAAAGTTTGTTCGGCTTTCTACGAACGTTCGGCGTAAGAACGCTCGGCATCCCCGAACGTTCGGCCAGCAAGATGTTTCAGCATCCTCCTCAACACAACTATTCCAACTGTTGCTCGGCCTACTCGTTCGGCACGAAGGTCTCTGTTCGGCATTCCATCATTCGGCCTCCCTGGTCGGCGCGTCGTGCCTACACTCTTTGGACCGAGTTATTCGACTACCAGGCCCACTAGGGAAGTCCAACCCATCTTCGTCTATAAATAGAGGGGTAGGGGCACACTGAAAAGGGACCTTTTTCAAGGAACACTGGGGAGACTCTGCCATTTTTTATGCTCTCTGGCTTTCATTTCAAACTTGTATTCAAGTGATTGATCTACAGATTGTATCTATATTCAAGTGATTGATTCACGGATTGTATCTGTATTCAAGTAATTGAGAAAGCAATAAAGATCAAACTCAAAGTGGATGTAGGCAATTACGCCGAACCACTATAAATCTGGTGTTCTCGTTTTTATTGTTCTTTTGACACTGAATTACACTATTCTTCTGTTTTAACTTAATCTCTTCATTAATCCCTCTACATAACTCTACTCAAGGGTGTTAGTGACCAATTTTGGTGCTAACAAATATATATGGATTTTAATATAAATAGAATTTGTTATTTTCAAAATTTAATGTGTAATTATATATGCATATATGTAACTTGAATTTGAAAATTGGATTTTAAAATATTTAATTTGAATTTGAATTTGGAATTTATTTTGAAATTCAAAGGAATAAATACTTAAAAATATTTTGGATTTTAAAGCGATATGTATAAGCTTTTATTTGTGTATATATAATTTGTTTTATTTTATTTTTCTAAAAAGTAATTTACAAATATATAGATAAGTATTTAATAAATAAGAAGAAAATGGCTTTTGTTTACTTTTAAATAAATAAAAATAAGTAAAATTACTTAATGGACAAGTGTAATTATACTAAGGCCTCATAATAACATGTGTTTAGCTAATGTAAATGAATTAGACAAGTGTCATTTTTGTTTTTAATTTTTCTTTTTTTTTAAAAAAAATCATCTTAACTTATAAAACATATTTTTCCTCCTTCTCATTTCTTTTCTAAATCTTCATTTTCAAAAGTTAAGACAAAAACTTCAACTGAATCAATATTCAAAACAAAATCAGTAACTAAACTCCTCAAACAAGAAATCACGTTCAAATTCAAAATTAGTAATCATCCATTTCAAACAGAAATCAAAACTTAAAAACCATGTACAATTTTTCAACACAAAATCTGCAACTAAAATGTTCCTCAAACCAGAAACCTTTCCCAAATCTATAACCTGTAGTTTCATTTTCAAGATCAAAACCAAAAACTTATTCAAATCAATAGCCTGTATATCATCTTCAAATCAAACATTAAAGCCAACACTTTCTTCAACCTGAGTTATCAAAAGCAAACCTATAGATTATCAACAGCAAAATCAAAGCTTGAGCATTTTTTTCAATCTGTAGGCATGCATGCAGTTTTTAAATCAAGCATTTTATTCAAGCATATTCCGGTTTAAAAGTTTTCAAAGGCTAAGGCATTTCAATTTCAAGCTGTTTCAAAATTTGGTGCTCTGTTCTACCTTCTTTAATCAGTTGAGTAACATCACAATTTAAATTGTTTAAGTATATAATTATGTTGCATATCCATCTCTGAAAATAATATGTTTGTGAATATATTTTTAAGTATAGCTCTATGTGTGTATATGGATATGTTGATGTGCATGTTGTGTATCAGGATTCTTTTCTCTGATTCTAGTTCCAGGCTTAAATTCAAATCAAAATTCACTTGTTCTTGGTCCAATCTTTGTTAAGACTTAAGTCTTGAACAAAGTTTGTTTGTTGTATCATAGTTTTAAGTTTAAAAACTTGTTTAAGTTAAAACAATTTGTATTGCCTTTGGAAATAATAAAACAATAGTGCAAATTTAAATAAGTTAAAATTCAATTATCATGATTCATGAATTCATGGATATGAATTAAATACTTTAACTAGAATTTGATTTTTAAAACTAGAATCACGATTTTTAGTAGAGGGATTTATGTGCATTTCTGGTTTAACCAGAAACTGGAATTTAAGGGAATTTTGATGATCTCGTTACTCTGGGAGGTCGTGATTCTTTCTGGAGGAAGAAGAGTTGTTAGTGACTAGGGGAAAAATGGTAGAAGTGATGATAGATCACGGTGGTGGAGGCGGCGGCCGATTTAAGCTTTTAAACCTAGTTTTGGCAGAGTAAAGAGTTTGTGATCATCACGATCCCTCTGGTTGATCGAGTGTAGCGGGACTTAGGGAATCGGTCGTTTGGACATTGACGAAGGCTTGGCTAGAGGTACTGATGCTTCGGTGGTTGGAGAGATGAGGTTGAGGGGTTTTCTTTCAGTTTGGTCTGTTTTCCAGGTTTGAGCAGTAATACTCGAATTTGATTTCGAGTTGATAATGGATTTTTGACGGTTGTAGTTTGATCTGGGAATGATTGTTGACGTGTGGGGATTGTCTTGGATGGTCAGAGGTGGAGGAACTATCGGTGCGTATGCACGGTGAATTGTTTGTGCCTGGTGAAGTTTGGTTTGAAGCAGGGGACTTGTGCTCGAGTAACTTTCGAGTAATTTGAGTATTTGGTCGAAGTGATGAATAGTTTGGCTTGAAGCATTTTTAGGTTTGCTCGGGTTAGTTGATAGTTAAAGGTTTTAAAACCTGTTTGCTTTTAAAATTTTAAATTTGATTTTAAAATTTGATAGCATAGGTTTAGACAAAGTTTTAAAAATAAATTTAAAGTATGGTTTCAAAGCTGAGTTTGTACCCTAGTTTTAAAATTTAAATTAAGTTTTATAAATTAAATTGTTTCAACGACTTAAATTGTTTAAAGTGTATATTAAATAGTAAGAATTTAAAAGTTGTTAATGGTTTTTGTACTTTATTAAAGTCAAAATTGTTTTCATTTTTATTTTTTATTTGAAATGAAAATTTAAAGTAAAATGTTTTCAAATGTGTTTGTGAATGATAATAAAATCATTTAAAAGAAAAATGTTTTCATTTTAAAGTTAATAAGGATTTAATGATTTGTGATTCATTAAATTGTAAAGGTAAATTAATATCGATAATTAATTAATTTATTTATTAAATCGTTAAGGATTTGAATTAATTAATTAAGGTTGAAGTTAATTAATTAAGATTAATTAATTTGAAAATAAGATCATTAATTAAATAAGTTAAGATTTTTAATTAATGATTATAAATTAATTTATCAAGTAATTAAGATTAATTATGTTAAACACTTAATTAATTGAATAATTAGTGATTAATTAATTGGTTATTAAAGATAAATAAATTTGTGATTAATAATAATTAATTTAAGTTAATTACTTAAGAAAAGTAAATAAATAATTGTTAATAGTTAATAAAGGTCATTAACTTGAGATTATTTAATAATTAATTAATGTGATTAATTTTAATAATTAATTAGATTAATTAATTAAAGATAATCGATTGTGAAATTACTTTAAGTGTAATTACTTAATGAAAGTAATTAAAGGAATCAATTACTCAATGTAATTAATTAAAGTAATGTGATTAGTTTAAGTTAATTAATTAGTTCTAATTAATTTAAGATAATCACTGGATAGTTGGTTAAGCATAATTACTTAATGTAATTAATGAAGTGTAATTACTTAGTGAAGTAATTAGTAATGATAATTACAGGATGTAGTCGATTAAAGATTGAAAGTAATTGGAGTTTAATTACTTTGTGTAATTAATCAAAGGATTAAATAAAGATAATTAATTATGGAGTAATTAATTTATTTAATGAAGTAATTAAGGGTAGTTAATTACTGAATGAGATTAATCAAGGGTAATTAATAGATGTGGTTTAATTAAAGATTAAATGTAATTAATTTAATTGGATAATTAATTAAAGGTAATTAGGGATCATTAATTAATATAATTAATGATGTAATTAAGGGTTGATTAATTAAGATTAATTAATCAATAATAAGTGATAAAATGTAATTAATTAATGTAATTAATTAAGGATTAATGCAATTAATTGTAGTTAGCTAATTAATGAAGTAATTAAAGGATTAATTACTGTATTTCGTTAAGAATACTTAATTTGAGAAATTAATTAAAGGATAATTATTTGAATGTAATTAAAGCATAATTAATCAGGGATGATTAGTTAAGGAGGATAATTAGAGGATAATTAATTTATTGATTTGTAATTAATTAATGGTTATGTAAGCAAGTTTTATAATGATGAAAGTAATTAATTTAATTTACTTTAAATTAATTAGAGATGAAGTAATTAATTTAATTCATTTTAAATCCTTGCTTATGTATGGATGGATGATATTGATTGCCTTGAATGGTTTGAAATCTCAGATATGATATAAGTAATGCTGTGTGATATGGATGCATTGGTTGAAGTGTGATGATAATATGAATTATCTATATGTGATGATAGTATGGATTATCCATTTGTGATGATAATGTGAATTATCTATTTGTGATGATAATGTAGATTATCTATTGTGATATGTGAATTATCTATCTGTGTGTATATAGATAATAGAATTGAATTGTTTTAACTTTAAAACAACTTGGACCTAAAAGATGGTGTTTTGGATTTTGATGAGACCAGGATCGGATTTCCATATTTGGATATCCGAAAACCAAATCGATCCAAATAAACGATAGGTCGTGGATCTCAAGTGAAGATGAAGATTCAGAGTGCAAGGGTTATCGTCGTTAACTCTGAGGGTGATTCCAAAATGTGTGTAATGAGATAATGCCTTCGATTTCGTTCGAACCCGGAATGAACTTGTATGGATTGAATGCTTTCAGAACATCATCAGGTGGACGATGAGCATTCTAAGAGATGTATTCTCTAAAGGTAATCGTAGCCTCGAGCCTTATCAACTGAAAATGGCTAAAACAGGAGAGGTGCAGCAAGGCTAAGAGGGTCATGCCCAAGTAGGACGAGATTTTCCCCTGTCTAGTGGTTCCTTTTTATTCGGCTGTGTGGGCAGTTGGTCGCGACAACTGCTGGGGTTGTCTTGTTCAGGACTATCCAGTAAGGATGGTTTCGGCCTTGTGTTGCATGGGATTTAGGGTGGATCCTCGGTACGGTGATCTAGGCACCGTACTGTAATGGGCGGTACCCAGTGGCCCTGCCATTGATGGAAACCCATTCTTCCTACGTGCCCTTACGGTTTTGATTGTATTACCCACTTTTGTGGCTAGTAGCTAGAATTTAATCATGTAACAATTTCAGCTATTTCTTATTCATTTAAAAACCATAGACCTATTATAATATCATCAGATTTCCTTTCAAATGTTTTGGTTAGCGTAAGGTAAAAACTTATCCATGTTCATGTATGGGGAGTCTTATGTGATACCTTTTCTTTCAAAGGTTTTTCAAAGTTAAGCAACTTTAACCTGTTACTCACACCAGACCCATGTCTGACTCGGAATTTATTCTGTTTTTCTTAAACTCTTATGTACTTAAATTTTTATGAGTAGCCAACGGATTCAGGTAAGCTTTGATGAATTGTGGAGGAGCAATGGAGCATGAGGCTTCAGCGTTGTAGATATTTATAGTGTTCCACTATGATTGGTATCTCTGTATTGTATTGAGTTGTAATAACTAGACAGGTGTTTATAACTGTCTAGTATGTGTTGTATAAGCTGTGTAACTCTGATATATGTTATATACTACGTCATATCTTATGTGATTAATCTAAATTATTCGTTCCGCTGTTGAGATTCTGATGTTGTTTCTTTCTTTCTTCTCTATCTTTTCTCTTTTCTATCCCTTTCTTTCTTATTCATGATGCGTCATTCTGGGCTAAAGAAGACGGGTCATGATAGTTGGTATCAGAGCGCTACATTGAATGGTTGAATGAATACCTAGGCTTTGGAGTGATTTCCTTCTTGAGAGAGAGTATTTGTAATTTTAATATATATATATATATATATATATATATATATATATATATTTCTACCTATTTGTCGGATAACCTGTTCGGATTTTCCAATATGAGTCCTAAAGGTAGATGGGGTAGTGGTGTGTGTAGCACAACTACCAATGGAAGAAGTCTGAGTGATTGAGTATGGAAGTGTATCTGTCGAGACTGTAGGCCTAACACCGTCTCTAGTGAGTTTTGCCGTGGTGTAAGGATTTCATCGATCTCTGAAGGAAGTCTTTGAGGTTCGGAGTCCATCTTTGAGATGCAAGTGTGGATGAGTAGAATTTGGATCTGTCGGTTGGGCAGAAGCGAGTGATGATATCTTAGCAACCTCGGGAAATAGTAGCCATGTGATGAGATGTAGTGAATATGGATGTCTCTGAAGGTGTTTTCTTTTGGAGCAAGGTTAAGGAAGTGTGTCTGCTTCGGTGTTGTGGCTGAGTTCAGCAAGGTGTTTCTGTTTGGCTTTGAGGCCCGAGTTTCTCAAGTAGCTTCTGTTTAAGGAAGTCTTTGGAATCTATGGCAGCGTTGTAGCTCGGGGTGTTCTGTGTGTCGTCAGAAGGTCTTTTGGCTTAGCAGCTTTCTGGAGGTGAAGTTCAGAAGCAGCTGAGTGGATCCATTTCCCGATGGATTGGATAGATAAGAATAAGTTATTCTGATTAATAAAGAGAGAACAGTTTTCTTTGGAATTAGGCTGGAAGGATCGCATAAGTGACTTGCGATAGTTTGAGTGTTCTCTTGAGTTATCAGAGATTTTTCCGGATGTCTTCAAGGAAGTCAAAGGTTTGCCTTTGCATCCGGAGATTTAGTTTTGTATCGAGTAGGATTCCAAGAGTGGTACCAGTGGTTCAGATTAGCAGAAGGATGGTTCCTAGAGAGGATTTGAGTGCAGCAACTCAGGATTTGGTGGAATTTCTGAGTTTTCTCTTTGTGGATCTGATGAACCATATTTTCGGGATGTGTTTTCTAGTTTGCGCTCGTGTTCGTCATCATCATTTTCATTTGCTCCAGATCAGAGTTGTGCAGCGGAAGCAGTTTGGGAGTGCATCTGTTTTTTCTTTTCTGGAAAGGAGAAGTAAGATCGGTCTTCTGTTGTTTGTGGAGTAGAGTCATGTTCTTTATCTTGGTTGATCGTGAGAGGATCATTTTGATGGGTTGTTTTTGGTCCCGTTTGTATCTAGATGCATCAGCGAAGGTTGAGCTGATCAAGAAGGATGTAGGTGGCCTAGGATTGTCCGAGGAGTTTGGAGGATAAGAGATAGAGGAATTTGGATTCCGGAGTCGAAGATTGATTTTGGATAAGATTTCTCCAATCCAAGGAGCTATAAGATTCGGTAAGACTGGGAAGCTAGCTCCAAGGTGTATTGGATCTTTTCTGTATTCTTATGAGGATAGGTGCTTTGGATTTCAGGAGTTGAATTGCCAGTTTGGATAGTTGGGATTCAATGTGTTTCACGTATCTCTGAGGGAGTACGTGTATGATCTATCTCTGGTTGTGGAACCAACAGTTCAGGAGGATTTGGTAGTTGAGAAAAACTTGTCTTTGGTCTGATACCCTATAGATCTGGATGAGTAGAAGCTCTGTAGCTTTTTAGTATAGATTGTTTGGATTTTGTAGAACAAGTATCCCGATATTTTTATCTGGGAAACTCTAAGAAGTACTAACCAGAATTTTGTCTGGATAGTTAGATTGTTTGATTGAATGATTTGGTTGCTGTGGTTGTTAGCATATGGTTGATAATATATCCTTGTGGTTTAAAATTAAAATCCTAATGAGATTATTAAATTACCTTTGCTTTTAAATTTTGAGGACGAAATTCTTTTAAGAGGAGAGGAATGTGATGACCCTGAATTTTGGGCAATATCAATTTAATAATCTATATTAAAAATTAAATTAATTTGATAATCTTTGTTAATAAGATTTGAATTGATTTAATAATCTCCCTTTAATAAATATTTAGTTGAAGAATTTTATCTTCTAACAGCTAATAAAATATTTTCTATTTATAATGTATATATATGTGTGTGTGTGTGTGTGTGTGCGTGTATTGTAAATGGATAAGCTTTGGTTTGAAATTTAATAAATAAATAAAATATTGTTTTTAAATTCTAATATATATATATATATATATATATATTTCATAATTTGGAAATTATGATTTCATTTAATATATAACTTTTCAAAGCTGTTTAATAAATAACTATATGGTTTTAAATACTTAAGGTAAATGATTAATTGTTTAAATTATATTTTAGCTTAAGTTTAAATTTAAATTAATTAACAAAAATATTTTTTTTATTTTCTTTCTTAAATATTACATGATAAGTGTGATTTGAAATTTTATATAGAAGTTTAAAATACAATTTGCAAATGATACATTAATTCATTTAAGTAATATAAGTCATTTATATACGACAAGATAATTTCTTTTATAAATTATTTAAAATTCAATAAAAGTGTTATTTCCAAATAATAATTATAATGTATTATTTTTATAATATATATGGATTTTAATATAAATAGAATTTTTTATTTTCAAAATTTAATGTGTAGTTATATATCCATATGTGTAACTTGAATTTTAAAATTGGATTTTAAAATACTTAATTTGAATTTGGAATTTATTTCGAAATTCAAAGGAATAGATACTTAAAGATATTTTTGATTTTCAAGCGATAGGTATAAGCTTTTATTTGTATACATATAATTTGTTTTATTTTATTTTTCTATAAAATAATTTACAAATATATAGAAAAGTATTTAACAAATAAGAAGAAAAGGGATTTTATTTACTTTAAATAAATAAAATAAGTAATATTACTTAATGGACAAGCGTAATTATACTAAGGCCTCATAATAATATGTGTTAAGCAAATGTAAATAGATTAGACAAGTGTCATTTTTGTTTTTAATTTTTGTTTTTTTTTAGAAAATCATCTTAACTTATAAAACATATTTTCCCCCCTTCTCATTTCTTTTCTAAATCTTCATTTTCAAAAGTTAAGACAAAAACTTCAGTTGAATCAATATTCAAAACAAAATAAGTAACTAAACTCTCAAACAAGAAATCATGTTCAAATTCAAAATTAGTAATCATCCATTTCAAATAGAAATCAAAATCCAAAAACCCTGTATAATTTTTCAACACAAAATCTGTAACTCAAATGTTCCTCAAACCAGAAACCTTTTCCAAATCAATAACCTGTTTTCATTTTCAAGATCAAAACCATAAACTTATTCAAATCAATAGCCTGTATATCATCTTCAATTCAAGCATTAAAGCCAGCACTTTCTTTAACCTGAGTTATCAAAAGCAAACTTGTACATTATCAACAGCAAAATCAAAGCTTGAGCATTTTTTTCAATCTGGACGCATGCATGCAGTTTTTAAATCAAGCATTTTATTCAAGCATATTCCAATTTAAAAGTTTTCAAAGTCTAAGGCATTTCAGTTTCAAGCTGTTTCAAAATTTGGTGCTCTGATCTACCTTCTTTAATCAGGTGAGTAACATCACAATTTAAATTGTTTAAGCATATAATTATGTTGCATGTTCATTTATGAAAATAGTATGTTTGTGAGTATATTTTTAAGTATAGCTCCATGTGTATATATATGGATATGTTGGTGTAAATGCTGTGTATCAGGATTCTTTTCATTGATTCTAGTTCCAGGCTTAAATTCAAATCAAAATTCACTTGCTCTTGATCCAATCTTTGTTAAGACTTAAATCTTGAACAAAATATGTTTGTTGTATCATAGTTTTAAGTTTAAAAACTTGTTTAAGTTAAAACAATTTGTATTGCCTCTGGAAATAATAAAACAACAGTGCAAACTTAAATAAGTTAAAATTCAATTATCATGAGTCATGAATTCAGGGATATGAATCAAATACTTTAACTAAAATTTGATTTTTAAAATTAGAATCACGATTTTTAGTAGAGGGATTTAAGTGCATTTCTGGTTTAACTAGAAATTTGAATTTGAGGGAATTCCGATGATCTCGTTAGTCTAAGAGATCGTGATTTTTTCTGGAGGAATAAGACTTGTCAATGACTAGGGGAAAAATGGTAGAAGTGATGGCAGATCACGGTGGCGGCTGCGGCGACCGATTTAATCTTTTAAACCAAGTTTTGGTTGAGTTAAGAGTTTGTGATCATCACGATCTCTCTGGTTGATCGAGTGTAGCTAGACTTGGGGAATCGGTCGTTTGGACATTGACGAAGGCTTGGCTAGAGGGCTGATGCTCCGGTGGTCGGAGAGATGAGGTTGAGGGGTTTTCTTTCAGGATGGTCTGTTTTCCAGGTTCGAGCAGTAATACTCAAATTTGATTTCGAGTTGATAATAGAGTTCTGATGGTTGTAGTTTGATCTGGGAATGATCGTCGACATGTGGGGATTGTCTTGGATGGTAGAAGGTGGTGGAACTTTCGATGCATATGCACGGTGAATTGTTTGTGCCTTGTGAAATTTGGTTTGAAGGAGGGACTTTGTGCTCATGTAACTCTCAAGTAATTTGAGTATTTGCTCGAAGTGATGAATAGTTTGGCTAGAATCATTTTTAGGTGTGCTCGGGCCAGTCGATAGTTACAGGTTTTAAAACCTGTTTGCTTTTAAAAATTTAAATTTGATTTTAAAATTTGAAAGCATAGGTTTAGACAAAGTTTTAAAAACAGAAGTATGGATTCAAAACTGAGCTTGTACCCTAGTTTTAAAATTTAAATTAAGTTTTGTAAATTAAATTGTTTCAATAACTTAAATTGTTTATAGTGTATTTTAAATGGTAAGAATTTAAAAGTAAATCTGGTTTAAATTCTTCAAGTTTCCTTTATAAGATGAGTATGTTTTTAACATATGATTTTAAAAGTTGTAAATGGCTTTTATACTTTGTTAAAGTCAAAATTGTTTTCATTTTAAATTTTATATTTGAAATGAAAATTTAAAGTAAAATGTTTTCAAATATGTTTGTGAATGATAATAAAATCATTTATAAGAAAAATGTTTTCATTTTAAAGTTAATAAGGATTTAATGATTTATGATTCATTAAATTATTAAGGTAAATTAATATGGATAATTAATTAATTTATTTATTAAATGGTTGAGTATTTGAATTAATTAAATAAGGTTGAAGTTAATTAATTAAGATTAATTAATTTGAAATTAATATGATTAATTAGATAAGTTAAGATTTTTAATTAATGATTACAAATTAATTTATCAAGTAATTAAGATTAATTAAGTTAAACACTTAATTAATAATTAGTGATTTATTAATTGGTTATTAAAGATAAATAAATTGATGATTAATAATAATTAATTTATGTTAATTAATTAAGAAAAGTAATTAAAGAATTGATAGTTAATGAAGGTCATTAACTTGAGATTATTTCATAATTAATTAATGTGATTAATTTTGATAATTAATTAGATTGATTAATTAAAGATAATCGATTGTGAAATTGTTTTAAGTGTAATTACTTAATGAAAGTAATTAAAGGAATTAATTACTCAATGTAATTAATTAAAGTAATGTGATTTGTTTAAGTTAATTAATTAAGTTTAATTAATTTAAGAAATTACTGGATGATTGGTTAAGCATAATTACTTAATGTAATTAATGAAGTGTAGTTACTTAGTGAAGTAATTAGTAATGATAATTATAGGATGTAATCAATTAAAGATTGAAAGTAATTTGAGTTTAATTACTTTGTGTAATTAATCAAAGGATTAATTAAAGATAATTAATTATGGAGTAATTAATTTATTTAGTGAAGTAATTAAGGGTAGTTAATTACTGAATGAGATTAATCAAGGGTGATTAATAAATGTGGTTTAATTAAAGATTAAATGTAATTAATTTAATATGATAATTAATTAAAGGTAATTAGGGATCATTAATTAATATAATTAATGATGTAATTAAGGGTTGATTAATTAAGATTAATTAATCAATAATAAGTGATAAAAGTGTAATTAATTAAGGATTAATGTAATTAATTATAGTTAATTAATTAATGAAGTAAGTAAAGGATTAATTAATGTATTTGGTTAAGAATAATTAATTTGAGAAATTAATTAAAGGATAATTGCTTGAATGTAATTAAAGGATAATTAATTGGGGATGATTAATTAAGGTGGATAATTAGAGGATAATTAATTAATTGATTTGTAATTAATTAATGGTTATGTAAGCAAGTTTTATAATGACGAAAGTAATTAATTTAGTTTACTTTAAATTAATTAAAGATGAAGTAATTAATTTAATTCATTTTAAATCCTTGCTTATGTATGGATGGATGATAATAATTGCCTTGAATGGTTTGAAATCTCAGATATGAGATAAGTAATGCTTTGTGATATGGATTCATTGGTTGAAGTTTGATGATAATATGAATTATCTATATATGATGATAATATGGATTATCCATTTGTGATGATAATGTGAATTATCTATTTGTGATGATAATGTGGATTATCTATCGTGATATGTGAATTATCTATCTGTGTGTATATAGATAATAGAATTGAATTGTTTTAACTTTACAAAAACTAGGACCTAAAAGATGGCGTTTTGGATTTTGATGAGACCGGGACTGGATTTCCAGATTTAGATATCTGAAAACCACATCGATCCAAATAACGACGGGTCCACTACACCAAAAAGCTGTTTTTGCCACTCCGTCATCCACCAAATTGCATACAGCTTATAGTCGTATCAAATTGGAAACGGCTGATAGCCGTATCTAATAAATTTGGCATGGTTATAAGCCGTAGCAAATTTGATACGACTATAGGCCGTACCTAATTTCGTGCCTATTTCTGGCGCAAACTTTTCCACTTAATACGCAGGTCTTCCCTCCAAATAATTCACTTCCCCCCAATTTAGATACGGTTCTTAGCCGTATCAAAATTGATACGTGTTTTAGCCGTATCAAATTCGTCCTAATTTTTGGTGCGAACTTTTTTCTGCCAAATCGCCCAGATCTGTTCTTTCGTTCCTTTTTTCCCTAAAACTATTTCGTTTCTACCTAATTCGATTTTCCTTCCAAATCTTGATTTCTTTCTTCATAAACGTCAGCAACTCTAGCGCCGTTCGACAACACGGGCTTCAGCGCTTTGCTCGTTCAGTTCAGTGGTATGTTTTCATTTTTAAGTCTTCATTTTGTAAACGTGGATAAGTTGCTTTTCCTGAAAAGAGGATTATCGGTGCGGAAGATATCCATGCCATGGATCATTGAAATCACCATGAATATCCTCAGTGGTTTTCGGATTCACATAATGTTTTTGTCAAAATATTTAATGATTTTTGCTGATAGATTTTGCTGTGGACTAATTTTCATAATTATGAGTATTCGGATGTTGCTGTGGACTAATTTTCAAAATATTTAATCATTGAAACACCGTGAATGCGGATGTTGCTATGGACTAATTTTCTTAATTATGAGTATTCACTATCATCACAAATGAAGTGTAGAGTCACCTTAGATTTTTAAGAAAAACTAGGATAAAACCCGTGCTTCGCACATGGATAATAATTGGTATACATGTTTATGATAATCGAGTATCGGTCATATTTCTAATGAAAATGTATGAAGTTAAAGTTAGTGTAAGTCCTTTAGAGTTATGTAACATACTAAAGTTGGTTGAGATAGTGGTAACGCACAAGTTCTTAGTCAGTGTAACAAAAAAAATGTAAATTGGTGTTAAAAAATGATGTAATCTAACATAGAAATGCAATATCTATGTTGATAGAAAACTATTAAAGAAGTTGTAGGCCAGTTACAAATCGCGATATCAGGGTAAGCCGGTATACCAAAATATTCGTATCCTGATATTGTAGACTACTAAAGAAAACTTTCATTCTAACTCGATAAGCCGGTCGCGAGCAGAGGGTTTGAGGCGATGTCGGTTGGCGATTCGGTGTTGGAAGTAAAAAAAATGAAATCGAGAAATTCAAAATCATGATTAAAACCAAAATCGAGAGGTTTTAGGTTTGATGATGGTTCTGGTACAGGCTTGTGGCTGTGAAATATTATGAGTCGTTGCAGGTGATTAGATTTGGATATGAGTTTGGGTATGAGTTGACTTCGACGAGAGTTGTTTGCGAGGTCTGGTAGAGGTTGAGATTGTCATGGCGACTGGGTGAAGCGATGTTCAAGTTCGAGGCGATTGGATGAGGCTGTTCTTTTGGTTGCGGTGACTTGAATGTCCTTGTTCGAGGTAGGAGTATGGATCAGAGGAAGTATGTACGCTAGAAGCTTGTATGTATTAGTGGTAGGAGTTATTTGACAGATGTGTTGAAGTCTGGGTTTGTTTTTTGGTCAAGGATGGTATATTGTTTTGAATTTTATAAAGTATGCAAGTATGGTTGTGGAAAGGTAGGTGGATGGTTTGTTTAAGTGGTTGTACGAGTATGTGAAGTCCGATGATGGCTGTTTTGCAGTTGAATGGGATGAAAGCAAGGAAGGTGATTGATGCACTTGCACATGTGGATAGTGGGGTGATAGTGAAGTAAGGTTTGGGAAGTTGAAGGAGAACAATGTATGAACTGTGGGTGGTTAGCTATTGGTGGTGACGGCAACATTGAGGTTGTTTTGTGTTGAAAGACAAGGCAGGGGACTATGTCTGTTGAAGTTGTAGAGAAGGGATAATGGTGAAGTTGTAGGACAGTATGGTGAAGTCGACGAACAACGCGTGAGGTATGAATTTCTGGCACAGTGATGATGGAAGTGGTTGAATCAAGCAATATTGTGAGAAGCACAGTGTACAGTGGTGGAGCAGCAACAATTTTGGCGGTAGTTGAATGTAAAAGTGGGATGTTTGTACAGTATGAAGGAGGCAGTATGTTTGAGTGTGTTGGAGGTAGTTATGTTTTTGCTTAGAAAGAATGAAATGGTAACATGGATGGTTTCGATGAGAAGTTTCTAGACTGTGAGGGTAGGATGTGTTTTGGTTGGCTAAAGTGCACTGATATTTGTTGTTTGAGGATGTTTGAGGCAGAGGAAGTAAGAAATGGGCAGTGAAGTATTGGTAGCTGTTCATCAAGGCAGTGGGGTTGCTGGGAATGGTTGTAGAGGAAGCTGGGAATGGTTGTTGATCAAGTTAGAATGAAAACTATTCATATTTTTAACTTCTAATATCAGGATACAAATATGACTTGTATACCAATGAAAGTATGCGACTAAATACTATTGGAGAAGAAAGTATGAAAAATAAGTCAAAATTTAATTAAAAACAACACTAATTAACTGAGGCACCAAAATTACTTAATACCTATACTACTTGCATAGTAAGAAGTTCAATCTTTTAGCATATAAAAGTTCAGAAATTAAATGGGTAGTTAGAAGTAGTTTTTATATATAATAGCTTCAGAGATAGGCAAATATCCACAACTCTTGATTCCTGATAATGTAAAATAGAAACTTAATGTGCTACATACTTTTTACCAAATAAATGATGTGTAAGTCAGATAGTGAAAGGGTAATGATGCATTAAGCTAAGTCAGAGTATGCTAAGTAATCAAAGTTTTGGTGGAAAATAGGAAAATAGGAGATCAAAGCAGTGGACATATGATTTTTTTCCTATCGCAACCATTGCTTTCTTTTGCAACACCTAATTGAGGTAAATAGTTAATTTTTATCCTAATTTCTGCATTTGTTTCCCATGTCAGCTTTTACACATTTTTCGCATACTGATGTCAACGCTTGGATTTTACTCGCCTTCATTAGTTTTCGGTTCATCAATTTTGTTCTGATTGTAGGTTTTTGTGCAAGCATCTTTAGAATCGTTCTCATCTGCCTTGTGATTCTTCCTAGAAATTTATTTCTGGCTCTTTTCTTTCCCTTTTTTTTTCCCTATCTCCATAATTTTTTTCCACAATCATTGCATCAATTTCCCATATCTGATTCCGTGAGTATATAACATAAGGATGTTAAAGCTCAAGTATTGTGTTGTACCAGAATCTTTCTTTCTATATTGCATATATTAAAACATTATAAGATTGGTAAATACTTAATTTGAAATCGCTAATTTATGGCATTAATCTCAAATTATGTTTTTCCTTTTAAGCGTGATGGATATATGGAACATGAATTACCTATTTACCTTACCATTGTGGTGTACAAAAGCTCGAAACAAATAGAGTAATCATGACTAATAACCAATGCAAATGTGGAAACACCAACCATCCCTAACCAGAGTACTTAATAAGGATGTCCGCCTACTATCCATCAATGATTATGATTAATATTACATTTATATCGTCATTCACTCTTCTTTTTTTATGCACAGCTTATGGTTGGTATTGGACAAAGTAGAGTTGACTACCTGACAATGTTGGCAATAGTTTAGCACTTACCTGATAATTACATTCATAGTACAGTTCTTACAAAGCATTTAATTTTGTTTATTTTGCAGAGAAGAAAATTTAAGTTCGATCAGTTTCCTGCTAGCGGTGGCCAAAGTGGTGGACGGCAAAAAGACCCTTAGTTTCAGCAGTTATCCGGTGAGTTTCAACAAGTTTATAGCATTTAAAAGTTACCTTTTCTTCAATTTCATAAGTATTAATCAAACAAAATTATCCACTCAAAATGTCAAGGACCGCTAGCTTAAGTGGTAAGATCTCTAGACTGTGTAGAGATCTTGGATTAGATCATCCGAGACACCAAAAAGAATGAAATAGCATGGCCAAGACTGACTTTAACAAGGCCTTCAGATTTAGTGGGTGTTTGGTGAATGTCAAAAGTTTTAATAAGTTTAAAGCGTCTAAAAGTAACTCACCCATTCAGAATTTCAAAATATCGATCCAATAAAATTATTCACTCAAAAATAAAATTGAATTTCACTTACTTTTGGTAACAACTGAAACGGATTAAAATTGTCAATTAAACTCACTTATTTTTTCTTTTTCCTTTCTTTTTTGGAAAAAAAGAGAATGCATTTCATTCATTTTTTTGGCTGCCGTGGTTAAGTTTGATTTTAATGAGGCCCTCAGTTTCAGCGGCTACTTATTGAGTTTCAAAAGTTTCAATAATTTTAAAGCATTAAACTTGCCGTTTTTCTCCAAGTTTCAAAATTTTCAATCAGCTAAAATGAAATATTTTCTCAGCCCTCTGATCCAAAAAGTATGGATTAAAAGGTCACGGTATATACGAGTCATAGGTTATCATTTTTACCATCTAAAATTTGTATATTACAACTGTTATGATCAAATAGAATACATGGTATTTATGAATCAAGTATAAAATCAGACGCACCCACCCATGCATGCGTGTAGAAATAATAAATTTGCTACAAGAGTCAAGTCTTGCGTGTAGTGTCAAATTGTCCTTTCATTTTAGTATTTTATCAAGTGGGCATGTTGCTTAATTGCCTTGATATTTGCTATTTGAGAGCTTATGGAGTTCATAAATTTAACATTTCAGTTTGCATGCAATCAATATTTTTATTTGTAGGATAGAAGTTGAAATGAAAGTAGGATTCAAAACTCATTTATTATGTCGATATGTATAGTGTTATTAGAATGATATTTCTAAAACTAGATGCAATTGAATGCATTTACCATGATCCCATTATGAATATTAGGAATGAGGATTTTTTGTTCATGTGTTGTAGATGGTCATCGTGTTAATATTAGGAATAATATTGTTGTTAATGGTGCAAGCCAAGTCAGGAGAGGGGTAATGCATAGACATTACTCCAGTGCTACAAAATAGCGCAGTTGTAATGGCAAAAATTTTGAAAACAGTTTGGTGCTAATGTTAACTTTTACAGAAATGCTATTTTTATAATTAAGAATATCATAGAAAATAGTCTATATCAATATACTTCACACATCTGAAAACATGACCCTTACCTTACAATGTGGGACTATTCTCTTCTCGTATTTTTAATAATTCATTTCAATTCAAAAAAATTCCAATAATTTCCCACTTGAATTTTCCAAAAAAATTCTTTTCGGGCAATTGGAACGAGGACCCATTGAACGGAAAGTCTCATGTTCTGTTATATATGATATAGGAGGGCAGTATGTCTTTCAGCATAGATAAACAATGGATAACTGAATCAGATCTAAGATCTACATACTATATAGACGGGGTGCAGAAGTTCATTAGTTTTGTTGAAGAAAACAGTGGTAAGAAAGGAGTGTATTTATGCCCTTGCAACCAGTGCAAAAATTTGAAGACGATCAAATTAGATGAAATTCATTTTCATTTGCTTAGATGGGGTATCATCCAATCATATACATGTGGTATTTTCATGGGGAAAAAAGGGCAGAGATGGAAAAAAAACAACCAGTTAGTCATGACACAACTACTGATGAGTCTGAACATATTAAGATGGAAGATCTGGTCAATGATGCAGATAAATTTCATCATTTTCAACCTACAAGTCCGTTGCCTAATCATGCTAATGTTGGAGAGCAGTCTACTGATTATCCAGATTGGCAGGCCAATGAAAGTAAGAAGTATAAATCACTTTTTGGTAGCGTAAAAGTGCCACTGTATCCTTCATGTTCAAAAGGGATTACAAAGCTGTATGCCATTGTGAAACTGAATAGCTTGAAGACCCAATATGGCTTTTCAGATAATGGTGTGACTACACTTCTCGAACTAATAAAGGAGTTACTCCTCGAAGGTAACACGCTGCCGATAAAGTACTCCGACGTGAAGAAGATCATTAAGCAAGTTGGGATGAATTACAAAACTTATGATGCATGCATCAATGATTGCATATTGTACTGGAAAGATGATGAGAACAAAGTTTCTTGTACAAATTGCAATGAACCTAGATATATGACATCGTTAAACAAAGAGAGAAAATGCACCAAAGTACCTCGAAAGACATTAAGACATTTTCCTTTAATTTCTAGATTGAAGAAACTGTATACTATACCATGGATAGCGATGCGATGAATTGGCATGGTCGTGCCAAGTCTGATCCAACCGCAATGCGTCATCCATGTGACACTTCTCAATGGATAGCCGTATATTCTTTTGACCAAACTTTTGCTACCGAGCTACGAAATGTCACAATTGGAATAGCAACAGATGGTTTCTGTCCACATGCTTCTCTCTCTAACCCTTACAGATGTTGGCCAGTAATTGTAGTACCATATAATCTTCCTCCGTCTATGTGCATGAAAAGGGATTTCTCAATGTTCACATTGTTGATTTCTGGGCCAAAACAACCAGGAAAAAAATTGATGTTTATTTACAGCCGTTGATAGACGAGTTAAAGCAGTTATGGGAAGGAGTCGTTACATTTGACTCGTTACGTAAATCCGAGTTCACAATGAGAGCTAGGGTGTTGTGGGCAATCCATGATCACCATGCTTTTAGGACTTTATCGGGATGTACAACTCACGGTTACTTTTCATGTCCTATTTGTGGGGAAACATTTGTTCTTATCATCTTCCTGAAAGTAAGAAGATGTGTTAAATGGGACATCGAATTTTTCTTCCTAACGAACACAAGTTTCGATACGATAAGACAAATTTCAACAACGAACAAGAACTTCGTCGTCCTAAATAGCCATTGACTGGTTTTCAAGTTGAAAAGAAAGTAGCGAATATCAAAATGAAAGTTGGTAAACAAAAAGAAAAAATTGGTCGAAAACGGAAAAAGTCAACCAATGAAGATGTTGATAATATTTCTGGATGGTATAGGAGGTCTATCTTTTTTGATTTACCATATTGGAAAGCAAATTTGATCCGACATAATATTGATGTTATGCATACGGAGAAGAATGTCACAGAGCATCTCATCAGCACCATTATGGACCATAAAGATAAGTCAAAAGATGGCATCAATGCACGCAAGGATTTGAAAATCTTGGGTATAAAACAAAAGTTGTGGGTGATGGAAGATCCTGAAACAAATAAAATAAGCATACCAAAGGCAACTTTCACTTTGAGCAAAGAAGAAAAGATACGGTTTTTCACTGTTTTGAAAAATCTAAAAGTGCGTAACAAATTCTCTTCTAACTTCCACAACAATGTGAGCATCAATCCTCCTGAACTAAGAAATATGAAGTCACATAATTACCATGTCATAATGCAGCATTTTCTTCGGGTATTGCTTCAACATTCTTATCCACAATATAAGGATCTGCGAAATGCTGTTCATCGTATTAGTTTATTCTTTAACATTTTGTGTTCAAAGGTGATCAATAGGGAACATCTTTTAAAGCAAAGGCTAGCTTAGTAGAAGCAATGTGTGTTTTTGAAAAACATTTTCCACCTGCATTTTTTGATATCAGTGTCCACCTTATGGTTCATTTAGCCGATGAAGCGTTTATTTGTGGCCATGTCATATATAGAAGGATGTATCCATTTGAACGGTAAATTTCTAATTTCATTTACGTACATCACTAATTCATATAAATAGCTACTATCTACAATATATAATGTGACGACCCAGAAATTTTAACGATTTAAATTGGAATAGTAAATTGATTTTAAATATTTAAAATTTAATTTTCAACTTGAATTCAAGATATCAGTATTTACTTGATAATGAAATCATTTAATTGTATAACTTAAATATTGAATTTTATAATCGAAATTGGGTAAATTGTTGAATCTGAGATTCTAAGCCTGTTTCAAATAATTTGAAGGCTTATAAAATTTAAAATGATGATACTGAAGGTAATAGAATGGTTGGAATTTAATTTAAAGGTAATTTGTTCAGTTTTGAAATATATCGTTTAAATTGAATTTAAAAATAGCCTTCCGAGGCACAGTCTCGGAATTCAACGAAACCAGTTCCATTGGATCCGTAATAGTTAGTTATTATCGGATTTTAATTTTCATAGCATTCGGGGTTGTCGTTTGACCCTGGCAGCTCAAAACGCTTATAAATTATTTAATTGGGTTAGTTTAAAATTTATCATTTTCTTTTGTAACTCACGCATACGATCAGATTGGGCTCCGAAACACGTTCCATTGTGTTTGGGACGTGGGTAAAATTTTATAGACGTTTGTCGGCATGTTTGATTCGGGGTTCGGGATTTCGCGTTATGGAACGCGAGATATTTTCACTATTTAAATATATAATAAAAATTGAAGTACAATCAGTCAGAGATATTTTGTATCCAACGCGTACTCGTGAAGCTTCCCAACCCTACATCTCATTCTCGTTCCCCTCTCTATTCTCTTCAGTGTAAATCGAACACATCTTAAAAACAAAAACAAAAAAAGGGGCCGAAGCCGATTTGATTCAAAGCTTCCTTCTTTCGATCGAACTCCTCCTCCTTCTTTAAATGCCGAAGTCGCGATAGATTAAGGGAGGGGGTTAGGGTTTGATTGTCTGGAAGCAAGCTGCGACGTGGAAGGCTCACGCGACTCGCGCAGAAAGGGGGCGGCGGCATTCGATGTCGCGTTGGTCGCGTGCGAAGGAGAGTAGCCTAGGGTTTCACGCGGCGGCCAGCTTTGGACGGCGGCTGTTGCGATTGGTGGTGCTGGGTGTCAACGATGCTGGAGGGTTGCAGTGGCTTCGGGGGATTGATGGGTGGGTTCGACTTTTGACTGAAGTGCATATCGTGGGTAGAGGGGGATTTCGTTCTGGATTCACGTTGTTCGATGAGGTATATTACATTTATTTTAAGCTTTGATGTTATATATATATATATATATAAAAAAGGTAGTAAGTTTAGAATTGCTGATTTCAAATAGTGAAATAAACAAACAGTTTAAACAATTCTATTTTGGGACCAGATATTTATAGGACGGTGAGTAGTCTGGGAATTTTGATAACACTAAGGTGGACTTTAATTTGAACAAATTGGTTTAAACAAAATTTATTAATAGTTCATGTAAATCATTGGTCGATTTAAATTATCACATGAAGTAATTAATTTAGGTTAAATTTTTAGTTTAATAAAAATTGTTAAAAGAGATAATTGATTTTTTCGATTATGTAAAATATTAATAAATCGTATAACTGTTATACAAGGTTTAAATCTGAAGGAAACAAATCGAGATCGGATTTGGATTGCAAAAGCAAAGGTGAGTAAATCTCACTCAGCCGAATTATTATTAAATTTCGCTAGTCAAATTTAAATGAATGTTTGAATAGTTGAATTGATTTGGTGTGTGCTGAGAATTGATGATTTGGTGACTTTGGTTTGTTGAATGGTTGTCGAGTAGATTGTTGTTTGACTCGAAGTAATGGGGTTTTAAATTGTTTATACTCAAATCATAAATAAGAAAATGTTTTCATTTTAATGTTGATAAGGACTTAATGATTTATGATTTGTTTAATTTATAGGGTAATTAAAATGGATAAATAAGTTATTCAATAAATTGATGAATTGGGTTAATTACATTAAGAATTAAGGGTTTGGATTTAATAATTTAGTTTACATGAATTAAGTAAGTGTAAGTAATTCAGAATAACCATTGGATGGTTTGATAATTAATTACTTAATGTAATTAATAAAATAAAATTACTTTGTGAATTTTATTAAGATGATGAATTAATAAATAATTGATTTATTTAGTGAGATAAATAAAGGAAAGTTAAATACAGTTTGGGATTAATCGAAATGACTAATATCGTGGTTTGAATTAATGAAATTAAATTTGATTAGAATAAATTTAGATGTAATTGGAGATTCGTAATTTATATAATTAAGGATGTAATCAAAGATTTATTAATTACGATTGATTAATCCAAAATAAGTGACTTATGTGCAATGAATTAATATAAGCAATTCAAAACTAGTGTAATTGACTTTAGTTAATTTATTTGTAAAGTAATTAAAGATTACTCATTGATTTGGTAAGAATAATTAATATCGTGGAATTAATTAAAGAGAATTACCTAAATTGATTTGGAAGATAATTAATCCAGGGTTCTTAATTGAGATGAATGGATATTGAAGAGTTGATTGATTAATAAATTGATTTGGAATTCATTAATGAAGGAATCTAGGAGAATGTGGTTAGAAATTCAATTTGAATCGATTGAATTGATTTGTATGTGATGGATGATTGATTGGCATTGGATGTTTTGCATGTGTTGATATCATTGATATGAATGTGGTGTATTTCATTTGAATAACTTGGGATAGGTTAACACGAGTCTCGAAGAGATTGGGGTCGGGTATTCGGAAATACCCGAAACCCCTTCAAACTTTTATGGATAGATATATGAAATAAATAGTTTGGAATGAACTGATTTAAGTGAATCGGATTATTTTATCTAAGTTTGATACCTAGAAATTGATGTGTGGGATAAGTGATTGTCTATAGTAAATTGAGAATTCGTTAAATTAATAAAGGGTACCCCGGGTTTATATATTTTGTTTGTCTGTCTGGTTATTCATGTTAGATGAGTTTACTCACGCTGGTTTCCAGCCTGACCCGGGTGTTACTTTGGTGTAATGCTCGGGTCAGACCGAGTATTACAGATTTTCAGGTTAGGACGTTCAGGAGCTCAGGAGGCGAGCTGGTGGCAATATCGTTTGGAGTTTATCCGCTGTATTTATATAATTGTTTATCTGAGTCATGGTAATTGTATATATATTCAGTGACTGTATATATGTAAAACTCTGATGTACAAAAATGTAATCGACAGATATAGTATTCTTTTGCAACTGTTATTATTTATTATTATATTTTATCCGCTGCGAATGTGAGATGTTTGGTGTTTCTGTTCTTCTTCTTCTATCTCTTTCTTCTTTTTCATAACTATCTGGAATTTTCGGGTTAGAAAATTTCGGGTCGTTACATTTGGTATCAGAGCTGAAGGTTAAGCGAGAACATTGGCTCTGGTGGGGATTACTCATTAAATAGAGTCTGTAGTACTCTAGAATGAGTTGAGTATATATATGTATATATGGGCGCGTACTTGTTATTTTCTTGTATAAAGATTTTAAATGATTTTTGTAAAATATATTTTTGATATATATAAAGCAATATTTTCTTCAAATAAATATTAGACGATGGGTTGTTAATTATTGGAATTAAAATTAAGGAATAATATTATACAACCAAACTGAAATTTAATGAAGATTAGTTTGAAATGGATTCAAACTGAAACTGAAGTTTAGAAATTGGAATTAAATTAAGTAGAAAAGAAAAAAATAAAATAAATAACCAAATTAAAATTTAAGTGATTGAAAATGAAATTCAAAATTTAATCCCGGAATTTGAAATATGGATTGGGAATGAAATTTATAAGTTGAAATAAACTTTATAAATAAATGAGATTGTAATTTGAAATAGAATTCCGAAATAGAATTCCAAAGAATATTTGAAAATAAAGTAAGATGGAAATTCCGGAGTAATGTTTAAATATGAATTGGATGGATGGAAAAATTTAAAAAAAAATTTGGGTTTGAAAGTGGTTTCCAAGGGTTTTGAAGAAAGAATAGTATTATTTCAAAAATATTTTTGTGTTTGAAATTTGGGAGATTTGAAATCAAAAATATTTGGAAGAGTTTTTAGAGAGATGAAAGCATTGAAATCTTTCGGTCACTGGAAAATAACGTCGGTGATGACTGCAGCATTTTCGATGTTCATTTTCGAGTTTCTAGAAGAGAAATTGCTACCAAATTGTTTTAAATTGGAATTGTGTATGAACTGGGTTTAGTTTTGAAATTCTAAGGGATAATTGAATTTGCCAAAGAATTTTGGATATAGGTGAATTCTAAGGTGATTTTGAAATTCTGGAAATTGGTTTAAACTCTGGAATCTTGATTAAAATGTTTATGGAATAATAAAATATATTGGATAAATAAAATGTATAACTCCAAGTTAAAAGCAAAATGTGAATGTAATTGATTATAAATAGAAGTTGTAAAATTAAATTTATAATTAAAGTTGTACAAGTTTAAAATTCAAATGGGAAATTTGTATGGGATTAACTTGAAAGGGTTATTGAACTTGAAGAGAGTTCAATTTATATTAGTCCAGATTTATCTGAATAATTTGGAATTGTAACTAAAGTGGAACAGGATTAAAATCAATTAGAATTTGATTTAAATTTGGGAAGGAATCAAGATTGATTCAACTTGAATTGGGAATTAATCAAGTCCAATAGAATTTGGAGTTATTTGGATTGGAATTGGGTCAATTTAAATGGAGATTTAAATTGAATTGTTGGGGGAAAGTGAACAGTTTTGACTCTGGACTATTTTTAATATAATTTGTTTGATATAAACTTATTTTTTCAAGCTATATAACCTTTCTTTCTTAAAGCCAAATTATTTTATACTTGTTTTACAATTATTTTGGAGCTATTTACCCATTTCTCAACTATTTTCTAAACTCATTACTATATTTTAACTATGTTACAAATTAATTACTAATTTACAACTATTTTGCAATTATTAAGATTTCTATAACTATTTAACTATTTTCCAACTATTTTATAATTAGTTAACTATTTTACTATTATTTTGCAAACTAATAATTATTTTTCAACTACTTACCAATTTTTAAAATTTTCAAGCTATTTTTCTAAATTGGTCGGAGTTCAAACTGTTATTGATTAAGTACCCAACTGAGATAATGATTGAAGTAATAATCCAAATGGGGATTAATGTAAAGGTGAATAAGGAATATGAAATGGTTCTTTTGAACTGAAAGAATATTTTGAGAAATATGAAATGAATAAAGATGGAAATTGGATATTTCTATGGTTTTTGAGAAGTGTTTGGAGTATAAAAGGTGTTTTATACAAGAAGGTAAGGATCCAAAATTTTAATTTTTTTTATATATATATCTGAATATATATAAGGGATCTTATGAGGATTTTGAGAAAGGCTTTTGATTTTTGGAAAAAAAAATCAATATTGAGTTTGGAAAGCTTATTTTGAGAATTATCGATTTTGGGATAATCGATTTTGTGTAAAGGAGCTTTGATAAAATTCATACTAGATGTATGATTTGAAAGATACTATATGTGTATAGTATAAAGTGTTTTGATGATAGCTCTGGAGAAAAAGGCGCTCCCTTGGAATGGACTTCTCAGGAGTGCCACTGAGTGGCGCTGCCTTGAGCCCCAAGGGAGGGTTCTAAAGTTGATCCTGTGAGGAGTCCGGACAAAACTAGTTCCTGAGGATTATGAGTTGAGTTACCATAGCGTAAGTCGTGTGTGCCGCGGAGAGCCAACGGTTACATGGACTTTTGTTGTGACTGCAACGTAACCCAGGATGTAACTGCGACCTATGGTAACATTGTGAAAGTCGTGTGTGCCGCTGAGAGCCAACAGTCTGCGTTTGAGTTTATCTCGGTAGACTGCGACCTATGTAGGAGTGGAGAAGTTTCATTTCGACAGCGAAATCAGAGGCCGCGGAGAGCCTGCAGTTACATGGACTTTTGCTGCGACGGCAACGTAACCCTGGATGTAACTGTGATCTGTTGTGTGGGATCCATGGCGTAATCGAGAGGCCGCGGAGAGCCTGCAGTTACATGGACTTTTGTTGTGACTGCAACGTAACCCTGGTATGTAACTGTGACCATGGATGGGGGTGATGATTTTCAGAGCATTGTCACCAAAGATATTTCTTCTATTTTCAACAAAACTGTTTTCTATAATTTTAATAAAATTATTTTCCAAGTATTTTCACTGGGTGTTGAAAACGGGTTTACCAAGTACTTATAGATTTTCAGTCCTACGCCTGATCAACGTATGATTGAATTTCTGTGAGAACAAGGATGGACTGGTTGAGACATCGAGTTATAAAGAGTTATAAAAAGTATTTTCATAAAGCGTTATTTTAATAGTATTATGTGACTTTAAAAGCTTTTCTAAATATTTTTAAATAAAGTGTTGGAATTTTGGAAAAATAAAAGGAAATCCAAAATAGAATTTCAGTGAAGTGATTTGTAATTAAAATCGAATATTGATTTAGAAATTGGAAATAAGCTAATTGATTAACTAATTGTGTGATTAAGTTTGTTAATAAAATTTGACTTTGGTAAATAAATGGATTGTAAGTTAATAATGGAATTTGGAAGTGAATTCGAATTGTTAAATAGAATTCGACCTGGATTTGATAATCAATTAAATAAGAAGAGATATTGTAAAATAAAAATAAAATGGAGTTGGATTGAAAATGAGATGGTTTGAATTACAAATAAAATTCAAGTGAAATTTGAATAGTAATTAATGAATTTGTAAGTAATTGGATATAATGATTTGAGTTGCAAATAAAATCCAGATGCGTAGAAATAATTGAGAATGGCCTTGTGTTAATAAAATAAATTCGATAATAAATTAAGTGGGTAAATTAAGAAGTTAAAATGAGTTAATTGAGTTAAATAATAAATGGATGAAGCCTGATTTAAATTTAAATCAAAGCTGTGATTGGAAATTGGATTATCAGACTGAACTTAAATTTGGTGATATATTAATTTGAAGCATAAATAAGTTCAATATGTGGTTGGATATTATTTTGATAAATTGAGAAGATGAATTAAAATTAAAATTTAAATAGATGGGCTTATTGAATTTAATGGAAGTTGATTTAATGAGAATCAAATAGAAGTAAGCTTAAATTGATATTGGAATAAATTAAAGTAAATTAACTTAAGTTTAAGATTTATGGAAGTTTGATTTTGAATAAGAGTGGAAAATTAATTTAAAGTAGTTATATACTAAAATGAATCAAGCTGGTGAATTAAACGATGAGTGGTTGAGAATAAATTAGAATGGAATTTAATTAAACAAATATAGTCGGAAATTAATTCCAAATGGTTATAAAATTTACGTAATTCTCTATTTAAGTGGATATCATCAAGTTGTGTAAAAATGATTGTTGTTTGGCGTAAATCAAAGTAATTAAAATACTATGAGTTGATAGAGATTTAATGAAATTGATTTTTGAATCATTTGATGTGAATATGGGCTTGTTTGGATTAAAAATAAATTGAATGTAAGTAATTGGGTTGTAAACCATAAAAATTGAATGTAATGGCATATGAATTGGTTGAAAGCAATTGAATTAGCTTTAAATCATATAAAGTGCTTATGGAAAACATTTGGGTGCTTATTGTTTATATAATGCATGAGTTTGGCTATTGGAAGTAAGTGTAATGCTAATAAATTTTCTATATATGGCACTTACATATTTAAATTGAGTAAGTACAGGTACAGGGAAGCCGTTTGGCTAGATTTGGGGTATGCTAATTGCTAAAATAAATAAGCTGCTTGCTTAAAATGCTAAATAAGGTACGCCTACGCAATAAAAATAGGAAATATGAACTGTTTTTGCTTTTTCCGACCGTGTGGGTCGATGTATACATATTTATATCTCTTGTCAAATTGCAAAAGCTCCTCCGTACAAAGGAGACTGCCAAAAATTTTCGGAAATTTTGGGAGTTAGAAAATTTTTGAAAAATTTTGGTTAACGACAAAACAATTTCAAACGGGAAACTTAAAGTAAACTAGTAAATGAAACTAATATGAATCAATTTAAAAGAATGATATAATTCAATATTAGAAATCGAAAATGAATTGAATTCATATGAAATGGTGGAAGCTAATTTGAATAGAAGTGGATATGAAATTTCTGTAAGGAAATGTATACAGTGATTTGAAGGTTACAATTGGATATTGTTGTTAAATAGAATATGCAGGTACTAAAGGGAAAAGGGAATTGGATTTGATTCCAAATGATAAATGTGAATTGCTCGACTAAAAGGTAAGTATTTTGATTCTGTATGATATTGGATTGGGTTTTTGATGTAGCCACTTGGCTTTTGTTTTCTTTTTGGAATTTGGGAAGCCCGTAGAGGCCTTTTGTAGTTGTACCGAGCTAGCCGCGCAAAGGAGACGCTGGTAAAAATTTTCGGCAATTTAGAGAGTTAGAAAATTTTTGAGAAATTTTGATAATTCGAAAATTGGTGTTAAATTGAAATTTAATTGATTGAGCAGAAGAGTATTGATTGAATCTATAGAAGGTTTTGGGAAAGTTGAATAAGGTGTTAGTGGACCTTTAATAAAAGATAAGTGGTAGGATGTTGAATTGTGAATTTTGGAAAAGATAAACGGGTAATGGTCAATTCTTCTTAATTAGTTATTTCGGAGACGAAATTCTTTTAAGGGGGGAGGAATGTGACGACCCAGAAATTTTAACGATTTAAATTGGAATAGTAAATTGATTTTAAATATTTAAAATTTAATTTTCAACTTGAATTCAAGATATCAGTATTTACTTGATAATGAAATCATTTAATTGTATAACTTAAATATTGAATTTTATAATCGAAATTGGGTAAATTGTTGAATCTGAGATTCTAAGCCTGTTTCAAATAATTTGAAGGCTTATAAAATTTAAAATGATGATACTGAAGGTAATAGAATGGTTGGAATTTAATTTAAAGGTAATTTGTTCAGTTTTGAAATATATCGTTTAAATTGAATTTAAAAATAGCCTTCCGAGGCACAGTCTCGGAATTCAACGAAACCAGTTCCATTGGATCCGTAATAGTTAGTTATTATCGGATTTTAATTTTCATAGCATTCGGGGTTGTCGTTTGACCCTGGCAGCTCAAAACGCTTATAAATTATTTAATTGGGTTAGTTTAAAATTTATCGTTTTCTTTTGTAACTCACGCATACGATCAGATTGGGCTCCGAAACACGTTCCATTGTGTTTGGGATGTGGGTAAAACATTATAGACGTCTGTCGGCATGTTTGATTCGGGGTTCGGGATTTCGCGTTATGGAACGCGAGATATTTTCACTATTTAAATATATAATAAAAATTGAAGTACAATCAGTCAGAGATATTTTGTATCCAACGCGTACTCGTGAAGCTTCCCAACCCTACATCTCATTCCCGTTCCCCTCTCTATTCTCTTCAGTGTAAATCGAACACATCTTAAAAACAAAAACAAAAAAAGGGGCCGAAGCCGATTTGATTCAAAGCTTCCTTCTTTCGATCGAACTCCTCCTCCTTCTTTAAATGCCGAAGTCGCGATAGATTAAGGGAGGGGGTTAGGGTTTGATTGTCTGGAAGCAAGCTGCGACGTGGAAGGCTCACGCGACTCGCGCAGAAAGGGGGCGGCGGCATTCGATGTCGCGTTGGTCGCATGCGAAGGAGAGTAGCCTAGGGTTTCACGCGGCGGCCAGCTTTGGACGGCGGCTGTTGCGATTGGTGGTGCTGGGTGTCAACGATGCTGGAGGGTTGCAGTGGCTTCGGGGGATTGATGGGTGGGTTCGACTTTTGACTGAAGTGCATATCGTGGGTAGAGGGGGATTTCGTTCTGGATTCACGTTGTTCGATGAGGTATATTACATTTATTTTAAGCTTTGATGTTATATATATATATATATATATAAAAGGTAGTAAGTTTAGAATTGCTGATTTCAAATAGTGAAATAAACAAACAGTTTAAACAATTCTATTTTGGGACCAGATATTTATAGGACGGTGAGTAGTCTGGGAATTTTGATAACACTAAGGTGGACTTTAATTTGAACAAATTGGTTTAAACAAAATTTATTAATAGTTCATGTAAATCATTGGTCGATTTAAATTATCACATGAAGTAATTAATTTAGGTTAAATTTTTAGTTTAATAAAAATTGTTAAAAGAGATAGTTGATTTTTTCGATTATGTAAAATATTAATAAATCGTATAACTGTTATACAAGGTTTAAATCTGAAGGAAACAAATCGAGATCGGATTTGGATTGCAAAAGCAAAGGTGAGTAAATCTCACTCAGCCGAATTATTATTAAATTTCGCTAGTCAAATTTAAATGAATGTTTGAATAGTTGAATTGATTTGGTGTGTGCTGAGAATTGATGATTTGGTGACTTTGGTTTGTTGAATGGTTGTCGAGTAGATTGTTGTTTGACTCGAAGTAATGGGGTTTTAAATTGTTTATACTCAAATCATAAATAAGAAAATGTTTTCATTTTAATGTTGATAAGGACTTAATGATTTATGATTTGTTTAATTTATAGGGTAATTAAAATGGATAAATAAGTTATTCAATAAATTGATGAATTGGGTTAATTACATTAAGAATTAAGGGTTTGGATTTAATAATTTAGTTTACATGAATTAAGTAAGTGTAAGTAATTCAGAATAACCATTGGATGGTTTGATAATTAATTACTTAATGTAATTAATAAAATAAAATTACTTTGTGAATTTTATTAAGATGATGAATTAATAAATAATTGATTTATTTAGTGAGATAAATAAAGGAAAGTTAAATACAGTTTGGGATTAATCGAAATGACTAATATCGTGGTTTGAATTAATGAAATTAAATTTGATTAGAATAAATTTAGATGTAATTGGAGATTCGTAATTTATATAATTAAGGATGTAATCAAAGATTTATTAACTACGATTGATTAATCCAAAATAAGTGACTTATGTGCAATGAATTAATATAAGCAATTCAAAACTAGTGTAATTGACTTTAGTTAATTTATTTGTAAAGTAATTAAAGATTACTCATTGATTTGGTAAGAATAATTAATATCGTGGAATTAATTAAAGAGAATTACCTAAATTGATTTGGAAGATAATTAATCCAGGGTTCTTAATTGAGATGAATGGATATTGAAGAGTTGATTGATTAATAAATTGATTTGGAATTCATTAATGAAGGAATCTAGGAGAATGTGGTTAGAAATTCAATTTGAATCGATTGAATTGATTTGTATGTGATGGATGATTGATTGGCATTGGATGTTTTGCATGTGTTGATATCATTGATATGAATGTGGTGTATTTCATTTGAATAACTTGGGATAGGTTAACACGAGTCTCGAAGAGATTGGGGTCGGGTATTCGGAAATACCCGAAACCCCTTCAAACTTTTATGGATAGATATATGAAATAAATAGTTTGGAATGAACTGATTTAAGTGAATCGGATTATTTTATCTAAGTTTGATACCTAGAAATTGATGTGTGGGATAAGTGATTGTCTATAGTAAATTGAGAATTCGTTAAATTAATAAAGGGTACCCCGGGTTTATATATTTTGTTTGTCTGTCTGGTTATTCATGTTAGATGAGTTTACTCACGCTGGTTTCCAGCCTGACCCGGGTGTTACTTTGGTGTAATGCTCGGGTCAGACCGAGTATTACAGATTTTCAGGTTAGGACGTTCAGGAGCTCAGGAGGCGAGCTGGTGGCAATATCGTTTGGAGTTTATCCGCTGTATTTATATAATTGTTTATCTGAGTCATGGTAATTGTATATATATTCAGTGACTGTATATATGTAAAACTCTGATGTACAAAAATGTAATCGACAGATATAGTATTCTTTTGCAACTGTTATTATTTATTATTATATTTTATCCGCTGCGAATGTGAGATGTTTGGTGTTTCTGTTCTTCTTCTTCTATCTCTTTCTTCTTTTTCATAACTATCTGGAATTTTCGGGTTAGAAAATTTCGGGTCGTTACATATAATTTATCATATTTATAGGTTGATGAAAAATATAAAGGATATGTGCGCAACAAAAGATACATTGAAGGGTGTATTACAGAAGGATATATCGTACAAGAAGCTAGTCTTTACTGCATGGAATATATGCCAAACGGAGGTGATGGCAATCAAAAACATACCCGCGAAGCGTTTTTAGACGAGGACGATGAGTTTGCTGGTGAGATACCTCTGGATAATGGTAAAGATATAACGTTAACCCAAGTGCAGTTTGAACAAGCGCGTAGATGGGTCCTTAATAAGTATGATGGATTGGATGAATGGAAGAAGTAAGTTCACGAACTTGTCCGGAATTTCAATTTTTTAATTCATTTTATATATACATTTTGATATGTGATTTCCGTAGGAGGTATAACTCATGTGAAAAGTACTAGATTTCAACCTCGAGGCAGGGCTACCACCGTGGAAGTCGTTTAAAGTTTTAATCTATGGTTATGTAATGAGGTACAACATCGTCTTAAGTATTTCAGTGTTTATAAGTGTGCAATACACCTTCATGATCATGCTTTTTTTACTTATTTTGTTTTATGTACCTGTTAAATACCATCGATGTTGATCCAACTCTGTGGCGGCTAGTACACAGGCCGAAGTTCATAACGCGTAGTTATATGAAGTACCAAGCGAATAGATTTTCATTTTCCACGAAAAAGTACGAAGACCGTATGGTAACACAAAATAGCGGTGTATGCATGAGAGCAATTACAAAATTTAGAGCGAGTGATAAGGATAAAAATTTTGAGGAAGCAGGAACAACGTATTACAGAGTTATTCAACAAACACTTGAGTTGGATTACACTGACTTCAAACAAGCAGTTTTTTATTGTGATTGGGTAAAGGTCGAGGATAAGGACAATGGTTGCAAAATAGATCCCATTTCAAACCTGATCATGTAAATTTAGCGAAATTGAAGAACAAAAATAACGTGAATGACGAGCCATTTATTCTTGCATCAGAAGCGAGTCAAGTTTTCTACTCAAAAGATTTAAAAAATAACGGATGGTCTGTGGTCTTGCATACACCAAAACGGTTGACTACAAATGTGGATGACATTGAGTTCCCTACCGTATATCAATCAGCTTTTGAAGAGAATGAAAAATTAGAAGACCTTACCAAATCCATATGTTAACTTATTAGTATTCGTACATCACAAGATTGTGTGTCTGTATATTTATAATTGCACGATTGTGTGTATGTATGGTTTTGAATATTTTATACATGTTTTTGATTTTCCTGGTTGTTTTGCAAGTTATAATTTGCAAAATCTCTGTATTCTTTTCTCTGTTATGATGCTATATTATATTTTGATCTTTTAAGGATTTGTTGGGTGATTAAGCACCAAGTTGTAGGAAGAAAGTCATAGGGTTTTGAGCATAACTAAGGGGAGACATATATCCCTCGCATATATATTGCTAATTTAACTCAGCATCATATAATGCTGCATTAATATAACATTTTGTTAATATTTTTTCCTTCAGACCAAACTTTTGAGACAGTGTCCTTGGTTTAATTGTTTTTTCCAACTTTGTCTTTTTAACTAGTCCACTCTAAATAATTCGAGTATATATGCACGTGCATGTGGACTAGCATTTAGTCACTTTATAAGTCTTGACATTTATTCCACCATTTTCAAATGAGAGTTATTTTACTCCCTTCATTATAATTTATTTGATAATAGTTAAACTTGTTACTGTTGGCTCAAATATTAATTATTTTTTCTTATAGACATTACCTATTTATGTGTTATCATCCATAAATAAATATAAACTCCCTTGATTTATAAAATAGAAAAGTTATCAATTTTCTAAGTAAAATAATAACTGATTTTGACATCATTGATAAATGAGAAATGTTAGTTTTATAAAAGAGGAAATAAAGTTTTGTTATAAACTTTGATTGCAAATTTTTGGATGGTTTAACTTTCTCCTATTTCATTACATAATAAAACACCCAATCTTTACACACAGTATTACACATCTCAATCGAAGGATAGAGATGCATTTAATCATATCATTCACTATCATTCTCCAAAGTACTTCATAATTCTCTTATTTTGTATATTCTTTACCTATCATTCTACAAATTTCCATCATTTAATTATTACATACTTCTATTACACAATCCTAACATACCTCTAGATTATAGGGATTTAGATATATGCTCATGTTTCTAAATAATTGTTTTGCTTTCAACTTTTAGCACTTTCAAATTATTTTAAGCTTGAAATAGTTTAGCTTAAAGTTAAATTTATTTCCAACAAAAAAAAGCTCTTCCTTGTTTCTACGTATTCATTTTCACAGCAGACGTAAGCTTTACTTTTGGTTTACCTTTTCTGAAATCTAAAGTAGAGCACATAAATCACTCACTTGCTTATAATAGTGGGTTCAAAATGTGCAAGAACGGAGAATTCCTTATTTTTCTAACATTAATAACGTGACCTTAGGACGCAAATAGTTTGTCACTTTCTAGTGTAGCACGTTGGCATCAAATGTGATTAATATTCATATTATTGCACCAACTGTAAATAAACAACAATAGTACAACATCCTACTGGTTCAGATCTGGAATTTACCTACAGTTAAAATAGGCACTTACCACTTTCCAGTACTAATTAAAATCAAAAACAGAAAAGTGGATGAAAAGTAGAAGAAACTTACCCCTCTAGGTTTCATTCAAAAAAGAAAAAAGAAAAACAAACACAATGAATGCCAAAATACAAATACATGTACCCCTGCACCAAAACACAAATGCATAACTAACTAAATTGGTTCACTTGAACTAAATTTATAGTCAAATTTGGTTTATTTAGTTTATAGACTAGTATAACGTCTATGAAAGGCCCTCGTGTTGAATATGCGCTTATATGATTTTTGTTTGATGATAATAAACATATATATATTCATTTAAATGTATTTGTTAATGTACTATTTTATTTTTCATAGATTAAATAAATATTTGCTGAATAAAATTAAATACACAGAATTTGAATTCAAACAGAAATTTTATTCAAACAAATATTTATTACAATTTTGAACAGTACAAATTCAAGCTCTCACTATACATATACAATTTTGATTGTAATTACATCATAATTCAATTTACACAAATGCCTCACTACATATCACTCACACTCATAGTTTATCTTCAATTACATTCCAGTTATAATCCATCATCTGAGAAATCTGCAAAAATATTCACTAACGCAGTAAAATTGGAAAATAAATATTTTTGCAATATAAAATGAAATATGATTTTTGAAAATATGATTTGCCTCAGTTATTTGGGTTGTTCATCATCATTCACATTTGAATTCATCATACACGAACAATGTGACATGCACAGTGTATCACTGTACATGCCAGAAGGCCATGCACATCGATTTACACTTGATAAGGCTACAGGGACAGGTGAGCACAGGTCAAACCTAAATGAAAAGACGGGTTCAACTCACGTGTAATATATTTAAAATCACGTCACGAGCATAAGGTCAAACCCGAGTTTTGAAACTGGATTCAACTCAAGTGAAATTTCAAAAATCAACATGAAATGGTCAAAAACCAAAATCAGTTACTCAATGCATGCAACATGGTGGGCAACACAAGTGCAACAGAATATCAACTGGGAGCAACAAAACATCAAACTGACTGAATACAAATGCCAGACCAAGCTGCTACAAAATGCACATGTGCAGACTCGACTACAAGAGCACCACAAGTGCATAACTCAGACCAACAGCTACATGAAGCAAAACCAAAGCCAAGACTACAGTGATACAAGTATAGGAAGTAGTTCAATACTCAAGATAACATGAAGTGGACAACACTGACTCAAGTACACAAACAACAAGCAGCAGTGTGCAAGTGCATACACAAAGAGGCAACAAAGGTCAAGGACCAAGTAAAGCATGTACGTGTGTATGAAAACCAAAGTCAACAGCAAATACAAGTTGTACAAGATAACAATAACAATGAAAATCAGATTATTGTGCAACAAGGTCAGAACCAAGGCAACAGAGACCAAGCAATGAACAACAGAATGCATCCAGACAACAAAGTAACTCAAGCAAGTGCAGTGTACATGCAATGCAATGTACATGAATACAACTACAGGTGAACAGAAGACAATTGAACAACTACAAGGTCAGGGAAGCAACAAGAATACCAGAGACTACAAATAATGCAAGTGCAGACAAAATGCCACCAAGTAAAAAAATGATCAGAACTTCAACCAGACAGTACAGATCAAATACAAGACCAAATACACAAGTTCACATGTATGCAGCGACACAGCAAGTTTTGAACAAGAAGTCCAGTGATGCAAACAATAAATAGCATGGCAATGTCGAATGCATGAACAAGTGAAGCATTTGTGTCAAAGCAGAGAAAATGTCAACATGAAGTGAATCAAGTTCAGGTCAGATCAATCAGTAGTATGAAAATGAAGAATCAACATAAAAGCTTATGTATGAAGACCAAATGAGAGACCAAGTTCATATGTACAACAGACAAGCACTGAAACACAAAGATGGCCAGAAAATCAAAGTCGTAATTCACAGTGAAGTCGAAGATGACGGAAGATTAACAGTGCAGAGATGACCAAGTCAGAAATCAAGTGTGTGTTTTTTGAAAAAGTCAAAGAAAACTAAAAGAGGAAAGTCTTTGCCGTATTAATCAAGGCAATCGAACGTTTCATAATCAAAGCCGTGCGCATCAGGCAATCGAGAATTAGGAAAGTGTAAATGAATACGAACGTATTAAAGGAAATCGAATTCATATAAACACATCACCCAAGTTCATCATCATAGGCAAGCGATCAGAAAATCGAACTCAAGCAATCAATTGAGAAACCAAAAAGTACGAACAACATACCAAGAAATTTTCTCAGACGATCGCCAGAGAAGCAAAGATCATCAACTAGAGATAAATCAGATCGCAAATTCCAAAAGCCCTAAAACTTCGTAAACCCTAGTCGCAAGCAAAGAGAAGGTCGAGTATGATCAATATCTTCTTCAGAGACAATTAAGAGCCTCGATCGAAACCCCAATTTGACAAAGAAATCCGAGAATTCAACGCCGCCATTTTTCTCAAAGAAAATAGAAGAGGATCGGGTGAAAGAATAGAAAAGGGGCCGGCCTTGTTAAAAGGGGAATTGTTTTTTTTTAAGTATTTATTCTGTATTTTTATTAAGGGTGTTTATTTGTTTTTAGTTTTATTTTCTTTTCGAATCAAATTTTGGTAAATCACCACCTAGGTTGTAGGCAGTGTCAGATTGTCTAGTTAGAATTAGTTCAGTGAGCAGGGTGTGCGAGTTTGCAAAACTCTATAGGCGGTAGCAGGGTGTGCGAGTCTGTTAGAGTGTTTGTAAGCGGGAGACTATTTAATTCTAATAGAAATCTGGGAATGCATCAGTAGGCAGGGGTTTCCGAAGTTGGGTAAATTTTGTGTGTGATTTACTTTTTAGCATATTTATTTCTCTGCAGTTTGTTTTTGCGTTTAACTCGAGAAAATTTGCTATAACCCTATTCAACCCCCTCTAGAGTTGATCTAGATCCTACAAGTGGTATCAGAGCACGGTATTTTTCTTTAACTCTAGAGTCATGAATCCATCAAATAATGCTTTTTCCGAGGGGCAATCTATTGCTAGGCCACCCATGTTTAATGGGAATGATTATGCTTATTGGAAAGTTAGGATGGGTATTTATCTTAGTTCTGTTGATTATTATGTTTGGGACATTATTGAAACTGGCTATAAATCTCCCACTATAACCATTGGTGATACTGAGATTCCTAAACCTAAGGATAGGTGGGATGCTAACGATAAGAAATTAAAAACTACAAATGCTAAAGCCATGAATGCTTTGATCTGTGCTCTTGATAAGAATGAATTTAATAGAATTTCTCATTGTAAAACTGCACAGGAAATTTGGCATACCTTGGAGGTGACACATGAAGGAACTTCTCAAGTCAAGGAGTCTCGTCTAGCCCTATTCAGCAATGAATACGAGAACTTTGTGATGGACGAAGGCGAGAGCATAAAGGACATGTTTGGACGCTTTTCAACTTTGGTGTACAATGCTAGAGCGCTTGGGAAGGTATTCACTGAGGTAAAGCTTGTGAGGAAGGTGCTACGAGTTTTACCAATGAACCTTGAGGCAAAAGTCACGGCAATACAAGGATCGAAAGATCTGAGTAAACTAAGCATGGAGGAGTTGATCGGCAACTTGATCACATATGAGCTTGAGCTAAAAGCAAATGAGGAACGCAACAACTCTGAATCAAAAAAGAAGACGATTGCCTTAAAGAGCAAAGAAGAGAACGATCCAATTAAAGAGCTTGCAATGGCTGTCAATAATCTTAGAAACTGGTCAAGATTCAAGCCACGCAAGAAGAAAACAAATGGTAATAGGTCAACTGACAATTCTGATAATGAATCGACGTGCTTTAACTGAAACAAGCCTGGCCACTTCAAACAACTATGCCCACTTCTCAAAAACAACAGAGGAAAGAAAAAGAAGAAGAAGGCCTTTGCAGCGACTTGGGATGATGAAGAAGGAGAAGAAGTTTCGAATAGTAGCTCAGAGGAGGCTAACTTGTGTCTTGTGGAGAAATTAGATTCAGAAGCAAGCTCAGAGGAATCTAGTGAGGGAGGTGACTATTCTTATAAAGAACTTGTTTTTATGTGTCTTGATCTTACTAAAGAAGTTGATTCTCTTGAATCTAAAATTGAAAAACTGAAATCTGATAGGAGAGAACTTGCTCAAGAATATTTTAGGTTAGAAACTGAACTTGAAATATTCAAAACCTAGAATGTAAAAAATATAAAATTTTAGATTCAGAATTATCAAGACTTAAGAATAGCTCTGAGAATTTTGAAAAAGAAAACTTGAGTCTTAAGGAAATCATTGACACTAGGAAAAAGGATTTTATAAATAGATGCACCTCAGTTGTAACTGTAAACACAACACTCAAAACCAAAGTCCAAAATCTTGATAAATCTTTGAAAAACTTTTCAAGAGGAGAAAAATCATTCAACATGTTATTGGGAAATCAAATTTTTGCTAACAACAGAAAAGGTTTAGGCTTTGGGAAAACACAAGTTGATGATAAAGCAAAAGATAAGAGTGTCTTTGCTAGATGTGAAATAATTGGACATCGTGTTGAAAATTGTAGTCATAGGAACAAGAACACAAAATTTATACAAGTTTGGGTTCCTAAGAATTCTACAAACAAATTTCATGTCTATTGGAACAAGAATGAAATGACAAAACAAGTTTGGGTTCCAAAGGGTTTGTTTATTCACAATGCTTCAGCCACTAACAATCATGGACCTATAAAAACAAATAGGTCACAAAAATCTTTCATCGTGTAGGTATGGTGGCGGGCTAAGGAACAACAACAGTGTTCTCTGGATTTTGGCTGTTCCAGAAACACAACGGGCAACAAAGCAAAATTCCTTAGCCTAGTACAAAGGTGACAGAATCACAATGGGCAACCACAAAAAATTATCGTAAAGCTCAAACAGGTGAAGGTATATTTATTTGATCGATATATTAAATGCGATAATATGCACCGTATTCTGAATGAAATCAGCCAATATTGAGATGTTGTAAAGATGATGATTTTGATTCTGACTTGTTCAACATAGTTGGCCAATTATATTCTCTAGATTCTTGGATTAACTTCATATATATTTGTTTGAATAAAATTCAAAAGAATGCTGTTAAAAATTGGGTTTGAGTTTTTTATGCACTCTTCATGGTCTGGTCCATCAAATTTAGTTAGTGATAATTTTTAAGTGAAAAAGAAATTCAGATGCAGATTGCACTGGTAATCTAGTTGATAGAAAACTTACTAGTTGAACGTGATTTATGGTGAGACATTTAGTAACTGCATCGTTTTCAAAAAAATATCTGCATATTTTTCATTACAAATAATTTTCAAATAGCAGAATTTTTTTCTCATATAACCCCTTCAAGAAAATTATTTTTTGACCATATTTTCAGATTAGTCATTTTTATTTGATTTTAAATGACAAATTTTGACTAATCCGACTCCCTACTAATTATCAAAAAGATAAATAGTGATTGAAAAGGTGATAAGTGTTGATATTTAACATTCATTACTCAAGACAGTATATTTGAAAATTTTCTTTAGGAATTCAAACAAGAGTTATAAAACTTTTTGTTGGGTAAAGATTCCATGACCATTTCTATATCTATCATATTTCTATCGACCATTATTTTTCAAAAATTCAATATAGTTTGTCGATATGTGGTACTATAATCAGGGACATCTTTTTCTCATTTCAATTTTTTTAAAATAAATAAATATCCAAAGTATTCACTCTCATTTAAAAGTCCTCACGGTTATGCATGGGTGAATTACTTGGATTTTTGATTATGTGATTCCATGCTCATTTAAAAGTCCTTACGGTTATGCATGTATGGAACGCATATCAAAATTAATTGATTAAATAGACAAGTTGATTTTAATCCCATTTAAAGTCCTCACGGTCATGCATGGTTAGAAGATACTTGATTTCATTTTTTAAAATTAAATTGGAATACTACTAATCTCATTTAAAAGTCCTAACGGTTATGCATGATTAGTAGATATTCAAATTCCTGATATAATTGTACCACAAGTTGATATAATTGTATGATTTTATATTAGAACATCATTTCCATCATTCTAAAAGTGGAATATGCGCCTAACAAGGGTAGTTATGATTTTTGTTTGATTTTTATTGAAGTTTAATATTTATATTCAATTTGAGTTTCAATGTTGGATTAATATTGATCACTTTATCTCTATTTTCTCTAACACTCTTATTCTTTTGCTGATAACAAAAGGGGGAGAGAAAGGTTAAGATTTTGTCAAATAAAATCAAACAAATGTCAAATAATTTTCCATTTGCATCTAGGCTCATTTGTATATTTTTATTAGTATGCATATATGTAGGGGGAGCATCATGCAGAGAGGAAGCATTTAAATAGGGGGAGCAATTAGAGTATATCATTGATCAAATACATTTAACACAATCAAAATCTTAAATATATGTTTGTTATCATCAAAAGGGGGAGATTGTTGAATATGCGCTTATATGATTTTTGTTTGATGATAATAAACATATATATATTCATTTAAATGTATTTGTTAATGTACTATTTTATTTTTCATAGATTAAATAAATATTTGCTGAATAAAATTAAATACATAGAATTTGAATTCAAACAGAAATTTTATTCAAACAAATATTTATTACAATTTTGAATAGTACAAATTCAAGCTCTCACTATACATATACAATTTTGATTGTAATTACATCATAATTCAATTTACATAAATGCCTCACTACATATCACTCACACTCGTAGTTTATCATCAATTACATTCCAGTTATAATCCAGCATCTGAGAAATCTGCAAAAATATTCACTGACGCAGTAAAATTGAAAAAGAAATATTTTTGCAATATAAAATGAAATATGATTTTTGAAAATATGATTTGCCTCAGTTATTTGGGTTGTTCGTCATCATTCACATCTGAATTCATCATACACGAACAATGTGACATGCACAGTGTATCACTGTACATGCCACAAGGCCGTGCACATCGATATACACTTGATAAGGCTACAGGGACAGGTGAGCACAGGTGAAACCCAAATGAAAAGCCGGGTTCAACTCACGTGCAATATATTAAAAATCACGTCACGAGCACAAGGTCAAACCCGAGTTTTGAAACTGGATTCAACTCAAGTGAAATTTCAAAAATCAACATGAAATGATCAAAAACCAAAATCAGTTACTCAATGCATGCAACATGGTGGGCAACACAAGTGCAACAGAATATCAACTGGGAGCAACAGAACATCAAACCGACTGAATACAAATGCCAGACCAAGCTGCTACAAAATGCACATATGCAGACTCGACTACAAGAGCACCACAAGTGCACAACTCAGACCAACAGCTACATGAAGCAAAACCAAAGCCAAGACTACAGTGATACAAGTACAGGAAGTAGTTCAGTACTCAAGATAACATGAAGTGGACAGCACCGACTCAAGTACACAAACAACAAGCAGCAGTGTGCAAGTGCATACACAAAGAGGCAACAAAGGTCAAGGACCAAGTAAAGCATGTACATGTGTATGAAAACCAAAGTCAACAGCAAATACAAGTTGTACAAGATAACAGTAACAATGAAAATCAGATTATTGTGCAACATGGTCAGAACCAAGGCAACAGAGACCAAGCAATGAACAACAGAATGCATCCAGACAACAAAGTAACTCAAGCAAGTGCAGTGTACATGCAATGCAATGTACATGAATACAACTACAGGTGAACAGAAGACAATTGAACAACTACAAGGTCAGGGAAGCAACAAGAATACCAGAGACTACAAATAATGCAAGTGCAGACAAAATGCCACCAAGTAAACAAATGATCAGAACTTCAACCAGACAGTACAGATCAAATACAAGACCAAATACACAAGTTCACATGTATGCAGTGACACATCAAGTTTTGAACAAGAAGTCCAGTGATGCAAACAGTAAATAGCATGGCAATGTCGAATGCATGAACAAGTGAAGCATTTGTGTCAAAGCAGAGCAAATGTCAACACGAAGTGAATCAAGTTCAGGTCAGATCAATCAGTAGTATGCAAATGAAGAATCATCATAAAAGCTTATGTATGCAGACCAAATGAGAGACCAAGTTCATATGTACAACAAACAAGCACTGAAATACAAAGATGGCCAGAAAATCAAAGTCGTAATTCACAGTGTAGTCGAAGATGACAGAAGATTAACAGTGCAGAGATGACCAAGTCAGAAATCAAGAGTGTGTTTTTTGGAAAAATCAAAGCAAACTAAAAGAGGAAAGTCTCTGCCGTATTAATCAAGGCAATCGAACGTTTCATAATCAAAGCCGTGCGCATCAGGCAATCGAGAATTAGGAAAGTGTAAATGAATACGAACGTATTAAAGGAAATCCAATTCATATAAATACATCACCCAAGTTCATCATCATAGGCAAGCGATCAGAAAATCAAACTCAAGCAATCAATTGAGAAACCAAAAAGTACGAACAACATACCAAGAAATTTTCTCAGACGATCGCCAGAGAAGCAAAGTTCATCAACCAGAGATAAATCTGATCGCAAAATCGAGAAGCCCTAAAACTTCGTAAACCCTAGTCGCAAGCAAAGAGAAGGTCGAGAACGATCAATATCTTCTTCAGAGACAATCAAGAGCCTCAATCGAAACCCCAATTTGACAAAGAAATCCAAGAATTCAACGCCGCCATTTTTCTCAAAGAAAATAGAAGAGGATCGGGTGAAAGAATAGAAAAGGGGCCAGCCTTGTTAAAAGGGGAATTGTTTTTTTTAAGAATCTATTCTTTATTTTTATTAAGGGTGTTTATTTGTTTTTAGTTTTATTTTATTTTCGAATCAATTTTTGGTAAATCACCACCTAGGTTGTAGGTAGTGTCAGATTGTCTAGTTATAATTAGTTCAGTGAGCAGCGTGTGCGAGTTTGCAAAACTCTATAGGCGGTAGCAGGGTGTGCGAGTCTGTTAGAGTGTTTGTAAGCGGGAGACTGTTTAATTCTAATAGAAATCTGGGAATGCAACAGTAGGCAGTGGTTGCCGAAGCTGGGTAAATTTTGTGGGTGATTTACTTTTCAGCATATTTATTTCTCTACAGTTTGTTTTTGCGTTTAACTCGAGAAAATTTGCTATAACCCTATTCACCCCCCCTCCTCTAGGGTTAATCTAGATCCTACACCTCCTTTTTATGCTTGTACAGTGGAAGGTAAATCAGGTTTATCTAACTACGGCTTCTAGATCAACTTTCTGTCGTGATTAATGGAAGGTAAATGACTGAAGGTTTTTTTTATTTAGTTGCTTTGTTTAAGATTTTGGAAATTACTTTGACTTTGAAGCTTCTTAAATATTTGATTGTTCTACAATAATGAAACTGGCTTTTGCAGATCGTTTGATGCTTAGATTCATTACTTGCTGTACATCTTCACTTCCTGTGCAGGTTTGAACCAAAAGAAAAACAAAATTTCCATGTCAGAAAATCCAACATATTCACATTCGTCATGTTCAGAGGCGAAGAAAGTTGATCAAAACTTACTTGGTATTCCGGTCTCAGATAACGTTGGAAAATCGCCACTACGCTTGGTGAACTAGTAAGAGCTCATGTGCCGATATCATATTTAAGTTGGGATAAAGTACCTGTAATATATAAGGACAACGTTTGGAACGAATTGGTGGTAAGTAAATATTTTTTCCATCCATTTTTAATTACCTATCCATTTAAAATTTAACTTAGTTATCCACTTTGTGTTGCTTTTTTAATATTTCAGGGACCTTATATCCTTTTGCTTATATTATGTGTAACAAGACAATATTTAAGTTTGACATAAAAGTATGAAAAAACTGGACATGAGATTTCATTTTTCATTGATTTATTTTTTATTTACGGTTTCAGTTCTTTTGGAGTTCAGCTTTGTAAAGATTCAAATATTAATATAATTTTTTATTAATTTTCTGAAGTAGTTATGTCACCTACCGGAACAATTTGCTGAGTTTCCTGTATAATTGGTTTCTCTTATTACATTATTAAAAGCTTCGTAAGGATTTTGTGCTTATAATGTAAGTAGTTTCTGTAGTGCAAAAAACGATTTAGATTTAAAATTGTGAATCTTTAGATATTCATGATTCTAAATGTGCATATCCTGTTTAGTCAACTCTTTGTGCTTATATAATGTAAGTAATTCCTTATTTAGTCACTTGCAGAATTCCATGTCGATAGCAAGCAATGATAAATATACATAGCCAAAATATAACTTCAAATGGAAGAGAGAAAAAATTCCTATCTGCTTAAGAACACAGTAAAATCTCCTTGAAAGGCTGCTTTATTTTTACGCCCGTAGAAAATTCTTGTGTTTACCTAAAGCTATTTGGTCTGCATGTTAGTACAAATAATTCTTCTTCATTTTGAATGCTGCATTCATTTATGCGATAAAAGGTTAATGTAATTGTAAATTACAATATGATATGAATAATGCCAACACAGATTAATAAATTAAGAAAGGAGGTAGGACTATCTTCTCTGGATATATTATCAATATATCCAGTCCACACCCTTTAAGGCTCTTGTAATTTCTTAGGTATTTGCAAAAATTTCAGCATTTGAATGATATCCAACTTTATGTGTACTATTTTACAAAGTATTCATTTTCACTTTTCTTTCCGCATGAATTGAAGTATCTAAACTTCCAGTGAACAAGTTGAGTTATTTTTGCAGAAAATTTATGAGCTCGATCCACTTTCAAAGTAAATGTTTTTTTAAAGAGAATGGTCGAGGCTTTTAGGAGATACAAGAAAAACCTGAGAGTAGATTATTATGACACTTTCAAAAATGACGAAGAACGGTTGAAAAAATGTCCACCTACAGTTGCTCAAGAAGATTGGGAACAGTTCATAAAAAATGAAGCAACGTCTGAAGCGAGCAGAAGAATGGAGATAGCAAAAAGAACATAGCATTGCTCAGTTATGGTCACCATGCAGGACGTAAAAGTCACGCTAAAATAGAACAAGAAATGGTAATTTATATCCATTTTCATTCATATGCTTTAGTATTCATTGTATCTACATTCTACATGCATACATCTACATGTGTACAAACATCAACTATTTCAATCAAATTTGTACTTGTATTGCAGATCGCTGCTAGTCCATCAACAAATATCAGTCGTCGTCAAGTATGGGAGAAGACACACAGGAAAAAAGATGGTAGCATATCAGATGCCACTTCTTCATCCTTTGTAAGTTAAACAAATACTAATCAGATGCTAAAATATGCGTATGCCACTTCTTCATACTTATAACAAATACTAACTTGCATATTCTTTAAAATCCCTTCTTCATATAAGTATTATCATATTTCAGGATCAAATTGCGAAAGCGAAGGAAAAGATCACTGATAGTGATGAAGAAAAATTGACAGTGGATGAAGACATCTTATCACAAGTGCTTGGTAAGGATGCAAGGGGTAGGAGCCGTAGTGTTGGGACCGTTATACCAAAGACTAAAGTTAAGTCTTGTGCCATTGCACAGAAACGACTCAGACATGTTCACGGAGAGCATGATGAGTTGAAAATGAAGGTGGGAAGTTTGGAGGGTACAGTGGGAAATTTGTCTGGGCAAATGGAGGTTCTGATCAACATGGTGGGAAACATCGAACAGGGAATTCGCGCACCGGTCAATTCTTCTGATGGAGGACGCGCCACACAATTCAATGCTCCTGAATTCATTGCTTCGCAGTTCCAGAATTCGACCGATGTATCGAACAATCAAAGATGTGAAATCCTCAACTCTGATTTAGACATAATAGCAAAAGGTATTTATTACAAGATTTCTATTTTTAGTTGCTTTCAAGCAGATATTTTGTTGGATAGATCTAAATATATTTATTGCAACAGGTACTGTATGCCGAGATTCTACGTCTTCCAAAATCTATGGGAAATCTGTACCACACACACATGAAAAAGTGGTGTTGGACAACATACTGCTACCAGATGAGAGAACAAGCAAAATAAATCATCAATTTGTAGAGACCTTTGCTGAAGTTGGAGCGGGTGGGTATGTGTGTCATCCAAAAGGTCTTATTCAATTTCTTTAGACGTTGGAGCAGGTATATTTTCTGTTTATGTTAATATTTTACTATGTATTGTTTTTTGAAACCTCTTCCACTATATACATGACATGTCACATGTATATTTTCTTCCTTTCCTAATTGGCACCATCTAAATATTTTTCCATTTCAAACTTGGTGTTAAATTTGTTAAATCTTAGAAACCTAATATAGAAGGCTGTGAAGGATTTCTTCAACTTTCTCCTACTGTATGGGAATACCGACGTGTTTAGCTGTCATGTGTATAATTGAACCATATATGAATTTTTTTTTGCTGGTTTCGCATATTTAATTTGGCTATGGGTGTTTTATATGTCCAGGTTTGGATTTTCAGTGAGGATGGATAAATTGATATTTCTGATGGTTGGAGAAATGGTAATGGGTGAAGAAATAAAAGACAGTAGAAGTGGAGAAGTGGATAGTGAAGCAAAAGCAAAAGGTGAGTGAGTATGGTAGTTTGCACGGTTGTGTTGATGAGATAATGAAGGGAGAGCAGTAGTGGTTGAAGATAGAGGGGGTAGAAGTGTAGGCAGAAGTGATGGTTGCTCTGATGGTGGTGAATGGCAATGGAAGTGAGAGTTGAAAGATGGTGATATGTGGTCAGAGATAAAGTAGGGGTGACGAAGTGTGTTTTGGGTAGTTGAAATGTGAAGTTGTTAGTTTTAGTGAAGGTAATTTGGAAGTGAAGTGGTGATTTTTCAAGTTGTGAAAGAAATGTTGGGAAGTTAGTTAGGTGATTAAATGTGAGATGTTGCACAAAGGTAGTTTGAAGGATGGGTGGAACAACAATGTTCAGGGATGATTCATGATGTACAATCAGGTGAATGGCATAATGCACAGTTGTATGTATTTGAGGTATAAGTTGAGTGATGGAAATAAGGCAGTTAGATGTTGTTAGCATGTAAGTGGAAGTGAAACAGTGAAGTGGCAGTGGGAAGATGAAGGAAAGTGTATTGTGAAGCAGAGTTTGTAGGCCGTGGAGGATATGTGCAAGTAGAGGAAAGTTACAGCATGCAGAAGTTTGTTGATGGCAATGGGCAATGTGATGAAGTTTGGAAATGTGTTGAATTATGTTTGATGATGGAGCGTATGGGTGATGAAGTAGATATGTTGAGGAATTGATGTATAGGGTGGCAGATCAGTATGTTATGTGGTGGAAGGATATGTAGCAGTTAATATGAAGTGTGATAGATGACAGGGAAGATGCTGTTGAAGTTTGAGGTAGACTTGCTTTTGGGGATGGTCGGCAGATGGTGGCTTGTTAGAGGAGATGGCAGTGCAAGTCAGCAGGCAAGGTGATGAGTTGAAAGCAAGAGGTGAGGAGTTGAAATAGTTTTGGGCAGTGGCAAGTTTGATGTTGAAACAGTTGTCGTATTGTGGTACGGTGGTATGCAGGCAATTGTTAGTGAACTGAAGTTGTTTGACAGAGTTAAGTTATAGTGAACTGAAGTGGTATGTCACAGTGACGGGTATAATAACATTGTGGGTTTTCAGGTTGGAAGGGTGGAGATAGAAATAGTTTATGAATAATCTTAGCAATTGACTTGGAACAATGTTTAATAAATGGGGGGAGATGGATCATAAATCAAGGAGATGATGAGAGAATCATCTTTTAACTCTTATAATGATTAATTAGTTAATCAAACTAAAAAAAGAAGATGGAAATACACACATTAGCACCATTTCTACAAAGAAATGATCAATAATTTATACTGCTAAGTTAATTTTACACATGGAATTTCAAAAACTAACCTTTATATAGTAACATTGCTATCTTTTCGGTGATAACTCTTTAAATAGCATTTAGCTACTTGTTTAGTTAAACGATTACTGCCTTTGTATAAAGGTTGAGCCACCCCTGATTCATGACTAATTGGTTTTCTTTTTGTAGGATGGAATGCTTGCATAGCATTAGTGTGCGGAAACTGCGTTGTTTGGATAGAAACTCGTCTGATTTTTTAGTAATAAAATTGTAGAATATATTCCGTAGTGACGCCAGAGATAAGAATGCAGCTTAGTGATTATGCTTCTTGTTTATTTATTTAAGTTTCAAGTTGTTGAGCTGTAGTCCAAGCCTCCTAGGACAAATACTGATATATATTTTCTTTCCAGATTTACAATCAAACTTTTTAAAGAGATTAGCAGAGTCAATGTATTAGATAAATATCTGCAATTTCAAGTATTTTAGGTCATTACTTGTGCTACGTGCTGTTTAATTAATAAATCTTAAACTTTAGAAAGGAATTTCCCAAGATCAGGATAAGTTAGGAGCTATTTATTAAAAATACAACTATAATTTAAAAAGAGGGCATCTATTTCTACCATCATGTCCATTTCTCAGATGCTATACTATAAGGGAAATAATGAGACTGTAAAAGTCGGGTGAAGTGAGTACGATTTATGCTAAAACACCATCTTATAACACCCCACCAGCAATAAATAGCAGTATACATTGAAACGTGATGCAAGAAGTATTACTTTGTCATATTTTTTGTCCAAATGGCATGGGTTGCTCAATATATGTTTCATGTTCCGTTGGCACTATTTTGTTGGATCTTAAGTTTCATGTCTATGCGTGACCACCTTTATAAAAAAAATCCCCTTATATCAACCTATTTTTTCTTAAGTTTAAACTTAGAACAAAAAAGTTCATATTAATACAAATGACGATTCAATCGGGATTACATAATAATACATCATATAATAAACAAAAGAGACAACTTGACTGACAAGACTTCAGGCCATCAAAGAAAATAAGTAATTGACCTAATTTGATATGATCAAATGTACCTTAAAATCAAGTGAAATTAACAGCTGAGTGGATCCATTGTATGTGTATTCTATAATAATAATTGCACTCTCATGTTGATTGCCAGTGAGTTATTCTATCTTTATACTCATACAATAGTTTAAGAACAGAGCACAACTTAGAAAACAAACTTATAAGCATACAATTAATTTCATTATCATATATGCACGCAATAATAGTTTTTAATATACGAAGAAAAATTAGCAAATAAAAATCATAGCTTTATTTCAGAACTCAATGATAAAATCATTTTCAGTTGCAGCATATTATAGTTATGGATACCAATATTGTTTAAACCTTTTGATGCAGAGTGGATTAGAACTACACTAGTACAAATTTGATAGGTTTGAATTGAATTTTTTACATCATTGTTTGCTAAAAGACTAGCCGTTAAACCCAACTAGAGATACTTGAATTTAGGTATAAGTGTTTCATTTTCCATTGCATGAAAATGAAAGTGCCTATCTTCTATGTGGATGTAGCTCAAGAGGTTCTGCTGCAGCCGTTATCACTCACCACTTTCATTGTTTGCTTGCTTTCTTTTTTGCAGTGCCACCAAGTGCATCATTTTTGTTATTTCATGTAACGACATAGTTTATAGTTATGCTTAACATAATTTATAGTTATGCTTATATTTTGCAGTGTAAAAGGGATGGACTTGATCACTTGAAGCTCAGGCTCAGCTATGGAAACTTGGAAATTTCAATCTCCAAACTATTTGTATTAAGTTATTCATGTGTTATTAAACTATAAATGTAATTAAATGATTTAAGTTATTCATGTGTTATTAAACTATTAAGTTACACATATGGATTTAACCCAACGGATTTGATGGTCGTTAAGGAAGAAAGTCCGAAGAGATGGTTACTAGGATTGGAGATCGATTAGACTTGAAACAATGAACTATAGTTGAATGGATTCAGATGAAAAACGTTCAAAATATGGCTAAGTATGGAACTAGCACTCCCTTAGAAGAGGGATCGGATCGGAATATTTACGCTACAAGAAATGATTGGAATAGAGGTATCGGAGTAGAGGGATCGGATTAAACAGGATGCACACAACACAACTCAATAATGATCGCTCCATAACTCAACAACCACGATGCGGATTTAAGTGAAACTTTGGAAACAAGAAGAATGGACCCTAGGGAGTCAACCGTAGGGATCGCCCAACAAATAGAGCATGTTGGATGGATCGACCCTCTTACATCCATTTAGGGATAAGCTATAATCAGCTTTCACGGCATATTGCAACAAAGATCAATTAATCACTCAACATCTACAGATTCAATTGATTTGAAACTTAGAGTACAAGCATATTACTACATAAGTAACACCCCATAGGGATCCCAGCCTATAACGACCCACTATTTTGCACTATTCAAATTCGACAATAAGTAAAACATGTCAAGCTTGAATAGTTCAAAACAATAGATTGTAAATAAAGTAGGAGCAAATGAAATCAAACCACAGAATCACAAACATAGAAATCAGAATACTCGTAGCGGAATTTAAAAATAACTTAGTGGTTCATGAAGCCACTATCAATAGTCTCAAAATAAGTATAAAGTACAAAGTCTTAAAACTGAATATACTTTGAAATCTCCACAGGAACTCTCAATCATGCATTGTCTTGATTAAAAAGGTTAAAATAAGGACTGAACAAAAACTTGACGGAAGCTTGAAAAGAGATGATCTGCTGAAGTCCTAGCTCCGGAAGTGAAGTCTGAACTGAAACTCAGGCTGACCTGAGCGTAAAATAAAACATAACACTCGAGTCAGGACATACATACTTATACAGTGTAAGATAATTCAAGTGAACTGTAATAAAGTACAAGTAACTTAAAGGATGCTTGGGACCGCCCATCCTCTAAGGATCCGTTAAACTATTTACTATGTAGTAATATTTTGCTATATAATAGTGTCTATTAGTAAAATAAACTTACTTTTAAATAGCGTTAAGGGGTTACCCATATAACCCTTACCACATAATAGTCCCAGTAGTCAATCTAGTATCAGCGCATCTCCAGATCGGGAGACTACCCTAAATACTCCATGGGCTACGGGAGAAAACAAACTCGTATAAGGCTCGCTATGGTAGGTGACACGGCACAACTAGACAATGCCAAGGTAGATATACCAATTATGCTTTCGGACTGATGGTAACGCGTAGCGCGCAGCTACCGCCCACCTCGAACAACACTCCCCAATAAAAGGTGCGCACCAAACAATCACAAAAGTAATAGAATGGCATACGAAGAAGTGCGTCCGATCAGAGGTGCTACCTCATTAATCCGTCGATCGCTCCTGTTTAAGCCACCTTATGCCAACTCACGGGAGTCGGGTCCACGTATTTACCTCAAAGGAACGTCACCACCATCCTACTTCATTCTAGAATCTCCACCACGTACACGGTTGTCAAAGTGGTTTTCGGCATCGACAGAGAGTATGCCCATATCCGATCCCGGTCTCCTTAACAACCAACGTTATTATTACCCGTGGTTATAAACCTTTAAAAATAGTTTATATTTCAATCGAAATACTTTATTTTAAACTGTTTAAAGGTGAGAAGATTTAGCCTTAGTTTATCTGCATCATCATTCAGCTCTTTGCCAAATACGGAAATATCCTTTCAATAATTTAAGTAATTTAAAATTTAGACTTTAATATAATTTCAGCAGAATTTAAACCTTCATTCAAACAATTTTACTTAAAAAATCCAAAATTTCCACCTTGAAATAGCAGTTTAAATTACTCAATATATTATGATTTTAATAAAGTAAAATTTACAAATATATATATATCTAACCTCTCATACTTTCTTATCAAGTGTAAAATTTTCTATGAATTTTCTTAACAATTAAGTTTAGTTACCGTTTCAAAATTAGCTAAATTTCCAATTTATTTCTGAACTTACCTTTATTTTAAACCAACCTCTAAATCAAGTTATATTCTAACTTCCATATTTCCCAAGTTACCTATTAATTCATAAAAACTTAACCTTTATTAATACGCTTTATGTTAAAGTTATACCAAATTTTCATATCTTTTCCTTAACTTAAATTCCGTTTATTTTTACATCAAAATTTACAAGATAAACTTATACTTTACATTTTTAACATTTATTTATTTAAATATTTAACTTGTAAAATATCACTATACCAACTGCAAAAATCTTTTTAATTCACTTTTAACAAGTATTATAACATTTTCAATTTTTTTTTTTAAAATATCTAATATTTCCGATATATATATATATATATATATATATATATAACCACGGGTCTGTATAATATTTCTAACCTAGGTCAAGTATATGGATAATATATCATTTCAATCCGTAATTTACCAAATAAATCCGAGTTCTATCATTTCGAACCCGCAATCCCAAGAATAAAATAAACCAAATAAATAAATGAATAAATAAATATCGTTCAGGCCAATCATTTCAGCCTGTGACGATTTCTATTCTACAGGGAACTTGCAGTGTGATTAACTATAAATAATAACTAAATAGTATAACAACATAAATAAACAGTACATAATATAACTGATGATGTATAGGTTTAATAACCGGATTGTTTTTTTGCATCATCAATTTATATCACATTCAAATAAAAATAAAAATTATTCTACAATCACACTTATTATCAATTTACAGATATATATAAGTACGTTTGTCAGGTGAGAAAAGTCACCTTTACGAAGCTGAAGATTTTGATTCGAAACTACGTTAACCACAACAGAACAGCGTACAGAAGGCATGATCAATGATTGGAAGATGAGCCAATCCAATTCAGAACTTGAACAAGATAAACGAATAACTATTTACGCAAAATTCAAAACGATCAAAATATTAAATAACAACTGGAACGAGATTAAAATAAAAGGATGATTGCCACAATTTCTCGACCACTCCACCCAAGACTTGACCCCATTCTCAAAGCTCGGCCCAAATTTCTATTTGAATTACATGAATGCTAAAGAGTGAACAGTGGGAAATTTAGTTATAAAGTCTGTGATCAAAAAGTGCTGCATGCACACTTATTTTTTCCAACAATGCAAAAGGTGATGAAACTTTGGTTTAAAATTTTGAACACGCAACTACTATTCTCGGCCATTTATGCACGTTATTATTATTTTTCTTTCTTGAATTAAAACCAAATATTATAACGTGCTAGATAAAAAAAAAGAAACAATAAGCTAAACTTAGGTGGCTCATGCCTATATCCTATTCACATGCAACGTATTCACGTTGAAAATTTATGAAATCCAGCCTATAACCCACCTACATTTTCACCGTGGTTATGCAAATTGATTTCCTTTTTAATTTTTATATGCACGCGAGTTCACACAGTAAGATACCGTTAGGCATAAAGTTTGCAAAAGGTGGAGAATGAAAATGGAATTTCAAAGCTTCAGGTGGAGCAGCTGAGTGAAGTAAAAGAAAACAAAGAAAAATAAAAATAAAATAAAAGGAAGAAGAAAGAAAATAACTGCCATTAGCTGAAGCTCCACACAAGCTAGGAGACGAAGTCTAAAAGATGAGGTAAAGAAAAGTGTTCGTGACTGGTATTTATCAATGAGCTATGCGTTTATTTAGGTAAGAAATAAAGTTTTGGGCAAGAAGAATATAAATATTTTAAAAAGGGCCATGAGTTGATTTAGCATAGATTTATTCCTTGTTGTACATGACCACTTGGTTCTATTCCTATTATAAGCAATAGGTAGGAACTCTGTTGTGTGATGGAATTATGCCATGGATTTCGTAATTAAGGAGAACATAAAATGGAAAGCAATCAATTTGCTTCAAAACGGAAATGGAAAATCTGGTGCGAACGTGTTTAATTATTGATTGAGGTAAAGGACAGAAATATATTTATTATTTTGGAACGTCTATGAATTAATAATTGTTAATTATTCACGCAAAGGAAAGTGGAAACCCCCGACGATTTTAATCCAGTTTTAAAAGAAATTAACAACTCTTTGGAAGAGTCAAAAAAATTATATACATTTTTAAATAAATGGAATTAATTCAAGCCACGGTGAATTTCCTCCTTTAAACGTGCACAACAATTGATTTAGGAACAAAGACTAAAATTAGAATGTGAACGGTTATAAATTTGTGGGTAACGCTTCTACTAAATCAGAAGGAAAGTAAATATACCTAAAATGCGTACAACAGATGCAATACTTTATGCCCAAATATAACAAAAATAACGGATTTAAATTTTATACGTTTTCTTATACGTTACTTATCCCATCAATTAACGCGCCCTTTAAACACGTAATTCAACAGTTTATTAATACACTGTAATTTGTGAAAGTTATTACTTAACTAAAAGTAGAATTACATTCTTCGGATTTATTTACCATTTTCTAAGAAATTTATTACTAAATTTTAATATATATAATTCCTTTTAAAAAGAACCAAAAAGGGAAATAAATGTTATTACCAATATAAGTAAACATCCTCACAGTAAATCTTGCACATATATAATTCTTATATAAAAGATTTATAAATTAAAAAATTAAAAATTCCAATTAGAGTTATCTTTAACCAAAGTTGAAATTTCAGAACCCTTGTCTTTTATTTAAATTTTGGGAAATGATTTAATCAAATTAAAGATTTATATTATAATAAATCCCAAGGTTTTATAAATAAAAGAATACAGCGCTTGTAAAATTTTGGGCCGTACACTCTCCCCTACTCAGAACTTTTCATCCTAAAAAAGGAACGAAAGAAAGAAACAAAGGAATATCGGATAATAAAGCAAAGTACCTCTTAATCGAATAATTCCGGATTCGAAGCACGAATGCTCTCCTCCGTCTCCCAAGTACAATCCCGTTCATTAGTGCTCCATTCACTAGTACAAAACTGGTCTGTTGCTTCGTATCATTTGTATCGATTGCAGTTAAAACCGACACTAATATGGTTATTTACGTCGGTTCCTAATTAACAACCGAAGAATTTGAGTAATGGGAGTAGAAGAAAATTTAAAAAATTAAATTTGTGTCGGTTTTTTTAACTTTGGACGCAAATGAGTCGAGGCTATATACTTACTTGTATCGGTTTATTTTGCGGTCAGACACAAATAAACAAATTTGTGTCTACTATTATTTGAACCGACACAAGTATGGGAGCCACACTCTAATTATTACTCCCGCGAAACTAAAATTTTGGAGGGAAAAAAGAAATTGCTGCCACCTGTTTCACTACGTTCCCACTAAATTTTCCTTACCCGACCCGTCTTTTCCTTCTTCCCCACCAAAAGGACTTCGGTACCAAATAAAGTAAAAAAAAAAAAAAAAAAATCGCTCGCTCCTGTTTCACTACGTTCCATCCGCGGCGTCTGCTCCAGTTTCTCCTTTACGCAGCTTCTACAGCATATCCCCAAAACCCTATACCGAAGATTATTTTGCTATTGGGGAGGTAATCTTTAGAGATTCTAGTAAAACAACGTCATATTGATGCATTACTGTTTTAGATTTAAAATAGCGTGAAAGTTCTAGTAATTCATAGATAATACCTAAACTAATATTGGTAAAAGTTTTAACTATTCATTTCGTAGCTTGGGAGAAAAGCTGGAAAACAACTGTTAAGTAAATTATGTACAAATTATTCTGTTTTTCGATCTTGAAACTTACTAATATTGCAAGGTTTTAAATATTAAAATTGGAAATTGTATAAAATGTTACTATTGCAATTAAACTTGCCAATTTGTCATACGGTGATGATAAGATCAATAAATGTAATATTATAATTGGTTCAGAACTTCAAATGCTATAAAAGTTAGAAATGTCAGGAAATATGGATATTGAACTTTGTTTCTAAATTATATTTTAAAGGTTAAGGAACATGAATATTGAACTATGTGGACTACTGATTATTAGTCTGTTGGTTATTTTGGTACTACAAGATTACTTGAGCTGTATATTTGATTCCTATAGCGTTTATGTTAGACACATATACTTTGGCTTGCCTTGTGTATACTCATTACATAGTAAGTATCAACATAATGATAATGCAATATACCACCAGAGGGCCTGTTCGCCCGTGGATAATACACTGCAAAACTTGCATTTACTAGTAGCGTTGCAAACATTATTTTGTTCGGCTAAGGAATAAATTAAATAATGTGCATACACTAAGCCTATTTCACGTTGTGTTTACCTGAAAGCACTACAAATTATTTTTGACACATTTTTTGTTTTGCGTGCAGTAGTTCCGTGTTCCATACTATGATATCTGGAGTAGATAAATCCATCTTTTCATGACTTTCATACTGCATTGTGTTTTCACCATTTTTCCATTTTTTTTCACACCTGCGACTATATTCGAACCTCATGTCATTTTATGCATTTCAGACTTTTTAACCCCTAATTAACCTTCCTACCTCACCACATCATTTCGGTTAACCCTACAGCATTCATGTATCATGTGCTCGTGAAATTCTCCACCCATTCGTTCAGAAAGTGGAGTGGCCTTAATCAGTATGTAATCATTTTTTATCATGCATTTCAAGCACTTATGGTTAATTTTTTATCCATAACCCTATACATATACATAATATTATGATTAAGTATGTCGAGCTATAATTTATTCTTATGTCATTAATACTTGTAATAAGCACTAGTAATAGTCAAGTTGCTTTTCCGAACTACAAATGAGAAGACCTTTCTAAATGAAACTTTTATGCGTAGAATCTTGACTGATATAATCGTCTGTTGGAGAACGTTTCTGCATTTCCACATCTTGTGACCATTGACTCAGTTGCTCCATTATTGTAATTTAACATATATCAGATCACTGTACCAACTTTTTATTGTTAATTAATGCATTCTTCAATAACTTCTCTGCAAGAACTTCTCTTGCCGTGACTGTGACGCGCTCTGTTGACAGCAATTCCAAAACATTGGGAACCTGGTGTTGGACAGATACTGAGCATACTGGACAGGCATGTTTATTTCAAGTATTTTTACCATTTCAAGTCATATATGATCCTAGCTGTGGAAAGCATCACTTGAGGGGGGTAAAAATTTCTAGTTGGCACTTTTGTTTTTCCATTTTTGATTTCAGTTACCAAAGAGGCTAAATGATGCTTATTAGTAATTCCGAAAGAGGGGAAAATGATAGTTTTGACAGCCACATGTGCATTAGAACAGCAGGAATGACATTCGTATTTAAAAAAAATCATAAAAATAACAGCAGGAAAATAATGAAGTTCATAGTAGTTCAATTCTTGGAAAGAATCTCTGAGTTCTGTCTTTATGCAGATGGCAAGTGGCATGTCGGACTGATCTCATCAAATTGGAGCCAACAAGAAGGTTAGGTCCTAGATATTGGTGGTTATTTTGGAGTAACAATGTTCACCCTTGAAAGCATTTTTATATATTTATATTTTATATTCATAGGTTATCCATGATAAACAATATAAAACACATTCATTATAGGTAAATGAAATGCTGTTGTGTTCTTTTAGGAAAGAAAAGACCTCCTTGTCACTGTTTGTTCATTTCACAATAATATAATGTTGTGCATTGTCTGACATAAATTCAGACAAAACAAAGAAATTACGTTAAAGAAATAGGATAAACTTCATAACCCAAATAGATAATAGCTGTTAGCAGTACTTATTAAAATTTTATTTAATAAAACGATCAATTCATTGTGCTCGATCATCGGTCAATTTGCATGTTTAGCTATTCACTGTAAACGTTATATGATGACTTAATGAATGTTTAGCTATTCATCAAAAAACACTTATAAATTGTCTAGATTTTGAAATCGTTCTCCATTAATATATGATGACTTAAAGAGGGGTTGGATCGATAAATACTAAACATCTGTTTGAAGTGAAAGACAGATTACTTTTGATCGATTTTTGAGCTTCTATTTTGGATTGATACCATACTCATTAGTAATAAGTGCATCTCGGAGTAACTGGAAATATGCATATTTCAGTTAGAAAATAAAACTTATTTATGACAAACATGCGTTCATAAAATTCTGTCTTTCACTTCTGATAACAGTATAAGAAATTTATGAACACATGTTTTTCAAAAATATCTTATGACAAACATGTGTTCATAAAATTCTGTCTTTCACTTTTGACACTTAAGATAAAAAAGATATATACTTGTTTTTCAAATCAAAAGTTATGATTTTTTTTTTTCAAAATAAACAACTGGTTGCAAGATAAAAAGGTATTTATCCTAAATCTAAAACTGATGCTTCAATTGAAGCTTCACCAAAGCACTCTTCACCAAATGCCCATAGACGCCACCATACTGCTCCAGCTCTGACCAAACTCTGGTTAGAAGTCGGTGACATTCGCCCCTGGTGTTTCCCCTAGGTGAGCACGCCTGATTCACCCCCACGGCGGCGTAGTTATTCTTAAAACACATGCAACCCAAAACGATAGTGCAACCTATTTCAATCTAAAAACACGCGAACTACTCATTGGAAAAAACTTGTTGTAATTTTCCTGTGTTCTCTGACTCTCTACGCTCCTCCAACTCTGACGCTATGGTCCACGACCTCCGCTATCGCCGTGAATTGCTCAAAAACTGATTTCTGATAAACTCTGAAATTATTATTGTCTAGGCCACGAAAAATCATTATTCGACCATAAAACATCGTGGTTTATCATGACAATCAAACCCATATAATCAAAACTTAAAATGGTGATGTTCGAAAATTTAAGTTTCATTACCCCTTCATAGTAAATTAAACAATTCTGGGTGTATATGCTACTGTTTGAGCTGATACAATTTTTAAAACATACTAGAGGCATAAACAACAACTTCCATGTTAAATTCCAATCTTAAAACCTATTAGGATTTGAGTTATTGATTTTTGAATTCACAGTGATTGAGTATTTTTGCACTGTGTTGAATACTCAGATAACAAATAATTATTGTCGGTGATTTTTATTCGAACCATATTTCAGGATTTTTAGTTCACAAATGATAAAACACAACCAGATGTTCATATGTGGATATATATGTTTGAATCCAAAGTATACACGATCATGAAATAGATTTGAAAAGGAGCATAGGTGGAGTTTACTCACAGATTATCTACTTTCTTCTCTTCTCAGGTTTTAAAAGTGATTTTGTTTTAATCAGTGAACTCCTCTTCGAATTTAGATGTATATATATAGTTGAGTTTGTAGTAGATGTAATACACACGAGCCTCTGCTTTCGTACGCACGAAATCGCAGTCTATTAATTTGATAAGAATGGAATGTTTTCCTTTGTACAAGGTAATTAATGCTCAAGATTTGTTACAGTAATACATATGTTTTGTTGGCCTTATCACCTAATACTAAGGGCAGTGCATGGTTCATCTCTACTACAAGATATTCATGTGATTCTTGTTGCCTAGTTTCTTTCGGCCAAAAATGGTATACTTTGCAGGCTTTTGTCTTACTTCCTTTCTTTTCTTGGTGATGGCTTCTTTCTTTTTTAAATAAATGCCTAAGCTTCATTTCAGGATTCCTATATTATGCTGCCTTGTTCAACTCATAAGTTTTTTATCACTTCATATCACTATTCTTCTTTGTCAAACTATATCTATAGCTGTGCATTGTTCTTGGCTTCTTATTTCTTTTCAAATTAAATATCTAAGCCATATTTCAGGCTTTTTATGATGTTGCTTTGTACAAATTCCCAATTTTCCTAACTTTATGTCAGATTTTCTTCTTTTTGTAAGATTTTTGTTTGATTTTCCTCTCATTTCATTCTTATTTTATTAACATACACACTACATATTTTTTGATTTATATGTAATGTATATAGACAAATCTAGAGTAGAACTTTGCTGCACGAAGTACAATTAATTGTAATTAAGCCGATTAGCTTCTTTCTATAAGGCCATGTATCTAAGAGTAATACACAAGGCTATTATTTTTCATCTAAATGTAGTTCACAAAATCACACAAGGTAAGGGTTTAAAAAAGACCTGAATATATTTATGCTAAGGGGCTAACTGGTTGCAAGAGTCGAAAGATTGAATGTAATTACAGAATGCGAGGAATTTTTTTTTATCCGCCCAAAACAAGTTTAGAGACGACAGTCATTGACTGACCAATTTATGTTTTGAACAAAAAAATAAAATAAAAATCAACTGGATATAAAAGGCAATCCATAATAACGAATACCCATTCGATTACATTGAGAAACATTTGTTGTTTCAATAGCGAAGAAAATTATTAAGCAATCATTGTTATAAAATGAACTTAGATAGGATCCAAGAATAAAAACAATTACATAGGATAAAACGAAACTAATTAAATCTGTATGAACTCCACACATTCAGCTATTGAAGGAATCATGCCAGACTGAAAGGATTGCTGAAAGGATGAGAGCTATTGAATTTTGAGTTAGAACTTCAAGCACACCAATACCATTATTGAGCTCACTAATCAATTGTTTTCCAGTGCTTGTATTTGGGATGATATGTTTTTGTAAGGAACCCAAACTAAGGAGCAATCTTTGTATACTCTACAGGAAAAATCAATTTAAGCCCGAAAACTTCACCTTTATATGAAGGCCGAGATGGGCCGAGAATCATATCATTAAAGTATCGCAATATTACCCTCAGATGGCGATGCATTTTTAATTCCATAAGCTAGTTCACTTAGTTTTCTATGGGGGCACTTGTTGATTCTTTGAAAAAAATTGGCGTTTTCCATTCCAAGATATTCTAGAACTTTGATGATTTCCCTTTCAATGAAACAAAATTTAAGAAAAAGCTAGGAAAATTTATTTTTTTCTCCTCTTGTTCGTTCCTTCATGGAAACGTTAATATATTCACTTATTTTTTCTTCGCAAAAGGAAAACACAAAAGAATCTGTATAAAGTGATCATGCATGCATAAGAATATTCATAGAAACGTTATTATATTCACTTATTTTTTCAATCTCTTATGTGGAAATTATTTTTCATGAGTCAACCAATTTAAAATGAATATTATTATACCATAAATTTCAAATAAATTCATGTTAGCTATAAATTCATATTGCCATAAATTAATTGGTTTCCAAACTGAATTCCAAACCGAATTCCAAAACATTTTTGGCTATACCTGCACATCTTATCTGTAATACAAATTTAGTCCACCTTTGAGGGATAATTGAATGAAACACTTATGTTTTTTTTTTGCTTATGTAGTGCATCTCTAGCAATTTCACATGGATCGTAATTGGATGTATAACGTGAAACGTTGCGATGATGAGTTCTTGGAAAAAATGGAAGGATTCATCAAATGTGCGTTGGATGATCAATTGACAAGAAGAGAGGAAACTATTTTTTGCCCTTGTAGACGTTGCCAGAATAGAAGGAGATTTCGTAACATTGATCAGATCAGGGATCACATAATTCGGTATGGGTTCAAGCAAAATTATACACGGTGGATATGGCATGGTGAAAGCATAGTTAGTGCACCTAGTTCTAGTAATCATTACAATGATGAGGATGATCAGGAATGTAATGTGAATTATGAGGTAACTGATGAGAATGATGATATCGACCGTGTTAATGAGATGTTTGATGATGTTCAAGAACATTTGATGGAAGAGCCAAAGTTGTATGAAAAAATATCAGTTGATGCTAAGAAGCCTTTGTATTCTGGTTGTGCTAAGTTTACAATATTGTCTGCTGTGTTCAAGCTTTTCAATTTAAAAGCAAAACACGGGTGGAGTGATAGAAGTTTTACATCATTATTAGAACTTTTAAAAGACATGCTACCAGAAGGTAATGAGCTTCCTACTTCTAATTATGAGGCAAAGAAAATTATGTGCCCAATTGGCGTAGGGTACAAAAAGATACATGCATGCCCAAATGATTGTATATTGTATCGAAATGAATATGAGAGCTTGCATGAGTGTCCTAAGTGTGGATTATCCCGTTACAAGTCACGAGAAAATGTTCATAATGGCTCAGATCAGAAACGGCCTCCAGCAAAGGTTTTATGGTATTTGCCCATTATACCAAGATTTAAACGTTTATTTGCAAATAAAGAAACTGCAAAAAACTTAAGATGGCATGCAGATGTGAGGAAGAATGATGGATTACTAAGACATCCAGCCGATTCTCCACAATGGAGAAATATTGACACCATGTATTCTAGTTTTGGCGAAGAAATAAGAAATCTCAGACTTGGTCTTTGCACAGATGGCATAAACCCATTTGGCAACCTTAGCAGTCAACATAGTACTTGGCCAGTTCTTTTGGTGATTTACAATCTTCCACCTCACTTGAGCATGAAGCGCAAATACATTATGTTGTCTCTTCTGATTTCGGGGCCACGACAACCAGGAAATGACATCGACGTTTATCTAGCTCCTCTTATTGATGATCTAAAACTTTTGTGGGATAAAGGTGTGCGCGTATTTGATGCATATAGTAGAAATGAATTTACATTACGCGCCATGCTTTTTTGTACCATAAATGATTTTCCCGCATATGGTAACTTGTCTGGATATAGTACAAAAGGTGCTAAAGCATGCCCAATTTGTCAAGACGACATGGTTGTTGAGCGCTTGCATTTTTGCAAGAAAAATGTATATATGCATCATCGTAGATTTCTCCCTAGCGATCATCGTTATCGTAAAAAGAAGAAACCTTTCAATGGGGAGATAGAAAGCAGAGTTGCTCGTTTTCCATTAACAGGAATTGATGTATATGAACGGATCAAGGATATTGAAAATGTATTTGGCAAAACCTTTCCTCTTCAAGAAGGCACGTGGAAGAAAAAATCTATATTTTGGGAACTTCCATATTGGAAACATTTACAAGTTAGACATTGTCTAGATGTAATGCATATAGAAAAGAATGTTTGTGATAGTATCATTGGAACACTTTTGAATATACCTGGTAAGACAAAAGATAGTGAAAAAGCTAGGCAAGATATGTTGAAAATGGGTATTCGAAAGGAGTTAGCACCAGTGGAGAAAGGTAAACGTATCTATTTGCCTCCTGCATGCTATACATTGTCCAAAAAAGAGAAAACTAGTTTATGCGAGTGTCTTCGTGGTGTCAAGGTTCCATCAGGTTATTCTTCAAACATTAGCAGTCGTGTATCAATGAAGGATTTGAAATTGATGGGCATGAAGTCCCATGACTGTCATGTGTTGATGCAACATTTGTTGCCGGTTGCTATTCGAGGTATATTGCCTAAGCATGTTAGACATGTTATTACAAAACTTTGTATTTTTTTTAATGCAATTTGTAGTAAGGTGATTGATCCTGATATGTTGGATGATCAACAAGCTGATGTTATTGTCACTTTATGTCAATTTGAGATGTATTTTCCCCCTTCATTTTTCGATGTTATGGTGCATTTGATTGTTCATCTAGTAAGAGAAATCAAGATTTGCGGTCCTGTTTTTATGAGGTATATGTATCCGTTCGAAATGCACATGGGAACTTTAAAAAGAAAAACAAAGAATAGATATAGACCTGAAGCTAGTATCGTAGAAGGTACCATTGCCGAGGAGGTTGTTGAATTTGTCACTCAATACCTAACTGGCGTTGAACCTATTGGACTTTGCAAGTCTCGACATGAAGGGCGACTTGGTGGTCAAGGCATAATGGGGTTTAAATTGATGTCAATTGGCGATGATATGTTTCACAAAGCCCACCTACTTGTTTTACAACACCTTAGTGAGGTCCATCCTTATTTGGAAGAGCACATGACAATTCTAAAGTCTCAAAATCCTTCAAAGAATGAAAGATGGTTGACAAATGAACATAACCGCTCGTTCGTCATATGGTTTAAAAATACGGTAATGACTCAATTGTCTCAAACAAATCATAATGTTTCTGATACAATAAGATGGTTGGCGTATGGGCCTAAATTTCAAGTTAGCTCTTATGAAGTATACGCTATTAATGGATATGTCTTTCATACGAACCGTCAAGATGAAAAGAGAAAATTGCAAAATAGTGGAGTAAGTGTCGTAGCATCTTCAAGAGAATTTGCTAGTGCTAAAGATAACAAACCAATAAATGCAACAATGTCATATTACGGGGCAATTGAGAATATTTGGGAACTTGAATATAAAGACTTCACAATTCCTCTATTTCAATGTAAATGGGCCGATAACCATCGTGCTGTACAAGTGGATGAACATGGATTCACACTTGTTAACTTTAGTCGAGCGAGTCATGATAACGATCCACTCATCTTGGCATCTCAAGTGAAACAAGTTTTTTATGTCACCGACCCAGCTGATCATAAATGGTCTGTTGTCCTTCCTGGAAAAAGACGCATTGTTGGGATCGGCGACGTGATAGATGAAGAAGAGTATAATCAATTTGACGAGAATCCACCTTTTTCCAATGGCTTAAGTATATTAGAAGAAGAAGTCGATTTAAATGCAAATTATGCACGTTCTGATCACAATGAAGGGGTTTGGATAGCGGGGTAAGTTTTCAACCTTCTAATATTGTCACCATTTTACTTAATTTTTTTTTTAACCTTCTAATATGATATTTATTCAAAAGTATAAAAGTAGACATAAAATCCTTGCACCTGTCTGATAACATCACCAATCACTTTATTTTGTGAACCAGGTACTTAATCCTGGTCATCTATTTTCTTCTCATGTATGTCACCCAACATCTTCACTTGAAACATACTTACCGGTATACCAAAATACTATCCGTCAGTGCAAATTCACATACATGCATGACGCAATAGTTGAGTTCTTATTGGAAAAAAAAATACCTAAAAATGATTAATATAATAATACTGACTGGTTATTCATGACGAAGAGTTCATATTTTTAAAACGATTTGATAAAAATTCCCATGGACCAAAAACAACATATGAGTGGCCAGACGGGAAACGACAGTACTATTACTAAAGTAAATTATTCTTTTAATTAATCCATTATTTTATTTTACTAGTACTTCACTGCCTTATTTTAAAGTCATAGCTGCAAGACTCAAATAGAAGCAGACTTCCCTCGTAAATTATGGCGTTTCTACCTAACAGTATCCCACTACAGGGTTTCATATTTATGTGTCTAACTATCTCATGTTTGTAATTTTAATTTTACAGTCGAAATGTTTTTGAAGTGATTATCAAGTCTCAGACTAATATATGTTCATGCAGAATACAAAATCCAAGAAATCATTACCATAATCATATCACACGTTTATAATGAATGTCACCATAAACACCAGCCTAAATTCTGTCAAACAACAATATATAGAAAAAAGACATGGAGATCTCTTCAAGCAAAAGAAAAGCCACTGAAAACAGCATATGGAATGATATAAGTTGAAGATAGCATTAAGAATACTTTCCCATGCATTTCATGTTTTTTTTTTTTTTTTTTTTTGTATCATGTTGTATGCTTTTACTTTGTAGTAGGCATGTAAGTCAAGTATAATTTAATCTAGTTTCTATGTTAATTTTTTCCATTAAGGATATTGGATGTGCCATTAGGTCTCTTGTTTTCATACTAACATTGAGTACACATTCAATGATTTCTTTAAGAATTGTTGTTTTCCTCAAATTTTTTCTTATGTAAGAATGTTATACTGCCATTTAAAAACAGCCATGAGTTAATGATATACAGTTAGCAAAATTGACTAGTGGATGTTATAGTCTAGTGCAAAATTGACTTTAATTCGAAATTGGTTATACATGTGTTGCTTGATCTTTGTATCCGGATCATTAACCTGAGATAGCAGATTAAAATAAATAGCAGGATGATACGTGCTTTACTGAATTGAAGTAAATAGCAAGGTGATATAAGTGTCAAGCATTATGTTATTGCAGGTTTCGGAAGTACTTGCTGCAAGCGTGCTTCCGATGTATCATTTATATCAATGTTTTTCATTTCCTCATCTAGTGTTTCCTGTTCAATTGCATGTGTAGTCTTCTGCTGCATTTCTTTTTTTTCTTCAACTTTTGTACCGACCTAGGATCTGGAAGCTTATCTTGGTGGCTTTGATTTATCTCAAGATTTAAACAGAAATAAAAGAGATAATTGCTGTTTTTTTAATTGCTATCTACATGTATGGTCTTTCGCATGATATCTACATGTTTGATTGCTGGATTTTTCTTCTTTTGCATGAAATATGTTATAACTTTCGGATGCTCATACGTGATGCAGGAATAATGGAAATACAACCATCTGAACACACTGAAGAGCAAAACAATTCTACTCCCGTTTCACAACCATCATCTAAGAGGAGGCAAAGAGGTCCAACAACCGGAAAGAAATACAGAACACCCGAGCCAAAATTCATTGAGTGGTGTGATAATGGAAAACCTATTGGAAAATGGATGAAGTCTTTTAAGGCGTACGTAGGCGATACAGCAAGATCTAGAATCGATATCAATATCAAAGATTGGGCTAGCGTTAGTCAAGGGCTTAAGGATACCATCTGGGAAGACATTAAGGTGTTATACATTAATTTGTTCCCTTGTTAAATTGTCAGTTGGATCCTTTGTGTTTGGAGTCATGGACCTCTTTCATTGTTTATCAGATTTATTTTTACTGCTTTGACGTTGTTTTTTTTTTTGTTTTTTTAATCTCAGATTGAGTACCACATCGACGAACAAATGAAAAAGAATGTGTTAAAAATTGTTCATGGAGCATGGAAGGATTTTAAAACAAAATTGGTTAGTGGTTGGATTACGAAAACCAGAAAGCTTCCAGAAAACCATAAAGAGCCATACGAATTTTATGATGGTGTTACAAAATCACAATGGGAGACCTTTAAGAAGTATTGTGAAACTGAGGAGTTTAAGGTATGTTTTTTAATGCCATATCCACAAGTCACCAGCTATTTCATTGATTTTGCAATATGAGAACCATATCTTCATACATTCGGCTTTGCGAGAAATTAGATTCGATCTACTCCAATTCCCAAATAGCTTTCAAAATTTATTCCACCGGCATATTAATTTGATTCGATCTACTCTACTGTGTCGCCTGTGTTGCGGAGGATATATTTCCAAATGGTAAAATTTAGATTTGTTTCAATTCAGTTTTTCAACTTCAAAATTTACCTGATTTGATGCTTTCAACTGGTTTGGATTTAGATCCGTCTCAAGTATTACTTTTATGAATCTCTAATAAAAAAGTAGAGGAGATCGGAGCATTTAGATGTGTCTGTTATACATTTTAAAACCTTCTGTAACTGAAATATTGACGTTGGGGTCTCTAACTTTTGGTCGGAGTCGGCTGTTTTTCATGTGGAAGTCTCTAATTTTAACGGTTAAACAAGAAGTTGTTCGAAATAAACATTGAGACTTGTACATGATTGGTATGTGAATATTTGGATAGGCGTGTCGAAGATGTGAACTTGTACTTCATGCCTAAAAAATAGGGCCTTATGTATATTGATAGTTTGCCAAAATTGTATTCAGAGTACTAATTCGGACATATATCATTTTCAGTTGTAGAGCACTAATTATTTGCATTAACAGGCATTAAACTTTTAAATAACGGAAAATGACTATTTAGCTCACAAGTCACAACATGTGAGAAGGAAGAATTAGGACAAATCACATGAAGCTAGCAATCCTTGTATAAGTCACAACATGAGTAAATCAAAATTATTTTATTGTTCTGATATGATGAAGTACATAAATGGTTGAATCAAGAGTATGTAGTTTGAGTCGGATTAGTTTTTGAAATTTTCTCTTCTAATATCACTTACTTAAGGCGGACTATAAATCATTTGATTTACTTACTAAGTTTTTTTGACGATTAGGTGGTAGAATGACATGGTTACTTATGACTGTTTAACTAGTGATGTAAAGGCCACACCACCCTACACTCACGGAAGACCATTCTATTTCTTTATAATTCATAAAATTTACAGAACCCATGTAATTATTTTCAGCTAAACTTTGTGGTTTATGCTGCAAATATCTGTAGTTATAGTTGTAAATTTTCATTTACAAATGCAGTTTTTGACTGCAAAAATTTGCAGTATTAACAGCAAATTTTCACAAAACATAATTACAGAAATTTCTCGCAAAACCCGATTTTGAGAATTCTAAAGTTAACATAAAAGGTATTAACATGTGAACACACACTACTTATGTTTCAATGTGAAATCTTAGGGAACATATATTTATGTACATTGTGTACTATAAAAGAAAACTGATATATATGTAGTCATACCAAGATATGATTCTGTCATATGTTGTCCTAAAAATATATACAGATAACTAAATCAGTTAGAATTATTGTGATGATCTATCAGTAAATTTGCTTTGATTAAAAATTATAGTGGAATCGCTTTGATTAAAAATAAAGACATATAAATTATAGTGGAATCGCTTTGATTAAAAATACAGTGAAACAAAGCCAAGTTTGTGACCACTTCAAAGACTTGTACATAGATGTGGTCCATAAAAGAGTTTATTCTACTTGTGTTCATCTAACTGTTAAAAGCAAAATAATGACAAAAAAGCTCCAAAATTATCAAATACTAAAATTAAAAAAAAAAAAAAATATATCATTTATGTATTTGTGTTCATCTTCCATTTTCTTTTAATGTAACCGATTTGATTTTCCAGTTTTCGCGCTAAATTTCAAAAATAATAACATATCCTTCCTCTTTAATTTTTTTGATATTTACGCTAGAATTGTTAATGTCATAAAACAGCTAATAAGTGAGAAGGCTAGGAAGAATCAGGCATGCAATGAACATCCTCACTATTTAGGACAAGCTGGGTATGCGGGAAAGAAGGCTAAATGGATAACTGAAGGCCATAGTTCTTCTATCACATTGCCAGGTGGACCTGCTATGGATCGGAGTAAAGATTGGATTTTGGCACGATCAAAAAAAGGAGCTGATGGAAATTATGCTATCCCTAATGAGAAAACTAAGATGGTTGCAGATAAAATGGTATGACAAGTTTCCATGTATATTACCACTTTACATGTTTTAAACTGAAAACACACACTGCCCAACATTCCTTATTTGAAATTACTAATTTTAAGCATCAACACTTGTGGACCAAAGTTGCAAAATATTACAGCGGGAAGATCCCTGTATGAGTACTTTAAAATGCCTTGTTTTTGCAAATTTTTAAACTAATTTAGGAGACATCCTTAATAGTTTTTTTTTCTTTTAATATTTTATAACTACTGTATGCGTGAGTAATACTCGAAAAAAGGGGTTTGAAAGATTTATAATTGACTGAAAAAAATGGCTAGAAATATGTTGTTGTTTTCATTGTTATTGAGTTTGATCAAAATTGAGTTTGATCAAAATTTACTTAGAAAATACGTTTAGAAAAAACACGGGAGTTATATAGTACAATTCTCCTTACAGTTTAGAAAATACGTTTAGAAAATACGTTTAGAAAAAATATCCTAATATGCGTGCTCATAAATCTTTCAGCCAGGAGATGTGCTTACAGTTTCAATAACCCAAAAAGAAGGGTCTCGTCTGTTTTCTGTAACATTGGTTGCTGGATCAATTGGATACATATCACTGGCATATACTAAATGAGGCGAAGTTCCAACAAAAACAGATGTATGTGCAATTGGTTAACGAGGCCAAATTAACTCAGAGTTGAGTTCTGTTTACAATTTTGCATGTGCAATTGGTTAATTGTTTACAATTTTGTAGATAATTTCTTGCGGGCATGGACTATGAGAACTCATGACATGTACATGACACACACCATGGAAATTCTAATGATTTATAAGTGTGTCTGCATGTAGAAAACCAAAATTCATGTAGGGTGTTTATATTACATGAACAATTGTCATGTGCTGCATCTTAATTTATTTATTTCTGGTTGGCAGAACGATTGGAGAGGAAAAGCCATTGAAGGATCATGGGTTCCAGATAGGCATGATGATGTCTTGAGTCGTGCTCTTGAAAAAAGAGAGCATTCCGGTCGAGTTAGAGGGATTGGTGGGACGGTGGGTATAAAAAACATATTTGGAGAGGTAGAGAAAAGGAAAGGGCGAAGCGGTGTAATATCAGCTGATGAGTTGTATGTTATCACTCAGGAAATAGAGGCTAAAGTGAGCCAAAAATTGAGACAAGAGATGAGTACAATGGTTCAAGAGCAGGTTGCAAACATTCTGAGCACGATGAATATGCCTAAGGATGTGGAGATCAACAACACACCATTAACTGATCATCGTAGTAGTTGTCAATCCACGCACCCGAGCAAATTGCAATATGCAAACAAAACTCAAGAGAGGGATCCCTATGCAGACTTGCAGGTAAACAATTTAAAGTTGAGTTTATAAACGTATATGATTTTATGTATTTGACAAATGCTAGTGAAAAATGTTGATTGTGCACTGTCATTTTAGAAACCTATTAAATGTCGTTTGGCTGTGAATATGGACTTCAAAATTGTCGTCGTGGGTCATGGCATGGTACATCCCTCTTCAAGGCCCAGTGATCAATGCCATAATCAACAAATTTTGGTCGACCATGTAAAGGTTGGAATTGATGCAGTGGAGTCTAGTTATGAAGGAACCCCACTTCCTGTTCCAACTAGACATCACAACACGATAGGAGAAGCGGTCGGGAGTTTTGTTCAATGGCCTAAAAGCCTTGTGCTTTTAAGAGATAATGATACGGTAATGAATGCATTTAATTATATTGAGTTTATTTTTGAATTCATAATAAACTGGTTTTAAAAGTCGTTTGCAATTCTTTTTTTTCCCTAGTACTAGTATTCATGAATTTGTAGCTTACTGTAATGTGTCTTTAGTGTCGCTGTAGCACTGTTTGAAGTGTATTTTAAATTTGCTCATAGGAGCATATATGAATACATAATTTATTTTTGATTTTTTCTAACCAACAATAAACTACTAACCATTAATTAATTTAACATCAATACTATAAATGGAATGCAAGTATATATTTCTGTATATATTTCCATATATGAACATGCTAGAGATATTGCTTTCATATCCGTAGAGTCATGCTTTACTTTATGCAAGTATGAATTTTCTTATATTACATCATTTTAGACATCTACTTACAATTTTGAATTAGGTGCCTACATCTCAATCAAACAAGGATTTATTTGAAAATATTAATGACAAGGTCGTGAATAGAATGGCAAATGAGACTGCAAAAAGCAAATCAATCGTGGATGAAGAAATTCTCAAAACTTTAACGAGCGAATGCAGATATTTCCATGATCTAGTACTTCAGATGCTATCTAATGATAGTGCCATCAATGCAATTCAAGTGAATAAGGATTTATTCACATATGATGAGGACTTTGAAATTCATATCACGATGGATGATATTATCCAATTCTTTAGTATGAAGTGGTTGAATGCATCATGGTTGCAGCTTTACATCATGTGAGTATTTTTTCCTTATCAGTTTTTTTCATATATAACCATCTTAGTTTTTGATGAATAGTCAATTTTTAAAAAACTAACAATGTATGTTTAAATTTGTGTAGGTGGTTAAATCATATGTGCAATGATCTCAAAGTGGAGACCATTGGGTTTATGTGTCCCAAAATGCTTTCCCAAGTGCGAAAACATCCAGATGCGACAAATAAATATTTGTCGAACACATGGAAATCATTGCAATCTAAAAGTTTACTTTTAGCCCCACACTACGAACAGTATGAACCTTAAACTTTTAATAACTAATTTACATATTTGATGCCAAATTTAACTTACTATAAATCTTGGAATGCAGGAAACATTGTATACTGCTTGTTTTTCGTGTACAAATGAATGAAATTTATGTTTTTGATCCTCAGACCGAACTCAAACTTAAACTTGAAATTAAGCCGCAAGTGAGCTTGTAAGTTGTATATATTGCTCTCTTATGTGAAGTTAGTATATGTGGTTATTAAAAAAATTCTTGCATGTGTAGGGCCTTCCAAATTTACAAGAAACTCGGTGGCAAGTCTCGAGGAAGTACCTTGACTTGGAAGCATGTTAAGGTGATTTGATTTTCTAACAAAAAATAAAATAATTATAATATATAGTTTGGTATATGAATTCATTTTAAACTAACTATTAAATTATCTTGTAATATTGATATAGTGTCCTCAACAATTAGGAGCAACCGACTGTGTATATTATGTGATGAGGTATATGCATGACATAGTGAAAAATTACAATCAAAGCATCAATTTACAAAAGGTACTACTTTAGTTTTTTTCCTTCATATTATATATAAGTTACATTATAGGTAAATTTCGATCATATCATTGCTGCAATGCTAGTTAGAAGAAATCAAATGTTATTATAGTTGTGTATTGCATTTACCTTGGTTCATTGAGTACGCTTAGCTTATGGGTTGCTTGGATTTCGGGTAAATCAAGTCAAAGACGAATTAGGAGGCCTGTGTATTGCATCTTCATACGTTGAGTATAGCGCACTAGTGACTATGTTTTATTATATTTTGGACATCGTGTGGGCAAGGCTTTGGGATCCAAATTATTAAACTTAATCTGTAATATTATGCTTCATTTTCTGCATATCTGCCTGGTTACTCAAAAATGTTTAACACTACTAATATCATCTTTGTCACCAAAAAATAATTTAAGATAACCGCACCATATTGCGGCTTCAACTCAAAATGCTCAATGACAATAAGAAACGTAGAAATTAGCAGAGTTTCTCGGTAGCGTTTAGCACATAATGAGTCATCAAGAAACACAGTGTTATCGTGTTCAGAGTTCAATCTCTATGTGGTAGCGTAGAATCCGTATGTACATCTCCTAAACGTGTTCAAGTAGTGCGTGGACGCTTTGAATGTTTTACGCTTAATGTTCTAGCATTAATCATACCAAATTCAGAAACTATTATGCTATTTCAAGGGAATGTTTTACGCAAAATATTTTGGGTTAGAATGTGTAAAGTGGAAAATAGACACAAAGATAAATTTTAAAAAAGAATTAGAATGAAGGACAGTTTTAAAATTGAATTCAGTGCAAATTGTAACTAGCATTTTGATATAATGTAAAAATCGAATATAATACTAGTTATATATATATATATATATATATTCCTCAGTTTAACCATTTTCAAAGTTCGCCTCTACTAAAAATGAAACTTGGTGTTACTGGCTGCCGTTGAAGTTGGGCGTTTCACCTTTTGGTGTTCAAATTTGCGTTTGTGGAGTAAGGAGTTTTATACTCTGGTCGTGTCCTATGCTTTGGTGATAACCCATTGTTAATTGAGCAGAACCCATTGTTAATTGAGCAGCGGAAATAACAAAGAGGTTTGTCGTCAAAATTTGGCTTCATTGATTAATATACACTTCATTTATTAGCTGGGTTTCAGGGTTAGTTAATAACAAGAAAGGAAAAAGTTGCACTGGTTAATTTTATTTTGCACCATGCTTCTCTTCAATATTATTGGAAAATGTTAGCATGTGCCCGGCACAGGTTAATTTGTTAAATTATACAAATAATCTATCGAATTCTACTAAGTTTTTATGATATATAGGTTAAAACTGTATTTGAAATTAAAAAGATTCTTTAGCCTATAATAATCATACTTGACATTGTCCTGCGCGCATTAACCATAACTTATTATTACATTTTAATATACTTGCCAGTGCTAATTAAAAGAATTAGTTGTTCTCTTAACACTTAAACTAGATTGTTAGTTTTACTTTTAATTTCAGTTTATACTATCATGTAAGATTTCTTTTATTAAATTCAAATTTTCGGTTAAGGTGTATACGTTATATACTTTACTTTGTCATCTCAGTATATCGCTAAATAAATGTCTGTGCACGCAGTTTCCATGTCTAATATGTACCCTACTCTTTACATCAAGAATATGCTAGTTAAACTGTAAAATTATGACTTGGCGGACAATTGCCTAAATTCTCCTTGTTTTCTTGTTTCTGTCAATTAAATAAGGATCAAGGAATTACACATGCTGAGACAATATCAACGCTTCTGCTTTTGCAGTTTCTGTTCCATTTTCTCACTAGTGACAAGCCTAAATCAAATATGCATATATGATCCTTATTATCACAGGATAGCAACCATGCCTTTGCAGTTCAATGATATCTCAACAAAACAAACAGTAAATGAAATGAATCAGTCAAGAACACCTCATATACCAGGGTTAGCTAGTTTAGCTTTTAATCTCTTACTCTTTTGTGTATATAACTTTAAGAATAGGTCTGTCTTAATTTGATTAAGTACTCATTCTCCTATGATGTCTAATATATCTGGGCAACGAAATTTTTCTCCTTTTTTTGTTTCTTTCGATTTCATTGATCTAACAAACAGGCTTTGCTTTTGCAATATAATTTGTCAGCTGCTGCCATCTGCACTGTTCTCAAAAGTTGCAGTTCGTAGTTTCTTACTATGAAGTGAAAATATTTTCATCACACCGCTTTAGTCGTGTAGGATGTTAATTCGTGATTCGTAGGACATTGACGTCGCTTGTACCTTCCATATTTGAGTTATAGTCAAGAGATTGTTGAAAATTATTTGGCGATTCGGCTGATGATGATGCGAATTGTGCTTTCAACTTTAAGGATCTGAATTCGACCAATAATACTTTGATGTTTTAGTCTGCTAACACAAAAGCGTATATTAAGATGAAGAGAAGGAACGAGATTTTCATAATTTTGAAACGAATTGTTTTTTGCCTTTTACATAAGCGATGAGAAGATGCAGCTGATCAAAAATTATTTTAGTCACATTTGCCTCTCGTTTTCAAATGCAATGGTTTGCCCGCTGCCTCATTCGAACCGAACTTCTGAGCATGTAAATGGACTCATAAACCTACCAAAAAAATATTCTAAACCCAACCTCGAACCGTTCTGGCTTGATTGGTCAAACGACGACGGCATGCTCCTGTATATCAAGATGCATGGTCTATCTCGTCAATCTAAGAGAAAACAATTGAGTGCCCAAAAGAAATCTCTTCATCAAAATCCTATATTTAAACAAATATAAAAAACTTCATTTCAAAATAGAGGACCAATATATCATCTTCTCTTCTTTGACAAAAAGTTCATACGCAAATGAAATGAATGTATGACTTAGATTGATATTTATCAAAAAGGGAAGAATGCAATCGAACTCGCGTTTTGAGAATGTTTCGGAAAATATCTAGAAAAATTGATAATGTTTATAAAAAAGGTTGTGCAATAAGAAAAAACATGCTTAAATGACAACTGTACATTCTTACTAGAACCCTAAATCAGTTATTTTGCTTGCTTCTTTTTTCTTCAAAAAACCAGAGTTGCTTTCTTATAGCAACATATTAATTTAATTTTTTTTTTAAAAAAAAGCAGGCAAAATATTAAAACGAGTATATGTAGCAAGAGCCTCAGGAAATCCAATCAGAGCATGGTAACAATCACAGCATTTTTAAGAATTTTTCAGTTTTATTCATGCTTCAAAGCGATCAGGAAATACAGATACTACATCTTTCCTACTCAATGTACAAGAAGCAAACTGCAGAAACTAAAAAAGACATCCCTCATAGGCTGAAACTAGAATTAATAGTCTTCACCTGCCTGGTCTGTCGAGCAGATTATGTAGAGAATATCACCAATCCATTTTTAACTCCTCCAAGATTGAGACACAAAAAAATCAACATCAGACAAGTTTTTTGTTTTTCAATACAACAAAATGGAATAGCATAGGTAGCATTGGAGATAAGTAGTAGAGTCAGATGATTCCCATACAAGTGACATTTAAAAATGCAACCTTTAAAAATTCTCTGTAAATAGAGTTTATACTTCTCATATGAATGGTTAAGCCACATTGTTTAGCCCAGACAGGCTAGAGCTAGTTTGTGGTATTATATTTCAAGGCAATCAATGTGCATCCAGTTCATTACCATCTTGATAATGCGGATGAGTTTTCAACAGATCTACATAGGTCTATTAATAATTGCTTTAGCGTTAGTTTCATAAACTATGCAGCCATATATGAAACATGCACTCATTTCTTGTCGTTCACAACAATTACATGCTTTAGTGTTAGTTTCATATACTCACTCATATGTACAACAAATTCCTATTATGTCCTATGCTATGCACAATAAGAACCAATTATCAAAGTTTAGCCATATATACACAGCAAGTTCATGTATAATTGGATGAATTTACAGATTCTGTCTCCATTTTAATTGCATACTCACTTGTTAATACAGCAACTAGATTTAGCCATATATACACAGCAAGTTCATTGTTTAGCCATTAAACAAATTACAGGTTCTGTCTCCATGTATACACAGCAAGTTCATATATACACAATTACAGGTTCTGTCTCCATATATACACAGCAAGTTCATATGAGAAGTATTGTGTATATATGGCTAAATTTGTTTAATGGAGACAGAATCTGTAAATTCATTAAACAATTACAGGTTCTCCATTTTGAAGTAAAGTCAATACAGCAAGTTCATTGTTTAGCCATATATACACAGCAAGTTCATATATACACAGCAAGTTCATTGGTGCACTGCTGAATTTGTTTGCATACTCACTTGTATAATAATTTTTTTAATTGCAGGACTTGGTACAAGACGGTTCTTATAGCCAACAAGAGATAGATGAGGTTCGGGACAATTTAGCTAGTTATATCATGTATAATTGGATGTAGTTGTTTTTTATTCTGTACGTTGATCTTTTGTAATGCACGTTGGTATTTTATTATTTACATTATGTTTGTGACAAATAATGTTTGGCAAGGCCAAAATAGAGAAGTATTGTGACAAATTATGTTGATGGATAATATAATTATATTTTATGTTCGATCAGTTTCATAGTAATGTACATTTGTGAAAATTTTAACTGCAACTTCATACGTGGTTTTTATATTCTGAAATAGTTATGATGCAAATTTTTTTTTTCAAATATATCTTGTGTCGGTTGTTACTTCAAAGATGGCCGATACAACTGTTTGTCAATTGTGTCGGTCGACAAACTAAAAAGGTCGACACAAATATCAATCATATGTGTCGGTCGTCAATAAAGGGTAGACGCAAAACCAATATCATTTGTGTCGGTTGATATAAGAGGCCGGACACAATAAAGTGTCATTTGCTTCACCGTATAAACTACTTTGCGTCGACCGTTTGTAAGAAACCGACACAAATAATATTTAATTGCGTCGGTCGAATAACCGACACAACAAAAAAAGGTCTTTTGCGTCATCTTCATTTGTGTCGGTTGTAAAACCGACACAAAAGGAGTTAAATGACCGACACAAATGACATGTTTTGTAGTAGTGATTGCACTTTGACCAAGCGAACAGATTTTCTTCTTAGCTGTTTCGTACCTCGATTGACGACACAAAGCGGCTTCCTTTCAATAGTTAGGTCAGGCTCGATGTCCAAGCTATCCAGAGCAGAATGCTGAATAATAAGAGATGGATCATGAAGGCAGCATCGAAGGTGGGATACATGGAATACATTGTGTATTCCAGCAAATTTCTTTGGCAAATCCAGTCAATAAGCAAGAGATCCAATCCTTTCCAAGGCGCGGAATGGTCCGATGAATCTAGGAGCAAGCTTCCCTCTACGCCCATACCGAACCACATTTCTTAAAGGAGAAACCTTTAGAAAAACCAAATCACCCACTGCGAACTCCAAGCTTCTTCTACGACGATTAGCGTACTTCTTTTTCCTATCCTAAGCAATCCTTAACCTTCTCTTAATCTCCTCAACTTTCTCCGAAGCTTCTAGAATCATATCGGGACCAAGAACTAAGCGAATACCGGATTCAATCCAGCAGGATGGAGATCTACAGGGTCGCCCGTAAAGAGCAGCAAACGGGGACATCTTAAGACTAGCCTGAAAAAGATAGAATGAGACAGATAGGGAATTAAGATAAGATAAGAATAGAGGATTGGAATTTATACCTGATAGCTATTGTTATAGGTGAATTCCACAAGATGGAGATGATCTTCCCAAGATCCTCCATAATCCAAAATACAGGCACGAAGAAGATCCTCTAGAATCTGATTCACCCTTTCTGTTTGACCGTCAGTCTGTGGGTGGTAAGCAGTGCTCAGATTCAGACGAGTACCCAAGGATTCCTGGAATGCTTTTCAAAATTGACTAGTGAAGATGGGGTCTCGATCGCAAACAATGCTAAGGGGAACGCCATGTAGATGAACAATCTCTCTCATATAAATCTCAAATAAGCTCGAAGTTGTATGGGTAGACTTGATCGGAATAAAATGAGCGGACTTGGTCAGTCTATCCATGATAACCCATATTCTCTCATTTACCCTCCAAGATCTTGGTAAACCATCGATGAAATCCATAGAAACTTGCTCTCACTTCCAATTTGGAATCTCCAAAGGCTGCAACAAACCTGGGGTCTTCTGATGGTCCACCTTGACTTGTTGACAAGTCGCACACTTACTCACAAAGATAGAGACATCCGCTTCATACCCTTCCACCAATAAAGTTTCTTTAAATCTTGATACATCTTTGCTACGCCAGGATGAATGGAAAGTCGGGATTGATGATGTTCTCGCAGTAACTCTTTTCTTAAACCATCAACATTCGGGACATAAATCAGATTATTAATCCTTAAAATCCCTTTATCATCAATCTGAGCTCCACTACCATCAAGACTACTACCTCCAATCCTGCTAAGAACACTTCCCTTCATACACCTAAGCATCTCGTCATCATCCTGCTTAACGATGATCCGATCCAAAAGGGGAGAAGAAACAATAATCTGACACAACAAAGACTTCTTTCTACTCAACGCGTTCACCACAACATTAGCTTTCCTAGGGGTATAATTTATTTCAAGATCGTAAGAAGCAAGAAACTCGAGCCATCGAACTTGACTCTGATTCAAATCCTTCTAGGTGAAGATATATTTCAAAGACTGATGATCGGTGAAGAGGTCAAACTTAGCCCCCAAGAGATGATGTCTCCAAAGCTTCAAAGCAAAGACGAAAGCCAGCAATTCTAAATCATGAGCAGCATAATTAGCCTCATGGGTCTTCAACCGACGACTAGCATAGGCAATCACCTTCCCATCTTGCATTAATACTGCTCCCAAACCCTCCCGACAAGCATCGGTGAATACCGTTAATCTCTCATTTCCATTCGAAAGAGTAAGCATTGGTGCGGAAGTAAGCTTATCTTTTAACTCTTGGATTGCCTCTTTACACTTATCGCTCCAAATAAACTTAGCATTCTTCCGAGTTAGAGCAGTGAGAGGTGCCGAAATTCGAGCAAAGTTCTCAATGAACCTCCGATGGTAGCCGGCAAGGCCCAGAAAACTGCGAATATCGGTTGGAGTGTTAGGTTCTTCCCAATCCTATAGCAGAATAGGGAGAAATAAGGACTCTAGAAAAGCTAGAGGGATTAAATTTAGGAAGAGAAAAGAGGAAAAGACTTACTTTGATCACAGCGATCTTGACTGGATTAACAGAGATTCCTTCACTAGAGACAATATGTCCGAGAAATCGGACTTCCTCTTCCCAGAAATGGCATTTCGAAAATTTAGCCTTCAATTGATGTTTTCGAAGGGTCTCTAGAACATACTTCAAATGTGACTCGTGCTCTTCCTTTGTCTTTGAGAAGATAAGGATATCGTCAATAAACACTAGAACAAATTTATTGAGCACATCTCGAAAGACCCGATTCATTAAGTCCATAAAGAAGGCAGGAGCGTTTGTCAACCCAAAAGGCATAACTAACCATTAAAAGAAACCATTCTTAGTACGGAAAGAAGTTTTGGTAATGCTCTCTTCAGCAACTCTGATTAGGTGAAAGCCTGTGGCCTGATCAAGCTGAGGGAAAACAGTGGCTCCATAGAGCTGATCGGACATATCATTTATGCGAGGCATGGGATATCTGTTCTTCATAGTGAGTTTATTCAGCTCTCTATAATCAACACACATCCTGAGAGAACCATCTGACTTGGTGACGAAAACCACAGCTGCTCCCCATTCGAAAAAGCTAGGTCTGGTCAGACCCTTAGCGAACAAATCCTGAATTTGCTTCCTTAACTCAACCTTCTCGCAGGGTGCCATTCTTCTGGGTGGAAGAACTACAGGTCGAGATCCCGAAATAAGGCCAATACGGAAGTCGATTTCCCGCTTAGGAGGTAAAGAAGAGACTTCACCAAATACATCGGGATAAAGTCTAACCACATGAGTCGAGTCAAGGTCACTAGGGGATGAATCCAAAGAATAAATGAAACTACCAGCGAAAACCTGAGGCAAGCTACACTGAATCACTAAAGAATCACTCTTATCACCAACCAGAGAGACAATACGGGAACTATAAGAAATGTGGGCATCATGCCTATCCAATTAGTCTCCTCCAAGTAGAAGATCGAAAGCGTCAAAACCCAAAACATAAAAGTCACCAGTGAATCGATAATTACCGAGGAAGAGTTTTACATCCCTACAAACCTTATTAAGTTTCGGGGGATCACCGATGGGGTTTGAAACACATAAAGGTACAGAAGAAAACTCGGGAGAAAAGGGATGCTAAAATTTATTACAAAGATCCGACGAGATGAAGCTATAAGAAGCTCCGGTATTGAATAAAATACGAACAGGAGATTTAAACAAAGTAAAAGAAACCTGAAGTGTACCTTAAGAGTCGCTAGGAGCTAGAGTAGGTGCAGGCTACGGGGTTGGGGAGGATGTAGAAGTCACCGCAAAAATTCCTGATGTCGTGCCCTTCTTCTCGGTAGGGCAGTCCTTCTTGAAGTGTCCCGGCTAAAGACAGATGTGGAAGAGGTCTCGTCTAGCCAACTGAGAAGGAGGTGGAATAGCAGCATCCAAAGTAGGACAGCTATTTGCGTAGTGTCCCTTTTGGTGGCATCTATGGCAGGTGATGGTAGAAAGATCTACAGCCGGCCTCTGAGATGCAGAAGACGATGATCTTAGTCCTGGAGTCCTATTCCTCTTATGACGGTAGAAGTTGGACTTCCTTTTCTTAGAATTTCCAGAAGACTAATATGGTGTAGACTGGGCAGCTGAAGGAGCTCTAGAGATAGGGTTCTCATACCGGATAGCCATGTCCATCAGAGCGGTAAACGTACCATGCACGTGCATAATAAGACGATCGTAGTACTCGGGACGTGCGCCGGAGATAAATTTCTCGTTCTTCTTCAGCGGGGTGTCTATCAAATTCAGGCCATATTGTGAGAGCTCGTTAAATTTCCTTTCGTATTCGGTAAAGGACATATCACCCTACTTCAAATCCATAAAGTCTCGATATAGCTGGGACTTACCCGCTTCGGGCATCCATTTGGCAAGGAAAGCATCCCTAAAGCACGATAAGAGATATAAGATAGATTTCAAAAATGGAGGAATTGAACCGAAATTTGGACAACCGAAGAAGATACCTAAATTGCGCCCAGGTGATGTCAGCCTCATTGGTGTGAGCAGTAACTGACAGCCACCAATTTAAAGCGGCTCCTTTCATCTGCCAGGCCGCCAATTGCCGCTGCTGGGCATTAGTGATTTCGAGACAGGAGAAGATTCTCTCCAAGTCTCTCAACCACTGTTGAGCTTCTATTATGGTTTCATACCCCGTGAACTTGGTGCCACCAAGCTCGGTATAATCTTTGAACAGCTTAGTAAATCTAACGGGGGCAGCAGGTGGAGGAGCTGGGGCAGCAGCTCGTTCTCTATCTCTGGTATTTCCTCGATTCATCCTGAGAAATCAAGAATGAATTTAAGGCTAGAGGAAAATAGAGGCGAATCTATATTAGACGGATAAAGTTTAACTAAAACAGGCATTTAACGAAGGACCTAATTATATAAGATGGAGAAAAGCGAAAGTGGGTGGAAAAATTAAAATTTCAAAACAGGAAAGTTTTTATATCAAAATACTTCTTTGAAAAACCCTTTAAAAATCATTTTTTACTTTAAAATACGTTCTCTCACAAGGAAAGGATTCTAAGATTTGACTTCACTCATTCTAGGGTATTTCTACCCTATCTCTAATGAGTTATGCTCCTCAGGCTATGGTCAACCTCGCTCCGATACCAACTATAACGACCCACTATTTTGCACTATTCAAATTCGACAATAAGTTAAAACATGTCAAGCTTGAATAGTTCAAAACAATAGATTGTAAATAAAGTAGGAGCAAATGAAATCAAATCACAGAATCACAAACAAAGAAATTAGAATACTCACAGCGGAATTTAAAAGTAACTTAGTGGTTCATGAAGCCACTATCAATAGTCTCAAAATAAGTATAAAGTACAAAGTCTTAAAACTAAATTACTTTGAAATCTCCACAGAAACTCTCAATCATAAATTGTCTTGATTACAAAGGCTAAAATAAGGACTGAACAAAAACTTGACGGAAGCTTGAAAAGAGATGATCTGCTGAAGTCCTAGCTCCGGAAGTGAAGTCTGAACTGAAACTCAGGCTGACCCGAGCGTAAAATAAAACATAACACTCGAGTCAGGACATACATACTTATACAGTGTAAGCTAATTCAAGTGAAGTATAATAAAGTACAAGTAACTTAAAGGATGCTTGAGACCGCCCATCCTCTAAAGATCCGTTAAACTATTTACTATGTAGTAATATTTCGCTATTATAATAGTGTCTATTAGTAAAATAAACTTACTTTTAAATAGCGTTAAGTGGCTACCCATATAGCCCTTACCACATAATAGTCCCAGTAGTCCATCCAGTATTAGCACATCTCCAGATCGGGAGACTACCCTTAATACTCCACGGGCTACGGGAGAAAGCAAACTCGTACAAGGCTCGCTATGGTAGGTGACACGGCACAAATAGGCAATGCTAGGGTAGATATACCAATTACGCTTCCAGACCAATGGTAATGCGTAGCGCGCAGCTACCGCCCACCTCGAACAACACTCCTAGATCAAAGCTGCGTACCAAACAATCACAAAAGTAATAGAATGGCATACGAAGAAGTGCGCCCGATCAGAGGTGCTACCTCATTAATCCGTCGATCGCTCCTGTTTTAGCCACATTACGCCAACTCACGGGAGTCGGGTCCATGTATTTACCTCAAAGGAACGTCACCACCATCCTACTTCATTCTGGAATCTCCATCGCGTACACGGTTGTCAAAGTGGTTTTCGGTATCGACGAAGGGTATGCCCATATCCGATCCCGGTCTCCTTAACAACCAACGTTATTATTACCCGTGGTTATAAACCTTTAAAAATAGTTTATATTTCAATCGTAATACTTTATTTTAGACTGTTTAAAGGTGAGAAGATTTAGCCTTAGTTTATTTGCATCATCATTCAGCTTTTTGCCAAATGCGGAAATATCCTTTCAATAATTTAAGTAAACTAAACTTTAGACTTCAATATAATTTCAGCAGAATTTAAACCTTCATTCAAACAATTTTACGTAAAAAAATCCAAAATTTCCGCCTTGAAATAGCCATTTAAATTACTCAATATATTATGATTTTTATAAAGTAAAATTTACAAATATATATCTAACCTCTTATACTTTCTTATCAAATGTAAAAAAATTTATGAATTTTCTTAACAATTAAGTTTAGTTACCGTTTCAAAATAAGCTAAATTTCCAATTTATTCCTGAACTAACCTTTATTTTAAACCGACCATTAAATGAAGTTATATTTTAACTTCCATATTTCCTAAGTTACCTATTAATTCATAAAAACTTAACCTTTATTAATTCGCTTTACGTTCAAGTTATACCAAATTTTCATATCTTTTCCTTAACTTAAATTCCGTTTATTTTTACATCAAAATTTACAAGATAAACTTATACTTTATATTTTTAACATTTATTTATTTACATATTTAACTTGTAAAATATCACTATACCAACTGTAATAATCTTTTTAATTCACTTTTAACAAGTATTATAACATTTTTAAAAAAAATTAAAAAAATATCTAATATTCCAGAAAATATATATAAATATATATACATATAAATATAACCATGGGTCTATATAATATTTTCTAACCTAAGTCAAGTGATACGGATAATATATCATTTCAATCCGTAATTTACAAAATAAATCCGGGTTCTATCATTTCAAACCCGCAATCCCGAGAATAAAATAAACTAAATAAATAAATGAATAAATAAATATCGTTCAGGCCTATCATTTCATCCTTGACGATTTCTATTCTACAGGGAACTTGTAGTGTGATTAATTATAAATAATAACTAAATAGTGTAACAGCTTAAATAAACAGTACATAATATAACTGATGATGTATAGGTTTAATAACCGGATTGTTTTTTTACATCATCAATTTATATCACAGTCAAATAAAAATAATTATTATTCTACAATCACACTTGTTATCAATTTACAGATATATATAAGTACGTTTGTCAGGTGAGAAAACTCACCTTTACGAAGCTGAAGATTTTGATTCGAAACTACGGTAACCACAACAGAACAGCGTACAGAAGGCATGATCAGTGATTGGAAGATGAGCCAATCCGATTCAGATCTTGAACAAGATAAACGAATAACTAATTACACAAAATTCAAAACGATCAAAATTTAAATAACAACTGGAACGAGATTAAAATAAAAGGATGATTGCCATAATTTCTCGACCACTCCACCCAAGACTTGACCCCATTCTCCAAGCTCGACCCAAATTTCTATTTGAATTATATGAATGCTAAAGAGTGAACAGTGGGAAATTTAGTTATAAAGTCCGTGATCAAAAAGTGGTGCACGCACACTTATTTTTTCCAACAATGCAAAAGGTGATGAAACTTTGGTTTAAAATTTTGAACACGCAACTACTATTCTTGGCCATTTATGCATGTTATTATTATTTTCTTTCTTGAATTAAAACCAAATATTATAAAGTGCTAGATAAAAAAAAGAAACAATAAGCTAAACTTAGGTGGCTCATGCCTATATCCTATTCACATGCAACGTATTCGCATTGAAAATTTACGAAATCCAGCCTATAACCCACCAACATTTTCACCGTGGTTATGCAAATTGATTTCCTTTTTTTATTTTTATTTTTATATGCATGGGAGTTCACACAGTAAGATACTGTTAGGCATAAAGTTTGCAAAAGGTGGAGAATGAAAATGGAATATCAAAGCTTCAGGCGGAGCAGCCGAGTGAAGTAAAAGAATACAAAGAAAAATAAAAATAGAATAAAAGGAAGAAAGAAAATAACTTCCATTACCTGAAGCACCACACAAGCTAGGAGATGAAGTCCAAAAGACGAGGTAAAGAAAAAGTGTTCGTGACTGTATTTATCAATGAGCTATGCGTTTATTTAGGCAAGAAATAAAGTTTTGGGCAAGAAGAATATAATTATTTTAAAAAGGGCCATGAGTTGATTGAGCATAGTTTATTCCTTGTTATACATGGCCACTTGGTTCTATTCCTATTATAAGCAATAGGTAGGAAATCTGTTGTGTGATGGAATTATGCCATGGGTTTCGTAATTAAGGAGAACATAAAATGGAAAGCAATCAATTTGCTTTAAAACGGAAATGGAAAATCTGGTTCGAACGTGTTTAATTGTTGATTGAGGTAAAGGGCGGAAATATATTCATTATTTTGAAATGTCTATGAATTAATAATTGTTAATTATTCACGCAAAGGAAATTGGAAACCCCCGGTGATTTCAATCCAGTTTTAAAAGAAATTAACAGCTCTTTGGAAGAGTCAAAAAAATTATATACATTTTTAAATGAATGGAAGTAATGGCAAGGCACGGTGAATTTCCTCCTTTCAACGTGCACGACAATTGATTTAGGAACAAAGACTAAAATTAGAATGTGAACGGTTATAAATTTGTGGGCAACGCTTCTATTAAATCAGAAGGAAAGTAAATATACTTAAAATGCATACAATAGACGCAATACTTTATGCCCAAATATAACGGAAATAACGGATTTAAATTTCGTACGTTTTCTTATACATTATTTATCCCATCAATTAACACGCCATTTAAACGCGTTATTCAACAGTTTATTAATACACCGTAATTTGTGAAAGTTATTACTTAACTAAAAATAGAATTTGTTTACATTCTTTGGATTTATTTACCATTTTCTAAGAAATTTATTACTAAATTTTAATATATATAATTCATTTTAAAAAGAACCATAAAGGGAAATAAATGTTATTACCAATATAAGTAAACATACTCACAGTAAATCTTGTACATATATAATTCTTATATAAAAGATTTAGAAATTAGAAATTTTAAAATTCCAATTAGAGTTATCTTTAACCAAAGTTGAAATTTTAGAACCCTTGTCTTTTATTTAAATTTTGGGAAATGATTTAATCAAATTAAAGATTTATATTATAATAAATCCCAAGGTTTTATAAATAAAAGAATACAGCGCTTGTAAAATCTTGGGCTGTTACATAGCCCCTAAATCCCCCAATACAGGGATCGACCCATATCCCTATTATTGGCTCTAATGGGCCCCAAACATTTTGGGCAGGCTTGCCTTGGCTTCAGGGTTCTAAATCCGGGTTTGGAGGCAGATATTTTCATGTCTTCTCCGATAAATAAAGTAGGCATGACATCAAAAACGAGACCTTTTTGCTTCACTTCTATCATCTACCTAGGTTATACTTTGCCATTTTTAGTCTTTGATTTCATGGGTTTGTAACTACAATTAGCAGTAAAAATGGATAAAAGGAAAATCTTCGAAGTGGAAGTAGGCCGGAGATAGCCGAATAACTATAAATCTATGTCTCTCTTTACTTTCTTTCTGTTTTAATTTTGCTCTTCATTTATTTCTCTTCGTATTTCTATAATTGGATTGGATATTGATGCTTTCACATACAACTAGATGTTGGTAGCTATTTTTATGCCAACATTTTGGTGCTTTTACTAAGAAAGCCATCCCTCGTGGATTTGGAGTTCAAATTTGGAATTAACTAGATAGCTTAGATTTGGAGCAATGGTTAAACAATCAACAAGGAGAATGCTACTGGAAAGGAACCATCATGGAGGGAGTCCGGAGGCTTCCTCAAGAGCTGGAGCTAATCAAGCATATATCTACAACACTAGGGATGAAATGGAAACGATGATGGATTATATACAGGAAAGGATGCTGAAAAGACAGGAGGAGATGGTGCAGAATTTACTCCAACAAAATGGACAAGCTGGACGGCAGAACCAATGTAATAGAGTAGCATGAGCCAGTGATAACTTAGATCAAGGAGTTGAAGCAGTAAGAATTGATAGAAATAGAAACCAGGAACATGGAGAAAGAGCTATTGGAAAAAGGAATGGAACAAAGCAGCCGGGGGCAGTCTCCGGCCATCTTAGAGGGATCGGCTCGAATCTCCAAAGGCTTGGGGCATGCCCTCGTGTCTAGTTGATCATGCTGCTAGAGGACATGCTGTCGATCCCATGGATCTTGGTGCAAATCAAAATTTGGATGCATGCCTGGAGAAATACGTTCCAAAATACCCTTATGGACTCGAGGGGCAGCTTGAAATAATGATAGGAGACTACTGCTGGATGACAGTGACAGGTTTGTAGAGATGATAGGACGAGTTATGCGTACAGGACTGGCGAACAGGGATTTGGAGGATGCAAATAGAAGTTCATTCACTCCTAACATCAGGAATGCTAGGAATCCACCGAAGTTTAAACTACCAACACTAGAAGTATATGATGGAAAGTCGAACCCAACTATACATACGATGAGATATATACGACACGTGGAAATACCGGGGGCATTAGAGAAAGTCATGGCATGATGCTTTCCCCTGTTTCTAATGAATATGGTTGCACTGTGGTTCAGGCAGTTGGAGAGTGGTTCTATTGACACACGGATGGAATTGGACGAAAATTTATGAAGTGGTTTAGGATTCACATTTTGAGACCCAATGATGTGATGAGTCTGGCAACACTGAAACAGAAGACCAAAGAATCTTAAAAGAGTTTTCTAACAAAAATTTAATTCTGCAACGACATCGGTGGATCGGCTAGATCCATTCACAATTTTGATGATAGCTATATTAAGAATTACCGATGACACAGATTCAAGGAATCATTTGCACCAGATCCACTTGTGGATCTCGGGGAGTTTTATCATGAAGTGGAAAGTTTCCTGTGGTAGGAAGATGCACGAGCCGACAAACCAGAGGTGAACGTTGTGGAAAGAAGAGGATTATTAGGAGGTGTAAACAAGAATGATACAGGCAAAGGAAACTAGATAATGGATATGATGGGAGGAAAAGGTGATGAAAAGAGTGGGAATTAAAGTTCTCCTCCTACTCAGATTTGATGAAAAGCCTAAAACAGATTTATCTGGATACTAGGGGGCAACTCCCCCTTCGGAAACAGCAAGGAGGGATCCCATGGAGCAGGATCGTATTTTTGGAAAGTACCGCCTGTTCCACGAATTGAACGGGCACACCAGGAATGAATGCAGGCGTTTAAAGGACATGATTAAGGAGCACGTCAGGAACGGCAGACTACCGTAGTATGTGAGGAATCAGGCAACGGTGGTGCAACAGGAGCAGCCGTCGTCCGCTTCAAATAGAAACAAGAATGACCCTGGATCAGGATCCTGGGTCATCATCGACTAAGGGACTGACCTAATTGGTTTTGAGAAAACTGATTGGAGTAGTTGGAATTAGATTCCATAATTGACCCCAATTGCAAGTGGAAGATTGATAGAGTTAGGGGTATATGTTAGGGGCATTATGTAATTTATTACATATATCTAACTTGTTGACCAATCTTGTTCGAAATAAATGGTATTTTCTTCCTATTATATACTTGATATATTATGATTATATTAATTAGTTAACTTAATTAAAAGTGTATTTAATAGAAAAATCCATAAGTGAATATTTTATGATAGTGGTTACAAAGTGTTATAACCCCGAGTAATTTATCACAATGAAACAAATATTCCATTTTAAATGTTTCTTGTCAAGATGCATCGATACGGGATATCCATGTATCCATTGAGATTGGAGTATGTAACGCTCTTCAAATGTTGGGCAGTGTATTACTCATGACCGCCAGGGGAACCTAGGGGTTACATACTAATAGTTATTGGATAACTATGGAATGACCCACTCGATAGTTTTCTGTTAATTAATATAACTAAGGTCAAACACAAAATATCGATGTGACTGATTTACATGGTTTTCTCGACTAGGCTTCGGAAAGGTCTAGGGGTGGCTAAAAGATAGGGAATTGGCTTGGAGATAATGGGTTGACATCAAATGAGAATGGGTAAAAAAAAGTTTTCCTTGTTTCTCTCAAATACAACTCTATATATATACATATATACATGTATGTATATATGTATGTATTTATCTCTAAAATAATGGCTAACCTTTTTTGGCCGTCGTTACCTTTTACATTGCTGTTAAAGCATAGCTCTCAATCCACTCCAAAATTTCAAATATATTTCAAATTAAATTAATACTATTCGATAGTTAGAGGTCGGTGCTTTCGGACTTGCAATCTGACGAATCAAGAACGGTAAAAGGAAGGGAAGTCATTGCTTCAACATGGATTCAAGGGCATACAATAATATATTATTTTATATTAAATAATTATTGCCAAAATCAATGTACTTGTTTTTAAAAATAATATTTCAACTTTGAAAAATCTCCATATTTTTTCTAAGCTCTAATTGATGATCCTAGATTTTCGAAAATTGTAAAATTTGAACTTTCATCAATAGATTATTTTATGTTAATTATTTATGGATGAAAACATTATTTATTCATAGTACATACAAATTAAAATACTAAAATTATTATGTTTGCAAAAATAAGTTAATTTTGAGTGATAAATAATTATTAATAATTGTTCTCTCTTTCTATGTGTATATTTATCTATATATAAATGTTTAATGTTAATATATTAAATATAATATATTTATACATACAAATGTGTGTGTGTATTTTGTTTCATATATACATGCACATATTTGGATAACATACATAACATACAAATTAAGCTAATATATCTGTTGCGATGTAAATCCCAACATCCACATATGGGCATACTATACCTTTCACAGATTATTATATTACACATGCACTCACACATATATGTATATGATACATTTATGTATAAGCTAAATCAAATAAAATTAATTTCGTATCTTAATATATTTGAATTTAAAAAAAATGATTTTATTTAAATGAAATTTAGAAATGTTCCAATTCAGTTAGACTTCATAGGCCCAATAAAGTTTCAATAGGATAAAATTTTAGAAATTCACCTATAACTTTCGCTGCAGGTTGGTCCAGTTCCAACAACTAGTCTAGGAGGGAAGTTGTAGCGTATGTGGATTTGGCGGCATGGGTCCGCACTTGTGAGAGGGTTTTTGGATTTTTATGTCTTGCCAATGAGTGGGGAGATTGTTTACTACTTGGCATTTATAGGGAGAGGCCCTGAATTGGTGGGATGTAGTGGTGGCAAAGACTAAGGAACATCGTTTGGGGAGAGTCTAGGAGATGTCTTGAGATGAATTTTCTTTCCAGAGTAGAGGTGGAAGTACAACTGGAGAGGTTCATACACTTGCGGAAGGGAGAGATGTCAGTAAAGGAGTGTATGAGCCAATTTAATTAGTTGGCTAGGTTCAGGACGGAGTTGATAAATACCCCTCACAAGAAAGCTTTGAAGTTTGCTAAAGGGCTGAATCAACCTCTTCAAGATTTGGCTCTAAGTCATATCCTCGTTGGTGCGACTTATGAGGGTTTGGTGGAGATGGCTCTGCTGAATACCGTCTTCATAGAGGAAATAAAGGAAGAACCCAAGAACTTTGAAGGGAGATGCTATAGTAGAATCAACAAAAGGGCAGACGAGGACCTATGTGGAAGATTAAGAAGTGGGAAATGTAGTGTATGAGATATGGAAAGAGGGGGCACTTTGTTAAGGAATGCAAGATAGACATCTCGAAGATCAAGTGTTACAACTGCAATCAATTGAGGCACATGAGGAGGGAGTGTCCATCACCACAAAAGACCTCTACCAAGGTAGTGATAAAGTTTAGGGTATTCCATATGGACAATTGTGTAATTTGTTACATATATCCAGCTCGACAACTAGTCTTGTTCGAAATAAAAGGTGTTTTATTTCTATTATATACTTGATATAATGTGTTAAATTAATTAATTAATTTAATTAAAAGTATATTTAATGAGAAATCCATAAATGGTATGTTTTGTGATAGTAGTCACAAAGTGTTGTAACCATGAATAATTTATCATAATAAAAACAGATATACCATTTTAAATGTTTCTAGTCAAAATGAATCGAGACTAGATATCGATGTATCTGTTTAGACTAGAGTATGCAATACTCTCCAAATGTTGGACAGTGTACTACTCATAACTGCTGGGACACCCAGGTGTTACGTACTGATGGTTATTGGATAACTACGGAATGATTCACTCGATGGTTTTCTGTTGGACAATATAAGTAAGGTCAAATAGAAAATATTGATGTGACTGATTTACATAGTTCTCTTGACTTGAGAGTACTATTGATCTTTAATATGAAAGTTCTGCTTTGATTAGAGTAAAATCATGGTACGATGTCCATCGACTAACTATAGTTAGGTCGAATGGAAGTATTGGAAGTGAAGCATTATTCAAGAGATGGTTCTTCTCCTTGATTATATAGGGTTAGTATTACGGTCAACTTCAGTCAACTTAAAGTCAAAGTCTCTGACCATAGTAGTTTGGTTAATAATAATAATTATTATTATTGAACCAAATACTTTATGTTTGGACTATAGGGTTGAATATTGATGATATTAGAATCTTAAACAATGTCAAATTACATACACTACACCAGAACTGGGCCTTCGTAGCATTCAGAGAATGTTATTACAACCTACCATAGCGTTTCAAAGAACGCCATAGAACGACAAGCTATGGTAGGCCATTGGCATTGCATAGCAGGGAGGAAAATGCTATAATAAACAATAGCGTTTATAAACGATCAGGGCATTTGTAGCCTACCATAGCATTTATATTCTGTTATTAAAAAACACGCTATAGGAAATATTATCCTGCATTTGATTTCTATAACGTTTTCTGGGCATATTTTGTAGCATTTCAGCATACCATATTATAGCGTTTAGATGATATTTCAATAGCGTTTCTTATCATACTTGTATAGCGTTGATGATTTTCTATTATAGCACTGTTGATGCATAAATCTTACATCACATATAGTTTCGATAGCATTTTGTTAATCAATAGCGTTTATGTAACACAATTCCTTGTAATATTAATTTATAGCACTTATCTGTTTCATCTTTTTATTATATTATATTATTATATACATACATACATACATATAGATATATATATATATATATATGTACACACATATATATATAGTTGCACAATAATTTTGAACTCTACGTTGCATATTATGATCATTGAACAGTGGAACCAAATCAACTAATTACACTTAGCCGGAGAGCCCACCGTGAGACTCGAGAACAATTAAACCACTGCGTAGAGAGTGCACATCCATTAAAATTAAGGCTAAAGCACAATCAATAAAATCATTAATTTCTTATAGTAATAGCCCAATCTAGGTCATAATAAATAGTTCGCCTCAAACATTACATAATAACAACATTATCTAGCATAATGTACTAATACAAGTATGAAGAAAACATAAGCATATTACTTAGCCAAGGCATCCATCTTTCCCATCATTTTTGCAATCACAGGAGCTACCTTAGGATTTGCTTGAAGTTTCTCTAAACTACAGGATTACTCATACCTATGCAAATTCAATAAACATAAGAGACGGGAAGTTAAAAGGAGCATATCCTGATTTGCAGATAGTCTGCACAGAAAAATATGAGACAGATAGTCTGCATAGAAAATATGAGACAGAAAGTCTGCATAGAAAATATGATGTCAAACCCAAAAAGCTCAAAAGAGAATGCAAAAGGATCTGGTTCAAGCAACCGAGAGGTTAAAAGTCCTTAATTGAAACCATTAGTATGCCCTATCAAGATGCAGCTCAGAATCGGATTGACAGTTTGCTCAAAATGCAGGATAAGTTGGAGAATGCTGAACAGAAACTTCAAATTTTGAAAATTGAAATTCAAAATCTCCACACTCCATAAAATCTCTTTATGTCATTCCAATTTGGTACATTGCAATTTATTTAAAGTGTGCTTACGATTTATTTAAAGTGTGCTTATATTATCTTCATGTACAAAATTTATTTATGTTCACCAATGAGTTTTTTAGTCTTTATCTTCTACCTTTTATCATATAAATCACTATTTTACATTTAATGGTGACTTCTGTAATGAAGATAAATTTGGAAATGCAGGATTTGTAGAAAATAGTGCTTGATGAAATCAAGTCCAAATCGTTGTTAGTAAGAGCAGGAGGCAAAAAAAACATTCAATCTTATATAATTACATACTTACTAGTTTTATGGTTGTGCAAACTTGACGTAGCTGAACTCATAAAATGTTCATATACACATTTAAATTGTTTTATTCATATATATGTCAAATTTAATATATAAATAAAATAAACTAATTAATAGATTTAATAAATTCAATCAATTAATCGAATATGAAATAAGAGAATTGAATGAAACAAGGCTCTATTTAACTTTTTGAAATTTTCCATCGATCTTACATGTTGTCTCGGTTCATGGGTTTGGTGGGCAGCACCTACCTTGAATCGTTCTAGTTTGACGATAGGCCATGCTAACGATCTTAATTTCAATCCATTCACCCAATATCAACCAAAAATTCTTACCAACAATCAACAAAAATCATAGAAAAAGAGGAATTTAGACTATAGATGCGAGTTATGAAAAAAACTCACCAAAACATTGTTCCAACCTGTTTCCTCAGCCAACATCCAACCCAATTGCTTACATCCTGGATCGACATCTCCTCCATTGCATCACCACCTAAAAACTATCGTTCACAACTCTTTCGTACATGCATTTAATGAGCAATTCTCCTTGGCTACACATCACCCGCATTGCCTGCTCAGCAAAGGTGTCAACGTAACCTTCCCTTCACTTACATGCCCAGTCATCCCTTAATCATTCAACCAAGGTCGTTGTCCCTTACGTAATGCGCTCCACCCGACGTTATCAAAGTTGCCCCTAGTTTTTTTAAGTCGTATCATTTTTTCTCTTGTTCGATTTTATGATTTGTGTGCATCATGGCTAGTAGAAAATAGAAAAGGAACGGGCCTTGAGCATTTGGTTGGGTCAAAGCAATAAGAGGAATGTAGATCATTATGGAATAAAGGAGAAAGGATTTATGTTTGTTAGTATTTTCTTTTTCTTTGTTTTTCAATTATGCCCAAGGAAATGTATTTTTAAATTGCCTCCTTGATTGCAACTTAGAATCTCTTTATTACATATAAATAATTCTAACAAATACCTATAAAGATATTCTCAATTCGATTGAAATAGATGATACATTTACTAGATATAGTTCGATAGGTTTCACAAAACATTCAAATACAATAATTATTTTATCGTCATTAATTTTATTAAAGTAAAAAACCTTCTTTTCATATATTCCAACCACACGAAAATTATTTGCAACACAAAAATATTTTATATTTCCTCTAAATATGTTATTCGAGTTCAATATGTTTTCAGAAAAGAATTTATTTATTACTTCAATTTATTAAAAGAAAGTCCTTGATCAAAGTATTTTTAATTCAGTAAAATATATATTTTAAATAAAGTTATCCAAAAACCAAAACCAAATAATTTATTTTAAATAAAATTGTTTATTATGACGACTTATAAAATAGGATTGTTACAATGCTAGTCATGTTTTCTAGCTACATATTCCTTACATAGAAGTTATGCAGCTAGCAGGGAAATGTGAAAGTGGTGCATGAGAAAAAAATTAGAAATAAAAGGAGCTTAAGTAAATAATACATGAGTACACATATAAAAACCTCATTCTAGGGGTGCATACGGCGATTAACCGGCAAAATCGGTTAACAATTTTGATTAGTGAAAATATTAACGGGCTCTCCTAACCGATGATCGGTTAAGGTGGGCATCAACAGCCCACTGACCAAGCTAGTTAACTTAAACCGCAGTCAACCGGTTAACCAAATAATTTAGACGATTAACCATTGGTTGATTAACCGTTTAAATTAAGCGGTTGGCTGGTTGTTTGATTGGTTAACTATTATACAGGTGAAATACTGCAGCAATATAATATATGATATGTGACGATCAGAACGTTAATACAAGCATCAATTCATAAGCATTAATACAAGCATCAATTCATAAGCTTTAATACAAGCATCAATTCATAAGCATTAATATAAGCATTAATTCATAGTATATAATATAATATATGAGCATATGAAGTCTGCAGCAACCAATATAGCAGCCATGTAATTGTTATAACTTATAATCATTGTAGAAAAAGAGTAAGCATTGAATTTGAGTCAGCAAGAATTAAATCATAATTCACTATAGCAACCATTAATCTACAACAAATCATAGCTTTATAATAATAGCATTACAGTATGTATCTAAGATACAATACATCATAATTCAAAATTTTAAACCCCAAAGTCCAGACATAAGTAGAAAACATTAATATAACTACAACAACAAAGGTTCCAAATCTAATAACATAAAACTAGTAGAATAGGCTGTCATATTGCAACTTTCTGCCTCCAAATTTCAAGTCTCTATTAGAAAATAAACAGATAAATTAGCTGAACTGAAATGAAACACATATATTATATGCATATGTGTATTGCTGCAACAGAAATTGTACATGAAAACTAAAATGAAAACCTGAAATAAAGCATATATATTATATGCAAATTTGTATTATTGCAGTAGAAATTGTATATGAAAACTGAAATAAGGAACTAACATGAAGCATTTATAAATTGCCCTTATTGTCATTAATTTGCTGTGAAAACTATCATGAACGAAAATAGTACATGAAAACTGAAATGAGGAACAAACATGAAGCATTTATAATTTGCTGTGAAAACTGTTACGAACGAAAATTGTAAATGAAAACAAGACTAAAATGTACATATGAAATTAAAACTACTTGTTTACAGAATTATTATACACAAGCATTTATAATTGTACATATGAACTAAAATAAGCATTTATAATTCTACATATAAAATTAAAACAAGACTAAAATGTACACGAAAACTGTTATAAATGAAAATTGCTTATTTATAAAACGAAAACTGCATGTTTACAATATATATAGTTTGCTCTTATAGTCAGTTACTAACTTGCTATGATATAACTGTATACTATATTTAATAATGTACCATGGTGAAAACCGCGATGACGGAGATGGATTATCCATGGTGAAAATAGAAACGATGACGACTCAAGTTTACATCCATGCACAAATTCTAAATGGAAAACAAATCAGTTAGAGGATTATATTTAAAATCAAACAAACGAGAAACTAGATTACTTTGTGAACAAAAAGATGATGGTGACTTACAATGACATCCATGTTCAAATTCTAAATGGCAAACAAGATGAACACTAAATTTCAGCTTTAAATATGAATATAACGAATATCAACATAACAAATAAAATCAACCCTTAAGACTAATAGAGGCGTTGTACCAGATAATCCAATCTAATCTACATGATTAGATAATAAGTATATCTTGAGCCTCAACTTACATAAATATTGTATAAACAAGGTCTCTTCAAAATTTTCATTGTTGACATTTCATCACATAGATCAAGTAGAATCTTTCAAAATCCAAATACAAAAGATCCAAATGTAAATGAAAATTTTAAGTGATCTTTTTAGACCAAGGTAAGATCTAATTTATTTAGTCATATAAAGAAATTTTAAACTATGTTCTCTTTGTTTATCAATCAATAGACAAAGGATCCAATTTATGCTACATATCCAAATTATTTCATGAATAATAAATGTAATATTGCAGAAGTACATCGTTTGAAAATCACTCAAAATGTGCTGAAATTATCTAGTTTATAAAGAAGACCAAAATACATATTGCTTGGTAGTATATCAGAACTTTTTAAAAACATATTTTTCTTTTGATATATACGCAATCTCTAAATCTCCTTCACAACAACAAGAGATCCATCTTATGATACATATCCACTATTCGATAATTAATATATAAATAATTCGTGAACCAATAGAAAAGAATGAGCATATAAATTGTCTTCTAAAAGGAAAAATAATTGATACGGCTTGTTTCATATACCAAGCACTTAGAATGTTAATATATATGCATAAATCTCTAAAACTACATACATTATTTTGATGAAGTTCAAATTGATATTAAATCACAAAATAGATGTTAAACAATTTCTTCGTCAACCCTAAAAAGTGTAAGGAAAGAGAAATGTGGTTGTAAAAAGGATCGAATGTCCCTTATAAACCTCAACGAGTATTGGCAAAAGCGACACTTGGTTGAGAAAAGGCTTGTATATTTAGGCTTGGCTTGTTCAAGTCCATGATGATGTCATAAGCATGATTGTGTCGAAGCAATGTCAATCAATGTAGGGCAATCTTATGCAAGCACAAACCAAGACTACGAGTGCTTTCGGAAATCTAAGCAAGTTATGATTAAAAATCACAAGTGCTTTAGAACTCGAAACATGTCATAATTCCAGTCCTCTTTATTCGTATGTTATGTAATTGTTGAATGTACAAGGTCCTATATGAAAAAGTACAATCAGCACTAAAATCCTTGAATCAATTTTGGGTTACAAAGTTTAAAATGTAAGAGACAAGAAATGAATGATTCGTCTCTTTCTTCGCATCCCTAGGTCCGTATTTATAGGGTTTAAGGGATGCGACATGGATGCCATGTGTCTATGTGGCATGCTTGACCTCCAGCATTAAACATACTGATGGCGCATGGCGCTATACTTCAACATCCAATTGCACAATGGTGAACTTCGGTGCTTATCATCTATCCCTCCTTGATAGCCTTCATTGATGGCATCAACATTGTATTTGGGATAGGAGGCCTCCTTTGAAAGTTGATGAAGTGCTTTATTACTATGGCATGACATCAATAAGAGGTGACACTGATAAGTGGCGATATTGGCAATGATCAACATTGATAATATATGACATTGATAACAGACGGCATCGATGGCAAACGGTATTAATAACAAGCGGTACTACTAACAGATGGCATTAATAGTATGCGGCATTAATAACAGGCGGCGTTGACAATAGACAGTATTGATGATGAATGACATTAATAAGAGATGACATTGATGGGAGCAACATTGATAGTAGACGACATCGATGGTGAGGCGGCATTGATGAGATGGGACATTAATCTGGAATGTAACAACCCGCATATTTTACGATTGTATATTTAAATATTTTAATTAAAAAAGCATCATTAGTCGAATTTAAGTCCGAAAAACTACTTTTTGCAAATAGTCGAATAAGAACTCGAGACCACTTCCATCGAGTTCAAAATGGCATTTGCAACCTTTTTGAGTATAAACATCGATATGTTTGGAGTTGAGTGAAATTTTGAGGTTTTCATTTAGGGCTTTGGGTTTGGGTTTAGGTTTCAGCCCACTAACCCAACTCATCTTATATCCTAACTCCACACCCTCTCCTCTTCGTTCATTCCTCATTTCCTAACACTTCAAGCTTTAGTAAAAATGAGGGAGGAGACTGGAAACTAAAATCCTAAGTCCTAGTTTCCTTTGCAAATTCAAGTTCTAGCTTCAAAATCAAAGAAAAGCTTTAGTAAGCATCCTCTTCTCCTTCTCCATCTCATTCTCTCTCCAATTTCAGAAATTTCCTATAACCTAACTTAGGAAATATTTGCTTATGATATTAGATTGGAGCTTTTAGAGTTGAAGTTGAAGAGTAGTTGATCTTTCCTTTGTTTTCAAGCTTCTCTTTTGTCGTTTTTGAGTTTTAAAGGTGAGTTTTTGAACTCACATCTATGTCTATATCTTTGCTAGTTGTTAGGTAGTGATTCCTGATATCTATTCCTTGCCCATTTGCTTTGGATTGAATTGGTTTTATGAATATTCCAATCTTTGGTGTTTTGAAGTCAAATCTTTAAAAATCCTAAGTTTGATGTTTGAACACGTTTTTGGTGGTGTATCGAAGAGCCTATAGGGCTGGGTTGCCGATTGGCATAAACCCCTAGCGTCCATCGCTCGTCCGATCGCAATTTGTTGGATTTTTGTCCTTGGTAGGGCTAGGCTGAAAATACTGGAAATACCAGTTCAGTCGACTGAATCAGAACCCAGGAATTTTTCTGGGCCAGTATCAGTCGACTAACCACCCTGGGTCAGTCGACTGAGCCTGGAAACCGAAAGTTACTAGGCATGTTTCAGTCGACTGTCTACCCTGATTCAGTCAACTAAATCTGAAAACAGAAAGTTCCCAAGTATTGTGTCAATCGACTGACTGCTATGGTCCAGTCGACTGAATGTGCTATCTCAGCCAATCTTGCCTTTTTGTGTTGATTTTCAATTTTTAATCGATTCTAGTAGATCCAATTTGTTGTTATCACCTTGGTTGACTTTGATAACTTCTTTTCCGGGATTTTCGGAATATCCATTTTGATGGATTTGATATCGATTTCTTTGGATTTGATTCACGTCTTCGAATGTGGATTTTTGGTGAATGATTGTTTTTACAATCATTTTTGGTGATTTGTCACTTCGAAATACAAAGATTTCTATACTAGTAGTAAATATCAAAACTCTTTCATCAAAAAGATTTCAACACTATTTTAATACAAATCTCGTTTATTAAAACCGTTTTCCAACTTATTAGTATATACAAACCTTTACCTCGTTCGAGTGAGAAAATCTAACTAAACGGCTAAGTAAAATAAGTGGTATGAAACGCTTGCATTTACTTCGTCGGTTAATTTTTGAACTTGTTCGATTGAAACTCTTGTGACAATTTTTTGATTGGGAATCTACAATTTATTCGTAAATATTTAATTTAAATCAGTGGTTTTGGGACACGAAGCTAAACTCATTTATTTACTAGCTTAGTGTGATCGACACTTCTTGATGATCGACGATGATCGTTTTGTGATTTAGACTAGCGATATGTGATGTCTCTTTGTCCACGTGGGGCATTATACCTCGTTTTATTGAGCTTCGTCTCATTTCTTTTATAGGCTAACGACCTATAGGTTATTTGGAGTTTCGACTCATTTTTGTGGGCTAGCGACCCACATTCTTTTATGGAGTTCGGTTTATCGGACGCACCGTTGTACTACGTCGTTGTACCGTCTTATCAGGTACATCGGACGTACCGTTGTACTAGGTCATTGTTTCGAATAACTTGATTTTCAGGTTCCTCGGGAGTACCGTTATTGTACTATGTCGTTGCATTGGCTCTATGGTTAGCGACCATGGGTTAGCGACCAGTTTGTGATGTACGTGTTGGTGATTTTTCATGCTCCCGTTTGTGATAGGCCTCCCCCTTTGTGATTTTTGGATTTCTAGTTGATGATTTCTAGAATTTGTGTTTCACCAATTTTGCGATTGGCATCGATATATGTGTCAATATTTCTGTTTGGTGAATAAAATAAAGAATATGACATTCTTTTTTATTTCTGAGATTCTTGATATATTGTATGATTTTCGTTGTTGATAAATGTATACTTTTCATGGTATGGCATTATCGTTATCATACGTTTTTGTTATATCTCTTATCCTATCACATTTTATCTGATATTTATAGCTAGACTGATCCGTTTATTATTTTTTATTAAATAATACTCGGGTCAGACCGAGATGTTACGGGTGCTTCTGCTTGACTCCTTATCTGAGACCATCATCTGACTTATAACTACTTAGTTTAGTAGTTTCTGTCATTATACATTCGAGATAGAGATCCTTGATGTATACATATTCTTTTGTGTAGCGCTTGTACCTATTCTTTTGTGATGTAGTGGATCTTGAATGACCACTACCTCGATGTACACGTTTATGTGATTTATTCATATCTGTTTCCGCCTTTGTGATATGGATATCTGTGACTGATTTGTGTTATGTTTATTTCTATATTTGTTTCCGAAGATCACATAACCACTGTGTAGTAGCTTTGAGTTTGTATTTGATATGTCGGATTTCCTCTTGAAATGAAACGCATGTTATACTATCTGACATATCGATACTCGCACAAAGCAATTACATGATTGGCCGCTCCTCAACAGCCTTATTCTTCATGCTAGTCGACGCCATTACCCCGTAGTGTCCTTGGCTAGCGTGAGTGTAGAGGTGGAGCATCATAGCTTGGTATCAGAGCAAAACTTCGAAACAATGTAGAATAATTTTGCAAGGATCATTGTCCTAAGTCCTTCTTAGGAGTCATGCCTTAGGATTTATTCGAGTCATTGGACCCGTTTTATCCTTTTCTTTTATGGTGTCTTGTTTTATCAATCATGATTGTTTGATATTCATTTTATGAATAATCTTTTTCTTCTTCTTTTTTTCTTTCTTAAAGAAGAGAAATGGTTAGACCAGGCCGTCCCAGCGCTGGTAAATCCAGTGCTACTCCTCAAGATGGAGTATTTATGTCTGTCCAACAGCTTCTAGATCTTGTAAAGAATGCCCAAGCCGTCGGACCTATTCCAGAGCCTATTCACCCTAAATCTAGGTTTGCATGCATATGCAGTGATTATACCAATTTAGGTGGAAATCCATTCAAGGGTTCCGAAAGCGTTATAGAAGTCCAGGCTTGGCTTAGAACATGCGCTTTCATCTTTTCTCGCATGAATCTTATTGATTTGCATCGTGTCCAAATGGCTTCTAGTATGCTCCAAGAAAGAGCATTAGATTTGTATGAGATTTTGATTTCTGAAATTATTGAAGCGAATCTTACTTGGAGCAATTTCGAGAAAGATTTGAATTGAAGTTTGTGCCGGAAGTTGAAAAAGTAGCTTTAGCTCGGCGTTTTGTTGACCTTGTTCAAGGTGAATCTTCTGTGACAGACTATGTCGCATCTTTTGAATCTCTTTCAAAGTATGGGGTTGAGTATATAAATGCCCCATTGAAGGAAAATCAGAGCTTTGTCTATGGCTTGAATAAGAATCTCAAAAAGCCATTACTTCTGAAATTAGAAGTTTCTTTCGACCAACTTGTTGATATCGCTCTTCGACTTGAAGAGGCCGATAAAGAAGATGACGTTGAAGTTGTTGGTGCCAAACCGAACTTCAACAACAACAAGAAGAGGCCTATTAAGTTCAAAGGCCTTATCCCAATAAGAAATGGAAGCAGGCAACTCGGTAGCAAAGACTACTACCTCTAGTCATGGGAAATGCTACAATTGTGGTTCTAAGGACCATTTCGCTAATAGATGTCCAAAACTTATCTTTTGTCGTTATTGCAAAAGTTCGGGCCATCTTTTATCTTCTTGTCCCAAACTTCAAAGCAAGAACGAGGGAAAGCTAAATATTTTGCAAGCCCTTAATAACACTTCTCGTGGTCAAGGTATTTATCATTCTATCCTTGATGGCATTATTATGTTTCGTGATCATCCTATTCAGGTTCTTTTTGATACGGGTGCATCTCATTCTTTTATATCAAAAGAACTTGTAGATACTTTTTCTTTAAGTGTTATGGCTTCTTCTTTGAGAATGGCGAATCTGGTTGGTGGATCCGCAACACGCAGTTTGCTTGGTAAAGATATCGAGATTATTTTATGTGACTATGTTTTCCAAGCCGATTTGCATGTTATGCGTTACTTAGGCTTTGGAATGATTTTGGGAATGAATTCCTTAACCGTTATGAAGCTCATATCCTATGTCCCGAGTGGATTATTCATCATCGACATCCTCAATCTGTTAAGCATATTTCTATCGTTCTTAAAGATTCGGATTCCAAATTGGCAGCGTCCTTGTATTCTTTAAACCCTCATGATGATGATGATGATGATGATGAAGAGGTCATTTCTCTCATTCACGTTTTTCATGAATTTTCTGACATATTTGAGCCCGTCTTAGGGTTACCCCCTAAGTGAGCAATTGAGTTCAGAATTAATCTAATCCCTGGAGCTCTACCTATAACTCGTCATCCTTATCGTATGTGAGATGCGTAAATAATTATCCGAATTGGAAGGAATCAATTTATTCATTCTAGTTCCGCTCGTTGGGGAGCTTCGGCTATTTTTGTGAAGAAATCTGATGGTACATTTAGGCTTTGCGTTGATTACCGCAAGCTTAATGATCTTACCATTAAGAATAAATATCCTTTACCTTGGATTGATGATTTATTTGACTAACTTTGCAGTGCTAGAGTCTTTTCAAAGTTAGACTTAGCAACCGTTTTCATCAGCTTCGTATTGTGGAGGATAGCATTCCTCTGACATCGTTCCGTACTCGTTATGGATCTTATGAATGGCTTGTTAAGCCATTTGGTTTAACGAATGCTCCAGCTTATTTCGTTGACTTTATGAATCGAGTTTTCCAAGTCTTCCTCGATCCATTTGTTCTCATCTTTATAGAAGATATTCCTGTTTATTCTAAACCCGAGGAGGAGCATGAAAAGCATCTTCGGATTGTGTTGGAAACTCTTAGGAGCAATCAATTGAAGGAAAAATTTTCTAAGTGTCACATTTGGCAATCTCGTGTGAAATTTCTCGATCATATTATTTCCGAATCCGGAATTTCTTTGTGTCTTTCAAAGATTGAAGCGATTCAAAATTGAAAGAGACCAGAGAGTGTGAAGGAAATCCGTAGCTTCCTTGGATTGGCGGGCTATTATCGTCGTTTCATAAAAGACTTTTCTAAAATTTCCATGCCTCTTACTAGTTTGACAAAGAAGGGAATTAAATACATTTGGTCAGACAAATGTGAAGCTTCTTTTCAAAGAATAAAAGAACTCCTTTCCGATGCTCCTATTCTTGTGATTTCGAAAGGGAACCAAAGATTTATTTTTTATATCGATGCTAGCCGTGTTGGTTTGGAAGCCGTTCTGCAAGGAGAACGTGTTATCGTTTATGCTTTTAGGTAATTAAAGCCTGCCGAGACTAGATATGCCACTCATGATTTTGAGCTTGCGGCAATAGTGTTCGCCCTTAGAATTCAGCTCCACTATCTTTTGGGAGAAAAATTTGTTCTCTATACCGATCATAAATCTTTGAAGTATTTGTTTTCTCAAAAGGAACTTAATTTGCGTCAACAACATTGACTCGAGTTCCTTGCATCTTATGATCTTGATATTCTTTATACTCCCGGAAAGGGAAATCGCGTTGCCGATGCCCTTAGTCGTAAGCAACAGGCGGTTGTTTCTATGATGATATCTGAATGGAATGATCTCAAGATTTTATCCACTTGTGAGATTCGAGATCGTGAATCCGATTTATGTTCATCTCTTGTTCTATGTAGCCTTAAGGCTCATCCATCTCTTTTAGACTTCATTCTTGAAGCTCACAGGCTAGATCCCAAATTGGCTCTTTTTAGCAAAAATTGTAGGGATAAAATTGATATTGAAGGGTTGAAAGACTTTGATATCGATGCTCGTGGCGGCATTCAAAAATTTAGTAGACTTATCGTGCCAAATATTAGTGATCTACGTAAAGACATTTCAGAAGATTCTCATCGTTCTAAATTTACCACTCATCCCGGTAGTAGTAAAATGTACGCGGATATGGAGCGACTTTATTATTGGGATGGAATGAAATCTGATATTGCTAACTTTATTAAGCATTGCATGACTTGCCAACTTGTTAAGGCCGAGCACCAAAGGCCCGGTGGGTTATTACAACCTTTGGACATTCCAATTTGAAAGTGGGATCAAGTATCCATGGATTTTATTGACGGACTTCACCGTTCTCGTCCAGGCCATGACAGTTGATAGACTTACAAAATCTGCCCGTTTTATTCTCGTTCCGTCTAATCGGACCATACCTCTTTTGGCCAAACTCTATATTAGAGAAATTGTTAAATTGTATGGAGTTTTTACTTATATTGTTAGTGATCGTGATCCATTGTTTACTAGTGGATTTTGGAAGAGTCTTCAAAAAGCTTTGGGAACGAAGCTTAATTTTAGCGCCGTTTATCATCCTCAGTCTGATGGACAAACCGAGCGTGTGAATCAAACTCTTGAAGATCTTCTTCGTGCTTGTGTCTTTATTTTGGTGGAAGTTGGGAAGATCATACTTCTCTTGTTGAGTTTTCCTATAATAATAGCTTCCAATCTAGTGTTGGTATGGCACCTTTCGAGGCACTCTATGGAAGGCCATGCCGATCTCCTTCGTGTTGGCTTGAAGCCGGTGAGAAGCTGGTTTTAGGTCCAGATATTATTCGTGATTCCATAGAAAAATTGACCTTATTCATCATAGGATGAAAGAAGCTCAAAGTAGACAAAAATCCTATGCCGATATTCAAAGAAGGAAATTAGAATTTTCTGTGGGAGATTTTGTGTTCATTCGTGTTTCACCTATGAAAGGTGTTGTGCGTTTCAGTCGATCGGGAAAATTAGCACCTCGATATATTGGCCTATTTCCCATCACCGAACGCATTGGTTCCATAGCTTATCGCCTTTATTACCGGTTCGATTTTCTGCTATTCATGACGTATTCCACGTTTCTCAACTACGGAAATGCCTTCGAGATTCCGATTCTATTCTTAAGCCCAGTGTTGTTGAAGAAATTGAAGTTTCGCCTAATTTGAATTATGAGCAACATCTTATTCGTATCATTTCTTCGAAGATTAAACGCCTTTGAAATAAAGATGTTCCTCTTATGAAAGTTCAGTGGTCCTCAAAACCTAAGGATTGCTCTTGGGAATCTAGAGAATTCATCGAACGAACACATCCAGACTTACTCTCCCGTGCTCTTTGAGGTGAACTTCTTATTTCAATTTTTCTTTTGTGTTGATATGTTTTATGGTTGTTACTCTTTATTTCTTCTTAAATATTGCGAGGATGCAATTTTTTTAAGGAGGAAATTCTGTAACAACGCGTATATTTTACGACTGTATTTTTAAATATTTTAATTAAATATAGCATCGTTAGTCAGATTTAAGTCCAAAAAGCTACTTTTTGCAAACAGTCAGATTAGAACTTGAGACTACTTCCATTGAGTTCAGAATGTCGTTTGCAACCTTTTTGAGTATAAACATTGATATGTTTGGAGTTGAGTAAAATTTTGATGTTTTCATTTAGGGCTTTGGGTTTGGGTTTCAGCCCACTAATCCAACTCATCTTATATCCTAACTCCACCCCCTCTCCTCTTCATTCATTTCTCATTTCCAAAATCTTCAAGATTTAGTAAAAATGGGGGAGGAGATTGGAAACTAAAATCCTAAGCCCTAGTTTCCTTTGCAAATTCAAGTTCTAGCTCCAAAACCAAAGAGAAGCTTAGGTAAGCATCCTCTTCTCCTTCTCCATCTCAATCTCTCTCCAATTTCAGAAATTTCCTATAACCTAACTTATTAAATATTTGCTTATGATCTTTGATTGGAGCTTTTAGAGTTGAAGTTGAAGAATAGTTGATCTTCCCTTTGTTTTCAAGCTTCTCCTTTGTTGTTTTTGAGTTTTAAAGGTGTGTTTTTAAACTCACATCTATGTATATATCTTCGCTAGTTGTTAGGTAGTGATTCCTAACGTCTATTACTTGTCCATTTGCTTTGGATTGAATTGGTTTTATGACCATTCCAATCTTTGATGTTTTGAAGTCAAATCTTTAAAAATCCTAGCTTTGATGTTTGAACACGTTTTTGGTAGTGTATCGAAGAGCCTATAGGGCAGGGTTGCCGATTGGCAGAAACCTCTAGCGCCCATCGCTCGTCCAATCACAATTTGTTGGATTTTTACCCTTGGTAGGGCTAGGCTGAAAATACTGGAAATTCCAGTTCAGTCGACTGAACCAGGAAGTCAGTCGACTGAACCAGGAAGTCAGTCGACTGCAACCAAAACCCAGGAGTTTTCCTGGGCCAGTATCAGTCGACTGGCCACCCTGGGTCGGTCGACTAAGCCTGAAAACTGAAAGTTTCCAGGCATGTTTCAGTCGACGGTCCACCCTGGTTCAGTCGGCTGAACCTGGAAACAGAATGTTCCCAAGTATTGTGTCAGTTGACTGGCCGCCATGGTCCAGTCAACTGAATGTGATGTCTCCGCCAATCTTGCCTTTTTGTGTTGATTTTCAATTTTTAATCGATTCTAGTAGATCCAATTTGTTGTTATCACCTTGGTTGACTTTTACAATCATTTTACAATCACCTTGGTTGACTTTTACAATCCTTTTTGTGTTGATTTTTGGTAAATGATTGTTTTTACAATCATTTTTGGCGATTTGTTACTTTGAAATACAAAGGTTTCTATACTGGTAATAAATATCAAAACTCATTCATTAAAATGATTTCAACGCTATTTTAATACAAAGTTCGTCTATTAAAATCGTTTTCCAACTTATTAGTATATACAAACCTTTACCTCGTTCGAGTGAGAAAATCTAATTAAACGGCTTAGCAAAACAAGTGGTATGAAATGCTTGCGTTTGCTTCGTTAGTTAATTTTTGGACTTGTTCAATTGAAACTCTTGTGACAATTTTCGAGTGGAAATCTACAATTTGTTCGTAAGTATTTAAGTTAAGCCAGTGGTTATGGCACACGAAGCTAAACTAATTTATTTACTAACTTAGTATAATTGACACTGCTTGATGATCGATGATGATCGTTTTGTGATTTAAACTAGCGATATGCGATGTCTCTTTGTCCACATGGGGGACTGTACCTCATTTTATTGAGTTTCGTCTCATTTCTTTTATAGGCTAACGACCAATGGGTTCTTTGAAGTTTCGACTCATTTTTGTGGGCTAGCAACCCTCGTTCTTTTATGGAGTTCGGTTCATCAGACGTACCGTTGTACTGCGTCGTTGCACCGGCTTATCAGGTTCATCGGGCAAACGTTGTACTATGTCGTTGTTCCGAATTACTTGAGTTTCAGGTTCCTCAAGCATACCGTTATTGTACTATGTCGTTGCACTGGCTTTATGGTTAGCGACCATGGGCTAGCAACCCGTTGGTGATGCACGTGTTGGTGAGTTTTCACGCTCCTGTTTGTGATAGGCCTCCCCCTTTGTGATTTCTAGCTTTCTTATTAATGATTTCTAGAATTTACGTTTCACCAATTTTGCGATTGGCATTGATATATGTGTCAATATTCTGGTTTGGTGAATAAAATAAAGAATATGACATTCTTTTTTATTTCTGAGATTCTTGATATATTGTATGATTTTTGTTGTTGATAAATGTATATTTTTCATAGTATGACATTATTGTTATCATATGTTTTTGTTATATGTCTTATCCAATCTCATTTTATCTGATATTTATAGCTAGACTGATCCATTTATTATTTTCTTACTAAATAATACTCGGGTCAGACCGAGATGTTACAGGTGCTTTTGCTTGACTTCTTATCTGGGACCATCATCTGACTTTGGTCTAACTACTTAGTTTAGTAGTTTTTGTCATTATACATTCGAGATAGAGACTCCTTGATGTATACATATTCTTTTGTGTAGCACTTGTACCTATTCTTTTGTGATGTAGTAGATCTTGAATGACCCCTACCTCGATGTACACGGCTATGTTGACATTGCTAGAATGTGATATCACGGCTATGTCGACATGCCACATACCTTCGGGATTGTCAATGATAGTAATAATAGATAATATGAATCCCACTCAAGATTGCAACATGCAATCCCCATGTATTAGTATTTAATATATACAAAATAGAAATATGAATCCCAATAAAAAACTATTAGCATATACAATTCAAAATTGTATATGAATAGTATCAAAATGTCGATATACAGTTTAGCACAGTGCAATTCAAAATTGTATATGAATCGTAATACAGTTTATATATAATATATATTAGGATATACAAACTATCCAAATTCAAAATGTTGATATATAGGTAGCTGCATTCCAGCTTGAAGAATAACGTCCAATTCTTTTTCCCAACCCCGTCAGATCAAAGTTTCTATATTAATATAGCTTATCATTTTCGCACATACCATAGACACATGATTTATGAATACTAAATATCATTTCTTAGCAGCATGAGAAAAATAATATTGGATGATCCTTATGACTAAAATCAAAAGCATGTCTAATTAATGATATAATATATTCTAATATGACAAAGAGACATAGAAGAATATTCATTATAATTCAGTTAACTTAATCCATGTTTTGTTTTTGTTGATGTTTTTAAATTTCCTAACATATGTGTGAAATTTTGCATACCTGAATAAATTTATGCATAATTTACGTATGGAATTAGCCTTTTTACTAGGATTTGTTTTTTTAGCATTTCACTCATTCACTTTTTTTTATTCAATCCAAATGCAATGCTAATGAACATCTTAACATTCACATTTTATGTACCTTCCATTACTATTAATCATGGAAGGTAAACTTAAGGGAAGTGTACATAATTTCTTTTATAAATTAGTAATTTAGACCAACTTCCTAATTTTAGAGAAATAGACATTAGATACTGTGCTTGTGATTCAATTTTAAAAACTATGAGAATGCATTTCAAATGTGGTTTGAAATGAAGCATCATTTTGGTTCTTAAGCAAACATCAAACCAATATATACCAAACTAATATAATTATGATAACATTACATATCAGTTCAAAATTCAAAATAAACACTAAAACTACATAAAATGAATCAAAATCACGTTTTCCCTCTTCTTGCTAGCATTCACCATCACTTAAAATTCAAATCGATGATCCAGACAGCAAAAAACGAAAACCAAGGAGGAGGGGGATCAATGTTTATTTGGATTTGAAGGTTTAGTGTATATTTTTAGGAATGAAAATGAACAATTTAGGAATGAATTGTGAATACTGAATAGCAACTAAAAGGAAGCTCGATTCGATTTCGATTAGGGTTAGGAAAAAATAGGCGGGATGGGTTGCGAAAGTATTGGATTTGAGCCTTTTTTATAAAGTAAAATAGGTTCTATCAACAGCCAACCGATGAATGAACCGTGGTTAACCGTTAACCGACCCGATATTAAAATATTAACTGGTTAACATTGAACGGCTAACCGAAAGTTTGTTAATTGATTTTTTCGGTTAACGCAATTCGATTAAGGTCGATTAACTCGGTTAAATACTCACCCTACCTCATTCCACCTTCGGTACCCAAATAACCAATAGTTGATACCTAAAAGTGCACTGCGTTGATACCCGATTGATGGAGGGAAGCACTAAATGGTAAATCAATTATAAAACCTATATAGCATCTCATAGCATATAGACAAAATAAAATAACAACATAGATGCAAAGTAGATGAGACAGACAGTAATATAACCAAACCAACTCGAACAAAACATCATATCAGAGTATAGCATCTAAGTGTAGTAGGTTCATCAAATTATATACAAATAGAGTGATAATAGAGTTATACATCTGAATCAAATAAAATTTAAGTAACTGCCTCTAAATAAAAGATAAGTGTTAACATAGCTTTAAAATACTATATAACGAAATATAAGCGATAACTACTATAAAAATAGACATATGAAGATTATCGGCCTCATGCTCTGCACCGCTCTATGTCATCTCATATATGTCCCTTAATCTACTCATTTAAGAGAGAGAAATGCAAATAACCTCGGATCAAACAAAGTATGAGCGATCTATACTCCCAAAATAGATATAAAAACAGAATCGTCAAAAGTAGGTACATTTGGAATGAAGGATCATACTCGACTCGTCGCCGGCTTCTTCAATCCAAAATTAGCACATAATACAATAAATGCTACAATATCATCATACGAGTGTACTACACTAAGTACAATATAGGATGTTAGGGTACTTAACTCACTAGCACCTTCATCACATGACATCCATAGCAAACATAACGATCATAACGTTGAAGGAAACGAGCTGGGTCGCAACGGATAAATATAATACAACAACAACAGTTAAACCATTATTCCCAAGCAGATTTGGATCGGCTAGAAATGGAACCCAAAACTAAATGACAAAGTCAATTTAAAAGAAATAATAACAATATTAGATTTATATATATATAAGGTGAAAATAGAAATAAAAATAAAATAAAACAAATATATATATAAGGTGAAATAGAAATAAAAATAAAATAAAGTAAAATAATTAAAATAATAATAATAATAATAATAAAGTAAAATAACTCCGCCTGTGTAGTTTTCTATGCAGCCTGTCCTAAGTAAGGATTAAGGAGGGTTGTGATAAGCTTGGCGAGCCAACATAAAAACCAGTCTCTTTTATGGAAATAGAACCTTATTATAACAGTTAAGTATAGTAGATTTTTAAAAAAAATCTCTAATTTAGATTTTATTGGCCTATGAAGTATTTATTAGATTTCATCTAATAGATTTAAATAAAATCATATTTTATATAATTTTCTATTTTTAATTACTTAATGAATTATATTAAATGAAATTTATATAGTTTATGAGCATATCAATATATGGTCATATGTGTAAAACATGCACGTGCAACATATCACATGGTGAATAGGGTGAACGTGGTAAAATATATACATGGATGGATGTTGGAAGGTGTTTGAGTCAATATAATATTTAATTGGAGCATGTGGTTGAAACCGGGGCAATTTGAGGTGTAGTAAAAATAAAGTGTAACTGATCCTTGCACATACACGCATACATACGGTTTACCGTAAATAATTTGATAAGGGGTTGTAAATGTGTTGGTGGGACAAGTGCCATTGACGATGCCATATTCATTTATACGTAGATGGATGTTGGAAGCTTTTTGAGTCAAGGAATTGTGTACACTTACTAAATAAGCTGTCCAAACCTACACATAAATATACATACATACATATACATGTACATATATATGTATACACACACATATATATACATGTATACATGTGTGTGTGTGTGTATGTATACATATATACATATGTATACATGTGTGTATATATATGTATGTGTGTATGTGTGTATGTATATATGTGTGTATGTATATATGTATATATGTATATATGTATGTATATATATATATATATATAAAGAACGCTCAATAGCATCTTTGTTTTGCAGCACCCCCACAGCCCCATGTTTTCCACCACACAATCCAAATTAAATAATATGGCTAGTGGAAAGAGAGAGAAAGACATATTTTTTAATTTGGATTATGCGATGGAAATTAGGGGGCTAAAGGGATGTTGCACTATTTAGGGTGTCATTGAACGCTCTTCTGCATATATATGTACATACATAGATACATACAGATATAGATAAATACATATAAACACACACACATCTTTGTGTATGTAATGCATATATATATAGCAAAGATCGGCTACACCTTAATTTGGCCACACTTTATTTTCCGATAATTTCTATAGTATAGTGGAAAGGGAGAGAAAATATTATTATTTAATTTGGAAGTTGTGGTGGAATTTAGGAAATTAGAGATGTAGCCAAGTTAAGGTGTAATCAATCATTGTCCCACCCACACACATGTATGTATGTGGTTTACCTAAAATAATTTGATATGGTGTTGCAAATGTGTAGGTGGCACAAGTGTTATTGACGTTGCCATATTAATTCACTCAATTGGTATATAGAATTATATTTCAGATATTTTATGGGTTGATGGGAGCTGGACAGCTTATTTAATAAGCGTACTCTTTCTTGTAACGACTCACCTTTTTGGACGGTTCAAATATACAATAAATCAAACGTGTCAGACTCAAACCATTCAAAAGAGAGGATTGTTAATTGGGTAAATAAGAAGAAAAGAAAGGGAAAACAAAACACAGAATCTTGCAGTGGAACGGCAAAATATAATAATCAAATAAATAGTTCATGAAGATGTTTTATAAATAGCATTTGATTACACTTTTACAATTCAAATCAGAGTTATACATATATCAGAAATAAACAAACAATGCAATGGAATACAGAATGCAGTGGAATAATAAATAGCAATAATATACCGAATCTTCGTCTTCATCCTCCAGAATACAGTCTTTAATACACTGAAAAAGCTCAGACTAACCCGAGCGTAATGAAAAGACAAAACACTTGAGTCAGAACTAAAAAACCTTATATAAGTCAGATCAAAATAAGTAAAAATAGAAATATTAGTTTAATGGTTTCATAGACGTTACGGGATTTTCATCTCCTATGACATGTACAACGTGAATGTAATTATTTAAAGGGTTTCAAATAATTCTAAATATCAATCTTAATCATCTAATTAAAACAAATCCAAAGTTTGAATTAACTTAAACCCTTCAAATAATTCAATTCCAAATAAAATCCAAATTCAAGAAATTATATGGGTATATGTCATTTCAATCGGTATCAAAAATCAACATTTCCAAATCAATGAAAATGCTCGGGTTTATCAATTCAACTCATAATGATTTTCCCCTAATCTATAAGATCGCTCGGGTATGTATCATTTCAACCCATAGGGATAACAGAGATATAGACATAATAACATTCAATCATCCAAAATGTCAACCAATAATATCCATCCAATCACCCAAATATCAACAATTGAACATACAACACAATCATTACTGAAATCAACCAATAACTACCAACAATGTACTGGTTATCATTAACAGGTATTTAACTGGCAATTTAAATTTCAATATTAAATTAAATAGCAATTAAATTCAATAAAAGTTAGGTTTAACTGAAATGACAATTTAAAATATACTAAACATCAACCAATCAATTTCTAATCACATCATAAATTCAATTTAACTAACATAAGAAAATCTAGTAATCGTGAATGTTTGCTCACCTTTCATTACTACGAAGGTGATGATAAAAATGGAGAAATATGGAGATTCCTAGCAAAGATCCAAACGCAAAGCAAATCCAGCAAAGCTTAGACACTAACATGAATCAATAAACAAGTTTCAACTACTTCCAACTTCCAAACAACTCAAGATCCAAACTACAGACAAACCTAAAAATAGGTCATCTTTAAGAAAATATTCAGACCGGAATATTACTAAATCTGTAAAAGTAACTAACTAGAAAGTTGTTAAAAATTCTTTTCTCTCCACTTCAGAAAAAAATCACTCAAAAAACTTCTATCTCGAGGAAGTTACGGTCAAAACAAACAGAAGTGTTTTCTATGTTGAAAATCTGAGTTCAAAAGTACTTCGAGAAAATTTGAGTTTTTGGCATAGCAAATCAAGGAATTTGAAGAACAAATCTAAAATAAAGTTGAAGCTACTGAAAAAATAAATGGTTTGAAAAATAAGAATCACATAATTTGGATCATTCGTGAAGGAGATATGATTGATACAATATGGGTATTTTCGGCCAAAACATGACTCGAAAAAGGATTTGAAAATTGTAGTTTTTGATATAGAAATATTTGGAATGGGAAGAAGGGTTCAACAACAAAGTTATTTCCATTGAAATTATACATGGTTTCAAAAATTATTATTTGATTTGGAGTAGTATAGTGGAATATAGAAGCCATGGAAATAAGGGGAAGAAAGAGGGAAAATAAGAAAGGGGAAAAAGGGAAAAAGAAGAAGATGAGAGGGAAGGTGGAAGGAGATGGATGGTGGAGATGGCGGCGGCTATAGGGGAGGAGGAAGGGTTGAAGGAGAGAAGGAAATGAGTTTTGATTTGTGAGGTTTTTAGAGTTTTAGATCTAAAGTTCTCTGTAGATTTTGAGGAGCAAAAGAAGTGTGCATAGAAAGTTTCTCGGGAGAAAAATTATGTACGTAAATGTTATCAGATAAGAAACATAAGGTCAAAGGCAAAGAAATGGTCATACGACTGATTAGAGTCTCTTGTTAACCAAGATCCATTAGACCAAACAAACCCAATATGCCTTAGCTAAATAAATCACAACTAACACTACCAATTCATGTTAATTTTTCACAGTAATTCAAATTTTTGGAGCAATATGAATTTGATTTTGACGAAACGAAAAGTGTAAAGAAGATAAGATTCAGTCTAGTATCATGTAAAAGAAAAAAATTTAAAACTCAAATTTAAAATTTTCAAACAAAAGTTAATCTTTGACTAAGTTTGACCAAAATTTGAAATTTCACAAAAAATTTATTTTATTAAATTTGACCAAATAAAACACCGAACATCACAAATTCAATTTTTTTTATATTTAATTTTTATTTAAATTCAAAATACTGTCATTTTAAAGTTGTTAAAAGTTACGAATCGTTACACTTTATCTTAATTAAAAGATGTAATATCAATTGATGCAATATTAATTTGTTTCCCCTTATCATATTTAAAAGGTTAAATGTCGTTAACTACGCATCCAATTACATTCAAACCTATGTTATCATCCTTATTGTGCAATCAACAATACCCTATGAATTATAGTAACATAAGTTTACATTTATTACATTCATTATTTTACTGTTAACATCTTTTACTATATTAACCGCAATAATAAATTACATAAATTTTCATTGATTTTCAAATTAACTTCAAACATATTAAATAATGAGATGAGAAATGAACAATTGTTACCCTTAAGTAATTTAATCATATTTATAAGTTTATTATCTACATCAAATGCTATGACTACTTACACATCACTGATTACATTCAATTTCAATTAACAACATATAATTCCAACATTCAATAGCCTTAATTCCATTAATTACCCATTTAATATTCAAACGGAAAAATTAATGAGAAGATAATTACAGCCATCATTTATAATAATAGTTCATATCCATTATCATATAGTTTACAACCAAGAGTTAGAACAAAATGATTGTATATTCTATATTAATCTAGTTCAATCAGTTACATATAATCTCATCATCAAATGCATCATTTAATTTATTTCATTATTTATAGTTATAACCAAATAGCCTTACAATCATATCCATTGATAGAAATTGGGTTAAAATGGTTATCAATTAAATTAAATCAACATTACTATATTACATTCTAATTGTTTTATCATTACAAATCATAAATTTTAATTTTTTACAATATTAATATTTCAAAATCTTATTAAATTTAATATTTTAATTACCGAAAAATATGGGTCATTACGCTCCCCCACTCAAAACTTTTTGCTCTCGAAAAGGGAAAAGAAGAAATTAAGGAATTGGTATATTTTATTCAAAGTATTCAATTTATAAACAATTAATTTACATAATTAAGTATTTTAAATAAATTATACTATTTAATAAACAATCAAATCTTCATATTCAAGTTTACTAAAGTTTGAAAAAATATTTTTTAACTTCGACAAAAAATTTCTAAGTCTAAAATTCACGGAAAATTTCAACAGTCTCCTTTGTATGGAGAGGTCCGAATAATAATAATAATATCAATAATAACCATATATAGACATATATCATATTTGAAAATAAAAATATTCTAATCATGGAAAGACAATATAATATCGCTAGAAAACCATAATCCGAAAATGTACTTATTTATCGGACAAACAACGCTTATTTATGAAACCAAAAGCAGTAGCTATTGCTTCCATAAATATGTATTTCACTTGTATAATCCATAATAGGTTAAAAATTATGCAAAATGAGAAATATTTAAGTTGTTCAATTTGCAACAAAAGCAAATCACTATAAAACATATAGAAACAAACAATACAACCATTATATGCAACCATAGAATCCATCATATATTCATAGCAACCAAAATCGATGGTTTGTTTAGTTCAAAAACTTTTAATCGTACAAGGGAGACAAGTAAACTATCAAGTGTATTCTACGCTCAATAGCCTTTGGTAATTACTCAATAGACTATCCACACAACCTTAAACAATTAGAAGTATCCTTTCCAAACATCGCATAAGCCAAGAATTTCCACACATTATTTAAGTTTATTTAAATATTTTCTTTTCACATCATTATTTTTATTTTTTTTCGTTCACACAACGTATTTTTCTTTCTTTCATGTACTTACATAAATTATTTCACAATATTAACTTACATTCATAACATTTCTTGCACATCGAAATTCTTATTCAGAAATAATTTCAATGAACACTTCCATTACTTAAGTTTTACTTGTATATTATTCCATTACATATTCTATTAACATTTCAACTTATTAAACATTTCAGATAAGTTATATATATATATATATTAGGAACGTAACTGAATGTTACATAAGTTTTTGGTATTCGCCCTTGAAGAGAAAAGAAATATTTCAATATATCTAAAAATTCAATTAAAACATTTAACCTCATTCACTTATTAAGAATATAAGATATATTTAAAACATCTTCATAGCATTATGCAAGAATTTTCCAAAAGGTAAACAATTTTAGAAGTTTATATCAAAACAATATGATATGCCCTTTTTTAAATAAAATTCCTTAAATCCGATAGTTTATTAAACTCATTATTTTAAAATAAGTATAACCCTAGATTATTAAACTGAAACTAATAGTATACTCAAATCTTACGTTAAATATCCAAATCAAAGTATGAAATTTCATTTCTTCGTAATTAATTTTACACACTTGTTTAAAACGAATATTCAAATCATGCAAAAACATTTATTATGGTTTAATACAAAAATTCAAATAGTGAATAAACCTATAAAGTAAATATTTCAAACCATAGTTCCAAAATTGAGATTCAAATTTATTGGCCAAGTATATTACTATAAATAAAACTTCGCGAGTCATTTTTTTTCATTTATATAATATCTTTAAATTATACATTCAAAGAAACGTATATAAATTTTACTTGAAATATTCATTTGAAAACTTCATTTGCAAATCAATCAATTTATTACTTTAATAATTTACAAAAAAAATTCATCTTTAAAATTTCTTGCTTCATTTATAAATACCACACAAAAAAAATTAAATAATATCTTTATAAATATATGTAAACTATTTGAAAACAATTATTTACATCGTCACTTATATTTAAAAAGAGTTATTGAAAACCTTAAATCCATTAATTATAAATTTTATTGGTTTTAAATCTCAAAATACTTTTAAACATCATTAATAAAATAATAATTATTAACTTTAAATATGTTTTATTTTATTAATAACTTCTCACAATATTTACAACACTAATAATTTACTACTAAATCATGTTGTACATAAATAAACAATATTTTAAACATTTAAAATATTTAGAAATGGAAACAATAACCAAAATATCTTTTATATAATACTTCATCAAAATACTTTTATAACTCAATGTTTTAACAAGTTTATCTTCGATCTTGCAGACTCTGGCCATACGTTGATCAGGCGTAAGACTAGAAATCTCCAAGTACTTAGTAGACTTGTTTCAACACCCAGTTAAAATACTTAAAAACGGGTATGAGAAGTACCACACAAAATCTGATGTCAAATGATGATGTTACAATAGCAGTAGCCCGCTACTGATCCAGCGTTTGCGCAATGGACACAAAACTTTCCAAAAGATCCTTACACCTTTCGAATTCCAAAAAAATATCATCGTCATTTCGTAAACAAGGGACCATCGATCCCTGTTGTAGTGGTAACCGCTGATTTAACGATTTACGCAATAGATGCACTTTCTTCCCGAAAGATCCATAAATAACAGATCCTAAGACAAAAAATGTCTCCATTGGGTAAACTAAAGAACCATCTACCCTAGAAAAAAATCGAGTAACTCATGAGTTTAAGTTCGAACAACCATATCGGTTCGAATCCTTTTCTGGATTCACCCAAGTATATTAGGGTTTATTAGTCGAATCCATTTCTGAATTCCCCAAGTCCATCTGGGTCGAAGCATATCATACTATACTTCTTCACGGAGGGTGCTTCCTCATTCCTTTTACTTCAAAGTAATAACATACCATATAGCACTCTTTCAAAATCATAACTTCAGCTATCACACTTACATAAATTCCATTATATATAAGATCTCATTTTCTGATAGAGTACTTTCCAAAGTCAACAGTCTCGAATATATCAAATCATTCTTATATAAATTCCATTATATACAAGATTTATCTCTTCAGATCGAATATCCTCCAAAATCAATAGTCTTTCAAATCACCATATACTTATATGAAGTTCATCTTATATAAGATTCAAATTTTCCCAAAATCGATTTTATTGTATGAAGAGGCATATGGGATTGAACATCTTTTCTTTATAAAAGGTTTTGAATTTAGTTTTGTATATATAGAATAGTTTGTAAAATAGTTTGTAAATAAAATAGTTTGTAAAATAGTTTGTAAATAAAATGGTTCGTTAAATAGTTTTTCATATAAAATAGAATAAACTAGTTTGTATAAGAAAAATAAAAGAAAATAGTTTTGTAAAATGGTTTTAAATTAATAGTAGTTTTGCATAAAAGAAAATTTGCAATTTAAATTACAAAGAATATCCAACCCAACAACTTTCAATTTCAGTGTCAAAGCATATCAATAATATTAGAACGTAAGATGTACATATGTCATCATTTCGCATAATCACATTCGATCGCTCGCTCGATCACACAAGTTCGCTTTTGAACTAGTATTGTTCATTCGACTTCGCTAACGCGGACTTCGATAAGGTTTCTTGACCCGAAACCATCCTTCTACTTGCATAGTCATACATTATGATCATAGAGAATTTTAGAATCAAATCAAAAATTCATATCAAATATTCATCATCAAGAATCAAATGAAAAATACTAATACGAAATGATATAATTCACCTCAAACTTGTGTACTCAAATGCGGATCAAATTAATTATGCGAATAAAACAATATATGCACGATATACGTACTTATTCCAATTTGTTTCATCACCGTTACATTTTGATTTAAATTCATTATCACTACAACAAGAAGTGTCTTTTATAGCGGCATATAGCCGCTATTAATCACAACCATAGTGGTTTGATAAGCGCTGTATATCGACATGTTATAAAAAACTGTTGAATATTTATAACACAAAATATGCCGCTATGGTTGAGCTTAGTTTTATAACGCAAATTCGCCGCTATGGTACGTTAATTCAATACTCATTATAGCCGCTATAATATAGCTAAATCTCAACGGAACTGGAAATCTTTATAACACCATTTTGCCGCTATAAAATCAACATGTTATAGTATTGATAAATTCTTTTACAGCTCATATATGCCGCTATAAAAAACGTAGATACACTTTTCAAGAGCTATGCCTATATATTACATTTTAATAATAGCAATCAAACTAAATCTTCATAAACGAATAAAGATTATAATCAACAAATATAACACAAGAGCATGCTCAGAAAGAAATGTGATATATTTTTCATTACAGTGTACAAACATTAAAGAAAGTTCATTCCCTTTCATTTCTTACAGCAGAACCATTACCAACAGCAAATTTCTTACAAATTTACAAGCATTTGTCCCATGACATATAACTTAATTGCAAGAGCTTCACATACAACAAAGTTTACTTGGTCTGATAACTTACATAACACATCATACATGCTGCTATTTACTCCACATCCAATCCCTTTTAGGTCACTTTACCTGCTGAACCGATTAAAAAAATTAGCATAGCTAACTTATTAACACCACATGTAACCATGTTTTCATGCAAATAAAAAAGCGTTGAACTTCAAACTACTACATAAAAACGTTGAACTCATCTATTGATACTGCTAGGCTCAGGCTAAAATTGAAGCACCGTATTATCCTAATCCAGTTACATCAATAATCCAAATCCAATCAGATTGCTAACAAAAAAATATTTATCTTTACAAACCGATAGATACCATTTTAATTCAAAGTTTCAAATGTAATCCAGACCCAGCTGTATGTTCAAATTTTACCCCAATTCATTATCCAAATCTCAGTCAGCTTTCCCAAATTAAAATATTAACAAAAGTTGTTTGTCAAAGTTCAAAAATTTCACAATAATTATTTAAAACTGGGGCATGGACCATAAATTTAGTGAAAATGATTGGCGTTCTGAAGAAAATATCCGTATAATATCCGGCCAAACCATATATATGCCCAAATAGATATAGGTATATATATGCAACTTTATAGTAATTCAGATTAGATACATATCCTAACTATTTTGAACAAGCATGGGTCATCTAAATCCTCAAATTTGGGGTACATACTCGCATTCCTCACTCAGTACAGGCCACAAAATATATGCATGCAGAACATTTGTTGAAAGAAGCATATATAGAGAGAGTTAATGCAATAAACATAAGAATCATACTGAAGTACTTGCCACATCCTCCAGAAGCTCTTCTTTGCATGTTCTACTAACATCATCATTGACTTTTCTGTTTTCTGGGTTGAATTTACTCAACATAATAACTGATAGATCATGTAGTGATAATCCATCAGGCATATATATATGATGATACCTGAATAAATAGCTCATACATATGTCATATTGAAAGAACACTAAGAAAATGTGTAAAACATTTCAAACATCAACTCACGGTTTCCGCCTTTGACTCTGACCAGCATGATCTTCAAACTATGAAGGACTGATCTGGTATTCAAAATTTTGAAATATTAAATGAACATTGGCTACAATCTAGCTAGGAATACAAAATGAGGTATTTGGAGAAGGAAAAGTATAGGAAAATGAAAGACAAAAATCATTATACCACTTCCTTGCAGCAAAAACAGTAAATTCCAGAATTCTGAAGTCCACCCTGAAGCAATGTCTAGAAAATGAAAGGGAATTACAAATTAAACAAAGAAAACAGAACTTGCAAACAACAAGCTAGATCCTTCTTTTGATTGTTTTCACGCTTTAGCATTCCGTTTGCTTTTGGAGTTAGTGGAAATCAATTGAATTTTCGCACAGCGGTCTTCAATCTATTTTCTTATACATTCATGGGTTGATTAAACCAGATGTTTATTTCATATAGAATATGTATTAGATTCAGTGAACTCATATGAAATATACATCCAATTTCAGCCATGGTTGGTGATTTTGAGGTAACTTAATATAGAGCAACAAAATTTCTTTTCCAATACTAGATAAACCACACGCTATCTGTAAGCATTTGAGTAGTGTTTTTGATATTCAGTATTATTATTCATTTGCCTGGAAGGAACAATATTGTTATAGGCACTGCAAAAACAATAATTACACATTTCAAGAAATATTCATTTGCTATATTGAATATAAGGGGAGTAGCCAAAGGGACTTCCATTTAGGAAGTGGTCTTCCAACTTGAGGTCTGTGACACCTTATGCTATACACATACACATACACAATTACACACAAATATGTAAGATGTTATTATGACTTATGTCTTTATATTTTGCTTGGCGCTTAAACTGTTGTTTGTTGTATGTATATTAATATATTATGTATCAATCTACAGCAAGCAACTGGGGAAGTGCTTGTTTCACGAGAGCCCACTAAAGTAATTTTATACCGCAGTTAGGGAATGAGATGACTAGCAAGATTAGAGACATGTTTTTTTCCTTTCTTTTTCTACTACCACATCATTTATTTATTCAGAGTATGCAACATACCTGTGCAGCCATTTTTGCAATCTTAGACTAACTGCCTCATCACCCTCCTCGTCGTCATCTCCCATTTCTTTGTCATCATCATCATCATCCATGTCTGATTGGAAGCCATTCATGTCATCTTCTTCTTCCTTGTATTCCTTTCGAGATTCTGTTATGCAGACATGGCCATGAAATTAATAAAACTTAAATCAAGAAAATTTTGTATGATTAATTTATCAATCAATGTCACCAATCGTGATGGTAAACCTTTAGATTGCACTTGTGTGCATGCCAATAAGTTTCTCAAAACAAGATTTCGATTTGAAGCTTGTACCTTTTTGCACTTAACAGCTTTCTACCGTAAAAAAATACATCAGTCTATTACATGCGACATGAAAATTAAATGCAATGGGATGGAGTTGAAAAAAAAAGTCTATTAAGATTATCTAAGAGTAAAGGGAAAAAGGAAACACTGATGACATCTTCAGGGTCATTAGGTTCAATATGAAATTTTGCAAGGCCCGTGGTTGTCGACTACAGCAGTGATGGACACATATGCCAGAACAATGACAAAGCATGCAAATAGCCATAGCATAAGTCACCTTATGAAAGTTTAGTATCCTATTTCACATGCTAAAATTAGATAGTGCTTTACCCAAACAGTTGCAGCAACTTGCTAGTATGAATTATATCTTCATTAACTATGATAAATAGAGTTTTAACTATATGAAATACAACTGTTACCTGACATAAACCATCAGCTCGCTACATAAAGCTATCTCACACTAAACTGAGGAGAACTCAATTTTAGTAAACCATCAGCTCTTACATTTATTTATAAAATTTAACTTACAATCCAAAATATTAAGAACTTTAAAAATAAAAAATAAAAATGGGGTACAACTGTGGAGGAATAAAAGCCCATTCACTTGTTATATATTGTCGACAATGCACTTAAAACATACCATTCACTTGTTATTTCTAGCTACAATTTATAAATGTAGCTAATATAATTGTATGCTCAGGTTAAAGGATTGTCATTGTCAAATACAACCATTCACTCGGTCATTGTCGACAATGGATCCCAGAACAATGGATCATTGTCACAAACGAGTCATTTTAAAATGCATTTTAAAGACCAATAGACCAAAAACATTTCGAGTGTTTCAGAAAACTAACGTTTCCAAAATGATAAACCAAACATGCTCTTTTAAAGGGGCCCAAGAAAGTTCAGCTAACTGATGAATTATCAAACCCAAAAAAACAAAATTATGAGCAATGTAAGTTGCTTCATAAGTTCATTAAATAACTCTACCACTCAACAAACCATCATGTTAAATTGTGTATATATCTCATGTAAATATGAGTAAATCATCCCCTTCTATTTTTATTAATGATAGCTGATGCAAATGCTCTCTTTAATTTGACTGCTTTGCTGCTCAATTTTAAGTGCATTATAAGTAGAGTTCATTAAGTCTATTTACAAAATTATGAGCAATGTAAGTTGCTTCATAAGTCCATTAAATAACTCTACCACTCGACTGTTCAAGTGCATGCTCGATTTTGCAACACTCTGTTTTGCAAAACTGAGTTTGCAAACTCAAACTTGCAAAACTGAGTTTGCACTTAGTTCTACAAACTCGATTTTGTAAATAGAGTTCGTAGACTCAGTTTTGCGAACCGAGCTTGGATGCTTAATTTGCAAAATTGAGTTTACAGGCTCAGTTTTCCAAACTAGTGTAAACCGAGTTTGCAAATGCTAACCAAGTTTGTAAAATCAGTTCATATGCACAAACACAGTTTTACGAATTCATGAGTACAAAAAAAGTAGGCTTGAGTTGTAACTAAGTTTTCAACCTCTTGATTTTGAAGTTAAATGTTTTTATTGGGTGTTTATATTAAATGCGGGAACTTGTGGAAGAAGATAGATGAAGTGTATGGTATGTTTGTATATGCACAAGAGTGACGATTTGAAATAAATAATCCAATGACAAAATTAGCAGCTATTAATACCATCAACTATCACTGATGCGTGGCCAATATCAGAAATCTTTGAACAAATCTCTGCAAGCCTACGAACAAAACCATATAAAATAAACCTTTGACTATAACTTTATCCAAAATAGTGGAAAAAAGTATGATTGTAGGATATAATTTTCCTTAATACCGACAAAATTGGTATTGTGTATTAGGTGGCTCTAAGCTGCGGAAGCAAGCTTTATAGCATTCAGGCATGCTCCTGAAATAATTCATCTGAAAGGCCAAATTTACCCTCATATATAGCCTTTACATAAACCATATCATAGGAAGAAAAAACAACCAATTTGTTAAAAGAATGCATATGCTTGCTGATTCCCCTAATAGCCCTTAATCGCATGCATCAGTTCCTCGGTAAATGTCTATTCTGTCGAAGTCCTACAGGGAGCATCTAAGCAATCCAGGACATTACGCACACCTGCACTTTACCTCATTCTGAAATTTGCTATATCTCAGTTTCTGGCCTATCTGAGTGCGTTGTTTACATTTGTGCACCAAAGCATGTAAAACCTTCCAATTAATTGAAGGCACTCATTCTTAGCTTCAGCTTGTGTGAACCTACACTGACTTGTCGTACTAGTATGCCTCAGCATGCTCAGTCCGTGCATGTCCTGGTATCATCATGCCCCAGCTTGCCTCAATATTGCTGGTCTTGTATTTTAGTTCGTGCATCCTCCAGCTCGTTTGGTATCGGCGTTGGTACGTGCATATCCTGTTTATAGGATTCCTGGTTTCATCATGACGTAGTTCACTTGTACTTGCCAGATATAGTCCTTTACTTGAGCATGCTTCCACTACTAATTTGGGTTCGGCTACGTCCTTTCGTGCTCTTTTATGCATATCCAAAGCCATGCTTCATCTTATTCACCATGATCTTTTGCGCATTGTCGTTTAGTGTTTGCCTTAGATGTTCCCTATGGGACTTCGATAGAATAGACGTTCATTGAGGGATAGAGGTAAGCAACTGAGGGCTGCTAGGGGAATTAGTAGGCATATCAATTTGCTAAAAAAAACAACCGAATTCATATAGTGACATTAAAGTCCTTTAAGCATGCATCTCTAATAACTGGAAAATTTCTAATACAAAATGCATAAGTTCAATCATAAAGAATAACATTAAGGGCTAGAGTGAAAAGTTAGGCAGACATAATCAATTAAAGTAAAAAGTCAGGCAGACATAAATAAGTAAAAAAAAAGTTGATCTGAAAACACCTGACAAAAGATAAAGATTAATACACTTTTGGTCATTATAGGATTCAGAGCTTTGACAGTTTTAAATTTCCTTTTTTAGCTTTAATATGAGAGTGTCATGGATAAAAGCTAGAAAATGTGTGCATTGAAAGGCATGCATCACGATTACTACAACTCGTATTAGGCAGCATGGGTTAATTATCAGAATAATTTAAAATGCATAATAAATTTGGTTAAGTCCGATTAAAGTATAAATCATCATTTGTATTGGAACATGAGTCTGATTAAAGCTATAATTTGCACAAAAATAGGCAACCTAATTCCGTGAAACACAACTAAATTTATATGACATAATCACATTAAGGATAAAGATAACATATTTGCCTATTTGATGTATGTCCTTGAATATAAACAGAAAGACCTCATTTTTCATACTTTTTGTTGTAAAGCACTAGTAACATATGTGTTTTAAAAAAGCTCATTTAGCTATAAGTGTAACATTGAGCTGTCAAATTTACAAAATGGTTCCTCATTACAGTGTAGTGTTTAACTTCTACCGTGATAGTGGGAAACCAAAAAAATTAAGCTAAACAGGGTAAGCAAAAATATCGCATTATTAAACGTAGACACAACATCTATCGCTAATATGTTCTGTCATAGCTAATAAAGGATGTAGTTGAATAACCAATTCAGAAAAGGAAGAGAATAAACTCGTTGTTCATCTAATTAATGACAACTACTATATGCACTCAAGGGGAGAATAGCTCATTATGCTAACAGTTAACCATATTCTGTATTTTGTAGAAACAAAGTATGTTGTTAATGTTTTCATCAACATATTATTTGCATTAGGAAACAAATTATGTTTTCCCAAGTTATAGTACTATTTCATTAGGAACCAAATTAACTTGCTCCAACTTTATGCACTATATTCATGTTTCACGAGCCAACGCTAATTATGTCTTTTAAGTAATCAACGAAATAATTGTAAATTACATGTTCAGAAGTTGTGGTCAAATACAGCACACACTATTGGAGCTTTTAACATGAATGATTAGTATTTTGGTACCATAACCTATGCATCAAAAGGTTAACAACGATGAATAATGATGCCATATGAATTACTACGACAATAAGAAACAATAATTCATCCAATAAGAACAAAAGGATTACTTAACTTCAGCTCAAAAAACCAATTATCCATAAGCTATCAAAAGCAAACATGGAGTATCTACCTAAAATTTTAAAAATATATACCTAAAAGTGGTAGAAATTCGCCACGGTTGAGGAATCGAAGCACAATATTGCGTGGTCTAGCTGGCAGATTGGAGTAGCGGCGAAGGTGAGGAATCAGAGCAGCAGTAAGCAGTTGGATTGAGGAACAACGAGTAGCGAATTTGAGGAAATGATAGCTGATGCAAATGTCGTATGAATCCCCTAGATCACTGTAAAAGCTGATGCAAATTGGAACGAAATGAAAGAAAAAAGAGGGAAAGGGAAATAATTTGAGAAACCCGCGGCCACGAAATAATTAGGAGATTTGGCACTTTGTGAAGGCGTTACACGTGAACGGTACAAAACAAATAGTGAAAAAAAACAAATTATTAAAGGCAAACAATAACGCTTTAGAATAATGCGTTATTAAATGGCGTCATTAATAGTATATTTTCTTGTAGTGTATTAATCTCATTGATTACCACAAATATCACTTCATACTTTAATAATTGTTTCACGAAATTTCTCCATTTAATATAAAATATTAATATATTCATTCTCATTACATTGCTTGTATTTCTCTTCATTTTTAAATTAAATTCAATTTCATGTGTAATATTTCTCATTTAGTACTACATTTATTGCAACGTCCATTTATTTCATAAACAATTTACAAGTCGTGACTTTATTTAAAATCATTTCACTTTTAATTCATGTTCGTTTATCCAATTAGTTTTCACTTACTTTTCAAATTTATTTATTCCGCATTTCATAAATTTAATTAAGTTCATTACACTTTTTTTTAAATCTCATTTACAGCTTTTCCTTAAGCCAATTCATGCCAGATATATTTTGTGGGACTACCATTCTCACAAGCAACAACCGCCGAACAAAGCGGGTTATCCTAAATGGTCAGTTTTGGCAAGAATTTGATTGAGATACAAGGCGTATGCCACTTACATAAATCATAAACTATTACAAATTCTGTGACACCCAATGTGCCAAACAAATATAAGTCTTGTTATTCTTCAGAAGGCCTTGGCAAATGGCACGTGTCCATCGAATTGATAATTATTTTCCATTTAGCCACCTGACTTAAAAGAAGATGAATATTATTTAGAGCTAATATCAAGGTTCTTACAAAAGAACCTATGTTTTCAATAATGTAACCCTGTAATATATATTTTTATCAATCCAAGGTTGATAGAGTACAACACTCTGGTCCTGCAAAGATGGCCTTATATTTCACTGGTGCAACAAACATTCTCTACACATTTGGAGGATATGCTGTCACAGTGCAAGCCTACACATTATTGAACCACATAAATTATTTGGTTTCGTCCCAATTGCTTTGTTAGTTAGTAATATTATGGTTTTAAATATTTCAGAGAGATTATGCATGCTATGTGGAAGCCACAGAAATTTAAGCTGATATACCTCATAGCAGCACTGTATGTGCTTACACTAACATTACCATCGGCTGCTTCTATGTATTGGGCATTCGAAGATATGTTGCTCACGCAATCCAATGCTTTTGCTTTGCTTCCACGTAATGGATTCAGAGATACTGCTGTTATCCTCATGCTCATCCATCAAGTAAAGATTTACCTCCGTTGTCCATTGTTTTAAATTCTTAATACATCTGCTAATTTATAGCAAGAATAACAAAAGAAACAATGAAATTATGCTACCTTGACACAAAATTGACATATATTTTATGAAAATAATGCAGTTTATAACCTTCGGATTTGCATGCACACCACTGTACACTTTTGTGTGGGAGAAAGCTATTGACATGCATAAAACAAAGAGTGTGTTCAAACGAGCACTAGCAAGACTTCCAGTTGTAATCCCAATTTGGTTTCTAGCAATCATATTCCCCTTCTTTGGCCCTATAAACTCGATAGTTGGATCTTTACTCGTCAGCTTCACAATTCATATTATCCCTGCTTTGGCTCATATAGTAACAAACATTCGCCCCAGCTGCTGCCAGAGAGGTATTTCTATATTTATCATAAACAATATTTGTTGGATTTATCCATGTATTGAACAAGTTACAAATACAGTAATGTAATTACATCTCGTAAATCATTTCATTTTAAACGGTTCACAAAATTTCGACAGCGCTTCCTTTATGTTTCATGTGTACAGGCAATCATGTACGACTCAGGAAACAAAAGAGAAGCGCTGCCGAAATTTGGGTGAATCATTTAAAATGAAATGATTTACGAGATTTGATTATGTTACTGTGTTTGTAATGAAAAGTAGGATGACCCGGCAATAAGGTGCTAATGATCGATTAATGTAAAACATTAAATTGTAAAATTGTATTGAAAAATAAATTATCAATGTGGTTTTCATTTATATCGTATTTTTTAAATTATAGTAGGAGCGATGACGAATTATTTTATTGATCTAAGCTGTACGTATCAACAACGAAGAAAAATTAGAGACTCAATAAGTGAAAATCATTACGAAGTAAAAACTAATGTCGGCTTTTAGTTTACCATATCAAAAAATAGATACATGTTTGAACGGTTGCATGTTGTTTTGAAAAGAAGATATCAATCTTAGGAATTCTAAAATATGTAATCGGACTGATGTTGAAGAATCAGCAAAAGGAAATCATATGATGAGACTACACGCATAAAATAGTGTACAAAATACCAAAATATCAGTGGGAGTTACCGCCACGTCCGATAGCTTGGATCAACGGGCACGAAAGGAGCGATCTCTCGTATACACTGCTTTGGGTCAATACAGATACGTTTCAATAACTGAATACATCTAGCATAATACGTATCTCGTCTCGACGTAAGAAAATATGTATTATTTTAGACATATTCGAGTATTAAAATGTATCCGTGTTGATCAAAAGTAGTTTATATGGGAAATCGCTCTTTCCATACTCATTGATCCGAGTTATCAAACTGTAAACTCCCTCTGATATTTCTATCACTGGATTCGAGACGTTACAGATTAGTATCAAAGCAGAGGCAGCGAACAATATAGTATTTGCTTCCTTTGCTGTCCGCTAATGAATATATTCATAATAGTGTTGAAATGACAAAAGATGAAGGTGAGAAGAAGCAGACTGCCACGGTGATGGAACTTTGATTTCCACGAGCTCGGAGAAAGAATGAATGAAGTAACAATGTTTTTCTTACATTACTCATAAAATATATACAAAACATGTTCGCTCTGGGTCCCTCTACTTTCTTAACAAGTCAAGTATGATACGTAAAAAAATATGGTATGCTAACTTGTTTATCACTTGGTCACTCTGATTGCTAAATAATGTTTATCGCAAAAACAAAAATACACATTTACTTATTTTATTGTTTGAGAAAATAAGCATATGTAGAATTATTCAATAAAACAATATCGTCAAATGCTTCGTCATTTGTTTAGAAGTTGAATTTTGAATTAAAAGCTCATAACTTTTGTTCTACAAATAAATTTCTACTCACAACCTTAGAGCAGTAGATGACAACCTTAAAAACTATATCACCTTTTTTTTCATTATAAGCCTTGCCTTGTGCAGCATATAAGCCTGGAGTGTCATACGTGTTTTGCGTGTTATGTGCAACATTTGAGTGCATCATTTCATTTGTGACACGCCTTAGGTGCAAAAGCACAATCGCCGCATTGCACCTGTTGTGCGCCATGGCAGCCTTTCATAGCATTACTATTTTGTTTTGGAAAACGGTAAATGTATACCACATTCTTTGTCCCTTTACCATTTGTACATCCCTTTTATGTTTGTTGTTGTTGATAAGAAAATAAAGTGGGAGAAGAAAAGGAAATTGTATTCATCAGTCCCCTTTATTATTTTTATTTTCACTATTAGCAGAGAAACTTTGAACATCACTCCTACTACATTAGAATTATTATATGACCCCTGATCAAGAATGTTATATAAATGGATATAGATAGGTAGATTATTATAGTTCGCATATTTTACCATTTTATGGAGAATAATACTTATTATATTATAGCTTTTTGACAATTAAGAGAATATAGAAATGTAAAGAAAATACCAAAGACTTCTGTCATTATATATTGGACTCATGAACTATGTTACACCAAACTTTTGTGATGTCAGCTCTTGTTATGATGCTATTCCAAAATTTAGATATTGAGCTTTTGTTGTATCACCAATTTTTATAAGATACAAGATCTTGTTATCAAACCGATAATTAACTAGATTTAACTTACTACAAAGAAATGTAAAAATAATCATACACTAATTGAAGTTAATCCATTCTTATTGTTTTAACCCTTGTAAATCCAATTTTATAATGCAATTTTCATATGTAGAAAATTAGAATACAAAATCATCACGAATCATAAACTCAATCATATTTCCAAAGATGTCATTGTTTTAAAATATACCATTAAGATTTAATTTTGAGGTTTTCATCTAACAATTATAAATTCATATCATACACGTATATATATATGTATGTCTCTCTATATATACACTAGTGTTAGGGCACGAAATTCGCGCGTGAATTGTTTTTCTACAAACTATATATATTTAACATATTCAATAGAAAAAGATTTGCACAAATATTTTGTCATATTTTTACATCTAAATCATGTGTAGTTGATTTGAATTTTTATTTTAAGTTGTAACGCCTAATTTTTTGTTAATTTTAGTTTTTACTTGTATTTTAACATCTAAATAAAGAACGAAGTTGTAAATGATGTTTATTTATTAGATCCTATTTTTAAGTGATATTAAGATTTAGTAATATCTATAGAGCGACGGTCTGAATTTGTAAGAAAAGGTTATTTCTTAAATCATATTTTTAAGTAATATTAAAGAGGCGTTTTTGATAGTTCATGCTAACAAAAAAATGTGACACCAAAGGTAATACAACTATTATTAAATATATAACTAAAGAAATGTATATACATATGGAAAAAATCCATTTGGACATAAAATGTAGATACAAAATGGGGCACAAGAGATCTTGACCGAGAAGCCCATTCACCACATGTATGTACAGTGATGAGGAATAAAGGTGCAAGCACTGTGTGTTGGGTATGTATAAGGTTTTAATTGCAATAAATATAAATGTTGGTAGGTTCCCACCATAAAGCAGTAATACCAGACTACTAGTTAATTCAAAGTACAGTGCTATACAAATAAGTTTGTCATGCTGATAGGGATTGGTATTCAAACCTTACAGCTGACAATATTATTACGGCCACAGAGGAGAAGCCCATTCACCACATGTATGTACAGTGATGAGGAATAAAGGTGCAAGCACTGTGTGTTGGGTATGTATAAGGTTTTTATTGCAATAAAGATAAACGTTGGTAGGTTCCCACCATAAAGCAGTAATACCAGACTACTAGTTAATTCAAAGTACAGTGCTATACAAATAAGTTCGTTATGCTGATAGGGATTGGTATTCAAACCTTGCAGCTGGAAATATTATTACAGCCACAGAGGAGAAGCCCATTCACCACATGTATGTACAGTGATAAGGAATAAAGGTGCAAGCATTGTGTGTTGGGTATGTATAAGGTTTTAATTGCAATAAATATAAACGTTGGTAGGTTCCCACCATAAAGCAGTAATACCAGACTACTAGTTAATTCAAAGTACAGTGCTATACAAATAAGTTCGTTATGCTGATAGGGATTGGTATTCAAACCTTGCAGCTGGCAATATTATTACAGCCACAGAGGAGAAGCTCATTCACTACATGTATGTACAGTGATGAGGAGTAAAGGTGCAAGCATTGTGTGGATTAAACATTAAAAATTTAAAAATAATGGGGTGAGAGAGGCTCGAACTCTCGACCTCAGGATTACTCAACATTTTAGCTATGAGACCTACGCGCTAGCCAACTGCGCCACCACCCCAATTCTCTTATAAGTACACAAGGAGATATATGAATGACAAATGAAATAACTGACTTGGTTGCCAACTTTTACCACCTCATGGTATAAGTATATATTTGGATAATTTTATTTGACATATCACAATTAGTTATCCATGTTGTTCAAATAGACAAGCAGGTTTTACAAATAAGTTAAAAATGTTGTGCCATGAATATTAAGTTTTTTTTATAATTCCTTTTTATCCACAACAATCTAATGTTATAAATGTAATATTTTTGTACATTGCATACATGTTTTTTTTTTCATAATTACATCATCATATGTTTAATGGTAGTTCAAAAGAAAATGTGCGATGTAAAATAATAAAAAATACATGGTTAGAATTTGACTTTAAGGTTTACAGCTAATGGTTGTACATCTGTACAAATTAAGAATCTTCGGTTAACAAATAAATTACTGCCAGAAAAATTAACCTAATGACGTAACTATAATTTCCACAAAACATAATAATCTTCTATTATGAACACGAGTTAAAGATCCGTTTCATGTTACATTATGAGTCAATGTTTTTGCCAAATACATGCAAATATGGTTTAATTTACAACTAAATGCATGGTTTTTGCCTAATATACACAAACACGTATAAATATGGTGAAAATAGAAAGTATGGTTTGATTTACACCAAAATGGTGATCTTAAATACAGCGCTTTCAAGATTATGGTTGGACATTGGATTATGTTTAAGATTTTAATTATCGTAAATATAACCATTGGTCGGTTCCTACCATAAAGCAGTAATATCAGACTACTAGTTAACTCAAATAACAGTGATAAAAAGCAAACAACTTCATTATGATGATAGGGATTGGTATTCAAACCTTGCATTTGGCGATATTATTACAGCTGTAGAAGATGCCAGTTCGCCACATTAGCAACTGAAGCTCATCCACCATGACTTCCCTGCCAAATTAGCTAGCAATTTGCAGACGCGTGACATGGACTTTTTAAAATGTAATCCAATGGCATTCACAATCATGTTGGACTATATTTACAATGAAAATTTTCTAGTTTTCAGTTCTCCTTTTTGAGAGATAACTAGAACTTCAGTTCCAATTTTACTCTAAAACTTGAATAATGAATGAAATGAAGCGATCTTCATCAATATATAGGTCAAACATTTTCCATTGAATTACCTTGTAGAAGTCTACAGCTATGAAGTTGGGGCCCATTCAGCAGATGCATGATGGCAAGTATTCACCATGTCCTTAGGAAGGGCAGAATTGTCTTTACAAGCAGTAACTAAATCAGGTCGTCGTGGTGTTCATTGAAGCCGATTGCGCGTGATCAAGACACAAACCATCTATCACTCCCCATCCCCATCTGCAAATTTTGATTACAAATATCATGTATTAAGAAAATAATACAAATCAATTTAGTATTATTACCTCCACACCATCCCATATAAAATGACATTTCGGGTTATTTTACCCTAAAATATGTGATGTTTAGTGACTGATATTAATTTGAAACTATGTCAAAAGTAAATAAAATGGGCGGTTGTTGTTTTCATAAGAATTGGGTCGCTTAAAGATTATGCCCAAACTCAGAACAACTTTCCTTTATGGGACAGTATAGTGTCATATACTCATACCAGAGCAAATGAGTGAATATGCACATTTCTTAGTGTCATATACTCAAATATATTGTTTTCTTTACTGCTCTGAAATGTCCATATTGATTGACTAGCAAGTGACAACATTGTGTGATCCAAGAAACCTTGGTTGTTTTGAGATATAACAAATACGTAAATTTATGATGCTTTGAGTTACTTAAAGCATGAGCTTTCATACCCAACACAAGTCATGTGAATTTAGACATAAAAACCTGTTTGAAGTTTTAAACAATTCCTAAAAATTGATCAAGGAATCAGAACAATTAATCGTGCATGGATTCTTTTCTTCCAAGCCAATCCTACATAAACGGATATGTATTAAATATTAATAATACACTCGTTTTACTATGTAGAATTGAAAGTCCATGTTTTTGCAATTTACACAAACCAGGAAATATTCAATTTGTAGTATGAAAATATAGCACTTGTTGCATAATTGCATGTCCAGTACAATGTGAGAACATTGGAGAGGTGTTAATACACTCATACATGATTATGATATCTAGAACTCTTCATGAATAATTGAGCTAAAACAAAATCAGGTCCTATAATTCATGATAATTATTTAACTTGGTGATGAGCACTTTGTATTTTTAATGCATTACATAAGTATACTTTAAGCGGTCTTCATTATGACAACAATTAGTCAAAATATGCAATTTGCTAAGTTCACCAATACAATGTGCTTGTGTGATTTGCGACGTATTCTGCGTTCTTCCTACTTCAATTCCATGTAGAAATAAAGAATGTTAACACTGCTACTTATTATTATACTTTAATATATCAGTCAAACTATAGTTAGTGAACAGTACTATTAGTACTGCTCCTATCCATTGTCTAAATGTGCACAACACTACTATTAGCAACTCGTATGTACGTATGTGTGTGCATGACATAAAAAAAATGACTAAATGTACTTGGTAGTTGGTGCCTTTCTATCGGGATAGAGATATAGTCAGTATACATGAGGTTCACTGACTTAATCCCTATCCGAGCATAAAATTCCATGTTTATCCCAGCAATTCTAGGAGAAAACTTACAAAGCAAACTAAGTAATACATGTAGGTGTTGCTAAAGTCCATTCACTAGATCTTTGTGTTTTTTTATGTATATATGTATATGTGTGTGTATTACATAAAGAAGATAACTAAATGTACTGGGTAGTCGGTATCTTTCTATCGGCATAAAGATATAGTCGGTATATGTGGGGTCCACAGACTTGATCCTTGTCCGGGCATAAAATACAATGTTTTTCCCATTAATTATGAGAAAATAGTTACAAAACAAACCATTTAGGTATTGCTAAAGTTCATTCACTGGATATGTGTGTGTTCATGCGCATGCAAAAGTGCGTGCGAGCGCTCCGTGGGGTATGTGTTTATGTATGTACGTGGAGATTTTATTTGAATGCATATTGAAGACATAAGATATCTTAACAATTAGATGTTCCCCTGATTTTCAACTCAGGGTCAACGACAAAAAATTTAATGGTCAACACTTATTGTGTCAAATTTTGCAGCCTGCGGGGCCAACAATGTGCCATATGAGGCCAATGTTGGTTTTTTTCACTACAAGCGAATCTCACAGAATGTGAAACCAAACCGTCACTACCTAAGATAAACTAACAACAATGTTTCTTTTCATTTTTCCAAGCGTGTAAATAATTTTTTAGTGCAACGTTGACCATATACAAAACATTGTCTTATTTGGGTGCGCCCATATGCTAGTACCAATAATGACTCCATGATAACAGTCAGCAGTATCCATCAATACCAACCTTATTTGTACTGATTTGGGCATGATCTTAAACTAACCATCGGGAGCTCCAAACAAGCTAACATATTCAGTACTCATTACACCAATAAATTGTGACAATCTTTTGACATTCCCCTGAAATAAACATGTGATGGATGTATGGCTTATCTCTAGTAAGTCAATTAGATGATGGTGTAACCGTGCAACTTCCATCTTTATTATTAACAAGTTTTTTTTTTCTAGTAATTATCTATCTTCAACTAGTTTAAGCCCAATAAGTGTGGAGATTTTAAACTACATATGCGCTCCTATACTCTTATATCTGTTTTGGAAAAACAGTATTCGAAATTGTAATCTAATTTTTCTTTTATTTCCCTTCCTTGTTCCGATGTTTATTAATCGTCAACAAACCATTTTAGCTGTTTTTTTCCCTTCTGTCAATTACTTTCATATATTTCCTTCTTATACTTTTTTCCTTTAATTTCAGTTTTCATAATTGTTACATCATTTGTATTATTTCTAATCTCTAGAAAATGAGAGGCTGGGAGCAATAAGAAAGATGTGATAATTATGAAAAATGGAATAATATGGATGAATTAAAAAACAACGGTATAAGGTAGGTGATAAAAGATAGAGTTTACACAGGGAAACGACTAGCTAAAACGGTAGTTGACAATCAAACAAAAAGTAGAAATGAAGGGAACTAAAAAGGAAACAGAGATTACAATTTTGATTATTTATTTTCTGTACAAGAGTACTAGAGTGTTTCATAACTGTCTTTGCACAACATAGGAGCTTAAAGAAATATAAACCAAATACCAATATTACAGTGAAAAAACAACATGTTACTGACAGAATTCCAATCGCTGAATTTCCAGTTTAATTCGATTGTTATCATCCTAACTTGGAAGCATTCAGCATGCTTACTAGTGACAACATGTATGTAGCTAACTTGCCATGTGCATGTAGGCATAAATGTACCATGACAATTCCAATTGTTGTTTAGCCATCAAATGATATCTTATCAACTATACAAGTACAAAGTCCATGGAAGGCACTGATGGGTCTGGAGTGTTTGCCATGGAGATTTGATGTGTTTTCAGTGAAAAAAAAGAAGGTGTTCGATAGAATTGGCAAAGAATTAAAGTTTGCTTCAAGAACAGGAATCAAGAATAGGAAATATAAATGCAAATGAATCAGAACAGAAACTAGTAAAGGATCAAAGATACTAACTTGAAGAATGAAGAAGCTTGCAACTGAATGATTAAAGATAGTAACTAACAGAAAATAAAATGTCACTAAAGCAGCTAAGTAATGGATAAAAGAAAAATACAATAAAGTACAAACTGAAATGAAAATGAATGTAAACTGAAATGAAGAGAAGTAACTAAACTAAGGACAAAAGTAACAAAAATGATTATACAAAGTACCAAAGTGCAAGGCACGGGAAGAAGAATAACTGGAAGATGAAGAACAATACAGTAACAACAGAAAAAAGAATTTTTATTATTTTCAATTTCTTCACGCTCTTTACAACTGTTACACCCCTGCTTATATAGGTGCAGTTTATCAAAATGGACCCAAATTATACAACGATCTTCAATAATGGCCCAATTAACTCACAAATCAATTTTACAACAATATTACGTAGAAATTCAATGCTATAAGTCCGACAAACTTGCACACACATGCACAGCTTCAGGTCTTGTACTCTTGCACCCACATGCACAGCCAACCATTCTTTCCACATCACATTTTCATCTACTCAGTCTTTTACCACCTGTCTGCAGTCGATACTGATGAGGCTAGCTCCGATGAACCTGACTGGAGCTTGTCATCTTCTTCCTTTTCTGTCTTGGAGCAGCAGCCTCCTTTCTCCACAATCATGGCTACCAAGTTTTGGTTGTTACATCTCCATTCCCCTTAAAACAGACCTTGTCCTCAAGGTCAATTGACAACCCGATACTCTAACTTCTCGCACCTTCAAATGGAGCACCGCCTGGATCGAATATGAAAATAGTTTCTTCATTATAAGGCTTTCTGCAATACACATGCCAGTCGAAAGCATAACGAGTATTGATAATCCCGTTTATGGTTGAATCTGAACCAAAAATGCATTCGTTTACAAACTTAGTTGCAAATTCCTTAGTAGCATTCTTATCCTCCTTCTTTGGTTTTGATCTATTTTCATCAGTTTTAATCTGCCTATCCACTTTCTCACAATTAAATTGGCTTTCATTTGATTCATTAGCAATTTCTAGAACACCATGCTTATCTTCTATTTCATTGCTTGTACCATGTTCTGTCTCGAATTTGGGCTTCTCATTCTCATCATTAAATTCAATAGCTGAAAGAATAGAAATTCTTGGCTCTGAACGATGAACTGTTGGCATACAAGCTGGATTGACAGTGGTATATGGGTTCGATAGCAGAGATTCTAGTTCATGATCAGCTGCAGTCTTGTTATCTTTGGATTTGCCAACACCCTCTTCTTCATTTCCAATCAAGTTTCCTATCTCAACAGCCCCGCCAAGTATATAAGCCTGGTTTTTACATTGATGCCCAATACGCATCTTTTCATTACAGCCGCAACTTAGGGCATCTCTTCTCCTTTCCATCTCCTCAGAGTTGCGGACTGTTTCTTGAGGGTACAGAGGAAGATTCATGAAGCCTGGAGCATTTCTTGGTTGTGGGTTAACATTTCTTGGTTGAGAAGTAGGTGGGTAGTGATGAACACGAGATGGCTTTGCTGGTCTATTTTTAAATTGTTGCATCTTCTATGTTAAAGAAGTGAGAATATTGCAAGCTTCTTTGAAACTGGTGTGGAGTTCTTTGGTTGCATGCACTAGCATCCTCAAATCTTCTTGCTTCTGCCATTGTTGATCTGCTTCTTGATCAGGGACGTTAAGGGTATTGACAGCAGCAGTTCTTGGGCTTGGGAAATAGTTTCTTGAATTACTGGAAAGAATTGTTTCTTGCTGATTTGGTGCAAAGATTATTGGAACTGGTTGATAGGGCGCTGGTTGAGAGAATGCTGGCATATGAAGGGTAGTGTATGGGTTTGGAAGATGAGAATCTTGATAGTACATAGGTGGTGGAATAGCAGGTCTGATTGAAGGAGTTTGGTTTCTTGGTAGTTGATGGGGTATAGGGATAATAGGAGTGGAAACATACTGATAATATGGGTGAGGTTCCGGTGGTGGTTGCGGTGGTATGTAACTGGAATTAATGGGTGCAGATGTATTATGCATCGGAGGTGGAGCAGCAACTGGAGGAGGAGGAGGTGGCATTGATGATGAGGTTTGCTCTCGAGGGTGTTGTCTTGACAAAGCATTCAAAACATTACCAAATTCCTCCATTTTCTGCATGAGACTATTCAAGAGAGCGTTATTTTTGTTGTTATACTCGAGTTGCCGCTGCCATTGATGATCAGAATCTTGATCTTGGATGATTTCTTATACATGGTTTCCAGAATTTCCAGGATCGAACTATGGATTTGAGTTGAAACTCAACTCTGCGTCAAGCTCTGATACCAATTTGGAAGGCACTGATGGGTCTGGAGTGTTTGCCATGGAGATTTGATGTGTTTTCAGTGGAAAAAAAGAAGGTGTTCGATAGAATTGGCAAAGAATTAAAGTTTGCTTCAAGAACAGGAATCAAGAACAGGAAATATAAATGCAAATGAATCAGAACAGAAACTAGTAAAGGATCAAAGATACTAACTGGAAGAATGAAGAAGCTTGCAACTGAATGATTAAAGATAGCAACTAACAGAAAATAAAATGTCACTAAAGCAGCTAAGTAATGGATAAAAGAAAAATACAATAAAGTACAAACTGAAATGAAAATGAATGTAAACTGAAATGAAGAGCAGTGACTAAACTAAGGACAAAAGTAACAAAAATGATTATACAAAGTACCAAAGTGCAAGGCACAGGAAGAAGAATAACTGGAAGATGAAGAACAATACAGTAACAACAGAAAAAGAATTTTTATTATTTTCAATTTCTTCACGCTCTTTATAACTATTACACCCCTGCTTATATAGGTGCAGTTTATCAAAATGGACCCAAATTATACAACGATCTTCAATAATGGCCCAATTAACTCACAAATCAATTATACAACAATATTACGTAGAAATTCAATGCTATAAGTCCTGCAAACTTGCACACACATGCACAGCTTCAGGTCTTGTACTCTTGCACCCACATGCACAGCCAACCATTCTTTCCACGTCACATTTTCATCTACTCAGTCTTTTACCACCTGTCTGCAGTCGATACTGATGAAGCTAGCTCCGATGAACCTAACTGGAGCTTTTCATCTTCTTCCTTTTCTGTCTTGGAGCAGCAGCCTCCTTTCTCCACAGTCATGGCTACCAAGTTTTGGTTGTTACAGTCCATGTATAACTAGATATTGTAAGAAGCACTGCACAAGAGAAGTAACAGTAATAAACAACAGATTCAACGAGTTACGTTTCCAATACTGATCGGTACAAGAATTTAATTGAAAAATACAAAACTGAGAAAGAATTGAAACCTTACGCATTTTGGTTTCAGAAGTTTAAATTAGGCTTCTTTGATGGGTGAACAAGATCTAATAGATTATTCGAATCATTATGCGACCTCATGAATTATATATTTCTATGACCGATTCCAAGAACTAAAATCTAGGGTTTTTGCAGGGAAGAAGAAAAGCGGGAGTTTCGTGTTCTGGATAACGGGCCGCACTATAAATTGGCCCTTGATCCCCTAGCCATAAATTGGTCCATGCTAGGAGAACTTGCTGAAATGATGGTTAGAAACTTAGATCCAAAGCAACACGCCACTTCTTGTCTTTTCTGTCTGTGTATTTAAAAAGAAAGAAAAAATTAAAATTGTAAATTTATCATAGTATACCCCTTGAATTCCACCTACCTACTTTTGTTTGAGGATAAATAGGTATTTAATTTAGTTTCTTTTGTCTTTAGTCTGAAACAATCATTGTTAACATGGATAACAAAACCCAAAAAGAAAACACCCTCTCCTTTTTACTTTTCTCCCCTACTACTTTATTATCCTCTCATTTCTTTCAATTCTTTCTGTCTTCTACCCTAGCCTGTTACATCTTCGTTATGAAAATAACTTGCCAAAACATCGTTCCAACCTATTTCCTTAACCAATGCCGCACCCAGTTGCTTACAATCCTAGATCGCCATCTCCTCAGTCACGTCGCCGCCTGAAAACTATCGAGCACAACTCCTTCGCATGCGCACTTAGTCGCACATTCTACTTGGCCACACATCACCCACGTCACCTGCTCAGTAAAGGTGTCTGTGCCTTCTTCCCATCAATCACATGCGCAGCCATCCATTCATCGCTCAGCCATGGCCGCGGCTCCATACGTAGCTGATGGCTATGAACATGAGTGAAATTAATTAGCACATGCACAACATAAATTAACATAGAAATTTTGCGATATAGAGATAGGAATGGAAAATCTCAAGTTTATATAATTAAATAATGATACTTTTGAAAGTAAAGACCTAAAGAAATGTGCACATTTGATATAGAGGAGTACTGGTAGCGCCATATGGATCAAATGTGTTACCAAAACTACTCAATATCATCGATGTACTTGGTTCCTTGTTCTCTGTTTGGACATCTGTAGTACTTACCAAGAACAGAACTTGTTCAAAAAAGAAACAAATTCCTTTAAATCATAATTTGTATAGTTGTATGTGCATATCTCACTGCACTTCTCATATATACGAAACATGTTCAAGGCATATCAATGACGAAGAACTAAAATTAGATGCATTACTGTACATATAATAATACAAATATGATAAAAATAAGTTTTACAAGACAACCTAAATCAGTGGTGCCATCCAGAAATCCATCCGCAGTAGTTGAAGTGCTAAAACAACATCTTTCTGCATGATCTGATTTGCAATTTGATTCAAAATTCTTTGGACTGCCTACTGCATACATAGAAATTGCTGAAATTTCTTCAGTAGGAGGTTGAAGTAAATTTGGAAGAGAAGAGTTGCTAGAGATGTGACTGATGCACTGACATATTCTTGATTGGTTGTCCTTAACAAAAAGAAAATCTACACCAACAACAGCATCCAGTTTAAAGAATATTTTTGCAATGAACTTCTTCATACTGTTGCATCCAAGAAAATTCAAGCTCAGAACAAATGCTAACACATATTGTAGATGGAAGGTATATACAAGGAGCCCAACGTCTTTATTGATTACTTTGTTACAACATTTACTTGTTATTACAAAAAATAGTTTTAAGTATCGGGTATTATATTCTGAACATTTCAACACTATGGCCCTAATCAACCCAATTGTCTAACAATACAAAATTAACATCACAACGAAGCTGGGAATAAAAATCAAGGTTCATACTTCATATAAGGATATCGTAAAGTATACACCAAAGAATGACCAATTACAGCATTAGCACTGTCGGATCCACGACCAGAAAATCTACTCAGGTCATTAAATGAGATAAACGAACAATTAGTTAAAGCCAGGTCGCTGCCTAGCGCGTTCTCCACGGTCAACATCATTCTGGATGATAAGTTTGTTGTGTTTCAGATGCAAGTTTTTTGTTACCAGGCTTTGATTATATTTGTTGATTTGAGAAGATCTCCGAAATAGCTACCGGATCCGCCAATTTTTTTGCAATTCTGAAAAACAACTTACTCTAAATAAAAACATCAAATCTCAAACAACTAGTTCTTAAAAAAACAGTGGCTAGGGAGTTGGGACTAGCGGCTAAGGTGTAAGGGGAAGACGAAGCATCAATTTGAGCTCAACTAATGCCAAACGGCTCTGGAGAATTCAAAGGAACCGATCAAATTCATTGTAAAAGGCACCATTTATTCCTCAACAAACTATCACTCAAAAGTTCAGAGAAAAGAAAAAAAATAGAGTAGAAGAAGAACCTATAGCAAAGCGAAGAGATGAAAAAAAAATAGAGAGGAAGAAGAACCTACGCAAAGCAAATTGAAGTCGGCATCGTTGAAGTGGTTGTAGTCGGCATTCGATAATGGGAAGTGGATGAAGTGCCATTGATTTTAAAAAGTGGTTGAATCGACGTTGATTTTGGGAGGAAGAGAAAACCCTAGATTAAATTTTATACGACTGAAATATGTCTGAAAATGGATGGATAAGCGTGAGAAGAGAATGCACGTCTAAATTACAGAAGACTCCTCTTATTAATAAACTATTTACATTTTTACCAACTACGGTAACACTTATTTGTGTTGCAAAGTTTGTTTATAAAAGTATTTATTTACACCAACACTTTTCCCGTATCCTAACATTTTTTTACCGTTAGGAGTTTGCAGCATTTATAAGTGTTAGCAATTAACAAATATAAAATGTTGCAAAATCACTGATTTGGTGTAGTGTTATGCAATCATTGGGTTATTAATTAATGGTTTCGGCCGATGCTCTTTGTTTTCGGCGCTTCAAACGTGGATCGAAAGTTAGGGTCGTCACAGAAGTTGCTAGCTTCCCGAACACAGCTACCATCGACGATCAGATCGAATTTAATTTGATGTTATAAATGATTGAGAAGGTGGAGGGGTGAGGTGGAATTTTCGGCCAGTGTGACATCCCCTATCTGGAGTCCCGAAGCTAAGCACAACAGATGCTTCAGTCATCTATAATATTAACTTCCAGTGACCGAATACGGTAATGTTAATGGTATCCATAATATCACAAGCACGTGAATATGAAAAAAAATCACATATTTTAAAAAGAAAACATTTTTTTATTACATTTCCAAAACATGTTCCATATTCAAATTACATAATCCCATCGCTTTACCAAGTTCAGATAAAATATAGTTATTATATAAATACGCCAAGAGTGACATTTGATGATGCCCCTTGGGTGACCAAAGTACTATATATAGAACACAACAGAATTAATTAAAAATAAAACAACAACCCCTAATTAGCTATCCGTCAACCAATTGCTCGTCACCGGAAGCTTTATTCGCCAATCCTACTAAAACCTATAAACCTCAACCTCAACCTCAGCCTACCCAAATCAATTTTGAGCACCCGAGAGTTTAATGGGAAACCATAAACTTCAAGTTAGGCATAAAGCCGGGTGTGAATAATACTATACATCTTGGTTATCTGATATTAAGTGAGACCATGCCGCTTATTGGAAGGTGTTTCCCCTCACTAATATCTTTTTTAAAACAAATCTTTTGCAAGTTATAATCCTGCAACCAAAATTGGTTAAATCTGTAAAGTAATATCATGTATATGTACATATTTATCAAATGGACTATCTGTCCATACACTGTAGTTTTGTTTGCCTAACTACTAACCCTTGGCTGACTCAGGCCTACCAGAAAAACATAAAAAATCCAACATCTGTTAGATACTCCTCTTTTTGACGGTCTATCCTTACTTAGTTCTCCAGTACATGCTGGAATTTTGGATATATTTTAGCTAAGGATTATTAGCTAAAATATAGGGTATGACCGCATACTAGTCTCGTCTGGTATTCTAATATCTGAGTCATTTTACTTGGGGTTATCTACTCATAAAATTTTCCTTGAAAATCTTTTCTTTCAAGTTGATTTAAACTTTAGATCATTCTTTAAACAAGGAAATTATTTATATATACTCTTTGTTTTGCTCAAATCACCTTGCCATGTTACTTGTTCTTTACACAAAACCTTGTTGATGAAAATGTTTAAACTTTCAAAAGTACCCCTTTCAAAACCTTTGAAAGCATCCCTTTCAATACAAGTAAAACCTTAGGTCGAAGGCCAAAACATACCTTTCGAAACCATTCATACTTATCTTTTCGAAAGCAGTGAAATACATCTCCTTCGAAAGCTTTAAAACCTTAGACATCCTATCTTTAAAACACTTAAATATTACCTTTCGAAACCATTAGAAAACCTTTCCTTTTAGACGTTTCGAAAACATTGGGGTACCACCCCTTAGAAATCTTTCTTTAAAAACTTTCGAAAGCATTAAAACATCAAGCCTTTCGAAAGCATTTGAGTTCAATTTATAACATGTGGAAACACCTTTCGAAACCATTAGAACTATCCCTTTCGAAACCATTTGGGTTCTACCTTTTATAGAGAAAAAGGGTCATTAAAACATTTAACTCAAAAGCAACCCTTTAAAAGCAAAAGCAGACGCATTTTCAATTTGAAAAAAAGCATGCTTCGATCCCTTCAAAACCTTTGGTTTCGACCTAGTACCTTCCCCTATATCCAATTCACTATGTACCAGGTATCTGATACCATGTGCATTGGTTTTGATAGAGTCTGAGGTGGAGGTAAGGATTCGTAACCTGGGTGCCGAAAGCATTGAAATAAAAGAAAGCATGTTGATTTGACTTTTCAGATTAATCCTTTGTACATAACTTGCCTTGTTTGTCAAATTATGTTTAGTTTCAAATTTTCTTTTCTGAAAGTGCTGCCAATTTTCAGAAATAACAATTTGAATTATTTACAAAATACCGCTTCTCTTTTTTATAAATATATAAAACATTTAAGTCTCATACCTTAAATAATTTTATATATCCATTGAAGCACTTAGGAAAATTCTACAAAAATCCCACAAAATCATTTTTAATATACTTTTAACATATATAAATTATAGACCCTAAGCCAATATAATTTGGCTGTATTTAATTTTTAACTCAGAGTAGCATTTTCTTCACCAGAAACTTCATATAAATCCAAATTAAGAAAATTAGAAAAATTGAAACCCATTTCTAAGTTATTGTTTCTAATCTAAATTTAAGATGTCATATAATAGGGTTTCCATATCAAAACATGTCACAGAATTTGTGTGAATTAGCATAAATCATCAACAACATATAGATATATAACAAAACATGGCAAAACATTTGCAAATAATTTGGATTTCATCTGAAAACGGAAAACTATTATAAACTTGAGATGTAGTCATTATACACCTTAGTTTTGTGATTAAAGATGTGTGATTTGTTCTTGATTAAGTGATTTGATTCTCCCCCTTGAAATCCTAGCTTTTATCTCCTCTTGAGCTTGCAAATGGTGGCCGGCCTTAGCTTCTATTTTTGATTTGTGAACATGAAGTGAACATGAGTGTTGAGTCGTTAAAGGTTTAGGGTATAAGGATGTGCCTTGTTCCTATTTTGCTCTTGTATATTTTCAAACCTTTTATTCTTTTTTTATTCTTTAGTTCGCTTGTTTAACATGGCACGACTACCCCTTATTTAATCACAAATCTCAATCTATTAATCATCTTACCTTATTTTATTTTATTTAACGAACTAAACATCCGAAATAATGTTACTAAAAATATGGAATGTTATAGCCAGCAATAGAGATGAAGAGGAGGTTCGAAATCCATAAAGAAAGTGAGGAGATACGAAGAAGAAAAATGTTGATCTGGATACCTATTTCTATCTTACATTTTCTCCTCCTTTTTAATTCAAATCCAACCTCTCCTTAACCATCATTATGGCCAGCCTACTCTTGCACATTTAATCGAAAATTCAAGCCCTATTATGTGCCTCTAAATCATTTTAAGCCTGAACAATATTCATAGCATTTAAATCTAATTCAAACGTGCATGGATATCATATATCAATAAGTAATCTAAAACTATTATAAATACACCGTTTAATATTTTTCAACGCATCACATTAAATTTTATAATTAAAATTTCATAAACATTTATTAATTTAATTAATTCATTACAATCATAGTTTTCATTTTACAGAAAATATTCATAGTAATCATATAAAAACTATGTCTATTTTTCAATCAGCACGGAAAAACAGTTATTATTTCATAAATAATGTTCAATATGTTTTATGAAAACAATTTTGTAACTTGATGCAACTAATAAGTGTTATATGACACGCTCCCACTGTTTTCGCCATACCTTAATAGCGTATGAAATATAGACCTCCATTCAACCACTTAATATATGTTATTTATTCTATCTACTATAATCAATTTATAGTCGTGAGTTTTCTGATCAAATATTTGAACTCAAAGAAATAAATCTCATAGAAAATAATTTTCCATATGAAAATACATTTTAAAGTAGAAATCATATTTCGCATTCTAATGTTAAGTATCTATTATGATTTTAAGATTCTCGTTTCCTGTGTCTCTTCATGAAGCAGAAGTGACCATTCACTCTCTTCATCCTAGCTGTATCTTAAGTTACATCTACTCTCAAACATTCACTGCCCTTTTCAAATAGTCGAACCATTCAAAAGGAAATCCTTATTACAAGATCGTAACTAACTCTTTACAAAAGTGAATGTGATCATCCTTAAAGTTTGAGGATATAAAATAAGTTACACTTTACTTAATTTGAAAAAAACTAATATTTCAGCGATTGAATTCTTAGATCCATCTTGTAACTCTTATCTAGTGTCACATCCTTACCGTTTAAGGATCTTGTAATAAGATCATTATTGTATATACAATCTCACTATATGGTTTACTTATTTTGAATGAACTAATTTCATCGAGGTTTCATACATTACGAGTTGCGACCATTCACCATATAACATTTATATATGATTGAAAATGGATCAAATATTCATATCATTTTACCGCATTTAGAGTTCGAAACTCATTAAAGACAATACACATAAGTAGCCAAGTTACAAACATATTTAGTAGTTGTATAGTTAGACGGTTACATGGGTCAACTTGCAAAAATTTATTGGTAAGTTTATTGTACATTTCTATTTGTCAATCTTAATTTATTTCATTAGTATACTTTAATTAATAAATATTTTATGAATTATATTAATTGCACAAATTTATCAAAGTATATTATTTTAGTTATACATAGATATTGCATGGAGGAAACACGAGTATTTTCTTTACCGCATGGAAGAAAATTTTCATGGTTTGATTATCATTGGTGTTTTCTCCATATTAATCATCATTTTGGAAGAGTCAAAAAAAACTTTACAGCTAATAGACACGAGCCCTTGCAACCACCAATGGTTTGGTCAAGCGAAGACATATATGAAATTGTAAAGGACTTTCCAAAGATACATAAAATCGAAGAACAAATTGAAATTCAAGGTAAATCAACGATTCATAATTGGTGCAAACAAAGTATATTTTGGAAGTTGCCGTATTGGAAAAATCTACTACTTCGTCACAATATCGACGTGATGCACAATGAGAAAAACGTGTTTGACAATGTTTTTAATACAATTTTGAATGTTAAGGGGAAGACGAAGGATGATTTAAAATCAAGACGCGATATCAAAGCAATATGTAATCCCTCTGAGCTTCATATGAAAACAAATGAAGAAAAAAAACTAAAAGCATGCTATGAGCTAGACAATAACCAGGTTAAAATACTTTTAAAATGGGTGGAAGGATTAAGATTTTCTTACGATATTTCTTTCGATATTTGTAGATGTGTCGACTGTAAGAACAACAAACTTAGTGGGATAAAAAGTCATGATTGTCATATTATGATGGAAAATTTGTTACCCGTTGCTTTTAAAGAACAATTGCCCGTAAAATTTTGAAAGATGTAACATAATTTAGTTTGTTTTATGAGGAGCTTTGTTCTACTACGTTAAAAGTTGATCGTCTATGTAAACTTGAGGAAGAAATCCACATACCGAAAAAACATTTCCTCCAAGTTTATTTAATGTAATGGTGGATTTACCTGTTGATCCTCTATTAGAAGCACGTCTTCGAGGGTCTGTGCAATATGGATGGATGCATCCATTCGAGAGGTATTAATGCTTAGTACGTCAAATATTAGTTTAATTCATGTATAAATAAATTTTAGTTTGAAATAATTCTTAATAGGTACTTAAATCATCTAAAGAAAAAAGTGAGACAGAAAGCACAAGTTGAAGGTTTGATTTGCAAATCATATGTCGAAGAAGAAGCTTCGTTTTTTCTTTTATTATTTTAGTGATCATGTGAACTTATCATTTGAAAGTGCTATGTGTAACGATCCGATTTTTCGACGCCCGAAAATCGACATCAATACGTCCACTGTATCAAATGCTGAACAATCGAATGCCGGAAAACCGAACCGTTAGTATTAAAGAAGAAGAAGATAGAAGAAGAAACAGAAACAATATCAGAATCTCACATTCGCAACGGAATAATATATAATAGATAAATGAATGATTTTTAAACAAAAGAACTATATCAGTTTCTACATTACATCATCAGAGTAATATACAACACAAAACATGACACTAGGCATTTATGACAACTTGTCCATATGAAAAATGAACTTGCTGCAACCCATACGCCGTAGATACTACATAATATAAGTGATACGTCTCGCTATCCAGTTTGTCTACTGATCTCCACAGCATACTTTCCTGACTTCGCTCCAGAACAACTGCTGACCTGACTCTAGGCTGCCTTGTGGAAAATTATGGACACCCAGAGTTTAAAAAAAGGAAAAATAAACTCCAAGTCAGTCATGGGACTGGTGTGAGATCTTAAAGAAGTTATTTGCACAAAAGAAAAGAAAAAGAAATCCATTCATGCTTTTGGAAAATGAAACTACCATAAGGCCTCCCGGCACGCCCACAATGCACTCGCACGCTTGGGGAAGATTTCTCCTTATAACAGTCAAATATGATTGATACGCAAAAATCCTTTTGATATTATTAGTGCATAGTGTGAAAAACATTTCGTAAGTATAATATAAATCATAGCCAGCATACGTGCCATTATATTATGCCTACTATAACTACCATGTTAGATGGCAGGTTCTACAACTAGAACCATACAGGACTCGTATTGAGTGAATGGATTTCCAACAAATGGTCAAGGCTAAGGAACTTTCTTTCCGAAAGGGTACGCCTCTGGAGGGACCCCCGAGAACCAACCGGATCTCTGCCAACACAAGGCCGGATTACCTCTGTAACTAGGTAACTAACTGTCACGAGTATGTCACCCTTGATCTAGACCGACCTTTACCGAGGCGCCTCAACAACCAACAACCACATAAGTAAATAATCAGGGCTCCATATCAGAATACCACTTTTTATCCATACAAGTTAAATATCTGGGCTCTATACTAGATACCACTTTTTATCCAGAAGGAAATGCACATACCCTGAGGGGCGCGACCCCCGTAACCTTGCTGCATCTTTTCCTGTTTCAACCACTTTCGAGGTGTGAGGTTCAACGAAGTCTCGTCCATAAAGCTACGCTCTTCACAAAAGCCATGCTTCGATCAACCAATGATCAACACTTAGCATGCCACATTACCAAATTGAAAATATATTACTAGTAACAATCAACTACATAACCGCTGAGCTCTTACATTTCAGAGAAGGGCGTTAAGCTAAGAGAATAAATTCTCCGCCACCAATAGAAATGTATTTGATAGAAACCAGCTTTATATCTCAAAGTGTAATGTCAAGCATACATCCAAACAAGTCCGTTTCGGGTTCGAACGGAATCGAAGGCACTTCGTCCAATTAAGGAAAGAAGTCCTTGTAAATCCAGATATCCCTTAATCACGTCCGGACTCCCCATCACATAGGGTGGTATAAATCTCTATACCGGAGCAGCTCGGTGCAGAGACATTCAACAGGTAATCCTTTCGTTTTTGAAAATACCCGGTCTTCAACCACCATCTTCAAATGCAATCTCATTTCGTCATATGATTATTCGGAATGGGTTTTATGACTCAATGTCCTCTCCCAGCTAATCCGAATAATGAGTGCTTATTTTAAAAACAAGTGGATACCTTTAAGTCTAAATTAAGTCACAATAAATTTTCGCTTTTGACCTTTTAAAAAAAAGATCCATCATTAAGATTCGATGTGGTTTTCGGATAACCATTTGAAATACGACCCCCGGTAGCATCGAAATTCAAATGTCGTTTAAAGGCCAATATTGATAGTCGGTTATTTAACTATCAAACAACATTCACAACAATCACCAGCTTTAAACAATTTTCCTTAAATTATTTGTTTCAAAATATCTTTGCAAGATATATTTTCACACTTCAACACTTTGAAAACAATTTTCAAATCCCTTTCCTCTTGCGGAATAAATTTCCAAATATTGTTTATTTCCATTGAAAATTTGCCAAATCTGGATACTTTAAACTAATTTAAATCACTTATCCAAATATATACTTGGAAACACTTAAAATAAAAACTATTTTAAAAACATTTATTTTAAAATATTAGTTATGAATTTTATACTAATATCCCATGTAAAACTTAAGCCCAACTAATTTTAAAAATAAAATTATTATATAGAGTATAATTATTTAAATAACCATAAGCCATCTTCTAAATCAAATATTAGTTAAATCTTTAAAATAATCACTTCTATAATTAACTTAATAAATATTTACTTCAAAACTTTAAAAACAATTTAAGAAAATAATTTCTCTAAAACAGTATTTTAAAACCAACTTTAGAACTTTTAGTTTATATTTAAAAGCCAATTTGAAAACGTACTGGCTTTCCAGGGAAAAATAAGCTTTCCATTTCTAAATGGTCCATTTAAATCAATTTATAAATCCTTCTCGATTTATTTCAATTTATATTCCAAATTCGTAAATTTTCTTTCAACACTTTTAAAAATAAACCAAATTTATTTTTAAAACAAATTACCTGTTTCTTTATAAATTCTCATTGTGAATTTAAATTTCCAAATATCCATTGATATATAATTTTCAAATCGATTTCCAAAATTTCCTTTCATACACTAAATCAATTTCCAAATCGATTTTCAAAAATTTACTCCATTTAAAAATTATTCCTTTATTTATCCAATTTTATTTCAAAACACATTAATCCAATATCCACACTATTATTTAGATTTTAAAATCCGGATTTTTGAAATAAATTCTTCAACTTTTAAACAATACTACTCAAAATCCATTTACTTCCATTTATTAAAATCTTTTCCACATATTTGGAATTTATTCAATAGGATTTCAAAAATCAACCTTTATTCTTTTCAAATTCCTTCTTTTAAATTTATCCAATCCTTTAAAATAAATTTACTTAAAATTTTCTACTTCAATTTCCAAAAAAATCCAATTTAATATTTCTGGTATTTTAAAATACCAGAATATATTTGGCCAAACCATAGCCTTCAATAATTTCAATTATCAATATAGTCAATCACAGATTATCATTAATCATATCACAACATATGAAATAAATTCAAACAATTTAAGGAATCCAGTTGGACCCCCCAACCCGTTTCCCTGAATCCACAGATGTTAGCACAACAATTAAATACCAATCCCGCTTCAAGGAGGGATATCGCGGTATAAAGGGTCATCCGCTATTATGCGGGGCGCATAGGTCTAATCCGCTATATAATGCGGGAAATCAACCACTCCAATATATATATATATATATATATATATATATATATATATATATATATATATATATATATATATATATATAATATCACATCAATTCAAGAAATTAATCAATATTTTAAATTTTGACTATTTCAAATAACTGTATCAGATGTGAGTGAGAAGATCTTACCTTTGCTTTTATTCTGCAATCCATTTCCCTTCCAACTTGTTTTCACGATTTTTGATCTTGTATAAACAATTATATAATCTTCATTAATAATCGAACTAATCAAATAATTAAATTTCCATTTGGTAATTTTAATTAACCAATGATTTTATTTTAAACTAATACTTTTAATTTTAAAACAATTCCTTTTAATAAATTTATTCAACCAAAAATTAAATTCAAAACTAAATTTCCTTTAATAAATTATTTTTAGTAACTAGATAAATTAAATAAGTTAAGAAAACAAATAGTTCACTAAAACCATTATTTTTAAAATAAACTAGCAAATTAAAATATGTAAATGTATATTTATTTTTATTTTTTGAAATTTAATATTTATAAGAAATGATCTATTAAAATCAAATCTAACCTTTATATTATTTTCCTATGTTTTTCCAAAGTTCTATATATATACAAAATTTCTGTTCAAACTACATACATACATACATAGATATGTATATGTATATGTATATGTATATGTGTGTGTGTGTACTTCAATTTGAAACCAAAATTTCTTTATACCTTTTACTGTAATCTATTTTTTCTATACAAATGAATATATATAAAAATTAAATAAAAAGATAAAGATACCTTTATCATCGTTCCAGGAAAACCACACAGCAACCAACTCGTATCGCCACATTCCGATCTGCAGCCCCCCGCATGAGATTCGCTACTTCGAACGCTGTCCCTACCCTACGCATGCATCGCACGGTCCATGAGTACGCGATCCACCCATGCTCGTGAATCGAGCATCACCTTGCAACGTCGTCGAACCCTAGAACGGTGATCGTGCCTTCAATTCGTCGATCCTGCTCCGCCCAATCAAATCGCGACCAGTCGCCACACATCTACTCGACCTCGAACACATGCCAATGCCGTGCTCTGACGTCGCCACATAGTCACCGATAACCCTCGTGCCTAAAATCGCGACGGCCATGCGAGTCGACCTATCTCCTTTTTGTCGACATCGATTCCACACTCTTAGATTGTCGCGCGATCAACATCGTGATCCCTCTTTTTTTCTTTTTTCTTTTTTTTATGATTTAGATTCAATAGGACGAGAGAGCGGCCATGAAATTTCTTTGTGAAGTTGTTCATTTAATTTTCGAACGAGAAAGGGGGTTCTCGTTTCTTTTTTTAATAAATATGAGGCTACGATTTTTTTTAAAATAGGAAGAAAACGCGTGTAAAAATTTAACAGAGAAAGGCAAACACGTGTGTTAAAGAGGATACGTGCTTGATTTTTTTTTCTTTTTGTGTATATATATATTTAATTCAAATTCAAATTGAAATCGTCTGCAATTCAAAACTTCGATCTTCAATTGAGATATGCCGCTAGGTGTTCATAATGTTAAACCCCTATTTCGAACGCACTGGAAAAGGTTTCGAGTCCAAGTTTGATTATATGGAGAAGATAGCTTTTTAGACCCAACTATTAAATTAAATTTCGATATAATTTTCAGCACATTTTCAATCCGTACGGTCACACGACAACCCCAAATGCTACGAAAATTGAAATCTATAATAATACAATATTACAAATCCAATGGAACTGGTTTCGTCGAAATCCGAAACTGTGCCTCGGAAGGCTATTTTTAAATTCAATTTAAACAATAAAATTTCAAACTGAACAAAGCAGTTTTAAATTCAACTTTTAAAAGTTCTATTATCTCCAGTATTGTCATTATGGATTTCCTAAGCCTTTAAAATATTTTTAACAAGCCTGGAACATCCAGATTCAAAAAATTTCTCAATTTCCAATTATTAAATTCAATAATTTAATTGTCAAATAAACAATGATATTTGAAATTCAAGTTAAACTCACATTCAAATATTTAAATTCAATCAAATATTCTAATTTCAAATGTCAAAAATTTTGGGTTTTCACATTCTTCCCCACTTAAAAGAATTTCGTCCTCGAAATTACTAGTTAAGAAGAATGATCCTTAACCAGTTTATCATTTTCCCAAAACCAAATAGTTTCAACTTTCCAAAATAATTTTTATTAAAGATACTATCATTGTTACTAAGTTTCCAAACTCAACCGTAAGTTCCAAACAATATTATTTTCTCAACAATTCAAATCTAAATTTAAATTCAAATTTTAAATTATCTAAATTTTTCTCAAAATTTTTCTTACTCCCTAAATTTTCGAAAAATTTCGCATGCGTCTCCTTTGCGCGACTAGCTCTTTACGACTATAAAATGCCACTACGGGCCTCAAGATTTCAAAAGAAAACAAAATGCCAAGTGGCTAGACCTGAAAATCATCAAATTTCATATAGAAATTTAAATACATACATTTTGTTGAGCAATTCAAATATATCTTCGAAATCAAAAATCCAATTTCCTTTTGCTTTTAAAATATCTGTATATCCTACTAGCAATAATGTCCAATTACAACATTCAAAATCATTCTATACATTCCTTTTTTACAAAAGTTTCAATATTCATTCAAGCCTGTACGATGTCTGTATATCATCCGTATGCAATACCAAATTCGATCGCTCACTCGATTACAAAATTTCACTTCCGAACTAGTATCGTCCACCCGACTTCCTAGTGCGGACTCAGATCTGGTTTCTAGATCAGAAACTATCACTCTCCTTGCATAGCCGTAAACTATGATAGAGAATTTCAAGAATCAATCAAAAATCCATATACAGGGTTCACCGTTGAAAATCGAGTGAAAAATCCCAACTCGAATCGATATAACTATCTCGAATTCTGGATCGAATCGCTATGCGAATAAAATAATATACGTATATCCCACATATTTATTTCAATTGATTTTTAGTTATATCAATTCTCTTTTATTCACATTTGAGTTCCAACTCCATATAAATTTAATTTTTCTTTAAATTCTGAATATTGAAAATCAACTGACTTCCATTCATAACTCATTTATAACATTACTTACATTAGTTCCATCCACTAATTCGTTTTCAATCAAATTCAATTCCAAACCTGTGCAACCTACAATTTTAAATAAATCATTTCATTTCCAAATTTAATTTCAAATAAAAGTTTATTTCCAAACTCTTACTTCTTATAGTTCCTTCGAACAAATTCTACCATTTTACCCTTTGAATTGATTCCAATATTCAATTTCAATTTATTTGCTTATCCATTTAAATCAATTAGTTTATTTACTAATTTTGATTTCAATACTTTGTTTTATTTAGTCCACTTGACTAATTTCCATTTACTTACAAATTCAAAATGAATTTCAACATTCAGTTTCAATTTCATTTACTTGCAATTGTAAATTCATTTATCAGTGCATAAATTTATTTTCCACCTTAATAAATTTTGTTTCAATCTATTTAGTCTACTAGACTTACTTCTCAATTTTATTCAAATTAATCCAAGTTAAATTCAGTTTCAATTCAAATTTCAAACTTCTATAAATTTTCTAACTTATTTAGATTTCAAGCAAATTTCCAAATTCAATAAGTTATCAAACCTCTTATGATTCCATAAACATTTCCAATTTACTTCCTGAGTTTTAGACAATTTTTCAATATTTCAAAATTACCGTTGAAATCAACTACATCCAAAATCCTTTGCATTTCTAAAATCAAACTCAACTTTTGCAAACAATTCCAATTTAAAACAATTTGGTAGCAATTTCTCTTCTGGAAACTCGAAAATGAACACCGATGATGTCGCGATCATCATCAGAATTATTTTCCAGCGACCGAAAAGAGTTTAGTGTTTTGCTCCTTTAAAACATTTCCAAATATTTTTAAATCCCAAATCTCATCATATTTCAAATCCAATTCAAAAATATTTCTCATTATTCCTTCAAAATCTTTGAAAATCATTTCCAAACTCAAAAGGAATTAAATTTCTCAAAATTTCAAATCCCAAATCTTTTCAATCCATTTTCAAAAATTGCTTTGGAATTTCTACTTTATTTCCATTTATAAACCACATTTATAATTTACATTTCAAAATTCATTTCATTATCAGAATTATTTCCTTAACCTTTAGTTATGAATTCAATTCATATTTTATATTTTTTCATAACAATGATAATAGTTTAATATTATCACTTCCTAACAACCAAGCAAGCATATATACATACTATAATTTATGAGAAATTATTTCTTTTATATACAAAAATAATTTGGGCAAAATTATTTCATTTACCCTGTTTTGAAACAATACTGTGTCATTTTATCTTGTTCAAGAGTTTAGAAATTCCTATCGATACAGTTGGCCAGACTGCACCGACCAGAATCTATAAACACTCAACCGATAAGTCAAAACAATATAAAAACAATTTTTTTATATTCACTAACAAATACGCGCTCATATCTATTAATACACTCAAACTCATTCTAGAGTACTACTGACTCTATCTCTATTGAATAATCCCCACCATAGTCAAGGTTCTCGCTTAACCAATTGCTCTGATACTACTCTGTAACGACCCGATTTTTCGACACCCGAAAATCGACATCAGTACGTCCACTGTATTAAATGTCGAACAATCGAATGCCGAAAAACCGAACCTTTAGGGTTAAAGAAGAAGAAGATAGTAGAAGAAACAGAAACAATATCAGAATCTCACATTCGCAGCGGAACAATATATAATTGATAAATGAATAATCTTTAAACAAAAGAACTATACCAGTTTCTAAATTACATCATCAGAGTCATATACAATACACAACACGACACTAGGCATTTATGACAACTTGTCCATATGAAAACTGAACTTGCTGCAACCCATACGCAGCAGATACTACATAATATAAGTGACACATCTCGCTATCCAGTTTGTCTATTGATCTCCGCAGCATACTTTCCTGACTTCGCTCCAGAACAACTGATAACCTAACTCTAGGCTGTCCGTGTTGAAAATTATGGACACTCAGAGTTTAGAAAAAGGAACAATAAACTTCAAGTTAGTCATGGGACTGGTGTGAGATCTTAAAACAGTTATTTGCACAAAAGAAAAGGAAAAGAAATCCGTTCGTGCTTTTGGAAAATGAAACTCCCATAAGGCCTCCCGGCACACACACAATGCAATCGCACACGTGGGGAAGATTTTTCCTTATAGCAGTCAAATATGCTTGATACGCGAAAATCCTTTTGATATTATTATTAGTGTATAGTGTGGTAAACATTTCGAAAGATAATATAAATCTTAACCAGCATACGTACCATTATAGTATGCCTATTATAGCTACCATGTTAGATGGCAAGTTCTAAAACTAAAACCGTACAGGGCTCGTATTGAGTGAATGGATTTCTAACAAATGGTCAAGGCAAAAGAACTTCCTTTCCGAAAGGGTACGCCTCTGGAGGGACGCCCCGAGAACCTAACCGGATCTATACCAACACAAGACTGGGTTACCCCTGTATCTAGGTAACTAATTGTCACGAGTATGCCAACCCCCGGTCTAGACCGACCTTTACCGAGCCGCCTCAACAACCAACAATCATATAAGTAAATAATCAGGGCTCCATACCAGAATATCATTTTTTATCCATGCAAATAAATATATGGGCTTCATACCAGATACCACTTTTTATGCAGAAGGAAATGCACATACCCTGAGGGGCGCGACCCCCATAACCTTGCTGCATCTTTTCATGTTTCAACCATTTCCGAGATGTGAGGCTCGACGAAGTCTAGTCCACAAAGCTACGCTCTTCACAAAAGCCATGCTTCGATCAACCAATGATCAACACTTAGCATGCCGCATTACCAAATTGGGAATATACCACTAGTAACAATCAACTACATAACCTCTGAGCTCGTACGTCTCAGAAAAGGGTGTTAAGCAAAGAGAATAAATTCTCCGCCACCAACAAAGATGTATTTGATAAAAACCAACTTTATATCTAAAAATGTAGTGTCAAACATACAACCATACAAGTCCATTTCAGGTTCGAACGAAACCAAAGGCACTTCGTCCAATTAAGGAAAGAAGTCCTTGCAAATTCGGATATCCCTTAATCACGTCTGAACTCCCCATCACATATGGTGATATAAATCTCTATACCGGAGCAACCCGGTGCAGAGACATTCAATAGGTAATCATTTCGTTTTCAAAATTATCCGATCTTCAACCACTGTCTTCAAATGCAATCCCATTTCGTCGTATCATTATTCGGAATGGGTTTTATGACTCAATGTCCTCTTCCAACTAATCCGTAATGAACGCTTATTTTAAAAACAAGTGGATACATTCAGATCTAAATTAAGTCACAACAAATTTTCACTTTTGACCTTTTAAACAAAAGATACATCATTAAGATTCGACGTGGTTTTCGAATAACCATTTGGAATCCGACCCCCGGTATCGAAATTCAAATGTCGTTTAAAGGACAATATCGATAGTCGTTTATTTAACTATCAAAACAACATTCACAACAATCACCGGATCTAAATAATTTTCCCCAAATTATTTATTTCAAAATATCTTCACAAGATATATTTTCACACTTCAACCTTTAGAAAACAATTTTCAAATCACTTTCCTCTCGCGGAATAAATTTTCAAATATTGTTTATTTCCACTGAAAAGTTTCCAAGTTTGAATACTTTAATTTAGATAACTTATCCAAATATATACTTGGAAACACTTAAAATGAAAACTATTTTAAAAACATTTATTTTAAAATATTAGTTATGAATTTTATACTAAAATCCCATGTAAAACTTAAGCCCAACTAATTCTAAAAATAAAATTACTAGATAGATTATAATTATTTAAATAACCATCTTCTAAATCAAATACTAGTTAAATCTTTACAATAGTCACTTCTATAATTAACTTAATAAATATTTACTTCAAAATTTTAAAAACAACTTAAGAAAATAGTTTCTTCAAAAACATTCTCTTTAAAACCAACTTTAGAATTTATATTTAAAAGCTACTTTGAAAACATACTCGACTTTCCAGGGAAAAATACGCTTTCCATTTCAAAATGGTCCATTTAAATCAATTAATAAATCCTTCTCGATTTATTTCAATTTATATCCCAAATTCTTAAATTTTCTTTCCACGCTTTCAAAAATAAACCAGTATTTATTTTTTAAACAAATTACCCATTCCTTTGTAAATTCCCATTGTGAATTTAACTTTTCAAATATCCACTAATATACAAAATTTACTTTCATACACTAAATCAATTTCCAAAAATTTATTCCATTTAAAAATTATTCCTTTATTTATCCGAATTTATTTCAAAACCCATTAATCTAATATTCACACATTTATTTAGATTTTAAAATTCGAATTTTTAAAATAAATTCCTCAACTTATAAACAGTACTACTCAAAATCCATTTATTTCCATTTACTAAAATCTTTTCCCCATATTTGGAACTTATTCAATAGGATTTCAAAAATCAACCTTTACCCTTTTCAAATTCCTTCTTTTAAATTTATCCAATCCTATAAAATAAATTTACTTAAAATTTTCTACTTTAGTTTCCAAAAAAAATCCAATTTTATATTTCTAGTATTTTAAAATACCAGAATATATTTGGCCAAACCATAGCCTTCAATAATTTCAATTATCAATATAATCAATCACAGATTATCAATAATCATATCACAACATATGAAATAAATTCAAACAATTTGAGGAATCCAGTTGGATCACTCCAACCTATTTCACTACATCCACAGATGTTAGCACAACAATTAACTACCAATCTTGCTTCAAGGCGGAATGTCGCGGTATAAAGGGTCATCCAATATTATGCGGGGCGCATATGGTCTCTTCCGCTATATAATACAGAAAATCAATCACTCCAATATTTATATATACTACTATATATATAATATCACATCAATTCAAGCAATCAATCAATATTTTAAATTTTAACTATTTAAAATAACTGTATTAGATGTGAGTGAGAAGATCTCACATTTGCTTTTATTTTGCAATCCACTTCCCTTCCAGCTTGTTTTCATAATTTTTGACCTTTTATAAACAATTATATGATTTTTATTAATATTTCGAACTAATCAAATAATTAAATTTCCATTTGACAATTTTAATTAACCAGTGATTTTATTTTAAACTAATACTTTTAATTATAAACCAATTCCTTTTAATAAATTTATTTAACTAAAAATTAAATTCAAAACAAAATTTCCTTTAATAAATTATTTTTAGTAACTAGATAAATTAAATAGGTTAATAAAACAAATAGCTCACTAAAACCATTAATTTTTAAAATAAACTAGCAAATTAATATATGTAAATGTATATTTATTTTTATTTTTTGAAATTTAATATTTATAAGAAATAATTAATTAAAATCAAATCTAATCTTTATACCATTTTCCTATGTTTTTCCATATTCTATATATATACAAAATTTCTGTTCAAACTATACACACACACACACACACACACACACACACACATATATATATATATATATATATATATATATACAAACAAACATACATACATACATGCATAAACATATATATATATATGTATGTATGTATGTATGAATGTATGTATGTGTACCTCAATTTGAAACCAGAATTTCTTTATGCCTTTTACTGTAATTTAATTTTTTTTCTATACAAATGAATATACATAAATTAAGCAAAAAGATAAAGATACATTTATCATCGTTCCAGGAAAACCACACAGCAACCAACTCATATCGCCACATTCTGATCTGCAGCCTCCCTCATGAGATTGGCTACTTCGAACGCCGACCCCAACCTATGCATGCATCGCACGCTCCACGAGTACGCGATCCACCCACGTTCGCGAATCAAGCATCACCTTGCAACATCGACGAACCCTAGAACAGTGATCGCGCCTTCGATCCGGCTCCGCCCAATCAAATCACGACCAGTCGCCGTACATCTGCTCGACCTCGAACACACGCCAGTGCCGTGCTCTGTCGTCGCCACGTAGTCGTCGATAACCCTTGTGCCCAATCGCGACGGCCCTGCGAATCAATCCATCTCCTTTTTGTCGACAGCGTAGCCGACTTCGATTCCACTCTTAGATTGCCGTGCGATCAACATCGCGATACCCTTTTTCTTTTTCTTTTTCTTTTTTTATGATTTAGATTCAATAGGACGAGAGAGCAGCCATGAAATTTCTTTGTGAAGCTGATGATTTTATTTTTGAACGAGAAAGGGGGTTCTCGTTCTTTTTTTAATATAAATATATGACTAAGATTTTTCTTAAAATAGGAAGAAAACGAATGTAAAAATTTAATAGAGAAAGGTAAACACGTGTTGCTGAAGAGGATAAGTGCTTGATTTTTTTTCTTTTTGTGAATACATACAATTGTACATATATATAATTGAAACAAATTCAAACTTAAATCGTTTGCAATTCAAAACATCGATCTTCAGTCGAGGCGTGTCGCTAGGCGTTCATAATGTTAAACCCCTATTTCAAATGCACTGGAAAAGGTTTTGAGTCCAAATTTGATCATATAGAGAAGATAGCTATTTGGACCCAGCTATTAAATTAAATTTCGATATAATTTTCAGCACGTTTTCAATCTGTGCGGTCACATGACAACCCCAAATACTACGAAAATTGAAATCTGATAATAATACAGTATTACAGATCCAATGGAACTCGTTTCGTCGAAATCTGAGACTGTGTCTTGGAAGGCTATTTTTAAATTCAATTTAAACGATAAAATTTCAAACTGAACAAAACAGTTTTAATTCAACTTTTAAAGTTCTATTATCTCCAGTATTGTCAATATGAATTTTCTAAGCCTTTAAAATATTTTTAACAAGCCTGGAACATCCATATTTAAATTTTTTCCCGATTTCCAATTATTAAATTCAATAATTTAATTGCCAAATAAACAGTGATATTTGAATTTCAAGTTAAACTAACATTCAAATATTTAAATTCAATCAAATATTCTAATTTCAAATGTCAAAAATTTTGGGTCGTAACACATAGACACGGCTGCTAGCTGAGGCAGCACGGGATGAGTTGACAGTTGATGAGGAGAACGCTATTTTCGAGTCTGTCATGGATCCACCATCCCGCAGCAGGCGATATTGATTTGCGAACCAAGTGGTAATTTTCAGAAAATAAACTAAATTCATATATTGCATATTTTCCAATTAAAGTTATTTAAATTATGTTTATGATATTGGAGGCAATATAACAATTTATTTTTATTCGCAGGCTAGGACACCGCAGAAGGCGTATAAATTAACTCAAGACAAAGAAGTAATTGCAGAGCTACGATCCCAGATCGCCGAGCTAAGCTCAAATAGAGCAGTTGAACCAGCGCTTGGCGGAGTATATGGAGCAGCATGGAAGGTTTCCTTCGTAGGGTGGCTCTGCATGGGATGATGATTGATGTTAGATATGTTCTGTTATGTTTTTTTGTCTATATATATATATGCTTCGAGTCGGTGATATATTTTGATGGATTGTGTATTATTTTTATGTGCATTTGGATGTTGATTTTTTTGAATTATGTTGAATTTGCATATGAATTTTTTGAATGAAATATTATATATGGTTATTTATATGATTAGTGGTTTATATGTGCTCAAAAAAAGGAGCTGTTATGTGCACTGATGGATGTGTAGTGGCTGGAATGCGGCAGACTCAAATTCAGGAGAGAAAACATCCAGAATTCCGACGGCTACTAACGGCTACCGATGGCTTATAGGTCATGACCTTGCAACGGCTACCGACGTCGCTCTACGGCAAATTCCGACTGTTTCTGATAACCTCGAACGGCTATTTGGTCATACAGTTTGCCATTTGTCCAACGTGGCTATTGGAAACGGTCACTGATTACCGTTGGAGGCCGTCGGAAATTTGTCGTTGTTGCCATCGGAAGTCGTTATGAAATGAGATCCGTATACCAACGGCTCTTTTTACGGTTTTCGACGGCCGTCTACGGCTAGTTGCCATCGAAAATCACTGTTGTTCTTGTAGTATAATTGGCTTGTTAACCAGACTGATCAAAAATCTTGCAGAAAAGCTCCTGAAAAGGTTCCATTCTTTTCTCGTAGCACACGCAACCTGCACTAATGGAGCAGTACTAACTGCTTATTTTGCAAGTATTTTCCCCACATCATATTTAATGTGGATATTACAAATCCACGTGAACACTAATCAATGCACTCAAGACTTAAGAGGCAACAAGAAATAGTGACAGACCAAGAAGAACACAAGACTTAGGAGGCACTAGATATTGCCATTTACCTACGAGAGAGTCAGTATATGATGTAAATTAAAATTCTCCAAAATAAATTGTGGCCGTAATAATGATTCCAAGTTTAACATTTCTACCTAGAGCATCATTCAAATAATTAGTTTCATTATTTTCAAATTCAAATAGTAACATCAAATAAGATATGGTACAATAATTGGGCAAGATTCAACCACTTTGGAACAGACTACTGAACAAAAAGGAATGTCTATTAAGGCTTGTAAAACAAACCATACAAAAACAACACATTCCTGCAACTAAATGGTTAGGTAGGATAGTGTTCTCTGCATGATTCTAACTTGTGCGACAGCGATTCCACTATAAAGCTTTATTTATACGTCGTAAGAAAAACACAGTAAAAGCTGCATAAATACCTAGTCTTCACCTCAAATCAATCATCAATGACGAAGCCTTTTAAGAAGCAAAATCTCATGCTTTATCATGGCTCATGATAAGGAGGTGACCAAGTTAGGAGCAATATCTTCGTTATTGAGGTATTGACGTTACAGTAACGTTACAAGCATAGTAATTTCGAGTACAAAACTCAATCTAAAAGCCAAAATATGAAATAATAGAAGACATCATTTGCAACATCCCACTCAACTATATACGTATAAATAAGAAAACTATATGCACAAAAATAAAATATTCAAACAAATTAATCACATTTTCAAATCGATGCCATCAAAACATGTTACAACATCCAAAAAACATTCAAATGCCAAAGTATACTCAATATCGTCGTTGAGCCATATTTATATTAGAAGGTATAAACATCATTATTTACATGTATAATAAGACCTACCGCGACTTCATCGCCTTCTTGTATCCATCCAAGTTCATTTCGTCAATCATGTACTTTTGTCTACTCATGCAAGCAACTAAGAGTACAATTAGGGAAAAATTCGGATCAAGACAAACATACTGATGTGTCATTCCACTACAACATTAAGTACGAGGATAAATAATTGCATAGTTAAAATACTGGAGATCCGAACCGACTGGTATCCAAGAATCAGCAAAAGGAAATCATATGATGAGACTACACACATAAAATAGTGGAGGTCCAAACCGACCGATGTTGAAGAATCAGCAAAAGGAAATCATATGATGAGACTACACGCATAAAATAGTGTACAAAATACCAAAATATCAATGGGAGCTGCCGTCCGATAGCTTGGATCAACGGGCACGAAAGGAGCGATCTCTCATATACACTACTTTAGGTCAATACGGATACGTTTCAATAACTGAATACATCTGACATAATACGTATCTCGTCTCGACGTAAGAAAATATGTATTATTTTAGACATGTTCAGGTATTAAAATGTATCTGTCTTGATCAAAAGTAGTGTATATGGGAGATCGCACTTTCCATACTCATTGATCTGAGTTATCAAACTGTAAACTCCCTCTGATATTTCATCACTGGAGTCGAGACGTTACAGATTGGTATCAAAGCAGAGGCAGTGAGCAATATGGTAGTCGCTTCCTTTGCTGTCGGCCAATGAATATATTCATAATAGTGTTGAAGTGACAAAAGATGAAGGTGAGAAGAAGCAGACTACCACGGTGATGGAACTTTGATTTCCACGAGTTCGAAGAAAGAATGAATGAAGTAACAGTGTTTTCTTACATTACTCATAAAATATAAACAAAACATGTTCGCTCTGGATCCCTCTACTTTCTTAACAAGTCAAGTACGCTACATAAAAAAATATGGCATGCTAACTTGTTTATCACTTGGTCACTCCGATTGCTGAATAATGTTTATCACAAAAAAAAATACACATTTACTTATTTCATTGTTTGAGAAAATAAGCATATGTAGAATTATTCAATAAAACAATATCGTCAAATGCTTCGTTTGTTTAGAAGTTTAATATTGAATTAAAAGCTCATAACTTTTGTTCCGCAAATAAACTTCTACTCACAACCTTATAGTAGTAGATGACAACCTTAAAAACTATATCACCTTTTTTTCATTATAAGCCTTGCCTTGTGTGGCATATAAGCCTAAAGTGTCATACGTGTTTTGCATGTTATGTGCAACATTTGAGTGCATCATTTCATTTGTGACACGCCTTAGGTGCAAAAGCACAATCGCCGCATTGCACCTGTTGTGCGCCATGGCAGCCTTTCATAGCATTACTATTTTTTTTTGGAAAACGACAAATGTATACCACATTCTTTGTCCCTTTACCATTTGTGCATCCCTTGTATGTTTGCTGTCGTTGACAAGAAAATAAAGTGAGAGAAGAAAAAGAAATTGTATTCATCAGTCCCCTTTATTATTTTTATTTTCACTGTTATCAGAGAAACCTTGAACATCATTCCTGCTACATTAGAATTATTATATGACTCCTGATCAAGAATGTTATATAAATGGATATAGATAGGTAGACGATTATAGTTCACATATTTTACCATTTTATGGAGAATAATACTTATTATATTATAGCTTTTTGACAATTAAGAGAATATAGAAATGTAAACAAAATACCACGGAATTCTTTCATTATATATTGGACTCATGAACTATGTTACACCAAACTTTTGTGATGCCAGCTCTTGTTATGATGCTATTCCAAAATTTAGATATTGAACTTTTGTTGTATCACCAATTTTATAAGATACAAGATCCTATTATCAAACTGATAATTAACTAGATTTAACTTACTGCAAAGAAATGTAAAAATAATCATATACTAATTGAAGTTAATCCATTCTTATTGTTTTAACCCTTGTAAATCCAGTTTTATAAATGCAATTTTCATATGTAGAAAATTAGAATACAAAATCATCACCAAATCATAAACTCAATCATATTTCCAAAGATGTGATTGTTTTAAAACATACCATTAAGATTGAATTTTGAGGTTTTCATCTAACAATTATAAATTCATATCATACACGTATACGTGTGTGTGTCCCTCTATATATACGCTAGCGTTATGGCACGAAATTCGCGCGTGAATTGTTTTTCTTCAAACTATATATATTTAACATATTCAATAGAAAAAGATTTGGACAAATATTTTGCCATATTTTTACATCAAAATCATGCGTGGTTGGTTTGAATTTTTATTTTTAAGCTGTAACACCTAATTTTTTGTTAATTTCAATTTTTACTTATATTATTAATTAAATAAAGAACGAACTTGTAAAAGATGTTTATTTATTAGATTATATTTTTAAGTGATATTAGGATTTAGTAATATCTATAGAGCGACGATCTGAATTTGTAAGAAAAGGTTATTTGTTAAAACATATTCGTAAGTAATATTAAAGAGGTGTTTTTCATAGTTCACGCTAACACAAAAAAAATGTGACGCCAAAGATAATACAACTATTATTTAATATATAACCAAAGAAATGTATATACATATGGGAAAATCCATTTGGACATAAAATGTAGATACAAAATGAGACACAAGAGATCTCCACCATTAGATCCTCCTTTGAATTTCACCTCTCATATATGACAAAAGGATCCAATGATCAATAATTATTGTTTCTAATTTTGTGCTTTATTTTGTGTTTTAATAGCAGATCTTTATATATATCTATGTGTGTGTTGGGTATGTATAAGGTTTTAATTGCAATAAATATAAATGTTGGTAGGTACCCACCATAAAGCAGTAATACCATACTACAAGTTAATTCAAAGTAAAGTGCTGTACAAATAAGTTCGTTATGCTGATAGGGATTGGCATTCAAACCTTGCAGCTGGCAATATTATTACAGCCACAGACGAGAAGCCCATTCACCACACGTATGTATAGTGATGAGGAATAAAGGTGCAAGCACTATGTGGATTAAACATTAAAATTTCAAAAAGTATGGGGTGAGAGAGGCTCGAACTCTCGACCTCAGGATTACTCAACATTTTAGCTATGAGACCTACGCGCTAGCCAACTGCGCCACCACCCCACTTATTTTCTAAGTACACAAGGAGACATATGAATGACAAATGAAATAACTAATTTGGTTGCCAACTTTTACCATATCATGGTATAAGTATATGTTTGGATAATTTTATTTGACATATCACAATTAGTTATCCATGTTGTTCAAATAGACAAGCAGGTTAAATAAGTTAAAAATGTTGTGCCATGAATATTAAGTTTTTTTATAATTCCTTTTTATCCACAACAATCTAATGTTATAAATGTAATATTTTTGCACAAAATTTGTGGCGTACATGTGTGTTTTTTTAATAATTTCATCATCATATTATAGTTCAAAAGAAAATTGTCGATGTAAAATGATCAAAAATAGATGGTTAGAATTTGACTTTAAGGTTTACAACTAATGGTTGTAAATCTGTACAAATTAAGAATCTTCGATTAACAAATAAATTACTGCCAGAAAAATTAACCCAACGATGTAACTATAATTTCCATAAAACATAATAATCTTCGATTATGAACACGAGTTAAAGATCCGTTTCATGTTACATTATGCATCAATGTTTTTGCCAAATACATGCAAATATGGTTTAATTTACAACTAAAACATGGTTTTTGCCTAATATACACAAACACGTATAAATATGGTGAAAATAGAAAATATGGGTTGATTTACACCAAAATGGTGATCTTAAATACAGCGCTTTCAAGATTATGGTTGGACATTGGATTATGTTCAAGATTTTAATTCCCGTAAATATAACCATTGGTCGGTTCCCACCATAAAGCAGTAATATCAGACTACTAGTTAACTCAAATAACAGTGATATAAAGCAAACAACTTCATTATGACGATAGGTATTGGTATTCAAACCTTGCATTTGGCAATATTATTACAGCTATAGAAGATGCCAGTTCGCCACATTAGCAACTGAAGCTCATCCACCATCACTCCTCTGCCAAATTAGCTAGCAATTTGCAGACGCATGACATTTCCCAAAATTCTAACACTTTATTTAAAAAAATTAGAAATGCTTTTATATTCACATCATAATTAATAAAATAGCTCTTTATAAAAATACTTCTTATAACTCGATGTCTCCACCAATCCATCCTTGTTCTCGTAGAAATTCGGTCATACGTTGATCAGGCGTAAGACTGAAAATCTACAAGTGCTTGGCAGACCCGTTTTCAAAATCCAGTGAAAATACTTGGGAAACAATTTTATTGAAAATATAGAAAATAGTTATTGAAAATAGAGGAAATATCTTTGGTGAGAATGCTCTGGAAATCATCACCCTCTTCCATGGTCGCAGTTACATCCAGGGTTACGTTGCCATCGCAGCAAAAGTCCATGCAACTGCAGGCTCTTCGCGGCCTCTCGATTACGCCATGGAACCCACAACAGGTCACAGTTACATCCCAGGGCTACGTTGCCATCACAGCAAAAGTCCATGTAACTGCAGGCTCTTTGCGGCCTCTGATTTTCGCTGTCGAAATGAAACTTCTCCACTCCTACATAGGTTGCAGTCTACCGATATAAAATCAAACACAGACTGTTGGCTCTCAACGGCACACACGACTTCGCTATGTTACCATAGGTCGCAGTCTACCGATATAAAATCAAACGCAGACTGTTGGCTCTCAGCGGCACACACGACTTTCGCTATGGTATACTTTACTCATAATCCCCAGGAACTAGTTTTGTCAGGACTCCTCACAGGATCAACTTTAGAACCCCCTTTTGGGGCTCAAGGCAGCACCACCCGGTGGTACTCCTGAGAAGTTCATTTCAAGGGAGCGCCTTTTTCCCCAGAGCCATCATCAAAACACTTTATACTATACATATATAGTATCTTTCAAATCATACACCTAGTATGATATCATACAAAGCTCCTTTACACAAAATCGATTATCCCAAAATCGATAATTCTCAAGCTAGGCTTTTCAAACTTCAATATTGATTTTACCCAAAAATCAAAAGCCCTTCCAAATTCAAAGGTTCCCAAAACCTTTTCCCAAAATCCTCATAAGATCCTTTATATATATATGTTCAGATATATAATTTTTTTAAAACATTGGATCATTTCAAACTTGTATAAAACTCCTTTTATACTTCAAACACCTTCAAAAATCCTTTTCTCCCAGCAATAAATTTAACAAGGGGAGCTTAATCTTATATATACCAAAGATATATAACTTTGTTTATTCAAAATCAAATATTCAAATTTTATTACTCTTCCCAATATCAATTTTATTCCAAATCCGTACGATGTACACTTATCATCCGTACGCTATACCAATTTGATCGCCCGCTCGATCATACGGTTTCACTTCCGAACTAGTATCGTCCACCCGACTTCCTAGTGCGGACACAGATCTAGTTTCTTGATCAGAAACCGTCATTCTTCATGCATAGCCATAACTATGATGGAGAATATCCAGAACCAATCAACAATCCATATCCAGGTTCGCCGTCGAAAATCGAGTGAAATATCCCAATTTAGATCGATAAACTATCTCGAAATTCTGTGCTCGAATCTGGATCAAACCACTATGCGAATAGAATAATATACGTACATCCTACGTATTTAACTTCATTGATTATTAACCAAATCAATTTCTCTTTCCATTCACATTCACTTAATTTTTCATTCACTTATTGACAATTACCTTAATCCCCAATTGGATTATCACTTCAATCCTTATTTCGATTGGGTATTTAATTAATAACAGTTTGAACCCAGACCAGTTTATATTTAGGAAATAGCTTGAAAGTTTTAAAAATAGATAAGTAGTTGAAAAATAATTATTTGTTTGCAAAATAGCTATAAAATAGTTAACTAATTATAAAATAGTTGAAAATAGTTAAATAGTTTCAGAAATTTTAAATAATTGCAAGATAGTTGTAAAATAGAAATTAGTTTGTGAAATAGTTGAAAAATAGTATTTAGTTTAGAAAACAGTTGAAAAATGGTTAAATAGCTCCAAAAATAATTGTAAAACAAGCATAAAATAATTTGGCTTTAAGAAAAAAAAGTTTGTATATATTTAATAGCTTAGAAAAATAAGTTTATATCAAAACAATTTATATTGAAAATAGTCAAGAGTCAACTGTTCACTTCCCCAACAATTCAACTTAAATTTCCACTTCCATTTAATTGACTCAATTCTAACTTGAATAACTTCAATTTCTATTGAAATTTACTTAAACCCAATTCAAGTTGAATCAATTTAATTTCAAATTATTCCAATCCATTTGAATTATTATCAATTGAACCCATTTCAAATTCAAATCATTTCAATATAATCCCATTCAATTTCCCATTTAAATTATTAAGCTTATACATCTTCAGTCACCAATCCTATTAATTCAAACCAAATTCAATTTTGAAGTAATTCAATTTCAATCTTGAATTCAAACTATCTCGAATTATATAAATTCGAGTTAAATTCCCAAAGGTTGGTTTAACTTTTTAAACCAAATTAACTTTTATTTGAAGTTTTTAAACAATTTAGTTTCTGAGTCCAATTCTCAAAATTCCCTTTTAAATTATCTTAACTTATGTATTTCATGGTTCAATACAATTTTATTTTAAAATTTTAATTTATTATTAAGTTTTATCTTTCAGTTTTTTACAAACTCAATTATATAAATTTTTAGTTTAACATGATTCCATATTCTTAATTTCAAATTAAATTTTGACTTCCCTTTTGTCTTAATAATGAATATATCACCACACTTCATTTCTCATTCATTTAAACAAATCCGATTCGCAATTTAAGGATTTTTCATAACAATAGGATGATATTATCCAATTTATTTTAAAACGTCCATCCATTTCCAATTTCTAAATCTCAAACCCGTTTTTGAGATCATACAAATTCCCAATTCAAATCAACCATTTAACTTTCCAAGTTAAATTCCAATTTCATCTTGAAATTTCCATTTGAGCTTGCTTTTTCTACATTTATTTAACTTTCCCAAAGTTAAATTCCAATTTACTTAATCCAATCAACCTTACTCAATGTGAATTCCCGCTTCAAACTTCAAAATTCTTCCCCTCTTATAAGTTTAAAACTTATATCACTTTGAGTTTTTACATCACACTTCAAGGAAAATCAAAACTCAATCTCTTAATGTTTATTTCAAATTATCTTTGATATCATGTATATCCATACATACATAAATATTTATTTCTTGGCCCTCCCAGCCATGTTTTAAAATTATAAACCACCCTTGGTTTTAAATCCAAATCAAATTTCAAACAACCCATTGTTTATAACAAGTCCCAGTTACCCAAATAATACTTATTTATTATTTTTCATTATTTTGAAGCAAATTTCAAATTCTACGACCAGATTTAGAATTTCATTTTCAAGTAATTTAAATTTAAATTTGGTTGTATTTCTGTTTTACTTAATTTAATTCCAATTCAAGTCTTCAATTTGGTCGCATTATATTACTTCTTAATTTTAATTTCAATAATTTAACAACCAATCACCTTAATATTTATTAGAAGGAAATATTACTTTATATATCAAAAATATTTTTATATAAAATCATTTAAAACCTTTATATAAGAAAATACAAGTACGCGCTTATATATATACACTCAACTCATTCTAGGGTACTTCAGACTCTATTAAATGAGTAATCCCCACCAGAGCCAAGGTTCTCGCTTATCCTTTCGGCTCTGATACCAAATGTAACAACCCGAAATTTTCGAAACCGAAAATTCCAGGTAGTTATGAAAAAGAAGAAAGAGATAGAAGAAGAAGAACAGAAACATCAACAACTCATATTCACAACGGATAAAATATAATAATAAATAATAACAGTTTACAAAAGAATACTATATATGTCAATTACATTTAATATACATCAGAGTTTCACATATATGCAGTCACTGTATATACACAATTATCATATCATAGATTTATAATAATATAACACAACAGAAATACTCTATACGTTCCTGCCATCCGGCTCGCCTCCTGAGCTCCAGAACGTTCATACCTGAAAATCTGTAATACTCGGTCTGACCCGAGCATTACACCAAAGTAACACCCGGGTCAGGCTGAAAACCAGCGTGAGTAAACCCATCTAACATGGAATATCAAAGCAAATGATTAATATAAAAACCCGGGGTAACTCGATTCAATTCACAAAGCCACAATTAGTTATAGACATCCTTTATTTCATACATCCATTTCCTAAGTACCAAGACTTAGATTTAAATAGTCAAATTTCCTTTAAATCACTTCACTCCAGCATATAATTTCACATATCAATCTATAAAAATATTCGAAGTGGTTTTGGGTATTTCCTAATACCCGACCCCCGCCTCTTCGAGACCCGTGTTATACTAACCCAAGTTATACAATGAAATACACGGCATTTCATATCAGAGATATCACTCGTTCAAAGCATCCAATATCATTCAATCATCCATAAGCAAAGCTTAATCACATACAAATCAATTCAATTAATTCTAATTAAATTTCAATCCTCAATCACTTAGATTCTTTTATTAACATTAATTAATTAATTAATTCCAAATCAATTAATTAGTCAACCCATCATTATTCATCTTAATTAATCACCCTGGATTAAATATATTTTCAATTAAATTTAAGTAATTATCTTAATTAATTTCTCGATATTAATTATTCTTAACCATAAATGAATAGGAAATCTTAATTACTTTATAAAGTAATCAATTTTTTCATAAAATAATTATCTATATTAATTACATTAATTCTTAATTACTTATAGTAATTAATTTCTCATAATTCATTATTTAATGAATTGATTTAGTCTTAATTAATCAATTTTTAATTACAACAATTATTATATAAATTAATAATTTCCAATTATAATTTAATTTGTTCTAATCCAAATCAATTACTTTAATTCAACCACAATATTAATCATTCTCGATCAATCTCAATCTGTAATTATCTACCTTTTTGTTACTTCATTAAATAAATAAATTACTCCTTAATTAAGTATTTTAATTAATCTCTTGATAAATTTCACAAAGTAATTATATTTTATTAATTTCGTTAAGTAATTACATATCAACCATCAATTGATTTTTCTAAATTAATTTAACTTAATCCTTAATTAATTCAAACCCTTAATTACTAAATTAATTAGCACAATCATTAATTAATTGAATTAATTCATTATCCATTCAAATTAATCTACCTATTTAATGGATCACCAATCATTAAACCCTTATTAACTCGAGAATCAAACAAAACTAAAGTCACAGATCATCAGCACACATTCAATCAACTCAATCAATTAACCAATTATTTAAATCTAACCATTTAAATTTAAATACTACCAGACGAGTGAGATTTACTCAACTTTGCTTGGTATGCAGTCCAACCCAAATCAGCTTCTTCCTCATTAATTTTGACCTTGTATAAACATTATACAATTTATTAATATTTGAATTAATTTCATAATCAATTTCATGTAATAAATTCTGGTTGACTATAAATTCTCCTTTTCGAAATTACTAATAAAGTAAATTATAGATTTCAAAAAAACTACTTATATAAATTCCTTAGACCATTAAAACTCCCTATATATTAAGTTAAAACATGATTGTTTTATATATATCTAACTGGAAATTTTAACACTTATTCATAAATATATATAGGTATTTATTCTCCTGGAACTCGTATACCTATATAATAGATAAAATTAACTAAATACCTTACTGTAAAATTCCCAAAATCGGATCCTTTTTATTAAACAAAACAGAATTATTTTTATATCTTACTGTGAGTTAAGCATCTTATCTATAAACATTCCTGTTTAATTTAATCCTTCTATCTACAAACTAATTTTTTTACAGAAGCATGAAAGAACAAAAATAAAATAAAATAAAATAAATAAATAAATAAAACAAACCTAATTTTCCCTGACACTATCGCCAAAGCCCTAGGGCGACCCTCTTCTCTATCATCGCGTCGACCTCCCACCTCGCCCCGCGCGCTCATCCGGCCACCCGAGCTCGCAGTCGCCCCAAAGTCAATCGAATCTCCCAAAATCTACGGCAACCCCAACGTCGAACGATGTGGAGGGCAATTTCGACCAACCCCGACCCCAAACGGCACACCACGAACATCCACCTTCACCCAAACGCCACCGCGCCCAAAGCCCTCCCTTCTCGTGATCGAATGAACTCGAAGTTGCGGCCCTGAATCATGATTTTCACGAAATCGAATGATTTCGATTTTCTCCCCCCTTTTTTTTATAGTTATCGGCCTTTTTTTGAATTGGAAGAAGGGTTTCGGCATAAAAAGAAGAAAGAATATCACGCTATAAATTTTAATATGCCACTGTCTTTTAGATTTGAACGAACAAATTCGATCGGCCATTTTTTGATTGAAGATTTTCTTCTGAATTATGGAGGAAGATACGCGTTTAAAACGAGAAAAGGAGATAAGCTAGGTCGGCGAATTTCAGGTATTAGTGTGGCTCGAGTACACTTAGGGTGGCCGAGTTGATTTTTTTTTTTAATATTTTAAAAATGGAACAAAACACTTCCAAACTCAATTTCAACACTTTCACTACCTTCAGTGCTATCAATATAAATTTTATAAGCCTTCAAATTATTTTTAACTGGCTTAAAACTCCAGATTCAGCGTTTTACCTAATTTCAAATTATATGATTCAATATTTAAACTATATAATTCAATAATTTAATTATCAAGTAAATATTGATATCTTGAATTCAAGTTAAAATTAATTTTTAAATATTTTAAAATCAATTAACAATTCCAATTTAAGTTGTTAGAAATTCCGGGTCGTCACAAGCTAAAATGGTAGTTGACAATTAAACAACTAGTAGAAATGAAGGGAACTAAAAAAGAAATAGAGTTTACAACATTGATTATTTATTTTCTGTACAGGAGTACTGGAGTGTTCATATATTTTACTGCCTTTGCACAACATAGGAGCTTAAAGCAGTATAAACCAAATACACGTATTACAGTGAAAAAACAACATGTTCCTGAAGGAATTCCAATCACTGAATTTTCTAGTCTAATTTGATTGTTATTATCCTAACTTGGAAGCACTCAGCATGCTGACTAGTGACAACATGCATGTAGCCAACCTGCCATGTTCACATAGGCAAGAATGTACATGACAATTCCAATTGTTGTTTAGCCATCAAATGATATCTTATCAACTATACAAGTACAAAGTCCACGTATAACTAGATATTGTAAGAAGCACTGCACAATGAGAAGTAACAGTAATAAACAAGAGATTCAACGCGTTACGTTTCCAATATTGATCGGTACAAGAATTTAATTGAAAAATACAAAACTGAGAAAAGAATTGAAACCTTACGCATTTTGGTTTCAGAAGTTTAAATTAGGCTTCTTTGATGGGTGAACAAGATCTAATAGATTATTCGAATCATTATGTGACCTCATGAATTATATATTTCTATGACCGATTCCAAGAATTAAAATCTAGGGTTTTTGCAGCGAAGAAGAAAAGCGGGAGTTTCGTGTTCTGGATAACGGGCTGCACTATAAATTGGCCCTCGTTCCCCCAGCTATAAATTGGTCCATGCTAGGAGAACTTGTTGAAACGATGGTTAGAAACTTAGATCCAAAGCAACACGCCACTTCTTGTCTTTTCCGCATGTGTATTTAAAAAGAAAGAAAAATGTTATCTTGTGCCCTTAGGGCACATGGTTAAAATTGTAAATTTACCAAAGTATACCCCTTGAATTCCATCTACCTACTTTTGTTTGAGGATAAAAAAGGCATTTAACTTAGTTTCTTTTGTCTTTAGTCTGAAACAAGCATTGCTAACATCTATACTATTATATGACTAGTGAGTTGCATTTTAAGAGCGCAGAACCCTCCTTGAATTTTCGTCAGCCGAACGGTCGCGTTTTATATCGTGTCCTTCTCCTACCAGCTCTCCGCTTCATCCTTTTCCTGCATCAAAAAATTTATTTTCTCCCCTTCCCTAATCTCCTTCTCCCAATTTCTTAGTCCCGAAATCCGTCATGTTCGCACCTACTCGCTTAATAAATAAATAAATAATCGTAAGTTACTTCCTCTCCATTCTGCAAAACCCTAACTCAAAAATAATGGAGATGAATATCGACCAAGGTGGAAACCAATATTTGCTTCCTTCCTTCTTCTTCCGTATGCAAACTTCCTCCTTAATTTTTCCGTTTGCATACTTCTCCTCAAATCCTCTATTTATTCAGGTAATTTTCAATTCTTTGAATTGATTGTTTTTTATTTTCAAACCGAATTTAACTTCTTGATTTGTTCCATTTGCCTTTGTCTTTATATGCACCTTACATATTTTGATCATAAACTTATAGATTCAGATCTTCACTTATGTTAGTTCTATTCAGTTTGCCTTAGAATATTTATCAATTTTTTTTATTGCTGAATTGAGGTTCTTTTGAATTTAGATGGTAGATTTTGGATTTTATTGTTTTGCACCTGATTGTATCTCTCTTTCTCAGACATAGATGTTTGCTTCATGGCTATCTTGATATCATCTGATTTGAATTCGATGATTTTTCTCAATAAATGTACCAAGTTTATAGTCTATATGTATAGAGTTCTTTGTAACAAGTTAATTTGAATTTTGTATTTATCTCTTCTTCCTCTGTTTTTTAGTTGATTTCATCAATGTGATTTCTGAATATTTCATACTTTATACTCCTATCCAACTAGCCCTTACTATATTTTTGTTTCTGGTCATAAAAAAAATTTCACATAAAAATAGAAATTTCATGGGATGTCTTTTTCCAAACGAGGAAGTGCTAAAATTGCAAATTATGTTTGGAGTGAATTATGTTTTGAAGAAAAAAAAAATACTGATACTTTAATGACGTCTTAGAAAACATTAACTACTTTTCTTAATTTTGGATCTCTCAAATTTTGACAAATCGTTAGCGGATATCTTCTCATTCATAGTTACATTGTTGGATCATGCTTATCCTAAAAAAATTTCCATGTCCACTACGAACCTAGCCAATTAATTTTATCTTTAGATACCTAATTTTTTCAATTGATCTCAATCGAGCAAAAGCAACATAACATGTCAATAAGAGGAGAATGATGAATTCAAAGGGTCAAAGATAAGTCCAAATGGAGAGCCACAGATTTGCTTAGCCATGTGGTAATTATTGTTTTCCAATTATGTTTTATAGGAGTTCTTTTTTATAGGAGTTCTTTTAGATATTTTTTTCCTTCCTTACTGTTATATTTGGTTGGTTCGTAAGATTATGCAAGGAGAATGTAGTTTTTTGTGTGCATTCATGAATGATACGAGGAAAAATGGTATTAGTTGTATTTTTTGATTTTTCTCGATATAAAATTTTCGGTGGAAATAAGTAAAGGAAATATTTAAATTGCTTTGATAAATCATTAATTTAAAACTTAGGCATGGTGAGCTTCATTAAAAGAAGTATAACTATTGTTAGCTCTAAAGATGTTACTTTTTTTCATTCTCATGTACAATTCATATTGGTTATTAAATGTAAAGGATGACTTCGGTTTGAGAGTGTTGCCTTCAACCAATGCTAATAACCAAACCCCTAAATGAGTGGGTTGCAAATCAATTTTCATATTTTCACTCAATGAATCATATTTATTATAAAAATTTAAAGAATGTTAAGTACTGAATCGATAGGATTAATAAAATTATTTAAAGATGGAGATATCTGAAAACTTTCCAATTTAATTGTCATGTATATTGTATATTTTTGTGTATGTCCATGTTGTCAAAGACTATATATAGTTCTTAACTAATACATCTTGATCCAGATTTCAATGCTCATCAGGATGAACCTTGACGTGGGAGATTAGTTTCCTAATTGTCATTCTTTCAATTTTTTCACTTCCACTCACATTATAAATTAACTGCAGCAAATATTGATAGCTTTGTGCAACATAAATTTATTATGCACTCACTGATGTTTATTTTGCATTTTCTACTATAAACTAATATTTATGTTATGTGGCGACTTTTAGGTTTGATTCATTATGAGTTAGGGATAACTTTAATATGGGTGTCTAACATTTATAAGATGCAAAAATATCAACTGTATAGCTACAAAAAAAGGATTTGCAAAAGTATGACTTAGTAAGATTACACAATGGAACTATTAAGCTAAATTATGATTATATATTTTTATACACACACACACTTACTTTTTTAGTGTTTAATTCTTGAAACGTTATTATAAAATTTGTAACACACTATTTACCATAAAAGGGTAATGGATTAATTATAGAAAAATAATCTGAAACTAAAATACTATACAAAATTTAAGCCACGATATGATGGTGAAGTGGAGACCAAAATTCTTTTTTGATGACAAGGTATTTTTCCTGGTAGGACGATTAAAAAAATTCCTAAAACTAAAGTGATTGACAGATTTAAATCATTTACTGAAAGAAGAGACACATTCTAAAATGGATAACATTGTTTAGTATGACTTTCCTTATTGAGATGATTGGTGTGCCATGAATTCAATACATTAGGATAGTTGGTATCAACAATAATACAGTAGGATAATGGGTATCAAGCAGGACTATAGCTTTGTATAAATGTTTTAACTGATTAACTATATCAACATCAATAGATACACGTAAGTCCATGAACATATGTTTCGTTTTTGAATGGTCGTCTACATGAGTTAAGTTAATGGATTATTTGAACGATGCTCGAATCTTACATTGTAAATTGAAGCACTTTAGGATGTTAAGGTTAATTATTATTTCACTTCCATAGCGCTCTAGATGGACTAAAATTAACTTGAACAAAAGTACCTTTACACACATTTAATTCCTCTTCACGTTTATTATACTGCTATTGTATTTATATTTTGTTTGTTAATATTAAATTTATAAATATACGTAGCCCCAGAATGTTTGAATCAGATTTTAAACAAATTATACATTAGCAACACCAAACATACTAGGGTGCTTACCCAAACCATTTATTATGTCCACCAAGCATTGACATATCGAAACTCCAAGAAGGCTAGAAGTAGAACATAATACTTAGATTTTTTTTTTTGCAGATGGTATGATTATACAAAATGTAGTGGAAATGCATGGCTCTTTAATTCCTTGTGATCCTTCCATATAACTAATGTGCTTAATCACGTCACATCTACTATCATGTGTTGCATTTTATGAAATCAGTCTTAAACTAATATCACTTTAATTCTACTACAAGTGCAAAAGTCTAATAATAAAGGTGTGTTACTTTGATACATGTATGTATACACACACATGCACGTATATATGTTTGTATGTATATGTATGTATGTATAAAATCCAAAATTGTTACCAAGGTTGGCTGCTTGAAGTTGTGAATATCTTAACATACCCTCTACGAAACAAGAAAAAATAATAGTCAGGAAGCACCTTTGTTTTTTCATGCAAGTAAATGAATATTTTGACAATTTTTTTTGATTACGATCCATATTCTATGTAATGCTTTCCTAATGATGTAGTTTTGGATCCTATTTTCATTATATTACAATGCAGTGTTTCAGTGATTATTGACTGTTACTGACCACATAAGGATGATGTACCACGGAGGTTATTGAACATGTTGTGTTGTCATCTAGGACTCATGTAAACCAAACATTATCTATTAAAGCTTTTAACCATTGTTACATCTAACCACGAAAATCATAAATGTACGACATTATTTTTCCTCATTAGTCATTCCCACCACGATTTATACAACACACAACTGCAAATAATCTGTTCAAGTACTTATACAATAACAAGTTTAGAATATGGAATTGTGTCCTACAAAAATTGATATATAACTACTTTTCATTAAATATATTAATATAGAAGAGTCCGTATGCGCGTAGCACGGGTTCAATATATATATATCTGTGTGTGTGTGTGTGTGTATATGTGTATATATATATATGTATGTATATATATATACATATGTATGTATATGTATATGTATATGTATATATATATATATATGTATGTATGTGTATATATATATATATATATGTGTGTATATATGAGCTAGATTATAGATCCTAACAGCAAAGCAATGTAATTGACTGTCGGAGAATGGAGATATGTAATTCGTTGGGATGGTGAAGTATGTGAATAAAAGGGTGGTTGCTTGATGATGTGACCTGGACAACTGAGGCTGATTGCATGGTGTGTGGATTGCATGGTGATAGCATATTGAATATCTGAGGCGCTACTAAGGCTGCAGTGGGTGCTTGACTGAAAAGCGAGCGAGCTTGACTAAAAGCAGGCAAAACTGAAACAACAAGTTTTGTTAAGCAAGGCATAGGTCGAATGGCCTAGCATTCCGAGAAGTCTTGAATTGCAACTTTCTTGGTTAAGATACAGGTCCCTGTTATGTGTTTTAACATGTTGTTGAAGCAAGTTAGTGAAACTGGAGCTGCATGTACTAGAACGTGCAAGGTGCAGAGATGTACCGAAGTATAATATATGCTGTAGTAGCTGAAGCGTGCACTATGGGGAGTGCCACTGAAGTAGAATTGAAGGACGCATAGAATGTGTGGTAACAGCTGAAGTATGCATGGTGGAGAGGGTCGTTATTGTTTGTTTTATACTAGGAATTATTATATTGAACCTTGGTTGTTTGTAATTGCACTTTCATGATGTCTTTAATATATGATTTCTTATGAGAAAATGATTTGAATTTTTACTACCTGCGTCTGAACGCTAATTATGGTCCCATCTTCCAATCCAAAAAATTAGTGCGAACTAATTTTTGATAATAACCTTCATAATAATAGAGAATAATGTTATTATGTTATTTACCAGAAACCATGTTCCCATCTATATTATTGGCTTCTTGATTTTTGACATTTGCAAAAAAATATTAGATAGAAATATATATAACTTATTGCTAAATTGAAGTTTACAAATTTTTATAGGATGTTGTTATCCTATAGACACAATGTTTAATGGTTGAACTAAATGATTCCTAAGACAAATTTGAGAGCCAAAGTTTGCTCTACCAAAAAATTATTATGTTCATTTGTTATCACACTACTGTCATAAAGACGGACAGCTATATAATTGCTAGCACCATTGTCCCAGTGGTTAAGTGACTCGATTTTGGTCCGAGAGGTCACAAGTTCGAAACCTGCGTAGCGTGGTTCGAACATATGCTGACATGTGATTTATGTCATGTTTCACCATAGTGCATCTGCTGCTTTTTTCTCCTGTTGACGAGTCCGCTTTGCCCTTTTAATTCTTTTGCCTACATATATGTTTAAGAGCATTCGGTTCTATTACTACATTGACTTGATAAGGAGTGTGTATTAATTTTAATGCTTATATTTAATATTGTAATTATGTTTCTAATTTCTTTCTGTAAATGGTATATTCGCTTATTTTTTCAAATAATTTAATTTTCTAATTGCACTAAAACAATTTTTTTCATACTCATGTGCAAAGCACGGGTTCGCACTAGTTGATAACAAAACCCAAAAAGAAAACACCCTCTCCTTTTTACTTTTCTCCCCTACTACTTTATTGTCCTCTCATTTCTTTCAATTCTTTCTGTCTTCTAACCTTGCCTGTTACATCTTAGTTATGAAAATAACTCGCCAAAACATTGTTCCAACCTATTTCCTCAACCAATGCCGCACCCAGTTGCTTACAATCCTGGATCGCCATCTCCTCTGTCACGCCGCCGCCTGAAAACTATCGAGCACAACTCCTTCGCATGCGCATTTAGTCGCACATTCTACTTGGCCACACATCACCCACGTCGCCTGCTCAGTAAAGGCGTCCGCGCCTTCTTCCCATCAATCACATGCGCAACCATCCATTCATCGCTCAACCATGTCCGCAGCTCCATACATAGCTGATGGCTATGAACATGAGTGAAATTAATTAACAAATGCACAACATAAATTAACATAGAGATTTTGCGATATAGTGATAGGAATGGAAAATCTCAAATTTATATAATGAAACAATGATACTATTGAAAGTAGAGACCTGACGAAACGTGCATGTTTGATATAGAGGAGTACTGGGAGCGCCATATGGATCAAATGTGTTTTCAAAAATACTCAATATCATCGATGTACTTAGTTCCTTATTCTCTGTTTGGACATCTCTAGGAGCTACAAAGAACAGAACTTGTTCACAAAAGAAACAAATTCCTTTAAATCATAATTTGTATAGTTGTATGTGCATATCTCACTGCACTTCTCGTATATACGGAACATGTTCAAGGCATATCAATGACGAAGAACTAAAATTAGATGCATTACTGTACATATAATAATACAAATATGGTAAAAATAAGTTTTACAAGACAACCTAAATCAGTGATGCCATCCAGAATCCATCTGCAGCAGCTGAAGTGCTAAAACAACATCTTTCTGCATGATCTGATTTGCAATTTGATTCAAAATTCTTTGGACTGCCTACTGCATACATAGAAATTGCTGAAATTTCTTCAGTAGGAGGTTGAAATAAATTTGAAAGAGAAGAGTTGCTAGAGATGTGACTGATGCACTGGCATATTCTTGATTGATTGTCCTTAACAAAAAGAAAATCTACACCAACAACAGCATCCAGTTTAGAGAAGATTTTTGCAATGAACTTCATACTGTTGCATCCAAGAAAATTCAAGCTCATAACAAATGCTAACATATATTATAGATGGAAGGTATATACATGGAGCGCACACACAAGCTTACACAAATAATATCCAATTACTGAACTATGGTAGAAACTAGACACAGAAACACCATGTCAGATAGCCTAGTTCAAGTTGGCAAGTACTATTTGACAAAGGCGATTTTATTCGGACACTCTAATTGATTTAAACCAATTGTCATTAAATAAATAGCTTTATTTTCAATAAACGAGTAACCAAAGTTAGCAAAAGGACACGGGCACAGACACATATAGAACAATACATAGAGGCTCATAAAGTAAAATAAGATCCAAACGTTGCTACCATTATGGGTTTGCTTGTCTCTAACGTTCTTATATGGCTTTACAGCACATCAAAGCTAACGATGACTAAAACACAAGAGAAGTTTAGGTAGGTTCAGTTATAACACAATCAAATATACATGCACCTAACTAGAAAGGCAATGGAATATATAAGACATAAAAGAAATGGACATAGGTTACCTGGTCCATGAATCTTTTTTCAACTGTTGAGAAAGAACAACTACATCTATCTGAAATGCAAAGATCCTTATTAGAATTAACCACATAAGAATACAATTAAATCATTTACTCGTACAAAAGAAACTCACTTCTTCAGTTCCGTTACCCTTTGCTTTGACAAAATCTTCCAATTAAAGTATCGCCAGGTCAAAGTTACCCGATGGGACAAACGTGATATTACATATAATAATGCATAATAAGAAGAATGGGAACTATAAGGTACTGCATGCCAGCTTGTAAGCAAGCGAAGAAATACAAACAGGCAAAGGATTAAACCTGCTGATGGATATTTGATCATCGGTACAAACCTTGATAAGGCGTCGTTGAATAGCATTCAAGCCAATTCGGCCTTCGTTAATTTTTCGATGAGCAGTGTGTGTTAGTCAAGGATTACTTCCACATTAAAAGTAATTTAAGAATAACTTCGCATTATAAATCAATCAACCAAAGATTTACATTACTCAAATTTGCAGCTAGGTCCAGTGATTCTATGCTGCACGTACAGTACTGATACTTCCAGCTTCAGGATACAAGATTTTATTCAAAATCCAAATAAAATACGAGAGGTTTTGTAAAGAAAAAAATACGGATGAATAAGCCATCTATACCAATATAAGCAAACAAAAAAATAAAACTAAAATCCACTTATCTTCCATGACATGTTGATTTATTCTTATACCTATTTTTGATGTGTTTAATGCTGAACTCTACATCTGGAATGAAATCATACTTCTAAAATGAAAGAAAGTCTCAACCATTCAAAATATATTGCATTTTCACCTCAAAAATCACGTTTAAAAGGAATCATATCAATCCATAGAGTGATTTCTTTCCCAACGTCTTTATTGATTACTTTGTTACAACATTTACTTGTTATTACAAAAAATAGTTTTAATTATCGGGTGTTATATTCAGAACATTTCAACTCTATGGCCCTAATCAACCCAATTGTCTAACAATACAAAATTAACATCACAACGAAGCTGGGAATAAAAATCAAGGTTCAAACTTCATATAAGGATATCGTAAAGTATACACCAAAGAATCACCAATTACAGCATAAGCAATGTCGGATCCACGACCATAAAATCTACTCAGGTCATTGAATGAGATAAACGCGCAACTAGTTAAAGCCAAGTCGCTGCCTGGCACGTTCTCCACGGTCAGCATCATTCTGGATGATAAGTTTGTTGTGTTTCAGATGCAAGTTTTCTATTACCAGGCTTTGATTATATTTGTTGATTTGAGAAGATCTCCGAAATAGCTACCGGATCCACCAATTTTTTTTGCAATTCTGAAAACCAACTTACTCTAAATAAAAACATCAAATCTCAAACAACTAGTTCTTAAAAAAAACAGCGGCTACGGAGTTGGGACCATCGGCTAAGGTGTAAGGGGAAGACGAAGCATCAATTTGAGCTCAACTAATGCCAAACGGCTCTTGAAAATTCTAAGTTATTGTTTCCAATCTAAATTTAAGATGTCATATAATAGGTTTTCCATATCAAAACATATCACATAATTTGTGTGAATTAGCATAAATCATCAACAACATATAGATATACAATTTTATCATCCAAAACATGGCAAAACATTTGCAAATAATTTGGATTCATATGAAAACGGACAAATATTGTAAACTTGAGATGTAGTCTTTATACCCCTTAGTTTTGTGATAAAAGATGTGTGATTTGTTCTTGATTAAGTGATTTGATTCCCCCCTTGAAATCCTAGCTTTTATCTCCTCTTGAGCTTTCTAATGGTGGCCGGACATAGCTTGTATTTTTGATTTGTGAATATGAAGTGAACATGAGTGTTGAGGGGTTAAAGGTTTAGGGTATAAGGAATTGCCTTGTTCCTATTTTGCTCTTGTATATTTTCAAACCTTTTATTCTCTTTTTATTCTTTAGTTCGCTTGTTTTACATGGCACGACTACCCCTTATTTAATCACAAATCTCAATCTATTAATCATCGTACCTTATTTTATTTTATTTAACTAACTAAACATCCGAAATAATGTTACTAAAATTATGGGATGTTATAGCCAGCAATAGAGATGAAGAGGAGGTTCGAAATCCATAAAGAAAGTGAGGAGATACGAAGGAGAAAAATGTCGATCTGGATACCTATTTCTATCTTACATTTTCTCCTCCTTTTTAATTCAAATCCAACCTCTCCTTAACCATCATTACGGCTAATCTACTCTTGCACATTTAATCGAAAATCCAAGCCCCATTATGTGCCTCTAAGTCATTTTAAGCCTGACCAATATTCATAGCATTTAAATCTAATTTAAACGTGCACGGATATCGTATATCAATAAGTATATTTATAACTATTATAAATACACCGTTTAATATTTTTCTACGCATCACATTAAATTTTGTAATTAAAATTTCATAAATATTTATTAATTTAATTAATTCATTACAATCATAGTTTTCATTTTACAGAAAATATTCATAATAATCATATAAAAACTATGTCTATTTTGCAGTCAGCACGGAAAAACAGTTATTATTTCATAAATAATGTTCAATATGTTTTATGAAAACAATTTTGTAACTTGATTCAACTAATAAGTGTTATATGACACGCTCCCACTATTTTCGCTTAATAGCGTACGAAATATAGACCTCCATTCAACCACTTAATATATGTTATTTATTCTATCTACTATAACCAATTTATAGTCATTAGTTTTCTGATCAAATATTTGAACTCAAAGAAATAAATCTCATAGAAAATAATTTTCCATATGAAAATACATTTTGAAACAGAAATCATATTTCTCATTCTAATGTTAAGTATCTATTATGATTTTAAGATTCTCGTTTCCTGTGTCTCTTCATGAAGCAGAAGTGGCCATTCACTCTCTTCATCCTAACTGTATCTTAAGTTAATAATCAAATGCATTAATAAAAGCATTTGAGAGTACAAAGGAACAAAACATAAAGTACCAAACGAGGTCTAAATTAGAAGAAGGTAATTTCTGTGTTTATTTATGTTACATTTTCCCACTAAAAAATAATGTGTTCTGCTAATGATATGTTTAGTCATAATATGTTTCACATAATCCGTTATGTTATGCCATAATGTATGTTTCACATAATTAAATGATATGTTTCTCGTATATGATACGTCTGTAACAGGTACTGCATATATATATGTCGTTTTTCCTTAGACGTAGCTTTTCCCATACAGGACCTCCCTCTTCTTCTCAAAGAGGGACCGATGCGCTTTCAGCTGATGATGTCCCCAACCCATCACATAAGGTAGATTTTCCTACGGTCTGGTTGCAGGCCAAAGCCGATGGATCGTAAGTTTTAAATTTATTTCCATATTAACAATATTTTTCTTTACGATCTATCATATATTAGTCTTGCTTTATTAAATGTTCGTTTCTTTTTGACACAGTGGCTTCGAGCTCAAGCCGTCAGCTACAGTGCTCTGCATATCCAGACAGGCATATAAATGCAGGATGACTTCCTGCTGGCCCAAATGGAGCAAGATACCGAGTAATGTCCGGAAGAGCATTTGGCTGGACTTCTTGGTAAGCGTAAATTTATATTTTGCACTTTCTTTTTGATCATAGATCAGTTTATATATTGTAGACTATTTATAAAAATGCATACCTTTCATTTTCTCAACATGTAGGGTTCGATCGACCCACAAGAGACCGATGTATCCCTGGTGCAGCGCCATTGGAATAGCAAAATTGCCAAAAATTACAGGGATACAGTGTCCGCTATAAGAAGAGCAGGAAAAAAACCGAACTGTGTGAGTGCTAGCGTGTGGAAGGCCTGGATCGCATGGTGGAGCAATGAGAAATTCCAGATAAGTTTACCACATATTAATTACTTTAAATTTTTGCGTGTATTTAATAGATAATTTAGAATTATAAAATTTTATTTCCAATTTAAATTTACAGAGGGAGTCAAATAGGAACTCCACAAATAGAAATAAGAATCTCGTCACATATCGCGGTGGTTCCAAGTCGTTCCAACATCATCGCGAGGATTTGGTAAATTTTTATGTTAACATTTTTATATTTTAAGTTATAAGTTGTTAATAGATAGTTAATAAAACAACATGTTATATATATGTATGTATGTATGTGTACTCATATTTCAGGAGAGAGCGCGCGGGGGTACTGTTTCGTATTGGCATGTTTTTGCTAATACTCATGCTCTGAAGCAGACCGACGATTCGGGCTTAGACGTATACTCATGGGAGCATGATGATAAAGCAACTACTGCCTATGCAAGTATAATATAATTAAGTTAAAAGCTACCAGTTAATTAATTAAGTACACATTTATAGATATATTAATTCGTGTTATTTATACCAGTGACCATTTCAACTTTTTGCTAGTTAATATAGCAATTAGTCTACTAAGTTGTATTTTGTATTTGGATCACAACAAAAGTTCCAAGAAGCATGGTGTAACGACCCGATTCTTCGAAGCCCGAAAATCGACATCAATACGTCCACTGTATCAAATGCTGAACAATCGAATGCCGAAAAACCGAACCGTTAGGATTAAAGAAGAAGAAACATAAACAATATCAGAATCTCACATTCGCAGCGGAACAATATATAATAGATAAATGAATAGTTTTTAAACAAAAGAACTATATCAGTTTCTACATTACATCATCAGAGTAATATACAACACAAAACACGACACTAGGCATTTATGACAACTTGTCCATACGAAAAATGAACTTGCTGCAACCCATACGCCATAGATACTACATAATATAAGTGATACGTCTCGCTATCCAGTTTGTCTCCTGATCTCCACTGCATACTTTCCTGACTTCGCTCCAGAACAACTGCTGACCTGACTCTAGGCTGCCTTGTGGAAAATTATGCTTTTGGAATCTGTTCATGCTTTTGGAAAATGAAACTACCATAAGGCTTCCCGGCACACCCATAATGCAATCGCACACTTGGGGAAGATTTCTCCTTATAGCAGTCAAATATGCTTGATACACAAAAACCTTTTGATATTATTATTAGTGCATAGTGTGAAAAACGTTTCGTAAGTATAATATAAATCTTAGCCAGCATACGTACCATTATATTATGCCTACTATAGCTACCATGTTAGATGGCAGGTTCTACAACTAGAACCATACAGGACTCGTATTGAGTGAATGGATTTCCAACAAATGGTCAAGGCTAAGTAACTTTCTTTCCGAAAGGGTATGCCTCTAGAGGGACCCCCGAGAACCTAACCGGACCTCTGCCAACACAAGGCCGGATTACCTCTGTAAATAGGTAACTAACTGCCATGAGTATGCCACCCCCGGTCTAGACCGACCTTTACCAAGGCGCCTCAAAAACCAACAACCACATAAGTAAATAATCAGGGCTCCATTTCAGAATACCACTTTTTATCCACACAAGTTAAATATCTGGGCTCCATACTAGACCACTTTTTATCCAGAAGGAAATACACATACCCTGAGGGGTGCGTCCCCTGTAACCTTGCTACATCTTTTCCTGTTTCAACCACTTCCGAGGTGTGAGGTTCGATGAAATCTCATCCACAAAGCTACGCTCTTCACAAAAGCCATGCTTCGATCAACCAATGATCAACACTTAGCATGCCACATTACCAAATTGGGAATATATCACTAGTAACAATCAACTACATAACCGCTGAGCTCGTACGTCTCAGAGAAGGGCGTTAAGCTAAGAGAATAAATTCTCCGCCACCAACAGAACTGTATTTGATAGAAACCAGCTTTATATCTCAAAGTGTAATGTCAAACGTACATCCATACAAGTCCGTTTTGGGTTCGAACGGAACGAAGGCACTTCGTCCAATTAAGGAAAGAAGTCCTTGTAAATCCGGATATCCCTTAATCACGTCCGGACTCCCCATCACATAGGGTGGAATAAATCTCTATACAGGAGCAACTCGGTGCAGAGACATTCAACAGGTAATCCTTTCGTTTTCGAAAATACCCGGTCTTCAACCACCATCTTTAAATGCAATCTTATTTCGTCATAACATTATTCGGAATGGGTTTTATGACTCAATGTCCTCTCCCGGCTAATTCAAATAATGAGCGCTTATTTTAAAAACAAGTGGATACATTTAAGTCTAAATTAAGTCACAATAAATTTTCACTTTTGACCTTTTAAACAAAAGATCCATCATTGAGATTCGATGTGGTTTTCGGATAACCATTTGAAATCTGACCCGTAGTCGCATCGAGATTCAATTGTCGTTTAAAGGCCAATATTGATAGTCGGTTATTTAACTATCAAACAACATTCACAAAAATCACCAGCTTTAAACAATTTTCCTCAAATTGTTTATTTCAAAATATATTCGCAAGATATATTTTCACACTTCAACCCTTTGAAAACAATTTTCAAATCACTTTCCTCTTGCGGAATAAATTTCCAAATATTATTTATTTCCACTGAAAATTTGCCAAGTCTGAATACTTTAAACTAATTTAAATCACTTATCTAAATATATACTTGGAAACATTTAAAATAAAAACTATTTTAAAAACATTTATTTTAAAATATAGTTATGAATTTTATAATAATATCCCATGTAAAACTTAAGCCCAACTAATTTTGAAAATAAAATGATTAGATAGAGTATAATTATTTAAATAACCATAAACAATCTTCTAAATCAAATATTAGTTAAATCTTTAAAATAATCACTTTTATAATTAACTTAATAAATATTTACTTCAAAATTTTAAAAACAATTTAAGAAAATAATTTCTCTAAACAATTATTTTAAAACCAACTTTAGAACTTTTAATTTATATTTAAAAGCCCATTTGAAAACATACTGGCTTTCCACGGAAAAATAAGCTTTCTATTTCAAAATGGTCCATTTAAATCAATTTATAAATCCTTCTCGATTTATTTCAATTTATATTCCAAATTCGTAAATTTTCTTTCAACACTTTTAAAAATAAACCAATATTTATTTTTAAAAAAATTACCCGTTCTTTTATAAATTCTCATTGTGAATTTAAATTTCCAAATATCCACTGATATATAATTTTCAAATCGGTTTCCAAAATTTACTTTCATATATTAAATCAATTTCCGAATCGATTTTCAAAAATTTACTCCATTTAAAAATTATTCCTTTATTTATCCAAATTTATTTCAAAACACATTAATCCAATATTCACACTTTTATTTAGATTTTAAAATCCGAATTTTTGAAATAAATTCTTCAACTTTTAAACAATACTACTCAAAATCCATTTATTTCCATTTATTAAAATCTTTTCCACATATTTGAAATTTATTCAATAGGATTTCAAAAATCAACCTTTATTCTTTTCAAATTCCTTCTTTTAAATTTATCCAATCCTTTAAAATAAATTTACTTAAAATTTTCTACTTCAATTTCCAAAAAAATCCAATTTAATATTTCTGGTATTTTAAAATAACAGAATATATTTGGCCAAACCATAGACTTCAATAATTTCAATTATCAATATAATCAATCACAGATTATCAATAATCATATCACAGCATATGAAATAAATTCAAACAATTTGAGAATCCAGTTGGATCCCTCCAACCATTTCCCTGAATCCACAGATGTTAGCGCAGCAATTAAATACCAATCTCGCTTCAAGGCGGGATATCGCGGTATAAAGGGTCATCCGCTATTATGCGGGGCGCATAGGGTCACATCCGCTATATAATGCGGGAAATCAATCGCTCCAATATATATATATATATATATTGTAACGTCCCGAAAATTTTCGACTTTCGAAAATTCAACATCGATACTCACTTTATCGACTGCCGAGAAATCGAAGGCCGGAAACCCGAAATGTTATGGTTTAAAGAAAAAGAAAGAGGTAGAAGAAGATAGAAAAAGATAGAACAGAACATAGAAGATAGAGGGGAAAGAAGGTAGAAAATAGAACGGAACAGAAAGAAAATAACAGAACAACATCAGAATCTCACAATTCGCAGCGGAACAACATATAATAATAAATGAATAATCTTTAAACAAAGAACTATATCAGTTATTACATTTTATACATTTCATTACATCATCATCAGAGTGTACAACAACAACAACATCATCAAACAGTGCAGCGGAAAAAGAAATACTATATACTAGTAATACGCCATGCCATCCATCTTGCCTCCAGCAACTCCTGAATATCCAGAATATCCTGATAAACCTAACTCTTGACTGCCCGTGTGGAAATTGGTGGGCACCTAGAGTTTAAGAAGGAAACAATAAACTCCGAGTCAGTCATGAGACTGGTGTGAGAAATCAAAACAGTTTATTTATCTTTTAAAATCAAAATGAAGGAATATTTTTAAAGTCAATTCGCAATGCTTTTAAAAATGAGACTACCATAAGGCCTCCCGCACACACACACATGCAAACGCAAAATCGGAGGAGATTTCTCCTTATGATAGTCAAAGATGCTTGATACGCATTTAAAAGAACATTTGATATTATTACTAGTGCATAGTGTAGAGAAAAATTCATTTCGAAAGTAGAATATAAATCTTAGCCAACATAGACATTCCGAACTATGCCTACTATAGCTACCATCCAAACAGTGGGGCGCCACCATAAGTGAATGATAGGTTCTACAACTAATACCGTACAAGATCGTATTGTTTCTTTGGATTTCCAACGAATGATCAGGCCAAGGAACTTCCCATTGCCACATGAGCATGCCTCTGGATGGACATCCCCGAGAACCAAACCGGATCTCTGCCAACACAAGGTCGGGTTACCCCTAACTGAGTAACAACTGACCGAATATGCCATCCCCCGGTCCTTTGGGACCTTTCACCGAGCGCTCGCAATCAATTCACACAATCATAAAGTGTTTTCAACATGAGTAAGTATCTGGGCTCCATACCATGATACCACCCTTTTCCAGAAGGAAATGCACATGCCCTAAAGGGCGCTACCCCTCATAACCTTGCCACATCTTTCCTGTTTTGACCATTCACGGGGTGTGAGGCTCGACGAAGTCACGTCCACAAAAACATACTTTATACAAAAGCCATGCTTTGGGTCAACAAATGATCATAGAGATGATCACCAAGATAGACGATCAAATAAACGATCCTATCACAAATAATCAACACAATGATCATTTCACAGCAACACTCAGCATGTCACATTACCAAATTGGGAATATATCGCTGATAACATTCAACTACATAACCTCTAAGCTAGTACGTCTCAGAGAAGGGTGTTAAGCTAAAAGAATAAATTCTCCGCCACCAACAGAAATATATTTGAATGAAATCGGCTTTATATCTCAATTTGTAATGTCAGACATACAATCCATACAAGTCTGTTCCGGGATCGAACAAAACCGAAGGCACTTACAAAGAAGTCCTTGCAATCCGGATAATCTCTAATCACGTCCGGACTTCCCATCACATAGGGAGTCTCTATACCGTAGCTACTCGGTGCAAAGACAATCGACGAGTTGTCCTTTCGCTTTCAAAAAGATCCGGTCTTCAACACCGGTCTTCAAATGCAATTCATAACGACGTATCACATATTCGGAATGGGTTATACGACCCCATGGTCCTTTCCCGGTTAACCCGAATAGTGAGCGCTTATCCAAAAATAAGTGTGGCATTCAAATTCAAACAAATCACATCAATTACCCATTCAAAGGGAAATATTGATAGTCGGTTATTGAACTATCAATGGATATGCACACATCACCAGTTTCCAAATAATTTTCCAAATTATTTATTTTCCAAAATATCTTTACGAGATATATAATTTCAATACTTCAAAAAAAAATCAATATTTATTTTTAGACAAATTCCCCTTTCCTTTATAAATTCCATAGTGAATTTATATTCCAAAATATCTATGAATATACGACTTCAATTATTCATTTCAATATTCCTTTTCAATTTATCTTTAAAAAGATAAATTCTCAAAATATTCACTTATTATTGGAAAACATTTCCATACTTATTTATTCATAAGTAATTCACAAATTTTATTTATTTTCAGCACTTGGAAAATATTCAATATACTTAAATCGAGATTAAGTATATATTTCATTCTTTAAGGAAATCATTCTCTTAAACATATTCATTTGGGCCAAAACGAATGTTACGTAAAACATCGTTACGACAACCCAAAATCACTAGTACAGGGATTCGAATTTAAGATAGATATATAAATCCCAATACTATACAAAACATTTCCTTTCGGAAATCATTTACTATAACAACAGTGTTATAGTTCACCATTTCCTTCTATTTCTCGAAAATGTCTATTTCAACAATGAATGTTGAAATCTATGGTTTCGAATCTCAACACCTTTTAAAACATCGTTAGATCATTTTAATTCAATTTAAGACATCACATTCAAAACAATTTCTTTAACATATTATTCACTATTCAAAAACGTGAATATACTACGTTAATCAATTTCATCCTTTTATTCATTTTATTTTAAAGGATTATTCACAGTTAAAAACGTGAATATAACTCCATTTATAGGTTTCAACAATTTACTTATCAAAATAAGTCGTTTGCGAATTTATAAAACAATGTTTATAAATTCCTTTATTAACCTGTTCAATTTATATCTCAATTATAAATCAAAATTTCACATTATAAGTTAAATGCTTATAAAACGATTATTTTACAACATCGTTCTTTTAACTTCCCAAAATATAAATCTTATAACTTATAAGATTATTTATTTATCCAAAATTCATTCTTTCAATAACTTTATAAATTTTATAAACCTACTGTTTATAAAGTTTCATTTATAACTTCACCGTTTATAATTTTATAAATTTCATTCATTTATGAAATTCATTTTCACTTCATTCCAACACTTATAAAAACTCGTTTTATAATGTCAATATTTCAATCTATAAATATCCATTTATAAATCTCTTAATATAAATCAATTTATATTATTCTTTAAAACGTTTTTAAACTCCTTTAAAAACTTCATCATTTTGATTTATAAAATAATCAAATTTTATAAATCCCATTCTTAAACTTTTCATAATAAATTCAAAAATCCAATTTAAACTATTTTATAAAATCATTAACCCATATTTCTCAAAAATCAGCTTTTAACTATATTTCACAAAAACCATAATTTTATAACTTTTAAAATTATAACGTTTATTTATTTAAAATGGATCAATTCCAAAAATATTTTATATTTTCAAAGATCACTTTAAAAACCTTTTTAAAATTCCCAAAATTTGGTCCAATGATGCTACACACCAAATAGTCAATCACGACTACAACGACATCATATATCGATATGATAATCCATCAAATTTCAAAATATCTGAGATCAAATAAAAACTATTGAGGAATCCAGTTGGATCCCTCCAACCTGTTTTCCTGCATCCACAAACATTAGCACAATACCAATTCCGCTCCAGTACGGAATTATCGCGGTATATGGGATTTATTAAATATTATCCGCTTAATAGACGGCGCAATAGGGTCTCATCCGCTATACAAATGCGGGAAATCAATAACTCCAATATATACATATGCCAATATATATATATATTGCTATTATATATAATACCAATTTCACTGTTTATGAAATATTCGCGGTATATGTTTTTAATAAATAACATCCGCTTACTAACGGCGCATAATGTCTATTTTAACAATCAATAGATAACAATCATCATTCAAACATGCATTCAAATATTTTAAATCTAACTATTTAAAATAAAATCGAAACTGATTCGATTGAGTGAGAAGTTCTCACCTTGATTTCAATTTCGTTTTAGCGATTTATTTCGAATAAAATTAAACGGGCGTTTAATTTTACCCAAAATTCTCACTAACTCCAAACGACTCCAATTCATTTGCATCGTGTAGTTCTCGTCCATACGATTCCAACGCAACTGGTTTCGCGCGTTTTCGACCTCGTATGAAAAAGTTATGATTTTTCAAAGATACACGATTTTATAATTAACTAATTTACAACATAACTTAAATTTTTCAACCTAGCTCAATTATCACCGTTAGATCCATCCCTCAGCAATCTCCACCATGCGCTATCCATCTTCTCCAACGCGCAAACATCTCCAGGCTATGAAACACGCAACACAACAACACACGCCCATCTAGGGTTTAAATTTTCTTCATCAATACTCGATGAAACTTCATCACGTCGCCACCACGAGATGCGCCTCCATCACCTCCATGCTCGGCCTGGGTGGGGCCAAACTCGGTCAACTCATATGCATGAAAAACGAGAATGAACGCGCGGCCTTTGTGGCATGATTCCCATCAATTTACAGCTCCGTTTCCAATCACAACCGTTGGATTGGTAAATCTCAGTGTGCTCTACAATCTTCTAGTTGGAAGATTCTTGAAACGATTGAAGGATTGAAAGATAATTGAAGAAAAACAATGGTGATTTTCGGCCATCCATTGCTTGCTGGCGGCTGCGTTTAGATTAGGGTTTTATATTATTATTTTTTAATTTTTGTGAGGGTGGTTGGTCTATTTATAGGAAAAATCGAACACTATTCATCCGGGAATTCCGAACTCCGATTTACGCGCCGAAACTGACGTTCCTAGGGTTTATCACGCGTTCCGGACACAATGGAATAGGTTTCGGAAGCTAATTCGATCATCTGTGCGAGTTATGGCAATAAACGTTCAATTTAAATTAAACCGATTTAAACGATTTTCTAGGCGTTTTAATTTGTACCGGACAAACGGTAAATCCAATTGACACGAAATTTGAAACCTTACAATAATATCACATCACGGATCCGATGAAACTGGTTTCGTTGAAATTCGAGACTGTTTGAAAAATGGCTATTTTAACTCGCCAAATTAATATTAAAAATAATTCGATGCGTTTCGAGCTGCCTCGATCAAACGGTAGCTCCGATTGACACGAAAATTGAAATCCGGTAATAACTAACTATTATGGATCCAATGGAACTGGTTTCGTTCAATTCTGAGACTGTTCAAAAATTGGCTATTTTACAGTCGATTTTAATATTAAAATATTCAATTTTCACAAATTAACTTTTAATTCGATTTTAAAAGTTCTAAAATATCATTCTAACTCCAACATGATAAAATAAAATTTTACAAATCATTTTCAATCATATTTAATCCAATTTTCAATTATTTCCATAATTGAACATATTAAATTATCGATTTAATTATCCAATTAAATCCAATTATTCAAATAAAATTTATTTGACTTATAAATTCACTTATTAATATTTAAAATTAATTAAATATTCATATTTTAATTAAATAAAATTCTGGATCGTTACAATCTTCCCCCCTTAAAAGAATTTCGTCCTCGAAATTATCAAGTAAGAAAAGTTACAGAATCTATTAACTTTCCCAAAATCCATAGTTAAACTTCTTATAATAACTTTACTAAGTTTTCAAATCATACTTAGTTATCTTTTCAAAAACAACTACTATTGTTTAACTTTCAATTTCAAATCAAAATTAAAGTTTCCAAAATTTTTCCAATTTTCTCAAATTTTTTCTAACGCCTTAAATTTCCGGAAAAATTCGTCATAGTCTCCTTTGCGCGGCTCGATCCGAAAAAAAAATGACAGTATATATATCACAAATATACATCTCATCAATAATGAGGCATCCCGAAGGGAAAAAGTGTAAAAGTACGATATTTAATCCGAGATATGTACCTTATATTTTATTAGTAAGCAAATACGGCTAATATAGCGCGAAAGCGAGCTCCAAATGCGAAGCAAACGCGATCCGCACCTACTAAACACTCAACAAAGAACATGAGAACATGCATATATGAAAATAGTATCGATATACAACATATAGCAACATAATAACTATATATGCCAACATAGCAAATGTAGTAAAACAACATAAATTCAACCATCAACCAATTATCATTCATAACCAATAATATTCATTCATATTCTCATTTATATACAATGAAATGGTTTTCAATATCAAATCACATTTGATTCATTAATAGTGGATGTTTTTACTAACGTTTATTTTCAATTAGTTTATATTCACTAATTCATATTCAAGTTGGTTCACTTCCAAATCAAAATCAATTCTATTCAAGATTCACTTAACTTCCAATTGAATTTCAATTACTTTAGCTTTTTATTTCATTAACACAATTGCATTAATACTTAATGAAATATATACAATCAACTAACAACCATATAACAACCAATGTATATTCACTTTACATTCAATTTCATTGGTTTAATTATTTGATTTTCATTCAACATCACTTGGTTTTACATAACTTAAATTCCCACTTATAAATCAATTCAGATTCCAAATTCTAAAGTAAATTTTCCATTTAACTTTAAATTCATTTTCTTTTTTTATTTCAAATCATATTTATAAATATATTCATATAGTTTCACTTCTCATATATGTAAGTTTATTTCACAATTGTAAATCACTTTAATTATAATTCAATTCTTATAATTCATTTTACTTATACAATTATTCTTTTATTTGAATTTTTTTCAAACAACTAAACAATCAACTTATATACACTTTAATAATTCTGAAAAATTATTTCTTTATATATAAAATATAATCAAGGTAAAATTATTTCATTTACCCAATTTAAAAACAATACTGTGTCGAATTGTTCTATTTAAGTGTTTAGAAACCCCTTCGATTCAGTTTCGAGGCTGCGCCGACGAAGGTTCATATACCACTCAACAAACCAATCATCACAATATAAAACAAATTTATATATTCACTAACAAATACGCTCTCATAGCTATTATTACACTCAAACTCATTCTAGAGTACTGCTGACTCTATCTCTAATGAGTAATACCCAACAGAACCATGGTTGTCGCTTAACCAAAAGCTCTGATACCAAATGTAACGTCCCGAAAATTTTCGACTTTCGAAAATTCAACATCGATACTCACTTTATCGACTGCCGAGAAATCGAAGGCCGGAAACCCGAAATGTTATGCTTTAAAGAAAAAGAAAGAGGTAGAAGAAGATAGAAAAAGATAGAACAGAACATAGAAGATAGAGGGGAAAGAAGGTAGAAAATAGAACGGAACAGAAAGAAAATAACAGAACAACATCAGAATCTCACAATTCGCAGCGGAACAACATATAATAATAAATGAATAATCTTTAAACAAAGAACTATATCATTTATTACATTTTATACATTTCATTACATCGTCATCAGAGTGTACAACAACAACATCATCAAACAGTGCAGCGGAAAAAGAAATACTATATACTAGTAATATGCCATGCCATCCATCTTGCCTCCAGCAACTCCTGAATATCCAGAATATCCTGATAAACCTAACTCTTGACTGCCCGTGTGGAAATTGGTGGGCATCCAGTGTTTAGGAAGGAAACAATAAACTCCGAGTCAGTCATGAGACTAGTGCGAGAACTCAAAACAGTTTATTTATCTTTTAAAATCAAAATGAAGGAATATTTTTAAAGTCAATTCGCAATGCTTTTAAAAATGAGACTACCATAAGGCCTCCCGCACACACACACATGCAAACGCAGAATCGGAGGAGATTTCTCCTTATGATAGTCAAAGATGCTTGATACGCATTTAAAAGAACATTTGATATTATTACTAGTGCATAGTGTAGAGAAAAATTCATTTCGAAAGTAGAATATAAATCTTAGCCAACATAGACATTCCGAACTATGCCTACTATAGCTACCATCCAAACAGTGGGGCGCCACCATAAGTGAATGATAGGTTCTACAACTAATACCGTACAAGATCGTATTGTTTCTTTGGATTTCCAACGAATGATCAGGCCAAGGAACTTCCCATTGCCACATGAGAATGCCTCTGGATGGACATCCCCGAGAACCAAACCGGAACTCTGCCAACACAAGGCCGGGTTACCCCTAACTGGGTAACTACTGACACGAGCACGCCATTCCCCGATCGTAAACGACCTTTCTCACGGGATCCCGATAACCAACAACCACAAAGTAATAAATTCGTAGTAACCACATAGGTTAAATATTTGGGCTCCATACCATGATACCACCCTTTTCCAGAAGGAAATGCACATACCCTAAAGGGCGCTACCCCTCATAACCTTGCCGCATCTTTCCTGTTTTGACCATTCACGGGGTGTGAGGCTCGACGAAGTCACGTCCATAAAAACATACTTTATACAAAAGCCATGCTTTGGGTCAACAAATGATCATAGAGATGATCACCAAGATAGACGATCAAATAAACGATCCTATCACAAATAATCAACACAATGATCATTTCACAGCAACACTCAGCATGTCACATTACCAAATTGGGAATATATCGCTGATAACATTCAACTACATAACCTCTAAGCTCGTACGTCTCAGAGAAGGGTGTTAAGCTAAAAGAATAAATTCTCCGCCACCAACAGAAATATATTTGAATGAAATCGGCTTTATATCTCAATTTGTAATGTCAGACATACAATCCATACAAGTCTATTCCGGGATCGAACAAAACCGAAGGCACTTACAAAGAAGTCCTTGCAATCCGGATAATCTCTAATCACGTCCGGACTTCCCATCACATAGGGAGTCTCTATACCGTAGCTACTCGGTGCTAAGACAATCGACGAGTTGTCCTTTCGCTTTCAAAAAGATCCGGTCTTCAACACCGGTCTTCAAATGTAATTCATAACGAAGTATCACATATTCGGAATGGGTTATACAGCCCCATGGTCCTTTCCCGGTTAACCCGAATAGTGAGCGCTTATTCAAAAATAAGTGTGGCATTCAAATTCAAACAAATCACATCAATTACCCATTCAAAGGGAAATATTGATAGTCGGTTATTGAACTATCAATGGATATGCACACATCACCAGTTTCCAAATAATTTTCCAAATTATTTATTTTCCAAAATATCTTTACAAGATATATAGTTTCAATACTTCAAAAATAAATCAATATTTATTTTTAGACAAATTCCCCTTTCCTTTATAAATTCCATAGTGAATTTATATTCCAAAATATCTATGAATATACGACTTCAATTATTCATTTCAATATTCCTTTTCAATTTATCTTTAAAAAGATAAATTCTCAAAATATTCACTTATTATTGGAAAACATTTCCATACTTATTTATTCATAAGTAATTCACAAATTTTATTTATTTTCAACACTTGGAAAATATTCAATAAACTTAAATCAAGATTAAGTATATATTTCATTCTTTAAGGAAATCATTCTCTTAAACATATTTATTTGGGCCAAAACGAATGTTACGTAAAACATCGTTACGACAACCCAAAATCACTAGTACAGGGATTCGAATTTAAGATAGATATATAAATCCCAATACTATACAAAACATTTCCTTTCGGAAATGATTTACTATAACAACAGTGTTATAGTTCACCATTTCCTTCTATTTCTCGAAAACGTCTATTTCAACAATGAATGTTGAAATCTATGGTTTCGAATCTCAACACCTTTTAAAACATCGTTAGATCGTTTTAATTCAATTTAAGACATCACATTCAAAACAATTTCTTTAACATATTATTCACTATTCAAAAACGTGAATATACTACGTTAATCAATTTCATCCTTTTATTCATTTTATTTTAAAGGATTATTCACAGTTAAAAACGTGAATATAACTCCATTTATAGGTTTCAACAATTTACTTATCAAAATAAGTCGTTTGCGAATTTATAAAACAATGTTTATAAATTCCTTTATTAACCTGTTCAATTTATATCTCAATTATAAATCAAAAGTTCACATTATAAGTTAAATGCTTATAAAAGGATTATTTTACAACATCGTTCTTTTAACTTCCCAAAATATAAATCTTATAACTTATAAGATTGTTTATTTATCCAAAATTCATTCTTTCAATAACTTTATAAATTTTATAAACCTACTGTTTATAAAGTTTCATTTATAACTTCACCGTTTATAATTTTATAAATTTCATTCATTTATGAAATTCATTTTCACTTCATTCCAACACTTATAAAAACTCGTTTTATAATGTCAATATTTCAATCTATAAATATCCATTTATAAATCTCTTAATATAAATCAATTTATATTATTCTTTAAAACGTTTTTAAACTCCTTTAAAAACTTCATCATTTTGATTTATAAAATAATCAAATTTTATAAATCCCATTCTTAAACTTTTCATAATAAATTCAAAAATCCAATTTAAACTATTTTATAAAATCATTAACCCATATTTCTCAAAAATCAGCTTTTAACTATATTTCACAAAAACCATAATTTTATAACTTTTAAAATTATAACGTTTATTTATTTAAAATGGATCAATTCCAAAAATATTTTATATTTTCAAAGATCACTTTAAAAACCTTTTTAAAATTCCCAAAATTTGGTCCAATGATGCTACACACCAAATAGTCAATCACGACTACAACGACATCATATATCGATATGATAATCCATCAAATTTCAAAATATCTGAAATCAAATAAAAACTGTTGAGGAATCCAGTTGGATCCCTCCAACCTGTTTTCCTGCATCCACAAACATTAGCACAATACCAATTCCGCTCCAGTACGGAATTATCGCGGTATATGGGATTTATTAAATATTATCCGCTTAATAGACGGCGCAATAGGGTCTCATCCGCTATACAAATGCGGGAAATCAATAACTCCAATATATACATATGCCAATATATATATATATTGCTATTATATATAATACCAATTTCACTGTTTATGAAATATTCGCGGTATATGTTTTTAATAAATAACATCCGCTTACTAACGGCGCATAATGTCTATTTTAACAATCAATAGATAACAATCATCATTCAAACATGCATTCAAATATTTTAAATCTAACTATTTAAAATAAAATCGAAACTGATTCGATTGAGTGAGAAGTTCTCACCTTGATTTCAATTTCGTTTTAGCGATTTATTTCGAATAAAATTAAACGGGCGTTTAATTTTACCCAAAATTCTCACTAACTCCAAACGAATCCAATCCAATTGCATCGTGTAGTGCTCGTCCATACGATTCCAACGCAACTGGTTTCGCGCGTTTTCGACCTCGTATGAACAAGTTATGATTTTTCAAAGATACACGATTTTATAATTAACTAATTTACAACATAACTTAAATTTTCAACCTAGCTCAATTATCACCGTTAGATCCATCCCTCAGTAATCTCCACCGTGCGCTATCCATCTTCTCCAACGCGCAAACATCTACAGGCTACGAAACACGCAACACAACCCAACACACGCCCATCTAGGGTTTAAATTTTCATCATCAATACTCGATGAAACTTCATCACGTCGCCACCACGAGATGCGCCTCCATCACCTCCATGCTCGGCCTGGGTGCGGCCAAACTCGGTCAACTCATATGCACGAAAAACGAGAATGAACGCGCGGCCTTTGTGGCATGATTCCCATCAATTTACAGCTCCGTTTCCAATCACAACTGTTGGATTGGTAGATCTCAGTGTGCTCTACAATCTTCTAGTTGGAAGATTCTTGAAACGATTGAAGGATTGAAAGATAATTGAAGAAAAACAATGGTGATTTTCGGCCATCCATTGCTTGCTGGCGCCTGCGTTTAGATTAGGGTTTTATATTTATTTTTTTTAATTTTTGTGAGGGTGGTTGGTCTATTTATAGGAAAAATCGAACACTATTCATCCGGGAATTCCGAACTCCGATTTACGCGCCGAAACTGACGTTCCTAGGGTTTATCCCGCGTTCCGGACACAATGGAACAAGTTTCGGAAGCTAATTTGATCATCTGTGCGAGTTATGGCAATAAACGTTCAATTTAAATTAAACCGATTTAAACGATTTTCTAGGCGTTTTAATTTGTACCGAACAAACGGTAAATCCAATTGACACGAAATTTGAAACCTTACAATAATATCACATCATGGATCCGATGAAACTGGTTTCGTCGAAATCCGAGACTGTTTGAAAAATGTCTATTTTAACTCGCCAAATTAATATTAAAAATAATTCGATGCGTTTCGAGCTGCCACGATCAAACGAGAGCTCCGATTGACACGAAAATTGAAATCCGGTAATAACTAACTATTACGGATCCAATGGAACTGGTTTCGTTCAATTCTGAGACTGTTCAAAAATTGGCTATTTTACAGTCGATTTTAATATTAAAATATTCAATTTTCACAAATTAACTTTTAATTCGATTTTAAAAGTTCTAAAATATCATTCTAACTCCAACATGATAAAATAAAATTTTACAAATCATTTTCAATCATATTTAATCCAATTTTCAATTATTTCCATAATTTAACATATTAAATTATCGATTTAATTATCCAATTAAATCCAATTATTCAAATAAAATTTATTTGACTTATAAATTCACTTATTAATATTTAAAATTAATTAAATATTCACATTTTAATTAAATAAAATTCTGGGTCGTTATATATATATATATATATATATATATATATATATATATATAATACTATATATATAATATCACATCAATTCAAGCAATCAATCAATATTTTAAATTTTATCTATTTAAAATAACTGTATTAGATGTGAGTGAGAAGATCTCACCTTTGCTTTTATTTTGCAATCCATTTCCCTTCCAACTTGTTTTCACGATTTTTGACCTTGTATAAACGATTATATAATTTTTATTAATATTCGAACTAATCAAATAATTAAATTTCCATTTGATAATTTTAATTAACCAATGATTTTATTTTAAACTTAAACTTTTAATTTTAAACCAATTCCTTTTAATAAATTTATTTAACCAAAAATTAAATTCAAAACTAAATTTCCTTTAATAAATTATTTTTGGTAACTAGATAAATTAAATAGGTTAAGAAAACAAATAGCTCACTAAAACCATTATCTTTAAAATAAACTAGCAAATTAAAATATGTAAATGTATATTTTTTTTTTGAATTTTAATATTTATAAGAAATGATCTATTAAAATCAAATCTAATCTTTATACTATTTTCATGTGTTTTTCCAAAGTTCTATGTATATACAAAATTTCTGTTCAAACTACATACATACATACATTTATGTATGTATATATATATATGTGTGTATGTGTGTGTACATCAATTTGAAACCAAAATTTCTTTATACCTTTTACTGCAAATTATTTTTTCTATACAAATGAATATATATAAATTAAATAAAAAGATAAAGATACCTTTATCATCGTTCCACGAAAACCACACAGCAACCAACTCGTATCGCCACATTCCGATCTGCAACCTCCCGCACGAGATACGCTACTTCGAACGCTGACCCCACCCTATGCATGCATCGCACGGTCCATGAGTACGCGATCCACCCACGCTCGCGAATCGAGCATCACCTTGCAACGTCGTCGAACCCTAGAACGATGATCGCGCCTTCAATTCGTCGATCCTGCTCCGCCCAATCAAATCGCGACGAGTCGCCGCACATCTACTCGACCTCGAACACATGCAAGTGTCGTGCTCTGACGTTGCCACATAGTCGTCGATAACCCTCGTGCCTAAAATCGCTATGACCCTGCGAATCGACCCATCTCCTTTTTGTCGACATCGATTCCACACTCTCAAATTGCCGCGCGATCAACATCGCGATCCCCTTTTTTTTCTTTTTTCTTTTTTTTATGATTTAGATTCATTAGGACGAGAGAGCGGCCATGAAATTTCTTTGTGAAGTTGTACATTTAATTTTCGAATGAGAAAGGGGGTTCTCGTTTCTTTTTTTTATATAAATATGCGGCTACGATTTTTTTTAAAATAGGAAGAAAACGCGTGTAAAAATTTAATAGAGAAAGGTAAACAGTGTTGTTAAAGACGATACGTGCTTGAATTTTTTTTTCTTTTTGTGTGTGTATATATATATTTAATTCAAATTGAAATCGTCCGCAATTCAAAACTTCGATCTTCAATCGAGATGTGCGGCTAGGTGTTCATAATGTTAAACCCCTATTTTAAATGCACTGGAAAAGGTTTCGAGTCCAAATTTGATTATATAGAGAAGATAGCTTTTTGGACCCAGTTATTAAATTAAATTTCGATATAATTTTTAGCACATTTTCAATCCGTACGGTCACACGACAATCCCAAATGCTACGAAAATTGAAATCTATAATAATACAATATTACGAATCCAATGGAACTGGTTTCGTCGAAATCCGAAACTGTGCCTCGGAAGGTTATTTTTAAATTCAATTTAAATGATAAAATTTCAAACTGAACAAAACAATTTTAAATTCAACTTTTAAAAGTTCTATTATCTCCAGTATTGTCATTATGAATTTTCTAAGCCTTTAAAATATTTTTAACAAGCCTGGAACATCCAGATTCAAAAAATTTCCCAATTTCCAATTATTAAATTCAATAATTTAATTGTCAAATAAACAGTGATATTTGAAATTCAAGTTAAACTAACATTCAAATATTTAAATTCAATCAAATATTCTAATCTCAAATGTCAAAAATTTTGGGTCGTCGCATTCTTCCCCACTTAAAATAATTTCGTCCTCGAAATTACTAGTTAAGAAGAATGACCCTTAACCCGTTTATCATTTTCACAAAACCAAATAGTTTCAACCTTCCAAAACAATTTTTATTAAAGATACTATCATTGTTACTAAGTTTCCAAATTTAACCATAAGTTCCAAACAATATTATTTTCTCAACAATTCAAATTTAAATTTTAAATTATCTAAAATTTTCTTACTCCCAAAATTTTTGAAAAATTTCGCCTGCGTCTCCTTTGCGCGACCAGCTCGGTACGACTATAAAATGCCACCACGGGCCTCAAGATTTCAAAAGAAAACAAAATGCCAAGTGTCTAGACTAGAAAATCATCAAATTTCATATAGAAATTTAAATACATACATTTTGTCGAGCAATTCAAAATTATCTTCGTAATCAAAAATCCTATTTCCTTTTGCTTTTAAAATATCTGTATATCCTACTAGCAATAATGTCCAATTACAACATTCAAAATCATTTTATACATTCTTTTTTTTACAAAATTTTCAATATTCATTCAAGCCTGTACGATGTCCGTATATCATCCGTATGCAATACCAAATTCGATCGCTCACTCGATTACACAATTTCACTTCCGAACTAGTATCGTGCACCCAACTTCCTAGTGCGGACTCAGATCTGGTTTATGGATCAGAAACTGTCATTCTCCTTGCATAGCCGTAAACTATGATAGAGAATTTCAAGAAACAATCAAAAATCCATATACAGAGTTCACCGCCGAAAATCGAGTGAAAACTCCCAACTCGGATCGATATAACTATCTCGAATCCTGGATCGAATCGCTATGCGAATAAAATAATATACATACATCCCACGTATTTATTTCAATTGATTTTCAGTTATATCAATTCTCTTTTATTCACATTTGAGTTCCAATTCCATATAAATTCAATTTTTCTTTAAATTCTGAATATTGAAAGTCAACTGACTTTCATTCATAACTCATTTATATCATTACTTACATTAGTTCCATCCACTAATTCGTTTTCAATCAAATTCAATTCTAAACCTGTGCGACCTACAAATTTTAAATAAAGCACTTCATTTCCAAATTTAATTTCAAATAAAAGTTTATTTTCAAACTCTTACTTCTTATAGTTCCTTCGAACAAATTCCACCATTTTACCCTTTGAATTGATTCCAATATTCAATTTCAATTTATTTGCTTACCCATTTAAATCAATTAGTTTATTTACTAATTTTGATTTCAATACTTTGTTTTATTTGGTCCACTTGACTAATTTACATTTACTTACAAATTCAAAATGAATTTCAACATTCAGTTTCAATTTCATTTACTTGCAATTGTAAATTCGTTTATTAGTTCACAAATTTATTTTCCACCTTAATAAATTTTATTTCAATCTATTTAGTCTACTAGCTTACTTCTCAATTTTATTCAAATTAATCCAAGTTAAATTCAGTTTCAATTCAAATTTGAAACTTCTATAAATTTTCTAACTTATTTAGGTTTCAACCAAATTTCCAAATTTAATAAGTTATCAAACCTCTTATGATTCCATAAACATTTCCAATTTACTTCCTGAGTTTTATACAATTTTTCAATGTTTCAAAATTACCTTTGAAATCAACTATATCCAAAATCCTTTGCATTTCTAAAATCAAACTCAACTTGAAAACAATTCCAATTTAAAATAATTTGGTAGCAATTTCTCTTCTGAAAGCTCGAAAATGAACACCGATGATATCGCGATCGTCATCAGAATTATTTTCCAGCGAGCGAAAAGAGTTTAGTGCTTTTGCTCCTTTAAAAAATTTCCAAATATTTTTAAATCCCAAATCTCATCATATTTCAAATCCAATTCAAAAATATTTCTCATTATTCCTTCAAAATCTTTGAAAATCATTTCCAAACTCAAAAGGAATTAAATTTCTCAAAATTTCAAATCCCAAATCCTTTGAATCCATTTTCAAAAATTGCTCAGGAATTTCTGCTTTATTTCCAATTATAAACCACATTTATAATTTACATTTCAAATTTCATTTCATTACCGGAATTATTTCCTTAACCTTTAGTTATGATTTCAATTCATATTTTATATTTTTTCATAACATGATAATAGTTTAATATTATCACTTCTTAACAACCAAGCAATCATATATACATACTATAATTTATGAAAAATTATTTCTTTTATATACAAAAATAATTTGGCCAAAATTATTTCATTTACCCTATTTTGAAACAATACCGTGTCGGTTTATCTTGTTCAAAAGTTTAGAAATTCCTATCGATACAGTTGGCCAGACTACACCGACCAGAATCTATAAACACTCAATCGATAAGTCAAAACAATATAAAAACAATTTTTTTATATTCACTAACAAATACGCGCTCATATCTATTAATACACTCAAACTCATTCTGGAGTACTACTAACTCTATCTCTATTGAATAATCCCCACCAGAGCCAAGGTTCTCGCTTAACCAATTGCTCTGATACTACTCTGTAACGACCCGATTTTTCGACATCCGAAAATCAACATCAGTACGTCCACTGTATTAAATGTCGAACAATCGAATGCCGGAAAACCGAACCGTTAGGGTTAAAGAAGAAGAAGATAGTAGAAGAAACAGAAACAATATCAGAATCTCACATTCGCAGCGGAACAATATATAATAGATAAATAAATAATCTTTAAACAAAAGAACTATATCAGTTTCTACATTACATCATCAGAGTCATATACAATACACAACACGACACTAGGCATTTATGACAACTTGTCCATATGAAAACTGAACTTGCTGCAACCCATACACAGTATATGCTACATAATATAAGTGATACATCTCGCCATCCAGTTTATCTCCTGATCTCCACAGCATACTTTCCTGACTTCACTCCAGAACAACTGATAACCTAACTCTAGGCTGTCCGTATTGAAAATTATGGACACTCAGAGTTTAGAAAAAGGAACAATAAACTTCAAGTTAGTCATGGGATTGGTGTGAGATCTTAAAACAGTTATTTGCACAAAAGAAAAGGAAAAGAAATCCGTTCTTGCTTTTGGAAAATGAAACTACCATAAGGCCTCCCGGCACACACACAATGCAATCGCACACGTGGGGAAGATTTTTCCTTATAGCAGTCAAATATGCTTGATACATGAAAATCCTTTTGATATTATTATTAGTGTATAGTGTGGTAAACATTTCGAAAGTATAATATAAATCTTAACCAACATACGTACCATTATAGTATGCCTACTATAGCTAGCATGTTAGATGGAAAGTTCTACAACTAAAACCGTACTGGGCTTATATTTAGTGAATGGTTTCCAACAAATGGTCAAGGCAAAAGAACTTCCTTTCCGAAAGGGTACGCCTCTGGAGGGACACCCCCAAGAACCTAACCGGATCTCTACCAACACAAGACTGGGTTACCTCTGTAACTAGGTAACTAATTGTCACGAGTATGCTAACCCCCGGTCTAGACCGACCTTTACCGAGGCGCCTCAACAACCAACAACCTACAACCATATAAGTAAATATTCAGGGCTCCATACCAAAATACCATTTTTTATCCATGCAAATAAATATATGGGCTCCATACCAGATACCACTTTTTATGCAGAAGGAAATGCACATACACTGAGGGGCGCGACCCCTATGACCTTGCTGCATCTTTTCATGTTTCAACCATTTCCGAGGTGTGAGGCTTGACGAAGTCTCATCCACAAAGCTACGCTCTTCACAAAAGCCATGCTTCGATCAACCAATGATCAACACTTAGCATGTCACACCACCAAATTGGGAATATATCACTAGTAACAATCAACTACACAACCTTTGAGCTCGTACGTCTCAAGAAGGGTGTTAAGCTAAGATAATAAATTCTCCGCCACCAACAGAGACGTATTTGATAAAACCAACTTTATATCTCAAAGTGTAATGTCAAACATACAACCATACAAATCCGTTCCGGGTTCGAATGGAACCAAAGGCACTTCGTCCAATTGAGGAATGAAGTCCTTGCAAATTCGGATATCCCTTAATCACGTCCGAACTCCCTATCACATATGGTGATATAAATCCCTATACCGGAGCAACCCGGTGCAGAGACACTCAATAGGTAATCATTTCGTTTTCAAAAATATCCTATCTTCAACCATTGTCTTCAAATGCAATCCCATTTCGTCGTTGCATTATTCGAAATGGGTTTTATGACTCAATATCCTCTCCTGGCTAATCAGTAATGAACGCTTATTTTAAAAACAAGTGGATACATTCAGATCTAAATTAAGTCACAACAAATTTTCACTTTTGACCTTTTAAACAAAAGATCCATCATTAAGATTCGATGTGGTTTACGGATAACCATTTGGAATCCGACCCCCGGTTGTATCGAAATTCAAATGTCATTTAAAGGCCAATATAGATAGTCGTTTATTTAACTATCAAACAACATTCACAACAATCACCAGATTTAAATAATTTTCCCCAAATTATTTATTTCAAAATATCTTCGCAAGATATATTTTCACACTTCAACCCTTTGAAAACAATTTTCAAATCACTTTCCTCTCACGGAATAAATTTCCAAATATTGTTTATTTCCACTGAAAAGTTGCCAAGTCTGAATACTTTAATTTAAATCACTTATCCAAATATATACTTAGAAACACTTAAAATGAAAACTATTTTAAAAATATTTATTTTAAAATATTAGTTATGAATTTTATACTAAAATCCTATGTAAAACTTAAGCCCAACTAATTCTAAAAATAAAATTACTAGATAGATTATAATTATTTAAATAACCATCTTCTAAATCAAATACTAGTTAAATCTTTAAAATAGTCACTTCTATAATTAACTTAATAAATATTTACTTCAAAGTTTAAAAAAAACTTAAGAAAATAGTTTCTTCAAAAACATTCTCTTTAAAACCAACTTTAGAATTTATATTTAAAAGCTACTTTGCAAACATACTCGGCTTTCTAAGGAAAAATACGCTTTCCATTTCAAAATGGTCCATTTAAATCAATTAATAAATCCTTCTCGATTTATTTCAATTTATATCCCAAATTCGTAAATTTTCTTTCCATGCTTTCAAAAATAAACCAATACTTTTTTTAAAACAAATTACCCATACCTTTGTAAATTCCCATTGTGAATTTAAATTTTAAATATCCACTAGTATACAAAATTTACTTTCATACACTATATCAATTTCCAACAATTTACTCCACTTAAAAATTATTCCTTTATTTATCCGAATTTATTTCAAAACCCATTAATCCAATATTCACACATTTATTTAGATTTTAAAATCCGGATTTTTAAAATAAATTCCTCAACTTATAAACAATATTACTCAAAATCCATTTATTTCCATTTATTAAAATCTTTTCCCCATTTTTGGAACTTATTCAATAGGATTTCAAAAATCAACCTTTACTCTTTTCAAATTCCTTCTTTTAAATTTATCCAATCCTCTAAAATAAATTTACTTAAAATTTTCTACTTTAATTTTCAAAAAGAAATCCAATTTTATATTTCTGGTATTTTAAAATACCAGAATATATTTAGCCAAACCATAGCCTTCAATAATTTCAATTATCAATATAATCAATCATAGATTATCAATAATCATATCACAACATATGAAATAAATTCAAACAATTTGAGAAATCCAGTTGGATCCCTCCAACCTATTTCACTGCATCTACAGATTTTAGCACAATAATTAACAACCAATCCTGCTTCAAGGCGGGATATCGCGGTATAAAGGGTCATCCAATATTATGTGGGGCGCATATGGTCTCATCCGCTATATAGTATAGGAAATCAATCACTCCAATATTTATATATACTAATATATATATATATATATATATAATATCACATCAATTCAATCAATCAATCAATAGTTTAAATTTTAACTATTTAAAATAACCGTATCAAATGTGAGTGAGAAGATCTCACATTTGCTTTTATTTTGCAATCCACTTCCCTTCCAGCTTGTTTTCACGGTTTTTGACCTTGTATAAAGAATTATATGATTTTTATTAATATTTTGAACTAATCGAATAATTAAATTTCCATTTGACAATTTGAATTAACAAGTGATTTTATTTTAAACTAATGCTTTTAATTTTAAACCAATTCCTTTCAATAAATTTATTAACTAAAAATTAAATTCAAAACTAAATTTCCTTTAATAAATTATTTTTAGTAACTGGATAAATTAAATAGGTTAATAAAACAAATAGCACACTAAAACCATTAATTTTCAAAATAAATTAGCAAATTTATATATGTAAATGTATATTTATTTTTATTTTCTGAAATTTAATATTTATAAGAATAATCAATTAAAATCAAATCTAACCTTTATACCATTTTCCTATGTTTTTCCAAATTATATATATATATATACATACAAAATTTCTATTCAAACTATATATATATATATATATATATGCATACACACACACACACATATATGTATATATGTGTGTACCTCAATTTGAAACCAGAATTTCTTTATACCTTTTACTGTAATTTAAATTTTTTTCTATACAAATGAATATACATAAATTAAATAAAAAGATAAAGATACATTTATCATCGTTCCAGGAAAACCACACAGCAACCAACTCGTATCGCCACATTCCGATCTGCAACTTCCCTCATGAGATTCGCTACTTCGAACGCCGAACCCACCCTATGCATGCATCGCATGCTCCATGAGTACACAATCCACCCACGTTTGCGAATCGAGCATCACCTTGCAACGTCGCCGAACCCTAGAACGGTGATCACGCCTTCAATTCGTCGATCCTGCTCCGCCCAATTAAATCGCGACCAGTCACCGCACATCTACTCGACCTCGAACACACGCCAGTGTCGTGCTCTGACGTCGCCACGTAGTCGCCGATAACCCTCGCGCCCAAAATCATGACGACCTTGCGAATCAACCCATCTCCTTTCTGTCGACATTGTAGTCGACTTCGATTCCACTCTTAGACTGCCGCGCGATCAACATCATGATCCCTTTTTTCTTTTTCTTTTTTTATGATTTAGATTCAATAGGACGAGAGAGCAGCCATGAAATTTCTTTGTGAAGCTATTGATTTGATTTTCGAACGTGAAAGGGGGTTCTCGTTCTTTTTTTTATATAAATATACGACTACGATTTTTCTTAAAATAGGAAGAAAACGAGTGTAAAAATTTAATAGAGAAAGGTAAACACGTGTTGCTAAAGAGGATACGTGCTTGATTTTTTTTCTTTTTGTGAATATATACAAACGTGTATATATATATACATATATATATATGTATATGTATATATATAATTCAAACAAATTCAAATTTAAATCGCCTGCAATTCAAAACATCGATCTTCATTCAAGGCGTGTCACTAGGCGTTCATAATGTTAAACCACTATTTCAAACGCACTGGAAAAGGTTTTGAGTCCAAATTTGATCATATGGAGAAGATAGCTTTTTGTACCCAACTATTTAATTAAATTTCGATATAATTTTAAGCACGTTTTCAATCTGTACGGTCACATGAATACCCCAAATGCTACAAAAATTGAAATCCGATAATAATACAGTATTACGGATCCAATGGAACTCGTTTCGTTGAAATCAGATATGTTCTATTGCGAAAATTCAAATTTTATAGTTCTATTATCTCCAGTATTGTCAATATGAATTTTCTAAGCCTTTAAAATATTTTTAACAAGCCTGGAACATCCGTGTTTAAATTTTTTCCCGAAACGAGTTCAAGTTAAACTAACATTCAAGTTAAACTAACATATTTTAAATTCAAGTTAAACTAACATTCAAATATTTAAATTCAATCAAATATTCTAATTTCAAATATCAAAAATTCTAGGTCGTCATACATGGGCACGGCTGTTGGCTGAGACAGGACGGGATGAGTTGACAGTTGATGAGGAGAACGCTATTTTTGAGCCTGTCATGGATCCACCATCCCGCAGCAGGCGATATTGATTTAGGAACCAAGCGGTAATTTTCAGAAAATAAACTAAATTCATATATTGCATATTTTTCAATTAAAGTTATTTAAATTATGTTTATGATGTTGGAGGCAATATAACAATTTATTTCTATTCACAGGCTAGGACATCGCAGAAGGCGTATAATTGACTTAAGGCAAAGAAGTAATTGCAGAGCTTCGAGCCCAGATCGTCGAGCTACGGGAGCATGATCGCCGTCGTGCGGCGCAAATAGAGCAGTTGAACCAGCGCTTGGCGGAATATATGAAGCAGCATGGAAGGTTTCCTTCGTCGGGTGGCTCTGCAGGGGATGATGAGTGGTCTCAGATATGTTCTGTTATGTTTTTTTTGTATATATATACGCTTCGAGTGGGTGATACATTTTGATGGATTGTGTATTATTTTATGTGCATTTGGATGTTGATTTTTGGAATTATGTTGGATTTGCATATGAATTTTTTGAATGAAATATTATGTATGGTTATTTATATGATTAGTGGTTTATATGTGCTCGAAAAAAGGAGCTGTTATGTGCACTGATGGATGTATAGTGGCTGGAATGCGGAAGACTCAAATTTAGGAGAGAAAAAATCCAGAATTCCGACGGCTACTAACGGCTACCGATGGCTTATAGGTCATGACCTTGCAACGGCTACCGACGTCGCTCTACGGCAAATTCCGACCGTTTCTGACAGCCTTGAACGACTATTTGGTCATACACGTTTGCCATGTGGCCAACGTGGCCATCGGAAACGGTCACAGATTACCGTTGGAGGCCGTCGAAAATTTGACGTTGTTGTCATCGGAAATCGTTACGAAATGAGATTCGTATACCAACGGCTCTTTTTACGGTTTTCGACGGCCGTCTACGGCTAGTTGCCATCGAAAATCAATATTGTTCTTGTAGTGTAATTGGATTGTTAACCAGACAGATCAAAAATCTTGCAGAAAACCTCCTGAAAAGGTTCCATTCTTTTCTGTTCTCATGGCACACGCATCCTGCACTAATGGAGTAGTACTAACTGCTTTTTTTGCAAGTATTTTCCCCACATCAGATTTAATGTGGATGTTACAAATCCACGTGAACACTAATCAGTGCACTCAAGACTTAAGAGGCAACAAGAAGATAGTGACAGACCAAGAAGAACACAAGACTTAAGAGGCATTCGGTATTGCCATTTACCTACGAGAGAGTCAGTATATGATGTAAATTAAGATTCTCCAAAAAAATTGTGGCCGTAATAATGATTCCAAGTCTAACATTTCTACCTAGAGCATCATTCAAATAATTAGTTTCATTATTTTCAAATTCAAATAGTAACATCAAATAAGATATGGTGCAATAATTGGGCAAGATTCAACCACTTTGGAACAGACTACTGAACAAAAAGGAATGTCTATTAAGGCTTGTAAAACAAACCATAAAAAACAAGGCATTCCTGTAACTAAATGGTTAGGTAGGATAGTGTTCTCTGCATGGTTCTAACTTGTGCGACAGTGATTCCACTATAAAGCTTTATTTATACTTCGCGCAAGAAAAACACGGTAAAAGCTACATATACCTAGTCTTCACCTCAAATCAATCATCAATGTCGAAGCCTTTTAAGAAGAAAAATCTCATGCTTTATCATGGCTCATGATAGGGAGGTGACCATGTTAGGAGCAATATCTTCGTTATTGAGGTATTGACCGTTACAATAATGTTACAATCATAGTAATTTCGAGTACAAAACTCAATCTAAAAGCCAAAATATGAAATAATAGAAGACATCATTTGCAACATCCCACTCAACTATATACATATAAATAAGAAAACTATATGCACAAAAATAAAATATTCAAACAAACTAGTCACATTTTCAAATCGATGCCATCAAAACATGTTATAACATCCAAAAAACATTCAAATGCCAAAGTATGCTCACTCTCGCCGTTGAGTCATATTTATATTAGAAGGTATAAACATCATTATTTACATGTATAATAAGACCTACTGTGACTTCATCGCCTTCTTGTATCCATCCAAGTTCATTTTGTCAAACATGTACTTTTTGTCTACTCATGCAAGTAACTAAGAGTACAATTAGTAAAAAATTCGGATCAGGACGAACATACCGGTGTGTCATTCCACTACAACATTAAGTATGAGGATAAATAATTGCATACTTAAAATACTGGAGGTCCGAACCGACTAACGTTAAAGAATCAGCAAAAGGAAATCATATGATGAGACTACACGCATAAAATAGTGGAGGTCCGAACCGACTGATGTTGAAGAATCAGCAAAAGGAAATCGTATGATGAGACTACACGCATAAAATAGTGTACAAAATATCAAAATATCAGTGGGAGTTACCGTTCGATAGCTTGGATCAACGGGCACGAAAGGAGCGATCTCTCATATACACTACTTTGGGTCAATGCAGATATGTTTCAATAACTGAATGCATCTGACATAATACGTATCTCGTCTCAACATAAGAAAATATGCATTATTTTAGACATATTCAGGTATTAAAATGTATTTGTGTTGATTAAAAGTAGTGTATAGGGGAGATCGTTCTTTCCATACTCATTGATCCTAGTTATCAAACTGTAAACTCCCTCTGATATTTCTATCACTGGAGTTGAGACGTTACAGATTGGTATGAAAGCAGAGGCAGTGAACAATATAGTATTTGCTTCCGTTGCTGTCCGCTAATGAATATATTCATAATAGTGTTGAAGTGACAAAAGATGAAGGTGAGAAGAACAGACTGCCACGGTGATGGAACTTTGATTTCCACGAGTTCGGAGAAAGAAGGAATGAAGTAACAGTATTTTTCTTACATTACTCATAAAATATAAACAAAACATGTTCGCTCTGGGTCCCTCTACTTTCTTAACAAGTCAAGTATGATACGTAAAAAAATATGGTATGCTAACTTGTTTATCACTTGGTCACTCCGATTGCTGAATAATGTTTATCGCAAAAACTAAAATACACATTTACTTATTTTATTGTTTGAGAAAATAAGCATATGTAGAATTATTCAATAAAACAATATCGTCAAATGCTTCGCCATTTATTTAGAAGTTGAATTTTGAATTAAAAGCTCATAACTTTTGTTCCGCAAATAAATTTCTACTCACAACCTTATGGCAGTAGATGACAACCTTAAAAACTATATCACCTTTTTTTCATTATAAGCCTTGCCTTGTGTGGCATATAAGCCTTGAGTGTCGTACGTATTTTGCATGTTATGCGCAACATTTGAGTGCATCATTTCATTTGTGACACGCCTTAGGTGCAAAAGCACAATCGCCGCATTGCACCTGTTGTGCGCCATGGCAGCCTTTCATAGCATTACTATTTTTGTTTTGGAAAACGGCAAATGTATACCACATTCTTTATCCCTTTACCATTTGTGCATCCCTTGTATGTTTGTTGTCGTTGACAAGAAAATAAAGTGGGAGAAGAAAAGGAAATTGTATTCATCAGTCCCCTTTATTATTTTTATTTTCACTGTTAGCAGAGAAACTTTGAACATCACTCCTGCTACATTAGAATGATTATATGACCCTTGATCAAGAATGTTATATAAATGGATATAGATAGGTAGATGATTATAGTTCACATAATTTACCATTTTATGGAGAATAATACTTATTATAGTATACTTTTTGACAATAAGAGAATATTGAAATGTAAACAAAAATACCAAAGAATTCTTTCATTATATATTGGACTCATGAACTATGTAACGCGAAACTTTTGTGATGCCAACTCTTGTTATGATGCTATTCCAAAATTTAGATATTGAACTTTTGTTGTATCACCAATTTTTATAAGATACAAGATCTTGTTATCAAACCGATAATTAACTAGATTTAACTTACTACAAAGAAATGTAAAAATAATCATATACTAATTGAAGTTAATCCATTCTTATTGTTTTAACCTTGTAAATCCAGTTTTATAAATGCAATTTTCATATGTAGAAAATTAGAATACAAAATCATCACCAAATCATAAACTCAATCATATTTCCAAAGATGTCATTGTTTTAAAACATACCATTAAGATTTAATTTTGAGGTTTTCATCTAACAATTATAACTTCATATCATACACGTATACGTGTGTGTGTCTCTCTATATATACACCAGCGCTAAGGCACAAAATTCGTGCGTGAATTGTTTTTCTACAAACTATATATATTTAACTTATACAATAGAAAAAGATTTGCACAAATATTTTGCCATATTTTTACATCTAAATCATGTGTAGTTGGTTTGAATTTTTATTTATAAGTTGTAACGCCTAACTTTTTGTTAATTTTAATTTTTACTTGTATTATTAATTAAATAAAGAACGAACTTGTAAAAGATATTATTTATTAGATCCTATTTTTAAGTGATATTAAGATTTAGTAATATCTATAGAGCGACGATCTAAATTTGTAAGAAAATGTTATTTCTTAAATCATATTTTTAAGTAATATTAAAGAGGTGGTTTTGATAGTTCACGCTAACACCAAAAAAATGTGACACCAAAGGTAATACAACTATTATCAAATATATAACTAAAGAAATGTATATACATATGGAAAAATCCATTTGGACATAAATGTAGATACAAAATGGGACACAAGAGATCTTGACCATTAGATCTTCCTCTGAGTTTCACCTCTCATATATGACAAAAGAATCCAATGATCAATAATTATTGTTTCTATTTTTGTACTTTATTTCATGTTTTAATAGCCGCTCCCTATATATATATATCTATGTGTGTGTTGGGTATGTATAAGGTTTTAATTGCAATAAATATAAACGTTGGTAGGTTCCCACCATAATGCAGTAATACCAGACTACTAGTTAATTCAAAGTACAGTGTTATACAAATAAGTTCGTTATGCTGATAGGGATTGGTATTCCAACCTTGCAACTGGCAATATTATTACAGCCACAGACGAGAAGCCCATTCACCACACGTATGTATAGTGATAAGGAATAAAGGTGCGAGCACTATGTGGATTAAACATCAAAAATGGGGTGAGAGAGGCTCGAACTCTCGACCTCAGGATTACTCAACATTTTAGCTATGAGACCTACGCGCTAGCCAACTGCGCCACCACCCCGTTGTTTTCTAAGTACACAAGGAGGCATATGAATTGCAAATGAAATAACTGATTTGGTTGCCAACTTTTACCACATCATGGTACAAGTATATATTTGGATAATTTTATTTGACATATCACAATTAGTTATCCATGTTATTCAAATAGACAAGCAGGTTTTACAAATAAGTTAAAAATGTTGTGCCATGAATATTAAGTTTTTTTAATAATTCCTTATTATCCACAACAATCTAATATTATAAATGTAATATTTTTGTACAAAATTTGTGGCGTATGTGTGTTTTTTTTCATAATTACATCATCATATGTTTAATGATAGTTCAAAAGAAAATGTGCGATGTAAAATAATCAAAAATAGATGGTTAGAATTTGACTTTAAGGTTTACAGCTAATGGTTGTAAATCTGTACAAATTAAGAACCTTCGGTTAACAAATAAATTACTGCCAGAAAAAATAACCTAATGACGTAACTATAATTTCCACAAAACATAATAATCTTCTGTTATCAACACGAGTTAAAGATCCGTTTCATGTTACATTATACATCAATGTTTTTGCCAAATACATGCAAATATGGTTTAATTTACAACTAAATGCATGGTTTTTGCCTAATATACACAAACACGTATAAATATGGTGAAAATAGAAAATATGGTTTGATTTACACCAAAATGGTGATCTTAAATACAACGCTTTCAAAATTATGGTTGGACATTGGATTATGTTTAAGATTTTAGTTCCCATAAATATAACCATTGGTCGATTCCCACCATAAAGCAGTAATATCAGACTACTAGTTAACTCAAATAACAGTGATATAAAGCAAACAACTTCATTACGATGATAGGTATTGGTATTCAAACCTTGCATTTGGCAATATTATTACAGCTGTAGAAGATGTCAGTTCGCCACATTAGCATCTGAAGCTCATCCACCATCACTTCTCTGCATAAACATTTCCTTATAATTAGCTAGCAATTTGCAGATGCATGGCATGGACTTTTTAAAATGTAATCCAATGGCATTCACAATCATGTTGGACAATATTTATGAAAAGATAGGTCGAATCCTCCTTTGTTTTATTCATTATCAAGGCAATATGTAGCACTCAAGATCCTAATGATACGGTTAGTTAGGAAAAGATAGAAATATCCTATAACGTCCCGCAAATCCGTACCCCTTGAGTTAACACTATTCTACAACAATCAACTCAAGTTTTACAGAAATACGAACCATTTGGGTAAAAGAAGAAGAGGTAGAAGAAGAAAATAGAAAACAACATCAGAATTTAACCATCGCAGCGGAATAAAATATAATAGATAGTAAATAAACTGTACTCAAAAGTAAATGCATCTGTTTACATATTACATCATCAGAGTACATCAATCACAGCTCAACAATATCATACAATTGGATACACAACAACTCAACGCAGCAGAATATATATATATATATATATATATATAAAACAAGTACGAAAATACGTATCGTCATCCAGCTCGTCTCCTGAGCTCCACAGCATCGAAACCTGTATCCTATAATACTTGGTCTGACCCGAGCATTACAGTTAAATAACACCCGAGTCAGTCTGGAATCCCAGCGTGAGAAAATCAAACTCAACTGATTATTAAAGTTTCAAAAATACTTTGAAAACAAAAGCATCTCGTAAGACCATGCCACAAATAAACATGTCGAGTTTTTACCTTACGATAGCTAAAACAATTTTTATAGAAATCCTCTGATATTATAATAGGGCCTATATACAAATACTTATAAAATAGCCGAAATTGTTACATTATTAAATTCCAGCTACTAGTCATAGAGTGGGTAATACAAACAAAACTCGTACAAGGCTCGTAGGGAGAATGGATTTCCAACTAATGACTAGGCACTGGGGTACCACCTGTTACAGTACAAGGCCTAGATCACCGTACCGAGGAGTACGCCTGCTCCCCTGCAACACAAGACCGGGACTACCCCTTACTGGATATTCCCGAGTGAGATCACCCCGTGGTTGGGATCAGCAACCGCCCACTAAGCCAAAATAAAAAGGGACATCTGGACAGGAATGACCTCACCCTGCTTGGGTGCTACCCACCTAGCCTAGCTGCATAACCCCTGATTTTCAATCATTCCCATTTGATGAGGCTTGAGGCTAAGCGTTACCTTTGTATAACATATCCCTTAGAATGCCCATCGTTCACCTGACGACGTTTCGCAAGCATTCATCCATACAAGTTCGTCCCGGGTTCGAACGGAACCGAAGGCACTACTCCTACTACATCCATTTTGGAAATATCCTCAGGATTAGTAGTGACTAGCCCTTGCACTTCACTGCTCCATCTTCGAATCCAAACTCGTTTCCACGAAACGTACAAACCGGCGAAGTGGTTTTCGAGAAATAAATCTGGATCCTGGTCTCTTCAAAACGATCAACGTATTTGTCCAATATTGATAGTCGGTGATTTAACTATCAATTAATATTCACAAACATCCATCAAACAATAATAATTTTCCAAATTATTTATTTATCCAAAATATCTTTACAAGATATATTTCAGATTTTAACCCCTTTTAAAAATAGTTCCAAATATATTCCTTTCCCGGAATAATTTCCCAATATTTATTTCCAATGAAACACCAAGTATAAAATACTTTTAGATTTTAAAATAATTTAAAAGCACTTAGTTATAAATTATACTTCATAGCCTTAAAAATTTTAAACTAGTTTAATACTTTATTAAAATATATACTTTGGAAATATTTAATAAATAAGGCTACTTTTATAAAATATAAATCTAGATTTTTCTTTAAAACAAATACCAAGTCATTTAATAATTACTACGATAATGGTTTTGAAAAATATTTATTTTAGAATTTAAACCTTTAAAAATAATGAATTTTCTAAGATATGCTTTTTTAAAACAACATTAAAACCTTTAACTTATATTTAAAATTGCTTGAAAATCGTACTTGGCTATCAGGGAAACACTCTTCTCTTTCACATCCTTTAAAAACGAATCACTATTTATTTTTAAACGAATTTCCATTCCTTTATAAATTTCCACTTTGAATTCATATTTAAAATATCCACCGATATTTTATTTTACTTGATAACCCAGTTTAAAAATCCCAAAATCTCACTTCCCTTTTAGATTTCAAATCCCAAAACACTTTAATCAATTTACAATTTATTCCCAATTTACTTCTCTTAAAATAATTTTTCTTTCTTGCTTTACTTATTTCAAATTTCATTAACATTTAGATTTTATTTCCTCATTTTGAGTAAAAAAACACTTTTAACTGAAGGTACTAATTTCAGATTCCCAAAATTCCTTCTTTATCTCTTAATTAAATTTAATCCTTAAATAAAAAAAAATTCTTTATTCATTCAAATAATATCACTTAAGCTTTACAATTTATTATTACCCTTAATAATTCAAATTCCTCTTAATCCAAATTTATTAGAGTTTTGCAATCACTTTTATTTTATTTATTTTCAATTCATTATTAGCTTATTCCAATTCGCTAGAATTATTTTACTTAAAACTTTACTCTTTTATTTCTTTCGAAAATACAATTCTAGAGATTTGATAATTTATTTTACTGAGACATTCAATTTATCCATACCATTCAATACATCAATTATTCATAAAATCATCACAGGATATCAAATATTCAGAGCACAGAATATTAAATAATCTAAATGATTTCGAGGGGTCCAGTTGGATCTCTCCAACTTTTTTTCCTTGCATCCAAAGATGTTAGCACAATAATATGCCAATTCTAGAATATAACATATTATAGCACATCAATCAATTTCAACCATTCAAACAATTATTTAAATTTAAATCATTTAAATTTAAATTTAAATTAACCGAGTGAGATTAACTCACCTTTGATTTTGTTTGTAATCCATTCTCATTCCGGCTAGATTTCTTCAAGATTTAGACCTTGAATAAATATTGATATCATTTATTAATACTCTAGCTAATTGAACAATTAATTTCCATTTGAAAATTTAATTAACCAGTGATTTCATTTCAAACAAATAAATTTACCTTTAAACTAATCTCATTTTTAACAGAATGTTTTAGCAACCAAATATTTAATAAGTTGATTAAATAATTTAATTTCCAAAAATACACTATTTTAAAATAACCTGGTAGATTAAAAACTTGTACATATGTAAATTCATTTCTCTTTGAATTGCATAACACCAAAAACCTATAGAAATTTCGAAACCAACTTTTATATACACATATTATTTTCTCTGTTTAGAATCTTGTAGGTATATCATTACCTTACTGATTAACACTCATATAAATCTTCTGACTCAAAACTATATAGATTAACAATCGAAAGGGAACTGGCTTACCTTACAGAAAGGAGGCAACCTGGGCTTTGACCAACATCTACACCCTTGCAGCCATCATATCAATCTCTGCAATACACACTAGCGCAAAACAGAAACCCCAATCGAACACTCCTGCTTGTCGACATCCTATCCATAGCCGCGACTCAAACCATCAATCGATGAGTCCAACATCTCATCCTAAAACATCGCGACTAGCAAACCCTAGCGCACGCGATGCAAACTCGCCTCCAGCCTTAGCTTCGACTCACGGGACTCTCAAAACCCCGTGCTCGTAGATACGACTCGAAAGGATATCATCGAGGAAGATAGGGAGCCACCTCGACTAGGTTAGCTTCGAATACTCTGATTTTGGGTCGAACGGCTTTGGGATCGAACGAAGAGAGCGGCGATATATTTACTTTTCGATCGAACGAGGGTTAAAAATTTTCATACGAACGAAATCGATTTTTCTTTTTATTTGAATGAACTCGGTTTTGCTGGAGAAGAAAAGGAAAGGGGATTTTTTGAGGAGCTCGGCCATTCCCTTTTTTTTAACTGGAAAAGAAGAAGATAGGATACGATTTATTAAAGGTAGGTCGCGACTTATAAACTATGAGAGCAGCTTGTTTCAGAAGATTGTCGGCTACAGTACTTCGAATGTGAAAGGGAAAAGTTATGATGGAAAAGATTGTAGGCTGACGTTGACCAATATAAATAAAAATTTAAGTTGAATTCGATATTGATTTCAATGCATCTACTTATCGTACGCTCACACACCAACTCCAAAAATTATGAAAATTGAAATCCGATAATAATTCAATATTACGGACCCAATGGAACTGGTTTCGTTGAATTCCGAGACTGTGCATCGGAAGGCTATTTTTAAATTCAATTTAAACTATAAAATTAACAAACCCTTCCAAATTCAATTTCAACACTTTTTACTATCTTTAGTACTATCAATATAAATTTTACAAGCCTTCAAATTATTTTTAACAGGCTTAAAATCCCAGATTTCATATTTTATCCGATTTTAAATTATTTAATTCAATAATTTAATTAACAATTAATTAGTGATATTTGAATTCAAGTTAAAATTTTACCTTTTTAATATTTAAAATCAATTAAATATCCCAATTTAAATTGCTTTAAAATTCCAGGTCATCACATTTTGATGCTGTGGAGCTCAGGAGACGAGCTGGATGACGATACGTATTTTCGTACTTGTTTTTTATATATATATATATATATATATATATATATATATATATATATATATATTCCGTTGTGTTGAGTTGTTGTGTATCCAGTTGTATGATATTGTTGAGCTGTGATTGATGTACTTTGATGATGTAATATGTAAACAGATGCATTTACTTTTGAGTAAAGTTTATTTACTATCTATTATATTTTATTCCGCTGCGATGGTTAGATTTTGATGTTGTTTTCTATTTTCTTCTTCTACCTCTTCTTCTTTTACCCAAATGGTTTGTATTTCTGTACAACTTGAGTTGATTGCTGTAGAATAGTGTTAACTCAAGGGGTACAGATTTGCGGGACGTTACACTTGTAACTTAGACTATATCAAAGATAGAAATATCCTGACTATATATATATATATATATATATATATCAAATATATATTTTAATATTCTATCCTAATACCCCCCCTCAAGTTGGAGCATGTAAGTCAAGAATGCCCAACTTGCTAAGCAAATAGTCAAACTGTTGCTTTCCCAAAGCCTTTGTAAAAACATCTGCCAGTTGATCTGTAGTAGACACATGAGAAGGAGCAATCAAGCCATCACGTATCGCACCTCGCACAAAATGACAATCTACCTCTATATGCTTCGTCGTTCATGAAAGGCCGGATTCTGCGCAATATGTAACGCAGATTGACTATCACAGAAAAGAGGTATTGCCTTTGGATGACCCAAACTCAACAACAAATCCTTCAACCACTTCAATTCACAAGTTATTGCTGCCATAGAGCGATATTCTGCTTCGACGGATGATCGAGAAACTGTGTGCTGCTTTTTAGTTTTCCAGGAAATTGGGGACTGACCCAAAAATACCAACCAACCTGTGAGACTACGCCGAGTAAGGGGACAAATTGCTCAATCGGAGTCACACCAACCAGTCAAAGATAGCTCACTGTCCGAACGAAGTAGTATACCCTGTCCAGGGGTACCTTTCAAGTACCGTACTACCCGCAAAGCTCCTTCCCAATGCTCTTGTCGAGGCTCTTCATGAATTGAGATAGAATGTGCACCGCATACGCCAAATCAGGACGAGTAACAGCCAAATAAATGAGACAACCTGCCAAACGGCAGTAAGGCTCAGGATCAGATAAAATTGCACCAGTAGCACATGGAAGCTGATGATTCTGCTCAATCAGGGAAGAAGCAAGCTTACTACCCAAAAGCCCTACATCAGTGACAATGTCCATAGTATATTTTCGTTGCGAAAGAAATAGCCCTATAGAGCTACGTGCAACTTCAACACCGAGAAAAAATTTCAGAGCTCCGAGGTCTTTCATATGAAAACACGAACTGATATAGTCTTTAAAAACCTTAATCGTAGCGAAATCATTACCCGAGATAATCAAGTCATCAACATATATCAACACGTTTAATTGCACGACCCCCTTAGTGTACGTGAAAAGAGAGTGATCAGAATATGATTGAAAAAACTGTACCTTTTCAAGGCAGTGACTAATTTTGCAAACCAACATCTTGGTGCTTGTTTCAATCCGTACAAGGATTTTTTCAGACGACATACCATACCAGGAGAGTCAGAATTAAAACCCGAAGGGAGCTTCATATACACTTCTTCATCAAGGTCACCATGCAGAAACGCATTATGCACATCCATTTGATGCAACTCCCAGTTCTTCGAAGCCGCAATAGCAAGAAATGCACGTACCCTAACCATTTTTGCCACAGGGGCAAAAGTCTCATCATAGTCTATCCCTTCTTCCTGATGGTTGCCAAAGACCACCAATCGTGCTTTCAATCTCTCAATGCTACTATTTGACTTAAACTTTATTTTGTACACCCACTTACAGCCCAAGGCTTTCTTACCCGGTGGAAGATACTCCATAACCCACGTACCATTATTTTCCAAGGCATGAATTTCCTCCTGCATAGCCTTACACCACCCTTCATCTGTCATTGCTTCTTTGAAGGATGTTGGTTCCTTCCCTGCTGCAACAGCTGCAATAAAATTTCGGTGTTTTACAGAAAATTTGTCACAACTAACATAATGTGCTATAGGATACGGAGTACCTGAGGGAGGTGGAGATGTAGCCTTAGGTGACACGGGGGATGGACTTTGCGTGAACACCGTATGAGTAACAAAATCTCGTAGCTTGACATTAGGAAATTTTTCTCGAAGACCACGAACTAAGTTTTCATCCGTTTATGTGGCGTCTGTCCTGCGATGAGAGGCCCTATGTACATCAGCCCCACCTGTAGGAGGTGTCGCTGATGGTTGCACAAGAGGTGCATGTGTAGGCTATTGTTGGGTCGCACCGTTTGTTGGTGCCGTTTGAGGAGATGAGGGTGTTGCATTAGCCTTGATGACACCCCTACCTCGACCAGCAAGGGAAGACACCGACTTCCCTTTTGTTGCACCCTTCGAGTCCGCACTAGAGGACCCGTACTTTTCCACATACCAATCCGGAACTCCATTAAGAGCGAAACATGATGTGCTATCGTGCCCTATTTTATGGCAGCGAGTGCAAATTAGAACTGCCTTTTCTACTCGACTCAGCCACGGCCTTGTCCTATTCTCCATACGGACAGCAAATCCCGCAACCTCTGGCTTCTCATCCCTCACCTGAGAGATTCCTCGGACATGTTCCTCTTGGGAAATCTACTGGTAAGCTTTGTTTAAAAAGGCAAAGGGTCTTGTGATAATATGGTAGAGTGTAAAGCACCATAATATTCTGAGTACAGCCCTAACAAAAATTATTGCAAGCGATCGTTCTCACGCCTTGTTTCATGCTGCTTTCCAACACCACAAGTGCAGTTCCCGCACTTACAGCTTATAAGAGGCTCATATTTGGCAAGATCATCCCACAAAACCTTTAATTTGCCAAAGTAAATTGCAACGGACATGGTCTTCGTTAGTTCACATCTGTTGATTTCTGCCTTCAATTGTTGAATACATGGTCCATTCACCACACAAAATCTCTCATTTAAATCATCCCATGGGAGCTTGGCATTGTCATAATTCGAAAGTAAAGTTTTTACCTCCGGATCGATCGTATTCATGAGCCCTGAAACAAGCATGCAATGTATCGTGACCTAATCTTGTTTAGTAGCAGGCGGCACAACATCAGTAATGGTTCCATTGAGAAACCCAAATTTACGGCGAGACGAGAGAGCTACATAAGTCGCATGAGCCCAATCATTAAAATTATCAAGCTTTAGACGCACAGGTGTGATGAATTCCTCAGGCTTATCCTGTGCGCCTAGGTAGAATGGGGAGTTTGATTCAATTTTTGTTGGTGTGTTGCCGCCGCCAGTCATATTTTAGGGTTAATAACCTGGCTTTGATACCATGAAAAGATAGGCCGAATCCTTCTTTGTTTTATTCATTATCAAGGCAATATATATATATATATATATATATATATATATATATATATATATATATATAGACACACACACACAAAGGTAGCACTCAAGATCCTAATGATACAGTTAGTTAGGAAAAGATAGAAATATCCTAACTTAGACTATATCAAAGATAGAAATATCCTGACTATATATATATATATATATATCAAATATATATTCTAATATTCTATCCTAATAATTTACAATGAAAAAGTTCTAGTTTTCAGTTCTCCTTTTTGAGGGATAACTAGAACTTCAGCTCCAATTGTACTCTAAAACTTGAATAATGAATGAGGTGATACGATCTTCATCAATATATAGGTCAAACATTTTCCATTGAATTCCTTGTAGAAGTCTACAGCTATGAAGTTGGGGCCCATTCAGCAGATGCATGATGGCAAGTATTCACCATGTCCTCGGGAAGGGTTGAATTGTCTTTACAAGCAGTAACTAAATCAGGTCGTTGCGTTCATTGAAGCCGATTGCGCATGATTAGGACACAAACCATCTATCACTCCCCATTCCCATCTGCAAAATTTGGTTACAAATATCATGTATTAAGAAAATAATACAAATCAATTTAGTATTATTACCTCCACACCATCCCATATAAAATGACATTTCGGTTATTTTGCCCTAAAATATGTGATGTTTAGTGACTGATATTAATCTGAAACCATGTCAAAAGTAAATAAAATGGGCGGTTGTTGTTTTTATAAAAATTGGGTCGCTTAAATATTATGCCCAAACTCAGAACAACTTTCCTTTATGGGATAGGGTATAGTGTCATATACTCATACCAGTGCAAATGAGTGAACATGCACATTTCTTATTGTCATATACTCAAATATATTGTTTTCTTTACTGCACTGAAATGTAAAACTAAAACCCATACTGATTGACTAGCAAGTGACAACATTGTCTGATCTAAGAAACCTTAGTTGTTTTGAGATATAACCATATTTGTAAATACGTAAATTTATGATGCTTTGAGCTACTTAAAGCATTAGTTTCATACCGAACACAAGTCATGTGAATTTAGACATAAAAACCTGTTTAAAGTTTTAAACAATTCCTAAAATTTGATCAAGGAATCAGAACAATTTATCGTGCATGGATTCTTTTCTTACAAGCCAATCCCACATAAATGGATATGTATCAAATATTAATAATACACTCACTGTACTATCTGAATTTAAAAGTCGATGTTTTTGCAATTTACATAAACCATGAACTATTCTATTTGTAGTATGATAATGTAGCACTTGTTGCATACTTTCATGTGCAGCACAATGTGAGAACATTGGAGAGGTGTTGATACTCTCATACAGGATTATGATATCTACAACTCTTCATGAATGATTGAGCTAAACTAAAATCAAATCGTATCATTCATGGTAAATTATCTAACTTAGTGATAGCTCTTTGTATTTTTCATGCATTGTAAAATATAATTATTAGCACCAAACTTGGCCACAAACACCCTTGAGAAAGATTGCGTAGAGAGATTAATGAAAATAGTAAATTAAAACAGAAGATAGTATGTAAATTTAAATGTAGAGAACAAGAACACCAAATTTGTAGTGGTTCGGCGTAACTGCCTACGTCCACTTTGAAGTTGATTTATATTGCTTTCCTTGATAGTTGATTACAGATACAATCCATTTCTAATTACTTGAATACAATGGCAAAGTAAAAGATTAAGTCTTCAGCGAATGTTGAATGCGGCAGAGTTTCTCCAGTGTTCTCGAAAAAACCGATCCCTTTCACTGTACCCTTGCCTCTCTATTTATAGACGAAAATGGGTTGGACTTTCCTAGTGTGCCTGGTAGCTGAATACCTCGGCCCAAATGGAGTAACTCTACGCATCGAAACAATTATGTCGAACGGCCAAATGCCGAACAGGGCATGAATGTCGAACGATCTCCTCTTGCCTAACAGAATGATGCCGAACGATACTGGAAGTCGAACCGGTGTGTTGTCCCCAACGACTAAATGTCGAACCACCATCTTCATGCCGAATGAAGTGAGATGTCGTGTGGCGAGTGAGCAATGATTGAAGTTGATTGAGACTGGTTGAATGCCGAATGCTTCTGACTGCCGAACGACCTCGGGATGCCGAACACCTCTGTATGTCGAACGATCTTCGAATGCCGAACGTTCCTTAATGCCGAGCGTTCCCGTATGCCGAACGAGAACGTCCAGAGATGCCGAACGTCCTTGCCTACCAAGCGTCATTTGATACCGAACTCTCTTGCATGCCAAACGATATTCTCATGCCGAACGAAATGGTGCCGAACACCTAGGGTGTCGAACAATAGGGAATCCTGCCAAACAAAGCAAAGCCGAACATCCTGAACGCCGAGCGTTATCCAATGCTGGACGCTCTCTAGATGCCGAACGGGGGGGGGGGGGGGGGGATATTTACGTTGTTAAGTCTAACATTGGTTATTTTTCAAGTACAGTTCAAACAAGTGCTCTGCCAAACTCAATATTTATTGGAAATGGCTAGGAGGTCTAGCTCCGCCACGATTTCAGATAGATCAGGATCGTCCTCCTGACAAGAAGTCGCAGATATTTCAAATCCATCACCCTCCCCTGCCCATAACTTGGCTCCCGATGCTCTGGAGGCAGCAATTCTCTTGGATAACCCTGTTGATTCTCAGGCTTCGAAGGTCAATGAAGTTGCACTCCGACGAATATGCTCTATCCATGGAATCCCTTTCGACGACGTGCTGGTTTCATCGGGACATGATCGTCCAAATTGCCTCCAGTTGGATACACGACGTGTAATAAATTCATGTGCTGGGTAGGCAGCGTGCCGCCGTTCGATTTATTTCTTCGGGATGTGCTGCAATACATCGACATTGCCCCGTCGCAACTGCACCCGAACGGTCACGCCTTCATCTATGGTACCTATATCCTCTTCATGAATGTCCTCTCCAGGCCCCCAACCCCGGGTGACATCAGATATATATACATGATTAAGAAGCAGAGAGATAACCCCTCTTATATGTTTCTCGAGCCATATCACAAGTGCCAGATTTTAACCGGGGCTAGGAGCAAATTTTCCATGTACAAACAGGAATGGTTCTATATGCGTTGCCCCCTGGTTTCGCGAGGAGATGGGTTGAAGGAAGTAAGTCTTTTCTCTGGATCGATGTTTGTGCTCGGTCGGGGCTATGCCTTTTCTAACTCTTGTTTCATCTTTTCAGGTATCAACCCGCGTCCTGATGGTCGCGGATACTTTGAGGCCATCGAGGCTATTCGAGCTCTTCCTGCCGAAGAAAGAGACATCCGGGCTCTCATTTCGAATGAGTCGCTTACAAGGTTTGGGCTGTTGGCAGTAGGCCGTCAGATCAAGGCGTTGCCGTACCCAAGCCAGCCTCTGGCAAAGGAAATAAATTAGCTGAGTCATCATGTCACAACCCTGACGCACCGGAAGAGGGGGAAATTAAAGAGAATGAAACGCCCGAAGCATAGGGTGAGAACGTGGGTCCTTCTCAGGATCCGATAGCCGAAGTGTGTAACATTATCGATTTTGTCGAAATCCGAAGGTCGCATTCTTACGTCCACTGTATCAAATGCCGCATAATCGAATGCCGGAAAACCGAACTGTTATGGTTAAAAAGAAGAGGTAGAAGAAAAGATAGAATAAATAAGAAAAAGATAGAACGGAAACAATATCAGAATCTCACATATCGCAGCGGAACAACATATAATAGAAAATTGTATAATCTTTAAAACAAAGAACTATCACAGTTATTATATTACCTTACATCATCATCAGAGTGTACAACAACAATATGCAACACAACAAACAATGGACGGTTATACAAACATGCCCTTACAAGTGAATTATGCAGCGGAAAATATAATATCATATACAAGTTATACGTCTCGCCATCCAGCTCGCCACTTGAGCTCCATAGCACTCTTGAATCCAGAATGACCTGATAAACTGACTCTAGACTGCCCGTGTGGAAAATTATGGGTATCCAGAGTTTAGGAAGAGAACAATAAATTCCAGGTCAGTCATGAGACTGGTGTGAGAACTCAAAATAGTTATTTATCTTTTAAAACAATAACAACAACAAGGGAAGTGAAAAATATCCGCAATCCTTTTGGAAAATTAAACTACCATAAGGCCTCCCCGCACGCACACAATGCAAACGCAGAATTGGAGGAGATTTCTCCTTATGATAGTCAAAGATGCTTACTACGCAAAACAAATCATTTTTGATATTATTATTAGTGCATAGTGTAGAAAGCATTTCGAAAATAGAATATAAATCTTAGCCAGCATAGACATTCCGAACTATGCCTACTATAGCTACCATCCAAACAGTGGGGCGCCACCATAAGTGAATGGAAGGTAATAGAACTAAAATCGTACAAGGCTCGTATTGTTTCTTTGGATTTACAATAAATGGTCAGGGTAAGGAACTTCCTACTGCCACATGGGATCGCCTCTGGCGAGACGTCCCGAGAACTTAACCAGCTCTCTGCCAACACAAGGCCGGGTTACCTCTGTAACTAGTTAACTACTACACGAATATGCCACCCCCCGATCCTTTGGAACCTTTATCCGAAGGCCCTCGATCACCAAGCAACAACCACACCGAAAAATGAGATTGGAGCAACGACATAGGTTAAGCATCAGGGCTCCATACCTGACACCACCCTTTTCCATAAGAAATGACATACCCTAAAGGGACCGACCCTCATAACCTTGTCGCACATTCCTGTTTCGACCATTTCCAGGGTGTGAGGTCTGACGAAGTCTCGTCCACAAAGCTACGCTTTTTCACAAAGCCACGCTTTGATCAACAAATGATCAATAAATAATCATCACACAGCAACACTCAGCATGCCACATTACAAAATTGAGAATATATCGCTGATAAGCTTCAACTACATAACCTCTGAGCTCGTATGTCTCAGAGAAGGGTGTTAAGCTAAGAGAATAAATCCTCTACACCACCAAAAAAGTATTTGAAAGAAATCTGCTTTATATCTCAAAATGTAATGTCAGATATGTGACCATACAAGTCTGTTCCGGGTTCGAACAAAACCGAAGGCACTTCCAAAGAAGCCCTTGCAATCGGAGTATTCACAATCCCGATCGAATTTCCCATCACAAAGGAAATCTCCATACCGTAGCTAACGGTGCAGAGACAATCGATAGGTCATCCTATCGTTTTCACAAATACCGGTCTTCACCACCGGTCTTCAATGCTTTCCAATAAGTCGTATCACTATTCGAAATGGGTAGTCCGAATAACAAGCGCAATAATTTTAAAATTAAGTGTAGCATTCAATTTCAACCAATTCACAACAAATAGCCATTTAAGGGTCAATATTGATAGTCGTTATTTAACTATCAATCAATATTCACAACATCACCCGATTTCAAATAATTTTCCCAAATTATTTATTTTCAAAAATATCTTTACAAGATATAATTTTCACACTTCAAGCATTTGAAAACAAATTTCAAATTATTTTTCACCTTTACAACTTCCATTCCAAAATGGTTCATTTAAACCAATTAAATAAATCCTTACCGATTTACTTTAAATTTACGTTCCAAATCCGTAAATTTATTTACACACTTTAAAAAAAATCAATGTTTATTTTTAAACAAATCTCCCTTACAAATTTCCATTGTGACTTTACATTCCCAAATATTCACTTTTATACGATTTTTCAAATTGATTTCAATTATTCACTTTCAATTTATCTTTAAAAGATATAATCTCAAAACATTCACTTCATATTGGAAAACATTTACATACTTATTAGTAATAAGTAATTCACAAATTCATTTATTTCCAACATTTGGAAAATATTCAATATACTTAAATCCAAATTAAGTATATATTTTATTCTTTAAGGAAAACTTCCCTTAAACACATTTATTTGGGTCCAAACGATTGTTGCGTAAAACATCGTTACGACAACCCAAAATCACTAGTATAGGGATTCGAGATTAAGATAGATATATAAACCGCAATACTATACAAAAACTTTTCCTTTCGGAAATCATTTACTGTAACAAAAGTGCTATAGTCAACCATTTCCTTCTATTTCTCGAAAACGTCTATTTCAACAATGAATGTTGAAATCTATGCTTTCGATACTTAATACATTTTAAAACATTTTTTAATCGTTTTAATTCTATTTAAAATATCACTTTCCCAAAATATTTCTTTTAATATATTATTCACTGTCCAAAATCGTGAATATACTTCCTTTAGTAAGCTATAATAATTAAACTTATCAAAATAAGTCGATTTCGGATTTATAAAACAACGTTTATAAATTCCATTTATACTTTATAATAACTTCACTTATAAAATCACTTTATTAACAAATTCTATCCATATCCCATTCACAAGCCAAAATCCAATTTATAAGTTAATTACTTATAAATCTTTTATTTTACAAAAACCTATTCATTTTATAACTTCACAATTTATAAATCTATAGATTCATCCACTTATGAAATCCATTTATACTTCATTTTAACACTTATAAAAACTCGTTTTATAATTCCAACATTTTAATTTATAAATATCAATTTTACAAATCTTTTATATAAATCATTTATAATAGTTCAAAAAAAATCACAATTTAAACCATTTTATAAATTAATCAACTACTTATTTCAAAAATCACATTTCGGTTATATTTCACAAATATCATAATTTTTATAACATAAAAATCTCAACGTTTATTTATTTAAAATGAATCAATTTCAAAATTAAATTTTATTATGAATTCTCAACTTAATTTTCAAAAATTAAATTTTATTTATTTTCGGCATCTAACGATACCAAAATATATTCGGCTAAAATTTAGCCTTTAACGATTTCAATCACAAAGATAATCACGCAGATTATAAATAGATCAACACACAACATTGAAACAAATTCAATCATTTGAGGAATCCAGTTGGATCCCTCCAACCTGTTTCCCTGCATCCAAAGATGTTAGCACAATACCAATTGCGCTTCGAGACGGAATATCGCGGTATATGGGATTTATAAAATACTATCCACTATTAGGCGGCACAATAGGGTCTCATCCGCTATATAGTGCGTAAAATCAACTCCAAGTACATATATAATACCAATTCCATATCAAGTTGGAATTATTGTGGTATATGTTTTTAATAAATAACATCCGCTTAATATACGGCGTATAGGGTCTATTTCAATACAACAGATAGCAACTATCATCCAATTACACAATCAAGCAATTTTAAATCTAACTATTTAAAATTTAAATCTAAACAATTCGATTGGGTGAGAAGTTCTCACCTTGAGTTTCCGATAACAGTTGTAGCGTTTTGATTTCGAATAAAATTAAATGTGCGTTTAATTTTACCCGAAATTATCGCTAGCTCCAAATGACTCCAAACCAGCTCCATTGCATAGTGCTCGACAAAACGATTGCAACGCAATTTGTTTCGTGATTTTTCGGCCTCGTATCACAAAGTTATGATATTTAGAAGTTTGTACGCATTTATATATACATATATATAATTTACAATTCAATTATTTTTTTATTTTTTTATACCCAGATGACATCAGGGCCATCCAAATTTCTACATGAAATCAAGGCCGTGACTTTTTTGCTTTCTTCTTCTAAGTGATGCCGTGCGCGAAAGAACCCAATTGCCATTCGTTCCTTGAATTTCGCCCCCACCTACGTCGATCTTTACGACGATCAAGAGCCACCATTCGAAGCACCAACGCCAACACCACCCTCGCTTGCAACAGTAGAAACTCGTTCGCCCAAATCATCGTGAAAACGCAAACGAACACGCCGCCTTCGAGGCCAAATTGCCGATGATCCAAAGCCCTAAAAACGATCATAGTCGTTCACATTATAGTTCTCATTACGCTCTAGAGTTTTGTAGTTGAACACTTGCTGAATCGTGGTGTAGATTTGAAGAAAATTGAGGAGGAAGAAGAATGCATTTCGGCCATTGAATGATAGTGGCGGCTTGACATTGAAACCCTAGGGTTTTGCATTTTGTTTGCAAATGAAATAAAAACAAGTCCTTTTATAGAAAACCGACGAACAATATTCATCTCCAATTTTTCGAACTCCAAATCTCGCGCGGTGACCGACATTTCTAGGGTTTACCCCAAGTTCCGGACACAATGGAATGTGTTTCGGAGGCTAATTCGATCATATGTGAGAGTTACAGAAATAAACGATCAAATTTTAAATTAAAGCGATTAAACCAATTTTTATGCGTTTTGGCTTGCCCCGGACAAACGGTAAATCCGATTGGCACAAAATTTGAAACCATACAATAATATAACATTTCGGATCCGATGAAACTTGTTTCGTCGAAATCCGAGACTGTTTGAAAAATGGCTATTTTCACTAGTCGATAAAATATTAAAATATTCAATTTTCACAAATTAACTTTTAATTCAATTTTAAAAGTTCACAAACATTATTCTAACTCCAATATGATTTAATATAACTTTATAAATCATTGTTAATCACGTTAAACCCAATTCCAAATTTTTCTGTAATTTCAAATATTAAATTATCGATTTAATTATCCAATTAAATCGAAATATTCAAAAAATAAATTATCCAACTTACAAATTTTACTTGTTGATATTAAAAATCAATTAAATATCTGAATTTCAAATGAAAGAAATTTTGGGTCGTTACAAACTTCTCCCCCTTAAAAGAATTTCGTCCTCGAAATTACCAAGTAAGAAAAAGTTTTGAAATCCATTAACTTTTCATAACAAACCGTTCAAATTTGATTTACAAATCTCTTAAGTGTTTAACTTTTCCAAAAATTCAATAATTAAACTTCTTACAAAATATTTACTAAGTTTTCAAATCCTTATATAGTTATCTTTTCAAAATCAACTATATCGTTTAGCCTTTAACTTCAAATCAAAACTTAGTTTTCACAAAAAATAACTTTCCAAAATTTCCCGAAAATTTTCGTACGCCTTAAATTTTCAAAAAATTTCGCCATAACCTCCTTTGTACGGAGGAGCTTTTACAATATCACAATAGAGATAAATATATATACATCGACCCACATGGTCGGAAAACAGAAAAATAGTTCATATTTCCTATTTTTATTGCGTAGGCGTACCTTTTTAGCATTTTTAAGCAAAGCAGTTATTAATTTATCATTTTGCGCAACCAAATCCCGCCGACGGTAGCCCCGGTACCTGTACTTACTCAATATAAACACGTAAGTGACATATATAAGAAGTTATTAACATTTTACTCTTTTAAACAATTACAACACATGCACATTAAAAGAAATGCATACTAAACAAGGTTTATAAACAACCTATATACAACGACATTCAATTATTCATTTTCAATTAGTTTACATTCACTAATTTACATTCACATTTGTTCACTTTCAATTCAAATCAATTTATATTCAATTAAATTTACTTAACTTCCAATTTGAATTCAATAGCTTTAGCTTTCAATTTTATTCATTCAATTGTATATGAATTTTTATTCAATCAATTAACAATCATCTAACAACCAATGTATATCCACTAGAAATGAATTTATTCTCTTGACATTCGACATTGATATTCACTTTATTTACCTTTAATTTGGTTTAACATTCAATTAGCCTTAAATGAATTAACACCTATACCATTATTCTATATCAATTCATTACATTCGATTGATTAACATTCAATCCATTTATTTATTCAATTGCTAATTTATTTTACAATTAAGGTTGAATCTCCTTTATATAACTCAAATTCACATCCATTTAATTCACTTCATTATTTTACTTTGATAAATCAAATTTATTCAACATCACTTAAGTTATATTCCATCTAAACATCATTTGTTTAACTTAACTTAAATTTCCATTTCAACAACATCTCTAATCCTGTTAAAATCCAATTCAAATTCCAACCCCAAAGTGATTCTATTTAACTTTTACCAAATTCAATTTTTTTTATCACTCATTCAGATTCATACCTCGTTTTGCTTAACAAAGTTGTTTAACCATTTTAATAATTGGTTTTACTTACATCTTCACATTTAATAAGTTATACAATTTATTATTCAACTTCCAAATCTGATTTAATTTATTTAACTTCCTTTAGTTAAATTTCACATCATTCAATTTTATCATACTAATTCAAATTTATTTCAACTTTACCAAAATCAAATCTTTATTATCTCATATTATAAGTTCAAAACTTGATAAGTTATATTCATCAATTTCAACTTGGATTTTAATTTCAAATTTGTTTATCACAACAAAATTCAATTTCAATTTACTATGGTAGCAAATCCATCACACAGAAACTCGAAAATGATACTGATGATGTTGCAGTCATCACCCTTATTATTCCCCAGCAACAGCAGTGAATCCAATGCTTTAAATTCTTTCAAAAAATTTCTTTTATTTATAAATCACATTTATAAATCTTGCTTATATAATTTCACTATTTCCCTTTACTTATACAAGATTATTCCATAATTGTAATCATTTCAATTATAATTCTATATTTATACAATTGTTGCTTTTATACAATTTATTCTTTCACAATTGTTGTTTTTATTCAAATTATTCGAACAACTTTGATTCACTCGTATATTTTCTTACATTTTCAACAATCAAACAATTCAATTTTTATATATACACTTTAATAATTCTAAAAATTATTCCTTTATATATATATATAATATAATCGAGGTAAAATTATTTCATTTATCCAATTTAAAATGATACTATGTCGGTTTATCTCGTTTAAGAGTTTAGAAACCCCTATCGATAACAATTAACTAGACTGCACCGACCAGAATCTATAAACAATCAACTGATAAGTCAACACAATACAAAACAATTTCATATTCACTAACGAATACGCGTTCATATCTATTATTACACTCAACTCATTCTAGAGTACAGCTGACTCTATCTCTAATGAGTAATCCCCAACAGAGCCAAGGTAGTCACTTAATCATATGCTCTGATACCAAATGTAACATTATCGATTTTGTCGGAATCCGAAGGTCAGCATTCTTACGTCCACTATATCAAATGCCGCATAATCGAATGCTGGAAAACCGAACTGCTGTGGTTAAAAAGAAGAGGTAGAAGAAAAGATAGAAGAAATAAGAAAAAGATAGAACGGAAACAATATCAGAATCTCACATATCGCAGCGGAACAACATATAAAAGAAAATTGTATAATCTTTAAAACAAAGAACTATCACAGTTATTATATTACCTTACATCATCATCAGAGTGTACAACAACAATATGCAACACAACAAACAATGGACGGTTATACAAACATGCCCTTACAAGTGAATTATGCAGCGGAAAAAATAATATCATATACAAGTTATGCGTCTCGCCATCCAGCTCGCCACTTGAGCTCCATAGCACTCTTGAATCCAGAATGACCTGATAAACTGACTCTAGACTGCCCGTGTGGAAAATTATGGGTATCCAAAGTTTAGGAAGAGAACAATAAATTCCAGGTCAGTCATGAGACTGGTGTGAGAACTCAAAATAGTTATTTATCTTTTAAAACAATAACAACAACAAGGGAAGTGAAAAATATCCGCAATCCTTTTGGAAAATTAAACTACCATAAGGCCTCCCCGCACGCACACAATGCAAACGCAGAATTGGAGGAGATTTCTCCTTATGATAGTCAAAGATGCTTACTACGCAAAACAAATCATTTTTGATATTATTATTAGTGCATAGTGTAGAAAGCATTTCGAAAATAGAATATAAATCTTAGCCAGGTTAGACATTCCGAACTATGCCTACTATAGCTACCATCTAAACAGTAAGGTGCCACCATAAGTGAATGGCAGGAAGTACAACTAAAATCGTACAAGGCTCGTATTGTTTCTTTGGATTTCAAACAAATGATCAGGCTAAGAAACTTCCTACTGCCACATGGGATCACCTCTGGCGGGATGTCCCGAGAACTTAACTAGCTCTTTGCCAACACAAGGCCGGGTTACCTCTGTAACTAGGTAACTACTACACGAATATGCCACCCCCCGGTCCTTTAGGACCTTTATCCGAGGGCCCTCGATCACCAAGCAACAACCGCACAGAAAAATGAGAGTGAAGCAACCATATAGGTTAAGCATAAGGGCTCCATACCTGACACCACCCTTTTCCAGAAGGAAATGACATACCCTAAAGGGAAACCTTGCCGCATATTCCTGTTTCGACCATTTTCGGGGTGTGAGGTCCGACGAAGTCTCGTCCACAAAGCTACGCTTTTTCACAAAGCCACGCTTTGATCAAAAAATGATCAATAAATAATCATCACACAGCAACACTCGTCATGCCACATTACCAAATTGGGAATATATCGCTGATAACCTTCAACTACATAACCTCTGAGCTCGTATGTCTCAAAGAAGGGTGTTAAGCTAAGAGAATAAATCCTCTGCACCACCAAAAAAGTATTTGAAAGAAATCTGCTTTTTATCTCAAAATGTAATGTCATACATGTAACCATACAAGTCTGTTCCGGGTCCGAACAGAACCGAAGGAACTTCCAAAGAAGCCCTTGCAATCCGGGTATTCACAATCCCAATCGAATTTCCCATCACAAAGGAAATCTCCATACCGTAGCTAACGGTGCAGAGACAATCGATAGGTCATCCTATTGTTTTCACAAATAGCCGGTCTTCACTACCGGTCTTCAATGTTATCCATTACGTCGTATCACTATTCGGAATGGTAGTCCGAATAACGAGCGCAATAATTTTAAAAATAAGTGTAGCATTCAATTTCAACCAATTCACAACAAATAGCCATTTAAGGGTCAATATTGATAGTCGGTTATTTAACTATCAATCAATATTCACAACATCACCCGATTTCAAATAATTTTCCCAAATTATTTATTTTCAGAAATATCTTTATAAGATATAATTTCCACACTTCAACCATTTGAAAAAAAATTCAAACTATTTTTTACCTTTACAACTTCCATTCCAAAATGGTTCATTTAAACCAATTAAATAAATCCTTACTGATTTACTTTAAATTCACGTTCCAAATCCGTAAATTTATTTCCACACTTTTTAAAAAAATAAATCAATGTTTATTTTTAAACAAATATCCCTTATAAATTTCCATTGTGAATTTACATTCCCAAATATTCACTTTTATATGATTTTTCAAATCGATTTCAATTATTCACTTTCAATTTATCTTTAAAAGATATAATCTCAAAACATTCACTTCATATTGGAAAATATTTACATACTTATTTAATAATAAGTAATTCACAAATCCATTTATTTCCAACATTTGGAAAATATTCAATATACTTAAATCTAAATTAAGTATATATTTTATTCTTTAAGGAAAATTTCCCTTAAACACATATATTTGGGTCGAAACGAATGTTGCCTAAAACATCGTACGACAACCCAAAATCACTAGTATAAGGATTCAAAATTAAGATAGATATATAAACCCCAATACTATACAAAAACTTTTCCTTTCGGAAATCATTTACTATAACAACAGTGTTATAGTCCACCATTTCCTTCTATTTCTCGAAAACGTCTATTTCAACAATGAACGTTGAAATCTATGGTTTCGATATTTAATAAATTTTAAAACATTTTTGAATCGTTTTAATTCTTCTTAAAATATCACTTTCCCAAAATATTTCTTTTAATATATTATTCACTGTCCAAAATCGTGAATATACTTCCTTTAATAAGCTATAATAATTAAACTTATCAAAATAAGTCGATTTCGGATTTATAAAACAACGTTTATAAATTCCATTTATACTTTATAACAACTTCACTTATAAAATCACTTTATTAACAAATTCTATCCATATCCCATTTACACGCCAAAACTCAATTTATAAGTTAATTACTTATAAATCTTTTATTTTACAAAAATCTATTCATTTTATAACTTCACAATTTGTAAATATATAGATTTCATCCACTTATGAAATCCATTTATACTTCATTTTAACACTTATAAAAACTCGTTTTATAATTCCAACATTTTAATTTATAAATATCAATTTTACAAATCTTTTATATAAATCATTTATAATAGTTCAAACAAATCCCAATTTAAACCATTTTATAAATTAATCAACTACTTATTTCAAAAATCACATTTCGGTTATATTTCACAAATATCATAATTTTTATAACATAAAAATCTCAACGTTTATTTATTTAAAATGAATCAATTTCAAAATTAAATTTTATTATGAATTCTCAACTTAATTTTCAAAAATTAAATTTTATTTATTTTCGGCATCTAACGATACCAAAATATATTCGGCTAAAATTTAGCCGTTAACGATTTCAATCACAAAGATAATCACGTAGATTATAAATAGATCAACACACAACAGTGAAACAAATTCAATTATTTGAGGAATGCAGTTGGATCCCTCCAACATGTTTCCCTGCATCCAAAGATGTTAGCACAATACCAATTCCGCTTCGAGACGGAATATCGCGGTATATGGGATTTATAAAATACTATCCGCTATTAGGCGGCGCAATAGGGCCTCATCCGCTATATAATGCAGGAAATCAACTCCAAGTACATATATAATACCAATTCCATATCAAGTTGGAATTATCGCGGTATATGTTTTTAATAAATAACATCCACTTAATATACGGCGTAAAGGGTCTATTTCAATACAACATATAGCAACTATCATCCAATCACACAATCAAGCAATTTTAAATCTAACTATTTAAAATTTAAATCGAAACAATTCGATTGAGTGAGAAGTTACCACCTTGAGTTTTCGATAACAGTTGTAGCGTTTTGACTTCGAATAAAATTAAATGTGCGTTTAACTTTACCCGAAATTATCGCTATCTCCAAACGACTCCAAACCAGCTGTATTGCGTAGTGCTCGACAAAACGATTGCAACGCAATTTGTTTCGTGATTTTTCGACCTCGTATCACAAAGTTATGATATTTAGAAGTTTGTACACATTTATATATATATATATATATATATATATATATAATTCACAATTCAATTTTTTTTATTTTTTTATACCCAGATGACAAAAGGGCCGTCCAAATTTCTACATGAAATCAAGGCCGTGACTTTTTTGCTTTCTTCTTCCAGGTGATGCCGTGCGCGAAAGATCCCAATTGTCGTTCGTTCCTTGAATTTTGCCCCCACCTACGTCGATCTTTACGGCGATCAAGAGCCACCATTCGAAGCACCAAGGCCAACACCACCCTCGGTTGCAACAGTACGAAACTCGGTCGCCCAAATCGCTGTGAAAACGCGAACGAACGCGCCGCCTTCGAGGCCAAATTGCCGATGATCCAAAGCCCTAAAAACGATCATAGACGTTCACATTATAGATCTCATTACGCTCTAGAGTTTTGTAGTTGAACACTTGTTGAATCGTTTGTAGATTTGAAGAAAATTGTGGAGGAAGAAGAAAGCATTTCGGCCATTGAATGATAGTGGCGGCCTGACATTGAAACCCTGGGGTTTTGCCTTTTGTTTGCAAATGAAATAAAAACAAGTCCTTTTATAGAAAACCGACGAACACTATTCATCTCCAATTTTTCGAACTCTAAATCTCACACGGTGGCCGGCGTACCCCACGTTCGGGACATAATGGAATATGTTTCGGAGGCTAATTCAATCATATGTGCGAGTTACGAAAATAAACGACCAAATTTTAAATTAAATCGATTAAACCAATTTCTATGCGTTTTGGCTTGCCCCTGACAAATGGTAAATCTGATTGACACGAAATTTGAAACCATACAATAATATAACATTACGGATTTGATGAAACTAGTTTCGTTGAAATCCGAGACTGTTTGAAAAATGGCTATTTTCACTATTCGATTAAATATTAAAATATTCAATTTTCACAAATTAACTTTTAATTCAATTTTAAAAGTTCACAAACATTATTCTAACTCCAATATGATTTAATATAATTTTATAAATCATTTTTAATCACATTAAACCCAATTCCAAATTTTTCTGTAATTTCAAATATTAAATTATCGATTTAATTTCCAATTAAATTCCAATATTCGAAAAATAAATTATTCGACTTACAAATTTTACTTGTTTTGATATGTAAAATCAATTAAATATCTGAATTTAAAATGATAGAAATTCTGGGTCGTTACAAAGTGCATGACATCGAAATGTCATCTTCCCCTTCGAAGGGGAAGTGGAAATTGACGTACAAGATAAGGAAGGAGAGAGTTGGCAGAACTTCAAAAGTTATGTTCATTCCAACGGAGAAAGAGGCATCTTCACAGCATGTAGAAAGTTCTTTAAAGGACCTATCGAACCTCTCCATTCCCGATGACCTGCTCAACTATGACTTCGACGACCCGGAAGCATTTAAACTTCACTTGCCCATCATAGGCGATGCGGGCGCTCTAGCCCAAAGTCAGGGAGAAAAAACTCACATTAGTAAAGCAATTGGTCCGTCGGGGGGAAACACTAGAACATGCACAAACACTTGCACTTCAATTTGCATTTAGATTTTCATCGTCGCGCTGATCTTTGCTAATTCATTATTGTTTAAATTCTATGCAGGTGACATGGGGCGCTCACACGGATTCGATCGCCTTCGTGGTTCGTCTATATTTATCAACCTGGATGGAACTCGAGTTCCGGAAGACGTCTGGATAGAGATGGCGACAGCAATAGAGATTATCATTCCCGGGACTCATCATCTCGGAGGAAAACTTACTATCAGCCAAAATACCACGAGGATACCTCTTCTCACCCGGAGCAAAGCAAAGATAAGCGCGGCCATAAGGGGTCGCAATCTGATGTCCTTCGGGACCAACACTCCGATTCCTCTTCCACTCGACAATCCCGGGATACTCACAAGAGAGTTGAACTTTCAAATTCGTCTCCTCCTGCTCATACAACAGATCCAACAGTATCAGAGAGGCTGGCCGAGCTTAAAGATAAATTTTCAAAAATCTGTTTTGATGGCCTGAAATTTCTCCCGGCGATTCATCCTATTCCCGGACATGTCAAGCAGAGCGCCATCACCTGTACCAACGACGTCTATGTTCAACATGACGCGTTTGTTCATTTGGCTGAAAAACTTTCTGAAGTCTCTATGGAGCGCCAACAGGAGATCGACCGCCTAAATCTTGAGGCTATCCACGAAAAATATATCATTAAAGCTCAGGACGAAGAGATTGCGATTTACAAGTCTGAACTTGAGGCCGTCCAGCAGAGCGCCAAAGACACCGCCGAAGCCGTAACTCGTCTGGAATCGACTCACTAAAAAAGAACTCGACGAGGCGGTACAACGCCGTGGGGCTTTGGCTTTGGCAAAGATTCGGTACAAAAAGAGAGGGATGCACTCTGTCTCCGGGTTAAAGAACTTAAGGAGCAGCTCCGTAAAGAGAAAGAGGAGAAAACGGCTGCTCAAGAAGAGTCACAACGATACTGTGATGAGATCGTTGCTACTCGACTCTTAAAGGAGAAACTTGAGGACGAGCTTTCCAAAGTCGAGACGTTAAAGAGCGAAGCCCGTGAAGAGGGCAAGAAGATAGCGTCCATGGATATCGACTCCCGTCTTGAGGCGGCTAGAGAAGAAGGTAGGGAGGAGGTCAAAAGCATGTTTGACCCGCTAATCGTTGAATTCAATGCCCGCGTTCTCATGCATCGAGACTTAACTTTTCTGGGCGAGGGCTATCTCGAATCTTTGGCCGAGGCATGGGAGACTTTAATTGAAATCAAAAAGGCCGAACACGGTATTGAGGAGATTGATGAAGGGGCCTTGATAAAAGAATTCATCAAGGGAAATGAGCCTTCGGACCTGTCAGCGGCTAAAGTTATTTATTGTAAAGGCTCCCCTTCCACAAAAGGAAAAGAGGTTATCGCCGGTCCATCCGGGATTGAGTCTCAAGCTCGTGTGCCTACCCAGCCGACCAGTCGGCCGATACTCGATCCTTTTAAACGGCACGTTGGCCATGACCCGGAGGACCCCGGCATTGGTGTTCATGTTTTGTCCCCTATTCCGGAGGGTGAGACCCCCTTGACGGCTGAGAGCCTGCCGGAACCAGGTAGGCCACTCTTTTTCTTTAACATTCCGAGAGCTTTCGTTTTCCAACAGAAGCTATCGTATTCTAATACTTGCTTTTCATGATTTTGTGCAGGCCGTTCTGATCTTGAGCCTACTCCGAGGAGCGATGTCGCTAATGAGGTGAGGGGAAAAACGAGTGAAGCCACTCATGCAGGAGAGGCTCCCAGTCCAGATGCCCAAGTGATCGGAGCGCTTGATGAAGATAAATCTGAGACTTCCTCTCCCATTGATGGGAGCTATAAAGTTGAGATTACAGGCGTCTCCGAGCACACGTCCGAGCTGAGCATGAAGGAGCGGCTTGAGAAAAATAAAGAAGAGACGATCAAGATCAAGGTCGAACCTCAAGCTGTAGACCCAGATGATCCCTTGAACAAGCCATTGAAGGTGATTCTCCCTGGCAGGTCCAAACCCACGGATGTTCCTCATGCTTCTTCGGCTGTCACTCCCCGGTCAAAAAAACTATCAAGGGTAAACGTACCGGGGAGGAGTCATCGGGCAAAAAGTCAAAGAAGTAGTTTTCGCTCCCGTTCAACAAGAGCTAGTGTAGATTATGCAGTTATTTTTGTTTTTGTAGTTCATGTAAATAAACTTTTGACTCCGAGCTTCGGTGGAGTTGTAGTAGAAACTTATTTTTGATGAATAAAACTTAGTTTTTCTGCCTTTCAAAAAGCCCTTGTCATTCAATTTTTGTGTGATTGTGATTTAAATCCAAGTTGTTGTTACTAACATGGACTTCTCAGTTCACCTTCACATAGCTCGGAGATTCTTTGAGAGTTGTTCATTTTTCCTTCCGCGCTTCAAGAAATTAAAATGTTTTTTAGTCCGCACATCGGGGACTTAGAGTACTCCAGCCTGCGCTCTGGGGACTTGGAGATTTGAGTCGTTTATACTCGAGTCCGCACTCCGGAGACTTAGGGTACTCCAGCCCACACTCTGGGGACTTGGAGTTTTAAATCGTTCATAATCGAGTCCGCACTCCGGGGACTTAGAGCTCTCCAGTCCGCACTCCGGGGACTTAGGGTACTCCAGTACGCACTCCGGGGACTTAGGATACTCCAGTCCGCACTCTGAGGACTTGGAGTTTTAAATCGTTCATAATCGAGTCCGCACTCTGAGGACTTAGAGTACTCCAGTCCGCACTCTGGGGACTTGGAGATTTGAATCGTTTATTCTCGAGTCCACACTCCGGGGACTTAGAGTACTCCAGTCCGCACTCTAGGGATCTGGAGTTTTAAATCGTTTATACTCGAGTCCGCACTCTGGGGACTTAGAGTACTCCAGTCCGCACTCTGGGGACTTGGAGTTTTAAATCATTTATGCTCGAGTCCGCACTCCGGGGACTTAGAGTACTCCAGTCCGCGCTCTGGGGACTTGGAGTTTTGAATCGTTTATACTCAAGTCCGCACTCCAGGGACTTAAAGTACTCCAGTCCGCACTCTGGGGACTTGGAGTTTTTGAATCGTTTATACTCGAGTCCGCACTCCGGGGACTTAGAGTACTTCAGTCTGCACTCTAGGGACTTGGATTTTTGAATCGTTTATACTCGAGCCCGCACTCCGGGAACTTAGAGTACTCCAGTCCGCACTTCGGGGACTTAGAGTTTTGAATCGTTTATACTCGAGTCCGCACTCCGGGGACTTAGAGTACTCCAGTACGCACTCTGGGGACTTGGAGTTTTGAATCGTTTATACTCGAGTCCGCACTCGGGGACTTAGAGTACTCCAGTTCGCACTCTGGGGACTTGGAGATTTGAGTGTCTGCACGTGTTCGTACGTCAGCCAGTATAATTTCATTTGCCTGTCACAGGATCATCATGCGTAGAAACATTAGTAATTCATGGAAAAGATGGCTTCAAGCCTTTATTAACGAAACCAAGCTAAATTGTCTTACTACATGTCAAGAACTAGAAATAAAAGCATACTGGAAATAAATGCAACTAATACATGAAAGAAATAGACTAAGTATAATAATGCCGCAAGTGCTCGCTGTTCCATGCTCAGGGGAGTGTCGCACCATCGACGGTCGCTAGCTTGAAAGTTCTTTCTCCAAGCTTCCGTTCGATGACGTATGTACCTTCCCATGCGGGATTCATATGAGATGGGATCAGAAAAACTCGTTTCAAAACGAGGTCTCCCACACTAAAAATTCTCGGTTGGACCTTTTCGTTATAATATTTAGCGAATCTATGTCTGTATGCGGCCGCTCTCAAATTTGATTCTTCACGTTTTTCGGCAATGAAGTCCAACGATTCCAATAAAAGATTCTGGTTTGACTTGGGGTCGTAATAAGTTACCCGATGTGATGGAACCTCAAGTTCCACGGGTATGACAGCTTCCGTGCCATATGCCAATGCGAATGGAGTATGGCCAGTCGCGGTCTTATGGGTGGTCCTGTAGGCCCAAAGCGCCATTGGAAGTTCATCCACCCACTTGCCTCTAGCCTTTTCAAGACACTTTTTCAATATGGACTTGATTATCTTGTTTACGACTTCCACTTGTCCTTTAGCTTTCGGGTGAGAAACCGCTGCAAACTTCTTCTCAATGCCATATTTCTGACAAAATTCTTTGAACTCCTTGTTTTCGAATTGAGTCCCATTGTCTGTAATGATGGTCCGTGGAAGGCCAAAACGGCGTATGATATTTCGTACGACGAAATTAATAACCTTCTTGGTGGTTATTGTGGCCAGAGGCTCTGCTTCTGCCCATTTGGTAAAGTAGTCGACCGCAACTATTGCATATTTTGCTCCACCTTTAGCTATGGGTAATGAACCAACTAGGTCGATCCCCCACATTGCAAACGGCCAGGGACTAACCATTTGCGTGAGTTCCGTTGGCGGAGCTCTCGGGATTTTTCGTATATCTGGCATTTGTCACATCTTCTCACATAGTCTGCAGCATCCCGATTCACAGTTGGCCAGTAGTATCCATAACGGAGGACTTTCTTTGCTAATGTCTGCCTCCCAGTATGGTCACCGCACTCTCCCTCATATACTTCATTTAATATTCGTTTTTTCTCATCGTGGGCCACGCACCGGAGTAAGGGGGTCGAGAATCCCCTCCGAAACATTATCCCATCTTGCATTATATATCGTCAAGCCTTACGAAGGACTGTCTTTCGCTCCTTTTTCTGGGTAAGATCTCGAATAGCAAGTACTGCCTGATTGGGGTCATCGACGATTCCTTCTCGATTTTGGTTTCGAACACGAAATCCATATCCATCATATCTATACGCGGAATATGTAAGGTTTCGACAGGAAACAATCACATCTGTTACGCATCGCCAGTGCTTGCGAATTTTGCCAATGAATCGGCTGCTCTATTTTGCTCACGCGGGACATGTGAAATATCATAATACTCGAAATTCGCTAGCAGCTCCTGAACTCGGACCAAATATGGGGCAAGTCTTTTCCCTCTTGCTTGGTAATCTCCTCGCACTTGGTACACCACCAGCTGCAAGTTGCTAAAGATTTCAACCGATTTTACTCTTAGTTCTTTGGTAAGTCTTAAGCCGGCAATCAACGCTTCATATTCGGCTTCATTATTCGTTGTTGTGAATTCGAGCTTCAAAGCGTAGCAAACTGATCGGTTCTCAGGAGTTACAAGAACTATGCCAACCCTCGAAGAACGGTCGTTAGATGCCCCATCGGTGTACATCTTCCATCGAACGGGAGGTATGACATTGTGGCCCTTTGATTCGTCTGACATAGTAAATTTAGCAATGAAGTCAGTTAGTGCTTGTCCTTGTATGGCCCTTCGCGGCAGGTAGGTAATATCGAACTGACTTAACTCAATATTCCATTTTGACATCCTTCCGGAAGTTTTCGGTCGTTGGAGCATCTGCCGCAAGGGTTGATCAGTATAAACACTGATTGAGTGCGGCTGAAAATACGGACGAAGCTTGCGTGATGCAATCACCAAGCCATAGGCTAGTTTTTCAATCTTTGGATAATTTCTTTCTGCCCCCGTCAATCGTTTACTGATATAATATACTGGTTTTTGAACTAGGTTCTCCTCACGAACCAGAGCCGTACTGATAGCATGCTGGGATACTGCCAAGTATACATACAGTATTTCATGGTCGATTGGCTTCGATAGCACTGGGGGCTCTCCAAATGCTTTACCAAAGCTCGAAATGCTTCCTCACAGTCGGACGTCCACTCGAAATTCCTTTTTCCCTTCTTAATCACGTCAAAGAAGGGAATGCATTTATCCGTGGCTCTGAATATGAATCGGCTCAGCGCTACTACCTTTCCGTTCAAGCTTTATACTTGCTTTATAGTTCTGGGCACTTGTATGTCTCGAATAGCTTGAATCTTTTCCGGATTAGCTTCAATTCAACGTGCATTCACAATAAAACCTAAGAACTTTCCCGACGCCACACCAAAAGAGCACTTCAAGGGGGTAATCTTCATACCATAATGTTTGAGTATATCAAACATTTCTGTTAAGTCTCGAATGTAGTCGTTTGACTGCCGTGACTTCACGAGCATGTCATCCACATAGACTTCTATCGTCTTACTAATCTGGTCTTTAAACATTCGATTCACAAACGCTGATAAGTTGCTCCCGCGTTTTTCAATCCAAAGGGGATTACTACATAGCAAGATAGCCCCATATTCGTGACAAAATTGGTGTGCTCTTGGTCTGGAATATGCACTGCGATCTGATTGTATCCTGAATACGCATCCATAAATGACAATAATTCGTGTCCGGCGGTAGAGTCGACGAGCTGGTCGATTCTAGGTAAAGGGAAACTATCATTCGAGCATGCTTTATTCAGATCGAAGTAATCAACACAAGTTCTCCACTTTCCATTTGCTTTCTTCACTAGCACTGGGTTAGATGCCCATTCAGGATAGAGGGCGTCGCGGACGAACCCATTGGCTTTGAGTTTGTCCACCTCCTCTTTGAGAGCTGCAGACCTCTCCAGGTCCATACCTCTCATTTTCTGTTTTACGGGAACGTACTTTGGATCTATGTTAAACATATGCAATTATTGGAGAAATCTCGCACATATCAGAGTGTGTCCAAGCGAAAACATCAAGATTCGCTCGGAGGAAGTCAGTGAGGTTCTCGGCCACTACGGGTCGAGTTGTGATCCAGTTTTAAGAATTCATGACGGGTCATCTCGGCTGACTGGGATGTCAATTGTTAGTTAAGCCAGTGCGGCATTTGTTTCCCTGGGTACCCCATCATCATCTCTCGAATTTATGTATCTATAGATCCGAGAATGTTGCCCGAGCCAGGGATCGGGCGTTACTTGTCAATCATCAGAATTTTGGATGCGGACGGAGCGGTCTGCAACTTTTCCTTTCTCTTTACGCCGAGCCTCTCTCAGCTCAGCCACATAGCATGCACGACCGGTCGCCTGATCGCCGTGTACCACTACAACACCTCTGTCTGTTGGAAATTTTAACGTCCGACACCAAGGGGCCAATGCTACCCTAAATTCTTCCAGGGCTAGACGTCCTAGAAATACGTTATATGGAGAGTCAACATCCAACACTATGAACAGTAGGATTCGTACCCTCCAACGCTCGCCTTGCCCCAGTTCAACTTGTAACTCCACATATCCCACTGCATCCGTTGCTGCGCCATTAAAGCCATGGATTCTGGCTTTAGATGGTTTCAAATCCTTAGTCTCTAGCTTCATTTGGTCGTATGCCTTCTTGAAGATGATGTTAACGGAACTTCCGCAATCAATTAGAATTCTCTTCGCGAACGCCGGCCCGATTGTCGTAGATACGACCATTGGGTCGATGGTAGGAGCCTCCACCTCATCCGCATCTCTGCTCCTGAATACAATATCATCATTTATCGTGCTCTGCTGCTTTGCAGGAGTCTCATCCTCCACATTCGAACAACACTCATACTCCGCATGTCTTAAAGAGTTAGCATATCGCTCCATCTCCTGCCAATTCTTATCCGCAGGATGAGGTCCGCCAGCAATCGTGTTAATAACAAATCTACCCATAGCTCGAGCAGGTTGCTCTGGTTGGCATGGAGCTGGCCCGCGTCCGAGGTCCGATGTCTCTTGTCTTCCATCTTGTGGGTCTTTGACAAACTCCTACAGCTTCTTCTGTCTAATCAACATTTCTATAGCGTCATGGAGGTGTCTACACTCCTCTGTGTTGTGCCCATAAGACTCGTGAAAGCGGCAATACTTCCCAGTCCGCTTCTGTTTCTCTGTTGATAGAGAATTTCAAGAATCAATCAAAAATCCATATACAGGGTTCACGGTCGAAAATCGAGTGAAAAATCCCAACTGGATCGATATAACTAACTCCAATTCTGATCGAATCGCTTTGCGAATAAAATAATATACGTACTCCCACGTATTTATTTCAATTGATTTTCAGTTATATCAATTATCTTTTATTCACATTTGAGTTCCAATTCCATATAAATTCAATTTTTCTTTGAATTCCGAATATTGAAAATCAACCGACTTCCATTCATAACTCATTTATATCATTGCTTACATTAGTTCCATCTACTAATTCGTTTTCAATCAAATTCAATTCCAAACCTGTGCAACCTACAAATTTTAAATAAAGCACTTCATTCCCAAATTTAATTTCAAATAAAAGTTTATTTCCAAACTCTTACTTCTTATAGTTCCTTCGATCAAATTCTACCATTTTACCCTTTGAATTGATTCCAATATTCAATTTCAATTTATTTGCTTGCCCATTTAAATCAATTAGTTTATTTACTAATTTTGATTTCAATACATTGTTTTATTTAGTCCACTTGACTAATTTCCATTTACTTACAAATTCAAAATGAATTTCAACATTCAGTTTCAATTTCATTTACTTGCAATTGTGAATTCATTTATTTGTTCACAAATTTATTTTCACCTTAATAAATTTTATTTCAATATATTTAGTCTACTAGACTTACTTCTCAATTTTATTCAAATTAATCCAAGTTAAATTCAGTTTCAAATCAAATTTTAAACTTCTATAAATTTTCTAACTTATTTAGCTTTCAAGCAAATTCCCAAATTTAATAAATTATCAAACCTCTTATGATTCCATAAACATTTCCAATTTACTTCCTGAGTTTTAAACAATTTTTCAATATTTCAAAATTACCTTTGAAATTAGCTATATCCAAAATCCTTTGCATTTCTAAAATCAAACTCAACTTTTGCAAACAATTCCAATTTAAAACAATTTGGCAGCAATATCTCTTCTGGAAACTTGAAAATGAACACTGATGATGTCGCGATCATCATAAGAATTATTTTCCAGCGACCGAAAAGAGTTTAGTGCTTTTGCTCCTTTAAAACATTTCCAAATATTTTTAAATCCCAAATCTCATCATATTTCAAATCCAATTCAAAAATATTTCTCATTTTTCCTTCAAAATCTTTGAAAATCATTTCCAAACTCAAAAGGAATTAAATTTCTCAAAATTTCAAATCCCAAATCCTTTCAATCCATTTTCAAAAATTGCTCTGGAATTTTCTTTGTTTCTAATTATAAACCACATTTATAATTTACATTTCAAATTTGATTTCATTATCGGAATTATTTCCTTAACCTTTAGTTACGATTTCAATTCATATTTTACATTTTTTCATAATAATGATAAAGTTTAATATTATCACTTCCTAACAACCAGAAACCATATATATATATATACTATAATTTATGAAAAATTATTTCTTTTATATACAAAAATAATTTGGGCAAAATTATTTCATTTACCCTATTTTAAAACAATATTGTGTCGGTTTATCTTGTTCAAGAGTTTAGAAATTCCTATCGATACAGTTGGCCAGACTGCACCGGCCAGTCTATAAACACTCAACCGTTAAGTCAAAACAATATGAAAACAATTTTTTATATTCACTAACATATATGCGCTTATATCTATTAATACACTCAAACTCATTTTAGAGTACTACTGACTCTATCTCTAATGAGTAATCCCCACCAGAGCCAAGGTTCTCGCTTAACCAATTGCTCTGCTACTACTCTGTAACAACCCGATTTTTTGACACCCAAAAATCGACATCAATACGTCCATTGTATCAAATGCCGAACAATCGAATGCCGGAAAACCAAACTGTTAGGGTTAAAGAAGAAAAGATAGTAGAAGAAACAGAAACAATATCAGAATCTCACATTCGCAGCGGAACAATATATAATAGATAAATGAATAATCTTTAAACAAAAGAACTATATCAGTTTCTACATTACATCATTAGAGTCATGTACAATACACAACACGACACTAGGCATTTATGACAACTTGTCCATATGAAAACTGAACTTGCTGCAACCCATACGCAGCAGATACTACATAATATAAGTGATACCTCTCGCCATACAGTTTGTCTCCAGATCTCCACAGCATACTTTCCAGACTTCGCTCCAGAACAACTGATAACCTAACTCTAAGCTGTCCATGTTGAAAATTATGGGCACTCAGAGTTTAGAAAAAGGAAGAATAAACTTCATGTTAGTTATGCGACTGGTGTGAGATCTTAAAACGGTTATTTGCACAAAAGAAAAGGAAAAGAAATCCGTTCATGTTTTTGGAAAATGAAAATACCATAAGGCCTCCCGGCACACACACAATGCAATCGCACACTTGGGGAAGATTTTTCCTTATAACAGTCAAATATGCTTGATACACTAAAATCCTTTTGATATTATTATTAGTGTATAGTGTAGTAAACATTTCGAGAGTACAATATAAATCTTAACCAGCATACGTACCATTATAGTATGCCTACTATAGCTATCATGTTAGATGGCAAGTTCTACAACTAAAACCGTACAGGGCTCGTAGATTTCCAACAAATGGTCAAGGCTAAAGAACTTCCTTTTCGAAAGGGTACGCCTCTGGAGAGACGCCCTGAGAACCTAACCGGACCTCTACCAACACAAGGATGGGTTAACTAGGTAACTAACTGTCACGAGTATGCCACCCCACGGTCTAGACCGACCTTTACCGAGGCGCCTCAACAACCAACTACCATATAAGTAAATAATCAGGGCTCCATACCAGAATACCACTTTTTATTCACACAAATATATGGGCTCCATACCAGATACCACTTTTTATCCAGAAGGAAATGCACATACCCTGAGGGGTGCGACCCCATGACCTTGCTGCATCTTTTCTCGTTTCAACCATTTCCGAGGTGTGAGGCTCGACGAAGTCTCGTCCACAAAGCTACGCTCTTCACAAAATCCATGCTTCGATCAACCAATGATCAACACTTAGCATGCCACATTATCAAATTGGGGATATATCACAAGCAACAATCAACTACATAACCTCTGAGCTCGTACGTCTCAGAGAAGGGTGTTAAGCTAAGAGAATAAATTCTCCGCCACCAACAGAAATGTATTCGATAAAAACCAGCTTTATATCTCAAAGTGTAATGTCAAACATACAACTATACAAGTCCGTTCCGGGTTCGAACGAAACCGAAGGCACTTCGTCCTATTAAGGAAAGAAGTCCTTGCAAATTAGGATATCCCTTAATCACGTCTGAACTTCCCATCACATAGGGTGATATAAATCTCTATACCGGAGCAACCCGATGCAGAGACATTCGATAGGTAATCATTTCGTTTTCAAAAATACTCGGTCTTCAACCACCGTCTTCAAATGCAATCTCATTTCGTCGTATCATTATTCGGAATGGGTTTTTTGACTCAATGTCCTCTCCCGGCTAATCCGTAATGAGCGCTTATTTTAAAACAAGTGGATACATTCAGATCTAAATTAAGTCACAACAAATGTTCACTTTTGACCTTTTAAACAAAAGATCCATCATTAAGATTCGATGTGGTTTTCGGATAACCATTTGGAATCCGACCCCCGGTTGCATCGAAATTCAAATGTCGTTTAAAGGCCAATATCGATAGTTGTTTATTTAACTATCAAACAACATTCACAACAATCACCATATTTAAATAATTCTCCCCAAATTATTTATTTCAAAGTATCTTCGCAAGATATATTTTCACACTTCAACCCTTTGAAAACAATTTTCAAATCACTTTCCTTTCGTGGAATAAATTTCCAAATATTGTTTATTTCCACTGAAACATTTTAAAAACATTTATTTTAAAAACATTTCCTTTCGTGGAATAAATCACTTATCCAAATATATACTTGGAAACACTTAAAATGAAAACTATTTTAAAAACAATTATTTTAAAATATTATTTATGAATTTTATACTAAAATCCCATGTAAAACTTAAGCCCGACTAATTCTAAAAATAAAATTACTAAATAGATTATAATTATTTAAATAACCATCTTCTAAATCAAATACTAGTTAAATCTTTAAAATAGTCACTTCTATCATTAACTTAATAAATATTTACTTCAAATTTTTAAAAACAATTTAAGAAAATAATTTCTTCAAAAACATTCTTTTTAAAACCAACTTTAGAATTTATATTTAAAAGCTACTTTGAAAACATACTCGGCTTTCCAGGGAAAAATACGCTTTCCATTTCAAAATGGTCAATTTAAATCAATTAATAAATCCTTCTCGATTTATTTCAGTTTATATCCCAAATTCGTAAATTTTCTTTCCACGCTTTTAAAAATAAACCAATATTTATTTTTAAAACAAATTACCCATTCCTTTATAAATTCCCATTGTGAATTTAAATTTTCAAATATCCACCAATATACAATTTTCAAATCGATTTCCAAAATTTACTTTCATACACTAAATCAATTTCCAAATCGATTTCCAAAAATTTACTCCATTCAAAAATTATTCCTTTATTTATCCGAATTTATTTCAAAACCCATTAATCCAATATTCACACCTTTATTTAGATTTTAAAATCCGAATTTTTAAAATAAATTCTTCAACTTATAAACAATACTACTCAAAATCCATTTATTTCCATTTATTAAAATCTTTTCTCTATATTTGGAATTTATTCAATACGATTTCAAAAATCAACCTTTACCCTTTTCAAATTCCTTCTTTTAAATTTATCCAATCCTCTAAAATAAATTTACTTAGAATTTTCTACTTTAATTTCCAAAAAAAAAATCCAATTTTATATTTCTGATATTTTAAAATATCAGATTATATTTGGCCAAACCATAACCTTCAATAATTTCAATTATCAATATAATCAATCACAGATTATCAATAATCATATCACAACATATGAAATAAATTCAAACAATTTGAGGAATCCATTTGGATCCCTCCAACCTATTTCCCTGCATCCACAGATGTTAGAACAACAATTAACTAACAAACCTGCTTCAAGACGGGATATCGCGGTATAAAGGGTCATCCAATATTATGTGGGGCGCATATGGTCTCATCCGCTATATAATACAGGAAATCAGTCACTCCAATATTTATATATACTACTATATATATAATATGACATCAATTCAAGCAATCAATCAATATTTTAAATTTTAACTATTTAAAATAACCGTATCAGATGTGAGTGAGAAGATCTCACATTTGCTTTTATTTTGCAATCCACTTCCCTTCCAACTTGTTTTCATGATTTTTGACCTTGTATAAACAATTATATGATTTTTACTAATATTTTGAACTAATCGAATAATTAAATTTCCATTTGATAATTTTAATTAACCTGTGATTTTATTTTAAGCTAATACTTTTAATTTTAAACCAATTCCTTTTAATAAATTTATTTGACAAAAAATTAAATTTAAAACTAAATTCCTTTAATAAATTATTTTTAGAAACTAGATAAATTAAATAGGTTAATAAAACAAATAGCTCACTAAAACCATTATTTTTAAAATAAACTAGCAAATTTATATATGTAAATGTATATTTATTTTCATTTTTTAAAATTTAATATTTATAAGAAATAATCAATTAAAATCAAATCTAATCTTTATACCATTTTCCTATGTTTTTCCAAATTCTACACATATACAAAATTTCTGTTCAAACTATATACATACATACATACACATATATATATACATATATACATATATATGTGTGTGTATGTGTGTGTGTACCTCAATTTGAAACCAGAATTTATTTATGCCTTTTACTGTAATTTAATTTTTCCTATACAAACGAATATACATAAATTAAATAAAAAAATAAAGATACATTTATCATCGTTCCAGGAAAACCACACAGCAACCAACTAGCAAATCCACATTCCGATCTGCAGCCTCCCTCACGATATTCACTACTTCGAACGCTGACCCCACCCTATGCATGCATCGCACGCTCCACGAGTACGCGATCCACCCACACTCGCGAATCGAGCATCACCTTGCAACGTCGCCGAACCCTAGACCGGTGATCGCGCCTTCAATTCGTCGATTGTAATAACCCGATATTTTCTGCCATTCGCATCCGCACATGTCGGACTTGAATTGCTCAAAATACCGCGTTGTAAATAAATTTGGAGCAAATGAAATACGATCACAGAACTAAAGACATAGAAATATCAGAATAACTCGCAGCGGAAATAAAAATACCATAGTAGTTCGTGAAGCTACTATAACAAACTCTCAAAACATAATACATAATATTAGTCTGAGAACATATACAATAGAATCACAAATACATAGAAGTTATAAATACCAGAGCTGAAATGGAACAACTGAAACTGAAAGGAAATAGATAACTAGACAAGCAAAATCTCCAGCGATTCCTAGCTCCAGAATTGAAATCCAAAGCTAAGTTGTAAATACTCAGGCTGACCCGAGCGTAAAGTAAAACATAAAACACTCGAGTCAGGACAATATATACTTATATAATGTAAACCAACTCAAGTGAACTGTAGTAGAAATGCACAATAACTTAAAGGATGATTGGGATCGCCCATCCTTTAAGAATCAGTTAAACTATAAATTAATTACATCCCGTGGTTAAAAATTTCAAAATGGTATTTATACTTCAAAATCAAATATAATTTCAAAATTCAGTATCATTCAAAATATCGTATCTTCCAAACCACATTTATTTTTATTTAATTTAGATACCATTACAAAACACATTTCAAAATAGTTTATATTTCGAAACAAATTACTTCGTTTTAAATCATAAAATTAAGTTATTATATTTAATAATTAAATTATTAAATTTCTAAAATTTTAGTCTTTCAAAATTCATTTATTCACTTAATTTATTAAAACAGATGAAAATTCAACTTTCGCAGCATTTAGAAATTGCTACGGAAAGTTACATTCAAAACAGTTCAATTTAACAAAAGACAGCTTTTAAAAATGCTGTAATAGGGTTACATTAGTTTCGAATAAAACTTAGTTAAAGTCAACAATTATAGCATTTACAAAATGCTATAATAACCTTTAATTAAACTTAGCCATTTGGTTCATTATTATCAACTACAGTATTTACAAATGTTGTATTATCATTTACATTAGAATTAATAGCATTTCAGAAATGCAGTTAATTAACTTCAAGTATTCAATATCATTTCACAAACAATTATATTTTTATTTAAATCATTTTTAGCTTATAAAATCATATAATTTCACTTTTAAAACAATCATTCAAATACCCTTATATTCATGATTTTATAAAGTTAAATCTCCATTCAAAAATCAAAATTTAATAATAATTCACTTATTAAATTCCAACATTAAATTTTAAATACATTAAATTAAATTTAACTTAACATTTAAGTTTAAAATTTTCAAATATAACTTAATTTCATTTTTATTTACTTAACTTAAAATTCACTTTTAAGCCAAATTCACAAATTTCCAATTTTAGTTATATTTCCAAATTTCAACCTAAATATTCATTCATTTCGCATTTTAACTTTATTCAAAAATCATTAATATGTTATAAAATAATTTTGAATTCATTTAATTCAAAATATCATAAATTTATCATATTTTCATATTTAATTTAAATTCCATTTATCACCAATTCTAATTTCCAAAATAACTTACATTTCAGATTTTCTAACTTTACCATTTATTTATTTCACTTATAAATTTTCAGAAGATCAATAATGCTTTAGAAAAATCATTTTTTAATCAAATTTAAATCAAAATATTATAATATTTACATTTATAAAATAATTTAAAATTTTTAGAAAAACATATTTTAACAATGGGTCTGCATTTCATTTTCTAGCCTAGATGAAGTGATACGGGTAATATATCATTTCAACCCGTAATTTACAAAGAAAACCCGGGTTTGATCATTTCAAACCCGCAATCTGAAGTAAAAGAAAATAATTGAAAATCATTCAGGCCTATCATTTCAGCCCATAACGATTTTCTCCTATTCTAAAGTCCGTTCGGGTATGTATCATTTCAACCCATAGTGATTCTAGTCTACAGGGAACTTGCAGTGTGATAAACTGATGAAAATAACAGAATAACATGAAATAACAGTAACATATGGTATAACAAGTGTAAATATAGGTGTGAACTTCATATGAATAAAATATAGCAGTTATAACAGGATGATATGCATTTACAGATTCAGGTGATGGCAGTTTATCACTATATAAGTACATATTAGTTTGGTGAGATTTACTCACCTGTTTAAGCTGGAGATGACAACCAAAACACACGACAAGGAATCTTCGAAGGCACGACAACATGAATAAGATTTGAGATCGGGAGAGCCAAAGATTAATTTCCTTAAATATATCAAACAAAACAAATACAAACATGAATTACAAACCAAGATATTACAAAACAATGCTAGGAATAACTACACAATTCAAAGCTAGAACTTTTTCACTTGCATTCAACCTTGTATGCTTCAGCTATGGACTGGAAAGGCACTGTTATGGGATGGTTTTGAATCAGGTTTGGATCAGGTTTGGGTTCAATAGGGTCGGCCATAACATGGATATGAAGGAGATGAAGTGTATAGGCATGTATAACTCAAATCAAGGTAACCAAAGTAGAATTTCTATGCATAAATGTTTCGGCCCTAAGCATACATAGGCACGGCCAGGCCTGGTAGGGTCATGTACTGATATGGAAGGGGTCTCAGGTCAGCAAGTGGCTGGTGGTGATGATGCAAAAGTCGGCCAAGGTGATGTGGTGGAGTGGTGAAGGTAAAGGAGCTTGGCAATGCATGTTTAGGTGGAGTTTGCTCAAATATTTGGTGGATCTACATCATGGATGGTCACGGCTATGGATGGACAGTGGGCTGGAGGGGATGGCAGCTGGTTTTGGTGGTGGTGGAGGTGGCTATGGTGGTGGAGGAGCAAGGGCTGAGCTACAAAGGTGAAGACAAGTGCAAAGAGATAAGGAAAACAAGAAGAATAAGCGAAAAAGAAGAAGAACTTTACCAAACTTTTGCTTCAGGAGTTCATGGCCAAAAATTTGGGATGAGAAACTTTTATTTTCGTGAAAAATGAAGAGAGAAGTGGCTGAAGCAATCAGAAAAGAATCGGCCAAAATAATGATGCATTGATTGAAAATAAAACGGCGGAATACAAAAGGACTTAGGCAAATAAATGGTCTCAAACTCTTCATATTTCCATAATTCCTTTTGCAATTTTTAAATAACTGAAAAATGCATATAAATTCAGATAAAAACACGAAAATTTATTAAATAAACCAAAATATATAAATAAATATTAATTATATATAATTAAATTAAGAAAATAGCAAAGAAAATGTAAACTAGGCTAGAAAATTTGAAAATAAATGAAATGAACTTTGGAAAAATTTTGTGTACTTGAATTTTTTTTATAAATAAAGATAAAGACACAAAAATAAAATGCATGCATAAAAATAAATAAATAAATTTTAATTAAATATAATTTAAATGAAGAAAATAGCAAAAAAAAAATGGAAACTAGCCTTTAAAAATAGAAAATATATGCAATAAATTTTGGAAAAATTATATTATCACTTTAAAATATCAAAAAACAAAAGTATACATAAAATAACATATTAACACATATTAAAATAAAATATAACAAAGAAAATATGATTTATATAATCTAAAATAGACAAAATTGCAAAATAAAACAAATTATACTCAAAATTGAAATGTGCATAACTTTCACAGTTTAAGTCCATTTTCAACGAAACAAAAAGCAGTATTCAAGTTGTTAAATATATTTTCATAATAAAAGATAAAATTTAGGAGTTTAAATATTTAAATTTGAAATTTAAAAGTCAAAGTTTGACCAGTTTGAACAGAAATTCATTTTCAGTAAAATATCCAATTTATACCTGTTTGAAATTATAATTCACATAATAATCAATACTTATATTTAAAAATGAAATGTTTGAAATGAAACAAGTTTTAAAAAAAATCAAAATGAAATAAAGTCAAAATTAAAATATACATAAAAGTCTAGGGTTGTTACACTCTCCCCCACTCAAATCTTTTCGTCCTCGAAAAGGAAGGAAGCGGAGAAACAACAAGAAAGAGCAATAGGTTGGAATGCATCCCCGAAAGAAGGTAGGGAAAAAGATAGCTAGGAGGTAAAGCAGGTTGAAAGACAAGGATGAACCATTATACATTTAAATTAATTTTTTTTTTAGTATGATGAATAGTCATTTGATTCAAATCTGATGGTTCAAAGTAAACAATATTTAAAACATTTTAAATTTTTAGAAGGGAAAATAACTGATCAGAATATTCTTTATATAGTACTTTATCAAAATACTTTTAAAACTCGATGTCTTAACAAGTTTACTTTCGTTCCTGCAGACTCTGGCTATGCGTTGATCAGACGCAAAGCTAGAATTCTCCAGGTACTTGGTAGACTTGTTTTAACACCTAGTGAAAATAATGAAAACACTTTTAAAAACAGACATGGAAAGTACAATCCAAACAAATCAACCAAACCGAAACAGTTGTCTAACCATGGATCGCAGATACACAATGGTTACGCCTGGATCCCCTAGGAAACAATCCGTATCCGTAAGCTTTCTCAGCCCTGCGAGTTACGCCATGATGACGAGTAGAATGCAGGATACACAATGGTTACGCCTGGATCCCCCAGGAAACAATCCGTACCCCCAGGCCAACTCAGCCAGGCATTTGCGCTACTAATGCGACCTACATAGAGTGTAGGATACACAATGGTTACGCCTGGATCCCCTAGGAAACAATCCGTACCCCCAGGCCAGCTCAGCCAGGCAGTTGCGCTATGTAGTCGCGATCATAAGACCATGGAGATCGCCATGGAATTCGATGGACACTCGAGTATCATATACGGAAAACCCAAATCAAAGAGAGAGAATAATATCGATAGAATGAATCCACAGTGTGGCCACAAAGCGGATATCAATCAGAAGGCACTTTCCATATCTTTACTTCGAAAATACGTATCATATAGTACCTTTCAAAATCACTTTCAAATATCATACTTATATAAAGTCCATTTTATATAAGATTTCAAATCAAATCAAATACTTTTCAAAATATTAGTATATCAAATCACACTTATATGGATTTTGATTATATAACATTTCATTTTACAAATTGAGTACCTTTTCAATTCAACATTTCCAATTCAACAGTTTACTTATACAAATCAATTTATATACGTTCGATAACTCCCAAATCAAGTATTTAGTAAATCAAGGTTCTCAATTTCAAACTATTTCAATATCAATTCAGCTTCAAAATCATATATGATTTCACCAAATCATTTCTTCCAAATTACATATATTCAGTTTCAAAGTTTCTTAAAACAATAGATTTAGAAAATAATCCAAATTTCCAAATCTACAAAATTTAGGTCAAATAAATTCATTTCCATTTCAAACATGTATTCACTTCAAAAATCATAATACTTTCAAAGTTATAAATCTTTCGAAACCAAATACTTGAAATCATTTCACTTTGAAAATCATAACATTTGAAATCATAAAACACTCCCTTGATTCTTTACATTTCACAAATTTATTCAATTAAACTTAAATCTAAAATTTTCAAATTTTAATTCAATTCAAACCATCAGTTCAATTCACTTAATATTTTTTATAGATTTGATCCACAAAATAAATTATTCAGTCTTAAATATATTTCAAGGCTTAAATATTCCATATTTCAAGACTAAATTTTATAATTTCGTATATCTCAAATTTTACTTCATTATTACTTAGTGTTGAAATATTTATTTCATAAATCCATTGTTTTTAAATAAACTCAAATTACAGGTAAACCAAATATCCTTTCATACTAATACAAGCTTCAATTATTGATTTACCAAAATCAATGGTTTTCAAAATCATTTTATACTTACGTAAAGTTTATCTTATATAAGGATCAAAATTTTCAAAAAAATAATTTCACTGCATGAAAAGCCATATGGGATTGAACATCTTTGCTTACTAAAAGATTTTTAATTAAGAATAGTTTTGTATATAAAATAGTTTGTATGAAAAATAGAATAAAACAGTTAGTTTAAGAAGAATAAAAGAAAAATGGTTTTGAAAAATGGTTTTAAATTTGATAGTAGTTTTTCATAAAAGAAAAATTCCAATTAAATTACAAAGATATCCAACCCAACAACTTTCAATTTCAGCGTCAAGTATACCAATGATATTAGGATATAAGATGTACATATGTCATCATTTCGCAGCATTACATTCGATCGCTCGCTCGATCACACAAGTTCGCTTTCGAACTAGTATTGTCCATTCGACTTCCCTAATGCGGACTTCGATATGGTTTCTCGACTAGAAGCCATCAGTCTCCTTGCATAGCCATATACTATGATAGAGAATTCTAGATCAAGCCCAAAATCCATATCAAATATTCGCCATCAAGAATCAAATGAAAAATCCTAATACAAAATGGTGTAATTCACCTCGAACTTGTGTACTCAAACTTGGATCAAATTAATTATGCGAATAAAACAACATACGTACAACTTATGTATCTATTCCAACTTGTTAAATAAATAGTTTCATAAAGATATTACTAAGTTAAAACATTTAAAACCAAATTTTTCTCAAACATTTGAAGACTAATTTTTTTTATCCAAAACATGTCAAAACTAAATTTCATATTAGTATAATTCAAAATAATCTTATTTATTTACTTAACAAAACAGTTTCAACTTATACAAATCATATTATTTCATACTTGAAACATACAAACTAAACTTATATTCTTTATCAAATACCTTATACCTTTCAAAATTTCTTAGCTTTGAAAAGTTAACCTTGATTTGGAAGTGCTCGACCCTTCAAAATAGTTGAAGAAATCATATTTTCAATCCAAGAGTTGGAACACTAAATCAGTAAATCAATTTCAAAAGTTAGGTTTCAAAATCTGAAACTCGAGGACTAAACACCGGCTTACTTTAAATCTTTTCAAATATATGTACAGACCGATCTTTCGAATATCAAACCATACTTCGAAATATGAAATCAAAATTGGTTTCACAAAATCACTCGCATAGCAAAGCTACTAGAGTGGCCTCTCCCTCACTCAGAAACTCGAAAATCAATGTCGATGATGCATGCATTCATCATCGAAATTATTTTCCAGCGACATAAGTGAGTTCTGGACTTCAATTAACTTTGAAAAACTTCTTTTAAATTCCTTCGAAATCATTGAAATTCATCTAAATACATTTGAAACATTTCTTATTTGAATATATATATATATATATATATATCTTTAAATCATATTATTATTATATATTTTCCAAAATCTTAAAACCGATTTCAAAACACCGGAATTCGATTCCTCGAAATTCAAATTCAAAACCCTTCAGTTATAAATCATTTTTGTATAAATCAAGTTCTTATAAAATTTTCAAAATTTCTAATCCTTTCGAAATTTCAAATTTTCATTTTTGAAAGGTATATAATCCTTATCAAAAACATTTCACCTTTATATATAAAAATATAGCCATCCTTAATAATTTCGATGTATGCACAATATCAAAATACAACCAAACACAAATTTCCAAAGGATGATTCAAGGAAGGATTTCAAACAAACAAAGATTCAAAATTAGAGGAACTCTAATCAAATAGAATTCTAGTTCGAAGATAAACTCAAACGAAGATGAGATAATTTAATTACCAAATAGAGGATAGATAAGCCTATATAAATCGCGGGCGAACTTAACCGGTCGAGACTTTAGGAATATAATCAATACAGAAATCTAAGGCAAATCGACCTTCGATCGCTAGTGATAGAATCTGGGTAGAGCAGGAGATAGATAGCATCGACATCCGAGGATATAAAAATCTTCAGTGAATCAATGCTAATTGTAAAGGAGTTTCACCCCTTTACGAATCATTCAAAGATTTACGGAATCACTGCTCTTTAGAGAAGTCATTCCAAAGTAGAGTTATGGAATGCTCCAAAATTAAAAGGAAAAATGGGGAAAACAAGACTGTATTCCAGAACAAGTGGGAGTGTTCCAAAGTTCAAGAAATCCTAGTCGATAAGAATCTTAACCAAGATATTTCTAACAAGGTGGATATCGAAGAGATGAAGTTTAGAAAATCTTGATTTCAAAATAAGAACATTTTTATACCAAAATAACCTTTGAAAATCCTTTAAAAATCATTTGAAAATATTTTATACTTCGAAAATACGTTCTCTCACAAAGAAAGGATTCTGAGATTGATTTCACTCATTCTAGGGTATTTCTATCCTAACTCTAATGAGTTTTTGCTCCGCAGGCTAAGGTTTGCCTAAAACCAAAGCTCTGATACCAACTGTAACAACCCGATATTTTCAGCCATTCGCATCCGCACATGTCGGACTTGAATTGCTCAAAATACCACGTTGTAAATAAATTTGGAGCAAATGAAATACAATCACAGAATCACAGACACAGAAATATCAGAATAACTCGCAGCGGAAATAAAAATACCATAGTAGTTCATGAAGCTACTATAACAAACTCTCAAAACATAATACATAATATTAGTCTGAGAACATATACAATAGAATCACAAATACATAGAAGTTATAAATACCAGAGCTGAAATGGAACAACTGAAACTGAAAGGAAATAGATAACTAGACAAGCAAAATCTCCAGCGGTTCCTAGCTCCAGAAAAGAAATCCAAAGCTAAGCTGTAAATACTCAGGCTAACCCGAGCGTAAAGTAAAACATAAAACACTCGAGTCAGGACAATATATACTTATATAATGTAAACCAACTTAAGTGAACTGTAGTAGAAATGCACAATAACTTAAAGGATGCTTGGGATCGCCCATCCTTTAAGAATCAGTTAAACTATAAATTAATTACATCATGTGGTTAAAAATTTCAAAATGGTATTTATACTTCAAAATCAAATATAATTTCAAAATTCAATATCATTCAAAATATCATATCTTCCAAACCACATTCATTTTTATTTAGTTTAAATACCATTACAAAACACATTCCAAAATAGTTTATATTTCGAAACAAATTACTTCATTTTAAATCATAAAATTAAGTTATTATATTTAATAATAAAATTATTAAATTTTCAAAATTTTAGTCTTTCAAAATTCATTTATTCACTTAATTTATTAAAACATATGAAAATTCAACTTTCGCAGCATTTAGAAATTGCTACGGAAAGTTATAATCAAAACAGTTCAATTTAACAAAAGATAGCTTTTAAAAATGCTGTAATAGGGTTACTGTAACGACCCGTAAATTTTCGATAATTAAAATAACTAATTTAATAATTTTTCGTGATTTAATGTTAGAAAAGATTTTGTAATTCGTTTGAAATAATAATAACTGGAATGAATTGCAAAAATAACTATCCAAGTGATGAAAAATAAAAGCTATTTATTGAATGCCTTTGCAATCAATAGTTGAATAGGATAATAAATGTTGAATTCATTAGGTATAATAGAGTAATTGATTGATAAGAAAATCTATTTAAATCGAATATTGAATATTGAACAGGTAAATTGTTTAAATTAAATATTTAAAACTTATTGAATAATTGAATAACCGAAAAATGAAATTAGTGTTCTAAATTGTGAATTGGTTTTAAGGGTTGGATCTTATAAGTTCGGTTTCAATATTTCAAAAGATAATGAATTATTGGATAAGCGAGATTGTTAAATTAAATACTTGGGAATTATTATTGAATAATTTAATAACGGGAATTGAATAACCGTATAATGGAAATAGTTGTTCCATAATTCTAATTCGTTTCAAAAGTTAAATTTTTAAGTTCGTTTTGAATATTTCAAAGGATGGTGATTTAAGTATAATCAAATATGTTAAATTTAATATTAAAAAGGTTTGAATAATTAAATTTCGAAGTTGATATGATTAATATGATATTGAAATTTAATATACGAAAATAGAGTGAATAATTTAAATTTGATTTAATATGATTCAAATTGGTTCCCTAAGTGAATGTAAGTTATATTGGGATTATAATAGAGTTAATAAGATTTTAAAATTGGAATTTATTGGATAATTGAATAACGGGTTTAATATGATTAAAAATGATTTGTAAAATTTATTTTATCATACTAAAGTAAGAATGATGTTGTAGAACTTTTAAAATCGAATTAAAAGTAAATTTGTGAAAATTGAATATTTTAATATTTAATTATCGACTGGAAAATAGCCAATTTTTGAACAGTCTCAGAATTGGACGAAACTAGTTCCATTGGATCCGTAATAGTTAGTTATTATCGGATTTCAATTTTTGTAGCAATCAGAGTTGTCGTTCGACCGTGGCAGCTCGAAACGCATCGAAATTGTTTTAATATTAATTTAACGAGTTAAAATAGTCATTTTTCAAACAGTCTCGGATTTCGTCGAAACCAGTTTCATCGGATCCGTAATGTGATATTATTGTAAGATTTCAAATTTCGTGTCAATTGGATTTACCGTTTGTCCGGGGCGAGCCAAAACGCCTAGAAATTCGTTTAATCGGTTTAATTTAAATTTGATTGGTTATTTTCCGTAACTCGCACAGATGATCGAATTAGCTTCCGAAACCTGTTCCATTGTGTCCGGAACACGGGATAAACCCTAGGAACGTCAGTTACCGTGCGTAAATCGGAGTTCGGGAATCCCGGACGAATAGTATTTGTCGTTTCCTATAAATAGCCTTTTTCCACAAAATAAAAAAAAAGTGAGAATCCCTAGTTAATGGCCGGCCGCCTCTTATACCATCAATGGCCGAAATACATCTTCCTTCCCCCTCCAATTTCTTCCAATCCGTCATCCTATACCAAAAACTCCCAACTAGAAAAACGTAGGGAGCATCGATATCTCTCTATCCAACGGTTATGATCGGGAAAGAAGCGGTGGATCGTCGGCAATCCTTGCTCAAAGGTGCCGCGTTCATGCACGAAATTAAAGAGCAAGGGGCGACCGGGCGGCACGTGGCTTCGGCCGAAGGTAGTGCTCGTGTGGGCGCTTCAAACCATGGTGGCCGATCATCGTATCGCCCAGCGTGGGTCGAGCGGCTATTAGGGTTTAGTGGACGTTTTGGGTTCGGCTTCACTTTGCGCAAACGAAGATGGAAGAAAGGGGTTTGGGCGGCCACGATCGTGGATTTGTTGAATGTGCGGCCGGATATGTTTTAGGGTAAATATAAAAGAGATTAGTTAAAGTTAATTTTATTTAAATCGTATAAACTTTGTAATAGCGTAACTTATTCATACGAGGTCGGATTCGGACGAAACTTTTTGCGTTGGAATCGTATGGACGAGCACTACGCTATGGAGTTGGATTGAAACCGTTTGGAGCTCATCAAAATTTTGGGTTAAATCGAACGTCGTTCGATTTGATTTAAAATCGTAAAAAATCAAGGTGAGTGTTTTATAACGCTCACAACGTACTAAATATCTTTATGCTAGTTAAATTTGATATTATGAAGTGTTATGAATTTATTTGTCGTTGTTTGATAAAAATTTAATTGTCATATAGCTTGTCATTTGAATTAACCATTGAAAAAATTAAACTGACAGTTAAATTGAAGTTAAAATTGAATGGCGATTAAATTACCTGACATTGATAACTATGAACTGCCATGAATTGTATTGTTTATTGGATGATGTATTTTGATGGATGCTATTGGTTGATAATTGAATGTTTGGATGTTTATTTGCTTACATATATCCTGTTATGCATACATATGATATTGTGATTTAATTTAAGAAATATATACTCATCCCTAACATTTAATTGAAATAAATAATTACTTGGCCATAGGATAGAAAATTATATACGGACACCGAATTGGCTAAATTTAAAAAAAAAATTTAAATCGTCGATTTGAAATTTATTTAAATGTTTGATTTAGAAGTTATAAATAGAAATCAATTTATAGAAATCGAATTTATCGTAAAATTGAGTTTGGAATGTTGAAATAGATTTTGGTTAAAAGAAATTGTTAAATGATTTAAGTTGAGACTTTGAAATTTAAAATTTGGTTATGATTGAATTTCGAAAATTTATTCGTTTTAAAAGATTGAACCTTAATTCGAGCTTTGAACATTTCTAAGTAAAAGTGATATAAAAATGATATTTTGAAATTGAATCATATTTGAAATTTGGATTTAGATTTGAATATTGACGCATAATTGTGTTAAGTGGTATAAATTGGTATTTTAAAAATCAAGCTAAAAATCGATACATACTGAAATTGAATAAGTTGAAGGTGAATGTAAAATCGAATTAATTTGAAGTCGAAGTTGACGTTGAATTGAATTGAAATCGAAATCGGTGGAATGGAAATTGAAATTGATTTGAATTGAGAAGTTATAATTGAAATGGATTGATTTTGAAGCTGTTTTTTTTTTCCAAATTACTCGGTTATATAAACCATTTTGAATACTTAAACTATTTAATCTATTTTAAATCTACTTAACCCAATTTAAATTATTTTAAACCAAATTTATCTATTTCAAATCCATTTTAAGATTTTAAAGTATTTTAACTATTTTAATTATTTAAAACTACTTTTAAGCTACTTAAAACTATTTTCTAAAATCCTAAACTGGTCAATAAGGTGAAATGTGTATATTTAAATCTTGAATTTAAATACGAATTGAGTTAAATGAAGTTGCAACCTAAATTGAAATTCGAAATGATTTTGAAATCGAAATGAGATATTGATGCGAAAAATGATTTTTGAAACGGAATCCTACATTTGAATAGATACGATGATATTTGAAATGGACTTGATTTTTGAAGCGAATATGATATTTTGATATCAATAATGAATCGATTTGAAATATTAAAGAGCCAACGGTGTAATAATACGTAGTTATTAAAGAGACCGGGATCGGATATGGACATACTCTCTATCGATACCGAACACCACTTTAATAACTATTATACGCGGAGTGTTGATCCAGAATGAAGTGGATGGTTTGGTGAACGCGTTGACTGAAGAAAGAGAACGATATTGGATGACCCCTGACATGACTAAAACAGGAGCCACGCCGGGCCATTGAGGTTCGCCACCTCTAGCGGACACGCTTCTTCGATACCATTTCTATTACATTTGTGATTCGATTTGGGTGCACCCCTTGATTTGGGAGTGTTGTTTCGCGGTGTTGGGGTAGCTGCTGGCTATGCCCAACATCAGTCCGGATCACGCAACTACTAGTATCCTAGTTGGTATCGCCTCATGTACCTTGTCATACTGATTATCCTATTCGCGACCACTACGTTTTGATTTGTACCTTGAGTATATGGATTGCCCTCTGGTGACTTCCGATTTTGGGGAAACTACGGTCTTGTATATGCTTTTGGGAATATAAAATGTGTTAAGGGGGATTATGGTAACGCCTTAACGCTATTTTGATACTTTATATTACTGATAGGCATTATCTACTTAGCGTATATTACTACATAGTAGATAGTTTCACGGATCCTTGAGAGATGGAAAATCCCGTAACATCTTTTGAGTTATTGCACGCACGTAGACACTGTATATGAGATGTCAAACCCCGTAAACATCTTTGACGCCGTTACACTCATATTTATTTACGATTGATTTAACTTTCATAAGGATATTTTAGTCCTGACTTGAGTGTTTTGTCTTTTCATTACGCTCGGGTCAGTCCTGAGTTTTTCAGATTTTTGAAGATCTATTCTGGAGGATGAAGACGAAGATTTGGTATACTATTACTATTATTACCCTTGCATCATGCTATCTGCTGCATTATTTTAATTATTCTGTTTTATATGTATAAACTCTGATAAATGTTGTATAAATAATTGTCAAAGTATAGTAGACAGCTTCATGAACTGTTTATTTGACTATTATATTTTATCGTTCCGCTGCGAGATTCTGTGTTGTTTCATTTTCTTTATTTCTCTTTCTTTTCTTTTCTTATTTACCCCAATAACTATCTGCCCTTTTGAATGGTTTGGAATCGACATGTGTATTTGATTGTCTATTTAAACTGTCCAAAAAGGCAGGTCGTTACAGTTGGTATCAAAGCTTTGGTTTAGCGATAAACCTTGGCTCTAGTGGGGAATAGCTCATTGAAATAGAGGTAAACTATATGAATGAGTTGAGTGTATATGAGAGAGCGTATTTGTTAGTGATATAGAATGTTTTATATTGTGTCGGTTGATTTGTTGAGTGGCTTATGGATTCTGGTCAATACGAGTATTTAACATCATTGACAGGGATCTCTAAACACTTAAACAGAACAACTCGACATAGTATTGTTTGAAATTGGGTAAATGAAATAATTTTGCCCTAATTATATTTTGTATATAAATAATTTATTTCAAAATTTATTGTGGTCAATCTAGCTTATTTGGTTGTTGGAAATGAAATATTGGCTATTAACATTAATCTGATATTGTAATTTAAATAAATAAGGTGAATTACAAAAGGAAAATGATAAAACACTTGTGGAATGTTTTAAGAAAGAAAATCCTATAAGAATGTTTTATAAAGGTGACTTATAAATTAAAATAGATTTAAATTGGAAAACATTGAATTAAGACCCGGAGATCTTGAAAATGGTTACAAAGTTTTGAAGAAATATATTGTAATATTAGTTGGAAAATATTTGTGAGAAATATTTTGAAAGGGTTTAAAGAAACGAATCAATTCAGTACTCCTCTCTTATGTCGCTGGAAAATAATTTCGGTGATGACTGTGCAGCATCATCGACGTTCATTTTCGAGTCTCAAAGTAGGGGAGACTTCTAAGAAGCTTTGCTTATCTTCAAAATTATTTTGGGTAAATGGGTTTTGGTTTAAACTCCAAAGGTATGATTTAATATATTAAAGATATAAGTATATATGTTTATTTCCAATGATTTGAAAAGAACCGGGCATTTAAATTTCTAAGTTCTGTTAAATAGTAATTTTCAAATTATTTGAATGAAATGTGAATAACCAAAATTTATAAAATAAGAGGATTAAGATATCTAAGCTTATGTTTTGGGAAAACTTTAAAGTTGAAAGGTAAAGAGGATTTAAACAAATTAAATTTGTGAACATTCTAATTAAGTAAAATGAAATTCTATAAATTTGTATAATACCAAAAATTACATTCTGATAACATATAACAAGACTTACCAAATGCTAAAAGTTAAAATGATGTTTCGGATATGTAATGAGATATTGTATAGATAAACAGAACTTGAAAGTAATTGAAATATACAAGTAAGGAAAACTCAAAAAGGAATTAAAATGTATATAAATGGAAAATTTGGTTGTGATAAAAATTATAAAAACTTAAATATAACATGAAATGATGAATGGATAAATGGAACAAGTAAGTGAACTTAAGAAAGAAGATAAATGAATTGTATAATATCTTTTGTAAATTGGTTATAGAAAATAAATATAAATTGCATAGAAAAAATAATAATTGAATTTGTAACCTTTAAGATAACTGTAAGCTAAGAAAAAGTCATTTATGAGAGGTTAGACTTTTATAGGATGATTAATAAACTAAAATTATTAATCATCCTATAAAAGTCTAACCTCTCACAAATAAATTCGTTATTAACTGAAATTATGAAAATGAAATAAAAGAAAACAAAGGAATTTCTTATAGCTAAGAATCAATTGGAAAATGAAATTGAATTTAATTAAATTACAAAGAATGATTAAAATGAACTTGAGTACGTAAATTCTATGATATAATGTTTGAGAAAAGATGATGTTAAGGAATATGCTATGTAAAGAAATGAATATACTAACTGAATAATGGACTGTGAGTAATTAAGTGGGAAAAAAATAGAAGTCAATAAAATAATTTAGTATAGATAAATTGGATAGAAATCTATTCTGGAGGATGAAGACGAAGATTTGGTATACTATTACTATTATTACCCTTGCATCATGCTATCTGCTGCATTATTTTAATTTTTCTGTTGTATATGTATAAACTTTGATAAATGTTGTATAAATAATTGTCAAAGTATAGTAGACAGCTTCATGAACTGTTTATTTGACTATTATATTTTATCGTTCCGCTGCGAGATTCTGTGTTGTTTCATTTTCTTTATTTCTCTTTCTTTTCTTTTCTTATTTACCCCAATAACTATTTGCCCTTTTGAATGGTTTGGAATCGACATGTGTATTTGATCGTCTATTTAAACTGCCCAAAAAGGCAGGTCGTTACAGTTGGGAGGTAATACGTGAGATTGTACGTATATTATTTTATTTGCATAACGATTTGATCCAAATTCGAGCACAAAATTTCGAGATGATTTATATTGATCCAAGTTAGGATTTTCACTCGATTTTCGACGGCGAACCCTGGATATGGATTTTTAATTTGATTCTGGAATTCTCTATCATAGTATATGGCTATGCAAGGAGAGTAACAGTTTCCAATCAAGGAACCAAATTTGAGTCCGCACTAGAGAGTTGTGTGAACGATACTAGTTTGGAAGTGAAATTGTGTGATCGAATAAGCGATTAGATTTGATATTGCTCACGGATGATATATGTACGGCTTACGACTTAATTAAAGATAATATTGGAAATATATGATGCCAAATATAAAATGATTCTTTTAAAATTATATAACAGCATATATATATATATATATATATATATATATATATATATATATATATAAAAGAGATAAACCAAATTGAATGTAAAATTAAAATTTTGGTTATGTGGGGTATGATTTGGTTGTTATATGATTGTTAGTTGATTGTATATATAATTCATTAAGTGTTAATGAAATTGAAAGCTATAAGTTATTGAAATCAAATTGGAAGTTAAATGAATTTAAATAGAATTTAATTTGATTCAAATTGGAAGTGAACTAATGTAAATATAAATTAGTGAATTTTAACTAACTGAATTGAGAATGAATGTTAGTAAGATCCAACGTTAATGAACCAACTATGATTAAAATTGAAATCCAAGTCAATAAATATTAATGAGAAGTGAATTTATATTAATTGGTTATGGATTTGTTGGATGATACTTGATTGATGGTTGCATTTGTTGTTTTGTTCATTTGCTATGTTGGCACATGTAGTTGTTATGTTGCTATATGATGTATATTGATACTATTTTCATATATGCATGATTCTCATTGTTTGTTGAGTGTTTAGTAGGTGCGGATTGCGCTTGCTTTGCATTTGGAGCTCGCTTTCGCGCTATATTAGTCGTATATGCTCGCTAATAAAATAGAAGGTACATGTTTATTTTGTCATTGGATTTGGTGATTTTTGGATGAGCCACTTGGCTTTTGTTTTTCTTTTGTTGGTTTGGGGCCCGTAGAGGCATTTTGTAGTTGTACCGATCGAGCCGCGCAAAGGAGACTCTGTCGAAATTTTCCGTAAAATCCGGGTGCTAGAAAAATTTTCAAGTTTTAAAATTTTTATAACTTGTTTTGATAACTAACTTTTAAAGTTAGAAAGGCGTTTGGAATAACTTAGTAAAAGTGTAGTAATGACTTTATAAGTGGAATTACATTGTTTTATAAGTTGGTAACTTTGAGATAAATATACCTAAGGTTGAATTCTATACTTAGTTCCTTTTCCCTTCTCTTTCCTTTTCGGGGACGAAAAGTTTTGAGTGGGGTAGAATGTAACGACCCATAAATTATCGATAATTAAAATAACTAATTTAATAAGTTTTCGTGATTTAATGTTAGAAAAATTTTTGTAATTCGTTTGAAATAATAATAACTGGAATGAATTGCAAAAATAACTATCCAAGTGATGAAAAATAAAAGCTATTTATTGAATGCCTTTGCAATCAATAGTTGAATAGGATAATAAATGTTGAATTCATTAGGTATAATAGAGTAATTGATTGATAAGAAAATCTATTTAAAATCAAATATTGAATATTGAACAGGTAAATTGTTTAAATTAAATATTTAAAACTTATTGAATAATTGAATAACCGAAAAATGAAATTAGTGTTCTAAATTGTGAATTAGTTTTAAGGGTTGGATCTTATAAGTTCGATTTCAATATTTCAAAAGATAATGAATTATTGGATAAGCGAAATTGTTAAATTAAATACTTGGGAATTATTGAATAATTTAATAACGGGAATTGAATAACCGTATAATGGAAATAGTTGTTCCATAATTCTAATTCGTTTCAAAAGTTAAATTTTTAAGTTCGTTTTGAATATTTCAAAGGATGGTGATTTAAGTATAATCAAATTTGTTAAATTTAATATTACAAAGGTTTGAATAATTAAATTCCGAAGTTGATATGATTAATATGATATTGACATTTAATATATGAAAAAAGAGTGAATAATTTAAATTTGATTTAATATGATTCAAATTGGTTTCCTAAGTGAATGTAAGTTATATTGGGATTATAATAGAGTTAATAAGATTTTAAAATTGGAATTCATTGGATAATTGAATAACGGGTTTAATATGATTAAAAATGATTTGTAAAATTTATTTTATCATACTAAAGTAAGAATGATGTTGTAGAACTTTTAAAATCGAATTAAAAGTAAATTTGTGAAAATTGAATATTTTAATATTTAATTATCGACTGGAAAATAGCCAATTTTTGAACAGTCTCAGAATTGGACAAAACTAGTCCATTAGATCCGTAATAGTTAGTTATTATCGTATTTCAATTTTTGTAGCAATGGGAGTTGTCGTTTGACCGTGGCAGCTCGAAACGCATCGAAATTGTTTTAATATTAATTTAACGAGTTAAAATAGTCATTTTTCAAACAGTCTCGGATTTCAACGAAACTAGTTTCATCGGATCCGTAATGTGATATTACTATAAGATTTCAAATTTCGTGTCAATTGGATTTACCGTTTATCCGGGGCGAGCCAAAACGCCTAGAAATTCGTTTAATCGGTTTAATTTAAATTTGATCAGTTATTTTCCGTAACTCGCACAGATGATCGAATTAGCTTTCAAAACTTGTTCCATTGTGTCCGGAACGCGGGATAAACCCTAGGAACGTCAGTTACTGCGCGTAAATCGGAGTTCGGGAATCCCGGACGAATAGTATTTGTCGTTTCCTATAAATAGCCTTTTTCCACAAAAAAAAAAAAAAAAAAAAAGTGAGAAACCCTAGTTAATGGCCGGCCGCCTCTTATACCATCAATGGCCGAAATACATCTTCCTTCCCCCTCCAATTTCTTCCAATCCGTCATCCTATACCAAAAACTCCCAACTAGAAAAACGTAGAGAGCATCGATATCTCTCTATCCAACGGTTATGATCGGGAAAGAAGCGGTGGATCGTCGGCAATCCTTGCTCAAAGGTGCCGCGTTCGTGCACGAAATTCAAGAGCAAGGGGCGACCGGGCGGCACGTGGCTTCGGCCGAAGGTGTGCTCGTGTGGGCGCTTCAAACCATGGTGGCCGATCATCGTATCGTCAAGCGTGGGTCGAGCGGCTATTAGGGTTTAGTGGACGTTTTGGGTTCGGCTTCACTGTGTGCGAACGAAGATGGAAGAAAGGGGTTTGGGCGGCCACGATCGTGGATTTGCTGAATGTGCGGCCGGATATGTTTTAGGGTAAATATAAAAGAGATTAGTTAAAGTTAATTTTATTTAAATCGTATAAACTTTGTAATAGCGTAACTTATTCATTCGAGGTCGGATTCGGACGGAACTTTTTGCGTTGGAATCATATGGACGAGCACTACGCTATGGAGTTGGATTTGAAGAGTTTGGAGCTCATCAAAATTTTGGGTTAAATCGAACGTCGTTCGATTTGATTTAAAATCGTAAAAAATCAAGGTGAGTGTTTTATAACGCTCACAACGTACTAAATATCTTTATGCTAGTTAAATTTGATATTATGAAGTGTTATGATTTTATTTGTCGTTGTTTGATAAAAATTTAATTGTCATATAGCTTGTCGTTTGAATTAACCGTTGAAAAAATTAAATTGACAGTTAAATTGAAATTAAAATTGAATGGCAATTAAATTACCTGACATTGATAACTATGAAACTGCCATGAATTGTATTGTTTATTGGATGATGTATTTTGATGGATGCTATTGGTTGATAATTGAATGTTTGGATGTTTATTTGCTTAAATATATCCTGTTATGCATACATATGATACTGTGATTTAATTTAAGAAATATATACTCATCCCTGACATTTAATTGAAATAAATAATTACTTGGCCATAGGATAGAAAATTATATACGGACACCGAATTGGCTAAATTAATATAAAAAAAATTAAATCGTCAATTTGAAATTTATTTAAATGTTTGATTTAGAAGTTATAAATAGAAATCAATTTATAGAAATCGAATTTATCGGAAAATTGAGTTTGGAATGTTGAAATAGATTTTGGTTAAAAGAAATTGTTAAATGGTTTAAGTTGAGACTTTGAAATTTAAAATTTGGTTATGATGGAATTTCGAAAATTTATTCGTTTTAAAAAATTGAACCTTAATTCGAAATTTGAACATTTCTAAGTAAAAGTGATATAAAAATGATATTTTGAAATTGAGTTTGAAATTGAATCATATTTGAAATTTGGATTTAGATTTGAATATTGACGCATAATTGTGTTAAGTGGTATAAATTGGTATTTTAAATATCAAGCTAAAAATCGATACATATTGAAATTGAATAAGTTGAAGGTGAATGTAAAATCGAATTAATTTGAAGTCAAAGTTGACGTTGAATTGAATTGAAATTGAAATTGAAATCGGTAGAATGGAAATTGAAATTGATTTGAATTGAGAAGTTATAATTGAAATGGATTGATTTTGAAGCTGTTTTATTTTGTTTTCCAAATTACTCGGTTATGTAAACCATTTTGAATACTTAAACTATTTAATCTATTTTAAATCTACTTAACCCAATTTAAATTATTTTAAACTAAATTTATCTATTTCAAATCCATTTTAAGATTTTAAAGTATTTTAACTATTTTAATTATTTAAAACTACTTTTAAGCTACTTAAAACTATTTTCTAAAATCCTAAACTGGTCAATAAGGTGAAATGTGTATATTTAAATCTTGAATTTAAATACGAATTGAGTTAAATGAAGTTGCAACCTAAATTGAAATTCGAAATGATTTTGAAATCGAAATGAGATTTGATGCGAAAAATGATTTTTGAAACGGAATCCTACATTTGAATAGATACGATGATATTTGAAATGGTCAGGATTTTTGAAGCGAATATGATATTTTGATATCAATTATGAATCGATTTGAAATATAAAAGAGCCAACGTTGTAATAATACGTAGTTATTAAAGAGACCGGGATCGGATTTGGACATACTCTCTGTCGATACCGAACACCACTTTAATAACTATTATACGCGGAGCGTTGATCCAGAATGAAGTGGATGGTTTGGTGAACGCGTTGACTGAAGAAAGAGAACGATATTGGATGACCCCTGACATGACTAAAACAGGAGCCGCGCCGGGCCATTGAGGTTCGCCACCTCTAGCGGACACGCTTCTTCGATACCATTTCTATTACATTTGGGATTCGATATGGGTGCACCCCTTGATTTGGGAGTGTTGTTTCGCGGTGTTGGGGTAGCTGCTGGCTATGCCTAACATCAATCCGGATCACGCAACTACTAGTATCCTAGTTGGTATCGCCTCATGTACCTTGTCATACTGATTATCCTATTCGTGACCACTACATTTTGATTTGTACCTTGAGTATATGGATTGCCCTCTGGTGACTTCCGGTTTTGGGGAAACTACGGTCTTGTATATGCTTTTGGGAATATAAAATGTGTTAAGAGGGATTATGGTAACGCCTTAACGCTATTTTGATACTTTATATTACTGATAGGCATTATCTACTTAGCGTATATTACTACATAGTAGATAGTTTCACGGATCCTTGAGAGATGGAAAATCCCGTAACATCTTTTGAGTTATTGCACGCACGTAGACACTGGATATGAGATGTCAAACCCCGTAAACGTCTTTGACGCCGTTACACTCATATTTATTTACGATTGATTTAACTTTCATAAGGATATTTTAGTCCTGACTCGAGTGTTTTGTCTTTTCATTACGCTCGGGTCAGTCCTGAGTTTTTCAGATTTTTGAAGATCTATTCTGGAGGATGAAGACGAAGATTTGGTATACTATTACTATTATTACCCTTGCATTATGCTATCTACTGCATTATTTTAATTGTTCTGTTGTATATGTATAAACTCTGATAAATGTTGTATAAATAATTGTCAAAGTATAGTAGACAGCTTCATGAACTGTTTATTTGACTATTATATTTTATTGTTCCGCTGCGAGATTCTGTGTTGTTTCATTTTCTTTATTTCTCTTTCTTTTCTTTTCTTATTTACCCCATTAACTATCTGCCCTTTTGAATGGTTTAGAATCGACATGTGTATTTGATCGTCTATTTAAACTGTCCAAAAAGGCAGGTCGTTACAGTTACATTAGTTTCAAATAAAACTTAGTTAAAGTCAATAATTATAGCATTTACAAAATGCTATAATAACCTTTAATTAAACTTATCCATTTGGTTCATTATTATCAACTACAGCATTTACAAATGTTGTATTATCATTTACATTAGAATTAATAGCATTTCAGAAATGCAGTTAATTAACTTCAAGCATTCAATATCATTTCACAAACAATTATATTTTTATTTAAATCATTTTTAGCTTATAAAATCATATAATTTCACTTTTAAAACAGTCATTCAAATACCCTTATATTCATGATTTTATAAAGTTAAATCTCCATTCAAAAATCAAAATTTAATAATAATTCACTTATTAAATTCCAACATTAAATTTTAAATACATTAAATTAAATTTAACTTAACATTTAAGTTTAAAATTTTCAAATATAACTTAATTTCAATTTTATTTACTTAACTTAAAATTCACTTTTAAGCCAAATTCACAAATTTCCAATTTTAGTTATATTTCCAAATTTCAACCTAAATATTCATTCATTTCGCATTTTAACTTTATTCAAAAATCATTAATATATTATAAAATAATTTTAAATTCATTTAATTCAAAATATCATAAATTAATCATATTTTCATATTTAATTTAAATTCCATTTATCACCAAATTCTAATTTCCAAAATAACTTACATTTCAGATTTTCTAACTTTACCATTTATTTATTTCACTTATAAATTTTCAGAAAATCAATAATGCTTTACAAAAATCATTTTTAATCAAATTTAAATCAAAATATTATAATATTTACATTTCCAAAATAATTTAAATTTTTTAGAAAATCTTATTTTAACAATGGGTCTGCATTTCATTTTCTGGCCTAGATGAAGTGATACGGGTAATATATCATTTCAACCCGTAATTTATAAAGAAAACCCGGGTTTGATCATTTCAAACCCGCAATCCCAAGTAAAAGAAAATAATTGAAAATCATTCAGGCCTATCATTTCAGCGCATAACGATTTTCTCCTATTCTAAAGTCCGTTCGGGTATGTATCATTTCAACCCATAGTGATTCTAGTCTACAGGGAACTTGCAGTGTGATAAACTGATGAAAATAGCAGAATAACAGTAACATATGGTATAAAAAGTGTAAATATAGGTGTGAACTTCATATGAATAAAATATAGCAGTTATAACAGGATGATATGCATTTACAGATTCAGGTGATGGCAGTTTATCACTATATAAGTACATATTAGTCCGGTGAGATTTACTCACCTGTTTAAGCTGGAGATGACAACCAAAACACACGACAAGGAATCTTCGAAGGCACGACAACATGAATAAGATTTGAGATCGGGAGAGACAAAGATTAATTTCCTTAAATATATCAAACAAAACAAATACAAACATGAATTACAAACCAAGATATACAAAACAATGCTAGGAATAACTACACAATTCAAAGCTAGAACTTTTTCACTTGCATTCAACCTTGCATGCTTCAGCTATGGACTGGAAAGGTACTGTTATGGGATGGTTTTGAATCAGCTATGGATCAGGTTTGGGTTCAATAAGGTCGGCCATAACATGGATATGAAGGAGATGAAGTGTATAGGCATGTATAACTCAAATCAAGGTAACCAAAGTAGAATTTCTATGCATAAATGGTTCGGCCCTAAGCATACATAGGCACAGCCAGGCCTTGTAGGGTCATGTATTGATGTGGAAGTGGTCTCAGTTCAGCAAGTGGCTGGTAGTGATGATGCAAAGGTCGGCCAAGGTGATGTGGTGGAGTGGTGAAGGTAAAGGAGCTTGGCAATGCATGTTTAGGTGGAGTTTGCTCAAATATTTGGTGGATCTACATCATGGATGGCCACGGCTATGGATGGACAGTGGGCTGGAGGGGATGGCAGCTGGTTTTGGTGGTGGTGGAGGTGGGTATGGTGGTGGAGGAGCAAGGGATGAGCTACAAAGGTGAAGACAAGTGCAAAGAGATAAGGAAAACAAGAAGAATAAGCGAAAAAGAAGAAGAACTTTACCAAACTTTTGCTTCAGGAGTTCATGGCCGAAAATTTGGGATGAGAAACTTTTATTTTCGTGAAAAATGAAGAGAGAAGTGGCTGAAGCAATCATAAAAGAATCGGCCAAAATAATGATGCATTGATTGAAAATAAAACAGCGGAATACAAAAGGACTTAGGCAAATAAATGGTCTCAAACTCTTCATATTTCCATAATTCCTTTTGCAATTTTTAAATAACTTAAAAATGCTAAATAAACAAAAATATATAAATAAATGTTAATTATATATAATTAAATTAAGAAAATAGCAAAGAAAATGTAAACTAGGCTAGAAAATTTGAAAATAAATGAAATGAACTTTGGAAAATTTTGTGTACTTGAATTTTTTTTATAAATAAAGATAAAGACACAAAAATAAAATGCATGCATAAAAATAAATAAATAAATTTTAATTAAATATAATTTAAATGAAGAAAATAGCAAAAAAAATGGAAACTAAACTTTAAAAATAGAAAATATATGCAATAAATTTTGGAAAAATTATATTATCACTTTAAAATATCAAAAATCAAAAATATACATAAAATAACATATTAACACATATTAAAATAAAATATAACAATGAAAATATGATTTATATAATCTAAAATAGACAAAATTGCAAAATAAAACAAATTATACTCAAAATTGAAACGTGCATAACTTTCACAGTTTAAGTCCGTTTTCAACGAAACAAAAAGCAGTATTCAAGTTGTTAAATATATTTTCATAATAAAAGATAAAATTTAGGAGTTTAAAAATTTAAATTTGAAATCTAAAAGTCAAAGTTTGACTAGTTTGAACAGAAATTCGTCTTTCAGTAAAATATCCAATTTATATCTGTTTGAAATTATAATTCACATAATAATCAATACTTATATTTAAAAATGAAATGTTTGAAATGAAACAAGTTTTAAAAAAATTCAAAATGAAATAAAATCAAAATTGAAATATACATAAAAATCTAGGGTTGTTACATCGATCCTGCTCCGCCCAATCAAATCGCGACCAGTCGCCGCACATCTACTCGACCTCGAACACATGCCAGTGCCGTGCTCTGACGTCGCCACGTAGTCGCCGATAACCCTCGTGCCCAAAATCGCGATGGCCCTGCGAATCAACCCATCTCCTTACTTTCGACATCGAAGTCGATTTTGATTCCACTCTCAGATTGTCGCGCGATCAACATCATGATCCCCTTTTTTCTTTTTTTTCTTTTTTTTTATTTTTTTAATGATTTAGATTCAATAGGACGAGAGAGTAGCCATGAAATTTCTTCGTGAAGCTGTTGATTTGATTTTCGAACGAGAAAGGGGGTTCTCGTTCTTTTTTTTATATAAATATATACGGCTATGATTTTTCTTAAAATAGGAAGAAAACGAGTGTAAAATTTAATAGAGAAAGGTAAACATGTGTTGCTAAAGAGGATACGTGCGTGATTTTTTTTTTCTTTTTGTGAATATATACATACATATATATATATATATATATGTATGTATGTATGTATAATTCAAACAAATTCAAATTTAAATCGTCCACAATTCAAAACATCGATCTTCAATCGAGGCGTGCCGCTAGGCGTTCATAATGTTAAACCCCTATTTCAAACGCATTGGAAAAGGTTTTGAGTCCAAATTTGATCATATGGAGAAAATAGCCTTTTGGACCCATCTATTAAATTAAATTTCGATATAATTTTCAGCACGTTTTCAATCCGTACGGTCACATGACAACCCCAAATGCTACGAAAATTGAAATCCGATAATAATACAGTATTACGGATCCAATGGAACTCGTTTCGTCGAAATCTGAAACTATGTCTCGGAAGGCTATTTTTAAATTCAATTTAAACGATAAAATTTCAAACTGAACAAAACAGTTTTAATTCAACTTTTAAAGTTCTATTAGCTCCAGTATTGTCAATATGAATTTTCTAAGTCTTTAAAATATTTTTAACAAGCCTGGAACATCCATATTTAATTTTTCTCCCAATTTTCAATTATTGAATTCAATAATTTAATTGCCAAATAAACAGTGATATTTGAAATTCAAGTTAAACTAACATTGAAATATTTAAATTCAATCAAATATTCTAATTTCAAACGTCAAAAATTCTACATCATCACACATAGGCACGACTGCTAGTTGAGACGGGACGGGATGGGTTGACAGTTGATGAGGAGAACGCTATTTTCGAGTCTGTCATGGATCCACCATCCCGCAACAGGCGATATTTATTTGGGAACCAAGCGGTAATTTTCAAAAAATAAACTAAATTCATATATTGCATATTTTTCAATTAAAGTTATTTAAATTATGTTTATGATGTTGGAGGCAATATAACAATTTATTTTTATTCGCAGGCTAGGACATCGCAGAAGACGTATAAATTGACTCAAGACAAAGAGTATTTAACTTTCTTAGTTCCACACTATTCATATATTTTGTGATTTTGCATATTTTCAAAATTAAATTATCAAAATTTGAATGTTTATATATTCGAAACTCGATAATTCTTTTTTATTTTCTTTTATACAAATTGAATTTCAATGGTTTTTATATTGAACCAGAGTTTCTGTTTGATTTTGTTTCGGTCACTACTGAAACCGAAACAGAACAAGCGGAATCACGGTGTTTCTTTCGAAACCTCAAACTTTGGTATTAAAATATCTATGTAGGACCATGCAAATAATGTTGCATCAGCTCAAGTTCGACTTTTGACGAAAGATTTATGTAAACCATCTGATATAAAAGTTATATTCTGATTACCTACTTATTTAGTACAAAGTGAATTACAGTTCCAAGGCTGAAGGTGTTTTATCAGTCAGCGAAAATATTCTAAAGAGGTACTACAGAATACAAAATGCTAACAAAAACAGTCCGGAGAAACAAGAGTATGTTGCTGTAAGAAAATGGTAATAGAATTATCCGATTTATTTACAATATACTTATTACACCATTAATGTGCACTGGAGATCTATGGAAAGGAAAACGGTCAAATAACACGCATGTCAAAATTTTGATACTTGGGAAAATTGGGCTAATTATACACAGATTAGAGCAATATTATGTAGATACAAGTGTAAACGGCTAGTTTGTTGGCATAAGGCATTTAAACATTAGTAATTAGTAAATATGAACAAACATAAAATCAAGGAGGTTCTGTTAATATAAAGGGGAAATAAATGGCAATAAACAGAGGTGAAAATGAAATGATCCTGAACAATAATCTTTATTTCATGCAAATGCATTTGCTACTTCCACTTAAGCACTCGGTATTGCCATTTACCTTAGAGAGAGTTCTCAGTATATGATGTAAATTAAGATTCTCCAAAAAAAAAAATCGTAGCCGTAATAATGATTCCAAGTCTAACATTTCTACCTAGAGCATCATTCAAATAATTAGTTTCATTATTTTCAAATTCAAATAGTAACATCAAATAAGATATAGTGCAATAAATGGGCAAGATTCAACCACTTTGGAACAGACTGCTGAACAAAAAGGAATGTCTATTAAGGCTTGTAAAACAGACCATACAAAAACAACACATTCCTGTAACTATATGGTTAGGTAGGATAATGATTAAATATTATGTAGCTTAATGTCAGCCATGCACCATCTCTTCTTCACCAATATGACATACCCAATAATTGATATAATATTCCAACTCCAAGCATCACGAAGAATCTCTGATACAGTGAATCATATATAGCTTCATATCCATGGTATGCCATAAAGTATATCTCTGATATTTGAAACAAGATAATATATGTTTGGAAGTATAGATACTGTGTGTACTGTACAACTGCGTTGTGGCAAGACAAGGACAAAATAAAAGCCTAAACTATTTTTCAGTCTCCTATGGGAATGACTAGGGAATGCTACAGAAATATAAGTTGAGCATATATCTGGTACTATTACAAGAACTTCCCTATTCAATCATTAATGGCCAAATTCTCAAATATAGTTTGGTCAAACGTCAGCCTGCCATCTTTATGATAAAATTACAGAGTTGTCAAATATAGTTTGGTCAATCGTGAATGGGAGTGAATAGAGCAGACACGTATCGTTTTGAATACAATCAATATGTTTTTGGAAAATTATACATGGCTTTAACTAAAAGAAGCTGATGCCGTACCCAATATTCGACCAATGATAACTGTTAGGTGAAGACATTTGCAAAAAAATAAAAATACTATTAACATACAGGACTTTGAAATCTTTTGTTTGGAGATTGAGAGGTATACATACATACATCCAACGGTAGCTTATTCTTGTAAAAGCTACTCCCACTTAGTAACAAACACTGGTTACAAACCACAATTAAAAATTGATGCATTTATTGGTATCTAATGACTTATGACACAATCATATGGACTCTTAATATGTGTGAATGTGAAATCACTTTGCGAAATAGATACTAACACTTAAACTATATTTAGTTATTTTACTCAGTTGCAAAACTTCACTTCAAACCAGTGTGTTGCTTTTGCACAGGGCAAGGAATGGTTTATTAGATGAACAAGTAGTATATAATTTTGATCTTTCAAATTTTTTTATTGGTTTAAATTTTGATTGGAATTGGTTAAATGGATTTATGTCATAATTCTTTACGACTCAGAAAAGCACGAACTTTTTGAAGTCTTAGCACACATCACACACATCTTTTGGAATTATTAAGCATGTATTAAAAGGCTATTGATTAATTTTAAATCATAATTAATTAAATAAAACTGATATGCTTTGTATAACTTTTACTGAAATATGCCCAACTAAGACAATTTCTTTTTTATCAATTTCCAGGAATATTATTAGACATAATTGTAACACTTCTAAAATGCTGCCTCCAGTGTGAATCGAATTTAGGCATTCATTGCCGACTAAATTAAATTAGTGTTCTCTGCATGATTCTAACTTGTGCGACAGTGATTCCACTATAAAGCTTTATTTATACGTCGCAAGAAAAACACAGTAAAAGCTACATAAATACCTAGTCTTCACCTCAAATCAATGTCGAAGCCTTTTAAGAAGCAAAATCTCATGCTTTATCGTGGCTCATGATAGGGAGGTGATCAAGTTAGGAGCAATATCTTCGTTATTGAGGTATTGACCGTTACAGTAACGTTACAAGCATAGCAATTTCGAGTACAAAACTCAATCTAAAAGCCAAAATATGAAATAATAGAAGACATCATTTGCAACATCCCACTCAACTATATACGTATAAATAAGAAAACTATATGCACAAAAATAAAATATTCAAACAAATTAATCACATTTTCAAATCGATGCCATCAAAACATGTTACAACATCAAAAAACATTCAAATGTCAAAGTATACTCACTCTCGTCGTTGAGTCATATTTATATTAAAAGGTATAAACATCATTATTTACATGTATAATAAGACCTACTGCGACTTCATCGCCTTCTTGTATCCATCCAAGTTCATTTCGTCAAACATGTACTTTTTGTCTACTCATGCAAGTAACTAAGAGTACAATTAGGAAAAAATTCGGATCAGGACAATCATACTGGTGTGTCATTCCATTACAACATTAAGTACGAGGATAAATAATTGCATACTTAAAAATACTGGAGGTGCGAACCGACTGATGTTGAAGAATCAGCAAAAGGAAATCATATGATGAGACTATACGCATAAAATAGTGGAGGTCCGAACCGACTGATGTTGAAGAATCAGCAAAAGGAAATCATATGATGAGACTACACGCATAAAATAGTGTACAAAATACCAAAATATCAGTGGGAGTTACCGTCCGATAGCTTGGATCAACGGGCACGAAAGGAGCGATCTCTCATATACACTGCTTTGGGTCAATACGGATACGTTTCAATAACTGAATACATCTGACATAATACGTATCTCGTCACGACGTAATAAAATATGTATTATTTTAGACATATTCAGGTATTAAAATGTATCTGTGTTGATCAAGAGTAGTGTATATGGGAGATCGCTCTTTCCATACTCATTGATCCGAGTTATCAAACTGTAAACTCCCTCTGATATTTCTATCACTGGAGTCGAGACGTTACAGATTGGTATCGAAGCAGAGGCAGCGAACAATATAGTAGTTGCTTCCTTTGCTGTCCGCTAATGAATATATTCATAATAGTGTTGAAGTGACAAAAGATGAAGGTGAGAAGAAGCAGACTGCCACGGTGATGGAACTTTGATTTCCACGAGTTCGGAGAAAGAACGAATGAAGTAACAGTGTTTTTCTTACATTACTCATAAAATATAAACAAAACATGTTCGCTCTGGATTCCTCTACTTTCTTAACAAGTCAATTATGATACCTAAAAAAATATGGTATGTTAACTTGTTTACCACTTGGTCACCCCGATTGCTGAATAATGTTTATCGCATAAACAAAAATACACATTTACTTATTTTATTGTTTGAGAAAATTAGCATATGTAGAATTATTCAATAAAACAATATCGTCAAATGCTTCGTCATTTGTTTAGAAGTTGAATTTTGAATTAAAAGCTCATAATTTTTGTTCCGCAAATAAATTTCTACTCACAACTTTATAGCAGTAGATGACAACCTTAAAAACTATATCACCTTTTTTTCATTATAAGCCTTGCCTTGTGCGGCATATAAACCTTGAGTGTCGTACGTGTTTTGCGTGTTATGTGCAACATTCGAGTGCATCATTTCATTTTTGACACGCCTTAGGTGCAAAAGCACAATCGCCGCATTGCACTTGTTGTGCGCCATGGCAGCCTTTCATACAGGGCTGGCCCAAAATTTTTGTTGCCCAAGCCCATATACACATTTTTCAAAGAAAGTTAAAAAAGAAAAATCAAATTCGGCTTTGAACCCATACCAGTTGTAGTCACTTCAATAACCTAACCACTAAACCAAATATTTGCTAAACGATACTTAAGTTTACAATTTATATAAAAGCAAGTATTTTTTTAATTTATTGCCCCCAGCCCAAGGGGCTGCCCTAGCCCGAGGGCTTGGTGGGTTGCCCTCAGGGCCGGGCCTGCTTTCATAGCATTACTATTTTGTTTTGGAAAACGGTAAATGTATATAACATTCTTTGTCTCTTTACCATTTGTACATCCCTTGTATGTTTGTTGTCGTTGACAAGAAAATAAAGTGGAAGAAGAAAAGGAAATTGTATTCATCAGTCCCCTTTATTATTTTTATTTTCACTGTTAGCAGAGAAACGTTGAACATCACTCCTGCTACATTAGAATTATTATATGACCCCTGATCAAGAATGTTATATAAATGGATATAGATAGGTAGATGATTATAGTTCACATATTTTACCATTTTATGGAGAATAATACTTATTATATTATAGCTTTTTGACAATTAAGAGAATATAGAAATGTAAAGAAAATAACAAAGAATTCTTTCATTTTATATTGGACTCATGAACAATGTTACACCAAACTTTTGTGATGCCAGCTCTTGTTATGATGCTATTCCAAAATTTAGATATTGAACTTTTGTTGTATCACCAATTTTTACAAACTACCAGATCTTGTTATCAAACCGATAATTAACTAGATTAACCTACTGCAAAGAAATGTAAAAATAATCATATACTAATTGAAGTTAATCCGTTCTTATTGTTTTAACCCTTGTAAATCCAGTTTTATAAATGCAATTTTCATATGTAGAAAATTAGAATACAAAATCATCACCAAATCATAAACTCAACCATATTTCCAAAGATGTCATTGTTTTAAAACATACCATTAAGATTTAATTTTGAGGTTTTCATCTAACAATTATAAATTCATATCATACACGTATACGTGTGTGTGTCTCTCTATATATACACTAGCGTTACGGCACGAAATTCGCACGTGAATTGTTTTTCTACAAACTATATATATTTAACATATATTCAATAGAAAAAGATTTGCACAAATATTTTGCTATATTTTTACATCTAAATCATGTGTAGTTGGTTTGAATTTTTATTTTTAAGTTGTAACGCCTAATTTTTTGTTAATTTTAATTTTTAGTTGTATTATTAATTAAATAAAGAACGAACTTGTAAAAGATGTTTATTTATTAGATCTTATATTTAAGTGATATTAAGATTTAGTAATATCTATAAAGCGACGGTCTGAATTTGTAAGAAAAAGTTATTTCTTAAATCATATTTTTAAGTAATATTAAAGAGGTGCTTTTGATAGTTCACGCTAACACCAAAAAAATGTGACACCAAAGGTAATACAACTATTATTAAATATATAACTAAAGAAATGCATGTACATATGGAAAAATCCATTTGGACATAAAATGGGACACAAGAGATCTTGACCATTAGATATTCCTTTGAATTTCACCTCTCATATACGACAAAAGGATCCAGTGATCAATTAATATTATTTCAATTTTTGTGCTTTATTTTGTGTTTTAATAGCCGCTCCCTGTATATATCTATGTGTGTGTTGGGAATGTATAAGGTTTTAATTGCAATAAATATAAACGTTGGTAGGTTCCCACCATAAAGCAATAATACCAGACTACTAGTTAATTCAAAGTACAGTGCTATACAAATAAGTTTGTTATGTTGATAGGGATTGGTATTCAAACCTTGCAGCTGGCAATATTAGTACAGCCACAGACGAGAAACCCATTCACCTCATGTATGTATAGTGATGAGGAACAAAGGTGCAAGCACTATGTGGATTAAACATTAAAATTTTAAAAAATATGGGGTGAGAGAGGCTCAAACTCTCGACCTCAGGATTACTCAACATTTTAGCTATGAGACCTACGCGCTAGCCAACTGCGCCACCACCCCTGTTGTTTTTCAAGTACACAAGGAGACCTATGAATGACAAATGAAATAACTGATTTGGTTGCCAACTTTTACCACATCATGGTATAAGTATATATTTGGATAATTTTATTTGACATATCACAATTAGTTATCCATGTTGTTCTAATAGACAAGTAGGTTTTACAAATAAGTTAAAAATGTTGTGCCATGAATATTAAGTTTTTTTTTTATAATTCCTTTTTATCCACAACAATCTAATGTTATAAATGTAATATTTTTGTACAAAATTTTGTGGCGTACGTGTTTTTTTTTTCATAATTACATCATCGTATGTTTAATGATAGTTCAAAAGAAAATGTGCGATGTAAAATAATCAAAAATAGATGGTTAGAATTTAACTTTAAGGTTTACAGCTAATGGTTGCAAAATCTGTACAAATTAAGAACCTTCGGTTAACAAATAAATTACTACCGGAAAAATTAACCTAATGATGTAACCATAATTTCCACAAAACATAATAATCTTCTATTATGAACACGAGTTAAAGACCCGTTTCATGTTACATTATGCATCAATGTTTTTGCCAAATACATGCAAATAATATGGTTTAATTTACAACTAAATGCATGGCTTTTGCCTAATATACACAAACACGTATAAATATGGTGAAAATAGAAAATATGGTTTGATTTACACCAAAATGGTGATCTTAAATACAGCGCTTTCAAGATTATGGTTGGACATTGAATTATGTTTAAGATTTTAATTCCCGTAAATATAACCATTGGTCGGTTCCCACCATAAAGCAGTAACAGACTACTAGTTAACTCAAATAACAGTGATATAAAGCAAACAACTTCATTATGATGATAGGTATTGGTATTCAAACCTTGCATTTGGCAATATTATTACAGCTGTAGAAGATGTCAGTTCGCCACATTAGCAACTGAAGCTCATCCACCATCACTTCTCTGCCAAATTAGCTAGCAATCTGCAGATGCGTGACATGGACTTTTTAAAATGTTATCCAATGGCATTCACAATCATGTTGGACTATATTTACAATGAAAAATTTCTAGTTTTCAGTTCTCCTTTTTGAGAGATAACTAGAACTTCAGTTCCAATTTTAGTCTAAAACTTGAATAATGAATGAAGTGATACGATCTTCATCAATATATAGGTCAAACATTTTCCATTGGATTACCTTGTAGAAGTCTACAGCTATGAAGTTGGGGCCCATTCAGCAGATGCATGATGGCAAGTATTCACCATGTCCTCAGGAAGGGCAGAATTGTCTTTACAAGCAGTAACTAAATCAAGTCGTCGTGGTGTTCATTGAAGCCGATTGCGCGTGATTAGGACACAAACCATCTATCACTCCCCATTCCCATCTGCAAATTTTGATTACAAATATCATGTATTAAGAAAATAATACAAATCAATTTAGTATTATTACCTCCACACCATCCCATATAAAATGACATTTCGGGTTATTTTGCCCTAAAATATGTGATGTTTAGTGACTGATATTAATCTGAAACTATGCCAAAAGTAAATAAAATGGGCGGTTGTTGTTTTCATAAGAGTTGGGTCGCTTAAAGATTATGCCCAAACTCAGAACAACTTTCCTTTATGGGACAGTATAGTGTCATATACTCATACCAGTGTAAATGAGTCAATATGCACATTTCTTAGTGTCATATATTCAAATATATTGTTTTCTTTACTGCTGTGAAATGTTCATATTGATTGACTAGCAAGTGACTACATTGTCTGATCAAAGAAACCTTGGTTGTTTTGAGATATAACCATATTTGTAAATACGTAAATTTATGATGCTTTGAGTTACTTAAAGCATGAGCTTCATACCCAACACTAGTCATGTGAATTTAGACATAAAAACCTGTTTGAAGTTTTAAACAATTCCTAAAAATTGATCAAGGAATCAGAACAATTAATCGTGCATGGATTCTTTTCTTACAAACCAATCCTACATAAACGGATATGTATTAAATATTAATAATACACTCATTTTACTATGTAGAATTGAAAGTCCATGTTTTTGCAATTTACACAAACCAGGAACTATTCAATTTGTAGTATGAAAATATAGCACTTGTTGCATAATTGCATGTGCAGTACAATGTGAGAACATTGGAGAGGTGTTAATACACTCATACATGATTATGATATATAGAACTCTTCATGAATAATTGAGCAAAAACAAATTCAGGTCCTATAATTCATGATAAATTATTTAACTTAGTGATGAGCACTTTGTATTTTTTATGCATTATATAAGTATACTTTAAGCGGTCTTCATAATGACAACAATTAGTCAAAATATGCAATTTGCCAAGTTCACCAATACAATATGCTTGTGTGATTTGCAACGTATTCTGTGTTCTTTCCTACTTCAATTCCATGTAGAAATAAAGAATGTTAACACTGCTACTTATTATTATACTTTAGTATATCAGTCAAACTATAGTTAGTGAGCAGTACTATTAGTACTGCCCCAATCCATTGTCTAGATGTGTACAACACTGCTATTAGCAACTCGTATGTATGTATGTGTGTGCATGACATAAAAAAAATGACTAAATGTACTTGGTAGTTTGTGCCTTTCTATCGGGATAGAGATATAGTCAGTATACATGAGGTTCACTGACTTAATCCTTCTTCGAGCATAAAATTCCATGTTTATCCCAGCAATTCTAGGAGAATGCTTACAAAGCAAACTAAGTAATACATGTAGGTGTTGCTAAAGTCCATTCACTAGATCTTTGTGTGTTTTTATGTATATATGTATATGTGTGTACATTACATAAAGAAGATAACTAAATGTACTGGGTAGTCGGTATCTTTCTATCGGCATAGAGATATAGTCGGTATATGTAGGGTCCATAGACTTGATCCTTGTCCGGACATAAAATACAATGTTTTTCCCATTAATTCTGAGAAAATAGTAACAAAACAAACCATCTAGGTATTGCTAAAGTTCATTCACTGGATATGTGTGTGTTCATGCGCGTGCAAAAGTGCGTGCGAGCGCTCCGTGGGTATGTATTTATGTATGTACTTGGAGATTTCATTTGAATGCATATTGAAGAAATAAGATATCTTAACAATTAGATGTTCCCCTCATTTTCAACTCAGGGTCAACGACAAAAAATTTAATGGTCAACACTTATTGTGTCAAATTTTGCAGCCTGCGGGGCCAACAATGTGTCATATGAGGCCAATGTTGATTTCTTTCACTACAAGCGAATCTCACAGAATGTGAAACCAAACCTTCACTACCTAAGATAAACTAACAACAATGTTTTCTTTTCATTTTTCCAAGCGTGTAAATAATTTTTTAGTGCAACGTTGACCATATACAAAACATTGTCATGTTTGGGTGCGCCCATATGCTAGTACCAATAATGACTCCATGATAACAGTCAGCAGTATCCATCAGTACCAACCTTATTTGTACTGATTTGGGCATGATCTTAAACTAACTGCTGGGCACTCCAAACAAGCTAATATATGCATTACTAGTTACACCAGTAAACTGCAACGGTCTTTTGCCATTCCCCCGAAATAAACATGTGATGAATCTCTATGGCTTATCTCGAGTAGGTCAATAAGATGATGGCGTAACCACGCAACATCCCTCTTTATTATTAATAAGCATATTTTTTTCAGTAATATATGTATTTGCCTTCTATTGGCTTAAGCCCAATAAGTGTGGAGACTCTAAACTACATAAGCACTCCTATACTCTTATATCTGTTTTGGAAAAACAGTATTCAAAATTGTAATCTAATTTTTCTTTTATTTCCCTTCCTTGTTCCGATGTTTATTAATTGTCAACATACCTTTTTAGTTGGATTTTTTTCCTTCTGTCAATTACTTCATATATTTCCTTCTTATACTTTTTTCCTTTAATTTCAGTTTTCATAATTATTACACCATTTGCATTATTTCTAATCTCTAGAAATGAGAGACTAGGAACAATAAGAAAGATGTGATAATTATGAAAAATGGAATAGCATGGATGAATTAAAAGATAACAGTATAAGGTAGGTGATAAAAGATAGAATTTACACAATGAAAAGACTAGCTAAAACGGTAGTTGACAATTAAACTACTAGTAGAAATGAAGGGAACTAAAAAAGAAACAGAGTTTACAACATTGATTATTTATTTTCTGTACAGGAGTACTGGAGTGTTCATATATTTTACTGCCTTTGCACAACATAGGAGCTTAAAGCAGTATAAACCAAATACACATATTACAGTGAAAAAAACAACATGTTCCTGACGGAATTCCAATCACTGAATTTTCTAGTCTATTTGATTGTTATCATCCTAACTTGGGAGCATTCAGCATGCTGACTAGTGACAACATGCATGTAGCCAACCTGCCATGTTCACATAGGCATGAATGTACCATGACAATTCCAATTGTTGTTTAGCCATCAAATGAGCTCTTATCAAATATAAAAATACGAAGTCCATGTATAACAAGATATTGTAAGAAGCGCTGCACAATGGGAAGCTATCACAGTAATGAACAAGAGATTCAACTGGTTATGTTTCCAAAACTAATTGTTACAAGAATTTAGTGGAAAACCATAAAACTGAGAAAGAATTAAAACCTTACGCATTTTGATTTCTGAAGTTTAGATATGCTAATTTGATGTGTGAACTAAATCGAGTAGATTACTTGAAATTTTTGTACGATCTTTATTTATTAATTAATTTAAAGACACACATGTGTGTGGGGTAATGAGTCATGTGAAGCCAACATTAATTTCTCCAACGGGAGTAATTTGATTAAAAAAAATAGGGTAAAACGGCATTTTTTTTATTTCCTATGCTACAGCAGTGCCGATTTGAGCGTGGGAAATAAAAAAAAAGCTAGGGTATTTTCCATTTTTATTCAAACGTGGATTTGTAAGCGACAATCAAAAAATAGTTTATGGTATAAACGGTTTTCTGAAAATCGTTTATACCATAAAAGATTTTTAGATTGTCGTTTAAACAAATATTCACATGTAATCAAACCTTATGTGCTATAAACCGTTTTTGTTTTCCGAAAACCATTTATATATTTTTATTTTTAATGCTAAAAAAAAATGAGCATTTCCTCCTACTAATCTGCGGAAGTGAGGAATCAATATTTTTATTTCATTCCCTCACCTTAAAAACGAGTCCCCTCCCAGAGATGCTCTTAGTGAATTTTACAAAATGTGGAACCAACTCTTCACTACTTGGCAAACTAACAACATTGTTTTCTTCTCATTTTTCCAAGCGTATAAATAAAAAATTTAGTGCAATATTGAAAAAAGATCTCTGAAACCCACATACAAAAAATACACACATTGCGCCGTTTGTGTACCCCTATATGCTAGTACTAATAATGCCTCTATGATAACAATGAGATGCTTTCAGCGGTACCAATGTTATTTGTCCCGATTTGGGCATGATCTTAAACTAACCATCGGGAGCTCCAAACAAGCTAACATATTCATTACTCATTACACCAATAAATTGTGACAATCTTTTGCCATTCCCCTGAAATAAACATGTGATGGATCTATGGCTTATCTCTAGTAAGTCAATTAGATGATGGTGTAACCGTGCAACTTCCATCTTTATTGTTAACAAGTTTTTTTTTCTAGTAATTATCTGTCTTCAACTAGTTTAAGCCCAATAAGTGTGGAGATTCCAAACTACATAAGCGCTCCAATACACTTATATCTGTTTTGGAAAAACAGTATTCGAAATTGTAATCTAAATTTTCTTTTATTTCCCTTCCTTGTTCCGATGTTTATTAAACGTCAACAAACCATTTTAGCTATTTTTTCCCCTTCTGTCAATTACTTTCATATATTTCCTTCTTATACTTTTTTCCTTTAATTTCAGTTTTCACAATTCTTACATCATTTGTATTATTTCTAATCTCTAGAAAATGAGAGAATTGGAGAAATAAGAAAGATGTGATAATTATGAAAAATGGAATAATATGGATGAATTAAAAAACAACGGTATAATGTAGGTGATAAAAGATAGAATTTACACAGGGAAACGACTAGCTAAAACGGTAGTTGACAATTAAACAAATAGTAGAAATGAAGGGAACTAAAAAGGAAACAGAGATTACAATTTTGATTATTTATTTTCTGTACAAGAGTACTGGAGTGTTTCATAACTGGCTTTGCACAACATAGGAGCTTAAAGCAATATAAACCAAATACCAATATTACAGTGAAAAAACAACATGTTACTGACAGAATTCCAATCGCTGAATTTCCATTTTAATTCGATTGTTATCATCCTAACTTGGAAGCATTCAGCATGCTAACTAGCGACAACGTGTATGTAGCTAACTTGGCATGTGCATGTAGGCATAAATGTACCATGACAATTCCAAATGTTGTTTAGCCATCAAATGATATCTTATCAACTATACAAGTACAAAGTCCATGTATAACTAGATACTGTAAGAAGCACTGCACAATGAGAAGTAACAGTAATAAACAAGAGATTCAACGAGTTATGTTTCCAATACTGATCGGTACAAGAATTTAATTTAAAAACATAAAACTGAGAAGAAACCTTACGCATTTTGGTTTCAGAAGTTTAAATTAGGCTTCTTTGATGGGTGAACAAGATCTAATAGATTATTCGAATCATTATGCGACCTCATGAATTATATATTTCTATGACCGATTCCAAGAATTAAAAACTAGGGTTTTTGCAGCGAAGAAGAAAAGCGGGAGTTTCGTGTTTTGGATAACGGGCTGCACTATAAATTGGCCCTTGTTCCCCTTGCTATCAATTGGTACATGCTAGGAGAACTTGCTGAAACGATGGTTAGAAACTTACATCCAAAGCAACACGCCACTTCTTGTCTTTTCACTTGAAGAGCGCAGAACCCTCCTTGAATTTTCGTCAGTCGAACGGTCGCGTTTTATATCGTGTCATTCTCCTACCAGCTCTCCGCTTCATCCTTTTCTTGCATCAAAAAATTTATGTTCTCCCCTTCCCTAATCTCCTTCCCCCAATTTCTTTGTCCCGAAATCCATCATGGTCGCACCTACTCACGCTTAATAAATAAATAAAAAATCGTATGTTACTTCCTCTCCATTCTGCAAAACCCTAACTCAAAAATGATGGAGATGAATATCGACCGAGGTGGCAGCCAACAGTTGCTTCCTTCCTTCTTCTTCTGTATGCAAACTTCCTCCTTAATTTTTCCGTTTGCATACTTCTCCTCAAATCCCCTATTTATTCAGGTAATTTTCAATTCTTTGAATTGATTGTTTTTTATTTTCAAACCAAATTTAACTTCTTGATTTGTTCCATTTGCCTTTGTCTTTATATGCACCTTACATATTTTGATCATAAACTTACAGATTCAGGTCTTCACTTATGTTAGTTCTATTCAGTTTGCCTTAGAATATTTATCCATTTTTTTTATTGCTGAATTGAGGTTCTTTTGAATTCAGATGGCAGATTTTGGATTTTATTGTTTTGCATCTGATTGTATCTCTCTTTCTCAGACATAGATGTTTGCTTCATGGCTATCTTGATATCATCCGATTTGAATTCGATGATTTTTCTCAATAAATGTACCAAGTTTATAGTATATATGTATAGAGTTCTTTGTAACAAGTTAATTTGAATTTTGTATTTAACTCTTCTTCCTCTGTTTTTTAGTCGATTTCATCAATGTGATTTCTGAATATTTCATACTTTATACTCCTATCCAACTAGCCCTTACTATATTTTTGTTTCTGGTCATAAAAAAAATTTCACATAAAAATAGAAATTTCATGGGATGTCTTTTTCCAAACCAGGAAGTGCTAAAATTGCAAATTATGTTTGGAGTGAATTATGTTTTTAAGAAAAAAATACTGATACTTTAGTGACGTCTTAGAAAACATTAACTACTTTGCTTAATTTTGGATCTCTCAAATTTTGACAAATCGTTAGCGGGTATCTTCTCATTCATAGTTACATTGTTGGATCATGCTTATCCTAAAAAAAATTCCATGTCCACTACGAACCTAGCCAATTAATTTTATCTTTAGATATCTAATTTTTTTCAATTGATCTCAGTCGAGCAAAAGCAACATAACATGTCAGTAAGAGGAGAATCATGAATTCAAAGGGTCAAAGATAAGTCCAAATGGAGAGCCACGGATTTGCTTAGCCATGTGGTAATTATTGTTTTCCAATTATGTTTTATAGGAGTTCTTTTAGATATTTTTTTCCTTCCTTACTGTTATATTTGGTTGGTTCGTAAGATTATGCAAGAAGAATGTAGTTTTTTGTGTGCATTCATGAATGATACGAGGAAAAATGATATTAGTTGTATTTTTTGATTTTTCTCGATACAAAATTTTCGGTGGAAATAAGTAAAGGAAATATTTAAATTGCTTTGATAAATCATTAATTTAAAACTTAGGAATGGTGAGCTTCATTAAAAGAAGTATAACTATTATTAGCTCTAAAGATGTTACTTTTTTTCATTCTCATGTACAATAACCATTGTTATTAAATGTAAAGGATGACTTCGGTTTGAGAGTGTTTCCTTCAACTAATGCTTATAAACAAACCCCTAAATGAGTGGGTTGCAAATCAATTTTCATATTTGCACTCATTGAATCATATTTATTATAAAAATTTAAAGAATGTTAAGCGCTGAATCGATAGGATTAATAAAATTTAAAGATGGAGATATCCGAAAACTTTCCAATTTAATTTTCATGTATATTGTATATTTTTGTGTATGTCCATGTTGTCAAAGACTATATATAGTTCTTAACTAATACATCTTGATCCAGATTTCAATGCTCATCAGGATGAACCTTGACGTGAGAGATTAGTTTCCTAATTGTCATTCTTTCAAAAAAAATTTACTTCCACTCACATTATAAATTAACTGCAGCAAATATTGATAGCTTTGTGCAACATAAATTTATTACGCACTCACTGATGTTTATTTTGCATTTTCTACTATAAACAAATATTTATGTTATGTGGCGACTTTTAGGTTCGATTCATGAGAGTTAGGGATAACTTTAATATGGGTGTCTAACAGTTATAATGTAACGACCCACTATTTTGTACCATTCGAATTCGACAATAATAGAACATGTCAAGCTGGAATAGTTCAAAATAATAGATTGTAAATATAGCTACGGAACAAATGAAACCAAATACACAGAATCACAGACACAGATATCAGAATCTCACAGCGGAATATTAAATAATACAGTGGTTCATGAAGCCACTGAAAACCATTACCAACAGAAATACATTGTTTACAAATCTTTAGTACAATTTTTAAGCCATAAGCAAAATAGTTCCCAAATGTCTTGAATTACAAAATATATAAAGACGAAGAAGCTTCCAACTAGCAATAGTGATCTAGTCCTAGCTCCAGAAAGAAAAGCTGAATCTGCAACTCAGGCTGACCCGAGCATACCATAAAACAAAACACTCGAGTCAGGACATACATACTTATATAATGTAAGCTAAATCAAGTGTACTGTAATGTAAAGAGCAAGTAACTTAAAGGATGCTTGGGATCGCCCATCCTCTAAGGATCCGTTAAACTATTTACTATATAGTATATTGCGCTATTATAATAGTGTCTATATTAAAATAAACTTACTTTTTAATAGCGTTAAGGGGTTACCCATATAGCCCTTAACACATAATAGTCCCAGTTGTCCATCCAATATCATAGCTCCTCCTGATCGGGAAGCAACTAGAGGATACCACACGGGCTACGGGAGAAAACCAAACTCGTACAAGGCTCGATATGGTAGGTGACACGGCACAACTAGGCAATGCCAGGGTAGATATACCAATTGCTATCCGGACCGGTGGTAACGCGAAGCCGCAGCAACCGCCCACCTCGAACAACACTCCCAAATCAAAGGTGCGCACCAAACAATCACAAAAGTAATAGAATGGCAAACGAAGAAGTGCGTTCGATCAGAGGAGCTACCTCATTAATCCGAGAATCGCTCCTGTTTTAGCCACCTTATGCCAACTCACGGGAGTCGGGTCCACGTATATACCTTTAAGAAACCGTCACCACCAACCTACTTCATTCTGGAATCTCCACCGCGTACACGGTTGTCAAAGTGGTTTCGGTATCGACAGAGAGTATGTCCATATCCGATCCCGGTCTCTTTGCCAACCAAACGTTATTATAACCCGTGGTTATAGTTTGAAAAATGGTATTTATTTTTCCAAATCAATATATATTTCAAATACCTTAAATTTTCAAATCCTTGATTTAAACATTTTCTTTAAAAATATACCATTTCAATTTATTCAATCAAATTTGGAATTTATTTCTTTTATAATAGAAATCATATTTTCCTTTAAAATCTATCCAAACTCAATTTCTAGATTCTTTTATTTATTACATATTTAAATTCCAAAGTTTAACTTATTCTCAAAAATCTTCCATAGATTTTCAAATAAATCCATCTTAATTTCTACAGCATTCAGGAAATGCTGTCTAAAGTTATGAGTTTAACCTAGTCAAATTTCAAAAGATAGCATTTAAATGCGGTTGTAGATTTTTAGATTTAAAATCTATTTCTAAATATAACTTGTTATATATATATAATTCTCTAAATTTAAATCTTATTCTTTCAAAACTCCAGAAATTTTGGAACATGTTATACTAAAATTTTATTCTATATTTATTTATTTTTAACATTTAAAACATTATAAAAATTTTACTAGAATATCCTCAATTTCTTAAAAATGATTTAAAATATTTCCAGAAAATAATATATATAAACCACGGGCCTGTATAAGATTTTCTAGCCTAGGTCAAGTGAAACGGATCTATATCATTTCAATCTGATATTTACACAACTCCGGGTTCTATCATTTCGAACCCGCAATCCCAAGATAATTTACAGCAGTTAACCGAACAAGTGAACAATAATACCAATTAGGCCTATCATTTCAGCCCATACCATCTATAATAACAGGGAACTTGCAGTGTGATTTAAACAGTAAATAATAACATAATATAACTGCAGATATCATATAACATATAAATAACTGATGGGTGTCAATTTAATGGGGTTTATCATTCTATATTACACTACAGACAGATAATAGTGAAATACAAATTTACACATACACTTGTAATAATTTACGAAATATATATACATATGTCTGGTGAGAAATACTCACCTGGGTGTTGCAGCAAATTCGAGTTCAAAATTGAAAATTTACTGGTACAGACTGACCGAGAATAACAGTCAAATTTTTGCGGGCGTCGCCTAGATTTAGATCTAGAACAAATTTCAAAAATATAGGAACGCGACTTAGATTTTATAGTCAACGAAAAATTAAAGATAGGAAAAGAAATTTGACTTGCTCGACCAAATTTTTCTAAGACCCGATTGCAAAATGAATACGAGTGCACCCCTAACTTGTTCATGCCTACCCTATACATATGCACTGCCTACCCCTTTCTTCATTCACAAATTTCACTTTTTTTTTTTTCTTCTTTTTTTTTTTTTCTTTTTTTTTCTTTTTTTTTTCCAGAATCTCAAATACATATCAGATCACCACTGCACAAACAACTCTACAATATTTGTCTCCAACCCGAGTTTCCCCTCATTTTGCTTCGAGTCACAACAGGGTTTTCTTCGAGTCAAAATTTAGTCTGCTTCGGGTTAAATAAGTATCTGCTTCGAGTCATATGTGGAAGTGTTGAAACACTTCAATTTCCAGAAATCCACCTTCTTTGGCCTTCACTGCCATTCCTTCCTCCTACCACTGACTTCCCAACTACTAACCCTTTCACCTTTTATTGGTATCCATCCCTCACTTCAAATATGCATCAACACTTCTAGCCTTCAACCTACTTCCAGGTTTCATCACTGTCATGTGCACATACATATCATCAACATGCACATGGGCATCCTCCACTCTACTACTCCAGATGTCTACACTGCCCACCTTTTATCACTACACATCACCACTGCAGTCATAAATCTAAAGCAACTCCAGGTGAAATCAGATCATGTACAGAGTCCACCTTTTAACTAAAAACATGCAAGACACTACCCAAAACCCCAAGTCAGATTCTCATGAGCATGTATGCAAACTAATTTATGTAAATGCAACAGAAACTCTTCTAAACCAGTGCTACCCAAACCCCACTGACCATCCCTATGCTATGAATGTGCACAGATGCACTGAAACATGTACCCAATCTCCCCTTTTCTTCCTAGGCATACTTATACTAATTGTTTTTTTTTTTAAATGCAGAGAAATAACTGAGATGGGCTATGATGTGGTGGATGAAAGGATGACCATTGAAATTTATTTCTCGACTAGACTCTGCTTGTGTCCATTCTCTAAGGCTTGCAGTGGTTCACAGACAAAGGAAACATGCCAGATTGTTTTTTCCTAACTTAATACAACTAGACCATCAGATCAATATCTGACCATACTTTCATCCACAGGCTCAGGGTAAAGCTTCTAGAGAAACAAGTGAATTTTGGGTATAGTGGCCGAGCAAACAAAAAGGCAGAGGAACTTGTAAAACCAAAATGAAATGAAATGGCTTACCTGATAGCTCGAGCAAGGAAAAGATGGGATGAAACACAGTGGAAAAGTTTGGGCAGAGGAGAAAATGAATTTATAAGCAAATGCTTTGAATCATTCAGAGGAATTAAAAGAAACGTATTAGTTTTATTTGTATTAATGGCCGAGAATTCATTCTCATCAGTTCTCAAAAATGTAAACTTTGATGAAGGGAAGATTGATCATGTGTTAAATAGCTTGCGTGATACAAGCTTTTATAACTGAATGCTGAAGTTAAGGGGAAGGTTGATGCAAGATTTCAGTTATATTTAAATCGTATATTTATATCTTCGAGCATTTGTTTCAGGGTTTCTTTAATTCATTGATGCGTGAATGATGTCAGCTTGGCCACAATTGAGATAGAGGTAGATGGATGTGCATGTTTCAGTTAGAAAAGAACTTGTACAAGCTGCAATTTGAAACTGCCGAGAGCAAGAAATAAAGAGGAAAGTTTGAACGGTTTGAAAGATGTTGTGATTAAATTTAGTTAAATCTTTCCTTGATTTTAGATTGATAATTTTTTTAAATGTTAACGTTACGTTTCTATGTAGTCAGTTAAAATTTAACGTATGTCAAAAATTATATAAAACAACGGTCCTTTTAAAACGAACCAACGTCCGTCTTAAAATCACTGACCAAAAATTTTCTTCAGAAAAATTTGAAAATATTATTTTTACACTGCGTTAAACGGACGCAGTCTAAAATATCAAAAATTTTCACAAAAATAACATTTTGAAAACACACGTTTTATAACGTCACTTTTTACCCTATAAATCACGCGTCTTTCAAACGTGAAATTTAACGGTTCAATCCTAGCTTAAAATTTTACAGTTATTATTTAATTTTATTGTCATATAAAATTTCTCAAAATATATCTCAAATTTTAAATATTTAACTATATTGTTAAACCCAATTTATAAAATATATTATTTAAAATTGAAAATAAATTAAATAAAATAAATAAAATAACTGGCTGAAACTAGGGTTGTTACACTCTCCCCCACTTAAGAACTTTTTCGTCCTCGAAAAGGAACGAAAGAAAAAGAACAAAGGAAGAATAAGCTAGGTAGATAGGTACCTTAAACGAATAGTTCTGGATTTGAAGCACGGATGCTCTCCTCCGTTTCCCATGTGCAATCTCGCCCATCAGTGCTCCACTGCACTTTGACCAATGGGACTGATTTTCTTCTGAGCTGTTTCGTACCTTGATCGACGATACGAAGCGGCTTCCTTTCCATAGTCAAATCAGGCTCGATGTCCAGACCATCGAGAGCAGTAGGCTGGATGACTAAAGATGGATCGTGAAGACAGCGGCGAAGGTGAGATACATGGAAGACATTGTGAATTCCGGCAAATTTCTCTGGTAGATCCAGTCTATATGCCAGAGATCCAATTCTCTCCAAGATACGGAATGGACCGATGAATCTAGGTGCTAGCTTTCCTCTCCGACCAAACCGGACTACATTCTTTAAAGGAGAGATCTTCAGAAACACCAAATCACCAACATCAAATTCTAACCTCCTTCTACGCCGATCAGCGTACTTCTTTTGTCTGTCTTGAGCAACTTTTAATCTCCTCTTAATCTCCTCTACCTTCTCTGAAGCTTCTAGAATCATCTCGGGACCAAGAACTAAGCGGTTACCAGACTCAATCCAGCACGAAGGAGATCTACACGGTCTCCCGTATAGAGCAGCAAAAGGAGACATCTTAAGACTAGCCTGATAACTATTGTTATAGGTGAATTCCACAAGATGAAGATGATCTTCCCAAGATCCTCCATAGTCCAAAATGCAAGCACGAAGAAGATCTTCAAGAATTTGATTTACCCTTTCAGTTTGACCATCAGTTTGTGGGTGATAAGCGGTGCTCAAGTTCAACCGAGTACCCAAGGATTCTTGGAATGCTTTCCAAAACTGACTGGTGAAAATAGGATCTCGATCGCAAACAATGCTAAGAGGAACGCCATGGAGACGAACAATCTCCCTCATATAAATCTCAGATAAACTCGAAGCTGTGCGGGTGGATCTGACTGGAATAAAATGAGCGGACTTAGTCAATCTATCCACAATGACCCAGATGCTTTCATTTCCCCTCCGAGATCTTGGCAATCCATCAATAAAGTCCATAGAAACTTGTTCCCACTTCCAGTTTGGGATTTCCAAAGGCTGCAATAAACCGGGAGTTTTCTGATGGTCTGCCTTAACTTGCTGGCAAGTCGCACATCTACTGACAAAGATGGAGACATCTCGCTTCATACCCTTCCACCAGTATAGCTTCTTCAAATCCTGATACATTTTAGCTACGCCAGGATGAATGGAGAGTCGGGACTGATGATGTTCCCGGAGTAATTCCTGCCTTAAACCGTCAACATTCGGCACACAAATCCTTCCATTTATCCTTAAAACTCCTTTATCATCGATCTGAGCTCCCTTTCCATCAGAGCTATTACCACCAATTCTGCTACGTACACTTCCCTTTATACGCCTAAGCATCTCGTCTTCATCTTGTTTAGCCACGATACGATCCAAAAGAGGGGAAGATACAAAAATCTGACATAACCAAGATTTCTTCCTGCTCAGCGCATCTGCCACTACATTGGCTTTCCCAGGAGTATAGTTGATGTCGAGGTCATATGCAGCAAGGAACTCGAGCCATCGCACTTGTCTCTGATTTAAATCTTTCTGGGTAAAGATATATTTCAGAGATTTGTGATCGGTGAACAGATCAAACTTAGCTCCCAAAAGATGGTGTCTCCAAAGCTTCAAGGCAAACACAACAGCCAACAACTCTAAATCGTGGGCAGCATAGTTAACTTCATGTGTCTTCAGCTGACGACTAGCATAAGCAATTACTCTCCCATCCTGCATTAGCACTGCTCCCAATCCTTCTCGACAAGCATCGGTGAATACCGTTAATCTTTCACTTCCATTTGGTACAGTAAGTACTAGGGCGGAGGTGAGCTTATCCTTTAACTCTTTGAAAGCAGCTTTACACTTATCGCTCCATACAAACTTGACATTCTTCCGAGTTAGAGCAGTCAGAGGTGCCGAAATCCGAGCAAAGTTCTCAATGAATCTTCGGTAGTAGCCGGCAAGGCCTAGAAAACTACGGATATCGGTGGGAGTCTTAGGTTCTTCCCAATCTTGGATTGTAGCAATCTTGACTGGATCAACAGAAACTCCTTCTTTAGAGACAATATGCCCAAGGAATCGGACTTTTCTTCCCAGAAATGGCATTTAGAGAACTTAGCCTTCAATTGGTGGTTCCGAAGAGTCTCTAAAACATACTTCAAATGAACTCTATGTTCTTCCTCAGACTTGGAGAAAACAAGGATGTCATCAATAAAGACAAGGACAAATTTATTGAGCACATCGCGGAAAACTCGGTTCATCAAGTCGACGAAGAAAGCAGGGGCATTTGTCAAGCCAAAAGGCATAACTAGCCATTCAAAGAAACCATTTTCCGTTCTAAAAGCAGTTTTGGGAATGCTTTCCTCAGCAATTCTTAGCTGATGGAAACCTGTGGCTAAATCAAGCTGAGAGAAAACAGCTGCTCCATAGAGTTGATCGAACATATCATTTATGCGGGGCATAGGATATCTGTTCTTCATGGTAAGCTTGTTGAGTTCTCTATAATCAACACACATCCGGAGAGAACCATCGGATTTGGTGACAAAGACAACAGCGGCTCCCCATTCTGAGAAGCTAGGTCTGATCAGACCTTTAGAAGATAGATCTTGAATCTGATTTCTCAATTCGCTCTTTTCCCGTGGTGCCATCCTTCTAGGTGGAAGGACTACAGGTCGTGCTCCCGGAATAAGATCGATACGGAAATCAATTTCCCGTTTTGGAGGTAAAGAAGTGACTTCACCAAACACATCGGGAAATAGTTTGACTACAGGGGTCAAATGTATATCATCTGGGAAAGTGTCAAGAGAATAGATGAAACTACCAGCAAACTCTTGAGGCCACTTACACTGGATCTTTAAAGGATTCCCAATATCATCTTTAAGAGCAACAGTCCGAGAACTACAAGATATCTTTGCATCATGCTTATCTAACCAATCGCCTCCGAGTAAAAGGTCGAAAGCGTCGAAACCCAAAACATAAAAGTCTCCAGTGAAGCATTGTTGGGAATGGAGGAGCTTCACATCCCTACACACTTTACTAAGGTTCGCAGGACCACCGATGGGGTTTGAGACACATAAAGGTATGGGAGAAAGTTCAGGAGAAAGGCGATGTTCAAATTTATTACAGAGATCAGATGAAATGAAGCTGTGGGAAGCTCCGGTATCGAATAAAACTCGAACAGGAAATTTGAACAAAGAAAAGGAACCTTGAAGAGTACCTTGAGAATCATCTGGGGCTGGAGCTGATATTGGTGCAGGTGCAGGCTGCGGAGCTGTAGAAGATGCAGCAGTTACTGCAAAGACTCCAGATGTTGTGCCCCTTTTTTGAGTGGGACAATCCTTCTTGAAATGTCCTGGCTGGAGGCAGATATGACAAAGATCTCTCCGAGCAAACTGAGCTGGTGGTGGAATGGAAGCACCCAAGGTAGGACAGCGATTGGCAAAATGTCCTTTCTGGTGGCATCTGTGGCATGTGATGGTAGACAGATCTACAGGTGGCCTCGCAGAAACGGAAGATGATGATGATCCCAACCCTTGAGCCTTGTTCCTCTTATGACGGTAGAAATTTGATTTCCTTTTTCTTGAATTACCGAAAGACCGAGCTGATGCAGACTGGGCAGCTGGAGTGTTCTTAGATGTAGGGTTCTCGTACCGGAGAGCCATATCCATCAATGCCGTAAATGTCCCATGCACATGAGTAATGAGTCGATCGTAGAACTCAGGTCGAGCTCCAGCGATAAACTTCTCGTTCAACTTGAGCGGGGTGTCAATCAGGTTCAGGCCATACTGTGAGAGTTCATTAAACTTCCTCTCATATTCTGTGAAGGTCATACTGCCTTGCTTTAGATCCATGAAGTCTCGATAGAGCTGAGACTTGCCTGCTTCGGGCATCCACTTGGCCAAAAAGGCCTCCCTAAAGCACGATAAGAGTTTAAAAGATATATTCAAAAATGGAATTTCAAATCCGAATTTTGACAACCAAAAGATACCTAAATTGCTCCCAAGTGATGTCAGCCTCATTTGTTTGGGCAGTAATAGATAGCCACCAATTCAAGGCAGCGCCCTTCATCTGCCAGGCTGCGAGTTGCCTTTGCTGGGCATTAGTAATCTCGAGGCAGGAGAAAATCCTTTCTAGATCTCGAAGCCATTGCTGAGCTTCTTATATAGTCTCTGTCCCCATAAATTTTGTGCCACCTAGCTCAACATAGTCCTTGCACAATTTAGTGAAACGGACAGGGGCAGCAGGAGGAGGAACGACTTGCCCTTGACCTCGATTATTTCTTCTATTCATCCTGAAAGATTAAGGGTGGATACTAAGGATAGAGAAAAATATCAAGATGTTCTAGGATAAGATAAATTAAGAAACTAACAAGAGCTCGAATATAACGATGGAGAGAAAGAAGAAGTGTTTGGAAGCTTATTTAACCTAGGAAGTTTTATACCAAAATACTTTGAAAATACGCTCTCTCACAAGGAAAGATTCTGGAATTTGACTTCACTCATTCTAGAGTATTGCTACTCTATCTCTAATGAGTTTTTGTTCCTTAAGCTATGGTTTATAACCTGGCTTTGATACCAACTGTAACGACCCACTATTTTGTACCATTCGAATTCGACAATAATAGAACATGTCAAGCTGGAATAGTTCAAAATAATAGATTGTAAATATAGCTACGGAACAAATGAAACCAAATACACAGAATCACAGACACAGATATCAGAATCTCACAGCGGAATATTAAATAATACAGTGGTTCATGAAGCCACTGAAAACCATTACCAACAGAAATACATTGTTTACAAATCTTTAGTACAATTTTTAAGCCATAAGCAAAATAGTTCCCAAATGTCTTGAATTACAAAATATATAAAGACGAAGAAGCTTCCAACTAGCAATAGTGATCTAGTCCTAGCTCCAGAAAGAAAAGCTGAATCTGCAACTCAGGCTGACCCGAGCATACCATAAAACAAAACACTCGAGTCAGGACATACATACTTATATAATGTAAGCTAAATCAAGTGTACTGTAATGTAAAGAGCAAGTAACTTAAAGGATGCTTGGGATCGCCCATCCTCTAAGGATCCGTTAAACTATTTACTATATAGTATATTGCGCTATTATAATAGTGTCTATATTAAAATAAACTTACTTTTTAATAGCGTTAAGGGGTTACCCATATAGCCCTTAACACATAATAGTCCCAGTTGTCCATCCAATATCATAGCTCCTCCTGATCGGGAAGCAACTAGAGGATACCACACGGGCTACGGGAGAAAACCAAACTCGTACAAGGCTCGATATGGTAGGTGACACGGCACAACTAGGCAATGCCAGGGTAGATATACCAATTGCTATCCGGACCGGTGGTAACGCGAAGCCGCAGCAACCGCCCACCTCGAACAACACTCCCAAATCAAAGGTGCGCACCAAACAATCACAAAAGTAATAGAATGGCAAACGAAGAAGTGCGTTCGATCAGAGGAGCTACCTCATTAATCCGAGAATCGCTCCTGTTTTAGCCACCTTATGCCAACTCACGGGAGTCGAGTCCACGTATATACCTTTAAGAAACCGTCACCACCAACCTACTTCATTCTGGAATCTCCACCGCGTACACGGTTGTCAAAGTGGTTTCGGTATCGACAGAGAGTATGTCCATATCCGATCCCGGTCTCTTTGCCAACCAAACGTTATTATAACCCGTGGTTATAGTTTGAAAAATGGTATTTATTTTTCCAAATCAATATATATTTCAAATACCTTAAATTTTCAAATCCTTGATTTAAACATTTTCTTTAAAAATATACCATTTCAATTTATTCAATCAAATTTGGAATTTATTTCTTTTATAATAGAAATCATATTTTCCTTTAAAATCTATCCAAACTCAATTTCTAGATTCTTTTATTTATTACATATTTAAATTCCAAAGTTTAACTTATTCTCAAAAATCTTCCATAGATTTTCAAATAAATCCATCTTAATTTCTACAGCATTCAGGAAATGCTGTCTAAAGTTATGAGTTTAACCTAGTCAAATTTCAAAAGATAGCATTTAAATGCGGTTGTAGATTTTTAGATTTAAAATCTATTTCTAAATATAACTTGTTATATATATATAATTCTCTAAATTTAAATCTTATTCTTTCAAAACTCCAGAATTTTTGGAACATGTTATACTAAAATTTTATTCTATATTTATTTATTTTTAACATTTAAAACATTATAAAAATTTTACTAGAATATCCTCAATTTCTTAAAAATAATTTAAAATATTTCCAGAAAATAATATATATAAACCACGGGCCTGTATAAGATTTTCTAGCCTAGGTCAAGTGAAACGGATCTATATCATTTCAATCTGATATTTACACAACTCCGGGTTCTATCATTTCGAACCCGCAATCCCAAGATAATTTACAGCAGTTAACCGAACAAGTGAACAATAATACCAATTAGGCCTATCATTTCAGCCCATACCATCTATAATAACAGGGAACTTGCAGTGTGATTTAAACAGTAAATAATAACATAATATAACTGCAGATATCATATAACATATAAATAACTGATGGGTGTCAATTTAATGGGGTTTATCATTCTATATTACACTACAGACAGATAATAGTGAAATACAAATTTACACATACACTTGTAATAATTTACGAAATATATATACATATGTCTGGTGAGAAATACTCACCTGGGTGTTGCAGCAAATTCGAGTTCAAAATTGAAAATTTACTGGTACAGACTGACCGAGAATAACAGTCAAATTTTTGCGGGCGTCGCCTAGATTTAGATCTAGAACAAATTTCAAAAATATAGGAACGCGACTTAGATTTTATAGTCAACGAAAAATTAAAGATAGGAAAAGAAATTTGACTTGCTCGACCAAATTTTTCTAAGACCCGATTGCAAAATGAATACGAGTGCACCCCTAACTTGTTCATGCCTACCCTATACATATGCACTGCCTACCCCTTTCTTCATTCACAAATTTCACTTTTTTTTTTTCTTCTTTTTTTTTTTTTTCTTTTTTTTTTTTTTTCCAGAATCTCAAATACATATCAGATCACCACTGCACAAACAACTCTACAATATTTGTCTCCAACCCGAGTTTCCCCTCATTTTGCTTCGAGTCACAACAGGGTTTTCTTCGAGTCAAAATTTAGTCTGCTTCGGGTTAAATAAGTATCTGCTTCGAGTCATATGTGGAAGTGTTGAAACACTTCAATTTCCAGAAATCCACCTTCTTTGGCCTTCACTGCCATTCCTTCCTCCTACCACTGACTTCCCAACTACTAACCCTTTCACCTTTTATTGGTATCCATCCCTCACTTCAAATATGCATCAACACTTCTAGCCTTCAACCTACTTCCAGGTTTCATCACTGTCATGTGCACATACATATCATCAACATGCACAGGGGCATCCTCCACTCTACTACTCCAGATGTCTACACTGCCCACCTTTTATCACTACACATCACCACTGCAGTCATAAATCTAAAGCAACTCCAGGTGAAATCAGATCATGTACAGAGTCCACCTTTTAACTAAAAACATGCAAGACACTACCCAAAACCCCAAGTCAGATTCTCATGAGCATGTATGCAGACTAATTTATGTAAATGCAACAGAAACTCTTCTAAACCAGTGCTACCCAAACCCCACTGACCATCCCTATGCTATGAATGTGCACAGATGCACTGAAACATGTACCCAATCTCCCCTTTTCTTCCTAGGCATACTTATACTAATTGTTTTTTTTTTAATGCAGAGAAATAACTGAGATGGGCTATGATGTGGTGGATGAAAGGATGACCATTGAAATTTATTTCTCGACTAGACTCTGCTTGTGTCCATTCTCTAAGGCTTGCAGTGGTTCACAGACAAAGGAAACATGCCAGATTGTTTTTTCCTAACTTAATACAACTAGACCATCAGATCAATATCTGACCATACTTTCATCCACAGGCTCAGGGTAAAGCTTCTAGAGAAACAAGTGAATTTTGGGTATAGTGGCCGAGCAAACAAAAAGGCAGAGGAACTTGTAAAACCAAAATGAAATGAAATAGCTTACCTGATAGCTCGAGCAAGGAAAAGATGGGATGAAACACAGTGGAAAAGTTTGGGCAGAGGAGAAAATGAATTTATAAGCAAATGCTTTGAATCATTCAGAGGAATTAAAAGAAACGTATTAGTTTTATTTGTATTAATGGCCGAGAATTCATTCTCATCAGTTCTCAAAAATGTAAACTTTGATGAAGGGAAGATTGATCATGTGTTAAATAGCTTGCGTGATACAAGCTTTTATAACTGAATGCTGAAGTTAAGGGGAAGGTTGATGCAAGATTTCAGTTATATTTAAATCGTATATTTATATCTTCGAGCATTTGTTTCAGGGTTTCTTTAATTCATTGATGCGTGAATGATGTCAGCTTGGCCACAATTGAGATAGAGGTAGATGGATGTGCATGTTTCAGTTAGAAAAGAACTTGTACAAGCTGCAATTTGAAACTGCCGAGAGCAAGAAATAGAGAGGAAAGTTTGAACGGTTTGAAAGATGTTGTGATTAAATTTAGTTAAATCTTTCCTTGATTTTAGATTGATAATTTTTTTAAATGTTAACGTTACGTTTCTATGTAGTCAGTTAAAATTTAACGTATGTCAAAAATTATATAAAACAACGGTCCTTTTAAAACGAACCAACGTCCGTCTTAAAATCACTGACCAAAAATTTTCTTCAGAAAAATTTGAAAATATTATTTTTACACTGCGTTAAACGGACGCAGTCTAAAATATCAAAAATTTTCACAAAAATAACATTTTGAAAACACACGTTTTATAACGTCACTTTTTACCCTATAAATCACGCGTCTTTCAAACGTGAAATTTAACGGTTCAATCCTAGCTTAAAATTTTACAGTTATTATTTAATTTTATTGTCATATAAAATTTCTCAAAATATATCTCAAATTTTAATTATTTAACTATATTGTTAAACCCAATTTATAAAATATATTATTTAAAATTGAAAATAAATTAAATAAAATAAATAAAATAACTGGCTGAAACTAGGGTTGTTACATATAAGATGCAAAAATATCAACTGTATAGCTGCAAAAAAGGATTTGCAAAAGTATGACTTAGTAATATTACACAATGGAACTATTAAGCTAAATTATGATTGTATATTTTTATACACACACACACACTCTTTTTTAGTGTTTAATTCTTGAAACGTTATTATAAAATTTGTAACAAACTATTTACCATAAAAGGGTAATGGATTAATCATAGAAAAATAATCTGAAACTAAAATACTATACAAAATTTAAGCCACGATATGATGGTGAAGTGGAGACCAAAATTCTTTTTTGATGACATGGTATTTTTCCTGGTAGGACGATTAAAAAAATTCCTAAAACTAAAGTGATTGACAAATTTAAATCGTTGTTATATATGGCACTGAAAGAAGAGACATATTCTAAAATGGATAACATTGTTTAGTATGACTTTCCTTATTGAGATGATTGGTGCGCCACGAATTCAATACATTAGGATAGTTGGTATCAACAATAATACAGTAGGATAATGGGTATCCAGCAGGACTATAGCTTTGTATAAATGTTTTAACTGATTAACTATATCAACATCAATAGATACATGTAAGTCCATGAACATATGTTTCGTTTTTGAATGGTCGTCTACATGAGTTAAGTTAATGGATTATTTGAATGATGCTCGAATCTTACATTGTAAATTGAAGCACTTTAGGATGTTAAGGTTAATTATTATTTCACTTCCATAGCGCTCTAGATGGACTAAAATTAACTTGAACAAAGGTACCTTTACACACATTTAATTCCTCTTCACGTTTATTATACTACTATTGTATTTATATTTTGTTTGATAATATTAAATTTATGAATATACGTAGCCCCAGAATGTTTGAATCAGATTTTAAACAACTTATACATTAGCAACACCAAACATACTAGGGTGCTTACCCAAACCATTTATTATGTCCACCAAGCATTGACATACCAAAACTCCAAGAAGGCTAGAAGTAGAACATAATACTTAGATTTTTTTTTTTTTTGCAGATGGTATAATTATATAAAATGTAGTGGAAATGCATGGCTCTTTAATTCCTTGTGATCCTTCCATATAACTAATTTGCTTAATCACGTCACATCTACTATCATGTGTTACATTTTATGAAATCAGACTTAAACTAATATCATTGTAATTCTACTACAAGTGCAAAAGTCTAATAATAAAGGTGTGTTACTTTGATACATGTATGTATACACACACATGCATGTATATATGTTTGTATATGTATGTATGTATGTATGTATGTATAAAATCCAAAATTGTTACCAAGGTTGGCTGCTTGAAGTTGTGAATATCTTAACATACCCTCTACGAAACAAGAAAAAATAATAGTCAGGAAGCAACTTTGTTTTTTCATGCAAGTAAATGAATATTTTGACAATTTTTTTGATTACGATCCATATTTTCTATGTAATGCTTTCCTAATGATGTAGTTTTGGATCCTATTTTCATTATATTACAACGCAGTGTTTCAGTGATTATTGACTGTTACTGACCACATAAGGATGATGTACCACGGAGGTTATTGAACATGTTGTGTTATCATCTAGGACTCATGTAAACCAAACATTATCTATTAAAGCTTTTAACCATTGTTACATCTAACCACGAAAATCATAAATGTACGACATTATTTTTCCTTATTAGTCATTCCAACCACGATTTATACAACACACAACTGCAAATAATCTGTTCAAGTACTTATACAATAACAAGTTTAGAATATGGAATTGTGTCCTACAAAAATTGATATATAACTACTTTTCATTAAATATATTAATATAGAAGAGTCCGTGTGCGCGTAGCCCCGGTTCGATATATATATATATATATATATATATATATATATATATATATATATATGAGCTAGATTATAGATCCTAACAGCAAAGCAATGTACTTGGCTGTCGGAGAATGGAGATATGCAATTCGTTGGGATGGTGAAGTATGTGAATCAAAGGGCGGTTGCTTGATGATGTGACCCGGACAACTGAGGCTGATTGCATGGTGTGCGGATTGCATGGTGATAGCATATTGAATATCTGAGGCGCTACTAAGGCTGCAGTGGGTGCTTGACTGAAAAGCGAGCGAGCTTGACTAAAAGAAGGCTAAACTGAAACAACAACAAGTTTTGTTAAGCAAGGCATAGGTAGAGTGGCCTAGCATTCCGGGAAGTCTTGAATTGCAACTTTCTTGGTTAAGACAGAGGTCTCTGTTATGTGTTTTAACATGTAGTCGAAGCAAGTTAGTGAAATTGGAGCTGCACGTACTGGAACGTGCAAGGTGCAGAGAGTCAGCTATATAATTGCTAGCACCATTGTCCCAATGGTTAAGTGACTCGATTTTGGTCCGAGAGGTCACAAATTCGAAACTTGCGTAGCGTGGTTCGAACATATGCTGACATCTGCTATTTTTTCTCCTGTTGACGAGTTTGCTTTGCCCTTTTAATTCTTTCGCCTACATATATGTTTAAGAGCATTCGGTTCTATTACTACATTGACTTGATAAGGAGTGTGTATTAATTTTAATGTTATATTTAATATTGTAATTATGTTTCTAATTTCTTTCTGTAAATAGTATATTCGCTTATTTTTTCAAATAATTTAATTTTCTAATTGCACCAAAACAATTTTTTTCATACTCGTGTGCGAAGCACAGGTTCGCACTAGTTGATAACAAAACCCAAAAAGAAAACACCCTCTCCTTTTTACTTTTCTCCCCTACTACTTTATTATCCTTTCATTTCTTTCAATTCATTCTGTCTTCTAACCTTGCCTGTTACATCTTAGTTATGAAAATAACTCGCCAAAACATTGTTCCAACCTATTTCCTCAACCAATGCCGCACCCAGTTGCTTACAATCCTGGATCGCCATCTCCTCTGTCACGCCGCCGCCTGAAAACTATCGAGCACAACTCCTTCGCATGCGCATTTAGTCGCACATTCTACTTGGCCACACATCACCCACGTCGCCTGCTCAGTAAAGGCGTCCGTGCCTTCTTCCCATCAATCACATGCGCAACCATCCATTCATCGCTCAACCATGGCCGCGACTCCATACGTAGCTGATGGCTATGAACATGAGTGAAATTAATTAACAAATGCACAACATAAGTTAACATAGAGATTTTGCGATATAGAGATAGGAATAGAAAATCTCAAATTTATATAATAAAACAATGATACTTTTGAAAGTAGAGACCTGAAGAAATGTGCATGTTTGATATAGAGGAGTACTGGTAGCGCCATATGGATCAAATGTGTTTCCAAAACTACTCAATATCATCAATGTACTTGGTTCCTTGTTCTCTGTTTGGACATCTGTAGTACCTACAAAGAACAGAACTTGTTCAAAAAAGAAACAAATTCCTTTAAATCATAATTTGTATAGTTGTATGTGCATATCTCACTGCACTTCTCATATATACGAAACATGTTCAAGGCATATCAATGGCGAAGAACTAAAATTAGATGCATTACTGTACATATAATAATACAAATATGATAAAAATAAGTTTTACAAGACAACCTAAATCAGTGGTGCCATCCAGAATCCATCTGCAGCAGCTGAAGTGCTAAAACAACATCTTTCTGCATGATCCGATTTGCAATTTGATTCAAAATTCTTTGGACTGCCTACTGCATACATAGCAATTGCTGAAATTTCTTTAGTAGGAGGTTGAAATAAATTTGGAAGAGAAGAGTTTCTAGAGATGTGACTGATGCACTGGCATATTCTTGATTGATTGTCCTTAACAAAAAGAAAATCTACACTAACAACAGCATCCAGTTTAGAGAAGATTTTTGCAATGAACTTCATACTGTTGCATCCAAGAAAATTCAAGCTCAGAACAAATGCTAACATATATTATAGATGGAAGGTATATACATGGAGCGCACACACAAGCATACACAAATAATATCCAATTACTGAACTATGGTAGAAACTAGACACAGAAACACCATGTCAGATAGCCTAGTTCAAGTTGGCAAGTAGTATTTGACAAAGGCAATTTTATTGGGACACTCTAATTGATTTAAACCAATTATCATTAAATAAATAGCATTATTTTAAATAAACGAGTAACCAAAGTTAGCAAAAGGACACGGGCACAGACACATATCGAACAATACATAGAGGCTCATAAAGTAAAATAAGATCCAAATGTTGCTACCATTATGGGTTCGCTTGTCTCTAATATTCTTATATGGCTTTACAGGACATCAAATCTAACGATGACTAAAACACAAGAGCATTTTAGGTAGGTTCAGTTATAACACAATCAAATATACATGCACCTAACTAGAAAGGCAATGGAATATATAAGACATAAAAGAAATGGATATAGGTTACCTGGTCCATGAATCTTTTTTCATCTGTTGAGAAAGAGCAACTGCATCTATCTGAAATGCAAAGATCCTTACTAGAATTAACCATATAAGAATACAATTAAATCATTTACTCGTACAAAAGAAACTCACTTCTTCAGTTCTGTTACCCTTTGCTTTGACAAAATCTAACTCCAATTAAAGTATCGCCAGGTCAAAGTTATCCAGTGGGACAAACCTGATATTACATATAATAATGCATAATAAGAAGAATGGAAACTATAAGGTACTGCATGCGAGCTTGTAAGCAAGTGAAGAAATACAAACAGGAAAAGAATTTAACCTGCTGATGGATATTTGATCATCGGTAGAAACCTTGATAAGGCGTTGTTGAATAGCATTCAAGCCAATTCGACCTTCGTTAATTTTTCGATGAGCAGTGTGTATTAGTCAAGGATTACTTCCACATTAAAAGTAATTTAAGAATAACTTCACATTATAAATCAATCAACCAAAGATTTTCATCACTCAAATTTGCAGCTAGGTCCAGTGATTCTATACTGCACGTACAGTACTGATACTTCCAGCTTCAGGATACAAGATTTTATTCAAAATCCAAATAAAATACGAGAGGTTTTGTAAAGAAAAAAACACGGATGAATAAGCCATATATACCAATATAAGCAAACAAAAAAATAAAACTAAAATCCACTTATCTTCCATGACATGTTGATTTATTTTTATACCTATTTTTGATGTGTTTAATGCTGAACTCTACATCTGGAATGAAATCATACTTCTAAAACGAAAGAAAGTCTCAACCATTCAAAATATATTGCATTTTCACCTCAAAAATCACGTTTAAAAGGATATCATGTCAATCCATAGTGTGATTTCTTTTCCAACGTCTTTATTGATTACTTTGTTACAACATTTATTTGTTATTAAAAAAAATAGTTTTAATTATCGGGTGTTATATTCAGAACATTTCAACTCTATGGCCCTAATCAACCCAATTGTCTAACAATACAAAATTAACATCACAACGAAGCTGGGAATAAAAATCAAGGTTCAAACTTCATATAAGGATATCGTAAAGTATACACCAAAGAATCACAAATTACAGCATAAGCACTGTCGGATCCACGACCAGAAAATCTACTCATGCCATTGAATGAGATAAACGCACAATTAGTTAAAGCCAGGTCGCTGCTTGGTGCGTTCTCCACGGTCAGCATCATTCTGGATGATAAGTTTGTTGTGTTTCAGATGCAAGTTTTCTGTTACCAGGCTTTGATTATATTTGTTGATTTGAGAAGATCTCCAAAATAGCTACCGGTTCCACCAATTTTTTTGCAATTCTGAAAAACAACTTACTCTAAATAAAAACATCAAATCTCAAACAACTAGTTCTCAAAAAAAACAGCGGCTACGGAGTTGGGACCAGCGGCTAAGGTGTAAGGGGAAGACGAAGCATTAATTTGAGCTCAACTAATGCCAAACGGCTCTTGAAAATTCAAAGGAATCGATCAGATTCATTGTAAAAGGCACCATTTATTCCTCAACAGACTATCACTCAAAATTTCAGAGAAAAGAAAAAAATAGAGTAGAACAAGAACCTACAGCAAAGCTAAGAGATGAAAAAAAATAGAGAGGAAGAAGAACCTACACAAAGCAAAATGAAGTCGGCATCGTTGAAGTGGTTGTAGTTGGCATTCGATAATGGGAAGTGGGTGAAGTGTCGTTGATTTTAAAAAGTGGTTGAATCGACATTGATTTTGGGAGGAAGAGAAAACCCTAAATTAAATTTTATGCGACTGAAATATGTCTGAAAATGGATGGATAAGCATGAGAAGAGAATGCACGTCTAAATTACAGAAGACTCCTCTTATTAATAAACTATTTACATTTTTACCAACTACGGTAACACTTATTTGTGTTGCAAAGTTTGTTCGGAAAAGTATTTATTTTCACCAACACTTTTTCGGTATCCTAACACTTTTCTACCGTTAGGAGTTTGCAGCATTTATAAGTGTTAGCAATTAACAAATATAAACTGTTGCAAAATCACTGATTTGGTGTAGTGTTATGCAATTGTTGGGTTATTAATTGATAGTTTCGGCCGATGCTCTTTGTTTTCGGCGCTTCAAACGTGGATCGAAAGTTGGGGTCGTCACAGAAGTTGCTAGCTTCCCGAACACAGTTACCATCGACGATCAAATCGAATTTAATTTGATGTTATAAATGATTGAGAAGGTGGAGGGGTGAGGTGGAATTCTCGGCCTGTGTGACATCCCCTATCTGGAGGCTCAAAGCTAAGCACAACAGTTGCTTTAGTCATCTATAATATTAACTTCCAGTGACCGAATACGGTAATATTAATGATATCCATAATATCAGAAGCACATGAATATGAAAAAAATCACATATTTTAAAAAGAAAACATTTTTTATTACATTTCCAAAACATGTTCCATATTCAAATTACATAATCCCATCGCTTTCCCAAGTTCAGATAAAATATAATTATTATATAAATACGCCAAGAGCGACATTTGATGATGCCCATTGGTTGACCAAAGTACTATATATAGAACACAGCAGAATTAATTCAAAATAAAACAACAACCCCTAATTAGCTATCCGTCAACCAATTGCTCGTCATCGGAAGCTTTATTCGCCAATCCAAATAAAACCTATAAACCTCAACCCTCAGCCTACTCAAATCAATTTTGAGCACCCGAGTGTTTAAGGGGAAACCATAAACTTCAAGTCAGGCATAAAGCCTGGTATGAATAATACTAAACATCTTGGTTATCTGATATTAAGTGAGACCATGCCGCTTAGCGGAACTTGTTTCCCCTCCCTAATATCTTTTTTAAAACATATCTTTTGCCAGTTATAATCCTGCAACCAAAATTGGTTAAATCTGTAAAGCAATATCATGTATATGTACATATTTATCAAATGGACTATCTGTCCATACACTGTAGTTTTGTTTGACTAACTACTAACCCTTGGCTGACTCAGGCCTACCAGAAAAACATAAAAAATCAGACATTTGTTAGATACTCCTCTTTTTAACGGTCTATCCTTACTTAGTTCTCCAGTACATGCTGGAATTTTGGATATATTTTAGCTAAGGGTTATTAGCTAAAGTATAGGGTATGACCGCATACTAGTCTCGTCTGGTATTCTAATATCTGAGTCATTTTACTTGGGGTTATCTACCCATAAAATTTTCCGTGAAAATCTTTTCTTTCAAGTTGATTTAAACTTTAGATCATTCTTTAAGGAAGGAAATTATTTATATATAATCTTTGTTTTACTCAAATCACCTTGTCATGTTACTTGTTCCTTACACAAAACCTTGTTGATGAAAACGTTTAAACTTTCGAAAGTACCCTTTTCAAAACCTTTGAAAGTATCCCTTTCAATACAAGTAAAACCTTAGGTTGAAGGCCAAACATACATTTCGAGACCATTCATACTTATCTTTTCGAAAGCAGTGAAATACATCTCCTTCGAAAGCTTTAAAACCTTAGAATCCTATCTTTAAAACATTTAAACATTGCCTTTCGAAACCATTAGAAAACCTTTCCTTTTAGACGTTTTGAAACCCTTAGGGTACCACCCCTTAGAAATCTTTCTTTAAAACCTTTCAAAAGCATTAAAACATCAAGCCTTTCGAAAGCATTTGAGTTCAATTTATAACATGTGGAAACACCTTTCGAAACCATTAGAACTATCCCTTTCGAAACCATTTGGGTTCTACCTTTTATAGAGCAAAAGGGTCATTAAAACATTTAAATCGAAAGCAAACCTTTTAAAAGCAAAAGCAGATGCATTTTCAATTTAAAATAAAGCATGCTTCGATCCCCAGTCCACGAAACCTTTGGTTTCGACATAGTACCTTCCCCTATATCCAGTTCACTATGTACCAGGTATCTGATACCATGTGCACTGGTTTTGATAGAGTTTGAGGTGGAGGTAAGGAGTCGGAAGACGGGTGCCGGAAGCATTGAAATAAAAAAAGCATGTTGATTTGACTTTTTAGATTAATCATTTGTACATAACTTGCCTTATTTGTCAAATTATGATTAGTTTCAAATTTTCTTTTCTAAAAGCGCTACCAATTTTCAGAAATAACAATTTGAATTATTTACAAAATACTGCTTCTCCTTTTTATAAATATATAAAACATTTAAGTCTCGTACCTTAAATAATTTTATATATCCATTAAAACACAAAGGAAAACTCTACAAAAAACCAAAAAAATCATTTTTAATATATTTTTAACATATATAAATTATAGACACTAAGCCAATATAATTCGATTGTATTTAATTTTTAACTCAGAGTAGCATTTTCTTCACCGGAAACTTCATATAAATCCATATTAAGAAAATTAGAAACATTAAGGCCCATTTCTAAGTTATTGTTTCCAATCTAAATTTAAGATGTCATATAATAGGGTTTCCATATCAAAACATATCACAGAATTTGTGTGAATTAGCATAAATCATCAACAACATATAGATATACAATTTTATCATCCAAAACATGGCAAAACATTTGCAAATAATTTGGATTCATCTGAAAACGGAAAATTATTACAACCTTGAGATGTAGTCTTTATACACCTTAGTTTTGTGATTAAAGATGTGTGATTTGTTCTTGATTAAGTGATTTGATTCTCCCCCTTGAAATCCTAGCTTTTATCTCCTCTTGAGCTTGCTAATGGTGGCCGGACTTAGCTTGTATTTTTGATTTGTGAATATGAAGTGAACATGAGTGTTGAGGGGTTAAAGGTTTAGGGTATAAGGATGTGCCTTGTTCCTATTTTTCTCTTGTATATTTTCAAACCTTTTATTCTCTTTTTATTCTTTAGTTCGCTTGTTTGACATGGCACGACTACCCCTTATTTAATCAAAAATCTCAATCTATTAATCATCTTACCTTATTTTATTTTATTTAACTAACTGGACATCTGAAATAATGTTACTAAAAATATGGGATGTTATAGCCAGCAATAGAGATGAAGAGGAGGTTCGAAATCCATAAAGAAAGTGAGGAGATATGAAGAATAAAAATGTCGATCTGGATACCTATTTCTATCTTACATTTTCTCCTCCTTTTTAATTCAAATCCAACCTCTCCTTAACCATCATTACGGCCAGCCTACTCTTGCACATTTAATCGAAAATTCAAGCCCCATTATGTGCCTCTAAGTCATTTTAAGCCTGACCAATATTCGTAGCATTTAAATCTAATTTAAACATGCACGGATATCGTATATCAATAAGTATATTTATAACTATTATAAATACACCATTTAAAATTTTTCAACGCATCACATTAAATTTTATAACTAAAATTTCATAAATATTTATTAATTTAATTAATTCATTACAATCATAGTTTCCATTTTACTGAAAATATTCATAATAATCATATAAAAACTACGTCTATTTTGCAGTCAGCATGGAAAAACAGTTATTATTTCATAAATAATGTTCAATATGTTTTATGAAAACAATTTTGTAACTTGATGCAACTAATAAGTGTTATATGACACGCTCCCACTGTTTTCGCTTAATAGCGTACGAAATATAGACCTCCATTCAACCACTTAATATATGTTGTTTGTTCTATCTACTATAACCAATTTATAGTCGTTAGTTTTCTGATCAAATATTTGAACTCAAAGAAATAAATCTCATAGAAAATAATTTTCCATATGAAAATACATTTTGAAATAGAAATCATATTTCTCATTCTAATGTTAAGTATCTATTATGATTTTAAGATTCTCGTTTCCTGTGTCGCTTCATGAAGCAGAAGTGACCATTCACTCTCTTCATCCTAACTATATCTTAAGTTACATCTACTCTCGAACATTCAACGCCCTTTTCTAATAGTCGAACCATTCAAAAGGAAATCCTTATTACAAGATCGTAACTAACTCTTTACAAAAGTGAATGTGATCATCCTTAAAGTTTAAGGATATCAAATAAGTTACACTTTACTTAATTTGAAAAAAAAACTAATATTTCAGCGATTGAATTCTTATATCCATCTTGTAACTCTTAGTCTAGTGTCACATCCTTACCATTTAAGGATCTTATAATAAGATCATTATTATATACACAATCTCACAGTATGGTTTACTTATTTTGAATGAACTAATTTCATCGAGGTTTCATACATTAAGAGTTGCGACCATTCACCATATAACATTTATATATGATTGAAAATGGATCAAATATTCATATCATTTTACCGCATTTAGAGTTCGAAACTCATTAAAGACAGTACACATAAGTAGCCAAGTTACAAACATATTTAGTAGTTGTATACTTAGACGGTTGCATGGGTCAACATGCAAAGATTTATTGGTAAGTTTATTGTACATTTCTATTTGTCAATCTTAATTTATTTCATTAGTATATTTTAATTAATAAATATTTTATGAATTATATTAATTGCACAAATTTATCAAAGTAGAATATTTTAGTTATACATAGATATTGCATGGAGGAAATACGAGTATTTTCTTTACCGCATGGAAGAAAATTTTCATGATTTGATTATCATTGGTGTTTTCTCCATATTCATCATCTTCTTAGAAGAGACAAAAAAACTTTACAGCTAATAGACACGAGCCCTTGCAACCACTAGTGGTTTGGTCAAGCGAAGACATGTACGAAATTGTAAACGACTTTCCAAAGATACATAAAACCAAAGAACAAATTGAAATTCAAGGTAAACCAACGATTCATAATTGGTTCAAACAAAGTATATTTTGGAAGTTGCCGTATTGGAAAAATGTAATATCCCGGAATTTCCAGGAGTTTAAAATGTTGATAATCGCTTAATTTAATTATTTGAATTAATTAAATTGTTATTTTCAAAAATAATTAACCAAGTAATATTTTATTTATGGTTATAAATTAGTTTTGTAATAAGATTAATTATTTTATTTGTGTAAATAAATTCTAAATTGGTATATTGTTTTCAAAATTTATAAGTATTTTAATTTGTGTATTTTAAATTGATTTTAAAATAGGATTTATTATTTGAAAATAATAATAAGCTTATTTTAAAATAGTTGTTTCTATTCATTTAAATTTATTTTAGATTTGGTTTTTAAATTTGACTTTGAAATGAATATAAATTTGAATTCAAGAGTATACATACATATTACTAATATAGTTTGAGTTTAAAATATATAGGTAATGTTTTTAATTAAAAATAAGATTTTGTATTTTCTTTTTATGAAAATATAATTTGTGTTTATTTAATAAAATGAATGTAAGGCATTTTAAAATAGTATTTAAAATAAGTTTGAAATGTAGTATATAATTTTATTTAAATTTTATTTGATTTCATTCTTTTCAAAGATTATACTTATATAAATTAACATACATTTATAAATGTGTAAGTGTATTTGTTTATTTGATACTTAATAGGAAAAGCATTTTTAAAATTTAGGGAAAAACATATTTGTAATTAGGAAAATAATTTTAAATGCTTTTAAATTCCTTTAGAATTAAAAATAAACTAAATATTTACAAATGTTCATTTCTTAAACACCTTGATAACAAGTGTTAAACCATTTGTGTAAATAGAGACAAGTGTCCTTTGTTTTTCTAATTTCTTTTAATTTATTAAATCTGAAATTTATCCTATAAAAACCCTCTTTATCATTTTCTTAAACCTTTGTTCATTTCTAAAAGAAAACCTAAAATCTTCATGCAATCTTCATTCATTACCCAAAACCAGAAAGCCTGAAACAATCCTCAAGTTTTAAAATCTGAAGCACTCCTCAACTCAAAGCTTGTTCAATTCAAAAGAAAAACATAAACCTGATCAATCTTCAAAAACAAATTATGCAAATTTGTTAATCTGGAAGCATCACAGTTAAACCCAAATTTGCAAAATGAATTCATAGAGCCTGAAACCAATTCACAGATTTTAAACAATCTGTAGTATTCAACCTGCAATGCTTTGATCCTTCCTGTTTCAAGTTGAATCATTTCAGTCAATAAAGAAACCAAGTATTAAAGCAATTTCCGGTTCTATCATCAACAACAAACTCTACACTAGGTTGAGGTGAGTAAACATTTAATTCTAAACATAAAGTTGATTGATAATTGTTGCTTATAAAATCTTTGTGAAATGATAACTGCATGTGTGTACTTTTGTGAATGCGATTTTATTTGAGTATGCATGCCTGGAATATGTATGTCACCCCTCTGTTGCATGATTCAGAGTAAAATTTTGAACAAATTCTTTTCATTCTTCTCTGATTTCTGAGGGGCCTGAGTATTCTCAAACAAATTAAGTTTGTTTAAGTATGAACTATAATCTAAAATTAGTTAAACATGCTTTTAGATATGTAGTAACTGGGAAGATATGGTTACAGTACAAACTTTATAAAATATGTTAGAAATCAATTAACACAATTCTCTGATTCATCTATATAGATTGAATTGATGTTGGAAATTATGATTTTTAAAATCAAAATCAGGTTTTTAAATGAAGTAAATGTGGGAATTTAGGGTTTTATCTGGAAATAGATTTTTGGTGATCTCTGTTAATATGTGAATCTGGAATGCTTGAGTTGGTTAATGGAGTTAGTATTTGCATCAGAGTGTTTCGCAAAAATCATTGAAGAATTTATTAATTATCGTGGGTTTTGATTTTTGCCTTAGATTGATTTAAACCTAGTTTTTGAAAGCCTACTGTAAATTTGATTTCTGCATACCCAAAATTGAATCGAGCCGTATGATTTTTGGGGAGAAGCTTGCGCGGTGAGTCAGCAAGCTATGGCCGGGGTTGTGTTGCTTAATGATGATCGGCGGCGACGATTTTTGGGTTTTCTGGTGATGGGTTTTTGAGTTCAGTCACCTGATGAACTCGATTTTGATTCTAAGCAAAGGGTGTCGATCTGTGTGTCGTAGGTGGATGTAGGGGCTTGGATGACTCGGCGGTGGGTTTGCCGTTGGCCAGAGGGAAGCCAGCAACGGTGCAGGTTGCACGGGGAGGTGGATATGGTCAGTTGTTTGGGAATTTGTTTTGGTCAGTGTTTCTGGAGTTAGCTCGGGAAGGAGGGGAGAAGACTCGAGGAAGGACTCGAGCATTTTTGGTTGTGGCTCGGGGTTATACCCGTGTTGATATGTGCATGGTTGGGTAGTGTTAACTGTTAGTTTAACACTTTTAAGTTAAAAATTTTAAACAGTCTTAAACTTAAAAAAAAAATATATAAGAAAAAAAAATGTGCTTGTTTCCTTAGATTCATGTATATAGGTTGAATCATAATGGAAATACTTAACAAAATTTGAAATTTAAAATAAGTAAGTTTAAACCTTAAATTGTTTAAGTTAAATTAAAATTTATCCTTTAATTTATTTGTTTTTATAAAAGAATTTCTATGAATGTTTTAAATTTTTAATGTTATTTTCAAATTTTACTTTGGGAATATAAAATAGGAAATTTACAAATGATTTATTAATTAACAAGTGGAGTTTTAGCAATTTATTTGAAATTAGTATTTGTTAATTAATAATTGAGGGAAAGTAATTAATGATTATTCTATATCTTAATTTAATTAATAAATTAAGACTAAGTTAAGAGTTCAAGATTTATTTAAGATAATATTTTATCTTAAATAATAATTAAGTATTTATAATTTGTAATTAGTTAGTAAATTAAGGAATTTTAAGCTAATTAATTTATTTAAATTATTTTTTTAAAGGGGTTTAATTAAGAAATTAATTAAGTATAATTAATTATTTAATTAACTATTAATTAAGTTGATGATTTAATTAATGTCTAATGTTAATTAAATTTTAATTACTTAATTAACTAAGTCATTAAGAGTTAATTAAATAGTAATTAATTAATAAAGGTTTTATTTAAATTTTAATTAGGTTTTCTTAATTAATAATTAAAGAATTATTAAAATAAAATGCTAGTTAATTAAGAATTAATTAACTATTTTTATTTAAGAATAATTAATTAAGGATTAATTAATTAATTTTAATTATGAATTAATTAATTTGAAATTAAGATTGCTAATTAATAATTAAGTTTATTAATTAATGATTAAGAGTTGATTAATTAGTTAATTAAGTTTAGTTAATTAATTATAAAGTAATTACTAAATAATTACTTTTGATTAAAGGATTGATTAATAATTAAGGTTTATTAATTAATAGTTGAAGATAATTAATCTATTAATTAAAGATTAATTTGGTTAATGAGTAATTAAGGAATGAATTACTCAATTTTGTTTATGAGATGAGTTTAATAAAGTAAATTAATTAATATGTTAATTAATTAAGCATAGTCATTTGATAAATGATTAAGTATTATTACTTAATAAAGTTTTGATAAGGTTAATTACTTAAGATAAGTAATTGATTAATTACAGAGGTAATTGAGTTGGGTAAATTACTGATTTGGGAAGTAAATTTTAAATGAGTAATTACTTGTTAAAGTAATTAAAGGTTTATTACTTGGTGTAATAAATCAATGAATTTATAAAGTAAATAAAAGTAATTAAGAAGTAATTAAGAATAATTAATTACTGTATTTAAGTTTAAGCAATTAATCTAAGCATGATTAAATTAATTAAGGTTCATTAATTGATATGATTAATGAAGATAATTAAGGATTAATTACTTTATTAAGAGTTAATTAATCAAGGTTGATTATGATTAATTAATTGATTTAACTAATGTTTATTTAAGCAAGATATTGGATGAAGGTTATTAATTTAATTAATTTTAAATTAATTAAGAAGTAATTAATTTAATTCATTTTAAATTAATTAGTGATAGAGATAGTTAATTGAATTCATTTTAAATTAATTATATTGTGGTATGAGTAAATCGTTACTTATGTATGAATGGATGACATTGATTGTCTTGAATGTTGTGTGATCTCAGAAATGAGATAAGTATGTTTATGTGATATGAATGTTTCGTTTTCATTGTGATGATTACATAGATTATCAATTTGGATGTTGATATATGGATTTCTATTATGATATTGATAATGTGGATTACCTGTAATTTGATAATGCTGATTATCAATTATTGATATGTGATTATCTATCTGTTTGTATATAGATACTGTATTGAATTGTTTTAAAACCTTTAAAACAACTTGGACTTAAAAGACACGCTTTGGATTTCAATAAGACCGGGATCGGGTTTTCATATTTGGATATCCGAAAACCACATCGATTCCAAATAACGTTAGGTCGTGAGTCAAAGTGGAGCTTGTGAAGACTCGAGGTGTAAGGGCTATACGTCAGTATAACTATGTGGGTGATTCCGTAATGAGTTGACGGAATAGATCTTATAAATTCGAGATGGTGATTTAGAGTGCAAGGGTTATTGTCGTTAACTCTGAGGGTGATTCCAAAATGAGTGTAACGAGATAATGCCTTCGGTTTCGTTCGAACCCGGAACGAACTTGTATGGATTGAATGCTTTCAGAACATCGTCAGGTGGACGATGAGCATTTTAAGTGATATGTCCTATAAAGGTAATCGTAACCTCAAGCCTCATCAACCGGGAATGGCTAAAACAGGGGAAGTGCAGCAAAGCTTCGTGGGTCGCACCAACTGGAGAGTAAGATTTACCCCTGTCTAGAGGTCCCTTTTATTTTGGCTGTGTGGACGGTTGAATAGCTACAACCGTCGGGGTTGTCTTATTTGGAACTGTTCAGTAAGGAACAGGTCCGGCTTTGTGTTGCAGGGGGTCGGGAGTGATCCTCGGTACGGTGATCTAGGCCACGTACTGTGACGGGCGGTACCCCAGTAGCCCTGCCATTGTATGGAATCCAAAATCCAATAAGTGCCAACGATTTTGATTGTATTACCCACTTTTGTGGCTAGTAGCTGGAATTTAATAAATGTAACAATTTCGGCTATTTCTTATTTATTTGAAAACCCTAGACACTATTATAATATCATCGGATTTCCTATCAAATGTTTTGGTTAGCGTAAGGTAAAAACTTTTCCGTGTTTATGTGTGGGAAGTCTTACGTGATACCTTTCCTTTCAAAAGGTTTTTAAAGTTAAGCAACTTTAACCGTTTACTCACACCAGACCCATGTCTGACCCGGAGTTTATTCTGTTTTTCTTAAACTCCTGGGTACTCAAATTTTTACGAGTAGTCAAGGGAATTCAGGTTAGGATTTTAAGTTGGCTTGACGAATTCTGAAGGAGCAATGGAGCAGGAGGCTTCTGCGTATAGCTATAGAGTATTCCGCTGTGTGTTCTCTGAGACGTTGTTTGTCTTTGAGTTGTATAACTAGACAGGTGTCTATAACTGTCTAGTATGAGTTGATTATGCTGTGTATCTCTGATGTATATGATACTATGTAAAGTATTATGTGATTAATATAATTTATTCGTTCCACTGTTTAGATTCTGATGTGTTATTTCTTCTTCTTCTCTATCTTTTCTCTTTTCTATCCCTTTCTTTTCTCTTTTCTATCCCTTTCTTTCTTAAATCATGACGCGTCTTACTGGGTTGTGGAAGGCGGGTCGTGACAAAAAATCTACTACTTCGTCACAATATCAACGTGATGCACAATGAAAAAAACGTGTTTGGCAACGTTTTTAATACAATTTTGAATGTTAATGGGAAGAAGAAGGATGATTTAAAATCAAGACGCGATATCAAAGCAATATGTAATCCTTCTGAGCTTCGTATCAAACCATATGACAAAAAGAAAACCAAAGCATGCTATGAGCTAGACAATAACCAGGTTAAAATACTTTTAAAATGGGTGGAAGGATTAAGATTTTCTTACGGTATTTCTTTCAATATTCGTAGATGTGTCGACTGTAAGAACAACAAACTTAGCGGGATAAAAAGCCATGATTGTCATATTATGATGGAAAATTTGTTACCCGTTGCTTTTAAAGAACTGTTGCCCGTAAAATTTTGAAAGATGTAACAGAATTTAGTTTTTTTTATAAGGAGCTTTGTTCTACTACGTTAAAAGTTGATCGTCTATGTAAACTTGAGGAAGAAATCCACATACTACTCTGCAAACTAAAAAAAAGCATTTCCTCCAAGTTTATTTGATGTAATGGAGGATTTACCTGTTGATCCTCCATTTGAAGCACGTCTTCGAGGGTCTGTGTAATATGGATGGATGTATCCATTCGAGAGGTATTAATGCTTAGTACATTAAATATTAGTTTCATTCATGTATAAATAAATTTTAGTTTGAAATAATTCTTAATAGGTACTTAAATCATCTAAAGAAAAAAGTGAGACAGAAAGCACAAGTTGAAGGTTTGATTTGCAAATCATATGTCGAAGAAGAAGCTTCATTTTTTCTCTTATTATTTTAGTGATCATGTGAACTTATCATTCGAAAGTGCCATGCGTAATGATGAAGGCATTGATCAAGATGATTGTCAAGCAAGTTATCTATTTTTTTTAAACAGGCCGACCTGCTGGTAAATGTGTGAAATTATGGTTGGGCGATAGAGATTATCATGTAACACACATAAATTCTTCTCAATTGTGCTGAAGTTGCGCCATTTGGGGTAATGTACATATGTTCTTCTTAATGCTTTATATCATCTACATATGCGTATATACATACATATGCATATGTGTGTTAATTTTAATGCAATATTTCTTCTATAATTGCAGTATTTACGAATCACAATTTCCAAATGGCGATATTGGCAAAGATTTCGCTCCTTGATTTTCAAATTACGTTTACGACACGACAAATTGTGTGGTCGATGAAGGATTGAAACATTTAGCTACCCGACCAAAAAGGAAAATCAAAACCTATCCAATATTCTTTGTTAATGGAAATAAATTTAACATCAAAGAATACTGTACTAAAAATTAACTAACAATGTCGGTGTATTTCTTAAAGGTAGTGATGATCCAAATGATCATGTACAAGGTTTTGCAATTGACATATTTCACAAAACCTGTAGGAGAATTTTTTTTTTAATGCAACTGGTTCGGCAACGTTTCATGTTCTGTAATCAACGTGCACCCAAAGTATAATCTTATAGAAATAAAGCATATCTCGTGTTATTATAAGTACGATCCTTTTATACTTGCCAAACAAGCTCTTCAAGTTTATTACGCTTCGTACCCATCTCTACGAAGAGATAAAGTAGATTGATTGGCTGTTTTTAAAACAAACGCAAAATTACATTTGATGGACAGAATATTCCGGACGAAAAAACTATCAAGAAGATATTGAGGAAAATACTGAAATGATAATAATCGACAATCAAATCGACTTTGGACCTCTAAACGAAGAATCAAATGCATTAATAAAAGCATTTGAGACGACAAAGGAACAAAACATAAAGTACCAAACGGGGTCTGAATTAGAAAACGACGAGGGCTAATTAATAATCTATATCCAAAGAAGGTAATTTCTATGTTTATTTATGTTACATTTTCTCACTAAAAAATGATGTGTTCTGCTAATGATATGTTTAGTCATAATCTGTTTCACATATTCCTTCTATGTTATGCCATAATGTACGTTTCACATAATTAAATGATATATTTCTCATATATGATACGTCTGTAACAGGTACTGCATATATATATATATATATATATATATATATATATATATATATATATATGTCATTTTTCCTTAGACGTAGCTCTTCCCATACAGGATCTCCCTCTTCTTCTCAAAGAGGGACCGGTGCGCTTCCAGCTGATGATGTCCCCAACCCATCACATGAGGTAGCTTTTCCTGTGGTCTGGTTGCAGGCCAAAACCGATGGATTGTAAGTATTAAATTTATTTCAGTATTAACAATATTTTTCTTTACGATCTATCATATATTAGTCTTGCTTTATTAAATGTTCGTTTCTTTTTGACACAGTGGCTTCGAGCTCAAGCCGTCAGCTACAGTGCTCTGCATAGCCAAACAGGCATATAAATGCAGGATGACTGCCTGCTGGCCCAAATGGAGAAAGATACCGAATAATGTCCGGAAGAGCATTTGGCTGGACTTCTTGGTAAGCGTAAATTTATATTTTGCACTTTCTCTTTGATCACAGATCACTTTATATATTGTAGACTATTTATAAAAATGTATAACTTTCATTTTCTCAATATGTAGGGTTCAATCGACCTACAAGAAACCGATGTATCCCTGGTGTAGCGCCAATGGAATAGAAATATCGTCAAAAATTATAGGGGTACAATGTACACTATAAGAAGAGCGAGAAAAAACCGAACTGGATGAGTGCTAGCATGTGGAAGGCCTGGATCGCATGGTGAGGCAATGAGGAATTCTAGGTATGTTTACCACATATTAATTACTTTAAATTGTTGTATGTATTTAATACATAATTTAGAACTGTAAAATGTTATTTCCAATTTAAATTTACGGAGGGAGTCAAATAGGAACTCCACAAATAGAAATAAGAATCTCGTCACACATCGCGGCGGTTCAAAGTCGTTCCAGCACCATCGTGAGGATTTGGTAAATTTTTATGTTAACATTTTTATATTTTAAGTTACAAGTTGTTAATATATAGTTAATAAATCAACATGTTATATATATGTATGTATGTATATTCATATTTCAGGAGAGAGCACGCGGGGGTACTGTTTCGTATTGGCATGTTTTTGCTAATACTCATGCTCTGAAGCAGACCGACGATTCGGGCTTAGACGTATACTTATGGGAGCATGATGATAAAGCAACTGCTGCCTATGCAAGTATATTATAATTAAGTTAAAAGTTACCAGTTAATTAATTAAGTACACATTTATAGATACATTAATTAGTGTTATTTATACTAGTGACTATTTCAACTTTTTGCTAATTAATATAGCGATTAGTCTACTAAGTTGTATTTTGTATTTGCATTATAGCAAAAGTTCCAAGAAGCATGGTGTAACGACCCGATTTTTCGACGCTCGAAAATCGACATCAATACGTCCACTGTATCAAATGCTGAACAATCGAATGCCGGAAAACCGAACCATTAGTGTTAACGAAGAAGAAACAGAAACAATATAAGAATCTCACATTCGCAGCGGAACAATATATAATAGATAAATGAATAGTTTTTAAATAAAAGAACTATATCAGTTTCTACATTACATCATCAGAGTAATATACAACACAAAACACGACACTAGGCATTTATGACAGCTTGTCCATATGAAAAATGAACTTGCTGCAACCCATACGCCGTAGATACTACATAATATAAGTGATACGTCTCGCTATCCAGTTTGTCTCCTGATCTCCACTACATACTTTCCTGACTTCGCTCCAGAACAACTGCTAACCGGACTCTAGGCTGGCCTTGTGGAAAATTATGGGCACCCAGAGTTTAAAAAAAAGAAAAATAAACCCCAAGCCAGTCATGGGACTGGTGTGAGATCTTAAAGAAGTTATTTGTACAAAAGAAAAGAAAAGAAAAAGAAATCCGTTCATGCTTTTGGAAAATGAAACTACCATAAGGCTTCCCGGCACACCCATAATGCAATCGCACACTTGGGGAAGATTTCTCCTTATAGCAGTCAAATATGCTTGATACGCAAAAACCTTTTGATATTATTATTAGTGCATAGTGTGAAAAACATTTCGTAAGTATAATATAAATCTTAGCCAGCATACGTACCATTATATTATGCCTACTATAGCTACCATGTTAGATGGCAGGTTCTACAACTAGAACCATACAGGACTCGTATTGAGTGAATGGATTTCCAACAAATGGTCAAGGCTAAGGAACTTTCTTTCTGAAAGGGTATGCCTCTGGAGGGACCCCCGAGAACCTAACCGGACATCTGCCAACACAAGGTCGGATTACCTCTGTAACTAGGTAACTAACTGCCACGAGTATACCACCCTCGGTCTAGATCGACCTTTACCGAGGCGCCTCAACAACCACATAAGTTAATCAGGGCTCCATGTCAGAATACCTCTTTTTATCCACACAAGTTAAATATCTGGGCTCCATACTAGATACCACTTTTTATCCAGAAGGAAATGCACATACCCTGAGGGGCGCGACCCCTGTAACCTTGATGCATCTTTTCTTGTTTCAACTACTTCCGAGGTGTGAGGTTCGACGAAGTCTCGTCCACAAAGCTACGCTCTTCAAACAAGCCATGCTTCGATCAACCAATGATCAACACTTAGCATGCCACGTTACCAAATTGGGTATATATCACTAGTAACAATCAGCTACATAACCGCTGAGCTCGTACGTCTCAGAGAAGGGCGTTAAGCTAAGAGAACAAATTCTCCGCCACCAACAGAAATGTATATGATAGAAACCAACTTTATATCTCAAAGTGTAATGTCAAGCATACATCCATACAAGTCCGTTTCGGGTTCGAACGGAACCGAAGGCACTTCGTCCAATTAAGGAAAGAAGTCCTTGTAAATCCAGATATCCCTTAATTACGTCCGGACTCCCCATCACATGGGGTGGAATAAATATCTTTACAGGAGCAACTCGGTGCAAAGACATTCAACATGTAATCCTTTCGTTTTCAGAAATACCCGGTCTTCAACCACCATCTTCAAATGCAATCTTATTTCGTCATATCATTATTCGGAATGAGTTTTATGACTCAATGTCCTCTCCCAGCTAGTTCAAATAATGAGCGCTTATTTTAAAAACAAGTGGATACATTTAAGTCTAAATTAAGTCACAATAAATTTTCACTTTTGACCTTTTAAACAAAAGATCCATCATTGAGATTCGATGTGGTTTTCGGATAACCATTTGAAATCCGACCCCCGGTCGCATCGAAATTCAATTATCGTTTAAAGGCCAATATTGATAGTCGGTTATTTAACTATCAAACAACATTCACAATAATCACCAGCTTTAAACAATTTTCCTCAAATTATTTATTTCAAAATATCTTTGCAAGATATATTTTCACACTTCAACCCTTTGAAAACAATTTTCAAATCACTTTCCTCTCGCTGAATAAATTTCCAAATATTTATTTCCACTGAAAATTTGCCAAGTCTGAATACTTTAAACTAATTTAAATCACTTATCCAAATATATACTTGGAAACATTTAAAATAAAAACTATTTTAAAAAAATTTATTTTAAAATATAATTATGAATTTTATAATAATATCCCATGTAATACTTAAGCCCGGCTAATTTTAAAAATAAAATGATTAGATAGAGTATAATTATTTAAATAACCATAAACCATCTTCTAAATCAAATATTAGTTAAATCTTTAAAACAATCACTTCTATAATTAATTTAACAAATATTTACTTCAAAATTTTAAAAACAATTTAAGAAAATAATTTCTCTAAAATATTATTTTAAAACCAACTTTAGAACTTTTAATTTATTTTTAAAAGCCAATTTGAAAACGTACTGGCTTTCCGGGGAAAAATAAGCTTTCCATTTCAAAATGGTCCATTTAAATCAATTTATAAATCCTTCTCGATTTATTTCAATTTATATTCCAAATTCGTAATTTTTCTTTCAACACTTTTAAAAATAAACCAATATTTATTTTTAAACAAATTACCCGTTCTTTTATAAATTCTCATTGTGAATTTAAATTTCCAAATATCCACTGATATATAATTTTCAAATCGATTTCCAAAATTTACTTTCATACACTAAATCAATTTCCGAATCGATTTTCAAAAATTTACTCCATTTAAAAATTATTCCTTTATTTATCTAAATTTATTTCAAAACACATTAATCCAATATTCACACTTTTATTTAGATTTTAAAATCCGAATTTTTGAAATAAATTCTTCAACTTTTAAACAATACTACTCAAAATCCATTTATTTCCATTTATTAAAATCTTTTCCACATATTTGGAATTTATTCAATAGGATTTCAAAAATCAACCTTTATTCTTTTCAAATTCCTTCTTTTAAATTTATCCAATCCTTTAAAATAATTTTACTTAAAATTTTCTACTTCAATTTCAAAAAAATCCAATTTAATATTTCTGGTATTTTAAAATAAGAGAATATATTTGGCCAAACCATAGCCTTCAATAATTTCAATTATCAATATAATCGATCACAGATTATCAATAATCATATCACAGCATATGAAATAAATTCAAACAATTTGAGAATCCAGTTAGATCCCTCCAACCCGTTTCCCTGAATCCACACAACAATTAAATACCAATCCCGCTTCAAGGCGGGATATCGCGGTATAAAAGGTCATCCGCTATTATGCGGGGTGCATAGGATCTCATCCGCTATATAATGCGGGAAATCAATCACTCCAATATATATATATATATATATATAATACTATATATATAATATCACATCAATTCAAGCAATCAATCAATATTTTAAATTTAAACTATTTAAAATAACTGTATTAGATGTGAGTGAGAAGATCTCACCTTTGTTTTTATTCTGCAATCCATTTCCCTTCCAACTTGTTTTCACGATTTTTTACCTTGTATAAACGATTATATAATTTTTATTAATATTCAAACTAATCAAATAATTAAATTTCCATTTGATAATTTTAATTAACCAATGATTTTATTTTAAACTTAAACTTTTAATTTTAAACCAATTCCTTTTAATAAATTTATTTAACCAAAAATTAAATTCAAAACTAAATTTCCTTTAATAAATTATTTTTGGTAACTAGATAAATTAAATAGGTTAAGAAAACAAATAGCTCACTAAAACCATTATTTTTAAAATAAATTAGCAAATTAAAATATGTAAATTTATATTTATTTTTATTTTTTGAAATTTAATATTTATAAGAAATGATCTATTAAAATCAAATCTAATCTTTATACTATTTTCCTGTGTTTTTCCAAAGTTCTATATATATACAAAATTTCTATTCAAACTACATACATACATACATACATATATGTATGTATATATGTGTGTGTATGTGTACCTCAATTTGAAACCAAAATTTCTTTATACCTTTTACTGCAATTTATTTTTTCTATACAAATTAATATATATAAATTAAATAAAAAGATAAAGATACCTTTATCATCGTTCCAGGGAAACCACACAGTAACCAACTCGTATCGCCACATTCCGATCTGCAACCTCCCGCACGAGATGCGCTACTTCGAACGCTGACCCCACCCTACGCATGCATCGCACGGTCCATGAGTACGCAATCCTCCCACGCTCCCAAATCGAGCATCACCTTGCAACATCGTCGAACCCTAGAACGGTGATCGCGCCTTCAATTCGTCGATCCTGCTCCGCCCAATCAAATCGCGACCAGTCGCCGCACATCTACTCGACCTCGAACACATGCAAGTGTCGTGCTCTGGCGTCGCCACATAGTCGCCGATAACCCTCGTGCCTAAAATCGCGATGGCCCTGCGAATCAACCCATCTCCTTTTTGTCGACATCGATTCCACACTCTCAAATTACCGCGCGATCAACATCGCGATCCCTCTTTTTTTTATTTTTTCTTTTTTTTATGATTTAGATTCATTAGGACGAGAGAGCGGCCACGAAATTTCTTTGTGAAGTTGTTCATTTAATTTTCGAATGAGAAAGGGGGTTCTCGTTTCTTTTTTTATATAAATATGCGGCTACGATTTTTTTTAAAATAGGAAGAAAACGCGTGTAAAAATTTAAAGAGGATACGTGCTTGATTATTTTTTTCCTTTTTGTGTGTGTGTGTGTGTGTGTGTGTATATAAATATATATATATATATATTATTCAAATTGAAATCGTCCGCAATTCATAACTTCGATCTTCAATCGAGATGTGCCGCTAGGTGTTCATAATGTTAAACCCCGATTTCGAACACATTGGAAAAGGTTTCGAGTCCAAATTTGATCCTATGGAGAAGATAGCTTTTTGGACCCAGTTATTAAATTAAATTTCGATATAATTTTTAGCACATTTTCAATCCGTACGGTCACACGACAATCACAAACGATACGAGAATTGAAATCTATAATGATACAATATTACGAATCCAATGGAACTAGTTTCGTCGAAATCCGAAACTGTGCCTCGGAAGGTTATTTTTAAATTCAATTTAAATGATAAGATTTCAAACTGAACAAAACAGTTTTAAATTCAACTTTTAAAAGTTCTATTATCTCCAGTATTATCATTATGTATTTTCTAAGCCTTTAAAATATTTTTAACAAGCCTGGAACATCCAGATTCAAAAATTTTCCCAATTTTCAATTATTAAATTCAATAATTTAATTGTCAAATAAACAGTGATATTTGAACTACAGGTTAAACTAACATTCAAATATTTAAGTTCAATCAAATATTCTAATTTCAAATGTCAAAAGTTTTGGGTCGTCACATTCTTCCCCACTTAAAAGAATTTCGTCCTCGAAATTACTAGTTAAGAAGAATAATCCTTAACACGTTTATCATTTTCCCAAAACCAAATAGTTTCAACCTTCCAAAACAATTTTTATTAAAGATACTATCATTGTTACTAAGTTTTCAAACTCAACCATAAGTTCCAAACAATATTCTTTTCTCAACAATTCAAATTGAAATTTAAATTCAAATTTTAAATTATCTAAATTTTTTCCAAAGTTTTTCTTACTACCAAAATTTTTGAAAAATTTCGCCTGCGTCTCCTTTGCACGACTAGCTCGGTACGACTATGAAATGCCACCACCGGCCTCAAGATTTCAAAAGAAAACAAAATGCCAAGTGGCTAGACCAGAAAATCATCAAATTTCATATAGAAATTTAAATACATGCATTTTGTTGAGCAACTCAAATTTATCTTCGAAATCAAAAATCCAATTTCCTTTTGCTTTTAAAATATCTGTATATCCTACTAGCAATAATGTCCAATTACAACATTCAAAATCATTTTATACATTCTTTTTTTTACAAAATTTTCAATATTCATTCAAGCCTGTACGATGTCTGTATATCATCCGTATGCAATACCAAATTCGATCGCTCACTCGATTACACAATTTCACTTCCGAAGTAGTATCGTCCACGCGACTTCCTAGTGCGGACTCAGATCTGGTTTCTGGATTAGAAACCATCATTCTCCTTGCATAGCCGTAAACTATGATAGAGAATTTCAAGAAACAATCAAAAATCCATATACAGGGTTCACCGTCGAAAATCGAGTGAAAAATCCCAACTCGGATCGATATAACTATCTCGAATTCTGGATCGAATCGCTATGCGAATAAAACAATATACATACATCCCACGTATTTATTTCTATTGATTTTCAGTTATATCAATTCTCTTTTATTCACATTTGAGTTCCAATTCCATATAAATTCAATTTTTCTTTAAATTCTGAATATTGAAAATCAACTGACTTTCATTCATAACTCATTTATATCATTACTTACATTAGTTCCATCCACTAATTCATTTTCAATCAAATTCAATTCCAAACCTGTGCAACCTACAAATTTTAAGTAAAGCACTTCATTTCCAAATTTAATTTCAAATAAAAGTTTATTTTCGAACTCTTACTTCTTATAGTTCCTTCGAACAAATTCTACCATTTTACCCTTTGAATTGATTCCAATATTCAATTTCAATTTATTTGCTTACCCATTTAAATCAATTAGTTTATTTACTAATTTTGATTTTATTCTTTGTTTTATTTAGTCCACTTGACTAATTTCCATTTACTTACAAATTCAAAATGAATTTCAACATTCGGTTTCAATTTCATTTACTTACAATTGTAAATTCATTTATTAGTTCACAAATTTATTTTCCACCTTAATAAGTTTTATTTCAATCTATTTAGCCTACTAGCTTACTTCTCAATTTTATTCAAATTAATCCAAATTAAATTCAGTTTCAGTTCAAATTTTAAACTTCTATAAATTTTCTAACTTATTTAGATTTCAACCAAATTTCCAAATTTAATAAGTTATCAAACCTCTTATGATTCCGTAACCATTTCCAATTTACTTCTTGAGTTTCAATTTTTTTTTCAATATTTCAAAATTACCTTTGAAATCAACTATATCCAAAATCCTTTGCATTTCTAAAATCAAACTCAACTTGAAAACAATTCCAATTTAAAACAATTTGGTAGCAATTTCTCTTCTGGAAACTCGAAAATGAACACCGATGATATCGCGATCATCATCAGAATTATTTTCCAACGAACGAAAAGAGTTTAGTGCTTTTGCTCCTTTAAAACATTTCCAAATATTTTTAAATCCCAAATCTCATCATATTTCAAATCCAATTCAAAAATATTTCTCATTATTTCTTCAAAATCTTTGAAAATCATTTCCAAACTCAAAAGGAATTAAATTTCTCAAAATTTCAAATCCCAAATCCTTTCAATCCATTTTCAAAAATTGCTCTGGAATTTCTGCTTTATTTCCAATTATAAACTACATTTATAATTTACATTTCAAATTTCATTTCATTATCGGAATTATTTCCTTAACCTATAGTTATGATTTCAATTCATATTTTATATTTTTTCATAACATGATAATAGTTTAATATTATCACTTCTTAACAACCAAGCAACCATATATACATACTATAATTTATGAAAAATTATTTCTTTTATATACAAAAATAATTTGGCCAAAATTATTTCATTTACCCTATTTTGAAACAATACCGTGTCGGTTTATCTTGTTCAAAAGTTTAGAAATTCCTATCGATACAGTTGGCCAGACTGCACCGACCAGAATCTATAAACACTCAACCGATAAGTCAAAACAATATAAAAACAATTTTTTTATATTCACTAACAAATACGCGCTCATATCTATTATTACACTCAAACTCATTCTAGAGTACTAATGACTCTTTCTCTATTGAGTAATCCCCACCAGAGCCAAGGTTCTCGCTTAACCAATTGCTTTGATCTACTCTGTAATGACCCGATTTTTCGACACCCGAAAATCAACATCAATACGTCCACTGTATTAAATGCCGAACAATCGATTGCCGAAAAACCGAACCGTTAGGGTTAAAGAAGAAGAAGATAGTAGAAGAAACAAAAACAATATCAGAATCTCACATTCGCAGCGGAACAATATATAATAGAAAAATGAATAATCTTTAAACAAAAGAACTATATCAGTTTCTACATTACATCATCAGAGTCATATACAATACACAACACCACACTAGGCACTTATGACAACTTGTCCATATGAAAACTGAACTTGCTGCAACCCGTACGCAGCAGATACTACATAATATAAGTGATACGTCTCTCCATCCAGTTTGTCTCCTGATCTCCACAGCATACTTTCCTGACTTCACTCCAGAACAACTGATAACCTAACTCTAGGCTGCCCATATTGAAAATTATGGACACTCAGAGTTTAGAAAAAGGAACAATAAACTTTAAGTTAGTCATGGGACTGGTGCGAGATCTTAAAACAGTTATTTGCACAAAAGAAAAGGAAAAGAAACCCGTTCATGCTTTTGGAAAATGAAACTAGCATAAGGCCTCCGGGCACACACACAATGCAATCGCACACGTGGGGAACATTTTTCCTTATAGCAATCAAATATGCTTGATACGCGAAAATCCTTTTGATATTATTATTAGTGTATAGTGTGGTAAGCATTTCGAAAGTATAATATAAATCTCAACCAGCATACGTACCATTATAGTATGCTTACTATAGCTACCATGTTAGATGGCAAGTTCTACAACTAAAACCGTACTGGGCTCGTATTGAGTGAAAGGATTTCCAACAAATGGTCAAGGCAAAAGAACTTCCTTTCCGAAAGGGTACGCCTCTGGAGGGACTCCCCGTGAACCTAACCGGATCTCTACCAACACAAGACTGGGTTATCTCTGTAACTAGGTAACTAATTGTCACGAGTATGTCAACCCCCGGTCTACACCGACCTTTACCGAGGCGCCTCAACAACTAACAACCATATAAGTAAATATTCAGGGCTCCATACAGAATAACACTTTTTATCCATGCAAATAAATATATGGGCTCCATACCAAATACCACTTTTTATGCAGAAGGAAATGTACATACCCTGAGGGGCGCGACCCCTATGACCTTGTTGCATCTTTTCATGTTTCAACCATTTCCGAGGCATGAGGCTTGACGAAGTCTCATCCACAAATCTACGCTCTTCACAAAAGCCATGCTTCGATCAACCAATGATCAACACTTAGTATTCCACATCACCAAATTGGGGATATATCACTAGTAACAATCAACTACACAACCTTTGAGCTCGTACATCTCAAGAAGGGTGTTAAGCTAAGATAATAAATTTTCCGCCACCAACAGAGATGTATTTGATAAAAACCAACTTTATATCTCAAAGTGTAATGTCAAACATACAACCATACAAGTCCATTCTAGGTTCGAACGGAACCAAAGGCACTTCGTCCAATTAAGGAATGAAGCCTTGCAAATTCGGATATCCCTTAATCACGTTCGAACTCCCCATCACATATGGTGATATAAATCTCTATACCGGAGCAACCCGGTGCAGATACATTCAATAGGTATTCATTTCGTTTTCAAAAATATCCGATCTTCAACCACTGTCTTCAAATGCAATCCCATTTCGTCGTTGCATTATTCGAAATGGGTTTTATGACTCAATGTCCTCTCCTGGCTAATCCATAATGAACGCTTATTTTAAAAACAAGTGGATACTTTCATATCTAAATTAAGTCACAACAAATTTTCGCTTTTGACCTTTTAAACAAAAGATCCGTCATTAAGATTCGATGTGGTTTTCGAATAACCATTTGGAATCCGACCACCGGTTGCATCGAAATTCAAATATCATTTAAAGGCCAATATAGATAGTCGTTTATTTAACTATCAAACAACATTCACAACAATCACCAGATTTAAATAATTTTCCCCAAATTATTTATTTCAAAATATCTTCGCAAGATATATTTTCACACTTCAACCCTTTGAAAACAATTTTCAATCACTTTCCTCTCGTGGAATAAATTTCCAAATATTGCTTATTTCCACTGAAAAGTTGCCGAGTCTGAATACTTTAATTTATATCACTTATCCAAATATATACTCGGAAACTCTTAAAATGAAAACTATTTTAAAAACATTTATTTTAAAATATTAGTTATGAATTTTATACTAAAATCCTATGTAAAACTTAAGCCCAACTAATTCTAAAAATAAAATTACTAGATAGTTTATAATTATTTAAATAACCATCTTCTAAATCAAATACTAGTTAAATCTTTAAAATAGTCACTTCTATAATTAACTTAACAAATATTTACTTCAATTTTTTTAAAAAACATAGGAAAATAGTTTCTTCAAAAACATTCTCTTTAAAACCAACTTTAGAATTTATATTTAAAAGCTACTTTGAAAATATACTCGGCTTTCCAGGGAAAAATACGCTTTCCATTTCAAAATGGTCCATTTAAATCAATTAATAAATCCTTCTCGATTTATTTCAATTTATATCCCAAATTCGAAAATTTTCTTTCCACGCTTTCAAAAATAAACCAATATTTATTTTTAAAACAAATTGCCCATTTCTTTGTAAATTCCCATTGTGAATTTAAATTTTCAAATATCCACTGATATACAAAATTTACTTTCGTACACTAAATCAATTTCCAAAAATTTACTCCATTTAAAAATTATTCCTTTATTTATCCGAATTTATTTCAAAACCCATTAATCCAATATTCACACATTTATTTAGATTTTAAAATCGGAATTTTTAAAATAAATTCCTCAATTTATAAACAATACTACTTAAAATCCATTTATTTCCATTTGTTAAAATCTTTTCCCTATATTTGGAACTTATTCAATAGGATTTCAAAAATCAACCTTTACCCTTTTCAAATTCCTTCTTTTAAATTTATCCAATCCTCTAAAATAAATTTACTTAAAATTTTCTACTTTAATTTCCAAAAAAAATTCCAATTTTATATTTCTAGTATTTTAAAATACCAGAATATATTTAGCCAAACCATAGCCTTCAATAATTTCAATTATCAATATAATCAATCACAGATTATCAACAATCATATCATAGTATATGAAATAAATTCAAACAATTTGAGAAATCCAGTTGGATCCCTCCAACCTATTTCATTACATCTACAGATTTTAGCATAATAATTAACTACCAATCCTGCTTCAAGGCGGGATATCGCGGTATAAAGGGTCATCTAATATTATGCGGGGCGCACATGGTCTCATCCGCTATATAATACAGGAAATCAATCACTCCAATATTTATATGTACTACTATATATATAATATCACATAAAATTCAAGCAATCAATCAATATTTTAAATTTTAACTATTTAAAATAACCGTATCAAATGTGAGTGAGAAGTTCTCACATTTGCTTTTATTTTGCAATCCACTTCCCTTCCACCTTGTTTTCACGATTTTTGACCTTGTATAAAGAATTATATGATTTTTATTAATATTTTGAACTAATCGAATAATTAAATTTCCATTTGACAATTTTAATTAACAAGTGATTTTATTTTAAACTAATACTTTTAATTTTAAACCAATTCCTTTTAATAAATTTATTAACTAAAAATTAAATTCAAAACTAAATTTCCTTTAATAAATTATTTTTAGTAACTAGATAAATTAAATAGGTTAATAAAACAAATAGCTCACTAAAACCATTAATTTTTAAAATAAATTAGCAAATTTATATATGTAAATGTATATTTATTTTTATTTTTTGAAATTTAATATTTGTAAGAAATAATTAATTAAAATCAAATCTAATCTTTATACCATTTTCCTATGTTTTTCCAAATTATATATATATATATACACACACACATACATACAAAATTTCTGTTCAAAATATATATTGTTGAATATGCGCTTATATGATTTTTGTTTGATGATAATAAACATATATGCATTCGTTTAAATGTATTTGTTAATGTACTATTTTATTTTTCATAGATTAAATAAATATTTGCTGAATAAAATTAAATAACACAGCATTTGAATTCAAACATAAATTTTATTCAAACAAATATTTATTACAATTTTGAATAGTACAAATTTATGCTCTCACTATACATATACAATTTTGATTACAAATACATCACAATTTCATATTTACATTTAACCTCACTACACATCACTCATTCACTCAATTCGTATTTTATCCTCAACTTCACATCCAGTTAGAATCCAGCATCTGAGCAATCTGCAAAAATATTCACTAACGTAGTAAAATTGAAAAAGAAATATTTTTGCAATATAAAATAAAATATGGATTTTGAAAATATTATTTGCCTCAGCTATTTGGGTTGTTCGTCATTATTTACATTTGAATTCATTACACACGAACAATGTGACATGCACAGTGTATCACTGTACATGCCACAAGGCCGTGCACACCGATATACACTTGATAGTGTTACAGGGACATGTGAGCACAGGTCAAACCCAAATGAAAAGCCGGGTTCAACTCAGGTGCAATATAAATAAAATATCGACTTTAGCACAAGGTCAAACCCGAGTTGTGAAACTGGATTCAACACAGGTGCAAATGGCCAAAACTCAAGAATCAAGTGTCGACTAGTCCAATATAAACAAGACCAGTATAATCACAAATGAACAAAACTATTTGCAAACTGAATTAGACTAAAATACCAAACCAAAATGCATCAAGAAACCAAAACCACAAAAGTACACAAACATAACCACAGACATGATCAGAACCAAGACAAACAAATGTGCAACCTGAACAATAAAATGTCCAAACCAGGCTACACAATATCAAAGTGCAGACGACCAAATATACAACCAAAGAAGAAAACCATCAAGCCAACACAGCAGCAAGTGAATGCAGAGCTACTCCAGACAAGATGATAGCACACATATCATACATGAATGCATATATATACATGCAAGCAATCAAGATGACAATATCGCTTCAAATGAAAACATATGTGCTAGAGAAACATGTGCAGCCCAATGAACAGAGGCAACAAAGGTCAAGTACAGTGCAACTCAATGATGCAATATTTTTAATATGTACCAATATGCTATGCAGTGAAGCCAAAGCAAACAGAGGGATCAATACAGCCATATTGTTGCATCAATGAAATTATAAACATCAACTACAAGCCCAAGTGACAATTTGAAGACAGCAAATACAACTTTAATGCAAACAGTCGAAGTGGGCAATGCAAGGACAGCCTCAATAATGAAAAAGCTATAAACAACCATACATGAACATTTGTAACATGTATATGAATGTTAGTGATAATGTGTACACATGAATGCCAACAAGTCAGAGACGCAATACAGCAAGCTACAAGGATAAATGAATCTACAAAACAGCAAGGGTTCAACTATATAGATATATGCAGTAACAATATGAATTCACAAATCAATTTCGAGATGAATAATGTAAATGTCGAAGTCGTGGAGGCATACCGAAGTCAATGAGAAAGTCATGAAACCCAAAATGACCGAAATCAAAGTATGAACAAGTCAAATTCAAAATACCGTGGCAGCCAAGGAATCAAGCCGTGAAATATACGAATTTGACAAAGTCATGAATCAAATCATCAACGTTCAACAAAAATCGAATGGCCGAAAGCATGACATTGAACAAATCAGACGAACACAATTCAAGGAGATCAAACTCCTATATAAACAAATCATCATCGACAATTTCAAGTATCGAGTTCAAGCAAGCCAAAACCAGCAAAGCAAAAGGAATAAAGTACTTACCGAAATTGTAATCGAACTCGATCAATTTCAAAGAGCCGTGAGCAAAACAGAGAAGCAAGCGATCGACGAAGCAAACAAAGTGATAATTCTTCCTTTCGATCTAGCAACCAAAAGCCGACATCTTTGAAATTATCCAAAGCCTTAATTTCGTAAAGAAGAACGAACAAGGAAAAGGAATAAAGCCGACATTATCTCGAACAAAAGGAACTTCCAAATTATTATAAAAAGGGGGAAAAAAGATGTAACGACCCAGAATTTTTATTAATTAAAATTTGAATATTTAATTTATTTTAAATATTAATAAGTGAATTTATAAGTTGAATAAATTTTATTTTGAATTATTGGATTTAATTGGATAATTAAATTGATAATTTAATACGTTAAATTATGGAAATAATTGAAACTTGGGTTAAATATGATTGAAAATGATTTGTAAAATTTTATTTTATCATATGGGAGTTAGAACGATATTTTAGGACTTTTAAAATCGAATTAAGAGTTAAATTGTGAAAATTGAATATTTTAATATTAAAATCGACTAGTGAAAATAGTCAATTTTTGAACAGTCTCAGAATTGAACGACACCAGTTCCATTGGATCCGTAATGGTTAGTTATTATCGGATTTCAATTTTCGTGTCAATCGGAGTTATCGTTTGAGCGTGGCAGCTCGAAACGCATCGAATTGTTTTTAATATTAATTTGGCGAGTTAAAATAGCCAATTTTCAAAAATTCTCGGATTTCGACGAAACCAGTTTCATCGGATCCGTAATGTGATATTATTGTAAGGTTTTAAATTTCAAGTCAATTGGATTTACCGTTTGTCCGGTATAAATTAAAACGCCTAGAAAATCGCTTAAATCGGTTTAATTCAAATTGAGCGTTTATAGCCATAACTCGCACAGATGTCCGAATTAGCTTCCGAAACCTATTCCATTGTGTCTGGAACACGGGGTAAACCTTAGAAATGCTGGTTACGGTGCGTGAATCGGAGTTCGGAAATTCCGGGATGAATAGTGTTTCGTCGGTTTCTTGCCCACCATTCATAAAAATAAAAATAAAATATACAAAACCCTAATATTTAACCTAGCCGCCAGGAGCTTCAATCAATGGCCGAAAATTGCAGTTTTTTTTCTTCAATTATCTTTCAATCCACAAACCCATTCAAGAAATCTCCAACTACAAAGTTGTAGAGCTACGTGAGATCCTTATATTCAACGGTTATGATCGAAAATCATGCGATGGATTGGCGGCAAATCGTGTTCAAAGGCAGGCCGTTCGGCCTCGTGTTGCGTGCACCAGAGATGGCCGAACTCCAAGGTGTTGCAGCCGAGTATGGTACTTGTCGAGCTCTTCGAAATGAAACTCCCCGATCGAATTTTTATGCATCGTGGAGGCCGTGTTGTCGAACCCTAGTTTTCTAAGTGATGGGTTCATATGCGTGTAAAAAAACTGGAGATGAAAACGTGGTGGAAGATGGTGATGCTTGCGGTCATGATGGAGGAGAAGCAGGATCTAACGGCCTATAATTGTTAGGTTATAAATTTTATAATTAATGTTGTAAATATTAAGTATAAATTCGTGTAAACTTCGAAAATTCATATCTTTTTCATACGAGGTCGAAAACACGCGAAACCAGTTGCGTTGGAATCGTATGGACGAGCACTACGCGATGGAGTTAGATTGGAGTTGTTTGGAGTTAGTGAGAATTTTGGGTAAAATTAAACGTCCGTTTAATTTTATTCGAAATAAATCGCTAAAACGGAAATAAAATCAAGGTGAGAACTTCTCACTCGATCGAATCAGTTTCGATTTTATTTTAAATAGTTAGATTTAAAATATTTGAATGCATGTTTGAATGATGATTGATATCTATTGATTGTTAAAATAGACATTATAAGCCGTTAGTAAGCGGATGTTATTTAATAAAAACATATACCGCGAATATTTCACAAACAGTGAAATTGGTATTATATATAATAGCAATATATATATATTGGCATATGTATATATTGGAGTTGTTGATTTCCCGCATTTTTTTTTGTTTAGCGGATGAGACCCTATTGCGTCGTTATTAAGCGGATAATATTTAAATCCCATATACCGCGATAATTTCGTACTGGAGCGAAATTGGTATTGTGCTAATGTTTGTGGATGCAGGAAAACAGGTTGGAGGGATCCAACTGGATTCCTCAACAGTTTTTATTTGATTTCAGATATTTTGATATTTGATGGATTTTCATATCGATATATGATATCGTTGTTGTTGTGATTCACTATTTGGTGTGTAGCATCATTCGACCAAATTTGGAATTTTAAAATGATTTTAAAGTGATTTTTGAAAAGTATACGTTTTATAAAATAATTTTTGAATTGATCCATTTTAAATAAATAAACGTTATAATTTTTAAAGTTATAAAAATTATGATTTTTGAGAAATATAGTTAAAAACTGATTTTTGAGAATATGATGCTATTGAGTTTATAAAATAGTTTAATCGGGATTTTAGAATTTATTGTGAAAATTTTAAATACAGGATTTATAAAATTTAATTATTTTATGAATCAAAATGGTGAAATAATAAAGGAGATTAAAGTCGTTTTAAAGAATAATATAAATTGATTTATATTAAGAGATTTATAAATGGATATTTATAAATTGAAATATTGACATTATAAAACGAGTTTTTATAAGTGTTTGAATGAAGTGAAAATAAAATTTTTAAATGAATGGAATTTATAAAATTATAAATGGTGAAGTTATAAATGAAATTTATAAATAGTAAGATTTATAAATTTTGTGAAATTATTAAAGAATATATTTGGATGAATAATTGAATCTTATAAGTTATAAGATTTATAACTATGAAGTTTAAAAGGATGATTTTGTAAAATAATCGTTTTATAAGCATTTAACTTATAATGTGAACTTTTGGTTTATAATTGAGTTATAAATCGAATAGGTTAGTAAAGGAGATTTATAAAGGAAGTAGTTATGAAATAAATAGAAATGGAATTTATAAACGTTGTTTTATAAATTCGCAAAAGACTTATTTTGATAAGTAAATGGTTATAACTTATTTATGGAGTTATATTCACATTTTTGACTGTGAATAATCCTTTAAAATGAAATGTATAAAAGAATGAAAATTTGTTAACGTAATATATTCACATTTTTGAATGGTGAACAATATGTTAAAGAAAATGTTTAGATTTGATGTTTAAATTGAATTAAAACGATCTAACGAAGTTTTAATTGTGTTGAGATTCGAAACCATAGATTTCAACATTTATTGTTGAAATAGACGTTTTCGAGAAATAGAAGGAAATAATGGACTATAACACTGTTGTTATAGTAAATGATTTCCGAAAGGAAATGTTTTGTATAGTATTGGGATTTATATATCTATTTTAATTTCGAATCCCTATACTAGTGATTTTGGGTTGTCGTAACGATGTTTTACGTAACATTCGTTTTGGCCCAAACAAATATGTTGAAGAGAATGATTTCCTTAATAGAATGAAATATATACTAAATTTCGATTTAAGTATATTGAATATTTTCCAAGGGTGAAAATAAATAAAATTTGTGAATTACTTATGAATAAATAAGTATGGAAATGTTTTTCCAATGTGAAATGAAACGTTTAGAGAATTTATCTTTTTGAAGATAAATTGAAATGAATTATTGAAATCATATGCATGGATATTTTGAAATGTAGATTCACTAAGGAATTTATAAAAGAAAGTGGGATTGGTTTAAAAAAAAAATATTGATTTATTTTTGAAGTATGAAATAATATATCTTGTAAAGATATTTTTGGAAAATAAATAATTTGGAAAATTATTTGGAAACAGGTGATGTGTGCATATCCAGTGATAGTTCAATAACCGACTATCAATATTTCCCTTTGAATGGGTAATTTATGTGATTTGTTTGAATGTGAATGCTACACTTATTTTTGAATAAACGCTCACTATTCGGGTTAACCGGGAAAGGACCATGGGGTCGTATAACCCATTCCGAATATGTGATACGTCGTTATGAATTGCATTTGAAGATCGGTGTTGAAGACCCGGTATTTGCGAGAGCGATAAGATGACCTGTCGATTGTCTCTGCACTGAGTTGCAGCGGTATAGAGACTCCCTAAGTGATGGGAAATCCGATCAGGATTGTGAATATCCGGATTGCAAGGACTTCTTTGTAAGTGCCTTCGGTTTTGTTCGATCCCGGAACAGACTTGTATGGATTGTATGTCTGACATTACAAGTTGAGATATAAAGCCGATTTCTTTCAAATATATTTCTGTTGGTGGCGAAGAATTTATTCTTTTAGCTTAACACCCTTCTTTGAGACGTACGAGCTCAGAGGTTATATAGTTGAAGTTATCTGTAACAACCCGGGATTGTGCATCAATTAATTATCTTCATTAAATGATTAATGGCGATAGCTGATTGTTATTGGGATTTGATCGGGTTTAAATTCTTTTAATTATTGTTAAGGGTTAAGCGGGCTTCCAAATAATATTGGCCCACGTTATTTTGTCGAGATCAAATTTATACCCGTCCCCTCCTTTTTGTTCATTTTGGTCTTCGCAAGCCCTAAAACAAAAAAAACAATCGAAGTAAATAATGGCGGCTTCGTTTATCTTCTTCGTCCCTCTGTAAAAATTAGGGCTTTGTGACATTCATGGTTGCCGCTTGCTGTGGATCGATCAGAGGATGATTCTCGTCGCTCGCCTTTGTCGATCGTTCATCTCGTGAAGCTACGGCTTCGACTCTTCTTCGGTTGTACTTGGTTGCTCCATTACGTGCTCTTCAACAAGGTGAGTGCTCTACCACTCACATCTAGTTCTTTCTCAGTATCGTGCTTTGGGCATTCGACTTTGTTTAGATGTTGTTGATTTTTTTTTCTGTCGTGGTTCGATTCGTGTTTTATTGGTTTTGTTCTTCTTGACTGAGACTTTGCTCGAATTCGTATATTTTTGGTGATTGTTTATCTCGGCTAGTGATTTAATTTGCTCTTATCACTTGTTCAAAACTGTCTCTTATTTAAAACGACATAGATTAAGAGTTGCGATTCCTAGATGACTTGAAATCCCCTCTGTTTTTGAACGTGCTGTGCCACTTGCTTATGCTGCTACTGTTTCAATTGACATAGATATGAATGTCTATACGTTGTATTGATTTGTAGCTTGAACTTGCTACATACATTTACACAGATGCTTCATTTGTCCACTGTAATCTGTTGTAATGTGTCTGATTTGGATTCATGCCTTCACTTCAGTTCACAGTAGCTTATTGTTGAACTAATTTTGATGACAGTCTCTACTTTGTTCCATTTTTCTTGTTTGAATTGATCGGCTTTGGCACTGAGCCCTCTATAAGCTCGGGTTTTGATTTGTGCATTATGTTGTTCACTCTGGATGTGAGTTTTCTTGTGATCGAGGTCATCGTATTGTGTGTTGTTTCGACTCTAGTCATTTTGTACTCCTTCCTGAGCATTTTCGACCTGCTGTTGTGTTGCATATATATATATATATATATATATATATATCACTTTGAAGTCTTTGTGGTCATTTGTATATATGAAATGTCCAGCCTCATTCTATAGTTCCTTGGTCACTGCATACACGTATGCCTGTTGCTCTTGATCATATTGACTCTGCATATATTGGTTCGGTCCGTAGTCTTCATAGGCTTTGTGTTTGTTGTACGTATGAACTTGTAAGTCGTACTCTGAGTATTGCTTCGAGTTGTACATTTGAGTCTGTACTATTGATATCCATCTGGAGTTGCTGCCTGATCTGATTTATCTTGTGTCGCATCACTTTTACTTTGAACTGCAGTGTAGTTGAATTGTGATGTACTACTGCCTTTATTCTCATATCTGATACATCGCCTTGATGCTTTGTATTCATTTGCATTTGGTTAGTTGTATCCATTTGTTTATGTGATGTGGTGCCATACCTTTGGTACTCTCACATTCACTCTACTCTTGTAGTTTGTACCACCACTTGTTCACAGTGATGTGCACACTGCAGCACTTCTCTGATCTGTCGCGGCGTAACTTCCATGCGAGCCCTTGTGCTTGGCATTTGAGTTGAGTTGACTTTTTGGTTCCAGATGTTTGATTGATCATTTTCTGTTGTCTTCATGTAGTTGCTATGTCGTTGCGGTGCATTGTGCATATCACGACACTTTTTCAATCCACTGTTGCATTCATTTGCACATCACCCGGGTACCTCTTTTTGTGGTTGTCCTTCGAGACATGCTGTCTTGTTCACGTATGATCTTGTGGTGGCTGCAGTTTTTCCTGCAGTTGCCCTTGTTGTTTTGCATTACAGTGTTGCGAATGGATTGTTTTCTGACTACACTTGAGTTGAACCCGGTAACTCGGGTTTGATCTTGTGTTTGCTTGTGAATTTTCATTGGGTACATCGTCACTGTAGTGGCAAGGCAGTGCACGCAAGCGTGAACTGCAGCCACACGGTATTGAGTTTTTGGGCACGACATCACTATAGTGGCAAGGCAGTGCACGCAAGCGTGAACTGCAGCCACACGGTATGGCGTGTATGATATTCTTTTTGTTTTGACTTATGGATCTTTTTGCGTATTCCATATTCCGTAGTGGCGAGGCAGTGCACGCGTGCGTGTACTGCAGCCCTACTTGAATTAATATTTTAATGGATATTTCAATGGTTTGAACTGTTTGTTCATTTCAATTCGATATTCTGAATTGCATTCTGATTTGGTTTAATTACTGTCGTCTATTCATTATTTAATTATTATTGCTTCTGTGCACTAATAACTGAGTTTGAATTAGACTGACCCGAGTATTATTTTCTTTTGAATTTAATACTCGGGTCAGACCGAGTATTTCAGGTTGTAGATATTCTGCTTTGGGTTGCTGCTAGAGCTATGAAGTTCTTTCATATCTTTTGGAGTAGTCGTCGTTATTTGTAGTAGTCTGTAAAATTGTATAGGAAGATATGTGTTCATGTATATTAAATACGTTAATGTACTTGTAGATGTAACTTCCTGAGTCGACTGTTGTAGTTGTATCATATGTACCGTGTCAAATGTATTGTAACTGACATCAGTTATTGTATATATGAGAATTTCTGTTTTATCTGTGTTCCCCATTTATATTTATCTGTGTTATTATTTTATATTTAATGTTCTAAACTATTATGAACCATCGTAGTTCGTTTTATACTGGAATTGGGGTATTTCGATGGGAGGAAATAAACCAGAGATGAAAAATGAAAGAATATATATATATCACTCCTATCGAGATAACCAATACTAGTGTAAGGCCAACTATTGATGGCCGCTCCTCAACAGCCTTATTCTCCGTGCTAGTTGACAGCACTACACCGTAGTGTTCTTGGCTAGCGTGGGTATAGAGGTGGGGCGTCACAGCTTGGTATCAGAGCCTGAGGTTTAGAACAAATATAAAACGTAACTTAGATAGTACATGTGTTACAACTATTTGTCGACGTTTTATCTCTCATATTTGCATATGATTGTCTTTGATTGTCAGGTATGAATTCCTAACGCTTATTCATATGCATTTGATTTTGATTCTTGTGTTTTCGGCTTTGATTTGGTTTAGCCGATGATTGATTTTGTTCGAATCTCAGCGATTCCGAACTTGATATTTTATGTTTTCCTCGGATTGATTTCCATTCGACTTCGGTCACTTTGTTTTGAGAAATTTCTAAATTCTTGATTTCCAAGACTCTGACTTGGTTTGCCGTTGAGTCCTTTGATGATGATGTTGAATCGTTTTGTACTCTATTATAGCTATTAATTGTTGACTTTGGCATTGACTTGATTTTTATTTTTGTTGAAGTCCTTTATGCATTTATGCTCGTTTTGTTTCGTTATTCCATTTGTCAATCGATTCTTCTGTTCCGATTAGTTGTTGTCATCTTTGTCGACTTTGAAAACTTCTATTTCTGGAGTTGTTGGATATTCCTACTTTGATGGATTTAGAATCGAATTCTTTGGATTTTATTCACGTCTTCGAATGTGAATTTTAGTGAATTGATTTGGTTTCCAAATTTAATCGATTTTTGATTATTTCCCGATTTGTTGCTATCATTTATTAGCAACTTTGATGACCATTTCTTCGGGAACTTTTGTGAACATACCTTTTGATGGATACAGTATCGATTTCTTTGGATTCTATTCACATATTTACATGTGAATTCTTCTGATTGATTGTTCCTACAATCATTTTTGTGATTTGTCACTTTAAAAATATAAATGTTTCAATACCAGTAGTAAATATCAAAACTCTTTTATCAAAATGTTTTTAACTCTATTTCCAATATCAAACTCTTTTCCTAAACCGTTTTCCAATCTATTAGTATATACAAACATTTATTTCACTCGTATGAGAAATCTAATTAAACGGCTTAGCAAAACAAGTGGTATAAACGCTTGCGTTTACTTCGTCGGTTAATTTTTGGACTTGTTCGATTGAACCACTTGTGACATTTTTCTAGTGAAGATCTACAATTTGTTCGTAAATATTTAAGTTAAGCTAGTGGTTATGGGACATGATGCTAAACTTTTACATTTACTGACTTAGTGTAATTGACACTTCTCGTTGATCATGACGATCATTTTTACGGTTAGACTAGGCCTCATCGGTGTGATTTCGTCTCACACATATCTCTTGGGCTTTGAGGATTGTCTAGACACCACTTGTGTGATTTCATTCACACATACTTTTCTTTTGATTGTGAGGTTAGACTAGACACCACTTGTGTGATTCCACTCACACATACCTCTTTTGATTTTTTTGGTTAGTCTGGACCTCAATCTGTGTGATTTCGACTCACACATGTGGGGTAGCGCCCCACGGTCTTCGGGCCATTCGTGTGTCAAAATTAATGGCTTGCAACCATGAGATAGCGTCTCGTTATGCGTTGCACGTGTTGATGATTTTTCATGCTCGCGGGTAGGTGAGATTCCGTGCTCCCGTTCTCGCTTTGCGTTACACGTGTTGATGATTTTTCATGCTCGCGTGTAGGTGAGATTCCGTGCTCCCGTTCTCGCTTTGCGTTGCCCGTGTTGGTGATTTTCATGCTCACGTGTAGGTGAGATTCCGTGCTCCCGTTCTCGCTTTGCGTTGCACGTGTTGATGATTTTTCATGCTCGCGGGTAGGTGAGATTCCGTGCTCCCGTTCTCGCTTTGCGTTGCACGTGTTGATGATTTTTCATGCTCGCGTGTAGGTGAGATTCCGTGCTCCCGTTCTCGCTTTGCGTTGCCCGTGTTGGTGATTTTCATGCTCACATGTAGGTGAGTTTTCGTGCTCCCGTTCTCGTTATGCGTTACATGTGTTGATGAATTTTCATGCTCGCGTGTTGGTGAGTTTCCATACTCTCCTTTGAGTTTTCATACTCTGTTCGAGTTTTCATACTTCGTTTGAGTTTTCATACTCTGTTCGAGTTTTCATACTCCGTTTGAGTTTTCATACTCTGTTCGAGTTTTCATACTCCGTTCGAGTTTTCATACTCGCGTTCGAGTTTTCATACTCCGGTTCGAGTTTTCATACTCGCGTTCGAGTTTTCATACTCCGGTTCGAGTTTTCATACTCGCGTTCGAGTTTTCATACTCCGGTTCGAGTTTTCATACTCGCGTTCGAGTTTTCATACTTCGATTCGAGTTTTCATACTCCGTTTGAGTTTTCATACTCTCCATCGAGTTTTCATACTCCGGTTCGAGTTTCCATGCTCCCATTTGAGTTTTCATACTCTCATCTTGTGATTTTTGGATTTCTTGTATAGATTCCTAGAATTTGTGCTTCACCAATTTTTGTGATTTCTATTGATAAGTTTTATCAATTTTTGTGCATTGGTGAACTCGTGTGTTATTGACTTGTTATGAATACAAGTTTAGGGTATGATACCCCTTTCTATCTTTGAGAAGATTCTTGTGACATTTTTGATGAATGAAAATTCATTGGTATTATATTTTGATGCCAATTATTTCAATGAAATTTTGACGTATGTCGAAATTGCTACTGATGTCGCTGTTTTAATCACGTGTTTTAAAAATTGTTTCAAAATGTAAATCAAAATTGTTTTCAAAATTTTTATGATTTACGCTTTCAAGAGAACGAGGAAGCGATTTAAACGTTTCAGTAAAATCGAGGACTATGACCCCTTTCTTTTGCTGATTCGCTTAATTCCGGACTTGTTCGTTTGAGAATGTAAATTATTATTATTTTTTTATATAAAATAAATGAAAATTGTTTTCAGAAGTTTTACCATTTACGCTTTCAAAAGAATGAGGAAGCGATTTAAACATTTCAGAAAAATCGAGGACCATGACCCCTTTCTTTTACTGATTCGCTTAATTCCGGACTTGTCCGTTTGAGAATGTGAAATGTTATTTTTAAAATACACCATTATGCACTTTCAAGAAAACGATGAAGTGAATTAAACGATTTAGTGAAGCTCGTGGTTATGGGTCATGTGCGTTTGCTATTTCGGTTAATTCCGGATTCGTTAATTGAATAATTTGTGATTTCTGATTATCGTTTTGATAACCGGATGTTGGTGATTTTTGATTATCGTTTTTGATAATCAGAAATTTATTGTTTCTAATTATCGTTTGTGATAATTAGATATTTGTGATTTTTGATTATCATTTTGATAATCTTGTGGTTTCTGATTGTCGTTTTTGATAATCAGATATTTATTGTTTCTAATTATCGTTTGTGATAATTAGATATTTGTGGTTTGATTATCGTTTGTGATAATTAAACATTTGTGATTTGAGATTTGAGATTTGATTATCAATTGTGATAATTAAATATTTGTGATTTGAAATTTGATTACCGTTGTGGTAATTTCTGATTATCGTTTTGATAATCGGATGTTCGTGATTTCTGATTATCGTTTTTGATAATCAGATATTTATTGGTTCTGATTATCGCTTGTGATAATTAGATATTTGAGATTTAATTATCGTTTGTGATAATTAAATATTTGTGATTTAAGATTTGATTATCGCTTTTGATAATCGAATATTTGTGATTTGAGATTTCTGAATTTTCTACTGATAATTAAATTTCGTAGAGAATTTGTGAATTTCTTTTATGAAATTAAAAGATTTCTTTGGTGAACTTCCTATTTCAAATTTCTTCATCTTGTAGTGATGTTCTTTATGGTTGTTACCATTTTTTTCATTTATTCCTTATGATTGCGAGGACGCAATTTTTATAAGGAGGGGAGTCTGTAACAACCCGGGATTGTGCATCAATTAATTATCTTCATTAAATGATTAATGGCGATAGCTGATTGTTATTGGGATTTGATCGGGTTTAAATTCTTTTAATTATTGTTAAGGGTTAAGCGGGCTTCCAAATAATATTGGCCCACGTTATTTTGCCGAGATAAAATTTATACCCATCCCCTCCTTTTTGTTCATTTTGGTCTTCGCAAGCCCTAAAACAAAAAAAACAATCGAAGTAAATAATGGCGGCTTCGTTTATCTTCTTCGTCCCTCTGTAAAAATTAGGGCTTTGTGACATTCATGGTTGCCGCTTGCTGTGGATCGATCAGAGGATGATTCTCGTCGCTCGCCTTTGTCGATCGTTCATCTCGTGAAGCTACGGCTTCGACTCTTCTTCGGTTGTACTTGGTTGCTCCATTACGTGCTCTTCAACAAGGTGAGTGCTCTACCACTCACATCTAGTTCTTTCTCAGTATCGTGCTTTGGGCGTTCGACTTTGTTTAGATGTTGTTGATTTTTTTTTCTGTCGTGGTTCGATTCGTGTTTTATTGGTTTTGTTCTTCTTGACTGAGACTTTGCTCGAATTCGTATATTTTTGGTGATTGTTTATCTCGGCTAGTGATTTAATTTGCTCTTATCACTTGTTCAAAACTGTCTCTTATTTAAAACGACATAGATTAAGAGTTGCGATTCCTAGATGACTTGAAACCCCTCTGTTTTTGAACGTGCTGTGCCACTTGCTTATGCTGCTACTGTTTCAATTGACATAGATATGAATGTCTATACGTTGTATTGATTTGTAGCTTGAACTTGCTACATACATTTACACAGATGCTTCATTTGTCCACTTAATCTGTTGTAATGTGTCTGATTTGGATTCATGCCTTCACTTCAGTTCACAGTAGCTTATTGTTGAACTAATTTTGATGACAGTCTCTACTTTGTTCCATTTTTCTTGTTTGAATTGATCGGCTTTGGCACTGAGCCCTCTATAAGCTCGGGTTTTGATTTGTGCATTATGTTGTTCACTCTGGATGTGAGTTTTCTTGTGATCGAGCTCATCGTATTGTGTGTTGTTTCGACTCTAGTCATTTTGTACTCCTTCCTGAGCATTTTCGACCTGCTGTTGTGTTGCATATATATATATATATATATATATATATATATCACTTTGAAGTCTTTGTGGTCATTTGTATATATGAAATGTCCAGCCTCATTCTGTAGTTCCTTGGTCACTGCATACACGTATGCCTGTTGCTCTTGATCATATTGACTCTGCATATATTGGTTCGGTCCGTAGTCTTCATAGGCTTTGTGTTTGTTGTACGTATGAACTTGTAAGTCGTACTCTGAGTATTGCTTCGAGTTGTACATTTGAGTCTGTACTATTGATATCCATCTGGAGTTGCTGCCTGATCTGATTTATCTTGTGTCGCATCACTTTTACTTTGAACTGCAGTGTAGTTGAATTGTGATGTACTACTGCCTTTATTCTCATATCTGATACATCGCCTTGATGCTTTGTATTCATTTGCATTTGGTTAGTTGTATCCATTTGTTTATGTGATGTGGTGCCATACCTTTGGTACTCTCACATTCACTCTACTCTTGTAGTTTGTACCACCACTTGTTCACAGTGATGTGCACACTGCAGCACTTCTCTGATCTGTCGCGGCGTAACTTCCATGCGAGCCCTTGTGCTTGGCATTTGAGTTGAGTTGACTTTTTGGTTCCAGATGTTTGATTGATCATTTTCTGTTGTCTTCATGTAGTTGCTATGTCGTTGCGGTGCATTGTGCATATCACGACACTTTTTCAGTCCACTGTTGCATTCATTTGCACATCACCCGGTACCTCTTTTTTTGGTTGTCCTTCGAGACATGCTGTCTTGTTCACGTATGATCTTGTGGTGGCTGCAGTTTTTCCTGCAGTTGCCCTTGTTGTTTTGCATTACAGTGTTGCGAATGGATTGTTTTCTGACTACACTTGAGTTGAATCCGGTAACTCGGGTTTGATCTTGTGTTTGCTTGTGAATTTTCATTGGGTACATCGTCACTGTAGTGGCAAGGCAGTGCACGCAAGCGTGAACTGCAGCCACACGGTATTGAGTTTTTGGGCACGACATCACTATAGTGGCAAGGCAGTGCACGCAAGCGTGAACTGCAGCCACACGGTATGGCGTGTATGATATTCTTTTTGTTTTGACTTATGGATCTTTTTGCGTATTCCATATTCCGTAGTGGCGAGGCAGTGCACGCGTGCGTGTACTGCAGCCCTACTTGAATTAATATTTTAATGGATATTTCAATGGTTTGAACTGTTTGTTCATTTCAATTCGATATTCTGAATTGCATTCTGATTTGGTTTAATTACTGTCGTCTATTCATTATTTAATTATTATTGCTTCTGTGCACTAATAACTGAGTTTGAATTAGACTGACCCGAGTATTATTTTCTTTTGAATTTAATACTCGGGTCAGACCGAGTATTTCAGGTTGTAGATATTCTGCTTTGGGTTGCTGCTAGAGCTATGAAGTTCTTTCATATCTTTTGGAGTAGTCGTCGTTATTTGTAGTAGTCTGTAAAATTGTATAGGAAGATATGTGTTCATGTATATTAAATACGTTAATGTACTTGTAGATGTAACTTCCTGAGTCGACTGTTGTAGTTGTATCATATGTACCGTGTCAAATGTATTGTAACTGACATCAGTTATTGTATATATGAGAATTTCTGTTTTATCTGTGTTCCGCATTTATATTTATCTGTGTTATTATTTTATATTTAATGTTCTAAACTATTATGAACCATCGTAGTTCATTTTATACTGGAATTGGGGTATTTCGATGGGAGGAAATAAACCAGAGATGAAAAATGAAAGAATATATATATATCACTCCTATCGAGATAACCAATACTAGTGTAAGGCCAACTATTGATGGCCGCTCCTCAACAGCCTTATTCTCCGTGCTAGTTGACAGCACTACACCGTAGTGTTCTTGGCTAGCGTGGGTATAGAGGTGGGGCGTCACATTATCAGCGATATATTCCCAATTTGGTAATGTGACATGCTGAGTGTTGCTGAAATGATCATTGTGTTGATTATTGTGATAGGATCGTTTATTTGATCGTCTATCTTGGTGATCATTGTGTTGATCATTTGTTGACCCAAAGCATGGCTTTTGTATAAAGTATGTTTTTGTGGACGTGACTTCGTCGAGCCTCACACCCCGGAAATGGTCAAAACAGGAAAGATGCGGCAAGGTTATGAGGGGTAGCTCCCTTTAGGGTATGTACATTTCCTTCTGGATAGAGGTGGTATCATGGTATGGAGCCCAGATATTTAACCTATGTGGTTACTACGAATTTATTACTTTGTGGTTGTTGGTTATCGGGATCCCGTGAGAAAGGTCGTTTACGATCGGGGAATGGCGTGCCCGTGTCAGTAGTTACCTAGTTAGGGGTAACCCGGCCTTGTGTTGGCAGAGTTCCGGTTTGGTTCTCGGGGATGTCTTTCCAGAAGCATTCTCATGTGGCAATGGGAAGTTCCTTGGCCTGACCATTTGTTGGAAATCCAATTCCCAATACGAAACTTGTACGGTATTAGTTGTAGGACTTGCCATTCACTTATGGTGGTCACCACTGTTTGGATGGTAGCTATAGTAGGCATACGATAATGGTCGTATGTTGGCTAAGATTTATATTCTACTTTCGAAATGAATTTTTCCTACACTATGCACTAGTAATAATATAAAATGTTCTTTTAAATGCGTATCAAGCATCTTTGACTATCATAAGGAGAAATCTCCTCTGATTCTGCGTTTGCATGTGTGTGTGTGCGGGAGGCCTTATGGTAGTCTCATTTTTAAAAGCATTGCGAATTGATTTAAAAATATTCCTCTATTTTGTTTTCAAAGATAAATAAACTGTTTTGAGTTCTCACACCAGTCACATGACTGACTTGGAGTTTATTGTTTTCCTTCCTAAACTCTGGGTGCCCACCAATTTCCACATGGGCAGTTAAGAGTTAAGGTTTATCAGGATATTCTGGATATTCAGGAGTTGCTGGAGGCAAGCTGGATGGCATGGCGTATTACTAGTTTATATAGTATTTCTTTTTCCGCTGCACTGTTTGTTGTTGTATGTTGTTGTACACTCTGATGATATGATGTAATGAAATGTAATATATGTAATGTAATAACTGATATAGTTCTTTGTTTAAAGATTATTCATTTATTATATGTTGTTCCGCTGCGAATTGTGAGATTCTGATGTTTTTCTGTTGTTTTCTGTTCCGTTCTATTTTAAAATTTTCTATTTTCTTTTCCCTCTATCTTCTACCTTTTTCTCTCTTTTTCTTTTCTTAAATTCTTTTTAAAAACCCTAACTATTCGGTTTTTCGGCAATGAAAAATCGAAACGTTACATTTGGTATCGGAGCTTATGGTTAAGCGACAACCATGGTTCTGTTGGGTATTACTCATTAGAGATAGAGTCAGTAGTACTCTAGAATGAATTTGAGTGTAATAATAGATACGAGTGTGTATTTGTTAGTGAATATAAAAATTGTTTTATATTGTGATGATTGATTTGTTGAGTGGTATATAGATTCTGGTTAATACGATTAATTAACGTTGTTGATAGGGATCTATAAACACTTGAATAGAACAATTCGACACAGTATTGTTTTAAATTGGGTAAATGAAATAATTTTACCTTGATTATATTTTATATATAAAGAAATAATTTTTCAAAATTATTAAAGAGTATATAAGTAGATTGTTTAGTTGTTTGAATAATCTAAATTAAAGAATAATTGTATAAGTATAATGAAAATTATAAGAATTGAATTATAATTAAAGTGATTTACAATTGAGAAATAAACTTATATATATAAGAAGTGAAACTATATGAATATATCTATGAATATGAGTTATAAATAAAAATGAATTTAAAGTTAAATAAAAATTTACTTTAGAAATGGAAGTATAACTTAAGTGATGTTGAATGAAGTTGATATTGGTGTCAAAGTAAAATAATAAAGTGAAGTGATAAATGTGAACTTGAGTTATATGTAATGAAATTCAACTTTTATAATTGAATTGAATGAATCAATTAAATGTAAATTTAAGTTGATATGAAATATGAATTTAAGTGTTAATTCATTAAAATCTAAAGTTATTGGAAGTTGAATAGTTGAATAAAAATCAATTTAATTAAACCAAATTGAATGAATATATGCAAAGGCATTTGGTTGTAATTAATATACATTGGTTGTTATATGGTTGTTAGTTGATTGATTGAATATAAGTTCATTAAGTATTAATGAAATTGAAAGCTAAAGTAATTGGAATTCAATTAGAAGTTAAGTGAATCTTAAATGAATTGAATTTGATTTGGAAGTGAACCAACTTGAATATAAATTAGTGAATATAAACTAATTGAAAATAAATGTTAGTAAAAACATCCACTGTTAATGAATCAAATGTGATTAAATTGAAAACCATTTCATTGAATATTAATAAGAATATGAATGAATATATATTGGTTATGAATGCTTGTTGGATGCTAGTTGGTTGATGTTTGCTTTTATTGCATTTGCTATGTGACATATATAGTTGTTATGGAGATATATGTTGCTATATGTTGTATAGTGATATTATTTTCATATATGCATGTTCTCATGTTGTTTGTTGAGTGATTAGTAGGTGCGGATTGCATTTGCTTCGCATTTGGAGCTCGCTTTCGTGCTATATTAGCCGTATATGCTCGCTAATAAAATATAAGGTACATATCTCGGATTACATACCGTACTTTTATACTTTTTCCCTTCGGGATGCCTCATTACTTGATGAGATGTATATTTGTGATATATATACTGTCATTTTTTTTTTCGGATCGAGCCGCGCAAAGGAGACTATGGCGAATTTTTCCGAAAATTTAAGGCGTTAGAAAAATTTGAGAAAATCTGGAAAATTTTGAAAACTTTAACTTTGATTTTGGAATTGAAAGTTAAACAATAGTAGTTGTTTTTGAAAAGATAACTAAGTATGATTTGAAAACTTAGTAAGTTATTGTAAGAAGTTTGACTATGGATTTTGGAAAATTAATAAATTCTATAACTTTTCTTACCAGTTAATTTCGAGGACGAAATTCTTTTAAGGGGGGAAGATTGTAACGACCCAGAATTTTTATTAATTAAAATTTGAATATTTAATTTATTTTAAATATTAATAAGTGAATTTATAAGTTGAATAAATTTTATTTTGAATTATTGGATTTAATTGGATAATTAAATCGATAATTTAATACGTTAAATTATGGAAATAATTGAAAATTGGGTTAAATATGATTGAAAATGATTTGTAAAATTTTATTTTATCATATGGGAGTTAGAACGATATTTTAGAACTTTTAAAATCGAATTAAGAGTTAAATTGTGAAAATTGAATATTTTAATATTAAAATCGACTAGTGAAAATAGTCAATTTTCGAACAGTCTCAAAATTGAACGAAACCAGTTCCATTGGATCCGTAATGGTTAGTTATTATCGGATTTCAATTTTCGTGTCAATCGGAGTTATCGTTTGAGCGTGGCAGCTCGAAACGCATCGAATTGTTTTTAATATTAATTTGGCGAGTTAAAATAGCCATTTTTCAAAAAGTCTCGGATTTCGACAAAACCAGTTTCATCGGATCCGTAATGTGATATTATTGTAAGGTTTTAAATTTCAAGTCAATTGGATTTACCGTTTGTCCGGTACAAATTAAAACGCCTAGAAAATCGCTTAAATCGGTTTAATTCAAATTGAGCGTTTATAGCCATAACTCGCACAGATGTCCGAATTAGCTTCCGAAACCTGTTCCATTGTGTCCGGAACGCGGGGTAAACCCTGGAAACGCTGGTTACGGCGCGTGAATCGGAGTTCGGAATTTCCGGGATGAATAGTGTTTCGTCGGTTTCTTATAAATAGCCCACCATTCATAAAAATAAAAAAAAAATATACAAAACCCTAATATTTAACCTAGCCGCCAGGAGCTTCAATCAATGGCCGAAAATTGCAGTTTTTTTTCTTTAATTATCTTTCAATCCACAAACCCATTCAAGAAATCTCCAACTACAAAGTTGTAGAGCTACGTGAGATCCTTATATTCAACGGTTATGATCGAAAATCATGCGATGGATTGGCGGCAAGTCGTGTTCAAAGGCAGGCCGTTCGGCCTCGTGTTGCATGCACCAGAGATGGCCGAACTCCAAGGTGTTGCAGCCGAGTATGGTACTTGTCGAGCTCTTCGAAATGAAACTCCCCGATCGAATTTTTATGCATCGTGGAGGCCGTGTTGTCGAACCCTAGTTTTCTAAGTGATGGGTTCATATGCGTGTAAAAAAACTGGAGATGAAAACGTGGTGGAAGATGGTGATGCGTGCGGTCATGATGGAGGAGAAGCAGGATCTAACGGCCTATAATTGTTAGGTTATAAATTTTATAATTAATGTTGTAAATATTAAGTATAAATTCGTGTAAACTTCGAAAATTCATATCTTTTTCATACGAGCTCGAAAACGCGCGAGACCAGTTGCGTTGGAATCGTATGGACGAGCACTACGCGATGGAGTTAGATTGGAGTCGTTTGGAGTTAGTGAGAATTTTGGGTAAAATTAAACGTCCGTTTAATTTTATTCGAAATAAATCGCTAAAACGGAAATAAAATCAAGGTGAGAACTTCTCACTCAATCGAATCAGTTTCGATTTTATTTTAAATAGTTAGATTTAAAATATTTGAATGCATGTTTGAATGATGATTGATATCTATTGATTGTTAAAATAGACATTATACGCCGTTAGTAAGCGGATGTTATTTAATAAAAACATATACCGCGAATATTTCACAAACAGTGAAATTGGTATTATATATAATAGCAATATATATATATTGGGATATGTATATATTGGAGTTGTTGATTTCCCGCATTTTTTTGTTTAGCGGATGAGACCCTATTGCGCCGTTATTAAGCGGATAATATTTAAATCCCATATACCGCGATAATTTCGTACTGGAGCGAAATTGGTATTGTGCTAATGTTTGTGGATGCAGGAAAACAGGTTGGAGGGATCCAACTGGATTCCTCAACAGTTTTTATTTGATTTCAGATATTTTGATATTTGATGGATTTTCATATCGATATATGATATCGTTGTTGTCGTGATTGACTATTTGGTGTGTAGCATCATTGGACCAAATTTGGAATTTTAAAATGATTTTAAAGTGATTTTTGAAAAGTAAACGTTTTATAAAATAATTTTTGAATTGATCCATTTTAAATAAATAAACGTTATAATTTTTAAAGTTATAAAAATTATGATTTTTGAGAAATATAGTTAAAAACTGATTTTTGAGAATATGATGCTATTGAGTTTATAAAATAGTTTAATCGGGATTTTAGAATTTATTGTGAAAAGTTTAAATACAGGATTTATAAAATTTAATTATTTTATGAATCAAAATGGTGAAATAATAAAGGAGATTAAAGTCGTTTTAAAGAATAATATAAATTGATTTATATTAAGAGATTTATAAATGGATATTTATAAATTGAAATATTGACATTATAAAACGAGTTTTTATAAGTGTTTGAATGAAGTGAAAATAAATTTTTTAAATGAATGGAATTTATAAAATTATAAATGGTGAAGTTATAAATGAAATTTATAAATAGTAAGATTTATAAATTTTGTGAAATTATTAAAGAATATATTTGGATGAATAATTGAATCTTATAAGTTATAAGATTTATAACTATGAAGTTTAAAAGGACGATTTTGTAAAATAATCGTTTTATAAGCATTTAACTTATAATGTGAACTTTTGGTTTATAATTGAGTTATAAATCGAATAGGTTAATAAAGGAGATTTATAAAGGAAGTAGTTATGAAATAAATAGAAATGGAATTTATAAACGTTGTTTTATAAATTCGCAAAAGACTTATTTTGATAAGTAAATGGTTATAACTTATTTATGGAGTTATATTCACATTTTTGACTATGAATAATCCTTTAAAATGAAATGTATAAAAGAATGAAAATTTGTTAACGTAATATATTCACGTTTTTGAATGGTGAACAATATGTTAAAGAAAATGTTTAGATTTGGTGTTTAAATTGAATTAAAACGATCTAACGAAGTTTTAATTGTGTTGAGATTCGAAACCATAGATTTCAACATTTATTGTTGAAATAGACGTTTTCGAGAAATAGAAGGAAATAATGGACTATAACACTGTTGTTATAGTAAATGATTTCCGAAAGGAAATGTTTTGTATAGTATTGGGATTTATATATCTATTTTAATTTCGAATCCCTATACTAGTGATTTTGGGTTGTCGTAACGATGTTTTACGTAACATTCGTTTTGGCCCAAACAAATATGTTGAAGAGAATGATTTCCTTAATAGAATGAAATATATACTAAATTTCGATTTAAGTATATTGAATATTTTCCAAGGGTGAAAATAAATAAAATTTGTGAATTACTTATGAATAAATAAGTATGGAAATGTTTTTCCAATGTGAAATGAAACGTTTAGAGAATTTATCTTTTTGAAGACAAATTGAAATGAATTATTGAAATCATATGCATGGATATTTTGAAATGTAGATTCACTAAGGAATTTATAAAAGAAAGTGGGATTGGTTTAAAAAAAATAAATATTGATTTATTTTTGAAGTATGAAATAATATATCTTGTAAAGATATTTTTGGAAAATAAATAATTTGGAAAATTATTTGGAAACTGGTGATGTGTGCATATCCAGTGATAGTTCAATAACCGACTATCAATATTTCCCTTTGAATGGGTAATTGATGTGATTTGTTTGAATGTGAATGCTACACTTATTTTTGAATAAGCGCTCACTATTCGGGTTAACCGGGAAAGGACCATGGGGTCGTATAACCCATTCCGAATATGTGATACGTCGTTATGAATTGCATTTGAAGATCGGTGTTGAAGACCCGGTATTTGCGAGAGCGATAGGATGACCTGTCGATTGTCTCTGCACTGAGTTGCAGCGGTATAGAGACTCCCTAAGTGATGGGAAATCCGATCAGGATTGTGAATATCCGGATTGCAAGGACTTCTTTGTAAGTGCCTTCGGTTTTGTTCGATCCCGGAACAGACTTGTATGGATTGTATGTCTGACATTACAAGTTGAGATATAAAGCCGATTTCTTTCAAATATATTTCTGTTGGTGGCGAAGAATTTATTCTTTTAGCTTAATATCCTTCTCTGAGACGTACGAGCTCAGAGGTTATATAGTTGAAGTTATCAGCGATATATTCCAAATTTGGTAATGTGACATGCTGAGTGTTGCTGAAATGATCATTGTGTTGATTATTGTGATAGGATCATTTATTTGATCGTCTATCTTGGTGATCATTGTGTTGATCATTTGTTGACCCAAAGCATGGCTTTTGTATAAAGTATGTTTTTGTGGACGTGACTTCGTCGAGCCTCACACCCCGGAAATGGTCAAAACAGGAAAGATGCGGCAAGGTTATGAGGGGTAGCTCCCTTTAGGGTATGTACATTTCCTTCTGGATAGAGGTGGTATCATGGTATGGAGCCCAGATATTTAACCTATGTGGTTACTACAAATTTATTACTTTGTGGTTGTTGGTTATCGGGATCCCGTGAGAAAGGTCGTTTACGATCGGGGAATGGCGTGCCCGTGCCAGTAGTTACCTAGTTAGGGGTAACCCGGCCTTGTGTTGGCAGAGTTTCGGTTTGGTTCTCGGAGATGTCTTTCCAGAGGCATTCTCATGTGGCAATGGGAAGTTCCTTGGCCTGACCATTTGTTGGAAATCCAATTCCCAATACGAAACTTGTACGGTATTAGTTGTAGGACCTGCCATTCACTTATGGTGGTCACCACTGTTTGGATGGTAGCTATAGTAGGCATACGATAATGGTCGTATGTTGGCTAAGATTTATATTCTACTTTCGAAATGAATTTTTCCTACACTATGCACTAGTAATAATATAAAATGTTCTTTTAAATGCGTATCAAGCATCTTTGACTATCATAAGGAGAAATCTCCTCCGATTCTGCGTTTGCATTTGTGTGTGTGCGGGAGGCCTTATGGTAGTCTCATTTTTAAAAGCATTGCGAATTGATTTAAAAATATTCCTCTATTTTGTTTTCAAAGATAAATAAACTGTTTTGAGTTCTCACACCAGTCACATGACTGACTTGGAGTTTATTGTTTTCCTTCCTAAACTCTAGGTGCCCACCAATTTCCACACGGGCAGTTAAGAGTTAAGGTTTATCAGGATATTCTGGATATTCAGGAGTTGTTGGAGGCAAGCTGGATGGCATGGCGTATTACTAGTTTATATAGTATTTCTTTTTCCGCTGCAATGTTTGTTGTTGTATGTTGTTGTACACTCTGATGATATGATGTAATGAAATGTTATATATGTAATGTAATAACTGATATAGTTCTTTGTTTAAAGATTATTCATTTATTATATGTTGTTCCGCTGCGAATTGTGAGATTCTGATGTTGTTCTGTTGTTTTCTGTTCTGTTCTATTTTAAAATTTTCTATTTTCTTTTCCCTCTATCTTCTACCTTTTTCTCTCTTTTTCTTTTCTTAAATTCTTTTTAAAAACCCTAACTATTCGGTTTTTCGGCAACGAAAAATCGAAACGCTACAAAAGAGGGCCGGCCTTTTATTTTATTTTAAAGGGTTATTGGTTTTTAAATTAGGGCTATTTTATTTTAAATTGTTTTAATTTGTATTTTCTTTTTTAAACCGTTTAATTTTCTAGTCGTGTGACTAGGGGACAAACTACCTGGCGTAGTTTGAGAATTCGCAACTCAGTGGCTGAGTTGTGGCAGGGTTTTGAGCGTAGAGTTAGGTTTAGTCGATATCGGGTGTCGTGAGTTTGCGTGTGCAAGCATCTGACTATCTAATTTCTAGTAGAAACCTTGGGGGAAGCACGTAGGCTGGGTTTTGCCGAAGCTGGGTAAATTCTGTGTTGTTCTGTTTCTTTATCTATATTCTGCGATATCCGTGCTGCTATTATTCTGCTGTGAACTGTGTTGAAATCTGAATTGAATATTTTATAAGCTTCCGCAATTAATTTTTATAATTGATAGCATCACCATATTCACCCCCCTCTAGGGTGAAATCGATCCTACAAGTGGTATCAGAGCTAGGAATAGAAGTCAATTTTTGTTTTAAAAATTTGTGTTTAAAAAATCGGTTTTGTTTTAGAAAAAAATTGAATTTTTAAAATGGCTTCTTTTAATAATACTTTTGTTGAGGGTCGTTTCAATATTATTCCTTCTATTTTCGATGGAACAGATTTTTTGAATTGGAAATTGAAAATGGAATTTTATTTAAAATCTGTTAATATTAAATGTTGGGATATTATTGAAAATGGGTGTGATATAACAGAGAAGAAAATTATCTCGATTAATGCTCTTGCTATGCATATATTATATTATCATATTAATCAAGATAATTTTAATTTCATCTCTCATTGTGAAAATGCACAGAAAATCTGGAATACTTTAATTGCAATATATGGTGTAAAAGTCAACAGCAATGAGAAGTCCTCCACAACCGACTCAGTTAAAGAAATGTGCTTAACAGGATTGGTAAAAAGCAGTTGCGATGAGGATGATGATGATGGAGCAGCCGAGCTGGCATTAATAATGAGGAAATTCAAAAGGTGGAACCGCAAATACGGAAATCCAGCTCTAAATCAAAAATTAAAAAGCAGAATAATCAAAGCACTAGATAACTCGGAAGAACACGGGATCATTTGCAACAAACCCTGTGATATCAAGCCCATTTATCCTCGAATTCAAAGCGACTTTCAAAAGAAATCGAAAAGAAAAAGTTTTGCAGCCACGTGGAATACAAGTGATGAAGACAATCAAAGTTCTAGCAGTGAAAGTGAGAAAGCAGACATGTGCCTTCATGGAAATATAACCGATAGCGACGATGACGAACCAAACGAGGTATCAAAACTTACTAACTCTGAATTACTTATTTATTTCCACGAAGTAAATGGCTGTTTTGAACGACTTAGGGAAAAATACGCTAAACTTGAATCACAAAGAGACACTTTGATAGAATTAAATGAACAACTTGACCAATTAGTTAAAAACTATCAAAGAAGAATCCCTAAGTGTGATAAGTGTCCAACATTCGAAGAAGAAATTTAAAAGTCAGATATTAATATAAAATCACTTGAAAATGAAATTCTGATTTTGAAAGAAAGTGAAAATACTAGGAGAGAAAATTCTATTAAAAAGTGCACACAGTTGTTGAACGAAAATGAATCTCTCAAAACACAAGTCCAACAATTGTCAACGACTTTAGATAAATTTTCCAAAAGTGAAAAATCGTTGAATATGCTATTACGAGAGCAAACTGTTAATACGGTTAGACGAGGACTTGGATATAATCAAGCTGAAAATATTAATCAAGTTAGTTCTATGTGTACAATTTGTAGAAAATATGGACACAATCACGATAATTGTTGGTATAGACCCAAACATGTGGAAACTATACCTATTTGGATTCCAAAAGGCACAAATATAAAAACTCTCAAAGTTAAACAAATTTGGGTGCCGAAGGGAGCAATTATAAATAGTTTTGGGTCTTTAGAAAATTGTTTTTCAAAATTTTCTTCCACTAACAACCATGGACCTATAAAAACAAATAGGTCACATAAATCTTTTCCCGTGTAGGTGTGGTGGCAGGCTAAGGAACAACAAAGTGTTCTCTGGATTTTTGGCTGTTCCAGAAGCACAACGGGCGACAAAGCAAAGTTCCTTAGCCTAGTATAAAGGTGACAGAATCACAACGGACAACAACGAAAAATATCGTAAAGGTAAAACAGGTAAAGGTATATTTATTTAAACGATATATATTAAATGTGATAGTCTGCACCATATTCTGAATTAAAGCAGCCAATAATGAGATGATGAAAAGATGATGATTTTGACTCTGACTTATTCAAAATAGTTGGCCAATTATATTCTTATGCCAAAAACACTATAAAATTCTCTAGATTCTTTGAATTACTTCATATACATCAGTTTGGATTAAAAATAGTGTTTTGTTGGATAATACATTTGGTTATAATATGGCTAACTCTATATTCATGGTTATTGATTGTTTACACGGCTTCAATTCAAATTCAAGAGAATGTCATTTAAATTGCTGTGAGTTTGAAATTTTTGGTGCACACTTCATGGTTTGGTCAATCAAATTCAATTAATGATTATTTTGAGTGAAAAAGAAATTCAGATGCAGATTACACTGGTAATCTAGTTGATAGAAAAATTACTAGTTGAACGTGATTTTTGAGACATTTAGTAACTGCATCGTTTTTCAAAGAAAATATCTGCATATTTTTCATTTCAAATAATTTTCAAACAGCAGAAAATTTTCTTATAAAACCCCCTCGAGAAAATCATTTTTGACCATATTTTCAGATTAGTCATTTTGAAAAATTGATTTCATGATTATTTTTGAATTTGATTTTAAATGACTATTTTGACTAATCTGACTCCCAAATAATTATCGAAAAGATAAATAGTGATTGAAAAAGTGAGGAGTGTTGATATTTATCATATATTATGAGTCGAGATGGTATAATTAGTAAATTTCTTTAGAAATTTAAACAAGAGTTATAAAACTTTTGTTGGTAAAAATTACATGACCATCTCTATTTCTATCATATTTCTAACGACCATCACTCATCAGATTCTATATAGCTTGTCGATATGTGGTACTTCAAAACAGGAATCGTACGTTTTTCATTTTTACATTTTTAAAAAAAAATATTAATAATAAATGAATACCAAAGTATTCACTCTCATTTAAAAGTCCTCACGGTTATGCATGAGTGAAGTACTTGGAATTTGTTATGTGCTTCCATGCCCATTTAAAAGTCCTCTCGGTTATGCATGTATGGAACGCATATCAAAAGTTGATTTTTAAATAAACAAGTTGATTCTAATCCCATTTAAAAGTCCTCACGGTTATGCGTGGTTAGAAGATACTTGAAATTTTTTAAAAATAAATTTGGAATACTACTAATCTCATTTAAAAGTCCTAACGGTTAGCATGGTTAGTAGGTATTCAAATTCCTGATATAAATATACCACAAATAGACACAACTTTATGGTTTTATATGATGACATCATTCCCATCATTCTAAAAGTGGAATATGCGCCTAACAAAATATTTATGATTTTTGTTTGATTTTTTATTGAAATTTAATATTTATATTCAATTGAGTTTTAATGTTGAATTAATATCAATCACTTTATCTCTATTTTCTCTAACACTATTATTCTTTTGCTGATAACAAAAGGGGGAGAGAAAAGTTAAGATTTTGTCAAATAAAATCAAGCAAAGGTCAAACAATTTTCCATTTGCATCTAGGCTCATTTGCATATTTTTATTTGTATGCATATATGTAGGGGGAGTATTGTGTAGAGAGGAAGCATTTAAATAGGGGGAGCAATTAAAGCATATCAATGATCAAATACATTTAACATATTCAAAATCTTAAATATATGTTTGTTATCATCAAAAGGGGCAGATTGTTGAATATGCGCTTTTATGATTTTTGTTTGATGATAATAAACATATATACATTCGTTTAAATGTATTTGTTAATGTACTATTTTATTTTTCATAGATTAAATAAATATTTGCTGAATAAAATTAAATAACACAGCATTTGTATTCAAACATAAATTTTATTCAAACAAATATTTATTACAATTTTGAATAGTACAAATTAAATCTCTCACTATATATATACAATTTTGATTACAAATACATCACAATTTCATATTTACATTTAACATCACTACACATCACTCATTCACTCAATTCGTATTTTATCTTCAACTTCACATCCAGTTAGAATCCAGCATCTGAGCAATCTGCAAAAATATTCACTAACGCAGTAAAATTGAAAAAGAAATATTTTTGCAATATAAAATAAAATATGGATTTTGAAAATATTATTTGCCTCAGCTATTTGGGTTGTTCGTCATCATTTACATTTGAATTCATCACACACGAACAATGTGACATGCACAGTGTATCACTGTACATGCCACAAGGCCGTGCACACCGATATACACTTGATAATGTTACAGGGACACGTGAGCACAGGTCAAACCTAAATGAAAAGCCGGGTTCAACTCAGGTGCAATATAAATAAAATATCGACTTCAGCACAAGGTCAAACCCGAGTTGTGAAACTGGATTCAACACTGGTGCAAATGGCCAAAACTCAAGAATCAAGTGTCGACTAGTCCAATATAAACAAGACCAGTATAATCACAAATGAACAAAACTATTTGCAAACTGAATCAGACTATAATACTAGACCAAACTGCATAAAGAAACCAAAACCAAAAAAGTACACAAACATAACCACAGACATGATCGAAACCAAGGCGAACAAATGTGCAACCTGAACAATAAAATGTCCAGACCAGGCTACACAATATCAAAGTGCAGATGACCAAATATACAACCAAAGAAGAAAACCATCAAGCCAACACAGCAGCAAGTGAATGCAGAGCTACTCCAGACAAGATGATAGCACACATATACATACATGAATGCATATATATACATGCAAGCAATCAAGATGACAATATCGCTTCAAATGAAAACATATGTGCCAGAGAAACATGTGCAGCCCAATGAAAAGAGGCAACAAAGGTCAAGTACATTGCAACTCAATGATGCAACACTTTTAATATGTACCAATATGCTATGCAGTGAATCCAAAGAAAACAGAGGGATCAATATGGCAATATTATTGCATCAATGAAATAAAAACATCAACTACAAGCCCAAGTGATAATTTGAAGACAGCAAATACAACTTTAATGCAAACAGTCGAAGTGGGCAATGTAAGCACAGCCTCAACAATGAAATAGCTATAAACAACCATACATGAACATTTGTAACATGTATATGAATGTCAGTGATAATATGTACACATGAATGCCAACAGGCCAGAGAGACAATACAGCAAGCTACAAGGATAAATGAATCCACAAAACAGCAAGGGTTCAACTATATAGATATATGCAGTAACAATATGAATTCACAAATCAATTTCGAGATGAACAATGTAAATGTCGAAGTCGTGGAGGCATACCGAAGTCAACGAGAAAGTCATGAAACCCAAAATGACCGAAATCAAAGTATGAACAAGTCAAATTCAAGATACCGTGGTAGCCAAGGAAGCAAGCCGTGAAATATACGAATTTGACAAAGTCACGAATCAAATCATCAACGTTCAACAAAAACCGAATGGCCGAAAGCATGACATTGAACAAATCATACGAACGCAATTCAAGGAGATCGAACTCCTATATAAAAAAATCATCATCGGCAATTTCAAGTATCGAGTTCAAGCAAGCCAAAACCAGCAAAGCAAAAGGAATAAAGTACTTACCGAAATTGTAATCGAACTCAATCAATTTCAAAGAGCCGTGAGCAAAACAGAGAAGCAAGCGATCGACGAAGCAAACAAAGTGATAATTCTTCCTTTCGATCTAGCAACCAAAAGCCGGCATCTTTGAAATTATCCAAAGCCCTAATTTCGTAAAGAATAACGAACAAGGAAAAGGAATAAATCCGACATTATCTCGAACAAAAGTAACGGCCCAATTATTATAAAAAGGGAAAAAAAGAGGGCCGACCTTTTATTTTATTTTAAAGGGCTATAGGTTTTAAAAATAGGGCTATTTTATTTTTAAATTGTTTTAATTTGTATTTTATTTTTTAAAGCGTTTAATTTTCTAGTCGTGTGACTAGAGGACAAACTACGTGGCGTAGTTTGAGAATTCGCAACTCAGTGGCTGAGTTGTGGCAGGGTTTTGAGCGTAGAGTTAGGTTTAGTCGATAGCGGGTGTCGCGAGTTTACGTGTGTAAGCGTCTGATTATCTAATTTCTAGTAGAAACCTTGGGGGCAGCACGTAGGCAGGGTTTTGCCGAAGCTGGGTAAATTCTGTTTCTGTTATCTATATTCTACGATATCTGTGCTGCTATTATTCTGCAGTTAACTGTGTTGAAATATGAATTGAATATTTTATAAGCTTTCGCAATTAATTTTTATAATTGATAGCATCACCATATTCACCCCCCCTCTAGGGTGAAATCGATGCTACATATATATATATATATATATATACACACATACACACGCACACGTATATATGTATCTCTGTGTGTGTGTGTGTACCTCAATTTGAAACCAGAATTTCTTTATGCCTTTTACTGTAATTAATTTTTTTTTCTATACAAATGAATATACATAAATTAAATAAAAAGATAAAGATACATTTATCATCGTTCTAGGAAAACCACACAGCAACCAACTCGTATCGCCACATACCGATCTGCAGCCTCCCTTATGAGATTCGCTACTTCGAACGCCAAACCCACCCTATGCATGCATCGCACGCTCCACGAGTACGCGATCCACCGACGATCGCGAATCGAGCATCACCTTGCAACGTCGCCGAACCCTAGAACGGTGATCGCGCCTTCAATTCGTCGATCCTGCTCCACCTAATTAAATCGCGACCAGTCGCCGCACATCTACTCGACCTCGAACACACGCCAGTGTCGTGCTCTGACGTCGTTATGTAGTCGCCGATAACCCTCGTGCCCAAAATCACGACGGCCCTGCGAGTCAACCCATCTCCTTTCTGTTGACATCATAGTCGACTTCGATTCCACTCTCAGATTGCCGCGCGATCAACATCACGTCCCTTTTTTCTTTTTCTTTTCTTTTTTTATGATTTAGATTCAATTGGACGAGAGAGCAGCCATGAAATTTCTTTGTGAAGCTATTGATTTGATTTTCGAACGAGAAAGGGGGTTCTCGTTCTTTTTTTTATATAAATATACGACTACGATTTTTCTTAAAATAGGAAGAAAACGAGTGTAAAAATTTAATAGAGAAAGGTAAACACGTGTTGCAAAAGAGGATGCATGCTTGATTTTTTTTCTTTTTGTGAACACACACACACACATATATATATAATTCAAACAAATTCAAATTTAAATCGCCTGCAATTCAAAACATCGATCTTCAGTCGAGGCGTGTCGCTAGGCGTTCATAATGTTAAACCACTATTTTAAACGCATTGGAAAAGGTTTTGAGTCCAAATTTGATCATATAGAGAAGATAGCTTTGTGTACCCAGCTATTAAATTAAATTTTGATATAATTTTCAGCACGTTTTCAATCCATACAGTCACATGACAACCCCAAATGCTATGAAAATTGAAATCCGATAATAATACAGTATTACGGATCCAATGGAACTCGTTTCGTCGAAATATGATATGTTCTATTACGAAAATTCAGAATTTAAAGTTCTATTATCTCCAGTATTGTCAATGTGAGTTTTCTAAGCCTTTAAAATATTTTTAACAGGCCTGGAACATCCATATTTAAATTTTTTCCCGATTTCCAATTATTCAATTCGATAGTTTAATTGGCAAATAAACAGTGATATTTGAAATTCAAGTTAAACTAACATTCAAATATTTAAATTCACTCAAATATTCTAATTTCAAATATAAAAAATTCTAGGTTGTCACACATGGGCACGGCTGCTGGCTGAGACAGGACGGGATGAGTTGACAGTTGATGAGGAGAACGCTATTTTCGAGTCTGTCATGGATCCACCATCCCGCAGCAGGCGATATTGATTTAGGAACCAAGCGGTAATTTTCATAAAATAAACTAAATTCATATATTACATACTTTTATATTAAGGTTACTTAAATTATGTTTATGATGTTGGAGGCAATATAACAATTTATTTTTATTCGCAGGCTAGGACATCGTAGAAGGCGTATAAATTGACTCAAGGAAAAGAAGTAATTGCAGAGCTACGAGCACAGATCGCCAAGCTACGGGAGCATGATCGCCGTCGTGCGGCGCAAATAGAGCAGTTGAACCAGCGCTTGGCGGAATATATGGAGCAGCATGGAAGGTTTCCTTCGTCGGGTGGCTCTGCAGGGGATGATAAGTGGTGTCAGATATGTTCTGTTATGTTTTTTTTTTGTATATATATGCGCTTCGAGTGGGTGATACATTTTGATGGATTGTGTATTATTTTATGTGCATTTGGATGTGGATTTTTTGAATTATGTTGGATTTGCATATGAATTTTTTGAATGAAATATTATGTATGGTTATTTATATGATTAATGGTTTATATGTGCTCGAAAAAGGAGCTGTTATGTGCACTGATGGATGTGTAGTGGCTGGAATGCGGCAGACTCAAATTTAGGAGAGAAAAAATCCAGAATTCCGACGGCTACTAACGGCTACCGATGGCTTATAGGTCATGACCTTGCAATGGCTACCGACGTCGCTCTACGGCAAATTTCGACCGTTTCTGACAGCCTTGAACGGCTATTTGGTCATACATGTTTGCCGCGTGGCCAACGTGGCCAGCGGAAATGGTCGCAGATTACCGCTGGAGGCCGTCGGAAATTTGCCGTCATTGCCATCGGAAGTCGTTACGAAATGAGATTCGTATACCAACTGCTCTTTTTACGGTATCCGACGGCCGTCTACAGCTAGTTGCTATCGAAAATCATTGTTGTTCTTGTAGTGTAATTGGCTTGTTAACCAGACTAATCAAAAATCTTGCCGAAAACCTCCTAAAAAGGTTCCATTCTTTTCAAGTCTCGTGGCACACGCAGCCTGCACTAATGGAGCAGTACTAACTGCTTTTTTTGCAAGTATTTTCCCCACATCATATTTAATGTGGATATTACAAATTTACGTGAACACTAATCAGTGAACTCAAGACTTAAGAGGCAACAAGAAGATAGTGACAGACCAAGAAGAACACAAGACTTAAGAGGCATTCGGTATTGCCATTTACCTATGAGAGAGTCAGTATATGATGTAAATTAAGATTCTCCAAAAAATTTGTGGCCGTAATAATGATTCCAAGTCTTACGTTTCTACCTAGAGCATCGTTCAAATAATTAGTTTCATTATTTTCAAATTCAAATAGTAACATCAAATAAGATATGGTGCAATAATTGGGCAAGATTCAACCACTTTGGAACAAACTACTGAACAAAAAGGAATGTCTATTAAGGCTTGTAAAACAAACCATACAAAAACAACACATTCCTGTAACTAAATGGTTAGGCAGGATAGTGTTCTTTGCATGGTTCTAACTTGTGCGACAGTGATTCCACTATAAAGCTTTATTTATACTTCACGCAAGAAAAACACAGTAAAAGCTACATAAATACCTAGTCTTCACCTCAAATCAATCATCTATGTCGAAGCCTTTTAAGAAGCAAAATCTCATGCTTTATCATGGCTCATGATAGGGAGGTGACCATGTTAGGAGCAATATCTTTGTTATTGAGGTATTGACCGTTACAATAATGTTACAAGCATAGTAATTTCGAGTACAAAACTCAATCTAAAAGCCAAAATATGAAATAATAGAAGACATCATTTGCAACATCCCACTCAACTATAGACATATAAATAAGAAAACTATATGCACAAAAATAAAATATTCAAACAAATTAGTCACATTTTAAAATCGATGCCATCAAAACATGTTACAACATCCAAAAAACATTCAAATGCCAAAGTATACTCACTCTCGCCGTTGAGTCATATTTATATTAGAAGGTATAAACATCATTATTTACATGTATAATAAGACCTACTGCGACTTCATCGCCTTCTTGTATCCATCCAAGTTTATTTCATCAAACATGTACTTTTTGTCTACTCATGCAAGTAACTAAGAGTACAATTAGGGAAAAATTCAAATCAGGACGAACATACCGGTGTGTCATTCCACTACAACATTAAGTACGAGGATAAATAATTGCATACTTAAAATACTGGAGGTCCGAATCGACTGACGTTGTATAATCAGCAAAAGGAAATCATATGACGAGACTACACGCATAAAATAGTGGAGGTCCGAACCGACTGATGTTGAAGAATCGGCAAAAGGAAATCATATGATGAGACTACACGCATAAAATAGTGTACAAAATATCAAAATATCAGCGGGAGTTACTGTTTGATAGCTTGGATCAACGGGCACGAAAGGAGCGATCTCTCATATACACTGCTTTGGGTCAATACGGATACGTTTCAATAACTGAATACATCTGACATAATACGTATCTCGTCTCAACGTAAGAAAATATGTATTATTTTAGACATATTCAGGTATTAAAATGTATCTGTGTTGATCAAAAGTAGTGTATATGGAAGATCGTTCTTTCCATACTCATTGATCCGAGTTATCAAACTGTAAACTCCCTCTGATATTTCTATTACTGGAGTCGAGACGTTACAGATTGGTATCAAAAAGCAGAGGCAGTGAACAATATAGTAGTTGGTCCCTTTGCTGTCCGTTAATGAATATATTCATAATAGTGTTGAAGTGACAAAAGATGAAGGTGAGAAGAAGCAGACTGCCACGGTGATGGAACTTTGATTTGCACGAGTTCGGAGCAAGAACGAATGAAGTAGTAGTGTTTTTCTTACATTACTCATAAAATATAAACAAAATATGTTCGCTATGGGTCCCTCTACTTTCTTAACAAGTCAAGTATGGTACGTAAAAAAATATGGTATGCTAACTTGTTTATCACTTGGTCACTCCGATTGCTGAATAATGTTTATCGCAAAAATAAAACTACACATCTACTTATTTTATTGTTTGAGAAAATAAGCATATGTAGAATTATTCAATAAAACAATATCGTCAAATGCTTCGTCATTTGTTTAGAAGTTGAATTTTGAATTAAAAGCTCATAACTTTTGTTCCGCTAATAAATTTTTACCCACAACCTTATACAGTAGATGACAACCTTAAAAATTATATCACCTTTTTTTCATTATAAGCCTCGCCTTGTGGGGCATATAAGCCTTGAGTGTCGTTCGTGTTTTGCGTGTTATGTGCAATATTTGAGTGCATCATTTCATTTGCGACACGCCTTGGTGCAAAAGCACAATCGCCGCATTGCACCTGTTGTGCGCCATGGCAGCCTTTCATAGCATTACTATTTTGTTTTGGAAAACGGTAAATGTATACCACATTCTTTGTCCCATTACCATTTGTACATCCCTTGTATGTTTTTTGTCGTTGACAAGAAAATAAAGTGGGAGAATAAAAGGAAATTGTATTCATCAGTCCCCTTTATTATTTTTATTTTCACTGTTAGCAGAGAAACTTTGAACATCACTCCTGATACATTAGAATTATTATATGACCCTTGATCAAGAATTTATATAAATGGATATAGATAAGTAAACGATTATAGTTCACATATTTTACCATTTTATGGAGAATAATACGTATTATATTATAGCTTTCTGATAATTAAGAGAATATGGCAATGTAAAGAAAATACCAAAGAATTATGTCATTATATATTGGACTCTTGAACTATGTTACACCAAACTTTTGTGATGCCAGCTCTTGTTATGATGCTATTCCAAAATTTAGATATTGAACTTTTGTTGTATCACCAACTTTTATAAGATACAAGATCTTGTTATCAAACCGATAATTAACTAGATTTAACTTACTGCAAAGAAATGTAAAAATAATCATATACTAATTGAAGTTAATCCATTCTTATTGTTTTAACCTTGTAAATACAGTTTTATAAATGCAATTTTCATATGTAGAAAATTAGAATACAAAATCATCACCAAATCATAAACTCAATCATATTTCCAAAGATGTCGTTGTTTTAAAACATACCATTAAGATTTAATTTTGTGGTTTTCATCTAACAATTATAAATTCATATCATACACGTATACGTGTGTGTGTCTCTCTATATATACACCAGCGTTAAGGCACAAAATTCGCGCGTGAATTGTTTTTCTACAAGCTATATATATATTTAACATATTCAATAGAAAAAGATTTGCACAAATATTTTGCCATATTTTTACATCTAAATCATGTGTAGTTGGTTTGAATTTTTATTTTTAAGTTGTAACGCCTAATTTTTTGTTAATTTTAATTTTTACTTGTATTATTAATTAAATAAAGAACGAACTTGTAAAAGATATAATTTATTAGATCCTATTTTTAAGTGATATTAAGATTTAGTAATATCTATAGAGCGACGATCTGAATTTGTAAGAAAAGGTTATTTCTTAAATCATATTTTTAAGTAATATTAAAGAGGTATTTTTGATAGTTCACGCTAACACCAAAAAAATGTGACACCAAAGGTAATACAACTATTATCAAATATATAACTAAAGAAATGTATATACATATGGAAAAATCCATTTGGACATAAATGTAGATACAAAATGGGACACAACAGATCTTGACCATTAGATCTTCCTCTGAGTTTCACCTCTCATATATGACAAAAGAATCCAATGATCAATAATTATTGTTTCTATTTTTGTGCTTTATTTTGTGTTTTAGTAGCCGCTCCCTATATATATCTATGTGTGTGTTGGGTATGTATAAGGTTTTAATTGCAATAAATATAAACGTTGGTAGGTTCCCACCATAATGTAGTAATACCAGACTACTAGTTAATTCAAAGTACAGTGTTATACAAATAAGTTCGTTATGCTGATAGGGATTGGTATTCAAACCTTGCAGCTGGCAATATTATTACAGCCACAGACGAGAAGCCCATTCACCACACGTATGTATAGTGATGAGGAATAAAGGTGCAAGCACTATGTGGATTAAACATTAAAAATTTTAAAAAAATGGGGTGAGAGAGGCTCGAACTCTCGACCTCAGGATTACTCAACATTTTAGCTATGAGACCTACGCGCTAGCCAACTGTGCCACCACCCCGTTGTTTTCTAAGTACACAAGGAGGCATATGAATTGCAAATGAAATAACTGATGTGGTTGCCAACTTTTACCACATCATGGTATAAGTATATATTTGGATAATTTTATTTGACATATCACAATTAGTTATCCATGTTATTCAAATAGACAAGCAGGTTTTACAAATAAGTTAAAAATGTTGAGCCATGAATATTAAGTTTTTTTTATATAATTCCTTCTTATCCACAACAATCTAATATTATAAATGTAATATTTTTATACAAAATTTGTGGCATACGTGTGTTTTTTTTTCATAATTACATCATCATATGTTTAATGATAGTTCAAAAGAAAATGTGCGATGTAAAATAATAAAAAATAGATGGTTATAATTTGACTTTAAGATTTACAGCTAATGGTTGTAAATCTGTACAAATCAAGAATCTTCGGTTAACAAATAAATTACTGCCAGAAAAATTAATCTAATGATGTAAATATAGTTTCCATAAAACATAATAATCTTCTATTACGAACACGAGTTAAAGATCCGTTTCATGTTACATTATGCATCAATGTTTTTGCCAAATACATGCAAATATGGTTTAATTTACAACTAAACGCATGGTTTTTGCCTAATATACACAAACACGTATAAATATGATGAAAATAGAAAATATGGTTTGATTTAAACCAAAATGGTGATCTTAAATACAACGCTTTCAAATTATGGTTGGACATTGGATTATGTTTAAGATTTTAATTCCCGTAAATATAACCATTGGTCGATTCCAACCATGAAGCAGTAATATCAGACTACTAGTTAACTCAAATAAAAGTGATATAAAGCAAACAACTTCATTACGATGATAGGTAACGGTATTCAAACCTTGCATTTGGCAATATTATTACAGCTGTAGAAGATGTGAGTTCGCCACATTAGTATCTGAAGCTCATCCACCATCACTTCTCTGCATAAACATTTCCTTATAATTAGCTAGCAATTTGCAGACGCATGGCATGGACTTTTTAAAATGTAATCTAATGGCATTCACAATCATGTTGGACTATATTTATGAAAAGATAGGTCGAATCCTTCTTTGTTTTATTCATTATCAAGGCAATATATATATGTACAAAGGTAGCACTCAAGATCCTGATGATACAGTTAGTTAGGAAAAGATAGAAATATCCTAACTTAGACTATATCAAAGATAGAAATATCCAGACTAAATATATATATATGAAATATATATTCTAATATTCTATCCTAATACCCCCCTCAAGTTGGAACATGTAAGTCAAGAATGCCCAACTTGCTAAGCAAATAGTCAAACTGTTGCTTGCCCAAAGCCTTTTTAAAAACATCTGCCGGTTGATCGGTAATTGACACATGAGAGGGAGCAATCAATCCATCACGTATCGCATCTCGCTCAAAATGACAATCTACCTATATGTGCTTCGTACGTTCATGAAAGGCCGGATTCTGCGCAATATGTAACGTAGATTGACTATCACAGAAAACAGGTATTGCCTTTGGATGATGTACACCCAAACTCAACAACAAACCCTTCAACCACTTCAATTCACAAGTTATTGCTGCCGTAGAGCGATATTCTGCTTCGGCGGACGATCGAGAAACTGTGTGCTACTTTTTAGTTTTCCAGGAAATCGGGGACTGACCCAAAAATACTAACCAACCTGTGAGACTACGCCGTGTATGGGGACAAGCTGCCCAATCGGAGTCACACCAACCAGTCAAAGATAGCTCACTGTCCGAACGAAGTAGTATACCCTGTCCAGGCTCATTCATGAATTGAGATAGAATGTGCATTGCATACGCCAAATCAGGACGAGTAACAGCCAAATAGATGAGACAACCTACCAAACGGCGGTAAGGCTCAGGATCAGATAAAATTGCACCAGTAGCACATGCAAGCTGATGATTCTGCTCAATCGGGGAAGAAGCAGGCTTACTACCCAAAAGCCCTACATCAGTTACAATGTCCATAGTATATTTTCGTTGCGATAGAAATAGCCCTGCAGAGCTATGTGCAACTTCAACACCGAGAAAAAATTTTAGAGCTCCGAGGTCTTTCATATGAAAACACGAACTGAGATAGTCTTTAAAAACCTTAATCGCAGCGGAATCATTACCCGAGATACTCAAGTCATCAACATATATCAACATGTTTAATTGCACGACCCCCTTAGTGTACGTGAAAAGAGAGTAATCAGAATATGATTGAAAAAAACTGTACCTTTTCAAGGCAGTGACTAATTTTGCAAACCAACAACTTGGTGCTTGTTTCAATCCGTACAAGGATTTTTTTCAGAAGACAGACCATACCAGGAGAGTCAGAATTAAAACCCGAAGGGAGCTTCATATACACTTCTTCATCAAGGTCACCATGCAGAAACGCATTATGCACATCCATTTGATGCAACTCCTAGTTCTTCGAAGCCGTAATAGCAAGAAATGCACGTACCGTAACTATTTTGCCACGGGGGCAAAAGTCTCATCATAGTCTATCCCTTCTACCTGATGGTTGCCAAAGACCACCAATCGTGCCTTCAATCTCTTAATGCTACTATCTGACTTAAACTTGTTTTGTACACCCACTTACAGCCCAAGTCTTTCTTACCCGGTGGAAGATACTCCATAACCCACGTACCATTATTTTCCAAGGCACGAATTTCCTCCTGCATAGCCTTACACCACCCTTCATATGTCATTGCTTCTTTGAAGGATGTTGGTTCCTTCCCTGCTGTAACAGCTGCAATAAAATTTCGGTGTTTCACAGGAAATTTGTCACAACTAACATAATGTGCTATAGGATACGGAGTACCTGAGGGAGGTGGAGATGTAGTCTAAGGTGACACGGGGGATGGACTTTGCGTGAACACCGTATGAGTAACAAAATCTCGTAGCTTGACATTAGGAAATTTTTCTCGAAGACCACGACCTAAATTTTCATCTGTTTCTGTGGCGTCTGTCCTGCGATGAGAGGCCCTATGTACATCAGCCCCACCTGTAGGAGGTGTCACTGATGGCTGCACAAGAGGTGCAGGTAGAGGTGGCGTAGAAGGGGCCTGCAACAGCTCCTCATCGCCCTCATCATACTCAAAAATACCCGAACCAATCTCCACTTTATTTTGTTCAACCTCAGGCACAAAATTAGCATCCACTGGATCAAATATGGAAAAACATTTTCAAAGAATTTCACATCCCATGACACAAAAAATTCCTTAGTGTCCAAATCAAAGAGACTCCAACCCTTCTTGCCAAATGGGTATCCTACAAAAATACACTTTCTACTCCGACTAGCAAAATTTTCCCCTTTTGCACGTTGATTGTGAGCAAAGCACAAAGAGCCAAACACACGCAACTCCTTAAAAGACGGAGGATGCCCAAACAAGACCTCCTAAGGCGTACGTTTATTTAAAACACTAGACGGTGTTTTATTAATAACATGCGCAGCAGCTAATACACATTCACCACAAAAATCAATCGGCAAACCTCCCTGAAGTCCCAGTGCATGAGCAACATTTAGAATATGTTTATGTTTCCGTTCAACCCTCCCGTTTTGTTGGGGAATGCCAACACACGATTTTTGAAACAATATTCCAGTTGCTAAAAAATAATCTTGCAGGCAATTAAATTCAGTTCCATTATCACTACGAACAGTTTTTAATTTCTGTGAAAATTGACGGTCAATCGTAGCAATAAAGGACATAAACATCCGAAAAACTTCCTTTTTGTCAATCAATAAATAAACCCAAACGGCACGAGAAAAATCATCCACTAAAGTCAAAAAATAACAAGCTCTACAAGAAGTGGTTTGGTCATAAGGACCCCACAAATCACAATGAACTAACTCGAAAATTCGAGTTGATTTATTATCACTTAAAGGAAAACTACTCCTAGGATGCTTAGCACGATGACACACTTCACAGTCTTTATTTAAACTACATCTTGTATTACTAAAAAAGGAAGCCACTTTACTACTTTCTCGGAAGGATGACCCAATCTACTATGCCAGAGCTCCAAAGAAGTCGAACTATCCACCGAAACTGCGGAAACCGCTTGCACTTTTGTATCCTCACACAAGAAGTAAAGTCCATCCAGTCGGTCACCCGTACCAATCACCTCCCTCGTTTGTTGGTCCTGTATAGCACATATAGATGAGTTAGTTATGACACAATAATTTAAATTGTCACTTAATTGTGAAACCGAAATTAAACTACAATTCAATTTTGGAACATAAAAAAACATTTGTGAGGGTGATTTTGTTCGTCAGTTTAACAACACTCTCCTTTATTGCAACAACATTTTGTCCGTCCGGGAGACCAACAGGAAATGGTGTCACTTCCTTAATGTTGGTTAAACATGATAAATTTCCTATGATGTGATTGGAGCATCCCGTATCAATAATCCACTCACTATTCAACCGATTCGAAGAAGGGGGTGGAGTACCAAATGCCGCGACAAGGGATTGCCATTGCTCGGCAGAAAAACCTGTAGGCTGTTGTTGGGTCGCACCATTTGTTGGTGCCATTTGAGGAGATGAGGGTGTTGCATTAGCCTTGACGACACCCCTACCTCGACCAGAAGGGGAAGACACCGACTTCCCTTTTGCTGCACCCTTCGAATCCACACTAGAGGACCCGTACTTTTCCACATACCAATCCGGAACTCCATTAAGAGCGAAACATGATGGCTATCGTGCCCCATTTTATGGCAGTGAGTGCAAATTAGAGCTGCCTTTTCTACTCGACTCAGCCACGGCCTTGTTCTATTCTCCATACGGACAGCAAATCCCGTAACCTCTGGCTTCTCATCCCTCACCCGAGAGATTCCTCGGACCCGTTCCTCTTAGGAAATCTGCTGGTAAGCTTTGTTTAAAGAAGGCAATGGGTCTTGTGATAATATGGTAGAGCGTAAAGCACCATAATATTCTGAGTACAGCCCTAACAAAAATTATTGCAAACGATCGTTCTCACGCCTTGTTTCATGCTGCTTTCCAACACCACAAGTGCAGTTCCCGCGCTTACAGCTTATAAGAGGCTCATATTTGGCAAGATCATCCCACAAAACCTTTAATATGCCGAAGTAAATTGCAATGGACATGGTCTTCATTTGTTCACATCTGTTGATTTCTGCCTTCAACTGTTGAATACGTGGTCCATTCACCACACAAAATCTCTCATTTAAATCATCCTACAGGCGCTTGGCATTGTGATAATTCAAAAGTAAAGTTTTTACCTCCGGATCGATCTATTCATGAGCCATGAAACAAGCATGCAATGTATCGTGACCCAATCTTCTTTAGTAGTTGGCGGCACAACATCAGTAATGGTTCCATTGAGAAACCCAAATTTACGGCGAGACGAGAGAGCTACATAAATCGCATGAGCCCAATCATTAAAATTATCAAGCTTTAGACGCACATGTGTGATGAATTCCTCGGGCTTATCCTGTGCGCCTAGGTAGAAAGGGGAGTTTGATTCAATTTTTGTTGGTGTATTGCCGCCGCCAGTCATGTTTTAGGGTTAATAACCTGGCTTTGATACCATGAAAAGATAGGCCGAATCCTTCTTTGTTTTATTCATTATCAAGGCAATACACACACACAGACAAATGTAGCACTCATGATACTAATGATGCGGTTAGTTAGGAAAAGATAGAAATATCCTAACTTAGACTATATCAAAGATAGAAATATCCTGACTATATATATATATATATATATATATATATATCAAATATATATTCTAATATTCCATCCTAATAATTTACAATGAAAAAGTTCTAGTTTTCAGTTCTCCTTTTTGAGGGATAACTAGAACTTCAGTTACAATTGTACTCTAAAACTTGAATAATGAATGAGGTGATACGATCTTCATCAATATATAGGTCGAACATTTTCCATTGAATTACCTTGTAGAAGTCTACAGCTATGAAGTTGGGGCCCATTCAGCAGATGCATGATGGCAAGTATTCACCATGTCCTCAGGAAGGGCAGAATTGTCTTTACGAGCAGTAACTAGATTAGGTCGTCGTGGTGTTCATCGAAGCAGATTGCGCGTGATCAGGACACAAACCATCTATCACTCCCCATTCCCATCTGCAAACTTTGATTACAAATATCATGTATTAAGAAAATAATACAAATCAATTTAGTATTATTACCTCCACACCATCCCACATAAAATGACATTTCGGGTTATTTTGCCCTAAAATATGTGATGTTTAGTGACTGATATTAATCTCAAACTATGTCAAAAGTAAATAAAATGGGCGGTTGTTGTTTTCATAAAAATTGGGTCGCTTAAATATTATGCCCAAACTCAGAAAAGTTTTCCTTTATAGGACATGGTATAATGTTATATACTCATACCAGTGCAAATGAGTGAACATGCACATTTCTTAGTGTCATATACTCAAATATATTGTTTTCTTTACTGCACTGAAATGTAAAACTAAAACCCATACTGAATGACTAGCAAGTGACAACATTGTTTGATCTAGGAAACCGTAGTTGTTTTGAGATGTAACCATATTTGTAAATACGTAAATTTATGATGCTTTGAGCTACTTAAAGCATTAGTTTCATACCGAACACAAGTCATGTGAATTTAGACATAAAAACCTGTTCAAAGTTTTAAATAATTCCTAAAATTTGATCAAGGAATCAGAACAATTTATCGTGCATGGATTCTTTTCTTACAAGCCAATCCCACATAAATGGATTTGTATCAAATATTAATAATACACTCATTGTACTATCTGAATTTGAAATTCTATGTTTTTGCAATTTACACAAACCAGGAACTATTCGATTTGTAGTATGATAATGTAGCACTTGTTCCATACTTGCATGTGCAGCACAATGTGAGAACATTAGAGAGGTGTTGATACACTCATACTGGATTATGATATCTAGAACTCTTCATGAATGATTGAGCTAAATTAAAATCAAGTCGTATCATTCATGATAAATTATCTAACTTATTGATAGCTCTTTGTATTTTTCATGCATTGTAAAATATAAGCATACTCAAGCGGTCTTCATTATAACAACAATTAGTCAAAATATGCAATTTACTAAGTTCATGAATACAATGTGTGCTTGTGTGATTTGCGACGTATTTTGTTTTCTTTCCTACTTCAATTCCATGTAGAAATAAAGAATGTTAACACCACTACATATTATTATACTTTGACATATCAGTCAAACTATAGTTAGTGAACAGTACTGTTAGTACCACCCCAATCCATTGTATAGAATCTAGATGTGTACAATAGTGCTATTAGTAACTCGTATGCTTTGATTTGTGTGTATGCATCACATAAAAAAATGACTAAATGTACTTGGTAGTTGGCACCTTCCTATTGGGATAGAGATATAGTCTGTATACATGGGGTCCACTGAATTAATCCTTGTCCGAGCATAAAATACCATGTTTATCCTGTTAATTATAGGAAAATAGCTATAAAGCAAACTATGTAATACACGTAGGTGTTGCTAAAGATCATTCACTAGATCTTTGTGTGTTTTTGTGTGTATGAATATATGTATTTGTGTGTGTCGCATAAAGAAATAACTAAATGTACTGGGTAGTCGGTATCTTCCTACCGGCATAGAGATATAGTCAGTATATGTGAGGTCCAAAGACTTGATCCCTGTCTAGGCATAAAATACCATGTTTTTCCTGTTAATTCTAGGAAAATAGTTACAAAACAAACAATTTAGGTATTGCTAAAGTTCACGCGTGCGAACGCTCCATGGGTGTGTGTTTATGTATGTATGTATATGGAGATTTCCATTGAACGCGTATTGATGACATAAGATATCTTAACCATTAGATATTCTTCTGATTTTCAATTCACAGAGAGACAAAAAATTCAATGGCCAATGCTTATTGTGTCAAATTTTGCATAAGCGTGCAGGACCAACAGTGTGTCGTATGTATGAAGCCAATATTAATTTCTTTAACTATAAGCGAATCTCACAAAATGTGAAACCAAACCTTGACTACTTGATAAACTAACAACAATTTTTCTTTTCATTTTTCCGAGCGGGTAAATAATTTTTTAGTGCAACATTGCCATATACAAAACATTGTCTTGTTTGTGTACGCCCATATGCTAGTACCAATAATGACTCCATCATAATAGTCAGCAGTATTCATCGGTGCCAACCTTATTCGTACAGATTTGGGCACGATCTTAAACTAAATGATGGGAGCTCCAAACAAGCTAATATATTTGTTACTCATTACACCAGTAAACTGCAACTGTCTTTTGCCATTCCCCCGAAATAAACATGTGATGGATCTTTATGGCTTATCTTGAATAGGTCAATAAGATGATAGCGTAACCTTCTTTTTTTCCTTTTTGATTTGGTACTTCATATACAACAAATCACTGTGACAACATATCATATGTCAATAAACATTCGAATCACGCTACGTAAGTTTCGAACTTGTGATCTCACGCACCAAAGCCAAATCTCTCTTTATTATTAATAAGTATTTTTTTCAGTAATATTTGTATTTGTCTTCTACAGGTTTAAGCCCCAGCAAATGTGAAAATTCTGAACTACATAAGCACTCCAATACTCCTATAACTGTTATGGAAAAACAGTATTCAATATTGTAATCTAAATTTTCTTTTATTTCCCTTCCTTGTTCCGACATCTATTAATTGTCAACAAACCTTTTTAGCTAATTTTATCCCTTCTGTCAATTACTTCATATATTACCTTACTTCTTTCCTTTAATTTCCGTTATCATAATAGTTACATCATGTGCATTATTTCTAATCTCTAGAAAATCAGAGACTAGGAACAATAAGAAAGACGTGATAATTATGAAAAATGGAATAATATGGATGAATTAAAAAAACAACAGTATAAGGTAGGTGATAAAAGATAGAATTTACACAAGGAAAAGACTAGCTAAAACGGTAGTTGACAATTAAACAAATAGTAGAAATGAAGAGAACTAAAAAAGAAACAGAGTTTACAATTTTGATTATCTATTGTCTGTACAGGAGTACTGGAGTGTTCATATATTTTACTGCCTTTGCACAACATAGGAGCTTAAAGCAGTACAAACCAAATACACATATTACAGTGAAGAAACAACATGTTACTGACGGAATTCCAATCACTGAATTTTCTAGTCTAATTTGATTGTTATCATTCTAACTTGGAAGCACTCAGCATGCTGACTAGTGACAATATGCATCACTACTACAAAACAGGCCATTTGCATCGGTTGTTTACCACCCTTTTGCATCAGTTCAACAACCGATGCATATGCAACCGATGCAACAGGCTTAAAACTTTTGCATCAGTTCTGAAACCGATGCAAAAATGTCCTTTTTGCATCGGTTGTTACTAACAACTGATGCAAAATATCATGGTTGGTTGCTCGAAGACAGCCCCCATGTTGCATCGGTTGTAATGAAAACCGATGCAACAAAGTAACTTGTTGCATCGGTTTTTTATAACAACCGGTGCAAACTAATCCCTCTATTGCATCAGTTTTTTATAACAACCGATGCAAACTAATCCCTCTATTGCATCAGCTATTTATACCTGATGCAAAAAAGTTATTCTCAGAAACCATTATTACAATGTATATATATATATTATTGATTATAACAAACAATTATTGCATGCAATATTACAATCATTCAAAATTAAATTTAATGGAAAATACAAACTGAATAAGATAATTCCAAAATAAACATATATCAATTAAAGTGTTAATAATCTATACAAAATAATGATTCATACATTCATTTTCATTTCATTGTTGCATATTGCTCTCTGTTTTTTTATTGTCTTCATTTCATTGTTGCATATTGCTCTCTCTTTTTTTTCACTGGCCATAATCAACCACTGCACATCCATCCCACTGCACATCAAATTACAACACCCATCCTGTACCTCATTCCCAATACTTCCAAAACAAACCCTACACTTCATTGTACTGCTTCTTCACATCACAGTACAAGTTCACCACAAAATCACATTCTCCTACCCACGATCTTCTCCATCAACTACTCCAACCACAGTGGCCTGCTAAAACCGCCGACCTCTGCTAGAACCACTGACCGGCCATCAGAGAAACACAGCAGCTAAAACATCATCACACAAAACTCCATACATTTCATTCCATCACCTAGCAGCAGTACATACACTGCCATAGCCACCACCACCATACAATACAACTGCTGCCATGCCCACACTCAATCAACCAGAACTACTTGCCTCAACCATTCACTACATCAACCCTCTCATCCTCTACAAGTTGCTGTAACATTACAATTCAACACCCCATTTCATCATCACAAACAATCACTGCAGTTGTTTTACCACTCCTCAACATTTCTACAACTTCCCTGACTTCTCATCCTTACTAACAACTTCTATCCCCTAAAACATCCCTGTCATCTGCTTCTTCCTTCACTCATCAGCAACTCTTCTCTGCCCTGACCCTGACATCAAACACTCATCACTGCAAACCAAACAACTCTAACCCCTTACTACTTCTAACTCAATATTTCCACTGTTCCAACCATTCACCATCTTCATTATTACTTGCCTGCACCCCAGACATTGCACACAAACTGTTCATCTTTAACCTTCCCAATCACCACTTCGACAGCCACTTACTTGCCATATACAACTTACCCATCAGTACAATTTCATACTATACCATACTTCCCTGCCCTGAAGTAAAATTAAAGATACCGCAGTTAAAGTTTCATAGGGCAAGTTGTTCCATAACATAAGATGCTATGTGAGTTTGTATAAAAGGACAACTAGCCTCAATTAATGTCTTAAGTAATTAACAAACAGAAGGTCCATCTGGATGTTAAACTAATAAAGAGAAAGGTACCTTTCCTTCTGATATTTTAACGAATGATCTCCTCGTTGGCTAGCTTTGGATTATTTTATCAGAAGCTCATAATGAGAGGATCGCCGTGAAGGTCGATCTGTAGCTATGAATAACTTTTCCTCGACCACATAACACCTGTCACACACACTCATAATTAATTACTACGGTAGTTCAGTTGGTCGTTGATGATTCCATGTTAATGTAGGAAAAGTTACAGACTTGATCCATTTGATTATATATTAGTATAATATGTGTATATTATAACTAGGCATCATGCAAAAATCTTATGAGTGAATTAGTTTTAAACTTAATGAAAATTGATACCAACTTACTCATAAATTAAACCACAGACTAACAGCTAAATTAGATCATATCTTGTTTTGACAACCAAACTATGCAGCAAAAACTTGATTCAGACTCATTTCAGGTTAGATAAAAGCACATAGGAAAGATGAAAAAGAGAAGAAATCATAGCAAAACATGAAGTAAAAAGGAAAGGTAAGTACATAGCTTACCATATCTCTGTATCAGATTCGGTAATGCTTCATGCCAGCATGGTTGTAGTGAATGCTATGTGCAGCCCAAACGCTAGTTTCAAACGGTTTAGTTACTGTTTAGGTACTAGTTAAGGCTTGATGCCTCGTTTATGCATCCAAATGCTAGTTTCAAACGGTTTTGCCACTTTTGTTGCTTCCAAGCCAATTAAAACCCCTTAATGTTCATTTTGGATGAGCTAATACTGTAAAAACAAATACTTAAATTTTATCCAAATACATGATTTTATCAAAAAAATCTAGCTCCAATCAACCTCCAGCTAATCCCCACCTAAACAATAATCCGTGGTCCATGCTTGCCATTTATTAGCGTTCGTCATGTCATTTATACAAACTTGATCTAGGGATGTGTTGGGGATTAGTATATACTCTTTTCATAATTTACAAGTTTAGGTTTGATTCATTGAGACTGTTTAGGAAAAAAAAAGTAAAAATCTTACAGATTCATGTGTGTGTGAGCGCAGTATCATCTGTTTAATTATTATTTTTCATATGCTCATTGTTACCATGTCAAAGTAACATTATGCGTTAAACTGTTGGAGTTGTCATCTGCTAGCAGTAAATAATTTCATTGAATAGTTTAATTAATGAATGTATATGGAGTTTATTTTTTTATTTTTGTTTTTTTTTTACAATACATTTAGTCAATGTAAAAGGCTAAATTGATCTTACAATCGGTTAACTACCATCTGGAGCCTCTTCATTCAAACTGTCAAAATGTTTCAAGTATTATATATTGAAGCCCAATCAAAGGTTCAGGTTACCTCCTGTTCTTGACAATAACCTGGGTCGAGTTTATTTGGAAGGTCAAAAGATTTGATATACGCTATAGGATTAGTAGTTCCTTCTACCAATTAATGTCTATAACTTTTGGTTTGAGAACCACATTCATATGCGAAGAAACCTACATAGTTCAAGAAACCGAAATGATCCAAAATCAACACAAAATAGTTCAGATTGAGAAATTAATCAGCTATGCTCCACACATACAGGCCCAAATGTAACATTATGATGTTGAACATACAAGTAGCATAGTCAATCATTCCATGAACAGTTGAGCTCGTGTGTAAAATGAAAGTCTCAAATGGATCATATTCTACGCAATAATTTTAAACATGGTTTACAGGCTGTTGGTAACAAGAACAAGCCAAGGGACCATTCAATGAGAAAAAATCAAGGATCTTTCATATTTAAGATCAAAAATAGTTAGCTAGTCGTTCATAAACTACTAGTATGTAACAGGTTTATTAAGTCCCACTGTATGAATTGTCTAATAATGTCATTCGTATGTTCACAATAATGCTATTATCAAACTATATAACATAATTATTATCTATGACAAATTGTTGAATAAAATCAGAAAGAACGTACTTGCATGAAATCTTCAAATCCTTGATATTCTTCAGTGTTGTGCTTGTCTTTTTCATTTTCCTGGAGCGCACACAAAACAGAATTAGGCATGTAATGCATGGAAAGACAAAAGAGGATAAGCAGGCATGTAATGCAGTAGGCAATGCAGCATGTAGAGCAAGGTGGACAGGCAAGTTTGGTCTATAAATGAGTAAGAGAATTGTCGTAATTTACTATGGTGCGTATACTGCCATGAATTAAGATATTTGATAAGATATGTGCATAATTCAATCAAATAATATAATAAAACTTAGAGCTGTGCTACTGTGAATTGATTCTAATGCTGCTTTCCATTCAGGGCCTCTACTAGATGGTATATACCAAGCCTGACCATCTGAAAACTTTTTAACTAAATTTTTTTAGCAATTTTTCAGTATGAATTTAGTATCAAAAAGCGATTGCATTGCCTAAGTCATGACATCCAGTATCAAAACTATATGCTTGAATTTGTTCACCTTTACTGTTTATAATTTGGCTATCCGGTTCACTTAATGAGGATCTAGAGCCAATACAACCACTAAAAATTAATTAGAACCTAAGAATCGCATCTTAACGAAAGAATGTAGGTATGCTGGTGTGGTGTATATGCTATAGAAAACTCTGGGAAGTTAGTTTCTTTGAGACTGTACTATCACAATCACAACTCCAAAACTCCGCTTAATCATACCCATAATATAGAACTGAATCATACCAAAACTCTAAAGTCGAAGATCAATCCCATAAATATACCCACGGGGATTCCAATTAAGTAATATGTTCCAATGTTTACATATGCGACCATTGCTTACCATCCTGAACCAACAGCCACACCTGAAAAACAGTAAATATTGTACTTTATAATCAGCATATGTTATGCACGCATTTATGTGACAGTTGATAAGAACAATGGTTATGGACTTGCAGCAATACATGGATATGTACGTGGTTATTTCACTTCCGATAACTGTAGTATATAGTATATACAAGTAAAGGAAATTTAGTTGCATTGAAGAAGTACTTACCAGAAAGAACAGGTTGAACACTGTTTAATAGAATTGTTAATGCCAACAAAACTGAAATATTGTCTACAGCATCAAGCACCTCTGAGCTCATTGTGAAAATAAGAGCAACTTTATCACGAAGAGCAATCACCAATATGCAGAAGAATACACCGATTACGGTAGAGTTCAGAACAGAGACAATGGTAGCAAATCTTGCATTTTTTTCCATTTCCAACACCGAGTTCATTTGCAACACGCACTCTGCTCAGGGGAAATAAAGTTACTAATCATTAGGGTGATGATGATGCATTTTAACTAGCCAACAAAAACTATTTTTCTGTTTCGGTTTATAATAGTTGTCCAGAATCTGTAATTTTACATGGACAAGGAAAAATGGCGTGTGTAAATATATTTCTTTGAATACATGCAGTTATAAAATTTGTCCTATTTACTTGTGAAGTGACAAATATTAATAAGAACTTACCCAGTGCCAGCAAAGAATGTCAAGGGAATCATCATTTCCCATCGATTTATGGTCATGCTGTATAAACACAGTTGAATAGAAGAAATGGTTATAAAAACTACTTACAAACCTTTCGGATCCATAGTTAAGAAAATCAGCAAAAGAGAAATACCAAATAGATAGGCATCAACAGTGATTTTGGCATTCTTTAGATTCCCAGTCAATAAGAGCAATATTTTGTAGTACCAGTTCTCCAAACTATGAATTCACGAACAATATGAAATTAATTGCTAATATACTTGCGCACACCAAGTCTTAGAAACATCATATTGGTCTTAAGTAAAATATATTTTGGCTGTGCCGTAGCTACAAAACCAACATACCACAAACCTTTAGTAAAAATAATCTACATACGTTATTTTTTTTCTGACCAACAAACAGAGGAATGTTTTTTTATAGAGCTACAAGCTCTGGCACAATGATCAAAACTTGTATTTAGCTGGGAGTACAGACTGAGTTGAAGTTTTATTCTGTATTGGATGCTCCAATGAATTTAAAGATGCTTCAAGATTCTCGTAGTATAACCAGATGTATGTATTACGATATACAAGTTTCCATTGCATATCAAGATTTCCATTGCATCCAATACCATAGCATCCATTGCATATCAAGATTTCCCTTGCACCATTGCATATCAAGATTTTCATTGCATCCATTGCATATCAAGATTTTCATTTGTAAAATAAGCCAATAACATAGTATCCATTGCATATCAAGATTTCCCTTGCACATGCTCTCTTTGTATATTCAATCATCTTCAACAAGCATTATACTTCAGATTCTAGTTTTAGTTTATTTTTGAAACAAATTTTGAAATGTGACCAAAAATTCTATTGCTATTGAGTAAAAGGAGAGAAGGAGAAAGCTAATTGAGGATCTATCATGGTGTCAAAAGTAAAGATGAATTATCTATGGAGCAAAGTTACATAGAAGTAGCTTCTTATTTGGGAGTTGAAAAATATTATGAATGTATGTTAATAATGACCAGGCTTTAAATAATATGTTAGTTCATTTTTAACTGTGATGAGGGCACGAGTACAAACAATTCTATTACTATTATTATTATTATATATATTATTATTGATATTATATATATAAATGTTTCGGTTTCTAAGTTAATTAATGTGAAGATTAGCTGGCCAATCTGGTATCTTCATAGTACTCGTTCAAAAATGACGTAATATAACTATTATAGTAAGTAAAAAATCCAATCTCAAAAGCGTCGTGTTTAGTTACTGATTAGCTTAGCAGTCATAGTAAACAAAAAATATACACCTTATGTGGATAATTTATAAACATGGATGAGGTGAATAAACATAACATGCATAAATAAGCACCAGTGTATTAACAAAAGTTATTTGTAGCCTTTTGATATATCAAACATCTTTTTGTCTGAATATAGGATGTTGTGTGTATCTAGTTCATTTCAACTAGTGGAATAATAGATAGTGGAAAGCACAATGTTTCACTAGATATGTAACATACACATCTCATTATTGAAAAAATTGGATTGTTAGTTATTTTACATATGATACTCAACATGGAAGTATTGACTAATACTACGGAGAACAATCATTTTTGTTTGCAAATCATGTAATTATAAGGTCAATTTAAGTATATGAAAAGGTTAGTTTGAAGCGCACCTCATATAGCAAATAGAGTACATAGAATGATATAAAGCATAGACACGAAAAATGCACCTAAAGCCTGCAGTAATTTTGTAACAGCTACTTAGCAATGTATATTTCACAATCCGAATTAAAAAGACACTTGAGGTGGCAGTTCAATTGAATGAAAGAATGATATAAATGTGACAACAGCGCCGTTTGATTATTCCAAAAGGAACCTTGTTTAAATTTGTCAGACGAGGGAGACATCTTTTTTCAGTGAGCAAGTTTTATAACAAAAATCAAGCATCTCGATTCTAATGAAATTCACGCATGCATATATAAAAAACAAATAAACAATGACCATAAATGTTTTACTTATAATAGCAGGTACTATTTAGGATTGCAAAAAATAAAAGGTATTACGAAACCATAATAGTTTGGTAGAGGACATTATTACCTGTTAGAGCCTCTACCAATGTTAGAAATTGTGGAATAATCCATAAAAGATGAGACTTGATTCAGAGACAATCCTTTTGTTGAGGTGTAGTTTACCGGTACAAGTATTAACAGTCCAATTGCAGAGCATACGGAAAAGAATTTGATGCTGCATCATATAAATTGTAACAACCCGCATATTTATCGAGTTTACATTTAAATATTTTTATTTAAATATTAAATCGTTAATCGGATTTTGGTCCGAAAAACTACTTTTTGCAAACGGTCAAATTAGGACTCGAGACCACTTCCATTGAGTTCGAAATGTCGTTTACAACTTTTTAAGTATAAACATCGATAGGTTTGGAGTTAGTGAAATTTCACTAACTTTTCCCGCTTTGGACTTTGGGTTAGTTTAGCCTATTAAGCCCAAGTTCCAACCCTCTTCTCCTCACTCTTCATAAATTTCCTAACTAACTCAAGCTTTAGCATTAATGGTGAAGAGAATGGGAAATTAAAACTCCAAGCTCAAATTCAATTGCAACTCCATCATTCAACTCCAAATTCAAGTAGAAGATATTGGATTCAAGCTTTGGATTGCTTCTCCTTGCTTTCAAGCTTCATCTTCATAAATTTTAGTGCAAAGGTGAGATTTTTATCTCACAATTCTAGCCTATAACTATATTGGACTGTTGGGAATGATTCCCCATCACTTTAGCATGTGCATTTGCATTTGGTTTGGATTGGATTGGCGAAAAACTCCAATTTTTAGCGTTTTTGACAAAAAAACTGCAGTTAGGTCGCACTGCCTCGGAGTTAGGTCGTTCTGGCCTTAAGTCGTTTCTGGCCATCGCTAAGTCGTCCACGAGTTAAGCCTAAGTCGTAAGTCGCGCGCGTTGAAAAGTCACCGCCTTTGTATTTCTGTTCGCCTGTGTTAAGTCGTCCACGAGTTAGAGTGCTAAGTCGGCTGCGAGTTAAGAGTTAAGTCGTTCGTGTGTTATCTCGTAAGTCGTCTCCGACCTATGCTCCACTAGGTCGTAGGTCGTATCCGACCTAAGCCTCTCTAAGTCGCGAATTGTTAAGTCGGCTGTCCTTGAGTCGTTCGACCCCACTAAGTCGTAGGTCGCCTCCGACCTTACCCTTAGGTCGTATGACCTGTTTGTTAAGTCGGCTGTCCTTAAGTCGTTCGACCCCACTAAGTCGTAGGTCGCCTCCGATCTTACCCTTAGGTCGTATGACCTGTCATCCACTAGGTCGCGCCACTTAGGTCGTATCCCTTAGGCCGCGAACTCTTTAGGTCGTTAGACCTCATTTTGCTTTAGGTCGTAAGCCGCTTGTCTTCACTTAGGTCGTACCGTGACGGGGCGCTGCGCCGCACCCCGCCGGGGGCGCTGCCCCCTGGACCCCCGCGACCTGACCGGGCAGGTCGAACCCCGTATAACTCTGCGTAGGCGATCTTATCTGAAGAACATTCAACCGAACTTCCTGAGCTGATTTCCTTGGATTTTATTCGCATCTCCGTATGCGATCTTTGTGACTGATTGTTTCTACACTTACTTATGTGTTTTGTCACTTTATAATATAAAGGTTTCAATACTAGTAGTAAATATCAAAACTCTTTTAACAAACAATTTCAACTCTATTTTTAATAACAAAGCTCTTTTCTTAAACCGTTTTCCAATCTATTAGTATATACAAGCCTTTACCTCACTCGGATGAGAAATCTAATTAAACGACTTAGTAAAACAAGTGGTATGAAACGCTTGCGTTCACTTCGTCGGTTAATTCTTGGACTTGTTCGATTGAACCTCTTATGACAATTTTATTAGTGAAGATTTACAGTTTGTTCGTAAATATTGAAGTTAAGCAAGTGGTTATGGGACATGAAGCTAAACTTCTATATTTACTAGCTTAGTGTAATTGACACTTCTCGTTGATCTTGATGATCGCTCTATGAATTAGACTAGCAATTGCGCGATGTCTCTTTCATTGCAAGGCTAGACTAGACACCACTTGTGTGATTCCATTCACACATACCTTTCTGCTTTTTGGTTAGTCTTGACCTCATTCTGTGTGATTCCACTCACACATGTGGGGTAGCTCCCCATGGTCTTCGGACCGTCATGTGATAGGCCTCTTCCCCTTTTTTATGATTTCTGGATTTCTCGTGTTGATTTCTGGAATTTATGTCATTGACTTGTTATGAGTACAAGTTTAGGGTATGATGCCCCCTTCGAATCTTTGAGAAGATTCTTGTGATATTGATTATCTCTTATTGATTGATCTTCTGTTGATCATTATTTACATACTTATAGTGGTATGTCGTTATGGATGTTTATGTTTATGCCATATCTTTTATGTTATATCATGTCATCTGATATTTATAGCTAGACTGATCCGTTTATTATTTTCTTAAATAATACTCGGATCAGACCGAGATGTTACAGGTGCTTCTGCTTGACTTCTTCCCAGGGATTCATCACTCTGACTTTTGGCTAACTGTTTAGATTAGCAGTTTTTGTTGTATACACTTGAGATATAGACTCATAGTTGTATTCTTTTGTATAGCACGTGTTGCTATTCTTTTGTATTATCGTGGATCTTATTGACCACTACTCTGATGTACACTTTCATGTGTTAGTTATATATTCATATCTTCTTCCGCCTTTGTGATATGGATATCTGTGACTGATTTGTGATATGATTATTTCTATGTTTGTTTCCGAAGATTATTTATAGCCACCGTGTGATAAGCAATTACATGGATGGTCGCTCCTCAACAGCCTTATTCTCCGTGCTAGTTGACAACACTTCTCCGGAGTGTTCTTGGCTAGCGTGGGTATAGAGGTGGGGCGTCACATAAATAAACTCACATTAAGAGAACATATATTCAAATAAGTAGCATAAAATAAAAATAGATAATATAGCCACTCAGAAGCTAATGGTGTATCCAAGCAAATAAAAATCATTTGTCGGCATGAAGAAAAGTGGGCATGATCAGTCCAGGTAAATAAACCTATATAGTTGCTTATGAAATGTTTTAAAAGGTTAATTTCATCTTGTACAAAGTATTGATATATGCAACAGTTACAATCAATTGAACAATTGATGTTATATCTGAGTAATTATGAAATCGTTTAGGTAAAAAAAAATTATTTTGAGGCAAAAGGGTGGGAAAAAATTCCCAACCTTAAATATCATTATCACTAGAAACACATTTATAAACAGAAAACAGCAGCTACAACCCAGCATCACCAGAACAGCAAGATACAACAGACTCAGATGATAACATAAAAGAAAAAAAATGACCTGACTGAAGCAAGATACAACGTACTCGGATGATAACATCACCAGAAGGGGACTGAGGCGTAATGTAATTCGTCATCACTTCCAGCAAACCCTAAAACGCAGCCTCAACCCTTCGTTTTTCCTGCACTCCATCTCGAATCCTACACTCCATCTCCTTCAGCCGACCGCAACTCCATCCCCTCCAAACACAATTCGAATCGTTTAAATGAGAATTTGCAATTGACTTCAATTTCAAACGAGAATTTGCAATTGATTTGGATTTGAGAATTTTGTTTGTGAATTAGAGAGTTCAGAGTATTTGCGTACGGGGGAAGTGGAGGGATAAATGAAAGCTGAGCGGTAAATAAAAAGTTTAAGTAGAGGGAAAAATTAAAAGTTGGAGTAGCAAACTGATTGAAAATGAATGCAAACTAATGTAGTTGCATCGGTTGAATTTAAAACCGATGCGACTAAAACAATTTGCACGTATCAATTGCATTGGTTGTTGGTGACAACTGATGCAAATTTGATTTTTTTATTACCTATTGCTTTTCACGTACCAATTGCATCGGTTATTAAGATGGAACTGATGCAAAAAGTTCTATTTGCATCAGTTTTTACTTCAACTGGTGCAAATGAGGCGAAGCAATATGCACTTTTTGTACTAGTGCATGTAGCCAACCTACCATGTTCACATAGGCAAGAATGTACCATGACAATTCTAATTGTTGTTTAGCCATCAAATGAGCTCTTATCAAATATAAACGTACGAAGTTCATGTATAACTAGATATTGGAAGAAGCGCCGCACAATGGGAAGCTATCACAGTAATAAACAAGAGATTCAACAGATTACGTTTCCAAAACTAATCGTTACAGAATTTAGTTGAAAACCATAAACTGAGAAAGAATTAAAACCTTACGCATTTTGATTTCTGAAGTTTAGATATGCTAATTTGATGTGTGAACTAAATCGAATAGATTACTCGAAATTTTTATACGATCTTTATTTATTAATTAATGTAAACACACATGTGTGTGGGGTAATGAGTCATGTGAAGCCAACATTAATTTCTCCAACGGGAGTAATTTGATTAAAAAAATAGGGTAAATCGGCTTTTTTTTTCATTTCCTATGCTACAACAGTGCCGATTTGACCGTGGGAAATAAAAAAAGCTACGGTATTTTCCATTTTTATTCAAACGTGGATTTGTAAACGACAATCAAAAAATAGTTTATGGTATAAACGGTTTTCTGAAAATCGTTTATACCATAAAAGATTTTAGATTGTCGTTTAAAATAACAAATATTCACATGTAATCAAACCTTATGTGTTGTAAACCGTTTTTGTTTTCAGAAAACCATTCATATATTTCTATTTTTAATTCTTAAAAAAAATGAGCATTTTCTCCTACTCATCGGAAGTGAGGAATCTATATTTTTATTTCATTCCCCCACCTTAAAAACGACTCCCCTCCCAAAGATTGTGGAACCAATTCTTCACTACTTGGCAAACTAACAACATTGTTTTCTTCTCATTTTTCCAAGCGTATAAATAAAAAATTTAGTGCATTATTGAAAGAAGATCTCTGAAACCCACATACAAAAAATATACACATTGCGCCGTTTGTGTGCCCCTGTATGCTAGTACTAATAATGCCTCTATGATGACAATCAGATGCTTTCAGCGGTACCAATGTTATTTGTCCCGATTTGGGCATGATCTTAAACTAACCATCGGGAGCTCCAAACAAGCTAACATATTCATTACTCATTACACCAATAAATTGTGACAATCTTTTGCCATTCCCCTGAAATAAACATGTGATGGATCTATGGCTTATCTCTAGTAAGTCAATTAGATGATGGTGTAACCGTGTAACTTCTATCTTTATTATTAACAATTTTTTTTTTCTAGTAATTATCTGTCTTCAACTAGTTTAAGCCTAATAAGTGTGGAGATTCTAAACTACATAAGCGCTCCAATACTCTTATATCTATTTCGGAAAAACAGTATTTGAAATTGTAATCTAAATTTTCTTTTATTTCCCTTCCTTGTTCCGATGCTTATTAATCGTCAACAAACCTTTTTAGCTGTTTTTTTCCTTCTGTCAATTACTTTCGTATATTTCCTTCTTATACTTTTTTCCTTTAATTTCAGTTTTCATAATTCTTACATCGTTTGTATTATTTCTAATCTCTATAAAATGAGAGACTAGGAGAAATAAGAAAGATGTGATAATTATGAAAAATGGAATAATATGGATGAATTGAAAAACAACGGTATAAGGTAGGTGATAAAAGATAGAATTTACACAGGGAAACGACTAGACGGTAGTTGACAATCAAACAAATAGTAGAAATGAAAGGAACTAAAAAGGAAACAGAGATTACAATTTTGATTATTTATTTTCTGTGCAAGAGTACTGGAGTGTTTCATAACTGCCTTTGCACAATATAGGAGCTTAAAGCAATATAAACAAAATACCAATATTACAGTGAAAAAACAACATGTTATGATAGAATTCCAATCGCTGAATTTCCAGTTTAATTCGATAGTTATCATCCTAACTTGGAATCTTTCAACATGCTGACTAGTAACAACATGTTGTAGCTAACTTGCCATGTGCATGTAGGCATAAATGTACCATGACAATTCCAATTGCTGTGTAGCCATCAGATGATATCTTATCAACTATAAAAGTACAACTGTAACAACCCGGAATTTTGACGATATATTTTAATAAATATTAAATCTAAATTAAATCAAATATAAGCTTGTCAATGTTTAAATTGATGAGATATTAAATATTTAACAGTTATATATGTTTGTAAAAGGAAATTTTGATTTGATAGAATATGTCAAAACCATTTAAAACAAAATCGGTTTTATTCAATAGAATCAAATCAAAGTCTTTATATTTTTGATATTTGATAAAATACAAATGAATATAATTTTAATTTTTAAAATGATAAGTTTTAAAATAAACAAACATGAAATTATTTAACATAAATATGGAAGTACAAAATTAGTATAAAACACAATCATATATTATAAGATGTAATCAAAGTAATATAAATATTCAAAATACAAATTATAATTTGACATATATAAATACAAGTATTTTTAGTCAAACAATGATCTTCAAAATTCACATTGTACAACACAACATCCTTAAATCAAATGTTAAAAACATCATTTGAACAAGTATACAATTTCATATAAAATATAACTAACAAAATAAATAAACAAAAATGTTAACAATAAAATCATAACAGAAAAGTTTGAAAAACATATAACCTGTATATGTAAGTTACTTAACAAATGAAAACATTCAGGCATAAGAAAAACAAAGTCCACTTCAATATAAAACAAGTTTTCAACTCAAAGATAATAAAATTAAATTCCGTATCCTGTAAAACTTGCTAGCCGAAATAATGATAATATTTTGTACAACACAAAGTAAATAACATAAATATCTTTGTACAAAATCTCAACTGTCAGTAACAATTTATTACTTGCTATCATAATTAATAACATAAGCATTAATTAGCCTAACTTCTTGTTCAACTAAGTACACAGCCGAAATTCTCCTATATCATTACTTTCTGCAGAATTTTACTAGCCAATAAAAAAGGAAAATGACATGCAGATGGAACTGGCCAGATACAACCTATTGTTAAGTAACTTTAACTTATATTTATGCACCTATATATATTCACCTATAACTTTCAGTTTATCCATTAACACTGAACACAACTTAAACTAAAAAGAAGAAAAGAAAAAAAACTGTAAACAAATAAAGAAAAAAAAAGAGGAAACAAAGAAGGGTTTCAGGAAAGCTTCTTTTGCAAGTTTTTTTTTCAACATCTTCTGTTCACAGTTTTTGATTGGTGAGTAAACGAACTAATTTCAACTTTAGTTTATATGTTTGTTTGTAGTTTGAACATACTGATTTGTATATGTCTGTTTGCATTGGAAGTTTACATAATTGTTGTTGATTAGTACTTCAAGTTTTGGTATCAGTACTTCAAGTTTAAACAAAACTTATTCATATAACTATTTAAATTTTGTATTGTGTAAATTCAAGTTTGTTTATATGAAAACAAAGCCTGTAAAACATGTGTGAAGTTTAACAGTACGATATTAACTCTGTATTCAAACTACAGGTTAAAAAGAAAATCAAAGTTTAAAATTCAAGTGTTTAAATTTGTAAATTCAATCGTATAATTAGTTTTCATAAACATAATTATGATTTTTAACATAAAAATTTTGATTTAAAGGCAAAGATTCCCAGAGCAGTTTTTAAAAGAAGTTTTACTGGTTTTTGGTCAAATTTGGAAGATTGATGAAATTTTAATTCCTGGGATTTGGCATGAAGCAAGGTTTAAGATATATCAACACTAGAAAAATATTAAATTATTTTTCGAATGCAAGTATTTTGAGTTTGAATCACAAATAGGGTTTAAGCCCATATTTTTCAAAGCTCTGTAAAAATTTGATTTCGGCTCCAATAAGAAATCGAGTTGGCCGCGACTTTTGGAGGAGCTAGGTGGAGGTGTGAGTGACGTTCAGGCGAATTTTCATCACCTCTAGTGATGTGTGGTGGCCGCGCGATCATTTTGACAGTGGAGTAGCTGTTGTTTATTTCGAGCACCAGGTCATATTTTCATTTTCATCGTGAAATCGAAATCTGGGTTTTTATGTCGTGTCTAGGGGTGTTTTGTGATGTGTGGAGATCGCCATGAGTCGCCGATGGCAACGCGAACCACCGTGCACGTGCACGGTGGTGATCAGTGCCGTGATTTTGGTTTTGGGTTATCGCGTGGGGGTTGCTCGAGACATTGGTGAGGTCGCTTCGAGTATTCCCGTGTTTCCTCCGAGTAGCGTGCGAGAGTAGCTACAGCTAAACGTTTACAACTTAACTTAAAAAAAAAAAGAGAAGAAGTACTGGAGAGAAGAAGAAAGGGAAGGGGAGAGCAACACGGGAGAGCGACGAGGAAACTCGAGTTTTTCTCGAGTAAGGAACGATGCGTCTCGGTGCTTTCAAATGGACTTGTACTGATTTTGTACAGGTGATTAACTAAGTTCAATAAATATTTGTTAATTAGTTAAGCTAGTGTTTTAATTAAAGATTGATTTAAGTAAATATATAAAGGTAGGAAATTATCAGTAAGTAGTTAGAATGTTGATTAAAATTTATACTTGAATTTTAAATTAATAACTTTAAGTTGATTTTGAAATAAAAATTTAATCCTAAGTTAAATCCATTAAAATCTTAAGAACGTAAGCTTATCATTAACAAGTTAATTAGTGAATGGAAGTTAACTTACGAGATTAATTAAAGATATTACACTTTATTTAAATTGATAAATAAAGTAATTTGTGATAATTAAATAATTAATTCATTTTTAATAAGTAAATTATTAATTGATAATTAAGAATCAACTAATTAATTGAGTAACAGTTAATGAATAAAAGTTAATTAGTTTAAATAAGTAATTAAAGATTAGATAATTAATAAATTAATTATTAACTAATAACTAATTAATTAATTGATCGTTAATAAGCTAATAAATCGGTAATTAAGCAAATTTAAATAGTTTATTCTTAAGCAAATAATTTAGTTAAGTAAAACCAAACTATTTTGTATGCATTGATAATTATGTTGATTGACTGTGATATCTGTTGATGATATTTCTGTGATATGTTGTGATATATTATGGATATCTATAAACTGTATATGATTTATCTGATATCGCTATTATGTTAACTTCTGATATTAAATTAAACTGTTAAGTTAAATAGACAACTTGGCCCTTAAAATGGCGTCTGGATCCGATGAGACCAGGATCGAAAGAATCAATTTTGATTCTCCGAAAACCACATCGATCCAAATTAAACGATAGGTCGTAACTTATCAAATGGAGATCGAGATGGTCTTTTCAGAATGCAAGGGTTATCGTCGTTAACTCTGAGGGTGATTCCAAAATGAGTGTAACGAGATAATGCCTTCGGTTTTGTTAGAACCCGGAACGAACTTGTATGGAATTGAATGCTTTCAACACATCGTCAGGCGGACGATGAGCATTCTAAGAATAATGTTCAATAAAGGTAATCGTAGCCTCAAGCCTCATCAACCGGGAATGGCTAAGACAGGGGAGATGCGGCAAGGTTGGGTGGGTCATGCCCAAGCAGGACAAGATTTTCCCCTGTCTAGATGTCCATTTTTATTTCGGCTTTGTGGGAAGTTGTTGGCCACACCTGCGGGGTTATCTTGTTCGGGACTGTTCAGTAAGGAATGGTTCCGGCCTTGTGTTGCAGGGGATGAAGGGAGTAATCCTCGGTACGGTGATCTAGGCCCCGTACTGTGACGGGCGGTACCCCAGTAGCCCTGCCATTGTTGGAAATCCATTTACCCTACGAGACCCTACGGTTTTGATTTGTATTACCCACTTCTGTGGCTAGTAGCTGGAATTTAATGAATGTAACAATTTCGGCGATTTTCTATTTGCTTGAAAACCCTAAACACTATTATAATATCACAGAATTTCCTATAAAATGTTTTGGTTAGCGTAAGGTAAAAACTTACCCGTATTTATTTGTAGGAAGTCTTACGTGATACCTTTATTTTCAAATGGTTTTTAAAGTTAAGCAATTTTAACCTGTTTACTCATACCAGACCCATGTCTGACCCGGAGTTTATATTTTGTGTTTTCATAAACTCTTGGGTACTCAAATTTTTTACGAGTAGCCAAGTGATAGGTATTAGAAGTGTTGATTTTCTAGAGGAGCTATTTTGGGGAAAAGACCAGACGTATGTATCTATATATGTAGTTCAGCTGTGTAGTTAGTGATGCTGTATTTTGGATGTATGTATGGTCATGTATGTATATGACAGTCCTGTTATATGATATTGTACGACTCTGATGTATGTATAACTATGTAATAGATATGTGATGTATTATATTTTGTTCCATTTCGCTGTGAGATTCTGATGTTGTTGTTCTTTCTTTCTATTCTTTCTATTTCTATCCCTTTCTTTCTTAATGATGAAACGTCTTTCTGGGTTTGAGAAAGGCGGGTCGACACAGTTGGTATCAGAGCGCTAGGTAAAGCGAGTACCTAGGCTCTTGTGTATATTTATCTTAAGAGTGCGTATTTGTATTTTCAATGTTATATATATATATATACCTATCTAAATTGGTTGAGTTACCTGTTCAGGTGACCGACATGAGTTCAGGAAGAAGAGGCAGAGTTAGGGCCAGTACTTCTACAGATAATGGACGGAGTCAGAATGTTAGTGAGGCTGTCAATCCAGTACCATCTCAAGTTAGCTTTGCAGCTTTATGCAAGGATTTCAACCATCTTGGAGGCCAACCATTCAAAGGTTCGGAGTCAATAATTGAAGTTCAGGACTGGCTACGCTCTTGCGAACGCATTTTCAAGAGCATGAGATTGTCTGATGAGCGTAAGAGGCATATGGCATCGTGGCAGTTGCAAGGCGGTGTAGCAGCATGATGGGATTCAACTATTCCAAATATTTCTGAGGATGATATTTCTTGGGACAGATTCAAGGAGTTGTTTGAAGAGAAGTATGCGCCGACGGTTGGGAGAACCCAACTGTATCAAGATTTTCTGTATTTGAAGTAGGGTAGTATGTCTATTTCGGAGTATGAAACTAGATTCAACGAACTCTCTTGTTATGGATCAGGACTCATCGATACTCCTCTGAAAAAGAATGAGAAATTTGTGCAAGGGTTGAGACCTGAATTCCATGGGAAATTGACTGTGCTTCTGACGGGATTTTTTGTTGATTTGATTGATATGGCATTGAGGTATGAAAGTTTGATGAGTAAGAAGCCGGTGGATTCCGTTGCAGCTTCAAGTGGGAATTTCACTAATCCGAATAAGCGAAAGTTTGATCCCAAATGGAGGAAACCGAATAAGAAGAAACCTGGGAATAACAACGGACCCCGAAAGTGCTACATTTGTCATCAGGAAGGGAATTTGGCAAATAAGTGTCCTAGGAAAGGATTCCAGCAGCAACAGCAGCAACCGCACCAGAGTGGCCCAGGATCAGCTATGGTTCAGAAATCATTGTGCTTTAATTGTCATCAGCCAGGGCACATGATCAAGAACTGTCCACTTCTGCAGAGAGCACCTCAGAATAAAGTTTTTGCTTTGGAAGCCGGACAATCTTCTTCTTCGATGGGCAAAGGAGTATTAGAAGGTACTTTACTTTTAAATGGAAAATATATTAGAGTTTTGTTTGATTCGGGTGCTTCCTTGAGTTTTATTTCTTTGGACTCTGTTGAAAAGTTTTCTCTTACCCCTAGTTCAGTAGATAGTTCTATCTTGGTGTCTAATCCTGTAGGAGGGGTGACCAAATTAGACTCTATTTGTAAGGACTTGAAGATCTCTTATCTATCCCACAGTTTTTCTTGTGACCCGTATGTGTTGAATTTTAAGGGATTTGATCTTATTTTGGGTATGGATTGGCTGGATAAGTATAAAGCCGTCTTGAATTGTGATGAGAGAACAGTTTCGTTGGAAACTGATCTGGGTAGAATTGCCAGAGTGTCGTGTGATAATTCTGGAATTCACTTGAGCAGTCTTCTGCATGGAATGGAGACATCTGAAGAGAGAGTTGAAGACATCGATGTGGTTCAAGATTTTGCTGATGTTTTTGAAGAAGTTAAGTGTCTGCCACCACATCGAGAAATAGAGTTCCGTATTGATTTGATTCCAGGAGCTGTACCAGTGATTCAACCCAGTAGGAGAATGGCTCCTAGGGAAAGAGAAGAGTTGATTAAGCAGAAGCAGGATCTTTAAGAGAAGGGATTGATTAGACCTAGTTTTTCTTGTTGGGGTTCAACGGCGGTGTTTGTGACCAAATCGGATGGATCACTGAGGTTCTGTGTGGATTATAGAGAGTTGAACAAAGTGACTATCCGTAATAAATATCCTCTTCCTCGCATCGATGATCTTTTTGACCAGTTGCATGGTGCTTCTATCTTTTCTCAATTAGATCTAGCTTCAGGTTTCCACCAGTTGAGGGTAGCTGAAGACAGTATTCCCTTGACTGCATTTAGGGGACCGAATTGTTTCTATGAGTGGTTGGTTATGCCGTTTGGATTAACCAACGCTCCTGCTTATTTCGTTGACCTCATGAATCGAGTCTTTAGGGATGTATTGAATAAGTTTGTGCTGATATTCATTGATGATATATTGGTCTTTTCCAAATCCGAAGAAGAGCACAGGGAACATTTGGGGATTGTATTGGAGACTCTGAGAAAGAATGTGCTGAAGGCGAAATTTTCGAAGTGTGATTTCTGGAAATCGGAAGTTAAATTTTTAGGGCACATTGTTTCGGGTGAAGGCATTTCTGTACACCCAACGAAAGTTGAAACTATTCTTGAATGGAAACAGCTAGAGACACTGACGGAAGTTCGCAGTTTTCTAGGATTGGCTGGTTACTACAGGAGATTTAATAGAGATTATTCCAAGATTTCTTCACATTTGACTAAGCTGACCAGAAAGGAGCGAAATTCAAATGGACACCTCAATGTGAAGAAGCTTTTCAGGAATTGAAGATAAGGCTCACTAGTGCACCAGTACTTGCTGTTCCGGATGGGAAGAGCAAATTCGAGGTTTACACTGATGCTTGTATTGTTGGTTTGGGAGCAGTTCTGATGTAGAACGTAAGGGTTATTGCGTATGCTAGTCGACAGTTGAAGCCTCATGAGAAAAACTATGCTACGCATGATCTTGAATTGCTTGCCATTGTTTTTGCTCTGAAGATTTGGAGACATTATCTTTTAGGAGAGAAATTCGAATTGTTCACGGATCACAAACCGTTGAAATATCTATTCTCTCAAAAAGACCTTAATCTGAGACAGCAGCGGTGGGTTGAATTTCTTGCATCCTATGATCTGGATATTCTGTACACTCCGGGAAAAGCAAATGTCGTAGCTGATGCTCTCAGTAGGAATGCAGTTTTATCTCTTTTGGAAGTGGTTCCATCTCTTATTGAAAGGATCTCAAGCAAGCAAGAATCTGATAAGATGTTGAGGAGGATCATCAAAAGACAGGAAGGGTCAGTGTCCCAGTTTTGAAATTGATGACCAAGGAACACTAAGGATCAATGGGAGAATCTGTGTTTCGAATGACAAGGAGTTGAGGCAGGAAGTTTTATCAGAAAGTCATCGCTCCAAATTGAATATTCATCTTGGAATCTCGAAGATGTATAAAGACATGAGGAGAGTCTTTTGGTGGAACGGAATGAAGGAGGATGTAGCTGTTTTTGTGAACAGTTGTGCCATTTGTCAACAAGATAAAGGTGATCAACAGAAATCTGCCGGGTTATTGCAACCTTTGGAAATTCTGAATTGGAAATGGGAAATAATCTCGATGGATTTTATTGATGGTTTGCCTAGAACCAGGAAAGGAAATGACGGTATATGGGTTATTGTAGATCATTTAACTAAAAGTGCCCATTTTATACCAGTTAAGGCAACCCGTACTGCAGTTTCTTTGGCGGAAATTTTCTTGAAAGAGATAGTCCGATTGCATGGTGTCCTAGTCAGCATAGTAAGTGACCGTGATCCTATTTTCACTAGCAAATTTTGGGAAGCTCTGCAATCAGCAATGGGTACAGATTTTAGATTAAGTACAGCCTATCATCCTCAAACGGATGGACAGACAGAGAGGCTGAATCGTATTATTGAGGATATGCTACGGGCTTGTGTTTTAGATTTTGGAGGATCTTGGGAGGACCATCTTCATTTAGTGGAATTTTCTTATAATAACAGTTATCAAGCAAGTATTAAGATGGATCCTTATGAAGCTTTATACGGAAGACCGTGTAGATCTCCATCTTGTTGGATTGAATCGAAGGATCGTCTTGTGCTCGGACCCGATCTTATTCAAGCTTCTGCGAAGGTTGAGCTTATCAAGAAAAGGATGAAAGCTGCTCAAGATCGTCAGAAGAAATATGCAGATAAAAGACGAAGGCCATTGGAATTTGAGATCGGAGACTTGGTTTTTGTCAAAGTTTCCCCAATTAAAGGTGCTATAAGATTCGAAAAGACGGGAAAACTTGCTCCGAGATACATTGGACCATTCTGAGTGTTGGAGAGAATTGGAACTGTGGCCTACAGGATTGAATTACCAGAACGGATGTCTGGGATTCACAATGTGTTTCATGTATCGCATTTGAGGAAATTTGTTCATGATCCCTCACTGGTTGTAGAACCGGTAGTTCAAGAAGATTTGGAAGTGGAACCCAATTTAACTGTGGTCAGAAATCCAGTTCAGATTGTCGACCGAGACGAGAAGCAACTCAGGAACAAAGTGGTGAAACTCGTCAAGGTGCAATGGAGTGAGGATCCCACAGATTGTACCTGGGAAACTCTCGATAGTTTTAGGAGTGCTTATCCGGATTTATGTTCGGATAATTAGTGATGTTTGTTAGCATAGACTGTTTGTTGTTTGCTATTGTATGAATGATATGTATGTTTGGATTGTTAATATAAAAGCTTTTGAATTTACTGTTATTTAAATTTCGAGGACGAAATTCTTTTAAGGGGGGAGGAATGTAACAACCAAGAATTTTGACGATATATTTTAATAAATATTAAATCAAAATTAAATCAAATATAAGCTTGTCAATGTTTAAATTGATGAGATATTAAATATTTAACAGTTATATATGTTTGTAAAAGGAAATTTTGATTTGAAAATTTAAATAGAATATGTCAAAACCATTTAAAACAAAATCGGTTTTATTCAATAGAATCAAATCAAAGTCTTTATATTTTTGATATTTGATAAAATACAAATGAATACAATTTTAATTTTTAAAATGATAAGTTTTAAAATAAACAAACATGAAATTATTTAACATAAATATGGAAGTACAAAATTAGTATAAAACACAATCATATATTATAAGATGTAATCAAAGTAACATAAATATACAAAATATAAATTATAATTTGACATATATAAATACAAGTATTTTTAGTCAAACAATGATCTTCAACATTCACATTATACAACACAACATCCTTAAATCAAATGTTAAAAAATCATTTGAACAAGTATACAATTTAATATAAAATATAACTAACAAAATAAATAAACAAAAATGTTAACAAAAAAATCATAACAGAAAAGTTTGAAAAACATATAACCTGTATATGTAAGTTACTTAACAAATGAAAACATTCAGGCATAAGAAAAACAAAGTCCACTTCAATATAAAACAAGTTTTCAACTCAAAGATAATAAAGTTAAATTCTGTATCCTGTAAAACTTGCTAGCCGAAATAATGATAATATTTTGTACAACACAAAGTAAATAACATAAATATCTTTGTACAAAATCTCAACTGTCGGTAACAATTTATTACTTGCTATCATAATTAATAACATAAGCATTAATTAGCCTAACTTCTTGTTCAACTAAGTACACAGCCGAAATTCTCCTATATCATTACTTTCTGCAGAATTTTACTAGCCAATAAAAAAGGAAAATGACATGCAGATGGAACTGGCCAGATACAACCTATTGTTAAGTAACTTTAACTTATATTTATGCACCTATATATATTCACCTATAACTTTCAGTTTATCCATTAACACTGAACACAACTTAAACTAAAAAGAAGAAAAGAAAAAAAACTGTAAACAAACAAAGAAAAAAAAAGAGGAAACAAAGAAGGGTTTCAGGAAAGCTTCTTTTGCAAGTTTTTTTTTCAACATCTTCTGTTCACAGTTTTTGATTGGTGAGTAAACGAACTAATTTCAACTTTAGTTTATATGTTTGTTTGTAGTTTGAACATACTGATTTGCATATGTCTGTTTGCACTGGAAGTTTACATAATTGTTGTTGATTAGTACTTCAAGTTTTGGTATCAGTACTTCAAGTTTAAACAAAACTTATTCATATAAATATTTAAATTTTGTATTGTGTAAATTCAAGTTTGTTTATATGAAAACAAAGCCTGTAAAACATGTGTGAAGTTTAACAGTATGATATTAACTCTGTATTCAAACTACAGGTTAAAAAGAAAATCAAAGTTTAAAATTCAAGTGTTTAAATTTGTAAATTCAATCGTATAATTAGTTTTCATAAACATAAATATGATTTTTAACATAAAAATTTTGATTTAAAGGCAAAGATTCCCAGAGCAGTTTTTAAAAGAAGTTTTACTGGTTTTTGGTCAAATTTGGAAGATTGGTGAAATTTTAATTCTTGGGATTTGGCATGAAGCAAGGTTTAAGATATATCAACACTAGAAAAATATTAAATTATTTTTAGAATGCAAGTATTTTGAGTTTGAATCACAAATAGGGTTTAAGCCCATATTTTTCAAAGCTCTGTAAAAATTTGATTTCGGCTCCAATAAGAAATCGAGTTGGCCGCGACTTTTGGAGGAGCTAGGTGGAGGTGTGAGTGACGTTCAGGCGAATTTTCATCACCTCTGGTGATGTGTGGTGGCCGCGCGATCATTTTGACAGTGGAGTAGCTGTTCTTTATTTTGAGCACCAGGTCATATTTTCATTTTCATCGTGAAATCGAAATCTGGCTTTTTATGTCGTGTCTAGGGGTGTTTTGTGATGTGTGGAGATCGCGACGAGTCGCCGATGGCAACGCAAACCACCGTGCACGTGCACGGTGGTGATCAGTGCCGTGATTTTGGTTTTGGGTTATCGCGTGGGGGTTGCTCGAGACATTGGTGAGGTCGCTTCGAGTATTCCTGTGTTTCCTCCGTGTAGCGTGCGAGAGTAGCTACAGCTAAACGTTTACAACTTAACTTTTTTTTAAAAAGAAGAAGAGAAGAAGTACTGGAGAGAAGAAGAAAGGGAAGGGGAGAGCAACACGGGAGAGCGACGAGGAAACTCGAGTTTTTCTCGAGTAAGGAACGATGCGTCTCGGTGCTTTCAAATGGACTTGTACTGATTTTGTACAGGTGAGTAACTAAGTTCAATAAATATTTGTTAATTAGTTAAGCTAGTGTTTTAATTAAAGATTGATTTAAGTAAATATATAAAGGTAGGAAATTATCAGTAAGTAGTTAGAATGTTGATTAAAATTTATACTTGAATTTTAAATTAATAACTTTAAGTTGATTTTGAAATAAAAATTTAATCCTAAGTTAAATCCATTAAAATCTTAAGAACGTAAGCTTATCATTAACAAGTTAATTAGTGAATGGAAGTTAACTTACGAGATTAATTAAAGATATTACACTTTAATTAAATTGATAAATAAAGTAATTTGTGATAATGAAACAATTAATTCATTTTTAATAAGTAAATTATTAATTAATAATTAAGAATCAACTAATTAATTGAGTAACAGTTAATGAATAAAAGTTAATTAGTTTAAATATGTAATTAAAGATTAGATAATTAATAAATTAATTATTAACTAATAACTAATTAATTAATTGATCGTTAATAAGCTAATAAATCGGTAATTAAGCAAATTTAAATAGTTTATTCTTAAGAAAATAATTTAGTTAAGTAAAACCAAACTGTTTGGTATGCATTGATAATTATGTTGATTGACTGTGATATCTGTTGATGATATTTCTGTGATATGTTATGGATATCTGTAAACTGTATATGATTTATCTGATATCTCTGTTATGTTAATTTCTGATATTAAATTAAACTGTTAAGTTAAATAGACAACTTGGCCCTTAAAATGGCGTTTGGATCCGATGAGACCGGGATCGGAAGAATCAATTTTGATTCTCTGAAAACCACATCGATCCAAATTAAACGATAGGTCGTAACTTATCAAATGGAGATCAAGATGGTGTTTCAGAATGCAAGGGTTATCGTCGTTAACTCTGAGGGTGATTCCAAAATGAGTGTAACGAGATAATGCCTTCGGTTTCGTTCGAACCAGGAACGAACTTGTATGGAATTGAATGCTTTCAACACATCGTCAGGCGGACGATGAGCATTCTAAGAATAATGTTCAATAAAGGTAATCGTAGCCTCAAGCCTCATCAACTGGGAATGGCTAAAACAGGGGAGATGCAGCAAGGTTAGGTGGGTCATGCCCAAGCAGGACAAGATTTTCCCCTGTCTAGATGTCCATTTTTATTTTGGCTTTGTGGGCAGTTGTTGGCCACACCTGCGGGGTTATCTTGTTCGGGACTGTTCAGTAAGGAATGGTTCCGGCCTTGTGTTGCACGGGATGAAGGGAGTAATCCTCGGTGCGGTGATCTAGGCCCCGTACTGTGACGGGCGGTACTCCAGTAGCCCTGCCATTGTTGGAAATCCATTTACCCTACGAGACCCTACGGTTTTGATTTGTATTACCCACTTCTGTGGCTAGTAGCTGGAATTTAATGAATGTGACAATTTCAGCAATTTTCTATTTACTTGAAAACCGTAAACACTATTATAATATCACAGAATTTCCTATAAAATGTTTTGGTTAGCGTAAGGTAAAAACTTACCCGTATTTATTTGTGGGAAGTCTTACGTGATACCTTTATTTTCAAATGGTTTTTAAAGTTAAGCAATTTTAACCTGTTTACTCATACCAGACCCATGTCTGACCCGGAGTTTATATTTTGTGTTTTCATAAACTCTTGGGTACTCAAATTTTTTACGAGTAGCCAAGTGATAGGTATTGGAAGTGTTGATTTTCTGGAGGAGCTATTTTGGGGAAAAGACCAGACGTATGTATCTATATATGTAGTTCAGCTGTGTTGTTAGTGATGCTATATTTTGGATGTATGTATGGTCATGTATGTATATGACAGTCCTGTTATATGATATTGTACGACTCTGATGTATGTATAACTATGTAATAAATATGTGATGTATTATATTTTGTTCCATTCCGCTGTGAGATTCTGATGTTGTTGTTCTTTCTTTCTATTCTTTCTATTTCCATCCCTTTCTTTCTTAATGATGAAACGTCTTTCTGGGTTTGAGAAAGGCGGGTCGTCACAACAACGCCCATGTATAACTAGATATTGTAAGAAGTACTGTACAATGAGAAGTAACGGTAATAAACAAGAGATTCAACGAGTTACGTTTCCAATACTGATCGGTACAAGAATTTAATTGAAAAATATAAAACTTAGAAAAGAATTGAAACCTTACGCATTTTGGTTTTAGAAGTTTAAATTAGGCTTCTTTGATGGGTGAACAAGATCTAATAGATTATTCGGATCATTATGCGTCTCATGAATTATATATTTCTATGACCGATTCCAAGAATTAAAATCTAGCGAAGAAGAAAAGCGGGAGTTACGTTTTCTGGATAACGGGCTGCACTACAAATTGGCCCTTGTTCCCCTAGCTATAAATTGGTCCATTCTAGGAGAACTTGCTGAAACGATGGTTAGAAACTTAGATCCAAAGCAACACGCCACTTCTTGTCTTTTCCGCATGTGTATTTAAAAAGAAAGAAATATGTTATCTTGTGCCCTTAGGGCACATGGTTAAAATTGTAAATGTATCAAAGTATACCCTTTGAATTCCACCTACCTACTTTTGTTTGAGGATAAAATAGATATTTAACTTAGTTTCTTTTGTATTTAGTCTGAAACAATCATTGCTAACATTGATAACAAAACCCAAAAAGAAAACACCCTCCCCTTTTTACTTTTCTCCCCTACTACTTTATTCTCATTTCTTTCAATTCTTTTTGTCTTCTAACCTTGCATGTTACATATTAGTTATGAATATAACTCACCAAAACATTGTTCCAACCTATTTCCTCAACCAATGCCGCACCCAGTTGCTTACAATCATGGTTCGTAATCTCCTCCGTCACGCCGCCGCCTGAAAACTATCGAGCACAACTCCTTCGCATGCGCATTTAGTCGCACATTCTACTTGGCCACACATCACCCATGTCGCTTGCACAGTAAAGGCGTCCGCGCCTTCTTCCCATCAATCACATGCGCAACCATCCATTCATCGCTCAACCATGGCCGTGGCTCCATACGTATTGCGCTCCATCTGAAGTTATCAAAGTTGCCCCAATTTTTTTAAACCGCGTCGATTTTTTTTTCTCTAATTCAATTTTATGATTTGTGTGCATCAAGACAAGGGCAAAGCATAACAGAAACGGGTCTTGAGCATTGGGTTGGGTCAAAGCAACAAGAGGGATAATCTTTGTGGAATAAAGGAGAACGGACTTTTGTTTGTTATTATTTCTTCTTTTCTGTGTATTTTTAAATTGCCTCATTGATTGCAGCTTAAAATCTCTTTATTACATATAAATAATTTTAAAAAATACTTGCGAATATATTCCCAATTCAATTGAAATATATGATACATTTACAAAGTATGGTTCGATAGATTACACAAAACATTTAAATTCAACAATTATTTTATCATCATTGATTTTATTAATATCAAATAAAACCTTCTTTTCGTATATTTCAACCCTATGAAGAAAAAAATTATAATGCAAAAATATTTTATATTTCCTGTAAATATTTTATTCAAATTCAAAATATTTTTAAAAAAGAATTTATTAATTAATTTAATTTATTAAAAGAAAGTCCTTGATCGAATAATCTTTAACTCGATAAAATACATTTTCTTTAAACATTAAAGTTATCCAACAACCGAAATCAAATATTTTATTTTAATTAAAATTATTTATTATGATGACGTATAATATAGAGTTGTTATAATGTTGGTCATTTTTTCTAGCTACATCTTCCTTGTATTTTTGAATATTTATTGCCCCAAAAACCTATTGCAAAGTGGCCTATGTTTTGAACATAATTTAGAATTCAAATTCAACACCTTTTGAATCATGTATTATTTTTGAGATCTGTCAAATGATTTGGAAAGATAATTTTATTGGCTAAAACTTTCATACTTAATGCCTTCTAAATGATTTCTAAATTAAAAGTTTGGGGTTTTCAAAAGAAAAGAGTTACCTATATTGGAAGCTGATTACAAAATATAAGTATTTTGAGAGAATACTTTGCTTATATTTATGAAAGAGTTTTTACCGATCATTTCATCAATGATGGTTACCTTTGGATGTGCGGTATAAGACAATAGATCTTGGGTAGTGCGCTATTATTCCATGGTACATATCAGTACTGCAACAAGTAGAGCACGTCCTTAATCGGTGTTTGGATATCGGCCGCGATACGGTATATTCAAAACCAGGTGTTCGGTTTAGATCCATGTAAAGTAGACCGAGTGTCAATGCAGTATAAAATAATAGATCTTGGGTAGTGCACTATTACTCTAGGGTACATTTGGTAAAGTACGCCCTTACTTGGTGTTCGGATGCCAGCCGTAATAGGATAAAATATTTTATCCTTGGATCTAATCCAAACTAAGTGCGCGGTTTAGATCCATTTGAAGTAGATTAAGTGAATCTAATCTAAACTAAGTGTGTGGTTTATATTTATGTGAAGTAGACTGAGTATCGACGTAGTATGGGATGAATATGATCTTGGTTTTGATAAAAGAACTACATTGAGCTTGATCCTCTAATGGATACATAGACAGTCACATTGGTATCGTGACACTGTCCACTTTTCATTTCTGTTTTATTTTTGTTTATGTATATTTCCTTATACATCAAATTGCAGGAAGGGTCGACGTGGAATCAAAATTGGGAAAGAATAAGCAGGAAATCCCTCTTGAATATTCCTTGTGATGTTGTATTGCAAGATGATTAGAGTACGTTTGTTGAATAAATAACTATACACCACTCTAATATCTACTTATGTTATTGACTATACCGATCCTATCACGTCTCGACCGATCACTTTATAAATAATGCTTTATCTTGTTAATATATTATGCAATTGTTGGGTTGTTAGTTGATGGTTTTGGTCGATGCTCTCTGTTTTCAGTCCTTCAAACGTGGATCGAAAGTCGTGGTTGTCACAGAAGTTGTTAGCTTCCTGAACACAGCTACCATCGACGATCAAATCGAATTTAATTTGATGTTATAAATGCTTGAGAAGGTGGAGGGGTAAGGTGGAATTTTCAGCCAGTGTGACATCCCTATCTAGAGGCCCGAAGCTACGCACTATAGATGCTTCAGTCATCTATAGTATTAATTTCTGGTGACCGAATACGGTAATGTTAATGGTATCCATAATATCAGAAGCACATCGCTTTCCCAAGTTTAGATAAAATATAGTTATTACATGAATATGCCAAGAGCAACATTTGATGATGTCCCCTTGGTTGACCAAAGTACTGTATATAGAACACAGCAGAATCAATTCAAAATAAAACAACAACCCCTAATTTGCTATCCGTTGACCACTTTCTCGTCACCGGAACTTTATTCGCCAATCCTACTAAAACCTACAGACCTCAACCCTCAGCCTACCCAAATCAATTTTGAGCACCCGAGAGTTTAAGTGGAGAACATAAACTTCAAGTCAGACATAAAGCCTGGTGTGAATAATACTATACATCTTGGTTATCTGATATTAAGTGAGACCACGTCACTAAGCGAAAAGGATTTTTCTTCACTAATATCCTTTTTAAAACATATCTTTTGCAAGTTATAATCCTACAACCAAAATTGGTTAAATCTGTAAAGTAATATCATGTATATGTACATATTTATCAAATGGACTATCAGTCCATACACTGTTGTTTTGTTTGGCTAACTACTAACCCTTGGATGACTCGGGCCTACCCGAAAAACATAAAAGTACAACATCTGTTAGATACTCCTCTTCTTGACGGTCTATCCTTACTTAGTTCTCCAGGTCTAACTGATCCTAATGTTTTTGCGGGCTCACCAATAACATGTCTTTCCTTTTTAGATTCCTTTCTATATGTAACATAATTTTAGTCTCACTTGTGAAAAAGCTCTACACACTGAAATTTTGGATATATTTTAGCTAATGGTCGTTAGCTAAAGTATAGGGCATGACCTCATACTAGTCATGTTTGGTATTCTAATATCTGAGTCATTTTACTTGGGGTTATCTACCCATAAAATTTTCCTTGAAAACCTTTTCTTTCAAATTGATTTAAACCTTTAAATCATTCTTTAAACAAGGAAATTATTTACATATACTCTTTATTTTACTCAAACCACTTTTCCATGTTACTTAATCTTGACACAAAACCTTTTTGATGAAAACGTTTAAACTTTCGAAAGTACCCCTTTCGATACCTTTGAAAGTATCCCTTTCAATACAAGTAAAACCTTAGGCCGAAGGCCAAAACATACCTTTCGAAACCATTCGTACTTATCTTTTCAAAAGCTTTAAAACCTTAGACATTCTATCTTTAAAACACTTAAACATTGCCTTTCGAAACCATTAGAAAACCTTTCCTTTTAGACGTTTCGAAACCATCAAGGTACCACCCCTTAGAAATCTTTCTTTAAAACCTTTCGAAAGCATTAAAACATCAAGCCTTTCGAAAGCATTTGGGTTCAATTTACAACATGTGGTAATATCTTTCGAAACCATTAAAACTAGCTCTTTCGAAACAATTTGGGTTCTACCTTTTATAGAGCAAAAGGGTCATTAAAACATTTAAGTCGAAAGCAACCCTTTTAAAAGAAAAAGTAGGCGCATTTTAAATTTAAAACAAAGCATGCTTTGATCCCCTCGGAAACTTTAGTTTTGACCCGGTACCTTCCGCCTATATCCAGTTCACTATGTACCAGGTATCTGATACCATGTGCATTGGTTTTGATAGAGTCTGAGGTGGAGGTAAGGAGTTAGAAGCCTGGTGCCGGAAGCATTGAAATAGGAAAAAGCATGTTGATTTGACTTTTTAAATTAATCCTTTGTACCTAACTTGCCTTATTTGTCGAATTATGATTAGTAGCGAATTTTTCTTTTCTAAAAGTGCTGCTAATTTTTAGAAATAACAATTTGAATTATTTACAAAATAATGCTTCTTCTTTTTATAAATCTATAAAACATTTAAGTCTCATACCTTAAATAATTTTATATATCCATTAAAACACCTAGAAAAATTCTACAAAAATCCTAAAAAATCATTTTTAATATATTTTCTAACATATATAAATTCCAGCCCCTAAGCCAATATAATTTGGCTGTAATTAATTTCTAATCCAAAATAGCATTTTCTTCACTGGAAACTTCATATAAATCCACACTAATTCAGAAAATTAGGAAAATTGAAACCCATTTCTAAGCTATTGTTTCTAATCTAAATTTAAACTCACAAGGCTATTGGGTGTCATATAATAGGGTTTTCATATGAAAACATATCACAAAATTTATGTGAAATAGCATTAATCATCAACAACATATTGATATACAATTTTATCATCCAAAACATGGCAAAACATTTGCAGATAATTCGGATTTCATGCTGAAAACCAAAAAATATTATAAACTTGAGATGTAGTCATTATACACCTTAGTTTTGTGATTACAGATGTGGGATTTGTTTATACTCCCCCTTGAAATCCTAGCATTTATCTCCTCTTGAGCTTGCTAATGGTAGCCGACCTTATCTTGTATTTTTGATTTGTGAATATGAAGTGAACATGAGTGTTGAGGGGTTTAAGGTTTAGGGTATAAGGATGTGCCTTGTTCCTATTTTGCTCTTGTATATTTTCAAACCTTTTAATTTCTTTTCATTCTTTAGTTTGCTTATTTAATGTGGCACGACTACCCCTTATTTAATCATAAATCTCAATCCATTAATCGTCTTACATTATTTTATTTAACTAATTAAACATCCTAAATAATGTTACTAAAAATATGGGTGTTATAGCCAGTAATAGAGATGAAGAGGAGACTCGAAATCCAAAAAGAAAGTGAGGAGATACCAAGGAGAAAATGTCGATCTGGATACCTATTTCTATTTTACCTTTTCTCCTTCTTTTTAATTCAAATCCAACCCCTCCTTAACCATCATTACGGCCAACCTACTCTTGCACATTTTGTCGAAAATTCAAGCATCATATTTTTAGTATCAAAACCATAAACTTGTTCAAATCAATAGCCTGTATATCATCTTCAAATCAAACATTAAAGCCAGCACTTTCTTCAACCTGAGTTATCAAAAGCAAACCTGTAGATTATCAACAGCAAAATCAAAGCTTGAGCATTTTTTCAATCTAGAGGCATGCATGCAGTTTTTAAATCAAGCATTTTATTCAAGCATATTCCAGTTTAAAAGTTTTCAAAGGCGAAGGCATTTCAGTTTCAAGCTGTTTCAAAATTTGGTGCTCTGTTCTACCTTCTTTAATCAGGTGAGTAACATCACAATATAATTTGTTTAAGTATATAATTATGTTGCATGTTCATCTCGGAAAATAGTATGTTTGTGAATATATTTTTAAGTATAGCTTTGTGTGTATATATATGGATATATTGGTGTGCATACTGTGTATCAGGATTCTTTTCTCTGATTCTAGTTCCAGGCTTAAATTCAAATCAAAATTCACTTGTTATTTATCCAATCTTTGTTAAGACTTAAGTCTTGAACAAAGTATGTTTGTTGTATCACAGTTTTAAGTTTAAAAACTTGTTTAGGTTAAAACAATTTGTATTGCCTTTGAAAATAATAAAAAAATAGTGCAAACTTAAATAAATTAAAGTACAATTATCATGATTAATGAATTCAGGGATATGAATCAAATACTTTAACTAAAATTTGATTTTTAAAACTAGAATCGTGATTTTTAGTAGAGGAATTTAATTGCATTTCTGGTTTAACCAGAAATTGGAATTTGAGGGAATTCTGATGATCTCGTTACTCTGGGAGGTCATGATTCTTTCTGGAGGAAGAAGAGTTGTCAGTGACTAGGGGAAAAATGGTAGAAGTGATGGCAGATCATGGTGGTGGAGGCGGCGACCGATTTAAGCTTTTAATCCTAGTTTTGGCCGAGTTAAGAGTTTGTGATCATCACAATCCCTCTGGTTGATCGAGAGTAGCGGGACTTAGGGAAACAGTCGTTTGGACATTGACGAAGGCTTGGTTGGAGGTGCTGATACTCCGGTGGTCGGAGAGATGAGGTTGAGGGGTTTTCTTTCAGGATGGTCTGTTTTCTAGGTTCGAGCAGTAATACTCGAATTTGATTTTGAGTTGATAATGGAGTTCTGACGGTTGTAGTTTGATCTGGGAATGATTGTTGACATGTGGGTATTGTCTTGGATGGTCGAAGGTGGTGGAACTACCGGTGCATATGCATGGTGAATTATTTGTGCCTGGTGAAGTTTGGTTTGAAGCAGGGGATATGTGCTCGAGTAACTCTCGAGTAATTTGAGTATTTGCTCGAAGTGATGAATAGTTTGGCTCGAAGCATTTTTAGGTTTGCTCGGGTCAGTTGATAGTTACAGGTTTTAAAACCTGCTTGCTTTTAAAATTTAAAATTTGAAAGCATAGGTTTAGACAAAGTTTTAAAAATAAATTAAAATTATGGATTCAAAACTGAGTTTGTACCCTAGTTTTTCAAATTAAGTTTTTTAAATTAAATTGTTTCAACAACTTAAATTGTTTAAAGTGTATTTTAAATGGTAAGAATTTAAAAGTAAATTTGGTTTAAATTCTTCAAGTTTCTTTTATAAGATGAGTATGTTTTTAACATATGACTTTAAAAGTTGTAAATGGTTTTTATACTTTGTTAAAGTCAAAATTGTTTTCATTTTAAATTTTATATTTGAAATGAAAATTTAAAGTAAAATGTTTTCAAATGTGTTTGTGAATGATAATAAAATCATTTATAAGAAAAATATTTCATTTTAAAGTTAATAAGGATTTATGATTTGTGATTCATCAAATTATAAAGGTAAACTAATATCGATAATTAATTAATTAATTTAATAAATGGTTAAGGATTTGAATTAATTAATTAAGGTTGAAGTTAATTAATTAAGATTAATTAATTTGAAAATAAGATCATTAATTAGATAAGTTAAGGTTTTTAAATAATTATTATAAATTAATTTATCAAGTAATTAAGATCAATTAAGTTAAACACTTAATTAATTAAATAATTAGTGATTAATTAATTGGTTACTAAAGATAAATAAATTTATGATTAATAATAATTAATTTAAGTTAATTACTTAAGAATAGTAATTAAAGAATTGTTAATAGTTAATGAAGGTCATTAACTTGAGATTATTTAATAATTAATTAATGTGATTAATTTTAATAATTAATTAGATTAATTAATTAAAGATAATCGATTGTGAAATTGTTTTAAGTGTAATTACTTAATGAAAGTAACTAAAGGAGTCAATTAATCAATGTAATTAATTAAAGTAATGTGATTAGCTTAAGTTAATTAATTAATTTTAATTAATTTAAGATAATCATTGGATGATTGGTTAAGCATAATTACTTAACATAATTAATGAAATGTAATTACTTAGTGAAGTAATTAGTAATGATAATTACAGGATGTAATTAATTATAGGTTGAAAGTAATTTAAGTTTAATTACTTTGTGTAATTAATCAAAGGATCAATTAAAGATAATTAATTATGGAGTAATTTATTTATTTAATGAAGTAATTAAGGGTAGTTAGTTACTGAATGAGATTAATCAAGGATGATTAATAGATGTGGTTTAATTAAAGATTAAATGTAATTAATTTAATAGGATAATTAATTAAAGGTAGTTAGGGATCATTAATTAATATAATTAATGATGTAATTAAGGGTTGATTAATTAAGATTAATTAATCAATAATAAGTGATAAAAGTGTAATTAATTAATGTAATTAATTAAGGGTTAATGTAATTAATTATAGTTAATTAATTAATGAAGTAATTAAAGGATTAATTACTATATTTTGTTAAGAATAATTAATTTGAGAAATTAATTAAAGGATAATATTTGAATGTAATTAAAGGATAATTAATCATGGATGATTAATTAAGGTGGATAATTAGAGGATAATTAATTAATTGATTTGTAATTAATTAATGGTTATGTAAGCAAGTTTTATAATGATGAAAGTAATTAATTTAATTTACTTTAAATTAATTAGAGATGAAGTAATTAATTCAATTCATTTTAAATCCTTGCTTATGTATGGATGGATGATATTGATTGCCTTGAATGGTTTGAAATCTCAGATATGAGATAAGTAATGTTGTGTGATATGGATGCATTAGCTGAAGTGTGATGATAATATGAATTATCTATATGTGATGATAATATGGATTATCCATTTCTGATGATAATGTGAATTATTTATTTGTGATGATAATGTAGATTATCTATTGTGATATGTGAATTATCTATCTGTGTGTATATAGATAATAGAATTGAATTGTTTTAACTTTAAAACAACTTGGACCTAAAAGATGGCGTTTTGGATTTTGATGAGACCGGGATCGGATTTCCAAATGGATATCCGAAAACCAAATCGATCCAAATAAACGATAGGTCGTGAATCTCAAGTGAAGATGAAGATTCAAAGTGCAAGGGTTATCGTCGTTAACTCCGAGGGTTATTCCAAAATGAGTGTAATGAGATAATGCCTTCAGTTTCATTCGAACCCGAAACGAACTTGTATGGATTGAATGCTTTTAGAATATCGGTAGGTGACGATGAGCATTCTAAGAGATGTGTTCTCTAAAGGTAATCGTAGTCTCAAGTCTCGTCAACCGAAAATGGCTAAAACAGGGGAGGTGCAGCAAGGCTAAGTGGGTCATGCCCAAGTAGGATGAGATTTTCCCCTGTCTAGAGGACCCTTTTTATTCGGATGTATGGGCAGTTGGTCGCGACAACTGCTGGGGTTGTCTTGTTTAGGACTGTCCAGTAAGGAATGGTTCTGCCCTTGTGTTGCATGGGATTTAGGGTGGATCCTGGGTACGGTGATCTAGGCCCCGTACTGTGATGGGCGATACCCCAGTAGACCTGCCATTGATGGAAACCTGTTCTTTCTACATGCCCTTACGGTTTTGATTGTACTACCCACTTTTGTGGCTTGTAGCTAGAATTTAATCATGTAACAATTTCAGGTATTTCTTATTTATTTGAAAACCCTATACCTATTATAATATCATCGGATTTCCTATCAAATGTTTGGTTAGCGTAAGGTAAAAACTTACCCATGTTTATGTGTGGGGAGTCTTACGTGATACCTTTTATTTCAATGGTTTTTCAAAGTTAAGCAACTTTAACCTGTTACTCACACCAGACCAATGTCTGACCCGAAGTTTATTCTGTTTTTCTTAACCTCTTAAGTACTCAAAATTTTACGTGTAGCCAAGGGATTCAGATTAGCTTTGATGAATTGTGGAGGAGCAATGGAGCATGAGGCTTCAGCATTGTAGATATTTATAGTGTTCCGCTGTGATTGATATCTCTGTGTTGTATTGAGTTGTAATAACTAGACATGTGTTTATAACTGTCTAATATGTGTTGTATAAGATGTGTAACTCTGATATATGTTATATACTATGTAAATCTTATGTGATTAATATAAATTATTCGTTCCGCTGTTGAGATTCTAATGTTGTTTCTTTCTTTCTTCTCTATCTTTTCTCTTTTCTATCCCTTTCTTTCTTATTCATGATGCATCATTCTGGGCTAAAGAAGACGGGTCATGACAGTTGGTATCAGAGCGCTAGGTTGAATGAATACCTAGGATTTGGAGTGATTTCCTTCTTGAGAGAGCTTATTTGTAATTCTAACATACATACATACATACATACATACATATATATCTATTTCTACCTATTTGTCGGATTACCTGTTCGGGTTTTCCAATATGAGTCCTAAAGGTAGATAGGGTAGTGGTGTGTGTAGCACAACTACCAATGGAAGGAGTCTGAGTGATTGAGGATGGAAGTGTATATGTCGAGACTGTAGGCCTAACACCATCTCGAGTGAGTTTTGCCGTGGTGTAAGTATTTCATCGATCTCTGAAGGAAGTCTTTGAGGTTCAGAGTCCATCTTTGAGATGCAAGTGTGGATGGGTAGAATTTGGATCTATCGGTTGGGCAGAAGCGAGTGATGGTATCTTAGCAACCTCAGGAAATAGTAGCTGTGTGATGAGATGCAGTAAATATGGATGTCTCTGAAGATGTTTTCTTTTGGGGCAAGTTTAAGGAAGTTTGTCTGTTTTGTTGTTGTGGCTGAGTTCAACAAGGTGGTTCTATTTGGCTTTGAGGCCCGAGTTTATCGAGTAGCTTCTGTTTAAGGAAGTCTTTGAATCTATGGCAGCGTTGTAGCTCGGGGTATTCTGTGTGTCGTCAGAGGGTCTTTTGGCTTAGCATCTTTCTGGAGGTGAAGTTCAGAAGCAGCCGAGTGGATCCATTTCCCGATGGATTGGATAGATAAACATAAGCTGTTCTGATTGGTAAAGAGAGAACAGTTTTCTTTGGAATTAGGCTAGAAGGATCGAAAAAGTGACTTGCGATAGTTTGAGTGATCTCTTGAGTTATCAGAGATTTTTCCGGATGTCTTCAGGAAAGTCAAAGGTTTGCCTTTGCATCCGAAGATTTGGTTTTGTATCGACTATGATTCCAAGAGTGGTACCAGTGGTTCAGATTAGCAGAAGGATGGTTCCTAGAGAGGGTTTGGGTGAAGCAGCTCAGGATTTGGTGGAACTTTTTAGTTTTCTCTTTGTGGATCTGATGTACCATATTTTCATGATTTGTTGTCTAGTTTGCACTCGTGTTCATCATCATCATTTTCATCTGATCCAGATCAGAGTTGTGCAACGGAAGCAATTTGGGAGTGCATCTGCTTTGTCTTTTCTGGAAAGGAGAAGTAAGATCGGTCTTCTGTTGTTTGTGGAGTAGAGTCATGTTCTTGATCTTGTTGATTGTGAGAGGATCATTTTGATGGGTTGTTTTTGGTCCCATTTGTATCTAGATGCATCAGCAAGGTTGAGATGATCAGTAAGGATGTAGGCGACCCAGGATCGTCCAAGGAGTTTTAAGGATAAGAGACAGAGGAATTTGGATTCCGGAGTCGAAGATTGATTTTGGATAAGATTTCTCCGATCCAAGGAGCTATAAGATTTGGTAAGACTGGGAAGCTAGCTCCGAGGTGTATTGGATCTTTTCTGTATTCTTATGAGGATAGGTGCTTTGGCTTTCAGGAGTTGAATTGCCAGTTTGGATAGCTGGGATTCAATGTGTTTCAGGTATCTCTGAGGGAGTACGTGTATGATCTATCTTTGGTTGTGGCACCAGCAGTTCAAGAGGATTTGGTAGTTGAGTCAGACTTGTCTGTGGTCTGATACCCTGTAGATCAAGATGAGTAGAAGCTCTGTAGCTTTTAGTATAGATTGTTTGGATTCTGTAGAGGGAGTATCCCGATATTTTTACCTGGGAAACTCTAAGAAGTACTAACCAGAATTTTGTCTGGATAGTTAGATTGTTTGATTGAGTGATTTGGTTGCTGTGGTTGTTAGCATATGGTTGATAATATATGCTTGTGGCTAAAATTAAAATCTTAATGAGATTATTAAATTACCTTTGCTTTTAAATTTCGGGGATGAAATTCTTTTAAGGGGGAGGAATGTGATGACCCGAATTTTGAGCAATATCAATTTAATAATTTGTATTAAAAATTAAATTAATTTGATAATCTTTGTTAATAAGATTTGAATTGATTTAATAATCTTCCTTTAATAAATATTTAGTTGAAGAATTTTATCTTTTAAAAGCTAATAAAATATTTTCTGTTTATAATGTGTATACATATATATATATGTATGTATATATTGTAAATGGATAAGCTTTGGTTTGAAATTTAATAAATAAATAAAATCTTGTTTTTAAATTCTAATATATATATATATATATATATATATATATATATATATTTCATAATTTGGAAATTATGGTTTAATTTAATATATAACTTTTCAAAGCTATTTAATAAATAACTATATGGTTTTAAATACTTAAGGTAAATGATTAATTGTTTAAATTATTTTTTAGCTTAAGTTTAAATTTAAATTAATTAACAAAAAGATTTGTTTTATTTTCTTTCTTAAATATTACTTGATAAGTATGATTTGAAATTTTATATTGAAGTTTAAAATACAATTTGCAAATGATACATTAATTCATTTAAGTAATATAAGTAATTTATATACGACAAGATAATTTCTTTTATAAATTATTTAAAATTGAATAAAAGTGTTATTTCCAAATAACAATTATAATGTATTATTTTTATAAATATATGTGGATTTTAATATAAATAGAATTTTTTATTTTCAAAATTTAATGTGTAGTTATATATCCATATATGTAACTTGAATTTTAAAATATTTAATTTGAATTTGGAATTTATTTCGAAATTCAAAGGAATAGATACTTAAAAAAAATTGATTTTAAAGAGATAGGTACAAGCTTTTATTTGTATACATGTAATTTGTTTTATTTTATTTTTCTAAAAATTAATTTACAAATATATAGAAAAGTATTTAATAAATAAGAAGAAAAGGGATTTTATTTAAATAAATAAAAATAAGTAAAATTACTTAATGGACAAGTGTAATTACACTAAGGCCTCATAATAACATGTGTTAAGCAAATGTAAATAGATTAGACAAGTGTCATTTTTGTTTTTAATTTTTCTTCTTAAAAAAAATCATCTTAACTTATAAAACATACTTTTGCTCCTTCTCATTTCTTTTCTAAATCTTCATTTTCAAAAGTTTAGACAAAATCTTCAGCTGAATCAATATTTAAAACAAAATCAGTAACTGAACTCTCAAACAAGAAATCATGTTCAAATTCAAAATTAGTAATCATCCATTTCAAACAGAAATCAAAACCCAAAAACCCTGTACAATTTTTCAACACAAAATCTATAACTCAAATGTTCTTCAAACCAGAAACCGTTTCCAAATCAATAACCTGTAGTTTCATTTTCAAGATCAAAACCATAAACTTATTCAAATCAATAGCCTGTGTATCATCTTCAAATCAAACATTAAAGCCAACACTTTCTTCAACTTGAGTTATCAAAAGCAAACCTGTAGATTATCAACAGCAAAATCAAAGCTTGAGCATTTTTTTCAATCTGGAGGCATGCATGAAGTTTTTAAATCAAGCATTTTATTCAAGCATATTCCAGTTTAAAAGTTTTCAAAGACGAAGGCATTTCAGTTTCAAGCTGTTTCAAAATTTGGTGCTCTGTTCTACCTTCTTTAATCAGGTGAGTAACATCACAATTTAATTTGTTTAAGTATATAATTATGTTGCATGTTCATCTCTGAAAATAGTATGTTTGTGAATATATTTTTAAGTATAACTCCATGTGTATATATATGGATATGTTGGTGTGCATGCTGTGTATCAGGATTCTTTTCTCTGATTCTAGTTCCAGGCTTAAATTCAAATCAAAATTCACTTGCTCTTAATCCAATCTTTGTTAAGACTTAAGTCTTGAACAAAGTATGTTGGTTGTATCATATTTTTAAGTTTAAAAACTTGTTTAAGTTAAAACGATTTGCATTGCCTCCGGAAATAATAAAACAGCAGTGTAAACTTAAATAAGTTAAAATTCAATTATCACGAGTCATGAATTCAGGGATATAAATCAAATACTTTAACTAAAATTTGATTTTTAAAACTAGAATCACGGTTTTTAGTAGAGGGATTTAAGTGCATTTATGGTTTAACCAGAAATTTGAATTTGAGGGAATTCTGATGATCTCGTTAGTTTAGGAGGTCGTGATTTTTTCTGGAGGAAAAAGAGTTGTCAGTGACAAGGGGAAAAATGGTAGAAGTGATGGCAGATCATGGTGGTGGCGGCGGCGACCGATTTAAGCTTTTAAACCTAGTTTTGGCTGAGTTAAGAGTTTGTGATCATCACGATCTCTCTGGTTGATCGAGTGTAGCAGGACTTGGGGAATCGGTCGTTTGGACATTGACGAAGGCTTGGCTAGAGATGTTGATGCTCCGGTGGTCGGAGAGATGAGGTTGAGGGGTTTTCTTTCAGGATGGTCTGTTTTCCAGGTTCGAGTAGTAATACTCGAATTTGATTTCGAGTTGATAATGGTGTTCTAACGGTTGTAGTTTGATCTGGGAATGATCGTCGACATGTGGGGATTGTCTTGGATGGTCGAAGGTGGTGGAACTTCCGATGCGTATGCACGATGAATTGTTTGTGCCTGGTGAAGTTTGGTTTGAAGCAGGGGCTTTGTGCTCAAGTAACTCTCGAGTAATTTGAGTATTTGCTCGAAGTGATGAATAGTTTGGCTCGAAGCATTTTTAGGTTTGCTCGGGTTAGTTGATAGTTACAGATTTTAAAACCTGTTTGTTTTTAAAATTTTAAATTTGATTTTAAAATTTTAAATTTGATTTTAAAATTTGAAATCATAGTTTAGACGAAGTTTTAAAAACAAATTTGAAGTATGGATTCAAAACTGAGTTTGTACGCTAGTTTTAAAATTTAAATTATTTTTGTAAATTAAATTGTTTCAACAACTTAAATTGTTTAAAGTGTATTTTAAATGGTAATAATTTAAAAGTAAATTTGTTTTAAATTCTTCAAGTTTGTTTTATAAGATGAGTATGTTTTTAACATATGATTTTAAAAGTTGTAAATGGTTTTTAGGCTTTGCTAAAGTCAAAATTGTTTTCATTTTAAATTTTATATATGAAATGAAAATTTAAAGTAAAATATTTTCAAATGTGTTGGTGAATGATAATAAAATCATTTATAAGAGAAATGTTTTCATTTTAAAGTTAATAAGGATTTAATGATTTGTGATTCATTAAATTATTAAGGTAAATTAATATGGATAATTAATTAATTTATTATATAGTTGAAGAATTTGAATTAATTAATTAAGGTTGAAGTTAATTAATTAAGATTAATTAATTTGAAATTAATATCATTAATTAGATAAGTTAAGATTTTTAATTAATGATTAGAAATTAATTTATCAAGTAATTAAGATTAATTAAGTTAAACACTTAATTATTTAAATAATTAGTGATTAATTAATTGGTTATTAAAGATAAATAAATTTGTGGTTAATAATAATTAATTTAAGTTAATTACTTAAGAAAAGTAATTAAAGAATTGTTAATAGTTAATGAAGGTCGTTAACTTGAGATTATCTAGTAATTAATTAATGTGATTAATTCTAATAATTAATTAGATTAATTAATTAAAGATAATTGATTATGAAATTGTTTTAACTGTAATTACTTAATGAAAATAATTAAAGGAATTAATTACTCAATGTAATTAATTAAAGTAATGTGATTAGTTTAAGTTAATTAATTAAGTTTAATTAATTTAAGATAATCATTGGAAGATTGGTTACGCATGACTACTTAATGTAATTAATGAAGTGTAATTACATAGTGAAGTAATTAGTAATGATAATTATAGGATGTAATTAATTAAAGATTGAAAGTAATTTGAGTTTAATTACTTAGTGTAATTAATCAAAGGATTAATTAAAGATAATTAATTATGGAGTAATTTATTTATTTAATGAAGTAATTAAAGGTAGTTAATTACTGAATGAGATTAATCAAGGGTGATTAATAGATGTGCTTTAATTAAAGATTAAATTTAATTAATTTAATAGGATAATTAATTAAAGGTAATTAGGGATCATTGATTAATATAATTAATGATGTAATTAAGGGTTGATTAATTAAGATTAATTAATCAATAATAAGTGATAAAAGTGTAATTAATTAATGTAATTAATTAAGGATTAATGTAATTAATTATAGCTAATTAATTAATGAAGTAATTAAAATATTAATTAATATATTTGGTTAAGAATAATTAATTTGAGAAATTAATTAAAGGATAATTACTTGAATGTAATTAAAGGATAATCAATTAGGGATGATTAATTAAGGTGGATAATTAGAGGATAATTAATTAATTGATTTGTAATTAATTTATGGTTACGTAAGCAAATTTTATAATGATGAAAGTAATTAATTTAATTTACTTTAAATTAATTAAAGATGAAGTGATTAATATAATTTATTTTAAATCCTTGCTTACGTATGGATGGATGATATTGATTGCCTTGAATGGTTTGAAATCTTAGATATGAGATAAGTAATGCTTTGTGATATGGATGCATGGGTTGAAGTTTGATGATAATATGAATTATCTATATATGATGATAATATGGATTATCCATTTGTGATGATAATGTGAATTATCTATTTGTGATGATAATGTATAGTATCTATCGTGATATGTGAATTATCTATCTGTGTGTGTATATAGATAATAGAATTGAATTGTTTTAACTTTAAAACAATTTGGACCTAAAAGATGGCGTTTTGGATTTTGATGAGACCAGGATCAGATTTCTAGATTTGGATATCCGAAAACCACATCGATCCAAATTAACGATGGGTCGTGAATCTCAAGTGAAGATGAAGATTCAATGTGCAAGGGTTATCGTCGTCAACTCTGAGGATGATTCCAAAATGAGTGTAAAGAGATAATGCCTTCGGGATTTTTGAACCCGGAACGAACTTGTATGGATTGAATGCTTTTAGAACATCGTCAGGTGGACGATGAGCATTCTAAGAGATGTATTCTCTAAAGGTAATCGTAGCATCTAGCCTCATCAACCGGGAATGGCTAAAACATGGGAGGTGCAGCAAGGCTAAGTAGGTCATGCCCAAGTAGGACGAGATTTTCCCCCATCTAGAGGTCCCTTTTTATTCGGCTGTGTGGGCAGTTGGTCACGACAACTGCTGGGGTTGTCTTGTTTGGGACTGTCCAGTAATGAATTGTTCCGGCCTTGTGTTGTAGGGGATTTAGGGCGGATCCTCGGTACGGTGAGCTAGGCCCCGTACTGTGACGGGCGGTAAGCCAGTAGCCCTGCCATTGATGGAAACCCATTCTTCCTAAGTGCCCTTACGGTTTTGATTGTATTACCCACTTTTTTGGCTAATAACTGGAATTTAATCATGTAACAATTTCAGCTATTTCTTATTTATTTGAAAACCCTAGACCTATTATAATATCACCGGATTTCCTATCAAATGTTTTGCTAGCGTAAGGTAAAAACTTACCCATGTTTATGTGTGGGGAGTCTTACGTGATACCTTTTCTTTCAAAGGTTTTTCAAAGTTAAGCAACTTTAACCTGTTACTCACACCAGACCCATGTCTGACCCGGAGTTTATTCAGTTTTTCTTAAACTCTTGGGTACGCAAATTTTTACGAGTAGCCAAGGGATTCAGGTTAGCTTTGAGGAATTGTAGAGGAGCAATGGAGTAGGAGGCTTCAGCGTTGTAGATATTTATAGTGCTCCGCTATGATTGGTATCTCTGTATTGTATTAAGTTATAATAACTAGACAAGTGTTTCTAACTGTCTAGTATTTGTTGTATAAGCTATGTAACTCTGATATATGTTGTATATTATGTAATATCTTATGTGATTAATATAATTTATTCATTCCGCTGTTGAGATTCTGATGTTGTTTCTTTCTTCCTTCTCTATCTTTTCTCTTTTCTATCCCTTTCTTTCTTATTCATGATGCATCATTATGGGCTAAAGAAGACGGGTCATGACATGAAGTCTAAATCTGATCTAAATAAATTAAATAAAATCGTTATTTTATTTTGTTTTGTAATTAAAGTTTAATTTCGGTAATATATTTATGTTATATATAATATGATTGTTAACTAGCCTTTTCTCAAGGCAGTACACATGTGGATTTAACCCAACGGACTTCATGGTCATTAAGGAAGAAAGTCCGAAGAGATGGTTACTAGGATTGAAGATCGATTAGATTTGAAACAATGAACTGTAGCTGAATGGATTCAGATGGAAAACGTTCAAAAAGGGCTAAGTATGGAACTTGAACTCCCTTATAAGAGGGATCGGATCGGAATATTTACTCTATAAAAATGATCGGAATAGAGGTATCGGAGTAAAGGGATCGGATTAAACAGGATGCACACAACACAACTCAATAATGATCGCTCCATTACTCAACAACCACGACGCGGATTTAAGTGAAACTTTGGAAATAAGAAGAATGGACCCTAGGGAGTCAACCATAAGGATCGCACAACTAATAGAGCATGTTGGATGGATCGACCCTCTTACCTCCATTTAGGGATAAGCTATAATCAGCTTTCATGGCATACTGCAGCAACGATCGATTAATCACTCAACATCTACAGATTCAGTTGTTTTGAAACTTAGAGTACAAGCATATTACAACATAAGGAACACCCCATAGGGACCCCAGCCCCTAAATCCCCCAATATAGGGATCAATCCATATCCCTATTATTGGCTCTAATGGGCCCCAAACATTTTGGGCAAGCTTGCCTTAGCTTCAGGGTTCTAAATCCAGGTTTTGAGGGAGATATTTTCACGTCTTCTCCTATAAATACAGTAGGCATGACATCAAAAACGAGATCTTCTTTTTGCTTCACTTCTATCATCTACCTAGGTTACACTTTTCCATTTTTAGTCTTGGATTTCATGGGTTTGTAACTACAATTAGCAGTAAAAATGGATAAAAGGAAAATCTTTGGAGTGGAAGCAGGCCGAAGTTAGCTAAACAACTATAAATCCGTGTCTCTCTTTACTTGCTTTCGTTTTAATTTTTCTCTTCATTTATTTCTCTTCGTATTTCTATAATTGGATTGGACATTGATGCTTTCACATACAATTAGATGTTGGTAGCTATTTTTATGCCAACATTTTGGTGCTTTTACTAAGAAAGCCAGCCCTCGTGGATTTGGAGTTCAAATTTGGAATTAACTAGATAGCTTAGATTTGGAGCAATGGTTAAACAATCAACAAGGAGAACGCTACCGGAAAGGAACCAACATGGAGGGAGTCCGAAGGCTTCCTCAAGAGCTAGAGATAATCAAGCATATATCTACAACACTAGGGGTGAAATGGAAACGATGATGGACTATATACAGGAAAGGATGCTGAAAAGACAGGAGGAGATGATGCAGAATTTACTCCAACAAATTGGATAAGCTGGACAACAAAACCAAGGGAATAGAGTAGCAGGAGCCGGTGATAACTTAGATCAAGGAGTTGAAGCAGTAAGAATCGATGGAAATAGAAACCAGGAACATGGAATCAAAGCTATTGGAAAAAGGAATGGAACAAAGCAGCCGGGGGCAGTCTCCGACCATCTTAGAGGGATCGGCCTGAATCCCCAAAGTATTGGGGAATGCCCCCATGTCTAGTTGATCGTGCTGCTAGAGGACATGCAGTCGATCCCATGGATCTTGGTGCAAATCAAAATTTGGATGCACGTCTGGGGAAATATGTTCCAGAATACCCTTATGGACTCAAGGGGCAGTTCGGAAATAATGATAGGAGACTACCGTTGGATGACAATGACAGGTTTGTAGAGATGATCAGACGAGTTATGCGTGGAGGACTGGCGAAAGGGATTTGGAGGATGCAAATAGAAGTTCATTCACTCCTAACATCAGGAATGCTAGGAATCCACCGGAGTTTAAACTACCAACACTGGAAGTATATGATGGAAAGTCGAACCCAACTACACATACGATGAGATATATACGACACGTGGAAATACTGTAGGCATTAGAGAAAGTCATGGCATGATGCTTTCCCTGTTTCTAACGAATATGGTTGCACCGTGGTTCAGGCAGTTGGAGAGTGGTTCTATTGGCACATGGATGGAATTGGACGAAAATTATGAAGTGGTTTAGGATTCACATTTTGAGACCCAATGATGTGATGAGTCCGGCAACACTGAAACAGAAGAACAAAGAGTCTTAAAAGAGTTTTCTAACAAAGATTTAATTCTGCAGCGGCATCGGTGGATCGGCTAGATCCATCAACAATTTTGATGATAGCTGTATTAAGAATCACCGACGGCACAGATTTCAAGGAATCGTTTGCACCAGATCCACCTATGGATCTCGGGGAGTTTTATCATGAAGCGGAAAGTTTCCTACGGTAGGAGGATGCACGAGCCGACAAACCAGAGGTGAACGTTGTGGAAAGAAGAGGATCATTAGGAGGTGTAAACAAGAATGATAAAGGCAAAGGAAAACTAGATAATGGATATGATGGGACGAAAAGGTGATGAAAAGAGTGGGAACTAAAGTTCTCCTCCTACTCAGATTTGATGAAAAGCCTAAAACTGATTTATCTGGATACTAGGGGGCAACTCCCCCTTCGAAAAACAGCAAGGAAGGATCCCATGGAGCAGGATCGTATTTCTGGAAAGTACAGCCTGTTCCACGAATTGCACGGGCACACCGGGAATGAATGCAGGCATTTAAAGGACATGATTAAGGAGCACGTCAGGAACGACAGACTTCCGCAGTATGTGAGGAATCAGGCAACGGTGGTGCAACAGGAGCAGCCGTCGTCTGCATCAAATAGAAACAAGAATGACCCTGGATCTGGATCATGGGTCGTCATCGACTAAGGGACTGACCTAATTGCTTTTGGGAAAACTGATTGGAGTAGTTGGAATTAGATTCCATAGTTGACCCCAATTGCAAGTGGAAGATTGATAGAGTTAGGGGTATACCTTAGGGGCATTATGTAATTTGTTACATATATCTAACTCGTTGACCAATCTTGTTCGAAATAAATGGTATTTTCTTCTTATTATATACTTGACATAACATGATTATATTAATTAGTTAACTTAATTAAAAGTGTATTTAATATAAAAATCCATAAATGTTATATTTTATGATAGTAGTTACAAAGTGTTGTAACCACGAATAATTTATCACAACGAAACAAATATTCCATTTTAAATGTTTCTTGTCAAGATGCATCGAGACTGGATATCCATGTATCCATTGAGACTGGAGTATGTAACGCTCTTCAAATGTTGGGCAGTATATTACTCATGACTGCCAGAGGCACCTAGGTGTTACATACTAATAGTTATTGGATAACTATGGAATGACTCACTCGATAGTTTTCTATTGGTTAATATAACTAGGGTCAAACAGAAAATATTGATGTGACTGATTTACATGGTTCTCTCGACTAGGCTTTGGAGAGGTCTAGGGGTGGCTAAAAGATAGGGAATTGGCTTGGAGATAATGGGTTGACATCAAGTGAGAATGGGCAAAAAAAATTCCATGTTTCTCTCAAATACAACCCTATATATATATACATATACACATGTATATATATATGTATGTATTTATCTCTAAAATAATGACTGACCTTTTTTGGCCGACATTACCTTCTACATTGCTGTTAAAGCATAACTCTCAATCTACTCCAAAATTTCAAATATATTTCAAATTATTAATACTATTCGATAGTTAGAGGTCGGTGCCTTCGGACTTGCAATCTGACGAATCAAGAACGGTAAAAGGAAGGGAAGTCATTGCTTCAACGTGGATTCAAAGGCATACAATAATATATTATTTTATATTAAATAAGTATTGCCAAAATCAATGTACTTGTTTTTAAAAATAATATTTCAACTTTGAAAAATCTCCATATTTTTTCTAAGCTTTAATTTATGATCCTAGATTTTCGAAAATTGTAAAATTTGAACTTTCATCAATAAATTATTTTTTGTTAATTATTTATGGATGAAAACATTATTTTATTCATAACATATACAAATTAAAATACTAGAATTATTATGTTTGAAAAAATAAGTTAATTTTGAATTATAAATAATTATTAATAATTGTTCTCTCTCTTTCTATGTGTATATTTATCTATATATAAATGTTTAATGTTTATATATTATATATAATATATTTATACACACAAATGTGTGTGTGTATTTTGTTACATATATACATGCACATATTTGGATAACATACATGACATACAAATTAAGCTAATATATCTATTGCGATGTAAATCCCAACATCTACATATGGGCATATTATACCTTTCATAGATTATTATATTACGCATGCACTCACACATATATGTATATGATACATTTATGTATAAACTAAATCAAATAAAATTAATTTCGTATCTTAATATATTTGAATTTAAATAAAATAAATGATTTTATTTAAATGAAATTTAGAAATGTTCTAATTCAGTTAGACTTCATAGGCCCAATAAAGTTTCAATAGGATAAAATTTTAGAAATTCACCTATAACTTTCGTTGTAGGCTAGTCCAGTCCCAACAACTAGTGTAGGAGGGAAGTTGTAGTCGTATGTGGATTTGGCGGCATGGGTCCGCACTTGTGAGAGGGTTTTGGATTTTTGTGTCTTGCCAATGAGTGGGGAGATTGTTTACTACTTGGCATTTATAGGGAGAGGCCCTGAATTGCTGGGATGTAGTGGTGGCAAAGACTGAGGGAAAGATCGTTTGGGGAGAGTCTAGGAGATGTTTTGAGATGAATTTTCTTTCCAAAGTAGAGGTGGAAGTACAACTGGAGAGGTTTATACACTTGCGGAAGGGAGAGATGTCAGTAAAGGAGTGTGTGAGCCAATTTAATTAGTTGGCTAGGTTCAGGATGGAGTTGATAAATACCCCTCACAAGAAAGCTTTAAAGTTTGCTAAAGGGCTGAATCAACCTCTTCAAGATTTGGCTCTAAGACATATCCTCGTAGGTGCGACTTATGAGGGTTTGGTGGAGATGGCTTTGCTGAATCCATCTCCATAGAGGAAATGAAGGAAGAACTAAGGAAGTTTGAAGGGAAGATGCCATAATAGAATCAGCAAAAGGGCAGATGAGGACCTATGCGGAAGATTAAGAAGTGGGAGATGTAGTGTATGAGACATGGAAAGAGGGGGCACTTTGTTAAGGAGTGCAAGATAGACATCTCGAAGATCAAGTGTTACAACTGTAATCAATTGAGGCACATGAAGAGGGAGTGTCCATCACCACAGAAGACCTCTACCAAGGTAGTGATAGAGTTTAGGGTATTCCATATGGACAATTATGTAATTTGTTACATATATCCAACTCGACAACTAGTCTTGTTCGAAATAAAAGGTGTTTTATTTCTATTATATGCTTGATATAATGTGTTAAATTAATTAATTTAATTAAAAGTATATTTAATGAGAAATCCATAAATGGTATGTTTTATGATAGTAGTCACAAAGTGTTGTAACCATGAACAATTTATCATAATAAAAACAAATATACCATTTTAAATGTTTCTAGTCAAAATGAATCGAGACTAGATATCGATGTATCTATTGAGACTAGAGTATGCAATACTCTCCAAATGTTGGACAATGTATTACTCATAACTGCAGGGGCACCTAGGTGTTACGTACTGATGGTTATTGGATAATTACGGAATGATTCACTCGATGGTTTTCTGTTGGACAATATAAGTAAGGTCAAATAGAAAATATTGATGCGACTGATTTACATAGTTCTCTAGACTTGAGAATACTATAGATCTTTAATATGAAAGTTCTGCTTTGATTAGAGTAAAATCATAATACGATGTCCATCGATTGACTATAGTTAGGTCGAATGGAAGTATTGGAAGTGAAGCATTATTCAAGAGAGGGTTCATCTCCTTGGTTATATAGGGTTAGTATTACGGTCAACTCCGGTCAACTCAAAGTCAAAGTCTCTGACCATAGCAGTTTGGTTAATAACAATAATAATTATTATTGAACCAAGGACTTTATGTTTGGACTATGGGATTGAATATTGATGATATTTGAATTTTAAACAATGTCAAATTACATACACAACTACAGAACTGGGCTTTCATAGCGTTCAGAGAACGTTATTACAACCTACCAGAGCGTTTCAAAGAACGCCATAGAACGACAAGCTATGGTAGGCCATTGGCATTACATAGCATGGAGGAAAACGCTATAATAAACAATAGCGTTTATAAACGATCATAGCGTTTGTAGCCTACCATAGTATTTATATTTTGTTATTAAAAAACATGCTATAGGAAATATTATCCTGCAATTGATTTCTATAGCGTTTTCTGGGCATATTTTATAGCATTTCAGCATACCATATTATAGCGTTAAGACGATATTTCAATAGCGTTTCTTATCGTGCTTGTATAGCGTTGACGATTTTCTATTATAGCACCGTTGATGCATAAATCATACATCACATGCAGTTTCGATAGCGTTTTGTTAATCAATAGCGTTTATGTAACGTAATTCCTTGTAATATTAATTTATAACACTTATCTGTTTCTGTTTCATCTTTTTATTATATTATATTATTATTACATACATACATATAGATACACACACACACACACATATATATATATATATATAGTTGCACAATAATTTTGAACTCTACATTGCATATTATGATCATTGAACAGTGAAACCAAATCAACTAATTACACTTAGCTAGAGAGCCCACCGTGAGACTCGAGAACAATGAAACCACTGCGTAGAGAGTTCACAACCATTAAAATTAAGGCTAAAGCACACTCAATAAAAGCATTCATTTCTTATAATAACATCCCAATCTAGGTCATAATAAACAGTTCGCCTCAAACATTACATAACAACAACATTATCTAGCATAATGTACTAATACAAGTATGAAGAAAACATAAGCATATTACTTAGCCCAGGCATCCATCTTTCCCATCATTTTTCCAATCACAGGAGCTACCTTAGGATTTGCTTGATGTTTCTCTAAACTGCAGGATTGTAACGACCCAGAATTTTATTTAATCAAAATTTGGATATTTAATTAATTTTAAATATTAATAAGTGAATTTATAAGTCAAATAAATTTTTATTTGAATTATTGGATTTAATTGAATAATTAAATCAATAATTTAATATGTTAAATTATGGAAATAATTGAAAAATGAGTTAAATATGATTGAAAATGACTTGTAAAATTTTATTTTATCATATTAAAGTTAGAACGATGTTTTAGAACTTTTAAAATCGAATTAAAAGTTAATTTATGAAAATTGAATATTTTAATATTTAAATCGACTGGTGAAAATAGTCAATTTTTGAACAGTCTCAGAATTGAACGAAACCAGTTCCATTGGATACGTAATAGTTAGTTATTACCGGATTTCAATTTTCGTGTCAATCGGAGTTATCGTTTGATCGTAGCAGCTCGAAACGCCTCGAATTATTTTTAATAATTAATTTGGCGAGTTAAAATAGCCATTTTTCAAAAAGTCTCGGATTTCGACGAAACCAGTTTCATCGGATCCGTAATGTGATATTATTGTATGGTTTCAAATTTCGTGTCAATTGGATTTACCGTTTGTCCGGTACAAATTAAAACGCCTAGAAAATCGTTTAAATCGGTTTAATTTAAATTGAACGTTTATTGCCATAACTCGCACAGATGTCCGAATTAGCTTCCGAAACCTGTTCCATTGTGTCCGGAACGTGGGGTAAACCCTAGAAACGCTGGTTACGGCGCGTAAATCGGAGTTCGGAATTTCCGGAATGAATAGTGTTTCGTTCGTTTCCTATAAATAGACACCCTACCCTTCATAAATAAATAAAAAATATAATAACTAAACCTAACCCTAGCCGCCACTGATATAAACAATGGCCAGAAACTTCTCTCCTTCCTCCCTCGATTACTCCAAATCCATCAACAATTAGACGAAATTTCCAACTACAAAGAGGTAGAGCATGAAGAGATCTCGAGATCCAACGGTGGAGATCGCGTTTGGAGCCATGGATCGACGTGGGGAGGGGTTTGAAGGAGGCGCGTTCGGCCTCGAACTGCGTGCAAACGCTGCGACCGAGTGGGGCCGCGCTTGGGCCGGTGGTGGCTCTGGGGGAGGCGCACGCAATGATGGTTCTTGATCGTGTCGAAGTGGTGTGTGGTTGGTGAAAAATTTAACCCTAAATTTATGCTATGGGTTTTCACGTACTGCATATGCAAACGAGAGGGAAGGAAGAAGGGTTGTTGCGTGGAACGGCCAAGATGCAAGCAACAGGATCTAGCGGCCAGTAATTGGTTAGGTTGAAAATTAATTAGAAAATGTTGTAATTTATATATAAAAAATTCGTGTAAACTTCATAAACTCATATCTTTTTCATACGAGGTCGAAAACGCGCGAAACCAGTTGCGTTGGAATCCTATGGACGAGCACTACGCGATGGAATTGGATTGGAGTCGTTTGGAGTTAGTGAGAATTTTGGGTAAAATTAAACGTCCGTTTAATTTTATTCGAAATAAATCGCTAAAACGAAATTGGAATCAAGGTGAGAACTTCTCACTCAATCGAATCAGTTTCGATATTATTTTAAATAGTTAGATTTAAAATATTTGAATGCATGTTTGAATGATGATTGTTATCTATTGATTGTTAAAATAGACATTATACGCCGTTAGTAAGCGGATGTTATTTATTAAAAACATATACCGCGAATATTTCATAAACAGTGAAATTGGTATTATATATAATAGCAATATATATATATATATATATTGGCATATGTATATATTGGAGTTGTTGATTTCCCGCATTTGTTTAGCGGATGAGACCCTATTGCGCCGTTATTAAGCGGATAATATTATTAATCCCATATACCACGATAATTTCGTACTGGAGCGAAATTGGTATTGTGCTAATGTTTGTGAATGTAAGAAACAGGTTGGAGGGATCCAACTGGATTCCTCAACAGTATTTATTTGATTTCAGATATTTTGATATTTGATGGATTATCATATCGATATATGATATCGTTGTTGTCATGATTGGCTATTTGGTATGTAGCATCATTGGACCAAATTTTGGAATTTTAAAATGATTTTAAAGTGATTTTTGAAAGTATACGTTTATAAATTATTTTTGGAACTGATCCATTTTAAATAAATAAACGTTATAATTTTTAAAGTTATAAAAATTATGATTTTGAGAAATACGGTTAAAGATTGATTTTTGAGAAATATGGATTAATGTCTTTATAAAATAGTTTAAATTGGATTTTTGAATTATTATAAAAAGTTTAAAAATAGGATTTATGAAATTTGATTATTTTATAAATCAAGAGAATGATGAAGTTTTTAAAGGAGTTTAAAGACGTTTTAAAATAGTAATATAAATTGATTTATATTAAAGGATTTATAAATGGATATTTATAAATTGAAATATTGACATTATAAAACGAGTTTTTATAAGTGTTTGAATGAAGTGAAAATGGATTTCATAAATGAATGAAATTCATAGAATTATAATTGGTGAAGTTATAAATGGAATTTTATAAGCAGTAGGTTTATAAAATTTATAAAGTTATTAAAAGAATGGTTTTGGATAAATAATTGAATCTTATAAGTTATAAGGTTTATAATTATGAAGTTTAAAGGAATGATTTTGTAAAATAATCGTACTATAAGCATTTGACTTATAATATGAATTTTTAGTATATCATTGAGATATAAATTGAACAGGTTAATAAAGGAATTTATAAACGTTGTTTTATAAATTCGCAAACGACTTATTTTGATGAGTAAATTGTTGAAACCTATAAATGGAGTTATATTCACGTTTTTAACTGTGAATATTCCTTTAAAATGAAATGTATAGAAGGATGAAAATTTGTTAACGTAGTATATTCACGTTTTTGAACAGTGAATAATATGTTAAAGAAAATGTTTAGAATGTGATGTTTTAAATAGAATTAAAATGATCTAACGATGTTTTAATTATGTTAAGATTCGAAACCATAGATTTCAACATTTATTGTTGAAATAGACGTTTTCGAGAAATAAAAGGAAATGGTGAACTATAACACTGTTGTTATAGTAAATGATTTCCGAAAGGAAATGTTTTGTATAGTATTGGGATTTATATATCTATTTAATTTCGAATCCCTATACTAGTGATTTTGGGTTGTCGTAACGATGTTTTACGCAACATTCGTTTTGGCCCAAATAAATATGTTTAAGAGAATGATTTCCTTAAAGAATGAAATATATACTTAATCTCGATTTAAGTATATTGAATATTTTCCAAGTGTTGAAAATAAATAGGTTCGAGAATTACTTATTTAATAAGTATGGAAATGTTTTCCAATATAAGTGAATATTTTGAGAATTCATCTTTTTGAAGATAAAGTGAGAAGGAATATTGAAACCTATTGAAAATCGTATATTGGTAGATATTGTGAAATATAAATTCACTATGGAATTTATAAAAGAAAGGGGAACTTGTTTAAAAATAAATATTGATTTATTTTTGAAGTGTGAAAATTATATATCTTGTAAAGATATTTTGGAAAATAAATAATTTGGAAAATTATTTGGAAACTGGTGATGTGTGCATATCCATTGATAGTTCAATAACCGACTATCAATATTTCCCTTTGAATGGGTATTTGATGTGATTTGTTTGAATTTGAATGCCACACTTATTTTTGAATAAGCGCTCACTATTCGAGTTAACCGGGAAAGGACCATGGGGTCATATAACCCATTCCGAATATGTGATATGTCGTTGTGAATTGCATTTAAAGATCGGTGTTGAAGACCGGATCTTTTTGAAAGCGAAAGGACAACTCGTCGATTGTCTTTGCACCGAGTAGCTACGGTATAGAGACTCCCTATGTGATGGGAAGTCCGGACGTGATTAGTGAATATCCGGATTGCAAGGACTTCTTTGTAAGTGCCTTCAGTTTTGTTCGATCCCGGAACAGACTTGTATGGATTGTATGTCTGACGTTACAAATTGAGATATAAAGCAGATTTCTTTCAAATATATTTCTGTTGGTGGCGGAGAATTTATTCTTTTAGCTTAACACCCTTCTCTGAGACATACGAGCTCAGAGATTATGTAGTTGAATGTTATCAGCGATATATTCCCAATTTGGTAATGTGACATGCTGAGTTTTGCTGTAAATGATCATTGTGTTGATTATTTGTGATAGGATCATTTGTTTGATCGTCTATCCTGGTGATCATTTCTATGATCATTTGTTGACCCAAAGCATGGCTTTTGTATAAAGTGTGTTTTTGTGGACGTGAATTCGTCGAGCCTCACACCCCGGAATGGTCAAAACAGGAAAGATGCGGCAAGGTTATGAGGGGTAGCTCCCTTTAGGGTATGTGCATTTCCTTCTGGAAAAGGGTGGTATCATGGTATGGAGCCCAGATACTTACTCATGTTGAAAACACTTTATGATTGTGTGAATTGATTACGAGCGCTCGGTTAAAGGTCCCAAAGGACCGGGGGATGGCATACTCGTGTAGTAGTTACCTAGTGATAAAGGTAACCCGGCCTTGTGTTGGCAGAGAGCTGGTTAAGTTCTCGGGGATGTCCATCCAGAGGCATTCTCATGTGGCAATGGGAAGTTCCTTGGCCTGATCATTCGTTGGAAATCCAAAGAAACAATACGAGACTTGTACGGTTTTAGTTGTAGAACCTGCCATTTAATATGGTAGCTATAGTAAGCATACTATAATGGTACCTATGCTGGCTAAGATTTATATTCTACTTTCGAAATGAATTTTTTTTTACACTATGCACTAGTAATAATATCAAATGTTTCTTTTTAATGCGTATCAAGCATCTTTGACTAACATAAGAAGAAATCTCCTCCAAGTCTGCGTTTGCATTGTATGTGTGGCGGGAGGTCTTATGGTAGTCTCATTTTTAAAAGCATTGCGAATTGACTTTAAAAATATTCCTATATTTTGATTTTAAAGATAAATAAACTGTTTTGAGTTCTCACACCAGTCACATGACTGACTCGGAGTTTATTGTTTTCCTTCCTAAACTCTGGGTGCCCACCAATTTCCACACGGGCAGTCAAGAGTTAGGTTTATCAGGATATTCTGGATATTCTGGAATTGCTGGAGGCAAGCTGGATGGCATGGTGTATTACTAGTATATAGTATTTCTTTTTCCGCTGCACTGTTAGATGTTGTTGTTGTTGTACACTCTGATGATATGAAGTAATGAAATGTGATGTAATGTAATAACTGATATAGTTCTTTGTTTAAAGATTATTCATTTATTATTATATGTTGTTCCGCTGCGATTGTGAGATTATGATGTTGTTCTGTTGTTTTCTTTCCGTCCCGTTCTATTTTCTATTTTCTTTGTTCTCTATTTCCTATCCTTCTTATCTCTTCTTCTCTCTCTTTCTTTTTCTAAAACATTGATAATTCGTATTTCTGTTCATCTTGAATTAATCTATGGAGATTAGTGTATATTCAAGGAGTACGGATTTACGGGTCTTCACAAGGATTACTCGTACCTGTGCAAATTCAATGAACATATGAGACAGGAAGTTAAAAGGAGCATATCCCGATTTGCAGATAGTCTGCACAGAAAAATATGAGACAGAGAGTCTGCATAGAAAATATGAGACGGATAGTCTGCATAGAAAATATGACGCCAAACCCAAAAAGCTCAAAAGAGAATGCAAAAGGATCTGGTTCAAGCAACCGAGAGGTTAAAAGTCCTTAATTGAAATCATTAGTATGCCCTATCAAGATGCAGCTCAGAATCGGATTGACAGATTGCTCAAAATGTAGGATAAGTTGGAGAATGTTGAACAAAAACTTCAAATTTTGAATATTGAAATTCCAAATCCCAACACTCCATAAAATCTCTTTATGTCATTCCAATTTGGTACGCTGGAATTTATTTAAAGTGTGCTTACGATTTATTTAAAGTGTGCTTATATTATCTTTATGTACAAAATTTATTTATGTTCACTAATGAGTTCTTTAGTCTTTATCTTCTACCTTTTATGATATAAATCACTATTTTACATTTGCTGGTGACTTTTGTGATGAAGATAAATTTGGAAATGCAGGATTTGTAGAAACCAGTGCTTGATGAAATCAAGTCCAAATCATTGTTAGTAAGAGCAGGAGGCAAAAACATTCAATCGTATATAATTACGTACTTACTAGTTTTATGGTTGTGCAAACTTGACGTAGTTGAACTCATAAAATGTTCATATACACATTTAAATTGTTTTATTCATATATATGTCAAATTTAATATATAAATAAAATAAACTAATTAATAGATTTAATAAATTCAATTAATTAATCGAATATGAAATAAGAGAATTGAATGAAACAAGGCTCTATTTAACTTTTTGAAATTTTCCATCGATCTTACAGGTTGTCTCAGTTCATGGGTTTGGTGGGCAGCACCTACCTTGAATCTGTGCTAGTTTGACGATAGGCCAAGTTAACGATCTTAATTTCAATCCGTTTACCCAATATCAACCAAAAATTCTTACCAACAATCAACAAAAATCATAGAAAAAGAGGAATTTAGACTATAGATGTGAGTTATGAAAATAACTCACCAAAACATTGTTCCAACCTGTTTCCTCTGACAACATCCAACCCAATTGCTTACAGTCCTGGATCGACATCTCCTCCATTGCATCACCACCTAAAAACTATCGTGCAAAACTCTTTCATACATGCATTTAATCAGCAATTCTCCTTGGCCATACATCACCCACATTGCCTGCTCAGAAAAGGCGTCAACTTATCCTTCCCTTCACTTACATGCCCAGTCATCCCTTAATCATTCAACCAAGGTCGTTGTCCCTTACGTAATGCGCTCCACCCGACGTTATCAAAATTGCCCCCAGTTTTTTTAAGTCGCATCATTTTTTTCTCTTGTTCGATTTTATGATTTGTGTGCATCATGGCTAGTAGAAAATAGAAAAGGAACGGGCCTTGAGCATTGGATTGGGTCAAAGCAATAAGAGGAATGTAGATCATTGTGGAATAAAGGAGAAAGGATTTTTGTTTGTTAGTATTTCCTTTTTCTTTGTTTTCCAATTGTGCCCTTAAAGGAAATGTATTTTTAAATTGCCTTGTTGATTTCAACTTAGAATCTCTTTATTACATATAAATAATTCTAACAAATACCTACGAAGATATTCTCAATTCGATTGAACTAGATGATACATTTACCATATATAGTTCAATAGGTTTCACAAAACATTCAAATACAATAATTATTTTATCGTCATTAATTTTATTAAAGTAAAAAACCTTCTTTTCATATATTTCAACCACATGAAAATTATTTACAACACAAAAATACTTTATATTTCCTCTAAATATGTTATTCGAATTCAATATGTTTTCAGAAAAGAATTTATTTATTACTTCAATTTATTAAAAGAAAGTCCTTGATCATATAATTTTTAATTCAGTAAAATATTTTTTTTAAATAAAGTTATCCATAAAATGAAACGAAATAATTTATTTTAAATAAAATTGTTTATTATGACGACTTATAAAATAGGACTATTACAATGTTAGTCATGTTTTCTAGCTACGTATTCCCTATACAGAAGTTATGCAGCTAACAGGGAAATGTGAAAGTGGTGCATGAGAAAAAATTAGAAATAAAAGGAGCTTAAGTAAATAATACATGAGTACACATATGAAAACCTCATTCTAGGTGTGCATACAGCGGTTAACCGGCAAAATCGGCTAACAATTTCGATTAGTGAAAATGTAACGACCCGATATTTTCAACCATTCGCATCCGCACATGTCGGACTTGAATTGTTCAAAATACCGCGTTGTAAATAAAATTTGGCAAATCTCAAAATATACAGTAAATAAATAATCACAGAATCTCAAACACAGAAATCAGAATACTCGCAGCGGAATTAAAAATTAACTCAGTGGTTCATGAAGCCACTATCCATAGTCTCAAAAAAAATAAAGTACATAGTCTTAAACCAAATAGAGTTTGAAATCTCCATAGAAACTCTCAATATTAAATTGTCTTGATTTCAAAGGCTAAAATAAGAACTGAACAGAAGCTTGACGACAGCTTGAAAAGAGATGATCTGCTGAAGTCCTAGTTTTGGAGGTGAAGTCTGAACTGAAACTCAGGCTGACCCGAGCGTGAAATAAAACATAAACACTCGAGTCAGGACATACATACTTATATAATGTAAGCTAATTCAAGTGAACTGTATTAAAGTACAAGTAACCTAAAGGTTGCTTGGGACTGCCCATCCTCTAAGGATCCGTTAAACTATTTACTATTTAGTAATACTTCCATATTATAATAGTGTCTATTTGTAAAATAAACTTACTTTAAAATAGCGTTAAGGGGTTACCCATATAGCCCTTAACACATAATATATTCACATAATCTATACAGTACCGTAATCTCCCCCGTAATGGGCGTCGTCAGAGGGCACTCCATAGGTATGGTACAAAACCAAAATCGTATAAGGCTCGCTATGGTAGGTGACACGGCACAACTATGCAATGCTAGGGTAGATATACCAATTGCTATCCGGACTGGTGGAAACGCATAGCCGCAGCTACCGCCCACCTCGAACAAACTCCTCCAAAATCAAGAAAAATAAGGATGGCCATCGAATCAATCCAAAGTCAGAGTATAGTATCGAAGAGGAGTGTCCGATAAAGGGGCTAACCCCCTTGGCCTGAGAATCGCTCCTGTTTTAGCCACCTTATGCCAACTCACGGGAGTCGGGTCCACGTACATACCTCAATAGAACGTCACCACCATCCTACTTCATTCTGGAATCTCTACAGCGTTCCCGGTTGTCAAAGTGGTTTTCGGTATCGATAGAGAGTATGCCCATATCTGATCCCGGTCTCTTTGCCAACTAATCGTTATTATTATTGCCCGTGGTTATATATTTCAAAATAGTTTATTTTTGAATCCCAATACTTCATTTAACTTTCAAAAGTGAAGTTATTAAAGTTTCAAATCAATATTCAAAATCTCATTTCGGCCAACGACAACACTTAACAAGTACTACTGTAGCCCTTTTATTTATTCGGGTTTAGTTTAAGTTCCGCAACCACAGCACTTACCAAGCACTGCAATAGCTTTTAATTAATTTCAGCCTTAAGTTCATTCGCATCAACTATGGCACTTACAAAATGCGGTAATATCCTTTACAATAGAATTTAAGAAAATAAAATTCCAGATATAAATTTATAAATAATTAAATTTTGATTAAACTCATTTAACTTATAAAACTATATTTCCACTTTTAACAATAGTCATTTAAATTTCAAATATATGATTTATATGAGGTAAATTTCATAATTGCACATCAACTTATTATGTTCACTTATTAAAGTCAAATCAATATTTCTATCCTTCGCATTCAAAATTTACATAGTAATTAAGTTTAATTATTATTCCAAAATATAACTGTTTCCAAATTTTTCTTAACTTGCCCATTTCTTAAACTAGACTCTCTTTTCCTAAGTTAAGATATATTCCAATTTTTATTATTGGTACTTACTTTATTAACCATTTAATTTATAGGAAAATTACATACCACCTTATTTATCATTTAATTCCAGTTTTATCAATTATACTTTATTTCGTTCCTTTACAAAAATTACATTCCAAAATGAATTTATATTCAAATTCCAAATCAATCCTTTATTTATATATATATTTAGTCGTATAAAATCACTAAAAATCATTTTTTTCAATTCAAATCAACAATGGTATAATATACAAATTTAAAATACTTAAGTTTTTCCAGAAAACTATATATATATAACCAGGGTTTATATAATGTTTTCTACCTAGGTCAAGTGGTACGGATAATATATCATTTCAATCCGTAATTTACAAAGAATATTCGGGTTCTATCATTTCAAACCCGCAATCCTAAGTTAAATAAATATCTAAATAAATAAATATATAAATATCGTCCAGGCTAATCATTTCAGCCCGAAACGATTTCTATTCTACAGGGAACTTGCAGTGTGATTAAACAGTAAATAAATAATAGTATAACTGCATAAATAAAATAGTAGATAACACGACCAATGATGTGTCAATTTATAAATGGGGTTTTAACATCATAGATTTATATCACAGGAAAATAAAGATTAAATTAAATTATTTTACAATTACACTTGTTCTTAAATTTACAGATGTATAAGTACGTTTGTCAGGTGAGAATACTCACATTTGCGAAGCTGAATATTTTGATTCGAAACTACGGTAACCACAACAAAACAGCGTACAGAAGGCACGATCAATGATCGAAAGATGAGCCAATCCGATTCAGATCTTGAACAAGATAAACGAATAACTAATTACGCGAAATTCAAAACGATGAAGATTTTAAATAACAACTGGAACGAGATTAAAATAAAAGGATGATTGCCACAATTTCTCGACCACTCCACCCAAGACTTGACTCCATTCTCAAAGCTCGGCCCAAATTTCTATTTGAATTATATGAATGCTAAAGGGTGAACAGTGGGAAATTTAGTTATAAAGTCTGTGATCAAAAAGTGGTGCACGCACACTTATTTTTTTCCAACAATGCAAAAGGTGATGAAACTTTGGTTTAAAATTTTGAACACGCAACTACTATTCTCGACCATTTATGCACGTTATTATTATTATTTTTTTCTTAAATTAAAACCAAATATTATAACGTGCTAGAAAAAAAAACAATAAGCTAAACTTAGGTGGCTCATGCCTATATCCTATTCACATGCAACGTATTCACGTTGAAAATTTACGAAATCCAGCCTATAACCCACCTACATTTTTCACCGTGCTTATGCAAATTGATTTCCTTTTTTTATTATATTTTTTTATGCATGCGAGTTCACACAGTAAGATACTGTTAGGCATAAAGTTTTTTAAAGGTAGAGAATGAAAATGGAATTTCAAAGCTTCAGGTGGAGCAGCCGAGTGAAGTAAAAGAAAACAAAGAAAAAGAAAATAAAAGGAAGAAGAAAGAAAGTAACTGCCATTACCTAAAGCTCCACACAAGCTAGGAGACGAAGTCCAAAAGATGAGGTAAAGAAAAAGTGTTCGTGACTGGTATTTATCAATGAGCTATGCGTTGATTTAGGCAAGAAATAAAGTTTTGGGCAAGAAGAATATAAATATTTTAAAAAGGGCCATGAGTTGATTGAGCACAGATTTATTCCTTGTTAAAAACTGCCACTTGGTTCTATTCCTATTATAAACAATAGGTAGGAAATCTGTTGTGTGATGGAATTATGCCACGGGTTTCGTAATTAAGAAGAACATAAAACGGAAAGCAATCAATTTTCTTCGAAACGGAAATGGAAAATTGACCAAAAGATAATTTGTGTGAACGTGCTTAATAATGAGAAGAAACTAGCGTTGATATCGAAGGAAACGACAATAATATTAGATTTGAACGTTACTTTATTCAAAGATTTTATACTAAATAAAAATAGTTGCAGCAAAAAAGGAAGTGGGATATCTTTAAAAAGGTAAATTTTCAGTCACGGTCAAAGGAAAAATTGAAATGGATATGCTTCTCTCCTACTCGAAAATGCACGTTTACTGATTTATTTAACCATTTTCACGCAAGGTATATATTTTTGGAATGCGCACTATAGACGCAATAACCAACTTAAAAATTACGCTCATATTTATAACAAAAATAACGCTTAAATTTTTATATCTTTTAAGAATATTTAATATAAATACGTATCATTTATGTCAACCAAATTTTATCAAAACGGATATAAACATACAACTTAAAGGTGTAATTTGCGTTGATTTAATGGAAGAACGAAACGGTAAGCAAATAAAATTTAAATAATAGGGGAAATCAAAGATTTCATACCAATTTTAGAACGATTGACAATAAAGGAAAATGTAACGTTTACATGCGAATTTAGGCAACTTTTAAACGAAATTAATAGGCTAGGAAATTTATTCATTTACCACTTAGAATTGCACATCTACAAATTAATTAATTATTTATTTATATCCGTGGTACGAAATTTTTTAAGAATGCGTACTACAACCGCAATAATATACACCCAAATTTATACAAAAGTAACGCTTATACGTTATTTATTCCATCAAATAACGCGCCTTTTAAACGCGTAATTAAACAGTTTATTTATACATAAATTTTGAAATTTATTACTTAAAAATAAATATGATTTGTTTACACTGGGTTTTTTTTCATTCATTTACCATTTACCAAGAAATCTATTACTAAAATGTATATAAGTAACAGTATAAGTTATTTAATTTTTTTTAAATGTATATAATCCATTTATAGCTAAGGTAAAAATTATTGTGTTGTTTTAACGGTACAGAAAAATGAAAAAATTGGCGAACCTTTCATAAAATTGAAAAAAGAAAAGTGTTGATTCCTAGAGTAAAGAAACGGAAAAGAATATTTGATTTGAACATTATTGAAAAATCAATAGGTTTTATTTATTAAATATGTGGAGTCAACGGAAAGAAAATTTAATCCTTTCCCACTTAAAAATGCATGTCTACTGATTTATTTGATTATTTATATCCAAGGTAAGAAATTTAGATGCGTGAAAAACCGACGCAATAATTAAAATCAAACGCACGTCCAGTTTCATAATAAAAGTAACGCTTTTAAATTTACGCGTTCTCTTATGTAGTAAATATACGTTTAAAATGTTTCATCAATAACGCGTATTTTAAATGTGTAATTAAACAGTTTATTTATACACTAAATTTTTTTCAAATCTTATTTCTTAATTAAAACATGATTTTGCTAGAAATTAAGTTATTTACCATCTTCAACAAAAAACCTAAATTTTCAATTAAAGTTAATTCTTAACCACGTCAAAATTTTAGAGATCTTATTATTTATTTAAAAATTTGGGCAATTGTTTTAATCAATTCAAAATTTAGATTTTTATATAATAAACCCCCAAAGTTTTATAATTAAAAGAATGAAATATTTGTAAAAATTTGGGCTGTTACAGAAAATATTAACGGGCTCTCCTAACCGATGATCGGTTAAGGTGGGCATCAACAGCCCACTGATCAAACTAGTTAACTTAAACCGCAGTTAACCGGTTAACCAAATAATTTAAACGGTTAACCATTGGTTGTTAAATTAAGCGGTTGGCTGGTTGTTTGATTGGTTAACTATTATACAGGTGAAATACTGCAGCAATATAATATATGACATGTGAAGATCACAACGTTAATATAAGCATCAATTCATAAGCATTATAAACATTAATGCAAGCATCAATTCATAAGCATTAATACAAGCATCAATTCATAAGCATTAATATAAGCATCAATTCATAGTATATAATATAATGTATGAGCATATGAAGTCTGCAGCAACCAATATAGCAGCCATATAATTGTTATAACTTATAATCATTGTACAAAAAGAGTAAGCGTTGAATTTGAGTCGGCAAGCATTAAATCATAATTCACTACAACAACCATTAATCTATAGAAAATCATAGCTTTATAATAATAGCATTATAGTATGTATCTAAGATACAGTACATCATAATTCAAAGTTTTAAACCCCAAAGTCCAGACATAAGTAGAAAGCATTAATATAACCACAACAACAAAGGTTCCAAATCTAATAACATAAAACTAGTAGAATAGACTGCCATATTGCAACTTTCTGCCTCCAAATTTCAAGTCTCTATCAAAAAATAAACAGATAAATTAGCTGAACTGAAGTGAAACATATGTATTATATGCATATGTGTATTGTTGCAATAGAAATTGTACATGAAAACTAAAATGAAAAACTGAAATGAAGCATATATATTATATGCAAATTTGTATTATTGCAGTAGAAATTGTACATGAAAACTGAAATGAGGAACTAACATGAAGCATTTATAAATTGCCCTTATTGTCATTAATTTGCTGTGAAAACTGTCACGAACGAAAATTGTACATGAAAACTGAAATGAGGAACTAACATGAAGCATTTATAATTTTCTCTTATAGTCATTTATAATTTGCTGTGAAAACTATTATGAACGAAAATTGTACATGAAAAAAAGACTAAAATGTACGTACGAAATTAAAACTACTTGTTTACAGAATACACAAGCATTTATAATTGTACATATGAACTAAAATAAGCATTTATTATTCTACATATAAAATTAAAACAAGACTAAAATGTACATGAAAACTGTTATAAATGAAAATTGCTTATTTATAAAACGAAAACTGCATGTTTACAATATATATAGTTTGCTCTTATAGTCAGTTACTAACTTGCTATGATATAACTGTATACTATATTTAATAATGTACCATGGTGAAAACCGCGATGATGGAGATGGATTATCCATGGTGAAAATAAAAACGATGACGACTCAAGTTTACATCCATGCACAAATTCTAAATTGAAAACAAGTTATTTAGAGGATTATATTTAAAATCAAACAAACGAGAAACTAGATTATTTTGTGAACAAAAAGATGATGGTGACTTACATTGACATCCATGTACAAATTCTAAATGGCAAACAAGATGAACACTAAATTTCAATTTTAAATATGAATATAACGAATATCAACATAACAAAGAAAATCAGCCCTTAAGACTAATAGAAGCGTTGTACCAGATAATCCAACCTAATCTACATAATTAGATAATAAGTATATCTTGAGCCTCAACTTTACATAAATATTGTATAAACAAGGTCTCTTCAAAAATTTCATTGTTGACATTTCATCACATAGATCAAGTAGAAACTTTCAAAATCCAAGTACAAAAGATCCAAATGTAAATGAAAATTTTAAGTGATCTTTTTAGACCAAGGCAAGATCTAATTTATTTAGTCATATAAAGAAATTTTAAACTATGTTTGCTTTGTTTATCAATCGATAAACAAAGGATCCAATTTATGCTACATATCCAAATTATTTCATGAATAATAAATGTAATATTGCAGAAGTACATCGTTTGAAAATCACTCAAAAATTGCTGAAATTATCTAGTTTATAAAAAAGACCAAAATACATATTGCTTGGTAGTATATCGGAACTTTTTAAAAACATATTTTTTGTTGATACATATGCAATCTCTAAATCTCCTTCACAACAACAAGAGATCCATCTTATGATACATATCCACTATTCCATAATTAATATATAAATAATTCATGAACCAGTAGAAAAGAATGAGCATATAAATTGCCTTCTAAAAGGAAAAATAGTTGATGTGGCTTGTTTCATATACCAAGCACTTAGAATGTTAATATATACGCATAAATCTTTAAACTACATACATTATTTTGACGAAGTTCAAATTGATATTAAATCACAAAATAGATGTTAAAGAATTTCTTCGTCAACCCCAAAAAGTGCAAGGAAATAGAAATGTGGTTGTAAAAATGATCAAATGTCCCTTATAAACCTCAACGAGTATTGGCAAAAGCAACACTTGGTTGAGAAAAGGCTTGTATATTTAGGCTTAGCTTGTTCAAGTCCATGATGACGTCATAAGCATGATTATGTCGAAGCAATGTTAATCATTGTAGGGCAATCTTATGCAAGCACAAACCAAGATTATGTGTTCTTTTGGAAATCTAAGCAAGTTATGATTAAAAATCACAAGTGCTTTAGAACTCGAAACATGTCATAATTCCAGTCCTCTTTATTCGTATATTATGTAATTGTTGAATGTACAAGGTCCTATGTGAAAAAGTACAATCAACACTAAAATTCCTAAATCAATTTTGGGTTACAAAGTTTAAAATGTAAGAGACAAGAAATGAATGATTTGCCTATTTCGTCATGTCCCTAGGTCTGTATTTATAGGGGTTAAGGGATGCGACTTGGCTGTCATGTGTCCATGTGGCATGCTTGACCTCCAGCATTAAACATATTGATGGCGCATGGCGCTATACTTCAACATCCAATTGCACAATGGTGAACTTCGGTGCTTATCATCTATCCCTCCTTGATAGCCTTCATTGATGACATCAACATTGTATTTGGGATAGGAGGCCTCCTTAGAAAGTTGATGAAGTGCTTTATTACTATGGCACGACATCAATAAGCGGTGACATTGATAAGTGGCGATATTGGCAACGATGAACATTAATAATATATGACATTGGTAACAGACGGCATCGATAGCAAATGGTATTAATAACAAGCGCTACTGATAACAGGTGGCATTAATAATAGACGGAATTAATAACAGGTGGCGTTGACAATAGACAATATTTATGATGAATGACATTAATAAGAGACGACATTGGTGAGGAGCAGCATTGATAAGAGACGACATCGATGGTGAGGCAGCATTGATGAGATGCAACATTAATCTGGAATGTAACAACCTGCATATTTTACGATTGTATATTTAAATATTTTTATTAAATATAGCATCGTTAGTCGGATTTAAATCCGAAAAGCAACTTTTTGCAAATAGTCGAATTAGAACTCGAGACAACTTTCGTCGAGTTCAAAATGGCGTTTGCAACCTTTTTGAGTATAAACATCGATATGTTTGGAGTTGAGTAAAATTTTGATGTTTTCATTTAGGGCTTTGGGCTTGGATTTAAGTTTCAGACCCAACTCATCTTATATCCTAGCTCCACCCCCTCTCCACTTCATTCATTCCTCATTTCCTAACACTTCAAGCTTTAGTAAAAACGGGGGAGGAGATTGGAAACTAAAATCCTAAGTCATAGTTTCCTTTGCAAATTCAAGTTCTAGCTCCAAAATCAAAGAAAAGCTTAGGTAAGCATCCTCTTCTCCTTCTCCATATCAATCTCTCTCCAATTTCAAAAATTTCCTATAACCTAACTTAGGAAATATTTGCTTATGATCTTAGATTGGAGCTTTTAGAGTTGAAGTTGAAGAGTAGTTGATCTTCCCTTTGTTTTCAAGCTTATCTTTTGTTGTTTTTAAGTTTTAAAGGTGGGTTTTTGAACTCACATCTAAGTCTATATCTTTGCTAGTTGTTAGTAGTGATTCCTAACATCTATTCCTTGTCCATTTGCTTTGGATTGAATTGGTTTTATGAATATTCAAATCTTTGGTGTTTTGAAGTCAAATCTTTAAGAATCCTAACTTTGATGTTTGAACATGTTTTTGGTGGTGCATCGAAGAGCCTATAGGGCTGGGTTGCCGATTGGCATAAACCCCTTGCGCCCATCGCTCGTCCGATCGTAATTTGTTGGATTTTTGTCGTTGGTAGGGCTAGGCTGAAAATACTGAAAATACCAGTTCAGTCGACTGAACCAGAACCCAGGAATTTTTCTGGACCAGTATCAGTCCACTAACCACCTTGGGTCAGTTGAATGAGCTTGGAAACCGAAAGTTTCCAGGCATGTTTCAGTCGACTGTCCATCCTGGTTCAGTTGACTAAATCTGTAAGCAGAAAGTTCCTAAGTATTGTGTCAATCGACTGACCGCTATGGTCCAGTCGACTGAATGTGCTGTCTCAGCCAATCTTGCCTTTTTGTGTTGATTTTCAATTTTTAATCGATTCTAATAGATCCAATTTGTTGTTGTCACCTTGGTTGACTTTGATAACTTCTTTTTTGGGATTTTGGGAATATCCATTTTGATGGATTTGATATCGATTTCTTTGGATTTGATTCACGTCTTCGAATGTGGATTTTTGGCAAATGATTGTTTTTACAATCATTTTTGGTGATTTGTCACTTCGAAATACAAAGGTTTCTATACTAGTAGTAAATATCAAAACTCTTTCATCAAAACAATTTCAACACTATTTTAATACAAAGCTCTTTTATAAAAATCATTTTCCAACTTATTAGTATATACAAACCTTTACCTCGTTCGAGTGAGAAAATCTAATTTAACGGCTAAGCAAAACAAGTGGTATGAAATGCTTGCATTTACTTCATCGGTTAATTTTTGGACTTGTTCGATTGAAACTCTTGTGAAAATTTTCGAATGGGAATCTACAATTTATTCGTAAATATCTAAGTTAAGCCAGTGGTTATGGGACACGAAGCTAAACTCATTTATTTACTAGCTTAGTGTGATCGACACTTCTTAATGATCGATGATGATCATTTGTGATTTAGACTAGCGATATGTAATGTCTCTTTGTCCACGTAGGGCACTGTACCTCGTTTTATTGAGTTTCATCTCATTTCTTTTATAGGCTAACGACCTATGGGTTCTTTGGAGTTTCGACTCATTTTTGTGGGCCAGTGACCCACATTCTTTTATGGAGTTCGGTTCATCGGACGTACCATTGTACTACGTCGTTGTACCGGCTTATCATGTACATCAGATGTACCATTGTACTACGTCATTGTTTCGCATTACTTGATTTTCAGGTCCCTCGGGCGTACCGTTATTTTACTACGTCGTTGCACCGGCTCTATAGTTAGCGACGATGGGTTAGCGACCAGTTTGTGATGTACGAGTTGTTGAGTTTTCATGCTCCCGTTCGTGATAGGCCTCCCCCTTTATGATTTCTGGATTTCTAATTGTTGATTTCTATAATTTGTGTTTCACCAATTTTGCGATTGACATTGATATATGTGTTAATATTTCTGGTTTGGTGAATAAAATAAAGAATATGATATTCTTTTTTATTTCTGAGATTCTTGAGATATTTATGGTTTGGTGAATAAAATAAAGAATAAAATAAAGAATATGGTTTGGTCAATCCAGTGCTACTCCTCAGGATGGAGTATTTATGTCTGTCCAACAGCTTCTAGATCTTGTAAAGAATGCTCAAGCCGTCGAACCTATTCCAGAGCCCATTCACCCTAAATCTAGATTTGCATGCATGTGCAGTGATTATACCAATTTGGGTGGAAATCCATTCAAGGGTTCCGAAAGCGTCATAGAAGTCCAGGATTGGCTTAGAACATGCGATCACATCTTTTCTCGCATGAATCTTATTGATTTGCATCGTGTCCAAATGGCTTCTAGTATGCTCCAAGAAATAGCATTAGATTGGTATGAGCTTCTGATTTCTGAAATTATTGAAGCAAATCTTACTTGGAGCAATTCCGGGGAAGATTTGAATTGAAGTTTGTGCCGGAAGATAAAAAGGTAACTTTAGCTCAGCGTTTTATTGACCTTGTTCAAGGTGAATCTTCTGTGATAGACTATGTCGCATCTTTTGAATCCCTTTCAAAGTATGGGGTCGAGTATATAAATACCCCATTGAAGAAGATTCATAGGTTTGTCTATGGCTTGAATAAAAATCTCAAAAAGCCATTACTTCTGAAATTAGAAGTTTCTTTCGACCAACTTGTTGATATCGCTCTTCGACTTGAAGAGGCCGATGAAGAAGATGACGTTGAAGTTGTTGGTGCCAAACCGAACTTCAATAACAACAAGAAGAGGCCTATTAAGTTCAAAGGCCCTTATCCCAACAAGAAATGGAAGCAGGCAACTCCGGTAGCAAAGACTACTACAGTCATGGGAAATGCTACAATTGTGGTTCTAAGGACCATTTCACTAATAGATGTCTGAAACCTATCTTTTGTCGTTATTGCAAAAGTTCAAGTCATCTTTTATCTTCTTGTCCCAAACTTCAAAGCAAGAACGAGGGAAAGCTAAATATTTTTGCAAGCCCCTAATGACACTTCTCGTGGTCAAGGTATTTCTCATTCTATCCTTGATGGCATTATTATGTTTCGTGATCATCCTATTCGAGTTCTTTTTGATACGGGTGCATCCCATTCTTTTATATAATAAGAACTTGTTGATACTTTTTCTTTAAGTGTTATGGCATTGATGACTTCTTTGAGAATTGCGAATACGGTTGGTGGATCCACAACACTCAGTTTGCTTGGTAAAGATATCGAGATTATTTTATGTGACTATGCTTTCCAAGCCGATTTGCATGTTATGCATTACTTAGACTTCGGAATGATTTTGGGAATGAATTGGCTTAACCGTTTTGAAGCTCATATCCTATGTCTCGAGAGGACTATTCATCATCGAAATCCTCAATTTGTTAAGCAGATTTCTATTGTTCTTAAAGATTCAGATTCCAAATTGGCAGCGTCCCTGTATTCTTAAAACCCTCATGATGATGATGATGATGATGATGAAGAGGTCATTTCTCTCATTCGCGTTTTTCGTGAATTTTCTGACATATTTGAGCCCGTCTTAGGGTTACCCCCTAAGCGAGCAATTGAGTTCAGAATTAATCTAATCCCTGGAGCTCTATTTGTAACTCGTCCTCCTTATCATATGTCTAATAAAGAAAATGAGGAGATGCGTAAACAATTATCTGAATTGGAAGGGAAGCAATTTATTCATTCTAGTTCCTCTCCTTGGGGAGCTTCGACTATTTTTGTGAAGAAATCCGATGGTAGACTTAGGCTTTGCGTTGATTACCGCAAGCTTAATGATCTTACCATTAAGAACAAATATCCTTTAACTTGGATTGATGATTTATTTGACTAACTTTGCGGTGCTAGATTCTTTTCACAGTTAGACTTAACAACCGTTTTCATCAGCTTCGTATTGCGAAGGATAGCATTCCTTTGACATCGTTCCGTACTCGTTATGGATCTTATGAATGGCTTGGTATGCCATTTGGTTTAATGAATGCTCCAGCTTATTTCGTTGACCTTATGAATCGAGTTTTCCAAGACTTCCTCGATCGATTTGTTCTCATCTTTATAGAAGATATTCTTGTTTATTCTAAAACCGAGCAGGAGCATGAAAAGCATCTTCGGATTGTGTTGGAAACTCTTAGGAGCAATCAATTGAAAGCAAAATTTTCTAAGTGTCACATTTGGCTATCTCGTGTGAAATTCCTTGGTCATATTATTTCCGAATCCGTAATTTCTATGTGTCCTTCAAAGATTGAAGCGATTCAAAATTGGAAGAGACCGGAGAGTGTGACGGAAATCCATAGCTTCCTTGAATTGGCGGGCTATTAACGTCGTTTCATAAAAGACTTTTCTAAAATTTTCGTGCCTCTTACTAGTTTGACAAAGAAGGGAATTAAATACATTTGGTCAGACAAATGTGAAGCTTCTTTTCAAAGATTAAAAGAACTCATTTTCGATGCTCCTATTCTTGTGATTCCTGAAGGGAACCAAGGCTTTATTGTTTATACCGATGCTAGTCGTGTTGGTTTGAAAGCTGTTCTTATGCAAGGAGAACGTGTTTTTGTTTATGCTTCTAGGCAGTTAAAACCTTCCGAGACTAGATATGCCACTCATGATTTAGAGCCCGCGGCAATTGTGTTCGCCCTTAGAATTCGGCGCCATTATCTTTTGGGAGAGAAATTTGTTCTCTATACCGATCATAAATCTTTGAAGTATTTTTTTTCAAAAGGAACTTAATTTGCGTCAACAACATTGACTCGAGTTCCTTGCATCTTATGATCTTGATATTCTTTATACTCCCGGAAAGGGAAATCGCGTTGCCGATGCCCTTAGTTGTAAGCAACAGGCGGTTGTTTCTATGATGATATTCGAATGGAATGATCTCGAGATTTTATCCACTTGTGAGATTCGAGATCGTGAATCCGATTTATGTTCATCTCTTGTTCTATGTAGCCTTAAGGCTCATCCATCTCTTATAGACTGCATTCTTGAAGCTCAAATGTTAGATCCCAAATTGGCTCTTTTTAGCAAAAATTGTAGGGATAAAATTGATATCGAAGGGTTGAAAGACTTTAATATCGACGCTCGTGGCGGCATTCCAAAATTTAGTAGACTTATCGTGCCAAATATTAGTGATCTCCGTAAAGACATTTTAGAAGATTCTCATCGTTCTAAATTTACCACTCATCACGGTAGTAGTAAAATGTACGCGGATATGAAGCGACTTTATTATTGGGATGGAATGAAATATGATATTGCTAACTTTATTAAGCGTTGCATGACTTGCCAACTTGTTAAGGCCGAGCACCAAAGGCCCGGTGGGTTATTACAACCTTTGGACATTCCAATTTGAAAGTGGGATCAAGTACCCATGGATTTTATTGACGGACTTCGCCGTTCTCGTCCGGGCCATGACAGTTTATGGGTTATTGTTGATAGACTTACAAAATCCGCCCGTTTTATTCCCGTTCGGTCTAATCGGACCGTTCCTCTTTTGGTCAAACTCTATATTAGAGAAATTGGTAAATTGCATGGAGTTTTTACTTCTATTATTAGTGATCGTGATCCATTGTTTACTGGTGGATTTTGAAAGAGTCTTCAAAAAGCTTTGGAAACGAAGCTTAATTTTAGCACCGCTTATCATCCTCAGTCCGATGGAAAAACTGAGCATGTGAATCAAACTCTTAAAGATCTTCTTCGTGCTTGTGTTCTTGATTTTGGTGGAAGTTGGAAAGATCATATTTCTCTTGTTGAGTTTTCCTATAATAATAACTTGAAATCTAGTGTTGTAAGGCACATTTCGAGGCACTATATAGAAGGCCATGCCGATCTCCTTCGTGTTGGCTTGAAGCCGGTGAGAAGCTGGTTTTAGGTCCATAAAAAATTGACCTTATTCGTCATAGGATGAAAGAAGCTCAAAGTCGGAAAAAATCCTATGCCGATATTCAAAGAAGGAAATTAGAATTTTCTGTGGGAGATTTTGTGTTCATTCGTGTTTCACCAATGAAAGGTGTCGTGCGTTTCAGTCGATCGAGAAAATTAGCACCTCGATATATTAACCCATTCCCATCACCGAACGCATTGGTTTCGTGGCTTATCGCCTTTTATTAACGGCTCGATTTTCTGCTACTCATGACGTATTCCACGTTTCTCAACTACGGAAATCCTTCGAGATTCCGATTCTATTCTTAAGCCCAGTGTTGTCTAAGAAATTGAAGTTTCGCCTAATTTGAATTATGAGCAACATCATATTCGTATCATTTCTTCGAAGATTAAACGCCTTTGAAATAAAGATGTTCCTCTTATGAAAGTTCAATGGTCCTCAAATCCTAAGGATTGCTCTTGGGAATCTAGAGAATTCATCGAACGAACACATCCAGACTTACTCTCCCGTGCTCTTTGAGGTGAACTTCTTATTTCAAATTTTCTTTTGTGTTGATATGCTTTTATGGTTGTTACTCTTTATTTTCTTCTTAAATATTGCGAGGACGCAATTTTTTTAAAGAGGGGAGTCCGTAACAACGCGCATATTTTACGATTGTATATTTAAATATTTTAATTAAATATAGCATCGTTAGTCAGACTTAAGTCCGAAATGCCACTTTTTGCAAACAATCGAATTAAAACTCGATACTACTTCCATCGAGTTCAAAATGGCGTTTGCAACCTTTTTGAGTATAAACATTGATATGTTTGGAGTTGAGTAAAATTTTGGTGTTTTCATTTAGGGTTTTGGGTTTGGGTTTGGGTTTCAGCCCACTAACCCAACTCATCTTATATCCTAACTCCACCCCTTCTCCTCTTCATTCATTCCTCTTTTCCTAAATCTTAAAGCTTTAGTAAAAATGGGGGAGGAGATTGGAAACTAAAATCCTAAGCCCTAGTTTCCTTTGCAAATTCAAGTTCTAGCTCCAAAATCAAATGGAAGCTTAGGTAAGCATCCTCTTCTCCATCTCAATCTCTCTCCAATTTCAGAAATTTCCTATAACTTAACTTACTAAATATTTGCTTATAATCTTAGATAGGAGCTTTAGAGTTGAAGTTGAAGAGTAGTTGATCTTCCCTTTGTTTTCAAGCTTCTCCTTTGTTGTTTTTGAGTTTTAAAGGTGTGTTTTAAACTCACATCTATGTCTATATCTTTGCTAGTTGTTAGGTAGTGATTCCTCACGTCTATTCCTTGTCTATTTGCTTTGGATTGAATTGGTTTTATGAATATTCCAATCTTTGATGTTTTAAAGTCAAATATTTAAAAATTCTAGCTTTGATGTTTGAACACGTTTTTGGTGGTGTATCGAAAAGCCTATAGGGCAGGGTTGCTGATTGGCAGAAACCCCTAGCGCCCATCGCTCGTCCAATCACAATTTGTTGGATTTTTTCCCTTGGTAGGGCTAGGCTGAAAATACTGGAAATTCCAGTTCAGTCGACTGAACCAGGAAGTCAGTCGACTGAACCAGAACCCAGGAATTTTCTGGGCCAGCATCAGTCGACTGGCCACCTTGGGTCAGTCAACTGAGCCTGACGAAAGTTTCCAGGCATGTTTCAGTCGACTGTCCACCCTGGTTCAGTCGGCTGAGCCTAAAAACAGAAAATTCTCAAGTATCGTGTCAGTCGACTGGCCACCATGGTCCAGTCAACTGAATGTGCTGTCTCAGCCAATCTTGCCTTTTTGTGTTGATTTTCAATTTTTAGTCGATTCTAGTAGATCCAGTTTGTTGTTATCACCTTGGTTGACTTTGATAACTTCTTTTTGGAGATTTTTGGGAATATCCATTTTGATGGATTTGGTATCGATTTCTTTGGATTTGATTCACGTCTTCGAATGTGTATTTTTGTAAATGAAAAAACAATCATTTTTGGCGATTTGTCACTTTGAAATACAAAGATTTCTATACTAGTAGTAATATCAAAACTCTTTCATTAAAATGATTTCAACGCTATTTCAATACAAAGTTCGTTTATTAAAATCGTTTTCCAACTTATTAGTATATACAAACCTTAACCTCATTCGAGTGAGAAAATCTAATTAAACGGCTTAGCAAAACAAGTGGTATGAAACGCTTGCGTTTACTTCGTCGGTTAATTTTTGGACTTGTTCGATTGAAACTATTGTGACAATTTGAGTGGAAATCAACAATTTGTTTCTAAATATTTATGTTAAGCCAGTGGTTATGGGACACGAAGCTAAACTCATTTATTTACTAGCTTAGTATAATCGACACTTCTTGATGATCGACGATGATCATTTTGTGATTTAGACTAGCGATATGCGATGTCTCTTTGTCCACATGGGGGACTGCACCTCATTTTATTGAGTTTCGTCTCATTTCTTTTATAGGCTAACGACCTATGGGTTCTTTGGAGTTTCGACTCATTTTTGTGGGCTAGCGACCCTCGTTCTTTTATGGAGTTCGGTTCATCAGACGTACCGTTGTGCTACGTCGTTGTACCGACTTATCAGGTTCATCGGGCGTACGTTGTACTACATCGTTGTTTCGAATTACTTGAGTTTCATGTTCCTCGAGCATACCGTTATTGTACCACGTCGTTGCACTGGCTTTATGGTTAGGGACCATGGGTTAGCAACCCGTTTGTGATGCACGTGTTGGTGAGTTTTCATGCCCCGGTTTGTGCCTCCCCCTTTGTGACTTCTGGATTTCTAGTTGATGATTTCTAGAATTTATGTTTCACCAATTTTGTGATTGGCATTGATATATGTGTCAATATTCTGTTTGGTGAATAAAATAAAGAATATGACATTCTTTTATATTTCTGAGATTCTTGAGATATTTTATGATTTTTGTTGTTGATAAATGTATATTTTTCATAGTATGACATTATTGTTATCATATGTTTTTGTTATATCTCTTATTCTATCTCATTTTATCTGAAATTCATAGCTAGACTAATCCATTTACTATTTTCTTATTAAATAATACTCGGGTCAGGCCGGGATGTTACAGGTGCTTCTGCTTGACTCCTTATTTGGGACCATCATCTAACTTTGGTCTAACTACTTAGTTTAGTAGCTTTTTGTCATTATACATTCGAGATAGAGACTCCTTGATGTATACTTATTCTTTTGTGTAGCACTTGTACCTATTCTTTTGTGATGTAGTGGATCTTGAATGACCATTACCTTGATGTACACTTTTATGTGATATATTCATATCTGTTTCCGCCTTCGTGATATGGATATTCGTGACTAATTTGTGTTATGCTTATTTCTATATATTTTTTAAAGACCACATAGCCACTGTGTAGTAGCTTTGAGTTTGTATTTGATATGTCGGATTTCCTCTTGAAATAAAATGCATGTTATACTATCTGACATATAGGTACTCGTACAAAGCAATTACATGAATGGCCGCTACTCAATAGCCTTATTCTTTGTGCTAGTCGACGGCATTACCCCATAGTGTCCTTGGATAGCGTGAGTATAGAGGTGGGGTATCACATGGAACATCATTGATTTTTCTAGCTACATGGAAGAAGTGCTTCATTGATGGAATGCGACATTAATGTGATGCGGCATCAATGCTACATCATGTCGTTATCACATTGATGGCATTCGACGTAGAGCTTTCCAATGTTGTCATTCCCTTACTAACATGCAACATTATTTCTAATCTCTTTCACATGATATCACTCGTTCAATTTTGTAAGCAATATGCAGCATTTATGGCATTCGGTAGTGCTGGTTTTGTTGATAATCTGCAACATTGCCTATTATTTTTTATTGATGAGAGGCAGCATTGTATGCTTTCGGCACTGGTTTTTCTTCATACTTTAGACATTGCTTGAATGTGATATCATGGCTATGTCGACATGCCACATACCTTCGGGATTGTCAAATAGTAATAATAGATAATATGAATCCCACTCAAAATTGTAACATGCAATCCCCATGTATTTGTATTTAATATATATAAAAGAGAAAATATGAATCCCAACAAAAACTATTAGCATATACAATTCAAAATTGTATATGAATAGTATCAAAATGTCGATATACAGTTTAGCACAGTGCAATTCAAAATTGTATATGAATGCTAATACAGTTTATATACAATATATATTAGGATATACAAACTATCCAAATTCAAAATGTTGATATATAGGTAACTGCATTCCAGCTTGAAGAATAACATTCAATTCTTTTTCCCAACCCCGTGAGATCAAAGTTTCTACATTAATATAGCCTATCATTTTCGCACACACCATAGACACGTGATTTATGAATACTAAATATCATTTCTTAGCAGCATGAGAAAAATAATATTGGATGATCCCTATGACTAAAATCAAAATCAGGTCTAATTAATGATATAATATATTATAATATGACAAAGAGACATAGAAGAATATTCATTATAATTCAGTTAACTTAATCCATGTTTTGTTTTTGTTGATGTTTTTAAATTTCCTAACGTATGTGCAAAATTTTGCATACTTGAATAAATTTGTGAATAATTTACGTATGGAATTAGCCTTTTTACTAGGACTTGTTTTCTTTTAGCATTTCACTCATTCACTGTTTTTTATTCAATCCAAATGCAATGCTAATAAACATCTTAACATTCACATTTTATGTACCTTCCATTACTATTAATCATGGAAGGTAAACATAAGGAAAGCGTACATAATTTCTTTTAGAAATTAATAATTTGGACCAACTTCCTAATTTTAGAGAAATAGACATTAGATATTGTGCTTGTGATTCGATTTTAAAAACTATGAGAATGCATTTCAAATGTGGTTTGAAATGAAGCATCATTTTGGTTCTTAAGCAAACATCAAACCAATATACACCAAACTAATATAATTATGATTATCAGTTCTAAATTCAAAATAAACACTAAAACTACACAAAATGAATCAAAATCACGTTTTTCTTCTTCTTGCTAGCATTCACCATCACTTGAAATTCAAATCGATGATCTAGATAGCAAAAAACGAAAATCAAGGAGGAGGGGGATCAATTTTTATTTGGATTCGAAGCTTTAGTGTATATTTTTAGGAAAGAAAATGAACAATTTAGGAATGAATTGTGAATACTGAATAGCAACTAAAAGGAAGCTCGATTCGATTTCGATTAGGGTTAGGAAAAGATAGGTGGGCTGGGTTGCGAAAGTATTATATTTGAGCCTTTTTTATAAAGTAAAATAGGTTCTATTAACTGCCAACCGATGAATGAACCGTGGTTAACCGTTAACCGACCCGATATTAAAATATTAACCAGTTAACATTGAACGACTAACCGAAAGTTCGTTGATCGATTTTTTCGGTTAAAGCAATTCGATTAAGGTCAATTAACTCGGTTAAATGCTCACCCCTACCTCATTCCACCTTCGGTACCCAAATAACCAATAGCTGATACTAAGAGTGCACTGCGTTGATACCCGATTGATGGAGGGAAGCACTAAAGGGTAAATCAATTATAAAACCTATAGAGCATCTCACAGCATATAGACAAAATATAATAACAACATAGATGCAAAATAGATGAGACAGACAATAATATAACCAAATGAACTCGAATAAAACATCATATCAGAGTATAGCATCAGAGTGTAGTAGGTTCATCAAATTATATACAAATAGAGTGATAATAGAGTTATACATCTGAATCAAACAAAATTTAAGTAACCGTCTCTAAATAATAGATAAGTGTTGACATAGCTTTAAAATACTATATAACGAAATATAAGCGATAACTACTCCAAAAATAGATATATGAAGATCATCAGCCTCCCGCTCATCCTCTTCACCACTCTATGTCATCTCATATATGTCCCTTAATCTACTCATTTAATAGAGAGAAAAATGCAAATAACCTCGGATCAAACAAAGTATGAGCGATCTATACTCCCAAAATAGATATAAAAACAGAATCATCAAAAGTAGGTACATTTGGAATAAAGGATCATACCCGACTTGTCGCTGGCTTCTTCAATCCTAAATTAGCACATAATACAATAAATGCTACAATATCATCATACGAGTGTACTACACTAAGCACAATATAGGATGTTAGGGTAATTAACTCACTAGCACCTTCATCACATGACATCCATAGCAAACATAACAATCATAACGTTGAAGGAACCGAGCTGGGTCCCAACGGATAAATATAGTAACAACAACAATTAAACCATTATTCCCAAGCAAGTTTGGATCGGCTAGAAATGGAACGCAAAACTAAATGACAAAGTCAATTTAAAAGAAATAATAACAATATTAGATTTATATATATAAGGTGAAAATAGAAATAGAAATAAAAATAAGATAATATATATATATAAAGTGAAATAGAAATAAAAATAAAGTAAAGTAAAATAATTAAAATAATAATAATAATAAATAAAGTAAAATAACTCCGCCTGTGTAATTTTCTATGCAGCCTGTCCTAAGTAAGGATAAAGGAGGAGGGTTGTGATAAGCTTGGCGAGCCAACATAAAAACCAGTCTCTTTTATGGAAATGGAACCCTATTATAACAGATAAGTATAGTAGATTTAAAAAAAATCACTAATTTAGATTTTATTGGCCTATGAAGTATTTACTAGATTTAATCTAATAGATTTAAATAAAATCATATTTTATATAATTTTTTATTTTTAATTACTTAATGAATTATATTGAATGAAATTTATATAGTTTATGAGCATATCAATATATGATCAAATGTGTAAAACATGCACGTGCAACATATCACATGGTGAATAGGGTGAACGTGGTTAAATATATACATGGATTGATGTTGGAAGGTGTTTGAGTCAATATAATATATAATTGGAGCATGTGGTTGAAACCAGGGGAATTTGAGGTGTAGTAAAAAAAAGTGTAGCCGATCCTTGCACATACACACACATACGATTTATGTAGTAAAAATAAAGTGTAGCCGATCCTTGCACATATACACACATACGGTTTACCGTAAATAATTTGATAAGGAGTTGTAAATGTGTTGGTGGGACAAGTGCCATTGACGATGCCATATTCATTTATACGTAGATGGATGTTGGAAGCTTTTTGAGTCAAGGAATTGTGTACACTTATTAAATAAGCTGTCCAAACCTACATATAAATATACATACATACATATACATATACATATACATATACATATACATATACATATACATATACATATACATATACATATACATATACATATACATATACATATACATATACATATACATATACATATATATATGTACACACACACACATATATATATACATGTATACATATGTATACATGTATGTATACATATGTATACATGTATGTATGTATGTATGTATGTATGTATAAAGCACGCTCAATAGCATCTTTGTTTAGCAGCACCCCCACGGCCCCATGTTTTCCACCACACAATCCAAATTAAATAATATGGCTAGTGGGATGAGAGAGAAAGCCATATTTTTTAATTTGGATTATGCAATGGAAATTCGGGGGCTAAAGGGATGTTGCACTATTTAGCGTGTCATTGAACACTCTTCTGCATATATATGTACATACATAGATACATACAGATATTGATAAATACATACAGATATAGATACATAGATACATACATATATAGATATATATAGACACACACGCATCTTTGTGTACGTAATGCATATATATATATATATATATATATATATAGAAAAGACCAGCTACTCCTTAATTTGGCCACACTTCATTTCCTTATAATTTCTATAGTATAGTGGAAAGAGAGAGAAAATATTATTATTTAATTTGGAAGTTGTGGTGGATTTAGGAAATTAGAGATGTAGCCAAGTTAAGGTGTAATCAATCATTGTCCCACCCACACACATGTATGTATGTGGTTTCCTAAAATAATTTGATACGGTGTTGCAAATGTGTAGGTGGCACAACTGTTATTGACGTTGCCATATTCATTCACTCAATTGGTATACAGAATTATATTTCAGATATTTTATGGGTTGATGGGAGTTGGACAGCTTATTTAATAAGCATGCTCTTTCTTGTAACGACTCACCTTTTTGGACGGTTCAAATATACAATAAATTAAACGTGCCAGACTCAATCCATTCAAAAGAGAGGATTATTAATTGGGTAAATAAGAAGAAAAGAAAGGGAAAACAAAACACAGAATCTTGCAGTGGAACGACAAAATATAATAATCAAATAAATGGTTTATAAAGCTGTTTTATAAATAGCATTTGATTACACGTTTACAATTCAAATCAGAGTTATACATATATCAGAAATAAACAAATAATGCAATGGAATATAGAATGCAGTGGAATAATAAATAGCAATAATATATCGAATCTTCGTCTTCATCCTCCAGAAAATAGTCTTCAATACACTGAAAAAGCTCAGACTAACCCGAGCGTAATGAAAAGACAAAACACTTGAGTCAGAACTAAAAAACCTTATATAAGTCAGATCAAAATAAGTAAAATAGAAATATTAGTTTAATGGTTTCGTAGATGTTACGAGATTTTCATCTCCTATGACATGTACAACATGAATGTAATTATTTAAAGGGTTTCAAATAATTCTAAATATCAATCTTAATCATCTAATCAAAACAAATCCAAAGTTTGAATTAACTTAAACCCTTCAAATAATTCAATTCCAAATAAAATCCAAATTCAAGAAATTATATGGGTATATGTCATTTCAGTCGGTATCAAAAATCAACATTTCCAAATCAATGAAAAATGCTCGGGTTTATCAATTCAACTCATAATGGTTTTCCCCTAATCTATAAGATCGCTCGGGTATGTATCATTTCAACCCATAGGGATAACAGAGATATAGACATAATAACATTCAACCATCCAAAATGTCAACCAATAATATCCATCCAATCACCCAAATATCAACAATTGAACATACAACACAATCATTGTTGAAATCAACCAATAACTACCAACAATTTACTGGTTATCATTAACAGGTATTTAACTGGCAATTTAAACTTCAATATTAAATTAAATAGCTATTAAATTCAATAAAAGTTAGGTTTAACTGAATGACAATTTAAAATATACAAAACATCAACCAATCAATTTCTAATCACATCATAAATTCAATTTAACTAACATAAGAAAATCTAGTAGTCGTGAATGTTTGCTCACCTTTCATGACTACGAAGGTGATAATAAAAATGGAGCAATATGGAGATTCCTAGCAAAGATCCAAACGCAAAGCAAATCCAGCAAAGCTTAGACACGAACATGAATCAATAAACAAGTTTCAACTACTTCCAACTTCCAAACAACTCAAGATCCAAACTATAGACAAACCTGCAAATAGGTCATCTTTAAGAAAATATTCAGACCAAAATATTACTAAATATGTAAAAGTAACTAATTAGAAAGTTGTTACAAATTCTTTTCTCTCCATTTTAGAAAAAAATCACTCAAAAAACTTCTATCTCGAGGAAGTTACGGTCAAAACAAACAGAAGTGTTTTCTGAGTTGAAAATCTAAGTTCAAAAGTACTTCGAAAAAATTTGAGTTTTTGGCGTAGCAAATCAAGAAATTTGAAGAACTGACCTAAAATAAAGTTGAAACTACTGAAAAAATAAATGGTTTGACAAAAAAGAATCACATAATTTGGCTCATTCCTGAAGGATATATGATTGATACAATATGGGTATTTTCGGCCAAAACATGACTCGAAAAAGGACTTGAAAAATGGAGTTTTTGATATAGACATATTCGGAATGGGAAGAAGGGTTCAACAACAAAATTATTGGCATTGAAATTATACATGGATTCAAAAATTATTATTTGATTTGGAGTAGTTTAGTGGAATATAGAAGCCATGGAAATAAGGGGAAGAAAGAGGGAAAATAAGGAAGGGGGAAAAGGGGGAAAAAAAGATGAGAGGGAAGGTGGAAGGAGATGGCCTTGAAGATGGTGGAGACGGCAGCGGCTATAGGGGAGGAGAAAGGGTTGAAGGAGAGAAGGAAATGAGTTCTGATTTGTGAGGTTTTTAGAGTTTTAGATCTAAAGTTCTCTGTAGATTTTGAGGAGAAAAAAGAAGTGTGCAGAGAAAGTTTCTCAGGAAAAAATTATGTATGTAAATGTTATCAGATAAGAAACATAAGGTCAAAGACAAAGAAATGGTCATATGACTTATTAGAGTCTCTTGGTTAACCAAGATGCATTAGACCAAACAAACCCAATATGCCTTAGCCAAATAAAGCACAACTAAACACTACCAATTCATGTTAATTTTTCACGGTAATTCAAATCTTTGGAGCAATATGAATTTGATTTTGACGAAACGAAAAGTGTAGAAAAGATCAGAATTATGTCTAGTATCATATAAAAAGAATAAAATTTTAAAACTCAAATTTAAAATTTTCAAACAAAAGTTAATCTTTGACTAAGTTTGACCAAAATTTGAAATTTCACAAAAACTTTATTTTATTAAATTTGATCAAATAAAACACTCAACATCACAAATTCAAATTTTTTTTATATTTAATTTTTATTTAAATTCAAAATACTGACATTTTAAAGTTGTTAAAAGTTACGAATCGTTACACTTTATCTTAAATAAAAGATGTATTATCAATTAATGCAATATTAGTTTGTTTCCCCTTATCATATTTAAAAGGTTAAATGTCGTTAACTACGCATCCAATTACATTCAAACCTATGTTATCATCTTTATTATTCAATCAACAATACTGTATGAATTATAGTAACATAAGTTTACATTTATTACATTCATTATTTTACTGTTAACATCTTTTGCCATATTAACCGCAATAATAAATTACATTAATTTTCATTGATTTTCAAATTAACTTCAAACATATTAAATAATGAGATGAGAAATGAACAATTGTTACCCTTAAGTAATTTAATCATATTTATAACTATATTGTCTACAACAAAAGCTATGACTACTTACACATCACTGATTATATTCAAGGGGCTTTGCGCCAAAGGTCCCTATTTTCGATGTTGTTGTAAGAAAAGTCTCTATGATAATAAGTATGTAAATCAAGTCCCTGTTTTTTGTAAATCAGAAAGCGCAAACTATCTTGCTCTTTTCTTATAAAAGTGCAAGTTAACTTGCGCTTTTCAAAAATTTAATTTTTTTTTTGAAAATTTCGAAATTTCGAAAAAAAATTAAAATAAAAATGCGCAAACTAGCTTGCGCTTTTCTGACAAAAGTTGCAAGTTAGCTTGCATTTTCTGTCGAAAAAGTGCAAAGCACCTTGCGTTTTTTATTTTCCAAAAAATAGGGACAAAATTTACATAATTATATATACAGGGACTTTTCTTATAACAACATCAAGAATAGGGACCTGTAACTCGTTTCTGTATATTCAATTTCAATTAAGAACATATAATTCCAACATTCAATAACCTTAATTCCGTTAATTACCCATTTAATATTCAAATGGAAAAATTAATGAGAAGATAATTACAGCCATCATTTATAATAATAGTTCATATCCATTATCTTATCATTTACAACCAAGGGTTATAACAAAATGATTTTATATTCTATATTAATCTAGTTCAACCAGTTACATATAATCTCATCATTAAATGCATCATTTAATTTATTTCATTATTTACAGTTATAACCAAACAACCTTGCAATCATATCCATTGATTGAAATTGGATTAAAATGGTTATCAATTACATTAAATCAACATTACTATATTACATTCTAATTGTTTTATCATTACAAATCATAAATTTTAATTTTTTACAATATTAATATTTCAAAATTTTGTTAAATTTAATATTTTAATTACCGAAAAATATGGGTCGTTACGCTCTCCCGTACTCAAAACTTTTTGCTCTCGAAAAGGGAAATGAAGGAATTAAGGAATTGGTATATTTTATTCGATGTTTTCAATTTATAAACAACTAATTTACATAATTAAATATTTTAAATAAATTATACCAATTAATAAACAATCAAATCTTCATATTCAAGTTTACTAAAGTTTGAAAAAATATTTTTTAACTTCGACAAAAAATTTCTAAGTTTAAAATTCATGGAAAATTTCAGCAGTCTCCTTTGTATGGAGAAGTCCGAAAAATAATAATAAAAATATCAATAATAACCATATATATATCATATTTGAGAATAAAAATATTCTAATCATGGGAAAACAATATAACATCGCTAGAAAACCATAATCCGAAAATGTACCTATTTATCGGACAAACGACGCTTATTTATAAAACTAAAAGCAGTAGTTATTGCTTCCAAAAATATGTATTTCACTTGTATAATCCATAATAAGTTAAAAATTATGCAAAAAGAGAAATATTTAAGTTGTTCAATTTGCAAAAAAAGCAAATCACTATAAAACATATAGAAACAAACAATACAACCATTATATGCAACCACAGAATCCATCATACATTCGTAGCAACCAAAATCGATGGTTTGTTTAGCTCAAAAACTTTTAATCGTACAAGGGAGACAAATAAATTGTCAAGTGTATCCTACGCTCAATAGCCTTTGGTAATTACTCAATAGACTATCCACACAACCTAAAACAATTAGAAGTATCCTTTCCAAACATCTCATAAGCCAAGAATTTCCACACATTATTTAAGTTTATTTAAATGGTTTCTTTTCACATCATTATTTTTATTTTTTTTATTTTTTTTCATTCACACAACGTATTTTTATTTCTCTCATGTACTTACATAAATTATTTCATAATATTAACTTACACTCATAACATTTCTTGCACATCGAAATTCTTATTCGGAAATAATTTCAACGAACACTTCCATTACTTAAGTTTTACTTGTATAATATTCCATTACATATTCTATTAACATTTCAACTTATTAAACATTTCTGATAAATTATATATATATATATATATATATATATATATATATATTAGGAATGTAACTGAATGTTACATAAGTTTTTGGTATTCGCCCTTGAAGAGAAAAGTAATATTTCAATATATCTAAAAATTCAATTAAAACATTTAACCTCATTCACTTATTAAGAATATCTATACTATAATGCAAAACCCTGGTCAAACTGGTCAAGGTGAAGCCTTTTTGGCATTTCCAAAATTGTTCCCGTTAATTCATTACAACACTCTACCGCGTCGGGGCATTTATGTAAACTGCAGAAATAAGTAGTGGACATAACCATCTTTCACGTTCTCCTCCATCATATGCGTTAGTTTCTCTCCCAAACGGTAATATCCGAAGCAAGAAATCAATGGCGGAGAGGCGCCATGATATTTCTGAAAGTAAGATCTAAAACTTACTTTACTGATTTGGGTTCTAGGGTTTTGTTTTTTCTCTCTTAGGCTAAGATTCAACTTTCTTATTGATTCATGTTCAGGCTTGACTCATTTTGTTCATTCCTCTTCTTTTAAAATTTAGTTACACAGAAATAACTGCACCTTTGTTTCTTTTTTCTGTTTCTATTACTAAAAATACCAAATTTCGAAATAATCCACTGTTTTTATGCTTTATTACCAAAAGCTTCTTCTGTTTTGGTCAAATGCGTTCATTGATTACCCTGATTGAGTTGCTTTACTTATATATGGTTGTTCATCAGTTATTTCCCGTAAGCGTAAGAAAGTACTTACATAATTAGATCGAGATATTGTTGCAAAAAATGGGTTCTTTTTTGATTTCTTTTACTGCTATACATATGTGTAAATATTTCTGCCACTCTTTAAATTTAGTACCAATTTTAGTTATACTGCCTATGCTATTTTTACAGTTTTTGTGTTCTGGAAACCATGTTTGTGTTCCATGTAATAGATTACTTTAGCGTTAAATGGATGGTGAAATTTTAATTGCTTTGACATAAGATTTTCTGACTTCCTTATTACAAGAAAGGACACATTCTATGATCGTGCTTCCTTCTCCCTTATGTGTTCGTATATAAGTGATGGGACAGAATCCATTGATTTGCCAATTCTTTCTTTGTTGAAGGTAAAATGCGAAGTTTCTTTATTGACAGGTCTAATTGTTTTTATTCTTAATACTTTTTCCATTTTCCTATTCCTTGCTACGTCATTATAGCATCTCCTACTATCCATCATAAGTGAAACATTGATTTAATTTTTGATATTTGCAGTAGCGATTCTAAGCTTTTAAGCATGATTGGAATTAACATACGGACAGAATCCATTGATTTGCCAATTCTTTCTTTGATGAAGGCAAAATGCGAAGTTTCTTTTTTTTTGTTACAAAGAAAAAAAAATATATAAAAAAACCACATTGTTTCTATACTGTGCTCTGTGCACATTCCTGTTGCACTGCTGCGGTTTCACCATTGTCCCCTACTCTTCACTATTCCATTGTTCATCAACGTGTTGATATAACTGTGCACACCAACTCTCCCATCTCTGAACAGACCACAGTCCATTGACTCTTCAAACCTCTTCAACTATAGCTCTGCCAACCACTACTCTATACACAGTGTGGCCACCATAACAGTTACTTCATCACTTCTCTACCATCACTTCAACACAAACCACATCAGACAACCAAAACAGCAACAGCAGATCACAAGCAAAACTTTCTCATCATCCAAAACAACTCCAAACCCAACAAAACTACTTCCTCCCTTGCCTGTTAGCTGTTACAACCCCTTGCCTGTGTCTTCAATTTCTACTTCTCACATACATAACACAACCATCCCCCAGTACATACAACACTCCCCCCTGTGCATCTCAACCCACTGTACAACCCAAATCGCCAACTGCTCCACCTCATTCCTCCTTGCATTCACGTCTGTCACCTACCAAACCATAAACCACAGCAATAATTCACCACTTACCACAACCAAAAAAAAAAAAAAAAATTAGTTCCTTCACTCACCAACAACTACAACTTTGAATCCCCCAATCACCGCATCATAGTCAAACCAATTCAACTGACCATGCATCCCTCACCCACACCAGAGCCAGCACCATGTCCCCATCAACTTCAAAAACCCCCAATAGATTGCCGCACTCAATTCAGGCAGCCTCGGGTCGAATTCGCGAACAACCTTCATCACCAAATTGCCTTCCATTCCTCTCCAAATTGCCCACACTCAATCGTGAAATTGTAAGGGCTTTTGATTTTCGAATTGTGGACTTCTGATTTTCGAATTGTGGAGTTTTAATTTTGCTGGATTTTATTTGTCATCGTCAGTGTTACACTAAGCAGTGTTTGAACGAAAAAAAAAAAAAAAACAGTTTGTGTGGGTAAGTGTTTAAGTTGATCAAGTGTTTAAGTTGGGCTTTAGAGTTAATTAGCGGGCTTGCTTTTTTTGTTTTAACGGGCCTGAGTAATATTTTTATTTTTTTTATTTTTATTCTTAATACTTTTTTCATTTTCCTATTCCCTGCTATGTTCATTATAGTATCTCTTACTATCCATCCTAAGTAAACCATTGGTTTAATTTTTGATATTTGCAGCAGCGATTCTAAGCATGATTGGAATTAACACACGGAGAAAAGACAATACACTGCTGCTGAAATGTACAAACCATATGTGTCCAATTTGCATGCATTGGCATGTGAAACTCAATTACAAGGATTACTGGCGGGAAAAAATCACCATCACCAGTTTCAATATCGCTTAAATTACACACAGTGGACTTTGGTTGCTCAGTATCCGAATCTGAATAATGTAACCGAAAGTCTTCAGCTTCGACTATAAGCCATGGTTCCTTACCAGTCTATTAGTAAGTTCATATTACTAAAAATACTATGTAAGTAAGATGCAGCACAAAGTGACTAAATCAACATCGACATTATGATGCTCAATAAAGCTTTAACAAAGTAGAATTACATAAACACTATGACACCTGATTTTCAGTTTCTGTGCCTTTTTTTAACTAAGAAGAAAACAGGATATTATATACCTACTTGAAGAAACAGAATATGCTTTGTATATTACAGTACTATTTTTGATCAATTTCTGTATAGAAAATACTTTACATCAAATTCAACTTTAGGCACTCAAATACTAAACAGAAGACTGGAAACATTTTTATTTACTTTATGTAGTGTCTATTGAAAATTAATATTAAAATGGATTGTACTTTGCCTAATCATACAGGCACTACTAGATATACTATCATAACAAAGATTCGGCAGCATGGAATGACAAAAGTCTCTTAAATGGTTATCCTGATGATACATGGAGCCTATGCAAGTAAGAAAAGTACATTTTTAGTATTGTTATATACAAATACACAAAAGTGTACGTATATATGCATGTATGCGTATATTAACGTTTTTTATTTTTACAGTTTGCCTGTTAAAGTTATCTGAATTTAGTTTGTTTCTATATTTGGTAGCTCATTTCTATCTATTAATTAAGTGTGTTAGGTAGTTCCTATCACATGGTATTCATTTCAAATTCAGTTGTGCATCCTATTTATTTGATTTTATTTCATTAATATTTTCACAACTACAACTCCCCACACTAGGAGCAGTGAAATACTTGATGATACATATCCTAGACTAACGAAATGTAGGTGATTGGAATCGTTATAGGTGAAGCCTCAAGTTTTGTAGTAGTTGAGACTAAGATAACCAACAGTTGTACAAAAGTTTACTAAAGCTTCAGAAGGATGCAATGATAGCTGGGTATGCACTCTTTATATGAATCTAATAGTATTATCACTCCTTTTTTCCCAATAAATTATTTACATGTCATGCCTTCATCACAGGTACCGCACCAGACTTCATCACTCATTTTAATTCTTTACTTTAGTTATCGTTCTTCTTCTATTTAATTTTTTTCTTAATCATAATAATCATCGTATCGTGTGTGTGTGAATTGAACATGTTATTCTATTTATTTTCATTACTAGAAAAAGTTGACTTCTAACACAAGTTAAATAGTACGATATTCAATTGTCTAGGAGCTTACCAAATGGCATTTAAAATTTAATAGAGCAAGCGAATCATGTTTTATTTTTATTATAATGACGGCATTGAATATTCAAATATAACGATGTTCTCTAGAGGTAAATTGAAGAATGACTTTGAGAAATCATATTTAAATAGTTTCGTGTAAATTTACAAAATAAACAATGAATTTAAAATAAATCAGATAACTTTTGTTCATGCTTTCATTTTGAGCTCATAAATATTCCTATATAAAATTATTTATCGTAAGCTTATGAATATTCCTATAAAAACAAATAAATTATAAATCTTATGGTGTGTGTGTATTTCCATTTACTCTTTACATAGAAACCAAGTTGATGAATATAAATATAGCAATGAGTTTTGTGAGCATTTTGATAGTTTGAGTCAATACATTCACATTTATGTCGGGTAAACATTCACCATTCCTACAGACGTGATCCATTCGCTATTTCTGCACACATAAATGTAGTGAAACCTGGCATATAGTCTTCAGTACTGAAGGTATGCATACCATTTTCTTTAATACATGTAAGCTACCTTTTGAGAGCCTTTAGACTGCATATTTGATTGCCTTGAGCTACTTATCACATTGAACTATAGGAAAAGTACAATACATAGAAGGTCAATCTATTGGTGTTATAGCTGATGGAGTTGACAAGAATGGAAAGCCTCATAAACTCAGGTTGTATTCAATTGCCAGCAGTGCTATTGGTGATTTTGGAGATTCAAAGACTGTGAGTTGTTTTACTTTGAATTCAAATTTGAATTTGAATAAACTAGCTTAAGTTATTGTTTGCTTATTACAAATAATGTGTTGTGCATGTATCAGTATGTGCCAAGAGGTTGGTTTACACCAATGATCAAGGAGAAATTGTAAAGGGGGCGTGCTCTAATTTCTTATGCGAGAAGACTTGGTTATACATTTATACATTAATGTTATAAATTAGAGTTTTATATAATTAAATCATTTGAACTTATATCAATTTACTGTTTGTACTATTTAGGTGACTTGAAGCCTGGGTCCGAAGTGAAAATCACAGGACCAGTTGGAAAAGAAATGCTAATGTCGAAATATCCAGATGCAACTGTCATCATGGTATTAAAAATTATCCCTTTTCTATCACAGCATTTGATTCAAAAATAAGTTTACTTTCATATTTATAAACTAATTCCATACTGCAACTTTATTCCAGCTCCTTTGTACTGTCTACATCTCATTAATTATTGCATGTATATTATCTACAATTTGTATTCACTGTCTTTACGTTCACACTATATCTGAAGTAGGGGGATATTCTTTTCTCTCGGCATATACAGTATTATAGAAGCAACAATATTGTAAATTTTTTGAAGACAATCCAAGGCCAACGTTCTAGCTGAGGCACTAGCTAAAAACTAAACATAAGCATAGTAGAACCACAAGTAAAAATCGACACAACTTTGAACTTGCCTTCTGCGGTTAAGCTTAATGCGAAATGTTGCTCGGACTACAACAAGGAACGTCAGAGTCTTCAAATGAGATTGATATTGCAAAAGATTTGATTCGTACTATTATTTTATATGGTGATTGGATGGGAATATTATTTATACTGTACTTGGAGATTTGTGTTATTGGTCATAACATTACTATTACTTAACCGAAAAGTGTAATCTACAATTTGGTTTTCAATATTTGTTTGTATCAATAACAAGTGCTACATATTATGCTTAATCCTATCTATAACAGTATAAATTATGACCTTCTAATGCTTCTTCCATACAAAATTGTCCTTTCAGTTAATTTCACTGAATCGTTTGAAGTTGTACTGCCAAACATGTTTTGAAGTGCAATCTAGAATTCGGTTTTCAATATTTGTTTGTATCAATAATAAGTGCTACATATTATGCTTTATCCCATCTATAACAGTATAAATTATGACCTTCTAATGCTTCTGCCATATAAAATTGCCCTTTCAGTTGATTTCAGTGAATCGTTTGAAGTTGTTCCGTCATACATATTTTTGGTAGTTCACGCTGACACCAAAAAAGTGTGATACCAAAGGTATTATAACTATTATTAAATATACATATACATACACATATCTATGTACATATGTATGTATGTGTCTCTGTGCGTGTGTCCGTGGGTGCGGCGTAGTGGAAAGGAGACTTGGGTTCTGATAAAAAGACCCAAGTTCGATTCCTACCATGCACTTCCCTATCCTATATAAATTTACCCGGGGGTATGGAGGCTTGGATCAGCGGACGGCTTTATTGTACCCTCCTCAGGAGTTCACTGGCCTGTCGGGTTTTCCTGGCTTTTCAAAAAAAATGTCTCTATATGTGTATTTCACTACTATGACTGTAGCGCACACAAAATTTTCCACTTCCTTCTTGGCACACGTCCAACGGACGTGCCACCATACTCGTAAGATATATTTAAAACATCTTCATAGCATTATGCAAGAATTTTCCAAAAGGTAAACAATGTTAGAAGTTTATATCAAAACAATAGGATATGCCCTTTTTTAAATAAAGTTCCTTAAATCCGATAGTTTATTAAACTCATTATTTTAAAATAAGTATAACCCTAGATTATTAAACTGAAACTAATATTATACTCAATTCTTACGTTAAATATCCAAATCAAAGTATGAAATTTCATTTCTTCGTTATTAATTTTACACGCATGTTTAAAATGAAAATTCAAGTCATGCGAAAACATTTATTATAGTGTAATACAAAAATTCAAATAGTGAATAAACCAATAAAGCAAATATTTCAAACCATAGTTCCAAAATAGAGATTCAAATTTATTGGCCAAGTATATTACTATAAATAAAACTTCGCGAGTCATTTTTTTTCATTTATATAATGGTATTCGCCCTTGAAGAGAAAAGAAATATTTCAATATATCTAAAAATTCAATTAAAACATTTAACCTTATTCACTTATTAAGAATATAAGATATATTTAAAACATCTTCATAGCATCATGCAAGAATTTTCCAAAAGGTAAACAATGTTAGAAGTTTATATCAAAACAATAGGATATGCCCTTTTTTAAATAAAGTTCCTTAAATCCGATAGTTTATTAAACTCATTATTTTAAAATAAGTATAACCCTAGATTATTAAACTGAAACTACTAGTATACTCAAATCTTACGTTAAGTATCCAAATCAAAGTATGAAATTTCATTTCTTCGTAATTAATTTTACACACTTGTTTAAAATGAATATTCAAATCATGCAAAAACATTTATTATGGTTTAATACAAAAATTCAAATAGTGAATAAACCTATAAAGTAAATATTTCAAGCCATAGTTCCAAAATAGAGATTCAAATTTATTGGCCAAGTATATTACTATAAATAAAACTTCGCGAGTCATTTTTTTTCATTTATATAATATCTTTAAATTATACATTCAAAGAGACTTATATAAATTTTACTTGAAATATTCATTTGAAAACTTCATTAGCAAATCAATCATTTTATTACTTTAATACCTTACGAAAAAAATTTCATCTTTAAAATTTATTGCTTCATTTATAAATACCACACAAAAAAATTAAATAATATCTTTATTAATATATGTAAACTATTTAAAAACAATTATTTACATCATCACTTATATTTAAAAAGAGTTATTGAAAACCTTTAAATCCATTATTTATAAATTTTATTGGTTTTTAATCTCAAAATACTTTTAAACATCATTAATAAAATAATAATTATTAACTTTAAATATGTTTTATTTTATTAATTACTTCTCACAATATTTACAACACTAATAATTTACTACTAAACCATGTTGTACATAAATAAACAATATTTTAAATATTTTAAAATATTTAGAAATGGAAAAAATAACCAAAATATCTTTTATATAATACTTTATCAAAATACTTTTATAACTCAATGTTTTAACAGGTTTATCTTTATTCTTGCAGACTCCGGTCATACGTTGATCAGGCGTAAGACTAGAAATCTCCAAATACTTAGTAGACCTGTTTCAACACCCAGTTGAAATACTTAAAAATAGGTATGAGAAGTATCATTCAAAATCTGATGTCAAATGATGATGCTACAATACCAGTGGCTCGTTGCTGATCCAGTGTTTGCGCAATGGACACAAAAATTTCCAGAAGATCCTTACACCTTTCGAATTCCAGAAAAATATCGTCGTCATTTCGTAAAAAAGGGACCATCGACCGCTTTTGTAGTGGTAACCGCTGATTTAATGATTTACGCGGTAGATGCACTTTCTTCCCGAAAGATCCATAAAAAACAAATCCTAAGACAAAAAAACGTCTCCATTGGGTAAACTAAAGAACCATCTACCCTAGAAAAAAAATCGAGTAACTCATGAGTTTAAGTTCGAACAACCATATCGGTTCGAATCCATTTCTGAATTCACCCAAGTATATTAGGGTTTATTAGTCAAATCCATTTCTTAATTCCCCAAGTCCATCTGGGTCGAAGCATATCATACCATACTTCTTCACGGATGGTGCTTCCTCATTCCTTTTACTCCAAAATAATAACGTACCATATATAGTACTCTTTCAAAATCATAACTTCAGCTATCACACTTATATAAATTCCATTATATATAAGATCTCATTTTCAGATAGAGTACTTTCCAAAGTCAACAGTCTCGAATATTTCAAATCATTCTTATATAAATTCCATTGTATATGAGATTTATCTCTTCAGATCGAATACCATCCCAAATCAATAGTCTTTCAAATCACCATATACTTATACGAAGTTCATCTTATATAAAAATCAAATTTTTCCAAAATCGATTTCATTTTATGAAGAGGCATATGGGATTGAACATCTTTTCTTTATAATGTTTTGAATTTAGAATAGTTTTGTATATGTAGAATAGTTTGTAAAATAGTTTTGCATATAAAATAGAATAAACTAGTTTGTATAAGAAAAATAAAAGAAAATAGTTTTGTAAAATGGTTTTAAATTAATAGTAGTTTTGCATAATAGAAAAATTCCAATTTAAATTACAAAGAATATCCAACCAATCAACTTTCAATTTCAATGTCAAAGTATATCAATAATATTAGAAATAAGATGTACATATGTCATCATTTCGCATAATCACATTCGATCGCTCGCTCGATCACACAAGTTCGCTTTTGAACTAGTATTGTTCATTCGACTTCCCTAACGCGGACTTCGATAAGGTTTCTTGACCCAAAACCATCATTCTCCTTGCATAGTCATACATTACGATCATAGAGAATTTTAGTATCAAATCAAAAATCCATATCAAATATTCATCATCAAGAATCAAATGAAAAATACTAATACGAAATGATATAATTCACCTCAAACTTGTCTACTCAAATCAAAAATCCATATCAAATATTCATCATCAAGAATCAAATGAAAAATGCTAATACGAAATGATATAACTCACCTCAAACTTGTGTACTCAAATGCAGATCAGATTAATTATGCGAATAAAACAATATACGCACAATTTACGTACTTATTCCAATTTGTTTCATTACCATTACATTTTGATTTAAATTCATTATTAATCTCATTGATTAACACAAATATCACTTCATATTTTAATATTTATTTCACGGAATTTCTCCATTTAATATAAAATATTAATATATTCATTCTCATGACGTTGCTTGTATTTCTCTTCATGTTTAAATTAAATTCAATTTCACGTGTAATATTTCTCATTTAGTACTACATTTATTGTAACGTCCATTTATTTCATAAACAATTTACAAGTCGTGACTTTATTTAAAATCATTTCACTTTTAATTCATATTCGTTTATCCAATTATTTTTCACTTACTTTTCAAATTTATTTATTCCACATTTCATAAATTTAATTAAGTTCATAACACTTTTTTTTGAATCTCATTTACAGCTTTTCCTTAAGCCAATTCATGCCAGATATATTTTGTGTGACTACCATTCTCACAAGCAACAACCGCCGAACAAAGCGGGTTATCCTAAATGGTCAGTTTTGGCAAGAATTTGATTGAGATATAAGGCGTATGCCACTTACATAAAGCATAAACTCTTACAAATTCTGTGGCACCCAATGTGCCAAACAAATATAAGTTTTGTTATTCTTCAGAAGGCCTTGGCAAATGGCACGTGTCCATCGAATCGATAATTATTTTCCATTTAGCCACCTGACTTAAAAGAAGAGTAATATTATTTAGAGAAAATATCAAGTTTCTTACAAAAGAACCTATGTTTTCAATAATATAACCCTATAATATATATTTTTATCAATCCAAGGTTGATAGAGTACAACACTCAGGTCCAGCAAAGATGGTCTTATATTTCACTGGTGCAACAGACATTCCCTACACATTTGGAGGACATGCTGTCACAGTGTAAGCCAACATATTATTAAACCACATAAATTATTTGGTTTCATCCCAATTGCTTTGTAAGTTAGTAATATTATGGTTTTAAATATTTCAGAGAGATTATGCATGCTATGTGGAAGCCACGGAAATTTAAGCTGATATACCTCATAGCAGCACTGTATGTGCTTACACTAACATTACCATCAGCCGCTTCTATGTATTGGGCATTCGGAGATTCATCCATCAAGTAAAGATTTTCCTCCGTTGTCCATTGTTTTAAACTTTTAACACATCTGCTAATTTATAGCAAGAATAACAAAAGAAACAATGAAATTATGCTGCCTTGACACAAAATTGTCGTATATTTAATGAAAATAATGCAGTTTATAACCTTCGGATTTGCGTGCACACCACTGTACTTTGTGTGGGAGAAAGCTATTGGCATGCATGAAATAAAGAGTGTGTTCAAACGAGCACTGGAAAGACTTCCAGTTATGATCCCTATTTGGTTTCTGGCAATCATATTCCCCTTCTTTGTCCCTATAAACTCGATAGTTGGATCTTTACTCGTCAGCTTCACAATTCATATTATCCCTGCTTTGGCTCATATAGTAACAAACATTCGCCCCAGCTGCTGCCAGAGAGGTATTTCTATATTTATCATAAACAATATTTGTTGGATTTATCCATGTATTGAACAAGTTACAAATACAGTAACGTAATTACATCTCGTAAATCATTTCATTTTAAACGGTTCACAAAATTTCGACAGCGCTTCCTTTATGTTTCATGTGTACAGGCAATCATGTACGACTCAGGAAACAAAAGAGAAGCGCTGCCGAAATTTGGGTGAATCATTTAAAATGAAATGATTTACGAGATTTGATTACGTTACTGTGTTTGTAATGAAAAGTAGGATGACCCGGCAATAAGGTGTTAATGATCGATTAATGTAAAACATTAAATTGTAAAATTATATTGAAAAATAAATTATCAATGTGGTTTTCATTCATATCGTATTTTTTAAATTATAGTAGGAGCGATGATGAATTATTTTATTGATCTAAGCTGTACGTATCAACAACGAAGAAAAATTAGAGACTCAATAAGTGAAAATCATTACGAAGTGAAAACTAATGTCGGCTTTTAGTTTACCATATCAAAAAATAGATACATGTTTGAACGGTTGCATGTTGTTTTGAAAAGAAGATATCAATCTTAGGAATTCTAAAATATGTAATCGGACTGATGTTGAAGAATCAGCAAAAGGAAATCATATGATGAGACTACACGCATAAAATAGTGTACAAAATACCAAAATATCAGTGGGAGTTACCGCCACGTCCGTTAGCTTGGATCAACGGGCACGAAAGGAGCGATCTCTCATATACACTGCTTTAGGTCAATACAGATACGTTTCAATAACTGAATACATCTAGCATAATACGTATCTCGTCTCGACGTAAGAAAATATGTATTATTTTAGACATACTCGGGTATTAAAATGTATCCGTGTTGATCAAAAGTAGTGTATATGGGAGATCGCTCTTTCCATACTCATTGATCCGAGTTATCAAACTGTAAACTCCCTCTGATATTTCTATCACTGGATTCGAGACGTTACAGATTGGTATCAAAGCAGAGGCAGCGAACAATATAGTATTTGCTTCCTTTGTTGTCCGCTAATGAATATATTCATAATAGTGTTGAAATGACAAAAGATGAAGGTGAGAAGAAGTAGACTGCCACGGTGATGGAACTTTGATTTCCACGAGTTCGGAGAAAGAATGAATGAAGTAACAGTGTTTTTCTTACATTACTCATAAAATATATACAAAACATGTTTGCTCTGGGTCCCTCTACTTTCTTAACAAGTCAAGTATGATACGTAAAAAAATATGGTATGCTAACTTGTTTATCACTTGGTCACTCTGATTGCTAAATAATGTTTGTCGCAAAAACAAAAATACACATTTACTTATTTTATTGTTTGAGAAAATAAGCATATGTAGAATTATTCAATAAAACAATATCGTCAAATGCTTCGTCATTTGTTTAGAAGTAGAATTTTGAATTAAAAGCTCATAACTTTTGTTCTGCAAATAAATTTCTACTCACAACGTTAGAGCAGTAGATGACAACCTTAAAAACTATATCACCTTTTTTTTCATTATAAGCCTTGCCTTGTGCAGCATATAAGCCTGGAGTGTCATACATGTTTTGCGTGTTATGTGCAACATTTGAGTGCATCATTTCATTTGTGACACGCCTTAGGTGCAAAAGCACAATCGCCGCATTGCACCTGTTGTGCGCCATGGTAGCCTTTCATAGCATTACTATTTTGTTTTCAAAAACGGTAAATGTAAACCACATTTTTTGTCCCTTTACCATTTGTACATCCCTTGTATGTTTGTTGTTGTTGACAAGAAAATAAAGTGGGAGAAGAAAAGGAAATTGTATTGATCAGTCCCCTTTATTATTTTTATTTTCACTGTTAGCAGAGAAACTTTGAACATCACTCCTGCTACATTAGAATTATTATATGACCCCTGATCAAGAATGTTATATAAATGGATATAGATAGGTAGATGATTATAGTTCGTATATTTTACCATTTTATGGAGAATAATACTTATTATATTATAGCTTTTTGGCAATTAAGAGAATATAGAAATGTAAAGAAAATACCAAAGAATTCTTTCATTATATATTGGACTCATGAACTATGTTACACCAAACTTTTGTGATGTTAGCTCTTGTTATGATGCTATTCCAAAATTTAGATATTGAGCTTTTGTTGTATCGCCAATTTTTATAAGATACAAGATCTTGTTATCAAACCGATAATTAACTAGATTTAACTTACTGCAAAGAAATGTAAAAATAATCATACACTAATTGAAGTTAATCCATTCTTATTGTTTTAACCCTTGTAAATCCAATTTTATAATGCAATTTTCATATGTAGAAAATTAGAATACAAAATCATCACCAATCATAAACTCAATCATATTTCCAAAGATGTCATTGTTTTAAAATATACCATTAAGATTTAGTTTTGAGGTTTTCATCTAACAATTATAAATTCATATCATACACGTATATATATGTATGTCTCTCTATATATACACTAGCGTTAGGGCATGAAATTCGCGCGTGAATTGTTTTTCTACAAACTATATATATTTAACATATTCAATAGAAAAAGATTTGCACAAATATTTTGTCATATTTTTACATCTAAATCATGTGTAGTTGATTTGAATTTTTATTTTAAGTTGTAATGCCTAATTTTTTGTTAATTTTAGTTTTTAGTTGTATTTTAACATCTAAATAAAGAACGAAGTTGTAAAAGATGTTTATTTATTAGATCCTATTTTTAAGTGATATTAAGATTTAGTAATATCTATAGAGCGACGGTCTGAATTTGTAAGAAAATGTTATTTCTTAAATCATATTTTTAAGTAATATTAAAGAGGCCTTTTTGATAGTTCACGCTAACAAAAAAATGTGACACCAAAGGTAATACAACTATTATTAAATATATAACTAAAGAAATGTATATACATTTGAAAAAAATCCATTTGGACATAAAATGTAGATACTAAATGGGGCACAAGAGATCTTGACCGAGAAGCCCATTCACCACATGTATGTACAGTGATAAGGAATAAAGGTGCAAGCACTGTGTGTTGGGTATGTATAAGGTTTTAATTGCAATAAATATAAACGTTGGTAGGTTCCCACCATAAAGTAGTAATACCAGACTACTAGTTAATTCAAGGTACAGTGCTGTACAAATAAGTTCGTCATGCTGATAGGGATTGGTATTCAAACCTTGCAGCTGACAATATTATTACGGCCACAGAGGAGAAGCCCATTCGCCACATGTATGTACAGTGATGAGGAATAAAGGTGCAAGCACTGTGTGTTGGGTATGTATAAGGTTTTAATTGCAATAAAGATAAACGTTGGTAGGTTCCCACCATAAAGCAGTAATACCAGACTACTAGTTAATTCAAAGTACAGTGCTATACAAATAAGTTCGTTATGCTGATAGGGATTGGTATTCAAACCTTGCAGCTGGAAATATTATTACAGCCACAGAGGAAAAGCCCATTCACCACATGTATGTACAGTGATGAGGAATAAAGGTGCAAGCACTGTGTGTTGGGTATGTATAAGGTTTTAATTGCAATAAATATAAACGTTGGTAGGTTCCCACCATAAAGCAGTAATACCAGACTACTAGTTAATTCAAAGTACAGTGCTATACAAATAAGTTCGTTATGCTGATAGGGATTGGTATTCAAACCTTGCAGCTGGCAATATTATTACAGCCACAGAGGAGAAGCTCATTCACTACATGTATGTACAGTGATGAGGAGTAAAGGTGCAAGCACTGTGTGGATTAAACATTAAAAGTTTAAAAAGTATGGGGTGAGAGAGGCTCGAACTCTCGACCTCAGGATTACTCAACATTTTAGCTATGAGACCTACGCGCTAGCCAACTGCGCCACCACCCCAGTTGTTTTCTAAGTACATAAGGAGGTATGTGAATGACAAATGAAATAACTGACTTGGTTGCCAACTTTTACCACCTCATGGTATAAGTATATATTTGGATAATTTTATTTGACATATCACAATTAGTTATCCATGTTGTTCAAATAGACAAGCAGGTTTTACAAATAAGTTAAAAATGTTGTGCCATGAATATTAAGTTTTTTTTTTATAATTCCTTTTTATCCACAACAATCTATGTTATAAATGTAATATTTTTGTACATTGCATACATGCTTTTTTTCATAATTACATCATCATATGTTTAATGGTAGTTCAAACGAAAATGTGCGATGTAAAATAATAAAAAATACATGGTTAGAATTCGACTTTAAGGTTTACAGCTAATGGTTGTACATCTGTACAAATTAAGAATCTTCGGTTAACAAATAAATTACTGCCAGAAAAATTAACCTAATGACATAACTGTAGGATCGATTTCACCCTAGAGGGGGGGTGAATAGGGTGATAGTGTAAATTATAAAAATTAATTGCGAAAGCTTATAAATTAATTTCAATTCAGATCACAGAATAGCAGCACAGATATCGCAGAATATAAATAACAGAATAAAACAGAACAACACAGAATTTACCCAGCTTCGGCAAAATCCTGCCTACGTGTTGCCCCCAAGGTTTCTACTAGAAATTAGATAGTCACTCGCTTACACACGTAAACTCGCTATACCCGCTATTGACTAATCTAACTCTACGCTCAAAACCCTGCCACAACTCAGCCACTGAGTTGCGAATTCTCAAGCTATGCCACGTAGCTTGTCCCCTAGTCACACGACTAGAAATTACAACGGTTTAAAAGGGAATTTTAAAATTAAAAACAAACATAAAAAGCAAATAGCCCTTAATTTAAATATAAACAAAAAGCCTTTTATATTATTCAAGCCGGCCCCTTTTCTTTGTTTTATGTGACCCGATCCACTTCTATTAGCTCAGTCTTCTTTAACTTTTGTGAGAAAATATGGCGGCTTTCTTCGTTCTTTCTTCCTGATTAAAAATTAGGGCTTTAGTAAAATCGAAGGCGTCGCTTGAATGTAGATCGACTACAGTAGCTACTTCTTTGTTTTGATTCGGTAATCGACCCTCTAGCTCGGTTTAGCTTTCGGCTGCCCCAATTTTTTGATCGAGTTCAACTCTTATGCTTCGGCATGTAATTTCCCTTTTTGCTTTTATAATTTTGGCTTACTTGAACTCGACGATTTTAGATTGCCGATGATGATGGTTTATATAGGGTTTGTAACCCTAGATTTGCGTTCGTTCATATATATATTTGAATTTATCTCAACCGATCGTTTATGCTTGGATGCTTGCGATTTTGATTGGCTTTTTCATATGCGTATAATTTTGTTACTTGCTTTCCACAGCTTGGTTGACACGGTTTTGATTATTGACTCGTTCAATATTGACTTCGGCCATTTTTCTTAGCTATCACGGTGAAACACTTGTTTTGTGAATTTCTCTGTACTATTGACTTTCGGTCTTTGCTTTGATTTATTTCATCTCTGGCCATCTTTTTCTGGTTGGTACTGGATGCATCACTTCAGTGTTGTATTGTTTTCACCTCTGGCCTTACTGCATTGTTTCGATGTCACTGATTTGTTTAGTCTCGGCATTGACTGGTTTGCTTGTGTTGGTTCATTGGTTTACTGGTGCATATATGTTGCTTGTGTATACTTGTGTGGTGGTGCACTTGCCTTGTGATTCTGTTCATTCCTAGTTGCCTTGAGTAGCAGTGCTTCATGTTGTATTCATTTTTGAGGCAGTTTGCATTAGAGTGTACTTCGAGTTATGTTGAACTCCGTTGTGATTTCAGATCCCTCTGTGTTGCTATATTTCTGATGCACTTTTATCACTGGTATTTGCAGCTTGTAACTGGTCATGTTTGTGCATTTCTTTGTTGGTTTAACCTGTACTTGTGGTTGCCTCTGGTTAATTGCCTGGTGGTCTTGTGGCAGTTAATGGTTGCTATGCACTTTTGTGCTTGCATTTTGATGCAGTCTTCATTAGCATGCTACTGATTGGTGTTTGCATACATTTCATGTAGTCTTCAGTTTGTACTTCTGGAGCTTGTATGATTTGAGTTGTAGCTTGATGGTTTTGTGGTTATAACTGGACATTTGAGTTTGTTGCATTTGTGCATTTGCCTTTGATTCATTGATGATTTTGGTCGTTGCATTTGCTGGGTACACTGTCTTGACCTGTTGTGCTTAGTTCATGTGTATGCTGTACACTAAACATTTCTTAGTTTGCATATCAACTTGTTGCATTGTGATTGGTTTGGATTGAAGTTGCAGGCTTGTGTACTATGTCTTTGAGCATTGCATTACTTCATTGTTCACTGTCCTGTTGTTTGCAACTGTGTTGCACTTGCACACTTTCATCATTGCTGCCTGGTCGACTTGACATTGTTGATCTTGGTGGCATATTTGCTTGTTGTTGTTTGGATCATTATGCAGTCTGCATTGAACTGTAGCTTGCAATGTGTTCATCCTTACTGACTTGATTCACTTCATGTTTGTCCTGTCTCACTTCTATGTATGGCTTGTTCTTGGTCTCTGTTACATGCTTGCTATTGCATGCTGTTTGCATTTACTTGGTGCATTCATGTTTACTTTCATGGAGTAGTCACTGTTTTGCATTTAGCTCGGTTGAGGCTGTGTCATGTTTGAACATAGCATTCATGTGTACTTTTGATTCGCACCTAAGTTGAATCCAGTTTTAAAACTCGGGTTTGACCTTGTGCTCGTGTCGTGATTTTCAATGTTATTGCACCTGAGTTGAACCCGGTTTTTCATTTGGGTTTGACCTGTGCTCACCTGTCCCTGTAAATCAATCAAGTGTATATATCGGCGTGCACGGCCTTGTGGCATATACAGTAATACACTGTGTATGTCACAAGTTGTTCGTGTATGATGAATTCAAATATAAATGATGACGAACAACCCAAATAACTGAGGCAAAAATTATTTTCAAAATTCACGTTTTATTTTATATCGCAAAAATATTTTATTTTCAATTTTACTGCGTTAGTAAATATTTTTGCAGATTGCTCAGATGCTGGATTCAAACTGGAATGAAGTTGAAGATAAAATACGAATTGAGTTAATGAGTGATATGTAGTGAGGTGAACTGTAAATATGAAATGTGATGTGTTGTAATCAAAGTTGTATATGTATAGTGAGAGCTTGAAATTATACTATTAAAAATGTAATAAATATTCATTTGAATAAAATATCTGTTTGAATTCAAATTCTGTGTTATTTATTTTATTCAACAAATATTTATTTAAACTGTGAAAAATAGAATAGTATATTAACAAATACATTTAAATGAATGTATATATGTTTATTATCATCAAACAAAAATCATATAAGCGCATATTCAACAATCTCCCCCTTTTGATGATAACAAACATATATTTAAGATTTTGAATATATTAAATGTATTTGATCATTGATATGCTCTAATTGCTCCCCCTATTTAAATACTTCCTCTCTACACAAAGCTCCCCCTACATATATGCATACAAATAAAAATATGCAAATGAGCCTAGATGCAAATAGAAAATTATTTGACCTTTGCTTGATTTTATTTGATAAAATCTTAACTTTTCTCTCCCCCTTTTGTTATCAGCAAAAGAATAATAGTGTTAGAGAAAAATAGAGATAAAGTAATGGATATCAATCCAACATTAAAACTCAATTGAATATAAATATTAAATTTCGATAAAAAATCAAACAAAAATCATAAATATTTTGTTAGGCGCATATTCCACTTTTAGAATGATGGAAATGATGTCATCATATAAAACCATACAGTTGTGTCTATTTGTGGTATATTTATATCAGGAATTTGAATAACTACTAACCATGCATAACCGTTAGGACTTTTAAATGAGATTAGTAGTATTCCAATTTTATTTTAAAAAAAATGAATTCAAGTGTCTCCTAACCACGCATAACCGTGAGGACTTTTAAATGGGATTAGAATCAACTTGTTTATATAAAAAAAAAATCAACTTTTGATATGCGTTCCATACATGCATAACCGTGAGGACTTTTAAATGAGCATGGAAGCACATAACAAATTCCAAGTAATTCACCCATGCATAACCGTGAGGACTTTTAAATGAGAGCGAATACTTTGGTATTTATTATTATTATTATTATTATTATTATTATTATTACTTCCTTTTTTTTAAATGTGAAAAATGAAAAACGAACGATTCCTGTTTAAAGTACCACATATCGACAAACTATATAGAATTTTGATGAGTGATGGTTGTTAGAAATATGATAGATATAGAGATGGTCATGGAATTTTTACCAACAAAAAGTTTTATAACTCTTGTTTAAATTTCTAAAGAAACTTATTAATTATACCGTCTCAAGTCATAATATTTGATTAATATTAACACTCATCACTTTTTCAATCACTATTTTTCTTTTCGATAATCATCTGGGAGTCAGATTAGTCAAAATGTCATTTAAAATCAAATTCAAAAAATAATTATGAAATTAATTTTTCAAAATGACTAATCTGAAAATATGGTCAAAATGATTTTCTCGAGGGGGTTTTATAAGAAAATTTTCTGCAATTTGAAAATTATTTAAAATGAAAAATATGCAGATATTTTCTTTTAAACATGATGCAGTTACTAAATATATCAACAAAAATCACGTTTCACTAGTAATTTTTCTATCAACTAGATTACAGTGTAATCTGCATCTGAATTTCTCTTTCACTCAAAAATTATCATCAATTGAATTTTATAGAGCAAAACATGAAGTGTGCACCAAAAATTTCAAATTCAATTTTAACAACAATTTAAATGACATTCTTTTGAATTTGAATTGAAGCCGTGTAAATAATCAGAAAACCGTGAATAAGGAGTTAGCCGTATTATAACCAAATGGATTATCCAACAAAACACTATTTTTAATCCAAACTGATATATATAAAGTAATTCAAAGAATCTAGAGATTATTATAGTGTTTTTGGCATAAGAATATACTTGGTCAACTATGTTGAATAAGTCAAAGTCAAAATCACCATCTTTTCATCATCTCAATATTGGCTGATTTTAATTCAGAATATGGTGCAGATTATCACATTTAATATATCGTTTAAATAAATATACTTTTACCTGTTTTTACCTTTACAATATTTTTCGTCGTTGTCCATTGTGATTCTGTCACCTTTATACAAGGCTAAGGAACTTTGTTTTGTCGCCCGTTGTGTTTCTGGAACAGCCAAAAATCCAGAGTATACTATTGTTGTTCCTTAGCCCGCCACCACACCTACACGGGAAAAGATTTATATGACCTATTTGTTTTTATAGGTCCATGGTTGTTAGTGGCAGAAAATTTTGAAAAATAATTTTGTGTAGACCCAAAACTATTTATAATTGTTCTCTTCGGCACCCATATTTTATATTTGTGCCTTTTGGAACCCAAATTGGTATAGTTTTCACATGTTTGGGTCTATACCAACAATTATTGTGATCGTGTCCAAATTTTCTACAAATTGTGCACAAAGAATTAACTTGATTAATATTGCTTTCAATAATTTTCGAATTATTATATCCAAGTCCTTGTCTAACCGTATTAACAGTTTGCTTTCCTAATAGCATATTTAACGATTTTTCACTTTTTGAAAATTTATCTAAAGTCGTTGACAATTGTTGGACTTGTGTTTTGAGAGATTCATTTTCGTTTAACAACTGTGTGCACTTTTTAATAGAATTCTCTCTCCTAGTATTTTCATTCTCCTTTAAAATCAGAATTTCATTTTCAAGTGATTTTATATTGATTTCTCATTTTTTAGTTTCTTCTTCGAATGTTGGACACTTCTCACACTTAGGGATTCTACGTTGATAGTTCTTAACTAATTGATCAAGTTGTTCATTGCATTCTATCAAAGTATCCTTTTGAGATTCAAGTGTCGCATATTTTTCCCTAAGTCGTTCATAACAGCCATTTATTTCATGAAAATAAATAAGTAATTCAGAGTGAGTAAGTTTTGATACCTCGCTTGGCTCGTCATCGTCGCTATCGGTTATATTTCCATGAAGGCACACATCAGCTTTCTCACTCTCAGTGCTGTCGCTTTTATTCCATGTGGCCGTAAAACATCTTCGTTTTGATTTCTTTTCTTGGTCGAGTTGAAATCGGGGATAATTGGGCTTGATATCACCGGGTTTGTTGCAAATGATCCCGTGTTGTTTCGAGTTATCCAGTGCTTTGATTATTCTGCTTTTTAATTTTTTATTTAGAGCTGGATTTCCATATTTGTGATTCCACCTTTTGAATTTCTTCATTATTAATGCCAGCACGGCTGCTCCATCTTCATCATCCTCATCACAACTGCAATTTACCAATCCTGTTAAGCACATCTCTTTAACTGAGTCAGTTGTGGAGGACTTCTCATTGTTGTTGACTTTTGCTCCATATATTGCATCGAAAGTATTCCAGATTTCCTGTGCATTTTGACAATGAGAAATGAAATTAAAATTATCATGATTAATATGAGAATATATTATATGCATAGCAAGAGCGTTAATCGAGATAATTTTCTTATCTGTTATATCACACCCATTTTCAATAATATCCCAACATTTAATATTAACAGATTTTAAATAAAATGCCATTTTCAATTTCCAATTCAAAAAATCTGTTCCATTGAAAATAAGAGGAATAATATTGGAACGACCCTCAAAATTATTATTAAAAGAAGCCATTTTAAAAATTCAAAATTTAAAAACAAAATACGATTTTTTTTTGAAACAAAAATTTTTAAAACAAAAATTGATTTTTGAAACACGAATTTTTAAAACAAAAAATTGGTTTTTGTAAAATCAAATTTTTAAAAAACAAAAACGGCTTTTGGTCCTAGCTCTGGTACCACTTGTAGGATCGATTTCACCCTAGAGGGGGGTGAATAGGTGATAGTGTAAATTATAAAAATTAATTGCGGAAGCTTATAAATTAATTTCAATTCAGATCACAGAATAGCAGCACAGATATCGCAGAATATAAATAACAGAATAAAACAGAACAACACAGAATTTACCCAGCTTCGGCAAAACCCTGCCTACGTGCTGCCTCCAAGGTTTCTACTAGAAATTAGATAGCCCCTCGCTTACACACGTAAACTCGCTATACCCGCTATTGACTAATCTAACTCTACGCTCAAAACCCTGCCACAACTCAGCCACTGAGTTGCGAATTCTCAAGCTATGCCACGTAGCTTGTCCCCTAGTCACACGACTAGAAATTACAACGGTTTAAAAGGGAATTTTAAAATTAAAAACAAACATAAAAAGAAAATAGCCCTTAATTTAAATATAAACAAAAAGACTTTTATATTATTCAAGCCGGCCCCTTTTCTTTGTTTTATGTGACCCGATCCACTTCTATTAGCTCAGTCTTCTTTAACTTTTGTGAGAAAATATGGCGGCTTTCTTCGTTCTTTCTTCCCGATTAAAAATTAGGGCTTTAGTAAAATCAAAGGCGCCGCTTGAATGTAGATCGACTACAGTAGCTACTTCTTTGTTTTGATTCGGTAATCGACCCTCTAGCTCTGTTTAGCTTTCGGCTGCCCCAATTTTTTGATCGAGTTCAACTCTGATGCTTCGGTATGTAATTTCCCTTTTTGCTTTTACAATTTTGGCTTACTCGAACTCGATGATTTTAGATTGCCGATGATGATGGTTTATATAGGGTTTGTAACCCTAGATTTGCGTTCGTTCAAATATATATTTGAATTTATCTCGGCCGATCGTTTATGCTTGGATGCTTGCGATTTTGATTGACTTTTTCATATGCGTATAATTTTGTTACTTGCTTCCCACGGCTTGGTTGACACGGTTTTGATTATTGACTCGTTCAATATTGACTTCGGCCATTTTTCTTAGCTATCATGGTGAAACACTTGTTTTGTGAATTTCTCTGTACTATTGACTTTCGGTCTTTGCTTTGATTTATTTCGTCTCTGGCCATCTTTTTCTGGTTGGTACTGGATGCATCACTTCAGTGTTGTATTGTTTTCACCTCTGGCCTTACTGCATTGTTTCGATGTCACTGATTTGTTTAGTCTCGGCATTGACTGGTTTCATGCTTGTGTTGGTTCATTGGTTTACTGGTGCATATATGTTGCTTGTGTATACTTGTGTGGTGGTGCACTTGCCTTGTGATTCTGTTCATTCCTAGTTGCCTTGAGTAGCAGTGCTTCATGTTGTATTCATTTTTGAGGCAGTTTGCATTAGAGTGTACTTCGAGTTATGTTGAACTCCATTGTGATTTCAGATCCCTCTGTGTTGCTATATTTTTGATGCACTCGTATCACTGGTATTTGCAGCTTGTAACTGGTCATGTTTGTGCATTTCTTTGTTGGTTTAACCTGTACTTGTGGTTGCCTCTGGTTAATTGCCTGGTGGTCTTGTGACAGTTAATGGTTGCTGTGCACTTTTGTGCTTGCATTTTGATGCAGTCTTCATTAGCATGCTACTGATTGGTGTTTGCATACATTTCATGTAGTCTTCAGTTTGTACTTCTGGAGCTTGTATGATTTGAGTTGTAGCTTGATGGTTTTGTGGTTATAACTGGACATTTGAGTTTGTTGCATTTGTGCATTTGCCTTTGATTCATTGATGATTTTGGTCGTTGCATTTGCTGGGTACATAGTCTTGACCTGTTGTGCTTAGTTCATGTGTATGCTGTACACTAAACATTTCTCAGTTTGCATATCAACTTGTTGCATTGTGATTGGTTTGGATTGAAGTTGCAGGCTTGTGTACTATGTCTTTTGAGCATTGCATTACTTCATTGTTCACTGTCCTGTTGTTTGCAACTGTGTTGCACTTGCACACTTTCATCATTGCTGCCTGGTCGACTTGACATTGTTGATCTTGGTGGCATATTTGCTTGTTGTTGTTTGGATCATTATGCAGTCTGCATTGAACTGTAGCTTGCAATGTGCATTCATCCTTGCTGACTTGATTCACCTCATGTTTGTCCTGTCTCACTTCCATGTATGGCTTGTTCTTGGTCTCTGTTACATGCTTGATGTTGCATGCTTGTTTGCATTTACTTGGTGCATTCATGTTTACTTTCATGGAGTAGTCACTGTTTTGCATTTAGCTCGGTTGAGGCTGTGTCATGTTTGAACATAGCATTCATGTGTATTTTGATTCACGCCTGAGTTGAATCCAGTTTTAAAACTCGGGTTTGACCTTGTGCTCGTGTCGTGATTTTCAATGTTATTGCACGTGAGTTGAACCCGGTTTTTCATTTGGGTTTGACCTGTGCTCACATGTCCCTGTAAATCAATCATGTGTATATATCGGTGTGCACGGCCTTGTGGCATATACAGTAATACACTATGTATGTCACAAGTTGTTCGTGTATGATGAATTCAAATATAAATGATGACGAACAACCCAAATAACTGAGGCAAAAATTATTTTCAAAATTCACGTTTTATTTTATATCGCAAAAATATTTTATTTTCAATTTTACTGCGTTAGTAAATATTTTTGCAGATTGCTCAGATGCTGGATTCAAACTGGAATGAAGTTGAAGATAAAATACGAATTGAGTGAATGAGTGATATGTAGTGAGGTGAACTGTAAATATGAAATGTGATGTGTTGTAATCAAAGTTGTATATGTATAGTGAGAGCTTGAAATTGTACTATTCAAAAAATGTAATAAATATTCATTTGAATAAAATATCTGTTTGAATTCAAATTCTGTGTAATTTCTTTTATTCAACAAATATTTATTTAAACTGTGAAAAATAGAATAGTATATTAACAAATACATTTAAATGAATGTATATATGTTTATTATCATCAAAAAAAAATCATATAAGCGCATATTCAACAGTAACTATAATTTCCACAAAACATAATAATCTTCTATTATGAACACGAGTTAAAGATCCGTTTCATGTTACATTATGCGTCAATGTTTTTGCCAAATACATGCAAATATGGTTTAATTTACAACTAAATGCATGGTTTTTGCCTAATATACACAAACACATATAAATATGGTGAAAATAGAAAATATGGTTTGATTTACACCAAAATGGTGATCTTAAATACAACGCTTTCAAGATTATGGTTGGACATTGGATTATGTTTAAGATTTTAATTCTCGTAAATATAACCATTGGTCGTTCCCACCATAAAGCAGTAATATCAGACTACTAGTTAACTCAAATAACAGTGATAAAAAGCAAACAACTTCATTATGATGATAGGGATTGGTATTCAAACCTTGCATTTGGTGATATTATTACAGCTGTAGAAGATGCCAGTTCGCCACATTAGCAACTGAAGCTCATCCACCATCACTTCTCTGCCAAATTAGCTAGCAATTTGCAGACGCGTGACATGGACTTTTTAAAATGTAATCCAATGGCATTCACAATCATGTTGGACTATATTTACAATGAAAATTTTCTAGTTTTCAGTTCTCCTTTTTGAGAGATAACTAGAACTTCAGTTCCAATTTTACTCTAAAACTTGAATAATGAATGAAATGATGCGATCTTCATCAATATATAGGTCAAACATTTTCCATTGAATTACCTTGTAGAAGTCTACAGCTATGAAGTTGGGGCCCATTCAGCAGATGCATGATGGCAAGTATTCACCATGTCCTCAGGAAGGGCAGAATTGTCTTTACAAGCAGTAACTAAATCAGGTCGTCGTGGTGTTCATTGAAGCCGATTGCGCGTGATCAAGACACAAACCATCTATCACTCCCCATTCCCATCTGCAAATTTTGATTACAAATATCATGTATTAAGAAAATAATACAAATCAATTTAGTATTATTACCTCCACACTATCCCATATAAAATGACATTTCGGGTTATTTTGCCCTAAAATATGTGATGTTTAGTGACTGATATTAATTTGAAACTATGTCAAAAGTAAATAAAATGGGCGGTTGTTGTTCTCATAAGAATTGGGTCGCTTAAAGATTATGCCCAAACTCAGAACAACTTTCCTTTATGGGACAGTATAGTGTCATATACTCATACCAGAGAAAATGAGTGAATATGCACATTTCTTAGTGTCATATACTCAAATATATTGTTTTCTTTACTGCTCTGAAATGTCCATATTGATTTACTAGCAAGTGACAACATTGTGTGATCAAAGAAACCTTGGTTGTTTTGAGATATAACAAATACGTAAATTTATGATGCTTTGAGTTACTTAAAGCATGAGCTTCATACCCAACACAAGTCATGTGAATTTAGACATAAAAACCTGTTTGAAGTTTTAAACAATTCCTAAAAATTGATCAAGGAATCAGAACAATTAATCGTGCATGGATTCTTTTCTTCCAAGCCAATCCTACATAAACGGATATGTATTAAATATTAATAATACACTCGTTTTACTATGCAGAATTGAAAGTCCATGTTTTTGCAATTTACACAAACCAGGAAATATTCAATTTGTAGTATGAAAATATAGCACTTGTTGCATAATTGCATGTCCAGTACAATGTGAGAACATTGGAGAGGTGTTAATACACTCATACATGATTATGATATCTAGAACTCTTCATGAATAATTGAGCTAAAATAAAATCAGGTCCTATAATTCATGATAAATTATTTAACTTGGTGATGAGCACTTTGAATTTTTAATGCATTACATAAGTATACTTTAAGCGGTCTTCATTATGACAACAATTAGTCAAAATATGCAATTTGCTAAGTTCACCAATACAATGTGCTTGTGTGATTTGCGACGTATTCTGCGTTCTTCCTACTTCAATTCCATGTAGAAATAAAGAATGTTAACACTGCTACTTATTATTATACTTTAATGTATCAGTCAAACTATAGTTAGTGAACAGTACTATTAGTACTGCTCCAATCCATTGTCTAAATGTGCACAACACTACTATTAGCAACTCGTATGTACGTATGTGTGTGCATGATATAAAAATAATGACTAAATGTACTTGGTAGTTGGTGCCTTACTATCGGGATAGAGATATAGTCAGTATACATGAGGTTCACTGACTTAATCCCTATCCGAGCATAAAATTCCATGTTTATCCCAGCAATTCTAGGAGAAAACTTACAAAGCAAACTAAGTAATACATGTAGGTGTTGCTAAAGTCCATTCACTAGATCTTTGTGTGTTTTTATGTATATATGTATATGTGTGTGTTTTACATAAAGAAGATAACTAAATGTACTAGGTAGTCGGTATCTTTCTATCGGCATAAAGATATAGTCGGTATATGTGGGGTCCACTGACTTGATCCTTGTCCGGGCATAAAATACAATGTTTTTCCCATTAATTATGAGAAAATAGTTACAAAACAAACCATTTAGGTATTGCTAAAGTTCATTCACTGGATATGTGTGTGTTCATGCGCGTGCAAAAGTGCGTGCGAGCGCTCCGTGGGGTATGTGTTTATGTATGTACGTGGAGATTTTATTTGAATGCATATTGAAGACATAAGATATCTTAACAATTAGATGTTCCCCTGATTTTCAACTCAGGGTCAACGACAAAAAATTTAATGGTCAACACTTATTGTGTCAAATTTTGCAGCCTGCGGGGACAACAATGTGCCATATGAGGCCAATGTTGATTTTTTTCACTACAAGCGAATCTCACAGAATGTGAAACCAAACCTTCACTACCTAAGATAAACTAACAACAATGTTTCTTTTCATTTTTCCAAGCGTGTAAATAATTTTTTAGTGCAACGTTGACCATATACAAAATATTGTCTTATTTGGGTGCGCCCATACGCTAGTACTAATAATGACTCCATGATAACAGTCAGCAGTATCCATCAGTACCAACCTTATTTGTACTGATTTGGGCATGATCTTAAACTAACCATCGGGAGCTCCAAACAAGCTAACATATTCATTACTCATTACACCAATAAATTTTGACAATCTTTTGCCATTCCCCTGAAATAAACATGTGATGGATCTATGGCTTATCTCTAGTAAGTCAATTAGATGATGGTGTAACCGTGCAACTTCCATCTTTATTATTAACAAGTTTTTTTTTCTAGTAATTATCTATCTTCAACTAGTTTAAGCCCAATAAGTGTGGAGATTCTAAACTACATAAGAGCTCCTATACTCTTATATGTGTTTTGGAAAAACAGTATTCGAAATTGTAATCTAAATTTCTTTTATTTCCCTTCCTTGTTCCGGTGTTTATTAATCGTCAACAAACCATTTTAGCTGTTTTTTCCCTTCTGTCAATTACTTTCATATATTTCCTTCTTATACTTTTTTCCTTTAATTTCAGTTTTCATAATTGTTACATCATTTGTATTATTTCTAATCTCTAGAAAATGAGAGGCTGGGAGCAATAAGAAAGATGTGATAATTATGAAAAATGGAATAATATGGATGAATTAAAAAACAATGGTATAAGGTAGGTGATAAAAGATAGAATTTACACAGGGAAACGACTAGCTAAAACGGTAGTTGACAATCAAACAAAAAGTAGAAATGAAGGGAACTAAAAAGGAAACAGAGATTACAATTTTGATTATTTATTTTCTGTATAAGAGTACTGGAGTGTTTCATAACTGCCTTTGCACAACATAGGAGCTTAAAGAAATATAAACCAAATACCAATATTACAGTGAAAAAACAACATGTTACTGACAGAATTCCAATCGCTGAATTTCCAGTTTAATTCGATTGTTATCATCCTAACTTGGAAGCATTCAACATTCTTACTAGTGACAACATGTATGTAGATAACTTGCCATGTGCATGTAGGCATAAATGTACCATGACAATTCCAATTGTTGTTTAGCCATCAAATGATATCTTATCAACTATACAAGTACAAAGTCCATGGAAGGCACTGATGGGTCTGGAGTGTTTGCCATGGAGATTTGATGTGTTTTCAGTGAAAAAAAGAAGGTGTTCGATAGAATTGGCAAAGAATTAAAGTTTGCTTCAAGAACAAGAATCAAGAATAGGAAATATAAATGCAAATGAATCAGAACAGAAACTAGTAAAGGATCAAAGATACTAACTGGAAGAATGAAGAAGCTTGCAACTGAATGATTAAAGATAGTAACTAACAGAAAATAAAATGTCACTAAAGCAGCTAAGTAATGGATAAAAGAAAAATAGAATAAAGTACAAACTGAAATGAAAATGAATGTAAACTGAAATGAAGAGCAGTAACTAAACTAAGGACAAAAGTAACAAAAATGATTATACAAAGTACCAAAGTGCAAGGCACAGGAAGAAGAATAACTGGAAGATGAAGAACAATACAGTAACAACAGAAAAAAGAATTTTTATTATTTTCAATTTCTTCATGCTCTTTACAACTGTTACACCCCTGCTTATATAGGTGCAGTTTATCAAAATGGACCCAAATTATACAACGATCTTCAATAATGGCCCAATTAACTCACAAATCAATTATACAACAATATTACGCAGAAATTCAATGCTATAAGTCCTGCAAACTTGCACACACATGCACAGCTTCAGGTCTTGTACTCTTGCACCCACATGCACAGCCAACCATTCTTTCCACATCACATTTTCATCTACTCAGTCTTTTACCACCTGTCTGCAGTCGATACTGATGAGGCTAGCTCCGATGAACCTGACTGGAGCTTGTCATCTTCTTCCTTTTCTGTCTTGGAGCAGCAGCCTCCTTTCTCCACAATCATGGCTACCAAGTTTTGGTTGTTACATCTCCATTCCCCGTAAAACAGACCTTGTCCTCAAGGTCAATTGACAACCCGATACTCTAACTTCTCGCACCTTCCAATGGAGCACCGCCTGGATCGAATATGAAAATAGTTTCTTCATTATAAGGCTTTCTGCAATACAAATGCCAGTCGAAATCATAACGAATATTGATAATCCCGTTTATGGTTGAATCTGAACCAAAAATGCATTCGTTTACAAACTTAGTTGCAAATTCCTTAGTAGCATTCTTATCCTCCTTCTTTGGTTTTGATCTATTTTCATCAGTTTTAATCTGTCTATCCACTTTCTCAAAATTAAATTGGCTTTCATTTGATTCATCAACAATTTCTAGAACACCATGCTTATCTTCTATTTCATTGCTTGTACTATGTTCTGTCTCGAATTTGGGCTTCTCATTCTCATCATTAAATTCAATAGCTGAAAGAATAGAAATTCTTGGCTCTGAACGATGAACTGTTGGCATACAAGCTAGATTGACAGTGGTATATGGGTTCGATAGCAGAGATTCTAGTTCATGATTAGCTGCAGTCTTGTTATCTTTGGATTTGCCAACACCCTCTTCTTCATTTCCAATCAAGTTTCCTATCTCAACAGCCCCGCCAAGTATATAAGCCTGGTTTTTACATTGATGCCCAATACGCATCTTTTCATTACAGCCGCAACTTAGGTCGTCTCTTCTCCTTTCCATCTCCTCAGGGTTGCTGACTGTTTCTTGAGGGTACAGAGGAAGATTCATGAAGCCTGGAGCATTTCTTGGTTGTGGGTTAACATTTCTTGGTTGAGAAGTAGGTGGGTAGTGATGAACACGAGATGGCTTTGCTGGTCTATTTTTAAATTGTTGCATCTTCTATGTTAAAGAAGTGAGAACATTGCAAGCTTCTTTGAAACTGGTGTGGAGTTCTTTGGTTGCATGCACTAGCATCCTCAAATCTTCTTGCTTCTGCCATTGTTGATCTACTTCTTGATCAAGGACGTTAAGGGTATTGACAGCAGCAGTTCTTGGGCTTGGGAAATAGTTTCTTGAATTACTAAAAAGAATGGGTTCTTGCTAATTTGGATTAAAGGTTATTGGAACTGGTTGATAGGGCGCTGGTTGAGAGAATGCTGGCATATGAAGGGTAGTGTATGGGTTTGGAAGATGAGAATCATGATAGTACATAGGTGGTGGAATAGCAGGTCTGGTTGAAGGAGTTTGGTTTCTTGGTAGTTGATGGGGTATAGGGATAATAGGAGTGGAAACATACTGATAATATGGGTGAGGTTCCGGTGGTGGTTGCGGTGGTACGTAATTGGGATTAATGGGTGCAGATGTATTATGCATCGAAGGTGGAGCAGCAACTGGAGGAGGAGGAGGTGGCATTGATGATGAGTTTTGCTCTCGAGGGTGTTGTCTTGACAAAGCATTCAAAACATTACCAAATCCCTCCATTTTCTGCATGAGACTATTCAAGAGAGCGTTATTTTTGTTGTTATACTCGAGTTGCCGCTGCCATTGATGATCAGAATCTTGATCTTGGATGATTTCTTGTACATGGTTTCCAGAATTTCCAGGATCGAACTGTGGATTTGAGTTGAAACTCAACTCTGTGACAAGCTCAGATACCAATTTGGAAGGCACTGATGGGTCTGGAGTGTTTGCCATGGAGATTTGATGTGTTTTCAGTGGAAAAAAAGAAGGTGTTCGATAGAATTGGCAAAGAATTAAAGTTTGCTTCAAGAACAGGAATCAAGAACAGGAAATATAAATGCAAATGAATCAGAACAAAAACTAGTAAAGGATCAAAGATACTAACTGGAAGAATGAAGAAGCTTGCAACTGAATGATTAAAGATAGTAACTAACAGAAAATAAAATGTCACTAAAGCAGCTAAGTAATGGATAAAAGAAAAATACAATAAAGTACAAACTGAAATGAAAATGAATGTAAACTGAAATGAAGAGCAGTAACTAAACTAAGGACAAAAGTAACAAAAATGATTATACAAAGTACCAAAGTGCAAGGCACAGGAAGAAGAATAACTGGAAGATGAAGAACAATATAGTAACAACAGAAAAAAGAATTTTTATTATTTTCAATTTCTTCACGCTCTTTATAACTATTACACCCCTGCTTATATAGGTGCAGTTTATCAAAATGGACCCAAATTATACAACGATCTTCAATAATGGCCCAATTAACTCACAAATCAATTATACAACAATATTACGCAGAAATTCAATGCTATAAGTCCTGCAAACTTGCACACACATGCACAGCTTCAGGTCTTGTACTCTTGCACCCACATGCACAGCCAACCATTCTTTCCACGTCACATTTTCATCTACTCAGTCTTTTACCACCTGTCTGCAGTCGATACTGATCAGGCTAGCTCTGATGAACCTGACTGGAGCTTGTCATCTTCTTCCTTTTCTGTCTTGGAGCAGCAGCCTCCTTTCTCCACAATCATGGCTACCAAGTTTTGGTTGTTACAGTCCATGTATAACTAGATATTGTAAGAAGCACTGCATAATGAGAAGTAACAGTAATAAACAACAGATTCAACGAGTTACGTTTCCAATACTGATCGGTACAAGAATTTAATTGAAAAATATAAAACTGAGAAAGAATTGAAGCCTTACGCATTTTGGTTTCAGAAGTTTAAATTAGGCTTCTTTGATGGGTGAACAAGATCTAATAGATTATTCGAATCATTATGCGACCTCATGAATTATATATTTCTATGACCGATTCCAAGAACTAAAATCTAGGGTTTTTGCAGGGAAGAAGAAAAGCGGGAGTTTCGTGTTCTGGATAACGGGCCGCACTATAAATTGGCCCTTGATCCCCTAGCCATAAATTGGTCCATGCTAGGAGAACTTGCTGAAATGATGGTTAGAAACTTAGATCCAAGGCAACACGCCACTTCTTGTCTTTTCCGTCTGTGTATTTAAAAAGAAAGAAAAAAATTAAAATTATAAATTTATCGCAGTATACCCCTTGAGTTCCACCTACCTACTTTTGTTTGAGGATAAATAGGTATTTAATTTAGTTTCTTTTGTCTTTAGTCTGAAACAATCATTGCTAACATGGATAACAAAACCCAAAAAGAAAACACCCTCTCCTTTTTACTTTTCTCCCCTACTACTTTATTATCCTCTCATTTCTTTCAATTCTTTCTGTCTTCTACCCTAGCCTTTTACATCTTAGTTATGAAAATAACTCGCCAAAACATCGTTCCAACCTATTTCCTTAACCAATGCCGCACCCAGTTGCTTACAATCCTAGATCGCCATCTCCTCAGTCACGTCGCCGCCTGAAAACTATCGAGCACAACTCCTTCGCATGCGCATTTAGTCGCACATTCTACTTGGCCACACATCGTCCACGTCGCCTGCTCAGTAAAGGCGTCTGTGCCTTCTTCCCATCAATCACATGCACAGCCATCCATTCATCGCTCAGCCATGGTCGCGGCTCCATACGTAGCTGATGGCTATGAACATGAGTGAAATTAATTAACACATGCACAACATAAATTAACATAGAAATTTTGCGATATAGAGATAGGAATGGAAAATCTCAAGTTTATATAATGAAACAATGATACTTTTGAAAGTAAAGACCTAAAGAAATGTGCACATTTGATATAGAGGAGTACTGGTAGCGCCATATGGATCAAATGTGTTACCAAAACTACTCAATATCATCGATGTACTTGGTTCCTTGTTCTCTGTTTGGACATCTGTAGTACTTACAAAGAACAGAACTTGTTCAAAAAAGAAACAAATTCCTTTAAATCATAATTTGTATATTTGTATGTGCATATCTCACTACACTTCTCATATATACGGAACATGTTCAAGGCATATCAATGACGAAGAACTAAAATTAGATGCATTACTGTACATATAATAATACAAATATGATAAAAATAAGTTTTCTAAGACAACCTAAATCAGTGGTGCCATCCAGAAATCCATCCGCAGTAGTTGAAGTGCTAAAACAACATCTTTCTGCATGATCTGATTTGCAATTTGATTCAAAATTCTTTGGACTGCCTACTGCATACATAGAAATTGCTGAAATTTCTTCAGTAGGAGATTGAAGTAAATTTGGAAGAGAAGAGTTGCTAGAGATGTGACTGATGCACTGACATATTCTTGATTGGTTGTCCTTAACAAAAAGAAAATCTACACCAACAACAGCATCCAGTTTAGAGAAGATTTTTGCAATGAACTTCTTCATACTGTTGCATCTAAGAAAATTAAAGCTCAGAACAAATGCTAACACATATTATAGATGGAAAGTATATACAAGGAGCCCAACGTCTTTATTGATTACTTTGTTACAACATTTACTTGTTATTACAAAAAATAGTTTTAAGTATCGGGTATTATATTCTGAACATTTCAACACTATGGCCCTAATCAACCCAATTGTCTAACAATACAAAATTAACATCACAACGAAGCTGGGAATAAAATCAAGGTTCATGCTTCATATAAGGGTATCATAAAGTATACACCAAAGAATGACCAATTACAGCATAAGCACTGTCGGATCCACGACCAGAAAATCTAGTCAGGTCATTAAATGAGATAAACGAACAATTAGTTAAAGCCAGGTCGCTGCCTAGCGCGTTCTCCATGGTCAACATTATTCTGGATGATAAGGTTGTTGTGTTTCAGATGCAAGTTTTTTGTTACCAGGCTTTGATTATATTTGTTGATTTGAGAAGATCTCCGAAATAGCTACTGGATCCGCCAATTTTTTTGCAATTCTGAAAAACAACTTACTCTAAATAAAAACATCAAATCTCAAACAACTAGTTCTTAAAAAAACAGCGGCTAGGGAGTTGGGACCAGCGGCTAAGGTGTAAGGGGAAGACGAAGCATCAATTTGAGCTCAACTAATGCCAAACGGCTCTGGAGAATTCAAAGGAACCGATCAGATTCATTGTAAAAGGCACCATTTATTCCTCAACAAACTATCACTCAAAAGTTCAGAGAAAAGAAAAAAAATAGAGTAGAAGAAGAACCTACAGCAAAGCGAAGAGATGAAAAAAAAATAGAGAGGAAGAAGAACCTACGCAAAGCAAATTGAAGTCGGCATTGTTGAAGTGGTTGTAGTCGGCATTCGATAATGGGAAGTGGATGAAGTGCCATTGATTTTAAGAAGTGGTTGAATCGACATTGATTTTGGGAGGAAGAGATTAACCTAGATTAAATTTTATGCGACTGAAATATGTCTGAAAAAGGATGGATAAGCGTGAGAAGAGAATGCACGTCTAAATTACAGAAGACTCCTCTTATTAATAAACTATTTACATTTTTACCAACTACGGTAACACTTATTTGTGTTGCAAAGTTTGTTCGGAAAAGTATTTATTTTCACCAACACTTTTTCGGTATCCTAACACTTTTTACCGTTAGGAGTTTGCAGCATTTATAAGTGTTAGCAATTAACAAATATAAACTGTTGCAAAATCACCGATTTGGTGTAGTGTTATGCAATCATTGGGTTATTAATTGATGGTTTCGGCCGATGCTCTTTGTTTTCGGCGCTTCAAACGTGGATCGAAAGTTAGGTTCGTCACAGAAGTTGCTAGCTTCCCGAACACAGCTACCATCGACGATCAAATCGAATTTAATTTGATGTTATAAATGATTGAGAAGGTGGAGGGGTGAGGTGGAATTTTCGGCCAGTGTGACATCCCCTATCTGGAGGCCCGAAGCTAAGCACAACAGATGCTTCGGTCATCTAGAATATTAACTTCCAGTGACCGAATACGGTAATGTTAATGGTATCCATAATATCATAAGCACATGAATATGAAAAAAAATCACATATTTTAAAAAGAAAAACATTTTTTTATTACATTTCCAAAACATGTTCCATATTCAAATTACATAATCCCATCGCTTTACCAAGTTCAGATAAAATATAGTTATTATATAAATACGCCAAGAGTGACATTTGATGATGCCCCTTGGTTGACCAAAGTACTATATATAGAACACATCAGAATTAATTCAAAATAAAACAACAACCCCTAATTAGCTATCCGTCAACGAATTGCTCGTCACCGGAAGCTTTATTCGCCAATCCTACTAAATCCTATAAACCTCAACCCTCATCCTACCCAAATCAATTTTGAGCACCCGAGAGTTTAAGGGGAAACCATAAACTTCAAGTTAGGCATAAAGCCGGGTGTGAATAATACTATACATCTTGGTTATCTAATATTTAAGTGAGACCATGCCGCTTATTGGAACGTGTTTCCCCTCACTAATATATTTTTTAAAACAAATCTTTTGCAAGTTATAATCCTGCAACCAACATTGGTTAAATCTGTAAAGTAATATCATGTATATGTACATATTTATCAAATGGACTATCTGTCCATACACTGTAGTTTTGTTTGCCTAACTACTAACCCTTGGCTGACTCAGGCCTACCAGAAAAACATAAAAAATCCAACATCTGTTAGATACTCCTCTTTTTGACGGTCTATCCTTACTTAGTTCTCCAGTACATGCTGGAATTTTGGATATATTTTAGCTAAGGGTTATTAGCTAAAATATAGGGTATGACCGCATACTAGTCTCGTCTGGTATTCTAATATCTGAGTCATTTTACTTGGGGTTATCTACTCATAAAATTTTCCTTGAAAATCTTTTCTTTCAAGTTGATTTAAACTTTAGATCATTCTTTAAACAAGGAAATTATTTATATATACTCTTTGTTTTGCTCAAATCACCTTGCCATGTTACTTGTTCTTTACACAAAACCTTGTTGATGAAAATGTTTAAACTTTCAAAAGTACCCCTTTCAAAACCTTTGAAAGCATCCCTTTCAATACAAGTAAAACCTTAGGTCGAAGGCCAAAACATACCTTTCGAAACCATTCATACTTATCTTTTCGAAAGCAGTGAAATACATCTCCTTCGAAAGCTTTAAAACCTTAGACATCCTATCTTTAAAACACTTAAATATTACCTTTCGAAACCATTAGAAAACCTTTCCTTTTAGACGTTTCGAAAACATTGGGGTACCACCCCTTAAAAATCTTTCTTTAAAAACTTTCGAAAGCATTAAAACATCAAGCCTTTCGAAAGCATTTGAGTTCAATTTATAACATGTGGAAACACCTTTCGAAACAATTAGAACTATCCCTTTCGAAACCATTTGGGTTCTACCTTTTATAGAGAAAAAGGGTCATTAAAACATTTAACTCAAAAGCAACCCTTTAAAAGCAAAAGCAGACGCATTTTCAATTTAAAAAAAAGCATGCTTCGATCCCTTCAAAACCTTTGGTTTCGACCTAGTACCTTCCCCTATATCCAATTCACTATGTACCAGGTATCTGATACCATGTGCATTAGTTTTGATAGAGTCTGAGGTGGAGGTAAGGATTCGGAACCCGGGTGCCGGAAGCATTGAAATAAAAGAAAGCATGTTGATTTAACTTTTCAGATTAATCCTTTGTACATAACTTGCCTTGTTTGTCAAATTATGATTAGTTTCAAATTTTCTTTTCTGAAAGTGCTGCCAATTTTCAGAAATAACAATTTGAATTATTTACAAAATACCGCTTCTCCTTTTTATAAATATATAAAACATTTAAGTCTCATACCTTAAATAATTTATATATCCATTGAAACACTTAGGAAAATTCTACAAAAATCCCAGAAAATCATTTTTAATATACTTTTAACATATATAAATTATAGACCCTAAGCCAATATAATTTGGCTGTATTTAATTTTTAACTCAGAGTAGCATTTTCTTCACCAGAAACTTCATATAAATCCATATTAAGAAAATTAGAAAAATTGAAACCCATTTCTAAGTTATTGTTTCTAATCTAAATTTAAGATGTCATACAATAGGGTTTCCATATCAAAACATGTCACAGAATTTGTGTGAATTAGCATAAATCATCAACAACATATAGATATATAACAAAACATGGCAAAACATTTGCAAATAATTTGGATTTCATCTGAAAACGGAAAACTATTATAAACTTGAGATGTAGTCATTATACACCTTAGTTTTGTGATTAAAGATGTGTGATTTGTTCTTGATTAAGTGATTTGATTCCCCCCCTTGAAATCCTAGCTTTTATCTCCTCTTGAGCTTGCTAATGGTGGCCGGCCTTAGCTTCTATTTTTGATTTGTGAACATGAAGTGAACATGAGTGTTGAGTCGTTAAAGGTTTAGGGTATAAGGATGTGCCTTGTTCCTATTTTGCTCTTGTATATTTTCAAACCTTTTATTCTTTTTTTATTCTTTAGTTCGCTTGTTTAACATGGCACGACTGCCCCTTATTTAATCACAAATCTCAATCTATTAATCATCTTACCTTATTTTATTTTATTTAACGAACTAAACATCCGAAATAATGTTACTAAAAATATGGAATGTTATAGCCAGCAATAGAGATGAAGAGGAGGTTCGAAATCCATAAAGAAAGTGAGGAGATACGAAGAAGAAAAATGTTGATCTGGATACTTATTTCTATCTTACATTTTCTCCTCCTTTTTAATTCAAATCCAACCTCTCCTTAACCATCATTATGGCCAGCCTACTCTTGCACATTTAATCGAAAATTCAAGCCCTATTATGTGCCTCTAAATCATTTTAAGCCTGAACAATATTCATAGCATTTAAATCTAATTTAAACGTGCACGGATATCATATATCAATAAGTATATTTATAACTGTTATAAATACACCGTTTAATATTTTTCAACGCATCACATTAAATTTTATAATTAAAATTTCATAAACATTTATTAATTTAATTAATCCATTACAATCATAGTTTTCATTTTACAGAAAATATTCATAATAATCATATAAAAACTATGTCTATTTTTCAATCAGCATGGAAAAACAGTTATTATTTCATAAATAATGTTCAATATGTTTTATGAAAACAATTTTGTAACTTGATGCAACTAATAAGTGTTATATGACATGCTCCCACTGTTTTTGCCATACCTTAATAGCGTATGAAATATAGACCTCCATTCAACCACTTAATATATGTTATTTATTCTATCTACAATAACCAATTTATAGTCGTGAGTTTTCTGATCAAATATTTGAACTCAAAGAAATAAATCTCATAGAAAATAATTTTCCATATGAAAATACATTTTAAAGTAGAAATCATATTTCTCATTCTAATGTTAAGTATCTATTATGATTTTAAGATTCTCGTTTCCTGTGTCTCTTCATGAAGCAGAAGTGACCATTCACTCTCTTCATCCTAGCTGTATCTTAAGTTACATCTACTCTCAAACATTCACTGCCCTTTTCAAATAGTCGAACCATTCAAAAGGAAATCCTTATTACAAGATCGTAACTAATTCTTTGCAAAAGTGAATGTGATCATCCTTAAAGTTTGAGGATATAAAATAAGTTACACTTTGCTTAATTTGAAAAAAACCAATATTTCAGCGATTGAATTCTTAGATCCATCCTGTAACTCTTATCTAGTGTCACATCCTTACCGTTTAAGGATCTTGTAATAAGATCATTATTGTATATACAATCTCACTATATGGTTTACTTATTTTGAATGAACTAATTTCATCGAGGTTTCATACATTACGAGTTGCGACCATTCACCATATAACATTTATATATGATTGAAAATGGATCAAATATTCATATCATTTTACCGCATTTAGAGTTCGAAACTCATTAAAGACAATACACATAAGTAGCCAAGTTACAAACATATTTAGTAGTTGTATAGTTAGACGGTTACATGGGTCAACTTGCAAAAATTTATTGGTAAGTTTATTGTACATTTCTATTTGTCAATCTTAATTTATTTCATTAGTATATTTTGATTAATAAATATTTTATGAATTGTATTAATTGCACAAATTTATCAAAGTATATTATTTTAGTTATACATAGATATTGCATGGAGGAAACACGAGTATTTTCTTTACCGCATGGAAGAAAATTTTCATGGTTTGATTATCATTGGTGTTTTCTCCATATTAATCATCTTTTTAGAAGAGACAAAAAAAAACTTTACAGCTAATAGACACGAGCCCTTGCAACCACCAATGGTTTGGTCAAGCGAAGACATATATGAAATTGTAAAGGACTTTCCAAAGATACATAAAACCAAAGAACAAATTGAAATTCAAGGTAAATCAACGATTCATAATTGGTGCAAACAAAGTATATTTTGGAAGTTGCCGTATTGGAAAAATCTACTACTTCGTCACAATATCGACGTGATGCACAATGAGAAAAACATGTTTGACAATGTTTTTTATACAATTTTGAATGTTAAGGGGAAGAAGAAGGATGATTTAAAATCAAGATGCGATATCAAAGCAATATGTAATCCCTCTGAGCTTCATATGAAACCAAATGACGAAAAAAAACTAAAAGCATGCTATGAGCTAGACAATAACCAGGTTAAAATACTTTTAAAATGGGTGGAAGGATTAAGATTTACTTACGGTATTTCTTTCGATATTCGTAGATGTGTCGACTGTAAGAACAACAAACTTAGTGGGATAAAAAGTCATGATTGTCATATTATAATGGAAAATTTGTTACCCGCTGCTTTTAAAGAACAGTTGCCCGTAAAATTTTGAAAGATGTAACATAATTTAGTTTGTTTTATGAGGAGCTTTGTTCTACTACGTTAAAAGTTGATCGTCTATGTAAACTTGAGGAAGAAATCCACATACTGAAAAAACATTTCCTCCAAGTTTATTTAATGTAATGGAGGATTTACCTGTTGATCCTCTATTAGAAGCACGTCTTCGAGGGTCTGTGCAATATGGATGGATGTATCCATTCGAGAGGTATTAATGCTTAGTACGTTAAATATTAGTTTAATTCATGTATAAATAAATTTTAGTATGAAATAATTCTTAATAGGTACTAAATCATCTAAAGAAAAAAGTGAGACAGAAAGCACAAGTTGAAGGTTTGATTTGCAAATCATATGTCGAAGAAGAAGCTTCGTTTTTTCTTTTATTATTTTAGTGATCATGTGAACTTATCATTTGAAAGTGCTATGTGTAACGACCCGATTTTTCGACGTCCGAAAATCGACATCAATACGTCCACTGTATCAAATGCTGAACAATCGAATGCCGGAAAACCGAACCGTTAGTATTATAGAAGAAGAAGATAGAAGAAGAAACAGAAACAATATCAGAATCTCACATTCGCAACGGAACAATATATAATAGATAAATGAATGATTTTTAAACAAAAGAACTATATCAGTTTCTACATTACATCATCAGAGTAATATACAACACAAAATATGACACTACGCATTTATGACAACTTGTCCATATGAAAAATGAACTTGCTGCAACCCATACGCCGCAGATACTACATAATATAAGTGATACGTCTCGCTATCCAGTTTGTCTCCTGATCTCCACAGCATACTTTCCTAACTTCGCTCCAGAACAACTGCTGACCTGACTCTAGGCTGCCTTGTGGAAAATTATAGACACCCAGAGTTTAAAAAAAGGAAAAATAAACTCCAAGTCAGCCATGGGACTGGTGTGAGATCTTAAAGAAGTTATTTGCACAAAAGAAAAGAAAAATAAATCCATTCATACTTTTGGAAAATGAAACTACAATAAGGCCTCCCGGCACGCCCACAATGCACTCTCACACTTGGGGAAGATTTCTCCTTATAACAGTCAAATATGCTTGATACGCAAAAATCCTTTTGATATTATTAGTGCATAGTGTGAAAAACATTTCGTAAGTATAATATAAATCTTAGCCAGCATACGTACCATTATATTATGCCTACTATAGCTACCATGTTAGATGGCAGGTTCTACAACTAGAACCATACAGGACTCGTATTGAGTGAATGGATTTCCAACAAATGGTCAAGGCTAAGGAACTTTCTTTCCGAAAGGGTACGCCTCTGGAGGGACCCCCGAGAACCTAACCGGATCTCTTCCAACACAAGGCCGGATTACCTCTGTAACTAGGTAACTAACTGTCACGAGTATGTCAGCCCCGATCTAGACCGACCTTTACCGAGGTGCCTCAACAACCAACAACCACATAAGTAAATAGTCAGGGCTCCATATCAGAATACCACTTTTTATCCATACAAGTTAAATATCTGGGCTCTATACTAGATACCACTTTTTATCCAGAAGGAAATGCACATACCGTGAGGGGCGCGACCCCCGTAACCTTGCTGCATCTTTTCCTGTTTCAACCACTTTCGAGGTGTGAGGTTCGACGAAGTCTCGTCCATAAAGCTACGCTCTTCACAAAAGCCATGCTTCGATCAACCAATGATCAACACTTAGCACGCCACATTACCAAATTGAAAATATATCACTAGTAACAATCAACTACATAACCGCTAAGCTCGTACATTTCAGAGAAGGGCGTTAAGCTAAGAGAATAAATTCTCCGCCACTAATAGAAATGTATTTGATAGAAACCAGCTTTATATCTCAAAGTGTAATGTCAAGCATACATCCAAACAAGTCCGTTCCGGGTTCGAACGGAACCGAAGGCACTTCGTCCAATTAAGGAAAGAAGTCCTTGTAAATCCGGATATCCCTTAATCACGTCCGGACTCCCCATCACATAGGGTGGTATAAATCTCTATACCGGAGCAACTCGGTGCGGAGACATTCAACAGGTAACCCTTTCATTTTCGAAAATACCCGGTCTTCAACCACCATCTTCAAATGCAATCTCATTTCGTCATATCATTATTCGGAATGGGTTTTATGACTCAATGTCCTCTCCCAGCTAATCCAAATAATGAGCGCTTATTTTAAAAACAAGTGGATACCTTTAGGTCTAAATTAAGTCACAATAAATTTTCGCTTTTGACCTTTTAAACAAAAGATCCATCATTAAGATTCGATGTGGTTTTTGGATAACCATTTGAAATCCGACCCCCGGTCGCATCGAAATTCAAATGTCGTTTAAAGGCCAATATTGATAGTCGGTTATTTAACTATCAAACAACATTCACAACAATCACCAGCTTTAAACAATTTTCCTTAAATTATTTGTTTCAAAATATCTTTGCAAGATATATTTTCACACTTCAACCCTTTGAAAACAATTTTCAAATCGCTTTCCTCTTGCGGAATAAATTTCCAAATATTGTTTATTTCCATTGAAAATTTGCCAAGTTTGGATACTTTAAACTAATTTAAATCACTTATCCAAATATATACTTGGAAACACTTAAAATAAAAACTATTTTAAAAACATTTATTTTAAAATATTAGTTATGAATTTTATACTAATATCCCATGTAAAACTTAAGCCCAACTAATTTTAAAAATAAAATTATTATATAGAGTATAATTATTTAAATAACCATAAGCCATCTTCTAAATCAAATATTAGTTAAATCTTTAAAATAATCACTTCTATAATTAACTTAATAAATATTTACTTCAAAACTTTAAAAACAATTTAAGAAAATAATTTCTCTAAAACATTATTTTAAAACCAACTTTAGAACTTTTAGTTTATATTTAAAAGCAAATTTGAAAACGTACTGGCTTTCCAGGGAAAAATAAGCTTTCCATTTCAAAATGGTCCATTTAAATCAATTTATAAATCCTTCTCGATTTATTTTAATTTATATTCCAAATTCGTAAATTTTCTTTCAACACTTTTAAAAATAAACCAAATTTATTTTTAAAACAAATTACTCGTTTCTTTATTAATTCTCATTGTGAATTTAAATTTCCAAATAGCCATTGATATATAAATTTCAAATCGATTTCCAAAATTTCCTTTCATACACTAAATCAATTTCCAAATCGATTTTCAAAAATTTACTCCATTTAAAAATTATTCCTTTATTTATCCAATTTTATTTCAAAACACATTAATCCAATATCCACACTATTATTTAGATTTTAAAATCCGGATTTTTGAAAAAAATTCTTCAACTTTTAAACAATACTACTCAAAATCCATTTATTTCCATTTATTAAAATCTTTTCCACATATTTGGAATTTATTCAATAGGATTTCAAAAATCAACCTTTATTCTTTTCAAATTCCTTCTTTTAAATTTATCCAAATCTTTAAAATAAATTTACTTAAAATTTTCTACTTCAATTTCCAAAAAAATCCAATTTAATATTTCTGGTATTTTAAAATACCAGAATATATTTGGCCAAACCATAGCCTTCAATAATTTCAATTATCAATATGGTCAATCACAGATTATCATTAATCATATCACAGCATATGAAATAAATTCAAACAATTTAAGGAATCCAGTTGGATCCCCCAACCCATTTCCCTGAATCCACAGATGTTAGCACAACAATTAAATACCAATCCCGCTTCAAGGCGGGATATCGCGGTATAAAGGGTCATCCGCTATTATGCGGGGCGCATAGGTCTCATCCGCTATATAATGCGGGAAATCAACCACTCCAATATATATATATATATAATATCACATCAATTCAAGCAATCAATCAATATTTTAAATTTTGACTATTTTAAATAACTGTATCAGATGTGAGTGAGAAGATCTTACCTTTGCTTTTATTCTGCAATCCATTTCCCTTCCAACTTGTTTTCATGATTTTTGATCTTGTATAAACAATTATATAATTTTCATTAATAATCGAACTAATCAAATAATTAAATTTCCATTTGGTAATTTTAATTAACCAATGATTTTATTTTAAACTAATACTTTTAATTTTAAAATAATTCCTTTTAATAAATTTATTTAACCAAAAATTAAATTCAAAACTAAATTTCCTTTAATAAATTATTTTTAGTAACTAGATAAATTAAATAAGTTAAGAAAACAAATAGTTCACTAAAACCATTATTTTTAAAATAAACTAGCAAATTAAAATATGTAAATGTATATTTATTTTTATTTTTTGAAATTTAATATTTATAAGAAATGATCTATTAAAATCAAATCTAATCTTTATATTATTTTCCTATGTTTTTCCAAAGTTCTATATATATACAAAAATTTTGTTCAAACTACATACATACATACATAGATATGTATATGTATATGTATATGTATATATATATGTGTGTGGGTGTGTACTTCAATTTGAAACCAAAATTTCTTTATACCTTTTACTGTAATCTATTTTTTCTATACAAATGAATATATATAAAAATTAAATAAAAAGATAAAGATACCTTTATCATCGTTCCAGGAAAACCACACAGCAACCAACTCGTATCGCCACATTCCGATCTGCAGCCCCCCGCACGAGATTCGCTACTTCGAACGCTGTCCCTACCCTACACATGCATCGCACGGTCCATGAGTACACGATCCACCCATGCTCGTGAATCGAGCATCACCTTGCAACGTCGTCGAACCCTAGAACGGTGATCGTGCCTTCAATTCGTCGATCCTGCTCCGCCCAACCAAATCGCGACCAGTCGCCACACATCTACTCGACCTCGAACACATGCCAGTGCCGTGCTCTGACGTCGCCACATAGTCACCGATAACCCTCGTGCCTAAAATCGCGACGGCCATGCGAGTCGACCCATCTCCTTTTTGTCGACATCGATTCCACGCTCTCAGATTGTCGCGCGATCAACATCGCGATCCATCTTTTTTTCTTTTTTCTTTTTTTTTATGATTTAGATTCAATAGGACGAGAGAGCGGCCATGAAATTTCTTTGTGAAGTTGTTCATTTAATTTTCGAACGAGAAAGGGAGTTCTCGTTTCTTTTTTTTAATAAATATGAGGCTACGATTTTTTTTAAAATAGGAAGAAAACGCGTGTAAAAATTTAACAGAGAAAGGCAAACACGTGTTGTTAAAGAGGATACGTGCTTGATTTTTTTTTTGTGTATATAGATATTTAATTCAAATTCAAATTGAAATCGTTCGCAATTCAAAACTTCGATCTTCAATCAAGATGTGCCGCTAGGTGTTCAAAATGTTAAACCCCTATTTCGAATGCACTGGAAAAGGTTTCGAGTCCAAATTTGATTATATGGAGAAGATAGCTTTTTAGACCCAGCAATTAAATTAAATTTCGATATAATTTTCAACACATTTTCAATCCGTACGGTCACACGACAACCCCAAATGCTACGAAAATTGAAATCTATAATAATACAATATTACGAATCCAATGGAACTGGTTTCGTCGAAATCCGAAGCTGTGTCTCGGAAGGCTATTTTTAAATTCAATTTAAACAATAAAATTTCAAACTGAACAAAGCAGTTTTAAATTCAACTTTTAAAAGTTCTATTATCTCCAGTATTGTCATTATGAATTTCCTAAGTCTTTAAAATATTTTTAACAAGCCTGGAACATCCAGATTCAAAAAATTTCTCAATTTTATTAAATTCAATAATTTAATTGTCAAATAAACAATGATATTTGAAATTCAAGTTAAAGTCACTTTCAAATATTTAAATTCAATCAAATATTCTAATTTCAAATGTCAAAAATTTTGGGTTTTCACATTCTTCCCCACTTAAAAGAATTTCGTCCTCGAAATTACTAGTTAAGAAGAATGATCCTTAACCAGTTTATCATTTTCCCAAAACCAAATAGTTTCAACTTTCCAAAATAATTTTTATTAAAGATACTATCATTGTTACTAAGTTTCCAAACTCAACCGTAAGTTCCAAACAATATTATTTTCTCAACAATTCAAATCTTAATTTAAATTCAAATTTTAAATTATCTAAATTTTTCTCAAAATTTTTCTTACTCCCTAAATTTTCGAAAAATTTCGCATGCGTCTCCCTTGCGCGACTAGCTCTTTACGACTATAAAATGCCACCACGGGCCTCAAGATTTCAAATGAAAACAAAATGCCAAGTGGCTAGACCAGAAAATCATCAAATTTCATATAGAAATTTAGATACATACATTTTGTTGAGCAATTCAAATATATCTTCGAAATCAAAAATCTAATTTCCTTTCGCTTTTAAAATATCTGTATATCCTACTAGCAATAATGTCCAATTACAACATTCAAAATCATTCTATACATTCCTTTTTTACAAAAGTGTCAATATTCATTCAAGCCTGTACGATGTCTGTATATCATCCGTATGCAATACCAAATTCGATCGCTCACTCGATTACAAAATTTCACTTCCGAACTAGTATCGTCCACCCGACTTCCTAGTGCGGACTCAGATCTGGTTTCTTGATCAGAAACTGTCATTCTCCTTGCATAGCCGTAAACTATGATAGAGAATTTCAAGAATCAATCAAAAATCCATATACAGGGTTCACCGTCGAAAATCGAGTGAAAAATCCCAACTCGAATCGATATAACTATCTCGAATTCTGGATCGAATCGCTATGCGAATAAAATAATATACGTACATCCCACGTATTTATTTCAATTGATTTTTAGTTATATCAATTCTCTTTTATTCACATTTGAGTTCCAACTCCATATAAATTTAATTTTTCTTTAAATTCTGAATATTGAAAATCAACTGACTTCCATTCATAACTCATTTATAACATTACTTACATTAGTTCCATCCACTAATGCGTTTTCAATCAAATTCAATTCCAAACTTGTGCAACCTACAATTTTAAATAAAGCACTTCATGCCCAAATTTAATTTCAAATAAAAGTTTATTTCCAAACTCTTACTTCTTATAGTTCCTTCGAACAAATTCTACCATTTTACCCTTTGAATTGATTCCAATATTCAATTTCAATTTATTTGCTTATCCATTTAAATCAATTAGTTTATTTACTAATTTTGATTTCAATACTTTGTTTTATTTAGTACACTTGACTAATTTCCATTTACTTACAAATTCAAAATGAATTTCAACATTCAGTTTCAGTTTCATTTACTTGCAATTGTAAATTCATTTATCAGTTCATAAATTTATTTTCCACCTTAATAAATTTTGTTTCAATCTATCTAGTCTACTAGACTTACTTCTCAATTTTATTCAAATTAATCCAAGTTAAATTTAGTTTCAATTCAAATTTCAAACTTCTATAAATTTTCTAACTTATTTAGATTTCAAGCAAGTTTCCAAATTCAATAAGTTATCAAACTCTTATGATTCCATAAACATTTCCAATTTACTTTCTGAGTTTTAATCAATTTTTCAATATTTCAAAATTACCGTTGAAATCAACTATATCCAAAATCCTTTGCATTTCTAAAATCAAACTCAACTTTTGCAAACAATTCCAATTTAAAACAATTTGGTAGCAATTTCTCTTCTGGAAACTCAAAAATGAACACCGATGATGTTGCGATCATCATCAGAATTATTTTCCAGCGACCGAAAAGAGTTTAGTGTTTTGCTCCTTTAAAACATTTCCAAATATTTTTAAATCCCAAATCTCATCATATTTCAAATCCAATTCAAAAATATTTCTCATTATTCCTTCAAAATCTTTGAAAATCATTTCCAAACTCAAAAGGAATTAAATTTCTCAAAATTTCAAATCCCAAATCTTTTCAATCCATTTTCAAAAATTGCTTTGGAATTTCTACTTTATTTCCATTTATAAACCACATTTATAATTTACATTTCGAAATTCATTTCATTATCGGAATTATTTCCTTAACCTTTAGTTATGATTTCAATTCATATTTCATATTTTTTCATAACAATGATAATAGTTTAATATTATCACTTCCTAACAACCAAGCAAGCATATACACATACTATAATTTATGAGAAATTATTTCTTTTATATACAAAAATAATTTGGGCAAAATTATTTCATTTATCCTATTTTGAAACAATACTGTGTCGTTTTATCTTGTTCAAGAGTTTAGAAATTCCTATCGATACAGTTGGCCAGACTGCACCGACCAGAATCTATATACACTCAACCGATAAGTCAAAACAATATAAAAACAATTTTTTTATATTCACTAACAAATACGCGCTCATATCTATTAATACACTCAAACTCATTCTAGAGTAGTACTGACTCTATCTCAAAGATTAATCCCCGCCAGAGCCAAGGTTCTCGCTTAACCAATTGCTCTGATACTACTCTGTAACGACCCGATTTTTCGACACCCGAAAATCGACATCAGTACGTCCACTGTATTAAATGCGGAACAATCAAATGCCGAAAAACCGAACCATTAAGAAGAAGAAGATAGTAGAAGAAACAGAAACAATATCAGAATCTCACATTCGCAGCGGAACAATATATAATCGATAAATGAATAATCTTTAAACAAAAGAACTATACCAGTTTTTAAATTGCATCATCAGAGTCATATACAATACACAACACGACACTAGGCATTTATGACAACTTATCCATATGAAAACTGAACTTGCTGCAACCCATACGCAGCAGATACTACATAATATAAGTGACACATCTCGCCATCCAGTTTGTCTACTGATCTCCGCAGCATACTTTCCTGACTTCGCTCCGGAACAACTGATAACCTAACTCTAGGCTGTCCGTGTTGAAAATTATGGACACTCAGAGTTTAGAAAAAGGAACAATAAACTTCAAGTTAGTCATGGGACTGGTGTGAGATCTTAAAACAGTTATTTGCACAAAAGAAAAGGAAAAGAAATCCGTTCGTGCTTTTGGAAAATGAAACTCCCATAAGGCCTCCCGGCACACACACAATGCAATCGCACACGTAGGGAAGATTTTTCCTTATAGCAGTCAAATATGCTTGATAAGCGAAAATCCTTTTGATATTATTATTAGTGTATAGTGTGGTAAACATTTCGAAATATAATATAAATCTTAACCAGCATACGTACCATTATAGTATGCCTATTATAGCTACCATGTTAGATGGCAAGTTCTAAAACTAAAACCGTACAGGGCTCGTATTGAGTGAATGGATTTCTAACAAATGGTCAAGGCAAAAGAACTTCCTTTCCGAAAGGGTACGCCTCTGGAGGGACGCCCCGAGAACCTAACCGGATCTATACCAACACAAGACTGGGTTGCCTTTGTATCTAGGTAACTAATTGTCACGAGTATGCCAACCCCCGGTCTAGAACGACCTTTACCGAGCCGCCTCAACAACCAACAACCATATAAGTAAATAATCAGGGCTCCATACCAGAATACCATTTTTTATCCATGCGAATAAATATACGGGCGTCATACCAGATACCACTTTTTATGCAGAAGGAAATGCACATACCCTGAGGGGCGCGACCCCCATAACCTTGCTGCATCTTTTCATGTTTCAACCATTTCCGAGGTGTGAGGCTCGACGAAGTCTCGTCCACAAAGCTACGCTCTTCACAAAAGCCATGCTTCGATCAACCAATGATCAACACTTAGCAATCCACATTACCAAATTGGGAATATACCACTAGTAACAATCAACTACATAACCTCTGAGCTCGTACGTCTCGGAGAAGGGTGTTAAGCAAAGAGAATAAATTCTCCGCCACCAACAGAGATGTATTTGATAAAAACCAACTTTATATCTCAAAGTGTAGTGTCAAACATACAACCATACAAGTCCATTTCAGGTTCGAACGGAACCAAAGGCACTTCGTCCAATTAAGGAAAGAAGTCCTTGCAAATTCGGATATCCCTTAATCACGTCTGAACTCCCCATCACATATGGTGATATAAATCTCTATACCGGAGCAACCCGGTGCAGAGACATTCAATAGGTAATCATTTCATTTTCAAAATTACCCGATCTTCAACCACTGTCTTCAAATGCAATCCTATTTCGTCATATCATTATTCGAAATGGGTTTTATGACTCAATGTCCTCTCCCAGCTAATCCGTAATGAACGCTTATTTTAAAAACAAGTGGATACATTCAGATCTAAATTAAGTCACAACAAATTTTCACTTTTGACCTTTTAAACAAAAGATACATCATTAAGATTCGACGTGGTTTTCGAATAACCATTTGGAATCCGACCCCCGGTTGCATCGAAATTCAAATGTCGTTTAAAGGCCAATATCTATAGTCGTTTATTTGACTATCAAAACAACATTCACAACAATCACCAGATCTAAATAATTTTCCCCAAGTTATTTATTTCAAAATATCTTCATAAGGTATATTTTCACACTTCAACCTTTTGAAAACAATTTTCAAATCACTTTCCTCTCGCGGAATAAATTTTCAAATATTGTTTATTTCCACTGAAAAGTTGCCAAGTTTGAATACTTTAATTTAGATCACTTATCCAAATATATACTTGGAAGCACTTAAAATGAAAACTATTTTAAAAACATTTATTTTAAAATATTAGTTATGAATTTTATACTAAAATCCCATGTAAAACTTAATCCCAACTAATTCTAAAAATAAAATTACTAGATAGATTATAATTATTTAAATAACCATCTTCTAAATCAAATACTAGTTAAATCTTTACAATAGTCACTTCTATAATTAACTTAATAAATATTTACTTTAAAATTTTAAAAACAACTTAAGAAAATAGTTTCCTCAAAAACGTTCTCTTTAAAACCAACTTTAGAATTTATATTTAAAAGCTACTTTGAAAACATACTCGGCTTTCCTGGGAAAAATACGCTTTCCATTTCAAAATGGTCCATTTAAATCAATTAATAAATCCTTCTCGATTTATTTCAATTTATATCCCAAATTCTTAAATTTTCTTTCCACGCTTTCAAAAATAAACCAATATTTATTTTTAAAACAAATTACCCATTCCTTTATAAATTCCCATTGTGAATTTAACTTTTCAAATATCCACTAATATACAAAATTTACTTTCATACACTAAATCAATTTCCAAAAATTTACTCTATTTAAAAATTATTCCTTTATTTATCCGAATTTATTTCAAAACCCATTAATCTAATATTCACATATTTATTTAGATTTTAAAATTCAAAATTTTAAAATAAATTCCTCAACTTATAAACAATACTACCCAAAATCCATTTATTTCCATTTACTAAAATCTTTTCCCCATATTTGGAACTTATTCAATAGGATTTCAAAAATCAACCTTTACCCTTTTCAAATTCCTTCTTTTAAATTTATCCAATCCTCTAAAATAAATTTACTTAAAATTTTCTACTTTAGTTTCCAAAAAAAAAATCCAATATTATATTTCTCGTATTTTAAAATAGCAGAATATATTTGGCCAAACCATAGCCTTCATTAATTTCAATTATCAATATAATCAATCACAGATTATCAATAATCATATCACAGCATATGAAATAAATTCAAACAATTTGAGGAATCCAGTTGGATCCCTCCAACCTATTTCACTACATCCACAGATGTTAGCACAACAATTAACTACCAATCTTGCTTCAAGGCGGAATATCCAGGTATAAAGGGTCATCCAATATTATGCGGGGCGCATATGGTCTCTTCCGCTATATAATACAGGAAATCAATCAATCCAATATTTATATATACTACTATATATATAATATGACATCAATTCAAGCAATCAATCAATATTTTAAATTTTAACTATTTAAAATAACTGTATTAGATGTGACTGAGAAGATCTCACATTTGCTTTTATTTTGCAATCCACTTCCCTTCCAGCTTGTTTTCACGATTTTTGACCTTTTATAAACAATTATATGATTTTTATTAATATTTCGAACTAATCAAATAATTAAATTTCCATTTGACAATTTTAATTAACCGGTGATTTTATTTTAAACTAATACTTTTAATTATAAACCAATTCCTTTTAATAAATTTATTTAACTAAAAATTAAATTCAAAACAAAATTTCCTTTAATAAATTATTTTTAGTAACTAGATAAATTAAATAGGTTAATAAAACAAATAGCTCACTAAAACCATTAATTTTTAAAATAAACTAGCAAATTAATATATGTAAATGTATATTTATTTTTATTTTTTGAAATTTAATATTTATAAGAAATAATTAATTAAAATCAAATCTAATCTATATACCATTTTCCTATGTTTTTCCATATTCAATATATATACAAAATTTCTGTTCAAACTATATACATACATACATACATACATACATATATATATATATATATATATATAAACAAACATACATACATACATACATGCATAAACATATATATATGTATGTACGTACGTACGTACGTATGTATGTATGTATGTATGTGTACCTCAATTTGAAACCAGAATTTCTTTATGCCTTTTACTGTAATTTAATTTTTTTTCTATACAAATGAATATACATAAATTAAATAAAAAGATAAAGATACATTTATCATCGTTCCAGGAAAACCACACAGCAACCAACTCATATCGCCACATTCTGATCTGCAGCCTCCCTCATGAGAATGGCTACTTCGAACGCCGACCCCACCCTATGCATGCATCGCACGCTCCACGAGTACGCGATCCACCCACGTTCGCGAATCAAGCATCACCTTGCAACATCGACGAACCCTAAAACGGTGATCGCGCCTTCAATTCGTCGATCTGGCTCCGCCCAATCAAATCACGACCAGTCGCCACGTAGTTGCCGATAACCCTCGTGCCCAATCGCGACGGCCCTGCGAATCAATCCATCTCCTTTCTGTCGACAGCGTAGCCGACTTTGATTCCACTCTCAGATTGTCGCGCGATCAACATCGCGATACCCTTTTTCTTTTTCTTTTTCTTTTTCTTTTTCTTTTTTTATGATTTAGATTCAATAGGACGAGAGAGCAGCCGTGAAATTTCTTTGTGAAGCTGTTGATTTTATTTTTGAACGAGAAAGGGGGTTCTCGTTCTTTTTTTTATATAAATATATGACTAAGATTTTTCTTAAAATAGGAAGAAAACGAATGTAAAAATTTAATAGAGAAAGGTAAACACGTGTTGCTGAAGAGGATAAGTGCTTGATTTTTTTTCTTTTTGTGAATACATACAATTGTACATATATATAATTCAAACAAATTCAAACTTAAATCGTTTGCAATTCAAAACATCGATTTTCAGTCGAGGCGTGTCGCTAGGCGTTCATAATGTTAAACCCTTATTTCAAACGCACTGGAAAAGGTTTTGAGTCCAAATTTGATCATACAGAGAAGATAGCTATTTGGACCCAGCTATTAAATTAAATTTCGATATAATTTTCAGCATGTTTTCAATCTGTGCGGTCACATGACAACCCCAAATACTACGAAAATTGAAATCTGATAATAATACAGTATTACAGATCCAATGGAACTCGTTTCGTCGAAATCTGAGACTGTGTCTTGGAAGGCTATTTTTAAATTCAATTTAAACGATAAAATTTCAAACTGAACAAAACAGTTTTAATTCAACTTTTAAAGTTCTATTATCTCCAGTATTGTCAATATGAATTTTCTAAGCCTTTAAAATATTTTTAACAAGCCTGGAACATCCATATTTAAATTTTTTCCCGATTTTCAATTATTAAATTCAACAATTTAATTGCCAAATAAACGGTGATATTTGAATTTCAAGTTAAACTAACATTCAAATATTTAAATTCAATCAAATATTCTAATTTCAAATGTCAAAAATTCTGGGTCGCACACATAGACACGGCTGCTGGCTGAGGCAGCACGGGATGAGTTGACAGTTGATGAGGAGAACGCTATTTTCGAGTCTGTCATGGATCCACCATCCCGCAGCAGGCGATATTGATTTGCGAACCAAGCGGTAATTTTCAGAAAATAAACTAAATTCATATATTGCATATTTTTCAATTAAAGTTATTTAAATTATGTTTATGATGTTGGAGGCAATATAACAATTTATTTTTATTCGCAGGCTAGGACATCGCAGAAGGCGTATAAATTAACTCAAGACAAAGAAGTAATTGCAGAGCTACGAGCCCAGATCGCCGAGCTAAGCTCAAATAGAGCAGTTGAACCAGCGCTTGGCGGAGTATATGGAGCAGCATGGAAGGTTTCCTTCGTAGGGTGGCTCTGCTGGGATGATGATTGATGTTAGATATGTTCTGTTATGTTTTTTTGTCTATATATATATGCTTCGAGTCGGTGATATATTTTGATGGATTGTGTATTATTTTTATGTGCATTTGGATGTTGATTTTTTTGAATTATGTTGAATTTGCATATGAATTTTTTGAATGAAATATTATATATGGTTATTTATATGATTAGTGGTTTATATGTGCTCGAAAAAAGGAGCTGTTATGTGCACTGATGGATGTGTAGTGGCTGGAATGCGGCAGACTCAAATTCAGGAGAGAAAACATCCAGAATTCCGACGGCTACTAACGGCTACCGATGGCTTATAGGTCATTACCTTGCAACGGCTACCGACGTCGCTCTACGGCAAATTCCGACTGTTTCTGACAGCCTCGAACGACTATTTGGTCATATAGTTTGCCATTTGGCCAACGTGGCTATCGAAAACGGTCACTGATTACCGTTTGAGGCCGTCGAAAATTTGTCGTTGTTGCCATCGGAAGTCGTTACGAAATGAGATTCGTATACCAACGGCTCTTTTTACGGTTTTCGACGGCCGTCTACGGCTAGTTGCCATCAAAAATCACTGTTGTTCTTGTAGTATAATTGGCTTGTTAACCAGACTGATCAAAAATCTTGTAGAAAAGCTCCTGAAAAGGTTCCATTCTTTTCTCGTAGCACACGCAACCTGCACTAATGGAGCAGTACTAACTGCTTTTTTTGCAAGTATTTTCCCCACATCATATTTAATGTGGATATTACAAATCCACGTGAACACTAATCAGTGCACTCAAGACTTAAGAGGCAACAAGAAATAGTAACAGACCAAGAAGAACACAAGACTTAAGAGGCACTAGATATAGCCATTTACCTACGAGAGAGTCAGTATATGATGTAAATTAAAATTCTCCAAAAAAAATTGTGGCCATAATAATGATTCCAAGTTTAACATTTCTACCTAGAGCATCATTCAAATAATTAGTTTCATTATTTTCAAATTCAAATAGTAACATCAAATAAGATATGGTACAATAATTGGGCAAGATTCAACCACTTTGGAACAGACTACTGAACAAAAAGGAATGTCTATTAAGGCTTGTAAAACAAGCCATACAAAAACAACACATTCCTGCAACTAAATGGTTAGGTAGGATAGTGTTCTCTGCATGATTCTAACTTGTGCGACAGTGATTCCACTATAAAGCTTTATTTATACGTCGCAAGAAAAACACAGTAAAAGCTGCATAAATACCTAGTCTTCACCTCAAATCAATCATCAATGTCGAAGCCTTTTAAGAAGCAAAATCTCATGCTTTATCATGGCTCATGATAGGGAGGTGACCAAGTTAGGAGCAATATCTTCGTTATTGAGGTATTGACCGTTACAGTAACGTTACAAGCATAGTAATTTCGAGTACAAAACTCAATCTAAAAGCCAAAATATGAAATAATAGAAGACATCATTTGCAACATCCCACTCAACTATATACGTATAAATAAGAAAACTATATGCACAAAAATAAAATATTCAAACAAATTAATCACATTTTCAAATCGATGCCATCAAAACATGTTACAACATCCAAAAAACATTCAAATGCCAAAGTATACTCACTATCGTCGTTGAGTCATATTTATATTAGAAGGTATAAACATCATTATTTACATGTATAATAAGACCTACCGCAACTTCATCGCCTTCTTGTAAACATCCAAGTTCATTTCGTCAATCATGTACTTTTGTCTACTCATGCAAGTAACTAAGAGTACAATTAGGGAAAAATTCGGATCAAGACAAACATACTGATGTGTCATTCCACCACAACATTAAGTACGAGGATAAATAATTGCATAGTTAAAATACTGGAGATCGAACCGACTGGTATTGAAGAATCGGCAAAAGGAAATCACATGATGAGACTACACATATAAAATAGTGGAGGTCCGAACCGACCGATGTTGAAGAATCAGCAAAAGGAAATCATATGATGAGACTACACGCATAAAATAGTGTACAAAATACCAAAATATCAATGGGAGTTGCCGTCCGATAGCTTGGATCAACGGGCACGAAAGGAACGATCTCTCATATACACTACTTTGGGTCAATACGGATACGTTTCAATAACTGAATACATCTGACATAATACGTATCTCGTCTCGACGTAAGAAAATATGTATTATTTTAGACATGTTCAGGTATTAAAATGTATCTGTGTTGATCAAAACTAGTGTATATGGGAGATCCCACTTTCCATACTCATTGATCGGAGTTATCAAACTGTAAACTCCCTCTGATATTTCATCACTGGAGTCGTGACGTTACAGATTGGTATCAAAGCAGAGGCAGTGAGCAATATGGTAGTCGCTTCCTTTGCTATCGGCCAATGAATATATTCATAATAGTGTTGAAGTGACAAAAGATGAAGGTGAGAAGAAGCAGACTGCCACGGTGATGGAACTTTGATTTCCACGAGTTCGGAGAAAGAATGAATGAAGTAACAGTGTTTTCTTACATTACTCATAAAATATAAACAAAACATGTTCGCTCTGGGTCCCTCTACTTTCTTAACAAGTCAAGTACGCTACGTAAAAAAATATGGCATGCTAACTTGTTTATCACTTGGTCACTCCGATTGCTGAATAATGTTTATCACAAAAACAAAAATACACATTTACTTATTTTATTGTTTGAGAAAATAAGCATATGTAGAATTATTCAATAAAACAATATCGTCAAATGCTTCGTTTGTTTAGAAGTTGAATTTTGAATTAAAAGCTCATAACTTTTGTTCCGCAGATAAACTTCTACTCACAACCTTATAGTAGTAGATGACAACCTTAAAAACTATATCACCTTTTTTTCATTATAAGCCCTGCCTTGTGCGGCATATAAGCCTTAAGTGTCATACGTGTTTTGCATGTTATGTGCAACATTTGAGTGCATCATTTCATTTGTGACACGCCTTAGGTGCAAAAGCACAATCGCCGCATTGCACCTATTGTGCGTCATGGCAGCCTTTCATAGCATTACTATTTTGTTTTGGAAAACGACAAATGTATACCACATTCTTTGTCCCTTTACCATTTGTGCATCCCTTGTATGTTTGCTGTCGTTGACAAGAAAATAAAGTGAGAGAAGAAAAGGAAATTGTATTCATCAGTCCCCTTTATTATTTTTATTTTCACTGTTAGCAGAGAAACCTTGAACATCATTCCTGCTACATTAGAATTATTATATGACTCCTGATCAAGAATGTTATATAAATGGATATAGATAGGTAGATGATTATAGTTCACATATTTTACCATTTTATGGAGAATAATACTTATTATATTATAGCTTTTTGACAATTAAGAGAATATAGAAATGTAAAGAAAATACCACGGAATTCTTTCATTATATATTAGACTCATGAACTATGTTACACCAAACTTTTGTGATGCCAGCTCTTGTTATGATGCTATTCCAAAATTTAGATATTGAACTTTTGTTGTATCACCAATTTTATAAGATACAAGATCCTGTTATCAAACCGATAATTAACTAGATTTAACTTATTGCAAAGAAATGTAAAAATAATCATATACTAATTGAAGTCAATCCATTCTTATTGTTTTAACCCTTGTAAATCCAGTTTTATAAATGCAATTTTCATATGTAGAAAATTAGAATACAAAATCATCACCAAATCATAAACTCAATCATATTTCCAAAGATGTCATTGTTTTAAAACATACCATTAAGATTGAATTTTGAGGTTTTCATCTAACAATTATAAATTCATATCATACACGTATACGTGTGTGTGTCCCTCTATATATACGCTAGCGTTATGGCACGAAATTCGCGCGTGAATTGTTTTTCTTCAAACTATATATATTTAACATATTCAAAAGAAAAAGATTTGCACAAATATTTTGCCACATTTTTACATCAAAATCATGCGTGGTTGGTTTGAATTTTTATTTTTAAGCTATAACACCTAATTTTTTGTTAATTTCAATTTTTACTTGTATTATTAATTAAATAAAGGACGAACTTGTAAAAGATCTTTATTTATTAGATTATATTTTTAAGTGATATTAGGATTTAGTAATATCTATAGAGCGACGATCTGAATTTGTAAGAAAAGGTTATTTGTTAAAACATATTCGTAAGTAATATTAAAGAGGTCTTTTTCATAGTTCACGCTAACACAAAAAAAATGTGACACCAAAGATAATACAACTATTATTAAATATATAACCAAAGAAATGTATATACATATGGGAAAATCCATTTGGACATAAAATGTAGATACAAAATGAGACACAAGAGATCTCCACCATTAGATCCTCCTTTGAATTTCACCTCTCATATATGACAAAAGGATCCAATGATCAATAATTATTGTTTCTAATTTTGTGCTTTATTTTGTGTTTTAATAGCCGGTCTTTATATATATCTATGTGTGTGTTGGGTATGTATAAGGTTTTAATTGCAATAAATATAAATGTTGGTAGGTACCCACCATAAAGCAGTAATACCATACTACTAGTTAATTCAAAGTAAAGTGCTATACAAATAAGTTCGTTATGCTGATAGGGATTGGCATTCAAACCTTGCAGCTGGCAATATTATTACAGCCACAGACGAGAAGCCCATTCACCACACGTATGTATAGTGATGAGGAATAAAGGTGCAAGCACTATGTGGATTAAACATTAAAATTTCAAAAAGTATGGGGTGAGAGAGGCTCGAACTCTCGACCTCAGGATTACTCAACATTTTAGCTATGAGACCTACGCGCTAGCCAACTGCGCCACCACCCCACTTATTTTCTAAGTACACAAGGAGACATATGAATGACAAATGAAATAACTAATTTGGTTGCCAACTTTTACCATATCATGGTATAAGTATATGTTTGGATAATTTTATTTGACATATCACAATTAGTTATCCATGTTGTTCAAATAGGCAAGCAGGTTTTACAAATAAGTTAAAAATGTTGTGCCATGAATATTAAGTTTTTTTTATAATTCCTTTTTATCCACAACAATCTAATGTTATAAATGTAATATTTTTGCACAAAATTTGTGGCGTACGTGTGTGTTTTTTTAATAATTGCATCATCATATGATAGTTCAAAAGAAAATGTGCGATGTAAAATGATCAAAAATAGATGGTTAGAATTTGACTTTAAGGTTTACAGCTAATGGTTGTAAATCTATACAAATTAAGAATCTTCGATTAACAAATAAATTACTGCCAGTAAAATTAACCCAACGATGTAACTATGATTTCCACAAAACATAATAATCTTCGATTATGAACACGAGTTAAAGATCTGTTTCATGTTACATTATGCATCAATGTTTTTGCCAAATACATGCAAATATGGTTTAATTTACAACTAAAGCATGGTTTTTGCCTAATATACACAAACACGTATAAATATGGTGAAAATAGAAAATATGGTTTGATTTACACCAAAATGGTGATCTTAAATACATCGCTTTCAAGATTATGGTTGGACATTGGATTATGTTTAAGATTTTAATTCCCGTAAATATAACCATTGGTCGGTTCCCACCATAAAGCAGTAATATCAGACTACTAGTTAACTCAAATAACAGTGATATAAAGCAAACAACTTCATTATGACGATAGGTATTGGTATTCAAACCTTGCATTTGGCTATATTATTACAGCTGTAGAAGATGCCAGTTCGCCACATTAGCAACTGAAGCTCATCCACCATCACTCCTCTGCCAAATTAGCTAGCAATTTGCAGACGCATGACATTTCCCAAAATTCTAACACTTTATTTAAAATTTTTAGAAATGCTTTTATATTCACATCATAATTAATAAAATAGCTCTTTATAAAAATACTTCTTATAAGTCGATGTCTCCACCAATCCATCCTTGTTCTCATAGAAATTCGGTCATACGTTGATCAGGCGTAAGACTGAAAATCTACAAGTGCTTGGCAGACCCGTTTTCAAAATCCAGTGAAAATACTTGGGAAACAATTTTATTGAAAATATAGAAAATAGTTTTTGAAAATAGAGGAAATATCTTTGGTGAGAATGCTCTGGAAATCATCACCCCCATCCATGGTCGCAGTTACATCCAGGGTTACGTTGCCATCGCAGCAAAAGTCCATGCAACTGCAGGCTCTCCGCGGCCTCTCGATTACGCCATGGAACCCACAACAGATCACAGTTACATCCCAGGGCTACGTTGCCATCACAGCAAAAGTCCATGTAACTGCAGGCTCTTTGCGGCCTCTGATTTTCGCTGTCGAAATGAAACTTCTCCACTCCTACATACTACCGATATAAAATCAAACGCAGACTGTTGGCTCTCAGCGGCACACACGACTTCGCTATGTTACCATAGGTCGCAGTCTACCGATATAAAATCAAACGCAGACTGTTGGCTCTCAGCGGCACACACGACTTTAGCTATGGTATACTTTACTCATAATCCCCAGGAACTAGTTTTGTCAGGACTCCTCACAGGATCAACTTTAGAACCCCCTTTTGGGGCTCAAGGCAGCACTACCCGGTGGTACTCCTGAGAAGTTCATTTCAAGGGAGCGCCTTTTTCCCTAGAGCCATCATCAAAACACTTTATACTATACATATATAGTATCTTTCAAATCATACACTTAGTATGATATCATACAAAGCTCCTTTACACAAAATCGATTATCCCAAAATCGATAATTCTCAAGCTAGGCTTTTCAAACTTCAATATTGATTTTACCCAAAAATCAAAAGCCCTTCCAAATTCAAAGGTTCCCAAAACTTTTTCCCAAAATCCTCATGAGATCCTTTATATATATATGCTCAGATATATAAAAAATTTAAAACATTGGATCATTTCAAACTTGTATAAAACTCCTTTTATACTTCAAACACCTTCAAATATCCTTTTCTCCCAGCAATAAATTTAACAAGGGGAGCTTAATCTTATATATACCAAAGATATATAACTCTGTTTATTCAAAATCAAATATTCAAATTTGATTACTCTTCCCAATATCAATTTTATTCCAAATCCGTACAATGTACACTTATCATCCGTACGCTATACCAATCTGATCGCCCGCTCGATCATACAATTTCACTTCCGAACTAGTATCGTCCACCCGACTTCCTAGTGCGGACACAGATCTGGTTTCTTGATCAGAAACCGTCATTCTTCTTGCATAGCCATAACTATGATAGAGAATATCCAGAACCAATCAACAATCCATATCCAGGTTCGCCGTCGAAAATCGAGTGAAATATCCCAACTTAGATCGATAAACTATCTCGAAATTCTGTGCTCGAATCTGGATCAAACCACTATGCGAATAGAATAATATACATACATCCTACGTATTTAACTTCATTGATTATTAACCAAATCAATTTCTCTTTCCATTCACATTCACTTAAATTTTCATTCACTTATTGACAATTACCTTAATCCCCAATTGGATTATCACTTCAATCCTTATCTCGATTGGGTATTTAATTAATAACAGTTTGAACCCCGACCAGTTTATATTTAGGAAATAGCTTGAAAGTTTTAAAAATAGATAAGTAGTTGAAAAATAATTATTAGTTTGCAAAATAGCTATAAAATAGTTAACTAATTATAAAATAGTTGAAAATAGTTAAATAGTTTCAGAAATTTTAAATAATTGCAAGATAGTTGTAAAATAGAAATTAGTTTGTGAAATAGTTAAAAAATAGTATTTAGTTTAGAAAAAAGTTGAAAAATGGTTAAATAGCTCTAAAAATAATTGTAAAACAAGCATAAAATAATTTGGCTTTAAGAAAAAAAAAGTTTGTATATATTTAATAGCTTAGAAAAATAAGTTTATATCAAAACAATTTATATTGAAAATAGTTAAGAGTCAACTGTTCACTTCCCCAACAATTCAACTTAAATTTCCACTTTCATTTAATTGACTCAATTCTAACTTGAATAACTTCAATTTCTATTGAAATTTATTTAAACCCAATTCAAGTTGAATCAATTTAATTTCAAATTATTCCAATCCATTTGAATTATTATCAATTGAACCCATTTCAAATTCAAATCATTTCAATATAATCCCATTCAATTTCCCATTTAAATAATCAAGCTTATACATCTTCAATCACCAATCCTATTAATTCAAACCAAATTCAATTTTGAAGTAATTCAATTTCAATCTTGAATTCAAACTATCTCGAATTATATAAATTCGAGTTAAATTCCCAAAGGTTGGTTTAACTTTTTAAACCAAATTAACTTTTATTTAAAGTTTTTAAACAATTTAGTTTCTGAGTCCAATTCTCAAAATTCCCTTTTAAATTATCTTAACTTATGTATTTCATGGTTCAATACAATTTTATTTTAAAATTTTAATTTATTATTAAGTTTTATCTTTCAGTTTGAAGCCGGTTCTTAAACAATTTTAATTTACAAACTCAATTATATAAATTTTTAGTTTAGCATGATTCCATATTCTTAATTTCAAATTAAATTTTGACTTCCCATTTGTCTTAATAATGAATATATCACCACACTTCATTTCTCATTCATTTAAACAAATCCGATTCGCAATTTAAGGATTTTTCATAACAATAGGATGATATTATCCAATTTATTTTAGAACGTCCATCCATTTCCAATTTCTAAATCTCAAATCCGTTTTGAGATCATACAAATTCCCAATTCAAATCAACCATTTAACTTTCCAAGTTAAATTCCAATTTCATCTTGAAATTTCCAATTCAGCTTGCTTTTTCTACATTTATTTAACTTTCCCAAAGTTAAATTCCAATTTACTTAATCCAATCAACCTTACTCAATGTGAATTCCCGCTTCAAACTTCAAAATTCTTCCCCTCTTATAAGTTTAAAACTTATATCACTTTGGGTTTTTACATCACGCTTCAGGGAAAATCAAAACTCAATCTCTTAATGTTTATTTCAAATTATCTTTGATATCATGTATATCCATACATACATAAATATTTATTTCTTGGCCCTCCCAACCATGTTTTAAAATTATAAACCACCCTTGGTTTTAAATCCAAATCAAATTTCAAACAACCCATTGCTTGCAACAAGTCCCAGTTACCCAAATAATACTTATTTATTATTTTTCATTATTTTGAAGCAAATTTCAAATTCTACGACCAGATTTAGAATTTCATTTTCAAGTAATTTAAATTTTAATTTGGTTGTATTTCTGTTTTACTTAATTTAATTCCAATTCAAGTCTTCAATTTGGTCGCATTATATTACTTCTTAATTTTAATTTCAATAATTTAACAACCAATCACCTTAATATTTATTAGAAGGAAATATTACTTTATATATCAAAAATATTTTTATATAAAATTATTTAAAACCTTTATATAAGAAAATACAAGTACGCGCTCATATATATACACTCAACTCATTCTATGGTACTTCAGACTCTATTAAATGAGTAATCCCCACCAGAGCCAAGGTTCTCGCTTAGCCTTTCGGCTCTGATACCAAATGTAACAACCCGAAATTTTCGAAACCGAAAATTCCAGGTAGTTATGAAAAAGAAGAAAGAGATAGAGAAGAAGAAGAACAGAAACATCAACAACTCATATTCACAGCGGATAAAATATAATAATAAATAATAACAGTTTACAAAAGAATACTATATATGTCAATTACATTTAATATACATCAGAGTTTCACATATATACAGTCACTGTATATACACAATTATCATATCATAGATTTATAATAATATAACACAGCAGAAATACTCTATACGTTCCTGCCATCCGGCTCGCCTCCTGAGCTCCAGAATGTTCATACCTGAAAATCTGTAATACTCGGTCTGACCCGAGCATTACACCAAAGTAACACCCGGGTCAGGCTGGAAACCAGCGTGAGTAAACCCATCTAACATGGAATATCGAAGCAAATGATTAATATAAAAACCCGGGGTAACTCGATTCAATTCACAAAGCCACAATTAGTTATAGACATCCTTTATTTCATACATCCATTTCCTAAGTACCAAGACTTAGATTTAAATAGTCAAATTTCCTTTAAATCACTTCACTCCAGCATATAATTTCACATATCAATCTATAAAAATATTCGAAGTGGTTTTGGGTATTTCCTAATACCCGACCCCCGCCTCTTCGAGACCCGTGTTATACTAACCCAAGTTATACAATGAAATATACGGCATTTCATATCAGAGATATCACTCGTTCAAAGCATCCAATATCATTCAATCATCCATAAGCAAAGCTTAATCACATACAAATCAATTCAATTAATTCTAATTAAATTTCAATCCTCAATCACTTAGATTCTTTTATTAACATTAATTAATTAATTAATTCCAAATCAATTAATTAGTCAACCCATCATTATTCATCTTAATTAATCACCCTGGATTAAATATATTTTCAATTAAATTTAAGTAATTATCTTAATTAATTTCTCGATATTAATTATTCTTAACCATAAATGAATATGAAATCTTAATTACTTTATAAAGTAATCAATTTTTTCATAAATTAATTATCTATATTAATTACATTAATTCTTAATTACTTATAGTAATTAATTTCTCATAAGTCATTATTTAATGAATGGATTTAGTCTTAATTAATCAATTTTTAATTACAACAATTATTATATAAATTAATAATTTCCAATTATAATTTAATTTGTTCTAATCCAAATCAATTACTTTAATTCAACCACAATATTAATCATTCTCGATCAATCTCAATCTGTAATTATCTACCTTTTTGTTACTTCATTAAATAAATAAATTACTCCTTAATTAAGTATTTTAATTAATCTCTTGATAAATTTCACAAAGTAATTATATTTTATTAATTTCGTTAAGTAATTACATATCAACCATTAATTGATTTTTCTAAATTAATTTAACTTAATCCTTAATTAATTCAAACCCTTAATTACTAAATTAATTAGCACAATCATTAATTAATTGAATTAATTCATTATCCATTCAAATTAGTCTACCTATTTAATGGATCACCAATCATTAAACCCTTATTAACTCGAGAATCAAACAAAACTAAAGTCACAGATCATCAGCACACATTCAATCAACTCAATCAATTAACCAATTATTTAAATCTAACCATTTAAATTTAAATACTACCAGACGAGTGAGATTTACTCACCTTTGCTTGGTATGCAGTCCAACCCAAATCAGCTTGTTCCTCATTAATTTTGACCTTGTATAAACATTATACAATTTATTAATATTTGAATTAATTTCATAATCAATTTCATGTAATAAATTCTGGTTGACTATAAATTTTCCTTTTCGAAATTACTAATAAAGTAAATTATAGATTTCAAAAAAACTACTTATATAAATTCCTTAGACCTTTAAAACTCCCTATATATTAAGTTAAAACATGATTGTTTTATATATATCTAACTGGAAATTTTAACACTTATTCATAAATATATATGGGTATTTATTCTCCTGGAACTCGTATACCTATATAATAGATAAAATTAACTAAATACCTTACTGTAAAATTCCCAAAATCGGATTCTTTTTATTAAACAAAACAGAATTATTTTTATATCTTACTGTGAGTTAAGCATCTTATCTATAAACATTCCTATTTAATTTAATCCTTCTATATACAAACTAATTTTTTTACATAAGCATAAAAGAACAAAAATAAAAATAAAATAAAAATAAATAAATAAAAAAAACCTAATTTTCCCCGACACTATCGCCAAAGCACTAGGGCGACCCTCTTCTCCATCGTCGCGTCGGCCTCCCACCTCGCCTCGCACGCTCATCCGGCCAACCGAGCTCGCAGTCGCCCCAAAGTCAATCGAATCTCCCAAAATCTACGGCAACCCCAACGTCGAACGATGTGGAGGGCAATTTCGACCACCCCCGACCCCAAACGGCACACCACGAACACCCACCTTCACCCAAACGCCACCGCGCCCAAAGCCCTCCCTTCTCGTGATTGAATGAAATCGAAGTTGCGGCCCTGAATCATGATTTTCACGAAATCGAATGATTTCGATTTTCTCCCCCCCCTCCCTTTTTTATAGTTATCGGCCTTTTTTTGAATTGGAAGAAGGGTTTCGGCATAAAAAGAAGAAGAAAGAATATCACGCTATAAATTTTAATATGCCACTATCTTTTAGATTTGAACGAACAAATTCGATCGGCCATTTTTTCGATTGAAGATTTTCTTCTGAATTATGGAGGAAGATACGCGTTTAAAACGAGAAAAGGAGATAAGTTAGGTCGGCGAATTTCAGGTATTAGGGTGGCTCGAGTACACTTAGGGTGGCTGAGTTGAATTTTTTTTTAATATTTTAAAAACGGAACAAAACACTTCCAAACTCAATTTCAACACTATCACTACCTTCAGTGCTATCAATATAAATTTTATAAGCCTTCAAATTATTTTTAACAGGCTTAAAACTCCAGATTCAGCGTTTTACCCAATTTCAAATTATATGACTCAATATTTAAACTATATAATTCAATAATTTAATTATCAAGTAAATATTGATATCTTGAATTCAAGTTAAAATTAATTTTTAAATATTTAAAATCAATTAACAATTCCAATTTAAGTTGTTAGAAATTCCGGGCCGTCACAAGCTAAAACGGTAGTTGACAATTAAACAACTAGTAGAAATGAAGGGAACTAAAAAAGAAATAGAGTTTACAACATTGATTATTTATTTTCTGTACAGGAGTACTGGAGTGTTCATATATTTTACTGCCTTTGCACAACATAGGAGCTTAAAGCAGTATAAACCAAATACACGTATTACAGTGAAAAAACAACATGTTCCTGAAGGAATTCCAATCACTGAATTTTCTAGTCTAATTTGATTGTTATCATCCTAACTTGGAAGCACTCAGCATGCTGACTAGTGCCAACATGCATGTAGCCAACCTGCCATGTTCACATAGGCAAGAATGTACATGACAATTCCAATTGTTGTTTAGCCATCAAATGATATCTTATCAACTATACAAGTACAAAGTCCACGTATAACTAGATATTGTAAGAAGCACTGCACAATGAGAAGTAACAGTAATAAACAAGAGATTCAACGAGTTACATTTCCAATACTGATCTGTACAAGAATTTAATTGAAAAATATAAAACCGAGAAGAAACCTTACGCATTTTGGTTTCAGAAGTTTAAATTAGGCTTCTTTGATGGGTGAACAAGATCTAATAGATTATTTGAATCATTATGCGACCTCATGAATTATATATTTCTATGACCGATTACAAGAATTAAAATCTAGGGTTTTTGCAGCGAAGAAGAAAAGCGGGAGTTTCGTATTCTGGATAACGGGCTGCACTATAAATTGGCCCTTGTTCCCCTAGTTGTAAATTGGTCCATGCTAGGAGAACTTGCTGAAATGATGGTTAGAAACTTAGATCTAAGGCAACACGCCACTTCTTGTCTTTTCCGCCTATGTATTTAAAAAAAGAAAAGAAAAATGTTATCCACTGCCCTTAGGGCACATGGTTAAAATTGTAAATTTATCAAAGTATACCCCTTGAATTACACATACTACTTTTGTTTGAGGATAAAATAGGTATTTAACTTAGTTTCTTTTGTCTGTAGTCTGAAACACTAACATCTATACTAAGTTGCATTTTAAGAGCGCAAAACCGTCCTTGAATTTTCGTCAACCGAACGGTCAGTTTTATATCGTGTCCTTCTCCCACCAGCTCTCCGCTTCATCCTTTTTCTGCATCAAAAAATTTCTGTTCTCCACATCCCTAATCTCCTTCTCCCAATTTCTTAGTCCATAAATCCATCATGGTCACACCTACTCACGCTTAATAAATAAAACAAAAATCATAAGTTACTTCGTTAACTCAAAAATAATGGAGATGAATATCGACCGAGGTGGAAACCAACAGTTGCTTCCTTCCTTCTTCTTCTGTATGCAAACTTCCTCCTTAATTTTTTTGTTTGCATACTTCTCCTGTAATTTTCAATTCTTTGAATTGATTGTTTTTTATTTTCAAACCGAATTTAACTCCTTGATATGTTCCATTTGCCTGTCTTTATATGCACCTTGCATATTTTGATCACAAACTTACCGATTCAGATCTTCACTTATGTTAGTTCTATTCAGTTTGCCTTAGAATATTTATCCATTTTTCTTATTGCTGAATTGAGGTTCTTTTGAATTCAGATGGTAGATTTTGGATTTTATTGTTTTGCACCTGATTGTATCTCTCTTTCTCAGACATAGATGTTTTCTTCATGGCTATCTTGATATCATCCGATTTGAATTCGATGATTTTTCTCAATAAATGTACCAAGTTTATAGCTATATGTATAGAGTTCTTTGAAACAAGTTAATTTGAATTTTGTATTTAACTCTTCTTCCTCTGTTTTTTAGTCGATTTCATCAATGTGATTTCTGAATATTTCATACTTTATACTCCTATCCAACTAGCCCTTACTATATTTTTGTTTCTGGTCATAAAAAAAATTTCACATAAAAATAGAAATTTCATGGGATGTCTTTTCCCAAACCAAGAAGTGCTAAAATTGCAAATTATGTCAGTAAGAGGAGAATCATGAACTCAAAGGGTCAAAGATAAGCCCAAATGGAGAGCCACGGATTTGCTTAGCCATGTGGTAATTATTGTTTTCCAATTATGTTTTATGGGAGTTCTTTATTTTTTTCGTTCCTTACTGTTATATTTGGTTGGTTTGTAAGATTATGCAAGGAGAATGTAGTTTTTTGTGTGCATTCATGAATGATACGAGGAAAAATGATATTAGTTGTATTTTTTGATTTTTCTCGATATAAAATTTTCGGTGGAAATTAGTAAAGGAAATATTTAAATTTCTTTGATAAATCATTAATTTAAAACTTAGGCATGGTGAGCTTCATTAAAAGAAGTATAACTATTGTTAGCTCTAAAGATGTTACTTTTTTTCATTCTCATGTACAATTCATATTGGTTATTAAATGTAAAGGATGACTTCGGTTTGAGAGTGTTGCCTTCAACCAATGCTAATAACCAAACCCCTAAATGAGTGGGTTGCAAATCAATTTTCATATTTGCACTCATTGAATCATATTTATTATAAAAATTTAAAGAATGTTAAGCACTGAATCAACAGGATTAAGAAAATTATTTAAAGATGGAGATATCCGAAAACTTTCCAATTTAATTGTCATGTATATTGTATATTTTTGTGTATGTCCATGTTGTCAAAGACTATATATAGTTCTTAACTAATACATCTTGATCCAGATTTCAATGCTCATCAGGATGAACCTTGACGTGGGAGATTAGTTTCCTAATTGTCATTCTTTCAATTTTTTCACTTCCACTCACATTATAAATTAACTGCAGCAAATATTGATAACTTTGTGCAACATAAATTTATTATGCACTCACTGATGTTTATTTTGCATTTTCTACTATAAACAAATATTTATGTTATGTGGCGACTTTTAGGTTTGATTCATGATGAGTTAGGGATAACTTTAATATGGGTGTCCAACATTTATAAGATGCAAAAATATCAACTGTATAGCTGCAAAAAAAGGATTTGCAAAAGTATGACTTAGTAAGATTACACAATGGAACTATTAAGCTAAATTATGATTATATATTTTTATACACACACACACACTTACTTTTTTAGTGTTTAATTCTTGAAATGTTATTATAAAATTTGTAACACACTGTTTACCATAAAAGGGTAATGGATTAATTATAGAAAAATAATCTGAAACTAAAATACTATACAAAATTTAAGCCACGATATGATGGTGAAGTGGAGACCAAAATTCTTTTTTGATGACATGGTATTTTTCCTGGTAGGACGATTAAAAAAATTCCTAAAACTAAAGTGATTGACAGATTTAAATCGTTTACTGAAAGAAGAGACACATTCTAAAATGGATAACATTGTTTAGTATGACTTTCCTTATTGAGATGATTGGTGTGCCATGAATTCAATACATTAGGATAGTTGGTATCAACAATAATACAGTAGGATAATGGGTATCAAGCAGGACTATAGCTTTGTATAAATGTTTTAACTGATTAACTATATCAACATCAATAGATACACGTAAGTCCATGAACATATGTTTCGTTTTTGAATGGTCGTCTACATGAGTTAAGTTAATGGATTATTTGAACGATGCTCGAATCTTACATTGTAAATTGAAGCACTTTAGGATGTTAAGGTTAATTATTATTTCACTTCCATAGCGCTCTAGATGGACTAAAATTAACTTGAACAAAAGTACCTTTACACACATTTAATTCCTGTTCACGTTTATTATACTGCTATTGTATTTATATTTTGTTTGTTAATATTAAATTTATAAATATTCGTAGCCCCAGAATGTTTGAATCAGATTTTAAACAAATTATACATTAGCAACACCAAACATACTAGGGTGCTTACCCAAACCATTTATTATGTCCACCAAGCATTGACATACCGAAACTCCAAGAAGGCTAGAAGTAGAACATAATACTTAGATTTTTTTTTTGCAGATGGTATGATTATACAAAATGTAGTGGAAATGCATGGCTCTTTAATTCCTTGTGATCCTTCCATATAACTAATGTGCTTAATCACGTCACATCTACTATCATGTGTTACATTTTATGAAATCAGTCTTAAACTAATATCACTTTAATTCTACTACAAGTGCAAAAGTCTAATAATAAAGGTGTGTTACTTTGATACATGTATGTATACACACACATGCACGTATATATGTTTGTATGTATATGTATGTATGTATAAAATCCAAAATTGTTACCAAGGTTGGCTGCTTGAAGTTGTGAATATCTTAACATACCCTCTACGAAACAAGAAAAAATAATAGTCAGGAAGCACCTTTGTTTTTTCATGCAAGTAAATGAATATTTTGACAATTTTTTTTGATTACGATCCATATTCTATGTAATGCTTTCCTAATGATGTAGTTTTGGATCCTATTTTCATTATATTACAACGCAGTGTTTCAGTGATTATTGACTGTTACTGACCACATAAGGATGATGTACCACAGAGGTTATTGAACATGTTGTGTTGTCATCTAGGACTCATGTAAACCAAACGTTATCTATTAAAGCTTTTAACCATTGTTACATCTAACCACGAAAATCATAAATGTACGACATTATTTTTCCTTATTAGTCATTCCCACCACGATTTATACAACACACAACTGCAAATAATCTGTTCAAGTACTTATACAATAACAAGTTTAGAATATGGAATTGTGTCCTACAAAAATTGATATATAACTACTTTTCATTAAATATATTAATATAGAAGAGTCCGTATGCGCGTAGCACGGGTTCAATATATATATATATGTGTGTGTGTTTGTGTGTGTGTGTGTGTGTATGTATATATATGTATGTGTATATATATATATACATATGTATGTATATGTATATATATATATATGTATGTATGTATGTATGTATATATATATATGTGTATATATATGAGCTAGATTATAGATCCTAACAGCAAAGCAATGTAATTGACTGTCGGAGAATGGAGATACGCAATTCGCTGGGACCCGGACAACTGAGGCTGATTGCATGGTGTGTGGATTGCATGGTGATAGCATATTGAATATCTGAGGCGCTACTAAGGCTGCAGTGGGTGCTTGATTGAAAAGCGAGCGAGCTTGACTAAAAGCAGGCAAAACTGAAACAACAAGTTTTGTTAAGCAAGGCATAGGTAATGGCCTAGCATTCCGGGAAGTCTTGAACGTGCAAGGTACTAGAGATGTACCGAAGTATAATATATGCTGTAGTAGCTGAAGCGTGCACTATGGGGAGTGCCACTGAAGTAGAATTGAAGGACGCATAGAATGTGTGGTAACAGCAGAAGTATGCATGGTGGAGAGGGTCGTTATTGTTTGTTTTATACTAGGAATTATTATATTGAACCTTGGTTGTTTGTAATTGCACTTTCATGATGTCTTTAATATATGATTTCTTATGAGAAAATGATTTGAATTTTTACTACCTGCGTCTGAACGCTAATTATTGTCCCATCTTCCAATCCAAAAAATTAGTGCGAACTAATTTTTGATAATAACCTTGATAATAATAGAGAATAATGTTATTACGTTATTTACCAGAAACCATGTTCCCATCTATATTATTGGCTTCTTGATTTTTGACATTTGCAAAAAAATATTAGATAGAAATATATATAACTTATTGCTAAATTGAAGTTTACAAATTTTTATAGGATGTTGTTATCCTATAGACACAATGTTCAATGGTTGAACTAAATGATTCCTAAGACAAATTTGAGAGCCAAAGTTTGCTCTACCAAAAAATTATTATGTTCATTTGTTATCACACTACTGTCATAAAGACGGACAGCTATATAATTGCTAGCACCATTGTCCCAGTGGTTAAGTGACTCGATTTTGGTCCGAGAGGTCACAAGTTCGAAACCTGCGTAGCGTGGTTCGAACATATGCTGACATGCGATTTATGTCATGTTTCACCATAGTGCATCTGTTGCTTTTTTCTCCTGTTGACGAGTCCGCTTTGCCCTTTTAATTCTTTTGCCTACATATATGTTTAAGAGCATTCGGTTCTATTACTACATTGACTTGATAAGGAGTGTGTATTAATTTTAATGCTTATATTTAATATTGTAATTATGTTTCTAATTTCTTTCTGTAAATAGTATATTCGCTTATTTTTTCAAATAATTTAATTTTCTAATTGCACTAAAACAATTTTTTTCATACTCGTGTGCAAAGCACGGGTTCGCACTAGTTGATAACAAAACCCAAAAAGAAAACACCCTCTCCTTTTTACTTTTCTCCCCTACTACTTTATTGTCCTCTCATTTCTTTCAATTCTTTCTGTCTTCTAACCTTGCCTGTTACATCTTAGTTATGAAAATAACTCGCCAAAACATTGTTCCAACCTATTTCCTCAACCAATGCCGCATCCAGTTGCTTACAATCCTGGATCGCCATCTCCTCTGTCACGCCGCCGCCTGAAAACTATCGAGCACAACTCCTTCGCATGCGCATTTAGTCGCACATTCTACTTGGCCACACATCACCCACGTCGCCTGCTCAGTAAAGGCGTCCGCGCCTTCTTCCCATCAATCACATGCGCAACCATCCATTCATCGCTCAACCATGTCCACAGCTCCATACATAGCTGATGGCTATGAACATGAGTGAAATTAATTAACAAATGCACAACATAAATTAACATAGAGATTTTGCGATATAGTGATAGGAATGGAAAATCTCAAATTTATATAATGAAACAATGATACTATTGAAAGTAGAGACCTGACGAAATGTGCATGTTTGATATAGAGGAGTACTGGGAGCGCCATATGGATCAAATGTGTTTTCAAAACTACTCAATATCATCGATGTACTTAGTTCCTTATTCTCTGTTTGGACATCTGTAGGAGCTATAAAGAACAGAACTTGTTCACAAAAGAAACAAATTCCTTTAAATCATAATTTGTATAGTTGTATGTGCATATCTCACTGCACTTCTCATATATACGGAACATGTTCAAGGCATATCAATGACGAAGAACTAAAATTAGATGCATTACTGTACATATAATAATACAAATATGATAAAAATAAGTTTTACAAGACAACCTAAATCAGTGATGCCATCCAGAATCCATCTGCAGCAGCTGAAGTGCTAAAACAACATCTTTCTGCATGATCTGATTTGCAATTTGATTCAAAATTCTTTGGACTGCCTACTGCATACATAGAAATTGCTGAAATTTCTTCAGTAGGAGGTTGAAATAAATTTGGAAGAGAAGAGTTGTTAGAGATGTGACTGATGCACTGGCATATTCTTGATTGATTGTCCTTAACAAAAAGAAAATCTACACCAACAACAGCATCCAGTTTAGAGAAGATTTTTGCAATGAACTTCATACTGTTGCATCCAAGAAAATTCAAGCTCATAACAAATGCTAACATATATTATAGATGGAAGGTATATACATGGAGCGCACACACAAGCTTACACAAATAATATCCAATTACTGAACTATGGTAGAAACTAGACACAGAAACACCATGTCAGATAGCCTAGTTCAAGTTGGCAAGTACTATTTGACAAAGGCGATTTTATTCGGACACTCTAATTGATTTAAACCAATTATCATTAAATAAATAGCTTTATTTTCAATAAACGAGTAACCAAAGTTAGCAAAAGGACACGGGCACAGACACATATAGAACAATACATAGAGGCTCATAAAGTAAAATAAGATCCAAACGTTGCTACCATTATGGGTTTGCTTGTCTCTAACGTTCTTATATGGCTTTACAGCACATCAAAGATAACGATGACTAAAACACAAGAGAATTTTAGGTAGGTTCAGTTATAACACAATCAAATATACATGCACCTAACTAGAAAGGCAATGGAATATATAAGACATAAAAGAAATGGACATAGGTTACCTGGTCCATGAATCTTTTTTCAACTGTTGAGAAAGAACAACTGCATCTATCTGAAATGCAAAGATCCTTATTAGAATTAACCACATAAGAATACAATTAAATCATTTACTCGTACAAAAGAAACTCACTTCTTCAGTTCCGTTACCCTTTGCTTTGACAAAATCTTCCAATTAAAGTATCGCCAGGTCAAAGTTATCCGGTGGGACAAACCTGATATTACATATAATAATGCATAATAAGAAGAATGGGAACTATAAGGTACTGCATGCGAGCTTGTAAGCAAGCGAAGAAATACAAACAGGCAAAGGATTAAACCTGCTGATGGATATTTGATCATCGGTAGAAACCTTGATAAGGCGTCGTTGAATAGCATTCAAGCCAATTCGGCCTTCGTTAATTTTTCGATGAGCAGTGTGTATTAGTCAAGGATTACTTCCACATTAAAAGTAATTTAAGAATAACTTCGCATTATAAATCAATCAACCAAAGATTTACATTACTCAAATTTACAGCTAGGTCCAGTGATTCTATGCTGCACGTACAGTACTGATACTTCCAGCTTCAGGATACAAGATTTTATTCAAAATCCAAATAAAATACGAGAGGTTTTGTAAAGAAAAAAATATGGATGAATAAGTCATCTATACCAATATAAGCAAACAAAAAAATAAAAATAAAATCCACTTATCTTCCATGACATGTTGATTTATTTTTATACCTATTTTTGATGTGTTTAATGCTGAACTCTATATCTGGAATGAAATCATACTTATAAAATGAAAGAAAGTCTCAACCATTCAAAATATATTGCATTTTCACCTCAAAAATCACGTTTAAAAGGATATCATGTCAATCCATAGAGTGATTTCTTTCCCAATGTCTTTATTGATTACTTTGTTACAACATTTACTTGTTATTACAAAAAATAGTTTTAATTATCGGGTGTTATATTCAGAACATTTCAACTCTATGGCCCTAATCAACCCAATTGTCTAACAATACAAAATTAACATCACAACGAAGCTGGGAATAAAAATCAAGGTTCAAACTTCATATAAGGATATCGTAAAGTATACACCAAAGAATCACCAATTACAGCATAAGCAATGTCGGATCCACGACCATAAAATCTACTCAGGTCATTGAATGAGATAAACGCGCAACTAGTTAAAGCCAAGTCGCTGCCTGGCGCGTTCTCCACGGTCAGCATCATTCTGGATGATAAGTTTGTTGTGTTTCAGATGCAAGTTTTCTGTTACCAGGCTTTGATTATATTTGTTGATTTGAGAAGATCTCCGAAATAGCTACCGGATCCTCCAATTTTTTTGCAATTCTGAAAACCAACTTACTCTAAATAAAAACATCAAATCTCAAACAACTGGTTCTTAAAAAAAAAACAGCGGCTACGGAGTTGGGACCATCGGCTAAGGTGTAAGGGGAAGACGAAGCATCAATTTGAGCTCAACTAATGCCAAACGGCTCTTGAAAATTCTAAGTTATTGTTTCCAATCTAAATTTAAGATGTCATATAATAGGTTTTCCATATCAAAACATATCACATAATTTGTGTGAATTAGCATAAATCATCAACAACATATAGATATACAATTTTATCATCCAAAACATGGCAAAACATTTGCAAATAATTTGGATTCATATGAAAACGGACAAATATTGTAAACTTGAGATGTAGTCTTTATACCCCTTAGTTTTGTGATAAAAGATGTGTGATTTGTTCTTGATTAAGTGATTTGATTCCCCCCTTGAAATCCTAGCTTTTATCTCCTCTTGAGCTTTCTAATGGTGGCCGGACATAGCTTGTATTTTTGATTTGTGAATATGAAGTGAACATGAGTGTTGAGGGGTTAAGGGTTTAGGGTATAAGGAATTGCCTTGTTCCTATTTTGCTCTTGTATATTTTCAAACCTTTTATTCTCTTTTTATTCTTTAGTTCGCTTGTTTTACATGGCACGACTACCCCTTATTTAATCACAAATCTCAATCTATTAATCATCGTACCTTATTTTATTTTATTTAACTAACTAAACATCCGAAATAATGTTACTAAAATTATGGGATGTTATAGCCAGCAATAGAGATGAAGAGGGGGTTCGAAATCCATAAAGAAAGTGAGGAGATACGAAGGAGAAAAATATCGATCTGGATACCTATTTCTATCTTACATTTTCTCCTCCTTTTTAATTCAAATCCAACCTCTCCTTAACCATCATTACGGCTAGCCTACTCTTGCACATTTAATCGAAAATTCAAGCCCCATTATGTGCCTCTATGTCATTTTAAGCCTGACCAATATTCATAGCATTTAAATCTAATTTAAACGTGCACGGATATCGTATATCAATAAGTATATTTATAACTATTATAAATACACCGTTTAATATTTTTCTACGCATCACATTAAATTTTATAATTAAAATTTCATAAATATTTATTAATTTAATTAATTCATTACAATCATAGTTTTCATTTTACAGAAAATATTCATAATAATCATATAAAAACTATGTCTATTTTGCAGTCAGCACGGAAAAACAGTTATTATTTCATAAATAATGTTCAATATGTTTTATGGAAACAATTTTGTAACTTGATTCAACTAATAAGTGTTATATGACACGCTCCCACTATTTTCGCTTAATAGCGTACGAAATATAGACCACCATTCAACCACTTAATATATGTTATTTATTCTATCTACTATAACCAATTTATAGTCGTTAGTTTTCTGATCAAATATTTGAACTCAAAGAAATAAATCTCATAGAAAATAATTTTCCATATGAAAATACATTTTGAAACAGAAATCATATTTCTCATTCTAATGTTAAGTATCTATTATGATTTTAAGATTCTCGTTTCCTGTGTCTCTTCATGAAGCAGAAGTGGCCATTCACTCTCTTCATCCTAACTGTATCTTAAGTTAATAATCAAATGCATTAATAAAAGCATTTGAGACTACAAAGGAACAAAACATAAAGTACCAAACGAGGTCTAAATTAGAAGAAGGTAATTTCTGTGTTTATTTATGTTACATTTTCCCACTAAAAAATAATGTGTTCTGCTAATGATATGTTTAGTCATAATATGTTTCACATAATCCGTTTATGTTATGCCATAATGTATGTTTCACATAATTAAATGATATATTTCTCATATATGATACGTCTGTAACAGGTACTGCTGTCGTTTTTCCTTAGACGTAGCTCTTCCCATACAGGACCTCCCTCTTCTTCTCAAAGAGGGACCGATGCGCTTTCAGCTGATGATGTCCCCAACCCATCACATAAGGTAGATTTTCCTACGGTCTGGTTGCAGGCCAAAGCCGATGGATCGTAAGTTTTAAATTTATTTCCATATTAACAATAATTTTCTTTATGATCTATCATATATTATTCTTGCTTTATTAAATGTTCGTTTCTTTTTGACACAGTGGCTTCGAGCTCAAGCCGTCAGCTACAGTGCTCTGCATATCTAGACAGGCATATAAATGCAGGATGACTTCCTGCTGGCCCAAATGGAGCAAGATACCGAGTAATGTCCGGAAGAGCATTTGGCTGGACTTCTTGGTAAGCGTAAATTTATATTTTGCACTTTCTTTTTGATCATAGATCAGTTTATATATTGTAGACTATTTATAAAAATGCATACCTTTCATTTTCTCAACATGTAGGGTTCGATCGACCCACAAGAGACCGATGTATCCCTGGTGCAGCGCCATTGGAATAGAAAAATTGCCAAAAATTATAGGGATACAGTGTCCGCTATAAGAAGAGCAGGAAAAAAACCGAACTGTGTGAGTGCTAGCGTGTGGAAGGCCTGGATCGCATGGTGGAGCAATGAGAAATTCCAGATAAGTTTACCACATATTAATTACTTTAAATTTTTGCGTGTATTTAATAGATAATTTAGAATTATAAAATTTTATTTCCAATTTAAATTTACAGAGGGAGTCAAATAGGAACTCCACAAATAGAAATAAGAATCTCGTCACATATCGCGGTGGTTCCAAGTCGTTCCAGCATCATCGCGAGGATTTGGTAAATTTTTATGTTAACATTTCTATATTTTAAGTTATAAGTTGTTAATAGATAGTTAATAAAACAACATGTTATATATACGTATGTATGTATGTGTACTCATATTTCAGGAGAGAGCGCGCGGGGGTACTGTTTCGTATTGGCGTGTTTTTGCTAATACTCATGCTCTAAAGCAGACCGACGATTCGGGCTTAGACGTATACTCATGGGAGCATGATGATAAAGCAACTACTGCCTATGCAAGTATATTATAATTAAGTTAAAAGCTACCAGTTAATTAATTAAGTACACATTTATAGATATATTAATTCGTGTTATTTATACCAGTGACCATTTCAACTTTTTGCTAGTTAATATAGCAATTAGTCTACTAAGTTGTATTTTGTATTTGCATCACAACAAAAGTTCCAAGAAGCATGGTGTAACGACCCGATTCTTCGAAGCCCGAAAATCGACATCAATACGTCCACTGTATCAAATGCTGAACAATCGAATGCCGAAAAACCGAACCGTTAGGATTAAAGAAGAAGAAACATAAACAATATCAGAATCTCACATTCGCAGCGGAACAATATATAATAGATAAATGAATAGTTTTTAAACAAAAGAACTATATCAGTTTCTACATTACATCATCAGAGTAATATACAACACAAAACACGACACTAGGCATTTATGACAACTTGTCCATACGAAAAATGAACTTGCTGCAACCCATACGCCGTAGATACTACATAATATAAGTGATACGTCTCGCTATCCAGTTTGTCTCCTGATCTCCACTGCATACTTTCCTGACTTTGCTCCAGAACAACTGCTAACCTGACTCTAGGCTGCCCTTGTGGAAAATTATGGGCACCCAGAGTTTAAAAAAAGGAAAAATAAACTCCAAGTCAGTCATGGGACTGGTGTGAGATCTTAAAGAAGTTATTTGTACAAAAGAAGAGAAAAGAAAAAGAAATCCGTTCATGCTTTTGGAAAATGAAACTACCATAAGGCTTCCCGGCACACCCATAATGCAATCGCACACTTGGGGAAGATTTCTCCTTATAGCAGTCAAATATGCTTGATACACAAAAACCTTTTGATATTATTATTAGTGCATAGTGTGAAAAACGTTTCGTAAGTATAATATAAATCTTAGCCAGCATACGTACCATTATATTATGCCTACTATAGCTACCATGTTAGATGGCAGGTTCTACAACTAGAACCATACAGGACTCGTATTGAGTGAATGGATTTCCAACAAATGATCAAGGCTAAGTAACTTTCTTTCCGAAAGGGTATGCCTCTAGAGGGACCCCCCGAGAACCTAACCGGACCTCTGCCAACACAAGGCCGGATACCTCTGTAAATAGGTAACTAACTGCCATGAGTATGCCAACCCCGGTCTAGACCGACCTTTACCGAGGCGCCTCAAAAACCAACAACCACATAAGTAAATAATCAGGGCTCCATTTCAGAATACCACTTTTTATCCACATAAGTTAAATATCTGGGCTCCATACTAGACCACTTTTTATCCAGAAGGAAATACACATACCCTGAGGGGTGCGTCCCCTATAACCTTGCTACATCTTTTCCTGTTTCAACCACTTCCGAGGTGTGAGGTTCGATGAAATCTCATCCACAAAGCTACGCTCTTCACAAAAGCCATGCTTCGATCAACCAATGATCAACACTTAGCATGCCACATTACCAAATTGGGAATATATCACTAGTAACAATCAACTACATAACCGCTGAGCTCGTACGTCTCAGAGAAGGGCGTTAAGCTAAGAGAATAAATTCTCCGCCACCAACAGAACTGTATTTGATAGAAACCAGCTTTATATCTCAAAGTGTAATGTCAAGCGTACATCCATACAAGTCCGTTTTGGGTTCGAACGGAACGAAGGCACTTCGTCCAATTAAGGAAAGAAGTCCTTGTAAATCCGGATATCCCTTAATCACGTCCGGACTCCCCATCACATAGGGTGGAATAAATCTCTATACAGGAGCAACTCGGTGCAGAGACATTCAACAGGTAATCCTTTCGTTTTCGAAAATACCCGGTCTTCAACCACCATCTTTAAATGCAATCTTATTTCGTCATAACATTATTCGGAATGGGTTTTATGACTCAATGTCCTCTCCCGGCAATTCAAATAATGAGCGCTTATTTTAAAAACAAGTGGATACATTTAAGTCTAAATTAAGTCACAATAAATTTTCACTTTTGACCTTTTAAACAAAAGATCCATCATTGAGATTCGATGTGGTTTTCGGATAACCATTTGAAATCTGACCCGTAGTCGCATCGAGATTCAATTGTCGTTTAAAGGCCAATATTGATAGTTGGTTATTTAACTATCAAACAACATTCACAAAAATCACCAGCTTTAAACAATTTTCCTCAAATTGTTTATTTCAAAATATATTCGCAAGATATATTTTCACACTTCAACCCTTTGAAAACAATTTTCAAATCACTTTCCTCTCGCGGAATAAATTTCCAAATATTATTTATTTCCACTGAAAATTTGCCAAGTCTGAATACTTTAAACTAATTTAAATCACTTATCTAAATATATACTTGGAAACATTTAAAATAAAAACTATTTTAAAAACATTTATTTTAAAATATAGTTATGAATTTTATACTAATATCCCATGTAAAACTTAAGCCCAACTAATTTTAAAAATAAAATGATTAGATAGAGTATAATTATTTAAATAACCATAAACAATCTTCTAAATCAAATATTAGTTAAATCTTTAAAATAATCACTTTTATAATTAACTTAATAAATATTTACTTCAAAATTTTAAAAACAATTTAAGAAAATAATTTCTCTAAACAATTATTTTAAAACCAACTTTAGAACTTTTAATTTATATTTAAAAGCCAATTTGAAAACATACTGGCTTTCCAGGGAAAAATAAGCTTTCCATTTCAAAATGGTCCATTTAAATCAATTTATAAATCCTTCTCGATTTATTTCAATTTATATTCCAAATTCGTAAATTTTCTTTCAACACTTTTAAAAATAAACCAATATTTATTTTTAAACAAACTACCCGTTCTTTTATAAATTCTCATTGTGAATTTAAATTTCCAAATATCCACTGATATATAATTTTCAAATCGATTTCCAAAATTTACTTTCATATATTAAATCAATTTCCGAATCGATTTTCAAAAATTTACTCCATTTAAAAATTATTCCTTTATTTATCCAAATTTATTTCAAAACACATTAATCCAATATTCACACTTTTATTTAGATTTTAAAATCCGAATTTTTGAAATAAATTCTTCAACTTTTAAACAATACTACTCAAAATCCATTTATTTCCATTTATTAAAATCTTTTCCACATATTTGAAATTTATTCAATAGGATTTCAAAAATCAACCTTTATTCTTTTCAAATTCCTTCTTTTAAATTTATCCAATCCTTTAAAATAAATTTACTTAAAATTTTCTACTTCAATTTCCAAAAAAATCCAATTTAATATTTCTGGTATTTTAAAATAACAGGATATATTTGGCCAAACCATAGACTTCAATAATTTCAATTATCAATATAATCAATCACAGATTATCAATAATCATATCACAGCATATGAAATAAATTCAAACAATTTGAGAATCCAGTTGGATCCCTCCAACCATTTCCCTGAATCCACAGATGTTAGCGCAGCAATTAAATACCAATCTCGCTTCAAGGCGGGATATCGCGGTATAAAGGGTCATCCGCTATTATGCGGGGCGCATAGGGTCTCATCCGCTATATAATGCGGGAAATCAATCACTCCAATATATATATATATATATATATATATATATATATATATATATTGTAACGTCCCGAAAATTTTCGACTTTCGAAAATTCAACATCGATACTCACTTTATCGACTGCCGAGAAATCGAAGGCCGGAAACCCGAAATGTTATGGTTTAAAGAAAAAGAAAGAGGTAGAAGAAGATAGAAAAAGATAGAACAGAACATAGAAGATAGAGGGGAAAGAAGGTAGAAAATAGAACGGAACAGAAAGAAAATAACAGAACAACATCAGAATCTCACAATTCGCAGCGGAACAACATATAATAATAAATGAATAATCTTTAAACAAAGAACTATATCAGTTATTACATTTTATACATTTCATTACATCATCATCAGAGTGTACAACAACAACAACATCATCAAACAGTGCAGCGGAAAAAGAAATACTATATACTAGTAATACGCCATGCCATCCATCTTGCCTCCAGCAACTCCTGAATATCCAGAATATCCTGATAAACCTAACTCTTGACTGCCCGTGTGGAAATTGTTGGGCACCCAGAGTTTAGGAAGGAAACAATAAACTCCGAGTCAGTCATGAGACTGGTGTGAGAACTCAAAACAGTTTATTTATCTTTTAAAATTAAAATGAAGGAATATTTTTAAAGTCAATTCGCAATGCTTTTAAAAATGAGACTACCATAAGGCCTCCCGCACACACACACATGCAAACGCAGAATCGGAGGAGATTTCTCCTTATGATAGTCAAAGATGCTTGATACGCATTTAAAAGAACATTTGATATTATTACTAGTGCATAGTGTAGAGAAAAATTCATTTTGAAAGTAGAATATAAATCTTAGCCAACATAGACATTCCGAACTATGCCTACTATAGCTACCATCCAAACAGTGGGGCGCCACCATAAGTGAATGATAGGTTCTACAACTAATACCGTACAAGATCGTATTGTTTCTTTGGATTTCCAACGAATGATCAGGCCAAGGAACTTCCCATTGCCACATGAGCATGCCTCTGGATGGACATCCCCGAGAACCAAACCGGATGTCTGCCAACACAAGGCCGGGTTACCCCTAACTGAGTAACAACTGACCGAATATGCCATCCCCCGATCCTTTGGGACCTTTCACCTAGCGCTCGCAATCAATTCACACAATCATAAAGTGTTTTCAACATGAGTAAGTATCTGGGCTCCATACCATGATACCACCCTTTTCCAGAAGGAAATGCACATACCCTAAAGGGCGCTACACCTCATAACCTTGCCGCATCTTTCCTGTTTTGGCCATTCACGGGGTGTGAGGCTCGACGAAGTCACGTCCACAAAAACATACTTTATACAAAAGCCATGCTTTGGGTCAACAAATGATCATAGAGATGATCACCAAGATAGACGATCAAATAAACGATCCTATCACAAATAATCAACACAATGATCATTTCACAACAACACTCAGCATGTCACATTACCAAATTGGGAATATATCGCTGATAACATTCAACTACATAACCTCTAAGCTCGTACGTCTCAGAGAAGGGTGTTAAGCTAAAAGAATAAATTCTCCGCCACCAACAGAAATATATTTGAATGAAATCGGCTTTATATCTCAATTTGTAATGTCAGACATACAATCCATACAAGTCTGTTCCAGGATCGAACAAAACCGAAGGCACTTACAAAGAAGTCCTTGCAATCCGGATAATCTCTAATCACGTCCGGACTTCCCATCACATAGGGAGTCTCTATAACGTAGCTACTCGGTGCAAAGACAATCGACGAGTTGTCCTTTCGCTTTCAAAAAGATCCGGTCTTCAACACCGGTCTTCAAATGCAATTCATAACGACGTATCACATATTCGGAATGGGTTATACGACCCCATGGTCCTTTCCCGGTTAACCCGAATAGTGAGCGCTTATTCAAAAATAAGTGTGGCATTCAAATTCAAACAAATCACATCAATTACCCATTCAAAGGGAAATATTGATAGTCGGTTATTGAACTATCAATGGATATGCACACATCACCAGTTTCCAAATAATTTTTCAAATTATTTATTTTCCAAAATATCTTTACAAGATATATAATTTCAATACTTCAAAAATAAATCAATATTTATTTTTAGACAAATTCCCCTTTCCTTTATAAATTCCATAGTGAATTTATATTCCAAAATATCTATGAATATACGACTTCAATTATTCATTTCAATATTCCTTTTCAATTTATCTTTAAAAAGATAAATTCTCAAAATATTCACTTATTATTGGAAAACATTTCCATACTTATTTATTCATAAGTAATTCACAAATTTTATTTATTTTCAACACTTGGAAAATATTCAATATACTTAAATCGAGATTAAGTATATATTTCATTCTTTAAGGAAATCATTCTCTTAAACATATTTATTTGGGCCAAAACGAATGTTACGTAAAACATCGTTATGACAACCCAAAATCACTAGTATAGGGATTCGAATTTAAGATAGATATATAAATCCCAATACTATACAAAACATTTCCTTTCGGAAATCATTTACTATAACAACAGTGTTATAGTTCACCATTTCCTTCTATTTCTCGAAAACGTCTATTTCAACAATGAATGTTGAAATCTATGGTTTCGAATCTCAACACCTTTTAAAACATCGTTAGATCGTTTTAATTCAATTTAAGACATCACATTCAAAACAATTTCTTTAACATATTATTCACTATTCAAAAACGTGAATATACTACGTTAATCAATTTCATCCTTTTATTCATTTTATTTTAAAGGATTATTCACAGTTAAAAACGTGAATATAACTCCATTTATAGGTTTCAACAATTTACTTATCAAAATAAGTCGTTTGCGAATTTATAAAACAATGTTTATAAATTCCTTTATTAACCTGTTCAATTTATATCTCAATTATAAATCAAAAGTTCACATTATAAGTTAAATGCTTATAAAACGATTATTTTACAACATCGTTCTTTTAACTTCCCAAAATATAAATCTTATAACTTATAAGATTGTTTATTTATCCAAAATTCATTCTTTCAATAACTTTATAAATTTTATAAACCTACTGTTTATAAAGTTTCATTTATAACTTCACCGTTTATAATTTTATAAATTTCATTCATTTATGAAATTCATTTTCAGTTCATTCCAACACTTATAAAAACTCATTTTATAATGTCAATATTTCAATCTATAAATATCCATTTATAAATCTCTTAATATAAATCAATTTATATTATTCTTTAAAACGTTTTTAAACTCCTTTAAAAACTTCATCATTTTGATTTATAAAATAATCAAATTTTATAAATCCCATTCTTAAACTTTTCATAATAAATTCAAAAATCCAATTTAAACTATTTTATAAAATCATTAACCCATATTTCTCAAAAATCAGCTTTTAACTATATTTCACAAAAACCATAATTTTATAACTTTTAAAATTATAACATTTATTTATTTAAAATGGATCAATTCCAAAAATATTTTATATTTTCAAAGATCACTTTAAAAACCTTTTTAAAATTCCCAAAATTTGGTCCAATGATGCTACACACCAAATAGTCAATCACGACTACAACGACATCATATATCGATATGATAATCCATCAAATTTCAAAATATCTGAAATCAAATAAAAACTATTGAGGAATCCAGTTGGATCCCTCCAACCTGTTTTCCTGCATCCACAAACATTAGCACAATACCAATTCCGCTCCAGTACGGAGTTATCGCGGTATATGGGATTTATTAAATATTATCCGCTTAATAGACGGCGCAATAGGGTCTCATCCGCTATACAAATGCGGGAAATCAATAACTCCAATATATACATATGCCAATATATATATATTGCTATTATATATAATACCAATTTCACTGTTTATGAAATATTCGCGGTATATGTTTTTAATAAATAACATCCGCTTACTAACGGCGCATAATGTCTATTTTAACAATCAATAGATAACAATCATCATTCAAACATGCATTCAAATATTTTAAATCTAACTATTTAAAATAAAATCGAAACTGATTCGATTGAGTGAGAAGTTCTCACCTTGATTTCAATTTCGTTTTAGCGATTTATTTCGAATAAAATTAAACGGGCGTTTAATTTTACCCAAAATTCTCACTAACTCCAAACGACTCCAATCCAATTGCATCGTGTAGTGCTCGTCCATACGATTCCAACGCAACCGGTTTCGCGCGTTTTCGACCTCGTATGAAAAAGTTATGATTTTTCAAAGATACACGATTTTATAATTAACTAATTTACAACATGACTTAAATTTTTCAACCTAGCTCAATTATCACCGTTCGATCCATCCCTCAGCAATCTCCACCGTGCGCTCTCCATCTTCTCCAACGCGCAAACATCTCCAGGCTATGAAACACGCAACACAACCCAACACACGCCCATCTAGGGTTTAAATTTTCATCATCAATACTCGATGAAACTTCATCACGTCGCCACCACGAGATGCGCCTCCATCACCTCCATGCTCGGCCTGGGTGCGGCCAAACTCGGTCAACTCATATGCACGAAAAACGAGAATGAACGCGCGGCCTTTGTGGCATGATTCCCATCAATTTACAGCTCCGTTTCCAATCACAACCGTTGGATTGGTAGATCTCAGTGTGCTCTACAATCTTCTAGTTGGAAGATTCTTGAAACGATTGAAGGATTGAAAGATAATTGAAGAAAAACAATGGTGATTTTCGGCCATCCATTGGTTGCTGGCGGCTGCGTTTAGATTAGGGTTTTATATTATTATTTTTTAATTTTTGTGAGGGTGGTTGGTCTATTTATAGGAAAAATCGAACACTATTCATCCGGGAATTCAGAACTCCGATTTACGCGCCGAAACTGACGTTCCTAGGGTTTATCCCGCGTTCCAGACACAATGGAATAGGTTTCGGAAGCTAATTCAATCATCTGTGCGAGTTATGGCAATAAACGTTCAATTTAAATTAAACTGATTTAAACGATTTTCTAGGCGTTTTAATTTGTACCGGACAAACGGTAAATCCAATTGACACGAAATTTGAAACCTTACAATAATATCACATCACGGATCCGATGAAACTGGTTTCGTCGAAATTCGAGACTGTTTGAAAAATGGCTATTTTAAATCGCCAAATTAATATTAAAAATAATTCGATGCGTTTCGAGCTGCCACGATCAAACGGTAGCTCCGATTGACACGAAAATTGAAATCCGGTAATAACTAACTATTACGGATCCAATGGAACTGGTTTCGTTCAATTCTGAGATTGTTCAAAAATTGGCTATTTTACAGTCGATTTTAATATTAAAATATTCAATTTTCACAAATTAACTTTTAATTCGATTTTAAAAGTTCTAAAATATCATTCTAACTCCAACATGATAAAATAAAATTTTACAAATCATTTTCAATCATATTTAATCCAATTTTCAATTATTTCCATAATTTAACATATTAAATTATCGATTTAATTATCCAATTAAATCCAATTATTCAAATAAAATTTATTTGACTTATAAATTCACTTATTAATATTTAAAATTAATTAAATATTCACATTTTAATTAAATAAAATTCTGGGTCGTTACAATCTTCCCCCCTTAAAAGAATTTCGTCCTCGAAATTATCAAGTAAGAAAAGTTACAGAATCTATTAACTTTCCCAAAATCCATAGTTAAACTTCTTATAATAACTTTACTAAGTTTTCAAATCATACTTAGTTATCTTTTCGAAAACAACTACTATTGTTTAACTTTCAATTTCAAATCAAAATTAAAGTTTCCAAAATTTTTCCAATTTTCTCAAATTTTTTCTAACGCCTTAAATTTCCAGAAAAATTCGCCATAGTCTCCTTTGCGCGGCTCGATCCGAAAAAAAAATGACAGTATATATATCACAAATATACATCTCATCAAGTAATGAGGCATCCCGAAGGGAAAAAGTGTAAAAGTACGATATTTAATCCGAGATATGTACCTTATATTTTATTAGCAAGCAAATACGGCTAATATAGCGCGAAAGCGAGCTCCAAATGCGAAGCAAACGCGATCCGCACCTACTAAACACTCAACAAAGAACATGAGAACATGCATATATGAAAATAGTATCGATATACAACATATAGCAACATAATAACTATATATGCCAACATAGCAAATGTAGTAAAACAACATAAATTCAACCATCAACCAATTATCATTCATAACCAATAATATTCATTCATATTCTCATTTATATACAATGAAATGGTTTTCAATATCAAATCACATTTGATTCATTAATAGTGGATGTTTTTACTAACATTTATTTTCAATTAGTTTATATTCACTAATTCATATTCAAGTTGGTTCACTTCCAAATCAAATTCAATTCTATTCAAGATTCACTTAACTTCCAATTGAATTTCAATTACTTTAGCTTTTTATTTCATTAACACAATTGCATTAATACTTAATGAAATATATACAATCAACTAACAACCATATAACAACCAATGTATATTCACTTTACATTCAATTTCATTGGTTTAATTATTTGATTTTCATTCAACATCACTTGGTTTTACATAACTTAAATTCCCACTTATAAATCAATTCAGATTCCAAATTCTAAAGTAAATTTTCCATTTAACTTTAAATTCATTTTCTTTTTTTATTTCAAATCATATTTATAAATATATTCATATAGTTTCACTTCTCATATATATAAGTTTATTTCACAATTGTAAATCACTTTAATTATAATTCAATTCTTATAATTCATTTTACTTATACAATTATTCTTTTATTTGAATTTTTTTCAAACAACTAAACAATCAACTTATATACACTTTAATAATTCTGAAAAATTATTTCTTTATATATAAAATATAATCAAGGTAAAATTATTTCATTTACCCAATTTAAAAACAATACTGTGTCGAATTGTTCTATTTAAGTGTTTAGAAACCCCTTCGATTCAGTTTCGAGGCTGCGCCGACGAAGGTTCATATACCACTCAACAAACCAATCATCACAATATAAAACAAATTTATATATTCACTAACAAATACGCTCTCATAGCTATTATTACACTCAAACTCATTCTAGAGTACTGCTGACTCTATCTCTAATGAGTAATACCCAACAGAACCATGGTTGTCGCTTAACCATAAGCTCTGATGCCAAATGTAACGTCCCGAAAATTTTCGACTTTCGAAAATTCAACATCGATACTCACTTTATCGACTGCCGAGAAATCGAAGGCCGGAAACCCGAAATGTTATGGTTTAAAGAAAAAGAAAGAGGTAGAAGAAGATAGAAAAAGATAGAACAGAACATAGAAGATAGAGGGGAAAGAAGGTAGAAAATAGAACGGAACAGAAAGAAAATAACAGAACAACATCAGAATCTCACAATTCGCAGCGGAACAACATATAATAATAAATGAATAATCTTTAAACAAAGAACTATATCAGTTATTACATTTTATACATTTCATTACATCATCATCAGAGTGTACAACAACAACAACATCATCAAACAGTGCAGCGGAAAAAGAAATACTATATACTAGTAATACGCCATGCCATCCATCTTGCCTCCGGCAACTCCTGAATATCCAGAATATCCTGATAAACCTAACTCTTGACTGCCCGTGTGGAAATTGGTAGGCATCCAGTGTTTAGGAAGGAAACAATAAACTCCGAGTCAGTCATGAGACTGGTGTGAGAACTCAAAACAGTTTATTTATCTTTTAAAATCAAAATGAAGGAATATTTTTAAAGTCAATTCGCAATGCTTTTAAAAATGAGACTACCATAAGGCCTCCCGCACACACACACATGCAAACACAGAATCGGAGGAGATTTCTCCTTATGATAGTCAAAGATGCTTGATATGCATTTAAAAGAACATTTGATATTATTACTAGTGCATAGTGTAGAGAAAAATTCATTTCGAAAGTAGAATATAAATCTTAGCCAACATAGACATTCCGAACTATGCCTACTATAGCTACCATCCAAACAGTGGGGCGCCACCATAAGTGAATGATAGGTTCTACAACTAATACCGTACAAGATCGTATTGTTTCTTTGGATTTCCAACGAATGATCAGGCCAAGGAACTTCCCATTGCCACATGAGAATGCCTCTGGATGGACATCCACGAGAACCAAACCGGATCTCTACCAACACAAGGCCGGGTTACCCCTAACTGAGTAACAACTGACCGAATATGCCATCCCTCGGTCCTTTGGGACCTTTCACCTAGCGCTCGCAATCAATTCACACAATCATAAAGTGTTTTCAACATGTGTAAGTATCTGGGCTCCATACCATGATACCACCCTTTTCCAGAAGGAAATGCACATACCCTAAAGGGCGCTACCCCTCATAACCTTGCCGCATCTTTCCTGTTTTGACCATTCACGGGGTGTGAGGCTCGACGAAGTCACGTCCACAAAAACATACTTTATACAAAAGCCATGCTTTGGGTCAACAAATGATCATAGAGATGATCACCAAGATAGACGATCAAATAAACGATCCTATCACAAATAATCAACACAATGATCATTTCACAGCAACACTCAGCATGTCACATTACCAAATTGGGAATATATCGCTGATAACATTCAACTACATAACCTCTAAGCTCGTACGTCTCAGAGAAGGGTGTTAAGCTAAAAGAATAAATTCTCCACCACCAACAGAAATATATTTGAATGAAATCGGCTTTATATCTCAATTTGTAATGTCAGACATACAATCCATACAAGTCTGTTCCGGGATCGAACAAAACCGAAGGCACTTACAAAGAAGTCCTTGCAATCCGAATAATCTCTAATCACGTCCGGACTTCCCATCACATAGGGAGTCTCTATACCGTAGCTACTCGGTGCAAAGACAATCGACGAGTTGTCCTTTCGATTTCAAAAAGATCCGGTCTTCAACACCGGTCTTCAAATGCAATTCATAACGACGTATCACATATTCGGAATGGGTTATACGACCCCATGGTCCTTTCCCGGTTAACCCGAATAGTGAGCGCTTATTCAAAAATAAGTGTGGCATTCAAATTCAAACAAATCACATCAATTACCCATTCAAAGGGAAATATTGATAGTCGGTTATTGAACTATCAATGGATATGCACACATCACCAGTTTCCAAATAATTTTCCAAAATATCTTTACAAGATATATAATTTCAATACTTCAAAAATAAATCAATATTTATTTTTAGACAAATTCCCCTTTCCTTTATAAATTCCATAGTGAATTTATATTCCAAAATATCTATGAATATACGACTTCAATTATTCATTTCAATATTCCTTTTCAATTTATCTTTAAAAAGATAAATTCTCAAAATATTCACTTATTATTGGAAAACATTTCCATACTTATTTATTCATAAGTAATTCACAAATTTTATTTATTTTCAACACTTGGAAAATATTCAATAAACTTAAATCAAGATTAAGTATATATTTCATTCTTTAAGGAAATCATTCTCTTAAACATATTTATTTGGGCCAAAACGAATGTTACGTAAAACATCGTTACGACAACCCAAAATCACTAGTATAGGGATTCGAATTTAAGATAGATATATAAATCCCAATACTATACAAAAAATTTCCTTTCGGAAATCATTTACTATAACAACAGTGTTATAGTTCACCATTTCCTTCTATTTCTCGAAAACGTCTATTTCAACAATGAATGTTGAAATCTATGGTTTCGAATCTCAACACCTTTTAAAACATCGTTAGATCGTTTTAATTCAATTTAAGACATCACATTCAAAACAATTTCTTTAACATATTATTCGCTATTCAAAAACGTGAATATACTACGTTAATCAACTTCATCCTTTTATTCATTTTATTTTAAAGGATTATTCACAGTTAAAAACGTGAATATAACTCCATTTATAGGTTTCAACAATTTACTTATCAAAATAAGTCGTTTGCGAATTTATAAAACAATGTTTATAAATTCCTTTATTAACCTGTTCAATTTATATCTCAATTATAAATCAAAAGTTCACATTATAAGTTAAATGCATATAAAATGATTATTTTACAACATCGTTCTTTTAACTTCCCAAAATATAAATCTTATAACTTATAAGATTGTTTATTTGTCCAAAATTCATTCTTTCAATAACTTTATAAATTTTATAAACCTACTGTTTATAAAGTTTCATTTATAACTTCACCGTTTATAATTTTATAAATTTCATTCATTTATGAAATTCATTTTCACTTCATTCCAACACTTATAAAAACTCGTTTTATAATGTCAATATTTCAATCTATAAATATCCATTTATAAATCTCTTAATATAAATCAATTTATATTATTCTTTAAAACGTTTTTAAACTCCTTTAAAAACTTCATCATTTTGATTTATAAAATAATCAAATTTTATAAATCCCATTCTTAAACTTTTCATAATAAATTCAAAAATTCAATTTAAACTATTTTATAAAATCATTAACCCATATTTCTCAAAAATCAGCTTTTAACTATATTTCACAAAAACCATAATTTTATAACTTTTAAAATTATAACGTTTATTTATTTAAAATGGATCAATTTCAAAAATATTTTATATTTTCAAAGATCACTTTAAAAACCTTTTTAAAATTCCCAAAATTTGGTCCAATGATGCTACACACCAAATAGTCAATCACGACTACAACGACATCATATATCGATATGATAATCCATCAAAAAACAAAATATCTGAAATCAAATAAAAACTGTTGAGGAATCCAGTTGGATCCCTCCAACCTGTTTTCCTGCATCCACAAACATTAGCACAATACCAATTCCGCTCCAGTACGGAATTATCGCGGTATATGGGATTTATTAAATATTATCCGCTTAATAGACGGCGCAATAGGGTCTCATCTGCTATACAAATGCGGGAAATCAATAACTCCAATATATACATATGCCAATATATATATTGCTATTATATATAATACCAATTTCACTGTTTATGAAATATTCGCGGTATATGTTTTTAATAAATAACATCCTCTTACTAACGGCGCATAATGTCTATTTTAACAATCAATAGATAACAATCATCATTCAAACATGCATTCAAATATTTTAAATCTAACTATTTAAAATAAAATCGAAACTGATTCGATTGAGTGAGAAGTTCTCACCTTGATTTCAATTTCGTTTTAGCGATTTATTTCGAATAAAATTAAACGGGCGTTTAATTTTACCCAAAATTCTCACTAACTCCAAACGACTCCAATCCAATTGCATCGCGTAGTGCTCGTCCATATGATTCCAACGCAACTGGTTTCGCGCGTTTTCGACCTCGTACGAAAAAGTTATGATTTTTCAAAGATACACGATTTTATAATTAACTAATTTACAACATAACTTAAATTTTCAACCTAGCTCAATTATCACCGTTAGATCCATCCCTCAGCAATCTCCACCGTGCGCTATCCATCTTCTCCAACGCGCAAACATCTCCAGGCTATGAAACACGCAACACAACCCAACACACGCCAATCTAGGGTTTAAATTTTCATCATCAATACTCGATGAAACTTCATCACGTCGCCACCACGAGATGCGCCTCCATCACCTCCATGCTCGGCCTGGGTGCGGCCAAACTCGGTCAACTCATATGCACGAAAAACGAGAATGAATGCGCGGCCTTTGTGGCATGATTCCCATCAATTTACAGCTCCGTTTCCAATCACAACCGTTGGATTGGTAGATCTCAGTGTGCTCTACAATCTTCTAGTTGGAAGATTCTTGAAACGATTGAAGGATTGAAAGATAATTGAAGAAAAACAATGGTGATTTTCGGCCATCCATTGCTTGCTGGCGGCTGCGTTTAGATTAGGGTTTTATATTTTTTTTTTTAATTTTTGTGAGGGTGGTTGGTCTATTTATAGGAAAAATCGAACACTATTCATCCGGGAATTCCGAACTCCGATTTACGCGCCGAAACTGATGTTCCTAGGGTTTATCCCGCGTTCCGGACACAATGGAATAGGTTTCGGAAGCTAATTCGATCATCCGTGCGAGTTATGGCAATAAACGTTCAATTTAAATTAAACCGATTTAAACGATTTTCTAGGCGTTTTAATTTGTACCGGACAAACGGTAAATCCAATTTGACACGAAATTTGAAATCTTACAATAATATCACATCACGGATCCGATGAAACTGGTTTCGTCGAAATCCAAGACTGTTTGAAAAATGGCTATTTTAACTCGCCAAATTAATATTAAAAATAATTCGATGCGTTTCGAGCTGCCATGATCAAACGAGAGCTCCGATTGACACGAAAATTGAAATCCGGTAATAACTAACTATTACGGATCCAATGGAAATGGTTTCGTTCAATTCTGAGACTGTTCAAAAATTGGCTATTTTACAGTCGATTTTGATATTAAAATATTCAATTTTCACAAATTAACTTTTAATTCGATTTTAAAAGTTCTAAAATATCATTCTAACTCCAACATGATAAAATAAAATTTTACAAATCATTTTCAATCATATTTAATCCAATTTTCAATTATTTCCATAATTTAACATATTAAATTATCGATTTAATTATCCAATTAAATCCAATTATTCAAATAAAATTTATTTGACTTATAAATTCACTTATTAATATTTAAAATTAATTAAATATTCACATTTTAATTAAATAAAATTCTGGGTCGTTACATATATATATATATATATATATAATACTATATATATAATATCACATCAATTCAAGCAATCAATCAATATTTTAAATTTTAACTATTTAAAATAACTGTATTAGATGTGAGTGAGAAGATCTCACCTTTGCTTTTATTTTGCAATCCATTTCCCTTCCAACTTGTTTTCATGATTTTTGACCTTGTATAAACGATTATATAATTTTTATTAATATTCGAACTAATCAAATAATTAAATTTCCATTTGATAATTTTAATTAACCAATGATTTTATTTTAAACTTAAACTTTTAATTTTAAACCAATTCCTTTTAATAAATTTATTTAATCAAAAATTAAATTCAAAACTAAATTTCCTTTAATAAATTATTTTTGGTAACTAGATAAATTAAATAGGTTAAGAAAACAAATAGCTCACTAAAACCATTATCTTTAAAATAAACTAGCAAATTAAAATATGTAAATGTATATTTTTTTTTTGAATTTTAATATTTATAAGAAATGATCTATTAAAATCAAATCTAATCTTTATACTATTTTCATGTGTTTTTCCAAAGTTCTATGTATATACAAAATTTCTGTTCAAACTACATACATACATACATACATTTATGTATGTATATATATATATGTGTATGTGTGTGTACATCAATTTGAAACCAAAATTTCATTATACCTTTTACTGCAAATTATTTTTTCTATATAAATGAATATATATAAATTAAATAAAAAGATAAAGATACCTTTATCATCGTTCCACGAAAACCACACAGCAACCAACTCGTATCGCCACATTCCGATCTGCAACCTCCCGCACGAGATACGCTACTTGGAACGCTGACCCCACCCTACGCATGCATCGCACGGTCCATGAGTACGCGATCCACCCATGCTCGTGAATCGAGCATCACCTTGCAACGTCGTCGAACCCTAGAACGATGATCGCGGCTTCAATTCGTCGATCCTGCTCCGCCCAATCAAATCGCGACGAGTCGCCGCACATCTACTCGACCTCGAACACATGCAAGTGTCGTGCTCTGACGTTGCCACATAGTCGTCGATAACCCTCGTGCCTAAAATCGCTATGACCCTGCGAATCGACCCATCTACTTTTTGTCGACATCGATTCCACACTCTCAAATTGCCGCGCGATCAACATCGCGATCCCCTTTTTTTTCTTTTTTCTTTTTTTTATGATTTAGATTCATTAGGACGAGAGAGCGGCCATGAAATTTCTTTGTGAAGTTGTACATTTAATTTTCGAATGAGAAATGGGGTTCTCGTTTCTTTTTTTTATATAAATATGCGGCTACGATTTTTTTTTAAATAGGAAGAAAACGCGTGTAAAAATTTAATAGAGAAAGGTAAACAGTGTTGTTAAAGAGGATACGTGCTTGAATTTTTTTTTCTTTTTGTGTGTGTATATATATATTTAATTCAAATTGAAATCGTCCGCAATTCAAAACTTCGATCTTCAATCGAGATGTGCGGCTAGGTGTTCATAATGTTAAACCCCTATTTCAAATGCACTGGAAAAGGTTTCGAGTCCAAATTTGATTATATAGAGAAGATAGCTTTTTGGACCCAGTTATTAAATTAAATTTCGATATAATTTTTAGCACATTTTCAATCCGTACGGTCACACGACAATCCCAAATGCTACGAAAATTGAAATCTATAATAATACAATATTACGAATCCAATGGAACTGGTTTCGTCGAAATCCGAAACTGTGCCTCGGAAGGTTATTTTTAAATTCAATTTAAATGATAAAATTTCAAACTGAACAAAACAATTTTAAATTCAACTTTTAAAAGTTCTATTATCTCCAGTATTGTCATTATGAATTTTCTAAGCCTTTAAAATATTTTTAACAAGCCTGGAACATCCAGATTCAAAAAATTTCCCAATTTCCAATTATTAAATTCAATAATTTAATTGTCAAATAAACAGTGATATTTAAAATTCAAGTTAAACTAACATTCAAATATTTAAATTCAATCAAATATTCTAATCTCAAATGTCAAAAATTTTGGGTCGTCGCATTCTTCCCCACTTAAAATAATTTCGTCCTCGAAATTACTAGTTAAGAAGAATGACCCTTAACCCGTTTATCATTTTCCCAAAACCAAATAGTTTCAACCTTCCAAAACAATTTTTATTAAAGATACTATCATTGTTACTAAGTTTCCAAATTTAACCATAAGTTCCAAACAATATTATTTTCTCAACAATTCAAATTTAAATTTTAAATTATCTAAATTTTCCTTACTCCCAAAATTTTTGAAAAATTTCGCCTGCGTCTCCTTTGCGCGACCAGCTCGGTACGACTATAAAATGCCACCACGGGCCTCAAGATTTCAAAAGAAAACAAAATGCCAAGTGGCTAGACTAGAAAATCATCAAATTTCATATAGAAATTTAAATACATACATTTTTTCGAGCAATTCAAAATTATCTTCGTAATCAAAAATCCTATTTCCTTTTGCTTTTAAAATATCTGTATATCCTACTAGCAATAATGTCCAATTACAACATTCAAAATCATTTTATACATTCTTTTTTTTACAAAATTTTCAATATTCATTCAAGCCTGTACGATGTCCGTATATCATCCGTATGCAATACCAAATTCGATCGCTCACTCGATTACACAATTTCACTTCCGAACTAGTATCGTCCACCAGACTTCCTAGTGCGGACTCAGATCTGGTTTATGGATCAGAAACTGTCATTCTCCTTGTATAGCCGTAAACTATGATAGAGAATTTCAAGAAACAATCAAAAATCCATATACAGAGTTCACCGCCGAAAATCGAGTGAAAACTCCCAACTCGGATCGATATAACTATCTCGAATCCTGGATCGAATCGCTATGCGAATAAAATAATATACATACATCCCACGTATTTATTTCAATTGATTTTCAGTTATATCAATTCTCTTTTATTCACATTTGAGTTCCAATTCCATATAAATTCAATTTTTCTTTAAATTCTGAATATTGAAAATCAACTGACTTTCATTCATAACTCATTTATATCATTACTTACATTAGTTCCATCCACTAATTCGTTTTCAATCAAATTCAATTCTAAACCTGTGCGACCTACAAATTTTAAATAAACCACTTCATTTCCAAATTTAATTTCAAATAAAAGTTTATTTTCAAACTCTTACTTCTTATAGTTCCTTCGAACAAATTCTACCATTTTACCCTTTGAATTGGTTCCAATATTCAATTTCAATTTATTTGCTTACCCATTTAAATCAATTAGTTTATTTACTAATTTTGATTTCAATACTTTGTTTTATTTGGTCCACTTGAGTAATTTACATTTACTTACAAATTCAAAATGAATTTCAACATTCAGTTTCAATTTCATTTACTTGCAATTGTAAATTCATTTATTAGTTCACAAATTTATTTTCCACCTTAATAAATTTTATTTCAATCTATTTAGTCTACTAGCTTACTTCTCAATTTTATTCAAATTAACAAGTTAAATTCAGTTTCAATTCAAATTTGAAACTTCTATAAATTTTCTAACTTATTTAGGTTCAACCAAATTTCCAAATTTAATAAGTTATCAAACCTCTTATGATTCCATAAACATTTCCAATTTACTTCCTGAGTTTTATACAATTTTTCAATATTTCAAAATTACCTTTGAAATCAACTATATCCAAAATCCTTTGCATTTCTAAAATCAAACTCAACTTGAAAACAATTCCAATTTAAAATAATTTGGTAGCAATTTCTCTTCTGAAAGCTCGAAAATGAACACCGATGATATCGCGATCATCATCAGAATTATTTTCCTGCGACCGAAAAGAGTTTAGTGCTTTTGCTCCTTTAAAAAATTTCCAAATATTTTTAAATCCCAAATCTCATCATATTCAAATCCAATTCAAAAATATTTCTCATTATTCCTTCAAAATCTTTGAAAATCATTTCCAAACTCAAAAGGAATTAAATTTCTCAAAATTTCAAATCCCAAATCCTTTGAATCCATTTTCAAAAATTGCTCAGGAATTTCTTCTTTATTTCCAATTATAAACTACATTTATAATTTACATTTCAAATTTCATTTCATTATCGGAATTATTTCCTTAACCTTTAGTTATGATTTCAATTCATATTTTATATTTTTTCATAACACGATAATAGTTTAATATTATCACTTCTTAACAACCAAGCAATCATATATACATACTATAATTTATGAAAAATTATTTCTTTTATATACAAAAATAATTTGGCCAAAATTATTTCATTTACCCTATTTTGAAACAATACCGTGTCGGTTTATCTTGTTCAAAAGTTTAGAAATTCCTATCGATACAATTGGCCAGACTGCACCGACCAGAATCTATAAACACTCAACCGATAAGTCAAAACAATATATAAACAATTTTTTTATATTCACTAACAAATACGCGCACATATCTATTAATACACTCAAACTCATTCTGGAGTACTACTGACTCTATCTCTATTGAATAATCCCCACCAGAGCCAAGGTTTTCGCTTAACCAATTGCTCTGATACTACTATGTAACGACCCGATTTTTCGACATCCGAAAATCAACATCAGTACGTCCACTGTATTAAATGTTGAACAATCGAATGCCGGAAAATCGAACCGTTAGGGTTAAAGAAGAAGAAGATAGTAGAAGAAACAGAAACAATATCAGAATCTCACATTCGCAGCGGAACAATATATAATAGATAAATAAATAATCTTTAAACAAAAGAACTATATCAGTTTCTACATTACATCATTAGAGTCATATACAATACACAACACGACACTAGGCATTTATGACAACTTGTCCATATGAAAACTGAACTTGCTGCAACCCATACACAACATATACTACATAATATAAGTGATACATCTCGCCATCCAGTTTATCTCCTGATCTCCACAGCATACTTTCCTGACTTCACTCCAGAACAACTGATAACCTAACTCTAGGCTGTCCGTATTGAAAATTATGGACACTCAGAGTTTAGAAAAAGGAACAATAAACTTCAAGTTAGTCATGGTATTGGTGTGAGATCTTAAAACAGTTATTTGCACAAAAGAAAAGGAAAAGAAATCCGTTCTTGCTTTTGGAAAATGAAACTACCATAAGGCCTCCCGGCACACACACAATGCAATCGCACACGTGGGGAAGTTTTTTCCTTATAGCAGTCAAATATGCTTGATACGTGAAAATCCTTTTGATATTATTATTAGTGTATAGTGTGGTAAACATTTCGAAAGTATAATATAAATCTTAACCAACATACGTACCATTATAGTATGCCTACTATAGCTAGCATGTTAGATGGAAAGTTCTACAACTAAAACCGTACTGGGCTTATATTTAGTGAATGGATTTCCAACAAATGGTCAAGGCAAAAGAACTTCCTTTCCGAAAGGGTACGCCTCTGGAGGGACACCCCCAAGAACCTAACCGGATCTCTACCAACACAAGACTGGGTTACCTCTGTAACTAGGTAACTAATTGTCACGAGTATGCTAACCCCCGGTCTAGACCGACCTTTACCGAGGCGCCTCAACAACCAACAACCTACAACCATATAAGTAAATATTCAGGGCTCCATACCAGAATACCATTTTTTATCCACGCAAATAAATATATGGGCTCCATACCAGATACCACTTTTTATGCAGAAGGAAATGCACATACCCTGAGGGGCACGACCCCTATGACCTTGCTGCATCTTTTCATGTTTCAACCATTTCCGAGGTGTGAGGCTTGACGAAGTCTCATCCACAAATCAACGCTCTTCACAAAAGCCATGCTTCGATCAACCAATGATAAACACTTAGCATGTCACACCACCAAATTGGGAATATATCACTAGTAACAATCAACTACACAACCTTTGAGCTCGTACGTCTCAAGAAGGGTGTTAAGCTAAGATAATAAATTCTCCGCCACCAACAGAGACGTATTTGATAAAACCAACTTTATATCTCAAAGTGTAATGTCAAACATACAACCATACAAATCCGTTCCGGGTTCGAATGGAACCAAAGGCACTTCGTCCAATTAAGGAATGAAGTCCTTGCAAATTCGGATATCCCTTAATCACGTCCGAACTCCCCATCACATATGGTGATATAAATCCCTATACCGGAGCAACCCGGTGCAGAGACACTCAATAGGTAATCATTTCGTTTTCAAAAATATCCTATCTTCAACCATTGTCTTCAAATGCAATCCCATTTCGTCGTTGCATTATTCGAAATGGGTTTTATGACTCAATATCCTCTCCTGGCTAATCAGTAATGAACGCTTATTTTAAAAACAAGTGGATACATTCAGATCTAAATTAAGTCACAACAAATTTTCACTTTTGACCTTTTAAACAAAAGATCCATCATTAAGATTCGATGTGGTTTACGGATAACCATTTGGAATCCGACCCCCGGTTGTATCGAAATTCAAATGTCATTTAAAGGCCAATATAGATAGTCGTTTATTTAACTATCAAACAACATTCACAACAATCACCAAATTTAAATAATTTTCCCCAAATTATTTATTTCAAAATATCTTCGCAAGATATATTTTCACACTTCAACCCTTTGAAAACAATTTCCAAATCACTTTCCTCTCACGGAATAAATTTCCAAATATTGTTTATTTCCACTGAAAAGTTGCCAAGTCTGAATACTTTAATTTAAATCACTTATCCAAATATATACATGGAAACACTTAAAATGAAAACTATTTTAAAAATATTTATTTTAAAATATTAGTTATGAATTTTATACTAAAATCCTATGTAAAACTTAAGCCCAACTAATTCTAAAAATAAAATTACTAGATACATTATAATTATTTAAATAACCATCTTCTAAATCAAATACTAGTTAAATCTTTAAAATAGTCACTTCTATAATTAACTTAATAAATATTTACTTCAAAGTTTAAAAAAAACTTAAGAAAATAGTTTCTTCAAAAACATTCTCTTTAAAACCAACTTTAGAATTTATATTTAAAAGCTACTTTGCAAACATACTCGGCTTTCTAAGGAAAAATACGCTTTCCATTTCAAAATGGTCCATTTAAATCAACTAATAAATCCTTCTCGATTTATTTCAATTTATATCCCAAATTCGTAAATTTTCTTTCCACGCTTTCAAAAATAAACCAATATTTTTTTTAAAACAAATTACCCATACCTTTGTAAATTCCCATTGTGAATTTAAATTTTAAATATCCACTAGTATACAAAATTTACTTTCATACACTATATCAATTTCCAACAATTTACTCCACTTAAAAATTATTCCTTTATTTATCCGAATTTATTTCAAAACCCATTAATCCAATATTCACACATTTATTTAGATTTTAAAATCCGGATTTTTAAAATAAATTCCTCAACTTATAAACAATATTACTCAAAATCCATTTATTTCCATTTATTAAAATCTTTTCCCCATTTTTGGAACTTATTCAATAGGATTTCAAAAATCAACCTTTACTCTTTTCAAATTCCTTCTTTTAAATTTATCCAATCCTCTAAAATAAATTTACTTAAAATTTTCTACTTTAATTTTCAAAAAGAAATCCAATTTTATATTTCTGGTATTTTAAAATACCAGAATATATTTAGCCAAACCATAGCCTTCAATAATTTCAATTATCAATATAATCAATCATAGATTATCAATAATCATATCACAGCATATGAAATAAATTCAAACAATTTGAGAAATCCAGTTGGATCCCTCCAACCTATTTCACTGCATCTACATATTTTAGCACAATAATTAACTATCAATCCTGCTTCAAGGCGGGATATCGCGGTATAAAGGGTCATCCAATATTATGTGGGGCGCATATGGTCTCATCCGCTATATAGTATAGGAAATCAATCACTCCAATATTTATATATACTAATATATATATATATATATATATATATATATATATATAAATAAATATATATATAATATCACATCAATTCAATCAATCAATCAATATTTTAAATTTTAACTATTTAAAATAACCGTATCAGATGTGAGTGAGAAGATCTCACATTTGCTTTTATTTTGCAATCCACTTCCCTTCCAGCTTGTTTTCACGGTTTTTGACCTTGTATAAAGAATTATATGATTTTTATTAATATTTTGAACTAATCGAATAATTAAATTTCCATTTGACAATTTGAATTAACAAGTGATTTTATTTTAAACTAATGCTTTTAATTTTAAACCAATTCCTTTCAATAAATTTATTAACTAAAAATTAAATTCAAAACTAAATTTCCTTTAATAAATTATTTTTAGTAACTGGATAAATTAAATAGGTTAATAAAACAAATAGCACACTAAAACCATTAATTTTTAAAATAAATTAGCAAATTTATATATGTAAATGTATATTTATTTTTATTTTCTGAAATTTAATATTTATAAGAATAATCAATTAAAATCAAATCTAACCTTTATACCATTTTCCTATGTTTTTCCAAATTATATATATATATATATACATACAAAATTTCTGTTCAAACTATATATATATATATATATATATATATAAATATATATGCATACACACACACACATATATGTATATATGTGTGTACCTCAATTTGAAACCAGAATTTCTTTATGCCTTTTACTGTAATTTAAATTTTTTTCTATACAAATGAATATACATAAATTAAATAAAAAGATAAAGATACATTTATCATCGTTCCAGGAAAACCACACAGCAACCAACTCGTATCGCCACATTCCGATCTGCAACCTCCCTCATGAGATTCGCTACTTCGAATGCCAAACCCACCCTATGCATGCATCGCACGCTCCACGAGTACACGATCCACCTACGTTCGCGAATCGAGCATCACCTTGCAACGTCGCCGAACCCTAGAACGGTGATCACGCCTTCAATTCGTCGATCCTGCTCCGCCCAATTAAATCGCGACCAGTCACCGCACATCTACTCGACCTCGAACACACGCCAGTGTCGTGCTCTGACGTCGCCACGTAGTCGCCGATAACCCTCGCGCCCAAAATCATGACGACCCTGTGAATCAACCCATCTCCTTTCTGTCGACATTGTAGTCGACTTCGATTCCACTCTTAGACTGCCGCGCGATCAACATCATGATCCCTTTTTTCTTTTTCTTTTTTTATGATTTAGATTCAATAGGACGAGAGAGCAGCCATGAAATTTCTTTGTGAAGCTATTGATTTGATTTTCGAACGTGAAAGGGGGTTCTCATTCTTTTTTTTATATAAATATACGACTACGATTTTTCTTAAAATAGGAAGAAAACGAGTGTAAAAATTTAATAGAGAAAGGTAAACACGTGTTGCTAAAGAGGATACGTGCTTGATTTTTTTTGCTTTTTGTGAATATATACAAACGTGTATATATATATACATATATATATATATGTATATGTATATATATAATTCAAACAAATTCAAATTTAAATCGCCTGCAATTCAAAACATCGATCTTCATTCAAGGCGTGTCACTAGGCGTTCATAATGTTAAACCACTATTTCAAACGCACTGGAAAAGGTTTTGAGTCCAAATTTGATCATATGGAGAAGATAGCTTTTTGTACCCAACTATTTAATTAAATTTCGATATAATTTTAAGCACGTTTTCAATCTGTACGGTCACATGACAACCCCAAATGCTACAAAAATTGAAATCCGATAATAATACAGTATTACGGATCCAATGGAACTCGTTTCGTTGAAATTAGATATGTTCTATTGCGAAAATTCAAATTTTATAGTTCTATTATCTCCAGTATTGTCAATATGAATTTTCTAAGCCTTTAAAATATTTTTAACAAGCCTGGAACATCTGTATTTAAATTTTTTCCCGATTTCCAATTATTCAATTCAATAATTTAATTGGCAAATAAACAGTGATATTTTAAATTCAAGTTAAACTAACATTCAAATATTTAAATTCAATCAAATATTCTAATTTCAAATATCAAAAATTCTAGGTCGTCACACATGGGCATGGCTGTTGACTGAGACAGGACGGGATGAGTTGACAGTTGATGAGGAGAACGCTATTTTTGAGCCTGTCATGGATCCACCATCCCGCAGCAGGCGATATTGATTTAGGAACCAAGCGGTAATTTTCAGAAAATAAACTAAATTCATATATTGCGTATTTTTCAATTAAAGTTATTTAAATTATGTTTATGATGTTGGAGGCAATATAAGAATTTATTTCTATTCACAGGCTAGGACATCGCAGAAGGCGTATAATTGACTTAAGGCAAAGAAGTAATTGCAGAGCTTCGAGCCCAGATCGTCGAGCTACGGGAGCATGATCGCCGTCGTGCGGTGCAAATAGAGCAGTTGAACCAGCGCTTGGCGGAATATATGAAGCAGGATGGAAGGTTTCCTTCGTCGGGTGGCTCTGCGGGGGATGATGAGTGGTCTCAAATATGTTCTGTTATGTTTTTTTTTGTATATATATACGCTTCGAGTGGGTGATACATTTTGATGGATTGTGTATTATTTTATGTGCATTTAGATGTTGATTTTTGGAATTATGTTGGATTTGCATATGAATTTTTTGAATGAAATATTATGTATGGTTACTTAGTGGTTTATATATGCTCGAAAAAAGGAGCTGTTATGTGCACTGATGGATGTATAGTGGCTGGAATGCGGCAGACTCAAATTTAGGAGAGAAAAAATCCAGAATTCCGACGGCTACTAACGGCTACCGATGGCTTATAGGTCATGACCTTGCAACGGCTACCGACGTCGCTCTACGGCAAATTCCGACCGTTTCTGACAGCCTTGAACGGCTATTTGGTCATACACGTTTGCCATGTGGCTAACGTGGCCATAGGAAACGGTCACAGATTACCGTTGGAGGCCGTCGAAAATTTGACGTTGTTGTCATCGGAAATCGTTACGAAATGAGATTCGTATACCAACGGCTCTTTTTACGGTTTTCGACGGCCGTCTACGGCTAGTTGCCATCGAAAATCAATATTGTTCTTGTAGTGTAATTGGATTGTTAACCATACAGATCAAAAATCTTGCAGAAAACCTCCTGAAAAGGTTCCATTCTTTTCTGTTCTCATGGCACACGCATCCTGCACTAATGGAGCAGTACTAACTGCTTTTTTTGCAAGTATTTTCCCCACATCAGATTTAATGTGGATATTACAAATCAACGTGAACACTAATCAGTGCACTCAAGACTTAAGAGGCAACAAGAAGATAGTGACAGACCAAGAAAAACACAAGACTTAAGAGGCATTCGGTATTGCCATTTACCTACGAGAGAGTCAGTATATGATGTAAATTAAGATTCTCCAAAAAAATTATGGCCGTAATAATGATTCCAAGTCTAACATTTCTACCTAGAGCATCATTCAAATAATTAGTTTCATTATTTTCAAATTCAAATAGTAACATCAAATAAGATATGGTGCAATAATTGGGCAAGATTCAACCACTTTGGAACAGACTACTGAACAAAAAGGAATGTCTATTAAGGCTTGTAAAACAAACCATACAAAAACAACGCATTCCTGTAACTAAATGGATAGGTAGGATAGTGTTCTCTGCATGGTTCTAACTTGTGCGACAGTGATTCCACTATAAAGCTTTATTTATACTTCGCGCAAGAAAAACACGGTAAAAGCTACATATACCTAGTCTTCACCTCAAATCAATCATCAATGTCGAAGCCTTTTAAGAAGAAAAATCTCATGCTTTATCATGGCTCATGATAGGGAGGTGACCATGTTAGGAGCAATATCTTCGTTATTGAGGTATTGACCGTTACAATAATGTTACAATCATAGTAATTTCGAGTACAAAACTCAATCTAAAAGCCAAAATATGAAATAATAGAAGACATCATTTGCAACATCCCACTCAACTATATACATATAAATAAGAAAACTATATGCACAAAAATAAAATATTCAAACAAACTAGTCACATTTTCAAATCGATGCCATCAAAACATGTTACAACATCCAAAAAACATTCAAATGCCAAAGTATACTCACTCTCGCCGTTGAGTCATATTTATATTAGAAGGTATAAACATCATTATTTACATGTATAATAAGACCTACTGTGACTTCATCGCCTTCTTGTATCCATCCAAGTTCATTTTGTCAAACATGTACTTTTTGTCTACTCATGCAAGTAACTAAGAGTACAATTAGTAAAAAATTCGGATCAGGACGAACATACCGGTGTGTCATTCCACTACAACATTAAGTATGAGGATAAATAATTGCATACTTAAAATACTGGAGGTCCGAACCGACTGACGTTAAAGAATCAGCAAAAGGAAATCATATGATGAGACTACACGCATAAAATAGTGGAGGTCCGAACCGACTGATGTTGAAGAATCAGCAAAAGGAAATCGTATGATGAGACTACACGCATAAAATAGTGTACAAAATATCAAAATATCAGTGGGAGTTACCGTTCGATAGCTTGGATCAACGGGCACGAAAGGAGCGATCTCTCATATACACTGCTTTGGGTCAATGCAGATATGTTTCAATAACTGAATGCATCTGACATAATACGTATCTCGTCTCAACATAAGAAAATATGCATTATTTTAGACATATTCAGGTATTAAAATGTATTTGTGTTGATTAAAAGTAGTGTATAGGGGAGATCGTTCTTTCCATACTCATTGATCCTAGTTATCAAACTGTAAACTCCCTCTGATATTTCTATCACTGGAGTTGAGACGTTACAGATTGGTATGAAAGCAGAGGCAGTGAACAATATAGTATTTGCTTCCGTTGCTGTCCGCTAATGAATATATTCATAATAGTGTTGAATTGACAAAAGATGAAGGTGAGAAGAAGCAGACTACCACGGTGATGGAACTTTGATTTCCACGAGTTCGGAGAAAGAAGGAATGAAGTAACAGTATTTTTCTTACATTACTCATAAAATATAAACAAAACATGTTCGCTCTGGGTCCCTCTACTTTCTTAACAAGTCAAGTATGATACATAAAAAAATATGGTATGCTAACTTGTTTATCACTTGGTCACTCCGATTGCTGAATAATGTTTATCGCAAAAACTAAAATACACATTTACTTATTTTATTGTTTGAGAAAATAAGCATATGTAGAATTATTCAATAAAACAATATCGTCAAATGCTTCGCCATTTATTTAGAAGTTGAATTTTGAATTAAAAGCTCATAACTTTTGTTCCGCAAATAAATTTCTACTCACAACCTTATAGCAGTAGATGACAACCTTAAAAACTATATCACCTTTTTTTCATTATAAGCCTTGCCTTGTGTGGCATATAAGCCTTGAGTGTTGTACGTATTTTGCGTGTTATGCGCAACATTTGAGTGCATCATTTCATTTGTGACACGCCTTAGGTGCAAAAGCACAATCGCCGCATTGCACCTGTTGTGCGCCATGGCAGCCTTTCATAGCATTACTATTTTGTTTTTGGAAAACGGCAAATGTATACCACATTCTTTATCCCTTTACCATTTGTGCATCCCTTGTATGTTTGTTGTCGTTGACAAGAAAATAAAGTGGGAGAAGAAAAGGAAATTGTATTCATCAGTCCCCTTTATTATTTTTATTTTCACTGTTAGCAGAGAAACTTTGAACATCACTCCTGCTACATTAGAATGATTATATGACCCCTGATCAAGAATGTTATATAAATGGATATAGATAGGTAGATGATTATAGTTCACATAATTTACCATTTTATGGAGAATAATACTTATTATATTATACTTTTTGACAATAAGAGAATATTGAAATGTAAAGAAAAATACCAAAGAATTCTTTCATTATATATTGGACTCATGAACTATGTTACGCGAAACTTTTGTGATGCCAGCTCTTGTTATGATGCTATTCCAAAATTTGGATATTGAACTTTTGTTGTATCACCAATTTTTATAAGATACAAGATCTTGTTATCAAACCGATAATTAACTAGATTTAACTTACTACAAAGAAATGTAAAAATAATCATATACTAATTGAAGTTAATCCATTCTTATTGTTTTAACCTTGTAAATCCAGTTTTATAAATGCAATTTTCATATGTAGAAAATTAGAATACAAAATCATCACCAAATCATAAACTCAATCATATTTCCAAAGATGTCATTGTTTTAAAACATACCATTAAGATTTAATTTTGAGGTTTTCATCTAACAATTATAACTTCATATCATACACGTATACGTGTTTGTGTCTCTCTATATATACACCAGCGCTAAGGCACAAAATTCGTGCATGAATTGTTTTTCTACAAACTATATATATTTAACTTATACAATAGAAAATGATTTGCACAAATATTTTGCCATATTTTTACATCTAAATCATGTGTAGTTGGTTTGAATTTTTATTTTTAAGTTGTAACGCCTAATTTTTTGTTAATTTTAATTTTTACTTGTATTATTAATTAAATAAAGAATGAACTTGTAAAAGATATTATTTATTAGATCCTATTTTTAAGTGATATTAAGATTTAGTAATATCTATAGAGCGTCGGTCTAAATTTGTAAGAAAATGTTATTTCTTAAATCATATTTTTAAGTAATATTAAAGAGGTGTTTTTGATAGTTCACGCTAACACCAAAAAAATGTGACACCAAAGGTAATACAACTATTATCAAATATATAACTAAAGAAATGTATATACATATGGAAAAATCCATTTGGACATAAATGTAGATACAAAATGGGACACAAGAGATCTTGACCATTAGATCTTCCTCTGAGTTTCACCTCTCATATATGACAAAAGAATCCAATGATCAATAATTATTGTTTCTATTTTTGTGCTTTATTTCATGTTTTAATAGCCGCTCCCTATATATATATATATATATATATATCTATGTGTGTGTTGGGTATGTATAAGGTTTTAATTGCAATAAATATAAACGTTGGTAGGTTCCCACCATAATGCAGTAATACCAGACTACTAGTTAATTCAAAGTACAGTGTTATACAAATAAGTTCGTTATGCTGATAGGGATTGGTGTTCCAACCTTGCAACTGGCAATATTATTACAGCCACAGACGAGAAGCCCATTCACCACATGTATGTATAGTGATAAGGAATAAAGGTGCAAGCACTATGTGGATTAAACATCAAAAATGGGGTGAGAGAGGCTCGAACTCTCGACCTCAGGATTACTCAACATTTTAGCTATGAGACCTACGCGCTAGCCAACTGCACCACCACCCCGTTGTTTTCTAAGTACACAAGGAGGCATATGAATTGCAAATGAAATAACTGATTTGGTTGCCAACTTTTACCACATCATGGTACAAGTATATATTTGGATAATTTTATTTGACATATCACAATTAGTTATCCATGTTATTCAAATAGACAAGCAGGTTTTACAAATAAGTTAAAAATGTTGTGCCATGAATATTAAGTTTTTTTTAATAATTCCTTATTATCCACAACAATCTAATATTATAAATGTAATATTTTTGTACAAAATTTGTGGCGTATGTGTGTTTTTTTTCATAATTACATCATCATATGTTTAATGATAGTTCAAAAGAAAATGTGCGATGTAAAATAATCAAAAATAGATGGTTAGAATTTGACTTTAAGGTTTACAGCTAATGGTTGTAAATCTGCACAAATTAAGAACCTTGGGTTAACAAATAAATTACTGCCAGAAAAAATAACCTAATGACGTAACTATAATTTCCACAAAACATAATAATCTTCTATTATCAACACGAGTTAAAGATCCTTTTCATGTTACATTATACATCAATGTTTTTGCCAAATACATGCAAATATGGTTTAATTTACAACTAAATGCATGGTTTTTGCCTAATATACACAAACACGTATAAATATGGTGAAAATAGAAAATATGGTTTGATTTACACCAAAATGGTGATCTTAAATACAACGCTTTCAAAATTATGGTTGGACATTGGATTATGTTTAAGATTTTATTTCCCATAAATATAACCATTGGTCGATTCCCACCATAAAGCAGTAATATCAGACTACTAGTTAACTCAAATAACAGTGATATAAAGCAAACAACTTCATTACGATGATAGGTATTGGTATTCAAACCTTGCATTTGGCAATATTATTACAGCTGTAGAAGATGTCAATTCGCCACATTAGCATCTGAAGCTCATCCACCATCACTTCTCTGCATAAACATTTCCTTATAATTAGCTAGCAATTTGCAGATGCATGGCGTGGACTTTTTAAAATGTAATCCAATGGCATTCACAATCATGTTGGACAATATTTATGAAAAGATAGGTCGAATCCTCCTTTGTTTTATTCATTATCAAGGCAATATGTAGCACTCAAGATCCTAATGATAACGTTAGTTAGGAAAAGATAGAAATATCCTGTAATGTCCCGCAAATCCGTACCCCTTGAGTTAACACTATTCTACAACAATCAACTCAAGTTTTACAGAAATACGAACCATTTGGGTAAAAGAAGAAGAGGTAGAAGAAGAAAATAGAAAACAACATCAGAATTTAACCATCGCAGCGGAATAAAATATAATAGATAGTAAATAAACTTTACTCAAAAGTAAATGCATCTTTTTACATATTACATCATCAGAGTACATCAATCACAGCTCAACAATATCATACAATTGGATACACAACAACTCAACACAGCAGAATATATATATATATATATATATATATATATATATATATATATATATATATATATATATAAAACAAGTACGAAAATACGTATCGTCATCCAGCTCGTCTCCTGAGCTCCACAGCATCGAAACCTGTATCCTATAATACTTGGTCTGACCCGAGCATTACAGTTAAATAACACCCGAGTCAGTCTGGAATCCCAGCGTGAGAAAATCAAACTCAATTGATTATTAAAGTTTCAAAAATACTTTGAAAACAAAAGCATCTCGTAAGACCATGCCACAAATAAACATGTCGAGTTTTTACCTTACGATAGCTAAAACAATTTTTATAGAAATCCTCTGATATTATAATAGGGTCTATATACAAATACTTATAAAATAGCCGAAATTGTTACATTATTAAATTCCAGCTACTAGTCATAGAGTGGGTAATACAAACAAAACTCGTACAAGGCTCGTAGGGAGAATGGATTTCCAACTAATGACTAGGCACTGGGGTACCACCTGTTACAGTACAATGCCTAGATCACCGTACCGAGGAGTATGCCTGCTATCCTGCAACACAAGACCGGGACTACCCCTTACTGGATATTCCCGAGTGAGATCACCCCGCGGTTGGGATCAGCAACCGCCCACTAAGCCAAAATAAAAAGGGACATCTGGACAGGAATGACCTCACCCTGCTTGGGTGCTACCCACCTAGCCTAGCTGCATAACCCCTGATTTTCAATCATTCCCATTTGATGAGGCTTGAGGCTAAGCGTTACCTTTGTATAACATATCCCTTAGAATGTCCATCGTCCACCTGACGATGTTTCGCAAGCATTCATCCATACAAGTTCGTCCCTGGTTCGAACGGAACCGAAGGCACTACTCCTACTACATCCATTTTGGAAATATCCTCAGGATTAGTAGCGACTAGCCCTTGCACTTCACTGCTCCATCTTCGAATCCAAACTCGTTTCCACGAAACGTACAAACCGGCGAAGTGGTTTTCGAGAAATAAATCTGGATCCTGGTCTCTTCAAAACGATCAACGTATTTGTCCAATATTGATAGTCGGTGATTTAACTATCAATTAATATTCACAAACATCCATCAAACAATAATAATTTTCCAAATTATTTATTTATCCAAAATATCTTTACAAGATATATTTCAAATTTTAACCCCTTTTGAAAATAGTTCCAAACATATACCTTTCCCGGAATAATTTCCCAATATTTATTTCCACTGAAACACCAAGTATAAAATACTTTTAGATTTTAAAATAATTTAAAAGCACTTAGTTATAAATTATACTTCATAGCCTTAAAAATTTTAAACTAGTTTAATACTTTATTAAAATATATACTTTGGAAATATTTAATAAATAAGGCTACTTTTATAAAATATAAATCTAGATTTTTCTTTAAAACAAATACCAAGTCATTTAATAATTACTACGATAATGGTTTTGAAAAATATTTATTTTAGAATTTAAACCTTTAAAAATAATAAATTTTCTAAGATATGCTTTTTTAAAACAACATTAAAACCTTTAACTTATATTTAAAATTGCTTGAAAATCGTACTTGGCTATCAGGGAAACACTCTTCTCTTTCACGTCCTTTAAAAACGAATCACTATTTATTTTTAAACGAATTTCCATTCCTTTATAAATTTCCACTTTGAATTCATATTTAAAATATCCACCGATATTTTATTTTACTTGATAACCCAGTTTAAAAATCCCAAAATCTCACTTCCCTTTTAGATTTCAAATCCCAAAACACTTTAATCAATTTACAATTTATTCCCAATTTACTTTTCTTAAAATAATTTTTCTTTCTTGCTTTACTTATTTCAAATTTCATTAACATTTAGATTTTATTTCCTCATTTTGAGTAAAAAAACCCTTTTAACTGAAGGTACTAATTTCAGATTCCCAAAATTCCTTCTTTATCTCTTAATTAAATTTAATCCTTAAATAAAAAAAAATTCTTTATTCATTCAAATAATATCACTTAAGCTTTACAATTTATTATTACCCTTAATAATTCAAATTCCTCTTAATCCAAATTTGTTAGAGTTTTGCAATCACTTTTATTTTATTTTCAATTCATTATTAGCTTATTCCAATTCGCTAGAATTATTTTACTTAAAACTTTACTCTTTTATTTCTTTCGAAAATACAATTCTAGAGATTTGATAATTTATTTTACTGAGACATTCAATCTATCCATACCATTCAATACTTCAATTATTCATAAAATCATCACAGGATATCAAATATTCAAAGCACGGAATATTAAATAATCTAAATAATTTCGAGGGGTCCAGTTGGATCTCTCCAACTTTTTTTCCTTGCATCCAAAGATGTTAGCACAATAATATGCCAATTCTAGAATATAACATATTATAGCACATCAATCAATTTCAACCATTCAAACAATTATTTAAATTTAAATCATTTAAATTTAAATTGAAATTAACTGAGTGAGATTAACTCACCTTTGATTTTGTTTGTAATCCATTCTCATTCCGGCTAGATTTCTTCAAGATTTAGACCTTGAATAAATATTGATATCATTTATTAATACTCTAGCTAATTGAACAATTAATTTCCATTTGAAAATTTAATTAACCAGTGATTTCATTTCAAACAAATAAATTTACCTTTAAACTAATCTCATTTTTAACAGAATGTTTTAGCAACCAAATATTTAATAAGTTGATTAAATAATTTAATTTCCAAAAATACACTATTTTAAAATAACCTGGTAGATTAAAAACTTGTACATATGTAAATTCATTTCTCTTTGAATTGCATAACACCAAAAACCTATAGAAATTTCGAAACCAACTTTTATATACACATATTATTTTCTCTGTTTAGAATCTTGTAGGTATATCATTACCTTACTGATTAACACTCATATAAATCTTCTGACTCAAAACTATATAGATTAACAATCGAAAGGGAACTGCCTTACCTTACAGAAAGGAGGCAACCTGGGCTTTGACCAACATCTACACCCTTGCAGCCATCACATCAATCTCTGCAATACACACTAGCGCAAAACAGAAACCCCAATTGAACACTCCTGCTTGTCGACATCCTATCCATAGCCGCGACTCAAACCATCAATCGATGAGTCCAACATCTCATCCTAAAACATCGCGACTAGCAAACCCTAGCGCACGCGATGCAAACTCACCTCCAGCCTTAGCTTCGACTCACGGGACTCTCAAAACCCCATGCTCGTAGATACGACTCGAAAGGATATCATCGAGGAAGATAGGGAGCCACCTCGACTAGGTTAGCTTCGAATACTCTGATTTTGGGTCGAACGGCTTTGGGATCGAACGAAGAGAGCGGCGATATATTTACTTTTCGATCGAACGAGGGTTAAAAATTTTCATACGAACGAAATCGATTTTTCTTTTTATTTGAATGAACTCGGTTTTGCTGGAGAAGAAAAGGAAAGGGGATTTTTGAGGAGCTCGGCCATTCCCTTTTTTTTAACTGGGAAAGAAGAAGATAGGATACGATTTATTAAAGGTAGGTCGCGACTTATAAACTATGAGAGCAGCTTGTTTCAGAAGATTGTCGGCTACAGTACTTCGAATGTGAAAGGGAAAAGTTATGATGGAAAAGAATGTAGGCTGACGTTGACCAATATAAATAAAAATTTAAATTGAATTCGATATTGATTTCAACGCGTCTACTTATCGTACGCTCACACACCAACTCCAAAAATTACGAAAATTGAAATCCGATAATAATTCAATATTACGGACCCAATGGAACTGGTTTCGTTGAATTCCGAGACTGTGCATCGGAAGGCTATTTTTAAATTCAATTTAAACTATAAAATTAACAAACCCTTCCAAATTCAATTTCAACACTTTTTACTATCTTTAGTACTATCAATATAAATTTTACAAGCCTTCAAATTATTTTTAACAGGCTTAAAATCCCAGATTTCATATTTTATCCGATTTTAAATTATTTAATTCAATAATTTAATTAACAATTAATTAGTGATATTTGAATTCAAGTTAAAATTTTACCTTTTTAATATTTAAAATCAATTAAATATCCCAATTTAAATTGCTTTAAAATTCCAGGTCATCACATTTTGATGCTGTGGAGCTCAGGAGACGAGCTGGATGACGATACGTATTTTCGTACTTGTTATATATATATATATATATATATATATATATATATATTCCGTTGTGTTGAGTTGTTGTGTATCCAGTTGTATGATATTGTTGAGCTGTGATTGATGTACTTTGATGATGTAATATGTAAACAGATGCATTTACTTTTGAGTAAAGTTTATTTACTATCTATTATATTTTATTCCGCTGCGATGGTTAGATTTTGATGTTGTTTTCTATTTTCTTCTTCTACCTCTTCTTCTTTTACCCAAATGGTTTGTATTTCTGTACAACTTGAGTTGATTGCTATAGAATAGTGTTAACTCAAGGGGTACAGATTTGCGGGACGTTACACTTGTAACTTAGACTATATCAAAGATAGAAATATCCTGACTAAATATATATATTTATATATATATCAAATATATATTCTAATATTCTATCCTAATACCCCCCCTCAAGTTGGAGCATGTAAGTCAAGAATGCCCAACTTGCTAAGCAAATAGTCAAACTGTTGCTTTCCCAAAGCCTTTGTAAAAACATCTGCCAGTTGATCTGTAGTAGACACATGAGAAGGAGCAATCAAGCCATCACGTATCGCACCTCGCACGAAATGACAATCTACCTCTATGTGCTTCGAACGTTCATGAAAGGCCGGATTCTGCGCAATATGTAACGCAGATTGACTATCACAGAAAAGAGGTATTGCCTTTGGATGACCCAAACTCAACAACAAATCCTTCAACCACTTCAATTCACAAGTTATTGCTGCCATAGAGCAATATTCTGCTTCGACGGATGATCGAGAAACTGTGTGCTGCTTTTTAGTTTTCCAGGAAATCGGGGACTGACCCAAAAATACTAACCAACCTGTGAGACTACGCTGAGTAAGGGGACAAGCTGCTCAATCGGAGTCACACCAACCAGTCAAAGATAGCTCACTGTCCGAACGAAGTAGTATACCCTGTCCAGGGGTACCTTTCAAGTACCGTACTACCCGCAAAGCTCCTTCCCAATGCTCTTGTCGAGGCTCTTCATGAATTGAGATAGAATGTGCACCGCATACGCCAAATCAGGACGAGTAACAGCCAAATAAATGAGACAACCTGCCAAACGGCAGTAAGGCTCAGGATCAGATAAAATTGCACCAGTAGCACATGGAAGCTGATGATTCTGCTCAATCAGGGAAGAAGCAAGCTTACTACCCAAAAGCCCTACATCAGTGACAATGTCCATAGTATATTTTCGTTGCGAAAGAAATAGCCGTGTAGATCTACGTGCAACTTCAACACCGAGAAAAAATTTCAGAGCTCCGAGGTCTTTCATATGAAAACACAAACTGATATAGTCTTTAAAAACCTTAATCGTAGCGAAATCATTACCCGAGATAATCAAGTCATCAACATATATCAACACGTTTAATTGCACGACCCCCTTAGTGTACGTGAAAAGAGAGTGATCAGAATATGATTGAAAAAACTGTACCTTTTCAAGGCAGTGACTAATTTTGCAAACCAACATCTTGGTGCTTGTTTCAATCCGTACAAGGATTTTTTCAGACGACATACCATACCAGGAGAGTCAGAATTAAAACCCGAAGGGAGCTTCATATACACTTCTTCATCAAGGTCACCATGCAGAAACGCATTATGCACGTCCATTTGATGCAACTCCCAGTTCTTCGAAGCCGCAATAGCAAGAAATGCACGTACCCTAACCATTTTTGCCACAGGGGCAAAAGTCTCATCATAGTCTATCCCTTCTTCCTGATGGTTGCCAAAGACCACCAATCGTGCCTTCAATCTCTCAATGCTACTATTTGACTTAAACTTGATTTTGTACACCCACTTACAGCCCAAGGCTTTCTTACCCGGTGGAAGATACTCCATAACCCACGTACCATTATTTTCCAAGGCACGAATTTCCTCCTGCATAGCCTTACACCACCCTTCATCTGTCATTGCTTCTTTGAAGGATGTTGGTTCCTTCCCTGCTGCAACAGCTGCAATAAAATTTCGGTGTTTTACAGAAAATTTGTCACAACTAACATAATGTGCTATAGGATACGGAGTACCTGAGGGAGGTGGAGATGTAGCCTTAGGTGACACGGGGGATGGACTTTGCGTGAACACCGTATGAGTAACAAAATCTCGTAGCTTGACATTAGGAAATTTTTCTCGAAGACCACGAACTAAGTTTTCATCCGTTTCTGTGGCGTCTGTCCTGCGATGAGAGGCCCTATGTACATCAGCCCCACCTGTACGAGGTGTCGCTGATGGCTGCACAAGAGGTGCATGTGTAGGCTATTGTTGGGTCGCACCGTTTGTTGGTGCCGTTTGAGGAGATGAGGGTGTTGCATTAGCCTTGATGACACCCCTACCTCGACCAGCAGGGGAAGACACCGACTTCCCTTTTGTTGCACCCTTCGAGTCCGCACTAGAGGACCCGTACTTTTCCACATACCAATCCGGAACTCCATTAAGAGCGAAACATGATGTGCTATCGTGCCCTATTTTATGGCAGCGAGTGCAAATTAGAACTGCCTTTTCTACTCGACTCAGCCACGGCCTTGTCCTATTCTCCATACGGACAGCAAATCCCGCAACCTCTGGCTTCTCATCCCTCACCTGAGAGATTCCTCGGACATGTTCCTCTTGGGAAATCTGTTGGTAAGCTTTGTTTAAAAAGGCAAAGGGTCTTCTGATAATATGGTAGAGTGTAAAGCACCATAATATTCTGAGTACAGCCCTAACAAAAATTATTGCAAACGATCGTTCTCACGCCTTGTTTCATGCTACTTTCCAACACCACAAGTGCAGTTCCCGCACTTACAGCTTATAAGAGGCTCATATTTGGCAAGATCATCCCACAAAACCTTTAATTTGCCAAAGTAAATTGCAACGGACATGGTCTTCGTTAGTTCACATCTGTTGATTTCTGCCTTCAACTGTTGAATACGTGGTCCATTCACCACACAAAATCTCTCATTTAAATCATCCCATGGGAGCTTGGCATTGTCATAATTCGAAAGTAAAGTTTTTACCTCCGGATCGATCGTATTCATGAGCCATGAAACAAGCATGCAATGTATCGTGACCCAATCTTGTTTAGTAGCAGGCGGCACAACATCAGTAATGGTTCCATTGAGAAACCCAAATTTACGGCGAGACGAGAGAGCTACATAAGTCGCATGAGCCCAATCATTAAAATTATCAAGCTTTAGATGCACAGGTGTGATGACTTCCTCAGGCTTATCCTGTGCGCCTAGGTAGAATGGGGAGTTTGATTCAATTTTTGTTGGTGTGTTGCCGCCGCCAGTCATATTTTAGGGTTAATAACCTGGCTTTGATACCATGAAAAGATAGGCCGAATCCTTCTTTGTTTTATTCATTATCAAGGCAATATATATATATATATATATATATATATATATATATATATATATATAGACACACACACACACAAAGGTAGCACTTAAGATCCTAATGATACGGTTAGTTAGGAAAAGATAGAAATATCCTAACTTAGACTATATCAAAGATAGAAATATCCTGACTATATATATATATATATATATATATATATATATATATATATATATCAAATATATATTCTAATATTCTATCCTAATAATTTACAATGAAAAAGTTCTAGTTTTCAGTTCTCCTTTTTGAGGGATAACTAGAACTTCAGCTCCAATTGTACTCTAAAACTTGAATAATGAATAAGGTGATACGATCTTTATCAATATATAGGTCAAACATTTTCCATTGAATTCCTTGTAGAACTACAGCTATGAAGTTGGGGCCCATTTAGCAGATGCATGATGGCAAGTATTCACCATGTCCTCAGGAAGGGTTGAATTGTCTTTACAAGCAGTAACTAAATCAGGTCGTTGCGTTCATTGAAGCCGATTGCGCATGATTAGGACACAAACCATCTATCACTCCCCATTCCCATCTGCAAAATTTGGTTACAAATATCATGTATTAAGAAAATAATACAAATCAATTTAGTATTATTACCTCCACACCATCCCATATAAAATGACATTTCGGTTATTTTGCCCTAAAATATGTGATGTTTAGTGACTGATATTAATCTGAAACCATGTCAAAAGTAAATAAAATGGGCGGTTGTTGTTTTTATAAAAATTGGTTCGCTTAAATATTATGCCCAAACTCAGAACAACTTTCCTTTATGGGATAGGGTATAGTGTCATATACTCATACCAGTGCAAATGAGTGAACATGCACATTTCTTATTGTCATATACTCAAATATATTGTTTTCTTTACTGCATTGAAATGTAAAACTAAAACCCATACTGATTGACTAGCAAGTGACAACATTGTTTGATCTAAGAAACCTTAGTTGTTTTGAGATATAACCATATTTGTAAATACGTAAATTTATGATGCTTTGAGCTACTTAAAGCATTAGTTTCATACCGAACACAAGTCATGTGAATTTAGACATAAAAACCTGTTTAAAGTTTTAAACAATTCCTAAAATTTGATCAAGGAATCAGAACAATTTATCGTGCATGGATTCTTTTCTTACAAGCCAATCCCACATAAATGGATATGTATCAAATATTAATAATACACTCATTGTACTATCTGAATTTGAAAGTCGATGTTTTTGCAATTTACATAAACCATGAACTATTCTATTTGTAGTATGATAATGTAGCACTTGTTGCATACTTGCATGTGCAGCACAATGTGAGAACATTGGAGAGGTGTTGATACTCTCATACAGGATTATGATATCTACAACTCTTCATGAATGATTGAGCTAAACTAAAATCAAATCGTATCATTCATGATAAATTATCTAACATAGTGATAGCTCTTTGTATTTTTCATGCATTGTAAAATATAATTATTAGCACCAAACTTGGCCACTAACACCCTTGAGAAAGATTGCGCAGAGAGATTAATGAAAATAGTAAATTAAAACAGAAGACAGTATGTAAATTTAAATGTAGAGAACAAGAACACCAAATTTGTAGTGGTTCGGCGTAACTGCCTACGTCCACTTTGAAGTTGATTTATATTGCTTTCCTTGATAGTTGATTACAGATACAATCCATTTCTAATTACTTGAATACAATGGCAAAGTAAAAGATTAAGTCTTCAGCGAATGTTGAATGCGGCAGAGTTTCTCCAGTGTTCTCGAAAAAACCGATCCCTTTCACTGTACCCTTGCCTCTCTATTTATAGATGAAAATGGGTTGGACTTTCCTAGTGTGCCTGGTAGCTGAATACCTCGGCCCAAATGGAGTAACTCTACGCATCGAACCAATTATGCCGAACGGCCAAATGCCGAACAGGGCATGAATGCCGAACGATCTCCTCTTGCCTAACAGAATGATGCCGAACGATACTGGAAGTCGAACCGGTGTGTTGTCCCCAACGACTAAATGTCGAACCACCATCTTCATGCCGAATGAAGTGAGATGCCGAGTGGCGAGTGAGCAATGATTGAAGTTGATTGAGACTGGTTGAATGCCGAATGCTTCTGACTGCCGAACGACCTCGGGATGTCGAACACCTCTGTATGTCGAACGATCTTCGAATGCCGAACGTTCCTTAATGCCGAGCATTCCCGTATGCCGAACGAGATCGTCCAGAGATGCCGAACGTCCTTGCCTACCAAGCGCCATTTGATACCGAACTCTCTTGCATGCCAAACGATATTCTCATGCCGAACGAAATGGTGCCGAACACCTTGGGTGCCGAACAATAAGGAATCCTGCCAAACAAAGCAAAGCCGAACATCCTAAACGCCGAGCGTTATCCAATGCTGGACGCTCTCTAGATGCCGAACGGGGGGGGGGGGGGGGGGGGGGGGGGGCGGGGGAATATTTACGTTGTTAAGTCTAACATTGGTTATTTTTGAAGTATAGTTCAAACAAGTGCTCTGCCAAACTCAATATTTATTGGAAATGGCTAGGAGGTCTAGCTCCGCCACGATTTCAGATAGATCAGGATCATCCTCCTGACAAGAAGTCGCAGATATTTCAAATCCATCACCCTCCCCTGCCCATAACTTGGCCCCAATGCTCTGGAGGCAGCAATTCTCTTGGATAACCCTGTTGATTCTCAGGCTTCGAAGGTCAATGAAGTTGCACTCCGACGAATATTCTCTATCCATGGAATCCCTTTCGACGACGTGCTGGTTCCATCGGGACATGATCGTCCAAATTGCCTCCAGTTGGATACACGACGTGTAATAAATTCATGTGCTGGGTAGGCAGCGTGCCGCCGTTCGATTTATTTCTTCGGGATGTGCTGCAATACATCGACATTGCCCCGTCGCAACTGCACCCGAACGGTCACGCCTTCATCTATGGTACCTATATCCTCTTTATGAATGTCCTCTCCAGGCCCCCAACCCCGGGCGACATCAGATATATATACATGATTAAGAAGCGGAGAGATAAACCCTCTTATATGTTTCTCGAGCCATATCACAAGTGCCAGATTTTAACCGGGGCTAGGAGCAAATTTTCCATGTACAAACAGGAATGGTTCTATATGCGTTGCCCCCCTGGTTTCGCGAGGAGATGGGTTGAAGGAAGTAAGTCTTTTCTCTGGATCGATGTTTGTGCTCGATCGGGGCTATGCCTTTTCTAACTCTTGTTTCATCTTTTCAGGTATCAACCCGCGTCCTGATGGTCGCGGATACTTTTAGGCCATCGAGGCTATTCGAGCTCTTCCTGCCGAAGAAAGAGACATCCGGGCTCTCATTTCGAATGAGTCGCTTACAAGGTTTGGGCTGTTGGCAGCAGGCCGTCAGATCAAGGCGTTACCGTACCCAAGCCAGCCTCTGGCAAAGGAAATAAATTAGCTGAGTCATCATGTCACAACCCTGACGCACCGGAAGAGGGGGAAATTAAAGAGAATGAAACACCCGAAGCATAGGGTGAGAACGTGGGTCCTTCTCAGGATCCGATAGCCGAAGTGTGTAACATTATCGATTTTGTCGAAATCCGAAGGTCGCATTCTTACGTCCACTGTATCAAATGCCGCATAATCGAATGCCGGAAAACCGAACTGTTATGGTTAAAAAGAAGAGGTAGAGGAAAAGATAGAATAAATAAGAAAAAGATAGAACGGAAACAATATCAGAATCTCACATATCGCAGCGGAACAACATATAATAGAAAATTGTATAATCTTTAAAACAAAGAACTATCTCAGTTATTATATTACATTACATCATCATCAGAGTGTACAACAACATTATACAACACAACAAACAATGGACAGTTATACAAACATGCCTTTACAAGTGAATTATGCAGCGGAAAAGATAATATCATATACAAGTAATACGTCTCGCCATCCAGCTCGCCACTTGAGCTCTATAGCTCTCCTGAATCCTGAATGACCTGATAACCTGACTCTAGAGTGCCTGTGTGGAAAATTATGGGAACCTAGAGTTTAGTAAGAGAACAATAAACTCCAGGTCAGTCATGAGACTGGTGTGAGAACTCAAAACAATTATTTGTCTTTAAAACAATAACAACAACAAGGGAAGTGAAAAATATCCGCAATGCTTTTGGAAAATGAAACTACCATAAGGCCTCCCCGCACACACACAATGCAAACGCAGAATTGGAGGAGATTTCTCCTTATGATAGTCAAAGATGCTTACTACGCAAAACAAATCATTTTTGATATTATTATTAGTGCATAGTGTAGAAAGCATTTCGAAAATAGAATATAAATCTTAGCCAGCATAGACATTCCGAACTATGCCTACTATAGCTACCATCCAAACAGTGGGGCGCCACCATAAGTGAATGGCAGGTAATAGAACTAAAATCGTACAAGGCTCGTATTGTTTCTTTGGATTTACAATAAGTGGTCAGGGTAAGGAACTTCCTACTGCCACATGGGATCGCCTCTGGCGGGACGTCCCGAGAACTTAACCAGCTCTCTGCCAACACAAGGCCGGGTTACCTCTGTAACTAGGTAACTACTACACGAATATGCCACCCCCCGATCCTTTGGAACCTTTATCCGAGGGCCCTCGATCACCAAGCAACAACCACACCGAAAAATGAGATTGGAGCAACGACATAGGTTAAGCATCAGGGCTCCATACCTGACACCACCCTTTTCCATAAGAAATGACATACCCTAAAGGGACCGACCCTCATAACCTTGTCGCACATTCCTGTTTCGACCATTTCCAGGGTGTGAGGTCTGACGAAGTCTCGTCCACAAAGCTACGCTTTTTCACAAAGCCACGCTTTAATCAACAAATGATCAATAAATAATCATCACACAGCAACACTCAGCATGCCACATTACCAAATTGAGAATATATCGCTGATAACCTTCAACTACATAACCTCTGATCTCGTATGTCTAAGAGAAGGGTGTTAAGCTAAGAGAATAAATCCTCTGCACCACCAAAAAAGTATTTGAAAGAAATCTGCTTTATATCTCAAAATGTAATGTCAGATATGTGACCATACAAGTCTGTTCCGGGTTCGAACAAAACCGAAGGCACTTCCAAAGAAGCCCTTGCAATCGGAGTATTCACAATCCCGATCGAATTTCCCATCACAAAGGAAATCTCCATACCGTAGCTAACGGTGCAGAGACAATCGATAGGTCATCCTATCGTTTTCACAAATACCGGTCTTCACCACCGGTCTTCAATGCTTTCCAATAAGTCGTATCACTATTCGAAATGGGTAGTCCGAATAACGAGCGCAATAATTTTAAAATTAAGTGTAGCATTCAATTTCAACCAATTCACAACAAATAGCCATTTAAGGGTCAATATTGATAGTCGTTATTTAACTATCAATCAATATTCACAACATCACCCGATTTCAAATAATTTTCCCAAATTATTTATTTTCAAAAATATCTTTACAAGATATAATTTTCACACTTCAAGCATTTGAAAACAAATTTCAAATTATTTTTCACCTTTACAACTTCCATTCCAAAATGGTTCATTTAAACCAATTAAATAAATCCTTACCGATTTACTTTAAATTTACGTTCCAAATCCGTAAATTTATTTACACACTTTAAAAAAAAGTCAATGTTTATTTTTAAACAAATCTCCCTTACAAATTTCCATTGTGAATTTACATTCCCAAATATTCACTTTTATACGATTTTTCAAATTGATTTCAATTATTCACTTTCAATTTATCTTTAAAAGATATAATCTCAAAACATTCACTTCATATTGGAAAACATTTACATACTTATTTAGTAATAAGTAATTCACAAATTCATTTATTTCCAACATTTGGAAAATATTCAATATACTTAAATCCAAATTAAGTATATATTTTATTCTTTAAGGAAAACTTCCCTTAAACACATTTATTTGGGTCCAAACGATTGTTGCGTAAAACATCGTTACGACAACCCAAAATCACTAGTATAGGGATTCGAGATTAAGATAGATATATAAACCGCAATACTATACAAAAACTTTTCCTTTCGGAAATCATTTACTATAACAAAAGTGCTATAGTCAACCATTTCCTTCTATTTCTCGAAAACGTCTATTTCAACAATGAATGTTGAAATCTATGCTTTCGATACTTAATACATTTTAAAACATTTTTTAATCGTTTTAATTCTATTTAAAATATCACTTTCCCAAAATATTTCTTTTAATATATTATTCACTGTCCAAAATCGTGAATATACTTCCTTTAGTAAGCTATAATAATTGAACTTATCAAAATAAGTCGATTTCGGATTTATAAAACAACGTTTATAAATTCCATTTATACTTTATAATAACTTCACTTATAAAATCACTTTATTAACAAATTCTATCCATATCCCATTCACAAGCCAAAATCCAATTTATAAGTTAATTACTTATAAATCTTTTATTTTACAAAAACCTATTCATTTTATAACTTCACAATTTATAAACCTATAGGTTCATCCACTTATGAAATCCATTCATACTTCATTTTAACACTTATAAAAACTCGTTGTATAATTCCAACATTTTAATTTATAAATATCAAATTTACAAATCTTTTATATAAATCATTTATAATAGTTCAAAAAAAATCACAATTTAAACCATTTTATAAATTAATCAACTACTTATTTCAAAAATCACATTTCGGTTATATTTCACAAATATCATAATTTTTATAACATAAAAATCTCAACGTTTATTTATTTAAAATGAATCAATTTCAAAATTAAATTTTATTATGAATTCTCAACTTAATTTTCAAAAATTAAATTTTATTTATTTTCGGCATCTAACGATACCAAAATATATTCGGCTAAAATTTAGCCTTTAACGATTTCAATCACAAAGATAATCACGCAGATTATAAGTAGATCAACACACAACATTGAAATAAATTCAATCATTTGAGGAATCCAGTTGGATCCCTCCAACCTGTTTCCCTGCATCCAAAAATGTTAGCACAATACCAATCCGCTTCGAGACGGAATATCGCGGTATATGGGATTTATAAAATACTATCCACTATTAGGCGGCACAATAGGGTCTCATCCGCTATATAGTGCGTAAAATCAACTCCAAGTACATATATGATACCAATTCCATATCAAGTTGGAATTATTGTGGTATATGTTTTTAATAAATAACATCCGCTTAATATACGGCGTATAGGGTCTATTTCAATACAGCAGATAGCAACTATCATCCAATTACACAATCAAGCAATTTTAAATCTAACTATTTAAAATTTAAATCTAAACAATTCGATTGGGTGAGAAGTTCTCACCTTGAGTTTCCGATAACAGTTGTAGCGTTTTGCTTTCGAATAAAATTAAATGTGCGTTTAATTTTACCCGAAATTATCGCTAGCTCCAAACGACTCCAAACCAGCTCCATTGCATAGTGCTCGACAAAACGATTGCAACGCAATTTGTTTCGTGATTTTTCGGCCTCGTATCACAAAGTTATGATATTTAGAAGTTTGTACGCATATATATATATACATATATATAATTTACAATTCAATTATTTTTTTATTTTTTTATACCCAGATGACATCAGGGCCATCCAAATTTCTACATGAAATCAAGGCCGTGACTTTTTTGCTTTCTTCTTCTAGGTGATGCCGTGCGCGAAAGAACCCAATTGCCATTCGTTCCTTGAATTTCGCCCCCACCTACGTCGATCTTTACGACGATCAAGAGCCACCATTCGAAGCACCAACGCCAACACCACCCTCGCTTGCAACAGTAGAAACTCGTTCGCCCAAATCATCGTGAAAACGCAAACGAACACGCCGCCTTCGAGGCCAAATTGCCGATGATCCAAAGCCCTAAAAACGATCATAGTCGTTCACATTATAGTTCTCATTACGCTCTAGAGTTTTGTAGTTGAACACTTGCTGAATCGTGGTGTAGATTTGAAGAAAATTGAGGAGGAAGAAGAATGCATTTCGGCCATTGAATGGTAGTGGCGGCTTGACATTGAAACCCTAGGGTTTTGCATTTTGTTTGCAAATGAAATAAAAACAAGTCCTTTTATAGAAAACCGACGAACACTATTCATCTCCAATTTTTCGAACTCCAAATCTCGCGCGGTGACCGACATTTCTTGGGTTTACCCCACGTTCCGGACACAATGGAATGTGTTTCGGAGGCTAATTCGATCATATGTGAGAGTTACGGAAATAAACGATCAAATTTTAAATTAAAGCGATTAAACCAATTTTTATGCGTTTTGGCTTGCCCCGGACAAACGGTAAATCCGATTGACACAAAATTTGAAACCATACAATAATATAACATTTCGGATCCGATGAAACTTGTTTCGTCGAAATCCGAGACTGTTTGAAAAATGGCTATTTTCACTAGTCGATAAAATATTAAAATATTCAATTTTCACAAATTAACTTTTAATTCAATTTTAAAAGTTCACAAACATTATTCTAACTCCAATATGATTTAATATAACTTTATAAATCATTGTTAATCACGTTAAACCCAATTCCAAATTTTTCTGTAATTTCAAATATTAAATTATCGATTTAATAATCCAATTAAATCGAAATATTCAAAAAATAAATTATCCAACTTACAAATTTTACTTGTTGATATTAAAAATCAATTAAATATCTGAATTTCAAATGAAAGAAATTTTGGGTCGTTACAAACTTCTCCCCCTTAAAAGAATTTCGTCCTCGAAATTACCAAGTAAGAAAAAGTTTTGAAATCCATTAACTTTTCATAACAAACCGTTCAAATTTGATTTACAAATCTCTTAAGTGTTTAACTTTTCCAAAAATTCAATAATTAAACTTCTTACAAAATATTTACTAAGTTTTCAAATCCTTATATAGTTATCTTTTCAAAATCAACTATATCGTTTAGCCTTTAACTTCAAATCAAAACTTAGTTTTCACAAAAAATAACTTTCCAAAATTTCCCGAAAATTTTCGAACGCCTTAAATTTTCAAAAAATTTCGCCATAACCTCCTTTGTACGGAGGAGCTTTTACAATATCACAATAGAGATAAATATATATACATTGACCCACATGGTCGGAAAACAGAAAAATAGTTCATATTTCCTATTTTTATTACGTAGGCGTACCTTTTTAGCATTTTTAAGCAAAGCAGTTATTAATTTATCATTTTGCGCAACCAAATCCCGCCGACGGTAGCCCCGGTACTTGTACTTACTCAATATAAACACGTAAGTGACATATATAAGAAGTTATTAACATTTTACTCTTTTAAACAATTACAACACATGCACATTAAAAGAAATGCATACTAAACAAGGTTTATAAACAACCTATATACAACGACATTCAATTATTCATTTTCAATTAGTTTACATTCACTAATTTACATTCACATTTGTTCACTTTCAATTCAAATCAATTTCTATTCAATTAAATTTACTTAACTTCCAATTTGAATTCAATAGCTTTAGCTTTCAATTTTATTCATTCAATTGTATATGAATTTTTATTCAATCAATTAACAATCATCTAACAACCAATGTATATCCACTAGAAATGAATTTATTCTCTTGACATTCGACATTCATATTCACTTTATTTACCTTTAATTTGGTTTATCATTCAATTAGCCTTAAATGAATTAACACCTATACCATTATTCTATATCAATTCATTACATTCGATTGATTAACATTCAATCCATTTATTTATTCAATTGCTAATTTATTTTACAATTAAGGTTGAATCTCCTTTATATAACTCAAATTCACATCCATTTAATTCACTTCATTATTTTACTTTGATAAATCAAATTTATTCAACATCACTTAAGTTATATTCCATTTAAACATCATTTGTTTAACTTAACTTAAATTTCCATTTCAACAACATATCTAATCCTGTTAAAATCCAATTCAAATTCCAACCCCAAAGTAAATTCTATTTAACTTTTACCAAATTCAATTTTTTTTATCACTCATTCAGATTCATACCTCGTTTTGCTTAACAAAGTTGTTTAACCATTTTAATAATTGGTTTTACTTACATCTTCACATTTAATAAGTTATACAATTTATTATTCAACTTCCAAATCTGATTTAATTTATTTAACTTCCTTTAGTTAAATTTCACATCATTCAATTTTATCATACTAATTCAAATTTATTTCAACTTTACCAAAATCAAATCTTTATTATCTCATATTATAAGTTCAAAACTTGATAACTTATATTCATCAATTTCAACTTGGATTTTAATTTCAAATTTGTTTATCACAACAAAATTCAATTTCAATTTACTATGGTAGCAAATCCATCACACAGAAACTCGAAAATGATACTGATGATGCTGCAGTCATCACCCTTATTATTCCCTAGCAACAGCAGTGAATCCAATGCTTTAAATTATTTCAAAAAATTTCTTTTATTTATAAATCACATTTATAAATCTTGCTTATATAATTTCACTATTTCCCTTTACTTATACAAGATTATTCCATAATTGTAATCATTTCAATTATAATTCTATATTTATACAATTGTTGCTTTTATACAATTTATTCTTTCACAATTGTTGTTTTTATTCAAATTATTCGAACAACTTTGATTCACTCGTATATTTTCTTACATTTTCAACAATCAAACAATTCAATTTTTATATATACACTTTAATAATTCTGAAAAATTATTCCTTTATATATATATATATATATATAATATAATCGAGGTAAAATTATTTCATTTATCCAATTTAAAATGATACTTTGTCGGTTTATCTCGTTTAAGAGTTTAGAAACCCCTATCGATAACAGTTAACTAGACTGCACCAACCAGAATCTATAAACAATCAACTGATAAGTCAACACAATACAAAACAATTTCATATTCACTAACAAATACGCGTTCATATCTATTATTACACTCAACTCATTCTAGAGTACAGCTGACTCTATCTCTAATGAGTAATCCCCAACAGAGCCAAGGTGGTCACTTAATCATATGCTCTGATACCAAATGTAACATTATCGATTTTGTCGGAATCCGAAGGTCAGCATTCTTACGTCCACTATATCAAATGCCGCATAATCGAATGCTGGAAAACCGAACTGCTATGGTTAAAAAGAAGAGGTAGAAGAAAGGATAGAAGAAATAAGAAAAAGATAGAACGGAAACAATATCAGAATCTCACATATCGCAGCGGAACAACATATAAAAGAAAATTGTATAATCTTTAAAACAAAGAACTATCTCAGTTATTATATTACCTTACATCATCATCAGAGTGTACAACAATAATATACAACACAACAAACAATGGACGGTTATACAAACATGCCCTTACAAGTGAATTATGCAGCGGAAAAAATAATATCATATACAAGTTATACGTCTTGCCATCCAGCTGGCCACTTGAGCTCCATAGCACTCTTGAATCCAGAATGACTTGATAAACTGACTCTAGACTGCCCGTGTGGAAAATTATGGGTATCCAGAGTTTAGGAAGAGAACAATAAATTCCAGGTCAGTCATGAGACTGGTGTGAGAACTCAAAACAGTTATTTATCTTTTAAAACAATAACAACAACAAGGGAAGTGGAAAATATCCGCAATGCTTTTGGAAAATTAAACTACAATAAGGCCTCCCCGCACGCATACAATGCAAACACAGAATTGGAGGAGATTTCTCCTTATGATAGTCAAAGATGCTTACTACGCAAAACAAATCATTTTTGATATTATTATTAGTGCATAGTGTAGAAAGCATTTCGAAAATAGAATATAAATCTTAGCCAGGTTAGACATTCCGAACTATGCCTACTATAGCTACCATCTAAACAGTGAGGTGCCACCATAAGTGAATGGCAGGTAATACAACTAAAATCGTACAAGGCTCATATTGTTTCTTTGGATTTCAAATAAATGATCAGGCTAAGAAACTTCCTACTGCCACATGGGATCACCTCTGGCGGGATGTCCCGAGAACTTAACTAGCTCTTTGCCAACACAAGGCCGGGTTACCTCTGTAACTAGGTAACTACTACACGAATATGCCACCCCCCGGTCCTTTGGGACCTTTATCCGAGGGCCCTCGATCACCAAGCAACAACCACACAGAAAAATGAGAGTGAAGCAACCATATAGGTTAAGCATAAGGGCTCCATACCTGACACCACCCTTTTCCAGAAGGAAATGACATACCCTAAAGGGAAACCTTGCCGCATATTCCTGTTTCGACCATTTTCGGGGTGTGAGGTCCGACGAAGTCTCGTCCACAAAGCTACGCTTTTTCACAAAGCCACGCTTTGATAAAAAAAAATGATCAATAAATAATCATCACACAGCAACACTCGTCATGCCACATTACCAAATTGGGAATATATCGCTGATAACCTTCAACTACATAACCTCTGAGCTCGTATGTCTCAGAGAAGGGTGTTAAGCTAAGAGAATAAATCCTCTACACCACCAAAAAAGTATTTGAAAGAAATCTGCTTTTTATCTCAAAATGTAATGTCAGACATGTAACCATACAAGTCTGTTCCGGGTTCGAACAAAACCGAAGGAACTTCCAAAGAAGCCCTTGCAATCCGGGTATTCACAATCCCAATCGAATTTCCCATCACAAAGGAAATCTCCATACCGTAGCTAATGGTGCAGAGACAATCGATAGGTCATCCTATCGTTTTCACAAATACCCGGTCTTCACCACCGGTTTTCAGTGCTTTCCAATAAGTCGTATCACTATTCGGAATGGGTAGTAAATAAATCTCCCTTATAAATTTCCATTGTGAATTTACATTCCCAAATATTCACTTTTATATGATTTTTCAAATCGATTTCAATTATTCACTTTCAATTTATCTTTAAAAGATATAATCTCAAAACATTCACTTCATATTGGAAAATATTTACATACTTATTTAATAATAAGTAATTCACAAATCCATTTATTTCCAACATTTGGAAAATATTCAATATACTTAAATCTAAATTAAGTATATATTTTATTCTTCAAGGAAAATTTCCCTTAAACACATATATTTGGGTCGAAACGAATGTTGCCTAAAACATCGTACGACAGCCCAAAATCACTAGTATAAGGATTCGAAATTAAGATAGATATATAAACCCCAATACTATACAAAAACTTTTCCTTTCGGAAATCATTTACTATAACAACAGTGTTATAGTCCACCATTTCCTTCTATTTCTCGAAAACGTCTATTTCAACAATGAACGTTGAAATCTATGGTTTCGATATTTAATAAATTTTAAAACATTTTTGAATCGTTTTAATTCTTTTTAAAATATCACTTTCCCAAAATATTTCCTTTAATATATTATTCACTGTCCAAAATCGTGAATATACTTCCTTTAATAAGCTATAATAATTAAACTTATCAAAATAAGTCGATTTCGGATTTATAAAACAACGTTTATAAATTCCATTTATACTTTATAACAACTTCACTTATAAAATCACTTTATTAACAAATTCTATCCATATCCCATTTACACGCCAAAACTCAATTTATAAGTTAATTACTTATAAATCTTTTATTTTACAAAAATCTATTCATTTTATAACTTCACAATTTGTAAATATATAGATTTCATCCACTTATGAAATCCATTTATACTTCATTTTAACACTTATAAAAACTCGTTTTATAATTCCAACATTTTAATTTATAAATATCAATTTTACAAATCTTTTATATAAATCATTTATAATAGTTCAAACAAATCCCAATTTAAACTATTTTATAAATTAATCAACTACTTATTTCAAAAATCACATTTCGGTTATATTTCACAAATATCATAATTTTTATAACATAAAAATCTAAACGTTTATTTATTTAAAATGAATCAATTTCAAAATTAAATTTTATTATGAATTCTCAACTTAATTTTCAAAAATTAAATTTTATTTATTTTCGGCATCTAACGATACCAAAATATATTCGGCTAAAATTTAGCCGTTAACGATTTCAATCACAAAGATAATCACGCAGATTATAAATAGATCAACACACAACAGTGAAACAAATTCAATTATTTGAGGAATGCAGTTGGATCCCTCCAACATGTTTCCCTGCATCCAAAGATGTTAGCACAATACCAATTCCGCTTCGAGACGGAATATCGCGGTATATGGGATTTATAAAATACTATCCGCTATTAGGCGGCGCAATAGGGCCTCATCCGCTATATAATGCAGGAAATCAACTCCAAGTACATATATAATACCAATTCCATATCAAGTTGGAATTATCGCGGTATATGTTTTTAATAAATAACATCCACTTAATATAAGGCGTAAAGGGTCTATTTCAATACAACAGATAGCAACTATCATCCAATCACACAATCAATCAATTTTAAATCTAACTATTTAAAATTTAAATCGAAACAATTCGATTGAGTGAGAAGTTCCCACCTTGAGTTTCCGATAACAGTTGTAGCGTTTTGACTTCGAATAAAATTAAATGTGCGTTTAACTTTACCCGAAATTATCGCTAGCTCCAAACGACTCCAAACCAGCTGCATTGCGTAGTGCTCGACAAAACGATTGCAACGCAATTTGTTTCGTGATTTTTCGACCTCGTATCACAAAGTTATGATATTTAGAAGTTTGTACACATTTATATATATATATAATTTACAATTCAATTTTTTTTATTTTTTTATACCCAGATGACAAAAGGGCCGTCCAAATTTCTACATGAAATCAAGGCCGTGACTTTTTTGCTTTCTTCTTCCAGGTGATGCCGTGCGCGAAAGAACCCAATTGTCATTCGTTCCTTGAATTTTGCCCCCACCTACGTCGATCTTTACGGCGATCAAGAGCCACCATTCGAAGCACCAAGGCCAACACCACCCTCAGTTGCAACAGTACGAAACTCGGTCGCCCAAATCACTGTGAAAACGCGAACGAACGCGCCGCCTTCGAGGCCAAATTGCCGATGATCCAAAGCCCTAAAAACGATCATAGACGTTCACATTATAGATCTCATTACGCTCTAGAGTTTTGTAGTTGAACACTTGTTGAATCGTTTGTAGATTTGAAGAAAATTGTGGAGGAAGAAGAAAGCATTTCGGGCATTGAATGATAGTGGCGGCCTGACATTGAAACCCTAGGGTTTTGCCTTTTGTTTGCAAATGAAATAAAAACAAGTCCTTTTATAGAAAACCGACGAACACTATTCATCTCCAATTTTTCGAACTCTAAATCTCACACGGTGGCCGGCGTACCCCGCGTTCGGGACATAATGGAATATGTTTCGGAGGGTAATTCAATCATATGTGCGAGTTACGAAAATAAACGATCAAATTTTAAATTAAATCGATTAAACCAATTTCTATGCGTTTTGGCTTTCCCCTGACAAATGGTAAATCTGATTGATGCGAAATTTGAAACCATACAATAATATAACATTACGGATTTGATGAAACTAGTTTCGTTGAAATCCGAGACTGTTTGAAAAATGGCTATTTTCACTATTCGATTAAATATTAAAATATTCAATTTTCACAAATTAACTTTTAATTCAATTTTAAAAGTTCACAAACATTATTCTAACTCCAATATGATTTAATATAATTTTATAAATCATTTTTAATCACATTAAACCCAATTCCAAATTTTTCTGTAATTTCAAATATTAAATTATCGATTTAATTTCCAATTAAATTCCATTATTCGAAAAATAAATTATTCGACTTACAAATTTTACTTGTTTTGATATGTAAAATCAATTAAATATCTGAATTTCAAATGATAGAAATTCTGGGTCGTTACAAAGTGCATGACATCGAAATGTCATCTTCCCCTTCGAAGGGGAAGTGGAAATTGACGTACAAGATAAGGAAGGAGAGAGTTGGCAGAACTTCAAAGGTTACGTTCATTCCAACGGAGAAAGAGGCATCTTCACAGCATGTAGAAAGTTCTTTAAAGGACCTACCGAACCTCTCCATTCCCGATGACCTGCTCAACTATGACTTCGACGACCCGGAAGCATTTAAACTTCACTTGCCCATCAGAGGCGATGCGGGCGCTCTAGCCCAAAGTCAGGGAGAAAAAACTCACATTAGTAAAGCAATTGGTCCGTCGGGGGGAAACACTAGAACATGCACAAACACTTGCACTTCAATTTGCATTTAGATTTTCATCGTCGCGCTGATCTTTGCTAATTCATTATTGTTTAAATTCTATGCAGGTGACATGGGGCGCTCACACAGATTCGATCGCCTTCGTGGTTCGTCTATATTTTATCAACCTGGATGGAACTCGAGTTCCGGAAGACGTCGGGATAGAGATGGCGACAGCGATAAAGATTATCATTCCCGGGACTCATCATCTCGGAGGAAAACTTACTATCAGCCAAAATACCACCAGGATACCTCTTCTCACCCGGAGCAAAGCAAAGATAAGCGCGGCCATAAGGGGTCGCAATCTGATGTCCTTCGGGACCAACACTCCGATTCCTCTTCCACTCGACAATCCCGTGATACTCACAAGAGAGTTGAACTTTCAAATTCGTCTCCTCCTGCTCCTACAACAGATCCAACAGTATCGGAGAGGCTGGCCGAGCTTAAAGATAAATTTCCAAAAATCTGTTTTGATGGCCTGAAATTTCTCCTGGCGATTCATCCTATTCCCGGACATGTCAAGCAGAGCGCCATCACCTGTACCAACGACGTCTATGTTCAACATGACGCGTTTGTTCATTTGGCTGAAAAACTTTCTGAAGTCTCTATGGAGCGCCAACAGGAGATCGACCGCCTAAATCTTGAGGCTATCCACGAAAAATATATCATTAAAGCTCAGGACGAAGAGATTGCGATTTACAAGTCTGAACTTGAGGCCGTCCAGCAGAGCGCCAAAGACACCGCCGAAGCCGTAACTCGTCTGGAATCGACTCACTAAAAAAGAACTCGACGAGGCGGTACAACGCCGTGGGGCTTTGGTTTTGGCAAAAGATTCGGTACAAAAAGAGAGGGATGCACTCTGTCTCCGGGTTAAAGAACTTAAGGAGCAGCTCCGTAAAGAGAAAGAGGAGAAAACGGCTGCTCAAGAAGAGTCACAACGATACTGTGATGAGATCGTTGCTACTCGACTCTTAAAGGAGAAACTTGAGGACGAGCTTTCCAAAGTCGAGACGTTAAAGAGCGAAGCCCGTGAAGAGGGCAAGAAGATAGCGTCCATGGATATCGACTCCCGTCTTGAGGCGGCTAGAGAAGAAGGTAGGGAGGAGGTCAAAAGCATGTTTGACCCGCTAATCGTTGAATTCAATGCCCGCGTTCTCATGCATCGAGACTTAACTTTTCTGGGCGAGGGCTATCTCGAATCTTTGGCCGAGGCATGGGAGACTTTAATTGAAATCAAAAAGGCCGAACACGGTATTGAGGAGATTGATGAAGGGGCCTTGATAAAAGAATTCATCAAGGGAAATGAGCCTTCGGACCTGTCAGCGGCTAAAGTTATTTATTGTAAAGGCTCCCCTTCCACAAAAGGAAAAGAGGTTATCGCCGGTCCATCCGGGATTGAGTCTCAAGCTCGTGTGCCTACCCAGCCGACCAGTCGGCCGATACTCGACCCTTTTAAACGGCACGCTGGCCATGAGCCAGAGGACCCCGGCATTGGTGTTCATGTTTTGTCCCCTATTCCGGAGGGTGAGACCCCCTTGACGGCTGAGAGCCTGCCGGAACCAGGTAGGCCACTCTTTTTCTTTAACATTCCGAGAGCTTTCGTTTTCCAACAGAAGCTATCGTATTCTAATACTTGCTTTTCGTGATTTTGTGCAGGCCGTTCTGATCTTGAGCCTACTCCGAGGAGCGATGTCGCTAATGAGGTGAGGGGAAAAACGAGTGAAGCCACTCATGCAGGAGAGGCTCCCAGTCCAGATGCCCAAGTGATCGGAGTGCTTGATGAAGATAAATCTGAGACTTCCTCTCCCATTGATGGGAGCTATAAAGTTGAGATTACAGGCGTCTCCGAGCACACGTCCGAGCTGAGCATGAAGGAGCGGCTTGAGAAAAAGAAAGAAGAGACGATCAAGATCAAGGTCGAACCTCAAGCTGTGGACCTAGATGATCCCTTGAACAAGCCATTGAAGGTGATTCTCCCTGGCAGGTCCAAAACCACGGATGTTCCTCATGCTTCTTCGGCTGTCACTCCCCCGTCAAAAAAACTATCAAGGGTAAACGTACCGGGGAGGAGTCATCGGGCAAAAAGTCAAAGAAGTAGTTTTCGCTCCCGTTCAACAAGAGCTAGTGTAGATTATGCAGTTATTTTTGTTTTTGTAGTTCATGTAAATAAACTTTTGACTCCGAGCTTCGGTGGAGTTGTAGTAGAAACTTATTTTTGATGAATAAAACTTAGTTTTTCTGCCTTTCAAAAAGCCCTTGTCATTCAATTTTTGTGTGATTGTGATTTAAATCCAAGCTGTTGTTACTAACATGGACTTCTCGGTTCACCTTCACATAGCTCGGAGATTCTTTGAGAGTTGTTCATTTTTCCTTCCGCGCTTCAAGAAATTAAAATGTTTTTTAGTCCGCACATCGGGGACTTAGAGTACTCCAGCCTGCGCTCTGGGGACTTGGAGATTTGAGTCGTTTATACTCGAGTCCGCACTCCGGAGACTTAGGGTACTCCAGCCCACACTCTGGGGACTTGGAGTTTTAAATCGTTCATAATCGAGTCTGCACTCCGGGGACTTAGAGCTCTCCAGTCCGCACTCCGGGGACTTAGGGTACTCCAGTACGCACTCCGGGGACTTAGGATACTCCAGTCCGCACTCTGAGGACTTGGAGTTTTAAATCGTTCATAATCGAGTCCGCACTCTGGGGACTTAGAGTACTCCAGTCCGCACTCTGGGGACTTGGAGATTTGAATCGTTTATTCTCGAGTCCACACTCCGGGGACTTAGAGTACTCCAGTCCGCACTCTAGGGATCTGGAGTTTTAAATCGTTTATACTCGAGTCCGCACTCTGGGGACTTAGAGTACTTCAGTCCGCACTCTGGGGACTTGGAGTTTTAAATCATTTATGCTCGAGTCCGCACTCCGGGGACTTAGAGTACTCCAGTCCGCGCTCTAGGGACTTGGAGTTTTGAATCGTTTATACTCAAGTCCGCACTCCAGGGACTTAGAGTACTCCAGTCCGCACTCTGGGGACTTGGAGTTTTTGAATCGTTTATACTCGAGTCCGCACTCCGGGGACTTAGAGTACTTCAGTCTGCACTCTAGGGACTTGGATTTTTGAATCGTTTATACTCGAGTCCGCACTCCGGGAACTTAGAGTACTCCAGTCCGCACTTCGGGGACTTAGAGTTTTGAATCGTTTATACTCGAGTCCGCACTCCGGGGACTTAGAGTACTCCAGTACGCACTCTGGGGACTTGGAGTTTTGAATCGTTTATACTCGAGTCCGCACTCGGGGACTTAGAGTACTCCAGTTCGCACTCTGGGGACTTGGAGATTTGAGTGTCTGCACGTGTTCGTACGTCAGCCAGTATAATTTCATTTGCCTGTCACAGGATCATCATGCGTAGAAACATTAGTAATTCATGGAAAAGATGGCTTCAAGCCTTTATTAACGAAACCAAGCTAAATTGTCTTACTACATGTCAAGAACTAGAAATAAAAGCGTACTGGAAATAAATGCAACTAATACATGAAAGAAATAGACTAAGTATAATAATGCCGCAAGTGCTCGCTGTTCCATGCTCAGGGGAGTGTCGCACCATCGACGGTCGCTAGCATGAAAGTTCTTTCTCCAAGCTTCCGTTCGATGACGTATGTACCTTCCCATGCGGGATTCATATGAGATGGGATCAGAAAAACTCGTTTCAAAACGAGGTCTCCCACACCAAAAATTCTCGGTTGGACCTTTTCGTTATAATATTTAGCGAATCTATGTCTGTATGCGGCCGCTCTCAAATTTGATTCTTCACGTTTTTCGACAATGAAGTCCAACGATTCCAATAAAAGATTCTGGTTTGACTTAGGGTCGTAATAAGTTACCCGATGTGATGGAACCTCAAGTTCCACGGGTATGACAGCTTCCGTGCCATATGCCAATGCGAATGGAGTATGGCCAGTCGCGGTCTTGTGGGTGGTCCTGTAGGCCCAAAGCGCCATTGGAAGTTCATCCACCCACTTGCCTCTAGCCTTTTCAAGACACTTTTTCAATATGGACTTGATTATCTTGTTTACGACTTCCACTTGTCCTTTAGCTTTCGGGTGAGAAACCGCTGCAAACTTCTTCTCAATGCCATATAATTCTTTGAACTCCTTGTTTTCGAATTGAGTCCCATTGTCTGTAATGATGGTCCGTGGAAGGCCAAAACGGCGTATGATATTTCGTACGACGAAATTAATAACCTTCTTGGTGGTTATTGTGGCCAGAGGCTCTGCTTCTGCCCATTTGGTAAAGTAGTCGACCGCAACTATTGCATATTTTGCTCCACCTTTAGCTATGGGTAATGAACTAACTAGGTCGATCCCCCACATTGCAAACGGCCAGGGACTAACCATTTGCATGAGTTCCGTCGGCGGAGCTCTCGGGATTTTTCGTATATCTGGCATTTGTCACATCTTCTCACATAGTCTGCAGCATCCCGATTTACAGTTGGCCAGTAGTATCCATAACGGAGGACTTTCTTTGCTAATGTCTGCCTCCCAGTATGGTCACCGCACTCTCCCTCATATACTTCATTTAATATTCGTTTTTTCTCATCGTGGGCCACGCACCGGAGTAAGGGGGTCCAGAATCCCCTCCGAAACATTACCCCATCTTGCATTATATATCGTCAAGCCTTACGAAGGACTGTCTTTCGCTCCTTTTTCTGGGTAAGATCTCGAATAGCAAGTACTGCCTGATTGGGGTCATCGACGATTCCTTCTCGATTTTGGTTTCGAACACGAAATCCATATCCATCATATCTATACGCGGAATATGTAAGGTTTCGACAGGAAACAATCACATCTGTTACGCATCGCCAGTGCTTGCGAATTTTGCCAATGAATCGGCTGCTCTATTTTGCTCACGCGGGACATGTGAAATATCATAATACTCGAAATTCGCTAGCAGCTCCTGAACTCGGACCAAATATGGGGCAAGTCTTTTCCCTCTTGCTTGGTAATCTCCTCGCACTTGGTACACCACCAGCTGCAAGTTGCTAAAGATTTCAACCGATTTTACTCTTAGTTCTTTGGTAAGTCTTAAGCCGGCAATCAACGCTTCATATTCGGCTTCATTATTCGTTGTTGTGAATTCGAGCTTCAAAGCGTAGCAAACTGATCGGTTCTCAGGAGTTACAAGAACTATGCCAACCCCCGAACAACGGTCATTAGATGCCCCATCGGTGTACATCTTCCATCGAACGGGAGGTATGACATTGTGGCCCTTTGATTCGTCTGACATAGTAAATTTAGCAATGAAGTCAGCTAGTGCTTGTCCTTGTATGGCCCTTCGCGGCAGGTAGGTAATATCGAACTGACTTAACTCAATATTCCATTTTGACATCCTTCCGGAAGTTTTCGGTCGTTGGAGCATCTGCCGCAAGGGTTGATCAGTATAAACACTGATTGAGTGTGGCTGAAAATACGGACGAAGCTTGCGTGATGCAATCACCAAGCCATAGGCTAGTTTTTCAATCTTTGGATAATTTCTTTCTGCCCCCGTCAATCGTTTACTGATATAATATACTTGTTTTTGAACTAGGTTCTCCTCACGAACCAGAGCCGTACTGATAGCATGCTGGGATACTGCCAAGTATACATACAGTATTTCATGGTCGATTGTCTTCGATAGCACTGGGAGCTCTCCAAATGCTTTACCAAAGCTCGAAATGCTTCCTCACAGTCGGATGTCCACTCGAAATTCCTTTTTCCCTTCTTAATCACGTCAAAGAAGGGAATGCATTTATCCGTGGCTCTGAATATGAATCGGCTCAGCGCTACTACCTTTCCGTTCAAGCTTTATACTTGCTTTATAGTTCTGGGCACTTGTATGTCTCGAATAGCTTGAATCTTTTCCGGATTAGCTTCAATTCAACGTGCATTCACAATAAAACCTAAGAACTTTCCCGACGCCACACCAAAAGAGCACTTCAAGGGGTTAATCTTCATACCATAATGTCTGAGTATATCAAACATTTCTGTTAAGTCTCGAATGTAGTCGTTTGACTGCCGTGACTTCACGAGCATGTCATCCACATAGACTTCTATCGTCTTACTGATCTGGTCTTTAAACATTCGATTCACAAACGCTGATAAGTTGCTCCTGCGTTATTCAATCCAAAGGGGATTACTACATAGCAATATAGCCCCATATTCGTGACAAAATTGGTGTGCTCTTGGTCTGGAATATGCACTGCGATCTGATTGTATCCTGAATACGCATCCATAAATGACAATAATTCGTGTCCGGCGGTAGAGTCGACGAGCTGGTCGATTCTAGGTAAAGGGAAACTATCATTCGAGCATGCTTTATTCAGATCGAAGTAATCAACACAAGTTCTCCACTTTCCATTTGCTTTCTTCACTAGCACTGGGTTAGATGCCCATTCAGGATAGAGGGCGTCGCGGACGAACCCATTGGCTTTGAGTTTGTCCACCTCCTCTTTGAGAGCTGCAGACCTCTCCAGGTCCATACCTCTCATTTTCTGTTTTACGGGAACGTACTTTGGATCTATGTTAAACATATGCAATTATTGGAGAAATCTCGCACATATCAGAGTGTGTCCAAGCGAAAACATCAAGATTCGCTCGGAGGAAGTCAGTGAGGTTCTCGGCCACTACGGGTCGAGTTGTGATCCAGTTTTAAGAATTCATGACGGGTCATCTCGGCTGACTGGGATGTCATTTGTTAGTTAAGCCGGTGCGGCATTTGTTTCCCTGGGTACCCCATCATCATCTCTCGGATTTATGTATCTATAGATCCGAGAATGTTGCCCGAGCCAGGGATCGGGCGTTACTTGTCAATCATCAGAATTTTGGATGCGGACGGAGCTGTCTGCAACTTTTCCTTTCTCTCTACGCCGAGCCTCTCTCAGCTCAGCCACATAGCATGCACGACCGGTCGCCTGATCGCCGTGTACCACTACAACACCTCTGTCTGTTGGAAATTTTAACGTCCGACACCAAGGGGCCAATGCTGCCCTAAATTCTTCCAGGGCTAGACGTCCTAGAAATACGTTATATGGAGAGTCAACATCCAACACTATGAACGGTAGGATTCGTACCCTCCAACGCTCGCCTTGCCCCAGTTCAACTTGTAACTCCACATATCCCACTGCATCCGTTGCTGCGCCATTAAAGCCATGGATTCTGGCTTTAGATGGTTTCAAATCCTTAGTCTCTAGCTTCATTTGGTCGTATGCCTTCTTGAAGACGATGTTAACGGAACTTCCGCAATCAATTAGAATTCTCTTCGCGAACGCCGGCCCGATTGTCGTAGATACGACCATTGGGTCGATGGTAGGAGTCTCCACCTCATCCGCATCTCTGCTCCTGAATACAATATCATCATTTATCGTGCTCTGCTGCTTTGCAGGAGTCTCATCCTCCACATTCGAACAACACTCATACTCCGCATGTCTTAAAGAGTTAGCATATCGCTCCATCTCCTGCCAATTCTTATCCGCAGGATGAGGTCCGCCAGCAATCGTGTTAATAACCAATCTACCCACAGCTCGAGCAGGTTGCTCTGGTTGGCGTGGAGCTGGCCCGCGTCCAGGGTCCGATGTCTCTTGTCTTCCATCTTGTGGGTCTTTGACAAACTCCTACAGCTTCTTCTGTCTAATCAACATTTCTATAGCGTCATGGAGGTGTCTACACTCCTCTGTGTTGTGCCCATAAGACTCGTGAAAGCGGCAATACTTCCAAGTCCGCTTCTGTTTCTCTGTTGATAGAGAATTTCAAGAATCAATCAAAAATCCATATACAGGGTTCACGGTCGAAAATCGAGTGAAAAATCCCAACTGGATCGATATAACTAACTCGAATTCTGATCGAATCGCTATGCGAATAAAATAATATACGTACTCCCACGTATTTATTTCAATTGATTTTCAGTTATATCAATTCTCTTTTATTCACATTTGAGTTCCAATTCCATATAAATTCAATTTTTCTTTAAATTCCGAATATTGAAAATCAACCGACTTCCATTCATAACTCATTTATATCATTACTTACATTAGTTCCATCCACTAATTCGTTTTCAATCAAATTCAATTCCAAACCTGTGCAACCTACAAATTTTAAATAAAGCACTTCATTCCCAAATTTAATTTCAAATAAAAGTTTATTTCCAAACTCTTACTTCTTATAGTTCCTTCGAACAAATTCTACCATTTTACCCTTTGAATTGATTCCAATATTCAATTTCAATTTATTTGCTTGCCCATTTAAATCAATTAGTTTATTTACTAATTTTGATTTCAATACATTGTTTTATTTAGTCCACTTGACTAATTTCCATTTACTTACAAATTCAAAATGAATTTCAACATTCAGTTTCAATTTCATTTACTTGCAATTGTGAATTCATTTATTCGTTCACAAATTTATTTTCACCTTAATAAATTTTATTTCAATATATTTAGTCTACTAGACTTACTTCTCAATTTTATTCAAATTAATCCAAGTTAAATTCAGTTTCAAATCAAATTTTAAACTTCTATAAATTTTCTAACTTATTTAGCTTTCAAGAAAATTTCCAAATTTAATAAATTATCAAACCTCTTATGATTCCATAAACATTTCCAATTTACTTCCTGAGTTTTAAACAATTTTTCAATATTTCAAAATTACCTTTGAAATCAGCTATATCCAAAATCCTTTGCATTTCTAAAATCAAACTCAACTTTTGCAAACAATTCCAATTTAAAACAATTTGGCAGCAATATCTCTTCTGGAAACTCGAAAATGAACACTGATGATGTCGTGATCATCATAAGAATTATTTTCCAGCGACCGAAAAGAGTTTAGTGCTTTTGCTCCTTTAAAACATTTCCAAATATTTGTAAATCCCAAATCTCATCATATTTCAAATCCAATTCAAAAATATTTCTCATTTTTCCTTCAAAATCTTTGAAAATCATTTCCAAACTCAAAAGGAATTAAATTTCTCAAAATTTCAAATCCCAAATCCTTTCAATCCATTTTCAAAAATTGCTCTGGAATTTTTTTTGTTTCCAATTATAAACCACATTTATAATTTACATTTCAAATTTGATTTCATTATCGGAATTATTTCCTTAACCTTTAGTTATGATTTCAATTCATATTTTACATTTTTTCATAATAATGATAAAGTTTAATATGATCACTTCCTAACAACCAGAAACCATATATATATATATACTATAATTTATGAAAAATTATTTCTTTTATATACAAAAATAATTTGGGCAAAATTATTTCATTTACCCTATTTTAAAACAATATTGTGTCGGTTTATCTTGTTCAAGAGTTTAGAAATTCCTATCGATACAGTTGGCCAGACTGCACCGACCAGAATCTATAAACACTCAACCGATAAGTCAAAACAATATAAAAACAATTTTTTATATTCACTAACATATATGCGCTCATATCTATTAATACACTCAAACTCATTTTAGAGTACTACTGACTCTATCTCTAATGAGTAATCCCCACCAAAGCCAAGGTTCTCGCTTAACCAATTGCTCTGCTACTACTCTGTAACAACCCGATTTTTTGACACCCAAAAATCGACATCAATACGTCCACTGTGTCAAATGCCAAACAATCGAATGCCGGAAAACCAAACTGTTAGGGTTAAAGAAGAAAAGATAGTAGAAGAAACAGAAACAATATCAGAATCTCACATTCGCAGTGGAGCAATATATAATAGATAAATGAATAATCTTTAAACAAAAGAACTATATCAGTTTCTACATTACATCATCAGAGTCATGTACAATACACAACACAACACTAGGCATTTATGACAACTTGTCCATATGAAAACTGAACTTGCTGCAACCCATACGCAGCAGATACTACATAATATAAGTGATACGTCTCGCCATACAGTTTGTCTCCAGATCTCCACAGCATACTTTCCAGACTTCGCTCCAGAACAACTGATAACCTAACTCTAAGCTGTCCATGTTGAAAATTATGGGCACTCAGAGTTTAGAAAAAGGAAGAATAAACTTCATGTTAGTTATGCAACTGGTGTGAGATCTTAAAACAGTTATTTGCACAAAAGAAAAGGAAAAGAAATCCGTTCATGTTTTTGGAAAATGAAACTACCATAAGGCCTCCCGGCACACACACAATGCAATCGCACACATGGGGAAGATTTTTCCTTATAACAGTCAAATATGCTTGATATACTAAAATCCTTTTGATATTATTATTAGTGTATAGTGTAGTAAACATTTCGAAAGTACAATATAAATCTTAACCAGCATACGTACCATTATAGTATGCCTACTATAGCTATCATGTTAGATGGCAAGTTCTACAACTAAAACCGTACAGGGCTCGTAGATTTCCAACAAATGGTCAAGGCTAAAGAACTTCCTTTTCGAAAGGGTACGCCTCTGGAGAGACGCCCTGAGAACCTAACCAGACCTCTACCAACACAAGGATGGGTTAACTAGGTAACTAATTGTCACGAGTATGCCACCCCACGGTCTAGACCGACCTTTACCGAGGCGCCTCAACAACCAACTACCATATAAGTAAATAATCAGGGCTTTATACCAGAATACCACTTTTTATTCACACAAATATATGGGCTCCATACCAGATACCACTTTTTATCCAGAAGGAAATGCACATACCCTGAGGGGTGCGACCCCATGACCTTGCTGCATCTTTTCCCGTTTCAACCATTTCCGAGGTGTGAGGCTCGACGAAGTCTCGTCCACAAAGCTACGCTCTTCACAAAATCCATGCTTCGATCAACCAATGATCAACACTTAGCATGCCACATTATCAAATTGGGGATATATCACTAGCAACAATCAACTACATAACCTCTGAGCTCGTACGTCTCAGAGAAGGGTGTTAAGCTAAGAGAATAAATTCTCCGCCACCAACAGAAATGTATTCGATAAAAACCAGCTTTATATCTCAAAGTGTAATGTCAAACATACAACTATACAAGTCCGTTCCAGGTTCGAACGAAACCGAAGGCACTTCGTCCTATTAAGGAAAGAAGTCCTTGCAAATTAGGATATCCCTTAATCACGTCTGAACTTCCCATCACATAGGGTGATATAAATCTCTATACCGGAGCAACCCGATGCAGAGACATTCGATAGGTAATCATTTCGTTTTCAAAAATACCCGGTCTTCAACCACCGTCTTCAAATGCAATCTCATTTCGTCGTATCATTATACGGAATGGGTTTTTTGACTCAATGTCCTCTCCCGGCTAATCCGTAATGAGCGCTTATTTTAAAAACAAGTGGATACATTCAGATCTAAATTAAGTCACAACAAATGTTCACTTTTGACCTTTTAAACAAAAGATCCATCATTAAGGTTCGATGTGGTTTTCGGATAACCATTTGGAATCCGACCCCCGGTTGCATCGAAATTCAAATGTCGTTTAAAGGCCAATATCGACAGTTGTTTATTTAACTATCAAACAACATTCACAACAATCACCATATTTAAATAATTTTCCCCAAATTATTTATTTCAAAGTATCTTCGCAAGATATATTTTCACACTTCAACCCTTTGAAAACAATTTTCAAATCACTTTCCTTTCGTGGAATAAATTTCCAAATATTGTTTATTTCCACTGAAAATTTGCCAAGTCTGAATACTTTAATTTAAATCACTTATCCAAATATATACATGGAAACACTTAAAATGAAAACTATTTTAAAAACATTTATTTTAAAATATTATTTATGAATTTTATACTAAAATCCCATGTAAAACTTAAGCCCAACTAATTCTAAAAATAAAATTACTAAATAGATTATAATTATTTAAATAACCATCTTCTAAATCAAATACTAGTTAAATCTTTAAAATAGTCACTTCTATAATTAACTTAATAAATATTTACTTCAAATTTTTAAAAATAATTTAAGAAAATAATTTCTTCAAAAACATTCGCTTTAAAACCAACTTTAGAATTTATATTTAAAAGCTAATTTGAAAACATACTCGGCTTTCCAGGGAAAAATACGCTTTCCATTTCAAAATGGTCAATTTAAATCAATTAATAAATCCTTCTCGATTTATTTCAATTTATATCCCGAATTCGTAAATTTTCTTTCCACGCTTTTAAAAATAAACCAATATTTATTTTTAAAACAAATTACCCATTCCTTTATAAATTCCCATTGTGAATTTAAATTTTCAAATATCCACCAATATACAATTTTCAAATCGATTTCCAAAATTTACTTTCATACACTAAATCAATTTCCAAATCGATTTCCAAAATTTTACTCCATTCAAAAATTATTCCTTTATTTATCCGAATTTATTTCAAAACACATTAATCCAATATTCACACCTTTATTTAGATTTTAAAATCCGAATTTTTAAAATAAATTCTTCAACTTATAAACAATACTACTCAAAATCCATTTATTTCCATTTATTAAAATCTTTTCTCTATATTTGGAATTTATTCAATACGATTTCAAAAATCAACCTTTACCCTTTTCAAATTCCTTCTTTTAAATTTATCCAATCCTCTAAAATAAATTTACTTAGAATTTTCTACTTTAATTTCCAAAAAAATCCAATTTTATATTTCTGATATTTTAAAATATCAGATTATATTTGGCCAAACCATAACCTTCAATAATTTCAATTATCAATATAATCAATCACAGATTATCAATAATCATATCACAACATATGAAATAAATTCAAACAATTTGAGGAATCCAGTTGGATCCCTCCAACCTATTTCCCTGCATCCACAGATGTTAGAACAACAATTAACTACCAAACCTGCTTCAAGGCGGGATATCGCGGTATAAAGGGTCATCCAATATTATGTGGGGCGCATATGGTCTCATCCGCTATATAATACAGGAAATCAGTCACTCCAATATTTATATATACTACCATATATATAATATGACATCAATTCAAGCAATCAATCAATATTTTAAATTTTAACTATTTAAAATAACCGTATCAGATGTGAGTGAGAAGATCTCACATTTGCTTTTATTTTGCAATCCACTTCCCTTCCAACTTGTTTTCATGATTTTTGACCTTGTATAAACAATTATATGATTTAATATTTTGAACTAATCGAATAATTAAATTTCCATTTGATAATTTTAATTAACCTGTGATTTTATTTTAAGCTAATACTTTTAATTTTAAACCAATTCCTTTTAATAAATTTATTTGACAAAAAATTAAATTCAAAACTAAATTCCTTTAATAAATTATTTTTAGAAACTAGATAAATTAAATAGGTTAATAAAACAAATAGCTCACTAAAACCATTATTTTTAAAATAAACTAGCAAATTTATATATGTAAATGTATATTTATTTTCATTTTTTGAAATTTAATATTTATAAGAAATAATCTATTAAAATCAAATCTAATCTTTATACCATTTTCCTATGTTTTTCCAAATTCTACACATATACAAAATTTCTGTTCAAACTATATACATACATACATACACACACATATATATATATATATACATATATACATATATATGTGTGTGTATGTGTGTGTGTACCTCAATTTGAAACCAGAATTTATTTATGCCTTTTACTGTAATTTAATTTTTCCTATACAAATGAATATACATAAATTAAATAAAAAAATAAAGATAAATTTATCATCGTTCCAGGAAAACCACACAGCAACCAACTAGCATCGCCACATTCCGATCTGCAGCCTCCCTCACGAGATTCACTACTTCGAACGCTGACCCCACCCTATGCATGCATCGCACGCTCCACGAGTACGCGATCCACCCACACTCGCGAATCGAGCATCACCTTGCAACGTCGTCGAACCCTAGACCGGTGATCGCGCCTTCAATTCGTCGATTGTAATAACCCGATATTTTCAGCCATTCGCATCCGCACATGTCGGACTTGAATTGCTCAAAATACCGCGTTGTAAATAAATTTGGAGCAAATGAAATACGATCACAGAACTAAAGACATAGAAATATCAGAATAACTCGCAGCGGAAATAAAAATACCATAGTAGTTCGTGAAGCTACTATAACAAACTCTCAAAACATAATACATAATATTTGTCTGAGAACATATACAATAGAATCACAAATACATAGAAGTTATAAATACCAGAGCTGAAATGGAACAACTGAAACTGAAAGGAAATAGATAACTAGACAAGCAAAATCTCCAGCGATTCCTAGCTCCAGAATTGAAATCCAAAGCTAAGCTGTAAATACTCAGGCTGACCCGAGCGTAAAGTAAACATAAAACACTCGAGTCGGGACAATATATACTTATATAATGTAAACCAACTCAAGTGAACTGTAGTAGAAATGCACAATAACTTAAAGGATGCTTGGGATCGCCCATCCTTTAAGAATCAGTTAAACTATAAATTAATTACATCCCGTGGCTAAAAATTTCAAAATGGTATTTATACTTCAAAATCAAATATAATTTCAAAATTCAATATCATTCAAAATATCATATCTTCCAAACCACATTTATTTTTATTTAATTTAAATACCATTACAAAACACATTTCAAAATAATTTATATTTGGAAACAAATTACTTCGTTTTAAATCATAAAATTAAGTTATTATATTTAATAATTAAATTATTAAATTTCCAAAATTTTAGTCTTTCAAAATTCATTTATTCACTTAATTTATTAAAACAGATGAAAATTCAACTTTCGCAGCATTTAGAAATTGCTACGGAAAGTTACATTCAAAACAGTTCAATTTAACAAAGGATAGCTTTTAAAAATGCTGTAATAGGGTTACATTAGTTTCAAATAAAACTTAGTTAAAGTCAACAATTATAGCATTTACAAAATGCTATAATAACCTTTAATTAAACTTAGCCATTTGGTTCATTATTATCGACTACAGTATTTACAAATGTTGTATTATCATTTACATTAGAATTAATAGCATTTCAGAAATGCAGTTAATTAACTTCAAGTATTCAATATCATTTCACAAACAATTATATTTTTATTTAAATCATTTTTAGCTTATAAAATCATATAATTTCACTCTTAAAACAATCATTCAAATACCCTTATATTCATGATTTTATAAAGTTAAATCTCCATTCAAAAATCAAAATTTAATAATAATTCACTTATTAAATTCCAACATTAAATTTTAAATACATTAAATTAAATTTAACTTAACATTTAAGTTTAAAATTTTCAAATATAACTTAATTTCATTTTTATTTACTTAACTTAAAATTCACTTTTAAGCCAAATTCACAAATTTCCAATTTTAGTTATATTTCCAAATTTCAACCTAAATATTCATTCATTTCGCATTTTAACTTTATTCAAAAATCATTAATATGTTATAAAATAATTTTAAATTCATTTAATTCAAAATATCATAAATTTATCATATTTTCATATTTAATTTAAATTCCATTTATCACCAAATTCTAATTTCCAAAATAACTTACATTTCAGATTTTCTAACTTTACCATTTATTTATTTCACTTATAAATTTTCAGAAAATCAATAATGCTTTAAAAAAATCATTTTTTAATCAAATTTAAATCAAAATATTATAATATTTACATTTATAAAATAATTTAAATTTTTTAGAAAAACATATTTTAACAATGGGTCTGCATTTCATTTTCTAGCCTAGATGAAGTGATACGGGTAATATATCATTTCAACCCGTAATTTACAAAGAAAACCCGGGTTTGATCATTTCAAACCCGCAATCCCAAGTAAAAGAAAATAATTGAAAATCATTCAGGCCTATCATTTCAGCCCATAACGATTTTCTCCTATTCTAAAGTCCGTTCGGGTATGTATCATTTCAACCCATAGTGATTCTAGTCTACAGGGAACTTGCAGTGTGATAAACTGATGAAAATAACAGAATAACATGAAATAACAGTAACATATGGTATAACAAGTGTAAATATAGGTGTGAACTTCATATGAATAAAATATAGCAGTTATAACAGGATGATATGCATTTACAGATTCAGGTGATGGCAGTTTATCACTATATAAGTACATATTAGTTTGGTGAGATTTACTCACCTGTTTAAGCTGGAGATGACAACCAAAACACACGACAAGGAATCTTCGAAGGCACGACAACATGAATAAGATTTGAGATCGGGAGATCCAAAGATTAATTTCCTTAAATATATCAAACAAAACAAATACAAACATGAATTACAAACCAAGATATTACAAAACAATGCTAGGAATAACTACACAATTCAAAGCTAGAACTTTTTCATTTGCATTCAACCTTGTGTGCTTCAGCTATGGACTGCAAAGGCACTGTTATGGGATGGTTTTGAATCAGGTTTGGATCAGGTTTGGGTTCAATAGGGTCGGCCATAACATGGATATGAAGGAGATGAAGTGTATAGGCATGTATAACTCAAATCAAGGTAACCAAAGTAGAATTTCTATGCATAAATGTTTCGGCCCTAAGCATACATAGGCACGGCCAGGCCTGGTAGGGTCATGTACTGATGTGGAAGGGGTCTCAGGTCAGCAAGTGGCTGGTGGTGATGATGCAAAGGTCGGCCAAGGTGATGTGGTGGAGTGGTGAAGGTAAAGGAGCTTGGCGATGCATGTTTAGGTGGAGTTTGCTCAAATATTTTGTGGATCTACATCATGGATGGTCACGGCTATGGATGGACAGTGGGCTGGAGGGGATGGCAGCTGGTTTTGGTGGTGGTGGAGGTGGCTATGGTGGTGGAGGAGCAAGGGCTGAGCTACAAAGGTGAAGACAAGTGCAAAGAGATAAGGAAAACAAGAAGAATAAGCGAAAAAGAAGAAGAACTTTACCAAACTTTTGCTTCAGGAGTTCATGGCCAAAAATTTGGGATGAGAAACTTTTATTTTCATGAAAAATGAAGAGAGAAGTGGCTGAAGCAATCAGAAAAGAATCGGCTAAAATAATGATGCATTGATTGAAAATAAAACGGCGGAATACAAAAGGACTTAGGCAAATAAATGGTCTCAAACTCTTCATATTTCCATAATTCCTTTTGCAATTTTTAAATAACTGAAAAATGCATATAAATTCAGATAAAAACACGAAAATTTATTAAATAAACAAAAATATATAAATAAATATTAATTATATATAATTAAATTAAGAAAATAGCAAAAAAAATGTAAACTAGGCTAGAAAATTTGAAAATAAATGAAATGAACTTTGGAAAAATTTTGTGTACTTGAATTTTTTTTATAAATAAAGATAAAGATACAAAAATAAAATGCATGCGTCAAAATAAATAAATAAATTTTAATTAAATATAATTTAAATGAAGAAAATAGCAAAAAAAAATGGAAACTAGCCTTTAAAAATAGAAAATATATGCAATAAATTTTGGAAAAATTATATTATCACTTTAAAATATCAAAAAACAAAAATATACATAAAATAACATATTAACACATGTTAAAATAAAATATAACAAAGAAAATATGATTTATATAATCTAAAATAGACAAAATTGCAAAATAAAACAAATTATACTCAAAATTGAAATGTGCATAACTTTCACAGTTTAAGTCCATTTTCAACGAAACAAAAAGCAGTATTCAAGTTGTTAAATATATATTCATAATAAAAGATAAAATTTAGGAGTTTAAATATTTAAATTTGAAATTTAAAAGTCAAAGTTTGACCAGTTTGAACAGAAATTCATCTTTCAGTAAAATATCCAATTTATACCTGTTTGAAATTATAATTCACATAATAATCAATACTTATATTTAAAAATGAAATGTTTGATATGAAACAAGTTTTAAAAAAAATCAAAATGAAATAAAGTCAAAATTAAAATATACATAAAAGTCTAGGGTTGTTACACTCTCCCCCACTCAAATCTTTTCGTCCTCGAAAAGGAAGGAAGCGGAGAAACAACAAGAAAGAGCAATAGGTTGGAATGCATCCCCGAAAGAAGGTAGGGAAAAAGATAGCTAGGAGGTAAAGCAGGTTGAAAGACAAGGATGAACCATTATACATTTAAATTAAATTTTTTTTTTAGTATGATGAATAGTCATTTGATTCAAATCTGATGGTTCAAAGTAAACAATATTTAAAACATTTTAAATTTTTAGAAGGGAAAATAACTGATCAGAATATTCTTTATATAGTACTTTATCAAAATACTTTTAAAACTCGATGTCTTAACAAGTTTACTTTCGTTCCTGCAGACTCTGGCTATGCGTTGATCAGACGCAAAGCTAGAATTCTCCAGGTACTTGGTAGACTTGTTTTAACACCTAGTGAAAATAATGAAAACACTTTTAAAAACAGATATGGAAAGTACAATCCAAACAAATCAACCAAACCGAAACAGTTGTCTAACCATGGATCGCAGATACACAATGGTTACGCCTGGATCCCCTAGGAAACAATCCGTATCCGTAAGCTTTCTCAGCCCTGCGAGTTACGCCATGATGACGAGTAGAATGTAGGATACACAATGGTTACGCCTGGATCCCCCAGGAAACAATCCGTACCCCCAGGCCAACTCAGCCAGGCATTTGCGCTACTAATGCGACCTACATAGAGTGCAGGATACACAATGGTTACGCCTGGATCCCCCAGGAAACAATCCGTACCCCTAGGCCAGCTCAGCCAGGCAGTTGCGCTATGTAGTCGCGATCATAAGACCATGGAGATCGCCATGGAATTCGATGGACACTCGAGTATCATATACGGAAAACCCAAATCAAAGAGAGAGAATAATATCGATAGAATGAATCCACAGTGTGGCCACAAAGCGGATATCAAGCAGAAGGCACTTTCCATATCTTTACTTCGAAAATACGTATCATATAGTACCTTTCAAAATCACTTTCAAATATCATACTTATATAAAGTCCATTTTATATAAGATTTCATTTCAAATCAAATACTTTTCAAAATATTAGTATATCAAATCACACTTATATGGATTTTGATTATATAACATTTCATTTTACAAATTGAGTACCTTTTCAATTCAACATTTCCAATTCAACAGTTTACTTATACAAATCAATTTATATACGTTCGATAACTCCCAAATCAAGTATTTAGTAAATCAAGGTTCTCAATTTCAAACTATTTCAATATCAATTCAGCTTCAAAATCATATATGATTTCACCAAATCATTTCTTCCAAATTACATATATTCAGTTTCAAAGTTTCTTAAAACAATAGATTTAGAAAATAATCCAAATTTCCAAATCTACAAAATTTAGGTCAAATAAATTCATTTCCATTTCAAACATGTATTCACTTCAAAAATCATAATACTTTCAAAGTTATAAATCTTTCGAAACCAAATACTTGAAATCATTTCACTTTGAAAATCATAACATTTGAAATCATAAAACACTCCCTTGATTCTTTACATTTCACAAATTTATTCAATTAAACTTAAATCTAAAATTTTCAAATTTTAATTCAATTCAAACCATCAGTTCAATTCACTTAATATTTTTTATAGATTTGATCCACAAAATAAATTATTCAGTCTTAAATATATTTCAAGGCTTAAATATTCCATATTTCAAGACTAAATTTTATAATTTCGTATATCTCAAATTTTACTTCATTATTACTTAGTGTTGAAATATTTATTTCATAAATCCATTGTTTTTAAATAAACTCAAATTACAGGTAAACCAAATATCCTTTCATACTAATACAAGCTTCAATTATTGATTTACCAAAATCAATGGTTTTCAAAATCATTTTATACTTACGTAAAGTTTATCTTATATAAGGATCAAAATTTTCAAAAAAATAATTTCACTGCATGAAAAGCCATATGGGATTGAACATCTTTGCTTACTAAAAGATTTTTAATTAAGAATAGTTTTGTATATAAAATAGTTTGTATGAAAAATAGAATAAACAGTTAGTTTAAGAAGAATAAAAGAAAAATGGTTTTGAAAAATGGTTTTAAATTTGATAGTAGTTTTTCATAAAAGAAAAATTCCAATTAAATTACAAAGATATCCAACCCAACAACTTTCAATTTCAGCGTCAAGTATACCAATGATATTAGGATATAAGATGTACATATGTCATCATTTCGCAGCATTACATTCGATCGCTCGCTCGATCACACAAGTTCGCTTTCGAACTAGTATTGTCCATTCGACTTCCCTAATGCGGACTTCGATATGGTTTCTCGACTAGAAGCCATCAGTCTCCTTGCATAGCCATATACTATGATAGAGAATTCTAGAATCAAGCCCAAAATCCATATCAAATATTCGCCATCAAGAATCAAATGAAAAATCCTAATACAAAATGGTGTAATTCACCTCGAACTTGTGTACTCAAACTTGGATCAAATTAATTATGCGAATAAAACAGCATACGTACAACTTATGTATCTATTCCAACTTGTTAAATAAATAGTTTCATAAAGATATTACTAAGTTAAAACATTTAAAACCAAATTTTTCTCAAACATTTGAAGACTAATTTTTTTTTATCCAAAACATGTCAAAACTAAATTTCATATTAGTATAATTCAAAATAATCTTATTTATTTACTTAACAAAACAGTTTCAACTTATACAAATCATATTATTTCATACTTGAAACATACAAACTAAACTTATATTCTTTATCAAATACCTTATACCTTTCAAACTTTCTTAGCTTTGAAAAGTTAACCTTGATTTGGAAGTGCTCGACCCTTCAAAATAGTTGAAGAAATCATATTTTCAATCCAAGAGTTGGAACACTAAATCAGTAAATCAATTTCAAAAGTTAGGTTTCAAAATCTGAAACTCGAGGACTAAACACCGGCTTACTTTAAATCTTTTCAAATATATGTACAGATCGATCTTACGAATATCAAACCATACTTCGAAATATGAAATCAAAATTGGTTTCACAAAATCACTCGCATAGCAAAGCTACTAGAGTGGCCTCTCCCTCACTCAGAAACTCGAAAATCAATGTCGATGATGCATGCATTCATCATCGAAATTATTTTCCAGCGACATAAGTGAGTTCTGGACTTCAATTAACTTTGAAAAACTTCTTTGAAATTCCTTCGAAATCATTGAAATTCATCTAAATACATTTGAAACATTTCTTATTTGAATATATATATATATATATATATATATATATCTTTAAATCATATTATTATTATATATTTTCCAAAATCTTAAAACCGATTTCAAAACACCGGAATTCGATTCCTCGAAATTCAAATTCAAAACCCTTCAGTTATAAATCATTTTTGTATAAATCAAGTTCTTATAAAATTTTCAAAATTTCTAATCCTTTCGAAATTTCAAATTTTCATTTTTGAAAGGTATATAATCCTTATCAAAAACATTTCACCTTTATATATAAAAATATAGCCATCCTTAATAATTTCGATGTATGCACAATATCAAAATACAACCAAACACAAATTTCCAAAGGATGATTCAAGGAAGGATTTCAAACAAACAAAGATTCAAAATTAGAGGAACTCTAATCAAATAGAATTCTAGTTCGAAGATAAACTCAAACGAAGATGAGATAATTTAATTACCAAATAGAGGATAGATAAGCCTATATAAATCGCGGGCGAACTTAACCGGTCGAGACTTTAGGAATATAATCAATACGGAAATCTAAGGCAAATCGACCTTCGATCGCTAGAGATAGAATCTGGGTAGAGCAGGAGATAGATAGCATCGACATCCGAGGATATAAAAATCTTCAGTGAATCAATGCGAATTGTAAAGGAGTTTCACCCCTTTACAAATCATTCAAAGATTTACGGAATCACTGCTCTTTAGAGAAGTCATTCCAAAGTAGAGTTATGGAATGCTCCAAAATTAAAAGGAAAAATGGGGAAAACAAGACTGGATTCCAGAACAAGTGGGAGTGTTCCAAAGTTCAAGAAATCCTAGTCGATAAGAATCTTAACCCAGATATTTCTAACAAGGTGGATATCGAAGAGATGAAGTTTAGAAAATCTTGATTTCAAAATAAGAACATTTTTATACCAAAATAACCTTTGAAAATCCTTTAAAAATCATTTGGAAATATTTTATACTTCGAAAATATGTTCTCTCACAAAGAAAGAATTCTGAGATTGATTTCACTCATTCTAGGGTATTTCTACCCTAACTCTAATGAGTTTTTGCTCCGCAGGCTAAGGTTTGCCTAAAACCAAAGCTCTGATACCAACTGTAACAACCCGATATTTTCAGCCATTCGCATCCGCACATGTCGGACTTGAATTGCTCAAAATACCGCGTTGTAAATAAATTTGGAGCAAATGAAATACAATCACAGAATCACAGACATAGAAATATCAGAATAACTCGCAGCGGAAATAAAAATACCATAGTAGTTCATGAAGCTACTATAACAAACTCTCAAAACATAATACATAATATTAGTCTGAGAACATATACAATAGAATCACAAATACATAGAAGTTATAAATACCAGAGCTGAAATGGAACAACTGAAACTGAAAGGAAATAGATAACTAGACAAGCAAAATCTCCAGCGGTTCCTAGCTCCAGAAAAGAAATCCAAAGCTAAGCTGTAAATACTCAGGCTAACCCGAGCGTAAAGTAAAACATAAAACACTCGAGTCAGGACAATATATACTTATATAATGTAAACCAACTCAAGTGAACTGTAGTAGAAATGCACAATAACTTAAAGGATGCTTGGGATCGCCCATCCTTTAAGAATCAGTTAAACTATAAATTAATTACATCATGTGGTTAAAAATTTCAAAATGGTATTTATACTTCAAAATCAAATATAATTTCAAAATTCAATATCATTCAAAATATCATATCTTCCAAACCACATTCATTTTTATTTAATTTAAATACCATTACAAAACACATTTCAAAATAGTTTATATTTCGAAACAAATTACTTCATTTTAAATCATAAAATTGAGTTATTATATTTAATAATAAAATTATTAAATTTTCAAAATTTTAGTCTTTCAAAACTCATTTATTCACTTAATTTATTAAAACATATGAAAATTCAACTTTCGCAGCATTTAGAAATTGCTACGGAAAGTTACATTCAAAACAGTTCAATTTAACAAAAGATAGCTTTTAAAAATGCTGTAATAGGGTTACTGTAACGACCCGTAAATTTTCGATAATTAAAATAACTAATTTAATAAGTTTTCGTGATTTAATGTTAGAAAAATTTTTGTAATTCGTTTGAAATAATAATAACTGGAATGAATTGCAAAAATAACTATCCAAGTGATGAAAAATAAAAGCTATTTATTGAATGCCTTTACAATCAATAGTTGAATAGGATAATAAATGTTGAATTCATTAGGTATAATAGAGTAATTGATTGATAAGAAAATCTATTTAAATCAAATATTGAATATTGAACAGGTAAATTGTTTAAATTAAATATTTAAAACTTATTGAATAATTGAATAACCGAAAAATGAAATTAGTGTTCTAAATTGTGAATTGGTTTTAAGGGTTGGATCTTATAAGTTCGATTTCAATATTTCAAAAGATAATGAATTATTGGATAAGCGAGATTGTTAAATTAAATACTTGGGAATTATTATTGAATAATTTAATAACGGGAATTGAATAACCGTATAATGGAAATAGTTGTTCCATAATTCTAATTCGTTTCAAAAGTTAAATTGTTAAGTTCGTTTTGAATATTTCAAAGGATGGTGATTTAAGTATAATCAAATATGTTAAATTTAATATTACAAAGGTTTGAATAATTAAATTCCGAAGTTGATATGATTAATATGATATTGAAATTTAATATACGAAAATAGAGTGAATAATTTAAATTTGATTTAATATGATTCAAATTGGTTCCCTAAGTGAATGTAAGTTATATTGGGATTATAATAGAGTTAATAAGATTTTAAAATTGGAATTTATTGGATAATTGAATAACGGGTTTAATATGATTAAAAATGATTTGTAAAATTTATTTTATCATACTAAAGTAAGAATGATGTTGTAGAACTTTTAAAATCGAATTAAAAGTAAATTTGTGAAAATTGAATATTTTAATATTTAATTATCGACTGGAAAATAGCCAATTTTTGAACAGTCTCAGAATTGGACGAAACTAGTTCCATTGGATCCGTAATAGTTAGTTATTATCGTATTTCAATTTTTGTAGCAATCGGAGTTGTCGTTCGACCGTGGCAGCTCGAAACGCATCGAAATTGTTTTAATATTAATTTAACGAGTTAAAATAGTCATTTTTCAAACAGTCTCGGATTTCGTCGAAACCAGTTTCATCGGATCCGTAATGTGATATTATTGTAAGATTTCAAATTTCGTGTCAATTGGATTTGCCGTTTGTCCGGGGCGAGCCAAAACGCCTAGAAATTCGTTTAATCGGTTTAATTTAAATTTGATTGGTTATTTTCCGTAACTCGCACAGATGATCGAATTAGCTTCCGAAACCTATTCCATTGTGTCCGGAACACGGGATAAACCCTAGGAACGTCAGTTACCGCGCGTAAATCGGAGTTCGGGAATCCCGGACGAATAGTATTTGTCGTTTCCTATAAATAGCCTTTTTCCACAAAATAAAAAAAAAGTGAGAATCCCTAGTTAATGGCCGGCCGCCTCTTATACCATCAATGGCCGAAATACATCTTCCTTCCCCCTCCAATTTCTTCCAATCCGTCATCCTATACCAAAAACTCCCAACTAGAAAAACGTAGGGAGCATCGATATCTCTCTATCCAACGGTTATGATCGGGAAAGAAGCGGTGGATCGTCGGCAATCCTTGCTCAAAGGTGCCGCGTTCGTGCACGAAATTAAAGAGCAAGGGGCGACCGAGCGGCACGTGGCTTCGGCCGAAGGTAGTGCTCGTGTGGGCGCTTCAAACCATGGTGGCCGATCATCGTATCGCCCAGCGTGGGTCGAGCGGCTATTAGGGTTTAGTGGACGTTTTGGGTTCGACTTCACTTTGCGCGAACGAAGATGGAAGAAAGGGGTTTGTGCGGCCACGATCGTGGATTTGCTGAATGTGCGGCCGGATATGTTTTAGGGTAAATATAAAAGATATTAGTTAAAGTTAATTTTATTTAAATCGTATAAACTTTGTAATAGCGTAACTTATTCATACGAGGTCGGATTCGGACGAAATTTTTTGCGTTGGAATCGTATGGACGAGCATTACGCTATGGAGTTGGATTGAAACCGTTTGGAGCTCATCAAAATTTTGGTTTAAATCGAACGTCGTTCGATTTGATTTAAAATCGTAAAAAATCAAGGTGAGTGTTTTATAACGCTCACAACGTACTAAATATCTTTATGCTAGTTAAATTTGATATTATGAAGTGTTATGAATTTATTTGTCGTTGTTTGGTAAAAAATTAATTGTCATATAGCTTGTCATTTGAATTAACCGTTGAAAAAATTAAATTGACAGTTAAATTGAAGTTAAAATTGAATGGCGATTAAATTACCTGACATTGATAACTATGAAACTGCCATGAATTGTATTGTTTATTGGATGATGTATTTTGATGGATGCTATTGGTTGATAATTGAATGTTTGGATGTTTATTTGCTTACATATATCCTGTTATGCATACATATGATACTGTGATTTAATTTAAGAAATATATACTCATCCCTGACATTTAATTGAAATAAATAATTACTTGGCCATAGGATAGAAAATTATATACGGACACCGAATTGGCTAAATTAATAAAAAATAATTAAATCGTCGATTTGAAATTTATTTAAATGTTTGATTTAGAAGTTATAAATAGAAATCAATTTATAGAAATCGAATTTATCGGAAAATTGAGTTTGGAATGTTGAAATAGATTTTGGTTAAAAGAAATTGTTAAATGATTTAAGTTGAGACTTTGAAATTTAAAATTTGGTTATGATCGAATTTAGGAAATTTATTCGTTTTAAAAGATTGAACCTTAATTCGAGCTTTGAACATTTCTAAGTAAAAGTGATATAAAAATGATATTTTGAAATTGAATCATATTTGAAATTTGGATTTAGATTTGAATATTGACGCATAATTGTGTTAAGTGGTATAAATTGGTATTTTAAAAATCAAGCTAAAAATCGATACATATTGAAATTGAATAAGTTGAAGGTGAATGTAAAATCGAATTAATTTGAAGTCAAAGTTGACGTTGAATTGAATTGAAATCGAAATTGAAATCGGTAGAATGGAAATTGAAATTGATTTGAATTGAGAAGTTATAATTGAAATGGATTGATTTTGAAGCTGTTTTATTTTTTTTTCCAAATTACTCGGTTATATAAACCATTTTGAATACTTAAACTATTTAATCTATTTTAAATCTACTTAACCCAATTTAAATTATTTTAAACCAAATTTATCTATTTCAAATCCATTTTAAGATTTTAAAGTATTTTAACTATTTTAATTATTTAAAACTACTTTTAAGCTACTTAAAACTGTTTTCTAAAATCCTAAACTGGTCAATAAGGTGAAATGTGTATATTTAAATCTTGAATTTAAATACGAATTGAGTTAAATGAAGTTGCAACCTAAATTGAAATTCGAAATGATTTTGAAATCGAAATGAGATATTGATGCGAAAAATGATTTTTGAAACGGAATCCTACATTTGAATAGATACGATGATATTTGAAATGGACATGATTTTTGAAGCGAATATGATATTTTGATATCAATAATGAATCGATTTGAAATATAAAAGAGCCAACGGTGTAATAATACGTAGTTATTAAAGAGACCGGGATCGGAAATGGACATACTCTCTGTCGATACCGAACACCACTTTAATAACTATTATACGCGGAGTGTTGATCCAGAATGAAGTGGATGGTTTGGTGAACGCGTTGACTGAAGAAAGAGAACGATATTGGATGACCCCTGACATGACTAAAACAGGAGCCGCGCCGGGCCATTGAGGTTCGCCACCTCTAGCGGACACGCTTCTTCGATACCATTTCTATTACATTTGTGATTCGATTTGGGTGCACCCCTTGATTTGGGAGTGTTGTTTCGCGGTGTCGGGGTAGCTGCTGGCTATGCCCAACGTCAGTCCGGATCACGCAACTACTAGTATCCTAGTTGGTATCGCCTCATGTACCTTGTCATACTGATTATCCTATTCGCGACCACTACGTTTTGATTTGTACCTTGAGTATATGGATTGCCCTCTGGTGACTTTCGGTTTTGGGGAAACTACGGTCTTATATATGCTTTTGGGAATATAAAATGTGTTAAGGGGGATTATGGTAACGCCTTAACGCTATTTTGATACTTTATATTACTGATAGGCATTATCTACTTAGCGTATATTACTACATAGTAGATAGTTTCACGGATCCTTGAGAGATGGAAAATCCCGTAACATCTTTTGAGTTATTGCACGCACGTAGACACTGGATATGAGATGTCAAACCCCGTAACATCTTTGACGCCGTTACACTCATATTTATTTACGATTGATTTAACTTTCATAAGGATATTTTAGTCCTGACTTGAATGTTTTGTCTTTTCATTATGCTCGGGTCAGTGCTGAGTTTTTCAGATTTTTGAAGATCTATTCTGGAGGATGAAGACGAAGATTTGGTATACTATTACTATTATTACCCTTGCATCATGCTATCTGCTGCTTTATTTTAATTGTTCTGTTGTATATGTATAAACTCTGATAAATGTTGTATAAATAATTGTCAAAGTATAGTAGACAGCTTCATGAACTGTTTATTTGACTATTATATTTTATCGTTCCGCTGCGAGATTCTGTGTTGTTTCATTTTCTTTATTTCTCTTTCTTTTCTTTTCTTATTTACCCCAATAACTATCTGCCCTTTTGAATGGTTTGGAATCGACATGTGTATTTGATCGTCTATTTAAACTGTCCAAAAAGGCAGGTCGTTACAGTTGGTATCAGAGCTTTGGTTTAGCGATAAACCTTGGCTCTAGTGGGGAATAGCTCATTGAAATAGAGGTAAACTATATGAATGAGTTGAGTGTATATGAGAGAGCGTATTTGTTAGTGATATAAAATGTTTTATATTGTGTCGGTTGATTTGTTGAGTGGCTTATGGATTCTGGTCAATACGAGTATTTAATGTCATTGACAGGGATCTCTAAACACTTAAACATAACAACTCGACATAGTATTGTTTGAAATTGGGTAAATGAAATAATTTTTCCCTAATTATATTTTGTATATAAATAATTTATTTCAAAATTTATTGTGGTCAATCTAGCTTATTTGGTTGTTGGAAATGAAATATTGGCTATTAACATTAATCTGATATTGTAATTTAAATAAATAAGGCGAATTACAAAAGGAAAATGATAAAACACTTGTGGAATGTTTTAAGAAAGAAAATCCTATAAGAATGTTTTATAAAGGTGACTTATAAATTAAAATAGATTTAAATTGGAAAACATTGAATTAAGACCCGGAGATCTTGAAAATGGTTACAAAGTTTTGAAGAAATATATTGTAATATTAGTTGGAAAATATTTATGAGAAATATTTTGAAAGGGTTTAAAGAAAGGAATCAATTCAGTACTCCTCTCTTATGTCGCTGGAAAATAATTTCGGTGATGACTGCGCAGCATCATCGACGTTCATTTTCGAGTCTCAAAGTGGGGGAGACTTCTAAGAAGCTTTGCTTATCTTCAAAATTATTTTGGGTAAATGGGTTTTGGTTTAAACTCCAAAGGTATGATTTAATATATTAAAGATATAAGTATATATGTTTATTTCAAATGATTTGAAAAGAACCGGGCATTTAAATTTCTAAGTTCTGTTAATTAGTAATTTTCAAATTATTTGAATGAAATGTGAATAACCAAAATTTATAAAATAAGAGGATTAAGATATCTAAGCTTATGTTTTGGGAAAACTTTAAAGTTGAAAGGTAAAGAGGATTTAAACAAATTAAATTTGTGAACATTCTAATTAAGTAAAATGAAATTCTATAAATTTGTATAATACCAAAAATTACATTCTGATAACATATAACAAGACTTACCAAATGCTAAAAGTTAAAATGATGTTTCGGATATGTAATGAGATATTGTATAGATAAAAAGAACTTGAAAGTAATTGAAATATACAAGTAAGGAAAACTCAAAAAGGAATTAAAATGTATATAAATGGAAAATTTGGTTGTGATAAAAATTATAAAAACTTAAATATAACATGAAATGATGAATGGATAAATGGAACAAGTAAGTGAACTTAAGAAAGAAGATAAATGAATTGTATAATATCTTTTGTAAATTGGTTATAGAAAATAAATATAAATTGCATAGAAAAAAATAATAATTGAATTTGTAACCTTTAAGATAACTGTAAGCTAAGAAAAAGTCATTTATGAGAGGTTAGACTTTTATAGGATGATTAATAATCTAAAGTGCCGGTTAATAAAATGTTTCACAAATAAATTCGTTATTAACTGAAATTATGAAAATGAAATAAAAGAAAACAAAGGAATTTCTTATAGCTAAGAATCAATTGGAAAATGAAATTGAATTTAATTAAATTACAAAGAATGATTAAAATGAACTTGAGTACGTAAATTCTATGATATAATGTTTGAGAAAAGATGATGTTAAGGAATATGCTATGTAAAGAAATGAATATACTAACTGAATAATGGACTGTGAGTAATTAAGTGGGAAAAAAAATAGAAGTCAATGAAATAATTTAGTATAGATAAATTGGATAGAAATCTATTCTGGAGGATGAAGACGAAGATTTGGTATACTATTACTATTATTACCCTTGCATCATGCTATCTGCTGCATTATTTTAATTGTTCTGTTGTATATGTATAAACTTTGATAAATGTTGTATAAATAATTGTCAAAGTATAGTAGACAGCTTCATGAACTGTTTATTTGACTATTATATTTTATCGTTCCGCTGCGAGATTCTGTGTTGTTTCATTTTCTTTATTTCTCTTTCTTTTCTTTTCTTATTTACCCCAATAACTATCTGCCCTTTTGAATGGTTTGGAATCGACATGTGTATTTGATCGTCTATTTAAACTGTCCAAAAAGGCAGGTCGTTACAGTTGGGAGGTAATACGTGAGATTGTACGTATGTTATTTTATTTGCATAACGATTTGATCCAAATTCGAGCACAAAATTTCGAGATGATTTATATTGATCCAAGTTAGGATTTTCACTCGATTTTCGACGGCGAACCCTAGATATGGATTTTTAATTTGATTCTGGAATTCTCTATCATAGTATATGGCTATGCAAGGAGAGTAACAGTTTCCAATCAAGGAACCAAATTTGAGTCCGCACTAGAGAGTTGTGTGAACGATACTAGTTTGAAAGTGAAATTGTGTGATCGAATAAGCGATTAGATTTGATATTGCTCACGGATGATATATGTACGGCTTACGACTTAATTAAAGATAATATTGGAAATATATGATGCCAAATATAAAATGATTCGTTTAAAATTATATAACAGCATATATATATAAAAGAGATAAACCAAATTGAATGTAAAATTAAAATTTTGGTTATGTGGGGTATGATTTGGTTGTTATATGATTGTTAGTTGATTGTATATATAATTCATTAAGTGTTAATGAAATTGAAAGCTATAAGTTATTGAAATCAAATTGGAAGTTAAATGAATTTAAATAGAATTTAATTTGATTCAAATTGGAAGTGAACTAATGTAAATATAAATTAGTAAATTTTAACTAATTGAATTGAGAATGAATGTTAGTAAGATCCAACGTTAATGAATCAACTATGATTAAAATTGAATTCCAAGTCAATAAATATTAATGAGAAGTGAATTTATATTGATTGGTTATGGATTTGTTGGATGATACTTGATTGATGGTTTCATTTGTTGTTTTGTTCATTTGCTATGTTGGCACATGTAGTTGTTATGTTGCTATATGATGTATATTGATACTATTTTCATATATGCATGATTCTCATTGTTTGTTGAGTGTTTAGTAGGTGCGGATTGCGCTTGCTTCGCATTTGGAGCTCGCTTTCGCGCTATATTAGTCGTATATGCTCGCTAATAAAATAGAAGGTACATGTTTATTTTGTCATTGGATTTGGTGATTTTCGGATGAGCCACTTGGCTTTTGATTTTCTTTTGTTGGTTTGGGGCCCGTAGAGGCATTTTGTAGTTGTACCGATCGAGCCGCGCAAAGGAGACTCTGTCGAAATTTTCCGTAAAATCCGGGTGTTAGAAAAATTTTCAAGTTTTAAAATTTTTATAACTTGTTTTGATAACCAACTTTTAAAGTTAGAAAGGCATTTGGAATAACTTAGTAAAAGTGTAGTAATGACTTTATAAGTGGAATTACATTGTTTTATAAGTTGGTAACTTTGAGATAAATATACCTAAGGTTGAATTCTATACTTAGTTCCTTTTCCCTTCTCTTTCCATTTCGGGGACGAAAAGTTTTGAGTGGGGTAGAATGTAACGACCCGTAAATTTTCGATAATTAAAATAACTAATTTAATAAGTTTTCGTGATTTAATGTTAGAAAAATTTTTGTAATTCGTTTGAAATAATAATAACTGGAATGAATTGCAAAAATAACTATCCAAGTGATGAAAAATAAAAGCTATTTATTGAATGCCTTTGCAATCAATAGTTGAATAGGATAATAAATGTTGAATTCATTAGGTATAATAGAGTAATTGATTGATAAGAAAATCTATTTAAAATCAAATATTGAATATTGAACAGGTAAATTGTTTAAATTAAATATTTAAAACTTATTGAATAATTGAATAACCGAAAAATGAAATTAGTGTTCTAAATTGTGAATTGGTTTTAAGGGTTGGATCTTATAAGTTCGATTTCAATATTTCAAAAGATAATGAATTATTGGATAAGCGAAATTGTTAAATTAAATACTTAGGAATTATTGAATAATTTAATAACGGGAATTGAATAACCGTATAATGGAAATAGTTGTCCCATAATTCTAATTCGTTTCAAAAGTTAAATTTTTAAGTTCGTTTTGAATATTTCAAAGGATGGTGATTTAAGTATAATCAAATTTGTTAAATTTAATATTACAAAGGTTTGAATAATTAAATTCCGAAGTTGATATGATTAATATGATATTGACATTTAATATATGAAAAAAGAGTGAATAATTTAAATTTGATTTAATATGATTCAAATTGGTTTCCTAAGTGAATGTAAGTTATATTGGGATTATAATAGAGTTAATAAGATTTTAAAATTGGAATTTATTGGATAATTGAATAACGGGTTTAATATGATTAAAAATGATTTGTAAAATTTATTTTATCATACTAAAGTAAGAATGATGTTGTAGAACTTTTAAAATCGAATTAAAAGTAAATTTGTGGAAATTGAATATTTTAATATTTAATTATCGATTGGAAAATAGCCAATTTTTGAGCAGTCTCAGAATTGGCGAAACTAGTCCATTAGATCCGTAATAGTTAGTTATTATCGGATTTCAATTTTCGTAGCAATGGGAGTTGTCGTTTGACCGTGGCAGCTCGAAACGCATCGAAATTGTTTTAATATTAATTTAACGAGTTAAAATAGTCATTTTTCAAACAGTCTCGGATTTCAACGAAACCAGTTTCATCGGATCCGTAATGTGATATTACTGTAAGATTTCAAATTTCGTGTCAATTGGATTTACCGTTTATCCGGGGCGAGCCAAAACGCCTAGAAATTCGTTTAATCGGTTTAATTTAAATTTGATCAGTTATTTTCCGTAACTCGCACAGATGATCGAATTAGCTTTCGAAACTTGTTCCATTGTGTCCGAAACGCGGGATAAACCCTAGGAACGTCAGTTACCGCGCGTAAATCGGAGTTCGGGAATCCCGGACGAATAGTATTTGTCGTTCCCTATAAATAGCCTTTTTCCACAAAATAAAAAAAAAAGTGAGAAACCCTAGTTAATGGCCGGCCGCCTCTTATACCATCAATGGCCGAAATACATCTTCCTTTTCCCTCCAATTTCTTCCAATCCGTCATCCTATACCAAAAACTCCCAACTAGAAAAACGTAGAGAGCATCGATATCTCTCTATCCAACGGTTATGATCGGGAAAGAAGCGGTGGATCGTCGGCAATCCTTGCTCAAAGGTGCCGCGTTCGTGCACAAAATTCAAGAGCAAGGGGCGACCGGGCGGCACGTGGCTTCGGCCGAAGGTGTGCTCGTGTGGGCGCTTCAAACCATGGTGGCCGATCATCGTATCGTCAAGCGTGGGTCGAGCGGCTATTAGGGTTTAGTGGACGTTTTGGGTTCGGCTTCACTGTGCGCGAACGAAGATGGAAGAAAGGGGTTTGGGCGGCCACGATCGTAGATTTGCTGAATGTGCGGCCGGATATGTTTTAGGGTAAATATAAAAGAGATTAGTTAAAGTTAATTTTATTTAAATCGTATAAACTTTGTAATAGCGTAACTTATTCATTCGAGGTCGGATTCGGACGGAACTTTTTGCGTTGGAATCGTATGGACGAGCACTACGCTATGGAGTTGGATTGGAAGAGTTTGGAGCTCATCAAAATTTTGGGTTAAATCGAACGTCGTTCGATTTGATTTAAAATCGTAAAAAATCAAGGTGAGTGTTTTATAACGCTCACAACGTACTAAATATCTTTATGCTAGTTAAATTTGATATTATGAAGTGTTATGATTTTATTTGTCGTTGTTTGATAAAAATTTAATTGTCATATAGCTTGTCATTTGAATTAACCGTTGAAAAAATTAAATTGACAGTTAAATTGAAATTAAAATTGAATGGCGATTAAATTACATGACACTGATAACTATGAAACTGCCATGAATTGTATTGTTTATTGGATGATGTATTTTGATGGATGCTATTGGTTGATAATTGAATGTTTGGATGTTTATTTGCTTACATATATCCTGTTATGCATACATATGATACTGTGATTTAATTTGAGAAATATATACTCATCCCTGACATTTAATTGAAATAAATAATTACTTGGCCATAGGATAGAAAATTATATACGGACACCGAATTGGCTAAATTAATAAAAAAAATTTAAATCGTCGATTTGAAATTTATTTAAATGTTTGATTTAGAAGTTATAAATAGAAATCAATTTATAGAAATCGAATTTATCGGAAAATTGAGTTTGGAATGTTGAAATAGATTTTGGTTAAAAGAAATTGCTAAATGGTTTAAGTTGAGACTTTGAACTTTAAAATTTGGTTATGATTGAATTTCGAAAATTTATTCGTTTTAAAAAATTGAACCTTAATTCGAGATTTGAACATTTCTAAGTAAAAGTGATATAAAAATGATATTTTGAAATTGAGTTTGAAATTGAATCATATTTGAAATTTGGATTTAGATTTGAATATTGACGCATAATTGTGTTAAGTGGTATAAATTGGTATTTTAAATATCAAGCTAAAAATCGATACATATTGAAATTGAATAAGTTGAAGGTGAATGTAAAATCGAATTAATTTGAAGTCAAAGTTGACGTTGAATTGAATTGAAATTGAAATTGAAATCGGTAGAATGGAAATTGAAGTTGATTTGAATTGAGAAGTTATAATTGAAATGGATTGATTTTGAAGCTGTTTTATTTTGTTTTCCAAATTACTCGGTTATGTAAACCATTTTGAATACTTAAACTATTTAATCTATTTTAAATCTACTTAACCCAATTTAAATTATTTTAAACTAAATTTATCTATTTCAAATCCATTTTAAGATTTTAAAGTATTTTAACTATTTTAATTATTTAAAACTACTTTTAAGCTACTTAAAACTATTTTCTAAAATCCTAAACTGGTCAATAAGGTGAAATGTGTATATTTAAATCTTGAATTTAAATACGAATTGAGTTAAATGAAGTTGCAACCTAAATTGAAATTCGAAATGATTTTGAAATCGAAATGAGATATTGATGCGAAAAATGATTTTTGAAACGGAATCCTACATTTGAATAGATATGATGATTTTTGAAATGGACTTGATTTTTGAAGCGGATATGATATTTTGATATCAATTATGAATCGATTTGAAATATAAAAGAGCCAACGGTGTAATAATACGTAGTTATTAAAGAGATCGGGATCGGATATGGACATACTCTCTGTCGATACCGAACACCACTTTAATAACTATTATACGCGGAGTGTTGATCCAGAATGAAGTGGATGGTTTGGTGAACGCGTTGACTGAAGAAAGAGAACGATATTGGATGACCCCTGACATGACTAAAACAGGAGCCGCGCCGGGCCATTGAGGTTCGCCACCTCTAGCGGACACGCTTCTTCGATACCATTTCTATTACATTTGTGATTCGATTTGGGTGCACCCCTTGATTTGGGAGTGTTGTTTCGCGGTGTTGGGGTAGCTGCTGGCTATGCCCAACATCAATCCGGATCACGCAACTACTAGTATCCTAGTTGGTATCGCCTCATGTACCTTGTCATACTGATTATCCTATTCGCGACCACTACGTTTTGATTTGTACCTTGAGTATATGGATTGCCCTCTGGTGACTTCCGGTTTTGGGGAAACTACGGTCTTGTATATGCTTTTGGGAATATAAAATGTGTTAAGAGGGATTATGGTAACGCCTTAACGCTATTTTGATACTTTATATTACTGATAGGCATTATCTACTTAGCGTATATTACTACATAGTAGATAGTTTCACGGATCCTTGAGAGATGGAAAATCCCGTAACATCTTTTGAGTTATAGCATGCACGTAGACACTGGATATGAGATGTCAAACCCCGTAAACATCTTTGACGCCGTTACACTCATATTTATTTACGATTGATTTAACTTTCATAAGGATATTTTAGTCCTGACTCAAGTGTTTTGTCTTTTCATTACGCTCGGGTCAGTCCTGAGTTTTTCAGATTTTTAAAGATCTATTCTGGTGGATGAAGACGAAGATTTGGTATACTATTACTATTATTACCCTTGCATTATGCTATCTGCTGCATTATTTTAATTGTTCTGTTGTATATGTATAAACTCTGATAAATGTTGTATAAATAATTGTCAAAGTATAGTAGACAGCTTCATGAACGGTTTATTTGACTATTATATTTTATCGTTCCGCTGCGAGATTCTGTGTTGTTTCATTTTCTTTATTTCTCTTTCTTTTCTTATTTACCCCAATAACTATCTGCCCTTTTGAATGGTTTGGAATCGACATGTGTATTTGATCGTCTATTTAAACTGTCCAAAAAGGCAGGTCGTTACAGTTACATTAGTTTCAAATAAAACTTAGTTAAAGTCAATAATTATAGCATTTACAAAATGCTATAATAACCTTTAATTAAACTTATCCATTTGGTTCATTATTATCAACTACAGCATTTACAAATGTTGTATTATCATTTACATTAGAATTAATAGCATTTCAGAAATATAGTTAATTAACTTCAAGTATTCAATATCATTTCACAAACAATTATATTTTTATTTAAATCATTTTTAGCTTATAAAATCATATAATTTCACTTTTAAAACAGTCATTCAAATACCCTTATATTCATGATTTTATAAAGTTAAATCTCCATTCAAAAATCAAAATTTAATAATAATTCACTTATTAAATTCCAACATTAAATTTTAAATACATTAAATTAAATTTAACTTAACATTTAAGTTTAAAATTTTCAAATATAACTTAATTTCAATTTTATTTACTTAACTTAAAATTCACTTTTAAGCCAAATTCACAAATTTCCAATTTTAGTTATATTTCCAAATTTCAACCTAAATATTCATTCATTTCGCATTTTAACTTTATTCAAAAATCATTAATATATTATAAAATAATTTTAAATTCATTTAATTCAAAATATCATAAATTAATCATATTTTCATATTTAATTTAAATTCCATTTATCACCAAATTCTAATTTCCAAAATAACTTACATTTCAGATTTTCTAACTTTACCATTTATTTATTTCACTTATAAATTTTCAGAAAATCAATAATGCTTTACAAAAGTCATTTTTAATCAAATTTAAATCAAAATATTATAATATTTACATTTCTAAAATAATTTAAAAATTTTAGAAAAACATATTTTAACAATGGGTCTGCATTTCATTTTCTAGCCTAGATGAAGTGATACGGGTAATATATCATTTCAACCCGTAATTTATAAAGAAAACCCGGTTTTGATCATTTCAAACCCGCAATCCCAAGTAAAAGAAAATAATTGAAAATCATTCAGGCCTATCATTTCAACGCATAACGATTTTCTTCTATTCTAAAGTCCGTTCGGGTATGTATCATTTCAACCCATAGTGATTCTAGTCTACAGGGAACTTGCAGTGTGATAAACTGATGAAAATAGCAGAATAACATGAAATAACAGTAACATATGGTATAACAAGTGTAAATATAGGTGTGAACTTCATATGAATAAAATATAGCAGTTATAACAGGATGATATGCATTTACAGATTCAGGTGATGGCAGTTTATCACTATATAAGTACATATTAGTCCGGTGAGATTTACTCACATGTTTAAGCTGGAGATGACAACCAAAACACACGACAAGGAATCTTCGAAGGCACGACAACATGAATAAGATTTGAGATCGGGAGAGACAAAGATTAATTTCCTTAAATATATCAAACAAAACAAATACAAACATGAATTACAAACCAAGATATACAAAACAATGCTAGGAATAACTACACAATTCAAAGGTAGAACTTTTTCACATGCATTCAACCTTGTATGCTTCAGCTATGGACTGGAAATGTACTGTTATGGGATGGTTTTGAATCAGCTTTGGATCAGGTTTGGGTTCAATAAGGTCGGCCATAACATGGATATGAAGGAGATGAAGTGTATAGGCATGTATAACTCAAATCAAGGTAACCAAAGTAGAATTTCTATGCATAAATGGTTCGGCCCTAAGCATACATAGGCACGGCCAGGCCTTGTAGGGTCATGTACTGATGTGGAAGTGGTGTCAGGTCAGCAAGTGGCTGGTAGTGATGATGCAAAGGTCGGCCAAGGTGATGTGGTGGAGTGGTGAAGGTAAAGGAGCTTGGCAATGCATGTTTAGGTGGAGTTTGCTCAAATATTTGGTGGATCTACATCATGGATGGCCACGGCCATGGATGGACAGTGGGCTGGAGGGGATGGCAGCTAGTTTTGGTGGTGGTGGAGGTGGGTATGGTGGTGGAGGAGCAAGGGATGAGCTACAAAGGTGAAGACAAGTGCAAAGAGATAAGGAAAACAAGAAGAATAAGCGAAAAAGAAGAAGAACTTTACCAAACTTTTGCTTCAGGAGTTCATGGCCGAAAATTTGGGATGAGAAACTTTTATTTTCGTGAAAAATGAAGAGAGAAGTGGCTGAAGCAATCATAAAAGAATCGGCCAAAATAATGATGCATTGATTGAAAATAAAACAGCGGAATACAAAAGGACTTAGGCAAATAAATGGTCTCAAACTCTTTATATTTCCATAATTCCTTTTGCAATTTTTAAATAACTGAAAAATGCATATAAATTCAGATAAAAACACGAAAATTTATTAAATAAACAAAAATATATAAATAAATGTTAATTATATATAATTAAATTAAGAAAATAGCAAAGAAAATGTAAACTAGGCTAGAAAATTTGAAAATAAATGAAATGAACTTTGGAAAATTTTGTGTACTTGAATTTTTTTTATAAATAAAGATAAAGACACAAAAATAAAATGCATGCATAAAAATAAATAAATAAATTTTAATTAAATATAATTTAAATGAAGAAAATAGCAAAAAAAATGGAAACTAACCTTTAAAAATAGAAAATATATGCAATAAATTTTGGAAAAATTATATTATCACTTTAAAATATCAAAAATCAAAAATATACATAAAATAACATATTAACACATATTAAAATAAAATATAACAAAGAAAATATGATTTATATAATCTAAAATAGACAAAATTGGAAAATAAAACAAATTATACTCAAAATTGAAATGTGCATAACTTTCACAGTTGAAGTCCGTTTTCAACGAAACAAAAAGCAGTATTCAAGTTGTTAAATATATTTTCATAATAAAGGATAAAATTTAGGAGTTTAAAAATTTTAATTGGAAATCTAAAAGTCAAAGTTTGACCAGTTTGAACAGAAATTCGTCTTTCAGTAAAATATCCAATTTATACCTGTTTGAAATTATAATTCACATAATAATCAATACTTATATTTAAAAATGAAATGTTTGAAATGAAACAAGTTTTAAAAAAATTAAAAATGAAATAAAATCAAAATTAAAATATACATAAAATTCTAGGGTTTTTACATCGATCCTGCTCCGCCCAATCAAATCGCGACCAGTCGCCGCACATCTACTCGACCTCGAACACATGCCAGTGCCGTGCTCTGACGTCGCCACGTAGTCGCCGATAACCCTCGTGCCCAAAATCGCGATGGCCCTGCGAATCAACCCATCTCCTTACTTTCGACATCGAAGTCGATTTCGATTCCACTCTCAGATTGTCGCGCGATCAACATCATGATCCCCTTTTTTCTTTTTTTTCTTTTTTTTTCTTTTTTTAATGATTTAGATTCTATAGGACGAGAGAGTAGCCATGAAATTTCTTTGTGAAGCTGTTGATTTGATTTTCGAACGAGAAAGGGGGTTCTCGTTCTTTTTTTATATAAATATATACGGCTATGATTTTTCTTAAAATAGGAAGAAAACGAGTGTAAAATTTAATAGAGAAAGGTAAACATGTGTTGCTAAAGAGGATACGTGCTTGAATTTTTTTTTCTTTTTGTGAATATATACATACATATATATATATATATATATATATATATATATATATAATTCAAACAAATTCAAATTTAAATCGTCCACAATTCAAAACATCGATCTTCAATCGAGGCGTGCCGCTAGGCGTTCATAATGTTAAACCCCTATTTCAAACGCATTGGAAAAGGTTTTGAGTCCAAATTTGATCATATGGAGAAAATAGCCTTTTGGACCCAGCTATTAAATTAAATTTTGATATAATTTTCAGCACGTTTTCAATCCGTACGGTCACATGACAACCCCAAATGCTACGAAAATTGAAATCCGATAATAATACAGTATTACGGATCCAATGGAACTCATTTCGTCGAAATCTGAGACTATGTCTCGGAAGGCTATTTTTAAATTCAATTTAAACGATAAAATTTCAAACTGAACAAAACAGTTTTAATTCAACTTTTAAAGTTCTATTAGCTCCAGTATTGTCAATATGAATTTTCTAAGTCTTTAAAATATTTTTAACAAGCCTGGAACATCCATATTTAATTTTTTTTCCCAATTTTCAATTATTGAATTCAATAATTTAATTGCCAAATAAACAGTGATATTTGAAATTCAAGTTAAACTAACATTGAAATATTTAAATTCAATCAAATATTCTAATTTCAAACGTCAAAAATTCTACATCATCACACATAGGCACGACTGCTAGTTGAGACGGGACGGGATGGGTTGACAGTTGATGAGGAGAATGCTATTTTCGAGTCTGTCATGGATCCACCATCCCGCAACAGGCGATATTGATTTGGGAACCAAGCGGTAATTTTCAAAAAATAAACTAAATTCATATATTGCATATTTTTCAATTAAAGTTATTTAAATTATGTTTATGATGTTGGAGGCAATATAACAAATTATTTTTATTCGCAGGCTAGGACATCGCAGAAGACGTATAAATTGACTCAAGACAAAGAAGTATTTAACTTTCTTAGTTCCACGCTATTCATATATTTTGTGATTTTGCATATTTTCAAAATTAAATTATCAAAATTTGAATATTTATATATTTGAAACTCGATAATTCTTTTTTATTTTATTTTATACAAATTGAATTTCAATGGTTTTTATATTGAACCAGAGTTTCTGTTTGATTTTGTTTCGGTCACTACTGAAACCGAAACGGAACAAGCGGAATCACGGTGTTTCTTTCGAAACCTCAAACTTTGGTATTAAAATATCTATGTAGGACCATGCAAATAATGTTGCATCAGCTCAAGTTCGACTTTTGACGAAAGATTTATGTAAACCATCTGATATAAAAGTTATATTCTGATTACCTACTTATTTAGTACAAAGTGAATTACAGTTCCAAGGCCGAAGGTGTTTTATCAGTCAGCGAAAATATTCTAAAGAGGTACTACAAAATACAAAACGCTAACAAAAACAGTCCGGAGAAACAAGAGTATGTTGCTGTAAGAAAATGGTAATAGAATTATCCGATTTATTTACAATATACTTATTACACCATTAATGTGCACTGGAGATCTATGGAAAGGAAAACGGTCAAATAACACGCATGTCAAAATTTTGATACTTGGGAAAATTGGGCTAATTATACACAGATTAGAGCAATATTATGTAGATACAAGTGTAAACGGCTAGTTTGTTGGCATAAGGCATTTAAACATTAGTAATTAGTAAATATGAACAAACATAAAATCAAGGAGGTTCTGTTAATATAAAGGGGAAATAAATGGCAATAAACAGAGGTGAAAATGAAATGATCCTGAACTATAATCTTTATTTCATGCAAATGCATTTGCTACTTCCACTTAAGCACTCGGTATTGCCATTTACCTTAGAGAGAGTTCTCAGTATATGATGTAAATTAAGATTCTCCAAAAAAAAATCGTAGCCGTAATAATGATTCCAAGTCTAACATTTCTACCTAGAGCATCATTCAAATAATTAGTTTCATTATTTTCAAATTCAAATAGTAACATCAAATAAGATATAGTCCAATAATTGGGCAAGATTCAACCACTTTGGAACAGACTGCTGAACAAAAAGGAATGTCTATTAAGGCTTGTAAAACAGACCATACAAAAACAACACATTCCTGTAACTATATGGTTAGGTAGGATAATGATTAAATATTATGTAGCTTAATGTCAGCCATGCACCATCTCTTCTTCACCAATATGACATACCCAATAATTGATATAATATTCCAACTCCAAGCATCACGAAGAATCTCTGATACAGTGAATCATATATAGCTTCATATCCATGGTATGCCATAAAGTATATCTCTGATATTTGAAACAAGATAATATATGTTTGGAAGTATAGATACTGTGTGTACTGTACAACTGCGTTTTGGCAAGACAAGGACAAAATAAAAGCCTAAACTATTTTTCAGTCTCCTATGGGAATGACTAGGGAATGCTACAGAAATATAAGTTGAGCATATATCTGGTACTATTACAAGAACTTCCCTATTCAATCATTAATGGCCAAATTCTCAAATATAGTTTGGTCAAACGTCAGCCTGCCATCTTTATGATAAAATTACAGAATTGTCAAATATAGTTTGGTCAATCGTGAATGGGAGTGAATAGAGCAGACACGTATCGTTTTGAATACAATCAATATGTTTTTGGAAAATTATACATGGCTTTAACTAAAAGAAGCTGATGCCGTACCCAATATTCGACCAATGATAACTGTTAGGTTAAGACATTTGCAAAAAAATAAAAATACTATTAACATACAGGACTTTGAAATCTTTTGTTTGGAGATTGAGAGGTATACATACATACATCCAACGGAAGCTTACTCTTGTAAAAGCTACTCCCACTTAGTAACAAACACTGGTTACAAGTAACAAACACTGGTTACAAACCACAATTAAAAATTGATGCATTTATTGGTATCTAATGACTTATGACACAATCATATGGACTCTTAATATGTGTGAATGTGAAATCACTTTGCGAAATAGATACTAACACTTAAACTATATTTAGTTATTTTACTCAGTTGCAAAACTTCACTTCAAACCAGTGTGTTGCTTTTGCACAGGGCAAGGAATGGTTTATTAGATGAACAAGTAGTATATAATTTTGATCTTTCAAATTTTTATTGGTTTAAATTTTGATTGGAATTGGTTAAATGGATTTATGTCATAATTCTTTACGACTCAGAAAAGCATGAACTTTTTGAAGTCTTAGCACACATCACACTCATCTTTTGGAATTATTAAGCATGTATTAAAAGGCTATTGATTAATTTTAAATCATAATTAATTAAATAAAACTGATATGCTTTGTATAACTTTTACTGAAATATGCCCAACTAAGACAATTTCTTTTTTATCAATTTCCAGGAATATTATTAGACATAATTGTAACACTTCTAAAATGCTACCTCCAGCGTGAATCGAATTTAGGCATTCATTGCTGACTAAATTAAATTAGTGTTCTCTGCATGCTTCTAACTTGTGCGACAGTGATTCCACTATAAAGCTTTATTTATACGTCGCAAGAAAAACACAGTAAAAGCTACATAAATACCTAGTCTTCACCTCAAATCAATGTCGAAGCCTTTTAAGAAGCAAAATCTCATGCTTTATCGTGGCTCATGATAGGGAGGTGACCAAGTTAGGAGCAATATCTTCGTTATTGAGGTATTGACCGTTACAGTAACGTTACAAGCATAGCAATTTCGAGTACAAAACTCAATCTAAAAGCCAAAATATGAAATAATAGAAGACATCATTTGCAACATCCCACTCAACTATATATGTATAAATAAGAAAACTATATGCACAAAAATAAAATATTCAAACAAATTAATCACATTTTCAAATCGATGCCATCAAAACATGTTACAACATCAAAAAACATTCAAATGCCACAGTATACTCACTCTCGTCGTTGAGTCATATTTATATTAAAAGGTATAAACATCATTATTTACATGTATAATAAGAGCTACTGCGACTTCATCGCCTTCTTGTATCCATCCAAGTTCATTTCGTCAAACATGTACTTTTTGTATACTCATGCAAGTAACGAAGAGTACAATTAGGAAAAAATTCGGATCAGGACAAACATACTGGAGTGTCATTCCATTACAACATTAAGTACGAGGATAAATAATTGCATACTTAAAAATACTGGAGGTGCGAACCGACTGATGTTGAAGAATCAGCAAAAGGAAATCATATGATGAGACTACACGCATAAAATAGTGGAGGTCCGAACCGACTGATGTTGAAGAATCGGCAAAAGGAAATCATATGATGAGACTACACGCATAAAATAGTGTACAAAATACCAAAATATCAGTGGGAGTTACCGTCCGATAGCTTGGATCAACGGGCACGAAAGGAGCGATCTCTCATATACACTGCTTTGGGTCAATACAGATACGTTTCAATAACTGAATACATCTGACATAATACGTATCTCGTCACGACGTAATAAAATATGTATTATTTTAGACATATTCAGGTATTAAAATGTATCTGTGTTGATCAAGAGTAGTGTATATGGGAGATCGCTCTTTCCATACTCATTGATCTGAGTTATCAAACTGTAAACTCCCTCTGATATTTCTATCACTGGAGTCGAGACGTTACAGATTGGTATCGAAGCAGAGGCAGCGAACAATATAGTAGTTGCTTCCTTTGCTGTCCGCTAATGAATATATTCATAATAGTGTTGAAGTGACAAAAGATGAAGGTGAGAAGAAGCAGACTGCCACGGTGATGGAACTTTGATTTCCACGAGTTCGGAGAAAGAACGAATGAAGTAACAGTGTTTTTCTTACATTACTCATAAAATATAAACAAAACATGTTCGCTCTGGATCCCTCTACTTTCTTAACAAGTCAATTATGATACGTAAAAAAATATGGTATGCTAACTTGTTTACCACTTGGTCACCCCGATTGCTGAATAATGTTTATCGCATAAACAAAAATACACATTTACTTATTTTATTGTTTGAGAAAATTAGCATATGTAGAATTATTCAATAAAACAATATCGTCAAATGCTTCGTCATTTGTTTAGAAGTTGAATTTTGAATTAAAAGCTCATAATTTTTGTTCCGCAAATAAATTTCTACTCACAACCTTATAGCAGTAGATGACAACCTTAAAAACTATATCACCTTTTTTTCATTATAAGCCTTGCCTTGTGCGGCATATAAGCCTTGAGTGTCGTACGTGTTTTGCGTGTTATGTGCAACATTCGAGTGCATCATTTCATTTTTGACACGCCTTAGGTGCAAAAGCACAATCGCCGCATTGCATCTGTTGTGCGCCATGGCAGCCTTTCATACAGGGCCGGCCCAAAATTTTTGTTGCCCAAGCCCATATACACATTTTTCAAAGAAAGTTAAAAAAGAAAAATCAAATTCGGCTTTGAACCCATACCAGTTGTAGTCACTTCAATAACCTAACCACTAAACCAAATATTTGCTAAACGATACTTAAGTTTACAATTTATATAAAAGCAAGTATTTTTTTAATTTGTTGCCCCCAGCCCAAGGGGCTGCCCTAGCCCGAGGGCTTGGTGGGTTGCCCTCAGGGCCGGGCCTGCTTTCATAGCATTACTATTTTGTTTTGGAAAACGCTAAATGTATATAACATTCTTTGTCTCTTTACCATTTGTACATCCCTTGTATGTTTGTTGTCGTTGACAAGAAAATAAAGTGGAAGAAGAAAAGGAAATTGTATTCATCAGTCCCCTTTATTATTTTTATTTTCACTGTTAGCAGAGAAACGTTGAACATCACTCCTGCTACATTAGAATTATTATATGACCCCTGATCAATAATGTTATATAAATGGATATAGATAGGTAGATGATTATAGTTCACATATTTTACCATTTTATGGAGAATAATACTTATTATATTATAGCTTTTTGACAATTAAGAGAATATAGAAATGTAAAGAAAATAACAAAGAATTCTTTCATTTTATATTGGACTCATGAACTATGTTACACCAAACTTTTGTGATGCCAGCTCTTGTTATGATGCTATTCCAAAATTTAGATATTGAACTTTTGTTGTATCACCAATTTTTATAAACTACCAGATCTTGTTATCAAACCGATAATTAACTAGATTAACCTACTGCAAAGAAATGTAAAAATAATCATATACTAATTGAAGTTAATCCGTTCTTATTGTTTTAACCCTTGTAAATCCAGTTTTATAAATGCAATTTTCATATGTAGAAAATTAGAATACAAAATCATCACCAAATCATAAACTCAACCATATTTCCAAAGATGTCATTGTTTTAAAACATACCATTAAGATTTAATTTTGAGGTTTTCATCTAACAATTATAAATTCATATCATACACGTATACGTGTGTGTGTCTCTCTATATATACACTAGCGTTACGGCACAAAATTCGCACGTGAATTGTTTTTCTACAAACTATATATATTTAACATATATTCAATAGAAAAAGATTTGCACAAATATTTTGCTATATTTTTACATCTAAATCATGTGTAGTTGGTTTGAATTTTTATTTTTAAGTTGTAACGCCTAATTTTTTGTTAATTTTAATTTTTAGTTGTATTATTAATTAAATAAAGAACGAACTTGTAAAAGATGTTTATTTATTAGATCTTATATTTAAGTGATATTAAGATTTAGTAATATCTATAGAGCGACGGTCTGAATTTGTAAGAAAAAGTTATTTCTTAAATCATATTTTTAAGTAATATTAAAGAGGTGCTTTTGATAGTTCACGCTAACACCAAAAAAATGTGACACCAGTGGTAATACAACTATTATTAAATATATAACTAAAGAAATGCATATACATATGGAAAAATCCATTTGGACATAAAATGGGACACAAGAGATCTTGACCATTAGATATTCCTTTGAATTTCACCTCTCATATACGACAAAAGGATCCAGTGATCAATTAATATTATTTCAATTTTTGTGCTTTATTTTGTGTTTTAATAGCCGCTCCTTGTATATATCTATGTGTGTGTTGGGAATGTATAAGGTTTTAATTGCAATAAATATAAACGTTGGTAGGTTCCCACCATAAAGCAATAATACCAGACTACTAGTTAGTTCAAAGTACAGTGCTATACAAATAAGTTCGTTACGCTGATAGGGATTGGTATTCAAACCTTGCAGCTGGCAATATTAGTACAGCCACAGACGAGAAACCCATTCACCTCATGTATGTATAGTGATGAGGAACAAAGGTGCAAGCACTATGTGGATTAAACATTAAAATTTTAAAAAATATGGGGTGAGAGAGGCTCAAACTCTCGACCTCAGGATTACTCAACATTTTAGCTATGAGACCTACGCGCTAACCAACTGCGCCACCACCCCTGTTGTTTTTCAAGTACACAAGGAGACATATGAATGACAAATGAAATAACTGATTTGGTTGCCACCTTTTACCACATCATGGTATAAGTATATATTTGGATAATTTTATTTGACATATCACAATTAGTTATCCATGTTGTTCTAATAGACAAGTAGGTTTTACAAATAAGTTAAAAATGTTGTGCCATGAATATTAAGTTTTTTTTTTATAATCCTTTTTATCCACAACAATCTAATGTTATAAATGTAATATTTTTGTACAAAATTTTGTGGCGTACGTGTTTTTTTTTTTCATAATTACATCATCGTATGTTTAATGATAGTTCAAAAGAAAATGTGCGATGTAAAATAATCAAAAATAGATGGTTAGAATTTAACTTTAAGGTTTACAGCTAATGGTTGCAAAATCTGTACAAATTAAGAATCTTCGGTTAACAAATAAATTACTGCCAGAAAAATTAACCTAATGATGTAACCATAATTTCCACAAAACATAATAATCTTCTATTATGAACACGAGTTAAAGACCCGTTTCATGTTACATTATGCATCAATGTTTTTGCCAAATACATGCAAATAATATGGTTTAATTTACAACTAAATGCATGGCTTTTGCCAAATATACACAAACACGTATAAATATGGTGAAAATAGAAAATATGGTTTGATTTACACCAAAATGGTGATCTTAAATACAGCGCTTTCAAGATTATGGTTGGACATTGGATTATGTTTAAGATTTTAATTCCCGTAAATATAACCATTGGTCGGTTCCCACCATAAAGCAGTAACAGACTACTAGTTAACTCAAATAACAGTGATATAAAGCAAACAACTTCATTATGATGATAGGTATTGGTATTCAAACCTTGCATTTGGCAATATTATTACAGCTGTAGAAGATGTCAGTTCGCCACATTAGCAACTGAAGCTCATCCACCATCACTTCTCTGCCAAATTAGCTAGCAATCTGCAGATGCGTGACATGGACTTTTTAAAATGTAATCCAATGGCATTCACAATCATGTTGGACTATATTTACAATGAAAAATTTCTAGTTTTCAGTTCTCCTTTTTGAGAGATAACTAGAACTTCAGTTCCAATTTTAGTCTAAAACTTGAATAATGAATGAAGTGATACGATCTTCATCAATATATTGGTCAAACATTTTCCATTGGATTACCTTGTAGAAGTCTACAGCTATGAAGTTGGGGCCCATTCAGCAGATGCATGATGGCAAGTATTCACCATGTCCTCAGGAAGGGCAGAATTGTCTTTACAAGCAGTAACTAGATCAAGTCGTCGTGGTGTTCATTGAAGCCGATTGCGCGTGATTAGGACACAAACCATCTATCACTCCCCATTCCCATCTGCAAATTTTGATTACAAATATCATGTATTAAGAAAATAATACAAATCAATTTAGTATTATTACCTCCACACCATCCCATATAAAATGACATTTCGGGTTATTTTGCCCTAAAATATGTGATGTTTGGTGACTGTATTAATCTAAAACTATGCCAAAAGTAAATAAAATGGGCGGTTGTTGTTTTCATAAGAATTAAATCGCTTAAAGATTATGCCCAAACTCAGAACAACTTTCCTTTATGGGACAGTATAGTGTCATATACTCATACCAGTGTAAATGAGTCAATATGCACATTTCTTAGTGTCATATATTCAAATATATTGTTTTCTTTACTGCTCTGAAATGTCCATATTGATTGACTAGCAAGTGACTACATTGTCTGATCAAAGAAACCTTGGTTGTTTTGAGATATAACCATATTTGTAAATACGTAAATTTATGATGCTTTGAGTTACTTAAAGCATGAGCTTCATACCCAACACTAGTCATGTGAATTTAGACATAAAAACCAGTTTGAAGTTTTAAACAATTCCTAAAAATTGATCAAGGAATCAGAACAATTAATCGTGCATGGATTCTTTTCTTACAAACCAATCCTACATAAACGGATATGTATTAAATATTAATAATACACTCATTTTACTATGTAGAATTGAAAGTCCATGTTTTTGCAATTTACACAAACCAGGAACTATTCAATTTGTAGTATGAAAATATAGCACTTGTTGCATAATTGCATGTGCAGTACAATGTGAGAACATTGGAGAGGTGTTAATACACTCATACATGATTATGATATATAGAACTCTTCATGAATAATTGAGCAAAAACAAATTCAGGTCCTATAATTCATGATAAATTATTTAACTTAGTGATGAGCACTTTGTATTTTTTATGCGTTATATAAGTATACTTTAAGAGGTCTTCATAATGACAATAATTAGTCAAAATATGCAATTTGCCAAGTTCAGCAATACAATATGCTTGTGTGATTTGCAACGTATTCTGTGTTCTTTCCTACTTCAATTCCATGTAGAAATAAAGAATGTTAACACTGCTACTTATTATTATACTTTAGTATATCAGTCAAACTATAGTTAGTGAGCAGTACTATTAGTACTGCCCCAATCCATTGTCTAGATGTGTACAACACTGCTATTAGCAACTCGTATGTATTTATGTGTGTGCATGACATAAAAAAAATGACTAAATGTACTTGGTAGTTTGTGCCTTTCTATCGGGATAGAGATATAGTCAGTATACATGAGGTTCACTGACTTAATCCTTCTTCGAGCATAAAATTCCATGTTTATCCCAGCAATTCTAGGAGAATGCTTACAAAGCAAACTAAGTAATACATGTAGGTGTTGCTAAAGTCCATTCACTAGATCTTTGTGTGTTTTTATGTATATATGTATATGTGTGTGCATTACATAAAGAAGATAACTAAATGTACTGGGTAGTCGGTATCTTTCTATCGGCATAGAGATATAGTCGGTATATGTAGGGTCCATAGACTTGATCCTTGTCCGGGCATAAAATACAATGTTTTTCCCATTAATTCTGAGAAAATAGTAACAAAAAAACCATCTAGGTATTGCTAAAGTTCATTCACTGGATATGTGTGTGTTCATGCGCGTGCAAAAGTGCGTGCGAGCGCTCCGTGGGTATGTATTTATGTATGTACTTGGAGATTTCATTTGAATGCATATTGAAGAAATAAGATATCTTAACAATTAGATGTTCCCCTCCTTTTCAACTCAGGGTCAACGACAAAAAATTTAATGGTCAACACTTATTGTGTCAAATTTTGCAGCCTGCGGGGCCAACAATGTGTCATATGAGGCCAATGTTGATTTCTTTCACTACAAGCGAATGTCACAGAATGTGAAACCAAACCTTCACTACCTAAGATAAACTAACAACAATGTTTTCTTTTCATTTTTCCAAGCGTGTAAATAATTTTTTAGTGCAACGTTGACCATATACAAAACATTGTCATGTTTGGGTGCGCCCATATGCTAGTACCAATAATGACTCCATGATAACAGTCAGCAGTATCCATCAGTACCAACCTTATTTGTACTGATTTGGGCATGATCTTAAACTAACTGCTGGGCACTCCAAACAAGCTAATATATGCATTACTAGTTACACCAGTAAACTGCAACGGTCTTTTGCCATTCCCCCGAAATAAACATGTGATGAATCTCTATGGCTTATCTCGAGTAGGTCAATAAGATGATGGCGTAACCACGCAACATCCCTCTTTATTATTAATAAGCATATTTTTTTCAGTAATATGTGTATTTGTCTTCTACTGGCTTAAGCCCAATAAGTGTGGAGACTCTAAACTACATAAGCACTCCTATACTCTTATATCTGTTTTGGAAAAACAATATTCAAAATTGTAATCTAATTTTTCTTTTATGTCCCTTCCTTGTTCCGATGTTTATTAATTGTCAACATACCTTTTTAGTTGGATTTTTTTTCCTTCTGTCAATTACTTCATATATTTCCTTCTTATACTTTTTTCCTTTAATTTCAGTTTTCATAATTATTACACCATTTGCATTATTTCTAATCTCTAGAAAATGAGAGACTAGGAACAATAAGAAAGATGTGATAATTATGAAAAATGGAATAGCATGGATGAATTAAAAGATAACAGTATAAGGTAGGTGATAAAAGATAGAATTTACACAATGAAAAGACTAGCTAAAACGGTAGTTGACAATTAAACTACTAGTAGAAATGAAGGGAACTAAAAAAGAAACAGAGTTTACAACATTGATTATTTATTTTCTGTACAGGAGTACTGGAGTGTTCATATATTTTACTGCCTTTGCACAACATAGGAGCTTAAAGCAGTATAAACCAAATACACATATTACAGTGAAAAAAACAACATGTTCCTGACGGAATTCCAATCACTGAATTTTCTAGTCTAATTTGATTGTTATCATCCTAACTTGGGAGCACTCAGCATGCTGACTAGTGACAACATGCATGTAGCCAACCTGCCATGTTCACATAGGCATGAATGTACCATGACAATTCCAATTGTTGTTTAGCCATCAAATGAGCTCTTATCAAATATAAAAGTACGAAGTCCATGTATAACTAGATATTGTAAGAAGCGCTGCACAATGGGAAGCTATCACAGTAATGAACAAGAGATTCAACTGGTTATGTTTCCAAAACTAATTGTTACAAGAATTTAGTGGAAAACCATAAAACTGAGAAAGAATTAAAACCTTACGCATTTTGATTTCTGAAGTTTAGATATGCTAATTTGATGTGTGAACTAAATCGAGTAGATTACTTGAAATTTTTGTACGATCTTTATTTATTAATTAATGTAAAGACACATGTGTGTGTGGGGTAATGAGTCATGTGAAGCCAACATTAATTTCTCCAACGGGAGTAATTTGATTAAAAAAATAGGGTAAAACGGCATTTTTTTTATTTCCTATGCTACAGCAGTGCCGATTTGAGCGTGGGAAATAAAAAAAAAGCTAGGGTATTTTCCATTTTTATTCAAACGTGGATTTGTAAACGACAATCAAAAAATAGTTTATGGTATAAACGGTTTTCTGAAAATCGTTTATACCATAAAAGATTTTTAGATTGTCGTTTAAACAAATATTCACATGTAATCAAACCTTATGTGCTATAAACCGTTTTTGTTTTCCGAAAACCATTTATATATTTTTATTTTTAATGCTAAAAAAAATGAGCATTTCCTCCTACTAATCTGCGGAAGTGAGGAATCAATATTTTTATTTCATTCCCTCACCTTAAAAACGAGTCCCCTCCCAGAGATGCTCTTAGTGAATTTTACAAAATGTGGAACCAACTCTTCACTACTTGGCAAACTAACAACATTGTTTTCTTCTTATTTTTCCAAGCGTATAAATAAAAAATTTAGTGCAATATTGAAAAAAGATCTCTTAAACCCACATACAAAAAATACACACATTGCGCCGTTTGTGTACCCCTATATGCTAGTACTAATAATGCCTCTATGATAACAATCAGATGCTTTCAGCGGTACCAATGTTATTTGTCCCGATTTGGGCATGATCTTAAACTAACCATCGGGAGCTCCAAACAAGCTAACATATTCATTACTCATTACACCAATAAATTGTGACAATCTTTTGCCATTCCCCTGAAATAAACATGTGATGGATCTATGGCTTATCTCTAGTAAGTCAATTAGATGATGGTGTAACCGTGCAACTTCCATCTTTATTGTTAACAAGTTTTTTTTTCTAGTAATTATCTGTCTTCAACTAGTTTAAGCCCAATAAGTGTGGAGATTCCAAACTACATAAGCGCTCCAATACTCTTATATCTGTTTTGGACAAACAGTATTCGAAATTGTAATCTAAATTTTCTTTTATTTCCCTTCCTTGTTCCGATGTTTATTAATCATCAACAAACCTTTTTAGCTATTTTTTCCCTTCTGTCAATTACTTTCATATATTTCCTTCTTATACTTTTTTCCTTTAATTTCAGTTTTCATAATTCTTACATCATTTGTATTATTTCTAATCTCTAGAAAATGAGAGACTTGGAGCAATAAGAAAGATGTGATAATTATGAAAAATGGAATAATATGGATGAATTAAAAAACAACGGTATAACGTAGGTGATAAAAGATAGAATTTACACAGGGAAACGACTAGCTAAAACGGTAGTTGACAATCAAACAAATAGTAGAAATGAAGGGAACTAAAAAGGAAACAGAGATTACAATTTTGATTATTTATTTTCTGTACAAGAGTACTGGAGTGTTTCATAACTGCCTTTGCACAACATAGGAGCTTAAAGCAATATAAACCAAATACCAATATTACAGTGAAAAAACAACATGTTACTGACAGAATTCCAATCGCTGAATTTCCAGTTTAATTCGATTGTTATCATCCTAACTTGGAAGCATTCAGCATGCTAACTAGCGACAACGTGTTTGTAGCTAACTTGGCATGTGCATGTAGGCATAAATGTACCATGACAATTCCAAATGTTGTTTAGCCATCAAATGATATCTTATCAACTATACAAGTACAAAGTCCATGTATAACTAGATACTGTAAGAAGCACTGCACAATGAGAAGTAACAGTAATAAACAAGAGATTCAACGAGTTACGTTTCCAATACTGATCGGTACAAGAATTTAATTGAAAAACATAAAACTGAGAAGAAACCTTATGCATTTTGGTTTCAGAAGTTTAAATTAGGCTTCTTTGATGGGTGAACAAGATCTAATAGATTATTCGAATCATTATGCGACCTCATGAATTATATATTTCTATGACCGATTCCAAGAATTAAAATCTAGGGTTTTTGCAGCGAAGAAGAAAAGCGGGAGTTTCGTGTTTTGGATAACGGGCTGCACTATAAATTGGCCCTTGTTCCCCTAGCTATCAATTGGTCCATGCTAGGAGAACTTGCTGAAATGATGGTTAGAAACTTACATCCAAAGCAACACGCCACTTCTTGTCTTTTCACTTGAAGAGCGCAGAACCCTCCTTGAATTTTCGTCAGTCGAACGGTCGCGTTTTATATCGTGTCATTCGCCTACCAGCTCTCCGCTTCATCCTTTTCTTGCATCAAAAAATTTATGTTCTCCCCTTCCCTAATCTCCTTCTCCCAATTTCTTAGTCCCGAAATCCATCATGGTCGCACCTACTCACGCTTAATAAATAAATAAAAAATCGTAAGTTACTTCCTCTCCATTCTGCAAAACCCTAACTCAAAAATGATGGAGATGAATATCGACCGAGGTGGCAGCCAACAGTTGCTTCCTTCCTTCTTCTTCTGTATGCAAACTTCCTCCTTAATTTTTCCGTTTGCATACTTCTCCTCAAATCCCCTATTTATTCAGGTAATTTTCAATTCTTTGAATTGATTGTTTTTTATTTTCAAACCAAATTTAACTTCTTGATTTGTTCCATTTGCCTTTGTCTTTATATGCACCTTACATATTTTGATCATAAACTTACAGATTCAGGTCTTCACTTATGTTAGTTCTATTCAATTTGCCTTAGAATATTTATCCATTTTTTTTATTGCTGAATTGAGGTTCTTTTGAATTCAGATGGCAGATTTTGGATTTTATTGTTTTGCATCTGATTGTATCTCTCTTTCTCAGAAATAGATGTTTGCTTCATGGCTATCTTGATATCATCCGATTTGAATTCGATGATTTTTCTCAATAAATGTACCAAGTTTATAGTATATATGTATAGAGTTCTTTGTAACAAGTTAATTTGAATTTTGTATTTAATTCTTCTTCCTCTGTTTTTTAGTTGATTTCATCAATGTGATTTCTGAATATTTCATACTTTATACTCCTATCCAACTAGCCCTTACTATATTTTTGTTTCTGGTCATAAAAAAAATTTCACATAAAAATAGAAATTTCATGGGATGTCTTTTTCCAAACCAGGAAGTGCTAAAATTGCAAATTATGTTTGGAGTGAATTATGTTTTGAAGAAAAAAATACTGATACTTTAGTGACGTCTTAGAAAACATTAACTACTTTGCTTAATTTTGGATCTCTCAAATTTTGACAAATCGTTAGCAGGTATCTTCTCATTCATAGTTACATTGTTGGATCATGCTTATCCTAAAAAAAATTCCATGTCCACTACGAACCTAGCCAATTAATTTTATCTTTAGATACCTAATTTTTTTCAATTGATCTCAGTCGAGCAAAAGCAACATAACATGTCAGTAAGAGGAGAATCATGAATTCAAAGGGTCAAAGATAAGTCCAAATGGAGAGCCATGGATTTGCTTAGCCATGTGGTAATTATTGTTTTCCAATTATGTTTTATAGGAGTTCTTTTAGATATTTTTTTTCCTTCCTTACTGTTATATTTGGTTGGTTCGTAAGATTATGCAAGAAGAATGTAGTTTTTTGTGTGCATTCATGAATGATACGAGGAAAAATGATATTAGTTGTATTTTTTGATTTTTCTCGATACAAAATTTTCGGTGGAAATAAGTAAAGGAAATATTTAAATTGCTTTGATAAATCATTAATTTAAAACTTAGGCATGGTGAGCTTCATTAAAAGAAGTATAACTATTATTAGCTCGATCTAAAGATGTTACTTTTTTTCATTCTCATGTACAATAACCATTGTTATTAAATGTAAAGGATGACTTCGGTTTGAGAGTGTTTCCTTCAACTAATGCTTATAAACAAACCCCTAAACGAGTGGGTTGCAAATCAATTTTCATATTTGCACTCATTGAATCATGTTTATTATAAAAATTTAAAGAATGTTAAGCGCTGAATCGATAGGATTGATAAAATTTAAAGATGGAGATATCCGAAAACTTTCCAATTTAATTGTCATGTATATTGTATATTTTTGTGTATGTCCATGTTGTCAAAGACTATATATAGTTCTTAACTAATACATCTTGATCCAGATTTCAATGCTCATCAGGATGAACCTTGACGTGAGAGATTAGTTTCCTAATTGTCATTCTTTCAAAAAAATTTTACTTCCACTCACATTATAAATTAACTGCAGCAAATATTGATAGCTTTGTGCAACATAAATTTATTACGCACTCACTGATGTTTATTTTGCATTTTCTACTATAAACAAATATTTATGTTATGTGGCGACTTTTAGGTTCGATTCATGAGAGTTTGGGATAACTTTAATATGGGTGTCTAACAGTTATAAGATGCAAAAATATCAACTGTATAGCTGCAAAAAAAGGATTTGCAAAAGTATGACTTAGTAATATTACACAATGGAACTATTAAGCTAAATTATGATTGTATATTTTTATACACACACACACACACTCTTTTTTAGTGTTTAATTCTTGAAACGTTATTATAAAATTTGTAACAAACTATTTACCATAAAAGGGTAATGGATTAATCATAGAAAAATAATCTGAAACTAAAATACTATACAAAATTTAAGCCACGATATGATGGTGAAGTGGAGACCAAAATTCTTTTTTGATGACATGGTATTTTTCCTGGTCGGACGATTAAAAAAATTCCTAAAACTAAAGTGATTGACAAATTTAAATCGTTGTTATATATGGTACTGAAAGAAGAGACATATTCTAAAATGGATAACATTGTTTAGTATGACTTTCCTTATTGAGATGATTGGTGCGCCACGAATTCAATACATTAGGATAGTTGGTATCAACAATAATACAGTAGGATAATGGGTATCCAGCAGGACTATAGCTTTGTATAAATGTTTTAACTGATTAACTATATCAACATCAATAGATACATGTAAGTCCATGAACATATGTTTCGTTTTTGAATGGTCGTCTACATGAGTTAAGTTAATGGATTATTTGAATGATGCTCGAATCTTACATTGTAAATTGAAGCACTTTAGGATGTTAAGGTTAATTATTATTTCACTTCCATAGCGCTCTAGATGGACTAAAATTAACTTGAACAAAGGTACCTTTACACACATTTAATTCCTCTTCACGTTTATTATACTACTATTGTATTTATATTTTGTTTGATAATATTAAATTTATGAATATACGTAGCCCCAGAATGTTTGAATCAGATTTTAAACAACTTATACATTAGCAACACCAAACATACTAGGGTGCTTACCCAAACCATTTATTATGTCCACCAAGCATTGACATACCAAAACTCCAAGAAGGCTAGAAGTAGAACATAATACTTAGATTTTTTTTTTTTTGCAGATGGTATAATTATACAAAATGTAGTGGAAATGCATGGCTCTTTAATTCCTTGTGATCCTTCCATATAACTAATTTGCTTAATCACGTCACATCTACTATCATGTGTTACATTTTATGAAATCAGACTTAAACTAATATCATTGTAATTCTACTACAAGTGCAAAAGTCTAATAATAAAGGTGTGTTACTTTGATACATGTATGTATACACACACATGCATGTATATATGTTTGTATATGTATGTATGTATGTATGTATAAAATCCAAAATTGTTACCAAGGTTGGCTGCTTGAAGTTGTGAATATCTTAACATACCCTCTACGAAACAAGAAAAAATAATAGTCAGGAAGCACCTTTGTTTTTTCATGCAAGTAAATGAATATTTTGACAATTTTTTTTGATTACGATCCATATTTTCTATGTAATGCTTTCCTAATGATGTAGTTTTGGATCCTATTTTCATTATATTACAACGCAGTGTTTCAGTGATTATTGACTGTTAATGACCACATAAGGATGATGTACCACGGAGGTTATTGAACATGTTGTGTTATCATCTAGGACTCATGTAAACCAAACATTATCTATTAAAGCTTTTAACCATTGTTACATCTAACCACGAAAATCATAAATGTACGACATTATTTTTCCTTATTAGTCATTCCAACCACGATTTATACAACACACAACTGCAAATAATCTGTTCAAGTACTTATACAAACAAGTTTAGAATATGGAATTGTGTCCTACAAAAATTGATATATAACTACTTTTCATTAAATATATTAATATAGAAGAGTCCGTGTGCGCGTAGCCCCGGTTCGATATATATATATATATATATATATATATATATATATATATATATATATATATATATATATATATATATATATGAGCTAGATTATAGATCCTAACAGCAAAGCAATGTACTTGGCTGTCGGAGAATGGAGATATGCAATTCGTTGGGATGGTGAAGTATGTGAATCAAAGGGCGGTTGCTTGATGATGTGACCCGGACAACTGAGGCTGATTGCATGGTGTGTGGATTGCATGGTGATAGCATATTGAATATCTGAGGCGCTACTAAGGCTGCAGTGGGTGCTTGACTGAAAAGCGAGCGAGCTTGACCAAAAGAAGGCTAAACTGAAACAACATAAGTTAACATAGAGATTTTGCGATATAGAGATAGAAATAGAAAATCTCAAATTTATATAATAAAACAATGATACTTTTGAAAGTAGAGACCTGAAGAAATGTGCATGTTTGATATAGAGGAGTACTGGTAGTGCCATATGGATCAAATGTGTTTCCAAAACTACTCAATATCATCAATGTACTTGGTTCCTTGTTCTCTGTTTGGACATCTGTAGTACCTACAAAGATCAGAACTTGTTCAAAAAAGAAACAAATTCCTTTAAATCATAATTTGTATAGTTGTATGTGCATATCTCACTGCACTTCTCATATATACGAAACATGTTCAAGGCATATCAATGGCGAAGAACTAAAATTAGATGCATTACTGTACATATAATAATACAAATATGATAAAAATAAGTTTTACAAGACAACCTAAATCAGTGGTGCCATCCAGAATCCATCTGGAGCAGCTGAAGTGCTAAAACAACATCTTTCTGCATGATCCGATTTGCAATTTGATTCAAAATTCTTTGGACTGCATACATAGAAATTGCTGAAATTTCTTTAGTAGGAGGTTGAAATAAATTTGGAAGAGAAGAGTTTCTAGAGATGTGACTGATGCACTGGCATATTCTTGATTGATTGTCCTTAACAAAAAGAAAATCTACACCAACAACAGCATCCAGTTTAGAGAAGATTTTTGCAATGAACTTCATACTGTTGCATCCAAGAAAATTCAAGCTCAGAACAAATGCTAACATATATTATAGATGGAAGGTATATACATGGAGCGCACACACAAGCATACACAAATAATATCCAATTACTGAACTATGGTAGAAACTAGACACAGAAACACCATGTCAGATAGCCTAGTTCAAGTTGGCAAGTAGTATTTGACAAAGGCAATTTTATTGGGACACTCTAATTGATTTAAACCAATTATCATTAAATAAATAGCTTTATTTTAAATAAACGAGTAACCAAAGTTAGCAAAAGGACACGGGCACAGACACATATCGAACAATACATAGAGGCTCATAAAGTAAAATAAGATCCAAATGTTGCTACCATTATGGGTTTGCTTGTCTCTAACGTTCTTATATGGCTTTACAGGACATCAAATCTAACGATGACTAAAACACAAGAGCATTTTAGGTAGGTTCAGTTATAACACAATCAAATATGCATGCACCTAACTAGAAAGGCAATGGAATATATAAGACATAAAAGAAATGGATATAGGTTACCTGGTCCATGAATCTTTTTTCAGCTGTTGAGAAAGAGCAACTGCATCTATCTGAAATGCAAAGATCCTTACTAGAATTAACCATATAAGAATACAATTAAATCATTTACTCGTACAAAAGAAACTCACTTCTTCAGTTCTGTTACCCTTTGCTTTGACAAAATCTAACTCCAATTAAAGTATCACCAGGTCAAAGTTATCCGGTGGGACAAACCTGATATTACATATAATAATGCATAATAAGAAGAATGGAAACTATAAGGTACTGCATGCGAGCTTGTAAGCAAGTGAAGAAATACAAACAGGAAAAGAATTAAACCTGCTGATGGATATTTGATCATCGGTAGAAACCTTGATAAGGCGTTGTTGAATAGCATTCAAGCCAATTCGACCTTCGTTAATTTTTCGATGAGCAGTGTGTATTAGTCAAGGATTACTTCCACATTAAAAGTAATTTAAGAATAACTTCACATTATAAATCAATCAACCAAAGATTTACATTACTCAAATTTGCAGCTAGGTCCAGTGATTCTATACTGCACATACAGTACTGATACTTCCAGCTTCAGGATACAAGATTTTATTCAAAATCCAAATAAAATACGAGAGGTTTTGTAAAGAAAAAAACACGGATGAATAAGCCATATATACCAATATAAGCAAACAAAAAAATAAAACTAAAATCCACTTATCTTCCATGACATGTTGATTTATTTTTATACCTATTTTTGATGTGTTTAATGCTGAACTCTACATCTGGAATGAAATCATACTTCTAAAATGAAAGAAAGTCTCAACCATTCAAAATATATTGCATTTTCACCTCAAAAATCACGTTTAAAAGGATATCACGTCAATCCATAGTGTGATTTCTTTCCCAACGTCTTTATTGATTACTTTGTTACAACATTTATTTGTTATTAAAAAAAATAGTTTTAATTATCTGGTGTTATATTCAGAACACTTCAACTCTATGGCCCTAATCAACCCAATTGTCTAACAATACAAAATTAACATCACAACGAAGCTGGGAATAAAAATCAAGGTTCAAACTTCATATAAGGATATCGTAAAGTATACACCAAAGAATCACAAATTACAGCATAAGCACTGTCGGATCCACGACCAGAAAATCTACTCATGTCATTGAATGAGATAAACGCGCAATTAGTTAAAGCCAGGTCGCTGCTTGGCGCGTTCTCCACGGTCAGCATCATTCTGGATGATAAGTTTGTTGTGTTTCAGATGCAAGTTTTCTGTTACCAGGCTTTGATTATATTTGTTGATTTGAGAAGATCTCCAAAATAGCTACCGGATCCACCAATTTTTTTGCAATTCTGAAAAACAACTTACTCTAAATAAAAACATCAAATCTCAAACAACTAGTTCTCAAAAAAAACAGCGGCTACGGAGTTGGGACCAGCGGCTAAGGTGTAAGGGGAAGACGAAGCATCAATTTGAGCTCAACTAATGCCAAACGGCTCTTGAAAATTCAAAGGAATCGATCAGATTCATTGTAAAAGGCACCATTTATTCCTCAGCAGACTATCACTCAAAATTTCAGAGAAAAGAAAAAAATAGAGTAGAACAAGAACCTACAGCAAAGCTAAGAGATGAAAAAAAATAGAGAGGAAGAAGAACCTACACAAAGCAAAATGAAGTCGGCATCGTTGAAGTGGTTGTAGTCGGCATTCGATAATGGGAAGTGGGTGAAGTGTCGTTGATTTTAAAAAGTGGTTGAATCGACATTGATTTTGGGAGGAAGAGAAAACCCTAAATTAAATTTTATGCGAATGAAATATGTCTGAAAATGGATGGATAAGCATGAGAAGAGAATGCACGTCTAAATTACAGAAGACTCCTCTTATTAATAAACTATTTACATTTTTACCAACTACGGTAACACTTATTTGTGTTGCAAAGTTTGTTCGGAAAAGTATTTATTTTCACCAACACTTTTTCGGTATCCTAACACTTTTTACCGTTAGGAGTTTGCAGCATTTATAAGTGTTAGCAATTAACAAATATAAACTGTTGCAAAATCACTGATTTGGTGTAGTGTTATGCAATTGTTGGGTTATTAATTGATAGTTTCGGCCGATGCTCTTTGTTTTCGGCGCTTCAAACGTGGATCGAAAGTTGGGGTCGTCACAGAAGTTGCTAGCTTCCCGAACACAGTTACCATCGACGATCAAATCGAATTTAATTTGATGTTATAAATGATTGAGAAGGTGGAGGGGTGAGGTGGAATTCTCGGCCTGTGTGACATCCCCTATCTGGAGGCTCAAAGCTAAGCACAACAGTTGCTTTAGTCATCTATAATATTAACTTTCAGTGACCGAATACGGTAATGTTAATGGTATCCATAATATCAGAAGCACATGAATATGAAAAAAATCACATATTTTAAAAAGAAAACATTTTTTTATTACATTTCCAAAACATGTTCCATATTCAAATTACATAATCCCATCGCTTTCCCAAGTTCAGATAAAATATAATTATTATATAAATACGCCAAGAGCGACATTTGATGATGCCCATTGGTTGACCAAAGTACTATATATAGAACACAGCAGAATTAATTCAAAATAAAATAACAACCCCTAATTAGCTATCCGTCAACCAATTGCTCGTCATCGGAAGCTTTATTCGCCAATCCTAATAAAACCTATAAACCTCAACCCTCAGCCTACTCAAATCAATTTTGAGCACCCGAGTGTTTAAGGGGAAACCATAAACTTCAAGTCAGGCATAAAGCCTGGTATGAATAATACTATACATCTTGGTTATCTGATATTAAGTGAGACCATGCCGCTTAGCGGAACGTGTTTCCCCTCACCTTGTCATGTTACTTGTTCCTTACACAAAACCTTGTTGATGAAAACATTTAAACTTTCGAAAGTACCCCTTTCAAAACCTTTGAAAGTATCCCTTTCAATACAAGTAAAACCTTAGGTCGAAGGCCAAACATACATTTCGAGACCATTCATACTTATCTTTTCGAAAGCAGTGAAATACATCTCCTTCGAAAGCTTTAAAACCTTAGAATCCTATCTTTAAAACATTTAAACATTGCCTTTCGAAACCATTAGAAAACCTTTCCTTTTAGACGTTTTGAAACCCTTGGGGTACCACCCCTTAGAAATCTTTCTTTAAAACCTTTCAAAAGCATTAAAACATCAAGCCTTTCGAAAGCATTTGAGTTCAATTTATAACATGTGGAAACACCTTTCGAAACCATTAGAACTATCCCTTTCGAAACCATTTGGTTTCTACCTTTTATAGAGCAAAAGGGTCATTAAAACATTTAAATCGAAAGCAAACCTTTTAAAAGAAAAAGCAGATGCATTTTCAATTTAAAATAAAGCATGCTTCGATCCCCAGTCCACGAAACCTTTGGTTTCGACATAGTACCTTCCCCTATATCCAGTTCACTATGTACCAGGTATCTGATACCATGTGCACTGGTTTTGATAGAGTTTGAGGTGGAGGTAAGGAGTTGGAAGCCGGGTGCCGGAAGCATTGAAATAAACAAAGCATGTTGATTTGACTTTTTAGATTAATCAATTGTACATAACTTGCCTTATTTGTCAAATTATGATTAGTTTCAAATTTTCTTTTCTAAAAGCGCTACCAATTTTCAGAAATAACAATTTGAATTATTTACAAAATACTGCTTCTCCTTTTTATAAATATATAAAACATTTAAGTCTCGTACCTTAAATAATTTTATATATCCATTAAAACACTTAGGAAAATTCTACAAAAAACCCAAAAAATCATTTTTAATATATTTTTAACATATATAAATTATAGACACTAAGCCAATATAATTCGATTGTATTTAATTTTTAACTCAGAGTAGCATTTTCTTCACCGGAAACTTCATATAAATCCATATTAAGAAAATTATAAACATTGAGGCCCATTTCTAAGTTATTGTTTCCAATCTAAATTTAAGATGTCATATAATAGGTTTTCCATATCAAAACATATCACATAATTTGTGTGAATTAGCATAAATCATCAACAACATATAGATATACAATTTTATCATCCAAAACATGGCAAAACATTTGCAAATAATTTGGATTCATCTGAAAACGGAAAATTATTATAACCTTGAGATGTAGTCTTTATACACCTTAGTTTTGTGATTAAAGATGTGTGATTTGTTCTTGATTAAGTGATTTGATTCTCCCCCTTGAAATCCTAGCTTTTATCTCCTCTTGAGCTTGCTAATGGTGGCCGGACTTAGCTTGTATTTTTGATTTGTGAATATGAAGTGAACATGAGTGTTGAGGGGTTAAAGGTTTAGGGTATAAGGATGTGCCTTGTTCCTATTTTGCTCTTGTATATTTTCAAACCTTTTATTCTCTTTTTATTCTTTAGTTCGCTTGTTTGACATGGCACGACTACCCCTTATTTAATCAAAAATCTCAATCTATTAATCATCTTACCTTATTTTATTTTATTTAACTAACTGGACATCTGAAATAATGTTACTAAAAATATGGGATGTTATAGCCAGCAATAGAGATGAAGAGGAGGTTCGAAATCCATAAAGAAAGTGAGGAGATATGAAGAATAAAAATGTCGATCTGGATACCTATTTCTATCTTACATTTTCTCCTCCTTTTTAATTCAAATCCAATCTCTCCTTAACCATCATTACGGCCAGCCTACTCTTGCACATTTAATCGAAAATTCAAGCCCCATTGTGTGCCTCTAAGTCATTTTAAGCCTCACCAATATTCGTAGCATTTAAATCCAATTTAAACATGCACGGATATCGTATATCAATAAGTATATTTATAACTATTATAAATACACCATTTAATATTTTTCAACGCATCACATTAAATTTTATAACTAAAATTTCATAAATATTTATTAATTTAATTAATTCATTACAATCATAGTTTCCATTTTACAGAAAATATTCATAATAATCATATAAAAACTACGTCTATTTTGCAGTCAGCACGGAAAAACAGTTATTATTTCATAAATAATGTTCAATATGTTTTATGAAAACAATTTTGTAACTTGATGCAACTAATAAGTGTTATATGACACGCTCCCACTGTTTTCACTTAATAGCATACGAAATATAGACCTCCATTCAACCACTTAATATATGTTATTTATTCTATCTACTATAACCAATTTATAGTCGTTAGTTTTCTGATCAAATATTTGAACTCAAAGAAATAAATCTCATAGAAAATAATTTTCCATATGAAAATACATTTTGAAATAGAAATCATATTTCTCATTCTAATGTTAAGTATCTATTATGATTTTAAGATTCTCGTTTCCTGTGTCGCTTCATGAAGCAGAAGTGACCATTCACTCTCTTCATCCTAACTGTATCTTAAGTTACATCTACTCTCGAACATTCAATGCCCTTTTCTAATAGTCGAACCATTCAAAAGGAAATCCTTATTACAAGATCGTAACTAACTCTTTACAAAAGTGAATGTGATCATCCTTAAAGTTTAAGGATATCAAATAAGTTACACTTTACTTAATTTGAAAAAAAAACTAATATTTCAGCGATTGAATTCTTATATCCATCTTGTAACTCTTAGTCTAGTGTCACATCCTTACCGTTTAAGGATCTTATAATAAGATCATTATTGTATACACAATCTCACAGTATGGTTTACTTATTTTGAATGAACTAATTTCATCGAGGTTTCATACATTAAGAGTTGCGACCATTCACCATATAACATTTATATATGATTGAAAATGGATCAAATATTCATATCATTTTACCGCATTTAGAGTTCGAAACTCATTAAAGACAGTACACATAAGTAGCCAAGTTACAAACATATTTAGTAGTTGTATAGTTAGACGGTTGCATGGGTCAACATGCAAAGATTTATTGGTAAGTTTATTGTACATTTCTATTTGTCAATCTTAATTTATTTCATTAGTATATTTTAATTAATAAATATTTTATGAATTATATTAATTGCACAAATTTATCAAAGTAGAATATTTTAGTTATACATAGATATTGCATGGAGGAAATACGAGTATTTTCTTTACCGCATGGAAGGAAATTTTCATGATTTGATTATCATTGGTGTTTTCTCCATATTCATCATCTTCTTAGAAGAGACAAAAAAACTTTACAGCTAATAGACACGAGCCCTTGCAACCACTAGTGGTTTGGTCAAGCGAAGACATGTATGAAATTGTAAACGACTTTCCAAAGATACATAAAACCAAAGAACAAATTGAAATTCAAGGTAAATCAACGATTCATAATTGGTTCAAACAAAGTATATTTTGGAAGTTGCCGTATTGGAAAAATGTAATATCCCGGAATTTCCAGGAGTTTAAAATGTTGATAATCGCTTAATTTAATTATTTGAATTAATTAAATTGTTATTTTCAAAAATAATTAACCAAGTAATATTTTATTTATGGTTATAAATTAGTTTTGTAATAAGATTAATTATTTTATTTGTGTAAATAAATTCTAAATTGGTATATTGTTTTCAAAATTTATAAGTATTTTAATTTGTGTATTTTAAATTGATTTTAAAATAGGATTTATTATTTGAAAATAATAATAAGCTTATTTTAAAATAGTTGTTTCTATTCATTTAAATTTATTTTAGATTTGGTTTTTAAATTTGACTTTGAAATGAATATAAATTTGAATTCAAGAGTATACATACATATTACTAATATAGTTTGAGTTTAAAATAGATAGGTAATGTTTTTAATTAAAAATAAGATTTTGTATTTTCTTTTTATGAAAATATAATTTGTGTTTATTTAATAAAATGAATGTAAGGCATTTTAAAATAGTATTTAAAATAAGTTTGAAATGTAGTATATAATTTTATTTAAATTTTATTTGATTTCATTCTTTTCAAAGATTATACTTATATAAATTAACATACATTTATAAATGTGTAAGTGTATTTGTTTATTTGATATTTAATAGGAAAAGCATTTTTAAAATTTAGGGAAAAACATATTTGTAATTAGGAAAATAATTTTAAATGCTTTTAAATTCCTTTAGAATTAAAAATAAACTAAATATTTACAAATGTTCATTTCTTAAACACCTTGATAACAAGTGTTAAACCATTTGTGTAAATAGAGACAAGTGTCCTTTGTTTTTCTAATTTCTTTTAATTTATTAATCTGAAATTTATCCTATAAAAACCCTCTTTATCATTTTCTTAAACCTTTGTTCATTTCTAAAAGAAAACCTAAAATATTCATGCAATCTTCATTCATTACCCAAAACCAGAAAGCCTGAAACAATCCTCAAGTTTTAAAATCTGAAGCACTCCTCAACTCAAAGCTTGTTCAATTCAAAAGAAAAACATAAACCCGATCAATCTTCAAAAACAAATTCTGCAAATTTGTTAATCTGGAAGCATCACAGTTAAACCCAAATTTGCAAAATGAATTCAAAGAGCCTGAAACCAATTCACAGATTTTAAACAATCTGTAGTATTCAACCTGCAATGCTTTGATCCTTCCTGTTTCAAGTTGAATCATTTCAGTCAATAAAGAAACCAAGTATTAAAGCAATTTCCAGTTCTATCATCAACAACAAACTCTACACTAGGTTGAGGTGAGTAAACATTTAATTCTAAACATAAAGTTGATTGATAATTGTTGCTTATAAAATCTTTGTGAAATGATAACTGCATGTGTGTACTTTTGTGAATGTGATTTTATTTGAGTATGCATGCCTGGTATATGTATGTCACCCCTCTGTTGCATGATTCAGAGTAAAATTTTGAACAAATTCTTTTCATTCTTCTCTGATTTCTGAGGGGCCTGAGTATTCTCAAACAAATTAAGTTTGTTTAAGTATGAACTATAATCTAAAATTAGTTAAACATGTTTTTAGATATGTAGTAACTGGGAAGATATGGTTACAGTACAAACTTTATAAAATATGTTAGAAATCAATTAACACAATTCTCTGATTCATCTATATAGATTGAATTGATGTTGGAAATTATGATTTTTAAAATCAAAATCAGGTTTTTAAATGAAGTAAATGTGGGAATTTGGGGTTTTATCTGGAAATAGATTTTTGGTGATCTCTGTTAATATGTGAATCTGGAATGCTTGAGTTGGTTAATGGAGTTAGTATTTGCATCAGAGTGTTTCGCAAAAATCATTGAAGAATTTATTAATCATCGTGGGTTTTGATTTTTGCCTTAGATTGATTTAAACCTAGTTTTTGAAAGCCTACTGTAAATTTGATTTCTGCATACCCAAAATTGAATCGAGCCGTATGATTTTTGGGGAGAAGCTTGCGCGGTGAGTCAGCAAGCTAAGGTCGGGGTTGTGTTGCTTAATGATGATCGGCGGCGACGATTTTTGGGTTTTCTGGTGATGGGTTTTTGAGTTCAGTCACCTGATGAACTCGATTTTGATTCTATGCAAAGGGTGTCGATCTGTGTGTCGTAGGTGGATGTAGGGGCTTGGATGACACGGCGGTGGGTTTGCCGTTGGCCAGAGGGAAGCCAGCAACGGTGCAGGTTGCACGGGGAGGTGGATGTGGTCAGTTGTTTGGGAATTTGTTTTGGTCAGTGTTTCTGGAGTTAGCTCGGGAAGGAGGGGAGAAGACTCGGGGAAGGACTCGAGCATTTTTGGTTGTGGCTCGTGGTTATACCCGTGTTGATATGTGCATGGTTGGGTAGTGTTAACTGTTAGTTTAACAGTTTTAAGTTAAAAATTTTAAACAGTCTTAAACTTAAAAAAAATATATATATATAAGAAAAACAAATGTGCTTGTTTCCTTAGATTCATGTATATAGGTTGAATCATAATGGAAATACTTAACAAAATTTGAAATTTAAAATAAGTAAGTTTAAACCTTAAATTGTTTAAGTTAAATTAAAATTTATCCTTTAATTTATTTGTTTTTATAAAAGAATTTGTATGAATGTTTTAAATTTTTAATGTTATTTTCAAATTTTACTTTGGGAATATAAAATAGGAAATTTACAAATGATTTATTAATTAACAAGTGGAGTTTTAGCAATTTATTTGAAATTAGTATTTGTTAATTAATAATTGAGGGAAAGTAATTAATGATTATTCTATATCTTAATTTAATTAATAAATTAAGACTAAGTTAAGAGTTTAAGATTTATTTAAGACAATATTTTATCCTAAATAATAATTAAGTATTTATAATTTGTAATTAGTTAGTAAATTAAGGAATTTTAAGTTAATTAATTTATTTAAATTATTTTTTTAAAGGGGTTTAATTAAGAAATTAATTAAGTATAATTAATTATTTAATTAACTATTAATTAAGTTGATGATTTAATTAATGTCTAATGTTAATTAAATTTTAATTACTTAATTAACTAAGTCATTAAGAGTTAATTAAATAGTAATTAATTAATAAAGGTTTTATTTAAATTTTAATTAGGTTTTCTTAATTAATAATTAAAGAATTATTAAAATAAAATGCTAGTTAATTAAGAATTAATTAACTATTTTTATTTAAGAATAATTAATTAAGGATTAATTAATTAATTTTAATTATGAATTAATTAATTTGAAATTAAGATTGCTAATTAATAATTAAGTTTATTAATTAATGATTAACAGTTGATTAATTAGTTAATTAAGTTTAGTTAATTAATTATAAAGTAATTACTAAATAATTACTTTTGATTAAAGGATTGATTAATAATTAAGGTTTATTAATTAATAGTTGAAGATAATTAATCTATTAATTAAAGATTAATTTGGTTAATGAGTAATTAAGGAATGAATTACTCAATTTTGTTTATGAGATGAGTTTAATAAAGTAAATTAATTAATATGTTAATTAATTAAGCATAGTCACTTGATAAATGATTAAGTATTATTACTTAATAAAGTTTTGATAAGGTTAATTACTTAAGATAAGTAATTGATTACTTACAGAGGTAATTGAGTTGGGTAAATTACTGATTTGGGAAGTAAATTTTAAATGAGTAATTACTTGTTAAAGTAATTAAAGGTTTATTACTTGGTGTAATAAATCAATGAATTTATAAAGTAAATAAAAGTAATTAAGAAGTAATTAAGAATAATTAATTACTGTATTTAAGTTTAAGCAATTAATCTAAGCATGATTAAATTAATTAAGGTTCATTAATTGATATGATTAATGAAGATAATTAAGGATTAATTACTTTATTAAGAGTTAATTAATCAAGGTTGATTATGATTAATTAATTGATTTAACTAATGTTTATTTAAGCAAGATATTGGATGGAGGTTATTAATTTAATTAATTTTAAATTAATTAAGAAGTAATTAATTTAATTCATTTTAAATTAATTAGTGATAGAGATAGTTAATTTAATTCATTTTAAATTAATTATATTGTGGTATGAGTAAATCGTTACTTATGTATGAATGGATGACATTGATTGTCTTGAATGCTGTGTGATCTCAGAAATGAGATAAGTATGTTTGTGTGATATGAATGTTTGGTTTGCATTGTGATGATTACATAGATTATCAATTTGGATGTTGATATATGGATTTCTATTATGATATTGATAATGTGGATTACCTGTAATTTGATAATGCTGATTATCAATTATTGATATGTGATTATCTATCTGTTTGTATATAGATACTGTATTGAATTGTTTTAAAACCTTTAAAACAACTTGGACTTAAAAGACACGCTTTGGATTTCAATGAGACCGGGATCGGGTTTTCATATTTGGATATCCGAAAACCACATCGATTCCAAATAACGTTAGGTCGTGAGTCAAAGTGGAGCTTGTGAAGACTCGAGGTGTAAGGGCTATACGTCAGTATAACTCTGCGGGTGATTCCGTAATGAGTTGACGGAATAGATCTTATAAATTCGAGATGGTGATTTAGAGTGCAAGGGTTATTATCGTTAACTCTGAGGGTGATTCCAAAATGAGTGTAACGAGATAATGCCTTCGGTTTCGTTCGAACCCGGAACGAACTTGTATGGATTGAATGCTTTCAGAACATCGTCAGGTGGACGATGAGCATTTTAAGTGATATGTCCTATAAAGGTAATCGTAACCTCAAGCCTCATCAACCGGGAATGGCTAAAACAGGGGAGGTGCAGCAAAGCTTCGTGGGTCGCACCAACTGGAGAGTAAGATTTACCCCTGTCTAGAGGTCCCTTTTATTTCGGCTGTGTGGACGGTTGAATAGCTACAACCGTCGGGGTTGTCTTATTTGGAACTGTTCAGTAAGGAACAGGTCCGGCTTTGTGTTGCAGGCGGTCGGGAGTGATCCTCGGTACGGTGATCTAGGCCACGTACTGTGACGGGCGGTACCCCAGTAGCCCTGCCATTGTATGGAATCCAAAATCCAATAAGTGCCAACGATTTTGATTGTATTACCCACTTTTGTGGCTAGTAGCTGGAATTTAATAAATGTAACAATTTCGGCTATTTCTTATTTATTTGAAAACCCTAGACACTATTATAATATCATCGGATTTCCTATCAAATGTTTTGGTTAGCGTAAGGCAAAAACTTTTCCATGTTTATGTGTGGGAAGTCTTACATGATACCTTTCCTTTCAAAAGGTTTTTAAAGTTAAGCAACTTTAACCGTTTACTCACACCAGACCCATGTCTGACCCGGAGTTTATTCTGTTTTTCTTAAACTCTTGGGTACTCAAATTTTTACGAGTAGTCAAGGGAATTCAGGTTAGGATTTTAAGTTGGCTTGACGAATTCTGAAGGAGCAATGGAGCAGGAGGCTTCTGCGTATAGCTATAGAGTATTCCGCTGTGTGTTCTCTGAGACGTTGTTTGTCTTTGAGTTGTATAACTAGACAGGTGTCTATAACTGTCTAGTATGAGTTGATTATGCTGTGTATCTCTGATGTATATGATACTATGTAAAGTATTATGTGATTAATATAATTTATTCGTTCCGCTGTTTAGATTCTGATGTGTTGTTTCTTCTTCTTCTCTATCTTTTCTCTTTTCTATCCCTTTCTTTCTTAAATCATGACGCGTCTTACTGGGTTGTGGAAGGCGGGTCGTGACAAAAAATCTACTACTTCGTCACAATATCAACGTGATGCACAATGAAAAAACGTGTTTGGCAACGTTTTTAATACAATTTTGAATGTTAATGGGAAGAGGAAGGATGATTTAAAATCAAGACGCGATATCAAAGCAATATGTAATCCTTATGAGCTTCGTATCAAACCATATGACAAAAAGAAAACCAAAGCATGCTATGAGCTAGACAATAACCAGGTTAAAATACTTTTAAAATGGGTGGAAGGATTAAGATTTTCTTACGGTATTTCTTTCAATATTCGTAGATGTGTCGACTGTAAGAACAACAAACTTAGTGGGATAAAAAGCCATGATTGTCATATTATGATGGAAAATTTGTTACCCGTTGCTTTTAAAGAACTGTTGCCCATAAAATTTTGAAAGATGTAACAGAATTTAGTTTTTTTATAAGGAGCTTTGTTCTACTATGTTAAAAGTTGATCGTCTATGTAAACTTGAGGAAGAAATCCACATACTACTCTGCAAACTAGAAAAAAAGCATTTCCTCCAAGTTTATTTGATGTAATGGAGGATTTACCTGTTGATCCTCCATTTGAAGCACGTCTTCGAGGGTCTGTGTAATATGGATGGATGTATCCATTCGAGAGGTATTAATGCTTAGTACATTAAATATTAGTTTCATTCATGTATAAATAAATTTTAGTTTGAAATAATTCTTAATAGGTACTTAAATCATCTAAAGAAAAAAGTGAGACAGAAAGCACAAGTTGAAGGTTTGATTTGCAAATCATATGTCGAAGAAGAAGCTTCATTTTTTCTCTTATTATTTTAGTGATCATGTGAACTTATCATTCGAAAGTGCCATGCGTAATGATGAAGGCATTGATCAAGATGATTGTCAAGCAAGTTATCTATTTTTTTTAAACATGGCCGACCTGCTGGTAAATGTGTGAAATTATGGTTGGGCGATAGAGATTATCATGTAACACACATAAATTCTTCTCAATTGTGCTGAAGTTGCACCATTTGGGGTAATGTACATATGTTCTTCTTAATGCTTTATATCATCTACATATGCATATATACATACATATGCATATGTGTGTTAATTTTAATGCAATATTTCTTCTATAATTGCAGTATTTACGAATCACAATTTCCAAATGGCGATATTGGCAAAGATTTCGCTCCTTGATTTTCAAATTACGTTTACGACACGACAAATTGTGTGGTCGATGAAGGATTGAAACATTTAGCTACCCGACCAAAAAGGAAAATCAAAACCTATCCAATATTCTTTGTTAATGGAAATAAATTTAACATCAAAGAATACTGTACTAAAAATTAACTAACAATGTCGGTGTATTTCTTAAAGGTAGTGATGATCCAAATGATCATGTACATTATTTTTGTGGCATTTTAACCTAGGTTTTGCAATTGACATATTTCACAAAACCTGTAGAAGAATTTTTTTTTTTTAATGCAACTGGTTCGGCAACGTTTCATGTTCTGTAATCAACGTGCACCCAAAGTATAATCTTATAGAAATAAAGCATATCTCGTGTTATTATAAGTACGATCCTTTTATACTTGCCAAACAAGCTCTTCAAGTTTATTACACTTCGTACCCATCTCTACGAAGAGATAAAGTAGATTGATTGGCTGTTTTTAAAACAAACGCAAAATTACATTTGATGGACAGAATATTCCGGACGAAAAAACTATCAAGCAGATATTGAGGAAAATACTGAAATGATAATAATCGACAATCAAATCGACTTTGGACCTCTAAACGAAGAATCAAATGCATTAATAAAAGCATTTGAGACGACAAAGGAACAAAACATAAAGTACCAAACGGGGTCTGAATTAGAAAACGACGAGGGCTAATTAATAATCTATATCCAAAGAAGGTAATTTCTATGTTTATTTATGTTACATTTTCTCACTAAAAAATGATGTGTTCTGCTAATGATATGTTTAGTCATAATCTGTTTCACATATTCCTTCTATGTTATGCCATAATGTATGTTTCACATAATTAAATGATATATTTCTCATATATGATACGTCTGTAACAGGTACTGCATATATATATATGTCATTTTTCCTTAGACGTAGCTCTTCCCATACAGGATCTCCCTCTTCTTCTCAAAGAGGGATCGGTGCGCTTCCAGCTGATGATGTCCCCAACCCATCACATGAGGTAGCTTTTCCTCTGGTCTGGTTGCAGGCCAAAACCGATGGATTGTAAGTATTAAATTTATTTCAGTATTAACAATATTTTTCTTTACGATCTATCATATATTAGTCTTGCTTTATTAAATGTTCGTTTCTTTTTGACACAGTGGCTTCGAGCTCAAGCCGTCAGCTACAGTGCTCTGCATAGCCAAACAGGCATATAAATGCAGGATGACTGCCTGCTGGCCCAAATGGAGCAAGATACCGAATAATGTCCGGAAGAGCATTTGGCTGGACTTCTTGGTAAGCGTAAATTTATATTTTGCACTTTCTCTTTGATCACAGATCACTTTATATATTGTAGACTATTTATAAAAATGTATAACTTTCATTTTCTCAATATGTAGGGTTCAATCGACCTACAAGAAACCGATGTATCCCTGGTGTAGCGCCAATGGAATAGCAATATCGTCAAAAATTATAGGGGTACAATGTACACTATAAGAAGAGCGAGAAAAAACCGAACTGGATGAGTGCTAGCATGTGGAAGGCCTGGATCGCATGGTGAGGCAATGAGGAATTCTAGGTATGTTTACCACATATTAATTACTTTAAATTTTTGTATGTATTTAATACATAATTTAGAACTGTAAAATGTTATTTCCAATTTAAATTTACGGAGGGAGTCAAATTATGACGACCCTGACTCGACCTTCGAAAATCGGCACCGAATACGACACTCGTATTCAAATGCCGCAGATCCAAACGTCGAACCTGGTTCGCCGGAGCTTATAACACATTAAGTAAATAACACAGCGGAAGAAAAGAATAATATATATCAATGTACAACATTTGATACAATATCTGATACAACAGAATGATACAACGAACATCAATATGCATCAGAGTTACAAAGAATAGCAGCGGAAATAAAAGATAACACTAGCAGCGGAACAACAACTCTAATATGGTCTTCAAAGAATAGAACTCCAGTATCAGTAATCTCCATCTCCAAAGCACCAATCCAGAAATAGCTCAAACTCCAAATCAAGATGAAGAGAAGCAACTCGATCCAATTGTAATTGCCAAGTCCTAAGGCTGAAAGCTATCGAATCTACACCTACTACCGATTATCTGAAAACCCCAACTCTAGACTGCCCGTGTGGGAAAATAGTGGGCACCCAGAGTTTAGGAAAGGAACAATAAACTCCAGGTCAGTCATGGGACTGGTGTGAGCAAACAAAAACATTTGGTCTTTGAAAACAAACAACAGAATTTAAATTTGAAATCCGCGATGCTTTTTGGAAAATGAAACTACCATAAGGCCTCCCGGCACACACACAATGCAAACGCACACATGGGGGAGATTTCTCCTTATGATAGTCAAACATGCTTACTACGAGAAAAATTCTTTGATATTATTACTAGTGCATAGTGGAAAATCTTTCGAAAGTATAATATAAATCCTAGCCAGCATAGGTACCATGATGCTATGCCTACTATAGCTGCCATGTTAAATGGCAGGTTCTACAACTAAAACCGTACAAGGCACGTATTGGATGAATGGATTTCCAACAAATGGTCAGGCTAAGGAACTTCCTACTGCCACATGGGATCGCCTCTGGCGGGACGTCCCGAGAACTAACGTTACGGTTAGATCTCTGCCAACACGAATATGCCATCCCCCGGTCCTTTGGGACCTTTATCCGAGGCGCCTCAAAGCAACAACCACACAGTAAATGAGATTGGAGCAACCACATGAGTAAGTATCTGGGCTCCATACCATGATACCACCCTTTACCAGAAGGGAATGACACACCCTAAAGGGAGCGACCCTCATAACCTTGCCGCATCTTTCCTGTTTCGACCATTTCCGGGGAGTGAGGTCCTGATGCAGTCTCGTCCACAAAGCTACGCTTTGTGCAACAAAGCCATGCTTTGGGTCAACAGATGACCAAAGCAATGATCACAAAGATAAATGATCAAACAAATGATCATATCACAAATGATCAACCAATGATCATCACACAGCAGCACTCAGCATGCCACATTACCAAATTGGGAATATATCACCGATAAATATCAACTACATAACCTCTGAGCTCGTACGTCTCAGAGAAGGGTGTTAAGCTAAGAGAATAAATTCTCCGCCACCAAGCAGAAATGTATTTGATAAAAATCAGTTAACATCTCAAGGTGTAATGTCGGACATACAACCATACAAGTCTGTTCCGGGTTCGAACAGAACCGAAGGCACTTCCGAAGAAGCCCTTGCAAATCCGGGTATCCACAATCCCGATCGGACTTCCCATCACTAAGGAGAACTCTATACCGGAGCAACTCAGTGCAGAGTCAATCGACAGGTTATTCTATCGTTCTCGAAGACACCCGGTCTTCAACGCCGGTCTTCAATTGCAATCCATAACGTCGTATCACTATTCGGAATGGGTTATATGACACAAGGTCCTCTCCCGGCTAAACCGAATAATGAGCGCAATAGTTTAAAACATATGGATATGGGATTTTAGTTAAGTCACAACTTATAAAAATCCAAAACTTTTCTTTCAAATGGTTAAACAAATTACCATTTTTAAATCTTTAAACAAAAAGATTTATTTCACAAAGTTTCACCCAGTTTCACAAAAGATCTATTCATAGATTTCAAAACAATTCCCACTTCAATTGGATTAACCCAATTAAATCTTTAAAATTAAAGATTTATAGCTTTCAAAACACGTTTCCAAGGATTTATCTAAAGTTTGAAAAACTATTTTCATTTTAGACTTGAAGCCCTTTTACACACATTGAAAGTCCATTTCTTATAGGGAAGCAAATCTAATTTATACAAGTTGAAATCTAGAGTTGAATTTAAATTCCAAACGTCACCTTTAAAATGGTTTAAAAACCCATATAAACCCAATTATAAGTTGAATAACCTTTTTAAACCTTAGTTTCCAAATTTTAGAATTCAATTTCAAATATTGAATTCAAATTTAAATCCGATTATCTAAATTTTCAAAACTTAATCAAGTTATTTAAAAATAACCATTTTCAAAAGCTTCAATTCTAGTTCAAAAACTATTTTGGATTTAAAAATCAAATTTTTAAAACAATTCCAAAAATCTGTGACTTAACCCATTTCCACGTGCATTCCATATTTGTGTGTGTATAAGTGTGGTCTAGGGGTTCAACACAATAGTGCACAACATCAACATCACAGATTCAATCATAAAGATAAGCGGTATAACCCATAACGCTTATCTATATTTATAGATTCATAGATAAAGTAAATTATCAATCACAAAAATTCACTAATATGATTCGATGTGGGTTTCGGATAACCAGCTGGAATCCGACTCCCTGTCGCATCGAAATTCAAATGTCGTTTTACGGGTCAAAGGATTTGCATATTCATACAACAGCATGTTCATCACAAATATAGCAGATCAGCACAAAGTATCACATAGCATCACATCACATATCAAATATATCAATCCATCATACAACATTCAATAACCATCAGCATCTACAATTAAGATGAATAAACTGGGTGGTTTTAAATTTATTACCTACATGATTACTTTCATTTATTAGTCCTAATTAATTAACTATCCATATTTATTCAATTAATAAATCTTCAATTATTAATTTAAAATCTAATATCATTCAATTAATGATTTCTTAATTACAAATTAATTATTCTAAAAAATTAATCTTAAACTTTAATTAATCAAATTAAAACCCTTAATTACTTTAACTAATTATCCATTTCATTAATTAATTAATTTTATTAATTATCCATTTGTACTACCTTAATAATTAAATGAATTACAAATCATTATACTTTTCTTTATCTTTAGATAAACATTCCTTATTTAAATTATGCATTTAAAAACAAAATGTTTTTAAATTTACATTAAATTCCATTTAACATTTTCTTTAAACTCAAGACTCAAATTTGTCTTAAATAAGAGTTTAAAACAATACACAACTTAATCTTATATGTTTAAAAGAAACATATACTTAATTAATAAGTTGAAAAGGATTTAAATTTCAATTCAAATCAAATTCAAATCAATTTTAAAAATTACTTTAAAACTTCAAAATTGAAATACAACTTTCATTCTCATTTTAGTTTTAAATTCTTTAAAACTCTTTCTATAATTTACACCTTTAATTCAAATGAAAATCATATGAAAGCAATTTAAATTTAAATCTTTACTTCAAAACTGAAATTTAAATTTAAAATCCAGATTTTTAAAACTTCAAATTTGAATTCATTTGAATTCCTAAATTAAATACTTAACCTTTTACTTCAAATGCAAAACAACAATGCATTTTATACTTGAGAGTTTAAAAATCAAATTTAAATTTAAATCATAATTGATTTCAAATTTCAGACAGTCAAAATTTGAATTCATATTCAAATTTCAGATATAACTCAGTTTTAAATCTCTCCTGCAAATTTAAATTTAAATTTACCTTTACATAAAAATAACAGAAACAGTTTTCTGTTTATAAAAAAAAAAAAATCAGACTTTGAGATTTGCTGAATTTAAACTATTTCAAAAGACCAAATTTTAAACTTATTTAAATTCATTATTAAATTCAGTTTTCAAAACTACAAGTACAAATTTTGATTTGTCTTTATTTCATATATTTTACAAACTGGAAACAGTTCCTGTTTCTTTTATTATTTTTTTTCCTTTCTTTAAAACCAATTTAAAATTCTGCATTTAAATTATTACAGAAATATAATTCAAACAAGTTTGAATTCATCCTTAGGTTTAAGTTAAATCCTAAGCTAAACTTTTAGTTTGAATTTAACCTATCTTTAATTTCAAAACTGCAAAAAAACAGGCTTCTGTTTTGCTTAAATCCTGAAACAAAGTACTCGAGCAATCTAAGATTTTACTTCGGGTCAGAAGCTTACATGCTTCGAGTTATTCTTCAAAATACCCGAGTCCATCCCGAGTAAAAACACTGCAACCCTGAAACACCAACCCCCTGCACAACAGACCAAACCCCACCCTTCAAACCTGAGTTCCACTGCAACCAAGAACAACCTGTCATCACCTAGTAATACCACCTCCAGCCACCATCATCGACACTACCTTGGCCATATCTACCTCTACACTCCCTACTCAACCTCTCAAATTCCTAATCCACTTAATGCAACAGATGGATGTGCAGACCTGCAACCTTTAAAACCAGTTTTAAACTTAACTACTCCATTTGAATGCACGGTTAATCACTGATCAAATGCAAAGATTTGGAATTTTAACTTATGTTTTTAATCCCTGTGTCATGACAGGGAAGAACAATGTTTTCTCTTTTTTTTTCCAGTGAGATTTCTAAACTGTCTTTAACTTAAATAGATTTTTAAATTTTACTTTATCAATATACAAACAAGTTTTGCTTAAGTACCCAGGCCTATCAGTGAATTGATCAATAGGAAATGAACTTTGGAAAGAAAGAACTTGACCTTGGAAATTTACAGACAAAGATGGTCTCTGAAAAAAAAACAACAGGCTCAAAACATCTGTATTACAACTATATATGTAAAAAAAAAGTATATATAATAAACATGCTTAATCCAGATTTTAGTCAGGGAGCCAATTTACATTCTTAAGATTTTAAAAATAAACTGTTACTTGCTAAAGAAAAAAAAAATTGGGTTTCAAAGTTTTTCTTACAGTAAATAATTTTTCCCCAGGTAATATACATAAAAATGTTCTTATGTTTTTTTTTTATCTTTAAAATTTGTATTACATCATTATTGTAAATTCCCCTTCAAATATCATACTTAATAAAGGTTTAGAGGGAGAGATAAAAATTCTTTTTTTTTTCCTGAGCAACCATGACCTTGTCAAACAGAAGTATGCAGATGTGTGCATACATGCAGTGATAAAGAAATTTGTATATCCAAACAACAGAGCATTTCAAATCATCCATCATCATAGACTCAAGAGGATAAAGAAAATTAAGCTTTCAAGGGTTAAATTTGCTCACAGGGTATTGGAAACAGAGAGGCCAACTTTTATATATATATGTACCAGATAAAAAAAAATGAAGGTTTGCTCACAGTTTATATGATTATTTTTTTACTTAAACTGTATACCATAAAGAGGTGAGTATACATATACACATACACAAGCATGCATCCATCATAGTATATATATATATATTCACATACACACAGGCAAGCGGGCTTTTTAACAACAGAACAACATTCATTGCATATAGCATAGATTTTGGTAGATTTGCTCACCTGGAAGTTTTGCAACAGAGAAGAAACAAAGGGGAATCAAGCCTGAATATTATTTTCTTTAATTTCCTTTTGATGGTTAGTTCTGCAAAAATTTGTAAGTACAAAAGTTTGCTCAATTTCCTGTTGTATTCACTTGTTTACCTTATCAATAACAAACAAAAGAATCAATTCTACTTACAGTTTTAAATTTGTTTAAAGCTTCAATTGGATTTATTCTTCCCAGGCTGCAGACTCCAGATCTACATTTTCCTTGAATTTCTTTCTGTAAGTGATGGATAAGATTGTTTAAATCTTTATTTTTATTATTGATTCACAACTCAAAATTCAATTCTTAAAAAGGAAGTGACTTGCCTTAATGTATTTCAGAAACCAACTGCACTTAACAAACTGAAGCTATCCCACGTAAAAGCTTTTGACATCTGAAACTTGTTGAAGTTTTGAACTTGTACACTTTCAGATTTGGTTAATATTGATGAATTGAACTTTTCTTTGCTGTTGAAATCTTTACTTTCAGATTTGATTTATATCCTGTTGTTTGAGATATTGCTTCAGGTTGTAGCTTTGATTTTTTTTTTGATTCTTGTTTGCACTTCACTTTTATTTCCTGGTTTTATATATTTTGATTTCTTGAATGTTGAGATTTGAGATTCTCAAATCTGTTGTTTACTGTTGCTTAAGATTTTTTCTGAGATGTTAAATAAGGGCATATGGGAAACTCAAAAGTTTCTTTGTAATTTTAAATCTCATTATTTTATTTTATTAGATATGGTGAATGCCATGTGTAAAAATTATCATGATTGTGAAATTCCAATGCAAGGTTCACTTCTCTACTCTATCTCCTTTATGTTTGTTTACATTTGTATGTGTATATATATATAATGTTAAAAGAATTGTTTCTAACCAATATCTACATTACATATGTTACATCTTTAATCATTTTAAATGCTACAAATTTTTAAAACATTTATTTTAAATTTAAATTCAATTTTCCATTTCAAACTTGAAATATAAACTTTCATTTCCATTTGTACATTCACACTTTATTTTGAACAAATTTAAATTAATTTTACATATGCATTCAATTTACTCATATTTGTAATATACCCATATATATAAGACTTTAAATCTATATGACCTTTTACAATATTTATTATTTCAATATTTTAATCTCAAAATAAAATTGGAATTTATTTCATATAATATTATCACTTATTTTCATTTGTTTTAGATTTTTCTTAATTTATTCCCAAATCAAATTCCAAAAGTTAAAACATATTATTTATTTAAATTGAAATTTTAGGATGTTACTTTTTATCTATAAGATTTTAAATATAGAAATTCAAAATCTCAACTAAATTTTAAAATAAATACTCAAATAAACCAAAAATTCCTATTTAATTTGAAAAATCCAAATTAATTTACAATTTTATTCCAAAATTTATTTACACCATCAATTTAATTTAAATTAAAAATCTGGATCGTTACACAAATAGGAACTCCACAAATAGAAATAAGAATCTCGTCACACATCGCGGCGGTTCAAAGTCGTTCCAGCACCATCGTGAGGATTTGGTAAATTTTTATGTTAACATTTTTATATTTTAAGTTACAAGTTGTTAATATATAGTTAATAAATCAACATGTTATATATATGTATGTATGTATATTCATATTTCAGGAGAGAGCACGCGGGGGTACTGTTTCGTATTGGCATGTTTTTGCTAATACTCATGCTCTGAAGCAGACCGACGATTCGGGCTTAGACGTATACTTATGGGAGCATGATGATAAAGCAACTGCTGCCTATGCAAGTATATTATAATTAAGTTAAAAGTTACCAGTTAATTAATTAAGTACACATTTATAGATACATTAATTAGTGTTATTTATACTAGTGACTATTTCAACTTTTTGCTAATTAATATAGCGATTAGTCTACTAAGTTGTATTTTGTATTTGCATTATAGAAAAAGTTCCAAGAAGCATGGTGTAACGACCCGATTTTTCGACGCCCGAAAATCGACATCAATACGTCCACTGTATCAAATGCTGAACAATCGAATGCCGGAAAACCGAACCATTAGGGTTAAAGAAGAAGAAACAGAAACAATATCAGAATCTCACATTCGCAGCGGAACAATATATAATAGATAAATGAATAGTTTTTAAATAAAAGAACTATATCAGTTTCTACATTACATCATCAGAGTAATATACAACACAAAACACGACACTAGGCATTTATGACAGCTTGTCCATATGAAAAATGAACTTGTTGCAACCCATACGCCGTAGATACTACATAATATAAGTGATACGACTCGCTATCCAATTTGTCTCCAGATCTCCACTACATACTTTCCTGACTTCGCTCCAGAACAACTGCTAACCGGACTCTAGGCTGGCCTTGTGGAAAATTATGGGCACCCAGAGTTTAAAAAAAAGAAAAATAAACCCCAAGTCAATCATGGGACTGGTGTGAGATCTTAAAGAAGTTATTTGTACAAAAGAAAAGAAAAGAAAAAGAAATCTGTTCATGCTTTTGGAAAATGAAACTACCATAAGGCTTCCCGGCACACCCATAATGCAATCGCACACTTGGGGAAGATTTCTCCTTATAGCAGTCAAATATGCTTGATACGCAAAAACCTTTTGATATTATTATTAGTGCATAGTGTGAAAAACATTTCGTAAGTATAATATAAATCTTAGCCAGCATACGTACCATTATATTATGCCTACTATTGCTACCATGTTAGATGGCAGGTTCTACAACTAGAACCATACAGGACTCGTATTGAGTGAATGGATTTCCAACAAATGGTCAAGGCTAAGGAACTTTCTTTCTGAAAGGGTATGCCTCTGGAGGGACCCCCGAGAACCTAACCGGACATCTGCCAACACAAGGCCGGATTACCTCTGTAACTAGGTAACTAACTACCACGAGTATACCACCCTCGGTCTAGATCGACCTTTACCGAGGCGCCTCAACAACCACATAAGTTAATCAGGGCTCCATGTCAGAATACCACTTTTTATCCACACAAGTTAAATATCTGGGCTCCATACTAGATACCACTGTTTATCCAGAAGGAAATGCACATACCATGAGGGGCGCGACCCCTGTAACCTTGATGCATCTTTTCTTGTTTCAACTACTTCCGAGGTGTGAGGTTCGACGAAGTCTCGTCCACAAAGCTACGCACTTCACAAAAGCCATGCTTCGATCAACCAATGATCAACACTTAGCATGCCACGTTACCAAATTGGGTATATATCACTAGTAACAATCAGCTACATAACCGCTGAGCTCGTACGTCTCAGAGAAGGGCGTTAAGCTAAGAGAACAAATTCTCCGCCACCAACAGAAATGTATATGATAGAAACCAGCTTTATATCTCAAAGTGTAATGTCAAGCATACATCCATACAAGTCCGTTTCGGGTTCGAACGGAACCGAAGGCACTTCGTCCAATTAAGGAAAGAAGTCCTTGTAAATCCGGATATCCCTTAATTACGTCCGGACTCCCCATCACATGGGGTGGAATAAATATCTTTACAGGAGCAACTCGGTGCAAAGACATTCAACATGTAATCCTTTCGTTTTCAGAAATACCCGGTCTTCAACCACCATCTTCAAATGCAATCTTATTTCGTCATATCATTATTCGGAATGAGTTTTATGACTCAATGTCCTCTCCCAGCTAGTTCAAATAATGAGCACTTATTTTAAAAACAAGTGGATACATTTAAGTCTAAATTAAGTCACAATAAATTTTCACTTTTGACCTTTTAAACAAAAGATACATCATTGAGATTCGATGTGGTTTTCGGATAACCATTTGAAATCCGACCCCCGGTCGCATCGAAATTCAATTGTCGTTTAAAGGCCAAAATTGATAGTCGGTTATTTAACTATCAAACAACATTCACAACAATCACCAGCTTTAAACAATTTTCCTCAAATTATTTATTTCAAAATATCTTTGCAAGATATATTTTCACACTTCAACCCTTTGAAAACAATTTTCAAATCACTTTCCTCTCGCTGAATAAATTTCCAAATATTTATTTCCACTGAAAATTTGCCAAGTCTGAATACTTTAAACTAATTTATATCACTTATCCAAATATATACTTGGAAACACTTAAAATAAAAACTATTTTAAAAACATTTATTTTAAAATATAATTATGAATTTTATAATAATATCCCATGTAATACTTAAGCCCGGCTAATTTTAAAAATAAAATGATTAGATAGAGTATAATTATTTAAATAACCATAAACCATCTTCTAAATCAAATATTAGTTAAATCTTTAAAACAATCACTTCTATAATTAATTTAACAAATATTTACTTCAAAATTTTAAAAACAATTTAAGAAAATAATTTCTCTAAAATATTATTTTAAAACCAACTTTAGAACTTTTAATTTATTTTTAAAAGCCAATTTGAAAACGTACTGGCTTTCTGGGGAAAAATAAGCTTTCCATTTCAAAATGGTCCATTTAAATCAATTTATAAATCCTTCTCGATTTATTTCAATTTATATTCCAAATTCGTAAATTTTCTTTCAACACTTTTAAAAATAAACCAATATTTATTTTTAAACAAATTACCTTCTCATTGTGAATTTAAATTTCCAAATATCCACTGATATATAATTTTCAAATCGATTTCCAAAATTTACTTTCATACACTAAATCAATTTCCGAATCGATTTTCAAAAATTTACTCCATTTAAAAATTATTCCTTTATTTATCTAAATTTATTTCAAAACACATTAATCCAATATTCACACTTTTATTTAGATTTTAAAATCCGAATTTTTGAAATAAATTCTTCAACTTTTAAACAATACTACTCAAAATCCATTTATTTCCATTTATTAAAATCTTTTCCACATATTTAGAATTTATTCAATAGGATTTCAAAAATCAACCTTTATTCTTTTCAAATTCCTTCTTTTAAATTTATCCAATCCTATAAAATAATTTTACTTAAAATTTTCTACTTCAATTTCCAAAAAATCCAATTTAATATTTCTGGTATTTTAAAATAAGAGAATATATTTGGCCAAACCATAGCCTTCAATAATTTCAATTATCAATATAATCGATCACAGATTATCAATAATCATATCGCAGCATATGAAATAAATTCAAACAATTTGAGAATCCAGTTAGATCCCTCCAACCCGTTTCCCTGAATCCACAGATGTTAGCACAACAATTAAATACAAATCCCGCTTCAAGGCGGGATATCGCGGTATAAAAGGTCATCCGCTATTATGCGGGGTGCATAGGATCTCATCCGCTATATAATGCGGGAAATCAATCACTCCAATATATATATATATATATAATACTATATACATAATATCACATCAATTCAAGCAATCAATCAATATTTTAAATTTAAACTATTTAAAATAACTGTATTAGATGTGAGTGAGAAGATCTCACCTTTGTTTTTATTCTGCAATCCATTTCCCTTCCAACTTGTTTTCACGATTTTTTACCTTGTATAAACGATTATATAATTTTTATTAATATTCGAACTAATCAAATAATTAAATTTCCATTTGATAATTTTAATTAACCAATGATTTTATTTTAAACTTAAACTTTTAATTTTAAACCAATTCCTTTTAATAAATTTATTTAACCAAAAATTAAATTCAAAACTAAATTTCCTTTAATAAATTATTTTTGGTAACTAGATAAATTAAATAGGTTAAGAAAACAAATAGCTCACTAAAACCATTATTTTTAAAATAAATTAGCAAATTAAAATATGTAAATTTATATTTATTTTTATTTTTTGAAATTTAATATTTATAAGAAATGATCTATTAAAATCAAATCTAATCTTTATACTATTTTCCTGTGTTTTTCCAAAGTTCTATATATATACAAAATTTCTATTCAAACTACATACATACATACATACATATATGTATGTATATATATGTGTGTATGTGTACCTCAATTTGAAACCAAAATTTCTTTATACCTTTTACTGCAATTTATTTTTTCTATACAAATTAATATATATATAAATTAAATAAAAAGATAAAGATACCTTTATCATCGTTCCAGGAAAACCACACAGCAACCAACTCGTATCGCCACATTCCGATCTGCAACCTCCTGCACGAGATGCGCTACTTCGAACGCTGACCCCACCCTACGCATGCATCGCACGGTCCATGAGTACGCAATCCTCCCACGCTCCCAAATCGAGCATCACCTTGCAACATCGTCGAACCCTAGAACGGTGATCGCGCCTTCAATTCGTCGATCCTGCTCCGCCCAATCAAATCGCGACCAGTCGCCGCACATCTACTCGACCTCGAACACATGCAAGTGCCGTGCTCTGGCGTCGCCACATAGTCGCCGATAACCCTCGTGCCTAAAATCGCGATGGCCCTGCGAATCAACCTATCTCCTTTTTGTCGACATCGATTCCACACTCTCAAATTACCGCGCGATCAACATCGCGATCCCTCTTTTTTTTATTTTTTCTTTTTTTTATGATTTAGATTCATTAGGACGAGAGAGCGGCCACGAAATTTCTTTGTGAAGTTGTTCATTTAATTTTCGAATGAGAAAGGGGGTTCTCGTTTCTTTTTTTATATAAATATGCGGCTACGATTTTTTTAAAAATAGGAAGAAAACGCGTGTAAAAATTTAATAGAGAAAGGTAAACACGTGTTTTTAAAGAGGATACGTGCTTGATTATTTTTTTTCCTTTTTGTATGTATGTATGTATATATATATATATATATATATATATATATATATATATATATATATATATATTATTCAAATTGAAATCGTCCGCAATTCAAAACTTCGATCTTCAATCGAGATGTGCCGCTAGGTGTTCATAATGTTAAACCCTGATTTCGAACACATTGGAAAAGGTTCGAGTCCAAATTTGATCCTATGGAGAAGATAGCTTTTTGGACCCAGTTATTAAATTAAATTTCGATATAATTTTTAGCACATTTTCAATCCGTACGGTCACACGACAATCACAAACGATACGAGAATTGAAATCTATAATGATACAATATTACGAATCCAATGGAACTAGTTTCGTCGAAATCCGAAACTGTGCCTCGGAAGGTTATTTTTAAATTCAATTTAAATGATAAGATTTCAAACTGAACAAAACAGTTTTAAATTCAACTTTTAAAAGTTCTATTATCTCCAGTATTATCATTATGTATTTTCTAAGCCTTTAAAATATTTTTAACAAGCCTGGAACATCCAGATTCAAAAATTTTCCCAATTTTCAATTATTAAATTCAATAATTTAATTGTCAAATAAACAGTGATATTTGAACTACAGGTTAAACTAACATTCAAATATTTAAATTCAATCAAATATTCTAATTTCAAATGTCAAAATTTTTGGGTCGTCACATTCTTCCCCACTTAAAAGAATTTCGTCCTCGAAATTACTAGTTAAGAAGAATAATCCTTAACACGTTTATCATTTTCCCAAAACCAAATAGTTTCAACCTTCCAAAACAATTTTTATTAAAGATACTATCATTGTTACTAAGTTTCCAAACTCAACCATAAGTTCCAAACAATATTCTTTTCTCAACAATTCAAATTTAAATTTAAATTCAAATTTTAAATTATCTAAATTTTTCCCAAAGTTTTTCTTACTCCCAAAATTTTTGAAAAATTTCGCCTGCGTCTCCTTTGCACGATTAGCTCGGTACGACTATGAAATGCCACCACGGGCCTCAAGATTTCAAAAGAAAACAAAATGCCAAGTGGCTAGACCAGAAAATCATCAAATTTCATATAGAAATTTAAATACATGCATTTTGTTGAGCAACTCAAATTTATCTTCGAAATCAAAAATCCAATTTCCTTTTGCTTTTAAAATATCTGTATATCCTACTAGCAATAATGTCCAATTACAACATTCAAAATCATTTTATACATTCTTTTTTTTTACAAAATTTTAAATATTCATTCAAGCCTGTACGATGTCCGTATATCATCCGTATGCAATACCAAATTCAATCGCTCACTCGATTACACAATTTCACTTCCAAAGTAGTATCGTCCACGCGACTTCCTAGTGCGGACTCAGATCTGGTTTCTGGACTAGAAACCATCATTCTCCTTGCATAGCCGTAAACTATGATAGAGAATTTCAAGAAACAATCAAAAATCCATATACAGGGTTCACCGTCGAAAATCGAGTGAAAAATCCCAACTCGGATCGATATAACTATCTCGAATTCTGGATCGAATCGCTATGCGAATAAAATAATATACATACATCCCACGTATTTATTTCAATTGATTTTCAGTTATATCAATTCTCTTTTATTCACATTTGAGTTCCAATTCCATATAAATTAAATTTTTCTTTAAATTCTGAATATTGAAAATCAACTGACTTTCATTCATAACTCATTTATATCATTACTTACATTAGTTCCATCCACTAATTCATTTTCAATCAAATTCAATTCCAAACCTGTGCAACCTACAAATTTTAAATAAAGCACTTCATTTCCAAATTTAATTTCAAATAAAAGTTTATTTTCAAACTCTTACTTCTTATAGTTCCTTCGAACAAATTCTACCATTTTACCCTTTGAATTGATTCCAATATTCAATTTCAATTTATTTGCTTACCCATTTAAATCAATTAGTTTATTTACTAATTTTGATTTTATTCTTTGTTTTATTTAGTCCACTTGACTAATTTCCATTTACTTACAAATTCAAAATGAATTTCAACATTCAGTTTCAATTTCATTTACTTACAATTGTAAATTCATTTATTAGTTCACAAATTTATTTTCCACCTTAATAAGTTTTATTTCAATCTATTTAGCCTACTAGCTTACTTCTCAATTTTATTCAAATTAATCCAAATTAAATTCAGTTTCAGTTCAAATTTTAAACTTCTATAAATTTTCTAACTTATTTAGATTTCAACCAAATTTCCAAATTTAATAAGTTATCAAACCTCTTATAATTCCGTAACCATTTCCAATTTACTTCTTGAGTTTTAATTTTTTTTTCAATATTTCAAAATTACCTTTGAAATCAACTATATCCAAAATCCTTTGCATTTCTAAAATCAAACTCAACTTGAAAACAATTCCAATTTAAAACAATTTGGTAGCAATTTCTCTTCTGGAAACTCGAAAATGAACACCGATGATATCACGATCATCATCAGAATTATTTTCCATCGAACGAAAAGAGTTTAGTGCTTTTGCTCCTATAAAACATTTCCAAATATTTTTAAATCCCAAATCTCATCATATTTCAAATCCAATTCAAAAATATTTCTCATTATTCCTTCAAAATCTTTGAAAATCATTTCCACACTCAAAAGGAATTAAATTTCTCAAAATTTCAAATCCCAAATCCTTTCAATCCATTTTCAAAAATTGCTCTAGAATTTCTGCTTTATTTCCAATTATAAACTACGTTTATAATTTACATTTCCAATTTCATTTCATTATCGGAATTATTTCCTTAACCTATAGTTATGATTTCAATTCATATTTTATATTTTTTCATAACATGATAATAGTTTAATATTATCACTTCTTAACAACCAAGCAACCATATATACATACTATAATTTATGGAAAATTATTTCTTTTATATACAAAAATAATTTGGCCAAAATTATTTCATTTACCCTATTTTGAAACAATACTGTGTCGGTTTATCTTGTTCAAAAGTTTAGAAATTCCTATCGATACAGTTGGCCAGACTGCACCGACCAGAATCTATAAACACTCAACCGATAAGTCAAAACAATATAAAAACAATTTTTTTATATTCACTAACAAATACGCGCTCATATCTATTATTACACTCAAACTCATTCTAGAGTACTACCGACTCTTTCTCTATTGAGTAATCCCCACCAGAGCCAAGGTTCTCGCTTAACCAATTGCTCTGATCTACTCTGTAATGACCCGATTTTTCGACACCCGAAAATCAACATCAATACGTCCACTGTATTAAATGCCGAACAATCGATTGCCGAAAAACCGAACCGTTAGGGTTAAAGAAGAAGAAGATAGTAGAAGAAACAAAAACAATATTAGAATCTCACATTCGCAGCGGAACAATATATAATAGATAAATGAATAATCTTTAAACAAAAGAACTATATCAGTTTCTACATTACATCATCAGAGTCATATACAATACACAACACCACACTAGGCACTTATGACAACTTGTCCATATGAAAACTGAACTTGCTGCAACCCGTACGCAGCAGATACTACATAATATAAGTGATACGTCTCTCCATCCAGTTTGTCTCCTGATCTCCACAGCATACTTTCCTGACTTCACTCCAGAACAACTGATAACCTAACTCTAGGCTGTCCGTATTGAAAATTGTGGACACTCAGAGTTTAGAAAAAGGAACAATAAACTTTAAGTTAGTCATGGGACTGGTGCGAGATCTTAAAACAGTTATTTGCACAAAAGAAAAGGAAAAGAAACCCGTTCATGCTTTTGGAAAATGAAACTAGCATAAGGCCTCCGGGCACACACACAATGCAATCGCACACATGGGGAACATTTTTCCTTATAGCAATCAAATATGCTTGATACGCGAAAATCCTTTTGATATTATTATTAGTGTATAGTGTGGTAAGCATTTCGAAAGTATAATATAAATCTCAACCAGCATACGTACCATTATAGTATGCCTACTATAGCTACCATGTTAGATGGCAAGTTCTACAACTAAAACCGTACTGGGCTCGTATTGAGTGAAAGGATTTCCAACAAATGGTCAAGGCAATAGAACTTCCTTTCCGAAAGGGTACGCCTCTGGAGGGACGCCCCGTGAACCTAACCGGATCTCTACCAACACAAGACTGGGTTATCTTTGTAACTAGGTAACTAATTGTCACGAGTATGTCTACCCCCGGTCTACACCGACCTTTACCGAGGCGCCTCAACAACTAACAACCATATAAGTAAATATTCAGGGCTCCATACAGTATAACACTTTTTATCCATGCAAATAAATATATGGGCTCCATACCAAATACCACTTTTTATGCAGAAGGAAATGTACATACCCTGAGGGGCGCGACCCCTATGACCTTGTTGCATCTTTTCATGTTTCAACCATTTCCGAGGCGTGAGGCTTGACGAAGTCTCATCCACAAAGCTACGCTCTTCACAAAAGCCATGCTTCGATCAACCAATGATCAACACTTAGTATTCCACATCACCAAATTTGGGATATATCACTAGTAACAATCAACTACACAACCTTTGAGCTCGTACATCTCAAGAAGGGTGTTAAGCTAAGATAATAAATTTTCCGCCACCAACAGAGATGTATTTGATAAAAACCAACTTTATATCTCAAAGTGTAATGTCAAACATACAACCATACAAGTCCATTCCGGGTTCGAACGGAACCAAAGGCACTTCGTCCAATTAAGGAATGAAGCCTTGCAAATTCGGATATCCCTTAATCACGTTCGAACTCCCCATCACATATGGTGATATAAATCTCTATACCGGAGCAACCCGGTGCAGATACATTCAATAGGTATTCATTTCGTTTTCAAAAATATCTGATCTTCAACCACTGTCTTCAAATGCAATCCCATTTCGTCGTTGCATTATTCGAAATGGGATTTATGACTCAATGTCCTCTCCTGGCTAATCCGTAATGAACGCTTATTTTAAAAACAAGTGGATACTTTCATATCTAAATTAAGTCACAACAAATTTTCGCTTTTGACCTTTTAAACAAAAGATCCGTCATTAAGATTCGATGTGGTTTTCGGATAACCATTTGGAATCCGACCACCGGTTGCATCGAAATTCAAATATCATTTAAAGGCCAATATAGATAGTCGTTTATTTAACTATCAAACAACATTCACAACAATCACCAGATTTAAATAATTTTCCCCAAATTATTTATTTCAAAATATCTTCGCAAGATATATTTTCACACTTCAACCCTTTGAAAACAATTTTCAATCACTTTCCTCTCGTGGAATAAATTTCCAAATATTGCTTATTTCCACTGAAAAGTTGCCGAGTCTGAATACTTTAATTTATATCACTTATCCAAATATATACTCGGAAACACTTAAAATGAAAACTATTTTAAAAACATTTATTTTAAAATATTAGTTATGAATTTTATACTAAAATCCTATGTAAAACTTAAGCCCAACTAATTCTGAAAATAAAATTACTAGATAGATTATAATTATTTAAATAACCATCTTCTAAATCAAATACTAGTTAAATCTTTAAAATAGTCACTTCTACAATTAACTTAACAAATATTTACTTCAAAATTTTTAAAAAACATAGGAAAATAGTTTCTTCAAAAACATTCTCTTTAAAACCAACTTTGAATTTATATTTAAAAGCTACTTTGAAAATATACTCGGCTTTCCAGGGAAAAATACGCTTTCCATTTCAAAATGGTCCATTTAAATCAATTAATAAATCCTTCTCGATTTATTTCAATTTATATCCCAAATTCGTAAATTTTCTTTCACGCTTTCAAAAATAAACCAATATTTATTTTTAAAACAAATTGCCCATTTCTTTGTAAATTCCCATTGTGAATTTAAATTTTCAAATATCCACTGATATACAAAATTTACTTTCGTACACTAAATCAATTTCCAAAAATTTACTCCATTTAAAAATTATTCCTTTATTTATCCGAATTTATTTCAAAACCCATTAATCCAATATTCACACATTTATTTAGATTTTAAAATCGGAATTTTTAAAATAAATTCCTCAATTTATAAACAATACTACTTAAAATCCATTTATTTCCATTTATTAAAATCTTTTCCCTATATTTGGAACTTATTCAATAGGATTTCAAAAATCAACCTTTACCCTTTTCAAATTCCTTCTTTTAAATTTATCCAATCCTCTAAACTAAATTTACTTAAAATTTTCTACTTTAATTTCCAAAAAAAATTCCAATTTTATATTTCTGGTATTTTAAAATACCAGAATATATTTAGCCAAACCATAGCCTTCAATAATTTCAATTATCAATATAATCAATCACAGATTATCAACAATCATATCATAGTATATGAAATAAATTCAAACAATTTGAGAAATCCAGTTGGATCCCTCCAACCTATTTCATTGCATCTACAGATTTTAGCATAATAATTAACTACCAATCCTACTTCAAGGCGGGATATCGCGGTATAAAGGGTCATCCAATATTATGCGGGGCGCACATGGTCTCATCCGCTATATAATACAGGAAATCAATCACTCCAATATTTATATATACTACTATATATATAATATCACATAAATTCAAGCAATCAATCAATATTTTAAATTTTAACTATTTAAAATAACCGTATCAGATGTGAGTGAGAAGATCTCACATTTGCTTTTATTTTGCAATCCACTTCCCTTCCACCTTGTTTTCACGATTTTTGACCTTATATAAAGAATTATATGATTTTTATTAATATTTCGAACTAATCGAATAATTAAATTTCCATTTGACAATTTTAATTAACAAGTGATTTTATTTTAAACTAATACTTTTAATTTTAAACCAATTCCTTTTAATAAATTTATTAACTAAAAATTAAATTCAAAACTAAATTTCCTTTAATAAATTATTTTTAGTAACTAAATAAATTAAATAGGTTAATAAAACAAATAGCTCACTAAAACCATTAATTTTTAAAATAAATTAGCAAATTTATATATGTAAATGTATATTTATTTTTATTTTTTGAAATTTAATATTTGTAAGAAATAATCAATTAAAATCAAATCTAATCTTTATACCATTTTCCTATGTTTTTCCAAATTATATATATAAACACACACACACACATACATACAAAATTTCTGTTCAAACTATATATTATTGAATATGCGCTTATATGATTTTTGTTTGATGATAATAAACATATATGCATTCGTTTAAATGTATTTGTTAATGTACTATTTTATTTTTCATAGATTAAATAAATATTTGCTGAATAAAATTAAATAACACAGCATTTGAATTCAAACATAAATTTTATTCAAACAAATATTTATTACAATTTTGAATAGTACAAATTTATGCTCTCACTATACATATACAATTTTGATTACAAATACATCACAATTTCATATTTACATTTAACCTCACTACACATCACTCATTCACTCAATTCGTATTTTATCCTCAACTTCACATCCAGTTAGAATCCAGCATCTGAGCAATCTGCAAAAATATTCACTAACGTAGTAAAATTGAAAAAGAAATATTTTTGCAATATAAAATAAAATATGGATTTTGAAATATTATTTGCCTCAGTTATTTGGGTTTTTCATCATTATTTACATTTGAATTCATTACACACGAACAATGTGACATGCACAGTGTATCACTGTACATGCCACAAGGCCGTGCACACCGATATACACTTGATAGTGTTACAGGGACATGTGAGCACAGGTCAAACCCAAATGAAAAGCCGGGTTCAACTCAGGTGCAATATAAATAAAATATCGACTTTAGCACAAGGTCAAATCCGAGTTGTGAAACTGGATTCAACACAGGTGCAAATGGCCAATACTCAAGAATCAAGTGTCGACTAGTCCAATATAAACAAGACCAGTATAATCACAAATGAACAAAACTATTTGCAAACTGAATCAGACTAAAATACCAAACCAAAATGCATCAAGAAACCAAAACCTCAAAAGTACACAAACATAACCACAGACATGATCAGAACCAAGACAAACAAATGTGCAACCTGAACAATAAAATGTTCAGACCAGGCTACACAATATCAACGTGCAGACGACCAAATATACAACCAAAGAAGAAAACCATCAAGCCAACACAGCAGCAAGTGAATGCAGAGCTACTCCAGACAAGATGATAGCACACATATCATACATGAATGCATATATATACATGCAAGCAATCAAGATGACAATATCGCTTCAAATGAAAACATATGTGCCAGAGAAACATGTGCTGCCCAATGAACAGAGGCAACAAAGGTCAAGTACAGTGCAACTCAATGATGCAATATTTTTAATATGTACCAATATGCTATGCAGTGAAGCCAAAGCAAACAGAGGGATCAATACAGCAATATTGTTGCATCAATGAAATTATAAACATCAACTACAAGCCCAAGTGACAATTTGAAGACAGCAAATACAACTTTAATGCAAACAGTCGAAGTGGGCAATGCAAGCACAGCCTCAACAATGAAATAGCTATAAACAACCATACATGAACATTTGTAACATGTATATGAATGTTAGTGATAATGTGTACACATGAATGCCAACAAGTTAGAGATGCAATACAGCAAGCTACAAGGATAAATGAATCTACAAAACAGCAAGGGTTCAACTATATAGATATACGCAGTAACAATATGAATTCACAAATCAATTTCGAGATGAACAATGTAAATGTCGAAGTCGTGGAGGCATACCGAAGTCAACGAGAAAGTCATGAAACCCAAAATGACCGAAATCAAAGTATGAACAAGTCAAATTCAAAATACCGTGGCAGCCAAGGAATCAAGCCGTGAAATATACGAATTTGACAAAGTCACGAATCAAATCATCAACGTTCAACAAAAATCGAATGGCCGAAAGCATGACATTGAACAAATCAGACGAACACAATTCAAGGAGATGAAACTCCTATATAAACAAATCATCATCGACAATTTCAAGTATCGAGTTCAAGCAAGCCAAAACCAGCAAAGCAAAAGGAATAAAGTACTTACCGAAATTGTAATCGAACTCGATCAATTTCAAAGAGCCGTGAGCAAAACAGAGAAGCAAGCGATCGACGAAGCAAACAAAGTGATAATTCTTCCTTTCGATCTAGCAACCAAAAGCCTACATCTTTGAAATTATCCAAAGCCTTAATTTCGTAAAGAAGAACGAACAAGGAAAAGGAATAAAGCCGACATTATCTCGAACAAAAGGAACTACACAATTATTATAAAAAGGGGGAAAAAAGAGGGCCGGCCTTTTATTTTATTTTAAAGGGTTATTGGTTTTTAAATTAGGGCTATTTTATTTTAAATTGTTTTAATTTGTATTTTCTTTTTTAAACCGTTTAATTTTCTAGTCGTGTGACTAGGGGACAAACTACGTGGCGTAGTTTGAGAATTCGCAACTCAGTGGCTGAGTTGTGGCAGGGTTTTGAGCGTAGAGTTAGGTTTAGTCGATATCGGGTGTCGCGAGTTTGCGTTTGTAAGCATCTGACTATCTAATTTCTAGTAGAAACCCTGGGGGAAGCACGTAGGCTGGGTTTTGCCGAAGCTGGGTAAATTCTGTGTTGTTCTGTTTCTTTATCTATATTCTGCGATATCCGTGCTGCTATTATTCTGCTGTGAACTGTGTTTAAATCTGAATTGAATATTTTATAAGCTTCCGCAATTAATTTTTATAATTGATAGCATCACCATATTCACCCCCCTCTAGGGTGAAATCGATCCTACAAGTGGTATCAGAGCTAGGAATAGAAGTCAATTTTTGTTTTAAAAATTTGTGTTTAAAAAATCGATTTTGTTTTAGAAAAAAATTGAATTTTTAAAATGGCTTCTTTTAATAATACTTTTGTTGAGGGTCGTTCCAATATTATTCCTTCTATTTTCGATGGAACAGATTTTTTGAATTGGAAATTGAAAATGGAATTTTATTTAAAATCTGTTAATATTAAATGTTGGGATATTATTGAAAATGGGTGTGATATAATAGAGAAGAAAATTATCTCGATTAATGCTCTTGCTATGCATATATTATATTATCATATTAATCAAGATAATTTTAATTTCATCTCTCATTGTGAAAATGCACAGAAAATCTGGAATACTTTAATTGCAATATATGGTGTAAAAGTCAACAGCAATGAGAAGTCCTCCACAACCGACTCAGTTAAAGAAATGTGCTTAACAGGATTGGTAAAAAGCAGTTGCGATGAGGATGATGATGATGGAGCAGCTGAGCTGGCATTAATAATGAAGAAATTAAAAAGGTGGAACCGCAAATACGGAAATCCAGCTCTAAATCAAAAATTAAAAAGCAGAATAATCAAAGCACTAGATAACTCGGAAGAACACGGGATCATTTGCAACAAACCCTGTGATATCAAGCCCAATTATCCTCGAATTCAAAGCGACTTTCAAAAGAAATCGAAAAGAAAAAGTTTTGCAGCCACGTGGAATACAAGTGATGAAGACAATCAAAGTTCTAGCAGTGAAAGTGAGAAAGCAGACATGTGACTTCATGGAAATATAACCGATAGCGACGATGACGAACCAAGCGAGGTATCAAAACTTACTCACTCTGAATTACTTATTTATTTCCACGAAGTAAATGGCTGTTTTGAACGACTTAGGGAAAAATACGCTAAACTTGAATCACAAAGAGACACTTTGATAGAATTAAATGAACAACTTGACCAATTAGTTAAAAACTATCAAAGAAGAATCCCTAAGTGTGATAAGTGTCCAACATTCGAAGAAGAAATTTAAAAGTCAGATATTAATATAAAATCACTTGAAAATGAAATTCTGATTTTGAAAGAAAGTGAAAATACTAGGAGAGAAAATTCTATTAAAAAGTGCACACAGTTGTTGAACGAAAATGAATCTCTCAAAACACAAGTCCAACAATTGTCAACGACTTTAGATAAATTTTCCAAAAGTGAAAAATCGTTGAATATGCTATTACGAGAGCAAACTGTTAATACGGTTAGACGAGGACTTGGATATAATCAAGCTGAAAATATTAATCAAGTTAGTTCTATGTGCACAATTTGTAGAAAATATGGACACAATCACGATAATTGTTGGTATAGACCCAAACATGTGGAAACTATACCGATTTGGGTTCCAAAAGGCACAAATATAAAAACTCTCAAAGTTAAACAAATTTGGGTGCCGAAGGGAGCAATTATAAATAGTTTTGGGTCTTTAGAAAATTGTTTTTCAAAATTTTCTTCCACTAACAACCATGGACCTATAAAAACAAATAGGTCACATAAATCTTTTCCCGTGTAGGTGTGGTGGCAGGCTAAGGAACAACAAAGTGTTCTCTGGATTTTTCGCTGTTTCAGAAGCACAACGGGCGACAAAGCAAAGTTCCTTAGCCTAGTATAAAGGTGACAGAATCACAACGGACAACAACGAAAAATATCGTAAAGGTAAAACAGGTAAAGGTATATTTATTTAAACGATATATATTAAATGTGATAGTCTGCACCATATTCTGAATTAAAGCAGCCAATAATGAGATGATGAAAAGATGATGATTTTGACTCTGACTTATTCAAAATAGTTGGCCAATTATATTCTTATGCCAAAAACACTATAAAATTCTCTAGATTCTTTGAATTACTTCATATACATCAGTTTGGATTAAAAATAGTGTTTTGTTGGATAATACATTTGGTTATAATATGGCTAATTCTATATTCACGGTTATTGATTGTTTACACGGCTTCAATTCAAATTCAAGAGAATGTCATTTAAATTGCTGTGAGTTTGAAATTTTTGGTGCACACTTCATGGTTTGGTCAATCAAATTCAATTAATGATTATTTTGAGTGAAAAAGAAATTCAGATGCAGATTACACTGGTAATCTAGTTGATAGAAAAATTACTAGTTGAACGTGATTTTTGAGACATTTAGTAACTGCATCGTTTTTCAAAGAAAATATCTGCATATTTTTCATTTCAAATAATTTTCAAACAGCAGAAAATTTTCTTATAAAACCCCCTCGAGAAAATCATTTTTGACTATATTTTCAGATTAGTCATTTTGAAAAATTGATTTCATAATTATTTTTGAATTTGATTTTAAATAACTATTTTGACTAATCTGACTCCCAAATAATTATCGAAAAGATAAATAGTGATTGAAAAAGTGAGGAGTGTTGATATTTATCATATATTATGAGTCGAGATGGTATAATTAGTAAATTTCTTTAGAAATTTAAACAAGAGTTATAAAACTTTTGTTGGTAAAAATTACATGACCATCTCTATTTCTATCATATTTCTAACGACCATCACTCATCAGATTCTATATAGTTTGTCGATATGTGGTACTTCAAAACAGGAATCGTACGTTTTTCATTTTTACATTTTTTAAAAAAAATATTAATAATAAATAAATACCAAAGTATTCACTCTCATTTAAAAGTCCTCACGGTTATGCATGAGTGAAGTACTTGGAATTTGTTATGTGCTTCCATGCCCATTTAAAAGTCCTCTCGGTTATGCATGTATGGAACGCATATCAAAAGTTGATTTTTAAATAAACAAGTTGATTCTAATCCCATTTAAAAGTCCTCACGGTTATGCGTGGTTAGAAGATACTTGAAATTTTTTTAAAATAAAATTGGAATACTACTAATCTCATTTAAAAATCCTAACGGTTAGCATGGTTAGTAGGTATTCAAATTCCTGATATAAATATACCACAAATAGACACAACTTTATGGTTTTATATGATGACATCATTCCAATCATTCTAAAAGTGGAATATGCGCCTAACAAAATATTTATGATTTTTGTTTGATTTTTTATTGAAATTTAATATTTATATTCAATTGAGTTTTAATGTTGAATTAATATCAATCACTTTATCTCTATTTTCTCTAACACTATTATTCTTTTGCTGATAACAAAAGGGGGAGAGAAAAGTTAAGATTTTGTCAAATAAAATCAAGCAAAGGTCAAACAATTTTCCATTTGCATCTAGGCTCATTTGCATATTTTTATTTGTATGCATATATGTAGGGGGAGTATTGTGTAGAGAGGAAGCATTTAAATAGGGGGAGCAATTAAAGCATATCAATGATCAAATACATTTAACATATTCAAAATCTTAAATATATGTTTGTTATCATCAAAAGGGGCAGATTGTTGAATATGCGCTTTTATGATTTTTGTTTGATGATAATAAACATATATACATTCGTTTAAATGTATTTGTTAATGTACTATTTTATTTTCCATAGATTAAATAAATATTTGCTGAATAAAATTAAATAACACAGCATTTGTATTCAAACATAAATTTTATTCAAACAAATATTTATTACAATTTTGAATAGTACAAATTCAATCTCTCACTATATATATACAATTTTGATTACAAATACATCACAATTTCATATTTACATTTAACCTCACTACACATCACTCATTCACTCAATTCGTATTTTATCTTCAACTTCACATCCAGTTAGAATCCAGCATCTGAGCAATCTTCAAAAATATTCACTAACGCAGTAAAATTGAAAAAGAAATATTTTTGCAATATAAAATAAAATATGGATTTTGAAAATATTATTTGCCTCAGTTATTTGGGTTGTTCGTCATCATTTACATTTGAATTCATCACACACGAACAATGTGACATGCACAGTGTATCACTGTACATGCCACAAGGCCGTGCACACCGATATACACTTGATAATGTTACAGGGACAGGTGAGCACAGGTCAAACCTAAATGAAAAGCCGGGTTCAACCCAGGTGCAATATAAATAAAATATCGACTTCAGCACAAGGTCAAACCCGAGTTGTGAAACTGGATTCAACACTGGTGCAAATGGCCAAAACTCAAGAATCAAGTGTCGACTAGTCCAATATAAACAAGACCAGTATAATCACAAATGAACAAAACTATTTGCAAACTGAATCAGACTATAATACTAGACCAAACTACATCAAGAAACCAAAACCAAAAAAGTACACAAACATAACCACAGACATGATCGAAACCAAGACGTACAAATGTGCAACCTGAACAATAAAATGTCCAGACCAGGCTACACAATATCAAAGTGCAGACGACCAAATATACAACCAAAGAAGAAAACCATCAAGCCAACACAGCAGCAAGTGAATGCAGAGCTACTCCAGACAAGATGATAGCACACATATACATACATGAATGCATATATATACATGCAAGCAATCAAGATGACAATATCGCTTCAAATGAAAACATATGTGCCAGAGAAACATGTGCAGCCCAATGAAAAGAGGCAACAAAGGTCAAGTACATTGCAACTCAATGATGCAACACTTTTAATATGTACCAATATGCTATGCAGTGAAGCCAAAGCAAACAGAGGGATCAATATGGCAATATTATTGCATCAATGAAATTATAAACATCAACTACAAGCCCAAGTGATAATTTGAAGACAGCAAATACAACTTTAATGCAAACAGTCGAAGTGGGCAATGTAAGCACAGCCTCAACAATGAAATAGCTATAAACAACCATACATGAACATTTGTAACATGTATATGAATGTCAGTGATAATATGTACACATGAATGCCAACAGGCCAGAGACACAATACAGCAAGCTACAAGGATAAATGAATCTACAAAACAGCAAGGGTTCAACTATATAGATATATGCAGTAACAATATAAATTCACAAATTAATTTCGAGATGAACAATGTAAATGTCGAAGTCGTGGAGGCATACCGAAGTCAACGAGAAAGTCATGAAACCCAAAATGACCGAAATCAAAGTATGAACAAGTCAAATTCAAGATACCGTGGTAGCCAAGGAAGCAAGCCGTGAAATATACGAATTTGACAAAGTCACGAATCAAATCATCAATGTTCAACAAAAACCGAATGGCCGAAAGCATGACATTGAACAAATCATACGAACGCAATTCAAGGAGATCGAACTCCTATATAAACAAATCATCATCGGCAATTTCAAGTATCGAGTTCAAGCAAGCCAAAACCAGCAAAGCAAAAGGAATAAAGTACTTACCGAAATTGTAATCGAACTCAATCAATTTCAAAGAGTCGTGAGCAAAACAGAGAAGCAAGCGATCGACGAAGTAAACAAAGTGATAATTCTTCCTTTCGATCTAGCAACCAAAAGCCGGCATCTTTGAAATTATCCAAAGCCCTAATTTCGTAAAGAATAACGAACAAGGAAAAGGAATAAATCCGACATCATCTCGAACAAAAGGAACGACCCAATTATTATAAAAAGGGAAAAAAAGAGGGCCGACCTTTTATTTTATTTTAAAGTGCTATAGGTTTTAAAAATAGGGCTATTTTATTTTTAAATTGTTTTAATTTGTATTTTCTTTTTTAAAGCGTTTAATTTTCTAGTCGTGTGACTAGAGGACAAACTACGTGGCGTAGTTTGAGAATTCGCAACTCAGTGGCTGAGTTGTGGCAGGGTTTTGAGCGTAGAGTTAGGTTTAGTCGATAGCGGGTGTCGCGAGTTTACGTGTGTAAGCGTCTGATTATCTAATTTCTAGTAGAAACCTTGGGGGCAGCACGTAGGCAGGGTTTTGCCGAAGCTGGGTAAATTCTGTTTCTGTTATCTATATTCTACGATATCTGTGCTGCTATTATTCTGCAGTGAACTGTGTTGAAATATGAATTGAATATTTTATAAGCTTCCGCTATTAATTTTTATAATTGATAGCTGCACCATATTCACCCCCCTCTAGGGTGAAATCGATCCTACATATATATATATACACACATACACACGCACACGTATATATGTATCTCTGTGTGTGTGTGTGCCTCAATTTGAAACTAGAATTTCTTTATGCCTTCTACTGTAATTTAAATTTTTTTCTATACAAATGAATATACATAAATTAAATAAAAAGATAAAGATACATTTATCATCGTTCTAGGAAAACCACACAGCAACCAACTCGTATCGCCACATTCCGATCTGCAGCCTCCCTTATGAGATTCGCTACTTCGAACGCCAAACCCACCCTATGCATGCATCGCACGCTCCACGAGTACGCGATCCACCCACGATCGCGAATCGAGCATCACCTTGCAACGTCGCCGAACCCTAGAACGGTGATCGCGCCTTCAATTCGTCGATCCTGCTCCACCTAATTAAATCGCGACCAGTCGCCGCACATCTACTCGACCTCGAACACACGCCAGTGTCGTGCTCTGACGTCGTTACGTAGTCGCCGATAACCCTCGTGCCCAAAATCACGACGGCCCTGCGAGTCAACCCATCTCCTTTCTGTCGACATCATAGTCGACTTTGATTCCACTCTCAGATTGCCGCGCGATCAACATCACGTCCCTTTTTTCTTTTTCTTTTCTTTTTTTATGATTTAGATTCAATTGGACGAGAGAGCAGCCATGAAATTTCTTTGTGAAGCTATTGATTTGATTTTCGAACGAGAAAGGGGGTTCTCGTTCTTTTTTTTATATAAATATACGACTACGATTTTTCTTAAAATAGGAAGAAAACGAGTGTAAAAATTTAATAGAGAAAGGTAAACACGTGTTGCTAAAGAGGATACATGCTTGATTTTTTTTCTTTTTGTGAACACACACACACACACACATATATAATTCAAACAAATTCAAATTTAAATCGCCTGCAATTCAAAACTTCGATCTTCAGTCGAGGCGTGTCGCTAGGCGTTCATAATGTTAAACCACTATTTTAAACTCACTGGAAAAGGTTTTGAGTCCAAATTTGATCATATAGAGAAGATAGCTTTGTGTACCCAGCTATTAAATTAAATTTTGATATAATTTTCAGCACGTTTTCAATCCGTACAGTCACATGACAACCCCAAATGCTACGAAAATTGAAATCCGATAATAATACAGTATTACAGATCCAATGGAACTCGTTTCTTCGAAATATGATATGTTCTATTACGAAAATTCAAAATTTAAAGTTCTATTATCTCCAGTATTGTCAATGTGAGTTTTCTAAGCCTTTAACATATTTTTAACAGGCCTGGAACATCCATATTTAAATTTTTTCCCGATTACCAATTATTCAATTCAATAGTTTAATTGGCAAATAAACAGTGATATTTGAAATTCAAGTTAAACTAACATTCAAATATTTAAATTCAATCAAATATTCTAATTTCAAATATAAAAAATTCTAGGTTGTCACACATGGGCACGGCTACTGGCTGAGACAGGACGGGATGAGTTGACAGTTGATGAGGAGAACGCTATTTTCGAGTCTGTCATGGATCCACCATCCCGCAGCAGGCGATATTGATTTAGGAACCAAGCGGTAATTTTCAGAAAATAAACTAAATTCATATATTACATACTTTTATATTAAGGTTACTTAAATTATGTTTATGATGTTGGAGGCAATATAACAATTTATTTTTATTCGCAGGCTAGGACATCGTAGAAGGCGTATAAATTGACTCAAGGCAAAGAAGTAATTGCAGATCTACGAGCACAGATCGCCAAGCTACGGGAGCATGATCGCCGTCGTGCGGCGCAAATAGAGCAGTTGAACCAATGCTTGGCGGAATATATGGAGCAGCATGGAAGGTTTCCTTCGTCGGGTGGCTCTGCAGGGGATGATAAGTGGTGTCAGATATGTTCTGTTATGTTTTTTTTGTATATATATGCGCTTCGAGTGGGTGATACATTTTGATGGATTGTGTATTATTTTACGTGCATTTGGATGTGGATTTTTTGAATTATGTTGGATTTGCATATGAATTTTTTGAATGAAATATTATGTATGGTTATTTATATGATTAATGGTTTATATGTGCTCGAAAAAGGAGCTGTTATGTGCACTGATGGATGTGTAGTGGCTGGAATGCGGCAGAATCAAATTTTGGAGAGAAAAAATCCAGAATTCCGACGGCTACTAACGGCTACCGATGGCTTATAGGTCATGACCTTGCAATGGCTACCGACGTCGCTCTACGACAAATTTCGACCGTTTCTGACAGCCTTGAACGGCTATTTGGTCATACATGTTTGCCACGTGGCCAACGTGGCCAACGTGGCCAGCGGAAATGGTCGCAGATTACCGCTGGAGGCCGTCGGAAATTTGCCGTCGTTGCCATCGGAAGTCGTTACGAAATGAGATTCGTATACCAACGGCTCTTTTTACGGTATCCGACGGCCGTCTACGGCTAGTTGCCATCGAAAATCATTGTTGTTCTTGTAGTGTAATTGGCTTGTTAACCAGACTAATCAAAAATCTTGCCGAAAACCTCCTAAAAAGGTTCCATTCTTTTCAAGTCTCGTGGCACACGCAGCCTGCACTAATGGAGCAGTACTAACTGCTTTTTTTGCAAGTATTTTCCCCACATCAGATTTAATGTGGATATTACAAATCCACGTGAACGCTAATCAGTGCACTCAAGACTTAAGAGGCAACAAGAAGATAGTGACAGACCAAGAAGAACACAAGACTTAAGAGGCATTCGGTATTGCCATTTACCTATGAGAGAGTCAGTATATGATGTACATTAAGATTCTCCAAAAAATTTGTGGCCGTAATAATGATTCCAAGTCTTACGTTTCTACCTAGAGCATCGTTCAAATAATTAGTTTCATTATTTTCAAATTCAAATAGTAACATAAAATAAGACATGGTGCAATAATTGGGCAAGATTCAACCACTTTGGAACAAACTACTGAACAAAAAGGAATGTCTATTAAGGCTTGTAAAACAAACCATACAAAAACAACACATTCCTGTAACTAAATGGTTAGGTAGGATAGTGTTCTTTGCATGGTTCTAACTTGTGCGACAGTGATTCCACTATAAAGCTTTATTTATACTTCACGCAAGAAAAACACAGTAAATGCTACATAAATACCTACTCTTGACGCAGCGGATAATTCGAAATAAACTTCAATCGATGGAATGTAGCAATCGGTGAGTTGAAGATACCAAAATGCCCAAGTTCGTTGATCCAAAGATACCGAACTCTAGCTATCTCAAACACGTTGATAGCGCACTATACCGTGTTCAAAGATCTACGATTCTTCGCACGTTGATCTAGCGCACTAGATTCCGTGAATCGGCTTCAACAAACGTGGATTCGAGCGCACTCGAATGACGTAAGTGGAGATAGGAGATTACACTCAACTACCAATTGGTATGAAAGCACAAAGCTAACAAAAGAGAAATTTTATTCAAAATCAACAACCTAAAAATATTACAACTCACTCCCTATTTATAGCTTGACACAACCGGCCCCTTTAACCCGTTGCCGACTCATAGGCTCCGACTCATCATAAGTCGTTGCCGACTTAACATCGCAACACAGTCCATACGACTCAAAGATAACAACGACTCAACATACAACATAACATATACGACTCAACACGACCGAGTCATATACATTACCGACTCAACATATTACATACTGACCGACTCAAGCTATTTACAAACATATTACAACTTTACGACTCACGACTCACGAGACATACGACTCATCAAATTACAACACAATACATCACCAACGACTCAACATCAACGCAACACAACACTTAGGTCGTATACGACCTAACGACTTACGACATAAGGAAGAGACGACTCAAAGATAACAAACATCCAGGCTTACGACTTAAGACTCAAACGACTCATCTCTTAGGTCGTAACTCGTAACTCATTAACATCTTCCTCTGTTCTCCAGTTAAGTAGTGGGCGACTCTTGCCTTCTTCTCCGTAGCTGTTAAGTCGTGAGCGACTTAAGCTTCCTCTAGGTCGTAGCTTGTTAAGTCGTAAACGACCTAAATTTCCTGAGCAAGTAGAATCTGAAGCCTTTTCCCTTCGACCTATGGCCTTGTTATCTCGGAACTTCTTCTTACCTGTTCCAATAAGTCGTAGACGACTCATGGATGAGTCGTTGACTCGTGTACGACTCATCATACTCGAGCACCACCAATTCCTGTTGAGTCGTATCCCTGTCCTCTTGGCATTGTTAGGTCGTAGCTCCTTTTCCTTAACTCGAGAACGATCCAAGTCTTCCTCCTTAAGTTGAGTACGACCTAGGCCTTCACCTTCCTTAAATCGGAACCCGTTAGGTCGGAATTCTTTATTCCGTGATTTCTTAGGTCGGAGACGACCCAATATGCTTCTGTTAGGTCGGTGACGATTCAATACTCCTCCGTTAGGTCGTGCCCATGCTTTGTTAAGTCGGAAACGACTTAAAATAGATGAACGACTTAAAATCGTGGCCTTCTTCAAATGACCGAAAGATCTTGAACACTTCAACCTTACTAATTTCATAGATCGTTTTGCATTATGACTTGAAGTAATCGAAACCTCCTCCTGGCCTACATCATCCTCCCCTGGTTGGGAAGAATTCGTCCTCGAATTTACAAGCTTTCTTCTTCGAGATGCTGTCTTCCATTCATTATCTGGTTTGATGTGGCTCTGGTGATAACCATTCTTGAGATTGACCTTGTCTCGACCCTTTAACGATGCGGTTTGGGATAAACAATGCATAGAATAGAATATACGTGGCATTAGGCAGGCGGCATAAGGAAGTGATCTAAGAGAGATGACATCTGAAACGATGCGGAATAAACTAAGCACTAGGTACCAAATCCACTTTATGTAGCACAGGACTTCATAAAAATAGTGTCGTAAACCATATTGTTTCTGCCAATAGGACGACGTGATATAGAACCAAAACTCATCCAAAATGTGAGACGATATAAGGAAATTTAAAATCATAGAATGACTTAGGAAATCCTGTCCTAAGAAGTGTGATGATTCATGCTCAGATTCTTGTCTTTCCGTATATCGTTCAGAGATGTTATCATCTAGCATCTGTCCTCGAAGTGTGGTATCAAATTCTCCCGACTGAAATGAACTCCCGCTCACTTCTCCTTCAACATAGTTATTTCCATAAGATAGTTCCAAGCAATTGACACTGGCAATGTTTGCAGGGTGGACATCATCAGACGACTTTAACTGGCAATCATTCTCTTCCTCCTGTCGTATCAACTCTTCCTGTTCTTTCGGACTCACAAGATCATATGATATTGGCAGTGAAATAGCTTCTGGTAGGAGTTCAGTATGAGGTTGAACGTCCTGGAGTGATGGTAACTCTTCGGATAATGCCTCAGAATATTTAAATTCAGACTCATCGAATTCTGATCCAACTTCCTCGAAAACATCAAGATCTTCACTCGCTTCTTGCTTGGTCAATTCAAACACTCCATTCCTCATTTCCACATACTCTTTCAAACATACAAAATTAGTTTCTTCAGGTAGTTCCTCAAACATTTCATCTTCACATACTTCATCCTCCTCAGGGTTCTCAACATCAAAATCTTTTCCGGATTCAATCAATATTGATAACTCCTCATCATCTTCCATTTCATCGACGAACTCTCTTAAAGATAATAAACAATCTAATTCTGCCTTTTCTTCGATTTCACTTTCATTTTGCCCAGGCTCCTCGAAAATCATGGAATTAATACTTGGCTGGTTCTCATCCATAAGCTCAGGTGTCAAACAAAAATCCTCCATCAACAAATGAATTCCCTCAACTCCGAACACAATTTCTTCTTCCATACTATCGATATCAAACTTTGGCAATGACGAGTAATCAACTTCTACATCCACATACTTTGACTCAATCTCTTCGTTATCATCAAATTTCAGCGGTTGATAAAAGTCAAATTCATCAGTCCTCCTCAACATATTACTCTCCTCATTACTTGACAAAGATTCTTCATCGTTATCAAATTGTGGTGCTTGATAAGAATTAACTTCGTCAATCCTCCTCAACAAATTACATTCTTCGTTCTCTAACTCGAGCTCTTCATCTTCATTATCAAACTTTAGTGGTAAGGCTGCGAATGATTCTGTAGGACCAACCTCTTCTAGCTCTTCCAACATTGGTTTAACTTCCTCCGGAAATTGAAGTTCTTCTCTTGCCTCATACATAACCAATGTTTCAGTACTACCTTCCGATTCTTCAACACTCTCGCTGACTGATATTGGACTAGTCGGTTCCTCTTCTTCTTCTGTCCCGCTGTCAGTACGACCATCCACTTCCTTACTTCCACATTCTTCTATAACCAAGGGTTTCTTCTGGGACTTTGTACCTTCAAAACTTCGATGGCTAGACTCCTGATAATGATAGCGCTTAACTTGGTCATCAACATTCGTCGTAATGATTCTGTGTGCAACTGGTTCGTTGATTCTCTTGGAAATTTCTCTACTGTAAGGAACGCCATCAAACTGATTACTGGGTCTTATAACCATACCCTTCCCTTGACTACCTGGATTCCTCTTCTGCAACTGTTGGTTAACACGAGATTGATAATTGTAGGGTAAGAAATTTGCTTTCATCATCCTTTTCATCTTATCCCACTTGACAACTTTAGATTTCTTCATTCTCTCTCTGGTTGATTTAGTTTGTTGCCACCAGTCCATAGCTCTACCTCTCAAGCTTGCAACAACTAACTTAACTTGGCGATCTTCAGGAATATCATTGAGTTCAAACATTCTTTCAACCTTTGACAACCAATCAAGGAATTCCTCTGCTTGTAACCCACCTCGGAATTCTGGAATTTCTGTATCCTTCCTAGATTCCTGAAATCGAAAATGAACACTATCACCATAACGATCTTCTTCAAATTTAGATGAGCTTCGATATCGATTCTGAACATTGCTTCTGCTATGAACATGCTCATCCTTTCTACTTCCTCTTTCATAATCACGATGATCTCTCCTCATCGAAACTGATGATTCTCTTCTGTCACGACTAGATGATGGTAACACCCTCCTCGCTTCCGTAACCAATGGCGAAACTCGGTTTCCTCCATGGTCCGAGATTGGCGACCTTCTGCTTTGACTTGTATTCAAATCCATCATCAATTTCTCCAATCTACCAAAACTTTCATCGAACTTCTCATGCATACGTTGCTCCATTTGATCGGCTTCTTCTTTTCGATACAAAGCTTCAACGTTTTGATGTCGGTTAGCTCTTCTAGGTGGCATGATTGAACAACAAAATCTTCAAGTGACGGCTTCACAAGCTTCCACACAACTTCACAAGGCTCGGCCTTAAACTTCTCTTGACTCGGCCTATACCACTACACAACTTAGCTCGGCTCAAGCTCAAGTACTTGCCTCGGCTCACTCCAAAACCTTCAAAACTTTGGCGCGCAAATCACCAATTCAAAATCCAAACAAAATCCAACTCCTCGATCCAAAATGAAATGGATCAAACTCTCCAAACTTGATGCAACTTCAATATGAACACGATGAACTACTTCAAACTTCAAAAACTTGGCTCCAAGAATCAAACTTAGCTATGATTGGCTAAGTATGGCTCTGATACCAAAACTGACGCAGCGGATAATTCGAAATAAACTTCAATCGATGGAATGTAGCAATCGGTGAGTTGAAGATACCAAAATGCCCAAGTTCGTTGATCCAAAGATACCGAACTCTAGCTATCTCAAACACGTTAATAGCGCACTATACCGTGTTCAAAGATCTACGATTCTTCGCACGTTGATCTAGCGCACTAGATTCCGTGAATCGGCTTCAACAAACGTGGATTCGAGCGCACTCGAATGACGTAAGTGGAGATAGGAGATTACACTCAACTACCAATTGGTATGAAAGCACAAAGCTAACAAAAGAGAAATTTTATTCAAAATCAACAACCTAAAAATATTACAACTCACTCCCTATTTATAGCTTGACACAACCGGCCCCTTTAACCCGTTGCCGACTCATAGGCTCCGACTCATCATAAGTCGTTGCCGACTTAACATCGCAACACAGTCCATACGACTCAAAGATAACAACGACTCAACATACAACATAACATATACGACTCAACACGACCGAGTCATATACATTACCGACTCAACATATTACATACTGACCGACTCAAGCTATTTACAAACATATTACAACTTTACGACTCACGACTCACGAGACATACGACTCATCAAATTACAACACAATACATCACCAACGACTCAACATCAACGCAACACAACACTTAGGTCGTATACGACCTAACGACTTACGACATAAGGAAGAGACGACTCAAAGATAACAAACATCCAGGCTTACGACTTAAGACTCAAACGACTCATCTCTTAGGTCGTAACTCGTAACTCATTAACATCTTCCTCTGTTCTCCAGTTAAGTAGTGGGCGACTCTTGCCTTCTTCTCCGTAGCTGTTAAGTCGTGAGCGACTTAAGCTTCCTCTAGGTCGTAGCTTGTTAAGTCGTAAACGACCTAAATTTCCTGAGCAAGTAGAATCTGAAGCCTTTTCCCTTCGACCTATGGCCTTGTTATCTCGGAACTTCTTCTTACCTGTTCCAATAAGTCGTAGACGACTCATGGATGAGTCGTTGACTCGTGTACGACTCATCATACTCGAGCACCACCAATTCCTGTTGAGTCGTATCCCTGTCCTCTTGGCATTGTTAGGTCGTAGCTCCTTTTCCTTAACTCGAGAACGATCCAAGTCTTCCTCCTTAAGTTGAGTACGACCTAGGCCTTCACCTTCCTTAAATCGGAACCCGTTAGGTCGGAATTCTTTATTCCGTGATTTCTTAGGTCGGAGACGACCCAATATGCTTCTGTTAGGTCGGTGACGATTCAATACTCCTCCGTTAGGTCGTGCCCATGCTTTGTTAAGTCGGAAACGACTTAAAATAGATGAACGACTTAAAATCGTGGCCTTCTTCAAATGACCGAAAGATCTTGAACACTTCAACCTTACTAATTTCATAGATCGTTTTGCATTATGACTTGAAGTAATCGAAACCTCCTCCTGGCCTACATCAACTCTTCACCTCAAATCAATCATCTATGTCGAAGCCTTTTAAGAAGCAAAATCTCATGCTTTATCATGGCTCATGATAGGGAAGTGACCATGTTAGGAGCAATATCTTCGTTATTGAGGTATTGACCGTTACAATAATGTTACAAGCATAGTAATTTCGAGTACAAAACTCAATCTAAAAGCCAAAATATGAAATAATAGAAGACATCATTTGCAACATCCCACTCAACTATAGACATATAAATAAGAAAACTATATGCACAAAAATAAAATATTCAAACAAATTAGTCACATTTTAAAATCGATGCCATCAAAACATGTTACAACATCCAAAAAACATTCAAATGCCAAAGTATACTCACTCTCGCCGTTGAGTCATATTTATATTAGAAGGTATAAACATCATTATTTACATGTATAATAAGACCTACTGCGACTTCATCGCCTTCTTGTATCCATCCAAGTTTATTTCATCAAACATGTACTTTTTGTCTACTCATGCAAGTAACTAAGAGTACAATTAGGGAAAAATTCAGATCAGGACGAACATACCGGTGTGTCATTCCACTACAACATTAAGTACGAGGATAAATAATTGCATACTTAAAATACTGGAGGTCCGAATCGACTGACGTTGTATAATCAGCAAAAGGAAATCATATGACGAGACTACACGCATAAAATAGTGGAGGTCCGAACCGACTGATGTTGAAGAATCGGCAAAAGGAAATCATATGATGAGACTACACGCATAAAATAGTGTACAAAATATCAAAATATCAGCGGGAGTTACCGTTTGATAGCTTGGATCAACGGGCACGAAAGGAGCGATCTCTCATATACACTGCTTTGGGTCAATACGGATACGTTTCAATAACTGAATACATCTGACATAATACGTATCTCGTCTCAACGTAAGAAAATATGTATTATTTTAGACATATTCAGGTGTTAAAATGTATCTGTGTTGATCAAAAGTAGTGTATATGGAAGATCGTTCTTTCCATACTCATTGATCCGAGTTATCAAACTGTAAACTCCCTCTGATATTTCTATTACTGGAGTCGAGACGTTACAGATTGGTATCAAAAAGCAGAGGCAGTGAACAATATAGTAGTTGGTCCCTTTGCTGTCCGTTAATGAATATATTCATAATAGTGTTGAAGTGACAAAAGATGATGGTGAGAAGAAGCAGACTGCCACGGTGATGGAACTTTGATTTCCACGAGTTCGGAGCAAGAACGAATGAAGTAGTAGTGTTTTTCTTACATTACTCATAAAATATAAACAAAATATGTTCGCTATGGGTCCCTCTACTTTCTTAACAGGTCAAGTATGGTACGTAAAAAAATATGGTATGCTAACTTGTTTATCACTTGGTCACTCCGATTGCTGAATAATGTTTATCGCAAAAATAAAACTACACATCTACTTATTTTATTGTTTGAGAAAATAAGCATATGTAGAATTATCCAATAAAAAAATATCGTCAAATGCTTCGTCATTTGTTTAGAAGTTGAATTTTGAATTAAAAGCTCATAACTTTTGTTCCGCTAATAAATTTTTACCCACAACCTTATACCAGTAGATGACAACCTTAAAAATTATATCACCTTTTTTTCATTATAAGCCTCGCCTTGTGGGGCATATAAGCCTTGAGTGTCGTTCGTGTTTTGCGTGTTATGTGCAATATTTGAGTGCATCATTTCATTTGCGACACGCCTTGGTGCAAAAGCACAATCGCCGCATTGCACCTGTTGTGCGCCATGGCAGCCTTTCATAGCATTACTATTTTGTTTTGGAAAACGGTAAATGTATACCACATTCTTTGTCCCATTACCATTTGTACATCCCTTGTAAAAGGAAATTGTATTCATCAGTCCCCTTTATTATTTTTATTTTCACTGTTAGCAGAGAAACTTTAAACATCACTCCTGATACATTAGAATTATTATATGACCCTTGATCAAGAATTTATATAAATGGATATAGATAAGTAGACGTTTATAGTTCACATATTTTACCATTTTATGGAGAATAATACGTATTATATTATAGCTTTCTGATAATTAAGAGAATATGGCAATGTAAAGAAAATACCAAAGAATTATGTCATTATATATTGGACTCATGAACTATGTTACACCAAACTTTTGTGATGCCAGCTCTTATTATGATGCTATTCCAAAATTTAGATATTGAACTTTTGTTGTATCACCAACTTTTATAAGATACAAGATCTTGTTATCAAACCGATAATTAACTAGATTTAACTTACTGCAAAGAAATGTAAAAATAATCATATACTAATTGAAGTTAATCCATTCTTATTGTTTTAACCTTGTAAATACAGTTTTATAAATGCAATTTTCATATGTAGAAAATTAGAATACAAAATCATCACCAAATCATAAACTCAATGATATTTCCAAAGATGTCGTTGTTTTAAAACATACCGTTAAGATTTAATTTTGAGGTTTTCATCTAACAATTATAAATTCATATCATACACGTATACGTGTGTGTGTCTCTCTATATATACACCAGCGTTAAGGCACAAAATTCGCGCGTGAATTGTTTTTCTACAAGCTATATATATTTAACATATTCAATAGAAAAAGATTTGCACAAATATTTTGCCATATTTTTACATCTAAATCATGTGTAGTTGGTTTGAATTTTTATTTTTAAGTTGTAACGCCTAATTTTTTGTTAATTTTAATTTTTACTTGTATTATTAATTAAATAAAGAACGAACTTGTAAAAGATATAATTTATTAGATCCTATTTTTAAGTGATATTAAGATTTAGTAATATCTATAGAGCGACGATCTGAATTTGTAAGAAAAGGTTATTTCTTAAATCATATTTTTAAGTAATATTAAAGAGGTATTTTTGATAGTTCACGCTAACACCAAAAAAATGTGACACCAAAGGTAATACAACTATTATCAAATATATAACTAAAGAAATGTATATACATATGGAAAAATCCATTTGGACATAAATGTAGATACAAAATGGGACACAACAGATCTTGACCATTAGATCTTCCTCTGAGTTTCACCTCTCGTATATGACAAAAGAATCCAATGATCAATAATTATTGTTTCTATTTTTGTGCTTTATTTTGTGTTTTAGTAGCCGCTCCCTATATATATCTATGTGTGTGTTGGGTATGTATAAGGTTTTAATTGCAATAAATATACACGTTGGTAGGTTCCCACCATAATGTAGTAATACCAGACTACTAGTTAATTCAAAGTACAGTGTTATACAAATAAGTTCGTTATGCTGATAGGGATTGGTATTCAAACCTTGCACCTGGCAATATTATTACAGCCACAGACGAGAAGCCCATTCACCACACGTATGTATAGTGATGAGGAATAAAGGTGCAAGCACTATGTGGATTAAACATTAAAAATTTAAAAAAAATGGGGTGAGAGAGGCTCGAACTCTCGACCTCAGGATTACTCAACATTTTAGCTATGAGACCTACGCGCTAGCCAACTGCGCCACCACCCCGTTGTTTTCTAAGTACACAAGGAGGCATATGAATTGCAAATGAAATAACTGATGTGGTTGCCAACTTTTACCGCATCATGGTATAAGTATATATTTGGATAATTTTATTTGACATATCACAATTAGTTATCCATGTTATTCAAATAGACAAGCAGGTTTTACAAATAAGTTAAAAATGTTGAGCCATGAATATTAAGTTTTTTTTATATAATTCCTTTTTATCCACAACAATCTAATATTATAAGTGTAATATTTTTATACAAAATTTGTGGCATACGTGTGTTTTTTTTTTCATAATTACATCATCATATGTTTAATGATAGTTCAAAAGAAAATGTGCGATGTAAAATAATAAAAAATAGATGGTTATAATTTGACTTTAAGGTTTACAGCTAATGGTTGTAAATCTGTACAAATCAAGAATCTTCGGTTAACAAATAAATTACTGCCAGAAAAATTAATCTAATGATGTAAATATAGTTTCCATAAAACATAATAATCTTCTATTATGAACACGAGTTAAAGATCCGTTTCATGTTACATTATGCATCAATGTTTTTGCCAAATACATGCAAATATGGTTTAATTTACAACTAAACGCATGGTTTTTGCCTAATATACACAAACACGTATAAATATGGTGAAAATAGAAAATATGGTTTGATTTAAACCAAAATGGTGATCTTAAATACAACGCTTTCAAAATTATGGTTGGACATTGGATTATGTTTAAGATTTTAATTCCCGTAAATATAACCATTGGTCGATTCCCACCATGAAGCAGTAATATCAGACTACTAGTTAACTCAAATTAAAGTGATATAAAGCAAACAACTTCATTACGATGATAGGTAATGGTATTCAAACCTTGCATTTGGCAATATTATTACAGCTGTAGAAGATGTGATTTCGCCACATTAGCATCTGAAGCTCATCCACCATCACTTCTCTGCATAAACATTTCCTTATAATTAGCTAGCAATTTGCAGACGCATGGCATGGACTTTTTAAAATGTAATCCAATGGCATTCACAATCATTTTGGACTATATTTATGAAAACATAGGTCGAATCCTTCTTTGTTTTATTCATTATCAAGGCAATATATATATGTACAAAGGTAGCACTCAAGATCCTAATGATACGGTTAGTTAGGAAAAGATAGAAATATCCTAACTTAGACTATATCAAAGATAGAAATATCCTGACTAAATATATATATATCAAATATATATTCTAATATTCTATCCTAATACCCCCCTCAAGTTGGAACATGTAAGTCAAGAATGCCCAACTTGCTAAGCAAATAGTCAAACTGTTGCTTGCCCAAAGCCTTTTTAAAAACATCTGCCGGTTGATCGATAATTGACACATGAGAGGGAGCAATCAATCCATCACGTATCGCATCTCGCACAAAATTGACAATCTACCTATATGTGCTTCGTACGTTCATGAAAGGCCGGATTCTGCGCAATATGTAACGTAGATTGACTATCACAGAAAAGAGGTATTGCCTTTGGATGATGTACACCCAAACTCAACAACAAACCCTTCAACCACTTCAATTCACAAGTTATTGCTGCCGTAGAGCGATATTCTGCTTCGGCGGACGATCGAGAAACTGTGTGCTACTTTTTAGTTTTCCAGGAAATCGGGGACTGACCCAAAAATACTAACCAACCTGTGAGACTACGCCGTGTAAGGGGACAAGCTGCCCAATCGGAGTCACACCAACCAGTCAAAGATAGCTCACTGTCCGAACGAAGTAGTATACCCTGTCCAGGGGTACCTTTCAAGTACCGTACTACCCGCAAAGCTCCTTCCCAATGCTCTTGTCGAGGCTCGTTCATGAATTGAGATAGAATGTGCATTGCATACGCCAAATCAGGACGAGTAACAGCCAAATAGATGAGACAACCTACCAAACGGCGATAAGGCTCAGGATCAGATAAAATTGCACCAGTAGCACATGCAAGCTGATGATTCTGCTCAATCGGGGAAGAAGCAGGCTTACTACCCAAAAGCCCTACATCAGTTACAATGTCCATAGTATATTTTCGTTGCGAAAGAAATAGCCCTGTAGAGCTACGTGCAACTTCAACACCGAGAAAAAATTTCAGAGCTCCGAGGTCTTTCATATGAAAACACGAACTGAGATAGTCTTTAAAAACCTTAATCGCAGCGGGATCATTACCCGAGATACTCAAGTCATCAACATATATCAACATGTTTAATTGCACGACCCCCTTAGTGTACGTGAAAAGAGAGTAATCAGAATATGATTGAAAAAAACTGTACCTTTTCAAGGCAGTGACTAATTTTGCAAACCAACATCTTGGTGCTTGTTTCAATCCGTACAAGGATTTTTTTCAGACGACAGACCATACCAGGAGAGTCAGAATTAAAACCCGAAGGGAGCTTCATATACACTTCTTCATCAAGGTCACCATGCAGAAACGCATTATGCACATCCATTTGATTCAACTCCTAGTTCTTCGAACCCGTAATAGCAAGAAATGCATGTACCGTAACTATTTTGCCACGGGGGCAAAAGTCTCATCATAGTCTATCCCTTCAACCTGATGGTTGCCAAAGACCACCAATCGTGCCTTCAATCTCTCAATGCTACTATCTGACTTAAACTTGTTTTGTACACCCACTTACAGCCCAAGGCTTTCTTACCCGGTGGAAGATACTCCATAACCCACGTACCATTATTTTCCAAGGCACGAATTTCCTCCTGCATAGCCTTACACCACCCTTCATATGTCATTGCTTCTTTGAAGGATGTTGGTTCCTTCCCTGCTGTAACAGCTGCAATAAAATTTTGGTGTTTCACAGGAAATTTGTCACAACTAACATAATGTGCTATAGGATACGGAGTACCTGAGGGAGGTGGAGATGTAGTCTTAGGTGACACGGGGGATGGACTTTGCGTGAACACCGTATGAGTAACAAAATCTCGTAGCTTGACATTAGGAAATTTTTCTCGAAGACCACGACCTAAGTTTTCATCTGTTTCTGTGGCGTCTGTCCTGCGATGAGAGGCCCTATGTACATCAGCCCACCTGCAGGAGGTGTCACTGATGGCTGCACAAGAGGTGCAGGTAGAGGTGGCGTAGAAGGGGCCTGCAGCAGCTCCTCATCGCCCTCATCATACTCAAAAATACCCGAACCAATCTCCACTTTATTTTGTTCAACCTCAGGCACAAAATTAGCATCCACTGGATCAAATATGGAAAAACATTTTCAAAGAATTTCACATCCCATGACACAAAAAATTCCTTAGTGTCCAAATCAAAGAGACTCCAACCCTTCTTGCCAAATGGGTATCCTACAAAAATACACTTTCTACTCCGACTAGCAAAATTTTCCCCTTTTGCACGTTGATTGTGAGCAAAGCACAAAGAGCCAAACACACGCAACTCCTTAAAAGACGGAGGATGCCCAAACAAGACCTCCTAAGGCGTACGTTTATTTAAAACACTAGACAGTGTTTTATTAATAACATGCGCAGCAGCTGATACACATTCACCCCAAAAATCAATCGGCAAACCTCCCTGAAATCCCAGTGCATGAGCAACATTTAGAATATGTTTATGTTTCCGTTCAACCCTCCCGTTTTGTTGGGGAATGCCAACACACGATTTTTGAAACAATATTCCAGTTGCTAAAAAATAATCTTGCAGGCAATTGAATTTAGTTCCATTATCACTACGAACAGTTTTTAATTTCTGTGAAAATTGACGGTCAATCGTAGCAATAAAGGACATAAACATCCGAAAAACTTCCTTTTTGTCAATCAATAAATAAACCCAAACGGCACGAGAAAAATCATCCACTAAAGTCAAAAAATAACAAGCTCTACAAGAAGTGGTTTGGTCATAAGGACCCCACAAATCACAATGAACTAACTCGAAAATTCGAGTTGATTTATTATCACTTAAAGGAAAACTACTCCTAGGATGCCTAGCACGATGACACACTTCACAGTCTTTATTTAAACTACATCTTGTATTACTAAAAAAAGGAAGCCACTTTACTACTTTCTCGGAAGGATGACCCAATCTACTATGCCAGAGCTCCAAAGAAGTCGAACTATCCACCGAAACTGCGGAAACCGCTTGCACTTTTGTATCCTCACACAAGAAGTAAAGTCCATCCCATCGGTCACCCGTACCAATCACCTCCCTCGTTTGTTGGTCCTGTATAGCACATATAGATGAGTTAGTTATGACACAATAATTTAAATTGTCACTTAATTGTGAAACCGAAATTAAACTACAATTCAATTTTGGAACATAAAAAAACATTTGTGAGGGTGATTTTGTTCGTCAGTTTAACAACACCCTCCTTTATTGCTACAACATTTTGTCCGTCCGGGAGACCAACAGGAAATGGTGTCACTTCCTTAATGTTGGTTAAAAATGATAAATTTCCTATAATGTGATTGGAGCATCCCGTATCAATAATCCACTCACTATTCAACCGATTCGAAGAAGGGGGAGGAGTACCAAATGCCGCCACAAGGGATTGCCATTGCTCGGCAGAAAAACCTGTAGGCTGTTGTTGGGTCGCACCATTTGTTGGTGACATTTGAGGAGATGAGGGTGTTGCATTAGCCTTGACGACACCCCTACCTCGACCAGAAGGGGAAGACACCGACTTCCCTTTTGCTGCACCCTTCGAATCCACACTAGAGGACCCGTACTTTTCCACATACCAATCCGGAACTCCATTAAGAGAGAAACATGATGGCTATCGTGCCCCATTTTATGGCAGTGAGTGCAAATTAGAGCTGCCTTTTCTACTCGACTCAGCCACGGCCTTGTTCTATTCTCCATACGGACAGCAAATCCCGCAACCTCTGGCTTCTCATCCCTCACCCGAGAGATTCCTCGGACCCGTTCCTCTTAGGAAATCTGCTGGTAAGCTTTGTTTAAAGAAGGCAATGGGTCTTGTGATAATATGGTAGAGCGTAAAGCACCATAATATTCTGAGTACAGCCCTAACAAAAATTATTGCAAACGATCGTTCTCACGCCTTGTTTCATGCTGCTTTCCAACACCACAAGTGCAGTTCCCGCACTTACAGCTTATAAGAGGCTCACATTTGGCAAGATCATCCCACAAAACCTTTAATATGCCGAAGTAAATTGCAATGGACATGGTCTTCATTTGTTCACATCTGTTGATTTCTGCCTTCAACTGTTGAATACGTGGTCCATTCACCACACAAAATCTCTCATTTAAATCATCCTACAGGCGCTTGGCATTGTCATAATTCGAAAGTAAAGTTTTTACCTCCGGATCGATCGTATTCATGAGCCATGAAACAAGCATGCAATGTATCGTGACCCAATCTTCTTTAGTAGCTGGCGGCACAACATCAGTAATGGTTCCATTGAGAAACCCAAATTTACGGCGAGACGAGAGAGCTACATAAATCGCATGAGCCCAATCATTAAAATTATCAAGCTTTAGACGCACATGTGTGATGAATTCCTCGGGCTTATCCTGTGCGCCTAGGTAGAAAGGGGAGTTTGATTCAATTTTTGTTGGTGTATTGCCACCGCCAGTCATGTTTTAGGGTTAATAACCTGGCTTTGATACCATGAAAAGATAGGCCGAATCCTTCTTTGTTTTATTCATTATCAAGGCAATACACACACACAGACAAATGTAGCACTCATGATACTAATGATGCGGTTAGTTAGGAAAAGATAGAAATATCCTAACTTAGACTATATCAAAGATAGAAATATCCTGACTAAATATATATATATATATATATATATATATATATATATATATCAAATATATATTCTAATATTCCATCCTAATAATTTACAATGAAAAAGTTCTAGTTTTCAGTTCTCCTTTTTGAGGGATAACTAGAACTTCAGTTACAATTGTACTCTAAAACTTGAATAATGAATGAGGTGATACGATCTTCATCAATATATAGGTCGAACATTTTCCATTGAATTACCTTGTAGAAGTCTACAGCTATGAAGTTGGGGCCCATTCAGCAGATGCATGATGGCAAGTATTCACCATGTCCTCAGGAAGGGCAGAATTGTCTTTACGAGCAGTAACTAGATCAGGTCGTTGTGGTGTTCATCGAAGCCGATTGCGCGTGATCGGGACACAAACCATCTATCACTCCCCATTCCCATCTGCAAACTTTGATTACAAATATCATGTATTAAGAAAATAATACAAATCAATTTAGTATTATTACCTCCACACCATCCCACATAAAATGACATTTCGGGTTATTTTGCCCTAAAATATGTGATGTTTAGTGACTGATATTAATCTCAAACTATGTCAAAAGTAAATAAAATGGGCGGTTGTTGTTTTCATAAAAATTGGGTCGCTTAAATATTATGCCCAAACTCAGAAAAGTTTTCCTTTATAGGACATGGTATAATGTTATATACTCATACCAGTGCAAATGAGTGAACATGCACATTTCTTAGTGTCATATACTCAAATATATTGTTTTCTTTATTGCACTGAAATGTAAAACTAAAACCCATACTGATTGACTAGCAAGTGACAACATTGTTTGATCTAGGAAACCGTAGTTGTTCTGAGATGTAACCATATTTGTAAATACGTAAATTTATGATGCTTTGAGCTACTTAAAGCATTAGTTTCATACCGAACACAAGTCATGTGAATTTAGACATAAAAACCTGTTTAAAGTTTTAAATAATTCCTAAAATTCGATCAAGGAATCAGAACAATTTATCGTGCATGGATTCTTTTCTTACAAGCCAATCCCACATAAATGGATTTGTATCAAATATTAATAATACACTCATTGTACTATCTGAATTTGAAATTCGATGTTTTTGCAATTTACACAAACCAGGAACTATTCGATTTGTAGTATGATAATGTAGCACTTGTTCCATACTTGCATGTGCAGCACAATGTGAGAACATTAGAGAGGTGTTGATACACTCATACTGGATTATGATATCTAGAACTCTTCATGAATGATTGAGCTAAATTAAAATCAAGTCGTATCATTCATGATAAATTATCTAACTTATTGATAGCTCTTTGTATTTTTCATGCATTGTAAAATATAAGCATACTCAAGCGGTCTTCATTATAACAACAATTAGTCAAAATATGCAATTTACTAAGTTCATGAATACAATGTGTGCTTGTGTGATTTGCGACGTATTTTGTTTTCTTTCCTACTTCAATTCCATGTAGAAATAAAGAATGTTAACACCACTACATATTATTATACTTTGACATATCAGTCAAACTATAGTTAGTGAACAGTACTGTTAGTACCACCCCAATCCATTGTATAGAATCTAGATGTGTACAACAGTGCTATTAGTAACTCGTATGTTTTGATTTGTGTGTATGCATCACATAAAAAAATGACTAAATGTACTTGGTAGTTGGCACCTTCCTATTGGGATAGAGATATAGTCTGTATACATGGGGTCCACTGAATTAATCCTTGTCCGAGCATAAAATACCATGTTTATCCTGTTAATTATAGGAAAATAGCTATAAAGCAAACTATGTAATACACGTAGGTGTTGCTAAAGATCATTCACTAGATCTTTGTGTGTTTTTGTGTGTATGTATATATGTATTTGTGTGTGTCGCATAAAGAAATAACTAAATGTACTGGGTAGTCGGTATCTTCCTACCGGCATAGAGATATAGTCAGTATATGTGAGGTCCAAAGACTTGATCCCTGTCTAGGCATAAAATACCATGTTTTTCTTGTTAATTCTAGGAAAATAGTTACAAAACAAACAATTAGGTATTGCTAAAGTTCACGCGTGCGAACGCTCCATGGGTGTGTGTTTATGTATGTATGTATATGGAGATTTCCATTGAACGCGTATTGATGACATAAGATATCTTAACCATTAGATATTCTTCTGATTTTCAATTCACAGAGAGACAAAAAATTCAATGGCCAATGCTTATTGTGTCAAATTTTGCATAAGCGTGCAGGACCAACAGTGTGTCGTATGTATGAAGCCAATATTAATTTCTTTAACTATAAGCGAATCTCACAAAATGTGAAACCAAACCTTGACTACTTGATAAACTAACAACAATTTTTCTTTTCATTTTTCCGAGCGGGTAAATAATTTTTTAGTGCAACATTGCCATATACAAAACATTGTCTTGTTTGTGTACGCCCATATGCTAGTACCAATAATGACTCCATGATAATAGTCAGCAGTATTCATCAGTGCCAACCTTATTCGTACAGATTTGGGCACGATCTTAAACTAAATGATGGGAGCTCCAAACAAGCTAATATATTCGTTACTCATTACACCAGTAAACTGCAACTGTCTTTTGCCATTCCCCCGAAATAAACATGTGATGGATCTTTATGGCTTATCTTGAATAGGTCAATAAGATGATAGCGTAACCTTCTTTTTTTCCTTTTTGAATTGGTACTTCATATACAACAAATCACTGTGACAACATATCATATGTCAATAAACATTCGAATCACGCTACGTAAGTTTCGAACTTGTGATCTCTCGCACCAAAGCCAAATCTCTCTTTATTATTAATAAGTATTTTTTTCAGTAATATTTGTATTTGTCTTCTACAGGTTTAAGCCCCAACAAATGTGAAAATTCTGAACTACATAAGCACTCCAATACTCCTATAACTGTTATGGAAAAACAGTATTCAATATTGTAATCTAAATTTTCTTTTATTTCCCTTCCTTGTTCCGACATCTATTAATTGTCAACAAACCTTTTTAGCTAATTTTATCCCTTCTGTCAATTACTTCATATATTACCTTACTTCTTTCCTTTAATTTCCGTTATCATAATAGTTACATCATGTGCATTATTTCTAATCTCTAGAAAATCAGAGACTAGGAACAATAAGAAAGACGTGATAATTATGAAAAATGGAATAATATGGATGAATTAAAAAAACAACAGTATAAGGTAGGTGATAAAAGATAGAATTTACACAAGGAAAAGACTAGCTAAAACGGTAGTTGACAATTAAACAAACAGTAGAAATGAAGAGAACTAAAAAAGAAACAGAGTTTACAATTTTGATTATCTATTGTCTGTACAGGAGTACTGGAGTGTTCATATATTTTAATGCCTTTGCACAACATAGGAGCTTAAAGCAGTATAAACCAAATACACATATTACAGTGAAGAAACAACATGTTACTGACGGAATTCCAATCACTGAATTTTCTAGTCTAATTTGATTGTTATCATTCTAACTTGGAAGCACTCAGCATGCTGACAAGTGACAACATGCATCACTACTACCTTTGCATCGGTTGTTTACCACCCTTTTGCATCAGTTCAACAACCGATGCATATGCAACCGATGCAACAGGCTTAAAACTTTTGCATCAGTTCTGAAACCGATGCAAAAATGTCCTTTTTGCATCGGTTGTTACTAACAACTGATGCAAAATATCATGGTTGGTTGCTTGAAGACAGCCCCCATGTTGCATCGGTTGTAATGAAAACCGATGCAACAAAGTAACTTGTTGCATCGGTTTTTTATAACAACCGGTGCAAACTAATCCCTCTATTGCATCAGTTTTTTATAACAACCGATGCAAACTAATCCCTCTATTGCATCAGCTATTTATACCTGATGCACAAAAGTTATTCTCAGAAACCATTATTACAATGTATATATATATATTATTGATTATAACAAACAATTATTGCATGCAATATTACAATCATTCAAAATTAAATTTAATGGAAAATACAAACTGAATAAGATAATTCCAAAATAAACATATATCAATTAAAGTGTTAATAATCTATACAAAATAATGATTCATACATTCATTTTCATTTCATTGTTGCATATTGCTCTCTGTTTTTTTATTGTCTTCATTTCATTGTTGCATATTGCTCTTTTTTTTTTTTCACTGGTCATAATCAACCACTGCACATTCATCCCACTGCACATCAAATTACAACACCCATCCTGTACCTCATTCCCAATACTTCCAAAACAAACCCTACACTTCATTGTACTGCTTCTTCACATCACAGTACAAGTTCACCACAAAATCACATTCTCCTACCCACGATCTTCTCCATCAACTACTCCAACCACAGTGGCCTGCTAAAACCACCGATCTCTGCTAGAACCACTGACCGGCCATCAGAGAAACACAGCAGCTAAAACATCATCACACAAAACTCCATACATTTCATTCCATCACCCAGCAGCAGTACATACACTGCCATAGCCACCACCACCATACAATACAACTGCTGCCATGCCCACACTCAATCAACCAGAACTACTTGCCTCAACCATTCACTACATCAACCCTCTCATCCTCTACAAGTTGCTGTAACATTACAATTCAACACCCCATTTCATCATCACAAACCATCACTGCAGTTGTTTTACCACTCCTCAACATTTCTACAACTTCCCTGACTTCTCATCCTTACTAACAACTTCTATCCCCTAAAACATCCCTGTCATCTGCTTCTTCCTTCACTCATCAGCAACTCTTCTCTGCCCTGACCCTGACATCAAACACTCATCACTGCAAACCAAACAACTCTAACCCCTTACTACTTCTAACTCAATATTTCCACTGTTCCAACCATTCACCATCTTCATTATTACTTGCCTGCACCCCAGACATTGCACACAAACTGTTCATCTTTAACCTTCCCAATCACCACTTCGACAGCCACTTACTTGCCATATACAACTTACCCACCAGTACAATTTCATACTATACCATACTTCCCTGCCCTGAAGTAAAATTAAAGATACCGCAGTTAAAGTTTCATAGGGCAAGTTGTTCCATAACATAAGATGCTATGTGAGTTTGTATAAAAGGACAACTAGCCTCAATTAATGTCTTAAGTAATTAACAAACAGAAGGTCCATATGGATGTTAAACTAATAAAGAGAAAGGTACCTTTCCTTCTGATATTTTAACGAATGATCTCCTCGTTGGCTAGCTTTGGATTATTTTATCAGAAGCTCATAATGAGAGGATCGCCGTGAAGGTCGATCTGTAGCTATGAATAACTTTTCCTCGACCACATAACACCTGTCACACACACTCATAATTAATTACTATGGTAGTTCAGTTGGTCGTTGATGATTCCATGTTAATGTAGGAAAAGTTACAGACTTGATCCATTTGATTATATATTAGTATAATATGTGTATATTATAACTAGGCATGACGCAAAAATCTTATGAGTGAATTAGTTTTAAACTTAATGAAAATTGATACCAACTTACTCATAAACTAAACCACAGACTAACAGCTAAATTAGATCATATCTTGTTTTGACAACCAAACTATGCAGCAAAAACTTGATTCAGACTCATTTCAGGTTAGATAAAAGCACATAGGAAAGATGAAAAAGAGAAGAAATCATAGCAAAACATGAAGTAAAAAGGAAAGGAAATTACCATATCTCTGTATCAGATTCGGTAATGCTTCATGCCAGCATGGTTGTAGTGAATGCTATGTGCAGCCCAAACGCTAGTTTCAAACGGTTTAGTTACTGTTTAGGTACTAGTTAAGGCTTGATGCCTCGTTTATGCATCCAAATGCTAGTTTCAAACGGTTTTGCCACTTTTGTTGCTTCCAAGCCAATTATAACCCCTTAATGTTCATTTTGGATGAGCTAATACTATAAAAACAAATACTTAAATTTTATCCAAATACATGATTTTATCAAAAAAATCTAGCTCCAATCAACCTCCAGCTAATCCCCACCTAAACAATAATCCGTGGTCCATGCTTGCCATTTATTAGCGTTCGTCATGTCATTTATACAAACTTGATCTAGGGATGTGTTGGGGATTAGTATATACTCTTTTCATAATTTACAAGTTTAGGTTTGATTCATTGAGACTGTTTAGGAAAAAAAAAGTAAAAATCTTACAGATTCATGTGTGTGTGAGCGCAGTATCATCTGTTTAATTATTATTTTTCATATGCTCATTGTTACCATGTCAAAGTAACATTATGCGTTAAACTGTTGGAGTTGTCATCTGCTAGCAGTAAATAATTTCATTGAATAGTTTAATTAATGAATGTATATGGAGTTTATTTTTTTATTTTTGTTTATTTTTTTACAATACATTTTGTCAATGTAAAAGGCTAAATTGATCTTACAATCGGTTAACTACCATCTGGAGCCTCTTCATTCAAACTGTCAAAATGTTTCAAGTATTATATATTGAAGCCCAATCAAAGGTTCAGGTTACCTCCTGTTCTTGACAATAACCTGGGTCGAGTTTATTTGGAAGGTCAAAAGATTTGATATACGCTATAGGATTAGTAGTTCCTTCTACCAATTAATGTCTATAACTTTTGGTTTGAGAACCACATTCATATGCGAAGAAACCTACATAGTTCAAGAAACCAAAATGATCCAAAATCAACACAAAATAGTTCAGATTGAGAAATTAATCAGCTATGCTCCATACATACAGGCCCAAATGTAACATTATGATGTTGAACATACAAGTAGCATAGTCAATCATTCCATGAACAGTTGAGCTCGTGTGTAAAATGAAAGTCTCAAATGGATCATATTCTACGCAATAATTTTAAACATGGTTTACAGGCTGTTGGTAACAAGAACAAGCCAAGGGACCATTCAATGAGAAAAAATCAAGGATCTTTCATATTTAAGATCAAAAATAGTTAGCTAGTCGTTCATAAACTACTAGTATGTAACAGGTTTATTAAGTCCCACTATATGAATTGTCTAATAATGTCATTCGTATGTTCACAAGAATGCTATTATCAAACTATATAACATAATTATTATCTATGACAAATTGTTGAATAAAATCAGAAAGAACGTACTTGCATGAAATCTTCAAATCCTTGATATTCTTCAGTGTTGTGCTTGTCTTTTTCATTTTCCTGGAGCGCACACAAAACAGAATTAGGCATGTAATGCATGGAAAGACAAAAGAGGATAAGCGGGCATGTAATGCAGTAGGCAATGCAGCATGTAGAGCAAGGTGGACAGGCAAGTTTGGTCTATAAATGAGTAAGTGAATTGTCGTAATTTAATATGGTGCGTATACTGCCATGAATTAAGATATTTGATAAGATATGTGCATAATTCAATCAAATAATATAATAAAACTTAGAGCTGTGCTACTGTGAATTGATTCTAATGCTGCTTTCCATTCAGGGCCTCTACTAGATGGTATATACCAAGCCTGACCATCTGAAAACTTTTTAACTAAATTTTTTTAGCAATTTTTCAGTATGAATTTAGTATCAAAAAGCGATTGCATTGCCTAAGTCATGACATCAAGTATCAAAACTATATGCTTGAATTTGTTCACCTTTACTGTTTATAATTTGGTTCACTTAATGAGGATCTAGAGCCAATACAACCACTAAAAATTAATTAGAACCTAAGAATCGCATCTTAACGAAAGATGTTGGTATGCTGGTGTGGTGTATATGCTATAGAAAACTCTGGGAAGTTAGTTTCTTTGATATTACATGGTTTTCATATTCAATATAATTGAGACTGTACTATCACAATCACAACTCCAAAACTCTGCTTAATCATACCCATAATATAGAACTGAATCATACCAAAACTCTAAAGTCGAAGATCAATCCCATAAATATACCCACGGGGATTCCAATTAAGTAATATGTTCCAATGTTTACATATGCGACCATTGCTTGCCATCCTGAACCAACAGCCACACCTGAAAAACAGTAAATATTGTACTTTATAATCAGCATATGTTATGCACGCATTTATGTGACAGTTGATAAGAACAATGGTTATGGACTTGCAGCAATACATGGATATGTACGTGGTTATTTCACTTCCGATAACTGTAGTATATAGTATATACAAGTAAAGGAAATTTAGTTGCATTGAAGAAGTACTTACCAGAAAGAACAGGTTGAACACTGTTTAATAGAATTGTTAATGCCAACAAAACTGAAATATTGTCTACAGCATCAAGCACCTTTGAGCTCATTGTGAAAATAAGAGCAACTTTATCACGAAGAGCAATCACCAATATGCAGAAGAATACACCGATTACGGTAGAGTTTAGAACAGAGACAATGGTAGCAAATCTTGCATTTTTTTCCATTTCCAGCACCGAGTTCATTTGCAACACGCACTCTGCTCAGGGGAAATAAAGTTACTAATCATTAGGGTGATGATGATGCATTTTAACTAGCCAACAAAAACTATTTTTTTGTTTCGGTTTATAATAGTTGTCTAGAATCTGTAATTTTAAATGGACAAGGAAAAATGGCGTGTGTAAATATATTTCTTTGAATACATGCAGTTATAAAATTTGTCCTATTTACTTGTGAAGTGACAAATATTAATAAGAACTTACCCAGTGCCAGCAATGAATGTCAAGGGAATCATCATTTCCCATCGATTTATGGTCATGCTGTATAAACATAGTTGAATAGAAGAAATGGTTATAAAAACTACTTACAAACCTTTCGGATCCATAGTTAAGAAAATCAGCAAAAGAGAAATACCAAATAGATAGCGCATCAACAGTGATTTTGGCATTCTTTAGATTCCCGGTCAATAAGAGCAATATTTTGTAGTACCAGTTCTCAAAACTATGAATTCACGAACAATATGAAATTAATTGCTAATATACTTGCGCACACCAAGTCTTAGAAACATCATATTGGTCTTAAGTAAAATATATTTTGGCTGTGCCTTAGCTACAAAACCAACATACCACAAACCTTTAGTACAAATAATCTACAGACGTTATTTTTTTTTCTGACCAACAAACAGAGGAATTTTTTTTATAGAGCTACAAGCTCTGGCACAATGATCAAAACTTGTATTTAGCTGGGAGTACAGACTGAGTTGAAGTTTTATTCTGTATTGGATGCTCCAATTAATTTAAAGATGCTTCAAGATTCTCGTAGTATAACCAGATGTATGTATTACGATATACAAGTTTCCATTGCATATCAAGATTTCCATTGCATCCAATACCATAGCATCCATTGCATATCAAGATTTCCCTTGCACCATTGCATATCAAGATTTTCATTACATCCATTGCATATCAAGATTTTTATTTGTAAAATAAGCCAATAACATAGCATCCATTGCATACCAAGATTTCCCTTGCACATGCTCTCTTTGTATATTCAATCATCTTCAAGAAGCATTATACTTCAGATTCTAGTTTTAGTTTATTTTTGAAACAAATTTCGAAATGTGGCCAAAAATTCTATTGCTATTGAGTAAAAGGAGAGAAGGAGAAAGCTAATTGAGGATCTATCATGGTGTCAAAAGTAAAGATGAATTATCTATGGAGCAAAGTTACATAGAAGTAGCTTCTTATTTGGGAGTTGAAAAATATTATGAATGTATGTTAATAATGACCAGGCTTTAAATAATATGTTAGTTCATTTTTAACTGTGATGAGGGCACGAGTACAAACAATTCTATTACTATTATTATTATTATATATATATTATTATTGATAATATATATATATATATATATATGTTTCGGTTTCTAAGTTAATTAATGTGAAGATTAGCTGGCCAATCTGGTATCTTCATAGTACTCGTTCAAAAATGACGTAATATAACTATTATAGTAAGTAAAAAATCCAATCTCAAAAGCGTCGTGTTTAGTTACTGATTAGCTTAGCAGTCATAGTAAACAAAAAATATACACCTTATGTGGATAATTTATAAACATGGATGAGGTGAATAAACATAACATGCATAAATAAGCACCAGTGTATTAACAAAAGTTATTTGTAGCCTTTTGATATATCAAACATCTTTTTGTCTGAATATAGGATGGTGTGTGTATCTAGTTCATTTCAACTAGTGGAATAATAGATAGTGGAAAGCACAATGTTTCACTAGATATGTAACATACACATCTCATTATTGAAAAAATTGGATTGTTAGTTATTTTACATATGATACTCAACATGGAAGTATTGACTAATACTACGGAGAACAATCATTTTTGTTTGCAAATCATGTAATTATAAGGTCAATTTAAGTATATGAAAAGGTTAGTTTGAAGCGCACCTCATATAGCAAATAGAGTACATAGAATGATATAAAGCATAGACACGAAAAATGCACCTAAAGCCTGCAGTAATTTTGCAACAGCTACTTAGCAATGTATATTTCACAATCCGAATTAAAAAGACACTTGAGGTGGCAGTTCAATTGAATGAAAGAATGATATAAATGTGACAGCAGCGCCGTTTGATTATTCCAAAAAGAACCTTGTTTAAATTTGTCAGACGAGGGAGACATCTTTTTTCAGTGAGCAAGTTTTATAACAAAAATCAAACATCTCGATTCTAATGAAATTCACGCATGCATATATAAAAAAACAAATAAACAATGACCATAAATGTTTTACTTATAATAGCAGGTACTATTCAGGATTGCAAAAAATAAAAGGTATTACGAAAACATAATAGTTTGGTAGAGGACATTATTACCTGTTAGAGCCTCTACCAATGTTAGAAATTGTGGAATAATCCATAAAAGATGAGACTTGATTCAGAGACAATCCTTTTGTTGAGGTGTAGTTTACCGGTACAAGTATTAACAGTCCAATTGCAGAGCTTACGGAAAAGAATTTGATGCTGCATCATATAAATAAACTCACATTAAGAGAACATATATTCAAATAAGTAGCATAAAATAAAAATAGATAATATAGCCACTCAGAAGCTAATGGTGTATCCAAGCAAATAAAAATCATTTGTCGGCATGAAGAAAAGTGGGCATGATCAGTCCAGGTAAATAACCCTATATAGTTGCTTATGAAATGTTTTAAAAGGTTAATTTCATCTTGTACAAAGTATTGATATATGCAACAGTTACAATCAATTGAACAATTGATGTTATATCTGAGTAATTATGAAATCGTTTAGGTAAAAAAAATTATTTTGAGGCAAAAGGGTGGGAAAAAATTCCCAACCTTAAATATCATTATCACTAGAAACACATTTATAAACAGAAAACAGCAGCTACAACCCAGCATCACCAGAACAGCAAGATACAACAGACTCGGATGATAACATAAAAGAAAAAAAATGACCTGACTGAAGCAAGATACAACGTACTCGGATGATAACATCACCAGAAGGGGACTGAGGCGTAATGTAATTCGTCATCACTTCCAGCAAACCCTAAAACGCAGCCTCAACCCTTCGTTTTTCCTGCACTCCATCTCGAATCCTACACTCCATCTCCTTCAGCCGACCGTAACTCCATCCCCTCCAAACACAATTCGAATCGTTTAAATGAGAATTTGCAATTGACTTCAATTTCGAACGAGAATTTGCAATTGATTTGGATTTGAGAATTTTGTTTGTGAATTAGAGAGTTCAGAGTATTTGCGTACGGGGGAAGTGGAGGGATAAATGAAAGCTGAGCGGTAAATAAAAAGTTTAAGTAGAGGGAAAAATTAAAAGTTGGAGTAGCAAACTGATTGAAAATGAATGCAAACTAATGTAGTTGCATCGGTTGAACTTAAAACCGATGCGACTAAAACAATTTGCACGTATCAATTGCATTGGTTGTTGGTGACAACTGATGCAAATTTGATTTTTTTATTACCTATAGCTTTTCACGTACCAATTGCATCGGTTATTAAGATGGAACTGATGCAAAAAGTTCTATTTGCATCAGTTTTTACTTCAACTGATGCAAATGAGGCGAAGCAATATGCACTTTTTGTACTAGTGCATGTAGCCAACCTGCCATGTTCACATAGGAAAGAATGTACCATGACAATTCTAATTGTTGTTTAGCCATCAAATGAGCTCTTATCAAATATAAACGTACGAAGTTCATGTATAACTAGATATTGGAAGAAGCGCCGCACAATGGGAAGCTATCACAGTAATAAACAAGAGATTCAACAGATTACGTTTCCAAAACTAATCGTTACAGAATTTAGTTGAAAACCATAAACTGAGAAAGAATTAAAACCTTACGCATTTTGATTTCTGAAGTTTAGATATGCTAATTTGATGTGTGAACTAAATCGAATAGATTACTCGAAATTTTTGTACGATCTTTATTTATTAATTAATGTAAACACACATGTGTGTGGGGTAATGAGTCATGTGAAGCCAACATTAATTTCTCCAACGGGAGTAATTTGATTAAAAAAATAGGGTAAATTGGCTTTTTTTTTCATTTCCTATGCTACAGCAGTGCCGATTTGACCGTGGGAAATAAAAAAAGCTACGGTATTTTCCATTTTTATTCAAACGTGGATTTGTAAACGACAATCAAAAAATAGTTTATGGTATGAACGGTTTTCTGAAAATCGTTTATACCATAAAAGATTTTAGATTGTCGTTTAAAATAACAAATATTCACATGTAATCAAACCTTATGTGTTGTAAACCGTTTTTGTTTTCAGAAAACCATTTATATATTTCTATTTTTAATTCTTAAAAAAAATGAGCATTTCCTCCTACTCATCGGAAGTGAGGAATCTATATTTTTATTTCATTCCCCCACCTTAAAAACGACTCCCCTCCCAAAGATTGTGGAACCAATTCTTCACTACTTGGCAAACTAACAACATTGTTTTCTTCTCATTTTTCCAAGCGTATAAATAAAAAATTTAGTGCAATATTGAAAGAAGATCTCTGAAACCCACATACAAAAAATATACACATTGCGCCGTTTGTGTGCCCCTGTATGCTAGTACTAATAATGCCTCTATGATGACAATCAGATGCTTTCAGCGGTACCAATGTTATTTGTCCCGATTTGGGCACGATGTTAAACTAACCATCGGGAGCTCCAAACAAGCTAACATATTCATTACTCATTACACCAATAAATTGTGACAATCTTTTGCCATTCCCCTGAAATAAACATGTGATGGATCTATAGCTTATCTCTAGTAAGTCAATTAGATGATGGTGTAACCGTGTAACTTCTATCTTTATTATTAACAAGTTTTTTTTTCTAGTAATTATCTGTCTTCAACTAGTTTAAGCCTAATAAGTGTGGAGATTCTAAACTACATAAGCGCTCCAATACTCTTATATCTATTTCGGAAAAACAGTATTTGAAATTGTAATCTAAATTTTCTTTTATTTCCCTTCCTTGTTCCGATGCTTATTAATCGTCAACAAACCTTTTTAGCTGTTTTTTTTCCTTCTGTCAATTACTTTCGTATATTTCCTTCTTATACTTTTTTCCTTTAATTTCAGTTTTCATAATTCTTACATCGTTTGTATTATTTCTAATCTCTAGAAAATGAGAGACTAGGAGAAATAAGAAAGATGTGATAATTATGAAAAATGGAATAATATGGATGAATTGAAAAACAACGGTATAAGGTAGGTGATAAAAGATAGAATTTACACAGGGAAACGACTAGACGGTAGTTGACAATCAAACAAATAGTAGAAATGAAGGGAACTAAAAAGGAAACAGAGATTACAATTTTGATTATTTATTTTCTATGCAAGAGTACTGGAGTGTTTCATAACTGCCTTTGCACAATATAGGAGCTTAAAGCAATATAAGCAAAATACCAATATTACAGTGAAAAAACAACATGTTATGATAGAATTCCAATCGCTGAATTTCCAGTTTAATTCGATAGTTATCATCCTAACTTGGAATCTATCAACATGCTGACTAGTAACAACATGTTGTAGCTAACTTGCCATGTGCATGTAGGCATAAATGTACCATGACAATTCCAATTGCTGTGTAGCCATCAGATGATATCTTATCAACTATAAAAGTACAACTGTAACAACCCGGAATTTTGACGATATATTTTAATAAATATTAAATCTAAATTAAATCAAATATAAGCTTGTCAATGTTTAAATTGATGAGATATTAAATATTTAACAGTTATATATGTTAGTAAAAGGAAATTTTGATTTGATAGAATATGTCAAAACCATTTAAAACAAAATCGGTTTTATTCAATAGAATCAAATCAAAGTCTTTATATTTTTGATATTTGATAAAATACAAATGAATATAATTTTAATTTTTAAAATGATAAGTTTTAAAATAAACAAACATGAAATTATTTAACATAAATATGGAAGTACAAAATTAGTACAAAACACAATCATATATTATAAGATGTAATCAAAGTAATATAAATATTCAAAATACAAATTATAATTTGACATATATAAATACAAGTATTTTTAGTCAAACAATGATCTTCAAAATTCACATTATACAACACAACATCCTTAAATCAAATGTTAAAAACATCATTTGAACAAGTATACAATTTCATATAAAATATAACTAACAAAATAAATAAACAAAAATGTTAACAATAAAATCATAACAGAAAAGTTTGAAAAACATATAACCTGTATATGTAAGATACTTAACAAATGAAAACATTCAGGCATAAGAAAAACAAAGTCCACTTCAATATAAAACAAGTTTTCAACTCAAAGATAATAAAATTAAATTCTGTATCCTGTAAAACTTGCTAGCCGAAATAATGATAATATTTTGTACAACACAAAGTAAATAACATAAATATCTTTGTACAAAATCTCAACTGTCAGTAACAATTTATTACTTGCTATCATAATTAATAACATAAGCATTAATTAGCCTAACTTCTTGTTCAACTAAGTACACAGCCGAAATTCTCCTATATCATTACTTTCTGCAGAATTTTACTAGCCAATAAAAAAGGAAAATGACATGCAGATGGAACTGGCCGGATACAACCTATTGTTAAGTAACTTTAACTTATATTTATGCACCTATATATATTTACCTATAACTTTCAGTTTATCCATTAACACTGAACACAACTTAAACTAAAAAGAAGAAAAGAAAAAAAAACTGTAAACAAACAAAGAAAAAAAAGAGGAAACAAAGAAGGGTTTCAGGAAAGCTTCTTTTGCAAGTTTTTTTTTCAACATCTTCTGTTCACAGTTTTTGATTGGTGAGTAAACGAACTAATTTCAACTTTAGTTTATATGTTTGTTTGTAGTTTGAACATACTGATTTGTATATGTCTGTTTGCATTGGAAGTTTACATAATTGTTGTTGATTAGTACTTCAAGTTTTGGTATCAGTACTTCAAGTTTAAACAGAACTTATTCATATAACTATTTAAATTCTGTATTGTGTAAATTCAAGTTTGTTTATATGAAAACAAAGCCTGTAAAACATGTGTGAAGTTTAACAGTATGATATTAACTCTGTATTCAAACTACAGGTTAAAAAGAAAATCAAAGTTTAAAATTCAAGTGTTTAAATTTGTAAATTCAATCGTATAATTAGTTTTCAAAAACATAATTATGATTTTTAACATAAAATTTTTGATTTAAAGGCAAAGATTCCCAGAGCAGTTTTTAAAAGAAGTTTTACTGGTTTTTGGTCAAATTTGGAAGATTGATGAAATTTTAATTCCTGGGATTTGGCATGAAGCAAGGTTTAAGATATATCAACACTAGAAAAATATTAAATTATTTTTCGAATGCAAGTATTTTGAGTTTGAATCACAAATAGGGTTTAAGCCCATATTTTTCAAAGCTCTGTAAAAATTTGATTTCGGCTCCAATAAGAAATCGAGTTGGCCGCGACTTTTGGAGGAGCTAGGTGGAGGTGTGAGTGACGTTCAGGCGAATTTTCATCACCTCTAGTGATGTGTGGTGGCTGCGCGATCATTTTGACAGTGGAGTAGCTGTTGTTTATTTCGAGCACCAGGTCATATTTTCATTTTCATCGTGAAATCGAAATCTGGGTTTTTATGTCGTGTCTAGGGGTGTTTTGTGATGTGTGGAGATCGCCATGAGTCGCCGATGGCAACGCGAACCACCGTGCAAGTGCACGGTGGTGATCAGTGCCGTGATTTTGGTTTTGGGTTATCGCGTGGGGGTTGCTCGAGACATTGGTGAGGTCGCTTCGAGTATTCCTGTGTTTCCTCCGAGTAGCGTGCGAGAGTAGCTACAGCTAAACGTTTACAACTTAACTTAAAAAAAAAAAAAAAGAAGTACTGGAGAGAAGAAGAAGGGAAGGGGAGAGCAACACGGGAGAGCGACGAGGAAACTCGAGTTTTTCTCGAGTAAGGAACGATGCGTCTCGGTGCTTTCAAATGGACTTATACTGATTTTGTACAGGTGAGTAACTAAGTTCAATAGATATTTGTTAATTAGTTAAGCTAGTGTTTTAATTAAAGATTGATTTAAGTAAATATATAAAGGTAGGAAATTATCAGTAAGTAGTTAGAATGTTGATTAAAATTTATACTTGAATTTTAAATTAATAACTTTAAGTTGATTTTGAAATAAAAATTTAATCCTAAATTTAATCCATTAAAATCTTAAGAACGTAAGCTTATCATTAACAAGTTAATTAGTGAATGGAACTTAACTTACGAGATTAATTAAAGATATTACACTTTATTTAAATTGATAAATAAAGTAATTTGTGATAATTAAATAATTAATTCATTTTTAATAAGTAAATTATTAATTGATAATTAAGAATCAACTAATTAATTGAGTAACAGTTAATGAATAAAAGTTAATTAGTTTAAATAAGTAATTAAAGATTAGAAAATTAATAAATTAATTATTAACTAATAACTAATTAATTAATTGATCGTTAATAAGCTAATAAATCGATAATTAAGCAAATTTAAATAGTTTATTCTTAAGCAAATAATTTAGTTAAGTAAAACCAAACTGTTTTGTATGCATTGATAATTATGTTGATTGACTGTGATATCTGTTGATGATATTTCTGTGATATGTTGTGATATATTATGGATATCTATAAACTGTATATGATTTATCTGATATCGCTGTTATGTTAACTTCTGATATTAAATTAAACTGTTAAGTTAAATAGACAACTTGGCCCTTAAAATGGCGTTTGGATCCGATGAGACCGGGATCGAAAGAATCAATTTTGATTCTCCGAAAACCACATCGATCCAAATTAAACGATAGGTCGTAACTTATCAAATGGAGATCGAGATTGTCTTTTCAGAATGCAAGGGTTATCGTCGTTAACTCTGAGGGTGATTCCAAAATGAGTGTAACGAGATAATGCCTTCGGTTTCGTTCGAACCCGGAACGAACTTGTATGGAATTGAATGCTTTCAACACATCGTCAGGCGGACGATGAGCATTCTAAGAATAATGTTCAATAAAGGTAATCGTAGCCTCAAGCCTCATCAACCGGGAATGGCTAAGACAGGGGAGATGCGGCAAGGTTAGGTGGGTCATGCCCAAGCAGGACAAGATTTTCCCCTGTCTAGATGTCCATTTTTATTTCGGCTTTGTGGGAAGTTGTTGGCCACATCTGCGGGGTTATCTTGTTAGGGACTGTTCAGTAAGGAATGGTTCCGGCCTTGTGTTGCAGGGGATGAAGGGAGTAATCCTCGGTACGGTGATCTAGGCCCCGTACTGTGACGGGCGGTACCCCAGTAGCCCTGCCATTGTTGGAAATCCATTTACCCTACGAGACCCTACGGTTTTGATTTGTATTACCCACTTCTGTGGCTAGTAGCTGGAATTTAATGAATGTAACAATTTCGGCTATTTTCTATTTGCTTGAAAACCCTAAACACTATTATAATATCACAGAATTTCCTATAAAATGTTTTGGTTAGCGTAAGGTAAAAACTTACTCGTATTTATTTGTGGGAAGTCTTACGTGATACCTTTATTTTCAAATGGTTTTTAAAGTTAAGCAATTTTAACCTGTTTACTCATACCAGACCCATGTCTGACCCGGAGTTTATATTTTGTGTTTTCATAAACTCTTGGGTACTCAAATTTTTTACGAGTAGCCAAGTGATAGGTATTGGAAGTGTTGATTTTCTGGAGGAGCTATTTTGGGGAAAAGACCAGACGTATGTATCTATATATGTAGTTCAGCTGTGTAGTTAGTGATGCTGTATTTTGGATGTATGTATGGTCATGTATGTATATGACAGTCCTGTTATATGATATTGTACGACTCTGATGTATGTATAACTATGTAATAGATATGTGATGTATTATATTTTGTTCCATTCCGCTGTGAGATTCTGATGTTGTTGTTCTTTCTTTCTATTCTTTCTATTTCTATCCCTTTCTTTCTTAATGATGAAACGTCTTTCTGGGTTTGAGAAAGGCGGGTCGACACAGTTGGTATCAGAGCGCTAGGTAAAGCGAGTACCTAGGCTCTTGTGTATATTTATCTTGAGAGTGCGTATCTGTATTTTCAATATTATATATATATACCTATCTAAATTGGTTGAGTTACCTGTTCAGGTGACCGACATGAGTTCAGGAAGAAGAGGCGGAGTTAGGGCCAGTACTTCTACAGATAATGGACGGTGTCAGAATGTTAGTGAGGCTGTCAATCCAGTACCATCTCAAGTTAGCTTTGCAGCTTTATGCAAGGATTTCAAACATCTTGGAGGCCAACCATTCAAAGGTTCGGAGTCAATAATTGAAGTTCAGGACTGGCTACGCTCTTGCGAACGCATTTTCAAGAGCATGAGATTGTCTGATGAGCGTAAGAGGCATATGGCATCGTGGCAGTTGCAAGGCGGTGTAGCAGCATGATGGGATTCAACTATTTCAAATATTTCTGAGGATGATATTTCTTGGGACAGATTCAAGGAGTTGTTTGAAGAGAAGTATGCGCCGACGGTAGGGAGAACCCAACTGTATCAAGATTTTCTGTATTTGAAGTAGGGTAGTATGTCTATTTCGGAGTATGAAACTAGATTCAACGAACTCTCTTGTTATGGATCAGGACTCATCGATACTCCTCTGAAAAAGAATGAGAAATTTGTGTAAGGGTTGAGACCTGAATTCCATGGGAAATTGACAGTGCTTCTGACGGGAACTTTTGTTGATTTGATTGATATGGCATTGAGGTATGAAAGTTTGATAAGTAAGAAGCCGGTGGATTCAGTTGTAGCTTCAAGTGGGAATTTCACTAATCCGAATAAGCGAAAGTTTGATCCCAAATGGAGGAAACCGAATAAGAAGAAACCTGGGAATAACAACGGACCCCGAAAGTGCTACATTTGTCATCAGGAAGGGAATTTGGCAAATAAGTGTCCTAGGAAAGGATTCCAGCAGCAACCGCACCAGAGTGGCCCAGGATCAGCTATGGTTCAGAAATCATTGTGCTTTAATTGTCATCAGCCAGGGCACATGATCAAGAACTGTCCACTTCTGCAGAGAGCACCTCAGAATAAAGTTTTTGCTTTGGAAGCCGGACCATCTTCTTCTTCGATGGGCAAAGGAGTATTAGAAGGTACTTTACTTTTAAATGGAAAATATATTAGAGTTTTGTTTGATTCGGGTGCTTCCTTGAGTTTTATTTCTTTGGACTCTATTGAAAAGTTTTCTCTTACCCCTAGTTCAGTAGATAGTTCTATCTTGGTGTCTAATCCTGTAGGAGGGGTGACCAAATTAGACTCTATTTGTAAGGACTTGAAGATCTCTTATCTATCCCACAGTTTTTCTTGTGACTCGTATGTGTTGAATTTTAAGGGATTTGATCTTATTTTGGGTATGGATTGGCTGGATAAGTATAAAGCCGTCTTGAATTGTGATGAGAGAACAGTTTCGCTGGAAACTGATCTGGGTAGAATTGCCAGAGTGTCGTGTGATAATTCTGGAATTCACTTGAGCAGTCTTCTGCATGGAATGGAGACATCTGAAGAGAGAGTTGAAGACATCGATGTGGTTCAAGATTTTGCTGATGTTTTTGAAGAAGTTAAGTGTCTGCCACCACATCGAGAAATAGAGTTCCGTATTGATTTGATTCCAGGAGCTGTACCAGTGATTCAACCCAGTAGGAGAATGGCTCCAAGGGAAAGAGAAGAGTTGATTAAGCAGATGCAGGATCTTTAAGAGAAGGGATTGATTAGACCTAGTTTTTCTTGTTGGGGTTCAACGGCGGTGTTTGTGACCAACTCGGATGGATCACTGAGGTTCTGTGTGGATTATAGAGAGTTGAACAAAGTGACTATCCGTAATAAATATCCTCTTCCTCGCATCGATGATCTTTTTGACCAGTTGCATGGTGCTTCTATCTTTTCTCAATTAGATCTAGCTTCAGGCTTCCACCAGTTGAGGGTAGCTGAAGACAGTATTCCCTTGACTGCATTTAGGGGACCGAATTGTTTCTATGAGTGGTTGGTTATGCCGTTCGGATTAACCAACGCTCCTGCTTATTTCGTTGACCTCATGAATCGAGTCTTTAGGGATGTATTGAATAAGTTTGTGCTGATATTCATTGATGATATATTGGTCTTTTCCAAATCCGAAGAAGAGCACAGGGAACATTTGGGGATTGTATTGGAGACTCTGAGAAAGAATGTGCTGAAGGCGAAATTTTCGAAGTGTGATTTCTGGAAATCGGAAGTTAAATTTTTAGGGCACATTGTTTCGGGTGAAGGCATTTCTGTAGACCCAACGAAAGTTGAAACTATTCTTGAATGGAAACAGCTAGAGACACCGACGGAAGTTCGCAGTTTTCTAGGATTGGCTGGTTACTACAGGAGATTTATTAGAGATTATTCCAAGATTTCTTCGCATTTGACTAAGCTGACCAGAAAGGAGCGAAATTCAAATGGACACCTCAATGTGAAGAAGCTTTTCAGGAATTGAAGATAAGGCTCACTAGTGCACCAGTACTTGCTGTTCCGGATGGGAAGAGCAAATTCGAGGTTTACACTGATGCTTGTATTGTTGGTTTGGGAGCAGTTCTGATGCAGAACGGAAGGGTTATTGCGTATGCTAGTCGACAGTTGAAGCCTCATGAGAAAAACTATGCTACGCATGATCTTGAATTGCTTGCCATTGTTTTTGCTCTGAAGATTTGGAGACATTATCTTTTAGGAGAGAAATTCGAATTGTTCACGGATCACAAACCGTTGAAATATCTATTCTCTCAAAAAGACCTTAATCTGAGACAGCAGCGGTGGGTTGAATTTCTTGCATCCAATGATCTGGATATTCTGTACACTCCGGGAAAAGAAAATGTCGTAGCTGATGCTCTCAGTAGGAATGCAGTTTTATCTCTTTTGGAAGTGGTTCCATCTCTTATTGAAAGGATCTCAAGCAAGCAAGAATCTGATAAGATGTTGAGGAGGATCATCAAAAGAGTCAGGAAGGGTCAGTGTCCCAGTTTTGAAATTGATGACCAAGGAACACTAAGGATCAATGGGAGAATCTGTGTTTCGAATGACAAGGAGTTGAGGCAGGAAGTTTTATCAGAAAGTCATCGCTCCAAATTGAATATTCATCCTCGAATCTCGAAGATGTATAAAGACATGAGGAGAGTCTTTTGGTGGAACGGAATGAAGGAGGATGTAGCTGTTTTTGTGAACAGTTGTGCCATTTGTCAACAAGATAAAGGTGATCAACAGAAATCTTCCGGGTTATTGCAACCTTTGGAAATTCTGAATTGGAAATGGGAAATAATCTCGATGGATTTTATTGATGGTTTGCCTAGAACCAGGAAAGGAAATGACGGTATATGGGTTATTGTAGATCATTTAACTAAAAGTGCCCATTTTATACCAGTTAAGGCAACCCGTACTGCAGTTTCTTTGGCGGAAATTTTCTTGAAAGAGATAGTTCGGTTGCATGGTGTCCTAGTCAGCATAGTAAGTGACCGTGATCCTATTTTCACTAGCAAATTTTGGGAAGCTCTGCAATCAGCGATGGGTACAGATTTTAGATTAAGTACAGCCTATCATCCTCAAACGGATGGACAGACAGAGAGGCTGAATCGTATTCTTGAGGATATGCTACGGGCTTGTGTTTTAGATTTTGGAGGATCTTGGGAGGACCATCTTCATTTAGTGGAATTTTCTTATAATAACAGTTATCAAGCAAGTATTAAGATGGATCCTTATGAAGCTTTATACGGAAGACCGTGTAGATCTCCATCTTGTTGGATTGAATCGAAGGATCGTCTTGTGCTCGGACCCGATCTTATTCAAGCTTTTGCGAAGGTTGAGCTTATCAAGAAAAGGATGAAAGCTGCTCAAGATCGTCAGAAGAAATATGCAGATAGAAGACGAAGGCCATTGGAATTTAAGGTCGGAGACTTGGTTTTTGTCAAAGTTTCCCCAATTAAAGGTGCTATAAGATTCGAAAACACGGGAAAACTTGCTCCGAGATACATTGGACCATTCCGAGTGTTGGAGAGAATTGGAATGTGGCCTACAGGATTGAATTACCAGAACGGATGTCTGGGATTCACAATGTGTTTCATGTATCGCATTTGAGGAAATTTGTTCATGATCCCTCACAGGTTGTAGAACCGGTAGTTCAAGAAGATTTGGAAGTGGAACCCAATTTAACTGTGGTCAGAAATCCAGTTCAGATTGTCGACCGAGGCGAGAAGCAACTCAGGAACAAAGTGGTGAAACTCCTCAAGGTGCAATGGAGTGAGGATCCCAGAGATTGTACCTGGGAAACTCTCGATAGTTTTAGGAGTGCTTATCCGGATTTATGTTCGGATAATTAGTGATGTTTGTTAACGTAGACTGTTTGTTGTTTGCTATTGTATGAATGATATGTATGTTTGGATTGTTAATATAAAAGCTTTTGAATTTACTGTTATTTAAATTTCGAGGACGAAATTCTTTTAAGGGGGGAGGAATGTAACAACCCGGAATTTTGACGATATATTTTAATAAATATTAAATCAAAATTAAATCAAATATAAGCTTGTCAATGTTTAAATTGATGAGACATTAAATATTTAACAGTTATATATGTTTGTAAAAGGAAATTTTGTTTTGAAAATTTAAATAGAATATGTCAAAACCATTTAAAACAAAATCGGTTTTATTCAATAGAATCAAATCAAAGTCTTTATATTTTTGATATTTGATAAAATACAAATGAATACAATTTTAATTTTTAAAATGATAAATTTTAAAATAAACAAACATGAAATTATTTAACATAAATATGGAAGTACAAAATTAGTATAAAACACAATCATATATTATAAGATGTAATCAAAGTAACATAAATATACAAAATATAAATTATAATTTGACATATATAAATACAAGTATTTTTAGTCAAACAATGATCTTCAACATTCACATTATACAACACAACATCCTTAAATCAAATGTTAAAAACATCATTTGAACAAGTATACAATTTCATATAAAATATAACTAACAAAATAAATAAACAAAAATGTTAACAACAAAATCATAACAGAAAAGTATGAAAAACATATAACCTGTATATGTAAGTTACTTAACAAATGAAAACATTCAGGCATAAGAAAAACAAAGTCCACTTCAATATAAAACAAGTTTTCAACTCAAAGATAATAAAATTAAATTCTGTATCCTGTAAAACTTGCTAGCCGAAATAATGATAATATTTTGTACAACACAAAGTAAATAACATAAATATCTTCGTACAAAATCTCAACTGTCGGTAACAATTTATTACTTGCTATCATAATTAATAACATAATCATTAATTAGCCTAACTTCTTGTTCAACTAAGTACACAGCCGAAATTCTCCTATATCATTACATTCTGCAGAATTTTACTAGCCAGTAAAAAAGGAAAATGACATGCAGATGGAACTGGCCAGATACAACCTATTGTTAAGTAACTTTAACTTATATTTATGCACCTATATATATTCACCTATAACTTTCAGTTTATCCATTAACACTGAACACAACTTAAACTAAAAAGAAGAAAAAAAAAACTGTAAACAAACAAAGAAAAAAAAAAGAGGAAACAAAGAAGGGTTTCAGGAAAGCTTCTTTTGCAAGTTTTTTTTTCAACATCTTCTGTTCACAGTTTTTGATTGGTGAGTAAACGAACTAATTTCAACTTTAGTTTATATGTTTGTTTGTAGTTTGAACATACTGATTTGTATATGTCTGTTTGCACTGGAAGTTTACATAATTGTTGTTGATTAGTACTTCAAGTTTTGGTATCAGTACTTCAAGTTTAAACAAAACTTATTCATATAACTATTTAAATTTTGTATTGTGTAAATTCAAGTTTGTTTATATGAAAACAAAGCCTGTAAAACATGTGTGAAGTTTAACAGTATGATATTAACTCTGTATTCAAACTACAGGTTAAAAAGAAAATCAAAGTTTAAAATTCAAGTGTTTAAATTTGTAAATTCAATCGTATAATTAGTTTTCATAAACATAATTATGATTTTTAACATAAAAATTTTGATTTAAAGGCAAAGATTCCCAGAGAAGTTTTTAAAAGAAGTTTTACTGGTTTTTGGTCAAATTTGGAAGATTGGTGAAATTTTAATTCTTGGGATTTGGCATGAAGCAAGGTTTAAGATATATCAACACTAGAAAAATATTAAATTATTTTTCGAATGCAAGTATTTTGAGTTTGAATCACAAATAGGGTTTAATTCCATATTTTTCAAAGCTCTGTAAAAATTTGATTTCGGCTCCAATAAGAAATCGAGTTGGCCGCGACTTTTGGAGGAGCTAGGTGGAGGTGTGAGTGACGTTCAGGCGAATTTTCATCACCTCTGGTGATGTGTGGTGGCCGCGCGATCATTTTGACAGTGGAGTAGCTGTTCTTTATTTCGAGCACCAGGTCATATTTTCATTTTCATCGTGAAATCGAAATCTGGGTTTTTATGTCGTGTCTAGGGGTGTTTTGTGATGTGTGGAGATCGCGACGAGTCGCCGATGGCAACGCAAACCACCGTGCACGTGCATGGTGGTGATCAGTGCCGTGATTTTGGTTTTGGGTTATCGCGTGGGGGTTGCTCGAGACATTGGTGAGGTCGCTTCGAGTATTCCTGTGTTTCCTCCGTGTAGCGTGCGAGAGTAGCTACAGCTAAACGTTTACAACTTAACTTTTTTTAAAAAAAACAAGAAGAGAAGAAGTACTGGAGAGAAGAAGAAAGGGAAGGGGAGAGCAACACGGGAGAGCGACGAGGAAACTCGAGTTTTTCTCGAGTAAGGAACGATGTGTCTCAGTGCTTTCAAATTGACTTGTACTGATTTTGTACAGGTGAGTAACTAAGTTCAATAAATATTTGTTAATTAGTTAAGCTAGTGTTTTAATTAAAGATTGATTTAAGTAAATATATAAAGGTAGGAAATTATCAGTAAGTAGTTAGAATGTTGATTAAAATTTATACTTGAATTTTAAATTAATAACTTTAAGTTGATTTTGAAATAAAAATTTAATCCTAAGTTAAATCCATTAAAATCTTAAGAACGTAAGCTTATCATTAACAAGTTAATTAGTGAATGGAAGTTAACTTACGAGATTAATTAAAGATATTACACCTTAATTAAATTGATAAATAAAGTAATTTGTGATAATGAAATAATTAATTCATTTTTAATAAGTAAATTATTAATTAATAATTAAGAATCAACTAATTAATTGAGTAACAGTTAATGAATAAAAGTTAATTAGTTTAAATATGTAATTAAAGATTAGATAATTAATAAATTAATTATTAACTAATAACTAATTAATTAATTGATCGTTAATAAGCTAATAAATCGGTAATTAAGCAAATTTAAATAGTTTATTCTTAAGCAAATAATTTAGTTAAGTAAAACCAAATTGTTTGGTATGCATTGATAATTATGTTGATTGACTGTGATATCTGTTGATGATATTTCTGTGATATGTTGTGATATATTATGGATATCTGTAAACTGTATATGATTTATCTGATATCTCTGTTATGTTAATTTCTGATATTAAATTAAACTGTTAAGTTAAATAGACAACTTGGCCCTTAAAATGGCGTTTGGATCCGATGAGACCGGGATCGGAAGAATCAATTTTGATTCTCCGAAAACCACATCGATCCAAATTAAACGATAGGTCGTAACTTATCAAATGGAGATCAAGATGGTGTTTCAGAATGCAAGGGTTATCGTCGTTAACTCTGAGGGTGATTCCAAAATGAGTGTAACGAGATAATGCCTTCGGTTTCGTTCGAACCAGGAACGAACTTGTATGGAATTGAATGCTTTCAACACATCGTCAGGCGGACGATGAGCATTCTAAGAATAATGTTCAATAAAGGTAATCGTAGCCTCAAGCCTCATCAACCGGGAATGGCTAAAACAGGGGAGATGCAGCAAGGTTAGGTGGGTCATGCCCAAGCAGGACAAGATTTTCCCCTGTCTAGATGTCCATTTTTATTTCGGCTTTGTGGGCAGTTGTTGGCCACACCTGTGGGGTTATCTTGTTCGGGACTGTTCAGTAAGGAATGGTTCCGGCCTTGTGTTGCACGAGATGAAGGGAGTAATCCTCGGTACGGTGATCTAGGCCCCGTACTATGACGGGCGGTACTCCAGTAGCCCTGCCATTGTTGGAAATCCATTTACCCTACGAGACCCTACGGTTTTGATTTGTATTACCCACTTCTGTGGCTAGTAGCTGGAATTTAATGAATGTAACAATTTCAGCTATTTTCTATTTACTTGAAAACCGTAAACACTATTATAATATCACAGAATTTCCTATAAATGTTTTGGTTAGCGTAAGGTAAAAACTTACCCATATTTATTTGTGGGAAGTCTTACGTGATACCTTTATTTTCAAATGGTTTTTAAAGTTAAGCAATTTTAACCTGTTTACTCATACCAGACCCATGTCTGACCCGGAGTTTATATTTTGTGTTTTCATAAACTCTTGGGTACTCAAATTTTTTACGAGTAGCCAAGTGATAGGTATTGGAAGTGTTGATTTTCTGGAGGAGCTATTTTGGGGAAAAGACCAGACGTATGTATCTATATATGTAGTTCAGCTGTGTAGTTAGTGATGCTATATTTTGGATGTATGTATGGTCATGTATGTATATGACAGTCCTGTTATATGATATTGTACGACTCTGATGTATGTATAACTATGTAATAGATATGTGATGTATTATATTTTGTTCCATTCCGCTGTGAGATTCTGATGTTGTTGTTCTTTCTTTCTATTCTTTCTATTTCCATCCCTTTCTTTCTTAATGATGAAACGTCTTTCTGGGTTTGAGAGAGGCGGGTCGTCACAACAACGCCCATGTATAACTAGATATTGTAAGAAGTACTGTACAATGAGAAGTAACGGTAATAAACAAGAGATTCAACGAGTTACGTTTCCAATACTGATCGATACAAGAATTTAATTGAAAAATATAAAACTTAGAAAAGAATTGAAACCTTACGCATTTTGGTTTTAGAAGTTTAAATTAGGCTTCTTTGATGGGTGAACAAGATATAATAGATTATTCGAATCATTATGCGTCTCATGAATTATATATTTCTATGGCCGATTCCAAGAATTAAAATCTAGCGAAGAAGAAAAGCGGGAGTTACGTTTTCTGGATAACGGGCTGCACTACAAATTGGCCCTTGTTCCCCTAGCTATAAATTGGTCCATGCTAGGAGAACTTGCTGAAACGATGGTTAGAAACTTAGATCCAAAGCAACACGCCACTTCTTGTCTTTTCCGCATGTGTATTTAAAAAGAAAGAAATATGTTATCTTGTGCCCTTAGGGCACATGGTTAAAATTGTAAATGTATCAAAGTATACCCTTTGAATTCCACCTACCTACTTTTGTTTGAGGATAAAATAGATATTTAACTTAGTTTCTTTTGTATTTAGTCTGAAACAATCATTGCTGACATTGATAACAAAACCCAAAAAGAAAACACCCTCCCCTTTTTACTTTTCTCCCCTACTACTTTATTCTCATTTCTTTCAATTCTTTTTGTCTTCTAACCTTGCATGTTACATATTAGTTATGAAAATAACTCACCAAAACATTGTTCCAACCTATTTCCTCAACCAATGCCGCACCCAGCTGCTTACAATCATGGTTCGTCATCTCCTCCGTCACGCCGCCGCCTGAAAACTATCGAGCAGAACTCCTTCGCATGCGCATTTAGTCGCACATTCTACTTGGCCACACATCACCCATGTCGCTTGCACAGTAAAGGCGTCCGCGCCTTCTTCCCATCAATCACATGCGCAACCATCCATTCATCGCTCAACCATGGCCGTGGCTCCATACGTATTGCGCTCCATCTGAAGTTATCAAAGTTGCCCCAATTTTTTTAAACCGCATCGATTTTTTTTCTCTAATTCAATTTTATGATTTGTGTGCATCAAGACAAGGGCAAAGCATAACAGAAACGGGTCTTGAGCATTGGGTTGGGTCAAAGCAACAAGAGGAATGATCTTTGTGGAATAAAGGAGAACGGACTTTTATTTGTTATTATTTCTTCTTTTCTGTGTATTTTTAAATTGCCTCATTGATTGCAGCTTAAAATCTCTTTATTACATATAAATAATTTTAAAAAATACTTGCGAATATATTCCCAATTCAATTGAAATATATGATACATTTACAAAGTATGGTTCGATAGATTACACAAAACATTTAAATTCAACAATTATTTTATCATCATTGATTTTATTAATATCAAATAAAACTTTCTTTTCGTATATTTCAACCCTATGAAGAAAAAAATTATAATGCAAAAATATTTTATATTTCCTGTAAATATTTTATTCAAATTCAAAATATTTTTAAAAAAGAATTTATTAATTAATTCAATTTATTAAAAGAAAGTCCTTGATCGAATAATCTTTAACTCGATAAAATACATTTTCTTTAAACATTAAAGTTATCCAACAACCGAAATCAAATATTTTATTTTAATTAAAATTATTTATTATGATGACGTAGAATATAGAGTTGTTATAATGTTGGTCATTTTTTCTAGCTACATCTTCCTTGTATTTTTGAATATTTATTGCCCCAAAAACCTATTGCAAAGTGGCCTATGTTTTGAACATAATTTAGAATTCAAATTCAACACCTTTTGAATCATGTATTATTTTTGAGATCTGTCAAATGATTTGGAAAGATAATTTTATTGGCTAAAACTTTCATACTTAATGCCTTCTAAATGATTTATAAATTAGAAGTTTGGGGTTTTCAAAAGAAAAGAGTTACCTATATTGGAAGCTGATTACAAAATATAAGTATTTTGAGAGAATACTTTGCTTATATTTATGAAAGAGTTTTTACCGATCATTTCATCAATGATGGTTACCTTTGGATGTGCGGTATAAGACAATAGATCTTGGGTAGTGCGCTATTATTCCATGGTACATATCAGTACTGCAACAAGTAGAGCACGTCCTTAATCGGTGTTTGGATATCGGCCGCGATACGGTATATTCAAAACCAGGTGTTCGGTTTAGATCCATGTAAAGTAGACCGAGTGTCAATGCAGTATAAAATAATAGATCTTGGGTAGTGCACTATTACTCTAGGGTACATTTGGTAAAGTACGCCCTTACTTGGTGTTCGGATGCCAGCCGTAATAGGATAAAATATTTTATCCTTGGATCTAATCCAAACTAAGTGCGCGGTTTAGATCCATTTGAAGTAGATTAAGTGAATCTAATCCAAACTAAGTGTGTGGTTTATATTTATGTGAAGTAGACTGAGTATCGACGCAGTATGGGATGAATATGATCTTGGTTTTGATAAAAGAACTACATTGAGCTTGATCCTCTAATGGATACATAGACAGTCACATTGGTATCGTGACACTGTCCACTTTTCATTTCTATTTTATTTTTGTTTATGTATATTTCCTTATACATCACATTGCAGGAAGGGTCGACGTGGAATCAAAATTGGGAAAGAATAAGCAGGAAATCCCTCTTGAATATTCCTTGTGATGTTGTATTGCAAGATGATTAGAGTACGTATGTTGAATAAATAACTATACACCACTCTAATATCTACTTATGTTATTGACTATACCGATCCTATCACGTCTCAACCGATCACTTTATAAATAATGCTTTATCTTGTTAATATATTATGCAATTGTTGGGTTGTTAGTTGATGGTTTTGGTCGATGCTCTCTGTTTTCGTTCCTTCAAACGTGGATCGAAAGTCGTGGTTGTCACAGAAGTTGTTAGCTTCCTGAACACAGCTACCATCGACGATCAAATCGAATTTAATTTGATGTTATAAATGCTTGAGAAGGTGGAGGGGTAAGGTGGAATTTTCAGCCAGTGTGACATCCCTATCTAGAGGCCCGAAGCTACGCACTATAGATGCTTCAGTCATCTATAGTATTAACTTCTGGTGACCGAATACGGTAATGTTAATGGTATCCATAATATCAGAAGCACATGGATATGAAACAAAATCACAGATTTTAAAAGAACAATATTTTTTTTATTACATTTCCAAAACACGTTCCATATTCAAATTACATAATCACATCGCTTTCCCAAGTTCAGATAAAATATAGTTATTACATGAATATGCCAAGAGCGACATTTGATGATGTCCCCTTGGTTGACCAAAGTACTGTATATAGAACACAGCAGAATCAATTCAAAATAAAACAACAACCCCTAATTTGCTATCCGTTGACCACTTTCTCGTCACCGGAACTTTATTCGCCAATCCTACTAAAACCTATAGACCTCAACCCTCAGCCTACCCAAATCAATTTTGAGCACCCGAGAGTTTAAGTGGAGAACATAAACTTCAAGTCAGACATAAAGCCTGGTGTGAATAATACTATACATCTTGGTTATCTGATATTAATTGAGACCACGTCACTAAGCGAAAAGGATTTTTCTTCACTAATATCCTTTTTAAAACATATCTTTTGCAAGTTATAATCCTACAACCAAAATTGGTTAAATCTGTAAAGTAATATCATGTATATGTACATATTTATCAAATGGACTATCAGTCCATACACTGTTGTTTTGTTTGGCTAACTACTAACCCTTGGATGACTCGGGCCTACCCGAAAAACATAAAAGTACAACATCTGTTAGATACTCCTCTTCTTGACGGTCTATCCTTACTTAGTTCTCCAGGTCTAACTGATCCTAATGTTTTTGCGGGCTCACCAATAACATGTCTTTCCTTTTTAGATTCCTTTCTATATGTAACATAATTTTAGTCTCACTTGTGAAAAAGCTCTACACACTGAAATTTTGGATATATTTTAGCTAATGGTCGTTAGCTAAAGTATAGGGCATGACCTCATGCTAGTCATGTTTGGTATTCTAATATCTGAGTCATTTTACTTAGGGTTATCTACCCATAAAATTTTCCTTGAAAACCTTTTCTTTCAAATTGATTTAAACCTTTAAATCATTCTTTAAACAAGGAAATTATTTACATATACTCTTTATTTTACTCAAACCACTTTTCCATGTTACTTAATCTTTACCCAAAACCTTTTTGATGAAAACGTTTAAACTTTCGAAAGTACCCCTTTCGATACCTTTGAAAGTATCCCTTTCAATACAAGTAAAACCTTAGGCCGAAGGCCAAAACATACCTTTCGAAACCATTCGTACTTATCTTTTCAAAAGCTTTAAAACCTTAGACATTCTATCTTTAAAACACTTAAACATTGCCTTTCGAAACCATTAGAAAACCTTTCCTTTTAGACGTTTCGAAACCATCAAGGTACCACCCCTTAGAAATCTTTCTTTAAAACCTTTCGAAAGCATTAAAACATCAAGCCTTTCGACAGCATTTGGGTTCAATTTACAACGTGTGGTAACATCTTTCGAAACCATTAAAACTAGCTCTTTCGAAACAATTTGGGTTCTACCTTTTATAGAGCAAAAGGGTCATTAAAACATTTAAGTCGAAAGCAACCCTTTTAAAAGAAAAAGTAGGCGCATTTTAAATTTAAAACAAAGCATGCTTTGATCCCCTCGGAAACTTTAGTTTCGACCCGGTACCTTTCGCCTATATCCAGTTCACTATATACCAGGTATCTGATACCATGTGCATTGGTTTTGATAGAGTCTGAGGTGGAGGTAAGGAGTTAGAAGCCTGGTGCCGGAAGCATTGAAATAGGAAAAAGCTTGTTGATTTGACTTTTTAAATTAATCCTTTGTACCTAACTTGCCTTATTTGTCGAATTATGATTAGTAGCGAATTTTTCTTTTCTAAAAGTGCTGCCAATTTTTAGAAATAACAATTTGAATTATTTACAAAATAATGCTTCTTCTTTTTATAAATATATAAAACATTTAAGTCTCATACCTTAAATAATTTTATATATCCATTAAAACACCTAGAAAAATTCTACAAAAATCCTAAAAAATCATTTTTAATATATTTTCTAACATATATAAATTCCAGCCCCTAAGCCAATATAATTTGGCTGTAATTAATTTTTAATCCAAAATAGCATTTTCTTCACTGGAAACTTCATATAAATCCACACTAATTCAGAAAATTAGGAAAATTGAAACCCATTTCTAAGCTATTGTTTCTAATCTAAATTTAAACTCACAAGGCTATTGGATGTCATATAATAGGGTTTTCATATCAAAACATATCACAAAATTTATGTGAATTAGCATAAATCATCAACAACATATTGATATACAATTTTATCATCCAAAACATGGCAAAACATTTGCAGATAATTCGGATTTCATGCTGAAAACCAAAAAGTATTATAAACTTGAGATGTAGTCATTATACACCTTAGTTTTGTGATTACAGATGTGGGATTTGTTGATACTCCCCCTTGAAATCCTAGCATTTATCTCCTCTTGAGCTTGCTAATGGTAGCCGGCCTTATCTTGTATTTTTGATTTGTGAATATGAAGTGAACATGAGTGTTGAGGGGTTTAAGGTTTAGGGTATAACGATGTGCCTTGTTCCTATTTTTCTCTTGTATATTTTCAAACCTTTTATTTTCTTTTCATTCTTTAGTTTGCTTATTTAATGTGGCACGACTACCCCTTATTTAATCACAAATCTCAATCCATTAATCATCTTACATTATTTTATTTAACTAATTAAACATCCTAAATAATGTTACTAAAAATATGGGTGTTATAGCCAGTAATAGAGATGAAGAGGAGACTCGAAATCCAAAAAGAAAGTGAGGAGATACCAAGGAGAAAATGTCGATCTGGATACCTATTTCTATTTTACCTTTTCTCCTTCTTTTTAATTCAAATCCAACCCCTCCTTAACCATCATTACGGCCAGCCTACTCTTGCACATTTTGTCGAAAATTCAAGCATCATATTTTTAGTATCAAAACCATAAACTTGTTCAAATCAATAGCCCGTATATCATCTTCAAATCAAACATTAAAGCCAGCACTTTCTTCAACCTGAGTTATCAAAAGCAAACCTGTAGATTATCAACAGCAAAATCAAAGCTTGAGCATTTTTTCAATCTAGAGGCATGCATGCAGTTTTTAAATCAAGCATTTTATTCAAGCATATTCCAGTTTAAAAGTTTTCAAAGGCGAAGGCATTTCAGTTTCAAGCTGTTTCAAAATTTGGTGCTCTGTTCTACCTTCTTTAATCAGGTGAGTAACATCACAATTTAATTTGTTTAAGTATATAATTATGTTGCATGTTCATCTCGGAAAATAGTATGTTTGTGAATATATTTTTAAGTATAGCTTTGTGTGTATATATATATGGATATATTGGTGTGCATACTATGTATCAGGATTCTTTTCTCTGATTCTAGTTCCAGGCTTAAATTCAAATCAAAATTCACTTGTTATTTATCCAATCTTTGTTAAGACTTAAGTCTTGAACAAAGTATGTTTGTTGTATCACAGTTTTAACTCTAAAAACTTGTTTAGGTTAAAACAATTTGTATTGCCTTTGAAAATAATAAAAAAACAGTGCAAACTTAAATAAATTAAAGTACAATTATCATGATTAATGAATTCAGGGATATGAATCAAATACCTTAACTAAAATTTGATTTTTAAAACTAGAATCGTGATTTTTAGTAGAGGAATTTAAGTGCATTTCTGGTTTAACCAGAAATTGGAATTTGAGGGAATTCTGATGATCTCGTTACTCTGGGAGGTCGTGATTCTTTCTGGAGGAAGAAGAGTTGTCAGTGACTAGGGGAAAAATGGTAGAAGTGATGGCAGATCATGGTGGTGGAGGCGGCGACCGATTTAAGATTTTAAACCTAGTTTTGGCCGAGTTAAGAGTTTGAGATCATCACAATCCCTCTGGTTGATCGAGAGTAGCGGGACTTAGGGAAACAGTCGTTTGGACATTGACGAAGGCTTGGTTGGAGGTGCTGATACTCCGATGGTCGGAGAGATGAGGTTGAGGGGTTTTCTTTCAGGATGGTCTGTTTTCCAGGTTCGAGCAGTAATACTCGAATTTGATTTTGAGTTGATAATGGAGTTCTGACGGTTGTAGTTTGATCTGGGAATGATTGTTGACATGTGGGTATTGTCTTGGATGGTCGAAGGTGGTGGAACTACCGGTGCATATGCATGGTGAATTATTTGTGCCTGGTGAAGTTTGGTTTGAAGCAGGGGATATGTGCTCGAGTAACTCTCGAGTAATTTGAGTATTTGCTCGAAGTGATGAATAGTTTGGCTCGAAGCATTTTTAGGTTTGCTCGGGTCAGTTGATAGTTACAGGTTTTAAAACCTGCTTGCTTTTAAAATTTAAAATTTGAAAGCATAGGTTTAGACAAAGTTTTAAAAATAAATTAAAATTATGGATTCAAAACTGAGTTTGTACCCTAGTTTTTCAAATTAAGTTTTATAAATTAAATTGTTTCAACAACTTAAATTGTTTAAAGTGTATTTTAAATGGTAAGAATTTAAAAGTAAATTTGGTTTAAATTCTTCAAGTTTCTTTTATAAGATGAGTATGTTTTTAACATATGACTTTAAAAGTTGTAAATGGTTTTTATACTTTGTTAAAGTCAAAATTGTTTTCATTTTAAATTTTATATTTGAAATGAAAATTTAAAGTAAAATGTTTTCAAATGTGTTTGTGAATGATAATAAAATCATTTATAAGAAAAATATTTCATTTTAAAGTTAATAAGGATTTATGATTTGTGATTCATCAAATTATAAAGGTAAACTAATATCGATAATTAATTAATTAATTTAATAAATGGTTAAGGATTTGAATTAATTAATTAAGGTTGAAGTTAATTAATTAAGATTAATTAATTTGAAAATAAGATCATTAATTAGATAAGTTAAGGTTTTTAAATAATTATTATAAATTAATTTATCAAGTAATTAAGATCAATTAAGTTAAACACTTAATTAATTAAATAATTAGTGATTAATTAATTGGTTACTAAAGATAAATAAATTTATGATTAATAATAATTAATTTAAGTTAATTACTTAAGAATAGTAATTAAAGAATTGTTAATAGTTAATGAAGGTCATTAACTTGAGATTATTTAATAATTAATTAATGTGATTAATTTTAATAATTAATTAGATTAATTAATTAAAGATAATCGATTGTGAAATTGTTTTAAGTGTAATTACTTAATGAAAGTAACTAAAGGAGTCAATTAGTCAATGTAATTAATTAAAGTAATGTGATTAGCTTAAGTTAATTAATTAATTTTAATTAATTTAAGATAATCATTGGATGATTGGTTAAGCATAATTACTTAACATAATTAATGAAATGTAATTACTTAGTGAAGTAATTAGTAATGATAATTACAGGATGTAATTAATTATAGGTTGAAAGTAATTTAAGTTTAATTACTTTGTGTAACTAATCAAAGGATCAATTAAAGATAATTAATTATGGAGTAATTTATTTATTTAATGAAGTAATTAAGGGTAGTTAGTTACTGAATGAGATTAATCAAGGATGATTAATAGATGTGGTTTAATTAAAGATTAAATGTAATTAATTTAATAGGATAATTAATTAAAGGTAGTTAGGGATCATTAATTAATATAATTAATGATGTAATTAAGGGTTGATTAATTAATATTAATTAATCAATAATAAGTGATAAAAGTGTAATTAATTAATGTAATTAATTAAGGGTTAATGTAATTAATTATAGTTAATTAATTAATGAAGTAATTAAAGGATTAATTACTATATTTTGTTAAGAATAATTAATTTGAGAAATTAATTAAAGGATAATATTTGAATGTAATTAAAGGATAATTAATCATGGATGATTAATTAAGGTGGATAATTAGAGGATAATTAAATAATTGATTTGTAATTAATTAATGGTTATGTAAGCAAGTTTTATAATGATGAAAGTAATTAATTTAATTTACTTTAAATTAATTAGAGATGAAGTAATTAATTCAATTCATTTTAAATCCTTGCTTATGTATGGATGGATGATATTGATTGCCTTGAATGGTTTGAAATCTCAGATATGAGATAAGTAATGTTGTGTGATATGGATGCATTAGCTGAAGTGTGATGATAATATGAATTATCTATATGTGATGATAATATGGATTATCCATTTCTGATGATAATGTGAATTATTTATTTGTGATGATAATGTAGATTATCTATTGTGATATGTGAATTATCTATCTGTGTGTATATAGATTGTAACGACCCAGAATTTTTAGAGATTAAAATTTGAATATTTAATTTATTATAAATATTAATAAGTGAATTTATGAGTCGAATAAATTTTATTTTGAATTATTGAATTTAATTGGGTAATTAAATCAATAAATTAATATGTTGAATTATGGAAATAATTGAAAATAGGGTTAAATATGATTAAAAATGATTTGTAAAAATTTATTTTATCATGTTGGAGTTAGAACGATATTTTAGAACTTTTAAAATCGAATTAAAAGTTAATTTGTAAAAATTGAATATTTTAATATTTAAATCGACTAGTGAAAATAGTCAATTTTTGAACGGTCTCAGAATTGAACGAAACCAGTTCCATTGGATCCGTAATAGTTAGTTATTACTGGATTTCAAATTTCGTGTCAATTGGAGTTATCGTTTGATCGTGGCAGCTCGAAACGCATCGATTTATTTTTAATTTAAATTTGGCGACTGAAAATAGCCATTTTTCAAAAAGTCTCGGATTTCAACGAAACCAGTTTCATCGGATCCGTAATGTGATATTATTGTAAGGTTTCAAATTTCAAGTCAATTGGATTTACGGTTTGTCCGGTACGAATTAAAACGCCTAGAAATCGACTTAAATCGGTTTAATTCAAATTGAGCGTTTACAGCCATAACTCGCACATACTTCCGAATTAGCTTCCGAAACCTATTCCATTGTGTCCGGAACGCGGGGTAAACCCTAGAAACGCTGGTTACGGCGCGTAAATCGGAGTTCGGAATTTCTGGGATGAATAGTGTTTCGTCGGTTCCTTATAAATAGCCCCTCACTCAAGAAAAAAAAAAAAAAAAAGATAAAACCCTAATCACGTTGCAGCCGCCTCCCCCTATTTCTAAGGCCAGAAATTGCTCTCACTTTTCCCTCAATCTCTCTCAATCCAGCAAGAATTAGCCAAAGTTGTTAACTACAACATTGAAGATCATGAAGAGAGCTTTTAATCCATACGGATATGATCGCGTATGGAGTTGTATATCATGTGATAATGGGCCGCGTCCTAGGGGGTTTGCGCACGCATTTTTAGGCTCCAGAGGCAGCCGAGCTTCGAGCTCTTCCTGGTGGTGGTAGCTTGCGTCGAGAGCTTCGAGATGGCGGTGGTGTGATCGAGTATAGTCGAGTATTGGCGATGCATAATTAAACCCTAATATGTATGTTTGGGTTCGGCTATACGTGCGTGTTACTGGAGCTTGTTGCGTGGAGAGGGAAGATGAAGGAGAGGCATTGGATTTGGATCCAAGGGCTAGGATTGTTTTTGGTTAGAAAAATTTAAATAAATGTTGTAATTTATATGCTTTATAAAATCGTGTAACTTCAAAAATTCATATCCTTTTCATATGAGGTCGAAAACGCGCGAAATCAGTTGCGTTGGAATCGTATGGACGAGCACTACGCGATGGAGTTGGTTTGGAGTCGTTTGGAGTTAGTGAGAATTTTGGGTAAAATTAAACGTCCGTTTAATTTTATTCGAAATAAATCGCTAAAACGGAATTTAAAATCAAGGTGAGAACTTCTCACTCAATCGAATCAGTTTCGATTTTATTTTAAATAGTTAGATTTAAAATATTTGAATGCATGTTTGAATGTTGATTAATATCTATTGATTGTTAAAATAGACATTATACGCCGTTAGTAAGCGGATGTTATTTATTAAAAACATATACCGCGAATATTTCATAAACAGTGAAATTGGTATTATAAATAATATCAATATATATATATTGGCATATGTATATATTGCAGTTGATTGATTCCCCGCATTTTTTAGCGGATGAGACCCTATGGCGCCGTTATTAAGCGGATAATATTTAAATCCCATATACCACGATAATTTCGTACTGGAGCGAAATTGGTATTGTGCTAATGTTTGTGGATGCAGGAAAACAGGTTGGAGGGATCCAACTGGATTCCTCAACAGTTTTTATTTGATTTCAGATATTTTGATATTTGATGGATTTTCATATTGATATATGATATCGCTGTTGTCGTGATTGACTATTTGGTGTGTAGCATCATTGGACCCAGATTTTGGGATTTTAAAATGATTTTAAAGTGATTTTTGAAAGTATATGTTTATAAAATATTTTTGGAATTGATTCATTTTAAATAAATAAACGTTATAATTTTTAAAGTTATAAAAATTATGATTTTTGTGAAATACAGTAAAAAACTGATTTTTGAGAATATGATGCTATTGAGTTTATAAAATAGTTAAATCGAGATATTTTAGAATTATTGTGAAAAGTTTAAATATAGGGTTTATGAAATTTAATTATTTTATGAATCAAAAATGGTGAAATAATAAAGGAGATTAAAGAAGTTTTAAAAGGATAATATAAATTGATTTATATTAAGAGATTTATAAATGGATATTTATAAATTGAAATATGGACATTATAAAATGAGTTTTTATAAGTGTTTGAATGAAGTGAAAATGAATTTCATAATTGAATGGAATTTATAGAATTTTATACGGTGAAGTTATAAATGGAATTTTATAAGCAGTAGGTTTATAAAATTTATTAAGTTATTAAAATAATGATTTTGGATAAATGAATGAATCTTATAAGTTATAAGATTTATAATTTGGGAAGTTAAAAAGAACGATTTTGTAAAAATAATCGTTTTATAAGTAATTAACTTATAATATGAACTTTTAGTTTATAATTGAGTTATAAACTGGAATAGGTTAATAAAAGAATTTATAAAAAGGAAGTTTTTATAAATAAATAGAAATGGAATTTATAAACGTTGTTTTATAAATTCGCAAATGACTTATTTTGATAAGTAAATTGCTGAAACCTATTAATGGAGTTATATTCACGCTTTTGAATAGTGAATAATCCTTTGAATTAAAATGAATAAAAGGATGAAATTGTTAATGAAGTATATTCACGTTTTTGAATAGTGAATAAGATGTTAAAGAAATTGTTTTGAATGTGGTATTTGAAATAGAATTAAAACGATCTAACGATGTTTTAAAATGTGTTGAGATTCGAAACCATAGATTTCAACATTTATTGTTGAAATAAACGTTTTCGAGAAATAAAAGGAAATGGTGGACTATAACACTGTTGTTATAGTAAATGATTTCCGAAAAGGAAATGTTTTGTATAGTATTGGGATTTATATACCTATTTTAATTTCGAATCCCTATACTAGTGATTTTGGGTTGTTGTAACGATGTTTTACGCAACATTCGTTTTGGCCCAAATAAATATGTTTAAGTGAATGATTTCCTTAAAGAATGAAATATATACTTAATTCGATTTAAGTATATTAAATATTTTCCAAGGTTGAAAATAAAAAGATTTGTGAATTACTTATTTTTAATAAGTATGGAAATGTTTTCCAATATGAAGTGAATATTTAGAATTTATCTTTTTGAAGATAAATTGAAAATGGATAGTTGAAATGCTATATGCATGAATATTTTGGAATATAAATTCACTAAGGAATTTATAAATGAAAAGTGGAATTTGTTTAAAAATAAATATTGATTTATTTTTGAAGAAATGAAATTATATATCTAGTGAAGATATTTTGGAAAATAAATAATTTGGAAAATTATTTGGAAACTGGTGATGTGTGCATATCCATTGATAGTTCAATAACCGACTATCAATATTTCCCTTTGAATGGGTAATTGATGTGATTTGTTTGAATGTGAATGCTACACTTATTTTTGAATAAGCGCTCACTATTCGGGTTAACCGGGAAAGGACCATGGGGTCGTATAACCCATTCCGAATATGTGATACGTCGTTGTGAATTGCATTGAAGATCGGTGTTGAAGACCCGGTATTTGCGAGAGCGATAGGATGACCTGTCGATTTACTCTGCACCGAGTTGCTCCGGTATAGAGTTCTCCATATGTGATGGTGAATCCGATCAGGATTGTGAATATCCGGATTGCAAGGACTTCTTTGTAAGTGCCTTCGGTTTTGTTCGAGCCCGGAACAGACTTGTATGGATTGTATGTCTGACATTACAAGTTGAGATATAAAGCCGATTTCTTTCAAATATATTTCTGTTGGTGGCGAAGAATTTATTCTTTAGCTTAACACCCTTCTCTGAGACGTACAAGCTCAGAGGTTATATAGTTGAAGTTATCAGCGATATATTCCCAATTTGGTAATGTGACATGCTGAGTGTTGCTGTAAATGATCTTTGTGTTGATTATTGTGATAGGATCGTTTATTTGATCGTCTATCTTAGTGATCATTGTGTTGATCATTTGTTGACCCAAAGCATGGCTTTTGTATAAAGTATGTTTTTGTGGACGTGACTTCGTCGAGCCTCACACCCCGGAAATGGTCAAAACAGGAAAGATGCGGCAAGGTTATGAGGGGTAGCACCCTTTAGGGTATGTACATTTCCTTCTGGATAGAGGTGGCATCATGGTATGGAGCCCAGATATTTAACCTATGTGGTTACTACGAATTTATTACTTTGTGGTTGTTGGCTATCGGGATCCCGTGAGAAAGGTCGTTTACGATCGGGGAATGGCGTGCTCGTGTCAGTAGTTACCCAATTAGGGGTAACCCGGCCTTGTGTTGGCAGAGTTCCGGTTTGGCTCTCGGGGATGTCTTTCCAGAGGCATTCTCATGTGGAAATGGGAAGTTCCTTGGCCTGACCATTTGTTGGAAATCCAAAGAAACGATACGAGACTTGTACGGTTTTAGTTGTATAACCTGCTATGGAATGTGGCGGTAACCTGCTATTGAACATAGTTAGTTATAGTAGGCATAGTTCGAAATGTCTATGTTGGCTAAGATTTATATTCTACTTTCGAAATAAATTTTCCCTACACTATACACTAATAATAATATCAAATGTTATTTTTAATGCGTATCAAGCATCTTTGACTATCATAAGGAGAAATCTCCTCCGATTCTGCGTTTGCATTGTGTGTGTGTGCGGGAGGCCTTATGGTAGTCTCATTTTTAAAAGCAATGCGAATTGAAATAAAAATATTCTTCTATTTTTGATTTTAAAGATAAATAAACTGTTTTGAGTTCTCACACCAGTCACATGACTGACTTGGAGTTTATTGTTTTCCTTCCTAAACTCTGGGTGCCCACCAATTTCAACACGGGCAGTCAAGAGTTAAGGTTTATCAGGATATTCTGGATATTCTGGAGTTGCTGGAGGCAAGATGGATGGCATGGCATATTACTTATATAGTATTTCTTTTTCCGCTGCACTGTTTGTTGTTGTTGTACACTCTGATGATATGATGTAATGAAATGTAATAAAATGTAATAACTGATAGTTCTTTGTTTAAAGATTATTCATTTATTATTATATGTTGTTCCGCTGCGAATTGTGAGATTCTGATGTTGTTCTGTTGTTTTCTGTTCCGTCCTATGTTCTTCTATTTTCTTCTATTTTAAAATCTTCTATTTTATTTTCCCTATCTAAATTTTCTATCTTTTCTATCTCTTCTCTATTTTCTCTTTTCTATCCTATTTTCTTCCGTGTTCTTTTTCCTCTATTCTCTTTTCGTTCTATTTTAAAATGTTCTATCTTCTTTTCTGTTTTCTCTTCTCCCTAATTTCTATTTTCTATTTCCTTTTCCCTCCATCTTCTTTCTACCTTCTTTTCTACTTTTTCTTTTCTTAAAATCTTTTTAAAACCCCTAACATTTCGGTTTTTCGGCAACGAAAAATCGGAAGCGTTACATTTGGTATCAGAGCTTATGGTTAAGCGACAACCATGGTTCTGTTGGGTATTATTCATTAGAGATAGAGTCAGAAGTACTCTAGATTGAGTTTGAGTGTAATAATAGCTATGAGAGCGTATTTGTTAGTGAATATAAAATTGTTTTATATTGTGATGATTGGTTTGTTGAGTGGTATATGAACCTTCGTCGGCGCAGCTTCGAAACTGAATCGAAGGGGTTTCTAAACACTTGAATAGAACAATTCGGCACAGTATTGTTTTAAAATTGGGTAAATGAAATAATTTTGCCTTGAGTATATTTTATATATAAAGGAATAATTTTTCAGAATTATTAAAGTGTATATAAGTTGATTGTTTAGTTGTTTGAATAATCTAAATAAAAGAGGAATTGTATAAGCAAAAAGAATTATAAGAATTGAATTATAATTAAAGTGATTTACAATTGTGAAATAAACTTATATATATAAGAAGTGAAACTATATGAATATAATTATGAATATGAGTAGTAGATAAAAATGAATTTGAGTTATATAAATGAAATTCAACTTTGAAATTAAATTGAATTAATGGATTAAATGTTAATCAATTGAATGTGAATTAAGTTGATATGAAATAATGAATGTAAGTGTTAATTCATTAAAATCTAATATTATTGGAAGTTGAATAAATTGGAATGGAAATCAATTTAATGTTAAACCAAATGGAATTAAAAGTGTTGAACCAAATTTAATGTAAAGTGAATAATTTGGTTATGTTCAATATACATTGGTTGTTATATGATTGTTAGTTGATTGTATATAATTCATTAAGTGTTAATGAAATTAAATTGATAAAATTGGAAGCTAAAGTAATTGAAATTCAAATTAGAAGTAAATAAATTTGAATAGAGTTGAATTTAAATTGGAAGTGAACCAACTTGAATATGAATTAGTGAATATAAACTAATTGAGAATAAATGTTAATAAAAACATCAACTATTAATGAATCAAATGTGATTAAATTGAAAACCCAATTCATTGAATATTAATGAGAATATAAATAAATATATATTGGTTATGAATTGTTGGATGATAGTTGGTTGATGTTTGTATTTGTTGTTTTATTTCAGTTGCTATGTTAACATATATAGTAATTATGTTGCTATATGATGTATGTTGATACTATGTACATATATGCATGTTCTCATGTTGTTTGTTGAGTGATTATTAGGTGCGGATCGCGTTTGCTTCGCATTTGGAGCTCGCTTTTGCGCTATATTAGCCGTATATGCTCGCTAATAAAATATAAGGTACATATCTCGGATTACATACCGTACTTTTACACTTTTTTCCCTTCGGGATGCCTCATTACTTGATGAGATGTATATTTGTGATATATATACTGTCATTTTTTTTCGGATCGAGCCGCGCAAAGGAGACTATGGCGAATTTTTCCGAAAATTTAAGGCGTTAGAAAAATTTTGAAAAAAATTGGAAAATTTTGAAAACTTAAACTTTGATTTTGAAGTTGAAAGTTAAACAATAAGAGTTGTTTTTGAAAAGATAACTAAGTATGATTTGGAAAACTTAGTAAGTTATTGTAAGAAGCTTGACTATGGATTTTGGAAAATTAACAAATTCTGTAACTTTTCTTACTTGTTAATTTCGAGGACGAAATTCTTTTAAGTGGGGAAGATTGTAACGAACCAGAATTTTTAGAGATTAAAATTTGAATATTTAATTTATTATAAATATTAATAAGTGAATTTATGAGTCGAATAAATTTTATTTTGAATTATTGAATTTAATTGGGTAATTAAATCAATAAATTAATATGTTGAATTATGGAAATAATTGAAAATAGGGTTAAATATGATTAAAAATGATTTGTAAAAATTTATTTTATCATGTTGGAATTAGAACGATATTTTAGAACTTTTAAAATCGAATTAAAAGTTAATTTGTAAAAATTGAATATTTTAATATTTAAATCGACTAGTGAAAATAGTCAATTTTTGAACGGTCTCAGAATTTAACGAAACTAGTTCCATTGGATCCGTAATAGTTAGTTATTACCGGATTTCAAATTTCGTGTCAATCGGAGTTATCGTTTGATCGTGGCAGCTCGAAACGCATCGATTTATTTTTAATTTAAATTTGGCGAGTGAAAATAGCCATTTTTCAAAAAGTCTCGGATTTCGACGAAATCAGTTTCATCGGATCCGTAATGTGATATTATTGTAAGGTTTCAAATTTCAAGTCAATTGGATTTACGGTTTGTCCGGTACGAATTAAAACGCCTAGAAATCGACTTAAATCGGTTTAATTCAAATTGAGCGTCTACAGCCATAACTCGCACATACTTCCGAATTAGCTTCCGAAACCTATTCCATTGTGTCCGGAACGCGGGGTAAACCCTAGAAACGCTAGTTACGGCACATAAATCGGAGTTCGGAATTTCCAGGATGAATAGTGTTTCGTCGGTTCCTTATAAATAGCCCCTCACTCAAGAAAATAAATAATAAAAAAAAAAGATAAAACCCTAATCACGTTGCAGCCGCCTCCCCCTATTTCTAAGGCCATAAATTGCTCTCACTTTTCCCTCAATCTCTCTCAATCCAGCAAGAATTAGCCAAAGTTGTTAACTGCAACATTGAAGATCATGAAGAGAGCTTTCAATCCATACGGATATGATCGCGTATGGATTTGTATATCGTGTGATAATGGGCCACGTCCTAGGGGGTTTGCGCACGCATTTAGGGGCTCCAGAGGCAGCCGAGCTTCGAGCTCTTCCTGGTGGTGGTAGCTTGCGTCGAGAGCTTCGAGATGGCGGTGGTGTGATCGAGTATAGTCGAGTATTGGCGATGCATAATTAAACCCTAATATGTATGTTTGGGTTCGGCTATACGTGTGTGTTACTGGAGCTTGTTGCGTGGAGAGGGAAGATGAAGGAGAGGCATTGGATTTGGATCCAAGGGCTAGGATTGTTTTTGGTTAGAAAAATTTAAATAAATGTTGTAATTTATATGCTTTATAAAATCGTGTAACTTCAAAAATTCATATCTTTTTCATACGAGGTCGAAAACGCGCGAAACCAGTTGGGTTGGAATCGTATGGACGAGCACTACGCGATGGAGTTGGTTTGGAGTCGTTTGGAGTTAGTGAGAATTTTGGGTAAAATTAAACGTCCGTTTAATTTTATTCGAAATAAATCGCTACAACGGAATTTAAAATCAAGGTGAGAACTTCTCACTCAATCGAATCAGTTTCGCTTTTATTTTAAATAGTTAGATTTAAAATATTTGAATGCATGTTTGAATGTTGATTAATATCTATTGATTGTTAAAATAGACATTATACGCCGTTAGTAAGCGGATGTTATTTATTAAAAACATATACCGCGAATATTTCATAAACAGTGAAATTGGTATTATAAATAATATCAATATATATATATATTGGCATATGTATATATTGCAGTTGATTGATTCCCCGCATTTTTTAGCAGATGAGACCCTATTGCGCCGTTATTAAGCGGATAATATTTAAATCCCATATACCGCGATAATTTCGTACTGGAGCGAAATTGGTATTGTGCTAATGTTTGTGGATGCAGGAAAACAGGTTGGAGGGATCCAACTGGATTCCTCAACAGTTTTTATTTGATTTCAGATATTTTGATATTTGATGGATTTTCATATTGATATATGATATCGCTGTTGTCGTGATTGACTATTTGGTGTGTAGCATCATTGGACCCAGATTTTAGGATTTTAAAATGATTTTAAAGTGATTTTTGAAAGTATACGTTTATAAAATATTTTTGGAATTGATTCATTTTAAATAAATAAACGTTATAATTTTTAAAGTTATAAAAATTATGATTTTTGTGAAATACAGTAAAAAACTGATTTTTGAGAATATGATGCTATTGAGTTTATAAAATAGTTAAATCGAGATATTTTAGAATTATTGTGAAAAGTTTAAATATAGGATTTATGAAATTTAATTATTTTATGAATCAAAAATGGTGAAATAATAAAGGAGATTAAAGAAGTTTTAAAAGGATAATATAAATTGATTTATATTAAGAGATTTATAAATGGATATTTATAAATTGAAATATGGACATTATAAAACAAGTTTTTATAAGTGTTTGAATGAAGTGAAAATGAATTTCATAATTGAATGGAATTTATAGAATTTTATACGGTGAAGTTATAAATGGAATTTTATAAGCAGTAGGTTTATAAAATTTATTAAGTTATTAAAATAATGATTTTGGATAAATGAATGAATCTTATAAGTTATAAGATTTATAATTTGGGAAGTTAAAAGAACGATTTTATAAAAATAATCGTTTTATAAGTAATTAACTTATAATATGAACTTTTAGTTTATAATTGAGTTATAAACTGGAATAGGTTAATAAAAGAATTTATAAAAAGGAAGTTTTTATAAATAAATAGAAATGGAATTTATAAACGTTGTTTTATAAATTCGCAAATAACTTATTTTGATAAGTAAATTGCTGAAACCTATTAATGGAGTTATATTCACGCTTTTGAATAGTGATAATCCTTTGAATTAAAATGAATAAAAGGATGAAATTGTTAATGAAGTATATTCACGTTTTTGAATAGTGAATAAGATGTTAAAGAAATTGTTTTGAATGTGATATTTGAAATAGAATTAAAACGATCTAACGATGTTTTAAAATGTGTTGAGATTCGAAACCATAGATTTCAACATTTATTGTTGAAATAAACGTTTTCGAGAAATAAAAGGAAATGGTGGACTATAACACTGTTGTTATAGTAATTGATTTCCGAAAAGGAAATGTTTTGTATAGTATTGGGATTTATATACCTATTTTAATTTCGAATCCCTATACTAGTGATTTTGGGTTGTTGTAACGATGTTTTACGCAACATTCGTTTTGGCCCAAATAAATATGTTTAAGTGAATGATTTCCTTAAAGAATGAAATATATACTTAATTCGATTTAAGTATATTAAATATTTTCCAAGGTTGAAAATAAAAAGATTTGTGAATTACTTATTTTTAATAAGTATGGAAATGTTTTCCAATATGAAGTGAATATTTAGAATTTATCTTTTTGAAGATAAATTGAAAATGGATAGTTGAAATCCTATATGCATGAATATTTTGGAATATAAATTCACTAAGGAATTTATAAATGAAAAGTGGAATTTGTTTAAAAATAAATATTGATTTATTTTTGAAGAAATGAAATTATATATCTAGTGAAGATATTTTGGAAAATAAATAATTTGGAAAATTATTTGGAAACTGGTGATGTGTGCATATCCATTGATAGTTCAATAACCGACTATCAATATTTCCCTTTGAATGGGTAATTGATGTGATTTGTTTGAATGTGAATGCTACACTTATTTTTGAATAAGCGCTCACTATTCGGGTTAACCGGGAAAGGACCATGGGGTCGTATAACCCATTTCGAATATGTGATACGTCGTTGTGAATTGCATTGAAGATCGGTGTTGAAGACCCGGTATTTGCGAGAGCGATAGGATGACCTGTCGATTTACTCTGCACCGAGTTGCTCCGGTATAGAGTTCTCCATATGTGATGGTGAATCCGATCAGGATTGTGAATATCCGGATTGCAAGGACTTCTTTGTAAGTGCCTTCGGTTTTGTTCGAGCCCGGAACAGACTTGTATGGATTGTATGTCTGACATTACAAGTTGAGATATAAAGCCGATTTCTTTCAAATATATTTCTGTTGGTGGCGAAGAATTTATTCTTTAGCTTAACACCCTTCTCTGAGACGTACGAGCTCAGAGGTTATATAGTTGAAGTTATCAGCGATATATTCCCAATTTGGTAATGTGACATGCTGAGTGTTGCTGTAAATGATCTTTGTGTTAATTATTGTGATAGGATCGTTTATTTGATCGTCTATCTTAGTGATCATTGTGTTGATCATTTGTTGACCCAAAGCATGGCTTTTGTATAAAGTATGTTTTTGTGGACGTGACTTCGTCGAGCCTCACACCCCGGAAATGGTCAAAACAGGAAAGATGCGGCAAGGTTATGAGGGGTAGCACCCTTTAGGGTATGTACATTTCCTTCTGGATAGAGGTGGCATCATGGTATGGAGCCCAGATATTTAACCTATGTGGTTACTACGAATTTATTACTTTGTGGTTGTTGGCTATCGGGATCCCGTGAGAAAGGTCGTTTACGATCGGGGAATGGCGTGCTCGTGTCAGTAGTTACCTAGTTAGGGGTAACCCGGCCTTGTGTTGGCAGAGTTTCGGTTTGGTTCTCGGGGATGTCTTTCCAGAGGCATTCTCATGTGGCAATGGGAAGTTCCTTGGCCTGACCATTTGTTGGAAATCCAAAGAAACGATACGAGACTTGTACGGTTTTAGTTGTATAACCTGCTATGGAATGTGGCGGTAACCTGCTATTGAACATAGTTAGCTATAGTAGGCATAGTTCGAAATGTCTATGTTGGCTAAGATTTATATTCTACTTTCGAAATAAATTTTCCCTACACTATACACTAATAATAATATCAAATGTTATTTTTAATGCGTATCAAGCATCTTTGACTATCATAAGGAGAAATCTCCTCCGATTCTGCGTTTGCATTGTGTGTGTGTGCGGGAGGCCTTATGGTAGTCTCATTTTTAAAAGCAATGCGAATTGAAATAAAAATATTCTTCTATTTTTGATTTTAAAGATAAATAAACTGTTTTGAGTTCTCACACCAGTCACATGACTGACTTGGAGTTTATTGTTTTCCTTCCTAAACTCTGGGTGCCCACCAATTTCAACACGGGCAGTCAAGAGTTAAGGTTTATCAGGATATTCTGGATATTCTGGAGTTGCTGGAGGCAAGATGGATGGCATGGCATATTACTTATATAGTATTTCTTTTTCCGCTGCACTGTTTGTTGTTGTTGTACACTCTGATGATATGATGTAATGAAATGTAAAAAAATGTAATAACTGATAGTTCTTTGTTTAAAGATTATTCATTTATTATTATATGTTGTTCCGCTGCGAATTGTGAGATTCTGATGTTGTTCTGTTGTTTTCTGTTCCGTCCTATGTTCTTCTATTTTCTTCTATTTTAAAATCTTCTATTTTCTTTTCCCTATCTAAATTTTCTATCTTTTCTATCTCTTCTCTATTTTCTCTTTTCTATCCTATTTTCTTCTGTGTTCTTTTTCCTCTATTCTCTTTTCGTTCTATTTTAAAATGTTCTATCTTCTTTTCTGTTTTCTCTCCTCCCTAATTTCTATTTTCTATTTCCTTTTCCCTCCATCTTCTTTCTACCTTCTTTTCTACTTTTTCTTTTCTTAAAATCCTTTTAAAACCCCTAACATTTCGGTTTTTCGGCAACGAAAAATCGGAAGCGTTACATTTGGTATCAGAGCTTATGGTTAAGCGACAACCATGGTTCTGTTGGGTATTATTCATTAGAGATAGAGTCAGAAGTACTCTAGATTGAGTTTGAGTGTAATAATAGCTATGAGAGCGTATTTGTTAGTGAATATAAAATTGTTTTATATTGTGATGATTGGTTTGTTGAGTGGTATATGAACCTTCGTCGGCGCAGCTTCGAAACTGAATCGAAGGGGTTTCTAAACACTTGAATAGAACAATTCGGCACAGTATTGTTTTAAAATTGGGTAAATGAAATAATTTTGCCTTGAGTATATTTTATATATAAAGGAATAATTTTTCAGAATTATTAAAGTGTATATAAGTTGATTGTTTAGTTGTTTGAATAATCTAAATAAAAGAGGAATTGTATAAGCAAAAAAAATTATAAGAATTGAATTATAATTAAAGTGATTTACAATTGTGAAATAAACTTATATATATAAGAAGTGAAACTATATGAATATAATTATGAATATGAGTAGTAGATAAAAATGAATTTGAGTTATATAAATGAAATTCAACTTTGAAATTAAATTGAATTAACGGATTAAATGTTAATCAATTGAATGTGAATTAAGTTGATATGAAATAATGAATGTAAGTGTTAATTCATTAAAATCTAATGTTATTGGAAGTTGAATAAATTGGAATGGAAATCAATTTAATGTTAAACCAAATGGAATTAAAAGTGTTGAACCAAATTTAATGTAAAGTGAATAATTTGGTTATGTTGAATATACATTGGTTGTTATATGATTGTTAGTTGATTGTATATAATTCATTAAGTGTTAATGAAATTAAATTGATAAAGTTGGAAGCTAAAGTAATTGAAATTCAAATTAGAAGTAAATAAATTTGAATAGAGTTGAATTTAAATTGGAAGTGAACCAACTTGAATATGAATTAGTGAATATAAACTAATTGAGAATAAATGTTAATAAAAACATCAACTATTAATGAATCAAATGTGGTTAAATTGAAAACCCAATTCATTGAGTATTAATGAGAATATAAATAAATATATATTGGTTATGAATTGTTGGATGATAGTTGGTTGATGTTTGTATTTGTTGTTTTATTTCAGTTGTTATGTTAACATATATAGTAATTATGTTGCTATATGATGTATGTTGATACTATGTACATATATGCATGTTCTCATGTTGTTTGTTGAGTGATTAGTAGGTGCGGATCGCGTTTGCTTCGCATTTGGAGCTCGCTTTTGCGCTATATTAGCCGTATATGCTCGCTAATAAAATATAAGGTACATATCTCGGATTACATACCGTACTTTTACACTTTTTTCCCTTCGGGATGCCTCATTACTTGATGAGATGTATATTTGTGATATATATACTGTCATTTTTTTTTCGGATCGAGCCGCGCAAAGGAGACATGTGTTTATAACTGTCTAATATGTGTTGTATAAGCTGTGTAACTTTGATATATGTTATATACTATGTAAATCTTATGTGATTAATATAAATTATTCGTTCCGCTGTTGAGATTCTAATGTTGTTTCTTTCTTTCTTCTCTATCTTTTCTCTTTTCTATCCCTTTCTTTCTTATTCATGATGCGTCATTCTGGGCTAAAGAAGACGGGTCATGACAGTTGGTATCAGAGCACTAGGTTGAATGAATACCTAGGATTTGGAGTGATTTCCTTCTTGAGAGAGCTTATTTGTAATTCTAACATACATACATACATACATACATACATACATACATACATACATATATATATATATATCTATTTCTACCTATTTGTCGGATTACCTGTTCGGGTTTTCCAATATGAGTCCTAAAGGTAGATGGGGTAGTGGTGTGTGTAGCACAACTACCAATGGAAGGAGTCTGAGTGATTGAGGATGGAAGTGTATATGTCGAGACTGTAGGCCTAATACCATCTCGAGTGAGTTTTGCCGTGGTGTAAGTATTTCATCGATCTCTGAAGGAAGTCTTTGAGGTTCAGAGTCCATCTTTGAGATGCAAGTGTGGATGGGTAGAATTTGGATCTATCGGTTGGGCAGAAGCGAGTGATGGTATCTTAGCAACCTCAGGAAATAGTAGCTGTGTGATGAGATGCAGTGAATATGGATGTCTCTGAAGATATTTTATTTTGGGGCAAGTTTAAGGAAGTGTGTCTGTTTTGTTGTTGTGGCTGAGTTCAACAAGGTGGTTCTATTTGGCTTTGAGGCCCGAGTTTATTGAGTTGCTTCTGTTTAAGGAAGTCTTTGAATCTATGGCAGCGTTGTAGCTCGGGGTATTCTGTGTGTCGTCAGAGGGTCTTTTGGCTTAGCAGCTTTCTGGAGGTGAAGTTCAGAAGCAGCCGAGTGGATCCATTTCCCAATGGATTGGATAGATAAACATAAGCTGTTCTGATTGGTAAAGAGAGAACAGTTTTCTTTGGAATTAGGCTAGAAGGATCGAAAAAGTGACTTGCGATAGTTTGAGTGATCTCTTGAGTTATCAGAGATTTTTCCGGATGTCTTCAGGAAAGTCAAAGGTTTGCCTTTGCATCCGAAGATTTGGTTTTGTATCGACTATGATTCCAAGAGTGGTACCAGTGGTTCAGATTAGCAGAAGGATGGTTCCTAGAGAGGGTTTGGGTGAAGCAGCTCAGGATTTGGTGGAATTTTTTAGTTTTCTCTTTGTGGATCTGATGCACCATATTTTCATGATGTGTTGTCTAGTTTGCACTCGTGTTCATCATCATCATTTTCATCTGATCCAGATCAGAGTTGTGCAACGGAAGCAATTTGGGAGTGCATCTGCTTTGTCTTTTCTGGAAAGGAGAAGTAAGATCGGTCTTCTGTTGTTTGTGGAGTAGAGTCATGTTCTTGATCTTGGTTGATTGTGAGAGGATCATTTTGATGGGTTGTTTTTGGTCCCATTTGTATCTAGATGCATCAGCAAGGTTGAGATGATCAGTAAGGATGTAGGCGGCCCAGGATCATCCAAGGAGTTTTAAGCATAAGAGACAGAGGAATTTGGATTCCGGAGTCGAAGATTGATTTTGGATAAGATTTCTCCGATCCAAGGAGCTATAAGATTTGGTAAGACTGGGAAGCTAGCTCCGAGGTGTATTGGATCTTTTCTGTATTCTTATGAGGATAGGTGCTTTGGCTTTCAGGAGTTGAATTGCCAGTTTGGATAGCTGGGATTCAATGTGTTTCAGGTATCTCTGAGGGAGTACGTGTATGATCTATCTTTGGTTGTGGCACCAGCAGTTCAAGAGGATTTGGTAGTTGAGTCAGACTTGTCTGTGGTCTGATACCCTGTAGATCAAGATGAGTAGAAGCTCTGTAGCTTTTAGTATAGATTGTTTGGATTCTGTAGAGGGAGTATCCCGATATTTTTACCTGGGAAACTCTAAGAAGTACTAACCAGAATTTTGTCTGGATAGTTAGATTGTTTGATTGAGTGATTTGGTTGCTGTGGTTGTTAGCATATGGTTGATAATATATGCTTGTGGTTAAAATTAAAATCTTAATGAGATTATTAAATTACCTTTGCTTTTAAATTTCGGGGATGAAATTCTTTTAAGGAGGAGGAATGTGATGACCCAAATTTTGAGCAATATCAATTTAATAATCTGTATTAAAAATTAAATTAATTTGATAATCTTTGTTAATAAGATTTGAATTGATTTAATAATCTTCCTTTAATAAATATTTAGTTGAAGAATTTTATCTTTTAAAAGCTAATAAAATATTTTCTGTTTATAATGTATATATATATATATGTATATATTGTAAATGGATAAGCTTTGGTTTGAAATTTAATAAATAAATAAAATCTTGTTTTTAAATTCTAATACATACATATATATATATATATATATATATATATTTCATAATTTGGAAATTATGGTTTAATTTAATATATAACTTTTCAAAGCTATTTAATAAATAACTATATGGTTTTAAATACTTAAGGTAAATGATTAATTGTTTAAATTATTTTTTTGCTTAAGTTTAAATTTAAATTAATTAACAAAAAGATTTGTTTTATTTTCTTTCTTAAATATTACTTGATAAGTATGATTTGAAATTTTATATTGAAGTTTAAAATACAATTTGCAAATGATACATTAATTCATTTAAGTAATATAAGTAATTTATATACGACAAGATAATTTCTTTTATAAATTATTTAAAATTGAATAAAAGTGTTATTTCCAAATAACAATTATAATGTATTATTTTTATAAATATATGTGGATTTTAATATAAATAGAATTTTTTATTTTCAAAATTTAATGTGTAGTTATATATCCATATATGTAACTTGAATTTTAAAATTTGATTTTAAAATATTTAATTTGAATTTGGAATTTATTTCGAAATTCAAAGGAATAGATACTTAAAAAAATTGATTTTAAAGAGATAGGTACAAGCTTTTATTTGTATACATGTAATTTGTTTTATTTTATTTTTCTAAAAATTAATTTACAAATATATAGAAAAGTATTTAATAAATAAGAAGAAAAGGGATTTTATTTAAATAAATAAAAATAAGTAAAATTACTTAATGGACAAGTGTAATTACACTAAGGCCTCATAATAACATGTGTTAAGCAAATGTAAATAGATTAGACAAGTGTCATTTTTGTTTTTAATTTTTCTTCTTAAAAAAAAATCATCTTAACTTATAAAACATACTTTTCCTCCTTCTCATTTCTTTTCTAAATCTTCATTTTCAAAAGTTTAGACAAAATCTTCAGCTGAATCAATATTTAAAACAAAATCAGTAACTGAACTCTCAAACAAGAAATCATGTTCAAATTCAAAATTAGTAATCATCCATTTCAAACAGAAATCAAAACCCAAAAACCCTGTACAATTTTTCAACACAAAATCTATAACTCAAATGTTCTTCAAACCAGAAACCGTTTCCAAATCAATAACCTGTAGTTTCATTTTCAAGATCAAAACCATAAACTTATTCAAATCAATAGCCTGTGTATCATCTTCAAATCAAACATTAAAGCCAACACTTTCTTCAACTTGAGTTATCAAAAGCAAACCTGTAGATTATCAACAGCAAAATCAAAGCTTGAGCATTTTTTTCAATCTGGAGGCATGCATGAAGTTTTTAAATCAAGCATTTTATTCAAGCATATTCCAGTTTAAAAGTTTTCAAAGACGAAGGCATTTCAGTTTCAAGCTGTTTCAAAATTTGGTGCTCTGTTCTACCTTCTTTAATCAGGTGAGTAGCATCACAATTTAATTTGTTTAAGTATATAATTATGTTGCATGTTCATCTCCGAAAATAGTATGTTTGTGAATATATTTTTAAGTATAACTCCATGTGTATATATATGGATATGTTGGTGTGCATGCTGTGTATCAGGATTCTTTTCTCTGATTCTAGTTCCAGGCTTAAATTCAAATCAAAATTCACTTGCTCTTAATCCAATCTTTGTTAAGACTTAAGTCTTGAACAAAGTATGTTGGTTGTATCATATTTTTAAGTTTAAAAACTTGTTTAAGTTAAAACGATTTGCATTGCCTCCGGATATAATAAAACAGCAGTGTAAACTTAAATAAGTTAAAATTCAATTATCACGAGTCATGAATTCAGGGATATAAATCAAATACTTTAACTAAAATTTGATTTTTAAAACTAGAATCACGATTTTTAGTAGAGGGATTTAAGTGCATTTATGGTTTAACCAGAAATTTGAATTTGAGGGAATTCTGATGATCTCGTTAGTTTAGGAGGTCGTGATTTTTTCTGGACGAAAAAGAGTTGTCAATGACAAGGGGAAAAATGGTAGAAGTGATGGCAGATCATGGTGGTGGCGGCGGCGACCGATTTAAGCTTTTAAACCTAGTTTTGGCTGAGTTAAGAGTTTGTGATCATCACGATCTCTCTGGTTGATCGAGTGTAGCAGGACTTGGGGAATCAGTCGTTTGGACATTGACGAAGGCTTGGCTAGAGATGTTGATGCTCCGGTGGTCGGAGAGATGAGGTTGAGGGGTTTTCTTTCAGGATGGTTTGTTTTCCAGGTTCGAGTAGTAATACTCGAATTTGATTTCGAGTTGATAATGGAGTTCTAACGGTTGTAGTTTGATCTGGGAATGATCGTCGACATGTGGGGATTGTCATGGATGGTCGAAGGTGGTGGAACTTCCGATGTGTATGCATGATGAATTGTTTGTGCCTGGTGAAGTTTGGTTTGAAGCAGGGGCTTTGTGCTCAAGTAACTCTCGAGTAATTTGAGTATTTGCTCGAAGTGATGAATAGTTTGGCTCGAAGCATTTTTAGGTTTGCTCGGGTTAGTTGATAGTTACAGATTTTAAAACCTGTTTGTTTTTAAAATTTTAAATTTGATTTTAAAATTTGAAATCATAGTTTAGACGAAGTTTTAAAAACAAATTTGAAGTATGGATTCAAAACTGAGTTTGTACCCTAGTTTTAAAATTTAAATTAAGTTTTGTAAATTAAATTGTTTCAACAACTTAAATTGTTTAAAGTGTATTTTAAATGGTAATAATTTAAAAGTAAATTTGTTTTAAATTCTTCAAGTTTCTTTTATAAGATGAGTATTTTTTTAACATATGATTTTAAAAGTTGTAAATGGTTTTTAGGCTTTGCTAAAGTCAAAATTGTTTTCTTTTTAAATTTTATATATGAAATGAAAATTTAAAGTAAAATATTTTCAAATGTGTTTGTGAATGATAATAAAATCATTTACAAGAGAAATGTTTTCATTTTAAAGTTAATAAGGATTTAATGATTTGTGATTCATTAAATTATTAAGGTAAATTAATATGGATAGTTAATTAATTTATTATATAGTTGAAGTATTTGAATTAATTAATTAAGGTTGAAGTTAATTAATTAAGATTAATTAATTTGAAATTAATATCATTAATTAGATAAGTTAAGATTTTTAATTAATGATTAGAAATTAATTTATCAAGTAATTAAGATTAATTAAGTTAAACACTTAATTATTTAAATAATTAGTGATTAATTAATTGGTTATTAAAGATAAATAAATTTGTGGTTAATAATAATTAATTTAAGTTAATTACTTAAGAAAAGTAATTAAAGAATTGTTAATAGTTAATGAAGGTCGTTAACTTGAGATTATCTAGTAATTAATTAATGTGATTAATTCTAATAATTAATTAGATTAATTAATTAAAGATAATTGATTATGAAATTGTTTTAACTGTAATTACTTAATGAAAATAATTAAAGGAATTAATTACTCAATGTAATTAATTAAAGTAATGTGATTAGTTTAAGTTAATTAATTAAGTTTAATTAATTTAAGATAATCATTGGAAGATTGGTTACGCATGACTACTTAATGTAATTAATGAAGTGTAATTACATAGTGAAGTAATTAGTAATGATAATTATAGGATGTAATTAATTAAAGATTGAAAGTAATTTGAATTTAATTACTTAGTGTAATTAATCAAAGGATTAATTAAAGATAATTAATTATGGAGTAATTTATTTATTTAATGAAGTAATTAAAGGTAGTTAATTACTGAATGAGATTAATCAAGGGTGATTAATAGATGTGGTTTAATTAAAGATTAAATTTAATTAATTTAATAAGATAATTAATTAAAGGTAATTAGGGATCATTGATTAATATAATTAATGATGTAATTAAGGGTTGATTAATTAAGATTAATTAATCAATAATAAGTGATAAAAGTGTAATTAATTAATGTAATTAATTAAGGATTAATGTAATTAATTATAGTTAATTAATTAATGAAGTAATTAAAATATTAATTAATATATTTGGTTAAGAATAATTAATTTGAGAAATTAATTAAAGGATAATTACTTGAATGTAATTAAAGGATAATTAATTAGGGATGATTAATTAAGGTGGATAATTAGAGGATAATTAATTAATTGATTTGCAATTAATTTATGGTTATGTAAGCAAGTTTTATAATGATGAAAGTAATTAATTTAATTTACTTTAAATTAATTAAAGATGAAGTGATTAATATAATTTATTTTAAATCCTTGCTTACGTATGGATGGATGATATTGATTGCCTTGAATGGTTTGAAGTCTTAGATATGAGATAAGTAATGCTTTGTGATATGGATGCATGGGTTGAAGTTTGATGATAATATGAATTATCTATATATGATGATAATATGGATTATCCATTTGTGATGATAATGTGAATTATCTATTTGTGATGATAATGTATAGTATCTATCGTGATATGTGAATTATCTATCTGTGTGTGTATATAGATAATAGAATTGAATTGTTTTAACTTTAAAACAATTTGGACCTAAAAGATGGCGTTTTGGATTTTGATGAGACCAGGATCAGATTTCTAGATTTGGATATCTGAAAACCACATCGATCCAAATTAACGATGGGTCGTGAATCTCAAGTGAATATGAAGATTCAAAGTGCAAGGGTTATCGTCGTTAACTCTGAGGATGATTCCAAAATGAGTGTAAAGAGATAATGCCTTCGGGATTTTTGAACCCAGAACGAACTTGTATGGATTGAATGCTTTTAGAACATCGTCTGGTGGACGATGAGCATTCTGAGAGATGTATTCTCTAAAGGTAATCGTAGCATCTAGCCTCATCAACCGGGAATGGCTAAAACATGGGAGGTGCAGCAAGGCTAAGTAGGTCATGCCCAAGTAGGACGAGATTTTCCCCCATCTAGAGGTCCCTTTTTATTCAGCTGTGTGGGCAGTTGGTCACGACAACTGCTGGGGTTGTCTTGTTTGGGACTGTCCAGTAATGAATTGTTCCGGCCTTGTGTTGTAGGGGATTTAGGGTGGATCCTCGGTACGGTGAGCTAGGCCCCGTACTGTGACGGGCGGTAAGCCAGTAGCCCTGCCATTGATGGAAACCCATTCTTCCTAAGTGCCCTTACGGTTTTGATCGTATTACCCACTTTTTTGGCTAATAACTGGAATTTAATCATGTAACAATTTCAGCTATTTCTTATTTATTTGAAAACCCTAGACCTATTATAATATCACCGGATTTCCTATCAAATGTTTTGCTAGCGTAAGGTAAAAACTTACCCATGTTTATGTGTGGGGAGTCTTACGTGATACCTTTTCTTTCAAAGGTTTTTCAAAGTTAAGCAACTTTAACCTGTTACTCACACCAGACCCATGTCTGACCCGGAGTTTATTCAGTTTTTCTTAAACTCTTGGGTACGCAAATTTTTACGAGTAGCCAAGGGATTCAGGTTAGCTTTGAGGAATTGTAGAGGAGCAATGGAGTAGGAGGCTTCAGCGTTGTAGATATTTATAGTGTTCCGCTATGATTGGTATCTCTGTATTGTATTAAGTTATAATAACTAGACAAGTGTTTCTAACTGTCTAGTATGTGTTGTATAAGCTGTGTAACTCTGATATATGTTGTATACTATGTAATATCTTATGTGATTAATATAATTTATTCGTTCCGCTGTTGAGATTCTGATGTTGTTTCTTTCTTCCTTCTCTATCTTTTCTCTTTTCTATCCCTTTCTTTCTTATTCATGATGCATCATTATGGGCTAAAGAAGACGGGTCATGACATGAAGTCTAAATCTGATCTAAATAAATTAAATAAAATCGTTATTTTATTTTGTTTTGTAATTAAAGTTTAATTTTGGTAATATATTTATGTTATATATAATATGATTGTTAACTAGCCTTTTCTCAAGGCAGTACACATGTGGATTTAACCCAACGGACTTCATGGTCATTAAGGAAGAAAGTCCGAAGAGATGGTTACTAGGATTGAAGATCGATTAGATTTGAAACAATGAACTGTAGTTGAATGGATTCAGATGGAAAACGTTCAAAAAAGGGCTAAGTATGGAACTTGAACTCCCTTAGAAGAGGGATCGGATCGGAATATTTACTCTATAAAAATGATCGGAATAGAGGTATCGGAGTAAAGGGATCGTATTAAACAGGATGCACACAACACAACTCAATAATGATCGCTCCATTACTCAACAACCACGACGCGGATTTAAGTGAAACTTTGGAAATAAGAAGAATGGACCCTAGGGAGTCAACCATAAGGATCGCACAACAAATAGAGCATGTTGGATGGATCGACCCTCTTACCTCCATTTAGGGATAAGCTATAATCAACTTTCATGGCATATTGCAGCAACGATCGATTAATCACTCAACATCTACAGATTCAGTTGTTTTGAAACTTAGAGTACAAGCATATTACAACATAAGGAACACCCCATAGGGACCCCAGCCCCTAAATCCCCCAATATAGGGATCAATCCATATCCCTATTATTGGCTCTAATGGGCCCCAAACATTTTGGGCAAGCTTGCCTTAGCTTCAGGGTTCTAAATCCAGGTTTTGAGGGAGATATTTTCACGTCTTCTCCTATAAATACAGTAGGCATGACATCAAAAATGAGATCTTCTTTTTGCTTCACTTCTATCATCTACCTAGGTTACACTTTTCCATTTTTAGTCTTGGATTTCATGGGTTTGTAACTACAATTAGCAGTAAAAATGGATAAAAGGAAAATCTTTGGAGTGGAAGTAGGCCGGAGTTAGCTAAACAACTATAAATCCGTGTCTCTCTTTACTTGCTTTCGTTTTAATTTTTCTCTTCATTTATTTCTCTTCGTATTTCTATAATTGGATTGGACATTGATGCTTTCACATACAATTAGATGTTGGTAGCTATTTTTATGCCAACATTTTGGTGCTTTTACTAAGAAAGCCAGCCCTCGTGGATTTGGAGTTCAAATTTGGAATTAACTAGATAGCTTAGATTTGGAGCAATGGTTAAACAATCAACAAGGAGAACGCTACCGGAGAGGAACCATCATGGAGGGAGTCCGAAGGCTTCCTCAAGAGCTAGAGATAATCAAGCATATATCTACAACACTAGGGATGAAATGGAAACGATGATGGACTATATACAGGAAAGGATGCTGAAAAGACAGGAGGAGATGATGCAGAATTTACTCCAACAAATTGGATAAGCTGGACAACAAAACCAAGGGAATAGAGTAGCAGGAGCCGGTGATAACTTAGATCAAGGAGTTGAAGCAGTAAGAATCGATGGAAATAGAAACCAGGAACATGGAATCAAAGCTATTGGAAAAAGGAATGGAACAAAGCAGCCGGGGGCAGTCTCCGACCATCTTAGAGGGATTGGCCTGAATCCCCAAAGTATTGGGGAATGCCCCCATGTCTAGTTGATCGTGCTGCTAGAGGACATAAAATCGATCCCATGGATCTTGGTGCAAATCAAAATTTGGATGCACGTCTGGGGAAATATGTTCCAGAATACCCTTATGGACTCAAGGGGCAGTTTGGAAATAATGATAGGAGACTACCGTTGGATGACAATGACAGGTTTGTAGAGACGATCAGACGAGTTATGCGTGGAGGACTGGCGAAAGGGATTTGGAGGATGCAAATAGAAGTTCATTCACTCCTAACATCAGGAATGCTAGGAATCCACCGGAGTTTAAACTACCAACACTGGAAGTATATGATGGAAAGTCGAACCCAACTACACATACGATGAGATATATACGACACGTGGAAATACTGTAGGCATTAGAGAAAGTCATGGCATGATGCTTTCCCTGTTTCTAACGAATATGGTTGCACCGTGGTTCAGGCAGTTGGAGAGTGGTTCTATTGGCACATGGATGGAATTGGACGAAAATTATGAAGTGGTTTAGGATTCACATTTTGAGACCCAATGATGTGATGAGTCCGGCAACACTGAAACAGAAGACCAAAGAGTCTTAAAAGAGTTTTCTAACAAAGATTTAATTCTGCAGCGGCATCGGTGGATCGGCTAGATCCATCAACAATTTTGATGATAACTGTATTAAGAATCACCGACGGCACAGATTTCAAGGAATCGTTTGCACCAGATCCACCTATGGATCTCGGGGAGTTTTATCATGAAGCGGAAAGTTTCCTGCGGTAGGAGGATGCACGAGCCGACAAACCAGAGGTGAACGTTGTGGAAAGAAGAGGATCATTAGGAGGTGTAAACAAGAATGATAAAAGCAAAGGAAAACTAGATAATGGATATGATGGGACGAAAAGGTGATGAAAAGAGTGGGAACTAAAGTTCTCCTCCTACTCAGATTTGATGAAAAGCCTAAAACTGATTTATCTGGATACTAGGGGGCAACTCCCCCTTCGAAAAACAGCAAGGAGGGATCCCATGGAGCAGGATCGTATTTCTGGAAAGTACAGCCTGTTCCACGAATTGAACGGGCACACCGGGAATGAATGCAGGCATTTAAAGGACATGATTAAGGAGCACGTCAGGAACGACAGACTTCCGCAGTATGTGAGGAATCAGGCAACGGTGGTGCAACAGGAGCAGCCGTCGTCTACATCAAATAGAAACAAGAATGACCCTGGATCTGGATCATGGGTCGTCATCGACTAAGGGACTGACCTAATTGCTTTTGAGAAAACTGATTGGAGTAGTTGGAATTAGATTCCATAGTTGACCCCAATTGCAAGTGGAAGATTGATAGAGTTAGGGGTATACCTTAGGGGCATTATGTAATTTGTTACATATATCTAACTCGTTGACCAATCTTGTTCGAAATAAATGGTATTTTATTCTTATTATATACTTGACATAACATGATTATATTAATTAGTTAACTTAATTAAAAGTGTATTTAATATAAAAATCCATAAATGTTATATTTTTTGATAGTGGTTACAAAGTGTTGTAACCACGAATAATTTATCACAACGAAACAAATATTCCATTTTAAATGTTTCTTGTCAAGATGCATCGAGATTGGATATCCATGTATCCATTGAGACTGGAGTATGTAACGCTCTTCAAATGTTGGGCAGTATATTACTCATGACTACCAGAGGCACCTAGGTGTTACATACTAATAGTTATTGGATAACTATGGAATGACTCACTCGATAGTTTTCTATTGGTTAATATAACTAAGGTCAAACAGAAAATATTGATGTGACTGATTTACATGGTTCTCTCGACTAGGCTTTGGAGAGGTCTAGGGGTGGCTAAAAGATAGGGAATTGGCTTGGAGATAATGGGTTGACATCAAGTGAGAATGGGCAAAAAAATTTCCATGTTTCTCTCAAATACAACCCTATATATATACATATGCACATGTATGTATATATGTATGTATTTATCTCTAAAATAATGACTGACCTTTTTTGGCCGCCATTACCTTCTACATTGCTGTTAAAGCATAACTCTCAATCTACTCCAAAATTTCAAGTATATTTCAAATTATTAATACTATTCGATAGTTAGAGGTCAGTGCCTTCGGACTTGCAATCTGACGAATCAAGAACGGTAAAAGGAAGGGAAGTCATTGCTTCAATGTGGATTCAAAGGCATACAATAATATATTATTTTATATTAAATAAGTATTGCCAAAATCAATGTACTTGTTTTTAAAAATAATATTTCAACTTTGAAAAATCTCCATATTTTTTCTAAGCTTTAATTTATGATCCTAGATTTTCGAAAATTGTAAAATTTGAACTTTCATCAATAAATTATTTTTTGTTAATTATTTATGGATGAAAACATTATTTTATTCATAACATATACAAATTAAAATACTAGAATTATTATGTTTGCAAAAATAAGTTAATTTTGAATTATAAATAATTATTAATAATTGTTCTCTCTCTTTCTATGTGTATATTTATCTATATATAAATGTTTAATGTTTATATATTATATATAATATATTTATACATACAAATGTGTGTGTATTTTGTTACATATATACATGCACATATTTGGATAACATACATGACATACAAATTAAGCTAATATATCTATTGCGATGTAAATCCCAACATCTACATATGGGCATATTATACCTTTCATAGATTATTATATTACGCATGCACTCACACATATATGTATATGATACATTTATGTATAAACTAAATCAAATAAAATTAATTTCGTATCTTAATATATTTGAATTTAAATAAAATAAATGATTTTATTTAAATGAAATTTAGAAATGTTCTAATTCAGTTAGACTTCATAGGCCCAATAAAGTTTCAATAGGATAAAATTTTAGAAATTCACCTATAACTTTCGTTGTAGGCTAGTCCAGTCCCAACAACTAGTGTAGGAGGGAAGTTGTAGTCGTATGTGGATTTGGCGGCATGGGTCCGCACTTGTGAGAGGGTTTTGGATTTTTGTGTCTTGCCAATGAGTGGGGAGATTGTTTACTACTTGGCATTTATAGGGAGAGGCCCTGAATTGCTGGGATGTAGTGGTGGCAAAGACTGAGGGAAAGATCGTTTGGGGAGAGTCTAGGAGATGTTTTGAGATGAATTTTCTTTCCAAAGTAGAGGTGGAAGTACAACTGGAGAGGTTTATACACTTGCGGAAGGGAGAGATGTCAGTAAAGGAGTGTGTGAGCCAATTTAATTAGTTGGCTAGGTTCAGGATGGAGTTGATAAATACCCCTCACAAGAAAGCTTTAAAGTTTGCTAAAGGGCTGAATCAACCTCTTCAAGATTTGGCTCTAAGACATATCCTCGTAGGTGCGACTTATGAGGGTTTGGTGGAGATGGCTTTGCTGAATACCATCTCCATAGAGGAAATGAAGGAAGAACCAAGGAAGTTTGAAGGGAAGATGCCATAGTAGAATCAGCACAAGGGCAGATGAGGACCTATGCGGAAGATTAAGAAGTGGGAGATGTAGTGTATGAGACATGGAAAGAGGGGGCACTTTGTTAAGGAGTGCAAGATAGACATCTCGAAGATCAAGTGTTACAACTATAATCAATTGAGGCACATGAAGAGGGAGTGTCCATCACCACAGAAGACCTCTACCAAGGTAGTGATAGAGTTTAGGGTATTCCATATGGACAATTATGTAATTTGTTACATATATCCAACTCGACAACTAGTCTTATTCGAAATAAAAGTTGTTTTATTTCTATTATATGCTTGATATAATGTGTTAAATTAATTAATTTAATTAAAAGTATATTTAATGAGAAATCCATAAATGGTATGTTTTATGATAGTAGTCACAAAGTGTTGTAACCATGAACAATTTATCATAATAAAAACAAATATACCATTTTAAATGTTTCTAGTCAAAATGAATCGAGACTAGATATCGATGTATCTATTGAGACTAGAGTATGCAATACTCTCCAAATGTGGACAGTGTATTACTCATAACTGCTGGGGCACCTAGGTGGTACGTACTGATGGTTATTGGATAATTACGGAATGATTCACTCGATGGTTTTCTGTTGGACAATATAAGTAAGGTCAAATAGAAAATATTGATGCGACTGATTTACATAGTTCTCTAGACTTGAGAATACTATAGATCTTTAATATGAAAGTTCTGCTTTGATTAGAGTAAAATCATAATACGATGTCCATCGATTGACTATAGTTAGGTCGAATGGAAGTATTGGAAGTGAAGCATTATTCAAGAGAGGGTTCATCTCCTTGGTTATATAGGGTTAGTATTGCGGTCAACTCCGGTCAACTCAAAGTCAAAGTCTCTGACCATAGCAGTTTGGTTAATAACAATAATAATTATTATTGAACCAAGGACTTTATGTTTGGACTATGGGATTGAATATTGATGATATTTGAATTTTAAACAATGTCAAATTACATACACTACAACAGAACTGGGCTTTCATAGCGTTCAGAGAACGTTATTACAACCTACCAGAGCGTTTCAAAGAACGCCATAGAACGACAAGCTATGGTAGGCCATTGGCATTACATAGCATGGAGGAAAACGCTATAATAAACAATAGCGTTTATAAACGATCATAGCGTTTGTAGCCTACCATAGTATTTATATTTTGTTATTAAAAAACATGCTATAGGAAATATTATCCTGCAATTGATTTCTATAGCGTTTTCTGGGCATATTTTATAGCATTTCAGCATACCATATTATAGCGTTAAGACGATATTTCAATAGCGTTTCTTATCGTGCTTGTATAGCGTTGACGATTTTCTATTATAGCGCCGTTGATGCATAAATCATACATCACATGCAGTTTCGATAGCGTTTTGTTAATCAATAGCGTTTATTTAACGTAATTCCTTGTAATATTAATTTATAACACTTATCTGTTTCCGTTTCATCTTTATATTATATTATATCATACATACAGATACACACACACACACATATATATAGTTGTACAATAATTTTGAACTCTACATTGCATATTATGATCATTGAACAGTGAAACCAAATCAACTAATTACACTTAGCTAGAGAGCCCACCGTGAGACTCGAGAACAATGAAACCACTGCGTAGAGAGTTCACAACCATTAAAATTAAGGCTAAAGCACACTCAATAAAAGCATTCATTTCTTATAATAACATCCCAATCTAGGTCATAATAAACAGTTCGCCTCAAACATTACATAATAACAACATTATCTAGCATAATGTACTAATACAAGTATGAAGAAAACATAAGCATATTACTTAGCCCAGGCATCCATCTTTCCCATAATTTTTCCAATCACAGAAGCTACCTTAGGATTTGCTTGATGTTTCTCTAAACTGCAGGATTGTAACGACCCAGAATTTTATTTAATCAAAATTTGGATATTTAATTAATTTTAAATATTAATAAGTGAATTTATAAGTCAAATAAATTTTTATTTGAATTATTGGATTTAATTGAATAATTAAATCGATAATTTAATATGTTAAATTATGGAAATAATTAAAAAATGAGTTAAATATGATTGAAAATGACTTGTAAAATTTTATTTTATCATATTAAAGTTAGAACGATGTTTTAGAACTTTTAAAATCGAATTAAAAGTTAATTTATGAAAATTGAATATTTTAATATTTAAATCGACTAGTGAAAATAGTCAATTTTTGAACAGTCTTAGAATTGAACGAAACCAGTTCCATTGGATACGTAATAGTTAGTTATTACCGGATTTCAATTTTCGTGTCTATCGGAGTTATCGTTTGATCGTAGCAGCTCGAAACGCCTCGAATTATTTTTAATAATTAATTTGGCGAGTTAGAATAGCCATTTTTCAAAAAGTCTCGGATTTCGACGAAACCAGTTTCATCGGATCCGTAATGTGATATTATTGTATGGTTTCAAATTTCGTGTCAATTGGATTTACCGTTTGTCCGGTACAAATTAAAACGCCTAGAAAATCGTTTAAATCAGTTTAATTTAAATTGAACGTTTATTGCCATAACTCGCACATATGTCCGAATTAGCTTCCGAAACCTGTTCCATTGTGTCCGGAACGTGGGGTAAACCCTAGAAACGCAGGTTACGGCGCGTAAATCGGAGTTCGGAATTTCCGGAATGAATAGTGTTTCGTTCGTTTCCTATAAATAGACACCCTACCCTTCATAAAAAAAAAATATATAATAACTAAACCTAACCTTAGCCGCCACTGATATAAACAACGGCCAGAAACTTCTCTCCTTCCTCCCTCGATTACTCCAAATCCATCAACAATTAGACGAAACTTCCAACTACAAAGAGGTAGAGCATGAAGAGATCTCGAGATCCAACGGTGGAGATCGCGTTTGGAGCCATGGATCGACGTGGGGAGGGGTTTGAAGGAGGCGCGTTCGGCTTCGAACTACGTGCAAACGCTGCGACCGAGTGGGGCCGCGCTTGGGCCGGTGGTGGCTCTGGGGGAGGCGCACGCAATGATGGTTCTTGATCGTGTCGAAGTGGTGTGTGGTTGGTGAAAAATTTAACCCTAAATTTATGCTATGGGTTTTCACGTACTGCATATGCAAACGAGAGGGAAGGAAGAAGGGTTGTTGCGTGGAACGGCCAAGATGCAAGCAACAGGATCTAGCAGCCAGTAATTGGTTAGGTTGAAAATTAATTAGAAAATATTGTAATTTATATATAAAAAATTCGTGTAAACTTCATAAACTCATATCTTTTTCATACGAGGTCGAAAACGCGCGAAACCAGTTGCGTTGGAATCCTATGGACGAGCACTACGCGATGGAATTGGATTGGAGTCGTTTGGAGTTAGTGAGAATTTCGGGTAAAATTAAACGTCCGTTTAATTTTATTCGAAATAAATCGCTAAAACGAAATTGGAATCAAGGTGAGAACTTCTCACTCAATCGAATCAGTTTCGATATTATTTTAAATAGTTAGATTTAAAATATTTGAATGCATGTTTGAATGATGATTGTTATCTATTGATTATTAAAATAGACATTATACGCCGTTAGTAAGCGGATGTTATTTATTAAAAACATATACCGTGAATATTTCATAAACAGTGAAATTGGTATTATATATAATAGCAATATATATATATTGGCATATGTATATATTGGAGTTGTTGATTTCCCGCATTTGTTTAGCGGATGAGACCCTATTGCGCCGTTATTAAGCGGATAATATTATTAATCCCATATACCACGATAATTTCGTACTGGAGCGAAATTGGTATTGTGCTAATGTTTGTGGATGCAGGAAACAGGTTGGAGGGATCCAACTGGATTCCTCAACAGTATTTATTTGATTTCAGATATTTTGATATTTGATGGATTATCATATCGATATATGATATCGTTGTTGTCATGATTGGCTATTTGGTATGTAGCATCATTGGACCAAATTTTGGAATTTTAAAATGATTTTAAAGTGACTTTTGAAAGTATACGTTTATAAATTATTTTTGGAACTGGTCCATTTTAAATAAATAAACGTTATAATTTTTAAAGTTATAAAAATTATGATTTTGAGAAATACGGTTAAAGATTGATTTTTGAGAAATATGGATTAATGTCTTTATAAAATAGTTTAAATTGGATTTTTGAATTATTATAAAAAGTTTAAAAATAGAATTTATGAAATTTGATTATTTTATAAATCAAGAGAATGATGAAGTTTTTAAAGGAGTTTAAAGACGTTTTAAAATAGTAATATAAATTGATTTATATTAAAGGATTTATAAATGGATATTTATAAATTGAAATATTGACATTATAAAACGAGTTTTTATAAGTGTTTGAATGAAGTGAAAATGGATTTCATAAATGAATGAAATTCATAGAATTATAATTGGTGAAGTTATAAATGGAATTTTATAAGCAGTAGGTTTATAAAATTTATAAAGTTATTAAAAGAATGGTTTTGGATAAATAATTGAATCTTATAAGTTATAAGGTTTATAATTATGAAGTTTAAAGGAATGATTTTGTAAAATAATCGTATTATAAGCATTTGACTTATAATATGAATTTTTAGTATATCATTGAGATATAAATTGAACAGGTTAATAAAGGAATTTATAAATGTTGTTTTATAAATTCGCAAACGACTTATTTTGATGAGTAAATTGTTGAAACCTATAAATGGAGTTATATTCACGTTTTTAACTGTGAATAATCCTTTAAAATGAAATGTATAAAAGGATGAAAATTTGTTAACGTAGTATATTCACGTTTTTGAACAGTGAATAATATGTTAAAGAAAATGTTTAGAATGTGATGTTTTAAATAGAATTAAAACGATCTAACGATGTTTTAATTATGTTAAGATTCGAAACCATAGATTTCAACATTTATTGTTGAAATAGACGTTTTCGAGAAATAAAAGGAAATGGTGAACTATAACACTGTTGTTATAGTAAATGATTTCCGAAAGGAAATGTTTTGTATAGTATTGGGATTTATATATCTATTTTAATTTCGAATCCCTATACTAGTGATTTTGGGTTGTCGTAACGATGTTTTACGCAACATTCGTTTTGGCTCAAATAAATATGTTTAAGAGAATGATTTCCTTAAAGAATGAAATATATACTTAATCTCGATTTAAGTATATTGAATATTTTCCAAGTGTTGAAAATAAATAGGTTCGAGAATTACTTATTTAATAAGTATGGAAATGTTTTCCAATATAAGTGAATATTTTGAGAATTCATCTTTTTGAAGATAAAGTGAAAAGGAATATTGAAACCTATTGAAAATCGTATATTGGTAGATATTGTGAAATATAAATACACTATGGAATTTATAAAAGAAAGGGGAACTTGTTTAAAAATAAATATTGATTTATTTTTGAAGTGTGAAAATTATATATCTTGTAAAGATATTTTGGAAAATAAATAATTTGGAAAATTATTTGGAAACTGGTGATGTGTGCATATCCATTGATAGTTCAATAACCGACTATCAATATTTCCCTTTGAATGGGTATTTGATGTGATTTGTTTGAATTTGAATGCCACACTTATTTTTGAATAAGCGCTCACTATTCGGGTTAACCGGGAAAGGACCATGGGGTCGTATAACCCATTCCGAATATGTGATACGTCGTTGTGAATTGCATTTAAAGATCGGTGTTGAAGACCGGATCTTTTTGAAAGCGAAAGGACAACTCGTCGATTGTCTTTGCACCGAGTAGCTACGATATAGAGACTCCCTATGTGATGGGAAGTCCGGACGTGATTAGTGAATATCCGGATTGCAAGGACTTCTTTGTAAGTGCCTTCGGTTTTGTTCGATCCCGGAACAGACTTGTATGGATTGTATGTCTAACGTTACAAATTGAGATATAAAGCAGATTTCTTTCAAATATATTTCTGTTGGTGGCGGAGAATTTATTCTTTTAGCTTAACACCCTTCTCTGAGACATACGAGCTCAGAGGTTATGTAGTTGAATGTTATCAGCGATATATTCCCAATTTGGTAATGTGACATGCTGAGTGTTGCTGTAAATGATCATTGTGTTGATTATTTGTGATAGGATCATTTGTTTGATCGTCTATCCTGGTGATCATTTCTATGATCATTTGTTGACCCAAAGCATGGCTTTTGTATAAAGTGTGTTTTTGTGGACGTGACTTCGTCGAGCCTCACACCCCGGAATGGTCAAAACAGGAAAGATGCGGCAAGGTTATGAGGGGTAGCTCCCTTTAGGGTATGTGCATTTCCTTCTGGAAAAGGGTGGTATCATGGTATGGAGCCCAGATACTTACTCATGTTGAAAACACTTTATGATTGTGTGAATTGATTACGAGCGCTCGGTTAAAGGTCCCAAAGGACCGGGGGATGGCATACTAGTGTAGTAGTTACCTAGTGATAAAGGTAACCCGGCCTTGTGTTGGCAGAGAGCTGGTTAAATTCTCGGGGATGTCCATCCAGAGGCATTCTCATGTGGCAATGGGAAGTTCCTTGGCCTGATCATTCGTTGGAAATCCAAAGAAACAATACGAGACTTGTACGGTTTTAGTTGTAGAACCTGCCATTTAATATGGTAGCTATAGTAAGCATACTATAATGGTACCTATGCTGGCTAAGATTTATATTCTACTTTCGAAATGAATTTTTTTTTACACTATGCACTAGTAATAATATCAAATGTTTCTTTTTAATTCGTATCAAGCATCTTTGACTAACATAAGAAGAAATCTCCTCCAAGTCCGCGTTTGCATTGTGTGTGTGGCGGGAGGTCTTATGGTAGTCTCATTTTTAAAAGCATTGCGAATTGACTTTAAAAATATTCCTATATTTTGATTTTAAAGATAAATAAACTGTTTTGAGTTCTCACACCAGTCACATGACTGACTCGGAGTTTATTGTTTTCCTTCCTAAACTCTGGGTGCCCACCAATTTCCACACGGGCAGTCAAGAGTTAGGTTTATCAGGATATTCTGGAATTGCTGGAGGCAAGCTGGATGGCATGGCGTATTACTAGTATATAGTATTTCTTTTTCCGCTGCACTGTTAGATGTTGTTGTTGTTGTACACTCTGATGATATGAAGTAATGAAATGTGATGTAATGTAATAACTGATATAGTTCTTTGTTTAAAGATTATTCATTTATTATTATATGTTGTTCCGCTGCGATTGTGAGATTCTGATGTTGTTCTGTTGTTTTCTTTCCGTCCCGTTCTATTTTCTATTTTCTTTATTCTCTATTTCCTATCCTTCTTATCTCTTCTTCTCTCTCTTTCTTTTTCTAAAACATTGATAATTCGTATTTCTGTTCATCTTGAATTAATCTATGGAGATTAGTGTATATTCAAGGAGTACGGATTTACGGGTCTTCACAAGGATTACTCGTACCTGTGCAAATTCAATGAACATATGAGACAGGAAGTTAAAAGGAGCATATCCCGATTTGCAGATAGTCTGCACAGAAAAATATGAGACAGAGAGTCTGCATAGAAAATATGAGACGGATAGTCTGCATAGAAAATATGACGCCAAACCCAAAAGGCTCAAAAGAGAATGCAAAAGGATCTGGTTCAAGCAACCGAGAGGTTAAAAGTCCTTAATTGAAATCATTAGTATGCCCTATCAAGATGCAGCTCAGAATCGGATTGACAGATTGCTCAAAATGTAGGATAAGTTGGAGAATGTTGAACAAAAACTTCAAATTTTGAATATTGAAATTCCAAATCTCAACACTCCATAAAATCTCTTTATGTCATTCCAATTTGGTACGCTGGAATTTATTTAAAGTGTGCTTACGATTTATTTAAAGTGTGCTTATATTATCTTTATGTACAAAATTTATTTATGTTCACTAATGAGTTCTTTAGTCTTTATCATCTACCTTTTATGATATAAATCACTATTTTACATTTGCTGGTGACTTTTGTGATGAAGATAAATTTGGAAATGCAGGATTTGTAGAAACCAGTGCTTGATGAAATCAAGTCCAAATCATTGTTAGTAAGAGCAGGAGGCAAAAACATTCAATCGTATATAATTACGTACTTACTAGTTTTATGGTTGTGCAAACTTGACGTAGTTGAACTCATAAAATGTTCATATACACATTTAAATTGTTTTATTCATATATATGTCAAATTTAATATATAAATAAAATAAACTAATTAATAGATTTAATAAATTCAATTAATTAATCGAATATGAAATAAGAGAATTGAATGAAACAAGGCTCTATTTAACTTTTTGAAATTTTCCATCGATCTTACAGGTTGTCTCAGTTCATGGGTTTGGTGGGCAGCACCTACCTTGAATCTGTGCTAGTTTGACGATAGGCCAAGTTAACGATCTTAATTTCAATCCATTCACCCAATATCAACCAAAAATTCTTACCAACAATCAACAAAAATCATAGAAAAAGAGGAATTTAGACTATAGATGTGAGTTATGAAAATAACTCACCAAAACATTGTTCCAACCTGTTTCCTCTGCCAACATCCAACCCAATTGCTTACAGTCCTGGATCGACATCTCCTCCATTGCATCACCACCTAAAAACTATCGTGCAAAACTCTTTCATACATGCATTTAATCAGCATTTCTCCTTGGCCATACATCACCCACATTGCCTGCTCAGAAAAGGCGTCAACTTATCCTTCCCTTCACTTACATGCCCATTCATCCCTTAATCATTCAACCAAGGTCGTTGTCCCTTACGTAATGCGCTCCACCCGACGTTATCAAAATTGCCCCCAGTTTTTTTAAGTCGCATCATTTTTTTCTCTTGTTCGATTTTATGATTTGTGTGCATCATGGCTAGTAGAAAATAGAAAAGGAACGGGCCTTGAGCATTGGATTGGGTCAAAGCAATAAGAGGAATGTAGATCATTGTGGAATAAAGGAGAAAGGATTTTTGTTTGTTAGTATTTCCTTTTTCTTTGTTTTCCAATTATGCCCTTAAAGGAAATGTATTTTTAAATTGCCTTGTTGATTGCAACTTAGAATCTCTTTATTACATATAAATAATTCTAACAAATACCTACGAAGATATTCTCAATTCGATTGAACTAGATGATACATTTACCATATATAGTTCAATAGGTTTCACAAAACATTCAAATACAATAATTATTTTATCGTCATTAATTTTATTAAAGTAAAAAACCTTCTTTTCATATATTTCAACCACATGAAAATTATTTACAACACAAAAATACTTTATATTTCCTCTAAATATGTTATTCGAATTCAATATGTTTTTAGAAAAGAATTTATTTATTACTTCAATTTATTAAAAGAAAGTCCTTGATCATATAATTTTTAATTCAGTAAAATATTTTTTTTAAATAAAGTTATCCATAAAATGAAACGAAATAATTTATTTTAAATAAAATTGTTTATTATGACGACTTATAAAATAGGACTATTACAATGTTAGTCATGTTTTCTAGCTACGTATTCCCTATACAGAAGTTATGCAGCTAACAGGGAAATGTGAAAGTGGTGCATGAGAAAAATTAGAAATAAAAGGAGCTTAAGTAAATAATACATGAGTACACATATGAAAACCTCATTCTAGGTGTGCATACAGCGGTTAACCGGCAAAATCGGCTAACAATTTCGATTAGTGAAAATGTAACGACCCGATATTTTCAACCATTCGCATCCGCACATGTCGGACTTGAATTGTTCAAAATACCGCGTTGTAAATAAAATTTGGCAAATCTCAAAATATACAGTAAATAAATAATCACAGAATCTCAAACACAGAAATCAGAATACTCGCAGCGGAATTAAAAATTAACTCAGTGGTTCATGAAGCCACTATCCATAGTCTCAAAAAAAATAAAGTACATAGTCTTAAACCAAATAGAGTTTGAAATCTCCATAGAAACTCTCAATATTAAATTGTCTTGATTTCAAAGGCTAAAATAAGAACTGAACGGAAGCTTGACGACAGCTTGAAAAGAGATGATCTGCTGAAGTCCTAGTTTTGGAGGTGAAGTCTGAACTGAAACTCAGGCTGACCCGAGCGTGAAATAAAACATAAACACTCGAGTCAGGACATACATACTTATATAATGTAAGCTAATTCAAGTGAACTGTATTAAAGTACAAGTAACCTAAAGGTTGCTTGGGACCGCCCATCCTCTAAGGATCCGTTAAACTATTTACTATGTAGTAATACTTCCATATTATAATAGTGTCTATTTGTAAAATAAACTTACTTTAAAATAGCGTTAAGGGGTTACCCATATAGCCCTTAACACATAATATATTCACATAATCTATACAGTACCGTAATCTCCCCCGTAATGGGCGTCGTCAGAGGGCACTCCATAGGTATGGTACAAAACCAAAATCGTATAAGGCTCGCTATGGTAGGTGACACGGCACAACTATGCAATGCCAGGGTAGATATACCAATTGCTATCCGGACTGGTGGAAACGCATAGCCGCAGCTACCGCCCACCTCGAACAAACTCCTCCAAAATCAAGAAAAATAAGGATGGCCATCGAATCAATCCAAAGTCAGAGTATAGTATCGAAGAGGAGTGTCCGATAAAGGGGCTAACCCCCTTGGCCTGAGAATCGCTCCTGTTTTAGCCACCTTATGCCAACTCACGGGAGTCGGGTCCACGTACATACCTCAATAGAACGTCACCACCATCCTACTTCATTCTGGAATCTCTACAACGTTCCCGGTTGTCAAAGTGGTTTTCGGTATCGATAGAGAGTATGCCCATATCCGATCCCGGTCTCTTTGCCAACTAATCGTTATTATTATTGCCCGTGGTTATATATTTCAAAATAGTTTATTTTTGAATCCCAATACTTCATTTAACTTTCAAAAGTGAAGTTATTAAAGTTTCAAATCAATATTCAAAATCTCATTTCGGCCAACGACAACACTTAACAAGTGCTACTGTAGACCTTTTATTTATTCGGGTTTAGTTTAAGTTCCGCAACCACAGCACTTACCAAGCACTGCAGTAGCTTTTAATTAATTTCAGCCTTAAGTTCATTCGCATCAACTACGACACTTACAAAATGCGGTAATATCCTTTACAATAGAATTTAAGAAAATAAAATTCCAGATATAAATTTATAAATAATTAAACTTTGATTAAACTCATTTAACTTATAAAACTATATTTCCACTTTTAACAATAGTCATTTAAATTTCAAATATATGATTTATATGAGGTAAATTTCATAATTGCACATCAACTTATTATGTTCACTTATTAAAGTCAAATCAATATTTCTATCCTTCGCATTCAAAATTTACATAGTAATTAAGTTTAATTATTATTCCAAAATATAACTGTTTCCAAATTTTTCTTAACTTGCCCATTTCTTAAACTAGACTCTCTTTTCCTAAGTTAAGATATATTCCAATTTTTATTATTGGTACTTACTTTATTAACCATTTAATTTATAGGAAAATTACATACCACCTTATTTATCATTTAATTCCAGTTTTATCAATTATACTTTATTTCGTTCCTTTACAAAAATTACATTCCAAAATGAATTTATATTCAAATTCCAAATCAATCCTTTATTTATATATATATTTAGTCGTATAAAATCACTAAAAATCATTTTTTTCAATTCAAATCAACAATGGTATAATATACAAATTTAAAATACTTAAGTTTTTCCAGAAAACTATATATATAACCAGGGTTTATATAATGTTTTCTACCTAGGTCAAGTGGTACGGATAATATATCATTTCAATCCGTAATTTACAAAGAATATCCGGGTTCTATCATTTCAAACCCGCAATCCTAAGTTAAATAAATATCTAAATAAATAAATATATAAATATCGTCCAGGCTAATCATTTCAGCCCGAAACGATTTATATTCTACAGGGAACTTGCAGTGTGATTAGACAGTAAATAAATAATAGTATAACTGCATAAATAAAATAGTAGATAACACGACCAATGATGTGTCAATTTATAAATGGGGTTTTAACATCATAGATTTATATCACAGGAAAATAAAGATTAAATAAAATTATTTTACAATTACACTTGTTCTTAAATTTACAGATGTATAAGTACGTTTGTCAGGTGAGAATACTCACATTTGCGAAGCTGAATATTTTGATTCGAAACTACGGTAACCACAATAGAACAGCGTACAGAAGGCACGATCAATGATTGAAAGATGAGCCAATCCGATTCAGATCTTGAACAAGATAAACGAATAACTAATTACGCGAAATTCAAAACGATGAAGATTTTAAATAACAACTGGAACGAGATTAAAATAAAAGGATGATTGCCACAATTTCTCGACCACTCCACCCAAGACTTGACTCCATTCTCAAAGCTCGGCCCAAATTTCTATTTGAATTATATGAATGCTAAAGAGTGAACAGTGGGAAATTTAGTTATAAAGTCTGTGATCAAAAAGTGGTGCACGCACACTTATTTTTTTCCAACAATGCAAAAGGTGATGAAACTTTGGTTTAAAATTTTGAACACGCAACTACTATTCTCGACCATTTATGCACGTTATTATTATTATTTTTTTCTTAAATTAAAACCAAATATTATAACGTGCTAGAAAAAAAAACAATAAGCTAAACTTAGGTGGCTCATGCCTATATCCTATTCACATGCAACGTATTCACGTTGAAAATTTACGAAATCCAGCCTATAACCCACATACATTTTTCACCGTGCTTATGCAAATTGATTTCCTTTTTTTTATTATATTTTTTTTATGCATGCGAGTTCACACAGTAAGATACTGTTAGGCATAAAGTTTTTTAAAGGTAGAGAATGAAAATGGAATTTCAAAGCTTCAGGTGGAGCAGCCGAGTGAAGTAAAAGAAAAAAAAGAAAAAGAAAATAAAAGGAAGAAGAAAGAAAGTAACTGCCATTACCTAAAGCTCCACACAAGCTAGGAGACGAAGTCCAAAAGATGAGGTAAAGAAAAAGTGTTCGTGACTGGTATTTATCAATGAGCTATGCGTTGATTTAGGCAAGAAATAAAGTTTTGGGCAAGAAGAATATAAATATTTTAAAAAGGGCCATGAGTTGATTGAGCACAGATTTATTCCTTGTTAAAAACTGCCACTTGGTTCTATTCCTATTATAAGCAATAGGTAGGAAATCTGTTGTGTGATGGAATTATGCCACGGGTTTCGTAATTAAGAAGAACATAAAACGGAAAGCAATCAATTTTCTTCGAAACGGAAATGGAAAATTGACCAAAAGAATAATTTGTGTGAACGTGCTTAATAATGAGAAGAAACTAGCGTTGATATCGGAGGAAACGACAATAATATTAGATTTGAACGTTACTTTATTCAAAGATTTTATACTAAATAAAAATAGTTGCAGCAAAAAGGGAAGTGAGATATCTTTAAAAAGGTAAATTTTCAGTCACGGTCAAAGGAAAAATTGAAATGGATATGCTTCTCTCCTACTCGAAAATGCACGTTTACTGATTTATTTAACCATTTTCACGCAAGGTATATATTTTTGGAATGCGCACTATATACGCAATAACCAACTTAAAAATTACGCTCATATTTATAACAAAAATAACGCTTAAATTTTTATATCTTTTAAGAATATTTAATATAAATACGTATCATTTATGTCAACCAAATTTTATCAAAACGGATATAAACATACAAATTAAAGGTGTAATTTGCGTTGATTTAATGGAAGAACGAAACGGTAAGCAAATAAAATTTAAATAATAGGGGAAATCAAAGATTTCATACCAAGACAATAAAGGAAAATGTAACGTTTACATGCGAATTTAGGCAACTTTTAAACGAAATTAATAGGCTAGGAAATTTATTCATTTACCACTTAGAATTGCACATCTACAAATTAATTAATTATTTATATTCGTGGTACGAAATTTTTTAAGAATGCGTACTACAACCGCAATAATATACACCCAAATTTATACAAAAGTAACGCTTATACGTTATTTATTCCATCAAATAACGCGCCTTTTAAACGCGTAATTAAACAGTTTATTTATACATAAATTTTGAAATTTATTACTTAAAAATAAATATGATTTGTTTACACTGGGTTTTTTTTCATTCATTTACCATTTACCAAGAAATATATTACTAAAATGTATATAAGTAACAGTATAAGTTATTTAATTTTTTTTAAATGTATATAATCCATTTATAGCTAAGGTAAAAATTATTGTGTTGTTTTAACGGTATAGAAAAATGGAAAAATTGGCGAACCTTTTATAAAATTGAAAAAAGAAAAGTGTTGATTCCTAGAGTAAAGGAACGGAAAAGAATATTTGATTTGAACATTATTGAAAAATCAATGGGTTTTATTTATTAAATATGTGGAGTCAGCGGAAAGAAAATTTATTCCTTTCCCACTTAAAAATGCATGTCTACTGATTTATTTGATTATTTATATCCAAGGTAAGAAATTTAGATGCGTGAAAAACCGACGCAATAATTAAAATCAAACACACGTCCAGTTTCATAATAAAAGTAACGCTTTTAAATTTACGCATTCTCTTATGTAGTAAATATACGTTTAAAATGTTTCATCAATAACGCGTATTTTAAATGCGTAATTAAACAGTTTATTTATACACTAAATTTTTTTCAAATCTTATTTCTTAATTAAAACATGATTTTGCTAGAAATTAAGTTATTTACCATCTTCAACAAAAAACCCAAATTTTCAATTAAAGTTAATTCTTAACCACGTCAAAATTTTAGAGATCTTATTATTTATTTAAAAATTTGGGCAATTGTTTTAATCAATTCAAAATTTAGATTTTTATATAATAAACCCCCAAAGTTTTATAATTAAAAGAATGAAATATTTGTAAAAATTTGGGCTGTTACAGAAAATATTAACGGGCTCTCCTAACCGATGATCGGTTAAGGTGGGCATCAACAGCCCACTGATCAAACTAGTTAACTTAAACCGCAGTTAAACGGTTAACCAAATAATTTAAACGGTTAACCATTGGTTGTTAAATTAAGCGGTTGGCTGGTTGTTTAATTGGTTAACTATTATACAGGTGAAATACTGCAGCAATATAATATATGACATGTGAATCACAACGTTAATATAAGCATCAATTCATAAGCATTATAAACATTAATGCAAGCATCAATTCATAAGCATTAATACAAGCATCAATTCATAAGCATTAATACAAGCATCAATTCATAGTATATAATATAATGTATGAGCATATGAAGTCTGCAGCAACCAATATACAGCCATATAATTGTTATAACTTATAATCATTGTACAAAAAGAGTAAGCATTGAATTTGAGTCGGCAAGCATTAAATCATAATTCACTACAACAACCATTAATCTACAGAAAATCATAGCTTTATAATAATAGCATTATAGTATGTATCTAAGATACAGTACATCATAATTCAAAGTTTTAAACCCCAAAGTCCAGACATAAGTAGAAAGCATTAATATAACCACAACAACAAAGGTTCCAAATCTAATAACATAAAACTAGTAGAATAGACTGCCATATTGCAACTTTCTGCCTCCAAATTTCAAGTCTCTATCAAAAAATAAACAGATAAATTAGCTGAACTGAAGTGAAACATATGCATTATATGCATATGTGTATTGCTGCAATAGAAATTGTACATGAAAACTAAAATGAAAAACTGAAATGAAGCATATATATTATATGCAAATTTGTATTATTGCAGTAGAAATTGTACAAGAAAACTGAAATGAGGAACTAACATGAAGCATTTATAAATTGCCCTTATTGTCATTAATTTGCTGTGAAAACTGTCACGAACGAAAATTGTACATGAAAACTGAAATGAGGAACTAACATGAAGCATTTATAATTTGCTCTTATAGTCATTTATAATTTGCTGTGAAAACTATTATGAACGAAAATTGTACATGAAAAAAAGACTAAAATGTACGTACGAAATTAAAACTACTTGTTTACAGAATACACAAGCATTTATAATTGTACATATGAACTAAAACAAGCATTTTTTATTCTACATATAAAATTAAAACAAGACTAAAATGTACATGAAAACTGTTATAAATGAAAATTGCTTATTTATAAAACGAAAACTGCATGTTTACAATATATATAGTTTGCTCTTATAGTCAGTTACTAACTTGCTATGATATCACTGTATACTATATTTAATAATGTACCATGGTGAAAACCGCGATGATGGAGATGGATTATCCATGGTGAAAATAAAAACGATGACGACTCAAGTTTACATCCATGCACAAATTCTAAATTGAAAACAAGTTAGTTAGAGGATTATATTTAAAATCAAACAAACGAGAAACTAGATTATTTTGTGAACAAAAAGATGATGGTGACTTACATTGACATCCATGTACAAATTCTAAATGGCAAACAAGATGAACACTAAATTTCAATTTTAAATATGAATATAACGAATATCAACATAACAAAGAAAATCAGCCCTTAAGACTAATAGAAGCGTTGTACCAGATAATCCAACCTAATCTACATAATTAGATAATAAGTATATCTTGAGCCTCAACTTTACATAAATATTGTATAAACAAGGTCTCTTCAAAATTTTCATTGTTGACATTTCATCACATAGATCAAGTAGAAACTTTCAAAATCCAAGTACAAAAGATCCAAATGTAAATGAAAATTTTAAGTGATCTTTTTAGACCAAGGTAAGATCTAATTTATTTAGTCATATAAAGAAATTTTAAACTATGTTTGCTTTGTTTATCAATCGATAAACAAAGGATCCAATTTATGCTACATATCCAAATTATTTCATGAATAATAAATGTAATATTGCAGAAGTACATCGTTTGAAAATCACTCAAAAATTGCTGAAAGTATCTAGTTTATAAAAAAGACCAAAATACATATTGCTTGGTAGTATATCGGAACTTTTTAAAAACATATTTTTTGTTGATACATATGCAATCTCTAAATCTCCTTCACAACAACAAGAGATCCATCTTATGATACATATCCACTATTCCATAATTAATATATAAATAATTCATGAACCAGTAGAAAAGAATGAGCATATAAATTGCCTTCTAAAAGGAAAAATAGTTGATGTGGCTTGTTTCATATACCAAGGCACTTAGAATGTTAATATATACGCATAAATCTCTAAACTACATACATTATTTTGATGAAGTTCAAATTGATATTAAATCACAAAATAGATATTAAAGAATTTCTTCGTCAACCCCAAAAAGTGCAAGGAAATAGAAATGTGGTTGTAAAAATGATCGAATGTCCCTTATAAACCTCAACGAGTATTGGCAAAAGCAACACTTGGTTGAGAAAAGGCTTGTATATTTAGGCTTAGCTTGTTCAAGTCCATGATGACGTCATAAGCATGATTATGTCGAAGCAATGTTAATCATTGTAGGGCAATCTTATGCAAGCACAAACCAAGATTATGTGTTCTTTTGGAAATCTAAGCAAGTTATGATTAAAAATCACAAGTACTTTAGAACTCGAAACATGTCATAATTCCAGTCCTCTTTATTCGTATATTATGTAATTGTTGAATGTACAAGGTCCTATGTGAAAAAGTACAATCAGCACTAAAATTCCTAAATCAATTTTGGGTTACAAAGTTTAAAATGTAAGAGACAAGAAATGAATGATTTGCCTATTTCGTCATGTCCCTAGGTCTGTATTTATAGGGGTTAAGGGATGCGACTTGGCTGTCATGTGTCCATGTGGCATGCTTGACCTCCAGCATTAAACATATTGATGGCGCATGGTGCTATACTTCAACATCCAATTGCACAATGGTGAACTTCGGTGCTTATCATCTATCCCTCCTTGATAGCCTTCATTGATGACATCAACATTGTATTTGGGATAGGAGGCCTCCTTAGAAAGTTGATGAAGTGCTTTATTACTATGGCACGACATCAATAAGCGGTGACATTGATAAGTGGCGATATTGGCAACGATGAACATTAATAATATATGACATTGGTAACAGACGGCATCGATAGCAAATGGTATTAATAACAAGCGCTACTGATAACAGGTGGCATTAATAATAGACGGAATTAATAACAGGCGGCGTTGACAATAGACAGTATTGATGATGAATGACATTAATAAGAGACGACATTGGTGAGGAGCAGCATTGATAAGAAACGACATCGATGGTGAGGCAGCATTGATGAGATGCAACATTAATCTGGAATGTAACAACCCGCATATTTTACGATTGTATATTTAAATATTTTTATTAATTATAGCATCGTTAGTCGGATTTAAATCCGAAAAGCAACTTTTTGCAAATAGTCGAATTAGAACTCGAGACAACTTTCGTCGAGTTCAAAATGGCGTTTGCAACCTTTTTGAGTATAAACATCGATATGTTTGGAGTTGAGTAAAATTTTGATGTTTTCATTTAGGGCTTTGGGCTTGGATTTAAGTTTCAGACCCAACTCATCTTATATCCTAGCTCCACCCCCTCTCCACTTCATTCATTCCTCATTTCCTAACACTTCAAGCTTTAGTAAAAACGGGGGAGGAGATTGGAAACTAAAATCCTAAGTCATAGTTTCCTTTGCAAATTCAAGTTCTAGCTCTAAAATCAAAGAAAAGCTTAGGTAAGCATCCTCTTCTCCTTCTCCATATCAATCTCTCTCCAATTTCAAAAATTTCCTATAACCTAACTTAGGAAATATTTGCTTATGATCTTAGATTGGAGCTTTTAGAGTTGAAGTTGAAGAGTAGTTGATCTTCCCTTTGTTTTCAATCTTATCTTTTGTTGTTTTTAAGTTTTAAAGGTGGGTTTTTGAACTCACATCTAAGTCTATATCTTTGCTAGTTGTTAGTAGTGATTCCTAACATCTATTCCTTATCCATTTGCTTTGGATTGAATTGGTTTTATGAATATTCAAATCTTTGGTGTTTTGAAGTCAAATCTTTAAGAATCCTAACTTTGATGTTTGAACACGTTTTTGGTGGTGCATCGAAGAGCCTATAGGGCTGGGTTGCCGATTGGCATAAACCCCTAGCGCCCATCGCTCGTCCGATCATAATTTGTTGGATTTTTGTCGTTGGTTGGGCTAGGCTGAAAATACTGAAAATACCAGTTCAGTCGACTGGACTAGAACCCAGGAATTTTTCTGGACCAGTATCAGTCCACTAACCACCTTGGGTCAGTTGAATGAGCTTGGAAACCGAAAGTTTCTAGGCATGTTTCAGTCGACTGTCCATCCTGGTTCAGTTGACTAAATCTGTAAGCAGAAAGTTCCTAAGTATTGTCTCAATCGACTGACCGCTATGGTCCAGTCGACTGAATGTGTTGTCTCAGCCAATCTTGCCTTTTTGTGTTGATTTTCAATTTTTAATCGATTCTAATAGATCCAATTTGTTGTTGTCACCTTGGTTGACTTTGATAACTTCTTTTTTGGGATTTTGGGAATATCCATTTTGATGGATTTGATATCGATTTCTTTGGATTTGATTCACGTCTTCGAATGTGGATTTTTGGTGAATGATTGTTTTTACAATCATTTTTGGTGATTTGTCACTTCGAAATACAAAGGTTTCTATACTAGTAGTAAATATCAAAACTCTTTCATCAAAACAATTTCAACACTATTTTAATACAAAGCTCGTTTATAAAAATCATTTTCCAACTTATTAGTATATACAAACCTTTACCTCGTTCGAGTGAGAAAATCTAATTTAACGGCTAAGCAAAACAAGTGGTATGAAATGATTGCATTTACTTCGTCGGTTAATTTTTGGACTTGTTCGATTGAAACTCTTGTGAAAATTTTCGAATGGGAATCTACAATTTATTCGTAAATATCTAAGTTAAGCCAGTGGTTAGGGGACACGAAGCTAAACTCATTTATTTACTAGCTTAGTGTGATCGACACTTCTTAATGATCGATGATGATCATTTGTGATTTAGACTAGCGATATGTGATGTCTCTTTGTCCACATGGGGCACTGTACCTCGTTTTATTGAGTTTCATCTCATTTCTTTTATAGGCTAACGACCTATGGGTTCTTTGGAGTTTCGACTCATTTTTGTGGGCCAGTGACCCACATTCTTTTATGGAGTTCGGTTCATCGGACGTACCGTTGTACTACGTCGTTGTACCGGCTTATCATGTACATCAGATGTACCATTGTACTACGTCATTGTTTCGCATTACTTGATTTTCAGGTCCCCCGGGCGTACCGTTATTGTACTACGTCGTTGCACCGGCTCTATAGTTAGCGACGATGGGTTAGCGACCAGTTTGTGATGTACGAGTTGTTGAGTTTTCATGCTCCCGTTCGTGATAGGCCTCCCCCTTTATGATTTTTGGATTTCTAATTGTTGATTTCTATAATTTGTGTTTCACCAATTTTGCGATTGACATTGATATATGTGTTAATATTTCTGGTTTGGTGAATAAAATAAAGAATATGATATTCTTTTTTATTTTTGAGATTCTTGAGATATTTATGGTTTGGTGAATAAAATAAAGAATAAAATAAAGAATATGGTTTGGTCAATCCAGTGCTACTCCTCAGGATGGAGTATTTATGTCTGTCCAACAGCTTCTAGATCTTGTAAAGAATGCTCAAGCCGTCGAACCTATTCCAGAGCCCATTCACCCTAAATCTAGATTTGCATGCATGTGCAGTGATTATACCAATTTGGGTGGAAATCCATTCAAGGGTTCCGAAAGCATCATAGAAGTCCAGGATTGGCTTAGAACATGCGATCACATCTTTTCTCGCATGAATCTTATTGATTTGCATCGTGTCCAAATGGCTTCTAGTATGCTCCAAGAAATAGCATTAGATTGGTATGAGCTTCTGATTTCTGAAATTATTGAAGCAAATCTTACTTGGAGCAATTCCGGGAAAGATTTGAATTGAAGTTTGTGCCGGAAGATGAAAAGGTAACTTTAGCTCGGCGTTTTATTGACCTTGTTCAAGGTGAATCTTCTGTGATAGACTATGTCGCATCTTTTGAATCTCTTTCAAAGTATGGGGTCGAGTATATAAATACCCCATTGAAGAAGATTCATAGGTTTGTCTATGGCTTGAATAAAAATCTCAAAAAGCCATTACTTCTGAAATTAGAAGTTTCTTTCGACCAACTTGTTGATATCGCTCTTCGACTTGAAGAGGCCGATAAAGAAGATGACGTTGAAGTTGTTGGTGCCAAACCGAACTTCAATAACAACAAGAAGAGGCCTATTAAGTTCAAAGGCCCTTATCCCAACAAGAAATGGTAGCAGGCAACTCCGGTAGCAAAGACTACTACAGTCATGGGAAATGCTACAATTGTGGTTCTAAGGACCATTTCACTAATAGATGTCTGAAACCTATCTTTTGTCGTTATTGCAAAAGTTCAAGTCATCTTTTATCTTCTTGTCCCAAACTTCAAAGCAAGAATGAGGGAAAGCTAAATATTTTTGCAAGCCCCTAATAACACTTCTCGTGGTCAAGGTATTTCTCATTCTATCCTTGATGGCATTATTATGTTTCGTGATCATCCTATTCGAGTTCTTTTTGATACGGGTGCATCCCATTATTTTATATCAAAAGAACTTGTTGATACTTTTTCTTTAAGTGTTATGGCATTGATGACTTCTTTGAGAATTGCGAATACGGTTGGTGGATCCACAACACTCAGTTTGCTTGGTAAAGATATCGAGATTATTTTATGTGACTATGCTTTCCAAGCCGATTTGCATGTTATGCGTTACTTAGACTTCGGAATGATTTTGGGAATGAATTGGCTTAACCGTTTTGAAGCTCATATCCTATGTCTCGAGAGAAGTATTCATCATCGACATCCTCAATTTGTTAAGCAGATTTCTATTGTTCTTAATGATTCGGATTCCAAATTAGCAGCGTCCCTGTATTCTTAAAACCCTCATGATGATGATGATGATGATGATGAAGAGGTCATTTCTCTCATTCGCGTTTTTCATGAATTTTCTGACATATTTGAGCCCGTCTTAGGGTTACCCCCTAAGCGAGCAATTGAGTTCAGAATTAATCTAATCCCTGGAGCTCTATTTGTAACTCGTCCTCCTTATCATATGTCTAATAAAGAAAATGAGGAGATGCGTAAACAATTATCTGAATTGGAAGGGAAGCAATTTATTCATTCTAGTTCCTCTCCTTGGGGAGCTTCGACTATTTTTGTGAAGAAATCCGATGGTAGACTTAGGCTTTGCGTTGATTACCGCAAGCTTAATGATCTTACCATTAAGAACAAATATCCTTTAACTTGGATTGATGATTTATTTGACTAACTTTGCGGTGCTAGATTCTTTTCACAGTTAGACTTAACAACCGTTTTCATCAGCTTCGTATTGCGAAGGATAGCATTCCTTTGACATCGCTCCGTACTCGTTATGGATCTTATGAATGGCTTGGTATGCCATTTGGTTTAATGAATGCTCCAGCTTATTTCGTTGACCTTATGAATCGAGTTTTCCAAGACTTCCTCGATCGATTTGTTCTCATCTTTATAAAAGATATTCTTGTTTATTCTAAAACCGAGCAGGAGCATGAAAAGCATCTTCGGATTGTGTTGGAAACTCTTAGGAGCAATCAATTGAAAGCAAAATTTTCTAAGTGTCACATTTGGCTATCTCGTGTGAAATTCCTTGGTCATATTATTTCCGAATCCGTAATTTCTATGTGTCCTTCAAAGATTGAAGCGATTCAAAATTGGAAGAGACCGGAGAGTGTGACGGAAATCCATAGCTTCCTTGAATTGGCGGGCTATTAACGTCGTTTCATAAAAGACTTTTCTAAAATTTTCGTGCCTCTTACTAGTTTGACAAAGAAGGGAATTAAATACATTTGGTCATACAAATGTGAAGCTTCTTTTCAGAGATTAAAAGAACTCATTTTCGATGCTCCTATTCTTGTGATTCCTGAAGGGAACCAAGGCTTTATTGTTTATACCGATGCTAGTCGTGTTGGTTTGAAAGCTGTTCTTATGCAAGGAGAACGTGTTTTTGTTTATGCTTCTAGGCAATTAAAACTTTCCGAGACTAGATATGCCACTCATGATTTAGAGCCCGCGACAATTGTGTTCGCCCTTAGAATTCGGCGCCATTATCTTTTGGGAGAGAAATTTGTTCTCTATACCGATCATAAATCTTTGAAGTATTTGTTTTCAAAAGGAACTTAATTTGCGTCAACAACATTGACTCGAGTTCCTTGCATCTTATGATCTTGATATTCTTTATACTCCCGGAAAGGGAAATCGCGTTGCCGATGCCCTTAGTTGTAAGCAACAGGCGGTTGTTTCTATGATGATATTTGAATGGAATGATCTCGAGATTTTATCCACTTGTGAGATTCGAGATCGTGAATCCGATTTATGTTCATCTCTTGTTCTATGTAGCCTTAAGGCTCATCCATCTCTTTTAGACTGCATTCTTGAAGCTCAAATGTTAGATCCCAAATTGGCTCTTTTTAGCAAAAATTGTAGGGATAAAATTGATATTGAAGGGTTGAAAGACTTTGATATCGACGCTCGTGGCGGCATTCCAAAATTTAGTAGACTTATCGTGCCAAATATTAGTGATCTCCATAAAGACATTTTAGAAGATTCTCATCGTTCTAAATTTACCACTCATCACGGTAGTAGTAAAATGTACGCGGATATGAAGCGACTTTATTATTGGGATGGAATGAAATATGATATTGCTAACTTTATTAAGCGTTGCATGACTTGCCAACTTGTTAAGGCCGAGCACCAAAGGCCCGGTGGGTTATTACAACCTTTGGAGATTCCAATTTGAAAGTGGGATCAAGTACCCATGGATTTTATTGACGGACTTCGCCGTTCTCGTCCGGGCCATGACAGTTTATGGGTTATTGTTGATAGACTTACAAAATCCGCCCGTTTTATTCCCGTTCGGTCTAATCGGACCGTTCCTCTTTTGGTCAAACTCTATATTAGAGAAATTGTTAAATTGCATGGAGTTTTTACTTCTATTATTAGTGATCGTGATCCATTGTTTACTGGTGGATTTTGAAAGAGTCTTCAAAAAGCTTTGGAAACGAAGCTTAATTTTAGCACCGCTTATCATCCGAAGTCCGATGGAAAAACTGAGCGTGTGAATCAAACTCTTAAAGATCTTCTTCGTGCTTGTGTTCTTGATTTTGGTGGAAGTTGGAAAGATCATATTTCTCTTGTTGAGTTTTCCTATAATAATAACTTCCAATCTAGTGTTGGTAAGTCACCTTTCGAGGCACTATATAGAAGGCCATGCCGATCTCCTTCGTGTTGGCTTGAAGCCGGTGAGAAGCTGGTTTTAGGTCCATAAAAAATTGACCTTATTCGTCATAGGATGAAAGAAGCTCAAAGTCGGAAAAAATCCTATGCCGATATTCAAAGAAGGAAATTAGAATTTTCTGTGGGAGATTTTGTGTTCATTCGTGTTTCACCAATGAAAGGTGTCGTGCGTTTCAGTCGATCGAGAAAATTAGCACCTCGATATATTAACCCATTCCCATCACCGAACGCATTGGTTTCCTGGCTTATCGCGTTTTATTAACGGCTCGATTTTCTGCTACTCATGACGTATTCCACGTTTCTCAACTACGGAAATCCTTCGAGATTCCGATTCTATTCTTAAGCCCAGTGTTGTCTAAGAAATTGAAGTTTCGCCTAATTTGAATTATGAGCAACATCATATTCGTATCATTTCTTCGAAGATTAAACGCCTTTGAAATAAAGATGTTCCTCTTATGAAAGTTCAATGGTCCTCAAATCCTAAGGATTGCTCTTGGGAATCTAGAGAATTCATCGAACGAACACATCCAGACTTACTCTCCCGTGCTCTTTGAGGTGAACTTCTTATTTCAAATTTTCTTTTGTGTTGATATGCTTTTATGGTTGTTACTCTTTATTTTCTTCTTAAATATTGCGAGGACGCAATTTTTTTAAAGAGGGGAGTCCGTAACAACGCGCATATTTTACGATTGTATATTTAAATATTTTAATTAAATATAGCATCGTTAGTCAGACTTAAGTCCGAAATGCCACTTTTTGCAAACAATCGAATTAAAACTCGATACTACTTCCATCGAGTTCAAAATGGCGTTTGCAACCTTTTTGAGTATAAACATTGATATGTTTGGAGTTGAGTAAAATTTTGGTGTTTTCATTTAGGGTTTTGGGTTTGGGTTTCAGCCCACTAACCCAACTCATCTTATATCCTAACTCCACCCCTTCTCCTCTTCATTCATTCCTCTTTTCCTAAATCTTAAAGCTTTAGTAAAAATGGGGGAGGAGATTGGAAACTAAAATCCTAAGCCCTAGTTTCCTTTGCAAATTCAAGTTCTAGCTCCAAAATCAAATGGAAGCTTAGGTAAGCATCCTCTTCTCCATCTCAATCTCTCTCCAATTTCAGAAATTTCCTATAACTTAACTTACTAAATATTTTCTTATAATCTTAGATAGGAGCTTTAGAGTTGAAGTTGAAGAGTAGTTGATCTTCCCTTTGTTTTCAAGCTTCTCCTTTGTTGTTTTTGAGTTTTAAAGGTGTGTTTTTAAACTCACATCTATATCTATATCTTTGCTAGTTGTTAGGTAGTGATTCCTAACGTCTATTCCTTGTCCATTTGCTTTGGATTGAATTGGTTTTATGAATATTCCAATCTTTGATGTTTTAAAGTCAAATATTTAAAAATTCTAGCTTTGATGTATGAACACGTTTTTGGTGGTGTATCGAAAAGCCTATAGGGCAGGGTTGCTGATTGGCAGAAACCCCTAGCGCCCATCGCTCGTCCAATCACAATTTGTTGGATTTTTGCCCTTGGTAGGGCTAGGCTGAAAATACTGGAAATTCCAGTTCAGTCGACTGAACCAGGAAGTCAGTCGACTGAACCAGAACCCAGGAATTTTCTGGGCCAGCATCAGTCGACTGGCCACCTTGGGTCAGTCGACTGAGCCTGAAAACGAAAGTTTCCAGGCATGTTTCAGTCGACTGTCCACCCTGGTTCAGTCGGCTGAGCCTAAAAACAGAAAATTCTCAAGTATCGTGTCGGTCGACTGGCCGCCATGGTCCAGTCAACTGAATGTGCTGTCTCAGCCAATCTTGCCTTTTTGTGTTGATTTTCAATTTTTAGTCGATTCTAGTAGATCCAGTTTGTTGTTATCACCTTGGTTGACTTTGATAACTTCTTTTTGGAGATTTTTGGGAATATCCATTTTGATGGATTTGGTATCGATTTCTTTGGATTTGATTCACGTCTTCGAATGTGTATTTTTGTAAGTGAAAAACAATCATTTTTGGCGATTTGTCACTTTGAAATACAAAGGTTTCTATACTAGTAGTAATATCAAAACTCTTTCATTAAAATGATTTCAACGCTATTTCAATACAAAGTTCGTTTATTAAAATCGTTTTCCAACTTATTAGTATATACAAACCTTAACCTCATTCGAGTGAGAAAATCTAATTAAACGGCTTAGCAAAACAAGTGGTATGAAACGCTTGCGTTTACTTCGTCGGTTAATTTTTGGACTTGTTCGATTGAAACTATTGTGACAATTTGAGTGGAAATCAACAATTTGTTTCTAAATATTTATGTTAAGCCAGTGGTTATGGGACACGAAGCTAAACTCATTTATTTACTAGCTTAGTATAATCGACACTTCTTGATGATCGACGATGATCATTTTGTGATTTAGACTAGCGATATGCGATGTCTCTTTGTCCACATGGGGGACTGCACCTCATTTTATTGAGTTTCGTCTCATTTCTTTTATAGGCTAACGACCTATGGGTTCTTTGGAGTTTCGACTCATTTTTGTGGGCTAGCGACCCTCGTTCTTTTATGGAGTTCGGTTCATCAGACGTACCGTTGTGCTACGTCGTTGTACCGACTTATCAGGTTCGTCGGGCGTACGTTGTACTACGTCGTTGTTTCGAATTACTTGAGTTTCAGGTTCCTCGAGCATACCATTATTGTACCACGTCGTTGCACTGGCTTTATGGTTAGGGACGATGGGTTAGCAACCCGTTTGTGATGCACGTGTTGGTGAGTTTTCATGCCCCGGTTTGTGCCTCCCCCTTTGTGACTTCTGGATTTCTAGTTGATGATTTCTAGAATTTATGTTTCACCAATTTTGCGATTGGCATTGATATATGTGTCAATATTCTGTTTGGTGAATAAAATAAAGAATATGACATTCTTTTATATTTCTGAGATTCTTGAGATATTTTATGATTTTTGTTGTTGATAAATGTATATTTTTCATAGTATGACATTATTGTTATCATATGTTTTTGTTATATCTCTTATTCTATCTCATTTTATCTGAAATTCATAGCTAGACTAATCCATTTACTATTTTCTTATTAAATAATACTCGGGTCAGGCCGGGATGTTACAGGTGCTTCTGCTTGACTCCTTATTTGGGACCATCATCTAACTTTGGTCTAACTACTTAGTTTAGTAGTTTTTGTCATTATACATTCGAGATAGAGACTCCTTGATGTATACTTATTCTTTTGTGTAGCACTTGTACCTATTCTTTTGTGATGTAGTGGATCTTGAATGACCATTACCTTGATGTACACTTTTATGTGATATATTCATATCTGTTTCCGCCTTTGTGATATGGATATTCGTGACTAACTTGTGTTATGCTTATTTCTATATATTTTTTGAAGACCACATAGCCACTGTGTAGTAGCTTTGAGTTTGTATTTGATATGTCGGATTTCCTCTTGAAATAAAATGCATGTTATACTATCTGACATATAGTTACTCGTACAAAGCAATTACATGAATGGCCGCTACTCAACAGCCTTATTCTTTGTGCTAGTCGACGGCATTATCCCATAGTGTCCTTGGATAGCGTGAGTATAGAGGTGGGGTATCACATGGAACATCATTGATTTTTCTAGCTACATGGAAGAAGTGCTTCATTGATGGAATGCGACATTAATGTGATGCGGCATCAATGCTACATCATGTCGTTATCACATTGATGGCATTCGACGTAGAGCTTTCCAATGTTGTCATTCCCTTACTAACATGCAACATTATTTCTAATCTCTTTCACATGATATCACTCGTTCAATTTTGTAAGCAATATGCAGCATTTATGGCATTCGGTAGTGCTGGTTTTGTTGATAATCTGCAACATTGCCTATTATTTTTTATTGATGAGAGGCAGCATTGTATGCTTTCGGCACTGGTTTTTCTTCATACTTTAGACATTGCTTGAATGTGATATCATGGCTATGTCGACATGCCACATACCTTCAGGATTGTCAAATAGTAAGAATAGATAATATGAATCCCACTCAAAATTGTAACATGCAATCCCCATGTATTTGTATTTAATATATATAAAAGAGAAAATATGAATCCCAACAAAAACTATTAGCATATACAATTCAAAATTGTATAAAATGTCGATATACAGTTTAGCACAGTGCAATTCAAAATTGTATATGAATGCTAATACAGTTTATATACAATATATATTAGGATATACAAACTATCCAAATTCAAAATGTTGATATATAGGTAACTGCATTCCAGCTTGAAGAATAACATTCAATTCTTTTTCCCAACCCCGTGAGATCAAAGTTTCTACATTAATATAGCCTATCATTTTCGCACACACCATAGACACGTGATTTATGAATACTAAATATCATTTCTTAGCAGCATGAGAAAAATAATATTGGATGATCCCTATGACTAAAATCAAAATCAGGTCTAATTAATGATATAATATATTATAATATGACAAAGAGACATAGAAGAATATTCATTATAATTCAGTTAACTTAATCCATGTTTTGTTTTTGTTGATGTTTTTAAATTTCCTAACGTATGTGCGAAATTTTGCATACTTGAATAAATTTGTGAATAATTTACGTATGGAATTAGCCTTTTTACTAGGACTTGTTTTCTTTTAGCATTTCACTCATTCACTGTTTTTTATTCAATCCAAATGCAATGCTAATAAACATCTTAACATTCACATTTTATGTACCTTCCATTACTATTAATCATGGAAGGTAAACATAAGGAAAGCGTACATAATTTCTTTTAGAAATTAATAATTTAGACCAACTTCCTAATTTTAGAGAAATAGACATTAGATATTGTGCTTGTGATTCGATTTTAAAAACTATGAGAATGCATTTCAAATGTGGTTTGAAATGAAGCATCATTTTGGTTCTTAAGCAAACATCAAACCAATATACACCAAACTAATATAATTATGATTATCAGTTCAAAATTCAAAATAAACACTAAAACTACACAAAATGAATCAAAATCACGTTTTTCTTCTTCTTGCTAGCATTCACCATCACTTGAAATTCAAATCGATGATCCAGATAGCAAAAAACGAAAATCAAGGAGGAGGGGGATCAATTTTTATTTGGATTCGAAGCTTTAGTGTATATTTTTAGGAAAGAAAATGAACAATTTAGGAATGAATTGTGAATACTGAATAGCAACTAAAAGGAAGCTCGATTCGATTTCGATTAGGGTTAGGAAAAAATAGGTGGGCTGGGTTGCGAAAGTATTATATTTGAGCCTTTTTTATAAAGTAAAATAGGTTCTATTAACTACCAACCGATGAATGAACCGTGGTTAACCGTTAACCGACCCGATATTAAAATATTAACCGGTTAACATTGAACGACTAACCGAAAGTTCGTTGATCGATTTTTTCGGTTAAAGCAATTCGATTAAGGTCAATTAACTCGGTTAAATGCTCACCCCTACCTCATTCTACCTTCGGTACCCAAATAACCAATAGCTGATACTAAGAGTGCACTGCGTTGATACCCGATTGATGGAGGGAAGCACTAAAGGGTAAATCAATTATGAAACCTATAGAGCATCTCACAGCATATAGACAAAATATAATAAAAACATAGATGCAAAATAGATGAGACAGACAGTAATATAACCAAATGAACTCGAATAAAACATCATATCAGAGTATAGCATCAGAGTGTAGTAGGTTCATCAAATTATATACAAATAGAGTGATAGTAGAGTTATACATCTGAATCAAACAAAATTTAAGTAACCGTCTCTAAATAATAGATAAGTGTTGACATAGCTTTAAAATACTATATAACGAAATATAAGCGATAACTACTCCAAAAATAGATATATGAAGATCATCAGCCTCCCGCTCATCCTCTGCACCGCTCTATGTCATCTCATATATGTCCCTTAATCTACTCATTTAAGAGAGAAAAAAATGCAAATAACCTCGGATCAAACAAAGTATGAGCGATCTATACTCCCAAAATAGATATAAAAACAGAATCATCAAAAGTAGGTACATTTGGAATAAAGGATCATACCCGACTTGTCGCTGGCTTCTTCAATCCTAAATTAGCACATAATACAATAAATGCTACAATATCATCATACGAGTGTACTACACTAAGCACAATATAGGATGTTAGGGTACTTAACTCACTAGCACCTTCATCACATGACATCCATAGCAAACATAACAATCATAACGTTGAAGGAACCGAGCTGGGTCCCAACGGATAAATATAGTAACAACAACAATTAAACCATTATTCCCAAGCAAGTTTGGATCGGCTAGAAATGGAACGCAAAACTAAATGACAAAGTCAATTTAAAAGAAATAATAACAATATTAGATTTATATATATAAGGTGAAAATAGAAATAGAAATAAAAATAAAATAATATATATATATATATAAAGTGAAATAGAAATAAAAATAAAGTAAAGTAAAATAATTAAAATAATAATAATAATAAATAAAGTAAAATAACTCCGCCTGTGTAATTTTCTATGCAGCCTGTCCTAAGTAAGGATAAAGGAGGAGGGTTGTGATAAGCTTGGCGAGCCAACATAAAAGCCAGTCTCTTTTATGGAAATGGAACCCTATTATAACAGATAAGTATAGTAGATTTAAAAAAAATCACTAATTTAGATTTTATTGGCCTATGAAGTATTTACTAGATTTGATCTAATAGATTTAAATAAAATCATATTTTATATAATTTTTTATTTTTAATTACTTAATGAATTATATTGAATGAAATTTATATAGTTTATGAGCATATCAATATATGATCAAATGTGTAAAACATGCACGTGCAACATATCACATGGTGAATAGGGTGAACGTGGTTAAATATATACATGGATTGATGTTGGAAGGTGTTTGAGTCAATATAATATATAATTGGAGCATGTGGTTGAAACCAGGGGAATTTGAAGTGTAGTAAAAAAAAGTGTAGCCGATCCTTGCACATACACACATACGGTTTATGTAGTAAAAATAAAGTGTAGCCGATCCTTGCAAATACACACACATACGGTTTACCGTAAATAATTTGATAAGGAGTTGTAAATGTGTTGGTGGGACAAGTGCCATTGACGATGCCATATTCATTTATACGTAGATGGATGTTGGAAGCTTTTTGAGTCAAGGAATTGTGTACACTTATTAAATAAGCTGTCCAAACCTACATATAAATATACATACATACATATACATATACATATACATATACATATACATATACATATACATATACATATACATATACATATACATATACATATATATATATGTACACACACACATATATATACATGTATACATATGTATACATGTATGTATATATGTGTACATGTATGTATGTATGTATGTATGTATGTATGTATGTATGTATAAAGCACGCTCAATAGCATCTTTGTTTAGCAGCACCCCCACGGCCCCATGTTTTCCACCACACAATCCAAATTAAATAATATGGCTAGTGGGATGAGAGAGAAAGCCATATTTTTTAATTTGGATTATGCGATGGAAATTCGGGGGCTAAAGGGATGTTGTACTATTTAGCGTGTCATTGAACACTCTTCTGCATATATATGTACATACATAAATACATACAGATATTGATAAATACATACAGATATAGATACATAGATACATACATCTATAGATATATATAGACACACACGCATCTTTGTGTACGTAATGCATATATATATATATATATATATATATATATATATATATATAGAAAAGACCAGCTACTCCTTAATTTGGCCACACTTCATTTCCTTATAATTTCTATAGTATAGTGGAAAGAGAGAGAAAATATTATTATTTAATTTGGAAGTTGTGTTGGATTTAGGAAATTAGAGATGTAGCCAAGTTAAGGTGTAATCAATCATTGTCCCATCCACACACATGTATGTATGTGGTTTCCTAAAATAATTTGATACGGTGTTGCAAATGTGTAGGTGGCACAACTGTTATTGACGTTGCCATATTCATTCACTCAATTGGTATACAGAATTATATTTCAGATATTTTATAGGTTGATGGGAGTTGGACAGCTTATTTAATAAGCATGCTCTTTCTTGTAACGACTCACCTTTTTGGACGGTTCAAATATACAATAAATTAAACGTGTCAGACTCAAACCATTCAAAAGAGAGGATTATTAATTGGGTAAATAAGAAGAAAAGAAAGGGAAAACAAAACACAGAATCTTGCAGTGGAACGACAAAATATAATAATCAAATAAATAGTTTATAAAGCTGTTTTATAAATAGCATTTGATTACACGTTTACAATTCAAATCAGAGTTATACATATATCAGAAATAAACAAATAATGCAATGGAATATAGAATGCAGTGGAATAATAAATAGCAATAATATATCGAATCTTCGTCTTCATCCTCCAGAAAATAGTCTTCAATACACTGAAAAAGCTCAGACTAACCCGAGCGTAATGAAAAGACAAAACACTTGAGTCAGAACTAAAAAACCTTATATAAGTCAGATCAAAATAAGTAAAATAGAAATATTAGTTTAATGGTTTCATAGATGTTACGAGATTTTCATCTCCTATGACATGTACAACATGAATGTAATTATTTAAAGGGTTTCAAATAATTCTAAATATCAATCTTAATCATCTAATCAAAAAAAATCCAAAGTTTGATGTAACAGCCCTAGTTTTAGCTATTTATTTTATTTTAATTATTTAACTTTGAAATATATTTTATATAAATTGTGTTTATCAAAATAGTTAATTATTTTATTTGGAGATATATTTTATAAAATTTGTATATGTCAATAAAATTAAATAATAACTGTGAAAATTTAAGCTATTTTTGAACTGTTAAATTTCGCGTTTAAAGGACGCGTCAATTATAGGGTATAAGTGACGTAATAAAACGTGTGTTTTTAAAATGTTATTTTTATGAAAATTTTTGATGTTTTGGACTGCGTCTGTTTAGCGTAGTGTAAAAATCATGTTTTCGTAAAATTTTGGAGAAAAATATCAGTCAGAGATTTTATAACAAACGTTACGTTGCATTAACTGACAGTCTGATTTTAAATAAATTTGTATACGTTTTTCTAAGCTTTGCATAAATTCTTGCCATTCCATTTATTGTTTTCAAACTAAAATCAAATAAATAAAATGAAGTAAAAACTTAACATGGAAGTAACGTGTGAGACAAAAATCCAAGGAGAAATTTGTACATGCCTAAATTGATACGATACATATCAACTCTTTCGTTCATCCTCTGATGTATACTTACCTTTATTTCTCCCCATATCAACGTATGCCTTAATTAAACCTTTTGTAAATCAAAACTGAATTGAATATGAGTTTGCCTTTCCTTTTCTCAGAAATAAAATCATGCATTGATAACTTCCCTTGTTTATTTCTTCAATCACGTTTAAGCATTTATTCAAAGAGAAAACTGAAGCAAATCTCTCGGCCTTCCAGTAAATTCAAAAACTTATAATTTTTGCAAACTGAACTAAAAAAAAAGAACATAAAGTTACGTACAAACTTTATATCCAGGCTTATATCACGCAACTTTTCATTTTGTACGTTTCTTTTTAAAAAGTTTTGCATTAAGTCTGACCAGTTTGTTTATTAAATCAAACATAGGAGAATCAAAGCATGCTGAAATCACGCATGCATATTTACATATTTTCAAACTTTATATGTTGTGTAACTGCCTAAATCTTATATCACGTAAACATATTTATAACTTTTGTAACTGAAAGCTTTAAATCTCTACAGCTTCCTCTTTTTCCCCTGTGTTTTTGCCTATGATCTAGTATGGTATCTGCGAACGTCCAAATACATTTGTAAACATATTTAATACAAATCAAAATTTATGTAAATATAAATGAATCATCACACACGTATTCATATTTACATATTTATATATATAAAACTGATACTTTAAACCATTTAAGCTGCTTGCCCTTTTCTCCCCATTTGTCCATTTGATTCCGCCTCAAACAAATCCTTTTATCTGCAAATCATCAATCTAAAATCACACCTACATTAAATAGTATAAGATTTTGAAATCAAAGCTTCTCATAAAAATTGCAGTTATCGCATGCATTAAATCTAGATTTCAATTGGCAGTTTTAAATCACGCATTCATACTTAACCTTGCCTATCTTTTCAACTTCTCAATTCCCATGTATATCTCTCTATTTCACCTTTATTGTGCAATAAATAAATAAATAAATAAATAAAATTTTCCGTTCCTAATCACACATATAATTCAAGCAAAGTATCCTGGAAGGAAATTACACAGTCCATATTCATCAAATCTGGAAATTTATAAGGCACGCATGCTTTTGAAAAAAAAAAATTCTTATAACGTGCAAATATTTATATTTGGAAGATATATCACGCATGCATTAAAACTGGAAATGAATCACGCAACCTACAGTTAAAACAAATCTATATGTATTTGCTTGAATCACTAGTTGTATCAGCACCTCTGCCGTTTCTTAAGACCAAGGGAATATTGCATTGTATCACTATTTGCCGTTTGTTTGCCTATAAATCAATGTATAAACTAAATCACGTATAAGCATTTATCATATAGAAACTGATGTTTTCATTCCCATTTATCTCTCCTTTAATTCATACGAAGATTTAAAGCAAATATTTACCAAATCAATGCTTGAAATGTGAACGTATTCCCTGACATCTTGTATAATTGATAACTATTGATTTATCTCCTCTGATTTAGCTCGTCAGTTATATTCAAAGCCCTATATATTTATCCCATTGCTTTAATCACGTGAGTAAACAATTAACATAAGAAACTGATGCATTCAATCAATTGTGTATAACTGGCAGCAGATTTGATTTCTCTTCCTCTTAATATTGAAACCTTTATTTCTTTGAAACTGAAAGGAGAAATCACGCATATATGCAAAACGTTCAGATTTCAAAGCAATGCTCCGTTTCTATTCTTGCCATTTTTCCCATAAATCTCTGCAACTACTTCAAAGCATGTTTGCTTTAACCATGCAACTGTTTAATTGGAACATATTGTGAAATCAAAATATATTCATAATGAGCAGTTTAAAATCACACATATCATCTGGAAAGAAAAAAAATATAAATCAAGCACCCTTCAAATGCGCATCAGTTCAAATTTATGTGCCTTGCCGTTTTATCATTTAATCACACATCACATAAATTTGAAGTTATAACAATGTATACCTGCCAAGATACCAGTTCTCTGGTATGAGCTCAAATCACGCAGGAAATTAATCTGGCATTAAATTATCATCAAGCTTTATACGTTGTGAAACTCTTGGCTTCCCCTGTATATTTCGAAGATTTATCCTTTTGCAAACTGATCAGTAAATCACGCTCATAACGTTCTAACAGAGGAGTGGTAGGAGAGATCAACGCTTACATTAATACTCGTACGTTTCATATCTGACTATTTCGCAAAATCCATCTATATATACTTTGCTTTATCTTCTTTAGTTTCATTCTCTCTTGTCTGTTCTTCTCGGGCTCGAACTCTTATCAGGTAAATGGTCTATGTCATTTTCTTTTCTTTGTTCAGATATTTCCTCTTCCTCGAAAATTTTGTTTTATCTCTGCCTTGCTCGGCCACACTACCATTTATCCACTTTGTTTTCTCTAAGAATCTTATCATATGCCTTGAACAACATATGGATCTGGGTTTATAGAGTTTTCTTTTTTTTTTCTTTTTTTTTGTATACATAATTAAGTCAGAGGTACTAACTTTATAGAACTGAGAGGTTACTTTGAAAAAAAATTTTACATATGTAAAACCAAGTTCTATCAAACATCTCATTAACCTGAGTTTTCTTTTGATTTCAAAATCATGGGTTCGACTAGGGGTATAATAAGGAATTTGCTCATTTTTCTCCTTTCAGACAAACTGTATTTGTAAACTTAGACCAGGTTTGGGTTCTAGTTTGGGTAAGTCATTGCAAAAGAGGATAGAAGAAGAAAAGAGCATAGAGGCATATATGAGTGAATTAAGAAAAACGTAGTTGAGTGGTAGTCTGCATTTATAAAATTCATAGGCTGTGCATATCTGTGTATCACACGGTGCACGAATGGATCAGTAAAAACTTGCTTTGGATATGATGACCAAGCCTTGTGAGTGAATTCATCTAACCTGAGTGTTTAGTAAAAGGCTGGAGTTTGGGGATGCTAGTAATAGTTGAAGATAGGATGAGGTGTGTCTGTACAGTTTTTAAGCCTGGAAAGTTTAGATTGAAGATGGATGAAGTCATAAAGCAATGATGCAAATTAAGTTTAAAATGTAAGATAGTAGCTGGATTTGAAAAAGTGACTCTAAGTTTGAGGAAAATTTAAGCAACAACATTTTCATAATACATAGGAATGCAAGTGTGCACGTGTATGCGTATTCAACATTTTGCCGTTTTTGTTTTAGGAAATTTTGTCGTAATTTTTGTGTTAGCACGGTCCACGTTTGGGTATATTTAGGTCACATTATACGGTGGAGTGGTCGAGCAAGTCAAAACAATTTCCGTTCTATTTTAATCCTTTCTTGACCATACATTCTAAAGTCGCGTTTCAAAATATTTGAATTTGTTCTAGATTTGAATCTAGGCGACATCAGAAGAAATTTGATCGTTATTTTCTGTCGGTCTTTACCGGTGAATCGTCGTTTTGAATTCAAATTTTCTGCAACTTTCAGGTGAGTATTTCTCACCAGACATACGTATTTATATTTCGTAAATTATTGCAAGTGTATGTGTAAAATTTTATGTCACTATTATCTGTCTGTAGTGTAATGTAAAATGATGAACCCCATTTAAATTGACACCTCATCAGTTATTATCTGTTGTATTATATCTGCAGTTATATTATGTTATTGTTTATTTACTGCTTAAATCACACTGCAAGTTCCCTATTATACGTAGATTGTTATGGGCTGAAATGATAGGCCTAAATGATTATTATTGTTAAATTATGCTGTTAACTGTTAAACTGTTAAACTTGGGATTGCGGGTTTGAAATGATAGGACCCGGGATATTTGTAAACTACGGATTGAAATGATATAAATCCGTACCACTTGACCTAGGCTAGAAAACTATATACAGGCCCGTGGTCCTTATAATATTTTCTGAAATATTTAAAATTATTTTGGAAGTTAAATATTTGATTTATATCTTTAAAGGAATTTATATTGATTTTTAATAAGTTATAAATAAAGAAATAAATAAATATTTGAATAAATTTATGGAATATAACTTATTTGGTAAATCGGGATTTTGAAAGAATAAGATTTCAGTTAATAAATGAATAAATAAATAGGTTATATTTGGAAATATTTATCAAGTTAAACAATCTATTACAGCATTTAAATGCTGTCTTTTGAAATTTGACTAGTTTTACCCATAACTTTAGGTAGCATTTCCTAAGTGCTATGGAATCTAGAATTTGATTGCTCTAAAATTTATGGAATTTGATAAATTTTATTTTACCTTAAGTTTTGGAAAAACTTAAGACATAATATTTATAACTGTATTTTCCTAAATAAATTAAAGATAAATATTCTGGTATTAAGTAAATTTTGGGAAAAATTTAATGGTTAAAATTTGGAGTTTTATTTATGGAAATTATGGGAATATTCAAGACTAAAAATATAAAACATTGATTTGTGAAAGAATAAAACCCAAACTAAGTTTTGAATAGTAAATACTCCAATTGGATATATATAAAAATTGAAATGGTTTTGGGAACATAAAGGGATATTTAAATTATGGTTAAACTTTAAATAAAGAAATATATTTGTGAAGCTATGTAAATTATCTTCTTTACAAAGTAACCATAAAGTTAACCCATTTATATATATACCGTTGAATGTCCAAACCATTGTGTTTGGGAGTTATGGATTTAAGTAAAGTTTCCAAAACATTATCCTTTGAAGATATAATTCAAATATTTGGTCTCCAGATATTATAAACAGTATGGTTTTGGAAAGAATTATATTTGAATATAACGATATCCTATTGTTTTGGGTTTTAAAATGATATCGTATCTATAGTTTTGAAATGGAAATGTTTATTCTGATTTAAAGTATAAACTGTTTTTAAATAACCACGGGTTATAATAACGAAGGGTTGGCAAAGAGACCGGGATCGGTTATGGACATACTCTCTGTCGATACCGAAAACCACTTTGACTAACCGTGTACGCGGTGGAGATTCCAGAATGAAGTAGGATGGTGGTGACGGTTTCTTGAAAGGTATATACGTGGACCCGACTCCCGTGAGTTGGCTTAAGGTGGCTAAAACAGGAGCGATCGACGGATTAATGAGGTAGCTCCTCTGATCGAACACACTTCTTCGGTTGCCATTCTATTACTCTTGTGATTGTTTGGTGCGCGCACCTTTGATTTGGGAGTGTTGTTCGAGGTGGGCGGTTGCTGCGGCTTCGCGTTACCATCGGTCCGGAAGCGTAATTGGTATATCTACCCTGGCATTGCCTAGTTGTGCCGTGTCACCTACCATATCGAGCCTTGTACGAGTTTGGATTTCTCCCGTAGCCCGTGTGGTATCCTCTGGTGGCTTCCCGATCAGGAGGGGCTATGATATTGGATGGACTACTGGGACTATTACGTGTTAAGGGCTATATGGGTAACCCCTTAATGCTAAGAAAAAAGTATGTTTATTTTATAAATAGACACTATTATAATAGCGCAATATATTACATAGTAAATAGTTTGACGGATCCTTAGAGGATGGGCGGTCCCAAGCATCCTTTAAGTTACTTGCTCTATATTACAGTACACTTGATTTAGCTTACATCATATAAGTATGTATGTCCTGACTCGAGTGTTTGTTTTATTTTACGCTCGGGTCAGCCTGAGTTGCAGCTTCAGTTTCTTCTCCGTAGCTAGGACACTCAATAGATCATTCGTGCTATTGGAAGTTGTTTCAGCCTTTATCCTTTCTGGAATTCAAGACTTTGAAGACTCTCTATCTGTGTATGTTAAAATTTGTATTGAGGATTATAGACAATGTAAGTTCTGTTTTGTTAAAGATGTATCAGTGGCTTCATGAACCACTAAATTTTAATTTCCGATGCGAGATTCTGATATCTGTGTATGTGATTCTGTGATTTATTTACTGTATATTCTGAGTTTGCTAAATTTATTCTACAACGCAGTATTTTGAACAATTCAAGTCCGACATGTGCGGATGCGAATGGTTGAAAATATTGGGTCGTTACATTTGGTATCAGAGCTTTGGCTCTAGGCAAACTTAGAATGTATGGTAAATTGATTTATAGAATCACCTTCATTCGAGCTTGAACCTCTTCCTTTTCGAATTTGGAACATTCCCTGTGGTTCCAAAGTTCATCCGTGTCCCTCACTTTCATCTACTTTAGATTCTGGAGTGTCCCATAACTCCACTTCGGATGATCTTTATAGTAAATTGGCGGTCTCGCTATTATTCTAATAAAGGGGCGAAACTCCTTTACCATTAACATTGATTCACCAGAGATTTATATTTATCCTCGGTTTATATGCCAGTATCTTTGGTTATTCCGAACTCTATCTCTTCGGATCAAATATAGATTTACCCAATCATATCGATCCGACTCTTCAAGTCACGGTTGACCAGGTCAAGGTTGTCCGCGATTTATATAGACTTACCCAGTTCCTTATTCTGTTATTTAATCATCGGACCTTCTGATTTTAACTAGCTTGGATTCTATTTGATTTGAGTTCATCAAATTTGAATTTCTATCCTTGTTTTGGAAATAGACATGTCTTGAAAAATGGATAATTATGATTAAGATGTATTTTAATATCACTAAAATTTGATAATTGAGAATTTGGTTTTCAAATGGAAATTTCAAGTGTAACTTATTAAAGGAATATCTTAATTATAAAATAGGTATTTTAAATAAAGTGTTAGGTTATTGCTAAATCAAGAGTTAAGTAGAATAATGAATTGATTGGAAAATACTATTATATCTACCGTAACATATTATAAGTGCTGCTGTTTTTAAAAATAAAATGTTTTGAAAATTTTATAATTGAATAAATGAACCTTAAAATATTTCAACTTTGAAATGAGTATTATTTGGCATTGAATTTAAAAGGTATAAATGAAGATTATTTTAAAAAGTGCTATGATTTTTGTAATATGATTTCCAGATGATGATATCTATAAATTTTAACGACCTTCAAAGTATTATAATCTCAAAAGCATTATGATTTCAAATTTATTATCTTATTTTGTTTATGAACTATTTTTAAGTGTCCTTGGTTTCCCTATCTGCTACAGAATGGGGAGGCGATTGCTTCTACCAGCCTATTTAGGAATCTTTCAATATTCTTTGAAACCTTTGTTACTCATCGAGACCTAAGCACCGTTTATCACCCATGGACTGACGGTCAAACTGAAGAGTAGAACCGATTCTGGAGGATCTTCTTCGTGTTTCAAATCCGGAACTATTCGTTTAAGATTCTTGTTTGTCTAGCTTATCCTCTTTTGATTCTTTTCCTTTCGTTCCTTTTCGAGGACGAAAAGTTTTTAAGTGGGGGAGAGTGTAACAGCCCTAGTTTTAGCTATTTATTTTATTTTAATTATTTAACTTTGAAATATATTTTATATAAATTGTGTTTATCAAAATAGTTAATTATTTTATTTGGAGATATATTTTATAAAATTTGTATATGTCAATAAAATTAAATAATAACTGTGAAAATTTAAGCTATTTTTGAACTGTTAAATTTCGCGTTTAAAGGACGCGTCAATTATAGGGTATAAGTGACGTAATAAAACGTGTGTTTTTAAAATGTTATTTTTATGAAAATTTTTGATGTTTTGGACTGCGTCTGTTTAGCGTAGTGTAAAAATCATGTTTTCGTAAAATTTTGGAGAAAAATATCAGTCAGAGATTTTATAACAAACGTTACGTTGCATTAACTGACAGTCTGATTTTAAATAAATTTGTATACGTTTTTCTAAGCTTTGCATAAATTCTTGCCATTCCATTTATTGTTTTCAAACTAAAATCAAATAAATAAAATGAAGTAAAAACTTAACATGGAAGTAACGTGTGAGACAAAAATCCAAGGAGAAATTTGTACATGCCTAAATTGATACGATACATATCAACTCTTTCGTTCATCCTCTGATGTATACTTACCTTTATTTCTCCCCATATCAACGTATGCCTTAATTAAACCTTTTGTAAATCAAAACTGAATTGAATATGAGTTTGCCTTTCCTTTTCTCAGAAATAAAATCATGCATTGATAACTTCCCTTGTTTATTTCTTCAATCACGTTTAAGCATTTATTCAAAGAGAAAACTGAAGCAAATCTCTCGGCCTTCCAGTAAATTCAAAAACTTATAATTTTTGCAAACTGAACTAAAAAAAAAGAACATAAAGTTACGTACAAACTTTATATCCAGGCTTATATCACGCAACTTTTCATTTTGTACGTTTCTTTTTAAAAAGTTTTGCATTAAGTCTGACCAGTTTGTTTATTAAATCAAACATAGGAGAATCAAAGCATGCTGAAATCACGCATGCATATTTACATATTTTCAAACTTTATATGTTGTGTAACTGCCTAAATCTTATATCACGTAAACATATTTATAACTTTTGTAACTGAAAGCTTTAAATCTCTACAGCTTCCTCTTTTTCCCCTGTGTTTTTGCCTATGATCTAGTATGGTATCTGCGAACGTCCAAATACATTTGTAAACATATTTAATACAAATCAAAATTTATGTAAATATAAATGAATCATCACACACGTATTCATATTTACATATTTATATATATAAAACTGATACTTTAAACCATTTAAGCTGCTTGCCCTTTTCTCCCCATTTGTCCATTTGATTCCGCCTCAAACAAATCCTTTTATCTGCAAATCATCAATCTAAAATCACACCTACATTAAATAGTATAAGATTTTGAAATCAAAGCTTCTCATAAAAATTGCAGTTATCGCATGCATTAAATCTAGATTTCAATTGGCAGTTTTAAATCACGCATTCATACTTAACCTTGCCTATCTTTTCAACTTCTCAATTCCCATGTATATCTCTCTATTTCACCTTTATTGTGCAATAAATAAATAAATAAATAAATAAAATTTTCCGTTCCTAATCACACATATAATTCAAGCAAAGTATCCTGGAAGGAAATTACACAGTCCATATTCATCAAATCTGGAAATTTATAAGGCACGCATGCTTTTGAAAAAAAAAAATTCTTATAACGTGCAAATATTTATATTTGGAAGATATATCACGCATGCATTAAAACTGGAAATGAATCACGCAACCTACAGTTAAAACAAATCTATATGTATTTGCTTGAATCACTAGTTGTATCAGCACCTCTGCCGTTTCTTAAGACCAAGGGAATATTGCATTGTATCACTATTTGCCGTTTGTTTGCCTATAAATCAATGTATAAACTAAATCACGTATAAGCATTTATCATATAGAAACTGATGTTTTCATTCCCATTTATCTCTCCTTTAATTCATACGAAGATTTAAAGCAAATATTTACCAAATCAATGCTTGAAATGTGAACGTATTCCCTGACATCTTGTATAATTGATAACTATTGATTTATCTCCTCTGATTTAGCTCGTCAGTTATATTCAAAGCCCTATATATTTATCCCATTGCTTTAATCACGTGAGTAAACAATTAACATAAGAAACTGATGCATTCAATCAATTGTGTATAACTGGCAGCAGATTTGATTTCTCTTCCTCTTAATATTGAAACCTTTATTTCTTTGAAACTGAAAGGAGAAATCACGCATATATGCAAAACGTTCAGATTTCAAAGCAATGCTCCGTTTCTATTCTTGCCATTTTTCCCATAAATCTCTGCAACTACTTCAAAGCATGTTTGCTTTAACCATGCAACTGTTTAATTGGAACATATTGTGAAATCAAAATATATTCATAATGAGCAGTTTAAAATCACACATATCATCTGGAAAGAAAAAAAATATAAATCAAGCACCCTTCAAATGCGCATCAGTTCAAATTTATGTGCCTTGCCGTTTTATCATTTAATCACACATCACATAAATTTGAAGTTATAACAATGTATACCTGCCAAGATACCAGTTCTCTGGTATGAGCTCAAATCACGCAGGAAATTAATCTGGCATTAAATTATCATCAAGCTTTATACGTTGTGAAACTCTTGGCTTCCCCTGTATATTTCGAAGATTTATCCTTTTGCAAACTGATCAGTAAATCACGCTCATAACGTTCTAACAGAGGAGTGGTAGGAGAGATCAACGCTTACATTAATACTCGTACGTTTCATATCTGACTATTTCGCAAAATCCATCTATATATACTTTGCTTTATCTTCTTTAGTTTCATTCTCTCTTGTCTGTTCTTCTCGGGCTCGAACTCTTATCAGGTAAATGGTCTATGTCATTTTCTTTTCTTTGTTCAGATATTTCCTCTTCCTCGAAAATTTTGTTTTATCTCTGCCTTGCTCGGCCACACTACCATTTATCCACTTTGTTTTCTCTAAGAATCTTATCATATGCCTTGAACAACATATGGATCTGGGTTTATAGAGTTTTCTTTTTTTTTTCTTTTTTTTTGTATACATAATTAAGTCAGAGGTACTAACTTTATAGAACTGAGAGGTTACTTTGAAAAAAAATTTTACATATGTAAAACCAAGTTCTATCAAACATCTCATTAACCTGAGTTTTCTTTTGATTTCAAAATCATGGGTTCGACTAGGGGTATAATAAGGAATTTGCTCATTTTTCTCCTTTCAGACAAACTGTATTTGTAAACTTAGACCAGGTTTGGGTTCTAGTTTGGGTAAGTCATTGCAAAAGAGGATAGAAGAAGAAAAGAGCATAGAGGCATATATGAGTGAATTAAGAAAAACGTAGTTGAGTGGTAGTCTGCATTTATAAAATTCATAGGCTGTGCATATCTGTGTATCACACGGTGCACGAATGGATCAGTAAAAACTTGCTTTGGATATGATGACCAAGCCTTGTGAGTGAATTCATCTAACCTGAGTGTTTAGTAAAAGGCTGGAGTTTGGGGATGCTAGTAATAGTTGAAGATAGGATGAGGTGTGTCTGTACAGTTTTTAAGCCTGGAAAGTTTAGATTGAAGATGGATGAAGTCATAAAGCAATGATGCAAATTAAGTTTAAAATGTAAGATAGTAGCTGGATTTGAAAAAGTGACTCTAAGTTTGAGGAAAATTTAAGCAACAACATTTTCATAATACATAGGAATGCAAGTGTGCACGTGTATGCGTATTCAACATTTTGCCGTTTTTGTTTTAGGAAATTTTGTCGTAATTTTTGTGTTAGCACGGTCCACGTTTGGGTATATTTAGGTCACATTATACGGTGGAGTGGTCGAGCAAGTCAAAACAATTTCCGTTCTATTTTAATCCTTTCTTGACCATACATTCTAAAGTCGCGTTTCAAAATATTTGAATTTGTTCTAGATTTGAATCTAGGCGACATCAGAAGAAATTTGATCGTTATTTTCTGTCGGTCTTTACCGGTGAATCGTCGTTTTGAATTCAAATTTTCTGCAACTTTCAGGTGAGTATTTCTCACCAGACATACGTATTTATATTTCGTAAATTATTGCAAGTGTATGTGTAAAATTTTATGTCACTATTATCTGTCTGTAGTGTAATGTAAAATGATGAACCCCATTTAAATTGACACCTCATCAGTTATTATCTGTTGTATTATATCTGCAGTTATATTATGTTATTGTTTATTTACTGCTTAAATCACACTGCAAGTTCCCTATTATACGTAGATTGTTATGGGCTGAAATGATAGGCCTAAATGATTATTATTGTTAAATTATGCTGTTAACTGTTAAACTGTTAAACTTGGGATTGCGGGTTTGAAATGATAGGACCCGGGATATTTGTAAACTACGGATTGAAATGATATAAATCCGTACCACTTGACCTAGGCTAGAAAACTATATACAGGCCCGTGGTCCTTATAATATTTTCTGAAATATTTAAAATTATTTTGGAAGTTAAATATTTGATTTATATCTTTAAAGGAATTTATATTGATTTTTAATAAGTTATAAATAAAGAAATAAATAAATATTTGAATAAATTTATGGAATATAACTTATTTGGTAAATCGGGATTTTGAAAGAATAAGATTTCAGTTAATAAATGAATAAATAAATAGGTTATATTTGGAAATATTTATCAAGTTAAACAATCTATTACAGCATTTAAATGCTGTCTTTTGAAATTTGACTAGTTTTACCCATAACTTTAGGTAGCATTTCCTAAGTGCTATGGAATCTAGAATTTGATTGCTCTAAAATTTATGGAATTTGATAAATTTTATTTTACCTTAAGTTTTGGAAAAACTTAAGACATAATATTTATAACTGTATTTTCCTAAATAAATTAAAGATAAATATTCTGGTATTAAGTAAATTTTGGGAAAAATTTAATGGTTAAAATTTGGAGTTTTATTTATGGAAATTATGGGAATATTCAAGACTAAAAATATAAAACATTGATTTGTGAAAGAATAAAACCCAAACTAAGTTTTGAATAGTAAATACTCCAATTGGATATATATAAAAATTGAAATGGTTTTGGGAACATAAAGGGATATTTAAATTATGGTTAAACTTTAAATAAAGAAATATATTTGTGAAGCTATGTAAATTATCTTCTTTACAAAGTAACCATAAAGTTAACCCATTTATATATATACCGTTGAATGTCCAAACCATTGTGTTTGGGAGTTATGGATTTAAGTAAAGTTTCCAAAACATTATCCTTTGAAGATATAATTCAAATATTTGGTCTCCAGATATTATAAACAGTATGGTTTTGGAAAGAATTATATTTGAATATAACGATATCCTATTGTTTTGGGTTTTAAAATGATATCGTATCTATAGTTTTGAAATGGAAATGTTTATTCTGATTTAAAGTATAAACTGTTTTTAAATAACCACGGGTTATAATAACGAAGGGTTGGCAAAGAGACCGGGATCGGTTATGGACATACTCTCTGTCGATACCGAAAACCACTTTGACTAACCGTGTACGCGGTGGAGATTCCAGAATGAAGTAGGATGGTGGTGACGGTTTCTTGAAAGGTATATACGTGGACCCGACTCCCGTGAGTTGGCTTAAGGTGGCTAAAACAGGAGCGATCGACGGATTAATGAGGTAGCTCCTCTGATCGAACACACTTCTTCGGTTGCCATTCTATTACTCTTGTGATTGTTTGGTGCGCGCACCTTTGATTTGGGAGTGTTGTTCGAGGTGGGCGGTTGCTGCGGCTTCGCGTTACCATCGGTCCGGAAGCGTAATTGGTATATCTACCCTGGCATTGCCTAGTTGTGCCGTGTCACCTACCATATCGAGCCTTGTACGAGTTTGGATTTCTCCCGTAGCCCGTGTGGTATCCTCTGGTGGCTTCCCGATCAGGAGGGGCTATGATATTGGATGGACTACTGGGACTATTACGTGTTAAGGGCTATATGGGTAACCCCTTAATGCTAAGAAAAAAGTATGTTTATTTTATAAATAGACACTATTATAATAGCGCAATATATTACATAGTAAATAGTTTGACGGATCCTTAGAGGATGGGCGGTCCCAAGCATCCTTTAAGTTACTTGCTCTATATTACAGTACACTTGATTTAGCTTACATCATATAAGTATGTATGTCCTGACTCGAGTGTTTGTTTTATTTTACGCTCGGGTCAGCCTGAGTTGCAGCTTCAGTTTCTTCTCCGTAGCTAGGACACTCAATAGATCATTCGTGCTATTGGAAGTTGTTTCAGCCTTTATCCTTTCTGGAATTCAAGACTTTGAAGACTCTCTATCTGTGTATGTTAAAATTTGTATTGAGGATTATAGACAATGTAAGTTCTGTTTTGTTAAAGATGTATCAGTGGCTTCATGAACCACTAAATTTTAATTTCCGCTGCGAGATTCTGATATCTGTGTATGTGATTCTGTGATTTATTTACTGTATATTCTGAGTTTGCTAAATTTATTCTACAACGCAGTATTTTGAACAATTCAAGTCCGACATGTGCGGATGCGAATGGTTGAAAATATTGGGTCGTTACATTTGAATTAACTTAAACCCTTCAAATAATTCAATTCCAAATAAAATCCAAATTCAAGAAATTATATGGGTATATGTCATTTCAATAGGTATCAAAAATCAACATTTCCAAATCAATGAAAAATGCTCGGGTTTATCAATTCAACTCATAATGGTTTTCCCCTAATCTATAAGATCGCTCGAGTATGTATCATTTCAACCCATAGGGATAACAGAGATATAGACATAATAACATTCAACCATCCAAAATGTCAACCAATAATATCCATCCAATCACCCAAATATCAACAACTGAACATACAACACAATCATTGTTGAAATCAACCAATAACTACCAACAATTTACTGGTTATCATTAACAGGTATTTAACTGGCAATTTAAACTTCAATATTAAATTAAATAGCTATTAAATTCAATAAAAGTTAGGTTTAACTGAATGACAATTTAAAATATACTAAACATCAACCAATCAATTTCTAATCACATCATAAATTCAATTTAACTAACATAAGAAAATCTAGTAGTCGTGAATGTTTGCTCACCTTTCATGACTACGAAGGTGATGATAAAAATGGAGTAATATGGATATTCCTAGCAAAGATCCAAACGCAAAGCAAATCCAGCAAAGCTTAGACACGAACATGAATCAATAAACAAGTTTCAACTACTTCCAACTTCCAAACAACTCAAGATCCAAACTATAGACAAACCTGCAAATAGGTCATCTTTAAGAAAATATTCAGACCAAAATATTACTAAATATGTAAAAGTAACTAATTAGAAAGTTGTTACAAATTCTTTTCTCTCCATTTTAGAAAAAAATCACTCAAAAAACTTCTATCTCGAGGAAGTTACGGTCAAAACAAACAGAAGTGTTTTCTGAGTTGAAAATCTAAGTTCAAAAGTACTTCGAAAAAATTTGAGTTTTTGGCGTAGCAAATCAAGAAATTTAAAGAACTGACCTAAAATAAAGTTGAAACTACTGAAAAAATAAATGGTTTGACAAAAAAGAATCACATAATTTGGCTCATTCCTGAAGGATATATGATTGATACAATATGGGTATTTTCGGCCAAAAAATGACTCGAAAAAGGACTTGAAAAATGGAGTTTTTGATATAGACATATTCGGAATGGGAAGAAGGGTTCAACAACAAAATTATTGGCATTGAAATTATACATGGTTTCAAAAATTATTATTTGATTTGGAGTAGTTTAGTGGAATATAGAAGCCATGGAAATAAGGGGAAGAAAGAGGGAAAATAAGGAAGGGGGAAAAGGGGAAAAAAAAGATGAGAGGGAAGGTGGAAGGAGATGGCCTTGAAGATGGTGGAGACGGCAGCGGCTATAGGGGAGGAGAAAGGGTTGAAGGAGAGATGGAAATGAGTTCTGATTTGTGAGGTTTTTAGAGTTTTAGATCTAAAGTTCTCTGTAGATTTTGAGGAGAAAATAGATGTGTGCAGAGAAAGTTTCTCAGGAGAAAAATTATGTATGTAAATGTTATCAGATAAGAAACATAAGGTCAAAGACAAAGAAATGGTCATATGGCTGATTAGAATCTCTTGGTTAACCAAGATGCATTAGACCAAACAAACCCAATATGCCTTAGCCAAATAAAGCATAACTAAACACTACCAATTCATGTTAATTTTTCACGGTAATTCAAATCTTTGGAGCAATATGAATTTGATTTTGACGAAACGAAAAGTGTAGAAAAGATCAGAATTATGTCTAGTATCATATAAAAAGAATAAAATTTTAAAACTCAAATTTAAAATTTTCAAACAAAAGTTAATCTTTGACTAAGTTTGACCAAAATTTGAAATTTCACAAAAACTTTATTTTATTAGATTTGATCAAATAAAACACTCAACATCACAAATTCAAATTTTTTTATATTTAATTTTTATTTAAATTCAAAATACTGACATTTTAAAGTTGTTAAAAGTTACGAATCGTTACACTTTATCTTAAATAAAAGATGTATTATCAATTAATGCAATATTAGTTTGTTTCCCCTTATCATATTTAAAAGGTTAAATGTCGTTAACTACGCATCCAATTACATTCAAACCTATGTTATCATCTTTATTATTCAATCAACAATACCCTATGAATTATAGTAACATAAGTTTACATTTATTACATTCATTATTTTACTGTTAACATCTTTTGCCATATTAACCGCAATAATAAATTACATTAATTTTCATTGATTTTCAAATTAACTTCAAACATATTAAATAATGAGATGAGAAATGAACAATTGTTACCCTTAAGTAATTTAATCATATTTATAACTTTATTGTCTACAACAAAAGCTATGACTACTTACACATCACTGATTATATTCAAGGGGCTTTGCACCGAAGGTCCCTATTTTCGATGTTGTTGTAAGAAAAGTCCCTATGATAATAAGTATGTAAATCAAGTCCCTGTTTTTTGTAAATCAGAAAGCGCAAACTATCTTGCTCTTTTCTTATAAAAGTGCAAGTTAACTTGCGCTTTTCAAAAGTTTAATTTTTTTTTTGAAAATTTCGAAATTTCGAAAAAAAATTAAAATAAAAATGCGCAAACTAGCTTGCGCTTTTCTGACAAAAGTTGCAAGTTAGCTTGCATTTTTTGTCGAAAAAGTGCAAAGCACCTTGCGTTTTTTATTTTCCAAAAAATAGGGACTAAATTTACATAATTATATACACAGGGACTTTTCTTATAACAACATCAAGAATAGGGACCTGTAACTCGTTTCTGTATATTCAATTTCAATTAACAACATATAATTCCAACATTCAATAACCTTAATTCCGTTAATTACCCATTTAATATTCAAATGGAAAAATTAATGAGAAGATAATTACAGCCATCATTTATAATAATAGTTCATATCCATTATCTTATCATTTACAACCAAGGGTTATAACAAAATGATTTTATATTCTATATTAATCTAGTTCAACCAGTTACATATAATCTCATCATTAAATGCATCATTTAATTTATTTCATTATTTACAGTTATAACCAAACAACCTTGCAATCATATCCATTGATTGAAATTGGATTAAAATGGTTATCAATTACATTAAATCAACATTACTATATTACATTCTAATTGTTTTATCATTACAAATCATAAATTTTAATTTTTTACAATATTAATATTTCAAAATTTTGTTAAATTTAATATTTTAATTACCGAAAAATATGGGTCGTTACGCTCTCCCGTACTTAAAACTTTTTGCTCTCGAAAAGGGAAATGAAGGAATTAAGGAATTGGTATATTTTATTCGAAGTTTTCAATTTATAAACAACTAATTTACATAACTAAATATTTTAAATAAATTATACCAATTAATAAACAATCAAATCTTTTTATTCAAGTTTACTAAAGTTTGAAAAAATATTTTTTAACTTCGACAAAAAATTTCTAAGTTTAAAATTCATGGAAAATTTCAGCAGTCTCCTTTGTATGGAGAAGTCCGAAAAATAATAATAAAAATATCAATAATAACCATATATATATCATATTTGAGAATAAAAATATTCTAATCATGGGAAAACAATATAACATCGCTAGAAAACCATAATCCGAAAATGTACCTATTTATCGGACAAACGACGCTTATTTATAAAACCAAAAGCAGTAGTTATTGCTTCCAAAAATATGTATTTCACTTGTATAATCCATAATAAGTTAAAAATTATGCAAAAAGAGAAATATTTAAGTTGTTCAATTTGCAAAAAAAGCAAATCACTATAAAACATATAGAAACAAACAATACAACCATTATATGCAACCACAGAATCCATCATATATTCGTAGCAACCAAAATCGATGGTTTGTTTAGTTCAAAAACTTTTAATCGTACAAGGGAGACAAATAAATTGTCAAGTGTATCCTACGCTCCATAGCCTTTGGTAATTACTCAATAGACTATCCACACAACCTAAAACAATTAGAAGTATCCTTTCCAAACATCTCATAAGCCAAGAATTTCCACACATTATTTAAGTTTATTTAAATGGTTTCTTTTCACATCATTATTTTTATTTTTTTTATTTTTTTTCATTCACACAACGTATTTTTCTTTCTCTCATGTACTTACATAAATTATTTCATAATATTAACTTACACTCATAACATTTCTTGCACATCGAAATTCTTATTCAGAAATAATTTCAACGAACACTTCCATTACTTAAGTTTTACTTGTATAATATTCCATTACATATTCTATTAACATTTCAACTTATTAAACATTTCTGATAAGTTATATATATATATATATATATTAGGAATGTAACTGAATGTTACATAAGTTTTTGGTATTCGCCCTTGAAGAGAAAAGTAATATTTCAATATATCTAAAAATTCAATTAAAACATTTAACCTCATTCACTTATTAAGAATATAAGATATATTTAAAACATCTTCATAGCATTATGCAAGAATTTTCCAAAAGGTAAACAATGTTAGAAGTTTATATCAAAACAATAGGATATGCCCTTTTTTAAATAAAGTTCCTTAAATCCGATAATTTATTAAACTCATTATTTTAAAATAAGTATAACCCTAGATTATTAAACTGAAACTAATATTATACTCAATTCTTATGTTAAATATCCAAATCAAAGTATGAAATTTCATTTCTTCGTTATTAATTTTACACGCATGTTTAAAATGAAAATTCAAATCATGCAAAAACATTTATTATGGTGTAATACAAAAATTCAAATAGTGAATAAACCAATAAAGCAAATATTTCAAACCATAGTTCCAAAATAGAGATTCAAATTTATTGGCCAAGTATATTACTATAAATAAAACTTTGCGAGTCATTTTTTTTCATTTATATAATGGTATTCGCCCTTGAAGAGAAAAGAAATATTTCAATATATCTAAAAATTCAATTAAAACATTTAACCTTATTCACTTATTAAGAATATAAGATATATTTAAAACATCTTCATAGCATCATGCAAGAATTTTCCAAAAGGTAAACAATGTTAGAAGTTTATATCAAAACAATAGGATATGCCCTTTTTTAAATAAAGTTCCTTAAATCCGATAGTTTATTAAACTCATTATTTTAAAATAAGTATAACCCTAGATATTAAACTGAAACTACTAGTATACTCAAATCTTACGTTAAGTATCCAAATCAAAGTATGAAATTTCATTTCTTCGTAATTAATTTTACACACTTGTTTAAAATGAATATTCAAATCATGCAAAAACATTTATTATGGTTTAATACAAAAATTCAAATAGTGAATAAACCTATAAAGTAAATATTTCAAGCCATAGTTCCAAAATAGAGATTCAAATTTATTGGCCAAGTATATTACTATAAATAAAACTTCGCGAGTCATTTTTTTTCATTTATATAATATCTTTAAATTATACATTCAAAGAAACTTATATAAATTTTACTTGAAATATTCATTTGAAAACTTCATTTGCAAATCAATCATTTTATTACTTTAATACCTTACGAAAAAAATTTCATCTTTAAAATTTATTGCTTCATTTATAAATACCACACAAAAAAATTAAATAATATCTTTATTAATATATGTAAACTATTTAAAAACAATTATTTACACCATCACTTATATTTAAAAAGAGTTATTGAAAACCTTTAAATCCATTATTTATAAATTTTATTGGTTTTAAATCTCAAAATACTTTTAAACATCATTAATACAATAATAATTATTAACTTTAAATATGTTTTATTTTATTAATAACTTCTCACAATATTTACAACACTAATAATTTACTACTAAACCATGTTGTACATAAATAAACAATATTTTAAATATTTTAAAATATTTAGAAATGGAAAAAATAACCAAAATATCTTTTATATAATACTTTATCAAAATACTTTTATAACTCAATGTTTTAACAGGTTTATCTTTGTTCTTGCAGACTCCGGTCATACGTTGATCAGGCGTAAGACTAGAAATCTCCAAATACTTAGTAGACCTGTTTCAACACCCAGTTGAAATACTTAAAAATAGGTATGAGAAGTATCATTCAAAATCTGATGTCAAATGATGATGCTACAATACCAGTGGCTCGTTGCTGATCTAGTGTTTGCGCAATGGACACAAAACTTTCCAGAAGATCCTTACACCTTTCGAATTCCAGAAAAATATCGTCGTCATTTCGTAAAAAAGGGACCATCGATCGCTTTTGTAGTGGTAACTGCTGATTTAATGATTTACGCGGTAGATGCACTTTCTTCCCGAAAGATCCATAAAAAACAGATCCTAAGACAAAAAAACGTCTCCATTGGGTAAACTAAAGAACCATCTACCCTAGAAAAAAATCGAGTAACTCATGAGTTTAAGTTCGAACAACCATATCGGTTCGAATCCATTTCTGAATTCACCCAAGTATATTAGGGTTTATTAGTCGAATCCATTTCTTAATTCCCCAAGTCCATCTGGGTCGAAGCATATCATACCATACTTCTTCACGGATGGTGCTTCCTCATTCCTTTTACTTCAAAATAATAACGTACCATACATAGTACTCTTTCAAAATCATAACTTCAGCTATCACACTTATATAAATTCCATTATATATAAGACCTCATTTTCAGATAGAGTACTTTCCAAAGTCAACAGTCTCGAATATTTCAAATCATTCTTATATAAATTCCATTGTATATGAGATTTATCTCTTCAGATCGAATACCATCCAAAATCAATAGTCTTTCAAATCACCATATACTTATATGAAGTTCATCTTATATAAAAATCAAATTTTTCCAAAATCGATTTCATTGTATGAAGAGGCATATGGGATTGAACATCTTTTCTTTATAATGTTTTGAATTTAGAATAGTTTTGTATATGTAGAATAGTTTGTAAAATAGTTTGTAAGTAAAATAGTTTGTAAAATAGTTTTGCATATAAAATAGAATAAACTAGTTTGTATAAGAAAAATAAAAGAAAATAGTTTTGTAAAATGGTTTTAAATTAATAGTAGTTTTGCATAATAGAAAAATTCCAATTTAAATTACAAAGAATATCCAACCAATCAACTTTCAATTTCAATGTCAAAGTATATCAATAATATTAGAAATAAGATGTACATATGTCATCATTTCGCATAATCACATTCGATCGCTCGCTCGATCACACAAGTTCGCTTTTGAACTAGTATTGTTCATTCGACTTCCCTAACGCGGACTTCGATAAGGTTTCTTGACCCAAAACCATCATTCTCCTTGCATAGTCATACATTACGATCATAGAGAATTGTAGTATCAAATCAAAAATCCATATCAAATATTCATCATCAAGAATCAAATGAAAAATACTAATACGAAATGATATAATTCACCTCAAACTTGTCTACTCAAATCAAAAATCCATATCAAATATTCATCATCAAGAATCAAATGAAAAATGCTAATACGAAATGATATAACTCACCTCAAACTTGTGTACTCAAATGCAGATCAGATTAATTATGCGAATAAAACAATATACGCACAATTTACGTACTTATTCCAATTTGTTTCATTACCATTACATTTTGATTTAAATTCATTATTAATCTCATTGATTAACACAAATATCACTTCATATTTTAATATTTATTTCACGGAATTTCTCCATTTAATATAAAATATTAATATATTCATTCTCATGACGTTGCTTGTATTTCTCTTCATGTTTAAATTAAATTCAATTTCACGTGTAATATTTCTCATTTAGTACTACATTTATTGCAACGTCCATTTATTTCATAAACAATTTACAGGTCGTGACTTTATTTAAAATCATTTCACTTTTAATTCATATTCGTTTATCCAATTATTTTTCACTTACTTTTCAAATTTATTTATTCCACATTTCACAAATTTAATTAAGTTCATAACACTTTTTTTTAAATCTCATATACAGCTTTTCCTTAAGCCAATTCATGCCAGATATATTTTGTGTGACTACCATTCTCACAAGCAACAACCGCCGAACAAAGCGCACTACAACAAAACAGCCATTTTACAACGGGCAATGCCCGTTGTAATATGGATTTCACAACGGGCATGAACCCGTTGTAATAGGCCTCGTTGTAATAGATCAACCATATTTTGCAACGGACAATGCCCGTTGTAATACACATTTTTACAACGGGCAATGTCCGTTGTAATACACCATTTTACAACGGGCAATGCCCGTTGTAATACATGATATTGCATATTTAAAAAAAAATTGTTGTGTGAATTTTGCTTACATTTTGAGTTTGCTTGTTATTGTTTTCTTGTTTGATTTGCATTTACATAATTAAAAAAAAATAGCATATACACAATTTCATATATTTTTTTTCATTTCGTTTACATTTCCTTTTACATTTACATTTCCATTTACAAATTCCCCTGTTACATTTCCCTCTCTGTTGCATTTCCCTCTCTCAATTGCTTTTTTGCCTACAGTCCCATTTTCCTCTGCACTGTTCACTGTGTGACAGTTCTGCATCCCCATTCTGCTCTCCAACCTTCAACTGCAACCTTGCAACTACCAGAGAGCAACCACCTTTCATCATTCAATCACTATACATCAAACATTTTTCCCATTGCATCATCTACTGCACTTCTCCCTACATTCAACAAAACTTCCATACTTCCCACATTCATCATCACACCACCAGGCAGTAAACTTCCCCAATCCACTGCTTATCCAAAACTTCATAACTCTCTGTCTATACTTACCGTCAGTTCTGCAATCATCTATCTCGCTGTTCCCTACTCCACTGCTTATCCAAAACTGCCAACAGCAATACCCATATTGCCTTCACAAACCCAACAATCTCCTCCATATCACCACCCAACAATACAACTTGCAACAGTACTTCATACAAACCTAGTACTTCATCCCTGCATTATTTCCCCTGCATACCATCAATCAATTCACTGCAAACTTTTGCCTCCATTGCCTTGAACCACTGCCTCAAACCTCCACTGTCACAACCATTCCTCTGCGTCACTTCCCTCCAATACAAACAACTTCAACATTAAACATCACCACCTTATTCAATTTCCACCATCACCTCATTAAACATCACCACCTCATTCCTCTGCGTCACTTCCCTGCATACAGTACATTACTTTGGTTTTTCAAGTTTACATAGGAATATCTGTACTTTATTTAAGAGCTATGACAAAAAATGGCAGGTATTATTAAATTTTTCACAAAGTTGCATCAACATTATCATTAAAAATATTCAATATACATTTATTTTACAAATATTTGGAAATAAATATGCTTTGCTAAGTTATGCTGGTTTAGTACAGTTGGCCAGGACATTTACTATCCAATGTTCATTTTCCACCACTTTTAGCTAAGTTTGCAAAGCTGTATTACTCCAACAACGTATGAAGTATATCTCTAAGACTCGTATAATGGTCAACTCACAAATTAAAAATGATCTGACTATGATTTCCTACCTAAATATTAAACGAAGATGTCATATGCTGCTTCAAAATATTTTTCGCTGACATGCACCATCTCATTTTTATGAAACGAATTATATGTAACTGCTTACATAATTTGAATTAACTGCATGAATGTACACTATTATCAAAGAACAAATGACATCCATGGTTGCACTTAGTTGTAAAAGTCTTCCAAATTTGATTTAATGTTCCCAATTTAAATGCTAATACATATTAGGCCCATAAATAGCTTTGATGTACTGCCGCTAACCACCTCCGAACAGAAATAAGAACATTTACAGGACATCATATTTTACACTGCAATCACGATAAATCACATATCAAACATACTTCTATAATTCACTTGGTGCTAAGTAACAAAATGGAACATGAGAAATAATTAATGAAAAACTTCAAATTGTTCTTCATCGAAAATCAAGATCACAATATGCCTGGACTTTGCCCGTGCCTCATACTAGTTAATTCATATTACAGGTATATTAAAAGGAGGTCATTTGCCAGCATTTCTGTACGTCTATCGACATGGCTATTAGGGAGCTGGACTGGAAACCTAAATATGACTTGGTAAGTGGACTTACAGGCTAATACAATATTGACTTTAGCAGAGGAACATTTAGAAAGGAAGCAGGATTTTATTAGATAAACTTGTATTTTATTAGATAAACTTGTATTTTATTAGACGTAAACATGATGCTGATTGCAGAAGCAGACGCAGAACTGAGTCTTAATGTTTACTTTGTTCACATTCCCTACTGTATGCTAAGCTTTTCAGAATCTTTGGTTTGTTATGTATATGCAGCAGATATTTCATGTATATTAATACTAATCACAACTGCAAGTTAAATATAAGATGAGCTTTACACGTCTACAAACCTTTTTTTTTCCCCAAATTTTGACTTTCTAGAATAAGATCAACTGACAACAATCAAGAACACATGCTCAAGCTATGAAATCAGAGATCCACTTTCTAAACAAGCAAAACTACAACTATTGTAAGCATGAAGTACCTCAGGTGCTTGATCTTGAAAAGCAACCACGTACTTCTCCAAGAATTCCTTGTTGCCAATATTCAACTGTGTTGCAGAGCTCTTCTTAACCAATTTCTTCTTCACTAGTATATCCATAACAAGACACCTCGGCATGATCCTCTTCTTCACATGGATGGAAAATTTTAAAATATTGTTACGAGGAACTCCATGATATGTCTATGTTCTAACATTAGGAAAGAAGTTGTTTTCTAATTTGTGCAGCAATACAGTCGAGCCTCCATTTGCCTCACTGTCACACTACATCTAACTGCAAACTGCCAACAACTCTTCAACATCACCACTACATTCGAACAATTCACCAAAGCCCTCTGTGTCAGGCTGCCGACCGCAACCGTTTACCCAAATAAACGAACAAGCAAGCCATAGCATACCTGACATGATTCTAGGTCCTGACCTAATCCCTATCGGGCTTTAGTATGTGGCCACTGCTAGGAAGCTTCTCGGGTCTGATTACGAACCGGGCTCACATCCAATACTAGATCGCCAGCAACTTCCAATCCACCGCCCCAGCTGCTACCAAGATATCGAATTGGGATCGGGAACCAACGACGTGAACCAATGACGAGAGACTCCTAATCACGAACTGACAACGGAAGGCACGGCGAGTAGCATAGGAATTAGGAACTAGGATTGGGAATGCGAAACATCTTTTATTTTGTTTAAGATTTTGCAGTGGGATTGGATTTAGGGTTAAGTAAAAAGAGGGAAAGCGGGAATTTAGGTTAAGTGAAAATGGGATAAGCGGGCAAATGAAAATTAACAGAAGTAGTAGGAGCGGCAAAACAAGCAACAGTAGTTTTAATATTAATTATTAACTATTAATTATTTAAAAACAATATTTGATATCAATTATTAATTATTTAATAATAATTATATTTATTAATTATTGAATGCAATTTAAAAAAAAATTATGTGTAATTTACTAATTATTAATAATTAACTATAATAAATTATTAAATATAAAAAATTATTATTGATTATATATAATAATTAGTAATTATAAATTATATATCAGTAATCATTAATTGTGATAAATTATAAATAATGACCTATGTACGTCATCATTTATAATTGTTAATTATAAATTACCATTTATAAATTATTTAGTAAGTATGCATAAATAATCGAAGATAATGATGATTAGTATTACTATTATTAATAATAATTATTAAATATTAATAACTAATAATAATTAATATTTTTGAATAAAGCATTGTAACTGTATTAATTATCAAAAATCGGCAGTGGGCATTTATTATTAATTTTTAATATTAATTATTAATTTTTAATAGTAATTATTGATTTTTAATAGTAATTATTAATCATAAATTATTAATATTTATTGTTAATTATAAATTATTATATATTTAATATTAATTACTCGATATTACTTACAGATAAATGAAAAGTAAAATTAAGCCTGTTGGAATACTAATTATATATAATAATTAGTGATTAGTGATTATTTATTAATAATCAATAATTATTATAAGTTATAAATGATTAATATAACATTATTAATGACTAACTATTAAATATTAATAAATAATATAATATTATTAATGATTAGCAATTAGTAATTAGTAATATAATATAATATGATTAATATAATATAATTTGGTACCTATTACAACGGGCGTTATGAGTGTTGTAAAATTGGCACCTATTACAACGGGCATTTTGTGACCGTTGTAAAATTTGCATCTATTACAACGGGCAATTTGTGAACGTTGTAAAATTGGCATCTATTACAACGGGCATGAAAGAACCGTTGTAATAGCATCTATTACAACAGGCAATCATTGCCCGTTGTAAAAAGGGCGCATCTATTACAACGGTCCTGAATGGACCGTTGTAATAACCTTCTATTACAACGGGCAGCAAATGCCCGTTGTAAAACGGACGTTGTAATAGGGTATTTTTGTTGTAGTGGCGGGTTATCCTAAATGGTCAGTTTTGGCAAGAATTTGATTGAGATATAAGGCGTATGCCACTTACATAAAGCATAAACTCTTACAAATTCTGTGGCACCTAATGTGCCAAACAAATATAAGTTTTGTTATTCTTCAAAAGGCCTTGGCAAATGGCACGTGTCCATCGAATCGATAATTATTTTCCATTTAGCCACCTGACTTAAAAGAAGAGTAATATTATTTAGAGAAAATATCAAGTTTCTTACAAAAGAACCTATGTTTTCAATAATATAACCCTATAATATATATTTTTATCAATCCAAGGTTGATAGAGTACACCACTCAGGTCCAGCAAAGATGGTCTTATATTTCACTGGTGCAACAGACATTCCCTACACATTTGGAGGACATGCTGTCATAGTGTAAGCCAACATATTATTAAACCACATAAATTATTTGGTTTCATCCCAATTGCTTTGTAAGTTAGTAATATTATGGTTTTAAATATTTCAGAGAGATTATGCATGCTATGTGGAAGCCACGGAAATTTAAGCTGATATACCTCATAGCAGCACTGTATGTGCTTACACTAACATTACCATCGGCTGCTTCTATGTATTGGGCATTCGGAGATTCATCCATCAAGTAAAGATTTTCCTCCGTTGTCCATTGTTTTAAACTTTTAATACATCTGCTAATTTATAGCAAGAATAACAAAAGAAACAATGAAATTATGCTGCCTTGACACAAAATTGACGTATATTTAATGAAAATAATGCAGTTTATAACCTTCGGATTTGCGTGCACACCACTGTACTTTGTGTGGGAGAAAGCTATTGGCATGCATGAAATAAAGAGTGTGTTCAAACGAGCACTGGCAAGACTTCCAGTTATGATCCCTATTTGGTTTCTGGCAATCATATTCCCCTTCTTTGTCCCTATAAACTCGATAGTTGGATCTTTACTCGTCAGCTTCACAATTCATATTATCCCTGCTTTGGCTCATATAGTAACAAACATTCGCCCCAGCTGCTGCCAGAGAGGTATTTCTATATTTATCAGAAACAATATTTGTTGGATTTATCAATGTATTGAACAAGTTACAAATACAGTAACGTAATTACATCTCGTAAATCATTTCATTTTAAACGGTTCACAAAATTTCGACAGCGCTTCCTTTATGTTTCATGTGTACAGGCAATCATGTACGACTCAGGAAACAAAAGAGAAGCGCTGCCGAAATTTGGGTGAATCATTTAAAATGAAATGATTTACGAGATTTGATTACGTTACTGTGTTTGTAATGAAAAGTAGGATGACCCGGCAATAAGGTGTTAATGATCGATTAATGTAAAACATTAAATTGTAAAATTGTATTGAAAAATAAATTATCAATGTGGTTTTCATTCATATCGTATTTTTTAAATTATAGTAGGAGCGATGATGAATTATTTTATTGATCTAAGCTGTACGTATCAACAACGAAGAAAAATTAGAGACTCAATAAGTGAAAATCATTACGAAGTGAAAACTAATGTCGGCTTTTAGTTTACCATATCAAAAAATAGATACATGTTTGAACGGTTGCATGTTGTTTTGAAAAGAAGATATCAATCTTAGGAATTCTAAAATATGTAATCGGACTGATGTTGAAGAATCAGCAAAAGGAAATCATATGATGAGACTACACGCATAAAATAGTGTACAAAATACCAAAATATCAGTGGGAGTTACCGCCACGTCCGTTAGCTTGGATCAACGGGCACGAAAGGAGCGATCTCTCATATACACTGCTTTAGGTCAATACGGATACGTTTCAATAACTGAATACATCTAGCATAATACGTATCTCGTCTCGACGTAAGAAAATATGTATTATTTTAGATACACTCGGGTATTAAAATGTATCCGTGTTGATCAAAAGTAGTGTATATGGGAGATCGCTCTTTCCATACTCATTGATCCGAGTTATCAAACTGTAAACTCCCTCTGATATTTCTATCACTGGATTCGAGACGTTACAGATTGGTATCAAAGCAGAGGCAGCGAACAATATAGTATTTGCTTCCTTTGTTGTCCGCTAATGAATATATTCATAATAGTGTTGAAATGACAAAAGATGAAGGTGAGAAGAAGCAGACTGCCACGGTGATGGAACTTTGATTTCCACGAGTTCGGAGAAAGAATGAATGAAGTAACAGTGTTTTTCTTACATTACTCATAAAATATATACAAAACATGTTCGCTCTGGGTCCCTCTACTTTCTTAACAAGTCAAGTATGATACGTAAAAAAATATGGTATGCTAACTTGTTTATCACTTGGTCACTCTGATTGCTAAATAATGTTTGTCGCAAAAACAAAAATACACATTTACTTATTTTATTGTTTGAGAAAATAAGCATATGTAGAATTATTCAATAAAACAATATCGTCAAATGCTTCGTCATTTGTTTAGAAGTTGAATTTTGAATTAAAAGCTCATAACTTTTGTTCTGCAAATAAATTTCTACTCACAACCTTAGAGCAGTAGATGACAACCTTAAAAACTATATCACCTTTTTTTTCATTATAAGCCTTGCCTTGTGCAGCATATAAGCCTGGAGTGTCATACATGTTTTGCGTGTTATGTGCAACATTTGAGTGCATCATTTCATTTGTGACACGCCTTAGGTGCAAAAGCACAATCGCCGCATTGCACCTGTTGTGCGCCATGGCAGCCTTTCATAGCATTACTATTTTGTTTTGGAAAACGGTAAATGTATACCACATTCTTTGTCCCTTTACCATTTGTATATCCCTTGTATGTTTGTTGTTGTTGACAAGAAAATAAAGTGGGAGAAGAAAAGGAAATTGTATTGATCAGTCCCCTTTATTATTTTTATTTTCACTGTTAGCAGAGAAACTTTGAACATCACTCCTGCTACATTAGAATTATTATATGACCCCTGATCAAGAATGTTATATAAATGGATATAGATAGGTAGATGATTATAGTTCGTATATTTTACCATTTTATGGAGAATAATACTTATTATATTATAGCTTTTTGGCAACTAAGAGAATATAGAAATGTAAAGAAAATACCAAAGAATTCTTTCATTATATATTGGACTCATGAACTATGTTACACCAAACTTTTCTGATGTCAGCTCTTGTTATGATGCTATTCCAAAATTTAGATATTGAGCTTTTGTTGTATCGCCAATTTTTATAAGATACAAGATCTTGTTATCAAACCGATAATTAACTAGATTTAACTTACTGCAAAGAAATGTAAAAATAATCATACACTAATTGAAGTTAATCCATTCTTATTGTTTTAACCCTTGTAAATCCAATTTTATAATGCAATTTTCATATGTAGAAAATTAGAATACAAAATCATCACCAATCATAAACTCAATCATATTTCCAAAGATGTCATTGTTTTAAAATATACCATTAAGATTTAGTTTTGAGGTTTTCATCTAACAATTATAAATTCATATCATACACGTATATATATATGTATGTCTCTCTATATATACACTAGCGTTAGGGCATGAAATTCGCGCGTGAATTGTTTTTCTACAAACTATATATATTTAACATATTCAATAGAAAAAGATTTGCACAAATATTTTGTCATATTTTTACATCTAAATCATGTGTAGTTGATTTGAATTTTTATTTTAAGTTGTAATGCCTAATTTTTTGTTAATTTTAGTTTTTAGTTGTATTTTAACATCTAAATAAAGAACGAAGTTGTAAAAGATGTTTATTTATTAGATCCTATTTTTAAGTGATATTAAGATTTAGTAATATCTATAGAGCGACGGTCTGAATTTGTAAGAAAATGTTATTTCTTAAATCATATTTTTAAGTAATATTAAAGAGGCCTTTTTGATAGTTCACGCTAACAAAAAAATGTGACACCAAAGGTAATACAACTATTATTAAATATATAACTAAAGAAATGTATATACATTTGAAAAAAATCCATTTGGACATAAAATGTAGATACAAAATGGGGCACAAGAGATCTTGACCGAGAAGCCCATTCACCACATGTATGTACAGTGATGAGGAATAAAGGTGCAAGCACTGTGCGTTGGGTATGTATGAGGTTTTAATTGCAATAAATATAAACTTTGGTAGGTTCCCACCATAAAGCAGTAATACCAGACTACTAGTTAATTCAAAGTACAGTGCTATACAAATAAGTTCGTCATGCTGATAGGGATTGGTATTCAAACCTTGCAGCTGACAATATTATTACGGCCACAGAGGAGAAGCCCATTCGCCACATGTATGTACAGTGATGAGGAATAAAGGTGCAAGCACTGTGTGTTGGGTATGTATAAGGTTTTAATTGCAATAAAGATAAACGTTGGTAGGTTCCCACCATAAAGCAGTAATACCAGACTACTAGTTAATTCAAAGTACAGTGCTATACAAATAAGTTCGTTATGCTGATAGGGATTGGTATTCAAACCTTGCAGCTAGAAATATCATTACAGCCACAGAGGAGAAGCCCATTCACCACATGTATGTACAGTGATGAGGAATAAAGGTGCAAGCACTGTGTGTTGGGTATGTATAAGGTTTTAATTGCAATAAATATAAACGTTGGTAGGTTCCCACCATAAAGCAGTAATACCAGACTACTAGTTAATTCAAAGTACAGTGCTATACAAATAAGTTCGTTATGCTGATAGGGATTGGTATTCAAACCTTGCAGCTGGCAATATTATTACAGCCACAGAGGAGAAGCTCATTCACTACATGTATGTACAGTGATGAGGAGTAAAGGTGCAAGCACTGTGTGGATTAAACATTAAAAATTTAAAAAGTATGGGGTGAGAGAGGCTCGAACTCTCGACTTCAGGATTACTCAACATTTTAGCTATGAGACCAACGCGCTAGCCAACTGCGCCACCACCCCAGTTGTTTTCTAAGTACACAAGGAGATATATGAATGACAAATGAAATAACTGACTTGGTTGCCAACTTTTACCACCTCATGGTATAAGTATATATTTGGATAATTTTATTTGACATATCACAATTAGTTATCCATGTTGTTCAAATAGACAAGCAGGTTTTACAAATAAGTTAAAAATGTTGTGCCATGAATATTAAGTTTTTTTTTATAATTCCTTTTTATCCACAACAATCTATGTTATAAATGTAATATTTTTGTACATTGCATACATGTTTTTTTTCATAATTGCATCATCATATGTTTAATGGTAGTTCAAACGAAAATGTGTGATGTAAAATAATAAAAAATACATGGTTAGAATTTGACTTTAAGGTTTACAGCTAATGGTTGTACATCTGTACAAATTAAGAATCTTCGGTTAACAAATAAATTACTGCCAGAAAAATTAACCTAATGACGTAACTGTAGGATCGATTTCACCCTAGAGGGGGGGGTGAATACGGTGATAGTGTAAATTATAAAAATTAATTGCGGAAGCTTATAAATTAATTTCAATTCAGATCACAGAATAGCAGCACAGATATCGCAGAATATAAATAACAGAATAAAATAGAACAACACAGAATTTACCCAGCTTCGGCAAAACCCTGCCTACGTGCTGCCTCCAAGGTTTCTACTAGAAATTAGATAGCTCCTCGCTTACACACGTAAACTCGCTATACCCGCTATTGACTAATCTAACTCTACGCTCAAAACCCTGCCACAACTCAGCCACTGAGTTGCGAATTCTCAAGCTACGCCACGTAGCTTGTCCCCTAGTCACACGACTAGAAATTACAACGGTTTAAAAGGGAATTTTAAAATTAAAAACAAACATAAAAAGCAAATAGCCCTTAATTTAAATATAAACAAAAAGCCTTTTATATTATTCAAGCCGGCCCCTTTTCTTTGTTTTGTGTGACCCGATCCACTTCTATTAGCTCAGTCTTCTTTAACTTTTGTGAGAAAATATGGCGGCTTTCTTCGTTCTTTCTTCCTGATTAAAAATTAGGGCTTTAGTAAAATCGAAGGCGCCGCTTGAATGTAGATCGACTACAGTAGCTACTTCTTTGTTTTGATTCGGTAATCGACCCTCTAGCTCTTTTTAGCTTTCGGCTGCCCCAATTTTTTGATCGAGTTCAACTCTGATGCTTCGGCATGTAATTTCCCTTTTTGCTTTTATAATTTTGGCTTACTCGAACTCGATGATTTTAGATTGCCGATGATGATGGTTTATATAGGGTTTGTAACCCTAGATTTGCGTTCGTTCATATATATATTTGAATTTATCTCAGCCGATCGTTTATGCTTGGATGCTTGCGATTTTGATTGGCTTTTTCACATGCGTATAATTTTGTTACTTGCTTCCCACAGCTTGGTTGACACGGTTTTGATTATTGACTCGTTCAATATTGACTTCGGCCATTTTTCTTAGCTATCACGGTGAAACACTTGTTTTGTGAATTTCTCTGTACTATTGACTTTCGGTCTTTGCTTTGATTTATTTCGTCTCTGGCCATCTTTTTCTGGTTGGTACTGGATGCATCACTTCAGTGTTGTATTGTTTTCACCTCTGGCCTTACTGCATTGTTTCGATGTCACTGATTTGTTTAGTCTCGGCATTGACTGGTTTGCTTGTGTTGGTTCATTGGTTTACTGGTGCATATATGTTGCTTGTGTATACTTGTGTGGTGGTGCACTTGCCTTGTGATTCTGTTCATTCCTAGTTGCCTTGAGTAGCAGTGCTTCATGTTGTATTCATTTTTGAGGCAGTTTGCATTAGAATGTACTTCGAGTTATGTTGAACTCCGTTGTGATTTCAGATCCCTCTGTGTTGCTATATTTCTGATGCACTCGTATCACTGGTATTTGCAGCTTGTAACTGGTCATGTTTGTGCATTTCTTTGTTGGTTTAACCTGTACTTGTGGTTGCCTCTGGTTAATTGCCTGGTGGTCTTGTGGCAGTTAATGGTTGCTGTGCACTTTTGTGCTTGCATTTTGATGCAGTCTTCATTAGAATGCTACTGATTGGTGTTTGCATACATTTCATGTAGTCTTCAGTTTGTACTTCTGGAGCTTGTATGATTTGAGTTGTAGCTTGATGGTTTTGTGGTTATAACTGGACATTTGAGTTTGTTGCATTTGTGCATTTGCCTTTGATTCATTGATGATTTTGGTCGTTGCATTTGCTGGGTACACAGTCTTGACCTGTTGTGCTTAGTTCATGTGTATGCTGTACACTAAACATTTCTTAGTTTGCATATCAACTTGTTGCATTGTGATTGGTTTGGATTGAAGTTGCAGGCTTGTGTACTATGTCTTTGAGCATTGCATTACTTCATTGTTCACTGTCCTGTTGTTTGCAACTGTGTTGCACTTGCACACTTTCATCATTGCTGCCTGGTCGACTTGACATTGTTGATCTTGGTGGCATATTTGCTTGTTGTTGTTTGGATCATTATGCAGTCTGCATTGAACTGTAGCTTGCAATGTGTTCATCCTTACTGACTTGATTCACTTCATGTTTGTCCTGTCTCACTTCCATGTATGGCTTGTTCTTGGTCTTTGTTACATGCTTGCTGTTGCATGCTGTTTGCATTTACTTGGTGCATTCATGTTTACTTTCATGGAGTAGTCACTGTTTTGCATTTAGCTCGGTTGAGGCCGTGTCATGTTTGAACATAGCATTCATGTGTACTTTTGATTCGCACCTGAGTTGAATCCAGTTTTAAAACTCGGGTTTGACCTTGTGCTCGTGTCGTGATTTTCAATGTTATTGCACCTGAGTTGAACCCGGTTTTTCATTTGGGTTTGACCTGTGCTCACATGTCCTTGTAAATCAATCAAGTGTATATATCGGCGTGCACGGCCTTGTGGCATATACAGTAATACACTGTGTATGTCACAAGTTGTTCGTGTATGATGAATTCAAATATAAATGATGACGAACAACCCAAATAATAGAGGCAAAAATTATTTTCAAAATTCACGTTTTATTTTATATCGCAAAAATATTTTATTTTCAATTTTACTGCGTTAGTAAATATTTTTGCAGATTGCTCAGATGCTGGATTCAAACTGGAATGAAGTTGAAGATAAAATACGAATTGAGTGAATGAGTGATATGTAGTGAGGTGAACTGTAAATATGAAATGTGATGTGTTGTAATCAAAGTTGTATATGTATAGTGAGAGCTTGAAATTGTACTATTAAAAATGTAATAAATATTCATTTGAATAAAATATCTGTTTGAATTCAAATTCTGTGTTATTTATTTTATTCAACAAATATTTATTTAAACTGTGAAAAATAGAATAGTATATTAACAAATACATTTAAATGAATGTATATATGTTTATTATCATCAAACAAAAATCATATAAGCGCATATTCAACAATCTCCCCCTTTTGATGATAACAAACATATGTTTAAGATTTTGAATATATCAAATGTATTTGATCATTGATATGCTCTAATTGCTCCCCCTATTTAAATACTTCCTCTCTACACAAAGCTCCCCCTACATATATGCATACAAATAAAAATATGCAAATGAGCCTAGATGCAAATAGAAAATTATTTGACCTTTGCTTGATTTTATTTGACAAAATCTTAACTTTTCTCTCCCCCTTTTGTTATCAGCAAAAGAATAATAGTGTTAGAGAAAAATAGAGATAAAGTAATCGATATCAATCCAACATTAAAACTCAATTGAATATAAATATTAAATTTCGATAAAAAATCAAACAAAAATCATAAATATTTTGTTAGGCGCATATTCCACTTTTAGAATGATGGAAATGATGTCATCATATAAAACCATACAGTTGTGTCTATTTGTGGTATATTTATATCAGGAATTTGAATAACTACTAACCATGCATAACCGTTAGGACTTTTAAATGAGATTAGTAGTATTCCAATTTTATTTTAAAAAAAATGAATTCAAGTATCTCCTAACCACGCATAACCGTGAGGACTTTTAATTGGGATTAGAATCAACTTGTTTATATAAAAAAAATCAACTTTTGATATGCGTTCCATACATGCATAACCGTGAGGACTTTTAAATGAGCATGGAAGCACATAACAAATTCCAAGTAATTCACCCATGCATAACCGTGAGGACTTTTAAATGAGAGCGAATACTTTGGTATTTATTATTATTATTATTATTATTATTATTACTTCCTTTTTTTTAAATTTGAAAAATGAAAAACGAACGATTCCTGTTTAAAGTACCACATATCGACAAACTATATAGAATTTTGATGAGTGATGGTTGTTAGAAATATGATAGATATAGAGATGGTCATGGAATTTTTACCAACAAAAACTTTTATAACTCTTGTTTAAATTTCTAAAGAAACTTATTAATTATACCGTCTCAAGTCATAATATTTGATTAATATTAACACTCATCACTTTTTCAATCACTATTTTTCTTTTCGATAATCATCTGGGAGTCAGACTAGTCAAAATGTCATTTAAAATCAAATTCAAAAAATAATTATGAAATTAATTTTTCAAAATGACTAATCTGAAAATATGGTCAAAATGATTTTCTCGAGGGGGTTTTATAAGAAAATTTTCTGCAATTTGAAAATTATTTGAAATGAAAAATATGCAGATATTTTCTTTTAAACATGATGCAGTTACTAAATATCTCAACAAAAATCACGTTTCACTAGTAATTTTTCTATCAACTAGATTACCAGTGTAATCTGCATCTGAATTTCTCTTTCACTCAAAAATTATCATCAATTGAATTTTATAGACCAAAACATGAAGTGTGCACCAAAAATTTCAAATTCAATTTTAACAACAATTTAAATGACATTCTTTTGAATTTGAATTGAAGCCGTGTAAATAATCAGAAAACCGTGAATAAGGAGTTAGCCGTATTATAACCAAATGGATTATCCAACAAAACACTATTTTTAATCCAAACTGATATATATAAAGTAATTCAAAGAATCTAGAGATTATTATAGTGTTTTTGGCATAAGAATATACTTGGTCAACTATGTTGAATAAGTCAAAGTCAAAATCACCATCTTTTCATCATCTCAATATTGGCTGATTTTAATTCAGAATATGGTGCAGATTATCACATTTAATATATCGTTTAAATAAATATACTTTTACCTGTTTTTACCTTTACGATATTTTTCGTCGTTGTCTATTGTGATTCTGTCACCTTTATACAAGGCTAAGGACCTTTGTTTTGTCGTCCGTTGTGTTACTGGAACAGCCAAAAATCCAGAGTATACTACTGTTGTTCCTTAGCCCGCCACCACACCTACACGGGAAAAGATTTATGTGACCTATTTGTTTTTATAGGTCCATGGTTGTTAGTGGCAGAAAATTTTGAAAAATAATTTTGTGTAGACCCAAAACTATTTATAATTGTTCCCTTCGGCACCCATATTTTATATTTGTGCCTTTTGGAACCCAAATTGGTATAGTTTTCACATGTTTGGGTCTATACCAACAATTATTGTGATCGTGTCCAAATTTTCTACAAATTGTGCACAAAGAATTAACTTGATTAATATTGCTTTCAATAATTTTCGAATTATTATATCCAAGTCGTTGTCTAACCATATTAACAGTTTGCTTTCCTAATAGCATATTTAACGATTTTTCACTTTTTGAAAATTTATCTAAAGTCGTTGACAATTGTTGGACTTGTGTTTTGAGAGATTCATTTTCGTTTAACAACTGTGTGCACTTTTTAATAGAATTCTCTCTCCTAGTATTTTCATTCTCCTTTAAAATCAGAATTTCATTTTCAAGTGATTTTATATTGATTTCTGATTTTTTAATTTCTTCTTCGAATGTTGGACACTTCTCACACTTAGGGATTCTACGTTGATAGTTCTTAACTAATTGATCAAGTTGTTCATTGCATTCTATCAAAGTATCCTTTTGAGATTCAAGTGTCGCATATTTTTCCCTAAGTCGTTCATAACAGCCATTTATTTCATGAAAATAAATAAGTAATTCAGAGTGAGTAAGTTTTGATACCTCGCTTGGCTCGTCATCGTCGCTATCGGTTATATTTCCATGAAGGCACATATCTGCTTTCTCACTCTCAGTGCTGTCGCTTTTATTCCATGTGGCCGTAAAACATCTTCGTTTTGATTTCTTTTCTTGGTCGAGTTGAAATCGGGGATAATTGGGCTTGATATCACCGGGTTTGTTGCAAATGATCCCGTGTTGTTTCGAGTTATCCAGTGCTTTGATTATTCTGCTTTTTAATTTTTTATTTAGAGCTGGATTTCCGTATTTGTGATTCCACCTTTTGAATTTCTTCATTATTAATGCCAGCTCGGCTGCTCCATCTTCGTCATCCTCATCACAACTGCAATTTACCAATCCTGTTAAGCACATCTCTTTAACTGAGTCGGTTGTGGAGGACTTCTCATTGCTGTTCACTTTTGCTCCATATATTGCATCGAAAGTATTCCAGATTTCCTGTGCATTTTGACAATGAGAAATGAAATTAAAATTATCATGATTAATATGAGAATATATTATATGCATAGCAAGAACGTTAATCGAGATAATTTTCTTATCTGTTATATCACACCCATTTTCAATAATATCCCAACATTTAATATTAACAGATTTTAAATAAAATTCCATTTTCAATTTCCAATTCAAAAAATCTGTTCCATCGAAAATAAGAGGAATAATATTGGAACGACCCTCAAAATTATTATTAAAAGAAGCCATTTTAAAAATTCAAAATTTAAAAACAAAAACCGATTTTGTTTTGAAACACAAATTTTTAAAACAAAAATTGATTTTTGCAACACGAATTTTTAAAACAAAAAATTGGTTTTTGTAAAATCAAATTTTTAAAAAACAAAAACGGCTTTTGGTCCTAGCTCTGATACCACTTGTAGGATCGATTTCACCCTAAAGGGGGTGAATAGGTGATAGTGTAAATTATAAAAATTAACTGCGGAAGCTTATAAATTAATTTCAATTCAGATCACAGAATAGCAGCACAGATATCGCAGAATATAAATAACAGAATAAAACAGAACAACACAGAATTTACCCAGCTTCGGCAAAACCCTGCCTACGTGCTGCCTCCAAGGTTTCTACTAGAAATTAGATAGCCCCTCGCTTACACACGTAAACTCGCTATACCCGCTATTGACTAATCTAACTCTACGCTCAAAACCCTGCCACAACTCAGCCACTGAGTTGCGAATTCTCAAGCTACGCCACGTAGCTTGTCCCCTAGTCACACGACTAGAAATTACAACGGTTTAAAAGGGAATTTTAAAATTAAAAAAAAACATAAAAAGCAAATAGCCTTTAATTTAAACATAAACAAAAAGCCTTTTATATTATTCAAGCCGGCCCCTTTTCTTTGTTTTATGTGACCCGATCCACTTCTATTAGCTCAGTCTTCTTTAACTTTTGTGAGAAAATATGGCGGCTTTCTTCGTTCTTTCTTCCTGATTAAAAATTAGGGCTTTAGTAAAATCGAAGGCGCCGCTTGAATGTAGATCGACTACAGTAGCTACTTCTTTGTTTTGATTCGGTAATCGACCCTCTAGCTCTGTTTAGCTCTCGGCTGCCCCAATTTTTTGATCGAGTTCAACTCTGATGCTTCGGTATGTAATTTCCCTTTTTGCTTTTACAATTTTGGCTTACTCGAACTCGATGATTTTAGATTGCCGATGATGATGGTTTATATAGGGTTTGTAACCCTAGATTTGCGTTCGTTCAAATATATATTTGAATTTATCTCGGCGGATCGTTTATGCTTGGATGCTTGCGATTTTGATTGACTTTTTCATATGCGTATAATTTTGTTACTTGCTTCCCACGGCTTGGTTGACACGGTTTTGATTATTGACTCGTTCAATATTGACTTCGGCCATTTTTCTTAGCTATCACGGTGAAACAATTGTTTTGTGAATTTCTCTGTACTATTGACTTTCGGTCTTTGCTTTGATTTATTTCGTCTCTGGCCATCTTTTTCTGGTTGGTACTGGATGCATCACTTCAGTGTTGTATTGTTTTCACCTCTGGCCTTACTGCATTGTTTCGATGTCATTGATTTGTTTAGTCTCGGCATTGACTGGTTTCATGCTTGTGTTGGTTCATTGGTTTACTGGTGCATATATGTTGCTTGTGTATACTTGTGTGGTGGTGCACTTTCCTTGTGATTCTGTTCATTCCTAGTTGCCTTGAGTAGCAGTGCTTCATGTTGTATTCATTTTTGAGGCAGTTTGCATTAGAGTGTACTTCGAGTTATGTTGAACTCCATTGTGATTTCAGATCCCTCTGTGTTGCTATATTTCTGATGCACTCGTATCACTGGTATTTGCAGCTTGTAACTGGTCATGTTTGTGCATTTCTTTGTTGGTTTAACCTGTGCTTGTGGTTGCCTCTGGTTAATTGCCAGGTGGTCTTGTGACAGTTAATGGTTGCTGTGCACTTTTGTGCTTGCATTTTGATGCAGTCTTCATTAGCATGCTACTGATTGGTGTTTGCATACATTTCATGTAGTCTTCAGTTTGTACTTCTGGAGCTTGTATGATTTGAGTTGTAGCTTGATGGTTTTGTGGTTATAACTGGACATTTGAGTTTGTTGCATTTGTGCATTTGCCTTTGATTCATTGATGATTTTGGTCGTTGCATTTGCTGGGTACATAGTCTTGACCTGTTGTGCTTAGTTCATGTGTATGCTGTACACTAAACATTTCTCAGTTTGCATATCAACTTGTGGCATTGTGATTGGTTTGGATTGAAGTTGCAGGCTTGTGTACTATGTCTTTTGAGCATTGCATTACTTCATTGTTCACTGTCCTGTTGTTTGCAACTGTGTTGCACTTGCACACTTTCATCATTGCTGCCTGGTCGACTTGACATTGTTGATCTTGGTGGCATATTTTCTCGTTGTTGTTTGGATCATTATGCAGTCTGCATTGAACTGTAGCTTGCAATGTGCATTCATCCTTGCTGACTTGATTCACCTCATGTTTGTCCTGTCTCACTTCCATGTATGGCTTGTTCTTGGTCTCTGTTACATGCTTGATGTTGCATGCTTGTTTGCATTTACTTGGTGCATTCATGTTTACTTTCATGGAGTAGTCACTGTTTTGCATTTAGCTCGATTGAGGCTGTGTCATGTTTGAACATAGCATTCATGTGTACTTTTGATTCACGCCTGAGTTGAATCCAGTTTTAAAACTCGGGTTTGACCTTGTGCTCGTGTCGTGATTTTCAATGTTATTGCACGTGAGTTGAACCCGGTTTTTCATTTGGGTTTGACATGTGCTCACATGTCCCTGTAAATCAATCATGTGTATATATCGGTGTGCACGGCCTTGTGGCATATACAGTAATACACTATGTATGTCACAAGTTGTTCGTGAATGATGAATTCAAATATAAATGATGACGAAAAACCCAAATAACTGAGGCAAAAATTATTTTCAAAATTCACGTTTTATTTTATATCGCAAAAATATTTTATTTTCAATTTTACTGCGTTAGTAAATATTTTTGCAGATTGCTCAGATGCTGGATTCAAACTGGAATGAAGTTGAAGATAAAATACGAATTGAGTGAATGAGTGATATGTAGTGAGGTGAACTATAAATATGAAATGTGATGTGTTGTAATCAAAGTTGTATATGTATAGTGAGAGCTTGAAATTGTACTATTCAAAAAATGTAATAAATATTCATTTGAATAAAATATCTGTTTGAATTCAAATTCTGTGCAATTTCTTTTATTCAACAAATATTTATTTAAACTATGAAAAATAGAATAGTATATTAACAAATACATTTAAATGAATGTATATATGTTTATTGTCATCAAAAAAAATCATATAAGCGCATATTCAACAGTAACTATAATTTCCACAAAACATAATAATCTTCTATTATGAACACGAGTTAAAGATCCGTTTCATGTTACATTATGCGTCAATGTTTTTGCCAAATACATGCAAATATGGTTTAATTTACAACTAAATGCATGGTTTTTGCCTAATATACACAAACACGTATAAATATGGTGAAAATAGAAAATATGGTTTGATTTACACCAAAATGGTGATCTTAAATACAGCGCTTTCAAGATTATGGTTGGACATTGGATTATGTTTAAGATTTTAATTCTCGTAAATATAACCATTGGTCGGTTCCCACCATAAAGCAGTAATATCAGACTACTAGTTAACTCAAATAACAGTGATAAAAAGCAAACAACTTCATTATGATGATAGGGATTGGTATTCAAACCTTGCATTTGGTGATATTATTACAGCTGTAGAAGATGCCAGTTCGCCACATTAGCAACTGAAGCTCATCCACCATCACTTCTCTGCCAAATTAGCTAGCAATTTGTAGACGCGTGACATGGATTTTTTAAAATGTAATCCAATGGCATTCACAATCATGTTGGACTATAGTTACAATGAAAATTTTCTAGTTTTCAGTTCTCCTTTTTGAGAGATAACTAGAACTTCAGTTCCAATTTTACTCTAAAACTTGAATAATGAATGAAATGATGCGATCTTCATCAATATATAGGTCAAACATTTTCCATTGAATTACCTTGTAGAAGTCTACAGCTATGAAGTTGGGGCCCATTCAGCAGATGCATGATGGCAAGTATTCACCATGTCCTCAGGAAGGGCAGAATTGTCTTTACAAGCAGTAACTAAATCAGGTCGTCGTGGTGTTCATTGAAGCCGATTGCGCGTGATCAAGACACAAACCATCTATCACTCCCCATTCCCATCTGCAAATTTTGATTACAAATATCATGTATTAAGAAAATAATACAAATCAATTTAGTATTTTTACCTCCACACTATCCCATATAAAATGACATTTCGGGTTATTTTGCCCTAAAATATGTGATGTTTAGTGACTGATATTAATTTGAAACTATGTCAAAAGTAAATAAAATGGGCGGTTGTTGTTCTCATAAGAATTGGGTCGCTTAAAGATTATGCCCAAACTCAGAACAACTTTCCTTTATGGGACAGTATAGTGTCATATACTCATACTGTAATAGCCCAATTTTTTTTTACAAGTATTTTTCACTTGTATTTTTAAAAAAAAAACCTTGGGGTTTATTTAAAGTGAAAAATAAATTTTAGGATTAACTAATAAGATCTCTGGAAAAATCAAGTTTTAATTAAGAAAACATTTATAGCTTAGGTGGTTAAGACATCTGGGCTATTCACGACAGGTCACGAGTTCGAGTCTCGGCATGGTCAGAATTTCTAATTTTTTTGTATATAAATGAACTGGGTAATTACACGTTAAAAAGGGCGCGTAAATTTAGGGAATAAGTACCGTATATATATATAAGATATGAAGAATGTAAACCAATTTGAATTTTAGTTAAGTATTAATTTTGAAGAATTTAGTGTATTTATAAACTGTTAAATATCGCGTTTAAAAGGACGCGTAAAATTTATGGTAAGTAATGTAATAAAACGTATAAAATTTAAAACGTTATTTTATATATATATTTTTGATGTTTTGTATTACGTCAGTTTGACGTACTTTTAAAATCATATATAAACACCTTTATGGATTAAAACATCAGTTAGTGATTTTTAAGACGAACGTTACTTTTGGTTGTAACTGACAGTTTTGGTTTTAAATAAAAGGTGTATATACGTTTCCATTTCCAAAAGCTTTGAAAAATTCTTGCCGTCATTTAATTAATCAAACTAAAAAAATATATATATATATCAATTCTCATATAATTGGAACGGTTCATATTTTGCCATTCCTCTGATCACGAAACCTTATCTGCCTAAATCTTCAATCACACATATAAAGAAGCTGGAAGGGATATCAACGCATGCTTTGAAATGTCCAAAGAGATTTAATACTTGTTGCATGTTCAGTTCAAAGCCAATTTATTTGTTTACCGTTATTCCTAAAATCACGCAACTGTTTATTGGTAACAAATGTTGAAATCAAAAGTTTTGTATGTCTGGAAATAAAGCATGCATCTATGAAACATTCAATCAAATTTCTTGCCGTTCTTTGGTTCAATCAACATTTAATGCTTGCCAACATTTACGTAAGAAACTCCCTGCTTTTATCAATTAATTGGGCAAGTTTGAAATCTTAACATACCTGACTGTGAGAAATATTTTATCCACCTCATTTATAACTGTGTATTTCTTTTCGCCATTCAAATAAAAAGATTTATTTCCCACTTCTCATTTTCATTTGCGTTTAAAAATAAATTATATATAAGTTTTCTCTCTCCTTAATTCTTACTTTTTATTTGCCTAGCCTCTTTATTATTTTCCTATGTCTATCTCTTGACATTTATTTCTTTATTTTTCTAGATCTTATTTTATCTATTAAATATTTCTTATGTACATCTTTATTTAATAGCTTGTGTAACAACCCTAGTTTTAACAATTTATTTTATTTTAATTATTCAAATTTGAAATAATATTCTTATAGATTAGGTTTAACAATATGGTTAAATATTTGATTTGGAGATATATTTTATAAAATTTTGTATGCCAACAAAATTAAATAATAACTGTAAAATTTTAAGCTATTTTTGAACTGTTAAATTTCGCGTTTGGAAGACGCGTCAATTATAGGGTATAAGTGACGTAATAAAACGTGTGTTTTCAAAACGATATTTTCACACAAATTTTTGATGTTTTAGTTTGCGTCTGTTTAACATAGTGTAAAAATCATATTTTCATATATTTTTGAAGAAAAATATCAGTCAGTGTTTTAAAAAGCAAATGTTACCTTGTTTTAATTGACAATTTGACTTTACACATATTGTATACGTTTCCATTTCAACTGCCTACATAAATTTGCCTTTTCATTTTGATATCAAACTAGAAAAATATCAAATCAAAATACATAAAACTGAAATAAATTCAACAAGTAGTAACGTACAAAATTTAAGCTAGACGTGTGAAACCTAACTGTCACTTTAAAGAAATCAACATGCACATCAATTCCTTTCCTCTGCCTCTATCTCATCAATTATCAACCTATAATCACGCAAGTTTTAATTTATAAGAATGTGTGTATTAACCCTGCCTTCATCACACAAACTTAATTATAGGGTAACATTAAAAACCTTATTCTCTCTGATGATTTCCTTTTTACTTAAATGCATGCAATTAAAGCTTGTAACCATACACACCATTTCTCTTCCTTTAGCCTCTGTTCTCATCGGTTATATATCAATTCAAATCCTTGAATCAAGTACGTAACTCACGCAGGAAATAAAATCTAGTTTATAAACATCAACAAGTTTTCAAAAAAAATAAAATCCTCTCGGCCTTCTCTTTATGTCTGCCTTCCATTAATCATGTCAGAAGATCAATGCTTGCAATATTCTTTTGTAACTGATGGGAAGAATTCTCGTCCATATCAATAGCATTTATATCAATAGAAACTGACACGTTATTTTTCTCATCTGCCTATAAACTCATTCCCCTCTACCCATTTGTTCTCTGCATCGATCCAATTCTCTGCTCCTTCTCGTGAATCTATCAGGTAAATAGTTATAGTATTGTTCTTTTCTTTCGGTTCAGATATTTTTTCTCCCTTTCTCTTTCTCGAAATTTTGTCCTACCTGTGCCTTGCTCGGCCATTTCCATTGTTATGCCATGCATAAGATGTCTGCACATTCATCCCTATGCTGAGATATAGGCTAGTCTTGTGCATATCAGAGGGTGAAGCAGTAGATTGGTGGGAGAAACTGAGTGTTATGAGGAATGGTTGAAATTTTATACAATAGTGATAAGTTGCATTTAGGAAGTTTAGATTCAGTGACAATATAAGAAATAGCCTTGTATTGAACCTGTTGATTTTCAAACTGCATATAGTGATCAGTAGGCCTTTTTCATGTTGAGGGATGTGGGGTGAAGTAACACTGATATAAAGATGAGTGTAGATATAGGTTGAGTTTTGCATGCATTTTGTAGTTGTAGGCTAGTGAGTTTTAGCCAAGAACCTGGATATGATATTTAATGTATGGGAAGGACTTTGGTTGATTTGTTTAAGATTTTCCAGGATTTGATTTAGTTAGTAGTGGAAAAAAAAATTACATTTTTTATATTATATTATATATATTATATTCTTTAAGGGAGTTAACTTGCATTTGTGTTGAGTAGTCTGCATACATTTATGTTGGGTTTAGGGGAGTCTTTAAGTTGCCTTTATATAAGAAAGGGGTTGTCTGTTTGTAGGGGAGAGGAGTCATGTTCTTTATTTTATTTTATTTTTTTTCTTTTCTGAGATTGAAGATCTGGACAGGAGTATTGATGCATAACTGAAGTGAAATGTTGATGCTACTAGGAAATAGGGGTCAGTGAGTGTGAGATTTGTGTTTCCAATAATTTTTGAAAAAGAGATGGCTGGAAGTTTCTTTGCATTTTTTCGAAGAAATTTCAGTATTGGCTCGAAGCATGTGAGCTTGAGACGTGGGGAAGACTCGAAGTAGGTGGGTTTTGGCTCAGGTAAATGAGTTTAGTGGATACCTGTTACAGAGGAGTTGGGAGGTACTTGAAATTGAATAAGTGCGAAGCTTTGAAAAAAAAAAAAAAGAAAAAGAAAAAAAGAAAAAAAAAAAAAAGAAGAAAAGAAAAAGAAAACTGAAAAGATGGGAAGGGAAGGCTGCACAAAATTTTGGCCGTGTGCATGAATATAGAGTGGTGCACGTACGTGCATATATCCATATCACGTTCATGAAGAAAATTTGGTGCACGTGTATTCGTGTTCAACTTTTGCCGTAGTTGTTTAGGAAAAATTTTGGTCGTAAAATTTTAGCACGGTTCACAGTTTTGGGTATGTTTTGGTCACGTTACACGGTGAAGTGGTCGAGCAAAGCAAACATATTCTTGTTCTATTCTTAATTTTCCTTGACCATAAATTCTTAAGTCGCGTTTCAATATTTGAATTTTTCTAGATTTGAATCTAGGCGACGTCCGAGAATCTTTATCGTTACCCTCTGTCGGTCTGTACCGGTGAACTGTCATTTTTGAAATTCAAAATTTTCTGCAAAAATTCAGGTGAGTATTTCTCACCAGACATACGTATTTATATTTGGTAAATTATTGCAAGTGTATGTGTAAAATTGTATTTCACTATTATCTGTCTGTAATGTAATATAGAATGATGGACCCCATTTAAATTGACACCTCATCAGTATTATCTGTTATATTATTTCTGCAGTTATGTTATTGTTTATTTACTGCTTAAATCACCACTGCAAGTTCCCTGTTATTATAGATGGTATGGGCTGAAATGATAGGCCTAATTGATTATTATTGTTCACTTGTTCTGTTAACTGCTGTAAATTGTCTTGGGATTGCGGGTTCGAAATGATAGAACCCGGAGTTGTGTAAATATCGGATTGAAATGATATAAATCCGTTTCACTTGACCTAGGCTAGAAAATCTTATACAGGCCCGTGGTTTATATATTATTTTCTGAAATTATTTTAAATTATTTAAATTTAGAAATTTGATGATATTCTAATTTAAATTATATAAAGGATTTTTATGAGATTTACAATGATTTAAAAGGGGTTAAATAAATAAATGTTGAGTTAAAATTTTGGAATATAACTTGTTTAGAAATTCTATATTTTTGGAAAGGTAAAGATTTCAATACAGAAATAATAAATAATAAGTTATATTTGAAATTTGATGTTTAGCTAAAAGTCTACTACAGCATTTAATTGCTGTCTTTTGAAACTTGACTATTTTAAACCCATACTTTAGATAGCATTTCCTAGATGCTGTAGAAGTGAAATTGATTTAAAATTTATTTATTTAAAATTTCATCTCTATTTTGGGAATACTTTAAGATTTGGAATTTAAATATGAAATTGCTAATAAAGTAAGAAATTGAGTTTGGAAAGATTTAAAAGAAGAAAATTGATTTCTATTCTTTTGATAAAAGAAATAAATTCCAGATTTAATTGAATAAATTGAAATGGTATATCTTCAAAGGAAATGTTTTAAATCAAGGATTTGAAATTAAAGGTATTTGAAATATATATATTGATTTGAAAAATATAAAAATACCATTTTTCAAACTATAACCACGGGTTATAATAACGTTTGGTTGGCAAAGAGACCGGGATCGGATATGGGCATACTCTCTGTCGATACCGAAAACCACTTTGACTAACCGTGTACGCGGTGGAGATTCCAGAATGAAGTAGGTTGGTGGTGACGGTTTCTTGAAAGGTATATACGTGGACCCGACTCCCGTGAGTTGGCATAAGGTGGCTAAAACAGGAGCGATTCTCGGATTAATGAGGTAGCTCCTCTGATCGAACGCACTTCTTCGTATGCCATTCTATTACTCTTGTGATTGTTTGGTGCGCACCTTTGATTTGGGAGTGTTGTTCGAGGTGGGCGGTAACTGCGGCTACGCGTTTCCACCGGTCCGGATAGCAATTGGTATATCTACCCTGGCATTGCCTAGTTGTGCCGTGTCACCTACCCTAGCGAGCCTCCTACGAGTTTCTATTTGTGTCGTACCTATGGAGTATCCTCTGGTAGCCTCCCGATCAGGAGGTATTACGGTACTGTATAGACTATTGGCATTATTTGTGTTAAGGGGAATATTGGGTCACTCCTTAACGCTATTTAAAAGTATGTTTACTTTACTATAGACACTATTATAATAGCGCAATATACTACATAGTAAATAGTTTAACGGATCCTTAGAGGATGGGCGATCCCAAGCATCCTTTAAGTTACTTGCTCTTTATTACAGTACACTTGATTTAGCTTACATTATATAAGTATGTATGTCCTGACTCGAGTGTTTTGTTTTATTGTACGCTCGGGTCAGCCTGAGTTGCAGCTTCAGCTTTCTTTCCGGAGCTAGGACCACTCATAGATCTCTCTTGCTAATTGGAAGCTTTTTCAGCTTTATCTATTTTGTAATTCAAGACATTTGAAGACTTTATATTTGCTTATGGCTTAAAATTGTATTGAAGTTTATGAACAACGTATTTCTATTTGGTAAAAGTTTTCAGTGGATTCATGAACCACTGTGTTATTTTATGTTCCGCTGTGAGATTCTGATATCTGTGTCTGTGATTCTGTGTATTTGGTTTCATTTGTTCCTTAGCTATATTTACAACCTATTGTTTTGAACTATTCCAGCTCGACAATTTTTAAGTTTTGTCGAATTCGAATGGTACAAAATAGTGGGTCGTTACAGTTGGTATCAGAGCTTTGGTTTAAACCACAGCCTAAGGAACGAAAACTCATTAGAGATAGAGTAGCAATACTCTAGAATGAGTGAAGTCAAATTCCAGAATCTTTTCCTTATGAGAGAACGTATTTTAAAGTATAAAATGATTTTCAAAGGGTTTTAAGAAGTATTTTGATAAAAATAAAACTTCCTGTTTTTTTTAAATATATTTTCCAGCTATTTCTTCTTTCTCTCCATCGTTATATTCAAGCCTTTGTTAAAAGCTTGTCCAAGTTAAGCTGTATCTTATCCTAGAATATCTTGACCTCTATGTCTGGGATTCGACGCTTTCGATCTTCTACTCGGAGGCGGTTGGTTAAATAGGCATGGTGCAGAAATCTCTTGTAGTTCTCGTACTGTTGCTCTTAAAGATGATTTAGGGAATCCATTAGAGATCCAGTGTGACTTACCTCAGGAGTTCGCTGGTAGTTTCATCTATCCTCTCGACACTTTTCCGGATGATATCCATTCGACCCCTGTAGTCAAACTTTTCCCGACATATTTGGTGAAGTCACTTCTTTACCAAAGCGGGAAATTTATTCCGTATCAATCTTATCCCTGGAGCAACGGTTTTCTCTCAGCTTGATCTAGCCACAGGTTTCCATCAGCTTAGAAATTGCTAAGGAAACCATACCCAAACTACTTTCCGAACTGAGAATGGTTTCTTTGAATGGCTAGTTATGCCTTTTGGCTTGACTAATGCCCCTGCTTTCTTTATAGACTTGATGAATCGCGTTTTTCGCGGTGTGCTCAATAAATTTGTCCTAGTCTTTATTGATGACATCCTCGTTGAAAATTTATTCCTATACTCGAAAGAAAATCTAATATTATATATATAAGTATAATTTTCAGAATTTAACTAGTTGTTTAGAGATAATAATGTTTGATTTTATTTATAGTTTTGTAAACCATTGGTTTTGTCTTAATGAATAATTGAACTATAAAACATGGTTATAAATTTATTTGGAAACAGAAATGGATTTAAAACAAGAATTTAAGAATTTAATATCTGATAGTTTCAAACCTTGTGTTTAAAGTCTTAAAAGGATATATTATTATTTAAATTATTTTCGAATATAAATTTGTTTCCAAAGAATTTTAAAAGTTTTAAAAAATTAGTGCTCTTCTCTTTGTCGCTGGAAAATAATTTCGGTGATGACTACAACATCATCGACATTCATTTTCGAGTATCGAAGTAAAAAGACCACGTTGTAGTTTTGTTTCAAAAATTTAATTGATTTGAATTTCTAAATATGACTTAATTTATAATATATATAGATATATGATTTAAATTTGATTTGACATATACTATATGTATGTATTTATTTATCTCTAAAGGGTTTGAAGTTAATTGGAAATTTAATTCATAAATTTATGTTAAAAGGGTGATTCTAATGATAAAATAAAGTCAAATTTTGAATGAATATTTAAACTTGAATAATAAAATTGGAAAAATTTTACTTGTATAATTGCATGCCAATATAACTTACCTAAATCATTCAGAAATTAACTATGTAATTGGAAAATGTATAATATAAAAGGATTTTATAAATAAAAATTTGAGTGGTTATAATAAATGTTATACACTTAAAGTTTCAGTTACAACAAGACAAATAGAGGTAAATAGAAATAAAATAATAATTGAATAATATACAATATCAAATGGTGTTAAAGGAAATTTAGAAATATATTGGAATAGTTATATTAAATATAATCTACATAATATGTGCGATAAGATATATTAAGCAGAATATATTTAATAATAATATGGAATAAAGAAAATTAAATTTGTTGAATAAGATAATTAATTTGGAAATAGTTAAGATTGATTTAACTTCTGTAAAAAATCAAATGAATTAAATCAATTATTGAATATTAATTAATTTAAATTGAATTTATATGGTTTAGATATTGAGAAAAATATTTGACATAGATGAGAAAATATTAAGAAAAATAAATTTAATTATAGTTTGGAATAAAGAAGAAATTAAATGGGGAATTTAGTTTATTTTGGGAAATGGTAAATGTACTTTAAAAAAATCAAGTTAAATTACCATTTCAAATTTGGACTAAAATTAAACATTTTAAATTAGAATGTTATAATACCTTGTGAAAAATTTGGAAAAAAAAAAAGTTGAATGATTTTTTTTAGTGTAGGGATATTATACAAGTAAATATGTAAATAAATAAATGTTAAAATTTTAAGTATAAATAGATGAAATCAAAGATTAATTTAAAATTGAATTTTATTGTTTAGATTAATGATTCTAAATTTAGGTTTCAATTTAGTTTTCTTTCAGGTTGTTTCTATACCCCTACCTTCTTCCTTTTCGAGGACGAAAAGTTCTGAGTGGGGGAGAGTGTAATAGCCCAATTTTTTTTTTACAAGTATTTTTCACTTGTATTTTTAAAAAAAAAACCTTGGGGTTTATTTAAAGTGAAAAATAAATTTTAGAATTAACTAATAAGATCTCTGGAAAAATCAAGTTTTAATTAAGAAAACATTTATAGCTTAGGTGGTTAAGACATCTGGGCTATTCACGACAGGTCACGAGTTCGAGTCTCGGCATGGTCAGAATTTCTAATTTTTTTGTATATAAATGAACTGGGTAATTACGCGTTAAAAAGGGCGCGTAAATTTAGGGAATAAGTACCGTATATATATATAAGATATGAAGAATGTAAACCAATTTGAATTTTAGTTAAGTATTAATTTTGAAGAATTTAGTGTATTTATAAACTGTTAAATATCGCGTTTAAAAGGACGCGTAAAATTTATGGTAAGTAATGTAATAAAACGTATAAAATTTAAAACGTTATTTTATATATATATTTTTGATGTTTTGTATTACGTCAGTTTGACGTACTTTTAAAATCATATATAAACACCTTTATGGATTAAAACATCAGTTAGTGATTTTTAAGACGAACGTTACTTTTGGTTGTAACTGACAGTTTTGGTTTTAAATAAAAGGTGTATATACGTTTCCATTTCCAAAAGCTTTGAAAAATTCTTGCCGTCATTTAATTAATCAAACTAAAAATATATATATATATATATATCAATTCTCATATAATTGGAACGGTTCATATTTTGCCATTCCTCTGATCACGAAACCTTATCTGCCTAAATCTTCAATCACACATATAAAGAAGCTGGAAGGGATATCAACGCATGCTTTGAAATGTCCAAAGAGATTTAATACTTGTTGCATGTTCAGTTCAAAGCCAATTTATTTGTTTACCGTTATTCCTAAAATCACGCAACTGTTTATTGGTAACAAATGTTGAAATCAAAAGTTTTGTATGTCTGGAAATAAAGCATGCATCTATGAAACATTCAATCAAATTTCTTGCCGTTCTTTGGTTCAATCAACATTTAATGCTTGCCAACATTTACGTAAGAAACTCCCTGCTTTTATCAATCAATTGGGCAAGTTTGAAATCTTAACATACCTGACCGTGAGAAATATTTTATCCACCTCATTTATAACTGTGTATTTCTTTTCGCCATTCAAATAAAAAGATTTATTTCCCACTTCTCATTTTCATTTGCGTTTAAAAATAAATTATATATAAGTTTTCTCTCTCCTTAATTCTTACTTTTTATTTGCCTAGCCTCTTTATTATTTTCCTATGTCTATCTCTTGACATTTATTTCTTTATTTTTCTAGATCTTATTTTATCTATTAAATATTTCTTATGTACATCTTTATTTAATAGCTTGTGTAACAACCCTAGTTTTAACAATTTATTTTATTTTAATTATTCAAATTTGAAATAATATTCTTATAGATTAGGTTTAACAATATGGTTAAATATTTGATTTGGAGATATATTTTATAAAATTTTGTATGCCAATAAAATTAAATAATAACTGTAAAATTTTAAGCTATTTTTGAACTGTTAAATTTCGCGTTTGGAAGACGCGTCAATTATAGGGTATAAGTGACGTAATAAAACGTGTGTTTTCAAAACGATATTTTCACACAAATTTTTGATGTTTTAGTTTGCGTCTGTTTAACGTAGTGTAAAAATCATATTTTCATATATTTTTGAAGAAAAATATCAGTCAGTGTTTTAAAAAGCAAATGTTACCTTGTTTTAATTGACAATTTGACTTTACACATATTGTATACGTTTCCATTTCAACTGCCTACATAAATTTGCCTTTTCATTTTGATATCAAACTAGAAAAATATCAAATCAAAATACATAAAACTGAAATAAATTCAACAAGTAGTAACGTACAAAATTTAAGCTAGACGTGTGAAACCTAACTGTCACTTTAAAGAAATCAACATGCACATCAATTCCTTTCCTCTGCCTCTATCTCATCAATTATCAACCTATAATCACGCAAGTTTTAATTTATAAGAATGTGTGTATTAACCCTGCCTTCATCACACAAACTTAATTATAGGGTAACATTAAAAACCTTATTCTCTCTGATGATTTCCTTTTTACTTAAATGCATGCAATTAAAGCTTGAAACCATACACACCATTTCTCTTCCTTTAGCCTCTGTTCTCATCGGTTATATATCAATTCAAATCCTTGAATCAAGTACGTAACTCACGCAGGAAATAAAATCTAGTTTATAAACATCAACAAGTTTTCAAAAAAAATAAAATCCTCTCGGCCTTCTCTTTATGCCTGCCTTCCATTAATCATGTCAGAAGATCAATGCTTGCAATATTCTTTTGTAACTGATGGGAAGAATTCTCGTCCATATCAATAGCATTTATATCAATAGAAACTGACACGTTATTTTTCTCATCTGCCTATAAACTCATTCCCCTCTACCCATTTGTTCTCTGCATCGATCCAATTCTCTGCTCCTTCTCGTGAATCTATCAGGTAAATAGTTATAGTATTGTTCTTTTCTTTCGGTTCAGATATTTTTTCTCCCTTTCTCTTTCTCGAAATTTTGTCCTACCTGTGCCTTGCTCGGCCATTTCCATTGTTATGCCATGCATAAGATGTCTGTACATTCATCCCTATGCTGAGATATAGGCTAGTCTTGTGCATATCAGAGGGTGAAGCAGTAGATTGGTGGGAGAAACTGAGTGTTATGAGGAATGATTGAAATTTTATACAATAGTGATAAGTTGCATTTAGGAAGTTTAGATTCAGTGACAATATAAGAAATAGCCTTGTATTGAACCTGTTGATTTTCAAACTGCATATAGTGATCAGTAGGCCTTTTTCATGTTGAGGGATGTGGGGTGAAGTAACACTGATATAAAGATGAGTGTAGATATAGGTTGAGTTTTGCATGCATTTTGTAGTTGTAGGCTAGTGAGTTTTAGCCAAGAACCTGGATATGATATTTAATGTATGGGAAGGACTTTGGTTGATTTGTTTAAGATTTTCCAGGATTTGATTTAGTTAGTAGTGGAAAAAAAAAATTACATTTTTTTATATTATATTATATATATTATATTCTTTAAGGGAGTTAACTTGCATTTGTGTTGAGTAGTCTGCATACATTTATGTTGGGTTTAGGGGAGTCTTTCAGTTGCCTTTATATAAGAAAGGGGTTGTCTGTTTGTAGGGGAGAGGAGTCATGTTTTTTATTTTATTTTATTTTTTTTTCTTTTCTGAGATTGAAGATCTGGACAGGAGTATTGATGCATAACTGAAGTGAAATGTTGATGCTACTAGGAAATAGGGGTCAGTGAGTGTGAGATTTGTGTTTCCAATAATTTTTGAAAAAGAGATGGCTGGAAGTTTCTTTGCATTTTTTCGAAGAAATTTCAGTATTGGCTCGAAGCATGTGAGCTTGAGACGTGGGGAAGACTCGAAGTAGGTGGGTTTTGGCTCGGGTAAATGAGTTTAGTGGATACCTGTTACAGAGGAGTTGGGAGGTACTTGAAATTGAATAAGTGCGAAGCTTTGAAAAAAAAAAAAAAAAAAGAAAAGAAAAAAAGAAAAAAAAAAGAAGAAAAGAAAAAGAAAACTGAAAAGATGGGAAGGGAAGGCTGCACAAAATTTTGGCCGTGTGCATGAATATAGAGTGGTGCACGTACGTGCATATATCCATATCACGTTCATGAAGAAAATTTGGTGCACGTGTATTCGTGTTCAACTTTTGCCGTAGTTGTTTAGGAAAAATTTTGGTCGTAAAATTTTAGCACGGTTCACAGTTTTGGGTATGTTTTGGTCACGTTACACTGTGAAGTGGTCGAGCAAAGCAAACATATTCTTGTTCTATTCTTAATTTTCCTTGACCATAAATTCTTAAGTCGCGTTTCAATATTTGAATTTTTCTAGATTTGAATCTAGGCGACGTCCGAGAATCTTTATCGTTACCCTCTGTCGGTCTGTACCGGTGAACTGTCATTTTTGAAATTCAAAATTTTCTGCAAAAATTCAGGTGAGTATTTCTCACCAGACATACGTATTTATATTTGGTAAATTATTGCAAGTGTATGTGTAAAATTGTATTTCACTATTATCTGTCTGTAATGTAATATAGAATGATGGACCCCATTTAAATTGACACCTCATCAGTATTATCTGTTATATTATTTCTGCAGTTATGTTATTGTTTATTTACTGCTTAAATCACCACTGCAAGTTCCCTGTTATTATAGATGGTATGGGCTGAAATGATAGGCCTAATTGATTATTATTGTTCACTTGTTCTGTTAACTGCTGTAAATTGTCTTGGGATTGCGGGTTCGAAATGATAGAACCCGGAGTTGTGTAAATATCGGATTGAAATGATATAAATCCGTTTCACTTGACCTAGGCTAGAAAATCTTATACAGGCCCGTGGTTTATATATTATTTTCTGAAATTATTTTAAATTATTTAAATTTAGAAATTTGATGATATTCTAATTTAAATTATATAAAGGATTTTTATGAGATTTACAATGATTTAAAAGGGGTTAAATAAATAAATGTTGAGTTAAAATTTTGGAATATAACTTGTTTAGAAATTCTATATTTTTGGAAAGGTAAAGATTTCAATACAGAAATAATAAATAATAAGTTATATTTGAAATTTGATGTTTAGCTAAAAGTCTACTACAGCATTTAATTGCTGTCTTTTGAAACTTGACTATTTTAAACCCATACTTTAGATAGCATTTCCTAGATGCTGTAGAAGTGAAATTGATTTAAAATTTATTTATTTAAAATTTCATCTCTATTTTGGGAATACTTTAAGATTTGGAATTTAAATATGAAATTGCTAATAAAGTAAGAAATTGAGTTTGGAAAGATTTAAAAGAAGAAAATTGATTTCTATTCTTTTGATAAAAGAAATAAATTCCAGATTTAATTGAATAAATTGAAATGGTATATCTTCAAAGGAAATGTTTTAAATCAAGGATTTGAAATTAAAGGTATTTGAAATATATATATTGATTTGAAAAATATAAAAATACCATTTTTCAAACTATAACCACGGGTTATAATAACGTTTGGTTGGCAAAGAGACCGGGATCGGATATGGGCATACTCTCTGTCGATACCGAAAACCACTTTGACTAACCGTGTACGCGGTGGAGATTCCAGAATGAAGTAGGTTGGTGGTGACGGTTTCTTGAAAGGTATATACGTGGACCCGACTCCCGTGAGTTGGCATAAGGTGGCTAAAACAGGAGCGATTCTCAGATTAATGAGGTAGCTCCTCTGATCGAACGCACTTCTTCGTATGCCATTCTATTACTCTTGTGATTGTTTGGTGCGCACCTTTGATTTGGGAGTGTTGTTCGAGGTGGGCGGTAACTGCGGCTACGCGTTTCCACCGGTCCGGATAGCAATTGGTATATCTACCCTGGCATTGCCTAGTTGTGCCGTGTCACCTACCCTAGCGAGCCTCCTACGAGTTTCTATTTGTGTCGTACCTATGGAGTATCCTCTGGTAGCCTCCCGATCAGGAGGTATTACGGTACTGTATAGACTATTGGCATTATTTGTGTTAAGGGGAATATTGGGTCACTCCTTAACGCTATTTAAAAGTATGTTTACTTTACTATAGACACTATTATAATAGCGCAATATACTACATAGTAAATAGTTTAACGGATCCTTAGAGGATGGGCGATCCCAAGCATCCTTTAAGTTACTTGCTCTTTATTACAGTACACTTGATTTAGCTTACATTATATAAGTATGTATGTCCTGACTCGAGTGTTTTGTTTTATTGTACGCTCGGGTCAGCCTGAGTTGCAGCTTCAGCTTTCTTTCCGGAGCTAGGACCACTCATAGATCTCTCTTGCTAATTGGAAGCTTTTTCAGCTTTATCTATTTTGTAATTCAAGACATTTGAAGACTTTATATTTGCTTATGGCTTAAAATTGTATTGAAGTTTATGAACAACGTATTTCTATTTGGTAAAAGTTTTCAGTGGATTCATGAACCACTGTGTTATTTTATGTTCCGCTGTGAGATTCTGATATCTGTGTCTGTGATTCTGTGTATTTGGTTTCATTTGTTCCTTAGCTATATTTACAACCTATTGTTTTAAACTATTCCAGCTCGACAATTTTTAAGTTTTGTCGAATTCGAATGGTACAAAATAGTGGGTCGTTACACATACCAGAGAAAATGAGTGAATATGCACATTTATTAGTGTCATATACTCAAATATATTGTTTTCTTTACTGCTCTGAAATGTCCATATTGATTTACTAGCAAGTGACAACATTGTGTGATCAAAGAAACCTTGGTTGTTTTGAGATATAACAAATACGTAAATTTATGATGCTTTGAGTTACTTAAAGCATGAGCTTCATACCCAACACAAGTCATGTGAATTTAGACATAAAAACCTGTTTGAAGTTTTAAACAATTCCTAAAAATTGATCAAGGAATCAGAACAGTTAATCGTGCATGGATTCTTTTCTTCCAAGCCAATCCTACATAAACGGATATGTATTAAATATTAATAATACACTCGTTTTACTATGTAGAATTGAAATTCCATGTTTTTGCAATTTACACAAACCAGGAAATATTCAATTTGTAGTATGAAAATATAGCACTTGTTGCATAATTGCATGTCCAGTACAATGTGAGAACATTGGAGAGGTGTTAATACACTCATACATGATTATGATATCTAGAACTCTTCATGAATAATTGAGCTAAAATAAAATCAGGTCCTATAATTCATGATAAATTATTTAACTTGGTGATGAGCACTTTGAATTTTTAATGCATTACATAAGTATACGTTAAGCGGTCTTCATTATGACAACAATTAGTCAAAATATGCAATTTGCTAAGTTCACCAATACAATGTGCTTGTGCGATTTGCGACGTATTCTGCGTTCTTCCTACTTCAATTCCATGTAGAAATAAAGAATGTTAACACTGCTACTTATTATTATACTTTAATATATCAGTCAAACTATAGTTAGTGAACAGTACTATTAGTACTGCTCCAATCCATTGTCTAAATGTGCACAACACTACTATTAGCAACTCGTATGTACGTATGTGTGTGCATGATATGAAAAAAATGACTAAATGTACTTGGTAGTTGGTGCCTTACTATCGGGATAGAGATATAGTCAGTATACAGGAGGTTCACTGACTTAATCCCTATCCGAGCATAAAATTCCATGTTTATCCCAGCAATTCTAGGAGAAAACTTACGAAGCAAACTAAGTAATACATGTAGGTGTTGCTAAAGTCCATTCACTAGATCTTTGTGTGTTTTTATGTATATATGTATATGTGTGTGTTTTACATAAAGAAGATAACTAAATGTACTAGGTAGTCGGTATCTTTCTATCGGCATAAAGATATAGTCGGTATATGTGGGGTCCACTGACTTGATCCTTGTCCGGGCATAAAATACAATGTTTTTCCCATTAATTATGAGAAAATAGTTACAAAACAAACCATTTAGGTATTGCTAAAGTTCATTCACTGGATATGTGTGTGTTCATGCGCGTGCAAAAGTGCGTGCGAGCGCTCCGTGGGGTATGTGTTTATGTATGTACGTGGAGATTTTATTTGAATGCATATTGAAGACATAAGATATCTTAACAATTAGATGTTCCCCTGATTTTCAACTCAGGGTCAACGACAAAAAATTTAATGGTCAACACTTATTGTGTCAAATTTTGCAGCCTGCGGGGACAACAATTTGCCATATGAGGCCAATGTTGATTTTTTTCACTACAAGCGAATCTCACAGAATGTGAAACCAAACCTTCACTACCTAAGATAAACTAACAACAATGTTTCTTTCATTTTTCCAAGCGTGTAAATAATTTTTTAGTGCAACGTTGACCATATACAAAATATTGTCTTATTTGGGTGCGCCCATATGCTAGTACTAATAATGACTCCATGATAACAGTCAGCAGTATCCATCAGTACCAACCTTATTTGTACTGATTTGGGCATGATCTTAAACTAACCATCGGGAGCTCCAAACAAGCTAACATATTCATTACTCATTACACCAATAAATTGTGACAATCTTTTGCCATTCCCCTGAAGTAAACATGTGATGGATCTATGGCTTATCTCTAGTAAGTCAATTAGATGATGGTGTAACCGTGCAACTTCCATCTTTATTATTAACAAGTTTTTTTTTCTAGTAATTATCTATCTTCAACTAGTTTAAGCCCAATAAGTGTGGAGATTCTAAACTACATAAGAGCTCCTATACTCTTATATGTGTTTTGGAAAAACAGTATTCGAAATTGTAATCTAAATTTCTTTTATTTCCCTTCCTTGTTCCGGTGTTTATTAATCGTCAACAAACCATTTTAGCTGTTTTTTCCCTTCTGTCAATTACTTTCATATATTTCCTTCTTATACTTTTTTCCTTTAATTTCAGTTTTCATAATTGTTACATCATTTGTATTATTTCTAATCTCTAGAAAATGAGAGGCTGGGAGCAATAAGAAAGATGTGATAATTATGAAAAATGGAATAATATGGATGAATTAAAAAACAACGGTGTAAAGACCCGTAAGTCCGTACTCCTTGAATAGACACTAATCTCCTTTGTTTAATTCAAGATGAACGAAAATACGAACCCTTAGGGGTTTAAGAAAAAGAATTTAAGAAAAGAAAAGAGAAGAAGAGAGAAAAAGAAGAAAGAAAAAGAAAAATAGAGAGGAAAGAAGATAGACGATCTTTAGAAAACAGAGAATTTTGAAAAATAGAACGGACAGAAAGGAAACAAAAAGAACAACAACAGAATCTCACAATTCGCAGCGGAACAACATATAATAATAAATGAATAATCTTTAAACAAAGAACTATATCAGTTATTACATTACATTTCATTACATTACATCATATCATCAGAGTGTACAACAACATGCAACAATAAATAGTGCAGCGGAAAAAGAAATACTATATAAACTAGTAATACGCCATGCCATCCAGCTTGCCTCCAGCAACTCCTGAATATCCAGAATATCCTGATAAACCTAACTCTTAACTGCCCGTGTGGAAATTGGTGGGCACCCAGAGTTTAGGAAGGAAAACAATAAACTCCAAGTCAGTCATGTGACTGGTGCGAGAACTCAAAACAGTTTATTTATCTTTAAAATCAAAATAGAGGAATATTTTTAATCAATTCGCAATGCTTTTAAAAATGAGACTACCATAAGGCCTCCCGCACACACACACAATGCAAACGCAGAATCGGAGGAGATTTCTCCTTATGATAGTCAAAGATGCTTGATACGCATTTAAAATAACATTTTATATTATTATTAGTGCATAGTGTAGAGAAAAATTCATTTCGAAAGTAGAATATAAATCTTAGCCAACATACGACCATTATCGTATGCCTACTATAGCTACTATCCAAACAGTGGTGACCACCATAAGTGAATAGCAGGTTCTACAACTAATACCGTACAAGTTTCGTATTGGGAATTGGATTTCCAACAAATGGTCAGGCCAAGGAACTTCCCATTGCCACTGAGAATGCCTCTGGATGGACATCCCCGAGAACCAAACCGGATCTCAACCAACACAAGGCCGGGTTACTCCTAACTGAGCAACAACTGACCGAATATGCCATCCCCCGGTCCTTTGGGACCTTTTTCCGAGAGCGCTCTCTAATCAATTCACACAATCATAACAAAGTGTTTTCAACATGAGTAAGTATCTGGGCTCCATACCATGATACCACCCTTTTCCAGAAGGAAATGGACACATCCTAAAGGGTGCTACCCCTCATAACCTTGCTGCTTCTTTCCTGTTTTGACCATTTCCGGGATGTGAGGCTCGACGAATTCACGTCCACAAAAACATACTTTATACAAAAGCCATGCTTTGGGTCAACAAATGATCAACACAATGATCACTAAGATAGACGATCAAATAAATGATCCTATCACAATAATCAACACAATGATCATTTCAGCATCACTCAGCATGTCACATTACCAAACTGGGAATATATCGCTGATAACTTCAACTATATAACCTTTGAGCTCGTACGTCTCAAAGAAGGGTGTTAAGCAAAGAATAAATCCTCCGCCACCAACAGAAATATATTTGAAAGAAATCGGCTTTATATCTCAACTTGTAATGTCTGGCATACAATCCATACAAGTCTGTTCCGGGATCGAACAGAACCGAAGGCACTTCTTACGAAGCCCTTGAAATACGGGTATTCACAATCCCGATCGAATTTCCCATCACTTAGGAGATCTCAATACCAGGAGCTACCCAGTGCAGAGACAATCGATAGGTCATCCTATCGCTTTCACAAATACTCGGTCTTCAACACCGATCTTCAAATGCAATTCATAACGACGTATCACATATTCGGAATGGGTTATACGACCCCATGGTCCTTTCCCGGTTAACCCGAATAGTGAGCGCTTATTCAAAAATAAGTGTAGCATTCACATTCAATCAATTCACATCAAATACCCATTCAAAGGGAAATATTGATAGTCGGCTATTGAACTATCAATTGATATGTATACATCACCAGATTCCAAATAATTTTCCAAATTATTTATTTTCCAAAATATCTTTACAAGATATAAAATTCCAACACTTCAAAAATAAATCAATATTTATTTTCAAACAAATTTCACTTTCACATATAAATTCCATAATGAATTTATATTTCAAAATATTCATGCATATTCGATTTCAATAATTCATTTCAATTTATCTCCCAAAAAGATAAATTCTAATTATTCACTTCATATTGGAAAACATTTCCATACTTATTTATTCATAAGTAATTCACAAATTCCTTTTATTTTCAACACTTAGAAAATATTCAATATACTTAAAGCGAATTAAGTATATAATTCATTCTTTAAGAAAATCATTCTCTTAAACATATTTACTTGGGCCAAAACGAATGTTGCGTAAAACATCGTTACGACAACCCAAAATCACTAGTATATGGATTCGAAATTAAAATAGATATATAAATCCCAATATTATTCTAAACATTTCCTTTCGGAAATCATTTACTATAACAACAGTGTTATAGTCCACCATTTCCTTTTATTTCACGAAACATCTATTTCAACAATGAATGTTGAAATCTATGGTTTCGAATCTCAACACATTTTAAACCATCGTTAGATCGTTTTAATTCTATTTAAAACATCATATCTAAAACAATTTCTTTAACGTATTATTCACTATTCAAAAACGTGAATATACTACCTTAACAAATTTCATCATTTCTATTCACTTTAACTTAAAGGATTATTCACTGTCTAAAACGTGAATATAACTCCATTTATAAGTTATAACAATTAACTTATCAAAATAAGTCGTTTGCGGATTTATAAAACAACGTTTATAAATTCCGTTTCTATTTATTTATAAACTTCTTTTTTTATAAATTCCTTTATTAACCTATTCCAGTTTATAACTCAATTATAAACTACAAGTTCATATTATAAGTTAATTACTTATAAAACGATTATTTTACAAAATCGTTCTTTTTAAAGACTTTTCAATTTATAAACCTTATAACTTATAAGATTTATTTATTTAATCAATCTATTCTTCAAATAATTTCACCAAATTTATAAATCTTACTATTTATAAATTTCATTTATAACTTCACAGTTTATAGTTCTATAAATTTCATTCATTTATGAAATTCATTTTCACTACATTCAAACACTTATAAAAACTCGTTTTATAATGTCTATATTTCAATTTATAAATATCCATTTATAAATCTCTTAATATAAATCAGTTTATATTATTATTCTAAAACGTCTTTAAATTCCTTTATAATTTCATCATTTCGATTTATAAAATAATCAAATTTTATAAATCCTATATTTAAACTTTTATCATATATTCAAAAATCCAATCTAAATTATTTTATAAAATCATTAGTTCATATTTCTCAAAAATCGACTTTTAATCGTATTTCTAAAAATCAGCTTTTTAACTATATTTCACAAAAACCATAATTTTTATAACTTTAAAAATTATAACGTTTATTTATTTAATATGGATCAATTCCAAAAATATAGTATACTTTTAAAAATCACTTTAAAAATCATTTTAAAATCCCAAAATCTGGGTCCAATGATGCTACACACCAAATAGTCAATCACGACTAACAACGATATCATATATCGATATGATAGTCAATCAAATATCAAAATATCTGAAATAAAATAAATACTGTTGAGGAATCCAGTTGGATCCCTCCAACCTGTTTCCTGCATCCAAAAACATTAGCACAATACCAATTTCGCTCCAGTACGAAATTATCGCGGTACATGTTCTTAATAAATATTATCCGCTTACTAACGGCGTAATAGGGTCTCATCCGCTAAACAAAAAAATGCGGGAAATCAATCAACTGCAATATATACATATGCCAATATATATATATTGATATTATATATAATACCAATTTCACTGTTTATGAAATATTCGCGGTACATGTTTATATTAAATAACATCCGCTTACTAACGGCGCATAATGTCTATTTTAACAATCAATAATTTACAGTCATCATTCAAACATGCATTCAAATATTTTAAATCTAACTATTTAAAATAAAATCGAAATCTATTCGATTGAGTGAGAAGTTCTCACCTTGGTTTTAAATTCCGTTTAAGCTTTTATTTCGAATAAAATTAAATGCGCGTTTAATTTTACCCGAAATTCTCACTAACTCCAAACGACTCCAAACCAACTCCATCGCGTAGTGCTCGTCCATACGATCCCAACGCAACTGAGTTTGCATTTTTTCGACCTCGTATGAAAAAGTTATGATATTATGAAGTTACACGAGTTTTATAACATAACTTTACAACTTAAATTTATAATAATATAACCTCACTTAATTCAAAACCGTTAGATCTGCTTCCACTCCCATCAGGCCGTCCCCTTCATCTTCCCCCCCCACGTCCTCTACAGACCCAAAACGCACACACATAACCCATATTATGAATTCTAGGGTTTAATCTATCACCTCAATCACTCAACTATATTCCATCACAACCCCACCATGTCGAAGGCCATTGCTTGCTCTATGCTCGGCCCCAAGCTAGTGGAGCTCGGCCCCCTGTAGTGTCTAGAATTTCGTGCGCAACCGAGTAGCTTTAAGCACGAATTCCCATCAATTCGCAGCTCCGTTCTCCATCTCGACCGTTGGATTCGATGTGTTCGATGAGATCTACGATTTTCCAGTTGAAAGTTTAAGCTAATAGCTGCTGGATTTGGTGGAATCGAAGGAGGAAGGAGAAGAAAAACTGGCCGTTCAGGGGGGGGGTGGCGGCTGCAAATATGGCTAGGGTTTTGTATTTTTTTTTTTTTATTTTAAATGAAGGGTAGAGGCTTATTTATAAGGAACGAGCAAGCGTAAACACTATTCATCCCGGGAATTCCGAACTCCGATTTAGGCGCCGTAACCAGCGTACCTAGGGTTTATCCCGCGTTCCGGACACAATGGAACAGGTTTCGGAAGCTAATTCGGAAGTATGTGCGAGTTATGGCTGAAAACGTTCAATTTGAATTAAACCGATTTAAGCGATTTTCTAGGCGTTTTAATTCGTACCGGACAAACGGTAAATCCAAATGACTTGAAATTTGAAACCTTACAATAATATCACATTACGGATCCGATGAAACTGGTTTCGTCGAAATCCGAGACTTTTTGAAAAATGGCTATTTTGACTCGCCAAATTTAAATTAAAAATAAATCGATGCGTTTCGAGCTGCCACGATCAAACGATATCTCCGATTGACACGAAAATTGAAATCCGGTAATAACTAACTATTACGGATCCAATGAAACTGGTTTCGTTCAATTCTGAGACTGTTCAAAAATTGGCTATTTTACAGTCGATTATTAAATATTAAAATATTCAATTTTCACAAATTAACTTTTAATTCGATTTTAAAAGTTCTAAAATATTTCTATAACTCCAGTATGATTAAATAAAATTTTCCAAATTATTTACAATCATTTTTAACTCAATTTTTAATTATTTCCATAATTTAACACATTAAATTATCGATTTAATTATTCAATTAAATTCAAAAATTCAAATAAAAATTTATTCGACTTAAAAATCCACTTATAAATATTTAAAATTAATTAAATATTCAAATTTTAATTATTAAAAATTCTGGGTCGTTACAATCTTTCCCCCTTAAAAGAATTTCGTCCTCGAAATTACAAGTAAGAAAATTACAGAATTTATTAACTTTCCAAAATTCATAATTAAACTTTTTACAATACTTTACTAAGTTTTCAAATCATACTTAGTTATGTTTTCAAAAACAACTACTATTGTTTAACTTTCAATTCCAAATCAAAGTTTAAAGTTTTCAAAAATTTTCCCAATTTTTCTCAAAATTTTTCTAACGCCTTAAATTTTCGGAAAAATTCGCCATAGTCTCCTTTGCGCGGCTCGATCCGAAAAAAAAATGACAGTATATATATCACAAATATACATCTCATCAAGTAATGAGGCATCCCGAAGGGAAAAAGTATAAAAGTGCGATATTTAATCCGAGATATGTACCTTATATTTTATTAGCAAGCATATACGGCTAATATAGCGCTAAAGCGAACTCCAAATGCGAAGCAAACGCGATCCGCACCTACTAAATACTCAACAAACAACATGAGAATCATGCATATATGAAAATAGTATCAATATACAACATATAGCAACATAATAACTATATATGTCACATAGCAAATGCAACTAAACTACAATTGCAATATATATTCAACCATCAACCAACTACATTCATAACCAATAAATATTCATTTATATTCTCATTAATATTTAATGAATTGGTTTTCACTTTAAATCACATTTGATTTATTTACATTGGATTTTATCAACATTCATTTTCAATTCAATTAGTTTACATTCACTAATTAAATCCAATTCACCTTCAATTCTATTCAAATTTATTTATCTTTAATTTGAATTTCAATTACATAGCTTCCAATTTCATTAACTCTTAATGAATTTTATACAACCAATCAACAATCATATAGCAACCAAAGTATATTAATTACAACCAAATTCCTTTGCTTATATTCATTCAATTTGATTTAACACCATCACTTTCAATTGAATTAATTAAATTGATTTTCATTCAAGTATTCAACTTCCAATAACATTAGAATTTAATGAATTAACACTTATATTCATTATTTTATATCAACTTAAATTTACATTTAATTGATTAACATTCAATTCATTCAATTTCTAAAGTTGAATTTCATTTATATAACTCAAGTTCATATTCTATTTAATCCACTTGATTATTTACTTCGATACCAAAATCAACTTAATTCAATATCTCTTAAGTTATATTCCATTTAAACATCACTTAGTTTTACATAACTTAAATTCATATAGTTTCACTTCTAATTTATATAAGTTTATTTCACAATTGTAAATCACTTTAATTATAATTCTATTCTTATAATTCATTTTACTTATACAATTCCTTTATTTAGATTATTCAAATAACTAAACAATCAACTTATATACACTTTAATAATTTTGAAAAATTATTTCTTTACATACAAAATATACTTAAGGTAAAATTATTTCATTTACCCAATTTAAAACAATATTGTGCCGAATTGTTCTATTCAAGTGTTTAGAAACCCCTTCGGCATAGTCTTGCGGACCACGCTGACGAAAGTTCATATGCCACTCAATAAACCAATCATCACAATATAAAACAATTTTTTTTTATATTCACTAACAAATACGCTCTCATAGCTATTATTACACTCAAATTCATTCTAGAGTACTACTGACTCTATCTCTAATGAATAATACCCAACAGAACCATGGTTGTCGCTTAACCATAAGCTCTGATACCAACTGTAAAGACCCGTAAGTCCGTACTCCTTGAATAGACACTAATCTCCTTTGTTTAATTCAAGATGAACGAAAATACGAACCCTTAGGGGTTTAAGAAAAAGAATTTAAGAAAAGAAAAGAGAAGAAGAGAGAAAAAGAAGAAAGAAAAAGAAAAATAGAGAGGAAAGAAGATAGACGATCTTTAGAAAACAGAGAATTTTGAAAAATAGAACGGACAGAAAGGAAACAAAAAGAACAACAACAGAATCTCACAATTCGCAGCGGAACAACATATAATAATAAATGAATAATCTTTAAACAAAGAACTATATCAGTTATTACATTACATTTCATTACATTACATCATATCATCAGAGTGTACAACAACATGCAACAATAAATAGTGCAGCGGAAAAAGAAATACTATATAAACTAGTAATACGCCATGCCATCCAGCTTGCCTCCAGCAACTCCTGAATATCCAGAATATCCTGATAAACCTAACTCTTAACTGCCCGTGTGGAAATTGGTGGGCACCCAGAGTTTAGGAAGGAAAACAATAAACTCCAAGTCAGTCATGTGACTGGTGTGAGAACTCAAAACAGTTTATTTATCTTTAAAATCAAAATAGAGGAATATTTTTAATCAATTCGCAATGCTTTTAAAAATGAGACTACCATAAGGCCTCCCGCACACACACACAATGCAAACGCAGAATCGGAGGAGATTTCTCCTTATGATAGTCAAAGATGCTTGATACGCATTTAAAATAACATTTTATATTATTATTAGTGCATAGTGTAGAGAAAAATTCATTTCGAAAGTAGAATATAAATCTTAGCCAACATACGACCATTATCGTATGCCTACTATAGCTACTATCCAAACAGTGGTGACCACCATAAGTGAATAGCAGGTTCTACAACTAATACCGTACAAGTTTCGTATTGGGAATTGGATTTCCAACAAATGGTCAGGCCAAGGAACTTCCCATTGCCACTGAGAATGCCTCTGGATGGACATCCCCGAGAACCAAACCGGATCTCAACCAACACAAGGCCGGGTTACTCCTAACTGAGCAACAACTGACCGAATATGCCATCCCCCGGTCCTTTGGGACCTTTTTCCGAGAGCGCTCTCTAATCAATTCACACAATCATAACAAAGTGTTTTCAACATGAGTAAGTATCTGGGCTCCATACCATGATACCACCCTTTTCCAGAAGGAAATGGACACATCCTAAAGGGTGCTACCCCTCATAACCTTGCTGCTTCTTTCCTGTTTTGACCATTTCCGGGATGTGAGGCTCGACGAATTCACGTCCACAAAAACATACTTTATACAAAAGCCATGCTTTGGGTCAACAAATGATCAACACAATGATCACTAAGATAGACGATCAAATAAATGATCCTATCACAATAATCAACACAATGATCATTTCAGCATCACTCAGCATGTCACATTACCAAACTGGGAATATATCGCTGATAACTTCAACTATATAACCTTTGAGCTCGTACGTCTCAAAGAAGGGTGTTAAGCAAAGAATAAATCCTCCGCCACCAACAGAAATATATTTGAAAGAAATCGGCTTTATATCTCAACTTGTAATGTCTGGCATACAATCCATACAAGTCTGTTCCGGGATCGAACAGAACCGAAGGCACTTCTTACGAAGCCCTTGAAATACGGGTATTCACAATCCCGATCGAATTTCCCATCACTTAGGAGATCTCAATACCAGGAGCTACCCAGTGCAGAGACAATCGATAGGTCATCCTATCGCTTTCACAAATACTCGGTCTTCAACACCGATCTTCAAATGCAATTCATAACGACGTATCACATATTCGGAATGGGTTATACGACCCCATGGTCCTTTCCCGGTTAACCCGAATAGTGAGCGCTTATTCAAAAATAAGTGTAGCATTCACATTCAATCAATTCACATCAAATACCCATTCAAAGGGAAATATTGATAGTCGGCTATTGAACTATCAATTGATATGTATACATCACCAGATTCCAAATAATTTTCCAAATTATTTATTTTCCAAAATATCTTTACAAGATATAAAATTCCAACACTTCAAAAATAAATCAATATTTATTTTCAAACAAATTTCACTTTCACATATAAATTCCATAATGAATTTATATTTCAAAATATTCATGCATATTCGATTTCAATAATTCATTTCAATTTATCTCCCAAAAAGATAAATTCTAATTATTCACTTCATATTGGAAAACATTTCCATACTTATTTATTCATAAGTAATTCACAAATTCCTTTTATTTTCAACACTTAGAAAATATTCAATATACTTAAAGCGAATTAAGTATATAATTCATTCTTTAAGAAAATCATTCTCTTAAACATATTTACTTGGGCCAAAACGAATGTTGCGTAAAACATCGTTACGACAACCCAAAATCACTAGTATATGGATTCGAAATTAAAATAGATATATAAATCCCAATATTATTCTAAACATTTCCTTTCGGAAATCATTTACTATAACAACAGTGTTATAGTCCACCATTTCCTTTTATTTCACGAAACATCTATTTCAACAATGAATGTTGAAATCTATGGTTTCGAATCTCAACACATTTTAAACCATCGTTAGATCGTTTTAATTCTATTTAAAACATCATATCTAAAACAATTTCTTTAACGTATTATTCACTATTCAAAAACGTGAATATACTACCTTAACAAATTTCATCATTTCTATTCACTTTAACTTAAAGGATTATTCACTGTCTAAAACGTGAATATAACTCCATTTATAAGTTATAACAATTAACTTATCAAAATAAGTCGTTTGCGGATTTATAAAACAACGTTTATAAATTCCGTTTCTATTTATTTATAAACTTCTTTTTTTATAAATTCCTTTATTAACCTATTCCAGTTTATAACTCAATTATAAACTACAAGTTCATATTATAAGTTAATTACTTATAAAACGATTATTTTACAAAATCGTTCTTTTTAAAGACTTTTCAATTTATAAACCTTATAACTTATAAGATTTATTTATTTAATCAATCTATTCTTCAAATAATTTCACCAAATTTATAAATCTTACTATTTATAAATTTCATTTATAACTTCACAGTTTATAGTTCTATAAATTTCATTCATTTATGAAATTCATTTTCACTACATTCAAACACTTATAAAAACTCGTTTTATAATGTCTATATTTCAATTTATAAATATCCATTTATAAATCTCTTAATATAAATCAGTTTATATTATTATTCTAAAACGTCTTTAAATTCCTTTATAATTTCATCATTTCGATTTATAAAATAATCAAATTTTATAAATCCTATATTTAAACTTTTATCATATATTCAAAAATCCAATCTAAATTATTTTATAAAATCATTAGTTCATATTTCTCAAAAATCGACTTTTAATCGTATTTCTAAAAATCAGCTTTTTAACTATATTTCACAAAAACCATAATTTTTATAACTTTAAAAATTATAACGTTTATTTATTTAATATGGATCAATTCCAAAAATATAGTATACTTTTAAAAATCACTTTAAAAATCATTTTAAAATCCCAAAATCTGGGTCCAATGATGCTACACACCAAATAGTCAATCACGACTAACAACGATATCATATATCGATATAATAGTCAATCAAATATCAAAATATCTGAAATAAAATAAATACTGTTGAGGAATCCAGTTGGATCCCTCCAACCTGTTTCCTGCATCCAAAAACATTAGCACAATACCAATTTCGCTCCAGTACGAAATTATCGCGGTACATGTTCTTAATAAATATTATCCGCTTACTAACGGCGTAATAGGGTCTCATCCGCTAAACAAAAAAATGCGGGAAATCAATCAACTGCAATATATACATATGCCAATATATATATATTGATATTATATATAATACCAATTTCACTGTTTATGAAATATTCGCGGTACATGTTTATATTAAATAACATCCGCTTACTAACGGCGCATAATGTCTATTTTAACAATCAATAATTTACAGTCATCATTCAAACATGCATTCAAATATTTTAAATCTAACTATTTAAAATAAAATCGAAATCTATTCGATTGAGTGAGAAGTTCTCACCTTGGTTTTAAATTCCGTTTAAGCTTTTATTTCGAATAAAATTAAATGCGCGTTTAATTTTACCCGAAATTCTCACTAACTCCAAACGACTCCAAACCAACTCCATCGCGTAGTGCTCGTCCATACGATCCCAACGCAACTGAGTTTGCATTTTTTCGACCTCGTATGAAAAAGTTATGATATTATGAAGTTACACGAGTTTTATAACATAACTTTACAACTTAAATTTATAATAATATAACCTCACTTAATTCAAAACCGTTAGATCTGCTTCCACTCCCATCAGGCCGTCCCCTTCATCTTCCCCCCCCACGTCCTCTACAGACCCAAAACGCACACACATAACCCATATTATGAATTCTAGGGTTTAATCTATCACCTCAATCACTCAACTATATTCCATCACAACCCCACCATGTCGAAGGCCATTGCTTGCTCTATGCTCGGCCCCAAGCTAGTGGAGCTCGGCCCCCTGTAGTGTCTAGAATTTCGTGCGCAACCGAGTAGCTTTAAGCACGAATTCCCATCAATTCGCAGCTCCGTTCTCCATCTCGACCGTTGGATTCGATGTGTTCGATGAGATCTACGATTTTCCAGTTGAAAGTTTAAGCTAATAGCTGCTGGATTTGGTGGAATCGAAGGAGGAAGGAGAAGAAAAACTGGCCGTTCAGGGGGGGGGGGGTGGCGGCTGCAAATATGGCTAGGGTTTTGTATTTTTTTTTTTTTATTTTAAATGAAGGGTAGAGGCTTATTTATAAGGAACGAGCAAGCGTAAACACTATTCATCCCGGGAATTCCGAACTCCGATTTAGGCGCCGTAACCAGCGTACCTAGGGTTTATCCCGCGTTCCGGACACAATGGAACAGGTTTCGGAAGCTAATTCGGAAGTATGTGCGAGTTATGGCTGAAAACGTTCAATTTGAATTAAACCGATTTAAGCGATTTTCTAGGCGTTTTAATTCGTACCGGACAAACGGTAAATCCAAATGACTTGAAATTTGAAACCTTACAATAATATCACATTACGGATCCGATGAAACTGGTTTCGTCGAAATCCGAGACTTTTTGAAAAATGGCTATTTTGACTCGCCAAATTTAAATTAAAAATAAATCGATGCGTTTCGAGCTGCCACGATCAAACGATATCTCCGATTGACACGAAAATTGAAATCCGGTAATAACTAACTATTACGGATCCAATGAAACTGGTTTCGTTCAATTCTGAGACTGTTCAAAAATTGGCTATTTTACAGTCGATTATTAAATATTAAAATATTCAATTTTCACAAATTAACTTTTAATTCGATTTTAAAAGTTCTAAAATATTTCTATAACTCCAGTATGATTAAATAAAATTTTCCAAATTATTTACAATCATTTTTAACTCAATTTTTAATTATTTCCATAATTTAACACATTAAATTATCGATTTAATTATTCAATTAAATTCAAAAATTCAAATAAAAATTTATTCGACTTAAAAATCCACTTATAAATATTTAAAATTAATTAAATATTCAAATTTTAATTATTAAAAATTCTGGGTCGTTACAATCTTTCCCCCTTAAAAGAATTTCGTCCTCGAAATTACAAGTAAGAAAATTACAGAATTTATTAACTTTCCAAAATTCATAATTAAACTTTTTACAATACTTTACTAAGTTTTCAAATCATACTTAGTTATGTTTTCAAAAACAACTACTATTGTTTAACTTTCAATTCCAAATCAAAGTTTAAAGTTTTCAAAAATTTTCCCAATTTTTCTCAAAATTTTTCTAACGCCTTAAATTTTCGGAAAAATTCGCCATAGTCTCCTTTGCGCGGCTCGATCCGAAAAAAAAATGACAGTATATATATCACAAATATACATCTCATCAAGTAATGAGGCATCCCGAAGGGAAAAAGTATAAAAGTGCGATATTTAATCCGAGATATGTACCTTATATTTTATTAGCAAGCATATACGGCTAATATAGCGCTAAAGCGAACTCCAAATGCGAAGCAAACGCGATCCGCACCTACTAAATACTCAACAAACAACATGAGAATCATGCATATATGAAAATAGTATCAATATACAACATATAGCAACATAATAACTATATATGTCACATAGCAAATGCAACTAAACTACAATTGCAATATATATTCAACCATCAACCAACTACATTCATAACCAATAAATATTCATTTATATTCTCATTAATATTTAATGAATTGGTTTTCACTTTAAATCACATTTGATTTATTTACATTGGATTTTATCAACATTCATTTTCAATTCAATTAGTTTACATTCACTAATTAAATCCAATTCACCTTCAATTCTATTCAAATTTATTTATCTTTAATTTGAATTTCAATTACATAGCTTCCAATTTCATTAACTCTTAATGAATTTTATACAACCAATCAACAATCATATAGCAACCAAAGTATATTAATTACAACCAAATTCCTTTGCTTATATTCATTCAATTTGATTTAACACCATCACTTTCAATTGAATTAATTAAATTGATTTTCATTCAAGTATTCAACTTCCAATAACATTAGAATTTAATGAATTAACACTTATATTCATTATTTTATATCAACTTAAATTTACATTTAATTGATTAACATTCAATTCATTCAATTTCTAAAGTTGAATTTCATTTATATAACTCAAGTTCATATTCTATTTAATCCACTTGATTATTTACTTCGATACCAAAATCAACTTAATTCAATATCTCTTAAGTTATATTCCATTTAAACATCACTTAGTTTTACATAACTTAAATTCATATAGTTTCACTTCTAATTTATATAAGTTTATTTCACAATTGTAAATCACTTTAATTATAATTCTATTCTTATAATTCATTTTACTTATACAATTCCTTTATTTAGATTATTCAAATAACTAAACAATCAACTTATATACACTTTAATAATTTTGAAAAATTATTTCTTTACATACAAAATATACTTAAGGTAAAATTATTTCATTTACCCAATTTAAAACAATATTGTGCCGAATTGTTCTATTCAAGTGTTTAGAAACCCCTTCGGCATAGTCTTGCGGACCACGCTGACGAAAGTTCATATGCCACTCAATAAACCAATCATCACAATATAAAACAATTTTTTTTTATATTCACTAACAAATACGCTCTCATAGCTATTATTACACTCAAATTCATTCTAGAGTACTACTGACTCTATCTCTAATGAATAATACCCAACAGAACCATGGTTGTCGCTTAACCATAAGCTCTGATACCAACTGTAAAGACCCGTAAGTCCGTACTCCTTGAATAGACACTAATCTCCTTTGTTTAATTCAAGATGAACGAAAATACGAACCCTTAGGGGTTTAAGAAAAAGAATTTAAGAAAAGAAAAGAGAAGAAGAGAGAAAAAGAAGAAAGAAAAAGAAAAATAGAGAGGAAAGAAGATAGACGATCTTTAGAAAACAGAGAATTTTGAAAAATAGAACGGACAGAAAGGAAACAAAAAGAACAACAACAGAATCTCACAATTCGCAGCGGAACAACATATAATAATAAATGAATAATCTTTAAACAAAGAACTATATCAGTTATTACATTACATTTCATTACATTACATCATATCATCAGAGTGTACAACAACATGCAACAATAAATAGTGCAGCGGAAAAAGAAATACTATATAAACTAGTAATACGCCATGCCATCCAGCTTGCCTCCAGCAACTCCTGAATATCCAGAATATCCTGATAAACCTAACTCTTAACTGCCCGTGTGGAAATTGGTGGGCACCCAGAGTTTAGGAAGGAAAACAATAAACTCCAAGTCAGTCATGTGACTGGTGTGAGAACTCAAAACAGTTTATTTATCTTTAAAATCAAAATAGAGGAATATTTTTAATCAATTCGCAATGCTTTTAAAAATGAGACTACCATAAGGCCTCCCGCACACACACACAATGCAAACGCAGAATCGGAGGAGATTTCTCCTTATGATAGTCAAAGATGCTTGATACGCATTTAAAATAACATTTTATATTATTATTAGTGCATAGTGTAGAGAAAAATTCATTTCGAAAGTAGAATATAAATCTTAGCCAACATACGACCATTATCGTATGCCTACTATAGCTACTATCCAAACAGTGGTGACCACCATAAGTGAATAGCAGGTTCTACAACTAATACCGTACAAGTTTCGTATTGGGAATTGGATTTCCAACAAATGGTCAGGCCAAGGAACTTCCCATTGCCACTGAGAATGCCTCTGGATGGACATCCCCGAGAACCAAACCGGATCTCAACCAACACAAGGCCGGGTTACTCCTAACTGAGCAACAACTGACCGAATATGCCATCCCCCGGTCCTTTGGGACCTTTTTCCGAGAGCGCTCTCTAATCAATTCACACAATCATAACAAAGTGTTTTCAACATGAGTAAGTATCTGGGCTCCATACCATGATACCACCCTTTTCCAGAAGGAAATGGACACATCCTAAAGGGTGCTACCCCTCATAACCTTGCTGCTTCTTTCCTGTTTTGACCATTTCCGGGATGTGAGGCTCGACGAATTCACGTCCACAAAAACATACTTTATACAAAAGCCATGCTTTGGGTCAACAAATGATCAACACAATGATCACTAAGATAGACGATCAAATAAATGATCCTATCACAATAATCAACACAATGATCATTTCAGCATCACTCAGCATGTCACATTACCAAACTGGGAATATATCGCTGATAACTTCAACTATATAACCTTTGAGCTCGTACGTCTCAAAGAAGGGTGTTAAGCAAAGAATAAATCCTCCGCCACCAACAGAAATATATTTGAAAGAAATCGGCTTTATATCTCAACTTGTAATGTCTGGCATACAATCCATACAAGTCTGTTCCGGGATCGAACAGAACCGAAGGCACTTCTTACGAAGCCCTTGAAATACGGGTATTCACAATCCCGATCGAATTTCCCATCACTTAGGAGATCTCAATACCAGGAGCTACCCAGTGCAGAGACAATCGATAGGTCATCCTATCGCTTTCACAAATACTCGGTCTTCAACACCGATCTTCAAATGCAATTCATAACGACGTATCACATATTCGGAATGGGTTATACGACCCCATGGTCCTTTCCCGGTTAACCCGAATAGTGAGCGCTTATTCAAAAATAAGTGTAGCATTCACATTCAATCAATTCACATCAAATACCCATTCAAAGGGAAATATTGATAGTCGGCTATTGAACTATCAATTGATATGTATACATCACCAGATTCCAAATAATTTTCCAAATTATTTATTTTCCAAAATATCTTTACAAGATATAAAATTCCAACACTTCAAAAATAAATCAATATTTATTTTCAAACAAATTTCACTTTCACATATAAATTCCATAATGAATTTATATTTCAAAATATTCATGCATATTCGATTTCAATAATTCATTTCAATTTATCTCCCAAAAAGATAAATTCTAATTATTCACTTCATATTGGAAAACATTTCCATACTTATTTATTCATAAGTAATTCACAAATTCCTTTTATTTTCAACACTTAGAAAATATTCAATATACTTAAAGCGAATTAAGTATATAATTCATTCTTTAAGAAAATCATTCTCTTAAACATATTTACTTGGGCCAAAACGAATGTTGCGTAAAACATCGTTACGACAACCCAAAATCACTAGTATATGGATTCGAAATTAAAATAGATATATAAATCCCAATATTATTCTAAACATTTCCTTTCGGAAATCATTTACTATAACAACAGTGTTATAGTCCACCATTTCCTTTTATTTCACGAAACATCTATTTCAACAATGAATGTTGAAATCTATGGTTTCGAATCTCAACACATTTTAAACCATCGTTAGATCGTTTTAATTCTATTTAAAACATCATATCTAAAACAATTTCTTTAACGTATTATTCACTATTCAAAAACGTGAATATACTACCTTAACAAATTTCATCATTTCTATTCACTTTAACTTAAAGGATTATTCACTGTCTAAAACGTGAATATAACTCCATTTATAAGTTATAACAATTAACTTATCAAAATAAGTCGTTTGCGGATTTATAAAACAACGTTTATAAATTCCGTTTCTATTTATTTATAAACTTCTTTTTTTATAAATTCCTTTATTAACCTATTCCAGTTTATAACTCAATTATAAACTACAAGTTCATATTATAAGTTAATTACTTATAAAACGATTATTTTACAAAATCGTTCTTTTTAAAGACTTTTCAATTTATAAACCTTATAACTTATAAGATTTATTTATTTAATCAATCTATTCTTCAAATAATTTCACCAAATTTATAAATCTTACTATTTATAAATTTCATTTATAACTTCACAGTTTATAGTTCTATAAATTTCATTCATTTATGAAATTCATTTTCACTACATTCAAACACTTATAAAAACTCGTTTTATAATGTCTATATTTCAATTTATAAATATCCATTTATAAATCTCTTAATATAAATCAGTTTATATTATTATTCTAAAACGTCTTTAAATTCCTTTATAATTTCATCATTTCGATTTATAAAATAATCAAATTTTATAAATCCTATATTTAAACTTTTATCATATATTCAAAAATCCAATCTAAATTATTTTATAAAATCATTAGTTCATATTTCTCAAAAATCGACTTTTAATCGTATTTCTAAAAATCAGCTTTTTAACTATATTTCACAAAAACCATAATTTTTATAACTTTAAAAATTATAACGTTTATTTATTTAATATGGATCAATTCCAAAAATATAGTATACTTTTAAAAATCACTTTAAAAATCATTTTAAAATCCCAAAATCTGGGTCCAATGATGCTACACACCAAATAGTCAATCACGACTAACAACGATATCATATATCGATATGATAGTCAATCAAATATCAAAATATCTGAAATAAAATAAATACTGTTGAGGAATCCAGTTGGATCCCTCCAACCTGTTTCCTGCATCCAAAAACATTAGCACAATACCAATTTCGCTCCAGTACGAAATTATCGCGGTACATGTTCTTAATAAATATTATCCGCTTACTAACGGCGTAATAGGGTCTCATCCGCTAAACAAAAAAATGCGGGAAATCAATCAACTGCAATATATACATATGCCAATATATATATATTGATATTATATATAATACCAATTTCACTGTTTATGAAATATTCGCGGTACATGTTTATATTAAATAACATCCGCTTACTAACGGCGCATAATGTCTATTTTAACAATCAATAATTTACAGTCATCATTCAAACATGCATTCAAATATTTTAAATCTAACTATTTAAAATAAAATCGAAATCTATTCGATTGAGTGAGAAGTTCTCACCTTGGTTTTAAATTCCGTTTAAGCTTTTATTTCGAATAAAATTAAATGCGCGTTTAATTTTACCCGAAATTCTCACTAACTCCAAACGACTCCAAACCAACTCCATCGCGTAGTGCTCGTCCATACGATCCCAACGCAACTGAGTTTGCATTTTTTCGACCTCGTATGAAAAAGTTATGATATTATGAAGTTACACGAGTTTTATAACATAACTTTACAACTTAAATTTATAATAATATAACCTCACTTAATTCAAAACCGTTAGATCTGCTTCCACTCCCATCAGGCCGTCCCCTTCATCTTCCCCCCCCCACGTCCTCTACAGACCCAAAACGCACACACATAACCCATATTATGAATTCTAGGGTTTAATCTATCACCTCAATCACTCAACTATATTCCATCACAACCCCACCATGTCGAAGGCCATTGCTTGCTCTATGCTCGGCCCCAAGCTAGTGGAGCTCGGCCCCCTGTAGTGTCTAGAATTTCGTGCGCAACCGAGTAGCTTTAAGCACGAATTCCCATCAATTCGCAGCTCCGTTCTCCATCTCGACCGTTGGATTCGATGTGTTCGATGAGATCTACGATTTTCCAGTTGAAAGTTTAAGCTAATAGCTGCTGGATTTGGTGGAATCGAAGGAGGAAGGAGAAGAAAAACTGGCCGTTCAGGGGGGGGGGTGGCGGCTGCAAATATGGCTAGGGTTTTGTATTTTTTTTTTTTTTTTTTAAATGAAGGGTAGAGGCTTATTTATAAGGAACGAGCAAGCGTAAACACTATTCATCCCGGGAATTCCGAACTCCGATTTAGGCGCCGTAACCAGCGTACCTAGGGTTTATCCCGCGTTCCGGACACAATGGAACAGGTTTCGGAAGCTAATTCGGAAGTATGTGCGAGTTATGGCTGAAAACGTTCAATTTGAATTAAACCGATTTAAGCGATTTTCTAGGCGTTTTAATTCGTACCGGACAAACGGTAAATCCAAATGACTTGAAATTTGAAACCTTACAATAATATCACATTACGGATCCGATGAAACTGGTTTCGTCGAAATCCGAGACTTTTTGAAAAATGGCTATTTTGACTCGCCAAATTTAAATTAAAAATAAATCGATGCGTTTCGAGCTGCCACGATCAAACGATATCTCCGATTGACACGAAAATTGAAATCCGGTAATAACTAACTATTACGGATCCAATGAAACTGGTTTCGTTCAATTCTGAGACTGTTCAAAAATTGGCTATTTTACAGTCGATTATTAAATATTAAAATATTCAATTTTCACAAATTAACTTTTAATTCGATTTTAAAAGTTCTAAAATATTTCTATAACTCCAGTATGATTAAATAAAATTTTCCAAATTATTTACAATCATTTTTAACTCAATTTTTAATTATTTCCATAATTTAACACATTAAATTATCGATTTAATTATTCAATTAAATTCAAAAATTCAAATAAAAATTTATTCGACTTAAAAATCCACTTATAAATATTTAAAATTAATTAAATATTCAAATTTTAATTATTAAAAATTCTGGGTCGTTACAAACGGTATAAGGTAGGTGATAAAAGATAGAATTTACACAGGGAAACGACTAGCTAAAACGGTAGTTGACAATCAAACAAAAAGTAGAAATGAAGGGAACTAAAAAGGAAACAGAGATTACAATTTTGATTATTTATTTTCTGTATAAGAGTACTGGAGTGTTTCATAACTGCCTTTGCACAACATAGGAGCTTAAAGAAATATAAACCAAATACCAATATTACAGTGAAAAAACAACATGTTACTGACAGAATTCCAATCGCTGAATTTCCAGTTTAATTCAATTGTTATCATCCTAACTTGGAAGCATTCAACATGCTTACTAGTGACAACATGTATGTAGATAACTTGCCATGTGCATGTAGGCATAAATGTACCACGACAATTCCAGTTGTTGTTTAGCCATCAAATGATAACTTATCAACTATACAAGTACAAAGTCCATGGAAGGCACTGATGGGTCTGGAGTGTTTGCCATGGAGATTTGTTGTGTTTTCAGTGAAAAAAAAGAAGGTGTTCGATAGAATTGGCAAAGAATTAAAGTTTGCTTCAAGAACAAGAATCAAGAATAGGAAATATAAATGCAAATGAATCAGAACAGAAACTAGTAAAGGATCAAAGATACTAACTGGAAGAATGAAGAAGCTTGCAACTGAATGATTAAAGATAGTAACTAACAGAAAATAAAATGTCACTAAAGCAGCTAAGTAATGGATAAAAGAAAAACACAATAAAGTACAAACTGAAATGAAAATGAATGTAAACTGAAATGAAGAGCAGTAACTAAACTAAGGACAAAAGTAACAAAAATGATTATACAAAGTACCAAAGTGCAAGGCACAGGAAGAAGAATAACTGGAAGATGAAGAACAATACAGTAACAACAGAAAAAAGAATTTTTATTATTTTCAATTTCTTCATGCTCTTTACAACTGTTACACCCCTGCTTATATAGGTGCAGTTTATCAAAATGGACCCAAATTATACAACGATCTTCAATAATGGCCCAATTAACTCACAAATCAATTATACAACAATATTACGCAGAAATTCAATGCTATAAGTCCTGCAAACTTGCACACACATGCACAGCTTCAGGTCTTGTACTCTTGCACCCACATGCACAGCCAACCATTCTTTCCACATCACATTTTCATCTACTCAGTCTTTTACCACCTGTCTGCAGTCGATACTGATGAGGCTAGCTCCGATGAACCTGACTGGAGCTTGTCATCTTCTTCCTTTTCTGTCTTGGAGCAGCAGCCTCCTTTCTCCACAATCATGGCTACCAAGTTTTGGTTGTTACATCTCCATTCCCCTTAAAACAGACCTTGTCCTCAAGGTCAATTGACAACCCGATACTCTAACTTCTCGCACCTTCCAATGGAGCACCGCCTGGATCGAATATGAAAATATTTTCTTCATTATAAGGCTTTCTGCAATACAAATGCCAGTCGAAAGCATAACGAATATTGATAATCCCGTTTATGGTTGAATCTGAACCAAAAATGCATTCGTTTACAAACTTAGTTGCAAATTCCTTAGTAGCATTCTTATCCTCCTTCTTTGGTTTTGATCTATTTTCATCAGTTTTAATCTGCCTATCCACTTTCTCAAAATTAAATTGGCTTTCATTTGATTCATCAACAATTTCTAGAACACCATGCTTATCTTCCATTTCATTGCTTGTACCATGTTCTGTCTCGAATTTGGGCTTCTCATTCTCATCATTAAATTCAATAGCTGAAAGAATAGAAATTCTTGGCTCTGAACGATGAACTGTTGGCATACAAGCTGGATTGACAGTGGTATATGGGTTCGATAGCAGAGATTCTAGTTCATGATCAGCTGAAGTCTTGTTATCTTTGGATTTGCCAACACCCTCTTCTTCATTTCCAATCAAGTTTCCTATCTCAACAGCCCCGCCAAGTATATAAGCCTGGTTTTTACATTGATGCCCAATACGCATCTTTTCATTACAGCCGCAACTTAGGTCATCTCTTCTCCTTTCCATCTCCTCAGGGTTGCTGACTATTTCTTGAGGGTACAGAGGAAGATTCATGAAGCCTGGAGCATTTCTTGGTTGTGGGTTAACATTTCTTGGTTGAGAAGTAGGTGGGTAGTGATGAACACGAGATGGCTTTGCTGGTCTATTTTTAAATTGTTGCATCTTCTATGTTAAAGAAGTGAGAACATTGCAAGCTTCTTTGAAACTGGTGTGGAGTTCTTTGGTTGCATGCACTAGCATCCTCAAATCTTCTTGCTTCTGCCATTGTTGATCTGCTTCTTGATCAGGGACGTTAAGGGTATTGACAGCAGCAGTTCTTGGGCTTGGGAAATAGTTTCTTGAATACTGAAAAGAATGGGTTCTTGCTGATTTGGAGCAAAGGTTATTGGAACTGGTTGATAGGGCGCTGGTTGAGAGAATGCTGGCATATGAAGGGTAGTGTATGGGTTTGGAAGATGAGAATCATGATAGTACATAGGTGGTGGAATAGCAGGTCTGGTTGAAGGAGTTTGGTTTCTTGGTAGTTGATGGGGTATAGGGATAATAGGAGTGGAAACATACTGATAATATGGGTGAGGTTCCGGTGGTGGTTGCGGTGGTACGTAATTGGAATTAATGGGTGCAGATGTATTATGCATCGGAGGTGGAGCAGCAACTGGAGGAGGAGGAGGTGGCATTGATGATGAGTTTTGCTCTCGAGGGTGTTGTCTTGACAAAGCATTCAAAACATTACCAAATCCCTCCATTTTCTGCATGAGACTATTCAAGAGAGCGTTATTTTTGTTGTTATACTCGAGTTGCCGCTGCCATTGATGATCAGAATCTTGATCTTGGATGATTTCTTGTACATGGTTTCCAGAATTTCCAGGATCGAACTGTGGATTTGAGTTGAAACTCAACTCTGTGACAAGCTCAGATACCAATTTGGAAGGCACTGATGGGTCTGGAGTGTTTGCCATGGAGATTTGATGTGTTTTCAGTGGAAAAAAAGAAGGTGTTCGATAGAATTGGCAAAGAATTAAAGTTTGCTTCAAGAACAGGAATCAAGAACAGGAAATATAAATGCAAATGAATCAGAACAAAAACTAGTAAAGGATCAAAGATACTAACTGGAAGAATGAAGAAGCTTGCAACTGAATGATCAAAGATAGTAACTAACAGAAAATAAAATGTCACTAAAGCAGCTAAGTAATGGATAAAAGAAAAATACAATAAAGTACAAACTGAAATGAAAATGAATGTAAACTGAAATGAAGAGCAGTAACTAAACTAAGGACAAAAGTAACAAAAATGATTATACAAAGTACCAAAGTGCAAGGCACAGGAAGAAGAATAACTGGAAGATGAAGAACAATACAGTAACAACAGAAAAAAGAATTTTTATTATTTTCAATTTCTTCACGCTCTTTATAACTATTACACCCCTGCTTATATAAGTGCAGTTTATCAAAATGGACCCAAATTATACAACGATCTTCAATAATGGCCCAATTAACTCACAAATCAATTATACAACAATATTACGCAGAAATTCAATGCTATAAGTCCTGCAAACTTGCACACACATGCACAGCTTCAGGTCTTGTACTCTTGCACCCACATGCACAGCCAACCATTCTTTCCACGTCACATTTTCATCTACTCAGTCTTTTACCACCTGTCTGCAGTCGATACTGATGGGGCTAGCTCTGATGAACCTGACTGGAGCTTGTCATCTTCTTCCTTTTCTGTCTTGGAGCAGCAGCCTCCTTTCTCCACAATCATGGCTACCAAGTTTTGGTTGTTACAGTCCATGTATAACTAGATATTGTAAGAAGCACTGCATAATGAGAAGTAACAGTAATAAACAACAGATTCAACGAGTTACGTTTCCAATACTGATCGGTACAAGAATTTAATTGAAAAATATAAAACTGAGAAAGAATTGAAGCCTTACGCATTTTGGTTTCAGAAGTTTAAATTAGGCTTCTTTGATGGGTGAACAAGATCTAATAGATTATTCGAATCATTATGCGACCTCATGAATTATATATTTCTATGACCGATTCCAAGAACTAAAATCTAGGGTTTTTGCAGGGAAGAAGAAAAGCGGGAGTTTCGTGTTCTGGATAACGGGCCGCACTATAAATTGGCCCTTGATCCCCTAGCCATAAATTGGTCCATGCTAGGAGAACTTGCTGAAATGATGGTTAGAAACTTAGATCCAAGGCAACACGCCACTTCTTGTCTTTTCCGTCTGTGTATTTAAAAAGAAAGAAAAAAATTAAAATTATAAATTTATCGCAGTATACCCCTTGAGTTCCACCTACCTACTTTTATTTGAGGATAAATAGGTATTTAATTTAGTTTCTTTTGTCTTTAGTCTGAAACAATCATTGCTAACATGGATAACAAAACCCAAAAAGAAAACACCCTCTCCTTTTTACTTTTCTCCCCTACTACTTTATTATCCTCTCATTTCTTTCAATTCTTTCTGTCTTCTACCCTTGCCTTTTACATCTTAGTTATGAAAATAACTCGCCAAAACATCGTTCCAACCTATTTCCTTAACCAATGCCGCACCCAGTTGCTTACAATCCTAGATCGCCATCTCCTCAGTCACGTCGCCGCCTGAAAACTATCGAGCACAACTCCTTCGCATGCGCATTTAGTCGCACATTCTACTTGGCCACACATCACCCACGTCGCCTGCTCAGTAAAGGCGTCCGTGCCTTCTTCCCATCAATCACATGCACAGCCATCCATTCATCGCTCAGCCATGGTCGCGGCTCCATACGTAGCTGATGGCTATGAACATGAGTGAAATTAATTAAGACATGCACAACATAAATTAACATATAAATTTTGCGATATAGAGATAGGAATGGAAAATCTCAAGTTTATATAATGAAACAATGATACTTTTGAAAGTAAAGACCTAAAGAAATGTGCACATTTGATACAGAGGAGTACTGGTTGCGCCATATGGATCAAATGTGTTACCAAAACTACTCAATATCATCGATGTACTTGGTTCCTTGTTCTCTGTTTGGACATCTGCAGTACTTACAAAGAACAGAACTTGTTCAAAAAAGAAACAAATTCCTTTAAATCATAATTTGTATAGTTGTATGTGCATATCTCATTGCACTTCTCATATATACGGAACATGTTCAAGGCATATCAATGACGAAGAACTAAAATTAGATGCATTACTGTACATATAATAATACAAATATGATAAAAATAAGTTTTAGAAGACAACCTAAATCGGTGGTGTCATCCAGAAATCCATCCGTAGTAGTTGAAGTGCTAAAACAACATCTTTTTGCATGATCTGATTTGCAATTTGATTCAAAATTCTTTGGACTGCCTACTGCATACATAGAAATTGCTGAAATTTCTTCAGTAGGAGATTGAAGTAAATTTGGAAGAGAAGAGTTGCTAGAGATGTGACTGATGCACTGACATATTCTTGATTGGTTGTCCTTAACAAAAAGAAAATCTACACCAACAACAGCATCCAGTTTAGAGAAGATTTTTGCAATGAACTTCTTCATACTGTTGCATCTAAGAAAATTCAAGCTCAGAACAAATGCTAACACATATTATAGATGGAAAGTATATACAAGGAGCCCAACGTCTTTATTGATTACTTTGTTACAACATTTACTTGTTATTACAAAAAATAGTTTTAAGTATCGGGTATTATATTCTGAACATTTCAACACTATGGCCCTAATCAACCCAATTGTCTAACAATACAAAATTAACATCACAACGAAGCTGGGAATAAAATCAAGGTTCATACTTCATATAAGGATATCATAAAGTATACACCAAAGAATGACCAATTACAGCATAAGCACTGTCGGATCCACGACCAGAAAATCTAGTCAGGTCATTAAATGAGATAAACGAACAATTAGTTAAAGCCAGGTCGCTGCCTAGCGCGTTCTCCATGGTCAACATTATTCTGGATGATAAGGTTGTTGTGTTTCAGATGCAAGTTTTTTGTTACCAGGCTTTGATTATATTTGTTGATTTGAGAAGATCTCTGAAATAGCTACCGGATCCGCCAATTTTTTTGCAATTCTGAAAAATAACTTACTCTAAATAAAAACATCAAATCTCAAACAACTAGTTCTTAAAAAACAGCGGCTAGGGAGTTGGGACCAGCGGCTAAGGTGTAAGGGGAAGACGAAGCATCAATTTGAGCTCAACTAATGCCAAACGGCTCTGGAGAATTCAAAGGAACCGATCAGATTCATTGTAAAAGGCACCATTTATTCCTCAACAAACTATCACTCAAAAGTTCAGAGAAAAGAAAAAAAATAGAGTAGAAGAAGAACCTACAGCAAAGCGAAGAGATTAAAAAAAAATAGAGAGGAAGAAGAACCTACGCAAAGCAAATTGAAGTCGGCATCGTTGAAGTGGTTGTAGTCGGCATTCGATAATGGGAAGTGGATGAAGTGCCATTGATTTTAAGAAGTGGTTGAATCGACATTGATTTTGGGAGGAAGAGAAAACCCTAGATTAAATTTTATGCGACTGAAATATGTCTGAAAATGGATGGATAAGCGTGAGAAGAGAATGCACGTCTAAATTGCAGAAGACTCCTCTTATTAATAAACTATTTACATTTTTACCAACTACGGTAACACTTATTTGTGTTGCAAAGTTTGTTTAGAAAAGTATTTATTTTCACCAACACTTTTCCGGTATCCTAACATTTTTTTACCGTTAGGAGTTTGCAGCATTTATAAGTGTTAGCAATTAACAAATATAAACTGTTGCAAAATCACTGATTTGGTGTAGTGTTATGCAATCATTGGGTTATTAATTGATGGTTTCGGCCGATGCTCTTTGTTTTCGGCGCTTCAAACGTGGATCGAAAGTTAGGTTCGTCACAGAAGTTGCTAGCTTCCCGAACACAGCTACCATCGACGATCAAATCGAATTTAATTTGATGTTATAAATGATTGAGAAGGTGGAGGGGTGAGGTGGAATTTTCGGCCAGTGTGACATCCCCTATCTGGAGGCCCGAAGCTAAGCACAACAGATGCTTCAGTCATCTATAATATTAACTTCCAGTGACCGAATACGGTAATGTTAATGCTATCCATAATATCATAAGCACATGAATATGAAAAAAAATCACATATTTTAAAAAGAAAAACATTTTTTTATTACATTTCCAAAACATGTTCCATATTCAAATTACATAATCCCATCGCTTTACCAAGTTCAGATAAAATATAGTTATTATATAAATACGCCAAGAGTGACATTTGATGATGCCCCTTGGTTGACCAAAGTACTATATATAGAACACATCAGAATTAATTCAAAATAAAACAACAACCTCTAATTAGCTATCCGTCAACGAATTGCTCGTCACCGGAAGCTTTATTCGCCAATCCTACTAAATCCTATAAACCTCAACCCTCATCCTACCCAAATCAATTTTGAGCACCCGAGAGTTTAAGGGGAAACCATAAACTTCAAGTTAGGCATAAAGCCGGGTGTGAATAATACTATACATCTTGGTTATCTAATATTTAAGTGAGACCATGCCGCTTATTGGAACGTGTTTCCCCTCACTAATATATTTTTTAAAACAAATCTTTTGCAAGTTATAATCCTGCAACCAACATTGGTTAAATCTGTAAAGTAATATCATGTATATGTACATATTTATCAAATGGACTATCTGTCCATACACTGTAGTTTTGTTTGCCTAACTACTAACCCTTGGCTGACTCAGGCCTACCAGAAGAACATAAAAAATCCAACTTCTGTTAGATACTCCTCTTTTTGACGGTCTATCCTTACTTAGTTCTCCAGTACATGCTGGAATTTTGGATATATGTTAGCTAAGGGTTATTAGCTAAAATATAGGGTATGACCGCATACTAGTCTCGTCTGGTATTCTAATATCTGAGTCATTTTACTTGGGGTTATCTACTCATAAAATTTTCCTTGAAAATCTTTTCTTTCAAGTTGATTTAAACTTTAGATCATTCTTTAAACAAGGAAATTATTTATATATACTCTTTGTTTTGCTCAAATCACCTTGCCATGTTACTTGTTCTTTACACAAAACCTTGTTGATGAAAATGTTTAAACTTTCAAAAGTACCCCTTTCAAAACCTTTGAAAGCATCCCTTTCAATACAAGTAAAACCTTAGGTCAAAGGCCAAAACATACCTTTCGAAACCATTCATACTTATCTTTTCGAAAGCAGTGAAATACATCTCCTTCGAAAGCTTTAAAACCTTAGACATCCTATCTTTAAAACACTTAAATATTACCTTTCGAAACCATTAGAAAACCTTTCCTTTTAGACGTTTCGAAAACATTGGGGTACCACCCCTTAGAAATCTTTCTTTAAAAACTTTCGAAAGCATTAAAACATCAAGCCTTTCGAAAGCATTTGAGTTCAATTTATAACATGTGGAAACACCTTTCGAAACAATTAGAACTATCCCTTTCGAAACCATTTGGGTTCTACCTTTTATAGAGAAAAAGGGTCATTAAAACATTTAACTCAAAAGCAACCCTTTAAAAGCAAAAGCAGACGCATTTTCAATTTAAAAAAAAGCATGCTTCGATCCCTTCAAAACCTTTGGTTTCGACCTAGTACCTTCCCCTATATCCAATTCACTATGTACCAGGTATCTGATACCATGTGCATTAGTTTTGATAGAGTCTGAGGTGGAGGTAAGGATTCGGAACCCGGGTGCCGGAAGCATTGAAATAAAAGAAAGCATGTTGATTTAACTTTTCAGATTAATCCTTTGTACATAACTTGCCTTGTTTGTCAAATTATGATTAGTTTCAAATTTTCTTTTCTGAAAGTGCTGCCAATTTTCAGAAATAACAATTTGAATTATTTACAAAATACCGCTTCTCCTTTTTATAAATATATAAAACATTTAAGTCTCATACCTTAAATAATTTATATATCCATTGGAACACTTAGGAAAATTCTACAAAAATCCCAGAAAATCATTTTTAATATACTTTTAACATATATAAATTATAGACCCTAAGCCAATATAATTTGGCTGTATTTAATTTTTAACTCAGAGTAGCATTTTCTTCACCAGAAACTTCATATAAATCCATATTAAGAAAATTAGAAAAATTGAAACCCATTTCTAAGTTATTGTTTCTAATCTAAATTTAAGATGTCATATAATAGGGTTTCCATATCAAAACATGTCACAGAATTTGTGTGAATTAGCATAAATCATCAACAACATATAGATATATAACAAAACATGGCAAAACATTTGCAAATAATTTGGATTTCATCTGAAAACGGAAAACTATTATAAACTTGAGATGTAGTCATTATACACCTTAGTTTTGTGATTAAAGATGTGTGATTTGTTCTTGATTAAGTGATTTGATTCTCCCCCTTGAAATCCTAGCTTTTATCTCCTCTTGAGCTTGCTAATGGTGGCCGGCCTTAGCTTCTATTTTTGATTTGTGAACATGAAGTGAACATGAGTGTTGAGTCGTTAAAGGTTTAGGGTATAAGGATGTGCCTTGTTCCTATTTTGCTCTTGTATATTTTCAAACCTTTTATTCTTTTTTTATTCTTTAGTTCGCTTGTTTAACATGGCACGACTGCCCCTTATTTAATCACAAATCTCAATCTATTAATCATCTTACCTTATTTTATTTTATTTAACGAACTAAACATCCGAAATAATGTTACTAAAATTATGGAATGTTATAGCCAGCAATAGAGATGAAGAGGAGGTTCGAAATCCATAAAGAAAGTGGGAGATACGAAGAAGAAAAATGTTGATCTGGATACCTATTTCTATCTTATATTTTCTCCTCCTTTTTAATTCAAATCCAACCTCTCCTTAACCATCATTATGGCCAGCCTACTCTTGCACATTTAATCGAAAATTCAAGCCCTATTATGTGCCTCTAAATCATTTTAAGCCTGAACAATATTCATAGCATTTAAATCTAATTTAAACGTGCACGGATATCATATATCAATAAGTATATTTATAACTGTTATAAATACACCGTTTAATATTTTTCAACGCATCACATTAAATTTTATAATTAAAATTTCATACACATTTATTAATTTAATTAATTCATTACAATCATAGTTTTCATTTTACAGAAAATATTCATAATAATCATATAAAAACTATGCCTATTTTTCAATCAGCATGGAAAAACAGTTATTATTTCATAAATAATGTTCAATATGTTTTATGAAAACAATTTTGTAACTTGATGCAACTAATAAGTGTTATATGACACGCTCCCACTGTTTTCGCCATACCTTAATTGCGTATGAAATATAGACCTCCATTCAACCACTTAATATATGTTATTTATTCTATCTACTATAACCAATTTATAGTCGTGAGTTTTCTGATCAAATATTTGAACTCAAAGAAATAAATCTCATAGAAAATAATTTTCCATATGAAAATACATTTTAAAGTAGAAATCATATTTCTCATTCTAATGTTAAGTATCTATTATGATTTTAAGATTCTCGTTTCCTGTGTCTCTTCATGAAGCAGAAGTGACCATACACTCTCTTCATCCTAGCTGTATCTTAAGTTACATCTACTCTCAAACATTCACTGCCCTTTTCAAATAGTCGAACCATTCAAAAGGAAATCCTTATTACAAGATCGTAACTAACTCTTTGCAAAAGTGAATGTGATCATCCTTAAAGTTTGAGGATATAAAATAAGTTACACTTTGCTTAATTTGAAAAAAACCAATATTTCAGCGATTGAATTCTTAGATCCATCCTGTAACTCTTATCTAGTGTCACATCCTTATCGTTTAAGGATCTTGTAATAAGATCATTATTGTATATACAATCTCATTATATGGTTTACTTATTTTGAATGAACTAATTTCATCGAGGTTTCGTACATTACGAGTTGCGACCATTCACCATATAACATTTATATATGATTGAAAATGGATCAAATATTCATATCATTTTACCGCATTTAGAGTTCGAAACTCATTAAAGACAATACACATAAGTAGCCAAGTTACAGACATATTTAGTAGTTGTATAGTTAGACGGTTACATGGGTCAACTTGCAAAAATTTATTGGTAAGTTTATTGTACATTTCTATTTGTCAATCTTAATTTATTTCATTAGTATATTTTGATTAATAAATATTTTATGAATTGTATTAATTGCACAAATTTATCAAAGTATATTATTTTAGTTATACATAGATATTGCATGGAGGAAACACGAGTATTTTCTTTACCGCATGGAAGAAAATTTTCATGGTTTGATTATCATTGGTGTTTTCTCCATATTAATCATCTTTTTAGAAGAGACAAAAAAAACTTTACAGCTAATAGACACGAGCCCTTGCAACCACCAATGGTTTGGTCAAGCGAAGACATATATGAAATTGTAAAGGACTTTCCAAAGATACATAAAACCAAAGAACAAATTGAAATTCAAGGTAAATCAACGATTCATAATTGGTGCAAACAAAGTATATTTTGGAAGTTGCCGTATTGGAAAAATCTACTACTTCGTCACAATATCGACGTGATGCACAATGAGAAAAACATGTTTGACAATGTTTTTTACACAATTTTGAATGTTAAGGGGAAGAAGAAGGATGATTTAAAATCAAGATGCGATATCAAAGCAATATGTAATCCCTCTGAGCTTCATATGAAACCAAATGACGAAAAAAAACTAAAAGCATGCTATGAGCTAGACAATAACCAGGTTAAAATACTTTTAAAATGGGTGGAAGGATTAAGATTTTCTTACGGTATTTCTTTCGATATTCGTAGATGTGTCGACTGTAAGAACAACAAACTTAGTGGGATAAAAAGTCATGATTGTCATATTATAATGGAAAATTTGTTACCCGCCGCTTTTAAAGAACAGTTGCCCGTAAAATTTTGAAAGATGTAACATAATTTAGTTTGTTTTATGAGGAGCTTTGTTCTACTACGTTAAAAGTTGATCGTCTATGTAGACATGAGGAAGAAATCCACATACAGAAAAAACATTTCCTCCAAGTTTATTTAATGTAATGGAGGATTTACCTGTTGATCCTCTATTAGAAGCACGTCTTCGAGGGTCTGTGCAATATGGATGGATGTATCCATTCGAGAGGTATTAATGCTTAGTATGTTAAATATTAGTTTAATTCATGTATAAATAAATTTTAGTATGAAATAATTCTTAATAGGTACTAAATCATCTAAAGAAAAAAGTGAGACAGAAAGCACAAGTTGAAGGTTTGATTTGCAAATCATATGTCGAAGAAGAAGCTTCGTTTTTTCTTTTATTATTTTAGTGATCATGTGAACTTATCATTTGAAAGTGCTATGTGTAACGACCCGATTTTTCGACGTCCGAAAATCGACATCAATACGTCCACTGTATCAAATGCTGAACAATCGAATGCCGGAAAACCGAACCGTTAGTATTAAAGAAGAAGAAGATAGAAGAAGAAACAGAAACAATATCAGAATCTCACATTCGCAACGGAACAATATATAATAGATAAATGAATGATTTTTAAACAAAAGAACTATATCAGTTTCTACATTACATCATCAGAGTAATATACAACACAAAATATGACACTACGCATTTACGACAACTTGTCCATATGAAAAATGAACTTGCTGCAACCCATACGCTGCAGATACTACATAATATAAGTGATACGTCTCGCTATCCAGTTTGTCTCCTGATCTCCACAGCATACTTTCCTAACTTCGCTCCAGAACAACTGCTGACCTGACTCTAGGCTGCCTTGTGGAAAATTATAGACACCCATAGTTTAAAAAAAGGAAAAATAAACTCCAAGTCAGTCATGGGACTGGTGTGAGATCTTAAAGAAGTTATTTGCACAAAAGAAAAGAAAAATAAATCCATTCATGCTTTTGGAAAATGAAACTACCATAAGGCCTCCCGGCACGCCCACAATGCACTCTCACACTTGGGGAAGATTTCTCCTTATAACAGTCAAATATGCTTGATACGCAAAAATCCTTTTGATATTATTAGTGCATAGTGTGAAAAACATTTCGTAAGTATAACATAAATCTTAGCCAGCATACGTACCATTATATTACGCCTACTATAGCTACCATGTTAGATGGCAGGTTCTACAACTAGAACCATACAGGACTCGTATTGAGTGAATGGATTTCCAACAAATGGTCAAGGCTAAGGAACTTTCTTTCCGAAAGGGTACGCCTCTGGAGGGACCCCCGAGAACCTAACCGGATCTCTTCCAACACAAGGCCGTATTACCTCTGTAACTAGGTAACTAACTGTCACGAGTATGTCAGCCCCGATCTAGACCGACCTTTACCGAGGCGCCTCAACAACCAACAACCACATAAGTAAATAGTCAGGGCTCCATATCAGAATACCACTTTTTATCCATACAAGTTAAATATCTGGGATCTATACTAGATACCACTTTTTATCCAGAAGGAAATGCACATACCGTGAGGGGCGCGACCCCCGTAACCTTGTTGCATCTTTTCCTGTTTCAACCACTTTCGAGGTGTGAGGTTCGACGAAGTCTCGTCCATAAAGCTACGCTCTTCACAAAAGCCATGCTTCGATCAACCAATGATCAACACTTAGCATGCCACATTACCAAATTGAAAATATATCACTAGTAACAATCAACTACATAACCGCTGAGCTCGTACATTTCAGAGTAGGGCGTTAAGCTAAGAGAATAAATTCTCCGCCACCAATAGAAATGTATTTGATAGAAACCAGCTTTATATCTCAAAGTGTAATGTCAAGCATACATCCAAACAAGTCCGTTCCAGGTTCGAACGGAACCGAGGGCACTTCGTCCAATTAAGGAAAGAAGTCCTTGTAAATCCGGATATCCCTTAATCACGTCCGGACTCCCCATCACATAGGGTGGTATAAATCTCTATACCGGAGCAACTCGGTGCGGAGACATTCAACAGGTAACCCTTTCATTTTCAAAAATACCCGGTCTTCAACCACCATCTTCAAATGCAATCTCATTTCGTCATATCATTATTCGGAATGGGTTTTATGACTCAATGTCCTCTCCCAGCTAATCCAAATAATGAGCGCTTATTTTAAAAACAAGTGGATACCTTTAGGTCTAAATTAAGTCACAATAAATTTTCGCTTTTGACCTTTTAAACAAAAGATCCATCATTAAGATTCGATGTGGTTTTTGGATAACCATTTGAAATCCGACCCCCGGTCGCATCGAAATTCAAATGTCGTTTAAAGGCCAATATTCATAGTCGGTTATTTAACTATCAAACAACATTCACAACAATCACCAGCTTTAAACAATTTTGCTTAAATTATTTGTTTCAAAATATCTTTGCAAGATATATTTTCACACTTCAACCCTTTGAAAACAATTTTCAAATCGCTTTCCTCTTGCGGAATAAATTTCCAAATATTGTTTATTTCCATTGAAAATTTGCCAAGTTTGGATACTTTAAACTAATTTAAATCACTTATCCAAATATATACTTGTAAACACTTAAAATAAAAAATATTTTAAAAACATTTATTTTAAAATATTAGTTATGAATTTTATACTAATATCCCATGTAAAACTTAAGCCCAACTAATTTTAAAAATAAAATTATTATATAGAGTATAATTATTTAAATAACCATAAGCCATCTTCTAAATCAAATATTAGTTAAATCTTTAAAATAATCACTTCTATAATTTGCTTAATAAATATTTACTTCAAAACTTTAAAAACAATTTAAGAAAATAATTTCTCTAAAACATTATTTTAAAACCAACTTTAGAACTTTTAGTTTATATTTAAAAGCCAATTTGAAAACGTACTGGCTTTCCAGGGAAAAATAAGCTTTCCATTTCAAAATGGTCCATTTAAATCAATTTATAAATCCTTCTCGATTTATTTTAATTTATATTCCAAATTCGTAAATTTTCTTTCAACACTTTTAAAAATAAACCAAATTTATTTTTAAAACAAATTACTCGTTTCTTTATAAATTCTCATTGTGAATTTAAATTTCCAAATAGCCATTGATATATAAATTTCAAATCGATTTCCAAAATTTCCTTTCATACACTAAATCAATTTCCAAATCGATTTTCAAAAATTTACTCCATTTAAAAATTATTCCTTTATTTATCCAATTTTATTTCAAAACACATTAATCCAATATCCACACTATTATTTAGATTTTAAAATCCGGATTTTTGAAATAAATTCTTCAACTTTTAAACAATACTACTCAAAATCCATTTATTTCCATTTATTAAAATCTTTTCCACATATTTGGAATTTATTCAATAGGATTTCAAAAATCAACCTTTATTCTTTTCAAATTCCTTCTTTTAAATTTATCCAAATCTTTAAAATAAATTTACTTAAAATTTTCTACTTCAATTTCCAAAAAAATCCAATTTAATATTTCTGGTATTTTAAAATACCAGAATATATTTGGCCAAACCATAGCCTTCAATAATTTCAATTATCAATATGGTCAATCACAGATTATCATTAATCATATCACAGCATATGAAATAAATTCAAACAATTTAAGGAATCCAGTTGGATCCCCCAACCCATTTCCCTGAATCCACAGATGTTAGCACAACAATTAAATACCAATCCCGCTTCAAGGCGGGATATCGCGGTATAAAGGGTCATCCGCTATTATGCGGGGCGCATAGGTCTTATCCGCTATATAATGCGGGAAATCAACCACTCCAATATATATATATATATATATATAATATCACATCAATTCAAGCAATCAATCAATATTTTAAATTTTGACTATTTTAAATAATTGTATCAGATGTGAGTGAGAAGATCTTACCTTTGCTTTTATTCTGCAATCCATTTCCCTTCCAACTTGTTTTCATGATTTTTGATCTTGTATAAACAATTATATAATTTTCATTAATAATCGAACTACTCAAATAATTAAATTTCCATTTGGTAATTTTAATTAACCAATGATTTTATTTTAAACTAATACTTTTAATTTTAAAACAATTCCTTTTAATAAATTTATTTAACCAAAAATTAAATTCAAAACTAAATTTCCTTTAATAAATTATTTTTAGTAACTAGATAAATTAAATAAGTTAAGAAAACAAATAGTTCACTAAAACCATTATTTTTAAAATAAACTAGCAAATTAGAATATGTAAATGTATATTTATTTTTATTTTTTGAAATTTAATATTTATAAGAAATGATCTATTAAAATCAAATCTAATCTTTATATTATTTTCCTATGTTTTTCCAAAGTTCTATATATATACAAAAAATTTGTTCAAACTACATACATAGATATGTATATGTATATGTATATGTATATGTATATGTATATATATGTATATGTGTGTTTGTGTACTTCAATTTGAAACCAAAATTTCTTTATACCTTTTACTGTAATCTATTTTTTCTATACAAATGAATATATATAAAAATTAAATAAAAAGATAAAGATACCTTTATCATCGTTCTAGGAAAACCACACAGCAACCAACTCGTATCGCCACATTCCGATCTGCAGCCCCCCGCACGAGATTCGCTACTTCGAACGCTGTCCCTACCCTACACATGCATCGCACGGTCCATGAGTACACGATCCACCCATGCTCGTGAATCGAGCATCACCTTGCAACGTCTTCGAACCCTAGAACGGTGATCGTGCCTTCAATTCGTCGCTCCTGCTCCGCCCAACCAAATCGCGACCAGTCGCCACACATCTACTCGACCTCGAACACATGCCAGTGCCGTGCTCTGATGTCGCCACATACTCACCGATAACCCTCGTGCCAAAAATCGCGACGGCCATGCGAGTCGACCCATCTCCTTTTTGTCGACATCGATTCCACGCTCTCAGATTGTCGCGTGATCAACATCGCGATCCATCTTTTTTTCTTTTTTCTTTATTTTATGGTTTAGATTCAATAGGACGAGAGAGCGGCCATGAAATTTCTTTGTGAAGTTGTTCATTTAATTTTCGAACGAGAAAGGGGGTTCTCGTTTCTTTTTTTTTAATAAATATGAGGCTACGATTTTTTTTAAAATAGGAAGAAAACGCGTGTAAAAATTTAACAGAGAAAGGCAAACACGTGTTGTTAAAGAGGATACATGCTTGATTTTTTTTTTGTGTATATAGATATTTAATTCAAATTCAAATTGAAATCGTTCGCAATTCAAAACTTCGATCTTCAATCAAGATGTGCCGCTAGGTGTTCATAATGTTAAACCCCTATTTTGAACGCACTGGAAAAGGTTTCGAGTCCAAATTTGATTATATGGAGAAGATAGCTTTTTAGACCCAGCAATTAAATTAAATTTCGATATAATTTTCAGCACATTTTCAATCCGTACGGTCACACGACAACCCCAAATGCTACGAAAATTGAAATCTATAATAATACAATATTACGAATCCAATGGAATTGGTTTCGTCGAAATCCGAAACTGTGCCTCGGAAGGCTATTTTTAAATTCAATTTAAACAATAAAATTTCAAACTGAACAAAGCAGTTTTAAATTCAACTTTTAAAAGTTCTATTATCTCCAGTATTGTCATTATGAATTTCCTAAGCCTTTAAAATATTTTTAACAAGCCTGGAACATCCAGATTCAAAAAATTTCTCAATTTTATTAAATTCAATAATTTAATTGTCAAATAAACAATGATATTTGAAATTCAAGTTAAACTCACTTTCAAATATTTAAATTCAATCAAATATTCTAATTTCAAATGTCAAAAATTTTGGGTTTTCACATTCTTCCCCACTTAAAAGAATTTCGTCCTCGAAATTACTAGTTAAGAAGAATGATCCTTAACCAGTTTATCATTTTCCCAAAACCAAATAGTTTCAACTTTCCAAAATAATTTTTATTAAAGATACTATCATTGTTACTAAGTTTCCAAACTCAACCGTAAGTTCCAAACAATATTATTTTCTCAACAATTCAAATCTTAATTTAAATTCAAATTTTAAATTATCTAAATTTTTCTCCAAATTTTTCTTACTCCCTAAATTTTCGAAAAATTTCGCATGCGTCTCCCTTGCGCGACTAGCTCTTTACGACTATAAAATGCCACCACGGGCCTCAAGATTTCAAATGAAAACAAAATGCCAAGTGGCTAGACCAGAAAATCATTAAATTTCATATAGAAATTTAGATACATACATTTTGTTGAGCAATTCAAATATATCTTCGAAATCAAAAATCCAATTTCCTTTTGCTTTTAAAATATCTGTATATCCTACTAGCAATAATGTCCAATTACAACATTCAAAATCATTCTATACATTCCTTTTTTACAAAAGTGTCAATATTCATTCAAGCCTGTATGATGTCTGTATATCATCCGTATGCAATACCAAATTCGATCGCTCACTCGATTACAAAATTTCACTTCCGAACTAGTATCGTCCACCCGACTTCCTAGTGCGGACTCAGATCTGGTTTCTTGATCAGAAACTGTCATTCTCCTTGCATAGCCGTAAACTATGATAGAGAATTTCAAGAATCAATCAAAAATCCATATACAGGGTTCACCGTCGAAAATCGAGTGAAAAACCCCAACTCGAATCGATATAACTATCTCGAATTATGGATCGAATCGCTATGCGAATAAAATAATATACCTACATCCCACGTATTTATTTCAATTGATTTTTAGTTATATCAATTCTCTTTTATTCACATTTGAGTTCCAACTCCATATAAATTTAATTTTTCTTTAAATTCTGAATATTGAAAATCAACTGACTTCCATTCATAACTCATTTATAACATTACTTACATTAGTTCCATCCACTAATGCGTTTTCAATCAAATTCAATTCCAAACTTGTGCAACCTACAATTTTAAATAAAGCACTTCATTTCCAAATTTAATTTCAAATAAAAGTTTATTTCCAAACTCTTACTTCTTATAGTTCCTTCGAACAAATTCTACCATTTTACCCTTTGAATTGATTCCAATATTCAATTTCAATTTATTTGCTTATCCATTTAAATCAATTAGTTTATTTACTAATTTTGATTTCAATACTTTGTTTTATTTAGTACACTTGACTAATTTCCATTTACTTACAAATTCAAAATGAATTTCAACATTCAGTTTCAGTTTCATTTACTTGCAATTGTAAATTCATTTATCAGTTCATAAATTTATTTTCCACCTTAATAAATTTTGTTTCAATCTATCTAGTCTACTAGACTTACTTCTCAATTTTATTCAAATTAATCCAAGTTAAATTTAGTTTCAATTCAAATTTCAAACTTCTATAAATTTTCTAACTTATATAGATTTCAAGCAAATTTCCAAATTCAATAAGTTATCAAACTCTTATGATTCCATAAACATTTCCAATTTACTTCCTGAGTTTTAATCAATTTTTCAATATTTCAAAATTACCGTTGAAATCAACTATATCCAAAATCCTTTGCATTTCTAAAATCAAACTCAACTTTTGCAAACAATTCCAATTTAAAATAATTTGGTAGCAATTTCTCTTCTGGAAACTCAAAAATGAACACCGATGATGTCGCGATCATCATCAGAATTATTTTCCAGCGACCGAAAAGAGTTTAGTGTTTTGCTCCTTTAAAACATTTCCAAATATTTTTAAATCCCAAATCTCATCATATTTCAAATCCAATTCAAAAATATTTCTCATTATTCCTTCAAAATCTTTGAAAATCATTTCCAAACTCAAAAGGAATTAAATTTCTCAAAATTTCAAATCCCAAATCTTTTCAATCCATTTTCAAAAATTGCTTTGGAATTTCTACTTTATTTCCATTTATAAACCACATTTATAATTTACATTTCAAAATTCATTTCATTATCGGAATTATTTCCTTAACCTTTAGTTATGATTTCAATTCATATTTCATATTTTTTCATAACAATGATAATAGTTTAATATTATCACTTCCTAACAACCAAGCAAGCATATACACATACTATAATTTATGAGAAATTATTTCTTTTATATACAAAAATAATTTGGGCAAAATTATTTCATTTATCCTATTTTGAAACAATACTGTGTCATTTTATCTTGTTCAAGAGTTTAGAAATTCCTATCGATACAGTTGGCCAGACTGCACCGACCAGAATCTATATACACTCAACCGATAAGTCAAAACAATATAAAAACAATTTTTTTATATTCACTAACAAATACGCGCTCATATCTATTAATACACTCAAACTCATTCTAGAGTAGTACTGACTCTATCTCAAAGATTAATCCCCACCAGAGCCAAGGTTCTCTCTTAACCAATTGCTCTGATACTACTCTGTACCGACCCGATTTTTCGACACCCGAAAATCGACATCAGTACGTCCACTGTATTAAATGCCGAACAATCAAATGCCGGAAAACCGAACCGTTAGGGTTAAAGAAGAAGAAGATAGTAGCAGAAACAGAAACAATATCAGAATCTCACATTCGCAGCGGAATAATATATAATCGATAAATGAATAATCTTTAAACAAAAGAACCATACCAGTTTTTAAATTACATCATCAGAGTCATATACAATACACAACACGACACTAGGCATTTATGACAACTTATCCATATGAAAACCGAACTTGCTGCAACCCATACGCAGCAGATACTACATAATATAAGTGACACATCTCGCCATCCAGTTTGTCTACTGATCTCCGCAGCATACTTTCCTGATTTCGCTCCAGAACAACTGATAACCTAACTCTAGGCTGTCCGTGTTGAAAATTATGGACACTCAGAGTTTAGAAAAAGGAACAATAAACTTCAAGTTAGTCATGGGACTGGTGTGAGATCTTAAAACAGTTATTTGCACAAAAGAAAAGAAAAAGAAATCCGTTCGTGCTTTTGGAAAATGAAACTCCCATAAGGCCTCCTGGCACACACACAATGCAATCGCACACGTGGGGAAGATTTTTCCTTATAGCAGTCAAATATGCTTGATAAGCGAAAATCCTTTTGATATTATTATTAGTGTATAGTGTGGTAAACATTTCGAAATATAATATAAATCTTAACCAGCATACGTACCATTATAGTATGCCTATTATAGCTACCATGTTAGATGGCAAGTTCTAAAACTAAAACCGTACAGGGCTCGTATTGAGTGAATGGATTTCTAACAAATGGTCAAGGCAAAAGAACTTCCTTTCCGAAAGGGTACGCCTCTGGAGGGACGCCCCGAGAACCTAACCGGATCTATACCAACACAAGACTGGGTTGCCTTTGTATCTAGGTAACTAATTGTCACGAGTATGCCAACCCCCGGTCTTGACCGACCTTTACCGAGCCGCCTCAACAACCAACAACCATATAAGTAAATAATCAGGTCTCCATACCAGAATACCATTTTTTATCCATGCGAATAAATATACGGGCGTCATACCAGATACCACTTTTTATGCAGAAGGAAATGCACATACCCTGAGGGGCGCGACCCCCATAACCTTGCTGCATCTTTTCATGTTTCAACCATTTCCGAGGTGTGAGGCTCGACGAAGTCTCGTCCACAAAGCTACGCTCTTCACAAAAGCCATGCTTCGATCAACCAATGATCAACACTTAGCAATCCACATTACCAAATTGGGAATATACCACTAGTAACAATCAACTACATAACCTCTGAGCTCGTACGTCTCGGAGAAGGGTGTTAAGCAAAGAGAATAAATTCTCCGCCACCAACAGAGATGTATTTGATAAAAACCAACTTTATATCTCAAAGTGTAGTGTCAAACATACAACCATACAAGTCCATTTCAGGTTCGAACGGAACCAAAGGCACTTCGTCCAATTAAGGAAAGAAGTCCTTGCAAATTCGGATGTCCCTTAATCACGTCTGAACTCCCCATCACATATGGTGATATAAATCTCTATACCGGAGCAACCCGGTGCATAGACATTCAATAGGTAATCATTTCATTTTCAGAATTACCCGATCTTCAACCACTGTCTTCAAATGGAATCCCATTTCGTCGTATCATTATTCGAAATGGGTTTTATGACTCAATGTCCTCTCCCAGCTAATCCATAATGAACGCTTATTTTAAAAACAAGTGGATACATTCAGATCTAAATTAAGTCACAACAAATTTTCACTTTTGACCTTTTAAACAAAAGATACATCATTAAGATTCGACGTGGTTTTCGAATAACCATTTGGAATCCGACCCCCGGTTGCATCGGAATTCAAATGTCGTTTAAAGGCCAATATCGATAGTCGTTTATTTAACTATCAAAACAACATTCACAACAATCACCAGATCTAAATAATTTTCCCCAAATTATTTATTTCAAAATATCTTCATAAGATATATTTTCACACTTCAACCTTTTGAAAACAATTTTCAAATCACTTTCCTCTCGCGGAATAAATTTTCAAATATTGTTTATTTCCACTGAAAAGTTGCCAAGTTTGAATTCTTTAATTTAGATCACTTATCCAAATATATACTTGGAAGCGCTTAAAATGAAAACTATTTTAAAAACATTTATTTTAAAATATTAGTTATGAATTTTATACTAAAATCCCATGTAAAACTTAAGCCCAACTAATTCTAAAAATAAAATTACTAGATAGATTATAATTATTTAGATAACCATCTTCTAAATCAAATACTAGTTAAATCTTTACAATAGTCACTTCTATAATTAACGTAATAAATATTTACTTCAAAATTTTAAAAACAACTTAAGAAAATAGTTTCTTCAAAAACATTCTCTTTAAAACCAACTTTAGAATTTATATTTAAAAGCTACTTTGAAAACATACTCGGCTTTCCTGGGAAAAATACGCTTTCCATTTCAAAATGGTCCATTTAAATCAATTAATAAATCCTTCTCGATTTATTTCAATTTATATCCCAAATTCTTAAATTTTCTTTCCACGCTTTCAAAAATAAACCAATATTTATTTTTAAAACAAATTACCCATTCCTTTATAAATTCCCATTGTGAATTTAACTTTTCAAATATCCACTAATATACAAAATTTACTTTCATACACTAAATCAATTTCCAAAAATTTACTCCATTTAAAAATTATTCCTTTATTTATCCGAATTTATTTCAAAACCCATTAATCTAATATTCACATATTTATTTAGATTTTAAAATTCGAATTTTTAAAATAAATTCCTCAACTTATAAACAATACTACTTAAAATCCATTTATTTCCATTTACTAAAATCTTTTCCCCATATTTGGAACTTATTCAATAGGATTTCAAAAATCAACCTTTACCCTTTTCAAATTCCTTCTTTTAAATTTATCCAATCCTCTAAAATAAATTTACTTAAAATTTTCTACTTTAGTTTCCAAAAAAAAATCCAATATTATATTTCTGGTATTTTAAAATACCAGAATATATTTGGCCAAACCATAGCCTTCATTAATTTCAATTATCAATATAATCAATCACAGATTATCAATAATCATATCACAGCATATGAAATAAATTCAAACAATTTGAGGAATCCAGTTGGATCCCTCCAACCTATTTCACTACATCCACAGATGTTAGCACAACAATTAACTACCAATCTTGCTTCAAGGCGGAATATCGCGGTATAAAGGGTCATCCAATATTATGCGGGGCGCATATGGTCTCTTCCGCTATATAATACAGGAAATCAATCACTCCAATATTTATATATACTACTATATATATAATATCACATCAATTCAAGCAATCAATCAATATTTTAAATTTAAACTAGTTAAAATAACTGTATTAGATGTGACTGAGAAGATCTCACATTTGCTTTTATTTTGCAATCCACTTCCCTTCCAGCTTGTTTTCACGATTTTTGACCTTTTATAAACAATTATATGATTTTTATTAATATTTCGAACTAATCAAATAATTAAATTTCCATTTGACAATTTTAATTAACCAGTGATTTTATTTTAAACTAGTACTTTTAATTATAAACCAATTCCTTTTAATAAATTTATTTAACTAAAAATTAAATTCAAAACAAAATTTCCTTTAATAAATTATTTTTAGTAACTAGATAAATTAAATAGGTTAATAAAACAAATAGCTCACTAAAACCATTAATTTTTAAAATAAACTAGCAAATTAATATATGTAAATGTATATTTATTTTTATTTTTTGAAATTTAATATTTATAAGAAATAATTAATTAAAATCAAATCTAATCTTTATACCATTTTCCTATGTTTTTCCATATTCAATATATATACAAAATTTCTGTTCAAACTATATACATATATATACATATATATACATATATATATATATATATATATATAAACAAACATACATACATACATACATGCATAAACATATATATGTATGTATGTATGTATGTATGTGTACCTCAATTTGAAACCAGAATTTCTTTATGCCTTTTACTGTAATTTAATTTTTTTTCTATACAAATGAATATACATAAATTAAATAAAAAGATAAAGATACATTTATAATCGTTCCAGGAAAACCACACAGCAACCAACTCATATCGCCACATTCCGATCTGCAGCCTCCCTCATGAGAATGGCTACTTCGAACGCCGACCCCACCCTATGCATGCATCGCACGCTCCACGAGTACGCGATCCACCCACGTTCGCGAATCAAGCATCACCTTGCAACATCGACGAACCCTAGAACGGTGATCGTGCCTTCAATTCGTCGATCCGGCTTCGCCCAATCAAATCACGACCAGTCGCCACGTAGTCGCCGATAACCCTCGTGCCCAATCGCGACGGCCCTGCGAATCAATCCACCTCCTTTCTGTCGACAGCATAGCCGACTTTGATTCCACTCTCAGATTGTCGCGCGATCAACATCGCGATACCCTTTTTCTTTTTCTTTTTCTTTTTCTTTTTTTATGATTTAGATTCAATAGGACGAGAGAGCAGCCGTGAAATTTCTTTGTGAAGCTGTTGATTTTATTTTTGAACGAGAAAGGGGGTTCTCGTTCTTTTTTTTATATAAATATATGACTAAGATTTTTCTTAAAATAGGAAGAAAACGAATGTAAAAATTTAATAGAGAAAGGTAAACACGTGTTGCTGAAGAGGATAAGTGCTTGATTTTTTTTCTTTTTGTGAATACATACAATTGTACATATATATAATTCAAACAAATTCAAACTTAAATCGTTTGCAATTCAAAACATCGATTTTCAGTCGAGGCGTGTCGCTAGGCGTTCATAATGTTAAACCCTTATTTCAAACACACTGGAAAAGGTTTTGAGTCCAAATTTGATCATACAGAGAAGATAGCTATTTGGACCCAGCTATTAAATTAAATTTCGATATAATTTTCAGCACGTTTTCAATCTGTGCGGTCACATGACAACCCCAAATACTACGAAAATTGAAATCTGATAATAATACAGTATTACAGATCCAATGGAACTCGTTTCGTCGAAATCTGAGACTGTGTCTTGGAAGGCTATTTTTAAATTCAATTTAAACGATAAAATTTCAAACTGAACAAAACAGTTTTAATTCAACTTTTAAAGTTCTATTATCTCCAGTATTGTCAATATAAATTTTCTAAGCCTTTAAAGTATTTTTAACAAGCCTGGAACATCCATATTTAAATTTTTTCCCGATTTTCAATTATTAAATTCAATAATTTAATTGCCAAATAAACAGTGATATTTGATTTTCAAGTTAAACTAACATTCAAATATTTAAATTCAATCAAATATTCTAATTTCAAATGTCAAAAATTCTGGGTCGCACACATAGACACGGCTGCTGGCTGAGGCAGCACGGGATGAGTTGACAGTTGATGAGGAGAACGCTATTTTCGAGTTTGTCATGGATCCACCATCCCGCAGCAGGCGATATTGATTTGCGAACCAAGCGGTAATTTTCAGAAAATAAACTAAATTCATATATTGCATATTTTTCAATTAAAGTTATTTAAATTATGTTTATGATGTTGGAGGCAATATAACAATTTATTTTTATTCGCAGGCTAGGACATCGCAGAAGGCGTATAAATTAACTCAAGACAAAGAAGTAATTGCAGAGCTACGAGCCCAGATCGCCGAGCTAAGCTCAAATAGAGAAGTTGAACCAGCGCTTGGCGGAGTATATGGAGCAGCATGGAAGGTTTCCTTCGTAGGGTGGCTCTGCATGGGATGATGATTGATGTTAGATATGTTCTGTTATGTTTTTTTGTCTATATATATATGCTTCGAGTCGGTGATATATTTTGATGGATTGTGTATTATTTTTATGTGCATTTGGATGTTGATTTTTTTGAATTATGTTGAATTTGCATATGAATTTTTTGAATGAAATATTATATATGGTTATTTATATGATTAGTGGTTTATATGTGCTCGAAAAAAGGAGCTGTTATGTGCACTGATGGATGTGTAGTGGCTGGAATGCGGCAGACTCAAATTCAGGAGAGAAAACATCCAGAATTCCGACGGCTACTAACGGCTACCGATGGCTTATAGGTCATGACCTTGCAACGGCTACCGACGTCGCTCTACGGCAAATTCCGACTTTTTCTGACAGCCTCGAACGACTATTTGGTCATATAGTTTGCCATTTGGCCAACGTGGCTATCGGAAACGGTCACTGATTACCGTTGGAGGCCGTCGAAAATTTGTCGTTGTTGCCATCGGAAGTCGTTACGAAATGAGATTCGTATACCAACGGCTCTTTTTACAGTTTTCGACGGCCGTCTACGGCTAGTTGCCATCAAAAATCACTGTTGTTCTTGTAGTATAATTGGCTTGTTAACCAGACTGATCAAAAATCTTGTAGAAAAGCTCCTGAAAAGGTTCCATTCTTTTCTCGTAGCACACGCAACCTGCACTAATGGAGCAGTACTAACTGCTTTTTTTGCAAGTATTTTCCCCACATCATATTTAATGTGGATATTACAAATCCACGTGAACACTAATCAGTGCACTCAAGACTTAAGAGACAACAAGAAATAGTAACAGACCAAGAAGAACACAAGACTTAAGAGGCACTAGATATAGCCATTTACCTACGAGAGAGTCAGTATATGATGTAAATTAAAATTCTCCAAAAAAAATTGTGGCCGTAATAATGATTCCAAGTTTAACATTTCTACCTAGAGCATCATTCAAATAATTAGTTTCATTATTTTCAAATTCAAATAGTAACATCAAATAAGATATGGTACAATAATTGGGCAAGATTCAACCACTTTGGAACAGACTACTGAACAAAAAGGAATGTCTATTAAGGCTTGTAAAACAAACCATACAAAAACAACACATTCCTGCAACTAAATGGTTAGGTAGGATAGTGTTCTCTGCATGATTCTAACTTGTGCGACAGTGATTCCACTATAAAGCTTTATTTATACGTCGCAAGAAAAACACAGTAAAAGCTGCATAAATACCTAGTCTTCACCTCAAATCAATCATCAATGTCGAAGCCTTTTAAGAAGCAAAATCTCATGCTTTATCATGGCTCATGATAGGGAGGTGACCAAGTTAGGAGCAATATCTTCGTTATTGAGGTATTGACCGTTACAGTAACGTTACAAGCATAGTAATTTCGAGTACAAAACTCAATCTAAAAGCCAAAATATGAAATAATAGAAGGCGTCATTTACAACATCCCACTCAACTATATACGTATAAATAAGAAAACTATATGCACAAAAATAAAATATTCAAACAAATTAATCACATTTTCAAATCGATGCCATCAAAACATGTTACAACATCCAAAAAACATTCAAATGCCAAAGTATACTCACTATCGTCGTTGAGTCATATTTATATTAGAAGGTATAAACATCATTATTTACATGTATAATAAGACCTACCGCGACTTCATCGCCTTCTTGTAACCATCCAAGTTCATTTCGTCAATCATGTACTTTTGTCTACTCAAGCAAGTAACTAAGAGTACAATTAGGGAAAAATTCGGATCAAGACAAACATACTGATGTGTCATTCCACTACAACATTAAGTACGAGGATAAATAATTGCATAGTTAAAATACTGGAGATCGAACCGACTGGTATTGAAGAATCAGCAAAAGGAAATCACATGATGAGACTACACATATAAAATAGTGGAGGTCCGAACCGACCGATGTTGAAGAATCAGCAAAAGGAAATCATATGATGAGACTACACGCATAAAATAGTGTACAAAATACCAAAATATCAATGGGAGTTGCCGTCCGATAGCTTGGATCAACGGGCACGAAAGGAACGATCTCTCATATACACTACTTTGGGTCAATACGGATACGTTTCAATAACTGAATACATCTGACATAATACGTATCTCGTCTCGACGTAAGAAAATATGTATTATTTTAGACATGTTCAGGTATTAAAATGTATCTGTGTTGATCAAAAGTAGTGTATATGGGAGATCGCACTTTCCATACTCATTGATCTGAGTTATCAAACTGTAAACTCCCTCTGATATTTCATCACTGGAGTCGAGACGTTACAGATTGGTATCAAAGCAGAGGCAGTGAGCAATATGGTAGTCGCTTCCTTTGCTGTCGGCCAATGAATATATTCATAATAGTGTTGAAGTGGCAAAAGATGAAGGTGAGAAGAAGCAGACTGCCACGGTGATGGAACTTTGATTTCCACGAGTTCGGAGAAAGAATGAATGAAGTAACAGTGTTTTCTTACATTACTCATAAAATATAAACAAAACATGTTCGCTCTGGGTCCCTCTACTTTCTTAACAAGTCAAGTACGCTACGTAAAAAAATATGGCATGCTAACTTGTTTATCACTTGGTCACTCCGATTGCTGAATAATGTTTATCACAAAAACAAAAATACACATTTACTTATTTTATTGTTTGAGAAAATAAGCATATGTAGAATTATTCAATAAAACAATATCGTCAAATGCTTCGTTTGTTTAGAAGTTGAATTTTGAATTAAAAGCTCATAACTTTTGTTCCGCAAATAAACTTCTACTCACAACCTTATAGTAGTAGATGACAACCTTAAAAACTATATCACCTTTTTTTCATTATAAGCCCTGCCTTGTGCGGCATATAAGCCTTAAGTGTCATACGTGTTTTGCATGTTATGTGCAACATTTGAGTGCATCATTTCATTTGTGATACGCCTTAGGTGTAAAAGCACAATCGCCGCATTGCACCTATTGTGCGTCATGGCAGCCTTTCATAGCATTAGTATTTTGTTTTGGAAAACGACAAATGTATACCACATTCTTTGTCCCTTTACCATTTGTGCATCCCTTGTATGTTTGCTGTCGTTGACAAGAAAATAAAGTGAGAGAAGAAAAGGAAATTGTATTCATCAGTCCCCTTTATTATTTTTATTTTCACTGTTAGCAGAGAAACCTTGAACATCATTCCCGCTACATTAGAATTATTATATGACTCCTGATCAAGAATGTTATATAAATGGATATAGATAGGTAGATGATTATAGTTCACATATTTTACCATTTTATGGAGAATAATACTTATTATATTATAGCTTTTTGACAATTAAGAGAATATAGAAATGTAAAGAAAATACCACGGAATTCTTTCATTATATATTGGACTCATGAACTATGTTACACCGAACTTTTGTGATGCCAGCTCTTGTTATGATGCTATTCCAAAATTTAGATATTGAACTTTTGTTGTATCACCAATTTTATAAGATACAAGATCCTGTTATCAAACCGATAATTAACTAGATTTAACTTATTGCAAAGAAATGTAAAAATAATCATATACTAATTGAAGTTAATCCATTCTTATTGTTTTAACCCTTGTAAATCCAGTTTTACAAATGCAATTTTCATATGTAGAAAATTAGAATACAAAATCATCACCAAATCATAAACTCAATCATATTTCCAAAGATGTCATTGTTTTAAAACATACCATCAAGATTGAATTTTGTGGTTTTCATCTAACAATTATAAATTCATATCATACACGTATACGTGTGTGTGTCCCTCTATATATACGCTAACGTTATGGCACGAAATTCGCGCGTGAATTGTTTTTCTTCAAACTATATATATTTAACATATTCAATAGAAAAAGATTTGCACAAATATTTGGCCATATTTTTACATCAAAATCATGCGTGGTTGGTTTGAATTTTTATTTTTAAGCTATAACACCTAATTTTTTGTTAATTTCAATTTTTACTTGTATTATTAATTAAATAAAGGACGAACTTGTAAAAGATCTTTATTTATTAGATTATATTTTTAAGTGATATTAGGATTTAGTAATATCTATAGAGCGACGATCTGAATTTGTAAGAAAAGGTTATTTGTTAAAACATATTCGTAAGTAATATTAAAGAGGTGTTTTTCATAGTTCACGCTAACACAAAAAAAAATGTGACACCAAAGATAATACAACTATTATTAAATATATAACCAAAGAAATGTATATACATATGGGAAAATCCATTTGGACTTAAAATGTAGATACAAAATGAGACACAAGAGATCTCCACCATTAGATCCTCCTTTGAATTTCACCTCTCATATATGACAAAAGGATCCAATGATCAATAATTATTGTTTCTAATTTTGTGCTTTATTTTGTGTTTTAATAGCCGGTCTTTATATATATCTATGTGTGTGTTGGGTATGTATAAGGTTTTAATTGCAATAAATATAAATGTTGGTAGGTACCCACCATAAAGCAGTAATACCATACTACTAGTTAATTCAAAGTAAAGTGCTATACAAATAAGTTCGTCATGCTGATAGGGATTGGCATTCAAACCTTGCAGCTGGCAATATTATTACAGCCACAGACGAGAAGCCCATTCACCACACGTATGTATAGTGATGAGGAATAAAGGTGCAAGCACTATGTGGATTAAACATTAAAATTTCAAAAAGTATGGGGTGAGAGAGGCTCGAACTCTCGACCTCAGGATTACTCAACATTTTAGCTATGAGACCTACGCGCTAGCCAACTGCGCCACCACCCCACTTATTTTCTAAGTACACAAGGAGACATATGAATGACAAATGAAATAACTAATTTGGTTGCCAACTTATACCATATCATGGTATAAGTATATGTTTGGATAATTTTATTTGACATATCACAATTAGTTATCCATGTTGTTCAAATAGACAAGCAGGTTTTACAAATAAGTTAAAAATGTTGTGCCATGAATATTAAGTTTTTTTTATAATTCCTTTTTATCCACAACAATATTTTTGCACAAAATTTGTGGCGTACGTGTGTGTTTTTTTAATAATTGCATCATCATATGATAGTTCAAAAGAAAATGTGCGATGTAAAATGATCAAAAATAGATGGTTAGAATTTGACTTTAAGGTTTACAGCTAATGGTTGTAAATCTGTACAAATTAAGAATCTTCGATTAACAAATAAATTACTGCCAGTAAAATTAACCCAACGATGTAACTATAATTTCCACAAAACATAATAATCTTCGATTATGAACACGAGTTAAAGATCTGTTTCATGTTACATTATGCATCAATGTTTTTGCCAAATACATGCAAATATGGTTTAATTTACAACTAAAGCATGGTTTTTGCCTAATATACACAAACACGTATAAATATGGTGAAAATAGAAAATATGGTTTGATTTACACCAAAATGGTGATCTTAAATACATCGCTTTCAAGATTATGGTTGGACATTGGATTATGTTTAAGATTTTAATTCCCGTAAATATAACCATTGGTCGGTTCCCACCATAAAGCAGTAATATCAGACTACTAGTTAACTCAAATAACAGTGATATAAAGCAAACAACTTCATTATGACGATAGGTATTGGTATTCAAACCTTGCATTTGGCAATATTATTACAGCTGTAGAAGATGCCAGTTCGCCACATTAGCAACTGAAGCTCATCCACCATCACTCCTCTGCCAAATTAGCTAGCAATTTGCAGACGCATGACATTTCCCAAAATTCTAACACTTTATTTAAAATTTTTAGAAATGCTTTTATATTCACATCATAATTAATAAAATAGCTCTTTATAAAAATACTTCTTATAAGTCGATGTCTCCACCAATCCATCCTTGTTCTCATAGAAATTCGGTCATACGTTGATCAGGCGTAAGACTGAAAATCTACAAGTGCTTGGCAGACCCGTTTTCGAAATCCAGTGAAAATACTTGGGAAACAATTTTATTGAAAATATAGAAAATAGTTTTTGAAAATAGAGGAAATATCTTTGGTGAGAATGCTCTGGAAATCATCACCCCCATCCATGGTCGCAGTTACATCCAGGGTTACGTTGCCATCGCAGCAAAAGTCCATGCAACTGCAGGCTCTCCGCGGCCTCTCGATTACGCCATGGAACCCACAACAGATCACAGTTACATCCCAGGGCTACGTTGCCATCACAGCAAAAGTCCATGTAACTGCAGGCTCTTTGCGGCCTCTGATTTTCGCTGTCGAAATGAAACTTCTCCACTCCTACATACTACCGATATAAAATCAAACGCAGACTGTTGGCTCTCAGCGGCGCACACGACTTCGCTATGTTACCATAGGTTACAATCTACCGATATAAAATCAAACGCAGACTGTTGGCTCTCAGCGGCACACACGACTTTAGCTATGGTATACTTTACTCATAATCCCCAGGAACTAGTTTTGTCAGGACTCCTCACAGGATCAACTTTAGAACCCCCTTTTGGGGCTCAAGGCAGCACTACCCGGTGGTACTCCTGAGAAGTTCATTTCAAGGGAGCGCCTTTTTCCCTAGAGCCATCATCAAAACACTTTATACTATACATATATAGTATCTTTCAAATCGTACACCTAGTATGATATCATACAAAGCTCCTTTACACAAAATCGATTATCCCAAAATCGATAATTCTCAAGCTAGGCTTTTCAAACTTCAATATTGGTTTTACCCAAAAATCGAAAGCCCTTCCAAATTCAAAGGTTCCCAAAACCTTTTCCCAAAATCCTCATAAGATCCTTTATATATATGTGCTCAGATATATAAAAAATTTAAAACATTGGATCATTTCAAACTTGTATAAAACTCCTTTTATACTTCAAACACCTTCAAATATCCTTTTCTCCCAGCAATAAATTTAACAAGGGGAGCTTAATCTTATATATACCAAAGATATATAACTCTGTTTATTCAAAATCAAATATTCAAATTTGATTACTCTTCCCAATATCAATTTTATTCCAAATCCGTACAATGTACACTTATCATCCGTACGCTATACCAATCTGATCGCCCGGTCGATCATACAATTTCACTTCCGAACTAGTATCGTCCACCCGACTTCCTAGTGCGGACACAGATCTGGTTTCTTGATCAGAAACCGTCATTCTTCTTGCATAGCCATAACTATGATAGAGAATATCCAGAACCAATCAACAATCCATATCCAGGTTCGCCGTCGAAAATCGAGTGAAATATCCCAACTTAGATCGATAAACTATCTCGAAATTCTGTGCTCGAATCTGGATCAAACCACTATGCGAATAGAATAATATACGTACATCCTACGTATTTAACTTCATTGATTATTAACCAAATCAATTTCTCTTTCCATTCACATTCACTTAAATTTTCATTCACTTATTGACAATTTCCTTAATCCCCAATTGGATTATCACTTCAATCCTTATCTCGATTGGGTATTTAATTAATAACAGTTTGAACCCCGACCAGTTTATATTTAGGAAATAGCTTGAAAGTTTTAAAAATAGATAAGTAGTTGAAAAATAATTATTAGTTTGCAAAATAGCTATAAAATAGTTAACTAATTATAAAATAGTTGAAAATAGTTAAATAGTTTCAGAAATTTTAAATAATTGCAAGATAGTTGTAAAATAGAAATTAGTTTGTGAAATGGTTAAAAAATAGTATTTACTTTAGAAAACAGTTGAAAAATGGTTAAATAGCTCCAAAAATAATTGTAAAACAAGCATAAAATAATTTGGCTTTAAGAAAAAAAAAGTTTGTATATATTTAATAGCTTAGAAAAATAAGTTTATATCAAAACAATTTATATTGAAAATAGTTAAGAGTCAACTGTTCACTTCCCCAACAATTCAACTTAAATTTCCACTTCCATTTAATTGACTCAATTCTAACTTGAATAACTTCAATTTCTATTGAAATTTATTTAAACCCAATTCAAGTTGAATCAATTTAATTTCAAATTATTCCAGTCCATTTGAATTATTATCAATTGAACCCATTTCAAATTCAAATCATTTCAATATAATCCCATTCAATTTCCCATTTAAATAATCAAGCTTATACATCTTCAATCACCAATCCTATTAATTCAAACCAAATTCAATTTTGAAGTAATTCAATTTCAATCTTGAATTCAAACTATCTCGAATTATATAAATTCGAGTTAAATTCCCAAATGTTGGTTTAACTTTTTAAACCAAATTAACTTTTATTTAAAGTTTTTAAACAATTTAGTTTCTGAGTCCAATTCTCAAAATTCCCTTTTAAATTATCTTAACTTATGTATTTCATGGTTCGATACAATTTTATTTTAAAATTTTAATTTATTATTAAGTTTTATCTTTCATTTTGAAGCCGGTTCTTAAACAATTTTAATTTACAAACTCAATTATATAAATTTTTAGTTTAGCATGATTCCATATTCTTAATTTCAAATTAAATTTTGACTTCCCTTTTGTCTTAATAATGAATATATCACCACACTTCATTTCTCATTCATTTAAACAAATCCGATTCGCAATTTAAGGATTTTTCATAACAATAGGATGATATTATCCAATTTATTTTAAAACGTCCATCCATTTCCAATTTCTAAATCTCAAACCCGTTTTGAGATCATACAAATTCCCAATTCAAATCAACCATTTAACTTTCCAAGTTAAATTCCAATTTCATCTTGAAATTTCCAATTCAGCTTGCTTTTTCTACATTTATTTAACTTTCCCAAAGTTAAATTCCAATTTACTTAATCCAATCAACCTTACTCAATGTGAATTCCCGCTTCAAACTTTAAAATTCTTCCCCTCTTATAAGTTTAAAACTTATATCACTTTGGGTTTTTACATCACACTTCAGGGAAAATCAAAACTCAATCTGTTAATGTTTATTTCAAATTATCTTTAATATCATGTATATCCATACATACATAAATATTTATTTCTTGGCCCTCCCAACCATGTTTTAAAATTATAAACCACCCTTGGTTTTAAATCCAAATCAAATTTCAAACAACCCATTGTTTGCAACAAGTCCCAGTTACCCAAATAATACTTATTTATTATTTTTCATTATTTTAAAGCAAATTTCAAATTCTACGACCAGATTTAGAATTTCATTTTCAAGTAATTTAAATTTTAATTTGGTTGTATTTCTGTTTTACTTAATTTAATTCCAATTCAAGTCTTCAATTTGGTCGCATTATATTACTTCTTAATTTTAATTTCAATAATTTAACAACCAATCACCTTAATATTTATTAGAAGGAAATATTACTTTATATATCAAAAATATTTTTATATAAAATTATTTAAAACCTTTATATAAGAAAATACAAGTACGCGCTCATATATATACACTCAACTCATTCTATGGTACTTCAGACTCTATAAAATGAGTAATCCCCACCAGAGCCAAGGTTCTCGCTTAGCCTTTCGGCTCTGATACCAAATGTAACAACCCGAAATTTTCGAAACCGAAAATTCCAGGTAGTTATGAAAAAGAAGAAAGAGATAGAGAAGAAGAAGAACAGAAACATCAACAACTCATATTCACAGCGGATAAAATATAATAATAAATAATAACAGTTTACAAAAGAATACTATATATGTCAATTACATTTAATATACATCAGAGTTTCACATATATACAATCACTGTATATACACAATTATCATATCATAGATTTATAATAATATAACACAGCAGAAATACTCTATACGTTCCTGCCATCCGGCTCGCCTCCTGAGCTCCAGAACGTTCATACCTGAAAATCTGTAATACTCGGTCTGACCCGAGCATTACACCAAAGTAACACCCGGGTCAGGCTGGAAACCAGCGTGAGTAAACCCATCTAACATGGAATATCGAAGCAAATGATTAATATAAAAACCCGGGGTAACTCGATTCAATTCACAAAGCCACAATTAGTTATAGACATCCTTTATTTCATACATCCATTTCCTAAGTACCAAGACTTAGATTTAAATAGTCAAATTTCCTTCAAATCACTTCACTCCAGCATATAATTTCACATATCAATCTATAAAAATATTCGAAGTGGTTTTGGGTATTTCCTAATACCCGACCCCCGCCTCTTCGAGACCCGTGTTATACTAACCCAAGTTATACAATGAAATATACGGCATTTCATATCAGAGATATCACTCGTTCAAAGCATCCAATATCATTCAATCATCCATAAGCAAAGCTTAATCACATACAAATCAATTCAATTAATTCTAATTAAATTTCAATCCTCAATCACTTAGATTCTTTTATTAACATTAATTAATTAATTAATTCCAAATCAATTAATTAGTCAACCCATCATTATTCATCTTAATTAATCACCCTGGATTAAATATATTTTCAATTAAATTTAAGTAATTATCTTAATTAATTTCTCGATATTAATTATTCTTAACCATAAATGAATATGAAATCTTAATTACTTTATAAAGTAATCAATTTTTTCATAAATTAATTATCTATATTAATTACATTAATTCTTAATTACTTATCATAATTAATTTCTCATAAGTCATTATTTAATGAATGGATTTAGTCTTAATTAATCAATTTTTAATTACAACAATTATTATATAAATTAATAATTTCCAATTATAATTTAATTTGTTCTAATCCAAATCAATTACTTTAATTCAACCACAATATTAATCATTCTCGATCAATCTCAATCTGTAATTATCTACCTTTTTGTTACTTCATTAAATAAATAAATTACTCCTTAATTAAGTATTTTAATTAATCTCTTGATAAATTTCACAAAGTAATTATATTTTATTAATTTCGTTAAGTAATTACATATCAACCATTAATTGATTTTTCTAAATTAATTTAACTTAATCCTTAATTAATTCAAACCCTTAATTACTAAATTAATTAGCACAATCATTAATTAATTGAATTAATTCATTATCCATTCAAAATAGTCTACCTATTTAATGGATCACCAATCATTAAACCCTTATTAACTCGAGAATCAAACAAAACTAAAGTCACAGATCATCAGCACACATTCAATCAACTCAATCAATTAACCAATTATTTAAATCTAACCATTTAAATTTAAATACTACCAGACGAGTGAGATTTACTCACCTTTGCTTGGTATGCAGTCCAACCCAAATCAGCTTGTTCCTCATTAATTTTGACCTTGTATAAACATTATACAATTTATTAATATTTGAATTAATTTCATAATCAATTTCATGTAATAAATTCTGGTTGACTATAAATTTTCCTTTTCGAAATTACTAATAAAGTAAATTATAGATTTCAAAAAAACCACTTATATAAATTCCTTAGACCTTTAAAACTCCCTATATATTAAGTTAAAACATGATTGTTTTATATATATCTAACTGGAAATTTTAACACTTATTCATAAATATATATGGGTATTTATTCTCCTGGAACTCGTATACCTATATAATAGATAAAATTAACTAAATACCTTACTGTAAAATTCCCAAAATCGGATTCTTTTTATTCAACAAAACAGAATTATTTTTATATCTTACTGTGAGTCAAGCATCTTATCTATAAACATTCCTGTTTAATTTAATCCTTCTATCTACAAACTAATTTTTTTACAGAAGCATGAAAGAACAAAAATAAAAATAAAATAAAAATAAATAAATAAAACAAACCTAATTTTCCCCGACACTATCGCCAAAGCACTAGGGCGACCCTCTTCTCCATCGTCGCGTCGGCCTCCCACCTCGCCTCGCACGCTCATCCGGCCACCCGAGCTCGCAGTCGCCCCAAAGTCAATCGAATCTCCCAAAATCTACGGAAACCCCAACGTCGAACGATGTGGAGGGCAATTTCGACCACCCCCGACCCCAAACGGCACACCACGAACACCCACCTTCACCCAAACGCCACCGCGCCCAAAGCCCTCCCTTCTCGTGATCGAATGAACTCGAAGTTGCGGCCCTGAATCATGATTTTCACAAAATCGAATGATTTCGATTTTCTCCCCCCCCCTCCCTTTTTTATAGTTATCGGCCTTTTTTTGAATTGAAGAAGGGTTTCCGCATAAAAAGAAGAAGAAAGAATATCACGCTATAAATTTTAATATGCCACTATCTTTTAGATTTGAACGAACAAATTCGATCGGCCATTTTTTCGATTGAAGATTTTCTTCTGAATTATGGAGGAAGATACGCGTTTAAAACGAGAAAAGGAGATAAGTTAGGTCGGCGAATTTCAGGTATTAGGGTGGCTCGAGTACACTTAGGGTGGCTGAGTTGAATTTTTTTTTAATATTTTAAAAACGGAACAAAACACTTCCAAACTCAATTTCAACACTTTCACTACCTTCAGTGCTATCAATATAAATTTTATAAGCCTTCAAAATATTTTTAACAGGCTTAAAACTCCAGATTCAGCGTTTTACCCAATTTCAAATTATATGATTCAATATTTAAACTATATAATTCAATGATTTAATTATCAAGTAAATATTGATATCTTGAATTCAAGTTAAAATTAATTTTTAAATATTTTAAAATCAATTAACAATTCCAATTTAAGTTGTTAGAAATTCCGGGTCGTCACAAGCTAAAACGGTAGTTGATAATTAAACAACTAGTAGAAATGAAGGGAACTAAAAAAGAAATAGAGTTTACAACATTGATTATTTATTTTCTATACAGGAGTACTGGAGTGTTCATATATTTTACTGCCTTTGCACAACATAGGAGCTTAAAGCAGTATAAACCAAATACACGTATTACAGTGAAAAAACAACATGTTCCTGAAGGAATTCTAATCACTGAATTTTCTAGTCTAATTTGATTGTTATCATCCTAACTTGGAAGCACTCAGCATGCTGACTAGTGACAACATGCATGTAGCCAACCTGCCATGTTCACATAGGCAAGAATGTACATGACAATTCCAATTGTTGTTTAGCCATCAAATGATATCTTATCAACTATACAAGTACAAAGTCCACGTATAACTAGATATTGTAAGAAGCACTGCACAATGAGAAGTAACAGTAATAAACAAGAGATTCAACGAGTTACGTTTCCAATACTGATCAGTACAAGAATTTAATTGAAAAATATAAAACCGAGAAGAAACCTTACGCATTTTGGTTTCAGAAGTTTAAATTAGGCTTCTTTGATGGGTGAACAAGATCTAATAGATTATTTGAATCATTATGCGACCTCATGAATTATATATTTCTATGACCGATTACAAGAATTAAAATCTAGGGTTTTTGCAGCGAAGAAGAAAAGCGGGAGTTTCGTATTCTGGATAACGGGCTGCACTATAAATTGGCCCTTGTTCCCCTAGTTGTAAATTGGTCCATGCTAGGAGAACTTGCTGAAATGATGGTTAGAAACTTAGATCTAAGGCAACACGCCACTTCTTGTCTTTTCCGCCTATGTATTTAAAAAAAGAAAAGAAAAATGTTATCCAGTGCCCTTAGGGCACATGGTTAAAATTGTAAATTTATCAAAGTATACCCCTTGAATTACACATACTACTTTTGTTTGAGGATAAAATAGGTATTTAACTTAGTTTCTTTTGTCTGTAGTCTGAAACACTAACATCTATACTAAGTTGCATTTTAAGAGCGCAAAACCGTCCTTGAATTTTCGTCAATCGAACGGTCAGTTTTATATCGTGTCCTTCTCCCACCAGCTCTCCGCTTCATCCTTTTTCTGCATCAAAAAATTTCTGTTCTCCACATCCCTAATCTCCTTCTCCCAATTTCTTAGTCCATAAATCCATCATGGTCGCACCTACTCACGCTTAATAAATAAAACAAAAATCATAAGTTACTTCCTTAACTCAAAAATAATGGAGATGAATATCGACCGAGGTGGAAACCAACAGTTGCTTCCTTCCTTCTTCTTCTGTATGCAAACTTCCTCCTTAATTTTTTCGTTTGCATACTTCTCCTGTAATTTTCAATTCTTTGAATTGATTGTTTTTTATTTTCAAACCGAATTTAACTCCTTGATATGTTCCATTTGCCTTTGTCTTTATATGCACCTTGCATATTTTGATCACAAACTTACTGATTCAGATCTTCACTTATGTTAGTTCTATTCAGTTTGCCTTAGAATATTTATCCATTTTTCTTATTGCTGAATTGAGGTTCTTTTGAATTCAGATGGTAGATTTTGGATTTTATTGTTTTGCACCTGATTGTATCTCTCTTTCTCAGACATAGATGTTTTCTTCATGGCTATCTTGATATCATCCGATTTGAATTCGATGATTTTTCTCAATAAATGTACCAAGTTTATAGCTATATGTATAGAGTTCTTTGAAACAAGTTAATTTGAATTTTGTATTTAACTCTTCTTCCTCTGTTTTTTAGTCGATTTCATCAATGTGATTTCTGAATATTTCATACTTTATACTCCTATCCAACTAGCCCTTACTATATTTTTGTTTCTGGTCATAAAAAAAATTTCACATAAAAATAGAAATTTCATGGGATGTCTTTTCCCAAACCAGGAAGTGCTAAAATTGCAAATTATGTCAGTAAGAGGAGAATCATGAACTCAAAGGGTCAAAGATAAGCCCAAATGGAGAGCCACGGATTTGCTTTGCCATGTGGTAATTATTGTTTTCCAATTATGTTTTATGGGAGTTCTTTATTTTTTTCGTTCCTTACTGTTATATTTGGTTGGTTTGTAAGGTTATGCAAGGAGAATGTAGTTTTTTGTGTGCATTCATGAATGATACGAGGAAAAATGATATTAGTTGTATTTTTTGATTTTTCTCGATATAAAATTTTCGGTGGAAATTAGTAAAGGAAATATTCAAATTGCTTTGATAAATCATTAATTTAAAACTTAGGCATGGTGAGCTTCATTAAAAGAAGTATAACTATTGTTAGCTCTAAAGATGTTACTTTTTTTCATTCTCATGTACAATTCATATTGGTTATTAAATGTAAAGGATGACTTCGGTTTGAGAGTGTTGCCTTCAACCAATGCTAATAACCAAACCCCTAAATGAGTGGGTTGCAAATCAATTTTCATATTTGCACTTATTGAATCATATTTATTATAAAAATTTAAAGAATGTTAAGCACTGAATCGACAGGATTAATAAAATTATTTAAAGATGGAGATATCCGAAAACTTTCCAATTTAATTGTCATGTATATTGTATATTTTTGTGTATGTCCATGTTGTCAAAGACTATATATAGTTCTTAACTAATACATCTTGATCCAGATTTCAATGCTCATCAGGATGAACCTTGACGTGGGAGATTAGTTTCCTAATTGTCATTCTTTCAATTTTTTCACTTCCACTCACATTATAAATTAACTGCAGCAAATATTGATAGCTTTGTGCAACATAAATTTATTATGCACTCACTGATGTTTATTTTGCATTTTCTACTATAAACAAATATTTATGTTATGTGGCGACTTTTAGGTTTGATTCATGATGAGTTAGGGATAACTTTAATATGGGTGTCTAACATTTATAAGATGCAAAAATATCAACTGTATAGCTGCAAAAAAAGGATTTGCAAAAGTATGACTTAGTAAGATTACACAATGGAACTATTAAGCTAAATTATGATTATATATTTTTATACACACACACACTTACTTTTTTAGTGTTTAATTCTTGAAACGTTATTATAAAATTTGTAACACACTATTTACCATAAAAGGGTAATGGATTAATTATAGAAAAATAATCTGAAACTAAAATACTATACAAAATTTAAGCCACGATATGATGGTGAAGTGGAGACCAAAATTCTTTTTTGATGACATGGTATTTTTCCTGGTAGGACGATTAAAAAAATTCCTAAAACTAAAGTGATTGACAGATTTAAATCGTTTACTGAAAGAAGAGACACATTCTAAAATGGATAACATTGTTTAGTATGACTTTCCTTATTGAGATGATTGGTGTGCCATGAATTCAATACATTAGGATAGTTGGTATCAACAATAATACAGTAGGATAATGGGTATCAAGCAGGACTATAGCTTTGTATAAATATTTTAACTGATTAACTATATCAACATCAATAGATACACGTAAGTCCATGGATATATGTTTCGTTTTTGAATGGTCGTCTACATGAGTTAAGTTAATGGATTATTTGAACGATGCTCGAATCTTACATTGTAAATTGAAGCACTTTAGGATGTTAAGGTTAATTATTATTTCACTTCCATAGCGCTCTAGATGGACTAAAATTAACTTGAACAAAAGTACCTTTACACACATTTAATTCCTCTTCACGTTTATTATACTGCTATTGTATTTATATTTTGTTTGTTAATATTAAATTTATAAATATACGTAGCCCCAGAATGTTTGAATCAGATTTTAAACAAATTATACATTAGCAACACCAAACATACTAGGGTGCTTACCCAAACCATTTATTATGTCCACCAAGCATTGACATACCGAAACTCCAAGAAGGCTAGAAGTAGAACATAATACTTAGATTTTTTTTTTGCAGATGGTATGATTATACAAAATGTAGTGGAAATGCATGGCTCTTTAATTCCTTGTGATCCTTCCATATAACTAATGTTCTTAATCATGTCACATCTACTATCATGTGTTACATTTTATGAAATCAGTCTTAAACTAATATCACTGTAATTCTACTACAAGTGCAAAAGTCTAATAATAAAGGTGTGTTACTTTGATACATGTATGTATACACACACATGCATGTATATATGTTTGTATGTATATTTATGTATGTATAAAATCCAAAATTGTTACCAAGGTTGGCTGCTTGAAGTTGTGAATGTCTTAACATACCCTCTACGAAACAAGAAAAAATAATAGTCAGGAAGCACCTTTGTTTTTTCATGCAAGTAAATGAATATTTTGACAATTTTTTTTGATTACGATCCATATTCTATGTAATGCTTTCCTAATGATGTAGTTTTGGATCCTATTTTCATTATATTACAACGCAGTGTTTCAGTGATTATTGACTGTTACTGACCACATAAGGATGATGTACCACAGAGGTTATTGAACATGTTGTGTTATCATCTAGGACTCATGTAAACCAAACATTATCTATTAAAGCTTTTAACCATTGTTACATCTAACCACGAAAATCATAAATGTACGACATTATTTTTCCTTATTAGTCATTCCAACCACGATTTATACAACACACAACTGCAAATAATCTGTTCAAGTACTTATACAATAACAAGTTTAGAACATGGAATTGTGTCCAACAAAAATTGATATATAACTACTTTTCATTAAATATATTAATATAGAAGAGTCCGTATGCGCGTAGCACGGGTTCAATATATATATATATATATATATATATATATATATATATATATGATAGATCCTAACAGCAAAGCAATGTAATTGAATGTCGGAGAATGGAGATATGCAATTCGTTGGGATGGTGAAGTATGTGAATGAAAGGGCGGTTTCTTGATGATGTGACCCGGACAACTGAGGCTGATTGCATGGTGTGCGGATTGCACGGTGATAGCATATTGAATATCTGAGGCGCTACTAAGGCTGCAGTGGGTGCTTGACTGAAAAGCGAGCGAGCTTGACTAAAAGCAGGCAAAACTGAAACAACAAGTTTTGTTAAGCAAGGCATAGGTCGAGTGGCCTAGCATTCCGGGAAGTCTTGAATTGCAACTTTCTTGGTTAAGATACAGGTCCCTGTTATGTGTTTTAACATGTTGTTGAAGCAAGTTAGTGAAACTGGAGCTGCATGTACTAGAACGTGCAAGGTGCAGAGATTCACTGGAATAGAACCAAAGTATAATATATGATGTAGCAGCTGAAGCGTGCACTATGGGGAGTGCCACTGAAGTAGAATTGAAGGACGCATAGAATGTGTGGTAACAGCTGAAGTATGCATGGTGGAGAGGGTCGTTATTGTTTGTTTTATACTGGGAATTATTATATTGAACCTTGGTTGTTTGTAATTGCACTTTCATGATGTCTTTAATATATGATTTCTTATGAGAAAATGATTTGAATTTTTACTACCTGCGTCTGAACGCTAATTATGGTCCCATCTTCCAATCCAAAAAATTAGTGCGAACTAATTTTTGATAATAACCTTGATAATTAATAGCGAATAATGTTATTAGGTTATTTACCAGAAACCATGTTCCCATCTATATTATTGGCCTCTTGATTTTTGACATTTGCAAAAAAAAAATTAGATAGAAATATATATAACTTATTGCTAAATTGAAGTTTACAAATTTTTATAGGATGTTGTTATCCTATAGACACAATGTTTAATGGTTGAACTAAATGATTCCTAAGACAAATTTAAGAGCCAAAGTTTGCTCTACCAAAAAATTATTATGTTCATTTGTTATCACACTACTGTCATAAAGACGGACAACTATATAATTCTAGCACCATTGTCCCAGTGGTTAAGTGACTCGATTTTGGTCCGAGAGGTCACAAGTTCGAAACCTGCGTAGCGTGGTTCGAACATATGCTGACATGTGATTTATGTCATGTTTCACCACAGTGCATCTGCTGCTTTTTTCTCCTGTTGACGAGTCCGCTTTGCCCTTTTAATTCTTTTGCCTACATATATGTTTAAGAGCATTCGGTTCTATTACTACATTGACTTGATAAGGAGTGTGTATTAATTTTAATGCTTATATTTAATATTGTAATTATGTTTCTAATTTCTTTCTGTAAATAGCATATTCGCTTATTTTTTCAAATAATTTAATTTTCTAATTGCACTAAAACAATTTTTTTCATACTCGTGTGCGAAGCACGGGTTCGCACTAGTTGATAACAAAACCCAAAAAGAAAACACCCTCTCCTTTTTACTTTTCTCCCCTACTACTTTATTGTCCTCTCATTTCTTTCAATTCTTTCTGTCTTTTAACCTTGCCTGTTACGTTTTAGTTATGAAAATAACTCGCCAAAACATTGTTCCAACCTATTTCCTCAACCAATGTCGCACCCAGTTGCTTACAATCCTGGATCGCCATCTCCTCTGTCACGCCGCCGCCTGAAAACTATCGAGCACAACTCCTTCGCATGCGCATTTAGTCGCACATTCTACTTGGCCACACATCACCCACATCGCCTGCTCAGTAAAGGCGTCTGCGCCTTCTTCCCATCAATCACATGCGCAGCCATCCATTCATCGCTCAACCATGGCCGCGGCTCCATACATAGCTGATGGCTATGAACATGAGTGAAATTAATTAACAAATGCACAACATAAATTAACATGGAGATTTTGCGATATAGAGATAGGAATGGATAGTCTCAAATTTATATAATGAAACAATGATACTATTGAAAGTAGAGACCTGACGAAATGTGCATCTTTGATATAGAGGAGTACTGGGAGCGCCATATGGATCAAATGTGTTTTCAAAACTACTCAATATCATCGATGTACTTGGTTCCTTATTCTCTATTTGGACATTTGTAGGAGCTACAAAGAACAGAACTTGTTCACAAAAGAAACAAATTCCTTTAAATCATAATTTGTATAGTTGTATGTGCATATCTCACTGCACTTCTCATATATACGGAACATGTTCAAGGCATATCAATGACGAAGAACTAAAATTAGATGCATTACTTTACATATAATAATACAAATATGATAAAAATAAGTTTTACAAGACAACCTAAATCAGTGATGCCATCCAGAATCCATCTGCAGCAGCTGAAGTGCTAAAACAACATCTTTCTGCATGATCTGATTTGCAATTTGATTCAAAATTCTTTGGACTGCCTACTGCATACATAGAAATTGCTGAAATTTCTTCAGTAGGAGGTTGAAATAAATTTGGAAGAGAAGAGTTGCTATAGATGTGACTGATGCACTGGCATATTCTTGATTGATTGTCCTTAACAAAAAGAAAATCTACACCAACAGCAGCATCCAGTTTAGAGAAGATTTTTGCAATGAACTTCATACTGTTGCATCCAAGAAAATTCAAGCTCATAACAAATGCTAACATATATTATAGATGGAAGGTATATACATGGAGCGCACACACAAGCTTACACAAATAATATCCAATTACTGAACTATGGTAGAAACTAGACACAGAAACACCATGTCAGATAGCCTAGTTCAAGTTGGCAAGTACTATTTGACAAAGGCGATTTTATTCGGACACTCTAATTGATTTAAACCAATTATCATTAAATAAATAGCTTTATTTTCAATAAACGAGTAACCAAAGTTAGCAAAAGGACACGGGCACAGACACATATAGAACAATACATAGAGGCTCATAAAGTAAAATAAGATCCAAACGTTGCTACCATTATGGGTTTGCTTGTCTCTAACGTTCTTATATGGCTTTACAGCACATCAAAGCTAACGATGACTAAAACACAAGAGCATTTTAGGTAGGTTCAGTTATAACACAATCAAATATACATGCACCTAACTAGAAAGGCAATGGAATATATAAGACATAAAAGAAATGGACATAGGTTACCTCGTCCATGAATCTTTTTTCAACTGTTGAGAAAGAACAACTGCATCTATCTGAAATGCAAAGATCCTTATTAGAATTAACCACATAAGAATACAATTAAATCATTTACTCGTACAAAAGAAACTCACTTCTTCAGTTCCGTTACCCTTTGCTTTGACAAAATCTAACTCCAATTAAAGTATCGCCAGGTCAAAGTTATCCGGTGGGACAAACCTGATATTACATATAATAATGCATAATAAGAAGAATGGGAACTATAAGGTACTACATGCGAGCTTGTAAGCAAGCGAAGAAATACAAACAGGCAAAGGATTAAACCTGCTGATGGATATTTGATCATCGGTAGAAACCTTGATAAGGCGTCGTTGAATAGCATTCAAGCCAATTCGGCCTTCGTTAATTTTTCGATGAGCAGTGTGTATTAGTCAAGGATTACTTCGACATTAAAAGTAATTTAAGAATAACTTCACATTATAAATCAATCAACCAAAGATTTACATTACTCAAATTTGCAGCTAGGTCCAGTGATTCTATGTTGCACGTACAGTACTGATACTTCCAGCTTCAGGATACAAGATTTTATTCAAAATCCAAATAAAATACGAGAAGTTTTGTAAAGAAAAAAATACGGATGAATAAGCCATCTATACCAATATAAGCAAACAAAAAAATAAAACTAAAATCCACTTATCTTCCGTGACATGTTGATTTATTTTTATACCTATTTTTGATGTGTTTAATGCTGAACTCTACATCTGGAATGAAATCATACTTCTAAAATGAAAGAAAGTCTCAACCACTCAAAATATATTGCATTTTCACCTCAAAAATCACGTTTAAAAGGATATCATGTCAATCCATAGAGTGATTTCTTTCCCAACGTCTTTATTGATTACTTTGTTACAACATTTACTTGTTATTACAAAAAATAGTTTTAATTATCGGGTGTTATATTCAGAACATTTCAACTCTATGGCCCTAATCAACCCAATTGTCTAACAATACAAAATTAACATCACAACGAAGCTGGGAATAAAAATCAAGGTTCAAACTTCATATAAGGATATCGTAAAGTATACACCAAAGAATCACCAATTACAGCATAAGCATTGTCGGATCCACGACCATAAAATCTACTCAGGTCATTGAATGAGATAAATGCGCAACTAGTTAAAGCCAAGTCGCTGCCTGGCGCGTTCTCCACGGTCAGCATCATTCTGGATGATAAGTTTGTTGTGTTTCAGATGCAAGTTTTCTATTACCAGGCTTTGATTATATTTGTTAATTTGAGAAGTTCTTCGAAATAGCTACCGGATCCACCAATTTTTTTGCAATTCTGAAAACCAACTTACTCTAAATAAAAACATCAAATCTCAAACAACTAGTTCTTAAAAAAAACAGCGGCTACGGAGTTGGGACCAGCGGCTAAGGTGTAAGGGGAAGACGAAGCATCAATTTGAGCTCAACTAATGCCAAACGGCTCTTCAAAATTCTAAGGAATCGATCAGATTCATTGTAAAAGGCACCATTTATTCCTCAACAGACCATCACTCAAAATTTCCAAGAAAAGAAAAAAATAGAGTAGAAGAAGAACCTACAGCAAAGCGAAGAGATGAAAGAAAATAGAGAGGAAGAAGAACCTGCGCAAAGCAAATTGAAGTCGGCATTGTTGAAGTGGTTGTAGTCGGCATTCGATAATGGGAAGTGGATGAAGTGCCGTTGATTTTAAAAAGTGGTTGAATCGACATTGATTTTGGGAGGAAGAGAAAACCCTAAATTAAATTTTATGCGACTGAAATATATCTGAAAATGGATGGATAAGCATGAAAAGAGAATGCACGTCTAAATTACAAAAGACTCCTCTTATTAATAAACTATTTACATTTTTACCAACTACGGTAACACTTATTTGTGTTACAAAGTTTGTTTGGAAAAGTATTTATTTTCACCAACACTTTTCCGGTATCCTAACACTTTTTTACCGTTAGGAGTTTGCAGCATTTATAAGTGTTAGCAATTAACAAATATAAACTGTTGCAAAATCACTGATTTGGTGTAATGTTATGCAATTGTTGGGTTATTAATTGATGGTTTCGGCCGATGCTCTTTGTTTTCGGCGCTTCAAACGTGGATCGAAAGTTGGGGTCGTCACAGAAGTTGCTAGCTTCCTAAACACAGCTACCATCGACGATCAAATCGAATTTAATTTGATGTTATAAATGATTGAGAAGGTGGAGGGGTGAGGTGGAATTCTCGGCCAGTGTGACATCCCTTATCTGGAGCTCGAAGCTAAGCACAACAGTTGCTCTAGTCATCTATAATATTAACTTCCAGTGACCAAATGCGGTAATGTTAATGGTATCCATAATATCAGAAGCACATGAATATGAAAATAAATCACATATTTTAAAAAGAAAACATTTATTTATTATATTTCCAAAACATGTTCCATATTCAAATTATATAATCCCATCGCTTTTCGAAGTTCAGATAAAATATAGTCATTATATAAATACGCCAAGAGCTACGTTTGATGATGCCCCTTGGTTGACCAAAGTATTATATATAGAACACAGCAGAATTAATTCAAAATAAAACAACAACCTCTATTTAGCTATCCGTCAACCAATTGCTCGTCACCGGAAGCTTTATTCGTCAATCCTACTAAAACCTATAAACCTCAACCCTCAGCCTACTCAAATCAATTTTGAGCACCCGAGAGTTTAAGGGGAAACCACAAACTTCAAGTCAGGCATAAAGCCTGGTGTGAATAATACTATACATCTTGGTTTTCTGATATTAATTGAGACCATGCCGCTTAGCGGAACGTGTTTCCCCTCGCTGATATCTTTTTTAAAACATATCTTTTGCAAGTTATAATCCTGCAACCAAAATTGGTTAAATCTGTGAAGCAATATCATGTATATGTACATATTTATCAAGTGGACCATCTGTCCATACACTGTAGTTTTGTTTGGCTAACTACTAACCCTTGGCTGACTCAGGCCTACCAGAAAAACATTAAAAATCAGACATCTGTTAGATACTCCTCTTTTTGACGATCTATCCTTACTTAGTTCTCCAGTACATGCTAGAATTTTGGATATATTTTAGCTAAGGGTTATTAGCTAAAGTATAGGGTATGATCGCATACTAGTTCGTCTGGTATTCTAATATCTGAGTCATTTTACTTGGCGTTATCTACCCATAAAATTTTCCGTGAAAATCTTTTCTTTCAAGTTTATTTAAACTTTAGATCATTCTTTAAGGAAGGAAATTATTTATATATACTCTTTGTTTTACTCAAATCATATTGTCATGTTACTTGTTCTTTACACAAAACCTTGTTGATGAAAACGTTTAAACTTTCGAAAGTACCCCTTTCAAAACCTTTGAAAGTATCCCTTTCAATACAAGTAAAACCTTAGGTCGAAGGCCAAAACATACATTTCGAGACCATTCATACTTATCTTTTCGAAAGCAGTGAAATACGTCTCCTTTGAAATCTTTAAAACCTTAGACATCCTATCTTTAAAACATTTAAACATCGCCTTTCGAAACCATTAGAAAACCTTTCCTTTTAGACGTTTCGAAACCATTGGGGTACCACCCCTTAGAAATCTTTCTTTAAAACCTTTCGAAAGCATTAAAACATCAAGCCTTTCGAAAGCATTTGAGTTCAATTTATAACATGTGGAAACACCTTTCGAAACCATTAGAACTATCGCTTTCGAAACTATTTGGATTCTACCTTTTATAGAGCAAAAGGGTCATTAAAAAATTTAACTCGAAAGTAACCCTTTTAAAAGCAAAAGCAGACGCATTTTTAATTTAAAACAAAGCATGCTTCGATCCTCTCGAAACCTTTGGTTTCGACATAGTACCTCCCCCTATATCCAGTTCACTATGTATCAGGTATCTGATACTACGTGCACTGGTTTTAATAGAGACTGAGGTGGAGGTAAGGAGTCGGAAGCCGGGTGCCGGAAGCATTGAAATAAAAAAAGCATGTTGATTTGACTTTTTAGATTAATCATTTGTACACAACTTGCCTTATTTGTCAAATTATGATTAGTTTCAAATTTTCTTTTCCAAAAGTGCTGCCAATTTTCAGAAATAACAATTTGAATTATTTACAAAATACCGCTTCTCCTTTTTATAAATATATAAAACATTTGTCTCATACCTTAAATAATTTTATATATCCATTAAAACACTTAGGAAAATTCTACAAAAAACCCAAAAAATCATTTTTAATATATTTTTAACATATATAAATTATAGACCCTAAGCCAATATAATTCGGCTGTATTTAATTTTTAGCTCAGAGTAGCATTTTCTTCACCGGAAACTTCAAATAAATCCATATTAAGAAAATTAGAAACATTGAGGCCCATTTCTAAGTTATTGTTTCCAATCTAAATTTAAGATGTCATATAATAGGTTTTCCATATCAAAACATATCACATAATTTGTGTGAATTAGCATAAATCATCAACAACATATAGATATACAATTTTATCATCCAAAACATGGCAAAACATTTGAAAATAATTTGGATTCATATGAAAACGGACAAATATTATAAACTTGAGATGTAGTCTTTATACCCCTTAGTTTTGTGATTAAAGATGTGTGATTTGTTCTTGATTAAGTGATTTGATTCCCCCCTTGAAATCCTAGCTTTTATCTCCTCTTGAGCTTTCTAATGGTGGCCGGACATAGCTTGTATTTTTGATTTGTGAATATGAAGTGAACATGAGTGTTGAGGGGTTAAAGGTTTAGGGTATAAGGAATTGCCTTGTTCCTATTTTTCTCTTGTATATTTTCAAACCTTTTATTCTCTTTTTATTCTTTAGTTCGCTTGTTTTACATGGCACGACTACCCCTTATTTAATCACAAATCTCAATCTATTAATCATCGTACCTTATTTTATTTTATTTAACAACTAAACATCCGAAATAATGTTACTAAAATTATGGGATGTTATAGCCAGCAATAGAGATGAAGAGGAGGTTCGAAATCCATAAAGAAAGTGAGGAGATACGAAGGAGAAAAATGCCGATCTGGATACGTATTTCCATTTTTAATTCAAATCCAACCTCTCCTTAACCATCATTACGGCTAGCCTACTCTTGCACATTTAATCGAAAATTGAAGCCTCATTATGTGCCTCTAAGTCATTTTAAGCCTGACCAATATTCATAGCATTTAAATCTAATTTAAACGTGCACGGATATCGTATATCAATAAGTGTATTTATAACCACCGTTTAATATTTTTCTACGCATCACATTAAATTTTATAATTAAAATTTAATAAATATTTATTAATTTAATTTATTCATTACAATCATAGTTTTCATTTTACAGAAAATATTCATAATAATCATATAAAAACTATGTCTATTTTGCAGTCAGCACGGAAAAACAGTTATTATTTCATAAATAATGTTCAATATGTTTTATGAAAACAATTTTGTAGCTTGATTCAACTAATAAGTGTTATATGACACGCTCCCACTATTTTCGCTTAATAGCGTACGAAATATAGACCTCCATTCAACCACTTAATATATGTTATTTATTCTATCTACTATAACCAATTTATAGTCGTTAGTTTTCTAATCAAATATTTGAACTCAAAGAAATAAATCTCATAGAAAATAATTTTCCATATGAAAATACATTTTGAAACAGAAATCATATTTCTCATTCTAATGTTAAGTATCTATTATGATTTTAAGATTCTCGTTTCCTGTGTCTCTTCATGAAGCAGAAGTGGCCATTCACTCTATTCATCCTAACTGTACCTTAAGTTAATAATCAAATGCATTAATAATAGCATTTGAGACTACAAAGGAACAAAACATAAAGTACCAAACGAGGTCTAAATTAGAAAACGACGGGGACTAATTAATAATCTACATATCCGAAGAAGGTAATTTCTGTGTTTATTTATGTTACATTTTCCCACTAAAAAATAATGTGTTCTGCTAATGATATGTTTAGTCATAATCTGTTTCACATAATCCATTTATGTTATGCCATAATGTATGTTTCACATAATTAAATGATATATTTCTCATATATGATACGTCTGTAACAGGTACTGCATATATATATATGTCGTTTTTCCTTAGACGTAGCTCTTCCCATACAGGATCTCTCTCTTCTTCTCAAAGAGGGACCAGTGCGCTTTCAGCTGATGATGTCCCCAACCCATCACATAAGGTAGCTTTTCCTACGGTCTGGTTGCAGGCCAAAGCCGATGGATCGTAAGTTTTAAATTTATTTCCATATTAACAATATTTTTCTTTACGATCTATCATATATTAGTCTTGCTTTATTAAATGTTCGTTTCTTTTTGACACAATGGCTTCGAGCTCAAGCTGTCAGCTACAGTGCTCTGCATATCCAGACAGGCGTATAAATGCAGGATGACTTCCTGCTGGCCCAAATGGAGCAAGATACCGAGTAATGTCTGAAAGAGCATTTGGCTGGACTTCCTGGTAAACATAAATTTATATTTTGCACTTTCTTTTTGATCATAGATCACTTTATATATTGTAGACTATTTATAAAAATGTATAACTTTCATTTTCTCAACATGTAGGGTTCGATCGACCCATAAGAGACCGATGTATCCCTGGTGTAGCGCCATTGGAATAGCAAAATTGCCAAAAATTATAGGGATACAGTGTCCGCTATAAGAAGAGCAGGAAAAAACCGAACTGTATGAGTGCTAGCATGTGGAAGGCCTGGATCGCATGGTGGAGCAATGAGAAATTCCAGATAAGTTTACCACATATTAATTACTTTAAATTTTTGTGTGTATTTAATAGATAATTTAGAATTATAAAATGTTATTTCCAATTTAAATTTACAGAGGGAGTCAAATAAGAACTCCACAAATAGAAATAAGAATCTCGTCACATATCGCGGTGGTTCCAAGTCGTTCCAACATCATCGCGAGGATTTGGTAAAATTTTATGTTAACATTTTTATATTTTAAGTTATAAGTTGTTAATAGATAGTTAATAAAACAACATGTTATATATATGTATGTATGTATGTGTACTCATATTTCAGGAGAGAGCGCGCGGGGGTACTGTTTCGTATTGGCATGTTTTTGCTAATACTCATGCTCTGAAGCAGACCGACGATTCGGGCTTAGACGTATACTCATGGGAGCATGATGATAAAGCAACTACTGCCTATGCACGTATATTATAATTAAGTTAAAAGCTACCAGTTAATTAATTAAGTACACATTTATAGATATATTAATTAGTGTTATTTATACCAGTGACCATTTCAACTTTTTGCTAGTTAATATAGCAATTAGTCTACTAAGTTGTATTTTGTATTTGCATCACAACAAAAGTTCCAAGAAGCATGGTGTAACGACTTGATTCTTCGACGCCCGAAAATCGACATCAATACGTCCACTGTATCAAATGCTGAACAATCGAATGCCGGAAAACCGAACCGTTAGGATTAAAGAAGAAGAAACATAAACAATATCAAAATCTCACATTCGCAGCGGAACAATATATAATAGATAAATGAATAGTTTTTAAACAAAAGAACTATATCAGTTTCTACATTACATCATCAGAGTAATATACAACACAAAACACGACACTAGGCATTTATGACAACTTGTCCATACGAAAAATGAACTTGCTGCAACCCATACGCCGTAGATACTACATAATATAAGTGATACGTCTCGCTATCCAGTTTGTCTCCTGATCTCCACTGCATACTTTCCTGACTTCGCTCCAGAACAACTGCTAACCTGACTCTAGGCTGCCCTTGTGGAAAATTATGGGGACCCAGAGTTTAAAAAAAGGAAAAATAAACTCCAAGTCAGTCATGGGACTGGTGTGAGATCTTAAAGGAGTTATTTGTACAAAAGAAAAGAAAAGAAAAAGAAATCCGTTCATGCTTTTGGAAAATGAAACTACCATAAGGCTTCCCGGCACACCCATAATGCAATCGCACACTTGGGGAAGATTTCTCCTTATAGTAGTCAAATATGCTTGATACACAAAAACCTTTTGATATTATTATTAGTGCATAGTGTGAAAAACATTTCGTAAGTATAATATAAATCTTAGCCAGCATATGTACCATTATATTATGCCTACTATAGCTACCATTTTAGATGGCAGGTTCTACAACTAGAACCATACAGGACTCGTATTGAGTGAATGGATTTCCAACAAATGATCAAGGCTAAGGAACTTTCTTTCCGAAATGGTATGCATCTAGAGGGACCCCCCGAGAACCTAACCGGACCTCTGCCAACACAAGGCCGGATTACCTCTGTAACTAGGTAACTAACTGCCATGAGTATGCCACCCCCGGCCTAGACCGACCTTTAGCGAGGCGCCTCAAAAACCAACAACCACATAAGTAAATAATCAGGGCTCCATATCAGAATACCACTTTTTATCCACACAAGTTAAATATCTGGGCTCCATACTAGACCACTTTTTATCCAGAAGGAAATACACATACCCTGAGGGGCGCGTCCTCTGTAACCTTGCTGCATCTTTTCCTGTTTCAACCACTTCCGAGGTGTGAGGTTCGACGAAATCTCGTCCACAAAGCTACGTTCTTCACAAAAGCCATGCTTCGATCAACCAATGATCGACACTTAGCATGCCACATTACCAAATTGGGAATATATCACTAGTAACAATCAACTACATAACCGCTGAGCTCGTACGTCTCAGAGAAGGGCGTTAAGCTAAGAGAATAAATTCTCCGCCACCAACAGAACTGTATTTGATAGAAACCAGCTTTATATCTCAAAGTGTAATGTCAAGTGTACATCCATACAAGTTTGTTTCAGGTTCGAACGGAACGAAGGCACTTCGTCCAATTAAGGAAAGAAGTCCTTGTAAATCCGGATATCCCTTAATCACGTCCGAACTCCCCATCACATAGGGTGTAATAAATCTCTATACAGGAGCAACTCGGTGCAGATACATTCAACAGGTAATCCTTTCGTTTTCGAAAATACCCGGTCTTCAACCACCATCTTTAAATGCAATCTTATTTCGTCATGTCATTATTCAGAATGGGTTTTATGACTCAATATCCTCTCCCGGCTAATTCAAATAATGAGCGCTTATTTTAAAAACAAGTGGATACATTTAAGTATAAATTAACTCACAATAAAATTTCACTTTTGACCTTTTAAACAAAAGATCCATCATTGAGATTCGATGTGGTTTTCGGATAACCATTTGAAATCCGACCCGTAGTCGCATCGAGATTCAATTGTCGTTTAAAGGCCAATATTGATAGTCGGTTATTTAACTATCAAACAACATTCACAACAATCACCAGCTTTAAACAATTTTCCTCAAATTATTTATTTCAAAATATATTCGCAAGATATATTTTCACACTTCAACCCTTTGAAAACAATTTTCAAATCGCTTTCCTCTCGCGGAATAAATTTCCAAATATTATTTATTTCCACTGAAAATTTGCCAAGTCTGAATACTTTAAACTAATTTAAATCACTTATCTAAATATATACTTGGAAACATTTAAAATAAAAACTATTTTAAAAACATTTATTTTAAAATATAGTTATGAATTTTATACTAATATCCCATGTAAAACTTAAGCCCAACTAATTTTAAAAATAAAATGATTAGATAGAGTATAATTATTTAAATAACCATAAGCCATCTTCTAAATCAAATATTAGTTAAATCTTTAAAATAATCACTTTTATAATTAACTTAATAAATATTTACTTCAAAATTTTAAAAATAATTTAAGAAAATAATTTCTCTAAACAATTATTTTAAAACCAACTTTAGAACTTTTAATTTATATTTAAAAGCCAATTTGAAAACGTACTGGCTTTCCAGGGAAAAATAAGCTTTCCATTTCAAAATGGTCCATTTAAATCAATTTATAAATCCTTCTCGATTTATTTCAATTTATATTCAAAATTCGTAAATTTTCTTTCAACACTTTTAAAAATAAACCAATATTTGTTTTTAAACAAATTACCCGTTCTTTTATAAATTCTCATTGTGAATTTAAATTTCCAAATATCCACTGATATATTATTTTCAAATCGATTTCCAAAATTTACTTTCATATATTAAATCAATTTCCGCATCGATTTTCAAAAATTTACTCCATTTAAAAATTATTCCTTTATTTATCCAAATTTATTTCAAAACACATTAATCCAATATTCACACTTTTATTTAGATTTTAAAATCCGAATTTTTGAAATAAATTCTTCAACTTTTAAACAATACTACTCAAAATCCATTTATTTCCATTTATTAAAATCTTTTCCACATATTTGGAATTTATTCAATAGGATTTCAAAAATCAACCTTTATTCTTTTCAAATTCCTTCTTTTAAATTTATCCAATCCTTTAAAATAAATTTGCTTAAAAAATTTTCTACTTCAATTTCCAAAAAATCCAATTTAATATTTCTGGTATTTTAAAATAACAGAATATATTTGGCCAAACCATAGACTTCAATAATTTCAATCATCAATATAATCAATCACAGATTATCAATAATCATAGCACAACATATGAAATAAATTCAAACAATTTGAGAATCCAGTTGGATCCCTCCAACCGTTTCCCTAAATCCACAGATGTTAGCGGAACAATTAAATACCAGTCCCGCTTCAAGGCGGGATATCGCAGTATAAAGGGTCATCCGCTATTATGCGGGGCGCATAGGGTCTCATCCGCTATATAATGCGGGAAATCAATCACTCCAATATATATATATAATACTATATATATAATATCACATCAATTCAAGCAATCAATCAATATTTTAAATTTTAACTATTTAAAATAACTGTATTAGATGTGAGTGAGAAGATCTCACCTTTGCTTTTATTTTGCAATCCATTTCCCTTCCAACTTGTTTTCACGATTTTTGACCTTGTATAAACGATTATATAATTTTTATTAATATTCAAACTAATCAAATAATTAAATTTCCATTTGATAATTTTAATTAACCAATGATTTTATTTTAAACTTAAACTTTTAATTTTAAACCAATTCCTTTTAATAAATTTATTTAACCAAAAATTAAATTCAAAACTAAATTTCCTTTAGTAAATTATTTTTGGTAACTAGATAAATTAAATAGGTTAAGAAAACAAATAGCTCACTAAAACCATTATCTTTAAAATAAACTAGAAAATTAAAATATGTAAATGTATATTTTTTTTTTGAATTTTAATATTTGTAAGAAATGATCTATTAAAATCAAATCTAATCTTTATACTATTTTCATGTGTTTTTCCAAAGTTCTATGTATATACAAAATTTCTGTTCAAACTACATACATACATACATTTATGTATGTATGTATATGTGTGTATGTGTGTGTACCTCAATTTGAAACCAAAATTTCTTTATACCTTTTACTGCAATTTATTTTTTCTATACAAATGAATATATATAAATTAAATAAAAAGATAAAGATACCTTTATCATCGTTCCAGGAAAACCACACAGCAACCAACTCGTATCGCCACATTCCGATCTGCAACCTCCCGCACGAGATACGCTACTTCGAACATTGACCCCACCCTACGCATGCATCGCACGGTCCGTGAGTACGCGATCCACCCACGCTCGCAAATCGAGCATCACCTTGCAACGTCGTCGAACCCTTGAATGATGATCGCGCCTTCAATTCGTCGATCCTGCTCCGCGCAATCAAATCGCGACGAGTCGCCGCACATCTACTCGACCTCGAACACATGCAAGTGCCGTGCTCTGACGTTGCAACATAGTTGTCGATAACGCTCGTGCCTAAAATCGCTATGACCCTGCGAATCGAGCTGTGACGCCCCACCTCTATACCCACGCTAGCCAAGAACATTACTGTGAATGCTGTCAACTAGCACGGAGAATAAGGCTGTTGAGGAGCGACCATATGTATAATTGCTTTGTGCGAGTACCGATATGCCAGATAAAAATATAACTTTTCATCTCAAGAGGAAATCCGACATACCGACACAAACTCAAAGCTACTACACAGTGGCTATAAAGGTCTTCGGAAACTAATATAGAAATAAACATAACATAAATCAGTCACAGACAATTCATATCACAAAGGCAGAAATAGATATGAATATTACACATAAAAGTGTAAATCAGAGTAGTGGTCAAAAAGAGATCCACAATATAACAAAAGAATAGTTACATGAACTACACAATAGAATAAGTATACATTATGGAGTCTGTATCTCAAATGTATACAACAAAAACTACTAATCTAAGTAGTAAGCAAAAGGTCAGAGTAATGGATCCCCGGAGAGAAGTCAAGTCGAAGCACCTGCTACATCTCGGTCTGACCCGAGTATTATTTATAAGAAAATAATAACGGATCAGTCTAACTATAAATATCAGATAACATGGTATAGAATAGGAGATATGACTAAACACATAATAATCACAATGCCAAGCTGTGATATATATAAGTAATTGAAAATCAACAAGAGATTAATCAATATCACGATAATCTACTCAAGATAAAAAGGAATGTCATACTCCTAATTTCATTCACCAAGCCACAATAAATGACATATAAGATATGGCATAGACCTATAATATCCATAATGGCATACTACTATAAGTATGTAAATGATAATCAACAAACGATTAATCAATATTAAAGAATCTTCTCAAAGATCCAAAAAGGCTATCATACCCAAAACTTGTATTCACAACAAGTTAATGACACGCGAATTCGCCTATGCACAAGAATTGATAAATCATATCAATAGAAATCACAAAGTTGGCGAAACATAAATTCCAGAAATCAACACAAGAAATTCAGTCAATGACACACAAATTCACCTATGCACAAGAATTGATAAATCATATCAATAGAAATCACAAAAATAGGTGAAGTATAAACTCCAGAATTCGACACACGAAATCCAGAAATTTCACAAAGTAAAAAAGGGGGAGGCCTATCACATGAACGGGAGCATGAAAACTCACCAACAGCTGTAACACATGAACGAGAAGCTATCTCATGGTAGCTAGCCATTAATTTGACACATGAATGGTCCGAAGACCGTGGGTTGCTACCCCACCTAATTGAGTCGAAACTCCACAAAACGGGGTTTAGTCTCCCTCGCAGACAAAGAGACATTGCACATTGCTAGTCTAAATCACAAAAATGATCGTCATGATCATCGAGAAGTGTCAATTACAGTAAGGTAGTAAATATATGAGCTTAGCTTCATGTCCCATAACCACTAGCTTAACTTAAATATTTACGAACAAATTGTAGATCTCCACTAGAAAATTGTCACAAGAGATTCAATCGAACAAGTCCAAGAATTAACCGGCGAAGTAAACGCAAGCGTTTCATACCACTTGTTTTACCAAGCCGTTTAATTAGATTTCTCATACGAGTGAGGTAAAGGTTTGTATATACTAATAGATTGGAAAACGGTTTTATAAACGAATTTGGTATTAAAATAGAATTGAAATCATTTGAGGAAAGAGTTTTGATATTTACTACTAGTATTGAAACCTTTATATTTTTAAAGTGAAAAAACATGAAAATGATTGTAGAACAATCAACCACCAAAATTCACATTCAAAGACGTGAATAAAAATCCAAAGAAATCGATCCGAATCCATCAAAATGGGTATTCCCAAAAATTCCAAGAAGAGAAGTCATTAAAGTTGTAGCAACAATGATGTGCACGTAAATGTGCATATTTTTACCACCATATTTATTCTATTTAAATTAAATAAATGATCATATTGGGTATTTTAACTTGTTTTAACCAAAATTCATATTAATTCCAAATTTTCACATATTCATCTTCATATAAGGGCAAAATGGCCATTTGTGCGCGTATATTAATTTGAAAGAATTTAATTGGAAATTTCTATAATATTTTGTAGGAATTTAGCTTCTCATATTAGTGGGTTCATGAAGAAACATGCATGCACAAAATGGATATAAAGGAATGAAGATGGAAATAATTCAAAGTGAAGATCATGGAGGACCCTACCTACCCACCTACCTTAATGTACAAATTAAAGGCTAATGCACATGCTTTTGGACTTAATGGCTTCATGTACATTTAATGGAGGATTAAGACATGTTAATGATTACTTGGCCTCCACACTTCCTAAGGGGCATTTGGGGCATTCCCCAAAAAGTGAATTAGGGTTTTAAAACTTGTATATATACCCCTTATGTTTCATGTAGCCACTTCCTCTTAGTTAGTGAGTTTTAGTTTAGAAAATAAATCAAAGCTCTCTTTCTTTCCATGGCTACTTAGCCATTTCTTCTCTTATGTAATTCTTTTTTTATGCAATGTTAATTATTGTTTCTTTTTAATTACATGTTCATTTTCTTTTATGCAAGTAGTGTAGATTTTCCTTTATGCAATTAGAATAGTTTTCCATTTCACTTTGCTCTCTTTTTCTTTTCTTTTTCTCTTATGTTGCAAGCTACATTTGTTCATATAATAACAAATATGAGAGCTTAATCCCTACAATTTAGGGGTAATGAAGCTCTCTAGTATGTAGATGCAACATTTTTATGTTTATGCTCTCTTTTTGTGCATTAATGGAAACACTTGAAGTGGTTTAATGATGTTGTTTAGCTTTGAATTTGATAGTCTATGTTGTTCATAACAAATAGGCTATGCTTAAACAAACATAACATAAATTGCCTTTTCATCTAAATATGACTATGGCAAAGAAGTGAATGTTGAAATTGAAATTTGATAGCCTATATTTCTAAACAATAGTTAATAGGCTATGCTTAAAATAGATTTTTATTTCAACTTTGTTGTCATATTTCATGAGAGTTAAATGTGTATTAGTGGTTGTGTTATAGTTTGATGGTTTATATTGGGCTAATTAATAGCACAAATATATCATACTTATGATAAACACATCAACTAATTACACTAATGAAAAGAAAAGAGAGATCATAACTTCATTTTGTTGATTTATATGATCTAGAGAGTGAATTTATCTCTAAATTGTTCTTTTAACTCTCATATTTTTATCATTTTCTTTTGCTAGTTTTTGTTAGTTTCTTGCATTTCTAACTATTCACTCTCGACTTTGGTATAATTTGATTGAGTAGGAAATTTAAAATCATCAATTCCCTGCGGATCGACCCGTATTCGCCGCGTGCTACATACGTACACCGTGCGCTTGCGGTATAAATTTTATTTCTAAATTCGTTCGACGGTTTTCTAATCGTATAGAATTTTCGTCGACGAACAAGTTTTTGGCGCCGTTGCCGGGGATATTGTTTTGATTTTAATTTTCTATTCTTCGAATTATTTTCGTTTGATTTTTGTGTGTGTTTTTATTTTTGTTTTTTTTGTGTTTGCATTGAAAAAAAATGTGTGTATGTTTGTTTAGTGATTTCATTTGTAGGCTTGTAGTTGCTCTAGTTTCAATTGCATTTCCATCTCTATAAGAAAAAGAAAAAAAAACAAAATTCACAATTTCAGAGAAAAAACAAAAATATTTTATTTCCTTTTCTATTTACATCTCATTTTTCTTTTTACAAATTTTTGTTTTACATTGCTTCCAAAAAAATATACATTTGTGCACTGTTCACAGCTACTCACTGCTCTCTGTGTCCACTGTACACCTCCTCTTCCAGTCACAGCACCTTCCTCACTTGCTTACTGCCTTTGTCCTACAGTGCACTTCTACTCTGCTTCAATAACAATCTTCCCTTCACCAATATCACCAACAACTACCATTCCACTCTTCCCTTCACATCAACCATACTCAGTCGAACAACCCGCACGTCCACTCCTTATTGCACAGACTGCCATCCATAACTCAAACAACTCATCACAGAGTTGGCTTCTCAACATACAAACAGTGCACACTACATCCTCCGACCATCACAAATCATTACTGCCAGTCCAGTTCACCCACTTCAATACCACACTTCATCACACTCCTCTGACCTTACCGCCTACAATCTCTTCCAAACCAACTAGCAGCACTATCACAAAAGCATACCTGAATTTCCGAGCTTACCTTCAGAGCATCTCACCGTTCCATTTATCACAAAACCTGACATTTCATCCGTCAACCCACTCCAGTACGACCAAACTCCCTGCCTCTCATTCCCATCAAAAAAAAACAAGAAGTTTTAACTCCAGTTCAAAGCAAAAGGCACAGTCACAATCACCGTGAACCCCAACAGCATCAAAACCATTGTCACTCACCACTGCCTCCATCCCCTGGTCTTACCCCCTCTGACCATCGACACTAACATTCCACCCATCACACAATCGACAGCTGCTTGCCATACTTCCCCAATCATCGCCAGTTCAACTCGAAGCAGCCGCAACATCCTCGACCAAAAGCTCACCGAAACACAAGACTATTACAACTTCCTCACGCAACAACCCATAGCAACCGACAATCTCCACCACGAATCGAACCACTCCCAATTCCCACAGCATACTCCTCTGACCATCCCAATACTACTGCACCTTCCTTCAATAACCCGCAATAGTTCTCATCATCTCCAAAAACCACAACCTTCTGCACATAAACCATCATTTCAATTTCAAAATTCATACTCAAGCTTCGCCGGTATCCTCACTGCGCCCTTAATCGAACATCCACAATATAACTGCCCATCCACTTTTTCCATAACCACCATCTACAATTCTTCCTCCTCCTACACTGATTCCACATTCTCCTGCTATTAACCAACCACACTGCATACAAGCACACTTCACCAGAGAAACCCACCATCTGCTACTGCCCTCCTCACCTACATCACTGAATATCCTTCAGTGCTTCCTATCTCCTCATCTTGCCATACCTCTAATACTGCCACACATCACCTTATTTCCCTTATCAACTGAACTGCTACCACATCCCCAAACCACTACATTCTCCTTATCACCCAAAATTCTGTACCAGTTTCCTGAACCCCCTCGCAATCACCACACTGCAGCCACAAATTCGCTTCCCATCGTCTCCAAATCACCACCACGTCAACCCTGAAATCCAATTGCTACAAACCCAATCGAATCTTCCTCCTTCAAGGACATCCAAATCGCTAACCACAACTCCGATCGGCCATTGCTAGAAAACCCCTTCAACTCCACCTTCGAACCCAAAATCAAACTCCACCTCTATAGCATCTTCGACACAACAACAGCCACTCCTCACTCGACTCACGAAAACCGCATTACGTCAGATATTGATTTCATTTTTGTTTTTTGAGAATTTCGACTTAATTTTTGGAACGAGCGATAGATTTTTGCTTAGGAGTTGAATTTTTTTTTCCTTCAGTTCGAGTTGATTCGATTTGTTTGGTTTTGGGGACGATAAAAGTTGGGACAGTTTTCTTTTGGGTCGGGTATAATTTGTGGGTTGTGTGTGTGTTTTTTTTTTTTAGGTTGTGTTAAGCTCTTCTCTTACTTTTTTTTCAGTTTGTAATTTTTTTTTGTAGTTTCCAAAAAAAATAAATTTTTTTTTAAGTAAAACCCTACTCTTAAGTTTCCTTTCCTTTAAAAAAAAAAAACTTGTGCATATATATCTTGTTTTCAGGTTGCCAGAGCAGGAAACTGCAAAGAAGAACTGCTTAGCTTGCTTGCCAAAAAAGAATTCCGCTTTAAAATAATTGCTAATAAATTCTGAAAGCTCTGCTGTTGTGTTCTAATCTCTAGTTCTAATCTGCATAGTTGGTTGCTTGCATTTTAAAAAAAAAATTCAAAAACAAAAACAAAAAAAATTCATTTGTAGTTGCAGTGTTAATACACGTTTAATTTCTGTTTTGCATTTCATCTTAGAATCTTGATTAATAATTACGATAGCTCTTAACTGTATATTGACAAGTTGTCTTCCTTGAACAATTTAATTTCTTGGTGTCTAGGCTACGGCAGAGTAATAACCATTTATAAATATTACGCTGATTCGTAAATATTATAGTGGTTGTTCCTCTGAAGGTACTTAAACCTTCGGCTGCATTGCTACGGTGATTCGTGGTGCACCGATAAATCCTGCCCGTTACCTGGCTGAGAACTATCTTGTTTATCTAAGACAATTTGTGAATATACAATTTTGGGTTAACTTAGGATAAATCATTTGTAATTAACCCTTGCATTCATTTAGTTGCATTAGTTCATGCATATTTAAAAAAAAACAAAAAATTCAAAATCCAAAAGTAAAAAAATTGTAAACATTCCTTTTCCTTTGAAATTTTTAAATCTTTTTCTTTGAAATTTCAAAAAAAAAATCCAAAAAAAAAATTTAGAAAAACCAAAATTCAACAAAAAGAAAATTGAAAAATAAAAGCAAAACAAAAATAGATTTCCCTTTTGAAAAATAAATTCTCTTTGTAATTTTTTTTTTGCTTATAAAAAAAAACCAAAAAAATCATTCTCGAAAATGGCGGAATTTCCATATTCACTTGAATTTTACAATAGTTGTGAAAATCAATGTAATCCATATGATTTCAGTTCAAATTCTTATGGATATTTCAACAACAACTATTGTTTAGACGATTCGAATTTTGAACCACAAAATTTCCAAAGTAATGGTCAACCCTCAACTCTTGAAAATTGCATTTCGTCGTTACTTGAACTCTCTACGCAACAAAATCAAGAGATAAACGAGTTGTGCAATTCACGTTTGTGCTATAACTCGAATCAAAGTTTTCAAAATAATCAAAATTTGAATTCACTTCAAAACTCAAATGATTTCGAGTGTAACCCATGCCAATTCAATTTCGAGCTTCAAAATGAATTTCAAAATCAAAATGAAAATGAGATCCACTTTTCAAATAATCTTGGCAATGGGAATAATCTCGACTACGATGCGATTGAAAAAATTTGTCCTCAACAAATCCAAATCGAAAATTCTCAAGTTAATAACTACAAATTGGATTTTGTTGAACAAATGAACGAAATTTACGATGATCACACGGATTTATTGTTTGAAACATATATGAAACAACGTGAAAAACAAAATCAAATCGCAACGTGTGATGAGTTAAGTGATAATCCACCTTTTACCCAAATCGATGATTTCCAAATAACAACTTTTGAATTTGATAATGACGATCTTAATCAAGTTGTTGAAAATACGGTAATTGAGTTGGATTTCAATTCTTTTGAGGGTGCGAAACTCGATTCAAACTTCGATCTTCCTTTTTCTGAAAATTTGAATACGACAACTTTGAAACTCGATTTACATGATGAAGTTGTCGATAATCCAACAAAGGAAGTCAAATTTAACGAACATGAGTTTTATGGACTTTTTGAAAACGAGTTGTTAAATTTTGAAGGGGAAAATTTCGATCACCATTTTGATTTTGAAATCGATACTTTGAAAGAAATTGAACTTCAACCAATTTTTCTATCTACCCCAAAAATCATCGAAAATAAAACAACTCATATGATTTTCAATAAAATGAATTTCGTTTTTCCAAATCCACATTCAACTGCGAAATCTTTTACGATTTGGTTTTTCGTGCCTAAGCTGTGTCTCGCATATTTGACGAGACAAATGAATCGGTCTTTGAAAGACCGTTTCATTTACTCTTTAACTGTATATTTTCTAATCTCTTGTAAATAATAACCTTTTCATTTTCATTTAAATAAAGGTCATGTTTTTCTTTTTATTTTTCTCCTTCAACTTGGGTTGACTGTGGGGACACAGTCAAAATCAAGTGTGGGGGGAGACTCATCTTCATTCTTTTTTTTCATGGTTTATTTTTACTTTAAAATCACAAAAACAAAAAAAAATCCCAAAAACAAATTTTCTTTTGATTTATTTTTAAAATAAACACTATAAGATAAATATATGGCTTTGGTTTATTAAATTGAAATTTTTGGAAATTTATTTGTCTAAACAAAAATAAAAATGAAATTTGATTACAAATAATAATGGTTTAACTAGTATATAGGAAGATTCATACGTGTTAATTATGAAGTATATCCTAATTGAAAATCTTTGTTTTAAAAAGTGGTTGATTTAAAGTAAAGGATATAACATTTTTTTTTGTCTTCTTAGTTAAATGGCACTAAGATGATTTTGCAAAACTCTCTCTCTCTTAAAAAAAATAAAAAATAAAAAATATATAAAAAAATAATAACATCCAAATTATCACTCTCATTTAAAAGTCCTCACGGTTATGCATGGGTGAATTACTTGGAATCTTTGATTGTGTGCTTTCATACTCATTTAAAAGTCCTCACGGTTATGCATGTAGGGAACACATGTAAAAAAAACATAATAAAAACCACCTACGGTCGATAGGTGTATCCACTAAAGTGTGCGCACTCGCCATGCTCTGTACTCCCCTCACATAAGCCCGAAAGGCAGTGCATGGGTGGTATATCTGGCCTCAGTTTACCTGAGCTAGGTGTGTAATTTTTCTTGCAAATAATGAGAGAGCAAGCAATTGAAATCCTAGCACTATTTTTACTTAGTTGATTTGATTTGTTATTGAAAAGAAATGAAAATACCACTTTGATAAACTTTGATAATCAACTAAGGATCCATTTTATAATTACACTTTGTTATCAACCGAAACAACAAGTTAAACTATTGTCCATTTGTTATGATAACTTGATTTTTGTTGGAAATTTTGACGAGTAAATGACATAAATTTTCAAGATAATAACCAAAACCTATATTTAACTTATTCGTGTCAATTTAAAAATAAATCCTTCATTTGTAAATATTTTCAAAAATTGGCATTCCTCTCTTTGTTAATAAATCTTGCATTTTGTAAATATTTTCATCATGCATTTGGATTTTGTGGGTAGTATCCGCTGAAAACCCTCACGAGACAACACTCGTCCTACTGGGGACACCCAGAGGTTTAACGGCTTGTTACATATGCTCAATGCAATCGTGCTTCCTACGAAAATGGATTTATCTTAGTTTTAGTTTATTCGAGGACGAATAAAAAGATAAGTGTGGGGGTATTTGATGTGCACGTAAATGTGCATATTTTTACCACCATATTTATTCTATTTAAATTAAATAAATGATCATATTGGGTATTTTAACTTGTTTTAATAAATTAAATAAATGATCATATTGGGTATTTTAACTTGTTTTAACCAAAATTCATATTAATTCCAAATTTTCACATATTCATCTTCATAAAAGGGCAAAATGGCCATTTGTGCGCGTATATTAATTTGAAAGAATTTAATTGGAAATTTCTATAATATTTTGTAGGAATTTAGCTTCTCATATTAGTGGGTTCATGAAGAAACATGCATGCACAAAATGGATATAAAGGAATGAAGATGGAAATAATTCAAAGTGAAGATCATGGAGGACCCCACCTACCCACCTACCTTAATGTACAAATTAAAGGCTAATGCACATGCTTTAGGACTTAATGGCTTCATGTACATTTAATGGAGGATTAAGACATGTTAATGATTACTTGGCCTCCACACTTCCTAAGGGGAATTTTGGGCATTCCCCAAAAAGTGATTTAGGGTTTTAAAACTTGTATATATACCCCTTATGTTTCATGTAGCCACTTCCTCTTAGTTAGTGAGTTTTAATTTAGAAAATAAATTAAAGCTCTCTTTCTTTCCATGGCTACTTAGCCATTTCTTCTCTTATGTAATTCTTTTTTTATGCAATGTTAATTATTGTTTCTTTTTAATTACATGTTCATTTTCTTTTATGCAAGTAGTGTAGATTTTCCTTTATGCAATTAGAATAGTTTTCCATTTCACTTTGCTCTCTTTTTCTTTTCTTTTTCTCTTATGTTGCAAGCTACATTTGTTCATATAATAACAAATATGAGAGCTTAATCCCTACAATTTAGGGGTAATGAAGCTCTCTAGTATGTAGATGCAACATTTTGATGTTTATGCTCTCTTTTTGTGCTTTAATGGAAACACTTGAAGTGGTTTAATGATGTTGTTTAGCTTTGAATTTGATAGTCTATGTTGTTCATAACAAATAGGCTATGCTTAAACAAACATAACACAAATTGCCTTTTCATCTAAATATGACTATGGCAAAGAAGTGAATGTTGAAATTGAAATTTGATAGCCTATATTTCTAAACAATAGTTAATAGGCTATGCTTAAAATAGATTTTTATTTCAACTTTGTTGTCATATTTCATGAGAGTTAAATGTGTATTAGTGGTTGTGTTATAGTTTGATGGTTTATATTGGGCTAATTAATAGCACAAATATATCATACTTATGATAAACACATCAACTAATTACACTAATGAAAAGAAAAGAGAGATCATAACTTCATTTTGTTGATTTATATGATCTAGAGAGTGGATTTATCTCTAAATTGTTCTTTTAACTCTCATATTTTTATCATTTTCTTTTGCTAGTTTTTGTTAGTTTCTTGCATTTTTAACTATTCACTCTCGACTTTGGTATTATTTGATTGAGTAGGAAATTTAAAATCATCAATTCCCTGTGGATCGACCCGTATTCGCAGCGTGCTACATACGTACACCGTGCGCTTGCGGTATAAATTTTATTTCTAAATTCGTTCGACGGTTTTCTAATCGTATAGAATTTTCGTCGACGAACAAACAACAAGTGGGAAATAACACGAATCGATGGAGTTTGGAAACCAAGCAAAAACATGCACAAATAGGCACAATAAGGCAAATTGGTGCAGGTCAGTCGACTGACACAAAGGTCCAGTCGACTGAACCAGAAGCAGGGAAAAATAATTTCCTGCAGTCAGTCGACTGACCAAAAATTTCAGTCGACTGAATGCAGGAAAACAGAGGACCCGAGCCTCTGTTAGCTGCCTTCGGAATGCCTATGTGCTACAGCCAGTCGACTGACCCAAAGGTCCAGTCGACTGACTGACACCAAGGCTGTTTTCTTAGCCTATGAAATGAAGATGCAATCTTCATCAAAATGCAATCGAGCGAGCACGGTCACTAAGGGTTTATGTAAATCGACTAACCGGTCCAATAAGCTCTTCGATGCATCACCAAAAACAAGTTCAAACCACAAAGCTATGATTTTTGAAGATTTAAACTCAAAACACTAAAATTTGGAATGTTCACAAAACCTATCCAAATCAAAATCAAATACACATAAATATGTGTTAGGAATTCATACCTAACAATCAAAGATAATCATAGACCTAGATGTGAGATTAAAAATCTCACCTTTGAACCCAAACAAATGAAGAGGAAGCTATGAAGCAATGGCAAAAACAAGCACTCTTCAATTCCAACTCAACAAGCTTGAATCTAAGCTTAAAAGATAATTATTTCCCAAATTAGGTTTAGGAATTTTCTGAAATCAAAGAGAGAATGAGTTGAAGAAGAAGAAGAAGAAGCTTACCAATGGGTTCTCTTGAGTTTGGAGCAAGAACTTGGATTTGCAAAGGAAGCTAGGGCTTGGAGTTTTAATTTCCTCTTTCACTCTACATTAACATAAAAGCTTGAGTATTAGGAAAATAGAAGAGAAGTGAATGAAGAGGAGAGGGTTGGAACTGAGTTAGTAAGTGGTTAATTGGCTCAGCCCAAACCAAAACCCTACGCAAAAAGTAGCAAAATTCAACTTTCTCCAAACATATCGAAGCTTATACTCATAAAGGTCGCAAACGTCATTTTGAACTCAATGGAGGTGGTCTCGAGTCCTAATTCGACCGTATGCAAAAATTAGGTTTTCGGACCAAAATCCGACGAACGATAAAATATTTAAAAAAAATATTTAAATATAAAATCGATTAATATGCGGGTTGTTACACGACCCATCTCCTTTTTGTCGACATCGATTCCACACTCTCAAATTGTCGCGCGATCAACATCGCGATCCCCTTTTTTCTTTTTTCTTTTTTTTATGATTTAGATTCATTAGGACGAGAGAGCTCCATGAAATTTCTTTGTGAAGTTGTTCATTTAATTTTCGAATGAGAAAGGGGGTTCTCGTTTCTTTTTTTTATATAAATATGCGGCTACGATTTTTTTTTAAAATAGGAAGAAAACGCGTGTAAAAATTTAATAGAGAAAGGTAAACGGTGTTGTTAAAGAGGATACATGCTTGATTTTTTTTTTCTTTTTGTGTGTGTATATATATATATTTAATTCAAATTGAAATCGTCCGCAATTCAAAACTTCGATCTTCAATCGAGATGTGCCGCTAGGTGTTCATAATGTTAAACCCCTATTTCGAATGCACTGGAAAAGGTTTCGAGTCCAAATTTGATTATATAGAGAAGATAGCTTTTTGGACCCAGTTATTAAATTAAATTTCGATATAATTTTTAGCACATTTTCAATCCGTACGGTCACACGACAATCCCAAATGCTACGAAAATTGAAATCTATAATAATACAATATTACGAATCCAATGGAACTGGTTTCGTCGAAATCTGAAACTGTGCCTCGGAAGGTTATTTTTAAATTCAATTTAAATGATAAAATTTCAAACTGAACAAAACAGTTTTAAATTCAACTTTTAAAAGTTCTATTATCTCCAGTATTGTCATTATGAATATTCTAAGCCTTTAAAATCTTTTTAACAAGCCTGGAACATCCAGATTCAAAAAATTTCCTAATTTCCAATTATTAAATTCAATAATTTAATTGTCAAATAAACAGTGATATTTGAAATTCAAGTTAAACTAACATTCAAATATTTAAATTCAATCAAATATTCTAATCTCAAATGTCAAAAATTTTGGGTCGTCGCATTCTTCCCCACTTAAAATAATTTCGTCCTCGAAATTACTAGTTAAGAAGAATGACCCTTAACCCGTTTATCATTTTCCCAAAACCAAATAGTTTCAACCTTTCAAAACAATTTTTATTAAAGATACTATCATTCTTACTAAGTTTCCAAACTTAAACATAAGTTCCAAACAATATTATTTTCTCAACAATTTCAATTTTAAATTTTAAATTATCTAAATTTTTCTTACTCCCAAAATTTTTGAAAAATTTCGCATGCGTCTCCTTTGCGCGACCAGCTCGGTACGACTATAAAATGCCACCACGGGCCTCAAGATTTCAAAAGAAAACAAAATGCCAAGTGGCTAGACTAGAAAATCATCAAATTTCATATAGAAATTTAAATACATACATTTTGTCGAGCAATTCAAAATTATCTTCGTAATCAAAAATCCAATTTCTTTTTGCTTTTAAAATATCTGTATATCCTACTAGCAATAATGTCCAATTACAACATTCAAAATCATTTTATACATTCTTTTTTTAAAAAAAAATTTAATATTCATTCAAGCCTGTACGATGTCCGCATATCATCCGTATGCAATACCAAATTCGATCGCTCAATCGATTACACAATTTCACTTCCGAACTAGTATCGTCCACCCGACTTCCTAGTGTGGACTCAGATCTGGTTTATGGATCAGAAACTGTCATTCTCCTTGCATAGTCGTAAACTATGATAGAGAATTTCAAGAAACAATCAAAAATCCATATATAGAGTTCACCGCCGAAAATCGAGTGAAAAATCCCAACTCGGATCGATATAACTATCTCGAATCCTGGATCGAATCGCTATGCGAATAAAATAATATACATACATCCCACGTATTTATTTCAATTGATTTTTAGTTATATCAATTCTCTTTTATTCACATTTGAGTTCCAATTCCATATAAATTCAATTTTTCTTTAAATTCTGAATATTGAAAATCAACTGACTTTCATTCATAACTCATTTATATCATTACTTACATTAGTTCCATCCACTAATTCATTTTCAATCAAATTCAACTCTAAACCTGTGCGACCTACAAATTTTAAATAAAGCACTTCATTTCCAAATTTAATTTCAAATAAAAGTTTATTTTCAAACTCTTACTTCTTATAGTTCCTTCGAACAAATTCTACCATTTTACCCTTTGAATTGATTCCAATATTCAATTTCAATTTATTTGCTTACCCATTTAAATCAATTAGTTTATTTACTAATTTTGATTTCAATACTTTGTTTTATTTGGTCCACTTGACTAATTTCCATTTACTTACAAATTCAAAATGAATTTCAACATTCAGTTTCAATTTCATTTACTTGCAATTGTAAATTAATTTATTAGTTCACAAATTTATTTTCCACCTTAATAAATTTATTTCAATCTATTTAGTCTACTAGCTTACTTCTCAATTTTATTCAAATTAATCCAAGTTAAATTCAGTTTCAATTCAAATTTGAAACTTCTATAAATTTTCTAACTTATTTAGGTTTCAACCAAATTTCCAAATTTAATAAGTTATCAAACCTCTTATGATTCCATAAACATTTCCAATTTACTTCCTGAGTTTTATACAATTTTTCAATATTTCAAAATTACCATTGAAATCAACTATATCCAAAATCCTTTGCATTTCTAAAATCAAACTCAACTTGAAAAAAATTCCAATTTAAAACAATTTGGTAGCAATTTCTCTTCTGGAAGCTCGAAAATGAACACCGATGATATCGCGATCATCATCAGAATTATTTTCCAGCGACCGAAAAGAGTTTAGTGCTTTTGCTCCTTTAAAAAATTTCCAAATATTTTTAAATCCCAAATCTCATCATATTTCAAATCCAATTCAAAAATATTTCTCATTATTCCTTCAAAATCATTGAAAATCATTTCCAAACTCAAAAGGAATTAAATTTCTCAAAATTTCAAATCCCAAATCCTTTGAATCCATTTTCAAAAATTTCTCAGGAATTTCTGCTTTATTTCCAATTATAAACTACATTTATAATTTACATTTCAAATTTCATTTCATTATCGGAATTATTTCCTTAACCTTTAGTTATGATTTCAATTCATATTTTATATTTTTTTCATAACATGATAATAGTTTAATATTATCACTTCTTAACAACCAAGCAACCATATATACATACTATAATTTATGAAAAATTATTTCTTTTATATACAAAAATAATTTGGCTAAAATTATTTCATTTACCCTATTTTGAAACAATACCGTGTCGGTTTATCTTGTTCAAAAGTTTAGAAATTCCTATCGATACAGTTGGCCAGACTGCACCGACCAGAATCTATAAACACTCAACCGATAAGTCAAAAAAATATAAAAACAATTTTTTTATATTCACTAACAAATACTCGCTCATATCTATTAATACACTCAAACTCATTCTAGAGTACTACTGACTCTATCTCTATTGAATAATCCCCACCAGAGCCAAGGTTCTTGCTTAACCAATTGCTCTGATACTACTCTGTAACGACCCGATTTTTCGACATCCGAAAATCAACATCAGTACGTCCACTGTATTAAAAGTCGAACAATCGAATGCCGAAAAACCGAATCGTTAGGGTTAAAGAAGAAGAAGATAGTAGAAGAAACAGAAACAATATCAGAATCTCACATTCGCAGCGGAACAATATATAATAGATAAATAAATAGTCTTTAAACAAAATAACTATATCAGTTTCTACATTACATCATCAGAGTCATATACAATACACAACACGACACTAGGCATTTATGACAACTTGTCCATATGAAAACTGAACTTGCTACAACCCATACACAACAGATACTACATAATATAAGTGATACATCTCACCATCCAGTTTATCTCCTGATCTCCACAGCATACTTTCCTGACTTCACTCCAGAACAACTGATAACCTAACTCTAGGCTGTCCGTATTGAAAATTATGGACACTCAGAGTTTAGAAAAAGGAACAATAAACTTCAAGTTAGTCATGGGACTGGTGTGAGATCTTAAAACAGTTATTTGCACAAAAGAAAAGGAAAAGAAATCCGTTCTTGCTTTTGGAAAATGAAACTACCATAAGGCCTCCCGGCACACACACAATGCAATCGCACACGTGGGGAAGATTTTTCCTTATAGCAGTCAAATATGCTTGATACGTGAAAATCCTTTTGATATTATTATTAGTGTATAGTGTGGTAAACATTTCGAAAGTATAATATAAATCTTAACTAACATACGTACCATTATAGTATGTCTACTATAGCTGCCATGTTAGATGGAAAGTTCTACAACTAAAACCGTACTGGGCTCATATTTAGTGAATGGATTTCCAACAAATGGTCAAGGAAAAAGAACTTCCTTTCCGAAAGGGTACGCCTCTGGAGGGACGCCCCCAAGAACCTAACCGGATCTCTACCAACACAAGACTGGGTTACCTCTGTAACTAGGTAACTAATTGTCACGAGTATGCTAACCCCCGGTCTAGACCGACCTTTACCGAGGCGCCTCAATAACCAACAACCAACAACCATATAAGTAAATATTCAGGGCTCCATACCAGAATACCATTTTTTATCCACACAAATAAATATATGGGTTCCATACCAGATACCACTTTTTATGCAAAAGGAAATGCACATACCCTGAGGGGCGCGACCCCTATGACGTTGCTGCATCTTTTCATGTTTCAACCATTTCCGAGGTGTGAGGCTTGACGAAGTCTCATCCAGAAAGCTACGCTCTTCACAAAAGTCATGCTTCGGTCAACCAATGATCAACACTTAGCATGTCACACCACCAAATTGGGAATATATCACTAGTAACAATCAACTACACAACCTTTGAGCTCGTACGTCTCAAGAAGGGTGTAAAGCTAAGATAATAAATTCTCCGCCACCAACAGAGACGTATTTGATAAAACCAACTTTATATCTCAAAGTGTAATGTCAAACATACAACCATACAAATCCGTTCCGGGTTCGAACGGAACCAAAGGCACTTCGTCCAATTAAGGAATGAAGTCCTTGCAAATTCGGATATCCCTTAATCATGTCCGAACTCCCCATCACATATGGTGATATAAATCCCTATACCGGAGCAACCCGGTGCAGAGACATTCAATAGGTAATCATTTTGTTTTCAAAAATATCCTATCTTCAACCATTGTCTTAAAATGCAACCCCATTTCGTCGTTGCATTATTCGAATGGGTTTTATGACTCAATATCCTCTCCTGGCTAATCCGTAATGAACGCTTATTTTAAAAACAACTGGATACATTCAGATCTAAATTAAGTCACAACAAATTTTCACTTTTGACCTTTTAAACAAAAGATCCATCATTAAGATTCGATGTGGTTTACGGATAACCATTTGGAATCCGACCTCCGGTTGCATCGAAATTCAAATGTCATTTAAGGGCTAATATAGATAGTCGTTTATTTAACTATCAAACAACATTCACAACAATCACCAGATTTAAATAATTTTCCCCAAATTATTTATTTCAAAATATCTTCACAAGATATATTTTCACACTTCAACCCTTAGAAAACAATTTTCAAATCACTTTCCTCTCGCGGAATAAATTTCCAAATATTGTTTATTTCCACTGAAAAGTTGCCATGTCTGAATACTTTAATTTAAATCACTTATCCAAATATATACTTGGAAACACTTAAAATGAAAACTATTTTAAAAACATTTATTTTAAAATATTAGTTATGAATTTTATACTAAAATCCTATGTAAAACTTAAGCCCAACTAATTCTAAAAATAAAACTACTAGACAGATTATAATTATTTAAATAACCATCTTCTAAATCAAATACCAGTTAAATCTTTAAAATAGTCACTTCTATAATTAACTTAATAAATATTTACTTCAAAGTTTAAAAAAAACTTAAGAAAATAGTTTCTTCAAAAACATTCTCTTTAAAACCAACTTTAGAATTTATATTTAAAAGCTACTTTGAAAACATACTCGGCTTTCTAAGGAAAAATACGCTTTCCATTTCAAAATGGTCCATTTAAATCAATTAATAAATCCTTCTCGATTTATTTCAATTTATATCCCAAATTCGTAAATTTTCTTTCCACGCTTTCAAAAATAAACCAATATTTTTTTTTAAAACAAATTACCCATACCTTTGTAAATTCCTATTGTTAATTTAAATTTTAAATATCCACTGATATACAAAATTTACTTTCATACACTATATCAATTTCCAAAAATTTACTCCACTTAAAAATTATTCCTTTATTTATCCAAATTTATTTCAAAACCCATTAATCCAATATTCACACATTTATTTAGATTTTAAAATCCGGATTTTTAAAATAAATTCCTCAAGTTATAAACAAAATTACTCAAAATCCATTTATTTCCATTTATTAAAATCTTTTCCCCATATTTGGAACTTATTCAATAGGATTTCAAAAATCAACCTTTACTCTTTTCAAATTCCTTCTTTTAAATTTATCCAATCCTGTAAAATAAATTTACTTAAAATTTTCTACTTTACTTTTCAAAAAATAAATCCAATTTTATATTTCTGGTATTTTAAAATACCAGAATATATTTAGCCAAACCATAGCCTTCAATAATTTCAATTATCAATATAATCAATCACAGATTATCAATAGTCATATCACAACATATGAAATAAATTCAAACAATTTGAGAAATCCAGTTGGATCCCTCCAACCTATTTCACTGCATCTACAGATTTTAGCACAATAATTAACTACCAATCCTGCTTCAAGGCGGGATATCGCGGTATAAAGGGTAATCCAATATTACGTGGGGCGCATATGGTCTCATCCGCTATATAATACAGGAAATCAATCACTCCATTATTTATATATACTAATATATATATATATATATATATATATATATATAATATCACATCAATTCAAGCAATCAATCAATATTTTAAATTTTAACTATTTAAAATAACCGTATCAGATGTGAGTGAGAAGATCTCACATTTGCTTTTATTTTGCAATCCACTTCCCTTCCAGCTTGTTTTCACGGTTTTTGACCTTGTATAAAGAATTATATGATTTTTATTAATATTTTGAACTAATCGAATAATTAAATTTCCATTTGACAATTTGAATTGACAAGTGATTTTATTTTAAACTAATGCTTTTAAATTTAAACCAATTCCTTTTAATAAATTTATTAACTAAAAATTAAATTCGAAACTAAATTTCCTTTAATAAATTATTTTTAGTAACTGGATAAATTAAATAGGTTAATAATACAAATAGCACACTAAAACCATTAATTTTCAAAATAAATTAGCAAATTTATATATGTAAATGTATATTTATTTTTATTTTTTGAAATTTAATATTTATAAGAAATAATCAATTAAAATCAAATCTAACCTTTATACCATTTTCCTATGTTTTTCCAAATTATATATATATATATACACAGAAAATTTCTGTTCAAACTATATATATATATATATATATATATATATATATATATATATATATATATATATATATATATGCATACACACACACACATATATGTATATATGTGTGTACCTCAATTTGAAACCAGAATTTCTTTATGCCTTTTACTGTAATTTAAATTTTTTTCTATACAAATGAATATACATAAATTAAATAAAAAGATAAAGATACATTTATCATCGTTCCAGGAAAACCACACAGCAACCAACTCGTATCGCCACATTCCGATCTGCAACCTCCCTCATGAGATTCGCTACTTCGAAAGCCGAACCCACCCTATGCATGCATCGCACGCTCCACGAGTACACGATCCACCCACGTTCGCGAATCGAGCATCACCTTGCAACGTCGCCGAACCCTAGAACGGTGATCACGCCTTCAATTCGTCGATCCTGCTCCGCCCAATTAAATCGCGACCAGTCACCGCACATCTACTCGACCTCGAACACACGCCAGTGTCGTGCTCTGACATCGCCACGTAGTCGCCGATAACCCTCGCGCCCAAAATCACGACGGCCCTGCGAATCAACCCATCTCCTTTCTGTCGACACTGTAGTCGACTTCGATTCCACTCTCAGACTACCGCGCGATCAACATCATGATCCCTTTTTTCTTTTTCTTTTTTTATGATTTAGATTCAATAGGACGAGAGAGCAGCCATGAAATTTCTTTGTGAAGCTATTGATTTGATTTTCGAACGTGAAAGGGGGTTCTCGTTCTTTTTTTATATAAATATACGACTACGATTTTTCTTAAAATAGGAAGAAAACGAGTGTAAAAATTTAATAGAGAAAGGTAAACACGTGTTGCTAAAGAGGATACGTGCTTGATTTCTTTTTCTTTTTTTGAATATATACAAACGTACATTTATATATATATATATATGTATATGTATATATATATATGTACATATATAATTCAAACAAATTCAAATTTAAATCGCCTGCAATTCAAAACATCGATCTTCATTCAAGGCGTGTCACTAGGCGTTCATAATGTTAAACCACTATTTCAAACGCACTGGAAAAGGTTTTGAGTCCAAATTTGATCATATGGAGAAGATAGCTTTTTGTAGCCAACTATTTAATTAAATTTCGATATAATTTTAAACACGTTTTCAATATGTACGGTCACATGACAACCCCAAATGCTACAAAAATTGAAATCCGATAATAATACAGTATTACGGATCCAATGGAACTCGTTTCGTTGAAATCAGATATGTTCTATTACGAAAATTCAAATTTTAAAGTTCTATTATCTCCAGTATTGTAAATATGAATTTTCTAAGCCTTTAAAATATTTTTAACAAGCCTGGAACATCCGTATTTAAATTTTTTCCCGATTTCCAATTATTCAATTCAATAATTTAATTGGCAAATAAACAGTGATATTTTAAATTCAAGTTAAACTAACATTCAAATATTTAAATTCAATCAAATATTCTAATTTCAAATATCAAAAATTCTAGGTCGTCACACATGGGCACGGTTGTTGGCTGAGACAGGACGGGATGAGTTGACAGTTGATGAGGAGAACGCTATTTTCGAGTCTGTCATGGATCCACCATCCCGCAGCAGGCGATATTGATTTAGGAACCAAGCGGTAATTTTCAGAAAATAAATTAAATTCATATATTGCATATTTTTCAATTAAAGTTATTTAAATTATGTTTATGATGTTGGAGGCAATATAACAATTTATTTCTATTCGCAGGCTAGGACATCGCAGAAGGCATATAATTGACTTAAGGCAAAGAAGTAATTGCAGAGCTTCGAGCCCAGATCGTCGAGCTACGGGAGCATGATCGTCGTCGTGCGGCGCAAATAGAGCAGTTGAACCAGCGCTTGGTGGAATATATGGAGCAACATGGAAGGTTTCCTTCGTCGGGTGGCTCTACAGGGGATGATGAGTGGTCTCAGATATGTTCTGTTATGTTTTTTTTGTATATATATACGCTTCGAGTGGGTGATACATTTTGATGGATTGTGTATTATTTTATGTGCATTTGGATGTTGATTTTTGGAATTATGTTGGATTTGCATATGAATTTTTTGAATGAAATATTATGTATGGTTATTTATATGATTAGTGGTTTATATGTGCTGGAAAAAAGGAGCTGTTATGTGCACTGATGGATGTATAGTGGCTGGAATGCGGCAGACTCAAATTTAGGAGAGAAAAAATCCAGAATTCCGACGGCTACTAACGGCTACTGATGGCTTATAGGTCATGACCTTGCAACGGCTACCGACGTCGCTCTACGACAAATTCCGACCAATTCTGACAGCCTTGAACGGCTATTTGGTCATACACGTTTGCCATGTGGCCAACGTGGCCATCGGAAACGGTCACAGATTACCGTTGGAGGCCGTCGAAAATTTGCCGTTGTTGCCATCGGAAATCGTTACGAAATGAGATTCGTATACCAACGGCTCTTTTTACGGTTTTCGACGGCCGTCTACGGCTAGTTGCCATCGAAAATCAATATTGTTCTTGTAGTGTAATTGGATCGTTAACCAGACAGATCAAAAATCTTGCAGAAAACCTCCCGAAAAGGTTCCATTCTTTTCTGTTCTCATGGCACACGCATCCTGCACTAATGGAGTAGTACTAACTGCTTTTTTTGCAAGTATTTTCCCCACATCAGATTTAATGTGGATATTACAAATCCACGTGAACACTAATCAGTGCACTCAAGACTTGAGAGGCAAAAAGAAGATAGTGACAGGCCAAGAAGAACACAAGACTTCAGAGGCATTCGGTATTGCCATTTACCTACGAGAGAGTCAGTATATGATGTAAATTAAGATTCTCCAAAAAAATTGTGGTCGAATAATGATTCCAAGTCTAACATTTCTACCTAGAGCATCATTCAAATAATTAGTTTCATTATTTTCAAATTCCAATAGTAACATCAAATAAGATATGGTGCAATAATTGGGCAAGATTCAACCACTTTGGAACAGGCTACTGAACAAAAAGGAATGTCTATTAAGGCTTGTAAAACAAACCATACAAAAACAACGCATTCTTGTAACTAAATGGTTAGGTAGGATAGTGTTCTCTACATGGTTCTAACTTGTGCGACAGTGATTCCACTATAAAGCTTTATTTATACTTCGCGCAAGAAAAACACGGTAACAGCTACATATACCTAGTCTTCACCTCAAATCAATCATCAATGTCAAAGCCTTTTAAGAAGAAAAATCTCATGCTTTATCATGGCTCATGATAGGGAGGTGACCATGTTAGGAGCAATATCTTCGTTATTGAGGTATTGACCGTTACAATAATGTTACAAGCATAGTAACTTCGAGTACAAAACTCAATCTAAAAGCCAAAATATGAAATAATAGACGACATCATTTGCAACATCCCACTCAACTATATACGTATAAATAAGAAAACTATATGCACAAAAATAAAATATTCAAACAAACTAGCCGCATTTTCAAATCGATGCCATCAAAACATGTTACGACATCCAAAAAACATTCAAATGCCAAAGTATACTCACTCTCGCCGTTGAGTCATATTTATATTAGAAGTTATAAACATCATTATTTACATGTATAATAAGACCTACTGTGACTTCATCGCCTTCTTGTATCCATCCAAGTTCATTTCGTCAAACATGTACTTTTTGTCTACTCATGCAAGTAACTAAGAGTACAATTAGTAAAAAATTCGGATCAGGACGAACATACCGGTGTGTCATTCTACTACAACATTAAGTATGAGGAAAAATAATTGCATACTTAAAATACTGGAGGTCCGAACCGACTGACGTTGAAGAATCAGCAAAAGGAAATCATATGATGAGACTACACGCATAAAATAGTGGAGGTCCGAACCGATTGATGTTGAAGAATCAGCAAAAGGAAATCGTATGATGAGACTACACACATAAAATAGTGTACAAAATATCAAAATATCAGTGGGAGTTACCGTCCGATAGCTTGGATCAACGGGCACGAAAGGAGCGATCTCTCATATACACTGCTTTGGGTCAATGCAGATATGTTTCAATAACTGAATGCATCTGACATAATACGTATCTCGTCTCAACATAAGAAAATATGCATTGTTTTAGACATATTCTGGTATTAAAATGTATTTGTGTTGATTAAAAGTAGTGTATATGGGAGATCGTTCTTTCCATACTCATTGATCCTAGTTATCAAACTGTAAACTCCCTCTGATATTTCTATCACTGGAGTTGAGACGTTACAGATTGGTATGAAAGCAGAGGCAGTGAACAATATAGTATTTGCTTCCGTTGCTGTCCGCTAATGAATATATTCATAATAGTGTTGAAGTGACAAAAGATGAAGGTGAGAAGAAGCAGACTGCCACGGTGATGGAAATTTGATTTCCACGAGTTCGGAGAAAGAAGGAATGAAGTAACAGTATTTTTCTTACATTACTCATAAAATATAAACAAAACATGTTCGCTCTGGGTCCCTCTACTTTCTTAACAAGTCAAGTATGATACGTAAAAAAATATGGTATGCTAACTTGTTTATCACTTGGTCACTCCGATTGCCGAATAATGTTTATCGCAAAAACAAAAATACACATTTACTTATTTTATTGTTTGAGAAAATGAGCATATGTAGAATTATTCAATAAAACAATATCGTCAAATGCTTCGTCATTTGTTTAGAAGTTGAATTTTGAATTAAAATCTCATCACTTTTAATCCGCAAATAAATTTCTACTCACAATCTTATAGCAGTAGATGACAACCTTAAAAACTATATCACCTTTTTTCATTATAAGCCTTGCCTTGTGCGGCATATAAGCCTTGAGTGTCATACGTTCTTTGTGTGTTATGTGCAACATTTGAGTGCATCATTTCATTTGTGACACGCCTTAGGTGCAAAAGCACAATCGCCGCATTGCACCTGTTGTGCGCCATAGCAGCCTTTCATAGCATTACTATTTTCCTTTGGAAAACAACAAATGTATACCACATTCTTTGTCCCTTTACCATTTGTACATCCCTTATATGTTTGCTGTCGTGGACAAGAAAATAAAGTGGAAGAAGAAAAGGAAATTGTATTCATCAGTCCCCTTTATTATTTTTATTTTCACTGTTAGCAGAGAAACTTTGAACATCACTCCTGCTACATTAGAATTATTATATGACCCCTGATCAAGAATGTTATATAAATGGATATAGATAGGTTGATGATTAAAGTTCACATATTTTACCATTTTATGGAGAATAATACTTATTATATTATAGCTTTTTGACAATAAGAGAATATAGAAATGTAAAGAAAAATACCAAAGAATTCTTTCTTTATATATTGGACTCATGAACTATGTTACGCGAAACTTTTGTGATGCCAGCTCTTGTTATGATGCTATTCCAAAATTTAGATATTGAACTTTTGTTGTATCACCAATTTTTATAAGATACAAGATCTTGTTATCAAACCGATAATTAACTAGATTTAACTTACTGCAAAGAAATGTAAAAATAATCATATACTAATTGAAGCTAATCCATTCTTATTGTTTTAACCTTGTAAATCCAGTTTTATAAATGCAATTTTCATATGTAGAAAATTAGAATACAAAATCATCACCAAATCATAAACTCAATTATATTTCCAAAGATGTCATTGTTTTAAAACATACCATTAAGATTTAATTTTGAGGTTTTCATCTAACAATTATAACTTCATATCATACACATATACGTGTGTGTGTCTCTCTATATATACACCAGCGTTAAGGCACAAAATTCGTGCGTGAATTGTTTTTCTACAAACTATATATATTTAACATATTCAATAGAAAAAGATTTGCACAAATATTTTGCCATATTTTTACATCTAAATCATGTGTAGTTGGTTTGAATTTTTATTTTTAAGTTGTAACGCCTAATTTTTTGTTAATTTTAATTTTTACTTGTATTATTAATTAAATAAAGAACGAACTTGTAAAAGATATATTTATTAGATCCTATTTTTAAGTGATATTAAGATTTAGTAATATCTATAGAGCGACGGTCTAAATTTGTAAGAAAATGTTATTTCTTAAATCATATTTTTAAGTAATATTAAAGAGGTGTTTTTGATAGTTCATGCTAACACCAAAAAAATGTGACACCAAAGGTAATGCAACTATTATCAAATATATAACTAAAGAAATGTATATACATATGGAAAAATCCATTTGGACATAAATGTAGACACAAAATGGGACACAAGAGATCTTGACCATTAGATCTTCCTCTGAGTTTCACCTCTCATATATGACAAAAGAATCCAATGATCAATAATTATTGTTTCTATTTTTGTGCTTTATTTTGTGTTTTAATAGCCGCTCCCTATATATATATCTATGTGTGTGTTGGGTATATATAAGGTTTTAATTGCAATAAATATAAACGTTGGTAGGTTCCCACCATAATGCAGTAATACCAGACTACTAGTTAATTCAAAGTACAGTGTTATACAAATAAGTTCGTTATGCTGATAGGGATTGGTATTCCAACCTTGCAACTGGCAATATTATTACAGCCACAGACGAGAAGCCCATTCACCACACGCATGTATAGTGATGAGGAATAAAGGTGCAAGCACTATGTGGATTAAACATTAAAATTTTTAAAAATATGGGGTGAGAGAGGCTCGAACTCTCGACCTCAGGATTACTCAACATTTTGCTATGAGACCTACGCGCTAGCCAACTGCGCCACCACCCCGATGTTTTCTAAGTACACAAGGAGGCATATGAATTGCAAATGAAATAACTGATCTGGTTGCCAACTTCTACCACATCATGGTATAAGTATATATTTGGATAATTTTATTTGACATATCACAATTAGTTATCCATGTTATTCAAATAGACAAGCATGTTTTGCAAATAAGTTAAAAATGTTGTGCCATGAATATTAAGTTTTTTTTTAATAATTCCTTATTATCCACAACAATCTAATATTATAAATGTAATATTTTTGTACAAAATTTGTGGCGTACGTGTGTTTTTTTTCATAATTACATCATCATATGTTTAATGATAGTTCAAAAGAAAATGTGCGATGTAAAATAATCAAAAATAGATGGTTAGAATTTGACTTTAAGGTTTGCAGCTAATGGTTGTAAATCTGTACAAATTAAGAACCTTCGGTTAACAAATAAATTACTGCCGAAAAAAATAACCTAATGATGTAACTATAATTTCCGCAAAACATAATAATCTTCTATTATGAACACGAGTTAAAGATCCGTTTCATGTTACACTATACATCAATGTTTTTGCCAAATACATGCAAATATGGTTTAATTTACAACTTAATGCATGGTTTTTGCCTAATATACACAAACACGTATAAATATGGTGAAAATAGAAAATATGGTTTGATTTACACCAAAATGGTGATCTTAAATACAACGCTTTCAAAATTATGGTTGGACATTGGATTATGTTTAAGATTTTAGTTCCCATAAATATAACCATTGGTCGATTCCCACCATGTAGCAGTAATATCAGACTACTAGTTAACTCAAATAACAGTGATATAAAGCAAACAACTTCATTACGATGATAGGTATTGGTATTCAAACCTTGCATTTGGCAATATTATTACAGCTGTAGAAGATGTCAGTTCGCCACATTAGCATCTGAAGCTCATCCACCATCACTTCTCTGCATAAACATTTCCTTATAATTAGCTAGCAATTTGCAGATGCATGGCATGGACTTTTTAAAATGTAATCCAATGGCATTCACAATCATGTTGGACAATATTTATGAAAAGATAGGTCGAATCCTCCTTTGTTTTATTCATTATCAAGGCAATATGTAGCACTCAAGATCCTAATGATACGGTTAGTTAGGAAAAGATAGAAATATCCGGTAAAGTCCCGCAAATTCGTACCCCTTGAGTTAACACTATTCTACAACATTCAACTCAAGTTGTACAGAAATACGAACCATTTGGGTAAAAGAAGAAGAGGTAGAAGAAGAAAATAGAAAACAACATCAGAATCTAACCATCGCGGTGGAATAAAATATAATAGATAGTAAATAAACTTTACTCAAAAGTAAATGCATCTGTTTACATATTACATCATCAGAGTACATCAATCACAGCTCAACAATATCATACAACTGGATACACAACAACTCGACAAAGTAGAATATATATATATATATATATATATATATATATAACAAGTACGAAAATACGTATCGTCATCCAGCTCGTCTCCTGAGCTCCACAGCATCGAAACCTGTATCCTATAATACTTGGTCTGACTTGAGCATTACAGTTAAATAACACCCGAGTCAGTCTGGAATCCCAGCGTGAGAAAATCAAACTCAATTGATTATTAAAGTTTCAAAAATACTTTGAAAACAAAAGCATCTCGTAAGACCATGCCACAAATAAACATGTCGAGTTTTTATCTTACGATAGCTAAAACAATTTTTATAGAAATCCTCTGATATTATAATAGGGTCTATATACAAATACTTATAAAATAGCCGAAATTTTTACATTATTAAATTCCAGCTACTGGTCATAGAGTGGGTAATACAAACAAAACTCGTACAAGGCTCGTAGGGAGAATGGATTTCCAACTAATGACTAGGCACTGGGGTACCACCTGTTACAGTACAGGGCCTAGATCACCGTACCGAGGAGTACGCCTGCTCCCCTGCAACACAAGACCGGGACTACCCCTTACTGGATATTCCCGAGTGAGATCACCCCGCAGTTGGGATCAGCAACCGCCCACTAAGCCGAAATAAAAAGGGACATCTGGACAGGAATGACCTCACCCTGCTTGGGTGCTACCCACCTAGCCTAGCTGCATAACCCCTGATTTTCAATCATTCCCATCTGATGAGGCTTTAGGCTAAGCGTTACCTTTGTAGAACATATCCCTTAGAATGCCCATCGTCCACCTGACGACGTTTCGCAAGCATTCATCCATACAAGTTCGTCCCGGGTAACCGAAGGCACTACTCCTACTACATCCATTTTGGAAATATCCTGAGGATTAGTAGCGACTAGCCCTTGCACTTCACTGCTCCATCTCCGAATCCAAACTCGTTTCCACGAAACATACAAACCGGATCGAAGTGGTTTTCGAGAAATAAATCTGGATCCTGGTCTCCTCAAAGCGATCAACGTATTTGTCCAATATTGATAGTCGGTGATTTAACCATCAATTAATATTCACAAACATCCATCAAACAATAATAATTTTCCAAATTATTTATTTATCCAAAATATCTTTACAAGATATATTTCAGATTTTAACCCCTTTTGAAAACAGTTCCAAACATATTCCTTTCCCGGAATAATTTCCCAATATTTATTTCCACTGAAACACCAAGTATAAAATACTTTTAGATTTTAAAATAATTTAAAAGCACTTAGTTATAAATTATACTTCACAGCCTTAAAAATTTTAAACTAGTTTAATACTTTATTAAAATATATACTTTAGAAATATTTAATAAATAAGGCTACTTTTATAAAATATAAATCTAGATTTTTCTTTAAAACAAATACCAAGTCATTTAATAATTACTACGATAATGGTTTTGAAAAATATTTATTTTAGAATTTAAACCTTTAAAAATAATAAATTTTCTAAGATATGCTTTCTTAAAACAACATTAAAACCTTTAACTTATATTTAAAATTGCTTGAAAATCGTACTTGGCTATCAGGGAAACACTCTTCTCTTTCACATCCTTTAAAAACGAATCACTATTTATTTTTAAACGAATTTCCATTCCTTTATAAATTTCCACTTTGAATTCATATTTAAAATATCCACCGATATTTTATTTTGCTTGATAACCCAGTTTAAAAAGCCCAAAATCTCACTTCCCTTTTAGATTTCAAATCCCAAAACACTTTAATCAATTTACAATTTATTCCCAATTTACTTTTCTTAAAATAAATTTTCTTTCTTGCTTTACTTATTTCAAATTTCATTAACATTTAGATTTTATTTCCTCATTTTGAGTAAAAACCCTTTTAACTAAGGTACTAATTTCAGATTCCCAAAATTCCTTCTTTATCTCTTAATTAAATTTAATCCTTAAATAAAAAAATAATTTCTTTATTCATTCAAATAATATCACTTAAGCTTTACAATTTATTATTACCCTTAATAATTCAAATTCCTCTTATTCCAAATTTGTTAGAGTTTTGCAATCACTTTTATTTTATTTTATTTTCAATTCATTATTAGCTTATTCCAATTCGCTAGAATTATTTTACTTAAAACTTTACTCTTTTATTTCTTCGAAAATACAATTCTAGAGATTTGATAATTTATTTTACTGAGACATTCAATCTATCCATACCATTCAATACTTCAATTATTCATAAAACCATCACAGGATATCAAATATTCAGAGCACAGAATATTAAATAATCTAAATAATTTCGAGGGGTCCAGTTGGATCTCTCCAACCTGTTTTCCTTGCATTCAAAGATGTTAGCACAATAATATGCCAATTCTAAAATATAACATACTATAGCACATCAATCAACTTCAACCATTCAAACAATTATTTAAATTTAAATCATTTAAATTTAAATTGAAATTAACTTAGTGAGATTAACTCACCTTTGATTTTGTTTGTAATCCATTCTCATTCCGGCTAGATTTCTTCAAGATTTAGACCTTGAATAAATATTGATATCATTTATTAATACTCTAGCTAATTGAATAATTAATTTCCATTTGAAAATTTAATTAACCAGTGATTTCATTTCAAACAAATAAATTTACCTTTAAACTAATCTCATTTTTAACAGAATGTTTTAGCAACCAAATATTTAATAAGTTAATTAAATAATTTAATTTCCAAAAATACACTATTTTAAAATAACTTGGTAGATTAAAAACTTGTACATATGTAAATTCATTTCTCTTTGAATTGCATAACACCAAAAACCTATAGAAATTTCGAAACCAACTTTTATATACACATATTATTTTCTCTGTTTAGAATCTTGTAGGTATATCATTACCTTACTGATTAACACTCATATAAATCTTCTGACTCAAAACTATACAGATTAACAATCGAAAGGGAACTGCCTTACCTTACAGAAAGGAGGCAACCTGGGCTTTGACCAACATCTACACCCTTGCGGCCATCACATCAATCTCTGCAATACACACTAGCACAAAACAGAAACGCCAATCGAACACTCCTGCTTGTCGACATCCTATCCATAGCCGCGACTCAAACCATCAATCGATGAGTCCAACATCTCATCCTAAAACATAACGACTAGCAAACCCTAGCGCATGCGATGCAAACTCGCCTCCAGCCTTAGCTTCGACTCACGGGACTCTCAAAGCCCCATGCTCGTAGATACGACTCGAAAGGATCTCATCGAGGAAGATAGGGAGCCACCTCGACTAGGTTAGCTTCGAATACTCTGATTTTGGGTCGAAAGGTTTTGGGATCGAATGAAGAGAGCGGCGATATATTTACTTTTCGATCGAACGAGGGTTAAAAATTTTCATACGAACGAAATCGATTTTTCTTTTTATTTGAATGAACTCGGTTTCGCTGGAGAAGAAAAGGAAAGGGGATTTTTGAGGAGCTCGTCCATTCCCTTTTTTTTAACTGGGAAAGAAGAAGATAGGATACGATTTATTAAAGGTAGGTCGCGACTTATAAACTATGAGAGCAGCTTGTTTCAGAAGATTGTCAGCTACAGTACTTCGAATGGGAAAGGGAGAAGTTATGATGGAAAAGAATGTAGGCTGACGTTGACCAATATAAATATAAATTTAAATTGAATTCGATATAGATTTCAACGCGTCTACTTATCGTACGCTCACACACCAACTCCAAAAATTACGAAAATTGAAATCCGATAATAATTCAATATTACAGACCCAATGGAACTGGTTTCGTTGAATTCCGAGACTGTGCATCGGAAGGCTATTTTTAAATTCAATTTAAACTATAAAATTTCAAAACTTAACAAACCCTTCCAAATTCAATTTCAACACTTTTTACTACCTTTAGTACTATCAGTATAAATTTTACAAGCCTTCAAATTATTTTTAACAGGCTTAAAATCCCAGATTTCATATTTTATCCGATTTTAAATTTTTAATTCAATAATTTAATTAACAATTAATTAGTGATATTTGAATTCAAGTTAAAATTTTACCTTTTTAATATTTAAAATCAATTAAATATCCCAATTTAAATTGCTTTAAAATTCCAGGTCATCACATTTTGATGCTGTGGAGCTCAGGAGACGAGCTGGATGACGATACATATTTTCGTACTTGTTTTATATATATATATATATATATATATATATATATATATATATATATATTCCGTTGTGTTGAGTTGTTGTGTATCCAGTTGTATGATATTGTTGAGCTGTGATTGATGTACTCTAATGATGTAATATGTAAACAGATGCATTTACTTTTGAGTAAAGTTTATTTACTATCTATTATATTTTATTCCGCTGCGATGGTTAGATTCTGATGTTGTTTTCTATTTTCTTCTTCTACCTCTTCTTCTTTTACCCAAATGGTTTGTATTTATGTACAACTTGAGTTGATTGTTGTAGAATAGTGTTAACTCAAGGGGTACAGATTTGCGGGACGTTACACTTGTAACTTAGACTATATCAAAGATAGAAATATCCTGACTAAATATATATATATATATATATATATATATATATATCAAATATATATTCTAATATTCTATCCTAATACCCCCCTCAAGTTGGAGCATGTAAGCCAAGAATGCCCAACTTGCTAAGCAAATAGTCAAACTGTTACTTTCCCAAAGCCTTTGTAAAAACATCTGCCAGTTGATCTATAGTAGACACATGAGAAGGAGCAATCAATCCATCACGTATCGCATCTCGCACAAAATGACAATCTACCTCTATATGCTTCGTACGTTCATGAAAGGCCAGATTCTGCGCAATATGTAACGCAGATTGACTATCACAGAAAAGAGTTATTGCCTTTGGATGACCCAAACTCAACAACAAATCCTTCAACCACTTCAATTCACAAGTTATTGCTGCCATAGGGCGATATTCTACTTCGACGGATGATCGAGAAACTGTGTGCTGCTTTTTAGTTTTCCAGGAAATCGGGGACTGACCCAAAAATACTAACCAACCTGTGAGACTACGCCGAGTAAGGGGACAAGCTGCTCAATCGGAGTCACACCAACCAGTCAAAGATAGCTCACTGTCCGAACGAAGTAGTATACCCTGTTCAGGGGTACCTTTCAAGTACCGTACTACCCGCAAAGCTCCTTCCCAATGCTCTTGTCGAGGCTCTTCATGAATTGAGATAGAATGTGCACCGCATACGCCAAATCAGGACGAGTAACAGCCAAATAAATGAGACAACCTACCAAACGGCAGTAAGGCTCAGGATCAGATAAAATTGCACCAGTAGCACATGGAAGCTGATGATTCTGCTCAATTGGGGAAGAAGCAAGCTTACTACCCAAAAGCCCTACATCAGTGACAATGTCCATAGTATATTTTCGTTGCGAAAGAAATAGCCCTGTAGAGCTACGTGCAACTTCAACACCGAGAAAAAATTTCAGAGCTCCGAGGTCTTTCATATGAAAACACGAACTGATATAGTCTTTAAAAACCTTAATCGCAGCGGAATCATTACCCGAGATAATCAAGTCATCAACATATATCAACACGTTTAATTGCACGACCCCCTTAGTGTACGTGAAAAGAGAGTGATCAGAATATGATTGAAAAAAACTGTACATTTTCAAGGCAGTGACTAATTTTGCAAACCAACATCTTGGTGCTTGTTTCAATCCGTACAAGGATTTTTTCAGACGACATACCATACCAGGAGAGTCAGAATTAAAACCCGAAGGGAGCTTCATATACACTTCTTCATCAAGGTCACCATGCAGAAACGCATTATGCACATCCATTTGATGCAACTCCCAGTTCTTCGAAGCCGCAATAACAAGAAATGCACGTACCGTAACCATTTTTGCCACAGGGGCAAAAGTCTCATCATAGTCTATCCCTTCTTCCTGATGGTTGCCAAAGACCACCAATCGTGACTTCAATCTCTCAATGCTACTATCTGACTTAAACTTGATTTTGTACACCCACTTACAGCCCAAGGCTTTCTTACCCGGTGGAAGATACTCCATAACCCACGTACCATTATTTTCCAAGGCACGAATTTCCTCTTGCATAGCCTTACACCACCCTTCATCTGTCATTTCTTCTTTGAAGGATGTTGGTTCCTTCCCTGCTGTAACAGCTGCAATAAAATTTCGGTGTTTTACAGAAAATTTTTCACAACTAACATAATGTGCTATAGGATACGGAGTACCTGCGGGAGGTGGAGATGTAGCCTTAGGTGACACGGGGGATGGACTTTGCGTGAACACCGTATGAGTAACAAAATCTCGTAGCTTGACATTAGGAAATTTTTCTCGAAGACCACGACCCAAGTTTTCATCTGTTTCTGTGGCGTCTGTCCTGCGATGAGAGGCCCTATGTACATCAGCCCCACCTGTAGGAGGTGTCGCTGATGGCTGCACAAGAGGTGCAGGTGTAGGCTATTGTTGGGTCGCACCGTTTGTTGGTGGCGTTTGAGGAGATGAGGGTGTTGCATTAGCCTTGATGACACCCCTACCTCGACCAGCAGGGGAAGACACCGACTTCCCTTTTGTTGCACCCTTCGAGTCCGCACTAGAGGACCCGTACTTTTCCACATACCAATCCGGAACTCCATTAAGAGCGAAACATGATGTGCTATCGTGCCCTATTTTATGGAAGTGAGTGCAAATTAGAACTGCCTTTTCTACTCGACTCAGCCACGGCCTTGTCCTATTCTCCATACGGACAACAAATCCCGCAACCTCTGGCTTCTCATCCCTCACCTAAGAGATTCCTCGGACCTGTTCCTCTTGAGAAATCTGCTGGTAAGCTTTGTTTAAAAAGGCAAAGGGTCTTGTGATAATATGGTAGAGTGTAAAGCACCATAATATTCTGAGTACAGCCCTAACAAAAATTATTGCAAACGATCGTTCTCACGCCTTGTTTCATGCTGCTTTCCAACACCACAAGTGCAGTTCCCGCACTTACAGCTTATAAGAGGCTCATATTTGGCAAGATCATCCCACAAAACCTTTAATTTGCCGAAGTAAATTGCAACAGACATGGTCTTCGTTAGTTCACATCTGTTGATTTCTGCCTTCAACTGTTGAATACGTGGTCCATTCACCACACAAAATCTCTCATTTAAATCATCCCATGGGAGCTTGGCATTGTCATAATTCAAAAGTAAAGTTTTTACCTCCGGATCGATCGTATTCATGAGCCATGAAACAAGCATGCAATGTATCGTGACCTAATCTTCTTTAGTAGCAGGCGGCACAACATCAGTAATGGTTCCATTGAGAAACCCAAATTTACGGCGAGACGAGAGAGCTACATAAGTCGCATGAGCCCAATCATTAAAATTATCAAGCTTTAGACGCACATGTGTGATTAATTTCTCAGGCTTATCCTGTGCGCCTAGGTAGAATGGGGAGTTTGATTCAATTTTTGTTGGTGTGTTGCCGCCGCCAGTCATATTTTAGGGTTAATAACCTGGCTTTGATACCATGAAAAGATAGGCCGAATCCTTCTTTGTTTTATTCATTATCAAGGCAATATATATATATAGACACACACACACAAAGGTAGCACTCAAGATCCTAATGATACGGTTAGTTAGGAAAAGATAGAAATATCCTAACTTAGACTATATCAAAGATAGAAATATCCTGACTAAATATATATATATATATATATATCAAATATATATTCTAATATTCTATCCTAATAATTTACAATGAAAAAGTTCTAGTTTTCAGTTCTCCTTTTTGAGGGAAAACTAGAACTTCAGTTCCAATTGTACTCTAAAACTTGAATAATGAATGAGGTGATACGATCTTCATCAATATATAGGTCAAACATTTTCCATTGAATTCCTTGTAGAAGTATACAGCTATGAAGTTGGGGCCCATTTAGCAGATGCATGATGGCAAGTATTCACCATGTCCTCAGGAAGGGTTGAATTGTCTTTACAAGCAGTAACTAAATCAGGTCGTTGCGTTCATTGAAGCCGATTGCGCATGATTAGGACACAAACCATCTATCACTCCCCATTCCCATCTGCAAAATTTGGTTACAAATATCATGTATTAAGAAAATAATACAAATCAATTTAGTATTATTACCTCCACACCATCCCATATAAAATGACATTTCGGTTATTTTGCCCTAAAATATGTGATGTTTAGTGACTGATATTAATCTGAAACCATGTCAAAAGTAAATAAAATGGGTGGTTGTTGTTTTCATAAAAATTGGGTCGCTTAAATATTATGCCCAAACTCAAAACAACTTTCCTTTATGGGATAGGGTATAGTATCATATACTCATACCAGTGCAAATGAGTGAACATGCACATTTCTTATTGTCATATACTCAAATATATTGTTTTCTTTACTGCACTGAAATGTAAAACTAAAACCCATACTGATTGACTAGCAAGTGACAACATTGTCTGATCTAAGAAACCTTAGTTTTTTTGAGATATAACCATATTTGTAAATACGTAAATTTATGATGCTTTGAGCTACTTAAAGCATTAGTTTCATACCGAACACAAGTCATGTGAATTTAGACACAAAAACCTGTTTAAAGTTTTAAAAAATTCCTAAATTTTGATCAAGGAATCAGAACAATTTATCGTGCATGGATTCTTTTCTTACAAGCCAATCCCACATAAATGGATATGTATCAAATATTAATAATACACTCATTGTACTATCTGAATTTGAAAGTCGATGTTTTTGCAATTTACATAAACCAGGAACTATTCTATTTGTAGTATGATAATGTAGCACTTGTTGCATACTTGCATGTGCAGCACAATGTGAGAACATTGGAGAGGTGTTGATACTCTCATACAGGATTATGATATCTACAACTCTTCATGAATGATTGAGCTAAACTAAAATCAAATCGTATCATTCATGATAAATTATCTAACTTAGTGATAGCTCTTTGTATTTTTCATGCATTGTAAAATATAAGTATTAGCACCAAACTTGGCCACTAGCACCCTTGAGAAAGATTGCGTAGAGAGATTAATGAAAATAGTAAATTAAAATAGAAGACAGTATGTAAATTTAAATGCAGAGAACAAGAACACCAAATTTGTAGTGGTTCGGCGTAACTGCCTACGTCCACTTTGAAGTTGATTTCTATTGCTTTCCTTGGTAGTTGATTACAGATACAATCCGTTTCTAATTACTTGAATACAATGGCAAAGTAAAAGATTAAGTCTTCAGCGAATGTTGAATGCGGCAGAGTTTCTCCGGTGTTCTCGAAAAAACCGATCCCTTTCATTGTACCCTTGCCTCTCTATTTATAGACGAAAATGGGTTGGACTTTCCTAGTGTGCCTGGTAGCTGAATACCTCGGCCCAAATGGAGTAACTCTACGCATCGAACCAAATATGCCGAACGGCCAAATGCCGAACAGGGCATGAATGTCGAACGATCTCCTCTTGCCTAACAGAATGATGCCGAACGATACTGGAAGTCGAACCGGTGTGTTGTCCCCAACGACTAAATGTCGAACCACCATCTTCATACTTAATGAAGTGAGATGCCGAGTGGCGAGTGAGCAATGATTGAAGTTGATTGAGACTGGTTGAATGCCGAATGCTTCTGACTGCCGAACGACCTCGGGATGCCGAACACCTCTGTATGTCGAACGATCTTCGAATGCCGAACGTTCCTTAATGCCGAGCGTTCCCGTATGCCGAACGAGTATGTCATACCGAACGTCCAGAGATGCCGAACGTCCTTACCTGCCAAGCGTCATTTGATACCGAACTCTCTTGCATGCCAAACGATATTCTCATGCCGAACGAAATGGTGCCGAACACCTAGGGTGCCGAACAATAGGGAATCCTGCCAAACAAAGCAAAGCCGAACATCCTGAACGCCGAGCGTTATCCAATGCCGGACGCTCTCTAGATGTCGAACGGGGGGGGGGGGGGATATTTACGTTGTTAAGTCTAACATTGGTTATTTTTCAAGTATAGTTCAAACAAGTGCTCTGCCAAACTCAATATTTATTGGAAATGGCTAGGAGGTCTAGCTCCGCCACGATTTCAGATAAATCGGGACCGTCCTCCTGACAAGAAGTCGCAGATATTTCAAATCCATCAACCTCCCCTGCCCATAACTTGGCTCCCGATGCTCCGGAGGCAGCAATTCTCTTGGATAACCCTGTTGATTCTCAGGCTTCGAAGGTCAATGAAGTTGCACTCCGACGAATATGTTCTATCCATGGAATCCCTTTCGACGACGTGCTGGTTCCATCGGGACATGATCGTCCACACTTGCCTCCAGTTGGATACACGGCGTGTAATAAATTCATGTGCTGGGTAGGCAGCGTGCCGCCGTTCGATTTATTTCTTCGGGATGTGCTGCAATACATCGACATTGCCCCGTCGCAACTGCACCCGAACGGTCACGCCTTCATTTATGGTACCTATATCCTCTTCATGAATGTCCTCTGCAGGCCCCCAACCCCGGGCGACATCAGATATATATACATGATTAAGAAGCGGAGAGATAACCCCTCTTATATGTTTCTCGAGCCATATCACAAATGCCAGATTTTAACCGGGGCTAGGAGCAAATTTGCCATGTACAAACAGGAATGGTTCTATGTGCGTTGCCCCCTGGCTTCGCGAGGAGATGGGTTCAAGGAAGTAAGTCTTTTCTCTGGATCGATGTTTGTGCTCGGTCGGGGCTATGCCTTTTCTAACTCTTGTTTCATCTTTTCAGGTATCAACCCGCGTCCTGATGGTCGCGGATACTTTGAGGCCATCGAGGCTATTCGAGCTCTTCCTGCCGAAGAAAGAGACATCCGGGCTCTCATTTCGAATGAGTCGCTTACAAGGTTTGGGCTGTTGGCAGCAGGCCGTCAGATCAAGGCGTTACCGTACCCAAGCCAGCCTATGGCAAAGGAAATAAATTAGCTGATTCATCATGTCACACCCCTGATGCACCGGAAGAGGGGGAAATTAAAGAGAATGAAACACCCGAAGCATAGGGTGAGAACGTGGGTCCTTCTCAGGATCCGATAGCCTAAGTGTGTAACATTATCGATTTTGTCGAAATCCGAAGGTCGGCATTCTTACGTCCACTGTATAAAATGTCGCATTATCGAATGCCGAAAAACCGAACTGTTATGGTTAAAAAGAAGAGGTAGAAGAAAAGATAGAATAAATAAGAAAAAGATAGAACGGAAACAATATCAGAATCTCACATATCGCAGCGGAACAACATATAATAGAAAATTGTATAATCTTTAAAACAAAGAACTATCTCAGATATTATATTACATTACATCATCATCAGAGTGTACAACAACATTATACAACACAACAAACAATGGACAGTTATACAAACATGACTTTACAAGTGAATTATGCAGCGGAAAAGATAATATCATATACAAGTAATACGTCTCGCCATCCAGCTCGCCACTTGAGCTCTATAGCACTCCTGAATCCTGAATCCTGAATGACCTGATAACCTGACTCTAGAGTGCCTGTGTGGAAAATTATGGGCACCCAGAGTTTAGGAAGAGAACAATAAACTCCAGGTCAGTCATGAGACAGGTGTGAGAACTCAAAACAATTATTTGTCTTTAAAACAATAACAACAACAAGAGAAGTGAAAAATATCCGCAATGCTTTTGGAAAATGAAACTACCATAAGGCCTCCCTCCACACACACAATGCAAACGCAGAATTGGAGGAGATTTCTCCTTATGATAGTCAAAGATGCTTACTACGCAAAACAAATCATTTTTGATATTATTATTAGTGCATAGTGTAGAAAGCATTTCGAAAATAGAATATAAATCTTAGCCAACATAGACATTCCGAACTATGCCTACTATAGCTACCATCCAAACAGTGGGGCGCCACCATAAGTGAATGGCAGGTAATACAACTAAAACCGTACAAGGCTCGTATTGTTTCTTTGGATTTACAATAAATGGTCAGGGTAAGGAACTTCCTACTGCCACATGGGATCGCCTCTGGCAGGACGTCCCGAGAACTTAACCAGCTCTCTGCCAACACAAGGCCGGGTTACCTCTGTAACTAGGTAACTACTACACGAATATGCCACCCCCCGATCCTTTGGAACCTTTATCCGAGGGCCCTCGATCACCAAGCAACAACCACACCAAAAAATGAGATTGGAGCAACCACATAGGTTAAGCATCAGGGCTCCATACCTGACACCACCCTTTTCCAGAAGAAATGACATACCCTAAAGAGACCGACCCTTATAACCTTGTCGCACATTCCAGTTTCGACCATTTCTAGGGTGTGAGGTCTGACGAAGTCTCGTCCACAAAGCTACGCTTTTTCACAAAGCCACGCTTTGATCAACAAATGATCAATAAATAATCATCACACAGCAACACTCAGCATGCCACATTACCAAATTGAGAATATATCGCTGATAACCTTCAACTACATAACCTATGAGCTCGTATGTCTCAGAGAAGGGTGTTAAGCTAAGAGAATAGATCCTCTACACCACCAAAAAAGTATTTGAAAGAAATCTGCTTAATATCTCAAAATGTAATGTCAGATATGTGACCATACAAGTCTGTTCCGGGTTCGAACAAAATCGAAGGCACTTCCAAAGAAGCCTTTGCAATCCGGGTATTCACAATCCCGATCGAATTTCCCATCACAAAGGAAATCTCCATATCGTAGCTAAGGTGCAGAGACAATCGATAGGTCATCCTATCGTTTTCACAAATACCCGGTCTTCACCACCGGTCTTTAGTGCTTTCCAATAAGTCGTATCACTATTCGGAATGGGTAGTCCGAATAACGAGCGCAATAATTTTAAAATTAAGTGTAGCATTCAATTTCAACCAATTCAGAACAAATAGCCATTTAAGGGTCAATATTGATAGTCGTTATTTAACTATCAATCAATATTCACAACATCACCCGATTTCAAATAATTTTCCCAAATTATTTATTTTCAAAAATATCTTTACAAGATATAATTTTCACACTTCAAGCATTTGAAAACAAATTTCAAATTATTTTTCACCTTTACAACTTCCATTCCAAAATGGTTCATTTGAACCAATTAAATAAATCCTTACCGATTTACTTTAAATTTACGTTCCAAATCCGTAAATTTATTTACACACTTTAAAAAAAATCAATGTTTATTTTTAAACAAATCTCCCTTACAAATTTCCATTGTGAATTTACATTCCCAAATATTCACTTTTATACGATTTTTCAAATCGATTTCAATTATTCACTTTCAATTTATCTTTAAAAGATATAATCTCAAAATATTCACTTCATATTGGAAAACATTTACATACTTATTTAATAATAAGTAATTCACAAATTCATTTATTCCAACATTTGGAAAATATTCAATATACTTAAATCCAAATTAAGTATATATTTTATTCTTTAAGGAAAACTTCCCTTAAACACATTTATTTGGGTCCAAAAGAATGTTGCGTAAAACATCGTTACGACAACCCAAAATCACTAGTATAGAGATTCGAGATTAAGATAGATATATAAACCGCAATACTATACAAAAACTTTTCCTTTCGGAAATCATTTACTATAACAACAGTGTTATAGTCCACCATTTCCTTCTATTTCTCGAAAACGTCTATTTCAACAATGAATGTTGAAATCTACGGTTTCGATACTTAATACATTTAAAACATTTTTTAATCGTTTTAATTCTATTTAAAATATCACTTTCCTAAAATATTTCTTTTAATATATTATTCACTGTCCAAAATCGTGAATATACTTCCTTTAGTAAGCTATAATAATTAAACTTATCAAAATAAGTCGATTTCGGATTTATAAAACAACGTTTATAAATTCCATTTATACTTTATAATAACTTCACTTATAAAATCACTTTATTAACAAATTCTGTCCATATCCCATTCACAAGCCAAAATCCAATTTATAAGTTACTTACTTATAAATCTTTTATTTTACAAAAGCCTATTCATTTTATAACTTCACAATTTCTATATCTATAGATTCATCCACTTATGAAATCCATTTATACTTCATTTTAACACTTATAAAAACTCGTTTTATAATTCCAACATTTTAATTTATAAATATTAATTTTACAAATCTTTTATATAAATCATTTATAATAGTTCAAAAAAATCACAATTTAAACCATTTTATAAATTAATCAACTACTTATTTCAAAAATCACATTTCGGTTATATTTCACAAATATCATAATTTTTATAACATAAAAATCTTGACGTTTATTTATTTAAAATGAATCAATTTCAAAATTAAATTTTATTATGAATTCTCAACTTAATTTTCAAAAATTAAATTTTATTTATTTTCGGCATCTAACGATACCAAAATATATTCGGCTAAAATTTAGCTTTAACGATTTCAATCACAAAGATAATCACGCAGATTATAAATAGATCAACACACAACATTGAAACAAATTCAATCATTTGAGGAATCCAGTTGGATCCCTCCAACCTGTTTCCCTGCATCCAAAGATGTTAGCACAATACCAATTCTGCTTCGAGACGGAATATCACGGTATATGGAATTTATAAAATACTATCCACTATTAGGCGGCACAATAGGGTCTCATCCGCTATATAATGCGTAAAATCAACTCCAAGTACATATATAATACCAATTCCATATCAAGTTGGAATTATTGTGGTATATGTTTTTAATAAATAACATCCGCTTAATATACGGCGTATATGGTCTATTTCAATACAGCAGATAGCAACTATCATCCAATTACACAATCAAGCAATTTTAAATCTAACTATTTAAAATTTAAATCGAAACAATTCGATTGAGTGAGAAGTTCTCACCTTGAGTTTCCGATAACAGTTGTAGCGTTTTGATTTAAAATAAAATTAAATGTGCGTTTAATTTTACCCGAAATTATCGCTAGCTCCAAATGACTCCAAACCATCTCCATTGCATAGTGCTCGACAAAACGATTGCAACGCAATTTGTTTCGTGACTTTTCGGCCTCGTATCACAAAGTTATGATATTTAGAAGTTTGTACGCATTTATATATACATATATATAATTTACAACTCAATTATTTTTTTATTTTTTTATACCCAGATGACATCAGGGCCGTCCAAATTTCTACATGAAATCAAGGCCGTGACTTTTTTGCTTTCTTCTTCTAGGTGATGTCGTGCGCGAAAGAACCCAATTGCCATTCGTTCCTTGAATTTTGCCCCCACCTACGTCGATCTTTACGACAATCAAGAGCCACCATTCGAAGCACCAACGCCAACACCACCCTCTCTTGCAACAGTAGAAACTCGTTCGCCCAAATCACCGTGAAAACGCAAATGAACACGCCGCCTTAGAGGCCAAATTGCCGATGATCCAAAGCCCTAAAAACGATCATAGTCGTTCACATTATAGATCTCATTACGCTCTAGAGTTTTGTAGTTGAACACTTGCTGAATCGTGGTGTAGATTTCAAGAAAATTGAGGAGGAAGAAGAATGCATTTCGGCCATTGAATGATAGTGGCGGCTTGACATTGAAACCCTAGGGTTTTGCATTTTGTTTGCAAATGAAATAAAAACAAGTCCTTTTATAGAAAACCGACGAACACTATTCATCTCCAATTTTTCGAACTCCAAATCTCGCGCGGTGACCAACGTTTCTAGGGTTTACCCCGCGTTCCGGACACAATGGAATATGTTTCGGAGGCTAATTCGATCGTATGTGAGAGTTACGAAAATAAACGATCAAATTTTAAATTAAATCGATTAAACCAATTTTTATGCGTTTTGGCTTGCCCCGGACAAACGGTAAATCCGATTGACACAAAATTTGAAACCATACAATGATATAACATTTCGGATCCGATGAAACTTGTTTCGTCGAAATCCAAGACTGTTTGAAAAATGGCTATTTTCACTAGTCGATTAAATATTAAAATATTCAATTTTCACAAATTAACTTTTAATTCAATTTTAAAAGTTCACAAACATTATTCTAACTCCAATATGATTTAATACAACTTTATAAATCATTTTTAATCACGTTAAACCCAATTCCAAATTTTTCTGTAATTTCAAATATTAAATTATCGATTTAATTATCCAATTAAATCGAAATATTCAAAAAATAAATTATCCGACTTACAAATTTTACTTGTTGATATTTAAAATCAATTAAATATCTGAATTTTAAATGAAAGAAATTCTGGGTCGTTACAAACTTCTCCCCCTTAAAAGGATTTCGTCCTCGAAATTACCAAGTAAGAAAAAGTTTTGAAATCCATTAACTTTTCATAACAAACCGTTCAAATTTGATTTACAAATCTCTTAAGTGTTTAACTTTTCCAAAAATTCAATAATTAAACTTCTTACAAAATATTTACTAAGTTTTCAAATCCTTATATAGTTATCTTTTCAAAATCAACTATATCGTTTAGCCTTTAACTTCAAATCAAAACTTAGTTTTCACAAAAAATAACTTTCCAAAATTTCCCGAAAATTTTCGAACGCCTTAAATTTTCAAAAAAATTCGCCATAACCTCCTTTGTACGGAGGAGCTTTTACAATATCACAATAGAGATAAATATATATACATCGACCCACATGGTCGGAAAACAGAAAAATAGTTCATATTTCCTATTTTTATTGCGTAGGCATACCTTTTTAGCATTTTTAAGCAAAGCAGTTATTAATTTATCATTTTGCGCAACCAAATCCCGCCGACGGTAGCCCCGGTATCTGTACTTACTCAATATAAACACGTAAGTGACATATATAAGAAGTTATTAACATTTTACTCTTTTAAACAATTATAACACATGCACATTAAAAGAAATGCATACTAAACAATGTTTATAAACAACCTATATACAACGACATTCAATTATTCATTTTCAATTAGTTTACATTCACTAATTTACATTCACATTTGTTCACTTTCAATTCAAATCAATTTCTATTCAATTAAATTTACTTAACTTCCAATTTGAATTCAATTGCTTTAGCTTTCAATTTTATTCATTCAATTGTATATGAATTTTTATTCAATCAATTAACAATCATCTAACAACCAATGTATATCCACAAGAAATGAATTTATTCTCTTGACATTCGACATTCATATTCACTTTATTTACCCTTAATTTGGTTTAACATTCAATTAGCCTTAAATGAATTAACACCTATACCATTATTCTATATCAATTCATTACATTCGATTGATTAACATTCAATCCATTTATTTATTCAATTGCTAACTTATTTTACAATTAAGGTTGAATCTCCTTTATATAACTCAAATTCACATCCATTTAATTCACTTCATTATTTTACTTTGATAAATCAAATGTATTCAACATCACTTAAGTTATATTCCATTTAAACATCATTTGTTTAACTTAACTTAAATTTCCATTTCAACAACATATCTAATCCAGTTAAAATCAAATTCAAATTCAAATTCCAACACCAAAGTAAATTCTTTTTAAATTTTACCAAATTCAATTTTTTTTATCACTCATTCAGATTCATACCTCGTTTTGCTTAACAAAGTTGTTTAACCATTTTAATAATTGGTTTCACTTACATCTTCACATTTAATAAGTTATACAATTTATTATTCAACTTCCAAATCTGATTTAATTTATTTAACTTCCTTTAGTTAAATTTCACATCATTCAATTTTATCATACTAATTCAAATTTATTTCAACTTTACCAAAATTAAATCTTTATTATCTCATATTATAAGTTCAAAACTTGATAACTTATATTCATCAATTTCAACTTGGATTTTAATTTCAAATTTGTTTATCACAACAAAATTCAATTTCAATTTACTATGGTAGTAAATCCATCACACAGAAACTCGAAAATGATAATGATGATGCTGCAGTCATCACCCTTATTATTCGCCAGCAACAGCAGTGAATCCAATGCTTTAAATTCTTTCAAAAAATTTCTTTTATTTATAAATCACATTTATAAATCTTTCTTATATAATTTCACTATTTCCCTTTACTTATACAAGATTATTCCATAATTGTAATCATTTCAATTATAATTCTATATTTATACAATTGTTGCTTTTATACAATTTATTCTTTCACAATTATTGCTTTTATTCAAATTATTCGAACAATTTGATTCACTCGTATATTTTCTTACATTTTCAACAATCAAACAATTCAATTTTTATATATACACTTTAATAATTCTGAAAAATTATTCCTTTATATATATATATATATAATATAATCGAGGTAAAATTATTTCATTTATCCAATTTAAAATGATACTATGTCGGTTTATCTCGTTTAAGAGTTTAGAAACCCCTATCGATAACAGTTAACTAGACTGCACCGACCAGAATCCATAAACAATCAACTGATAAGTCAACACAATACAAAACAATTTCATATTCACTAACAAATACGCGTTCATATCTATTACTACACTCAACTCATTCTAGAGTACTGCTGACTCTATCTCTAATGAGTAATCCCCAACAGAGCCAAGGTGGTCACTTAATCATATGCTCTGATACCAAATGTAACATTATCGATTTTGTCGGAATCCGAAGGTCAGCATTCTTACGTCCACTGTATCAAATGCCGCATAATCGAATGCCGGAAAACCGAACTGTTATGGTTAAAAAGAAGAGGTAGAAGAAAAGATAGAAGCAATAAGAAAAAGATAGAACGGAAACAATATCAGAATCTCACATATCGCAGCGGAACAACATATAAAAGAAAATTGTATAATCTTTAAAACAAAGAACTATCTCAGTTATTATATTACCTTACATCATCATCAGAGTGTACAACAACAATATACAACACAACAAACAATGGACGGTTATACAAACATGCCCTTACAAGTGAATTATGCAGCGGAAAAGATAATATCATATACAAGTAATACGTCTCGCCATCCAGCTTGCCACTTGAGCTCCATAGCACTCTTGAATCCAGAATGACCTTATAACCTGACTCTAGACTGCCCGTGTGGAAAATTATGGGTATCCAGAGTTTAGAAAGAGAACAATATATTCCAGGTCAGTCATGAGACTGGTGTGAGAACTCAAAACAGTTATTTATCTTTTAAAACAATAACAACAACAAGGGAAGTGAAAAATATCCGCAATGCTTTTGGAAAATTAAACTACCATAAGGCCTCCCCGCACGCACACAATGCAAACGCAGAATTGGAGGAGATTTCTCCTTATGATAGTCAAAGATGCTTACTACGCAAAACAAATCATTTTTGATATTATTATTAGTGCATAGTGTAGAAAGCATTTCGAAAATAGAATATAAATCTTAGCCAGCATAGACATTCCGAACTATGCCTACTATAGCTACCATCCAAACAGTGAGGTGCCACCATAAGTGAATGGCAGGTAATACAACTAAAACCGTACAAGGCTCGTATTGTTTCTTTGGATTTCCAAGAAATGATCAGGCTAAGAAACTTCCTACTGCCACATGGGATTGCCTCTGGCGGGACGTCCCGAGAACTTAACCAGCTCTCTGCCAACACAAGGCCGGGTTACCTCTATAACTAGGTAACTACTACACGAATATGCCACCCCCCGGTCCTTTGGGACCTTTATCCGAGGGCCCTCGATCACCAAGCAAAAACCACACAGAAAAATGAGATTGAAGCAACCATATAGGTTAAGCATCAGGGCTCCATACCTGACACCACCCTTTTCCAGAAGGAAATGACATACCCTAAAGGGAAACCTTTCCGCATATTCCTGTTTCGACCATTTTCGGGGTGTGAGGTCCGACGAAGTCTCGTCCACAAAGCTACGCTTTTTCACAAAGCCACGCTTTGATCAAAAAATGATCAATAAATAATCATCACACAACAACACTCAGCATGCCACATTACAAAATTGGGAATATATTGCTGATAACCTTCAACTACATAACCTCTGAGCTCATATGTCTCAGAGAAGGGTGTTAAGCTAAGAGAATAAATCCTCTGCACAACCAAAAAATTATTTGAAAGAAATCTGCTTTTTATCTCAAAATGTAATGTCAGACATGTAACCATACAAGTCTGTTCCGGGTTCGAACAGAACCGAAGGCACTTCCAAAGAAGCCCTTGCAATCCGGGTATTCACAATCCCGATCGAATTTCCCATCACAAAGGAAATCTCCATACCGTAGCTAACGGTGCAGAGACAATCGATAGGTCATCCTATCGTTTTCACAAATACCCGGTCTTCACTACCGGTCTTCAATGCTGTCCATTACGTCGTATCACTATTCGGAATGGGTAGTCCGAATAACGAGCGCAATAATTTTAAAAATAAGTGTAGCATTCAATTTCAACCAATTCACAACAAATAGCCATTTAAGGGTTAATATTGATAGTCGGTTATTTAACTATCAATCAATATTCACAACATCACCCGATTTCAAATAATTTTCCCAAATTATTTATTTTCAGAAATATCTTTACAAGATATAATTTCCACACTTCAACCATTTGAAAAAAAAATTCAAACTATTTTTCACCTTTACAACTTCCATTCCAAAATGGTTCATTTAAACCAATTAAATAAATCCTTACTGATTTACTTTAAATTCACGTTCCAAATCCGTAAATTTATTTCCACACTTTTTAAAAAAATAAATCAATGTTTATTTTTAAACAAATCTCCCTTATAAATTTCCATTGTGAATTTACATTCCCAAATATTCACTTTTATACGATTTTTCAAATCGATTTCAATTATTCACTTTCAATTTATCTTTAAAATATATAATCTCAAACATTCACTTCATATTGGAAAATATTTACATACTTATTTAATAATAAGTTATTCATATTGGAATAAAATTAAATGTGCGTTTAATTTTACCCGAAATTATCGCTAGCTCCAAACGACTCCTAACCAGCTGCATTGCATAGTGCTCAACAAAACGATTGCAACGCAATTTGTTTCGTGATTTTTCGACCTCGTATGACAAAGTTATGATATTTAGAAGTTTGTACACATTTATATATATATATATATATATATATATATATATATATATAATTTACAATTCAATTTTTTTTATTTTTTTATACCCAGATGACAACAGGGCTGTCCAAATTTCTACATGAAATCAAGGCCGTGCTTTTTTGCTTTCTACTTCCAGGTGATGTCGTGCGCGAAAGAACCCAATTGTCGTTCGTTCCTTGAATTTTGCCCCCACCTACGTCGATCTTTACGGCGATCAAGAGCCACCATTCGAAGCACCAAGGCCAACACCACCCTCGGTTGCAACAGTATGAAACTCGGTCGCCCAAATCACCGTGAAAACGCGAACGAACGCGCCGCCTTTGAGGCCAAATTGCCGATGATCCAAAGCCCTAAAAACGATCATAGACGTTCACATTATAGATCTCATTACGCTCTAGAGTTCTGTAGTTGAACACTTATTGAATCGTTTGTAGATTTGAAGAAAATTGTGGAGGAAGAAGAAAGCATTTCGGCCATTGAATGATAGTGGCGGCCTGACATTGAAACCCTAGGGTTTTGCCTTTTGTTTACAAATGAAATAAAAACAAGTCCTTTTATAGAAAACCGACGAACACTATTCATCTCCAATTTTTCGAACTCCAATCTCACACGGTGACCGGCGTACCCCGCGTTCGGGACACAATGGAATATGTTTCGGAGGCTAATTCAATCATATGTGCGAGTTACGAAAATAAACGATCAAATTTTAAATTAAATCGATTAAACCAATTTCTATGTGTTTTGGCTTGCCCCGGACAAATGGTAAATCTGATTGACACGAAATTTGAAACCATACAATAATATAACATTACGGATTTGATGAAACTAGTTTCGTTGAAATCCGAGACTATTTGAAAAATGGCTATTTTCACTATTCGATTAAATATTAAAATATTCAATTTTCACAAATTAACTTTTAATTCAATTTTAAAAGTTCACAAACATTATTCTAACTCCAATATGATTTAATATAACTTTATAAATCATTTTTAATCACATTAAACCCAATTCCAAATTTTTCTGTAATTTCAAATATTAAATTATCGATTTAATTTCCAATTAAATTCCAATATTCGAAAAATAAATTATTCGACTTACAAATTTTACTTATTGATATGTAAAATCAATTAAATATCTGAATTTCAAATGACAGAAATTCTGGGTCGTTACAAAGTGCATGACATCGAAACATCATCTTCCCCTTCGAAGGGGAAGAGGAAATTGACGTACAAGATAAGGAAGGAGAGAGTTGGCAGAACTTCAAAAGTTACGTTCATTCCAACGGAGAAAGAGGCATCTTCACAGCATGTAGAAAGATCTTTAAAGGACCTACCGAACCTCTCCATTCCCAATGACCTGCTCAACTATGACTTCGATGACCCGGAAGCATTTAAACTTCACTCGCCCATCAGAGGCGATGCGGGCGCTCTAGCCCAAAGTCAGGGAGAAAAAACTCTCATTAGTAAAGCAACTGGTCCGTCGGGGGGAAACACTAGGACATGCACAAACACTTGCACTTCAATTTGCATTTAGATTTTCATCGTCGCGCTAGTCTTTGCTAATTCATTATTGTTTAAATTCTATGCTGGTGACATGGGGCGCTCACACGGATCCGATCGCCTTCGTGGTTCGTCTATATTTTATCAACCTGGATGGAACTCGAGTTCCGGAAGACGTCGGGATAGAGATGGCGACGACGATAGAGATTATCATTCCCGGGACTCATCATCTCGGAGGAAAACTTACTATCAGCCAAAATACCACCAGGATACCTCTTCTCACCCGGAGCAAAGCAAAGATAAGCGCGGCCATAAGGGGTCGCAATCTGATGTCCTTCGGGGCCAATACTCTGATTCCTCTTCCACTCGACAATCCCGGGATACTCATAAGAGAGTTGAACTTTCAAATTCGTCTCCTCCTGCTCCTACAACAGATCCAATAGTATCGGAGAGGCTGGCCTAGCTTAAAGATAATTTCCAAAAATCTGTTTTGATGGCCTGAAATTTCTCCCGGCGATTCATCCTATTCCCGGACATGTCAAGCAGAGCGCCATCACCTGTACCAACGAAGTCTATGTTCAACATGACGCGTTTGTTCATTTGGCTGAAAAACTTTCTGAAGTCTCTATGGAGCGCCAACAGGAGATCGACCGCCTAAAGCTTGAGGCTATCCACGAAAAATATATCATTAAAGCTCAGGACGAAGAGATTGCGATTTACAAGTCTGAACTTGAGGCCGTCCAGCAGAGCGCCAAAGACACCGCCGAAGCCGTAACTCGTCTGGAATCCACTCACAAAAAAAGAACTCGACGAGGCGGTACAACGCCGTGGGGCTTTGGCTTTGGAAAAAGATTCGGTACAAAAAGAGAGGGATGCACTCTGTCTCCGGGTTAAAGAACTTAAGGAGCAGCTCCGTAAAGAGAAAGAGGAGAAAGGGCTGCTCAAGAAGAGTCACAACGATACTGTGATGAGATCGTTGCTACTCGACTCTTAAAGGATAAACTAGAGGACGAGCTTTCCAAAGTCGAGACGTTAAAGAGCGAAGCCCGTGAAGAGGGCAAGAAGATAGCGTCCATGGATATCGACTCCCGTCTTGAGGCGGCTAGAGAAGAATGTAGGGAGAAGGTCAAAAGCATGTTTGACCCGCTAATCGTTGAATTCAATGCCCGCGCTCTCATGCATCGAGACTTGACTTTTCTGGGCGAGGGCTATCTCGAATCTTTGGCCGAGGCATGGGAGACTTTAATTGAAATCAAAAAGGCCGAACACGGTATTGAGGAGATTGATGAAGGGGCCTTGATAAAAGAGTTCATCAAGGGAAATGAGCCTTGGGACCTGTCAGCGGCTAAAGTTATTTATTGTAAAGGCTCCCCTTCCACAAAAGGAAAATAGGTTATCGCCGTTCCATCCGGGATTGAGTCTCAAGCTCGTGTGCCTACCCAGCCGACCAGTCGGCCGATACTCGATCCTTTTGAACGGCACGTTAGCCTTGACCCGGAGGACCCCGGCATTGGTGTTCATGTTTTGTCCCCTATTCCGGAGGGTGAGACCCCCTTGACGGCTGAGAGCCTGCCGGAACCTGGTAGGCCACTCTTTTTCTTTAACATTCCGAGAGATTTCGTTTTCCACCAGAAGCTATCGTGTTCTAATACTTGCTTTTCGTGATTTTGTGCAGGCCGTTCTGATCTTGAGCCTACTCCGAGGAGCGATGTCGCTAAGGAGGTGAGGGGAAAAACGAGTGAAGCCACTCATGCAGGAGAGGCTCCCGGTCCAGATGCCCAAGTGATCGGAGCGCTTGATGAAGATAAATCTGAGACTTCCTCTCCCATTGATGGGAGCTATGAAGTTGAGATTACAGGCGTCTCCGAGCACACGTCCGAGCTGAGCATGAAGGAGCGGCTTGAGAAAAAGAAAGAAGAGACGATCAAGATCAAGGTCGAACCTCAAGCTGTGGACCCAGATGATCCCTTGAACAAGCCGTTGAAGGTGATTCTCCCTGGCAGGTCCAAACCCACGGATGTTCCTCATGCTTCTTCGGCTGTCACTCCCCCGTCAAAAAAAGCTATCAAGAGTAAACATACCGGGGAAGAGTCATCGGGCAAAAAGTCAAAGAAGTAGTTTTCGCTCCCGTTCAACAAGAGCTAGTGTAGATTACGCAATTATTTTTGTTTTTGTAGTTCATGTAAATAAACTTTTGACTCCGAGCTTCGGTGGAGTTGTAGTAGAAACTTATTTTTGATGAATAAAACTTAGTTTTTCTGCCTTTCAAAAAGCCCTTGTCTTTCAATTTTTGTGTGATTGTGATTTAAATCCAAGCTGTTGTTACTAACATGGACTTCTCGGTTCACCTTCACATAGCTCGGAGATTCTTTGAGAGTTGTTCATTTTTCCTTCCGCGCTTCAAGCAATTAAAATGTTTTTTAGTCCGCACATCGGGGACTTAGAGTACTCCAGCATGCGCTCTGGGGACTTGGAGATTTGAGTTGTTTATACTCGAGTCCGCACTCCGGAGACTTAGGGTACTCCAGCCCACACTCTGGGGACTTGGAGTTTTAAATCGTTCATAATCGAGTCCGCACTCCGGGGACTTAGAGCTCTCCAGTCCGCACTCCGGGGACTTAGGGTACTCCAGTATGCACTCCGGGGACTTAGGATACTCCAGTCCGCACTCTGAGGACTTGAAGTTTTAAATCGTTCATAATCGAATCCGCACTCCGGGGACTTAGAGTACTCCAGTCCGCACTCTGGGGACTTGGAGATTTGAATCGTTTTTCTCGAGTCCACACTCCGAGGACTTAGAGTACTCCAGTCCGCACTCTAGGGATCTGGAGTTTTAAATCGTTTATACTCGGGTCCGCACTCTGGGGACTTAGAGTACTCCAGTCCGCACTCTGGGGACTTGGAGTTTTAAATCATTTATGCTCGAGTCCGCACTCCGGGGACTTAGAGTACTCCAGTCCGCGCTCTGGGGATTTGGAGTTTTGAATCGTTTATACTCAAGTCCGCACTCCGGGGACTTAGAGTACTCCAGTCCGCACTCTGGGGACTTGGAGTTTTTGAATCGTTTATACTCGAGTCCGCACTCCGGGGACTTAGAGTACTTCAGTCTGCACTCTAGGGACTTGGATTTTTGAATCGTTTATACTCGAGTCCGCACTCCGGGAACTTAGAGTACTCCAGTCCGCACTCCGGGGACTTAGAGTTTTGAATCGTTTATACTCGAGTCCGCACTCCGGGGACTTAGAGTGCTCCAGTACGCACTCTGGGGACTTGGAGTTTTGAATTGTTTATACTCGAGTCCGCACTCGGGGACTTAGAGTACTCCAGTTCGCACTCTGGGGACTTGGAGATTTGAGTGTCTGCACGTGTTCGTACGTCAGCCAGTATAATTTCATTTGCCTGTCACAGGATCATCATGCGCAGAAACATTAGTAATTCATGGAAAAGATGGCTTCAAGCCTTTATTAACGAAACCAAGCTAAATTGTCTTACAACATGTCAAGAACTAGAAATAAAAGCGTACTGGAAATAAATGAAACTAATACATGAAAGAAATAGACTAAGTATAATAATGCCGCAAGTGCTCGCTGTTCCATGCTCAGGGGAGTGTCGCACCATCGATGGTCGCTAGCTTGAAAGTTCTTTCTCCAAGCTTCCGTTCGATGACGTATGTACCTTCCCATGCGGGATTCATATGAGATGGGATCGAAAAAAATCGTTTCAAAACGAGGTCTCCCACACCAAAAATACTCGGTTGGACCTTTTCGTTATAATATTTAGCGAATCTATGTCTGTATGCGGCCGCTTTCAAATTTGATTCTTCACGTTTTTCGGCAATGAAGTCCAATGATTCCAATAAAAGATTCTGGTTTGACTCGGGGTCGTAATAAGTTACCCGATGTGATGGAACCTCAAGTTCCATGGGTATGACAGCTTCCGTGCCATATGCCAATGCGAATGGAGTATGGCCAGTCGCGGTCTTGTGGGTGGTCCTGTAGGCACAAAGCGCCATTGGAAGTTCATCCACCCACTTGCCTCTAGCCTTTTCAAGATGCTTTTTCAATATAGACTTGATTATCTTGTTTAAGGCTTCCACTTGTCCTTTGGCTTTCGGGTGAGAAACCGCTGCAAACTTCTTCTCAATGCCATATTTCTGACAAAATTCTTTGAACTCCTTGTTTTCGAATTGAGTCCCATTATCTGTAATGATGGTCCGTGGAAGGCCAAAACGGCGTATGATATTTTGTACGACGAAATTAATAACCTTCTTGGTGGTTATTGTGGCCAGAGGCTCTGCTTCTGCCCATTTGGTAAAGTAGTCGACCGCAACTATTGCATATTTCGCTCCACCTTTAGCTATGGGTAATGAACCAACTAGGTCGATCCCCCACATTGTAAACGGCTAGGGACTAACCATTTGCGTGAGTTTTGTCGGCGGAGCTCTCGGGATTTTTTGTATATCTGGCATTTGTCACATCTTCTCACATAGTCTGCAGCATCCCGATTCACAGTTGGCCAGTAGTATCCATAACGGAGGACTTTCTTTGCTAATGTTTGCCTCCCAGTATGGCCACCGCACTCTCGCTCATATACTTCATTTAATATTCGTTTTTTCTCATCGTGGGCCACGCACCGGAGTAAGGGGGTCGAGAATCCCCTCCGAAACATTACCCCATCTTGCATTATATATCGTCAAGCCTTACGAAGGACTGTCTTTCGCTCCTTTTTCTGGGTAAGATCTCGAATAGCAAGTACTGCCTGATTGGGGTCATCCACGATTCCTTCTTGATTTCGGTTTCGAACACGAAATCCATCTCCATCATATCTATACTCGGAATATGTAAGGTTTCGACAGGAAACAATCACATCTGTTGCGCATCGCCAGTGCTTGCGAATTTTGCCAATGAATCGGCTGCTCTATTTTGCTCACGCGGGACATGTGAAATGTCATAATACTCGAAATTCGCTAGCAGCTCCTGAACTCGGACCAAATATGGGCAAGTCTTTGCCCTCTTGCTTGGTATCTCCTCGCACTTGGTACACCACCAGCTGCAAGTTGCTAAAGATTTCAACCGATTTTACTCTTAGTTCTTTGATAAGTCTTAAGCCGGCAATCAACGCTTCATATTCGGCTTCACTATTCGTTGTTGTGAATTCGAGCTTCAAAGCGTAGCAAACTGATCGGTTCTCAGGAGTTACAAGAACTATGCCAGCCCCCGAACAACGGTCGTTAGATGCCCCATCAGTGTACATCTTCCATCGAACGGGAGGTATGACATTGTGGCCCTTTGATTCGTCTGACTTAGTAAATTTAGCAATGAAGTCAGCTAGTGCTTGTCCTTGTATGGCCCTTCGCGGCAGGTAGGTAATATCGAACTGACTTAACTCAATATTCCATTTTAACATCCTTCCAGAAGTTTCCGGTCGTTGGAGCATCTGCCGCAAGGGTTGATCAGTATAAACACTGATTGAGTGTGCCTGAAAATACGGACGAAGCCTGCGTGATGCAATCACCAAGCCATAGGCTAGTTTTTCAATCTTTGGATAATTTCTTTATGCCCCCGTCAATCGTTTACTAATATAATATACTGGTTTTTAAACTAGGTTCTCCTCGTGAACCAGAGCCGTACTGATAGCGTGCTGGGATACTGCCAAGTATACATACAGTATTTCATGGTCGATTGGCTTCGATAGCACTGGGGGCTCTCCAAATGCTTTACCAAAGCTCGAAATGCTTCCTCACAGTCGGATATCCACTCGAAATTCCTTTTTCCCTTCTTAATCACGTCAAAGAAGGGAATGCATTTATCCGTGGCTCTGGATATGAATCGGCTCAGCGCTACTACCTTTCCATTGAAGCTTTATACTTGCTTTATAGTTCTGGGCACTTGTATGTCTCGAATAGCTTGAATCTTTTCCGAGTTAGCTTCAATTCAACGTGCATTCACAATAAAACCTAAGAACTTTCCCGACGCCACACCAAAAGAGCACTTCAAGGGGTTAATCTTCATACCATAATGTCTGAGTATATCAAACATTTCTGTTAAGTCTCGAATGTAGTCGTTTGACTGCCGTGACTTCACGAGCATGTCATCCACATAGACTTCTATCGTCTTACCGATCTGGTCTTTAAACATTCGATTCACAAACGCTGATAAGTTGCTCCTGCGTTTTTCAATCCAAAGGGGATTGCTACATAGCAATATAGCCCCATATTCGTGACAAAACTGGTGTGCTCTTGGTCTGGAATATGCACCGGGATCTGATTGTATCCTGAATACGCATCCATAAATGACAATAATTCGTGTCCGGCGGTAGAGTCGACGAGCTGGTCGATTCTAGGTAAAGGGAAACTATCATTCGAGCATGCTTTATTCAGATCGAAGTAATCAACATAAGTTCTCCACTTTCCATTTGCTTTCTTCACTAGCACTGGGTTAGATGCGCATTCAGGATAGAGGGCGTCGCGGATGAACCCATTGGCTTTGAGTTTGTCCACCTCCTCTTTGAGAGCTGCAGACCTCTCCAGGTCCATACCTCTCATTTTCTGTTTTACGGGAACGTACTTTGGATCTATGTTAAACATATGCAATTATTGGAGAAATCTCGCACATATCAGAGTGTGTCCAAGCGAAAACATCAAGATTCGCTCGGAGGAAGTCAGTGAGGTTCTCGGCCACTACGGGTCGAGTTGTGATCCAGTTTTAAGAATTCATGACGGGTCATCTCGGCTGACTTGGATGTCAATTGTTAGTTAAGCCGGTGCGGCATTTGTTTCCCTGGGTACCCCATCATCATCTCTCGGATTTATGTATCTATAGATCCGAGAATGTTGCCCGAGCCAGGGATCGGGCGTTACTTGTCAATCATCAGAATTTTGGATGCGGACGGAGCTGTCTGCAACTTTTCCTTTCTCTCTACGCCGAGCCTCTCTCAGCTCAGCCACATAGCATGCACGACCGGTCGCCTGATCGCCGTGTACCACTACAACACCTCTGTCTGTTGGAAATTTTAACGTCAGACACTAAGGGGCCAATGCTGCCCTAAATTCTTCCACGGCTGGACGTCCTAGAAATACATTATATGGAGAGTCGACATCCAACACTATGAACGGTAGGATTCGTACCCTCCAACGCTCGCCTTGCCCCAGTTCAACTTGTAACTCCACATATCCCACTGCATCCGTTGCTGCGCCATTAAAGCCATGGATTCTGGCTTTAGATGGTTTCAAATCCTTAGTCTCTAGCTTCATTTGGTCGTATGCCTTCTTGAAGATGATGTTAACGGAACTTCTGCAATCAATTAGAATTCTCTTCGCGAACGCCGGCCCGATTGTCGTAGATACGACCATTGGGTCGATGGTAGGAGCCTCCACCTCATCCGCATCTCTGCTCCTGAATACAATATCATCATTTATCATGCGCTGCTGCTTTGCAGGAGTCTCATCCTCCACATTCGAACAACACTCATACTCCGCATGTCTTAAAGAGTTAGCATATCGCTCCATCTCCTGCCAATTCTTATCCGCAGGATGAGGTCCGCCAGCAATCGTGTTAATAACCAATCTACCCACAGCTCGAGCAGGTTGCCCTGGTTGGCGTGGAGCTGTCCCGCGTCCGGGGTCCGATGTCTCTTGTCTTCCATCTTGTGGGTCTTTGACAAACTCCTGCAGCTTCTTCTGTCTAATCAACATTTCTATAGCGTCATGGAGGTGTCTATACTCCTCTGTGTTGTGCCCATAAGACTCGTGAAAGCGGCAATACTTCCCAGTCCGCTTCCGTTTCTCTGTTGATAGAGAATTTCAAGAATCAATCAAAATCCATATACAGGGTTCACGGTCGAAAATCGGGTGAAAAATCCCAACTGGATCGATATAACTTACTCGAATTCTGGATCGAATCGCTATGCGAATAAAATAATATACGTACTCCCACGTATTTATTTCAATTGATTTTCAGTTATATCAATTCTCTTTTATTCACATTTGAGTTCCAATTCCATATAAATTCAATTTTTCTTTAAATTCCGAATATTGAAAATCAACCGACTTCCATTCATAACTCATTTATATCATTACTTACATTAGTTCCATCCACTAATTCGTTTTCAATCAAATTCAATTCCAAACCTGTGCAACCTACAAATTTTAAATAAAGCACTTCATTCCCAAATTTAATTTCAAATAAAAGTTTATTTCCAAACTCTTACTTCTTATAGTTCCTTCGAACAAATTCTACCATTTTACCCTTTGAATTGATTCCAATATTTAATTTCAATTTATTTGCTTGCCCATTTAAATCAATTAGTTTATTTACTAATTTTGATTTCAATACTTTGTTTTAATTAGTCCACTTGACTAATTTTTATTTACTTACAAATTCAAAATGAATTTCAACATTCAGTTTCAATTTCATTTACTTGCAATTGTGAATTCATTTATTCGTTCACAAATTTATTTTCACCTTAATAAATTTTATTTCAATATATTTAGTCTACTAGACTTACTTCTCAATTTTATTCAAATTAATCCAAGTTAAATTCAGTTTCAATTCAAATTTTAAACTTCTATAAATTTTCTAACTTATTTAGCTTTCAAGCAAATTTCCAAATTTAATAAATTATCAAACCTCTTATGATTCCATAAACATTTCCAATTTACTTCCTGAGTTTTAAACAATTTTTCAATATTTCAAAATTACCTTTGAAATCAGCTATATCCAAAATCCTTTGCATTTCTAAAATCAAACTCAACTTTTGCAAACAATTCCAATTTAAAACAATTTGGCAGCAATATCTCTTTTAGAAACTCGAAAATGAACACTGATGATGTCGCGATCATCATAAGAATTATTTTCGAGCGACCGAAAAGAGTTTAGTGCTTTTGCTCCTTTAAAACATTTCCAAATATTTTTAAATCCCAAATCTCATCATATTTCAAATCCAATTCAAAAATATTTCTCATTTTTCCTTCAAAATCTTTGAAAATCATTTCCAAACTCAAAAGGAATTAAATTTTCAAAATTTCAAATCCCAAATCCTTTCAATCCATTTTCAAAAACTGCTCTGGAATTTTTTTTGTTTCCAATTATAAACCACATTTATAATTTACATTTCAAATTTGATTTCATTATCGGAATTATTTCCTTAACCTTTAGTTATGATTTCAATTCATATTTTACATTTTTTCATAACAATGATAAAGTTTAATATTATCACTTCCTAACAACCAGAAACCATATATATATATATATATACACACACACACACACACACTATAATTTATGAAAAATTATTTCTTTTATATACAAAAATAATTTGGGCAAAATTATTTCATTTACCCTATTTTAAAACAATATTGTGTCGGTTTATCTTGTTCAAGAGTTTAGAAATTCCTATCGATACAGTTGGCCAGACTGCACCGACCAGAATCTATAAACACTCAACCGATAAGTCAAAACAATATAAAAACAATTTTTTATATTCACTAACAAATATGCGCTCATATCTATTAATACACTCAAACTCATTCTAGAGTACTACTGACTCTATCTCTAATGAGTAATCCCCACCAGAGCCAAGGTTCTCGCTTAACCAATTGCTCTGCTACTACTCTGTAACAACCCGATTTTTCGACACCCGAAAATCGACATCAATACGTTCACTGTATCAAATGCCGAACAATCGAATGCCGAAAAACCGAACTGTTAGGGTTAAAGAAGAAGAAGATAGTAGAAGAAACAGAAACAATATCAGAATCTCACATTCGCAGCGGAACAATATATAATAAATAAATGAATAATCTTTAAACAAAAGAACTATATCAGTTTCTACATTACATCATCAGAGTCATGTACAATACACAACACGACACTAGGCATTTATGACAACTTGTCGATATGAAAACTGAACTTGCGGCAACCCATACGCAGCAGATACTACATAATATAAGTGATACGTCTCGCCATACAGTTTGTCTCCAGATCTCCACAGCATACTTTCCTGACTTCGCTCCAGAACAACTGATAACCTAACTCTAAGCTGTCCATGTTGAAAATTATGGGCACTTAGAGTTTAGAAAAAGGAACAATAAACTTCAAGTTAGTTATGCGACTGGTGTGAGATCTTAAAACAGTTATTTTCACAAAAGAAAAGGAAAAGAAATCCGTTCATGTTTTTGGAAAATGAAACTACCATAAGGCCTCCCGGCACACACACAATGCAATCGCACACTTGGGGAAGATTTTTCCTTATAACAATCAAATATGCTTGATACACGAAAATCCTTTTGATATTATTATTAGTGTATAGTGTAGTAAACATTTCGAAAGTACAATATAAATCTTAACCAGCATACGTACCATTATAGTATGCCTACTATAGCTATCATGTTAGATGGCAAGTTCTACAACTAAAACCGTACAGGGCTCGTATTGAGTGAATGGGTTTCCAACAAATGGTCAAGACTAAAGAACTTCCTTTTCGAAAGGGTACGCCTCTGGAGAGACGCCCTGAGAACCTAACCGGATCTCTACCAACACAAGGATGGGTTAACTAGGTAACTAACTGTCACGAGTATGCCACCCCTCGGTCTAGACCGACCTTTACCGAGGCGCCTCAACAACCAACTACCATATAAGTAAATAATCAGGGCTCCATACCAGAATACCACTTTTTATTCACACAAATATATGGGCTCCATACCAGATACCACTTTTTATCCAGAAGGAAATGCACATACCCTGAGGGGTGCGACCCCATAACCTTGCTGCATCTTTTCCCGTTTCAACCATTTCCGAGGTGTGAGGCTCGACGAAGTCTTGTCCACAAAGCTACGCTCTTCACAAAATCCATGCTTCGATCAACCAATGATCAACACTTAGCATGTCACATTATCAAATTGGGAATATATCACTAGCAACAATCAACTACATAACCTATGAGCTCGTACGTCTCAGAGAAGGGTGTTAAGCTAAGAGAATAAATTCTCCGCCACCAATAGAAATGTATTCGATAAAAACCAGCTTTATATCTCAAAGTGTAATGTCAAACATACAACTATACAAGTCCGTTCCGGGTTCGAACAAAACCGAAGGCACTTCTTCCTATTAAGGAAAGAAGTCCTTGCAAATTCGGATATCCCTTAATCACGTCTGAACTTCCCATCACATAGGGTGATATAAATCTCTATACCGGAGCAACCCGATGCAGAGACATTCAATAGGTAATCATTTCATTTTCAAAAATACCCAGTCTTCAACCACCGTCTTCAATGCAATCTCATTTCGTCGTATCATTATTCGGAATGGGTTTTTTGACTCAATGTCCTCTCCCGGCTAATCCGTAATGAGCGCTTATTTTAAAAACAAGTGGATACATTCAGATCTAAATTAAGTCACAACAAATGTTCACTTTTGACCTTTTAAACAAAAGATCCATCATTAAGATTCGATGTGGTTTTCGGATAACCATTTGGAATCCGACCCCCGGTTGCATCGAAATTCAAATGTCGTTTAAAGGCTAATATCGATAGTTGTTTATTTAACTATCAAACAACATTCACAACAATCACCAAATTTAAATAATTTTCCCCAAATTATTTATTTCAAAGTATCTTCGCAAGATATATTTTCACACTTCAACCCTTTGAAAACAATTTTCAAATCACTTTCCTTTCGTGGAATAAATTTCCAAATATTGTTTATTTCCACTGAAAATTTGCCAAGTCTGAATACTTTAACTTAAATCACTTATCCAAATATATACTTGGAAACACTTAAAATGAAAACTATTTTAAAAACATTTATTTTAAAATATTAGTTATGAATTTTATACTAAAATCCCATGTAAAACTTAAGCCCAACTAATTCTAAAAATAAAATTACTAAATAGATTATAATTATTTAAATAACCATCTTCTAAATCAAATACTAGTTAAATCTTTAAAATAGTCACTTCTATAATTAACTTAATAAATATTTACTTCAAAATTTTAAAAACAATTTAAGAAAATAATTTCTTCAAAAACATTCTCTTTAAAACCAACTTTAGAATTTATATTTAAAAGCTACTTTGAAAACATACTCGACTTTCCAGGGAAAAATACGCTTTCCATTTCAAAATAGTCAATTTAAATCAATTAAAAAATCCTTCTCGATTTATTTCAATTTATATCCCAAGTTCATAAATTTTCTTTCCACGCTTTTAAAAATAAACCAATATTTATTTTTAAAACAAATTACCCATTCCTTTATAAATTCCCATTGTGAATTTAAATTTTCAAATATCCACTGATATACAATTTTCAAATTGATTTCCAAAATTTACTTTCATACACTAAATCAATTTCCAAATCGATTTCCAAAAATTTACTCCATTCAAATATTATTCCTTTATTTATCCGAATTTATTTCAAAACCCATTAATCTAATATTCACACCTTTATTTAGATTTTAAAATCCGAATTTTTAAAATAAATTCTTCAACTTATAAACAATACTACTCAAAATCCATTTATTTCCATTTATTAAAATCTTTTCTCTATATTTGGAATTTATTCAATACGATGTCATAAATCAACCTTTACCCTTTTCAAATTCCTTCTTTTAAATTTATCTAATCCTCTAAAATAAATTTACTTAGAATTTTCTACTTTAATTTCCAAAAAAAAATCCAATTTTATATTTCTGATATTTAAAAATATCAGATTATATTTGGCCAAACCATAACCTTCAATAATTTCAATTATCAATATAATCAATCACAGATTATCAATAATCATATCACAACATATGAAATAAATTCAAACAATTTGAGGAATCCAGTTTGATCCCTCCAACCTATTTCCCTGCATCCACAGATGTTAGAACAACAATTAACTACCAAACCTGCTTCAAGGCGGGATATCGCGGTATAAAGGGTCATCCAATATTATGCGGGGCGCATATGGTCTCATCCGCTATATAATACAGGAAATCAGTCACCCCAATATTTATATATACTACTATATATATAATATGACATCAATTCAAGCAATCAATCAATATTTTAAATTTTAACTATTTAAAATAACCGTATCAGATGTGAGTGAGAAGATCTCACATTTGCTTTTATTTTGCAATCCACTTCCCTTCCAACTTGTTTTCACGATTTTTGACCTTGTATAAACAATTATATGATTTTTACTAATATTTTGAACTAATCGAATAATTAAATTTCCATTTGATAATTTTAATTAACCTGTGATTTTATTTTAAACTAATACTTTTAATTTTAAACCAATTCCTTTTAATAAATATATTTGACAAAAAATTAAATTCAAAACTAAATTCCTTTAATAAATTATTTTTAGTAACTAGATAAATTAAATAGGTTAATAAAACAAATAGCTCACTAAAACCATTATTTTTAAAATAAACTAGCAAATTTATATATGTAAATGTATATTTATTTTTATTTTTTGAAATTTAATATTTATAAGAAATAATCTATTAAAATCAAATCTAATCTTTATACCATTTTCCTATGTTTTTCCAAATTCTACACATATACAAAATTTCTGTTCAAACTATATACATACATACATACATACATACATACATACATATACATATATACATATATATGTGTGTGTATGTGTGTGTGTACCTCAATTTGAAACCAGAACTTATTTATGCCTTTTACTGTAATTTAATTTTTCCTATACAAATGAGTATACATAAATTAAATAAAAAAATAAAGATACATTTATCATCGTTCCAGGAAAACCACACAGCAACCAACTAGCATCGCCACTTTCCGATCTGCAGCCTCCCTCACGAGATTCACTACTTCGAACGCTGACCCCACCCTATGCATGCATCGCACGCTCCACGAGTATGCGATCCACCCACGCTCGCAAATCGAGCATCACCTTGCAACGTCGCCGAACCCTAGACCGGTGATCGCGCCTTCAATTCGTCGATTGTAACAACCCGATATTTTCAGCCATTCACATCAGCACATGTCGGACTTGAATTGCTCAAAATACCGCGTTGTAAATAAATTTGGAGCAAATGAAATACGATCACAGAACTACAGACACAGAAATATCAGAATAACTCGCAGCGGAAATAAAAATACCATAGTAGTTCGTGAAGCTACTATAACAAACTCTCAAAACATAATACATAATATTAGTCTGAGAACATATACAATAGAATCACAAATACATAGAAGTTATAAATACCAGAGCTGAAATGGAACAACTGAAACTGAAAGGAAATAGATAACTAGACAAGCAAAATCTCCAGCGATTCCTAGCTCCAGAAAAGAAATCCAAAGCTAAGCTGTAAATACTCAGGCTGACCCGAGCGTAAAGTAAAACATAAAACACTCGAGTCAGGACAATATATACTTATATAATGTAAACCAACTCAAGTGAACTGTAGTAGAAATGCACAATAGCTTAAAGGATGCTTGGGATCGCCCATCCTTTAAGAATCGGTTAAACTATAAATTAATTACATCCCGTGGTTAAAAATTTCAAAATGGTATTTATACTTCAAAATCAAATATAATTTCAAAATTCAATATCATTCAAAATATCATATCTTCCAAACCACATTCATTTTTATTTAATTTAAATACCATTACAAAACACATTTCAAAATAGTTTATATTTCGAAACAAATTACTTCATTTTAAATCATAAAATTAAGTTATTATATTTAATAATTAAATTATTAAATTTTCAAAATTTTAGTCTTTCAAAATTCATTTATTCACTTAATTTATTAAAAAAGATGAAAATTCAACTTTCGCAGCATTTAGAAATTGCTACGGAAAGTTACATTCAAAATAGTTCAATTTAACAAAAGATAGCTTTTAAAAATGCTGTAATAGGGTTACATTAGTTTCAAATAAAACTTAGTTAAAGTCAACAATTATAGCATTTACAAAATGCTATAATAACCTTTAATTAAACTTAGCCATTTGGTTCATTATTATCAACTACAGCATTTACAAATGTTGTATTATCATTTACATTAGAATTAATAGCATTTCAGAAATGCAGTTAATTAACTTCAAGTATTCAATATCATTTCACAAACAATTATATTTTTATTTAAATCATTTTTAGCTTATAAAATCATATAATTTCACTTTTAAAACAGTCATTCAAATACCCTTATATTCATGATTTTATAAAGTTAAATCTCCATTCAAAAATCAAAATTTAATAATAATTCACTTATTAAATTCCAACATTAAATTTTAAATACATTAAATTAAATTTAACTTAACATTTAAGTTTAAAATTTGCAAATATAACTTAATTTCATTTTTATTTACTTAACTTAAAATTCACTTTTAAGCCAAATTCACAAATTTCCAATTTTAGTTATATTTCCAAATTTCAACCTAAATATTCATTCATTTCGCATTTTAACGTTATTCAAAAATCATTAATATGTTATAAAATAATTTTAAATTCATTTAATTCAAAATATCATAAATTTATCATATTTTCATATTTAATTTAAATTCCATTTATCACCAAATTCTAATTTCCAAAATAACTTACATTTCAGATTTTCTAACTTTACCATTTATTTATTTCACTTATAAATTTTCAGAAAATCAATGATGCTTTACAAAAATCATTTTTAATCAAATTTAAATCAAAATATTATAATATTTACATTTCTAAAATAATTTAAATTTTTTAGAAAAACATATTTTAACAATGGGTCTGCATTTCATTTTCTAGCCTAGATGAAATGATACGGGTAATATATCATTTCAACCCGTAATTTACAAAGAAAACCCGGGTTTGATCATTTCAAACCCGCAATCCCAAGTAAAAGAAAATAATTGAAAATCATTCAGGCCTATCATTTCAGCCCATAACGATTTTCTCCTATTCTAAAGTCCGTTCGGGTATGTATCATTTCAACCCATAGTGATTCTAGTCTACAGGGAACTTGCTGTGTGATAAACTGATGAAAATAACAGAATAACATGAAATAACAGTAACATATGGTATAACAAGTGTAAATATAGGTGTGAACTTCATATGAATAAAATATAGCAGTTATAACAGGATGATATGCATTTACAGATTCAGGTGATGGCAGTTTATCACTATATAAGTACATATTAGTTTGGTGAGATTTACTCACCTGTTTAAGCTGGAGATGACAACCAAAACACACGACAAGGAATCTTCGAAGGCACGACAACATGAATAAGATTTGAGATCGGGAGAGCCAAAGATTAATTTCCTTAAATATATCAAACAACACAAATACAAACATGAATTACAAACCAAGATATTACAAAACAATGCTAGGAATAACTACACAATTCAAAGCTAGAACTTTTTCACTTGCATTCAACCTTATATGCTTCAGCTATGGACTGGAAAGGCACTATTATGGGATGGTTTTGAATCAGGTTTGGATCAGGTTTGGGTTCAATAGGGTCGGCCATAACTTGGATATAAAGGAGATGAAGTGTATAGGCATGTATAACTCAAATCAAGGTAACCAAAGTAGAATTTCTATGCATAAATGGTTCGGCCCTAAGCATACATAGGCACGGCCAGGCCTGGTAGGGTCATGTACTGATGTGGAAGAGGTCTCAGGTCAGCAAGTGGCTGGTGGTGATGATGCAAAGGTCGGCCAAGGTGATGTGGTGGAGTGGTGAAGGTAAAGGAGCTTGGCAATGCATGTTTAGGTGGAGTTTGCTCAAATATTTGGTGGATCTACATCATGGATGGTCACGGCTATGGATGGACAGTGGGCTGGAGGGGATGGCAGCTGGTTGTGTTGGTGGTGGAGATGGCTATGGTGGTGGAGGAGCAAGGGCTGAGCTACAAAGGTGAAGACAAGTGCAAAGAGATAAGGAAAACAAGAAGAATAAGCGAAAAAGAAGAAGAACTTTACCAAACTTTTGCTTCAGGAGTTCATGGCCGAAAATTTGGGATGAGAAACTTTTATTTTTGTGAAAAATGAAGAGAGAAGTGGCTAAAGCAATCAGAAAAGAATCGGCCAAAATAATGATGCATTGATTGAAAATAAAACGGCGGAATACAAAAGGACTTAGGTAAATAAATGGTCTCAAACTCTTCATATTTCCATAATTCCTTTTGCAATTTTTAAATAACTGAAAAATGCATATAAATTCAGATAAAAACACGAAAATTTATTAAATAAACAAAAATATATAAATAAATATTAATTATATATAATTAAATTAAGAAAATAGCAAAGAAAATGTAAACTAGGTTAGAAAATTTGAAAATAAATGAAATGAACTTTGGAAAAAATTTGTGTACTTGAATTTTTTTATAAATATAGATAAAGACACAAAAATAAAATGCATGCATAAAAATAAATAAATAAATTTTAATTAAATATAATTTAAATGAAGAAAATAGCATAAAAAATTGAAACTAGCCTTTAAAAATAGAAAATATATGCAATAAATTTTGGAAAAATTATATTATCACTTTAAAATATCAAAAACAAAAATATACATAAAATAACATATTAACACATATTAAAATAAAATATAACAAAGAAAATATGATTTATATAATCTAAAATAGACAAAATTGCAGAATAAAACAAATTATACTCAAAATTGAAATGTGCATAACTTTCACAATTTAAGTCCGTTTTCAATGAAACGAAAAGCAGTATTCAAGTTGTTAAATATATTTTCATAATAAAAGATAAAATTTAGGATTTTAAATATTTAAATTTGAAATTTAAAAGTCAAAGTTTGACCAGTTTGAACAGAAATTCATCTTTCAGTAAAATATCCAATTTATACCTGTTTGAAATTATAATTCACATAATAATCAATACTTATATTTAAAAATGAAATGTTTGAAATGAAACAAGTTTTAAAAAAATTCAAAATGAAATAAAGTCAAAATTAAAATATACAAAAAAATCTAGGGTTGTTACACTCTCCCCCACTCAAACCTTTTCGTCCTTGAAAAGGAAGAAAGCGGAGAAACAACAAGAAAGAGCAATAGGTTGGAATACATCCCTGAAAGAAGGTAGGGAAAAAGATAGCTAGGAGGTAAAGCAGGTTGAAAGACAAGGATGAACCATTATACATTTAAATTAATTTTTTTTTTAGTATGATGAATAGTAATTTGATTCAAATCTGATGGTTCAAAGTAAACAATATTTAAAACATTTTAAATTTTTAGAAGGGAAAATAACTGATCAGAATATTCTTTATATAGTACTTTATCAAAATACTTTTAAAACTTGATGTCTTAACAAGTTTACTTTCGTTCCTGCAGACTCTGGCTATGCGTTGATCAGACGCAAAGCTAGAATTCTCCAGGTACTTGGTAGACTTGTTCAACACCTAATGAAAATAATGAAAGCACTTTTGAAAACAGATATGGAAAGTACAATCCAAACAAATCAACCAAACCGAAACAGTTGTCTAACCATGGATCGCAGATACACAATGGTTACGCCTGGATCCCCCAGGAAACAATCCGTATCCGTAAGCTTTCTCAGCCCTGCGAATTACGCCATGATGACGAGTAGAATGCAGGATACACAATGGTTACGCCTGGATCCCCCAGGAAACAATCCGTACCCCCAGGCCAACTCAACCAGGCATTTGCGCTACTAATGCGACCTACATAGAGTGTAGGATACACAATGGTTACGCTTGGATCCCCCAGGAAACAATCCGTACCCCCAGGCCAGCTCAGCCAGGCAGTTGCGCTATGTAGTCGCGATCATAAGACCATGGAGATCACCATGGAATTCGATGGACACTCAAGTATCATATCCGGAAAACCCAAATCAAAGAGAGAGAATAATATCGATAGAATGAATCCACAGTGTGGCCACAAAGCGGATATCAAGCAGAAGGCACTTTCCATATCTTTACTTCGAAAATACGTATCATATAGTACCTTTCAAAATCACTTTCAAATATCATACTTATATAAAGTCCATTTTATATAAGATTTCATTTCAAATCAAATATTTTTCAAAATATTAGTATATCAAATCACACTTATATGGATTTTGATTATATAACATTTCATTTTACAAATTGAGCACCTTTTCAATTCAACATTTCCAATTCAACAGTTTACTTATACAAATCAATTTATATACGTTCGATAACTCCCAAATCAAGTATTTAGTAAATCAAGGTTCTCAATTTCAAACTATTTCAATATCAATTCAGCTTCAAAATCATATATGATTTCACCAAATCATTTCTTCCAAATTACATATATTCAGTTTCAAAGTTTCTTAAAACAATAGATTTAGAAAATAATCCAAATTTCCAAATCTACAAAATTTAGGTCAAATAAATTCATTTCCATTTCAAACATGTATTCACTTCAAAAATCATAGTACTTTCAAAGTTATAAATCTTTCGAAACCAAATACTTGAAATCATTTCACTTTGAAAATCATAACATTTGAAATCATAAAACACTCCCTTGATTCTTTACATTTCACAAATTTATTCAATTAAACTTAAATCTAAAATTTTCAAATTTTAATTCAATTCAAACCATCAGTTCAATTCACTTAATATTTTTTATAGATTTGATCCACAAAATAAATTATTCAGTCTTAAATATATTTCAAGGCTTAAATATTCCATATTTCAAGACTAAATTTTATAATTTTGTATATCTCAAATTTTACTTCATTATTACTTAGTGTTTAAATATTTATTTCATAAATCCATTGTTTTTAAATAAACTCAAATTACAGGTAAACCAAATATCCTTTCATACTAATACAAGCTTCAATTATTTTTTTACCAAAATCAATGGTTTTCAAAATCATTTTATACTTACGTAAAGTTTATCTTATATAAGGATCAAAATTTTCAAAAAAATAATTTCACTGCATGAAAAGCCATATGGGATTGAACATCTTTGCTTACTAAAAGATTTTTAATTAAGAATAGTTTTGTATATAAAATAGTTTGTATGAAAAATAGAATAAAACGGTTAGTTTAAGAAGAATAATAGAAAAATGGTTTTGAAAAATGGTTTTAAATTTGATAGTAGTTTTTCATAAAAGAAAAATTCCAATTAAATTACAAAGATATCCAACCCAACAACTTTCAATTTCAGCGTCAAGTATACCAATGATATTAGGATATAAGATGTACATATGTCATCATTTCGCAGCATTACATTCGATCGCTCGCTCGATCACACAAGTTCGCTTTCGAACTAGTATTGTCCATTCGACTTCCCTAATGCGGACTTCGATATGGTTTCTCGACTAGAAGCCATCAGTCTCCTTGCATAGCCATATACTATGATAGAGAATTCTAGAATCAAGCCCAAATTCCATATCAAATATTCACCATCAAGAATCAAATGAAAAATCCTAATACAAAATGGTGTAATTCACCTCGAACTTGTGTACTCAAACTTGGATCAAATTAATTATGCGAATAAAACAGCATACGTACAACTTATATATCTATTCCAACTTGTTAAATAAATAGTTTCATAAAGATGTTACTAAGTTAAAACATTTAAAACCAAATTTTTCTCAAACATTTGTAGACTAATTTTTTTTATCCAAAACATGTCAAAACTAAATTTCATATTAGTATGATTCAAAATAATCTTATTTATTTACTTAACAAAACAGTTTCAACTTATACAAATCATATTATTTCATACTTGAAACATACAAACTAAACTTACATTCTTTATCAAATACCTTATACCTTTCAAATTTTCTTAGCTTTGAAAAGTTAACCTTGATTTGGAAGTGCTCGACCCTTCAAAATAGTTGAAGAAATCATATTTTCAATCCAAGAGTTGGAACACTAAATCGGTAAATCAATTTCAAAAGTTAGGTTTCAAAATCTGAAACTCGAGGACTAAACACCGGCTTACTTTAAATCTTTTCAAATATATATACAGATCGATCTTTCGAATATCAAACCATACTTCGAAATATGAAATCAAAATTGGTTTCACAAAATCACTCGCATAGCAAAGCTACTAGAGTGGCCTCTCCCTCACTCAGAAACTCGAAAATCAATGTCGATGATGCATGCATTCATCATCGAAATTATTTTCCAGCGACATAAGTGAGTTCTGGACTTCAATTAACTTTGAAAAACTTCTTTGAAATTCCTTCGAAATCATTGAAATTCATTCGAATACATTTGAAACATTTCTTATTTGAATATATATATATATATATATATCTTTAAATCATATTATTATTATATATTTTCTAAAATCTGAAAACCGATTTCAAAACACCGGAATTCGATTCCTCGAAATTCAAATTCAAAACCCTTCAGTTATAAATCATTTTTGTATAAATCAAGTTCTTATAAAATTTTCAAAATTTCTAATCCTTTCGAAATTTCAAATTTTCATTTTTGAAAGGTATATAATCCTTATCGAAAACATTTCACCTTTATATATAAAAATATAGCCATCCTTAATAATTTCGATGTATGCATAATATCAAAATACAACCAAACACAAATTTCCAAAGGATGATTCAAGGAAGGATTTCAAACAAACAAAGATTCAAAATTAGAGGAACTCTAATCAAATAGAATTCTAGTTCGAAGATAAACTCAAACGAAGATGAGATAATTTAATTACCAAATAGAGGATAGATAAGCCTATATAAATCACGGGCGAACTTAACCGGTCAACCGAGACTTTAGGAATATAATCATTACGGAAATCTAAGGCAAATTGACCTTCGATCGCTAGAGATAGAATCTGGGTAGAGCAGGAGATAGATAGCATCGACATCCGAGGATATAAAAATCTTCAGTGAATCAATGCCAATTGTGAAGGAGTTTCACCCCTTTACAAATCATTCAAAGATTTACGGAATCACCGCTCTTTAAAGAAGTCATTCCAAAGTAGAGTTATGGAATGCTCCAAAATTAAAAGGAAAAAGGGGAAAACAAGACTGGATTCCAGAACAAGTGGGAGTGTTCCAAAGTTCAAGGAATCCTAGTCGATAAGAATCTTAACCAAGATATTTCTAACAAGGTGGATACCGAAGAGATGAAGTTTAGAAAATCTTGATTTCCAAATAAGAACATTTTTATACCAAAATAATCTTTGAAAATCCTTTAAAAATCATTTGGAAATCATTTTATACTTCGAAAATACGTTCTCTCACAAAGAAAAGATTCTGAGATTGATTTCACTCATTCTAGGGTATTTCTACCCTAACTCTAATGAGTTTTTGCTCCGCAGGCTAAGGTTTGCCTAAAACCAAAGCTCTGATACCAACTGTAACAACCCGATATTTTCAGCCATTTGCATCCGCACATGTCGGACTTGAATTGCTCAAAATACTGCGTTGTAAATAAATTTGGAGCAAATGAAATACAATCACAGAATCACAGACAGAGAAATATTAGAATAACTCGCAGCGGAAATAAAAATACCATAGTAGTTCATGAAGCTACTATAACAAACTCTCAAAACATAATACATAATATTAGTCTGAGAACATGTACAATAGAATCACAAATACATAGAAGTTATAAATACCAGAGCTGAAATGGAACAACTGAAACTGAAAGGAAATAGATAACTAGACAAGCAAAATCTCCAGCGATTCCTAGCTCCAGAAAAGAAATCCAAAGCTAAGCTGTAAATACTCAGGCTGACCCGAGCATAAAGTAAAACATAAAACACTCGAGTCAGGACAATATATACTTATATAATGTAAACCAACTCAAGTGAACTGTATAGAAATGCACAATAACTTAAAGGATGCTTGGGATCGCCCATCCTTTAAGAATCAGTTAAACTATAAATTAATTACATCCTATGGTTAAAAATTTCAAAATGGTATTTATACTTCAAAATCAAATATAATTTCAAAATTCAATATCATTCGAAATATCATATCTTCCAAACCACATTCATTTTTATTTAATTTAAATACGCAAAACACATTTCAAAATAGTTTATATTTCGAAACAAATTACTTCATTTTAAATCATAAAATTAAGTTATTATATTTAATAATTAAATTATTAAATTTCCAAAATTTTAGTCTTTCAAAATTCATTTATTCACTTAATTTATTAAAACAGATGAAAATTCAACTTTCGCAGCATTTAGAAATTGCTACGGAAAGTTACATTCAAAACAGTTCAATTTAACAAAAGATAGCTTTTAAAAATGCTGTAATAGGGTTACTGTAACGACCCGTAAATTTTCGATAATTAAAATAACTAATTTAATAAGTTTTCGTGATTTAATGTTAGAAAAAAATTTGTAATTCGTTTGAAATAATAATAACTGGAATGAATTGCAAAAATAACTATCCAAGTGATGAAAAATAAAAGCTATTTATTGAATGCCTTTGCAATCAATAGTTGAATAGGATAATGAATGTTGAATTGATTAGGTATAATAAAGTAATTGATTGATAAGAAAATCTATTTAAATCAGATATTGAATATTGAACATGTAAATTGTTTAAATTAAATATTTAAAACTTATTGAATAATTGAATAACCGAAAAATGAAATTAGTGTTCTAAATTGTGAATTGGTTTTAAGGGTTGGATCTTATAAGTTCGATTTCAATATTTCAAAAGATAATGAATTATTGGATAAGCGAAATTGTTAAATTAAATACTTGGGAATTATTGAATAATTTAATAATGGGAATTGAATAACCGTATAATGGAAATAGTTGTTCCATAATTCTAATTCGTTTCAAAAGTTAAATTTTTAAGTTCGTTTTGAATATTTCAAAGGATGGTGATTTAAGTATAATCAAATTTGTTAAATTTAATATTACAAAGGTTTGAATAATTAAATTCCGAAGTTGATATGATTAATATGATATTGAAATTTAATATATGAAAATAGAGTGAATAATTTAAATTTGATTTGATATGATTCAAATTGGTTTCCTAAGTGAATGTAAGTTATATTGGGATTATAATAGAGTTAATAAGATTTTAAAATTGGAATTTATTGGATAATTGAATAACGGGTTTAATATGATTAAAAATGATTTGTAAAATTTATTTTATCATACTAAAGTAAGAATGATGTTGTATAACTTTTAAAATCGAATTAAAAGTAAATTTGTGAAAATTGAATATTTTAATATTTAATTATCAACTGGAAAATAGCCTATTTTTGAACAGTCTCAGAATTGGACGAAACTAGTTCCATTGGATCCGTAATAGTTAGTTATTATCGGATTTCAATTTTCGTAGCAATCGGAGTTGTCGATTGACCGTGGCAGCTCGAAACGCATCGAAATTGTTTTAATATTAATTTAACGAGTTAAAATAGTCATTTTTCAAACAGTCTCGGATTTCGACGAAACCAGTTTCATCGGATCCGTAATGTGATATTATTATAAGATTTCAAATTTCGTGTCAATTGGATTTACCATTTGTCCGGGGCGAGCCAAAACGCCTAGAAATTCGTTTAATCGGTTTAATTTAAATTTGATCAGTTATTTTCCGTAACTCGCACAGATGATCGAATTAGCTTCCGAAACCTGTTCCATTGTGTCCGAAACGCGGGATAAACCCTAGGAACGTCAGTTACCGCACGTAAATCGGAGTTCGGGAATCCCAACGAATAGTATTTGTCGTTTCCTATAAATAGCCTTTTTCCACAAAATAAAATATAAAAAAAGTGAGAAACCCTAGTTAATGGCCGGCCGCCTCTTATACCATCAATGGCCGATATACATCTTCCTTCCCCCTCCAATTTCTTCCAATCCATCATCCTATACCAAAAACTCCCAACAAGAAAAACGTAGAGAGCATCGATATCTCTCTATCCAACGGTTATGATCGGGAAAGAAGCAGTGGATCGTCGGCAATCCTTGCTCAAAGGTGCCGCGTTCGTGCACGTAATTCAAGAGCATGGGGCGACCGGGCGGCACGTGGCTTCGGCCGAAGGTAGTGATTGTGTGGGCGCTTCAAACCATGGTGGCCGATCATCGTATCGTCGAGCGTGGGCCGAGCGGCTATTAGGGTTTAGTGGACGTTTTGGGTTCAGCTTCACTGTGCGCGAACGAAGATGGAAGAAAGGGGTTTGGGCGGCCACGATCGTGGATTTGTTGAATGTGCGGCCGGATATGTTTTAGGGTAAATATAAAAGAGATTAGTTAAAGTTAACTTTATTTAAATCGTATAAACTTTGTAATAGCGTAACTTATTCATACGAGGTCGGATTCGGACGGAACTTTTTGCGTTGGAATCGTATGGATGAGCACTACGCTATGGAGTTGCATTGGAACCTTTTGGAGCTCATCAAAATTTTGGGTTAAATCGAACGTCGTTCGATTTGATTTAAAATCGTAAAAAATCAAGGTGAGTGTTTTATAACGCTCACAACGTACTAAATATCTTTGTGCTAGTTAAATTTGATATTATGAAGTGTTATGATTTTATTTGTCGTTGTTTGATAAAAAATTAATTGTCATATAGCTTGTCATTTGAATTAACCGTTGAAAAAATTAAATTGACAGTTAAATTGAAATTAAAATTGAATGGCGATTAAATTACCTGACATTGATAACTATGAAACTGCCATGAATTGTATTGTTTATTGGATGATGTATTTTGATGGATGCTATTGGTTGATAATTGAATGTTTGGATGTTTATTTGCTTACATATATCCTGTTATGCATACATATGATACTGTGATTTAATTTAAGAAATATATACTCATCCCTGACATTTAATTGAAATAAATAATTACTTGGCCATAGGATAGAAAATTATATACGGACACCGAATTGGCTAAATTAATAAAAAAAATTAAATCGTCGATTTGAAATTTATTTAAATGTCTGATTTAGAAGTTATAAATAGAAATCAATTTATAGAAATCGAATTTATCGGAAAATTGAGTTTGAAATGTTGAAATAGATTTTGGTTAAAAGAAATTGTTAAATGATTTAAGTTGAGACTTTGAAATTTAAAATTTGGTTATGATTGAATTTCGAAAATTTATTCGTTTTAAAAGATTGAACCTTAATTCGAGCTTTGAACATTTCTAAGTAAAAGTGATATAAAAATGATATTTTGAAATTGAGTTTGAAATTGAATCATATTTGAAATTTGGATTTAGATTTGAATATTGACGCATAATTGTGTTAAGTGGTATAAATTGGTATTTTAAAAATAAAGCTAAAAATCGATACATATTGAAATTGAATAAGTTGAAGGTGAATGTAAAATCGAATTAATTTGAAGTCAAAGTTGACGTTGAATTGAATTGAAATCGAAATTGAAATCGGTAGAATGGAAATTGAAATTGATTTGAATTGAGAAGTTATAATTGAAATGGATTGATTTTGAAGCTGTTTTATTTTGTTTTTCAAATTACTCGGTTATATAAACCATTTTGAATACTTAAACTATTTAATCTATTTTAAATCTACTTAACCCAATTTAAATTATTTTAAATTAAATTTATCTATTTCAAATCCATTTTAAGATTTTAAAGTATTTTAACTATTTTAATTATTTAAAACTACTTTTAAGCTACTTAAAACTATTTTCTAAAATCCTAAACTGGTCAATAAGGTGAAATGTGTATATTTAAATCTTGAATTTAAATACGAATTAAGTTAAATGAAGTTGCAACCTAAATTGAAATTCGAAATGATTTTGAAATCGAAATGAGATATTGATGCGAAAAATGATTTTTGAAACGGAATCCTACATTTGAATAGATACGATGATATTTGAAATGGACTTGATTTTTGAAGCGAATATGATATTTTGATATCAATTATGAATCGATTTGAAATATAAAAGAGCCAACGGTGTAATAATACGTAGTTATTAAAGAGACCGGGATCGGATATGGACATACTCTCTGTCGATACCGAACACCACTTTAATAACTATTATACGCGGAGTGTTGATCCAGAATGAAGTGGATGGTTTGGTGAACGCGTTGACTGAAGAAAGAGAACGATATTGGATGACCCCTGACATGACTAAAACAGGAGCTGCGCCGGGCCATTGGGGTTCGCCACCTCTAGCGAACACGCTTCTTCGATACCATTTCTATTACATTTGTGATTCGATTTGGATGCACCCCTTGATTTGGGAGTGTTGTTTCGCGGTGTTGGGGTAGCTGCTGGCTATGCCCAACATCAGTCCGGATCACGCAACTACTAGTATCCTAGTTGGTATCGCCTCATGTACCTTGTCATACTGATTATCCTATTCGCGACCACTACGTTTTGATTTGTACCTTGAGTATATGGATTGTCCTCTGGTGACTTCCGGTTTTGGGGAAACTACGGTCATGTATATGCTTTTGGGAATATAAAATGTGTTAAGGGGGATTATGGTAACGCCTTAACGCTATTTTGATACTTTATATTACTGATAGGCATTATCTACTTAGCGTATATTACTACATAGTAGATAGTTTCACGGATCCTTGAGAGATGGAAAATCCCGTAACATCTTTTGAGTTATTGCACGCACGTAGACACTGGATATGAGATGTCAAACCCCGTAAACATCTTTAACGCCGTTACATTCATATTTATTTACGATTGATTTAACTTTCATAAGGATATTTTAGTCCTGACTCGAGTGTTTTGTCTTTTCATTACGCTCGGGTCAGTCCTGAGTTTTTCAGATTTTTGAAGATCTATTCTGGAGGATGGAGACGAAGATTTGGTATACTATTACTATTATTACCCTTGCATCATGATGTCTGCTGCATTATTTTAATTGTTCTGTTGTATATGTATAAACTCTGATAAATGTTGTATAAATAATTGTCAAAGTATAGTAGACAGCTTCATGAACTGTTTATTTGACTATTATATTTTATCGTTCCGCTGCGAGATTCTGTGTTGTTTCATTTTCTTTATTTCACTTTCTTTTCTTTTCTTATTCACCCCAATAACTATCTGCCCTTTTGAATGGTTTGGAATCGACATGTGTATTTGATCATCTATTTAAACTGTCCAAAAAGGCATGTCGTTACAGTTGGTATCAGAGCTTTGGTTTAGCGATAAACCTTGGCTCTAGTGGGGAATAGCTCATTGAAATAGAGGTAAACTATATGAATGAGTTGAGTGTATATGAGAGAGCGTATTTTTTAGTGATATAAAATGTTTTATATTGTGTCGGTTGATTTGTTGAGTGGCTTATGGATTTTGGTCAACACGAGTAATTAACGTCATTGACAGGGATCTCTAAACACTTAAACAGAACAACTCGACATAGTATTGTTTGAAATTGGGTAAATGAAATAATTTTTCCCTAATTATATTTTGTATATAAAGAATTTATTTCAAAATTTATTGTGGTCAATCTAGCTTATTTGGTTGTTGGAAATGAAATATTGGCTATTAACATTAATCTGATATTGTAATTTAAATAAATAAGGTGAATTACAAAAGGAAAATGATAAAACACTTGTGGAATGTTTTAAGAAAGAAAATCCTATAAGAATGTTTTATAAAGGTGACTTATAAATTAAAATAGATTTAAATTGGAAAATATTGAATTAAGACCCGGAGATCTTGAAAATGGTTACAAAGTTTTGAAGAAATATATTGTAATATTAGTTGGAAAATATTTATGAGAAATATTTTGAAAGGGTTTAAAGAAAGGAATCAATTCAGTACTCCTCTCTTATGTCGCTGGAAAATAATTTCGGTGATGACTGCGCAGCATCATCGACGTTCATTTTCGATTCTCAAAGTGGGGGAGACTTCTAAGAAGCTTAGCTTATCTTCAAAATTATTTTGGGTAAATGGATTTTGGTTTAAACTCCAAAGGTATGATTTAATATATTAAAGATATAAGTATATATGTTTATTTCAAATTATTTGAAAAGTACCGGGCATTTAAATTTCTAAGTTCTGTTAATTAGTAATTTTCAAATTATTTGAATGAAATGTGAATAACCAAAATTTATAAAATAAGAGGATTAAGATGTCTAAGCTTATGTTTTGGGAAAACTTTAAAGTTGAAAGGTAAAGAGGATTTAAACAAATTAAATTTTTGAACATTCTAATTAAGTAAAATGAAATTCTATAAATTCGTATAATACCAAAAATTACATTCTGATAACATATAACAAGACTTACCAAATGTTAAAAGTTAAAATGATGTTTCGGATATGTAATGAGATATTGTATAGATAAACAGAACTTGAAAGTAATTGAAATATACAAGTAAGGAAAACTCAAAAAGGAATTAAAATGTATATAAATGGAAAATTTGGTTGTGATAAAAATTATAAAAACTTAAATATAACATGAAATGATGAATGGATAAATGGAACAAGTAAGTGAACTTAAGAAAGAAGATAAATGAATTGTATAATATCTTTTGTAAATTGGTTATAGAAAATAAATATAAATTGCATAGAAAAAATAATAATTGAATTTGCAACCTTTAAGATAACTGTAAGCTAAGAAAAAGTCATTTATGAGAGGTTAGACTTTTATAGGATGATTAATAAACTAAAGTGTCGGTTAATAAAATGTTTCACAAATAAATTCGTTATTAACTGAAATTATGAAAATGAAATAAAAGAAAACAAAGGAATTTCTTATAGCTAAGAATCAATTGGAAAATGAAATTGAATTTAATTAAATTACATAGAATGATTAAAATGAACTTGAGTAAGTAAATTCTATGATATAATGTTTGAGAAAAGATGATGTTAAGGAATATGCTATGTAAAGAAATGAATATACTAACTGAATAATGGACTGTGAGTAATTAAGTGGGGAAAAAAATAGAAGTCAATAAAATAATTTAGTATAGATAAATTGGATAGAAATCTATTCTGGAGGATGAAGACGAAGATTTGGTATACTATTACTATTATTACCCTTGCATCATGCTATCTGCTGCATTATTTTAATTATTCTGTTGTATATGTGTAAACTCTGATAAATGTTGTATAAATAATTGTCAAAGTATAGTAGACAGCTTCATGAACTGTTTATTTGACTATTATATTTTATCGTTCCGCTGCGAGATTCTGTGTTGTTTCATTTTCTTTATTTCTCTTTCTTTCCTTTTCTTATTTACCCCAATAACTATCTGCCCTTTTGAATGGTTTGGAATCGACATGTGTATTTGATCGTCTATTTAAACATTCCAAAAAGGCAGGTCGTTACAGTTGGGAGGTAATACGTGAGATTGTACGTATATTATTTTATTTGCATAACTATTTGATCCAAACTCGAGCACAAAATTTCGAGATGATTTATATTGATCCAAGTTAGGATTTTCACTCGATTTTCGACGGCGAACCCTAGATATGGATTTTTAATTTGATTCTGGAATTCTCTATCATAGTATATGGCTATGCAAGGAGAGTAACAGTTTCCAATCAAGGAACCAAATATGAGTCCTCACTAGAGAGTCGTGTGAACGATACTAGTTTGGAAGTGAAATTGTGTGATCGAATAAGCGATTAGATTTGATATTGCTCACGTATGATATATGTACGGCTTACGACTTAATTAAAGTTAATATTGGAAATATATGATGCCAAATATAAAATGATTCTTTTAAAATTATATAACAGGATATATATATAAAAGAGATAAACCAAATTGAATGTAAAATTAAAATTTTGGTTATGTGGGGTATGATTTGGTTGTTATATGATTGCTAGTTGATTGTATATATAATTCATTAAGTGTTAATGAAATTGAAAGCTATAAGTTATTGAAATCAAATTGGAAGTTAAATGAATTTAAATAGAATTTAATTTGATTCAAATTGGATGTGAACTAATGTAAATATAAATTAGTGAATTTTAACTAATTGAATTGAGAATGAATGTTAGTAAGATCCAACGTTAATGAATCAACTATGATTAAAATTGAAATCCAAGTCAATAAATATTAATGAGAAGTGAATTTATATTGATTGGTTATGGATTTGTTGGATGATACTTGATTGATGGTTGCATTTGTTGTTTTGTGCATTTGCTATGTTGGCACATGTAGTTGTTATGTTGGTTTGGGGCCCATAGAGGCATTTTGTAGTTGTACAGATCGAGCCGCGCAAAGGAGACTCTGCCGAAATTTTCCGTAAAATCCGGGTGTTAGAAAAATTTTCAAGTTTTAAAATTTTTATAACTTGTTTTGATAACTAACTTTTAAAGTTAGAAAGGCATTTGGAATAACTTAGTAAAAGTGTAGTAATGACTTTATAAGTGGAATTACATTGTTTTATAAGGTGGTAACTTTGAGATAAATATACCTAAGGTTGAATTCTATACTTAGTTCCTTTTCCCTTCTCTTTCCTTTTCGGGGACGAAAAGTTTTGAGTGGGGGAGAATGTAACGACCCGTAAATTTTCGATAATTAAAATTACTAATTTAATAAGTTTTCGTGATATAATGTTAGAAAAAATTTTGTAATTCGTTTGAAATAATAATAACTGGAATGAATTGCAAAAATAACTATCCAAGTGATGAAAAATAAAAGCTATTTATTGAATGCCTTTGCAATCAATAGTTGAATAGGATAATAAATGTTGAATTCATTAGGTATAATAGAGTAATTGATTGATAAGAAAATCTATTTAAAATCAAATATTGAATATTGAACAGGTAAATTGTTTAAATTAAATATTTAAAACTTATTGAATAATTGAATAACCGAAAAATGAAATTAGTGTTCTAAATTGTGAATTGGTTTTAAGGGTTGGATCTTATAAGTTCGATTTCAATATTTCAAAAGATATTGAATTATTGGATAAGCGAAATTGTTAAATTAAATACTTGGGAATTATTGAATAATTTAATAACGGGAATTGAATAACCGTATAATGGAAATAGTTGTTCCATAATTCTAATTCGTTTCAAAAGTTAAATTTTTAAGTTCGTTTTGAATATTTCAATGGATGGTGATTTAAGTATAATCAAATTTGTTAAATTTAATATTACAAGGGTTTGAATAATTAAATTCTGAAGTTGATATCATTAATATGATATTGAAATTTAATATATGAAAATAGAGTGAATAATTTAAATTTGATTTAATATGATTCAAATTGGTTTCCTAAGTGAATGTAAGTTATATTGGGATTATAATAGAGTTAATAAGATTTTAAAATTGGAATTTATTGGATAATTGAATAACGGGTTTAATATGATTAAAAATGATTTGTAAAATTTATTTTATCATACTAAAGTAAGAATGATGTTGTAGAACTTTTAAAATCGAATTAAAAGTAAATTTGTGAAAATTGAATATTTTAATATTTAATTATCGACTGGAAAATAGCCTATTTTTGAACAGTCTTAGAATTGGACGAAACTAGTTCCATTGGATCCGTAATAGTTAGTTATAATCGGATTTCAATTTTCGTAACAATCGGAGTTGTCGTTTGACCGTGGCAGCTCGAAACGCATCGAAATTGTTTTAATATTAATTTAACGAGTTAAAATAGTCATTTTTCAAACAGTCTCAGATTTCGACGAAACTAGTTCCATCGGATCCGTAATGTGATATTATTGTAAGATTTTAAATTTCGTGTCAATTGTATTTACCGTTTGTCCGGGGCGAGCCAAAACGCCTAGAAATTCGTTTAATCGGTTTAATTTAAATTTGATCGGTTATTTTCTGTAACTCGCATAAATGATCGAATTAGCTTCCGAAACCTGTTCCATTGTGTCCGGAACGTGGGATAAACCCTAGGAACGTCAGTTACCGCGCGTAAATCGAAGTTCGGGAATCCCGGACGAATAGTATTTGTCGTTTCCTATAAATAGCCTTTTTCCACAAAAAAAAAGTGAGAAACCCTAGTTAATGGCCGGCCGCCTCTTATACCATCAATGGCCGAAATACATCTTCCTTCCCCCTCCAATTTCTTCCAATCCGTCATCCTATACCAAAAACTCCCAACTAGAAAAACGTAGAGAGCATCGATATCTCTCTATCCAACGGTTATGATGGGAAAGAAGCGGTGGATCGTCGGCAATCCTTGCTCAAAAGTGTCGCGTTCGTGCATGAAATTCAAGAGCAAGGGGCAACCGGGCGGCACGTGGCTTCGGCCGAAGGTAGTGCTCGTGTGGGCGCTTCAAACCATGGTGGTCGATCATCGTATCATCGAGCGTGGGTCGAGCGGCTATTAGGGTTTAGTGGACGTTTTGGGTTCGGCTTCACTGTGCGCGAACGAAGATGGAAGATAGGGGTTTGGGCGGCCATGATCGTGGATTTGCTGAATGTGCGGCCGGATATGTTTTAGGGTAAATATAAAAGAGATTAGTTAAAGTTAATTTTATTTAAATCGTATAAACTTTGTAATAGCGTAACTTATTCATACGAGGTCGGATTCGGACGGAACTTTTCGCGTTGGAATCGTATGGACGAGCACTACGCTATGGAGTTGGATTGGAACCGTTTGGAGCTCATCAAAATTTTGGGTTAAATCGAACGTCGTTCGATTTGATTTAAAATCGTAAAAAATCAAGGTGAGTGTTTTATAACGCTCACAACGTACTAAATATCTTTATGCTAGTTAAATTTGATATTATGAAGTGTTATGATTTTATTTGTCGTTGTTTGATAAAAATTTAATTGTCATATAGCTTGTCATTTGAATTAACCGTTGAAAAAATTAAATTGACAGTTAAATTGAAATTAAAATTGAATGGCGATTAAATTACCTGACATTGATAACTATGAAACTGCCATGAATTGTATTGTTTATTGGATGATGTATTTTGATGGATGCTATTGGTTGATAATTGAATGTTTGGATGTTTATTTGCTTACATATATCCTGTTATGCATACATATGATACTGTGATTTAATTTAAGAAATATATACTCATCCCTGACATTTAATTGAAATAGATAATTACTTGGCCATAGGATGGAAAATTATATACGGACACCGAATTGGCTAAATTAATAAAAAAAAAATTAAATCGTCGATTTGAAATTTATTTAAATGTCTGATTTAGAAGTTATAAATAGAAATCAATTTATAGAAATCGAATTTATCGGAAAATCGAGTTTGAAATGTTGAAATAGATTTTGGTTAAAAGAAATTGTTAAATGATTTAAGTTGAGACTTTGAAATTTAAAATTTGGTTATGATTGAATTTCGAAAATTTATTCGTTTTAAAAGATTGAACCTTAATTTCAAAAATTTGGTTATGATTTAAGTTGACTCAAGACAAAGAAGTAATTGCAGAGCTACGAGCCCAGATCGTCGAGCTACGGGAGCATGATCGCCGTCGTGCTGCGCAAATAGAGCAGTTGAACCAGCGCTTGGCGGAGTATATGGAGCAGCATGAAAGGTTTCCTTCGTCGGGTGGCTCTGCAGGGGATGATGAGTGATGCTAGATATGTTCTGTTATGTTTTTTTGTCTTTGTATATACACTTCGAGTGGATGATACATTTTGATGGATTGTGTATTATCTAATGTGCATTTGGATGTTGATTTTTTGTATTATGTTGGATTTGGATATGAATTTTTTGAATGAAATATTATGCATGGTTATTTATATGATTAGTGGTTTATATGTGCTCGAAAAGGAGCTGTTATGTGCACTGATGGATGTGTAGTGGCTGGAATGTGGCAGACTCAAATTCAGGGGAAAAAAACATCCAGAATCCCGACGGCTACTAACGGCTACCGATGGCTTATAGGTCATGACCTTGCAACGGCTACCGACGTCCCTCTACGGCAAATTCCGACCGTTTCTGACAGCCTCCGACGGCTATTTAGTCATACACGTTTGTCACGTGGCCATCGGAAACGATCATAGATTACCGTTGGAGGCCGTCGGAAATTTGTCGTTGTTGCCATCGGAAGTCGTTACGAAATGAGATTCGTATACCAATGGCTCTTATAACGGTTTCCGACGGCCGCCTTCGGCTAGTTGCTATTGAAAATCACTGTTGTTCTTGTAGTGTAATTGGCTTGTTAACCAGACTGATCAAGAATCTTGCAGAAAAGCTCCTGAAAAGGTTCCGTTCTTTTCTGTTCTCATAGCACACGCAGGCTGCACTAATAGAGCAGTACTAACTGCTTTTTTTGTAAGGATTTCCCCCACATGAGATTTGATGTGGATATTACAAATCCACGTGAACACTAATCAGTGCACTCAAGAGTCAAGAGACAACAAGAAGATAGTGACAGACCAAGAAGAACACAAGAACATATACACAGAGTTAAATCCAGAAATCTTAAGCTATTAAACAACATCAACTGATTTGATTCAAGCTGTGAAATGAAATCTTATCTTTTGCGTCTTCTCCTCATTGTCCAATTTCTAGATTATTAAATGGAAGGGAGTACATACTATGCGAGACATGGAAGCAATAATTCAATGGCGTAAACAAGTAATGTGTATTGATGCCATGCTAAGTTAACCAATGTATTTCACTTTGCACATGTTCTTGGTTCGAGCTCCAAATACGATGACTGAATTTCATGCCAAAATAGTTCTAATTGTGACAATAGACCATTATGAAGAAGATATATGCACCGGATTCCATACTTCTTGTTAATAAGTATCAAGTAAGCGTAGCATCTAAACTAGGTCTTTTACGTCAAGAAGGAAAAAAAAAAAACCAATCAGTACATTTGTAAAGATTTTTTTTCCCCATCAGCAATGTATGCGAATCGTTTGCATGGTGAATAACATCTTTCAGATAACCAAACATGGTATAGACTATAGTGTATGCACAACAGTCCAATATGTAAAACGACAAACTATGTAAAACTGATGGACCACTTACTACAGATATAAAAGCTAACCAACTATAGCTTAAAGTATTAATCGAAGTTTGAGATCTCGGTTTCGGTCTCAGATTCGTCTTTTGTAATTTTAGAAATTTCGATCTAATTCGTAAATTTAGAAAATTTTGATTTTGGTTTTGGATTTCAAAATTTCTTTTTCATATAATTACACATATATTAGTTTAATTGATTGAAGCAAGATATGTAAGTTATCTTTAATTGAAATATAAAATACAAATGAACAATATTGAATAGTTATGACAAGTACCATTGTCCAAGTGGTTAATTGATTCGGCTTTGGTGCAAAAGGTCACAAGTTCGAAACTTGCTTTCGAACGTTTATTGACATGGGATATGTTGTCCCAATGATTTGTTGTATATAAAGTACCATTTCAAAAAAAAAAAAATTGATTAGTTATAATTATTTATAACAATGATAGATATTAATTTATTACTTCGTATTTAACTTTCTTAGTTCCACACTATTCATATATTTTGTGATTTTGCATATTTTCAAAATTAAATTATCAAAATTTGAATATTTATATATTTGAAACTCGATAATTCTTTTTTATTTTCTTTTATACAAATTGACTTTCAATGGTTTTTATATTGAACCAGAATTTCTGTTTGATTTTGTTTCGGTCACTACTGAAACCGAAACGGAACAAGCGGAATCACGGTGTTTCTTTCGAAACCTCAAACTTTGGTATTAAAATATCTATGTAGGACCATGCAAATAATGTTGCATCAGCTCAAGTTCGACTTTTGACGAAAGATTTATGTAAACCATCTGATATAAAAGTTATATTCTGATTACCTACTTATTTAGTACAAAGTGAATTACAGTTCCAAGGCTGAAGGTGTTTTATCAGTCAGCGAAAATATTCTAAAGAGGTACTACAAAATACAAAACGCTAACAAAAACAGTCCGGAGAAACAAGAGTATGTTGCTGTAAGAAAATGGTAATAGAATTATCCGATTTATTTACAATATACTTATTACACCATTAATGTGCACTGGAGATCTATGGAAAGGAAAACGGTCAAATAACACGCATGTCAAAATTTTGATACTTGGGAAAATTGGGCTAATTATACACAGATTAGAGCAATATTATGTAGATACAAGTGTAAACGGCTAGTTTGTTGGCATAAGGCATTTAAACATTAGTAATTAGTAAATATGAACAAACATAAAATCAAGGAGGTTCTGTTAATATAAAGGGGAAATAAATGGCAATAAACAGAGGTGAAAATGAAATGATCCTGAACTATAATCTTTATTTCATGCAAATGCATTTGCTACTTCCACTTAAGCACTCGGTATTGCCATTTACCTTAGAGAGAGTTCTCAGTATATGATGTAAATTAAGATTCTCCAAAAAAAAAATCGTAGCCGTAATAATGATTCCAAGTCTAACATTTCTACCTAGAGCATCATTCAAATAATTAGTTTCATTATTTTCAAATTCAAATAGTAACATCAAATAAGATATAGTGCAATAATTGGGCAAGATTCAACCACTTTGGCACAGACTGCTGAACAAAAAGGAATGTCTATTAAGGCTTGTAAAACAGACCATACAAAAACAACACATTCCTGTAACTATATGGTTAGGTAGGATAATGATTAAATATTATGTAGCTTAATGTCAGCCATGCACCATCTCTTCTTCACCAATATGACATACCCAATAATTGATATAATATTCCAACTCCAAGCATCACGAAGAATCTCTGATACAGTGAATCATATATAGCTTCATATCCATGGTATGCCATAAAGTATATCTCTGATATTTGAAACAAGATAATATATGTTTGGAAGTATAGATACTGTGTGTACTGTACAACTGCGTTGTGGCAAGACAAGGACAAAATAAAAGCATAAACTATTTTTCAGTCTCCTATGGGAATGACTAGGGAATGCTACAGAAATATAAGTTGAGCATATATCTGGTACTATTACAAGAGCTTCCCTATTCAATCATTAATGGCCAAATTCTCAAATATAGTTTGGTCAAACGTCAGCCTGCCATCTTTATGATAAAATTACAGAATTGTCAAATATAGTTTGGTCAATCGTGAATGGGAGTGAATAGAGCAGTCACGTATCGTTTTGAATACAATCAATATGTTTTTGGAAAATTATACATGGCTTTAACTAAAAGAAGCTGATTCCGTACCCAATATTCGACCAATGATAACTGTTAGGTTAAGACATTTGCAAAAAAATAAAAATACTATTAACATACAGGACTTTGAAATCTTTTGTTTGGAGATTGAGAGGTATACATACATACATCCAACGGAAGCTTATTCTTGTAAAAGCTACTCCCACTTAGTAACAAACACTGGTTACAGACCACAATTAAAAATTGATGCATTTATTGGTATCTAATGACTTATGACACAATCATATGGATGTTGCAATCTACAGCTGAACACCGATAACTAACAACTCTATGTGATAATAACATAACTAGCGTGCATGTTGATTGATTGGATTGAAATGGGCAGGAATGATTAGAAAAATAATTTGCATCAAAGACATAATATAACTGCAGAAATGTTCTTCAATGAACTCTTAATATGTGTGAATGTGAAATCACTTTGCGAAATAGATACTAACACTTAAACTATATTTAGTTATTTTACTCAGTTACAAAACTTCACTTCAAACCAGTGTGTTGCTTTTGCACAGGGCAAGGAATGGTTTATTAGATGAACAAGTAGTATATAATTTTGATCTTTCAAATTTTTTTATTGGTTTAAATTTTGATTGGAATTGGTTAAATGGATTTATGTCATAATTCTTTACGACTCAGAAAAGCATGAACTTTTTGAAGTCTTAGCACACATCACACACATCTTTTGGAATTATTAAGCATGTATTAAAAGGCTATTGATTAATTTTAAATCATAATTAATTAAATAAAACTGATATACTTTGTATAACTTTTACTGAAATATGCCCAACTAAGACAATTTTTTTTATCAATTTCCAGGAATATTATTAGACATAATTGTAACACTTCTAAAATGTTGCCTCCAGCGAGAATCGAATTTAGGCATTCATTGCTGACTAAATTAAATTAGTGTTCTCTGCATGATTCTAACTTGTGCGACAGTGATTCCACTATAAAGCTTTATTTATACGTCGCAAGAAAAACACAATAAAAGCTACATAAATACCTAGTCTTCACCTCAAATCAATGTCGAAGCCTTTTAAGAAGCAAAATCTCATGCTTTATCATGGCTCATGATAGGGAGGTGACCAAGTTAGGAGCAATATCTTCGTTATTGAGGTATTGACCGTTACAGTAACGTTACAAGCATAGCAATTTCGAGTACAAAACTCAATCTAAAAGCCAAAATATGAAATAATAGAAGACATCATTTGCAACATCCCACTCAACTATATACGTATAAATAAGAAAACTATATGCACAAAAATAAAATATTCAAACAAATTAATCACATTTTCAAATCGATGCCATCAAAACATGTTACAACATCAAAAAACATTCAAATGCCAAAGTATACTCACTCTCGTCGTTGAGTCATATTTATATTAAAAGGTATAAACATCATTATTTACATGTATAATAAGACCTACTGCGACTTCATCGCCTTCTTGTATCCATCCAAGTTCATTTCGTCAAACATGTACTTTTTGTCTACTCATGCAAGTAACTAAGAGTACAATTAGGAAAAAATTCGGATCAGGACAAACATACTGGTGTGCCATTCCATTACAACATTAAGTACGAGGATAAATAATTGCATACTTAAAAATACTGGAGGTGCGAACCGACTGATGTTGAAGAATCAGCAAAAGGAAATCATATGATGAGACTACACGCATAAAATAGTGGAGGTCCGAACCGACTGATGTTGAAGAATCAGCAAAAGGAAATCATATAATGAGACTACACGCATAAAATAGTGTACAAAATACCAAAATATCAGTGGGAGTTACCGTCCGATAGCTTGGATCAACGGGCACGAAAGGAGCGATCTCTCATATACACTGCTTTGGGTCAATACGGATACGTTTCAATAACTAAATACATCTGACATAATACGTATCTCGTCACGACGTAATAAAATATGTATTATTTTAGACATATTCAGGTATTAAAATGTATCTGTGTTGATCAAGAGTAGTGTATATGGAAGATCGCTCTTTCCATACTCATTGATCCGAGTTATCAAACTGTAAACTCCCTCTGATATTTCTATCACTGGAGTCGAGACGTTACAGATTGGTATCAAAGCAGAGGCAGCGAACAATATAGTAGTTGCTTCCTTTGCTGTCCGCTAATGAATATATTCATAATAGTGTTGAAGTGACAAAAGATGAAGGTGAGAAGAAGTAGACTGCCACGGTGATGGAACTTTGATTTCCACGAGTTCGGAGAAAGAATGAATGAAGTAACAGAGTTTTTCTTACATTACTCATAAAATATAAACAAAACATGTTCGCTCTGGATCCCTCTACTTTCTTAACAAGTCAATTATGATACGTAAAAAAATATGGTATGCTAACTTGTTTATCACTTGGTCACCCCGATTGCTGAATAATGTTTATCGCATAAACAAAAATACACATTTACTTATTTTATTGTTTGAGAAAATTAGCATATGTAGAATTATTCAATAAAACAATATCGTCAAATGCTTCGTCATTTGTTTAGAAGTTGAATTTTGAATTAAAAGCTCAAAATTTTTGTTCCGCAAATAAATTTCTACTCACAACCTTATAGCAGTAGATGACAACCTTAAAAACTATATCACCTTTTTTTCATTATAAGCCTTGCCTTGTGCGGCATATAAGCCTTGAGTGTCGTACGTGTTTTGCGTGTTATGTGCAACATTTGAGTGCATCATTTCATTTTTGACACGCCTTAGGTGCAAAAGCACAATCGCCGCATTGCACCTGTTGTGCGCCATGGCAGCCTTTCATACAGGGCCGGCCCAAAATTTTTGTTGCCCAAGCCCATATACACATTTTTCAAAGAAAGTTAAAAAAGAAAAATCAAATTCGGCTTTGAACCCATACCAGTTGTAGTCACTTCAATAACCTAACCACTAAACCAAATATTTGCTAAACGATACTTAAGTTTACAATTTATATAAAAGCAAGTATTTTTTTAATTTGTTGCCCCCAGCCCAAGGGGCTGCCCTAGCCCGAGGGCATGGTGGGTTGCCCTCAGGGCCGGGCCTGCTTTCATAGCATTACTATTTTGTTTTGGAAAACGGTAAATGTATATAACATTCTTTGTCTCTTTACCATTTGTACATCCCTTGTATGTTTGTTGTCGTTGACAAGAAAATAAAGTGGAAGAAGAAAAGGAAATTGTATTCATCAGTCCCCTTTATTATTTTTATTTTCACTGTTAGCAGAGAAACGTTGAACATCACTCCTGCTACATTAGAATTATTATATGACCCCTGATCAAGAATGTTATATAAATGGATATAGATAGGTAAATGATTATAGTTCACATATTTTACCATTTTATGGAGAATAATACTTATTATATTATAGCTTTTTGACAATTAAGAGAATATAGATATGTAAAGAAAATACCAAAGAATTCTTTCATTTTATATTGGACTCGTGAACTATGTTACACCAAACTTTTGTGATGCCAGCTCTTGTTATGATGCTATTCCAAAATTTAGATATTGAACTTTTGTTGTATCACCAATTTTTATAAACTACCAGATCTTGTTATCAAACCGATAATTAACTAGATTAACCTACTGCAAAGAAATGTAAAAATAATCATATACTGATGCAGCACGATCTACAGAAGTTCAGAGGATAGAGCATTCACAACCTAAAGGAGTTACGGTTTTAACGCGTAAGTCGTGCATGAGTCAGGTGAAGGAGTCACAAGGTGATGCAGCACAGGAGATAAGTCGTTCATGACTTAAAGAAGGCAGTTCGCGAGTTAAGGAAAAGAAACTACGACTTAATTCTAATGGTTTGCGACCTAACGAAGTGATTTTAAGTCGTTTGCGACTTAACAAAGCCTGGAGGAAAGAGTTGCGAGTTAACGAGGGCTTAAGTTGCGCAGGTTTGAAGAGTCTTATACGACCTAACGACACAGCACTAAGTCGTCCACGACTTATCGAGAGGCAGAGACAAATTCCAGAAGTTGAAAACCTTAGGTCGGAGGCGAGTTACGACTCAAGATGGGTCGTAAGCCGTTGTTCTTGAGTCGTTTAGTCTTGAGTCGTGTAACCTGTATTGTTTGATGAGTCGTATCTGGTTGAGTCGTCTGCGTTGTAATCTGTTTGTTGTCTTTTATTTGATGAGTCGTATGTCGTTTGTATCTGATGAGTCGTGTTGTATGGTAAGTCGTGTGATGTACATAGGTATGTTGTGTTGCTAAGTCGTTAACGACTTATTATGAGTCGTAGGTCATGAGTCGTCAACGACTTATGGAGACAGTTGTAAAACGCTATAAATAGCTGTGTTGCGTCATTTGTAAGTTGGTTGATATTTGAATAAAATTCTCTTTTGTTAGCTTTGTGCTTTCATACAAATTGGTAGTTGAGTGTGATCTCCTATCTCCTCTTTCGGTTAATCGAGTGCGCTCGATTCAACGATCGTAGAAGCCGATTCACGGTATCTAGTGCGCTAGATCAACGTACGAGAATCGTAGATCTTTGAACACGGTATAGTGCACTATCAACGTGTTGAGATAGCTAGAATTCGGTATCTTTGGATCAACGAATTTGGGCATTTTGGTATTCATCAATCCACCGATTGTTACTTTCACCGATTGAAGTTTATTTCGAATTATCCGCTGCGTCAGTTTTGGTATCAGAGCTTGTTTTAGCCAATCATAGCTAAATCGGGTCTTGGAGCCAAGTGTTGAAGTTTGAAGTTGTTCATCGTGTTCATATTGAAGTTGCAACAAGAGGGAGAACTTTCGATCCATCCCATTTTGGATCAAAGTGTTGAAAGTGTTTGAATTTGAAGTAGGCCGTGTATACTAGTGAAGTAGCCGAGCCTAGGAAGGATCATTGGAAGCTTGTTTCGAGCTAAGGAGTTAGACCGAGCCTTGTGAAGTTGTATGTGAAGTTGAAGCATCACTTTGGTATTGATTTGTTGAAGTGTTTGTGAAGTTCAATCATGCCGCCTAGAAGAGCTAACCGACATCAAAACGTTGAAGCTTTGTATCGAAGAGAAGAAGCCGATCAAATGGAACAACGTACGCACGAGAAGATTGATGAAGGCATAGGAAGGTTGGAGAATCTTATGATCGATATGAATCAAAGTAGAAGAAGAAATTCACCTGAATCCATCCATGGAGGAAGTAGAATTTTGCCACATTCAGATCGGGAAAGGAGAGAGAGCCAAGATCATCGAAGTGTTGATAATCGAAGTAGGAGGAATGTTGACGATCATGATAGACGGGATGTTGGTAGTAGGAGTGGTGGTAGAGATGTTGGGAGGCATGAAAGACAACGTTATGCATCAGACTTTGATGAAGAGTTTTACGGTGATAGGGGAAGTGTTCATTACCAAGACAGAGATCAAACACGACGTCAGTATCGAGATGTAGAGGATGATCGTCGTTGGGAATCGGGAATGAAGATGGAGATTCCAGAGTTTAAAGGTGGGATGGTAGCTGAGGAGTTCTTAGATTGGTTATCTAATATGGAGGAAATCTTTGATTTCAAGGAGGTTCCGGAGAATCGAAGGGTGAAGTTAGTTGCTACAAGGCTGAGGGGAAGAGCTTTGGCATGGTGGCAGCAAACTAAACCTACTCGTGAACGAATGGGGAAGTCTAAGATAGAATCTTGGGAGAAGATGAAGAAATTGATGAGAGCTACATTTTTGCCATACAACTATCAATCGCTTATGTACCAGAGATTGCAGAATCTAAGGCAGGGGACGAAATCAGTAAATGACTATGCAGATGAATTTTACCAACTCATTGCCAGGAACGATATAATGGAGACAGAAGAACAGCTGACTGCTAGGTTTGTTGGAGGGTTGAGAATGTAGATCCAGGATATGGTTAATATGTTCGATCCCAGATCTGTAGCGGAGGCACATCAAAAGGCGTAAGGAAGGCGTGGAGGTGGTGTGTTTACTAATTCTAACAATCAAGCAAAGGGTGTCGGTGGAAGTTCTAATGTTACTAAAGCTGTTGCCAAACCAGTTGTGAAGGAGGGTGAGAAGGCGAAGGTTAGCAGTGGGTTCAAATGTTACAACTGCCAGGAGATGGGTCATAAAAGCAATGAATGTCCGAAGCCGAAGAAGAGAGCTATAATAGTTGAAGCTGAGGATGAGGAGGAAGAAGCTGAATGTTCTAATTCACCTTATGTTGAGGAGGAAGAAGAAGTGTCGGGAGACGAAGGTTGTAATCTGATGATGAGGAGGTCTTGTTTGACGTCAAAACAAGAGGAGGAAGATAGTTGGTTGAGGAATAACATATTTCAATCTACTTGCACTATTCTTGGGAAAGTTTGTAAATTTGTCATTGATGCTGGGAGTTGCGATAATATTATCTCTACAGAGGCAGTGAGGAAATTGGGGTTGAAAACCGAGAAGCATCCTAAACTATACAAGTTAGCTTGGTTAAGGAAGGGTGGTGAAGTGAAAGTTGGGAGAAGAGCTTGCGTGAAATTTTCTATTGGGAAGAAATACAAAGATGAAATCTGGTGCGATGTAGTGGACATGGATGTGTGTCATCTGTTGTTGGGCAGGCCATGGCAGTTTGATCGAGCAGTACAACACGATGGTCGAGCCAATAGCTATAGTTTCATGTTCGAGGGTACTAAAATCACTTTGGTTCCCAAGAAGCAACAACAGAAGGAGAGCAAGCTGGAGGAGATTGAGGAATTGAAAACTCTGTTGACTTTGAAGGAGTTTTTTAAGGAGGTTGAAGAGGAGCCTGAAGTATACTTGTTGATTGGGCGTGAGAGCAGTGAAGAGGTTGAAATTCCGGAAGAAGCGAAGCCAGTTTCGCAAGAATTTGAGGATGTATTTCCAGAGGAGTTGCCTAAGGAGTTACCGCCACTGAGAGACATTCAACATCAAATCGATCTTGTTCCGGGATCAGTATTACCACATAAACCACATTATCGAATGAGTCCGAAGGAACATGAAGAGTTGAGGAGGCAGGTGGAAGAGTTGCTTGAACAGGGACGTGTACAGGAGAGTCTGAGTCCATGTGCTATGCCATCTTTATTGGTACCCAAAAAGGATGGGACGTGGAGGATGTGCACTGACAGTCGAGCATTGAATAAGATCACTGTGAGATATAGATTTCCAATGCCGAGGTTAGATGACTTACTGGATCAGTTGAGTGGGGCAACTATCTTTTCGAAGATTGATTTGAAGAGTGGTTATCACCAGATTCGAATTAGACCTGGAGACGAGTGGAAGACACCGTTTAAGACGGGAGAGGGGTTATACGAATGGTTGGTTATGCCATTTGGTTTATCAAATGCACCTAGTACATTCATGCGAGTGATGAATCAAATCTTTAGACCATTCGTTGGGAAGTTTGTGGTGGTTTATTTCGATGATATACTGATATATAGCAGGAGTATGGAGGAGCATGTTCTACATTTGAGGGAAGTGTTGATTATTCTTCGTGAGGAACAATTTTATGCTGCTATGAAGAAATGTGTGTTTATGACAAGAAGTGTTTTATTTCTGGGGTATGTTGTTTCGGAGGAAGGAATTCAAGTTGACCAGAATAAAGTGGAAGCAGTCAGGAATTGGCCACAGCCGAGGACGATTACAGAGGTGAGAAGTTTTCATGGGCTAGCGTCATTCTACCGAAGATTCATTCCGCACTTCAGTAGCGTGATGGCTCCAGTTACTGATTGCATGAAGGGGAAACAGTTTGTATGGTCAGAGGAAGCGGGGGTTGCTTTTGAGAAGATCAAGGAATTGTTGACGTCTGCACCAATTCTTGTTTTACCAAATTTTCAGTTGTTGTTTGAATTGCACACTGATGCGTCGAAGGTGGGAATTGGAGGAGTCTTGAGTCAGAGTGGGAAACCCGTTGCTTATTTCAGTGAAAAGTTATCAGGAGCAAAGATGAGATACAGTACATATGACGTTGAATTATATGCTGTGGTACAAGCTATTAAGCACTGGAGGCACTATCTATTTCAGAAGGAATTTGTTCTGTACACTGATCATGAGGCATTGAAGCATATGCAAGGGCAGGACAAGATTTCCGCGAGACATGCGTCATGGATTGCTTATTTACAGCAGTTTACTTTTGTCGTTAAGCACAAATCAGGGGTAACAAATCGTGTAGCGGATGCTTTGAGCAGGAGGAATCACTTATTGACAACGCTGAAGGTTGAAGTGACAGGATTCGAATTATTACCAGAATTGTTTGAGGAGGATCCTTACTTTGCAAAGTTTGTTGAAAAGGTTAAGGATGGAAGTACGGATGAATTTGTGTTGGTTGATGGATTCTTGTTCAAGGGGAATCGATTATGCATCCCAGACTGTAGCTTGAGAGTGAAGATTGTTAAGGAGTTGCACGAGGAAGGTCATGTGGGACGTGATCGTACTTTGCAGTTAATTTCTCAATCTTACTTTTGGCCATCGATGAGAAAAGAAGTGGAAAGATTTGTGGAGCGATGTCATATCTGTCAGATTTCGAAGGGAACAGCGACCAATGCTGGATTGTATATGCCGTTACCTGTACCATCTAAACTGTAGGTTGATGTGAGTATGGACTTTGTATTGGGATTGCCGAGAACGCAACGAGGAAATGATTCTATATATGTTGTGGTTGATCGATTCTCGAAAATGGCACATTTTATCGCTTGTAAGAAAACGGCGGATGCTGTTCGGGTGGCACAGTTGTTCTTTAAGGAAGTCTATCGCTTACATGGGTTGCCGGATTCCATTGTTTCAGACAGGGACACCAGATTTTTGAGTCACTTTTGGCTAAGCTTGTGGAAGATGGTCGGAACAAAGTTGAAATTCAGTAGCGCGTATCATCCACAGACAGATGGACAGACGGAAGTGGTTAACAGGTCATTGGGAAATTTGCTACGGTGTTTAGTGAAAGATAATCTGAAGAGTTGGGACATGAAGCTGTGTCAGGCAGAGTTTGCTCATAATCATGCAGTGAATCGTAGTACAGGATTCAGCCCATTTCAGATTGTATATTCAAATTTACCCAGGGGACCGTTGGATTTAGCAGTAGTACCACAACCGAAGGGGACGGTTAAACGGGCTGTTGATTTTGTCGATGAATTAACTGAATGTCACAAAATCGTTCAGGAACGATTGGTAAAGACGAATGAGAAGTATAAGCAAACTGCAGATTTGAAGCGACGAAATGTTGAATTTAACGAAGGTGATTTGGTTTACGCTGTGTTAATGAAGGATCGTTTTCCAGTAGGCGCTTATAACAAGTTGAAAGCCAGAAAAATTGGTCCTGTCGAAGTTGTGAAACGAATTAATGACAATGCTTATAAGCTGAAGCTGCCGGAGGATGTGTACACTTCTGACGTGTTCAATGTTAAACATCTTATGCCATGTTATGGAGATGAACAATCTGGTGTAGAGGAATTTACAAATTCGAGGTCGAATTTTTCTCAACCAGGGGAGGATGATGCAGCACGATCTACAGAAGTTCAGAGGATAGAGCATTCACAACCTAAAGGAGTTACGGTTTTAACTCGTAAGTCGTGCACGAGTCAGGTGAAGGAGTCACAAGGTGATGCAGCACAGGAGATAAGTCGTTCACGACTTAAAGAAGGCAGTTCGCGAGTTAAGGAAAAGGAACTGCGACTTAATTCTAATGGTTTGCGACCTAACGAAGTGATTTTAAGTCGTTTGCGACTTAACAAAGCCTGGAGGAAAGAGTTGCGAGTTAACGAGGGCTTAAGTTGCTCAGGTTTGAAGAGTCTTATACGACCTAACGACACAGCACTAAGTCGTCCACGACTTATCGAGAGGCAGAGAGAAATTCCAGAAGTTGAAAATCTTAGGTCGGAGGCGAGTTACGACTCAAGATGGGTCGTAAGCCGTTGTTCTTGAGTCGTTTGCTCTTGAGTCGTGTAACCTGTATTGTTTGATGAGTCGTATCTGGTTGAGTCGTCTGCGTTGTAATCTGTTTGTTGTCTTTTATTTGATGATTCGTATGTCGTTTGTATCTGATGAGTCGTGTTGTATGGTAAGTCATGTGATGTACATAGGTATGTTGTGTTGCTAAGTCGTTAACGACTTATTATGAGTCGTAGGTCATGAGTCGTCAACGACTTATGGAGACAGTTGTAAAACGCTATAAATAGCTGTGTTGCGTCATTTGTAAGTTGGTTGATATTTGAATAAAATTCTCTTTTGTTAGCTTTGTGCTTTCATACAAATTGGTAGTTGAGTGTGATCTCCTATCTCCTCTTTCGGTTAATCGAGTGCGCTCGATTCAACGATCGTAGAAGCCGATTCACGGTATCTAGTGCGCTAGATCAACGTACGAGAATCGTAGATCTTTGAACACGGTGTAGTGCGCTATCAACGTGTTTGAGATAGCTAGAATTCGGTATCTTTGGATCAACGAATTTGGGCATTTTGGTATTCATCAATCCACCGATTGTTACTTTCACCGATTGAAGTTTATTTCGAATTATCCGCTGCGTCATATACTAATTTAAGTTAATCCGTTCTTATTGTTTTAACCCTTGTAAATCCAGTTTTATAAATGCAATTTTCATATGTAGAAAATTAGAATACAAAATCATCACCAAATCATAAACTCAACCATATTTCCAAAGATGTCATTGTTTTAAAACATACCATTAAGATTTAATTTTGAGGTTTTCATCTAACAATTATAAATTCATATCATACACGTATACGTGTGTGTGTCTCTCTATATATACACTAGCGTTACGGCACGGAATTCGCACGTGAATTGTTTTTCTACAAACTATATATATTTAACATATATTCAATAGAAAAAGATTTGCACAAATATTTTGCTATATTTTTACATCTAAATCATGTGTAGTTGGTTTGAATTTTTATTTTTAAGTTGTAACGCCTAATTTTTTGTTAATTTTAATTTTTAGTTGTATTATTAATTAAATAAAGAACGAACTTGTAAAAGATGTTTATTTATTAGATCCTATATTTAAGTGATATTAAGATTTAGTAATATCTATAGAGCGACGGTCTGAATTTGTAAGAAAAAGTTATTTCTTAAATCATATTTTTGAGTAATATTAAAGATGTGCTTTTGATAGTTCACGCTAACACCAAAAAAATGTGACACCAAAGGTAATACAACTATTATTAAATATATAACTAAAGAAATGCATATACATATGGAAAAATCCATTTGGACATAAAATGTAGATACAAAATGGGACACAAGAGATCTTGACCATTAGATATTCCTTTGAATTTCACCTCTCATATACGACAAAAGGATCCAGTGATCAATTAATATTATTTCAATTTTTGTGCTTTATTTTGTGTTTTAATAGCCGCTCCCTGTATATATCTATGTGTGTGTTGGGAATGTATAAGGTTTTAATTGCAATAAATATAAACGTTGGTAGGTTCCCACCATAAAGCAGTAATACTAGACTACTAGTTAATTCAAAGTATAGTGCTATACAAATAAGTTCGTTATGCTGATAGGGATTGGTATTCAAACCTTGCAGCTGGCAATATTAGTACAGCCATAGACGAGAAACCCATTCACCACATGTATGTATAGTGATGAGGAACAAAGGTGCAAGCACTATGTGGATTAAACATTAAAATTTTAAAAAATATGGGGTGAGAAAGGCTCGAACTCTCGACCTCAAGATTACTCAACATTTTAGCTATGAGACCAACGCGCTAGCCAACTGCGCCACCAACCCTGTTGTTTTTCAAGTACACAAGGAGACATATGAATGACAAATGAAATAACTGATTTGGTTGCCAACTTTTACCACATCATGGTATAAGTATATATTTGGATAATTTTATTTGACATATCACAATTAGTTATCCATGTTGTTCTAATAGACAAGTAGGTTTTACAAATAAGTTAAAAATGTTGTGCCATGAATATTAAGTTTTTTTTTTTATAATTCCTTTTTATCCACAACAATCTAATGTTATAAATGTAATATTTTTGTACAAATTTTTGTGGCGTACGTGTTTTTTTTTCATAATTACATCATCGTATGTTTAATGATAGTTCAAAAGAAAATGTGCGATGTAAAATAATCAAAAATAGATGGTTAGAATTTAACTTTAAGGTTTACAGCTAATGGTTGCAAAATCTGTACAAATTAAGAATCTTCGGTTAACAAATAAATTACTGCCAGAAAAATTAACCTAATGATGTAACCATAATTTCCACAAAACATAATAATCTTCTATTATGAACACGAGTTAAAGACCCGTTTCATGTTACATTATGCATCAATGTTTTTGCCAAATACATGCAAATAATATGGTTTAATTTACAACTAAATGCATGGCTTTTGCCTAATATACACAAACACGTATAAATATGGTGAAAATAGAAAATATGGTTTGATTTACACCAAAATGGTGATCTTAAATACAACGCTTTCATGATTATGGTTGGACATTGGATTATGTTTAAGATTTTAATTCCCGTAAATATAACCATTGGTCGGTTCCCACCATAAAGCAGTAACAGACTACTAGTTAACTCAAATAACAGTGATATAAAGCAAACAACTTCATTATGATGATAGGTATTGGTATTCAAACCTTGCATTTGGCAATATTATTACAGCTGTAGAAGATGTCAGTTCGCCACATTAGCAACTGAAGCTCATCCACCATCACTTCTCTGCCAAATTAGCTAGCGATCTGCAGATGCATGACATGGACTTTTTAAAATGTAATCCAATGGCATTCACAATCATGTTGGACTATATTTACAATGAAAAATTTCTAGTTTTCAGTTCTCCTTTTTGAGAGATAACTAGAACTTTAGTTCCAATTTTAGTCTAAAACTTGAATAATGAATGAAGTGATACGATCTTCATCAATATATAGGTCAAACATTTTCCATTGGATTACCTTGTAGAAGTCTACAGCTATGAAGTTGGGGCCCATTCAGCAGATGCATGATGGCAAGTATTCACCATGTCCTCAGGAAGGGCAGAATTGTCTTTACAAGCAGTAACTAAATCAGGTCGTCGTGGTGTTCATTGAAGCCGATTGCGCGTGATTAGGACACAAACCATCTATCACTCCCCATTCCCATCTGCAAATTTTGATTACAAATATCATGTATTAAGAAAATAATACAAATCAATTTAGTATTATTACCTCCACACCATCCCATATAAAATGACATTTCGGGTTATTTTGCCCTAAAATATGTGATGTTTAGTGACTGATATTAATCTGAAACTATGCCAAAAGTAAATAAAATGGGCGGTTGTTGTTTTCATAAGAATTGGGTCGCTTAAAGATTATGCCCAAACTCAGAACAACTTTCCTTTATGGGACAGTATAGTGTCATATAATCATACCAGTGTAAATGAGTCAATACGCACATTTCATAGTGTCATATATTCAAATATATTGTTTTCTTTACTGCTCTGAAATGTCCATATTGATTGACTAGCAAGTGACTACATTGCCTGATCAAAGAAACCTTGGTTGTTTTGAGATATAACCATATTTGTAAATACGTAAATTTATGATGCTTTGAGTTACTTAAAGCATGAGCTTCATACCCAACACTAGTCATGTGAATTTAGACATAAAAACCTGTTTGAAGTTTTAAACAATTCCTAAAAATTGATCAAGGAATCATAGCAATTAATCGTGCATGGATTCTTTTCTTACAAACCAATCCTACATAAACGGATATGTATTAAATATTAATAATACACTCATTTTACTATGTAGAATTGAAAGTCCATGTTTTTGCAATTTACACAAACCAGGAGCTATTCAATTTGTAGTATGAAAATATAGCACTTGTTGCATAATTGCATGTGCAGTACAATGTGAGAAAATTAGAGAGGTGTTAATACACTCATACATGATTATGATATATAGAACTCTTCATGAATAATTGAGCAAAAACAAATTCAGGTCCTATAATTCATGATAAATTATTTAACTTAGTGATGAGCACTTTGTATTTTTTATGCATTATATAAGTATACTTTAAGCGGTCTTCATAATGACAACAATTAGTCAAAATATGCAATTTGCCAAGTTCACCAATACAATATGCTTGTGTGATTTGCAACGTATTCTGTGTTCTTTCCTACTTCAATTCCATGTAGAAATAAAGAATGTTAACACTGCTACTTATTATTATACTTTAGTATATCAGTCAAACTATAGTTAGTGAGCAGTACTATTAGTACTGCCCCAATCCATTGTCTAGATGTGTACAACACTGCTATTAGCAACTCGTATGTATGTGTGTGTGTGCATGACATAAAAAAAATGACTAAATGTACTTGGTAGTTTGTGCCTTTCTATCGGGATAGAGATATAGTCAGTATACATGAGGTTTACTGACTTAATCCTTCTCCGAGCATAAAATTCCATGTTTATCCCAGCAATTCTAGGAGAATGCTTACAAAGCAAACTAAGTAATACATGTAGGTGTTGCTAAAGTCCATTCACTAGATCTTTGTGTGTTTTTATGTATATATGTATATGTGTGTGCATTACATAAAGAAGATAACTAAATGTACTGGGTAGTCGGTATCTTTCTATCGGCATAGAGATATAGTCGGTATATGTAGGGTCCACAGACTTGATCCTTGTCCGGGCATAAAATACAATGTTTTTCCCATTAATTCTGAGAAAATAGTAACAAAACAAACCATCTAGGTATTGCTAAAGTTCATTCACTGGATATGTGTGTGTTCATGCGCGTGCAAAAGTGCGTGCGAGCGCTCCGTGGGTATGTGTTTATGTATGTACGTGGAGATTTCATTTGAATGCATATTGAAGAAATAAGATATCTTAACAATTAGATGTTCCCCTCATTTTCAACTCAGGGTCAACGACAAAAAATTAATGGTCAACACTTATTGTGTCAAATTTTACAGCCTGCGGGGCCAACAGTGTGTCATATGAGGCCAATGTTGATTTCTTTCACTACAAGCGAATCTCACAGAATGTGAAACCAAACCTTCACTACCTAAGATAAACTAACAACAATGTTTTCTTTTCATTTTTCCAAGCGTGTAAATAATTTTTTAGTGCAACGTTGACTGGGTGCGCCCATATGCTAGTACCAATAATGACTCCATGATAACAGTCAGCAGTATCCATCAGTACCAACCTTATTTGTACTGATTTGGGCATGATCTTACACTAACTGCTGGGCACTCCAAACAAGCTAATATATGCATTACTAGTTACACCAGTAAACTGCAACGGTCTTTTGCCATTCCCCCGAAATAAACATGTGATGAATCTCTATGGCTTATCTCGAGTAGGTCAATAAGATGATGGCGTAACCACGCAACATCCCTCTTTTTTATTAATAAGCATATTTTTTCCAGTAATATGTGTATTTGTCTTCTACTGGCTTAAGCCCAATAAGTGTGGAGACTCTAAACTACATAAGCACTCCTATACTCTTATATCTGTTTTGGAAAAACAGTATTCAAAATTGTAATCTAATTTTTCTTTTATTTCCCTTCCTTGTTCCGATGTTTATTAATTGTCAACATACCTTTTTAGTTGGATTTTTTTTTCCTTCTGTCAATTACTTCATATATTTCCTTCTTATACTTTTTTCCTTTAATTTCAGTTTTCATAATTATTACACCATTTGCATTATTTCTAATCTCTAGAAAATGAGAGACTAGGAACAATAAGAAAGATGTGATAATTATGAAAAATGGAATAGCATGGATGAATTAAAAGATAACAGTATAAGGTAGGTGATAAAAGATAGAATTTACACAATGAAAAGACTAGCTAAAACTGTAGTTGACAATTAAACTACTAGTAGAAATGAAGGGAACTAAAAAAGAAACAGAGTTTACAACATTGATTATTTATTTTCTGTACAGGAGTACTGGAGTGTTCATATATTTTACTGCCTTTGCACAACATAGGAGCTTAAAGTAGTATAAACCAAATACACATATTACAGTGAAAAAAACAACATGTTCCTGACGGAATTCCAATCACTGAATTTTCTAGTCTAATTTGATTGTTATCATCCTAACTTGGGAGCACTCAGCATGCTGACTAGTGACAACATGCATGTAGCCAACCTGCCATGTTCACATAGGCATGAATGTACCATGACAATTCCAATTGTTGTTTAGCCATCAAATGAGCTCTTATCAAATATAAAAGTACGAAGTCCATGTATAACTAGATATTGTAAGAAGCGCTGCACAATGGGAACCTATCACAGTAATGAACAAGAGATTCAACAGGTTATGTTTCCAAAACTAATTGTTACAAGAATTTAGTTGAAAACCATAAAACTGAAAAAGAATTAAAACCTTACGCATTTTGATTTCTGAAGTTTAGATATGCTAATTTGATGTGTGAACTAAATCGAATAGATTACTTGAAATTTTTGTACGATCTTTATTTATTAATTAATGTAAAGACACATGTGTGTGTGGGGTAATGAGTCATGTGAAGCCAACATTAATTTCTCCAACGGGAGTAATTTGATTAAAAAAATAGGGTAAAACGGCATTTTTTTTTATTTCCTATGCTACAGCAGTGCCGATTTGAGCGTGGGAAATAAAAAAAAGATAGGGTATTTCCATTTTTATTCAAACGTGGATTTGTAAACGACAATCAAAAAATAGTTTATGGTATAAACGGTTTTCTGAAAATCGTTTATACCATAAAAGATTTTTAGATTGTCGTTTAAACAAATATTCACATGTAATCAAACCTTATGTGCTATAAACCGTTTTTGTTTTCTGAAAACCATTTATATATTTTTATTTTTAATGCTCAAAAAAATGAGCATTTCCTCCTACTAATCTGCGGAAGTGAGGAATCAATATTTTTATTTCATTCCCTCACCTTAAAAACGAGTCCCCTCCCAGAGATGCTCTTAGTGAATTTTACAAAATGTGGAACCAACTCTTCACTACTTGGCAAACTAACAACATTGTTTTCTTCTCATTTTTCCAAGCGTATAAATAAAAAATTTAGTGCAATACTGAAAGAAGACCTCTGAAACCCACATACAAAAAATACACACATTGCGCCGTTTGTGTACCCCTGTATGCTAGTACTAATAATGCCTCTATGATAACAATCAGATGCTTTCAGCGGTATCAATGTTATTTGTCCCGATTTGGGCATGATCTTAAACTAACCATCGGGAGATCCAAACAAGCTAACATATTCATTACTCATTACACCAATAAATTGTGACAATCTTTTGCCATTCCCCTGAAATAAACATGTGATGGATCTATGGCTTATCTCTAGTAAGTCAAATAGATGATGGTGTAACCGTGCAACTTCCATCTTTATTGTTAACAAGTTTTTTTTTCTAATAATTATCTGTCTTCAACTAGTTTAAGCCCAATAAGTGTGGAGATTCCAAACTACATAAGCGCTCCAATACTCTTATATCTGTTTTGGAAAAACAATATTCGAAATTGTAATCTAAATTTTCTTTTATTTCCCTTCCTTGTTCCGATGTTTATTAATCGTCAACAAACCTTTTTAGCTGTTTTTTTCCCTTCTGTCAATTACTTTCATATATTTCCTTCTTATACTTTTTTCCTTTAATTTCAGTTTTCATAATTCTTACATCATTTGTATTATTTCTAATCTCTAGAAAATGAGAGACTTGGAGCAATAAGAAAGATGTGATAATTATGAAAAATGGAATAATATGGATGAATTAAAAAACAACGGTATAACGTAGGTGATAAAAGATAGAATTTACACAGGGAAACGACTAGCTAAAACGGTAGTTGACAATCAAACAAATAGTAGAAATGAAGGGAACTAAAAAGGAAACAGAGATTACAATTTTGATTATTTATTTTCTGTACAAGAGTACTGGAGTGTTTCATAACTGCCTTTGCACAACATAGGAGCTTAAAGCAATATAAACCAAATACCAATATTACAGTGAAAAAACAACATGTTACTGACAGAATTCCAATCGCTGAATTTCCAGTTTAATTCAATTGTTATCATCCTAACTTGGAAGCATTCAGCATGCTAACTAGCGACAACGTGTATGTAGCTAACTTGGCATGTGCATGTAGGCATAAATGTACCATGACAATTCCAAATGTTGTTTAGCCATCAAATGATATCTTATCAACTATACAAGTACAAAGTCCATGTATAACTAGGTATTGTAAGAAGCACTGCACAATGAGAAGTAACAGTAATAAACAAGAGATTCAACGAGTTACGTTTCCAATACTGATCGGTACAAGAATTTAATTGAAAAACATAAAACTGAGAAGAAACCTTACGCATTTTGGTTTCAGAAGTTTAAATTAGGCTTCTTTGATGGGTGAACAAGATCTAATAGATTATTCGAATCATTATGCGACCTCATGAATTATATATTTCTATGACCGATTCCAAGAACTAAAATCTAGGGTTTTTGCAGCGAAGAAGAAAAGCGGGAGTTTCGTGTTCTGGATAACGGGCTGCACTATAAATTGGCCCTTGTTCCCCTAGCTATCAATTGGTCCATGCTAGGAGAACTTGCTGAAACGATGGTTAGAAACTTACATCCAAAGCAACACGCCACTTCTTGTCTTTTCACTTGAAGAGCGCAGAACCCTCCTTGAATTTTCGCCAGTCGAACGGTCGCGTTTTATATCGTGTCATTCTCCTACCAGCTCTCCGCTTCATCCTTTTCTTGCATCAAAAAATTTCTGTTCTCCCCTTCCCTAATCTCCTTCTCCCAATTTCTTAGTCCCGAAATCCATCATGGTCGCACCTACTCACGCTTAATAAATAAATAAAAAATCGTAAGTTACTTCCTCTCCATTCTCCAAAACCCTAACTCAAAAATGATGGAGATGAATATCGACCGAGGTGGCAGCCAACAGTTGCTTCCTTCCTTCTTCTTCTGTATGCAAACTTCCTCCTTAATTTTTCCGTTTGCATACTTCTCCTCAAATCCCCTATTTATTCAGGTAATTTTCAATTCTTTGAATTGATTGTTTTTTATTTTCAAACCAAATTTAACTTCTTGATTTGTTCCATTTGCCTTTGTCTTTATATGCACCTTACATATTTTGATCATAAACTTACAGATTCAGGTCTTCACTTATGTTAGTTCTATTCAGCTTGCCTTAGAATATTTATCCATTTTTTTTATTGCTGAATTGAGGTTCTTTTGAATTCAGATGGCAGATTTTGGATTTTATTGTTTTGCATCTGATTGTATCTCTCTTTCTCAGACATAGATGTTTGCTTCATGGCTATCTTGATATCATCCGATTTGAATTCGATGATTTTTCTCAATAAATGTACCAAGTTTATAGTATATATGTATAGAGTTCTTTGTAACAAGTTAATTTGAATTTTGTATTTAACTCTTCTTCCTCTGTTTTTTAGTTGATTTCATCAATGTGATTTCTGAATATTTCATACTTTATACTCCTATCCAACTAGCCCTTACTATATTTTTGTTTCTAGTCATAAAAAAAATTTCACATAAAAATAGTAATTTCATGGGATGTCTTTTTCCAAACCAGGAAGTGCTAAAATTGCAAATTATGTTTGGAGTGAATTATGTTTTGAAGAAAAAAATATACTGATACTTTAGTGACGTCTTAGAAAACATTAACTACCTTGCTTAATTTTGGATCTCTCAAATTTTGACAAATCGTTAGCAGGTATCTTCTCATTCATAGTTACATTGTTGGATCATGCTTATCCTAAAAAAAATTCCATGTCCGCTACGAACCTAGCCAATTAATTTTATCTTTAGATACCTAATTTTTTTCAATTGATCTCAGTCGAGCAAAAGCAACATAACATGTCAGTAAGAGGAGAATCATGAATTCAAAGGGTCAAAGATAAGTCCAAATGGAGAGCCACGGATTTGCTTAGCCATGTGGTAATTATTGTTTTCCAATTATGTTTTATAGGAGTTCTTTTAGATATTTTTTTCCTTCCTTACTGTTATATTTGGTTGGTTCGTAAGATTATGCAAGAAGAATGTATTTTTTTGTGTGCATTCATGAATGATACGAGGAAAAATGATATTAGTTGTATTTTTTGATTTTTCTCGATACAAAATTTTCGGTGGAAATAAGTAAAGGAAATATTTAAATTGCTTTGATAAATCATTAATTTAAAACTTAGGCATGGTGAGCTTCATTAAAAGAAGTATAACTATTATTAGCTCTAAAGATGTTACTTTTTTTCATTCTCATGTACAATAACCATTGTTATTAAATGTAAAGGATGACTTCGGTTTGAGAGTGTTTCCTTCAACTAATGCTTATAAACAAACCCCTAAATGAGTGGGTTGCAAATCAATTTTCATATTTGCACTCATTGAATCATATTTATTATAAAAATTTAAAGAATGTTAAGCGCTGAATCGATAGGATTAATAAAATTTAAAGATGGAGATATCCTAAAACTTTCCAATTTAATTGTCATGTATATTGTATATTTTTGTGTATGTCCATGTTGTCAAAGACTATATGTAGTTCTTAACTAATACATCTTGATCCAGATTTCAATGCTCATCAGGATGAACCTTGACGTGAGAGATTAGTTTCCTAATTGTCATTCTTTCAAAAAAAATTACTTCCACTCACATTATAAATTAACTGCAGCAAATATTGATAGCTTTGTGCAACATAAATTTATTACGCACTCACTGATGTTTATTTTGCATTTTCTACTATAAACAAATATTTATGTTATGTGGCGACTTTTAGGTTCGATTCATGAGAGTTAGGGATAACTTTAATATGGGTGTCTAACAGTTATAAGATGAAAAAATATCAACTGTATAGCTGCAAAAAAAGGATTTGCAAAAGTATGACTTAGTAATATTACACAATGGAACTATTAAGCTAAATTATGATTGTATATTTTTACACACACACACACACACTCTTTTTTAGTGTTTAATTCTTGAAACGTTATTATAAAATTTGTAACAAACTATTTACCATAAAAGGGTAATGGATTATCATAGAAAAATAATCTGAAACTAAAATACTATACAAAATTTAAGCCACGATATGATGGTGAAGTGGAGACCAAAATTCTTTTTTGATGACATGGTATTTTTCCTGGTAGGACGATTAAAAAAATTCCTAAAACTAAAGTGATTGACAAATTTAAATTGTTGTTATATATGGTACTGACAGAAGAGACATATTCTAAAATGGATAACATTGTTTAGTATGACTTTCCTTATTGAGATGATTGGTGCGCCACGAATTCAATACATTAGGATAGTTGGTATCAACAATAATACAGTAGGATAATGGGTATCCAGCAGGACTATAGCTTTGTATAAATGTTTTAACTGATTAACTATATCAACATCAATAGATACACGTAAGTCCATGAACATATGTTTCGTTTTTGAATGGTCGTCTACATGAGTTAAGTTAATGGATTATTTGAACGATGCTCGAATCTTACATTGTAAATTGAAGCACTTTAGGATGTTAAGGTTAATTATTATTTCACATCCATAGCGCTCTAGATGGACTAAAATTAACTTGAACAAAGGTACCTTTACACACATTTAATTCCTCTTCACGTTTATTATACTGCTATTGTATTTATATTTTGTTTGATAATATTAAATTTATGAATATACGTAGCCCCAGAATGTTTGAATCAGATTTTAAACAACTTATACATTAGCAACACCAAACATACTAGGGTGCTTACCCAAACCATTTATTATGTCCACCAAGCATTGACATACCAAAACTCCAAGAAGGCTAGAAGTAGAACATAATACTTAGATTTTTTTTTTTGCAGATGGTATAATTATACAAAATGTAGTGGAAATGCATGGCTCTTTAATTCCTTGTGATCCTTCCATATAACTAATTTGCTTAATCACGTCACATCTACTATCATGTGTTACATTTTATGAAATCAGACTTAAACTAATATCATTGTAATTCTACTACAAGTGCAAAAGTCTAATAATAAAGGTGTGTTACTTTGATACATGTATGTATACACACACATGCATGTATATATGTTTGTATATGTATGTATGTATGTATGTATGTATAAAATCCAAAATTGTTACCAAGGTTGGTTGCTTGAAGTTGTGAATATCTTAACATACCCTCTACGAAACAAGAAAAAATAATAGTCAGGAAGCACCTTTGTTTTTTCATGCAAGTAAATGAATATTTTGACAATTTTTTTTGATTACGATCCATATTTTCTATGTAATGCTTTCCTAATGATGTAGTTTTGGATCCTATTTTCATTATATTACAACGCAGTGTTTCAGTGATTATTGACTGTTACTGACCACATAAGGATGATGTACCACGGAGGTTATTGAACATGTTGTGTTATCATCTAGGACTCGTGTAAACCAAACATTATCTATTAAAGCTTTTAACCATTGTTACATCTAACCACGAAAATCATAAATGTACGACATTATTTTTCCTTATTAGTCATTCCAACCACGATTTATACAACACACAACTACAAATAATCTGTTCAAGTACTTATACAATAACAAGTTTAGAATATGGAATTGTGTCCTACAAAAATTGATATATAACTACTTTTCATTAAATATATTAATATAGAAGAGTCCGTGTGCGCGTAGCCCCGGTTCGATATATATATATATATATATATATATATATATATATATATATATATATATATATATATATGAGCTAGATTATAGATCCTAACAGCAAAGCAATGTACTTGGCTGTCGGAGAATGGAGATATGCAATTCGTTGGGATGGTGAAGTATGTGAATCAAAGGGCGGTTGCTTGATGATGTGACCCGGACAACTGAGGCTGATTGCATGGTGTGTGGATTGCATGGTGATAGCATATTGAATATCTGAGGCGCTACTAAGGCTGCAGTGGGTGCTTGACTGAAAAGCGAGCGAGCTTGACTAAAAGCAGGCAAAACTGAAACAACAACAAGTTTTGTTAAGCAAGGCATAGGTAGAGTGGCCTAGCATTCCGGGAAGTCTTGAATTGCAACTTTCTTGGTTAAGACAGAGGTCTCTGTTATGTGTTTTAACATGTAGTCGAAGCAAGTTAGTGAAATTGGAGCTGCACGTACTGGAACGTGCAAGGTGCAGAGAGTCACTGGAATAGAACCGAAGTATAATATGTGAAGCAGTAGTTGAAGCATGCATTATGGGGAGTGTCACTGAAGTAGAATTGAAGGACGCATAGAATGTGTGGTAACAGCTGAAGTATGCATGGTGGAGAGGGTCGTTATTGTTTGTTTTATACTTGGAATTATTATATTGAACCTTGAGTTGTTTGTAATTGCACTTTCATGATGTCTTTAATATATGATTTCTTATGAGAAAATGATCTGAATTTTTACTACCTGCATCTGAACGCTAATTATGGCCCCATCTTCCAATCCAAAAAATTAGTGCGAACTAATTATTGATAATAACCTTGATAATTAATAGCGAATAATGTTACTACGTTATTCACCAGAAACCATGCTCCCATCTATATTATTGGCTTCTTGATTTTTGACATTTGCAAAAAAAAATTAGATAGAAATATATATAACTTATTGCTAAATTGAAGTTTACAAATTTTTATAGGATGTTGTTATCCTATAGACACAATGTTTAATGGTTGAACTAAATGATTCCTAAGACAAATTTGAGAGCCAAAGTTTGCTCTACCAAAAAATTATTATGTTCATTTGTTATCACGCTACTGTCATAAAGACGGACAGCTGTATAATTGCTAGCACCATTGTCCCAGTGGTTAAGTGACTCGATTTTGGTCCGAGAGGTCGCAAATTCGAAACTTGCGTAGCGTGGTTCGAACATATGCTAACATCTGCTGTTTTTTTCTCCTGTTGACGAGTCTGCTTTGCCCTTTTAATTCTTTCATCTACATATATGTTTAAGAGCATTCGGTTCTATTACTACATTGTAACGACCTGATAAATTTATGATATTTTTATAAATTTAATTTATATGTTTGCTAATTTAATCCAGTATAAAATTAAAGTCTTAGGATTTTAAAAGGATGAATGTAGGAGTTAGATAGTAACTGTAATTACAGGTAGAGATTTAAAAGGTTATATGACATAGATTTGAAAATAACTGAAAGTTGTGTTGTAGTTATAAGTCTTAATTTGTTGGTTTAATGGTATTAATGTAACAATAACTGAATTGGATTACATACACACAAACATTTGAAAAATTTATTAGGTGGACTAAATTGGTTAAAGTTCATAAGTTGTGCATTTCAATTTAGTAGAAATTCTAAACGATAAACGAAGATTTAAATAAACGCTAAATTAAAACTATGTAAAATGGTGACTTAAGGCCTAGTTATAGGAATTGGAATATAATCCAAAATTTAATTAATGATAGTAACGTAGTATTAGCTAATAAATAGATTTCAATGCAGTAACCAAATGAAAGGAATAGGAATGAATATATATATTGAATAGGAATGAATATATATATTGGTTTGAAATGAAATAAAAATGTGTCACATTTAGATGGAGTAAAATTTAAGAAACCTATAAATGTGGAATCAGTAAACATTTGTAAAAAAAATATTGCCTAGAATAAAATTCATTTAATATAAGAATTCAAAGGTGGAAGATTTACATTTGGATTGAAAGGTATAATTAATTGAATTGGTGATTTGGGAATTTAATCCAAGGGTTACTCTAAAAATAAATACGGATAAAAAGAGGTTAAACTAAGGAGGGGCATTAATTGATTTTAAGGCTTATTTAATACGTTAATAGGCAAGACTCCGCATTCATACATTTATACAAAGCTAAATAGAAGCACAAGTGTGATATAATGTAAAGAGATGGATATCAACCTTTATTTATATGTTAATGGGATTTAATTTCTATTGTATAAAAACCGCAATTTAATGAAGATTGAAATAGCTAATTCATACGTTAGTTGATTTAGCTGGAATATGAAGATATTTAATGGAATAGTGAAATCAAATGGGAATGGGTTTCCATTGTTCATTTGAATTCACATTCATCATAAAAACTTATTTGAAAACCAAAGGAATAATAAAGGAATCAAGACTTAATTAGTAATTTGGATTTAAGACATGGCAATTTGGATTTATTGCAACATTTAATACCATAGAATTTAGTAAAGCTTATTCAAATTTTAGTTGACCATTTGTGATATAACTTTTTGAAAACAAGACTTTATTTATGAATTGAGTATTTGATTCAACGAATGGTAATTACTTCATTTAAAAATGGAATTTAACGTAAATTAGTACGTTATTAAAGTTAAATGAAAGCTGTAAACATTTGACTTAGAGAACAATTGAGTGAAATCTTAACTAATGTAAACTTCATCATATTGACATCCATAACTGTGAATCATAGGAAGAAGGTAAATAAATGAACTTAACCAAACTATTTATGTTGAATATTGAAAATTTGAATAAATAAATAGTTAAGAAAATTAAGGGAATGGGAATAAAAATTTATTTATAATTTGGAATTTTAATTACGGTGAAAAGGGTTAACTGCAATTAAAAGTAAGTTGAGATGGAAATCAAGTTATTTATTTAATTTGGTTTAAGATGAGAGTGTATAAGTATAAGATTAGGTAATTTGTGAGAATAAATTTATAATTCCCGAATAATAAGAAAACGCAGAGGTTAACACTGCGAAATTTATATACTTATAAATTTTAATTCACATCCAAGCTTGCTAAATTATTTGGAATTGATTGGATTATATAAGTAATGAAATTTGGCCAATATTTAAAGTTGAAAGAAAATTTGGATTTTATGATTAATTTTAATTTATTTAATAAATATTAAAAATAGCCATTTTTGTCACGGACTCGGATTTCGACGAAAACAGTTTCATCGGATCCGTAACGGTGAATTATAATAATGTTTCAAGTTTCGTTGCGATCGGACTTGTCGTTTGATCGTACGGACTCGAAACGTCTTGAAATTTACGCATTTTGAAATCAATTTGAAATTTTGTTTTTTTAGCATAACTTCTTCATACGATCGAATTTGGTCACGAAACTTTTTCCATCGCGTTCAGAATATTTTAAAACACCTATTTGGATATATAGTTTTAACAAATTCGACTCCGGAGGCATAGCGGGCTTTTTGGGCCATAGTTTATTCCGTACGTTCGCGTATCCAGTCTAGCTACCCTACCTCTAGCCTATCTATAAGTATACCGTGATAAACCCTAGCCTCCTTTCTTTGTCAATTGGATATACGTACATTTTCTTCATCTCTTTCTCCTCTCCAATGGTTGCAAAAACTAGATCTATCCACAGTTCAAAATCAAAAGTCAAAACTCAAAAATTTCAGAAAATTCCAGAAAAAATATATGTTGAAGTATTCGATACGCGTAATCTCATGGCGTAATTCGTTTTTCAATTGGAGCTGTCGTTCATCCAGAATAAATTCAAACAGCCCCAAAACCGTTCATCATCATCGCACAAAACTTCATCGGATCGAGATTCTGTTTCTGGGTATTGTAGTATGGACGATGGGGAGCGCATCTATGTAATTTGTTTGGCAATTCAACGGTGGGATTTGCGGCAAAAAATTGATTAGGATTTATACAAAACTGGCGGCGGCTAGGGTCTCGTGTGGATCCGGTTGCGTGGAGAGGTCGCTGATGATTGGAGGGGGTTTTGACGTGGGTCGCGGTGGCGCTGTAGGCCGTGGTCGTCCATGCAGAGGCGGTCAAAGTTTGGGTTTAACGTGCAGTGTGCAGGGAGGAAGATGGGCATCGCGTACAGGGAGTTTGGAGAGGCTGCGCACGTTTCTTTTGGTGACGTGGCTAAGGTTTAAATGTGTACCATTTTCTTTTTTTTTATTTTTTGATTTCATTCGCATTTATCGTCATAACTCTTGCATACGATATCCGTTTTACGCGCGGTTTCTTTTGTCAGGATCGTATTAAAATTACAGACTTGATGACGCTGGTTTGGACGAATTCTGAGACGGGCGAATTTTTGGGTTTAAATCGGGTTTAAATTCGATTTAAATTCAAAAGGTGAGTGTTTTGACCCACTCACAATTACTAGAAGCTTTTATGTTTGTTAAATAAATTTTAGAAATGAATAGAAATTTATTTATGAGCTTTTGTCATGTTATTTCATTTATATCTGTTAAATTGCATTTTATTGAATTTAACTGTTAATTTAATTGATTTATTGCGTGTTAATTGGCTGTAGAAATTATTGTTTGCATATGAACTGCTAGTTAACCGTTATGTCAATTACCACTGAAAATAAACTGTTAGATTAATAGTTGATAAATATAATTTGAAATAAACTGCCAATTATTACCTGTTGTATATTACCAAACATATATTGTTATTGATTGATATTGCTTGATGGTTGTGATTGGATGATGGATGTGTTATTGAATGGATGTTTTATTTGATATCATTAAACTGCAAGTTAGTATGCATTTTTTCATTTCATTCGGGATTGCGGTTTGAAATGATATACAACCGCAGTTTTATTTTTAAATTGCGGATTGAAATGATAAATATCCGTATCACTTGACCATAGGATAGAAAACTATATACAGGCACCGCGGTCTAATAACTATTTTTAATGTGATTTCTATGGTTTGGATGGAATACGGTTTATAAAAATCTTAAATTTTTATACTGAATAAATGTTTTCTTCCATATTTATATGCATATGAAGTTGAAATTTTGAAATAAAAAGGTGAATAAATTTCTTTATTAAAAATGGAAGAAATTTAAGAAAATGGAGTTTGATGATTTATATCCTATATTAAATATTAAGTTGGAAATTTTAAAGATATGATATTTATAATTGGATTTTTCCCAAAATATTTTGAAATGAATATTCTAGTAAAAATTGAATTTGGAAATATATATATATATATATTTTACTAGAAATTGAAGTCTTAATAATTATGGATTTTATGTGAATGGTCAAGATTAATTAATAGAATATTGATTTCGAAAGGATAAAAAAAAAATCCAACTTTAGTTGAAATATTAATGCTCAAAATGGATATAAATATATATAAAATTGAAATGGTTTTGGGGACTTGAAGTAATATTTTGGATTTTGGATTAACTTTTAAAGAAGAAATATTTGGAAAGCCATGTAATTTATTTCTTTATAAAGCAACAATAAAGTTAAACCTTTTAAATTCGCATACCGTTGAATATCCAAACCATTTAGTTTTGAAAATAATGGTTTTAAAATACTATGGATTTTCGAAGAATTATGTTGAAAGTTACAAACAAAATATTGGTTACATGGGATATTAAATAATAAAAGTGACATAATTTTTGGAAAGGAAAATTTATTTGGGAAACGATATCATTGATTTGAGTCTTTATAAATTAATATCAAAATGAATTGTTTGGGTTTAAAAGAAGAAATGATATCGAGATATTATGGTTTTGAAATGGATTATATTCTGGTTTTAAAGTATAAACTGTTTTTAAATAACCGCGGTGTTATAATAACGATTGGTTGGCAAAGAGACCGGGATCGGATATGGACATACTCTCTGTCGATACCGAAAACCACTTTGACTAACCGTGTACGCGGTGGAGATTCCAGAATGAAGTAGGTGGTGGCGACGTTTCCTGTAAGGTAAATACGTGGACCCAACTCCCGTGAGTTGGCATAAGGTGGCTAAAACAGGAGCGATTCTCAGGCCAATGAGGTCATTCCTCTGATCGGACTCTCCTCTTCGATATTATACTTTGACTTGGATTGATTCAGTGGCCACTTCTATATTTTGATTTTGGGGGAGTTAGTTCGAGGTGGGCGGCAGCTGCGCGCTGCGCGTTACCATCAGCCTGGATAGCAATTGGTATATCTACCCTGGCATTGCCTAGTTGTGCCGTGTCACCTACCCTATCGCGCCTTGTACGAGTTTGGTTTTCTCCCGTAGCCCGTGTGGTATCCTCTAGTGGCTTCCCGATCAGGAGGGACTATGATATTGGATGGACTACTGGGACTATTACGTGTTAAGGGCTATATGGGTAACCCCTTAACGCTATTAAAAAGTAAGTTTATTTTATAAATAGACACTATTATAATAGCGCAATATACTACATAGTAAATAGTTTAACGGATCCTTAGGAGATGTAAATCCCGAACATCTCTTGAGTTACTGTACTCATATTTATTTCTGTTTATTTAACTCACATAAGATATTCTAGTCTGACTCGGGTGTTTTTGTCTTTTCAAATTCGCTCGGGTCAGTCCGAGCGTTTCAGGATAGCAGATTTTAGCTTTGGAGGACGAAGACGAAGAATCAGTATTATTTTATATATAGTATTGCACCAAACTCCTTATATTCCGCTGCATTGTTGTATTGGTATGTGTAACTCTGATATTTATTGTAAAAGAAGAATCAAGCTTTTGTAAACTGTTTATGAACTGTATATTTGTTATTATATTTTATCCTTCCGCTGTGAGATTCTATTTTCGTTTTATTTCTTCTCTATTTTTCTTATTTACCCCATAACAATCCGCCCTTGCGTATGTTTTGAATTGGCACGAGTGTCGGTTTAAAGTGTGCGAAAAGGCGGGATGTTACAGTTGGTATCAGAGCTTTGGTTTAGCGATAAACCTTGGCTTTGTGGGGTTTGACTCTTTGTTAATAGGGTAGTAATATCCTATGGGAGTCGCTGAGTGTATATATATGAGAGAGCGTACTTGTTAGTATTGATAAAAAGATTTTAATATTGTGTTAATCTGTTCCGCTTTGTATTTATGAATTCTGGTTGATGCATAGGACGCTATGCCATCAATAGGGATTTTAAACACTTAATAGGACAGACCGACATAATATTTGTTTTTAATATAGGTGAATGAAATAATTTCGCCTATTATATTTTCTATATATAAAAATTATTTTATAAACATATATATATATTTGGTTGCTATAGATTGGATGTTAGGCAATAAGAATATTTGTAATAAATTGAAGCTAAGTGAAATTATAATAAACCAAATTTGGAGATTTTAGAACTTAAGTCCGGGATTTTTCCGAATTCGTTTTCAAAGAATTTATGAGATATAATGATTCGGTTTACAAGTATTTTCTTATGTAAATATTTAGCATAATTCGAAAAAAAAAAAAAAAACTGTTTAAAGAAGATTTTGGAAAATTTTTATTTTGTACTTTCTTCTCTGTCGCTGGAAAATAAATTCGGTGATGACGGCCGCATCATCGACTTTCATTTTCGAGTTTCGAAGAGGAAAGGCCACTGTAGTAAATTCTACTACAGATTTATTTTAGAACTTTCTAAAAATTTTCTTTTATTGTTCTAACTATAATTAGAGATATTGAGTAGTAAGAACTTATTTATCTATTATTTTGAAATAAATGGAAATTCAACTTGGTATTTAATTCTAAAATTTTCCGTTAACTAATTGAAAATTTTAGTGAAATAAAAGTTAGGTAATAAATGAATTGAAACCCCTAATTGAAATAAGAGAATTAATGCTAAGGATAAAGGAAGATAAATATTTTAACTTATGAATATTGGTAAAGACTTAGTGAATAATCAATGAATTAAAAGAATGGAGATTTAACTTGTATAAGTTCAATTGCAATTTCCTTAACATAAATAACTTACCCAAATATAAAAGTTGAAGTGTTAAATGAGGAACTGGAATTGAATATTTTACAAGTAGGAATTTAGGAAAAATGAAGTATTCAATAAATTACTGTTATAATAAGAATTTATTGGTATAAACTTAAGTGATAATTGAAATTTTACCCAAATTAAAGGTGAGTATTATTAATAGGTGATTTTAACTTAAGTAAATAAAATGAAATTCTTTAATAAATAAAGATTGATGTGTAGGGTTATAAACTTAAGTATGTTTTAAAATGCTACTAGTAATATAATAAAAAGTAGGTAATATAAATAAATGTCTGTAAACCCTAGATAATGAATTAATAAGATCCTTTATTTATAAAAATGGAGGTTTTAAGGTTAATAATTTAAGTGTAAGTAGAGGGTTACTGTAATTAAATATAATAAAACGTAAACATTAAATAAAGGAATGAAATTAAGGGTAGGTTGAAATTGTAATTTATAAAACGAATATATATTTATTGAACCATTAATAAATAAAAAGGAATTGAGAAGAAACTTGTAAATTTTCACTTGCATTCTTAAACATACATAACTTACCATATAATAAAAGTTGCAATGTTAGTAAGAAAATGTAAAGGGAAATCTTACAAGTGAAGATATTCAAAATATTTGTTGTTATTAATGAGAATTTATTTTATAAACTTAAGTAATAAAAGGAAACTTAAGTAATAAAAAGGAAATACAAATATAATGAATTTGGTGATAATTGGAAAATAAAACTTGTAAGAAATAAAGGAATTCCTCCATAAATAAAGGGAAGAAAATCAAAACACTGAATTATGAAATGAATGTATAATCAGCTATTTTGGTGTTGGTTCGAATTGTTTGGTTGATGTATGGTTGTTGGGTAAGGAATTTTGGAGTTGTTGGATTAACAAATATCAGTTGTTCGGGTTCAAATTCTGAAGTTGTACGAATGAAGAATAACTATCAAGTATATCCGTTGCTCAACAGCCTTAGATGGAACAAAGATAGATTATTTGTTTGTGATGTGTGCTGTTTGTAAAAATTTATGGTTGTTGCATTTGAGTGAGTATGAATGATTAAACCTACCCAAACATTTCACTGTAAAATAAATACTTAACCTTTTAGATTATAAAGTGTATACAGGTGTTGGAAGCAACTGCTACTGCTGTTGGTTCCAAAATAATAAAGCGTATATTGCCCGACAATAGGTACGTTTTCGGAATACGTTTAAAGCGATATTTTATATATTTTTCCCGTGTTGGGATATAATATTTTGATTATATATGTAATATACTTGTATATTTGGATATTATATTTTCTCCAGAGTCCCTCCGTACAAAGGAGACTCTGCCAAAAATTTTCGAAAATTTTGGACTTAGAATTTTGTTAAAATATTTTTCCAACTTTAATAACTCAAGTATTAAAGGATATAATGATTATAAAACAGGAATATTTCATTTAGGAGGATTAATCCAGGAAAATATTGTTTATAAATTAAAAATTGAAATAAAAAGTACTGTTTATTCTTCCTTCTCCCTTCTTTTTTTTCCTTTTCGGGGACGAAAAGTTTTGAGTGGGGGAGATTGTAACGACCTGATAAATTTATGATATTTTTATAAATTTAATTTATATGTTTGCTAATTTAATCCAGTATAAAATTAAAGTCTTAGGATTTTAAAAGGATGAATGTAGGAGTTAGATAGTAACTGTAATTACAGGTAGAGATTTAAAAGGTTATATGACATAGATTTGAAAATAACTGAAAGTTGTGTTGTAGTTATAAGTCTTAATTTGTTGGTTTAATGGTATTAATGTAACAATAACTGAATTGGATTACATACACACAAACATTTGAAAAATTTATTAGGTGGACTAAATTGGTTAAAGTTCATAAGTTGTGCATTTCAATTTAGTAGAAATTCTAAACGATAAACGAAGATTTAAATAAACGCTAAATTAAAACTATGTAAAATGGTGACTTAAGGCCTAGTTATAGGAATTGGAATATAATCCAAAATTTAATTAATGATAGTAACGTAGTATTAGCTAATAAATAGATTTCAATGCAGTAACCAAATGAAAGGAATAGGAATGAATATATATATTGAATAGGAATGAATATATATATTGGTTTGAAATGAAATAAAAATGTGTCACATTTAGATGGAGTAAAATTTAAGAAACCTATAAATGTGGAATCAGTAAACATTTGTAAAAAAAAATATTGCCTAGAATAAAATTCATTTAATATAAGAATTCAAAGGTGGAAGATTTACATTTGGATTGAAAGGTATAATTAATTGAATTGGTGATTTGGGAATTTAATCCAAGGGTTACTCTAAAAATAAATACGGATAAAAAGAGGTTAAACTAAGGAGGGGCATTAATTGATTTTAAGGCTTATTTAATACGTTAATAGGCAAGACTCCGCATTCATACATTTATACAAAGCTAAATAGAAGCACAAGTGTGATATAATGTAAAGAGATGGATATCAACCTTTATTTATATGTTAATGGGATTTAATTTCTATTGTATAAAAACCGCAATTTAATGAAGATTGAAATAGCTAATTCATACGTTAGTTGATTTAGCTGGAATATGAAGATATTTAATGGAATAGTGAAATCAAATGGGAATGGGTTTCCATTGTTCATTTGAATTCACATTCATCATAAAAACTTATTTGAAAACCAAAGGAATAATAAAGGAATCAAGACTTAATTAGTAATTTGGATTTAAGACATGGCAATTTGGATTTATTGCAACATTTAATACCATAGAATTTAGTAAAGCTTATTCAAATTTTAGTTGACCATTTGTGATATAACTTTTTGAAAACAAGACTTTATTTATGAATTGAGTATTTGATTCAACGAATGGTAATTACTTCATTTAAAAATGGAATTTAACGTAAATTAGTACGTTATTAAAGTTAAATGAAAGCTGTAAACATTTGACTTAGAGAACAATTGAGTGAAATCTTAACTAATGTAAACTTCATCATATTGACATCCATAACTGTGAATCATAGGAAGAAGGTAAATAAATGAACTTAACCAAACTATTTATGTTGAATATTGAAAATTTGAATAAATAAATAGTTAAGAAAATTAAGGGAATGGGAATAAAAATTTATTTATAATTTGGAATTTTAATTACGGTGAAAAGGGTTAACTGCAATTAAAAGTAAGTTGAGATGGAAATCAAGTTATTTATTTAATTTGGTTTAAGATGAGAGTGTATAAGTATAAGATTAGGTAATTTGTGAGAATAAATTTATAATTCCCGAATAATAAGAAAACGCAGAGGTTAACACTGCGAAATTTATATACTTATAAATTTTAATTCACATCCAAGCTTGCTAAATTATTTGGAATTGATTGGATTATATAAGTAATGAAATTTGGCCAATATTTAAAGTTGAAAGAAAATTTGGATTTTATGATTAATTTTAATTTATTTAATAAATATTAAAAATAGCCATTTTTGTTACGGACTCGGATTTCGACGAAAACAGTTTCATCGGATCCGTAACGGTGAATTATAATAATGTTTCAAGTTTCGTTGCGATCGGACTTGTCGTTTGATCGTACGGACTCGAAACGCCTTGAAATTTACGCATTTTGAAATCAATTTGAAATTTTTTTTTTTTAGCATAACTTCTTCATACGATCGAATTTGGTCACGAAACTTTTTCCATCGCGTTCAGAATATTTTAAAACACCTATTTGGATATATAGTTTTAACAAATTCGACTCCGGAGGCATAGCGGGCTTTTTGGGCCATAGTTTATTCCGTACGTTCGCGTATCCAGTCTAGCTACCCTACCTCTAGCCTATCTATAAGTATACCGTGATAAACCCTAGCCTCCTTTCTTTGTCAATTGGATATACGTACATTTTCTTCATCTCTTTCTCCTCTCCAATGGTTGCAAAACCTAGATCTATCCACAGTTCAAAATCAAAAGTCAAAACTCAAAAATTTCAGAAAATTCCAGAAAAAATATATGTTGAAGTATTCGATACGCGTAATCTCATGGCGTAATTCGTTTTTCAATTGGAGCTGTCGTTCATCCAGAATAAATTCAAACAGCCCCAAAACCGTTCATCATCATCGCACAAAACTTCATCGGATCGAGATTCTGTTTCTGGGTATTGTAGTATGGACGATGGGGAGCGCATCTATGTAATTTGTTTGGCAATTCAACGGTGGGATTTGCGGCAAAAAATTGATTAGGATTTATACAAAACTGGCGGCGGCTAGGGTCTCGTGTGGATCCGGTTGCGTGGAGAGGTCGCTGATGATTGGAGGGGGTTTTGACGTGGGTCGCGGTGGCGCTGTAGGCCGTGGTCGTCCATGCAGAGGCGGTCAAAGTTTGGGTTTAACGTGCAGTGTGCAGGGAGGAAGATGGGCATCGCGTACAGGGAGTTTGGAGAGGCTGCGCACGTTTCTTTTGGTGACGTGGCTAAGGTTTAAATGTGTACCATTTTCTTTTTTTTTCTTTTTTTGATTTCATTCGCATTTATCGTCATAACTCTTGCATACGATATCCGTTTTACGCGCGGTTTCTTTTGTCAGGATCGTATTAAAATTCCAGACTTGATGACGCTGGTTTGGACGAATTCTGAGACGGGCGAATTTTTGGGTTTAAATCGGGTTTAAATTCGATTTAAATTCAAAAGGTGAGTGTTTTGACCCACTCACAATTACTAGAAGCTTTTATGTTTGTTAAATAAATTTTAGAAATGAATAGAAATTTATTTATGAGCTTTTGTCATGTTAATTCATTTATATCTGTTAAATTGCATTTTATTGAATTTAACTGTTAATTTAATTGATTTATTGCGTGTTAATTGGCTGTAGAAATTATTGTTTGCATATGAACTGCTAGTTAACCGTTATGTCAATTACCACTGAAAATAAACTGTTAGATTAATAGTTGATAAATATAATTTGAAATAAAACTGCCAATTATTACCTGTTGTATATTACCAAACATATATTGTTATTGATTGATATTGCTTGATGGTTGTGATTGGATGATGGATGTGTTATTGAATGGATGTTTTATTTGATATCATTAAACTGCAAGTTAGTATGCATTTTTTCATTTCATTCGGGATTGCGGTTTGAAATGATATACAACCGCAGTTTTATTTTTAAATTGCGGATTGAAATGATAAATATCCGTATCACTTGACCATAGGATAGAAAACTATATACAGGCACCGCGGTCTAATAACTATTTTTAATGTGATTTCTATGGTTTGGATGGAATACGGTTTATAAAAATCTTAAATTTTTATACTGAATAAATGTTTTCTTCCATATTTATATGCATATGAAGTTGAAATTTTGAAATAAAAAGGTGAATAAATTTCTTTATTAAAAATGGAAGAAATTTAAGAAAATGGAGTTTGATGATTTATATCCTATATTAAATATTAAGTTGGAAATTTTAAAGATATGATATTTATAATTGGATTTTTCCCAAAATATTTTGAAATGAATATTCTAGTAAAAATTGAATTTGGAAATATATATATATATATTTTACTAGAAATTGAAGTCTTAATAATTATGGATTTTATGTGAATGGTCAAGATTAATTAATAGAATATTGATTTCGAAAGGATAAAAAAAAAATCCAACTTTAGTTGAAATATTAATGCTCAAAATGGATATAAATATATATAAAATTGAAATGGTTTTGGGGACTTGAAGTAATATTTTGGATTTTGGATTAACTTTTAAAGAAGAAATATTTGGAAAGCCATGTAATTTATTTCTTTATAAAGCAACAGTAAAGTTAAACCTTTTAAATTCGCATACCGTTGAATATCCAAACCATTTAGTTTTGAAAATAATGGTTTTAAAATACTATGGATTTTCGAAGAATTATGTTGAAAGTTACAAACAAAATATTGGTTACATGGGATATTAAATAATAAAAGTGACATAATTTTTGGAAAGGAAAATTTATTTGGGAAACGATATCATTGATTTGAGTCTTTATAAATTAATATCAAAATGAATTGTTTGGGTTTAAAAGAAGAAATGATATCGAGATATTATGGTTTTGAAATGGATTATATTCTGGTTTTAAAGTATAAACTGTTTTTAAATAACCGCGGTGTTATAATAACGATTGGTTGGCAAAGAGACCGGGATCGGATATGGACATACTCTCTGTCGATACCGAAAATCACTTTGACTAACCGTGTACGCGGTGGAGATTCCAGAATGAAGTAGGTGGTGGCGACGTTTCCTGTAAGGTAAATACGTGGACCCAACTCCCATGAGTTGGCATAAGGTGGCTAAAACAGGAGCGATTCTCAGGCCAATGAGGTCATTCCTCTGATCGGACGCTCCTCTTCGATATTATACTTTGACTTGGATTGATTCAGTGGCCACTTCTATATTTTGATTTTGGGGGAGTTAGTTCGAGGTGGGCGGCAGCTGCGCGCTGCGCGTTACCATCAGCCTGGATAGCAATTGGTATATCTACCCTGGCATTGCCTAGTTGTGCCGTGTCACCTACCCTATCGCGCCTTGTACGAGTTTGGTTTTCTCCCGTAGCCCGTGTGGTATCCTCTAGTGGCTTCCCGATCAGGAGGGACTATGATATTGGATGGACTACTGGGACTATTACGTGTTAAGGGCTATATGGGTAACCCCTTAACGCTATTAAAAAGTAAGTTTATTTTATAAATAGACACTATTATAATAGCGCAATATACTACATAGTAAATAGTTTAACGGATCCTTAGGAGATGTAAATCCCGAACATCTCTTGAGTTACTGTACTCATATTTATTTCTGTTTATTTAACTCACATAAGATATTCTAGTCTGACTCGGGTGTTTTTGTCTTTTCAAATTCGCTCGGGTCAGTCCGAGCGTTTCAGGATAGCATATTTTAGCTTTGGAGGACGAAGACGAAGAATCAGTATTATTTTATATATAGTATTGCACCAAACTCCTTATATTCCGCTGCATTGTTGTATTGGTATGTGTAACTCTGATATTTATTGTAAAAGAAGAATCAAGCTTTTGTAAACTGTTTATGAACTGTATATTTGTTATTATATTTTATCCTTCCGCTGTGAGATTCTATTTTCGTTTTATTTCTTCTCTATTTTTCTTATTTACCCCATAACAATCCGCCCTTGCGTATGTTTTGAATTGGCACGAGTGTCGGTTTAAAGTGTGCGAAAAGGCGGGATGTTACATACATTGACTTGATAAGGAGTGTGTATTAATTTTAATGTTATATTTAATATTGTAATTATGTTTCTAATTTCTTTCTGTAAATAGTATATTCGCTTATTTTTTCAAATAATTTAATTTTCTAATTGCACCAAAACAATTTTTTTCATACTCGTGTGCGAAGCACAGATTCGCACTAGTTGATAACAAAACCCAAAAAGAAAACACCCTTTCCTTTTTACTTTTCTCCCCTACTACTTCATTATCCTCTCATTTCTTTCAATTCTTTCTGTCTTCTAACCTTGCCTGTTACATCTTAGTTATGAAAATAACTCGCCAAAACATTGTTCCAACCTATTTCCTCAACCAATGCCGCACCCAGTTGCTTACAATCCTGGATCGCCATCTCCTCTGTCACGCCGCTGCCTGAAAACTATCGAGCACAACTCCTTCGCATGCGCATTTAGTCGCATATTCTACTTGGCCACACATCACCCACGTCGCCTGCTCAGTAAAGACGTCCGTGCCTTCTTCCCATCAATCACATGCGCAACCATCCATTCATGGCTCAACCATGGCCGCGGCTCCATACGTAGCTGATGGCTATGAACATGAGTGAAATTAATTAACAAATGCACAACATAAGTTAACATAGAGATTTTGCGATATAGAGATAGGAATAGAAAATCTCAAATTTATATAATAAAACAATGATACTTTTGAAAGTAGAGACCTGAAGAAATGTGCATGTTTGATATAGAGGAGTACTGGTAGCGCCATATAGATCAAATGTGTTTCCAAAACTACTCAATATCATCAATGTACTTGGTTCCTTGTTCTCTGTTTGGACATCTGTAGTACCTACAAAGAACAGAACTTGTTCAAAAAAGAAACAAATTCCTTTAAATCATAATTTGTATAGTTGTATGTGCATATCTCACTGCACTTCTCATATATACGAAACATGTTCAAGGCATATCAATGGAGAAGAACTAAAATTAGAAACATTACTGTACATATAATAATACAAATATGATAAAAATAAGTTTTACAAGACAACCTAAATCAGTGGTGCCATCCAGAATCCATCTGCAGCAGCTGAAGTGCTAGAACAACATCTTTCTGCATGATCCGATTTGCAATTTGATTCAAAATTCTTTGGACTGCCTACTGCATACATAGAAATTGCTGAAATTTCTTTAGTAGGAGGTTGAAATAAATTTGGAAGAGAAGAGTTTCTAGAGATGTGACTGATGCACTGGCATATTCTTGATTGATTGTCCTTAACAAAAAGAAAATCTACACCAACAACAGCATCCAGTTTAGAGAAGATTTTTGCAATGAACTTCATACTGTTGCATCCAAGAAAATTCAAGCTCAGAACAAATGCTAACATATATTATAGATGGAAGGTATATACATGGAGCGCACACACAAGCATACACAAATAATATCCAATTACTGAACTATGGTAGAAACTAGACACAGAAACACCATGTCAGATAGCCTAGTTCAAGTTGGCAAGTAGTATTTGACAAAGGCAATTTTATTGGGACACTCTAATTTATTTAAACCAATTATCATTAAATAAATAGCTTTATTTTAAATAAACGAGTAACCAAAGTTAGCAAAAGGACACGGGCACAGACACATATCGAACAATACATAGAGGCTCATAAAGTAAAATAAGATCCAAATGTTGCTACCATTATGGGTTTGCTTGTCTCTAACGTTCTTATATGGCTTTACAGCACATCAAATCTAACGATGACTAAAACACAAGAGCATTTTAGGTAGGTTCAGTTATAACACAATCAAATATACATGCACCTAACTAGAAAGGCAATGGAATATATAAGACATAAAAGAAATGGATATAGGTTACCTGGTCCATGAATCTTTTTTCAGCTGTTGAGAAAGAGCAACTGCATCTATCTGAAATGCAAAGATCTTACTAGAATTAACCATATAAGAATACAATTAAATCATTTACTCGTACAAAAGAAACTCACTTCTTCAGTTCTGTTACCCTTTGCTTTGACAAAATCTAACTCCAATTGAAGTATCGCCAGGTCAAAGTTATCCGGTGGGACAAACCTGATATTACATATAATAATGCATAATAAGAAGAATGGAAACTATAAGGTACTGCATGCGAGCTTGTAAGCAAGTGAAGAAATACAAACAGGAAAAGAATTAAACCTGCTGATGGATTTTTGATCATCGGTAGAAACCTTGATAAGGCGTTGTTGAATAGCATTCAAGCCAATTCGACCTTCGTTAATTTTTCGATGAGCAGTGTGTATTAGTCAAGGATTACTTCCACATTAAAAGTAATTTAAGAATAACTTCACAATATAAATCAATCAACCAAAGATTTACATTACTCAAATTTGCAGCTAGGTCCAGTGATTCTATACTGCACGTACAGTACTGATACTTCCAGCTTCAGGATACAAGATTTTATTCAAAATCCAAATAAAATACGAGAGGTTTTGTAAAGAAAAAAACACGGATGAATAAGCCATATATACCAATATAAGCAAACAAAAATATAAAACTAAAATCCACTTATCTTCCGTGAAATGTTGATTTATTTTTATACCTATTTTTGATGTGTTTAATGCTGAACTCTACATCTGGAATGAAATCATACTTCTAAAACGAAAGAAAGTCTCAACCATTCAAAATATATTGCATTTTCACCTCAAAAATCACGTTTAAAAGGATATCATGTCAATCCACAGTGTGATTTCTTTCCCAATGTCTTTATTGATTACTTTGTTACAACATTTATTTGTTATTAAAAAAATAGTTTTAATTATCGGGTGTTATATTCAGAACATTTCAACTCTATGGCCCTAATCAACCCAATTGTCTAACAATACAAAATTAACATCACAACGAAGCTGGGAATAAAAATCAAGGTTCAAACTTCATATAAGGATATCGTAAAGTATACACCAAAGAATCACAAATTACAGCATAAGCACTGTCGGATCCACGACCAGAAAATCTACTCATGTCATTGAATGAGATAAACGAGCAATTAGTTAAAGCCAGGTCGCTGCTTGGCGCGTTCTCCACGGTCAGCATCATTCTGGATGATAAGTTTGTTGTGTTTCAGATGCAAGTTTTCTGTTACCAGGCTTTGATTATATTTGTTGATTTGAGAAGATCTCCGAAATAGCTACCGGATCCACCAATTTTTTTGCAATTCTGAAAAACAACTTACTCCAAATAAAAACATCAAATCTCAAACAACTAGTTCTAAAAAAAAACAGCGGCTACGGAGTTGGGACCAACGGCTAAGGTGTAAGGGGAAGACGAAGCATCAATTTGAGCTCAACTAATGCCAAACGGCTCTTGAAAATTCAAAGGAATCGATCAGATTCATTGTAAAAGGCACCATTTATTCCTCAACAGACTATCACTCAAAATTTCAGAGAAAAGAAAAAAATAGAGTAGAACAAGAACCTACAGCAAAGCTAAGCGATGAAAAAAATAGAGAGGAAGAAGAACCTACGCAAAGCAAAATGAAGTCGGCATCGTTGAAGTGGTTGTAGTCGGCATTCGATAATGGGAAGTGGGTGAAGTGTCGTTGATTTTAAAAAGTGGTTGAATCGACATTGATTTTGGGAGGAAGAGAAAACCCTAAATTAAATTTTATGCGACTGAAATATGTCTGAAAATGGATGGATAAGCATGAGAAGAGAATGCACATCTAAATTACAGAAGACTCCTCTTATTAATAAACTATTTACATTTTTACCAACTACGGTAACACTTATTTGTGTTGCAAAGTTTGTTCGGAAAAGTATTTATTTTCACCAACACTTTTTCGGTATCCTAACACTTTTTTACCGTTAGGAGTTTGCAGCATTTATAAGTGTTAGCAATTAACAAATATAAACTGTTGCAAAATCACTGATTTGGTGTAGTGTTATGCAATTGTTGGGTTATTAATTGATAGTTTCGGCCGATGCTCTTTGTTTTCGGCGCTTCAAACGTGGATCGAAAGTTGGGGTCGTCACAGAAGCTGCTAGCTTCCCGAACACAGTTACCATCGACGATCAAATCGAATTTAATTTGATGTTATAAATGATTGAGAAGGTGGAGGGGTGAGGTGGAATTCTCGGCCTGTGTGACATCCCCTATCTGGTGGCTCAAAGCTAAGCACAACAGTTGCTTTAGTCATCTATAATATTAACTTCCAGTGACCGAATACGGTAATGTTAATGGTATCCATAATATCAGAAGCACATGAATATGAAAAAAATCACATATTTTAAAAAGAAAACATTATTTTATTACATTTCCAAAACATGTTCCATATTCAAATTACATAATCCCATCGCTTTCCCAAGTTCAGATAAAATATAATTATTATATAAATACGCCAAGAGCGACATTTGATGATGCCCATTGGTTGACCAAAGTACTATATATAGAACACAGCAGAATTAATTCAAAATAAAACAACAACCCCTAATTAGCTATCCGTCAACCAATTGCTCGTCATCGGAAGCTTTATTCGCCAATCCTAATAAAACCTATAAACCTCAACCCTCAGCCTACTCAAATCAATTTTGAGCACCCGAGTGTTTAAGGGGAAACCATAAACTTCAAGTCAGGCATAAAGCCTGGTATGAATAATACCATACATCTTGGTTATCTGATATTAAGTGAGACCATGCCGCTTAGCGGAACGTGTTTCCCCTCACCAATATCTTTTTTAAAACATATCTTTTGCCAGTTATAATCCTGCAACCAAAATTGGTTAAATCTGTAAAGCAATATCATGTATATGTACATATTTATCAAATGGACTATCTATCCATACACTGTAGTTTTGCTTCACTAACTACTAACCCTTGGCTGACTCAGGCCTACCAGAAAAACATAAAAAATCAGACATTTGTTAGATACTCCACTTTTTAACGGTCTATCCTTACTTAGTTCTCCAGTACATGCTGGAATTTTGGATATATTTTAGCTAAGGGTTATTAGCTAAAGTATAGGGTATGACCGCATACTAGTCTCGTCTGGTATTCTAATATCTGAGTCATTTTACTTGGGGTTATCTACCCATAAAATTTTCCGTGAAAATCTTTTCTTTCAAGTTGATTTAAACTTTAGATCATTCTTTAAGGAAGGAAATTATTTATATATACTCTTTGTTTTACTCAAATCACCTTGTCATGTTACTTGTTCCTTACACAAAACCTTGTTGATGAAAACGTTTAAACTTTCGAAAGTACCCCTTTCAAAACCTTTGAAAGTATCCCTTTCAATACAAGTAAAACCTTAGGTCGAAGGCCAAACATACATTTCGAGACCATTCATACTTATCTTTTCGAAAGCAGTGAAATACATCTCCTTCGAAAGCTTTAAAACCTTAGAATCCTATCTTTAAAACATTTAAACATTGCCTTTCGAAACCATTAGAAAACCTTTCCTTTTAGACGTTTTGAAACCCTTGGGGTACCACCCCTTAGAAATCTTTCTTTAAAACCTTTCAAAAGCATTAAAACATCAAGCCTTTCGAAAGCATTTGAGTTCAATTTATAACATGTGGAAACACCTTTCGAAACCATTAGAACTATCCCTTTTGAAACCATTTGGGTTCTACCTTTTATAGAGTAAAAGGGTCATTAAAACATTTAAATCGAAAGCAACCCTTTTAAAAGCAAAAGCAGACGCATTTTCAATTTAAAACAAAGCATGCTTCGATCCCCAGTCCACGAAACCTTTGGTTTCGACATAGTACCTTCCCCTATATCCAGTTCACTATGTACCAGGTATCTGATACCATATGCACTGGTTTTGATAGAGTTTGAGGTGGAGGTAAGGAGTCGGAAGCCGGGTGCCGGAAGCATTGAAATAAACAAAGCATGTTGATTTGACTTTTTAGATTAATCATTTGTACATAACTTGCCTTATTTGTCAAATTATGATTAGTTTCAAATTTTCTTTTCTAAAAGCGCTACCAATTTTCAGAAATAACAATTTGAATTATTTACAAAATACCGCTTCTCCTTTTTATAAATATATAAAACATTTAAGTCTCGTACCTTAAATAATTTTATATATCCATTAAAACACTTAGGAAAATTCTACAAAAAACCCAAAAAATCATTTTTAATATATTTTTAACATATATAAATTATAGACCCTAAGCCAATATAATTCGATTGTATTTAATTTTTAACTCAGAGTAGCATTTTCTTCACCGGAAACTTCATATAAATCCATATTAAGAAAATTAGAAACATTGAGGCCCATTTCTAAGTTATTATTTCCAATCTAAATTTAAGATGTCATATAATAGGGTTTCCATATCAAAACATATCACAGAATTTGTGTGAATTAGCATAAATCATCAACAACATATAGATATACAATTTTATCATCCAAAACATGGCAAAACATTTGCAAATAATTTGGATTCATCTGAAAACGGAAAAATATTATAAACTTGAGATGTAGTCATTATACACCTTAGTTTTGTGATTAAAGATGTGTGATTTGTTCTTGATTAAGTGATTTGATTCTCCCCCTTGAAATCCTAGCTTTTATCTCCTCTTGAGCTTGCTAATGGTGGTCGGACTTAGCTTGTATTTTTGATTTGTCAATATGAAGTGAACATGAGTGTTGAGGGGTTAAAGGTTTAGGGTATAAGGATGTGCCTTGTTCCTATTTTGCTCTTGTATATTTTCAAACCTTTTATTCTCTTTTTATTCTTTAGTTCGCTTGTTTGACATGGCACGACTACCCCTTATTTAATCAAAAATCTCAATCTATTAATCATCTTACCTTATTTTATTTTATTTAACTAACTGAACATCTGAAATAATGTTACTAAAAATATGGGATGTTATAGCCAGCAATAGAGATGAAGAGGAGGTTCGAAATCCATAAAGAAAGTGAGGAGATATGAAGAATAAAAATGTCGATCTGGATACCTATTTCTATCTTACATTTTCTCCTCCTTTTTAATTCAAATCCAACCTCTCCTTAACCATCATTACGGCCAGCCTACTCTTGCACATTTAATCGAAAATTCAAGCCCCATTGTGTGCCTCTAAGTCATTTTAAGCCTCACCAATATTCGTAGCATTTAAATCCAATTTAAACATGCACGGATATCGTATATCAATAAGTATATTTATAACTATTATAAATACACCATTTAATATTTTTCAACGCATCACATTAAATTTTATAACTAAAATTTCATAAATATTTATTAATTTAATTAATTCATTACAATCATAGTTTCCATTTTACAGAAAATATTCATAATAATCATATAAAAACTACGTCTATTTTGCAGTCAGCACGGAAAAACAGTTATTATTTCATAAATAATGTTCAATATGTTTTATGAAAACAATTTTGTAACTTGATGCAACTAATAAGTGTTATATGACACGCTCCCACTGTTTTCGCTTAATAGCGTACGAAATATAAACCTCCATTCAACCACTTAATATATGTTATTTATTCTATCTACTATAACCAATTTATAGTCATTAGTTTTCTGATTAAATATTTGAACTCAAAGAAATAAATCTCATAGAAAATAATTTTCCATATGAAAATACATTTTGAAATAGAAATCATATTTCTCATTCTAATGTTAAGTATCTATTATGATTTTAAGATTCTCGTTTCCTGTGTCGCTTCATGAAGCAGAAGTGACCATTCACTCTCTTCATCCTAACTGTATCTTAAGTTACATCTACTCTCGAACATTCAATGTCCTTTTCTAATAGTCGAACCATTCAAAAGGAAATCCTTATTACAAGATCGTAACTAACTCTTTACAAAAGTGAATGTGATCATCCTTAAAGTTTAAGGATATCAAATAAGTTACACTTTACTTAATTTGAAAAATAAAACTAATATTTCAGGGATTGAATTCTTATATCCATCTTGTAACTCTTAGTCTAGTGTCACATCCTTATCGTTTAAGGATCTTATAATAAGATCATTATTGTATACACAATCTCACAGTATGGTTTACTTATTTTGAATGAACTAATTTCATCGAGGTTTCATACATTAAGAGTTGCGACCATTCACCATATAACATTTATATATGATTGAAAATGGATCAAATATTCATATCATTTTACCGCATTTAGAGTTCGAAACTCATTAAAGACAGTACACATAAGTAGCCAAGTTACAAACATATTTAGTAGTTGTATAGTTAGACGGTTGCATGGGTCAACATGCAAAGATTTATTGGTAAGTTTATTGTACATTTCTATTTGTCAATCTTAATTTATTTCATTAGTATATTTTAATTAATAAATATTTTATGAATTATATTAATTGCACAAATTTATCAAAGTAGAATATTTTAGTTATACATAGATATTGCATGGAGGAAATACGAGTATTTTCTTTACCGCATGGAAGAAAATTTTCATGATTTGATTATCATTGGTGTTTTCTCCATATTCATCATCTTCTTAGAAGAGACAAAAAAAACTTTACAGCTAATAGACACGAGCCCTTGCAACCACTAGCGTTTTGGTCAAGCGAAGACATGTATGAAATTGTAAACGACTTTCCAAAGATACATAAAACCAGAGAACAAATTGAAATTCAAGGTAAATCAACGATTCATAATTGGTTCAAACAAAGTATATTTTGGAAGTTGCCGTATTGGAAAAATGTAATATCCCGGAATTTCCAGGAGTTTAAAATGCTGATAATCGCTTAATTTAATTATTTGAATTAATTAAATTGTTATTTTCAAAAATAATTAACCAAGTAATATTTTATTTATGGTTATAAATTAGTTTTGTAATAAGATTAATTATTTTATTTGTGTAAATAAATTCTAAATTGGTATATTGTTTTCAAAATTTATAAGTATTTTAATTTGTGTATTTTAAATTGATTTTAAAACAGGATTTATTATTTGAAATTAATAATAAGCTTATTTTAAAATAGTTGTTTTTATTCATTTAAATTTATTTTAGATTTGGTTTTTAAATTTGACTTTGAAATGAATATAAATTTGAATTCAAGAGTATACATACATATTACTAATATAGTTTGAGTTTAAAATATATAGGTAATGTTTTTAATTAAAAATAAGATTTTGTATTTTCTTTTTATGAAAATATAATTTGTGTTTATTTAATAAAATGAATGTAAGGCATTTTAAAATAGTATTTAAAATAAGTTTGAAATGTAGTATATAATTTTATTTAAATTTTATTTGATTTCATTCTTTTCAAAGATTATACTTATATAAATTAACATACATTTATAAATGTGTAAGTGTATTTGTTTATTTGATATTTAATAGGAAAAGCATTTTTAAAATTTAGGGAAAAACATATTTGTAATTAGGAAAATAATTTTAAATGCTTTTAAATTCCTTTAGAATTAAAATAAACTAAATATTTACAAATGTTCATTTCTTAAACACCTTGATAACAAGTGTTAAACCATTTGTGTAAATAGAGACAAGTGTCCTTTGTTTTTCTAATTTCTTTTAATTTATTAAATCTGAAATTTATCCTATAAAAACCCTCTTTATCATTTTCTTAAACCTTTGTTCATTTCTAAAAGAAAACCTAAAATCTTCATGCAATCTTCATTCATTACCCAAAACCAGAAAGCCTGAAACAATCCTCAAGTTTTAAAATCTGAAGCACTCCTCAACTCAAAGCTTGTTCAATTCAAAAGTAAAACATAAACCTGATCAATCTTCAAAAACAAATTCTGCAAATTTGTTAATCTGGAAGCATCACAGTTAAACCCAAATTTGCAAAATGAATTCAAAGAGCCTGAAACCAATTCACAGATTTTAAACAACTGTAGTATTCAACCTGCAATGCTTTGATCCTTCCTGTTTCAAGTTGAATCATCTCAGTCAATAAAGAAACCAAGTATTAAAGCAATTTCCAGTTCTATCATCAACAACAAACTCTACACTAGGTTGAGGTGAGTAAACATTTAATTCTAAACATAAAGTTGATTGATAATTGTTGCTTATAAAATCTTTGTGAAATGATAACTGCATGTGTGTACTTTTGTGAATGTGATTTTATTTGAGTATGCATGCCTGGTATATGTATGTCACCCCTCTGTTGCATGATTCAGAGTAAAATTTTGAACAAATTCTTTTCATTCTTCTCTGATTTCTGAGGGGCCTGAGTATTCTCAAACAAATTAAGTTTGTTTAAGTATGAACTATAATCTAAAATTAGTTAAACATGTTTTTAGATATGTAGTAACTGGGAAGATATGGTTACAGTACAAACTTTATAAAATATGTTAGAAATCAATTAACACAATTCTCTGATTCATCAATATAGATTGAATTGATGTTGGAAATTATGATTTTTAAAATCAAAATCAGGTTTTTAAATGAAGTAAATGTGGGAATTTAGGGTTTTATCTGGAAATAGATTTTTGGCGATCTCTGTTAATATGTGAATCTGGAATGCTTGAGTTGGTTAATGGAGTTAGTATTTGCATCAGAGTGTTTCGCAAAAATCATTGAAGAATTTATTAATCATTGTGGGTTTTGATTTTTGCCTTAGATTGATTTAAACCTAGTTTTTGAAAGCCTACTGTAAATTTGATTTCTGCATACCCAAAATTGAATCGAGCCGTATGATTTTTGGGGAGAAGCTTGCACGGTGAGTCAGCAAGCTAAGGCCGGGGTTGTGTTGCTTAATGATGATCGGCGGCGACGATTTTTGGGTTTTCTGGTGATGGGTTTTTGAGTTCAGTCACCTGATGAACTCGATTTTGATTCTAAGCAAAGGGTGTCGATCTGTGTGTCGTAGGTGGATGTAGGGGCTTGGATGACTCGGCGGTGGGTTTGCCGTTGGCCAGAGGGAAGCCAGCAACGGTGCAGGTTGCACGGGGAGGTGGATGTGGTCAGTTGTTTGGGAATTTGTTTTGGTCAGTGTTTCTGGAGTTAGCTCGGGAAGGAGGGGAGAAGACTCGGGGAAGGACTCGAGCATTTTTGGTTGTGGCTCGGGGTTATACCCATATTGATATGTGCGTGGTTGGGTAGTGTTAACTGTTAGTTTAACAGTTTTAAGTTTAAAATTTTAAACAGTCTTAAACTTAAAAAAAAAAAATATATATATAAGAAAAAAAATGTGCTTGTTTCCTTAGATTCATGTATATAGGTTGAATCATAATGGAAATACTTAACAAAATTTGAAATTTAAAATAAGTAAGTTTAAACCTTAAATTGTTTAAGTTAAATTAAAATTTATCCTTTAATTTATTTGTTTTTATAAAAGAATTTGTATGAATGTTTTAAATTTTTAATGTTATTTTCAAATTTTACTTTGGGAATATAAAATAGGAAATTTACAAATGATTTATTAATTAACAAGTGGAGTTTTAGCAATTTATTTGAAATTAGTATTTGTTAATTAATAATTGAGGGAAAGTAATTAATGATTATTCTATATCTTAATTTAATTAATAAATTAAGATTAAGTTAAGAGTTCAAGATTTATTTAAGATAATATTTTATCTTAAATAATAATTAAGTATTTATAATTTGTAATTAGTTAGTAAATTAAGGAATTTTAAGTTAATTAATTTATTTAAATTATTTTTTTAAAGGGGTTTAATTAAGAAATTAATTAAGTATAATTAATTATTTAATTAACTATTAATTTAGTTGATGATTTAATTAATGTCTAATGTTAATTAAATTTTAATTACTTAATTAACTAAGTCATTAAGAGTTAATTAAATAGTAATTAATTAATAAAGGTTTTATTTAAATTTTAATTAGGTTTTCTTAATTAATAATTAAATAATTATTAAAATAAAATGCTAGTTAATTAAGAATTAATTAACTATTTTTATTTAAGAATAATTAATTAAGGATTAATTAATTAATTTCAATTATGAATTAATTAATTTGAAATTAAGATTGCTAATTAATAATTAAGTTTATTAATTAATGATTAAGAGTTGATTAATTAGTTAATTAAGTTTAGTTAATTAATTATAAAGTAATTACTAAATAATTACTTTTGATTAAAGGATTGATTAATAATTAAGGTTTATTAATTAATAGTTGAAGATAATTAATCTATTAATTAAAGATTAATTTGGTTAATGAGTAATTAAGGAATGAATTACTCAATTTTGTTTATGAGATGAGTTTAATCAAGTAAATTAATTAATTTGTTAATTAATTAAGCATAGTCACTTGATAAATGATTAAGTATTATTACTTAATAAAGTTTTGATAAGGTTAATTACTTAAGATAAGTAATTGATTAATTACAGAGGTAATTGAGTTGGGTAAATTACTGATTTGGGAAGTAAATTTTAAATGAGTAATTACTTGTTAAAGTAATTAAAGGTTTATTATTTGGTGTAATAAATCAATGAATTTATAAAGTAAATAAAAGTAATTAAGAAGTAATTAAGATTAATTAATTACTGTATTTAAGTTTAAGCAATTAATCTAAGCATGATTAAATTAATTAAGGTTCATTAATTGATATGATTAATGAAGATAATTAAGGATTAATTACTTTATTAAGAGTTAATTAATCAAGGTTGATTATAATTAATTAATTGATTTAACTAATGTTTATTTAAGCAAGATATTGGATGAAGTTTATTAATTTAATTAATTTTAAATTAATTAAGAAGTAATTAATTTAATTCATTTTAAATTAATTAGTGATAGAGATAGTTAATTTAATTCATTTTAAATTAATTATATTATGGTATGAGTAAATCGTTACTTATGTATGAATGGATGACATTGATTGTCTTGAATGCTGTGTGATCTCAGAAATGAGATAAGTATGTTTGTGTGATATGAATGTTTGGTTTGCATTGTGATGATTACATAGATTATCAATTTGGATGTTGATATATGGATTTCTATTATGATATTGATAATGTGGATTACTTGTTATTTGATAATGCTGATTATCAATTATTGATATGTGATTATCTATCTGTTTGTATATAAATACTGTATTGAATTGTTTTAAAACCTTTAAAACAACTTGGACTTAAAAGACACGCTTTGGATTTCGATGATACGGGATCGGGTTTCCATATTTGGATATCCGAAAACCACATCGATTCCAAATAACGTTAGGTCGTGAGTCAAAGTGGAGCTTGTGAAGACTCAAGGTGTAAGGGCTATACGTCAGTATAACTCTGTGGGTGATTCCGTAATGAGTTGACGGAATAGATCTTATAAATTCGAGATGGTGATTTAGAGTGCAAGGGTTATTGTCGTTAACTCTGAGGGTGATTCCAAAATGAGTGTAACGAGATAATGCCTTCGGTTTCGTTCGAACCCGGAACGAACTTGTATGGATTGAATGCTTTCAGAACATCGTCAGGTGGACGATGAGCATTTTAAGTGATATGTCCTATAAAGGTAATCGTAACCTCAAGCCTCATCAACCGGGAATGGCTAAAACAGGGGAGGTGCAGCAAAGCTTCGTGGGTCGCACCCACTGGAGAGTAAGATTTAGCCCTGTCTAGAGGTCCCTTTTATTTCGGCTGTGTGGACGGTTGAATAGCTACAACCGTCGGGGTTGTCTTATTTGGAACTGTTCAGTAAGGAAAGGGTCCGGCTTTGTGTTGCAGGGGGTCGGGAGTGATCCTCGGTACGGTGATCTAGGCCACGTACTGTGACGGGCGGTACCCCAGTAGCCCTGCCATTGCATAGAATCCAAAATCCAATAAGTGCCAACGATTTTGATTGTATTACCCACTTTTGTGGCTAGTAGCTGGAATTTAATAAATGTAACAATTTCGTCTATTTCTTATTTATTTGAAAACCTAGACACTATTATAATATCATCGGATTTCCTATCAAATGTTTTGGTTAGTGTAAGGTAAAAACTTTTCCATGTTTATGTGTGGGAAGTCTTACGTGATACCTTTCCTTTCAAAAGGTTTTTAAAGTTAAGCAACTTTAACCGTTTACTCACACCAGACCCATGTCTGACCCGGAGTTTATTCTGTTTTTCTTAAAATCTTGGGTACTCAAATTTTTACGAGTAGTCAAGGGAATTTAGGTTAGGATCTTAAGTTGGCTTGACGAATTCTGAAGGAGCAATGGAGCAGGAGGCTTCTGCGTATAGCTATAGAGTATTTCGCTGTGTGTTCTCTGAGATGTTGTTTGTCTTTGAGTTGTATAACTAGACAGGTGTCTATAACTGTCTAGTATGAGTTGATTATGCTGTGTATCTCTGATGTATATGATACTATGTAAAGTATTATGTGATTAATATAATTTATTCGTTCCGCTGTTTAGATTCTGATGTGTTGTTTCTTCTTCTTCTCTATCTTTTCTCTTTTCTATCCCTTTCTTTCTTAAATCATGACGAGTCTTACTGGGTTGTGGAAGGCGGGTCGTGACAAAAAATCTACTACTTCGTCACAATATCAACGTGATGCACAATGAAAAAAACGTGTTTGGCAACGTTTTTAATACAATTTTGAATGTTAATGGGAAGAGGAAGGATGATTTAAAATCAAGACGCGATATCAAAGCAATATGTAATCCTTCTGAGCTTCGTATCAAACCATATGACAAAAAGAGAACCAAAGAATGCTATGAGCTAGACAATAACCAGGTTAAAATACTTTTAAAATGGGTGGAAGGATTAAGATTTTCTTACGGTATTTCTTTCAATATTCGTAGATGTGTTGACTGTAAGAACAACAAACTTAGTGGGATAAAAAGCCATGATTGTCATATTATGATGGAAAATTTGTTACCCGTTGCTTTTAAAGAACTGTTGCCCGTAAAATTTTGAAAGATGTAACAGAATTTAGTTTGTTTTATAAGGAGCTTTGTTCTACTACGTTAAAAGTTGATCGTCTATGTAAACTTGAGGAAGAAATCCACATACTACTCTGCAAACTAGAAAAAAAGCATTTCCTCCAAGTTTATTTGATGTAATGGAGGATTTACCTGTTGATCCTCCATTTAAAGCACGTCTTCGAGGGTCTGTGTAATATGGATCGATGTATCCATTCGAGAGTTATTAATGCTTAGTACATTAAATATTAGTTTCATTCATGTATAAATAAATTTTAGTTTGAAATAATTCTTAATAGGTACTTAAATCATCTAAAGAAAAAAGCGAGACAGAAAGCACAAGTTGAAGGTTTGATTTGCAAATCATATGTCGAAGAAGAAGCTTCATTTTTTCTCTTATTATTTTAGTGATCATGTGAACTTATCATTCGAAAGTGCCATGCGTAATGATGAAGGCATTGATCAAGATGATTGTCAAGCGAGTTATCTATTTTTTTTAAACATGGCCGACCTGCTAGTAAATGTGTGAAATTATGGTTGGGCGATAGAGATTATCATGTAACACACATAAATTCTTCTCAATTGTGCTGAAGTTGCACCATTTGGGGTAATGTACATATGTTCTTCTTAATGCTTTATATCATCTACATATGCGTATATACATACATATGCATACGTGTGTTAATTTTAATGCAATATTTCTTCTATAATTGCAGTATTTACGAATCACAATTTCCAAATGGCGATATTGGCAAAGATTTCGCTCCTTGATTTTCAAATTACGTTTACGACACGACAAATTGTGTGGTCGATGAAGGATTGAAACATTTAGCTACCCGACCAAAAAGGAAAATCAAAACCTATCCAATATTCTTTGTTAATGGAAATAAATTTAACATCAAAGAATACTGTACTAAAAATTAACTAACAATGTCGGTGTATTTCTTAAAGGTAGTGATGATCCAAATGATCATGTACATGATTTTTGTGGCATTTTAACCTAGGTTTTGCAATTGACATATTTCACAAAACCTGTAGAAGAATTTTTTTTTTAATGCAACTGGTTCGACAACGTTTCATGTTCTGTAATCAACGTGCACCCAAAGTATAATCTTATAGAATTAAAGCATATCTCGTGTTATTATAAGTACGATCCTTTTATACTTGCCAAACAAGCTCTTCAAGTTTATTACGCTTCGTACCCATCTCTACGAAGAGATAAAGTAGATTGATTGGCTGTTTTTAAAACAAACACAAAATTACATTTGATGGACAGAATATTCCGAACGAAAAAACTATCAAGCAGATATTGAGGAAAATACTGAAATGATAATAATCGACAATCAAATCGACTTTGGACCTCTAAACGAAGAATCAAATGCATTAATAAAAGCATTTGAGACGACAAAGGAACAAAACATAAAGTACCAAACGGGGTCTGAATTAGAAAACGACGAGGGCTAATTAATAATCTATATCCAAAGAAGGTAATTTCTATGTTTATTTATGTTACATTTTCTCACTAAAAAATGATGTGTTCTGCTAATGATATGTTTAGTCATAATCTGTTTCACATATTCCTTCTATGTTATGCCATAATGTATGTTTCACATAATTAAATGATATATTTCTCATATATGATACGTCTGTAACAGGTACTGCATATATATATATATATGTCATTTTTCCTTAGACGTAGCTCTTCCCATACAGGATCTCCCTCTTCTTCTCAAAGAGGGACCGGTGCGCTTCCAGCTGATGATGTCCCCAACCCATCACATGAGGTAGCTTTTCCTGTGGTCTGGTTGCAGGCCAAAACCGATGGATTGTAAGTATTAAATTTATTTCAGTATTAACAATATTTTTCTTTACGATCTATCATATATTAGTCTTGCTTTATTAAATGTTCGTTTCTTTTTGACACAGTGGCTTCGAGCTCAAGCCGTCAGCTACAGTGCTCTGCATAGCCAAACAGGCATATAAATGCAGGATGACTGCCTGCTGGCCCAAATGGAGCAAGATACCGAATAATGTCTGGAAGAGCATTTGGCTGGACTTCTTGGTAAGCGTAAATTTATATTTTGCACTTTCTCTTTGATCACAGATCACTTTATATATTGTGGACTATTTATAAAAATGTATAACTTTCATTTTCTCAATATGTAGGGTTCAATCGACCTACAAGAAACTGATGTATCCCTGGTGTAGCGCCAATGGAATAGCAATATCGTCAAAAATTATAGGGGTACAATGTACACTATAAGAAGAGCGAGAAAAAACCGAACTGGATGAGTGCTAGTATGTGGAAGGCCTGGATCGCATGGTGAGGCAATGAGGAATTCTAGGTATGTTTACCACATATTAATTACTTTAAATTGTTGTATGTATTTAATACATAATTTAGAACTGTAAAATGTTATTTCCAATTTAAATTTACGGAGGGAGTCAAATAGGAACTCCACAAATAGAAATAAGAATCTCGTCACACATCGCGGCGGTGCAAAGTCGTTCCAGCACCATCGTGAGGATTTGGTAAATTTTTATGTTAACATTTTATATTTTAAGTTACAAGTTGTTAATATATAGTTAATAAATCAACATGTTATATATATATGTATGTATGTATATTCATATTTCAGGAGAGAGCACGCGGGGGTACTGTTTCGTATTGGCATGTTTTTGCTAATACTCATGCTCTGAAGCAGACCGACGATTCGGGCTTAGACGTATACTTATGGGAGCATGATGATAAAGCAACTGCTGCCTATGCAAATATATTATAATTAAGTTAAAAGTTACCAGTTAATTAATTAAGTACACATTTATAGATACATTAATTAGTGTTATTTATACTAGTGACCATTTCAACTTTTTGCTAATTAATATAGCGATTAGTCTACTAAGTTGTATTTTGTATTTGCATCATAGCAAAAGTTCCAAGAAGCATGGTGTAACGACCCGATTTTTCGACGCCCGAAAATCGACATCAATACGTCCACTGTATCAAATGCTGAACAATCGAATGCCGGAAAACCGAACCATTAGGGTTAAAGAAGAAGAAACAGAAACAATATCAGAATCTCACATTCGCAGCGGAACAATATATAATAGATAAATGAATAGTTTTTAAATAAAAGAACTATATCAGTTTCTACTTTACATCATCAGAGTAATATACAACACAAAACACGACACTAGGCATTTATGACAGCTTGTCCATATGAAAAATGAACTTGCTGCAACCCATACGCCGTAGATACTACATAATATAAGTGATACGTCTCGCTATCCAGTTTGTCTCCTGATCTCCACTACATACTTTCCTGACTTCGCTCCAGAACAACTGCTAACCGGACTCTAGGCTGGCCTTGTGGAAAATTATGGGCACCTAGAGTTTAAAAAAAAGAAAAATAAACTCCAAGTCAGTCATGGGACTGGTGTGAGATCTTAAAGAAGTTATTTGTACAAAAGAAAAGAAAAGAAAAAGAAATCCGTTCATGCTTTTGGAAAATGAAACTACCATAAGGCTTCCCGGCACACCCATAATGCAATCGCACACTTGGGGAAGATTTCTCCTTATAGCAGTCAAATATGCTTGATACGCAAAAACCTTTTGATATTATTATTAGTGCATAGTGTGAAAAACATTTCGTAAGTATAATATAAATCTTAGCCAGCATACGTACCATTATATTATGCCTACTATAGCTACCATGTTAGATGGCAGGTTCTACAACTAGAACCATACGGGACTCGTATTGATTGAATGGATTTCCAACAAATGGTCAAGGCTAAGGAACTTTCTTTCTGAAAGCGTATGCCTCTGGAGGGACCCCCGAGAACCTAACCGAACATCTGCCAACACAAGGGCGGATTACCTCTGTAACTAGGTAACTAACTGCCACGAGTATACCACCCTCGGTCTAGATCGACCTTTACCGAAGCGCCTCAACAACCACATAAGTTAATCAGGGCTCCATGTCAGAATACCACTTTTTATCCACACAAGTTAAATATCTGGGCTCCATACTAGATACCACTTTTTATCCAGAAGGAAATGCACATACCCTGAGGGGCGCGACCCCTGTAACCTTGATGCATCTTTTCTTGTTTCAACTACTTCCGAGGTGTGAGGTTCGACGAAGTCTCGTCCACAAAGCTACGCTCTTCACAAAAGCCATGCTTCGATCAACCAATGATCAACACTTAGCATGCCACGTTACCAAATTGGGTATATATCACTAGTAATAATCAGCTACATAACCGCTGAGCTTGTACGTCTCAGAGAAGGGCGTTAAGCTAAGAGAACAAATTCTCCGCCACCAACAGAAATGTATTTGATAGAAACCAGCTTTATATCTCAAAGTGTAATGTCAAGCATACATCCATACAAGTCCGTTTCGGGTTCGAACGGAACCGAAGGCACTTCGTCCAATTAAGGAAAGAAGTCCTTGTAAATCCGGATATCCCTTAATTATGTCCGGACTCCCCATCACATGGGGTGGAATAAATATCTTTACAGGAGCAACTCGGTGCAAAGACATTCAACATGTAATCCTTTCGTTTTTAGAAATACCCGGTCTTCAACCACCATCTTCAAATGCAATCTTATTTCGTCATATCATTATTCGGAATGAGTTTTATGACTCAATGTCCTCTCCCAGCTAGTTCAAATAATGAGCGCTTATTTTAAAAACAAGTGGATACATTTAAGTCTAAATTAAGTCATAATAAATTTTCACTTTTAACCTTTTAAACAAAAGATCCATCATTGAGATTCGATGTGGTTTTCGGATAACCATTTGAAATCCGACCCCTGGTCGCATCGAAATTCAATTGTGGTTTAAAGGCCAATATTGATAGTCGGTTATTTAACTATCAAACAACATTCACAACAATCACCAGCTTTAAACAATTTTCCTCAAATTATTTATTTCAAAATATCTTTGCAAGATATATTTTCACACTTCAACCCTTTGAAAACAATTTTCAAATCACTTTCCTCTCGCTGAATAAATTTCCAAATATTTATTTCCACTGAAAATTTGCCAAGTCTGAATACTTTAAACTAATTTAAATCACTTATCCAAATATATACTTGGAAACACTTAAAATAAAAACTATTTTAAAAACATTTATTTTAAAATATAATTATGAATTTTATAATAATATCCCATGTAATACTTAAGCCCGACTAATTTTAAAAATAAAATGATTAGATAGAGTATAATTATTTAAATAACCATAAACCATCTTCTAAATCAAATATTAGTTAAATCTTTAAAACAATCACTTCTATAATTAATTTAATAAATATTTACTTCAAAATTTTAAAAATGATTTAAGAAAATAATTTCTCTAAAATATTATTTTAAAACCAACTTTAGAACTTTTAATTTATTTTTAAAAGCCAATTTGAAAACGTACTGGCTTTCCGGGGAAAAATAAGCTTTCCATTTCAAAATGGTCCATTTAAATCAATTTATAAATCCTTCTCGATTTATTTCAATTTATATTCCGAATTCGTAAATTTTCTTTCAACACTTTTAAAAATAAACCAATATTTATTTTTAAACAAATTACCCGTTCTTTTATAAATTCTCATTGTGAATTTAAATTTCCAAATATCCACTGATATATAATTTTCAAATCGATTTCCAAAATTTACTTTCATACACTAAATCAATTTACGAATCGATTTTCAAAAATTTACTCCATTTAAAAATTATTCCTTTATTTATCTAAATTTATTTCAAAACACATTAATCCAATATTCACACTTTTATTTAGATTTTAAAATCCGAATTTTTGAAATAAATTCTTCAACTTTTAAACAATACTACTCAAAATCAATTTATTTCCATTTATTAAAATCTTTTCCACATATTTGGAATTTATTCAATAGGATTTCAAAAATCAACCTTTATTCTTTTCAAATTCCTTCTTTTAAATTTATCCAATCCTTTAAAATAATTTTACTTAAAATTTTCTACTTCAATTTCAAAAAAAATCCAATTTAATATTTCTGGTATTTTAAAATAAGAGAATATATTTGGCCAAACCATAGCCTTCAATAATTCAATTATCAATATAATCGATCACAGATTATCAATAATCATATCACAGCATATGAAATAAATTCAAACAATTTGAGAATCCAGTTAGATCCCTCCAACCCGTTTCCCTAAATCCACAAATGTTAGCACAACAATTAAATACCAATCCCGCTTCAATGCGGGATATCGCGGTATAAAAGGTCATCCGCTATTATGCGGGGCGCATAGGATCTCATCCGCTATATAATGCGGGAAATCAATCACTCCAATATATATATATATATATATATATATAATACTATATATAATATCACATTAATTCAAGCAATCAATCAATATTTTAAATTTAAACTATTTAAAATAACTGTATTAGATGTGAGTGAGAAGATCTCACCTTTGTTTTTATTCTGCAATCCATTTCCCTTCCAACTTGTTTTCACGATTTTTTACCTTGTATAAACGATTATATAATTTTTATTAATATTCGAACTAATCAAATAATTAAATTTCCATTTGATAATTTTAATTAACCAATGATTTTATTTTAAACTTAAACTTTTAATTTTAAACCAATTCCTTTTAATAAATTTATTTAACCAAAAATTAAATTCAAAACTAAATTTCCTTTAATAAATTATTTTTAGTAACTAGATAAATTAAATAGGTTAAGAAAACAAATAGCTCACTAAAACCATTATTTTTGAAATAAATTAGCAAATTAAAATATGTAAATTTATATTTATTTTTATTTTTTGAAATTTAATATTTATAAGAAATGATCTATTAAAATCAAATCTAATCTTTATACTATTTTCCTGTGTTTTTCCAAAGTTATATATATATATATACACAAAATTTCTATTCAAACTACATACATACATACATACATATATGTATGTATATATATGTGTGTATGTGTACCTCAATTTGAAACCAAAATTTCTTTATACCTTTTACTGCAATTTATTTTTTCTATACAAATTAATATATATAAATTAAATAAAAAGATAAAGATACCTTTATCATCGTTCCAGGAAAACCACACAGCAACCAACTCGTATCGCCACATTCCGATCTGCAACCTCCCGCACGAGATGCGCTACTTCGAACGCTGACCCCACCCTACGCATGCATCGCACGGTCCATGAGTACGCAATCCTCCCACGCTCGCAAATTGAGCATCACCTTGCAACGTCATCGAACCCTAGAACGGTGATCGCGCCTTCAATTCGTCGATCCTGCTCCGCCCAATCAAATCGCGACCAGTCGCCGCACATCTACTCGACCTCGAACACATGCAAGTGCCGTGCTCTGGCGTCGCCACATAGTCACCGATAACCCTCGTGCCTAAAATCGCGATGGCCCTGTGAATCAACCCATCTCCTTTTTGTCGACATCGATTCCACACTCTCAAATTACCGCGCGATCAACATCGCGATCCCTCTTTTTTTTATTTTTTCTTTTTTTTATGATTTAGATTCATTAGGACGAGAGAGCGGCCACGAAATTTCTTTGTGAAGTTGTTCATTTAATTTTCGAATGAGAAAGGGGGTTCTCGTTTCTTTTTTTATATAAATATGCAGCTACGATTTTTTTTAAAATAGGAAGAAAACGCGTGTAAAAATTTAATAGAGAAAGGTAAACACGTGTTTTTAAAGAGGATACGTGCTTGATTATTTTTTTTCTTTTTATGTGTATATATATATATATTTTTTATTCAAATTGAAATCGTCCGCAATTCAAAACTTCGATCTTCAATCGAGATGTGCCGCTAGGTGTTCATAATGTTAAACCTCGATTTCGAACACATTGGAAAAGGTTTCGAGTCCAAATTTGATCCTATGGAGAAGATAGCTTTTTGGACCCAGTTATTAAATTAAATTTCGATATAATTTTTAGCACATTTTCAATCCGTACGGTCACACGACAATCACAAACGATACGAGAATTGAAATCTATAATGATACAATATTACGAATCCAATGGAACTAGTTTCGTCGAAATCCGAAACTGTGCCTCGGAAGGTTATTTTTAAATTCAATTTAAATGATAAGATTTCAAACTGAACAAAACAGTTTCAAATTCAACTTTTAAAAGTTCTATTATCTCCAGTATTATCATTATGTATTTTCTAAGCCTTTAAAATATTTTTAACAAGCCTGGAACATCCATATTCAAAAATTTTCCCAATTTCCAATTATTAAATTCAATAATTTAATTGTCAAATAAATAGTGATATTTGAACTACATGTTAAACTAACATTCAAATATTTAAATTCAATCAAATATTCTAATTTCAACTGTCAAAAATTTTGGGTCGTCACATTCTTCCCCACTTAAAAGAATTTCGTCCTCGAAATTACTAGTTAAGAAGAATAATCCTTAACACGTTTATCATTTTCCCAAAACCAAATAGTTTCAACCTTCCAAAACAATTTTTATTAAAGATACTATCATTGTTACTAAGTTTCCAAACTCAACCATAAGTTCCAAACAATATTCTTTTCTCAACAATTCAAATTTAAATTTAAATTCAAAATTTAAATTATCTAAATTTTTCTTACTCCCAAAATTTTTGAAAAATTTCGCCTGCGTCTCCTTTGCACGACTAGCTCGGTACGACTATGAAATGCCACCACGGGCCTCAAGATTTCAAAAGAAAACAAAATGCCAAGTGGCTAGACCAGAAAATCATCAAATTTCATATAGAAATTTAAATACATGCATTTTGTTGAGCAATTCAAATTTATCTTCGAAATCAAAAATCCAATTTCCTTTTGCTTTTAAAATATCTGTATATCCTACTAGCAATAATGTCCAATTACAACATTCAAAATCATTTTATACATTCTTTTTTTTTACAAAATTTTCAATATTCATTCAAGCCTGTACGATGTCCGTATATCATCCGTATGCAATACCAAATTCGATCGCTCACTCGATTACACAATTTCACTTCCAAACTAGTATCGTCCACGCGACTTCCTAGTGCGGACTCAGATCTGGTTTCTGGATTAGAAACCATCATTCTCCTTGCATAGTCGTAAACTATGATAGAGAATTTCAAGAAACAATCAAAAATCCATATACAGGGTTCACCGTCGAAAATCGAGTGAAAAATCCCAACTCGGATCGATATAACTATCTCGAATTCTGGATCGAATCGCTATGCGAATAAAATAATATACATACATCCCACGTATTTATTTCAATTGATTTTCAATTATATCAATTCTCTTTTATTCACATTTGAGTTCCAATTCCATATAAATTCAATTTTTCTTTAAATTCTGAATATTGAAAATCAACTGACTTTCATTCATAACTCATTTATATCATTACTTACATTAGTTCCATCCACTAATTCATTTTCAATCAAATTCAATTCCAAACCTGTGCAACCTACAAATTTTAAATAAAGCACTTCATTTCCAAATTTAATTTCAAATAAAAGTTTATTTTCAAACTCTTACTTCTTATAGTTCCTTCGAACAAATTCTACCATTTTACCCTTTGAATTGATTCCAATATTCAATTTCAATTTATTTGCTTACCCATTTAAATCAATTAGTTTATTTACTAATTTTGATTTCAATACTTTGTTTTATTTAGTCCACTTGACTAATTTCCATTTACTTACAAATTCAAAATGAATTTCAACATTCAGTTTCAATTTCATTTACTTGCAATTGTAAATTCATTTATTAGTTCACAAATTTATTTTCCACCTTAATAAGTTTTATTTCAATCTATTTAGTCTACTAGCTTACTTCTCAATTTTATTCAAATTAATCCAAGTTAAATTCAGTTTCAGTTCAAATTTTAAACTTCTATAAATTTTCTAACTTATTTAGATTTCAACCAAATTTCCAAATTTAATAAGTTATCAAACCTCTTATGATTCCGTAACCATTTCCAATTTACTTCTTGAGTTTTTTTTTTCAATATTTCAAAATTACCTTTGAAATCAACTATATCCAAAATCCTTTGCATTTCTAAAATCAAACTCAACTTGAAAACAATTCCAATTTAAAACAATTTGGTAGCAATTTCTCTTCTGGAAACTCGAAAATGAACACCGATGATATCGCGATCATCATCAGAATTATTTTCCAGCGAACGAAAAGAGTTTAGTGCTTTTGCTCCTTTAAAACATTTTCAAATATTTTTAAATCCCAAATCTCATCATATTTCAAATCCAATTTAAAAATATTTCTCATTATTCATTCAAAATCTTTGAAAATCGTTTCCAAACTCAAAAGGAATTAAATTTCTCAAAATTTCAAATCCCAAATCCTTACAATCCATTTTCAAAAATTGCTCTGGAATTTCTGCTTTATTTCCAATTATAAACTACATTTATAATTTACATTTCAAATTTCATTTCATTATCGGAATTATTTCCTTAACCTATAGTTATGATTTCAATTCATATTTTATATTTTTTCATAACATGATAATAGTTTAATATTATCACTTCTTAACAACCAAGCAACCATATATACATACTATAATTTATGAAAAATTATTTCTTTTATATACAAAAATAATTTGGCCAAAATTATTTCATTTACCCTATTTTGAAACAATACTGTGTCGGTTTATCTTGTTCAAAAGTTTAGAAATTCCTATCGATACAGTTGGCCAGACTGCACCGACCAGAATCTATAAACACTCAACCGATAAGTCAAAACAATATAAAAACAATTTTTTTATATTCACTAAAAAATACGCGCTCATATCTATTATTACACTCAAACTCATTCTAGAGTACTACTGACTCTTTCTCTATTGAGTAATCCCCACCAGAGCCAAGGTTCTCGCTTAACCAATTGCTCTGATCTACTCTGTAATGACCTGATTTTTCGACACCCGAAAATCAACATCAATACGTCCACTGTATTAAATGCCGAACAATCGATTGCCGAAAAACCGAACCGTTAGGGTTAAAGAAGAAGAAGATAGTAGAAGAAACAAAAACAATATCAGAATCTCACATTCGCAGCGGAACAATATATAATAGATAAATGAATAATCTTTAAACAAAAGAACTATATCAGTTTCTACATTACATCATCAGAGTCATATACAATACACAACACGACACTAGGCACTTATGACAACTTGTCCATATGAAAACTGAACTTGCTGCAACCCGTACGCAGCAGATACTACATAATATAAGTGATACGTCTCTCCATCCAGTTTGTCTCCTGATCTCCACAGCATACTTTCCTGACTTCACTCTAGAACAACTGATAACCTAACTCTAGGCTGTCCGTATTGAAAATTATGGACACTCAGAGTTTAGAAAAAGGAACAATAAACTTTAAGTTAGTCATGGGACTGGTGTGAGATCTTAAAACAGTTATTTGCACAAAAGAAAAGGAAAAGAAACCCGTTCATGCTTTTGGAAAATGAAACTACCATAAGGCCTGCGGGCACACACACAATGCAATCGCACACGGGGGAAAGATTTTTCCTTATAGCAATCAAATATGCTTGATACGCGAAAATCCTTTTGATATTATTATTAGTGTATAGTGTGGTAAGCATTTCGAAAGTATAATATAAATCTCAACCAGCATACGTACCATTATAGTATGCCTACTATAGCTACCATGTTAGATGGCAAGTTCTACAACTAAAACCGTACTGGGCTCGTATTGAGTGAAAGGATTTCCAACAAATGGTCAAGGCAAAAGAACTTCCTTTCCGAAAGGGTACGCCTCTGGAGGGACGCCCCGTGAACCTAACCGGATCTCTACCAACACAAGACTGGGTTATCTCTGTAACTAGGTAACTAATTGTCACGAGTATGCCAACCCCCGGTCTACACCGACCTTTACCGAGGCGCCTCAACAACTAACAACCATATAAGTAAATATTCAGGGCTCCATACAGAATAACACTTTTTATCCACGCAAATAAATATATGGCTCCATACCAAATACCACTTTTTATGCAGAAGGAAATGCACATACCCTGAGGGGCGCGACCCCTATGACCTTGTTGCATCTTTTCATGTTTCAACCATTTCCGAGGAGTGAGGCTTGACGAAGTCTCATCCACAAAGCTACGCTCTTCACAAAAGCCATGCTTCGATCAACCAATGATCAACACTTAGTATTCCACATCACCAAATTGGGGATATATCACTAGTAACAATCAACTACACAACCTTTGAGCTCGTACATCTCAAGAAGGGTGTTAAGCTAAGATAATAAATTTTCCGCCACCAACAGAGATGTATTTGATAAAAACCAACTTTATATCTCAAAGTGTAATGTCAAACATACAACCATACAAGTCCATTCCGGGTTCGAACGGAACCAAAGGCACTTCGTCCAATTAAGGAATGAAGCCTTGCAAATTCGGATATCCCTTAATCACGTTCGAACTCCCCATCACATATGGTGATATAAATCTCTATACCGGAGCAACCCGGTGCAGATACATTCAATAGGTATTCATTTCGTTTTCAAAAATATCCGATCTTCAACCACTGTCTTCAAATGCAATCCCATTTCGTCGTTGCATTATTCGAAATGGGTTTTATGACTCAATGTCCTCTCCTGGCTAATCCGTAATGAACGCTTATTTTAAAAACAAGTGGATACTTTCAGATCTAAATTAAGTCACAACAAATTTTCGCTTTTGACCTTTTAAACAAAAGATCCGTCATTAAGATTCGATGTGGTTTTCGGATAACCATTTGGAATCCGACCACCGGTTGCATCGAAATTCAAATATCATTTAAAGGCCAGTATAGATAGTCGTTTATTTAACTATCAAACAACATTCACAACAATCACCAGATTTAAATAATTTTCCCCAAATTATTTATTTCAAAATATCTTCGCAAGATATATTTTCACACTTCAACCCTTTGAAAACAATTTTCAAATCACTTTCCTCTCGTGGAATAAATTTCCAAATATTGCTTATTTCCACTGAAAAGTTGCCGAGTCTGAATACTTTAATTTATATCACTTATCCAAATATATACTCGGAAACACTTAAAATGAAAACTATTTTAAAAACATTTATTTTAAAATATTAGTTATGAATTTTATACTAAAATCCTATGTAAAATTTAAGCCCAACTAATTCTAAAAATAAAATTACTAGATAGATTATAATTATTTAAATAACCATCTTCTAAATCAAATACTAGTTAAATCTTTAAAATAGTCACTTCTATAATTAACTTAACAAATATTTACTTCAAAATTTTAAAAAACATAGGAAAATAGTTTCTTCAAAAACATTCTCCTTAAAACCAACTTTAGAATTTATATTTAAAAGCTACTTTGAAAATATACTCGGCTTTCCAGGGAAAAATACGCTTTCCATTTCAAAATGGTCCATTTAAATCAATTAATAAATCCTCCTCGATTTATTTCAATTTATATCCCAAATTCGTAAATTTTCTTTCCACGCTTTCAAAAATAAACCAATATTTATTTTTAAAACAAACTGCCCATTTCTTTGTAAATTCCCATTGTGAATTTAAATTTTCAAATATCCACTGATATACAAAATTTACTTTCGTACACTAAATCAATTTCCAAAAATTTACTCCATTTAAAAATTATTCCTTTATTTATCCAAATTTATTTCAAAACCCATTAATCCAATATTCACACATTTATTTAGATTTTAAAATCCGAATTTTTAAAATAAATTCCTTAATTTATAAACAATACTACTTAAAATCCATTTATTTCCATTTATTAAAATCTTTTCCCTATATTTGGAACTTATTCAATAGGATTTCAAAAATCAACCTTTACCCTTTTCAAATTCCTTCTTTTAAATTTATCTAATCCTCTAAAATAAATTTACTTAAAATTTTCTACTTTAATTTCCAAAAAAAATTCCAATTTTATATTTCTGGTATTTTAAAATACCAGAATATATTTAGCCAAACCATAGCCTTCAATAATTTCAATTATCAATATAATCAATCACAGATTATCAACAATCATATCATAGTATATGAAATAAATTCAAACAATTTGAGAAATCCAGTTGGATCCCTCTAACCTATTTCATTGCATCTACAGATTTTAGCATAATAATTAACTACCAATCCTGCTTCAAGGCGGGATATCGTGGTATAAAGGGTCATCCAATATTATGCGGGGTGCACATGGTCTCATCCGCTATATAATACAGGAAATCAATCACTCCAATATTTATATATACTACTATATATATAATATCACATAAATTCAAGCAATTAATCAATATTTTAAATTTTAACTATTTAAAATAACCGTATCAGATGTGAGTGAGAAGATCTCACATTTGCTTTTATTTTGCAATCCACTTCCCTTCCAGCTTGTTTTCACGATTTTTGACCTTGTATAAAGAATTATATGATTTTTATTAATATTTCGAACTAATCGAATAATTAAATTTCCATTTGACAATTTTAATTAACAAGTGATTTTATTTTAAACTAATACTTTTAATTTTAAACCATTTCCTTTTAATAAATTTATTAACTAAAAATTAAATTCAAAACTAAATTTCCTTTAATAAATTATTTTTAGTAACTAGATAAATTAAATAGGTTAATAAAACAAATAGCTCACTAAAACCATTAATTTTTAAAATAAATTAGCAAATTTATATATGTAAATGTATATTTATTTTTATTTTTTGAAATTTAATATTTGTCAGAAATAATCAATTAAAATCAAATCTAATCTTTATACCATTTTCCTATGTTTTTCCAAATTATATATATATATATATACACACACACACACATACATACAAAATTTCTGTTCAAACTATATATTGTTGAATATGCACTTATATGATTTTTGTTTGATGATAATAAACATATATACATTCGTTTAAATGTATTTGTTAATGTACTATTTTATTTTTCATAGATTTAATAAATATTTGCTGAATAAAATTAAATAACACGGCATTTGAATTCAAACATAAATTTTATTCAAACAAATATTTATTACAATTTTGAATAGTACAAATTTATGCTCTCACTATACATATACAATTTTGATTACAAATACATCACAATTTCATATTTACATTTAACCTCACTACACATCACTCATTCACTCAATTCGTATTTTATCTTCAACTTCACATCCAGTTAGAATCCAGCATCTGAGCAATCTGCAAAAATATTCACTAACGCAGTAAAATTGAAAAAGAAATATTTTTGCAATATAAAATAAAATATGGATTTTGAAATATTATTTGCCTCAGTTATTTGGGTTTTTCGTCATTATTTACATTTGAATTCATTACACATGAACAATGTGACATGCACAGTGTATCACTGTACACGCCACAAGGTCGTGCACACCGATATACACTTGATAGTGTTAAAGGGACATGTGAGCACAGGTCAAACCCAAATGAAAAGCCGTGTTCAACTCAGGTGCAATATAAATAAAATATCGACTTTAGCACAAGGTCAAACCCGAGTTGTGAAACTGGATTCAACACAGGTGCAAATGGCCAAAACTCAAGAATCAAGTGTCGACTAGTCCAATATAAACAAGACCAGTATAATCACAAATGAACCAAACTATTTGCAAACTGAATCAGACTAAAATACCAAACCAAAATGCATCAAGAAACCAAAACCACAAAAGTACACAAATATAACCACAGACATGATCAGAACCAAGACGAACAAATGTGCAACCTGAACAATAAAATGTCCAGACCAGGCTATACAATATCAAAGCGCAGACGACCAAATATACAACCAAAGAAGAAAACCATCAAGCCAACACAGCAGCAAGTGAATGCAGAGCTACTCCAGACAAGATGATAGCACACATATCATACATGAATGCATATATATACATGTAAGCAATCAAGATGACAATATCGCTTCAAATGAAAACATATGTGCCAGAGAAACATGTGCAGCCCAATGAACAGAGGCAACAAAGGTCAAGTACAGTGCAACTCAATGATGCAATATTTTTAATATGTACCAATATGCTATGCAGTGAAGCCAAAGCAAACAGAGGGATCAATACAGCAATATTGTTGCATCAATGAAATTATAAACATCAACTACAAGCCCAAGTGACATTTTGAAGACAGCAAATACAACTTTAATGCAAACAGTCGAAGTGGGCAATGCAAGCACAACATCAACAATGAAATAGCTATAAACAACCATACATGAACATTTGTAACATGTATATGAATGTTAGTGATAATGTGTACACATGAATGCCAACAAGTCAGAGACACAATACAGCAAGCTACAAGGATAAATGAATCTACAAAACAGCAAGGGTTCAACTATATAGATATATGCAGTAACAATATGAATTCACAAATCAATTTCGAGATGAACAATGTAAATGTCGAAGTCGTGGAGGCATACCGAAGTCAACGAGAAAGTCATGAAACCCAAAATGACCGAAATCAAAGTATGAACAAGTCAAATTCAAAATACCGTGGTAGCCAAGGAATCAAGCCGTGAAATATACGAATTTGACAAAGTCACGAATCAAATCATCAACGTTCAACAAAAATCGAATGGCCGAAAGCATGACATTGAACAAATCAGACGAACACAATTCAAGGAGATCAAACTCCTATATAAACAAATCATCATCGACAATTTCAAGTATCGAGTTCAAGCAAGCCAAAACCAGCAAAGCAAAAGGAATAAAGTACTTACCGAAATTGTAATCGAACTCGATCAATTTCAAAGTGCCGTGAGCAAAACAGAGAAGCAAGCGATCGACGAAGCAAACAAAGTGATAATTCTTCCTTTCGATCTAGCAACCAAAAGCCGACATCTTTGAAATTATCCAAATCCTTAATTTCGTAAAGAAGAACGAACAAGGAAAAGGAATAAAGCCGACATTATCTCGAACAAAAGGAACTACACAATTATTATAAAAAGGGGGAAAAAAGAGGGCCGGCCTTTTATTTTATTTTAAAGGGTTATTGGTTTTTAAATTAGGGCTATTTTATTTTAAATTGTTTTAATTTGTATTTTCTTTTTTAAAACGTTTAATTTTCTAGTCGTGTGACTAGGGGACAAACTACATGGCGTAGTTTGAGAATTCGCAACTCAGTGGCTGAGTTGTGGCAGGGTTTTGAGCGTAAAGTTAGGTTTAGTCGATATCGGGTGTCGCGAGTTTACGTGTGTAAGCATCTGACTATCTAATTTCTAGTAGAAACCTTGGGGGAAGCACGTAGGCTGGGTTTTGCCGAAGCTGGGTAAATTCTGTGTTGTTCCGTTTCTTTATCTATATTCTGCGATATCCGTGCTGCTATTATTCTGCTGTGAACTGTGTTGAAATCTGAATTGAATATTTTATAAGCTTCCGCAATTAATTTTTATAATTGATAGCATCACCATATTCACCCCCCCTCTAGGGTGAAATCGATCCTACAAGTGGTATCAGAGCTAGGAATAGAAGTCAATTTTTGTTTTAAAAATTTGTGTTTAAAAAATCGGTTTTGTTTTAGAAAAAAATTGAATTTTTAAAATGGCTTCTTTTAATAATACTTTTGTTGAGGGTCGTTCCAATATTATTCCTTCTATTTTCAATGGAACAGATTTTTTGAATTGGAAATTGAAAATGGAATTTTATTTAAAATCTGTTAATATTAAATGTTGGGATATTATTGAAAACGGGTGTGATATAACAGAGAAGAAAATTATCTCGATTAATGCTCTTGCTATGCATATATTATGTTATCATATTAATCAAGATAATTTTAATTTCATCTCTCATTGTGAAAATGCACAGAAAATCTGGAATACTTTAATTGCAATATATGGTGTAAAAGTCAACAGCAATGAGAAGTCCTCCACAACCGACTCAGTTAAAGAAATGTGCTTAACAGGATTGGTAAAAAGCAGTTGCGATGAGGATGATGATGATGGAGCACCTGAGCTGGCATTAATAATGAAGAAATTCAAAAGGTGGAACCGCAAATACGGAAATCCAGCTCTAAATCAAAAATTAAAAAGCAGAATAATCAAAGCACTAGATAACTCGGAAGAACACGGGATCATTTGCAACAAACCCTGTGATATCAAGCCCAATTATCCTCGAATTCAAAGCTACTTTCAAAAGAAATCGAAAAGAAAAAGTTTTGCAGCCACGTGGAATACAAGTGATGAAGACAATCAAAGTTCTAGCAGTGAAAGTGAGAAAGCAGACATGTGCCTTCATGGAAATATAACCGATAGCGACGATGACGAACCAAGCGAGGTATCAAAACTTACTCACTCTGAATTACTTATTTATTTCCACGAAGTAAATGGCTGTTTTGAACGACTTAGGGAAAAAAACGCTAAACTTGAATCACAAAGAGACACTTTGATAGAATTAAATGAACAACTTGACCAATTAGTTAAAAACTATCAAAGAAGAATCCCTAAGTGTGATAAGTGTCCAACATTCGAAGAAGAAATTAAAAAATCAGATATTAATATAAAATCACTTGAAAATGAAATTCTGATTTTGAAAGAAAGTGAAAATACTAGGAGAGAAAATTCTATTAAAAAGTGCACACAGTTGTTGAACGAAAATGAATCTCTCAAAACACAAGTCCAACAATTGTCAACGACTTTAGATAAATTTTCCAAAAGTGAAAAATCGTTGAATATGCTATTACGAGAGCAAACTGTTAATACGGTTAGACGAGGACTTGGATATAATCAAGCTGAAAATATTAATCAAGTTAGTTCTATGTGCACAATTTGTAGAAAATATGGACACAATCACGATAATTGTTGGTATAGACCCAAACATGTGGAAACTATACCGATTTGGGTTCCAAAAGGCACAAATACAAAAACTCTCAAAGTTAAACAAATTTGGGTGCCGAAGGGAGCAATTATAAATAGTTTTGGGTCTTTAGAAAATTGTTTTTCAAAATTTTCTTCCACTAACAACCATGGACCTATAAAAACAAATAGGTCACATAAATCTTTTCCCGTGTAGGTGTGGTGGCAGGCTAAGGAACAACAAAGTGTTCTCTGGATTTTTGGCTGTTCTAGAAGCACAACGGGCGACAAAGCAAAGTTCCTTAGCCTAGTATAAAGGTGACAGAATCACAACGGACAACAACGAATAATATCGTAAAGGTAAAACAGGTAAAGGTATATTTATTTAAACGATATATATTAAATGTGATAGTCTGCACCATATTCTGAATTAAAGCAGCCAATAATGAGATGATGAAAAGATGATGATTTTGACTCTGACTTATTCAAAATAGTTGGCCAATTATATTCTTATGCCAAAAACACTATAAAATTCTCTAGATTCTTTGAATTACTTCATATACATCAGTTTGGATTAAAAATAGTGTTTTGTTGGATAATACATTTGGTTATAATATGGCTAACTCTATATTCACGGTTATTGATTGTTTACACGACTTCAATTCAAATTCAAGAGAATGTCATTTAAATTGCTGTGAGTTTGAAATTTTTGGTGCACACTTCATGGTTTGGTCAATCAAATTCAATTAATGATTATTTTGAGTGAAAAAGAAATTCAGATGTAGATTACACTGGTAATCTAGTTGATAGAAAAATTACTAGTTGAACGTGATTTTTGAGACATTTAGTAACTACATCGTTTTTCAAAGAAAATATCTGCTAATTGTTCATTTCAAATAATTTTCAAACAGCAGAAAATTTTCTTATAAAACCCCCTCGAGAAAATCATTTTTGACCATATTTTCAGATTAGTCATTTTGAAAAATTGATTTCATAATTATTTTTGAATTTGATTTTAAATGACTAATCTGACTCCCAAATAATTATCGAAAAGATAAATAGTGATTGAAAAAGTGAGGAGTGTTGATATTTATCATATATTATGACTCGAGATGGTATAATTAGTAAATTTCTTTAGAAATTTAAACAAGAGTTATAAAACTTTTGTTGGTAAAAATTACATGACCATCTCTATTTCTATCATATTTCTAACGACCATTACTCATCAGATTCTATATAGTTTGTCGATATGTGGTACTTCAAAACAGGAATCGTACGTTTTTCATTTTTTCATTTTTAAAAAAAAAATATTAATAATAAATAAATACCAAAGTATTCACTCTCATTTAAAAGTCCTCACGGTTATGCATGAGTGAAGTACTTGGAGTTTGTTATGTGCTTCCATGCCCATTTAAAAGTCCTCTCGGTTATGCATGTATGGAACGCATATCAAAAGTTGATTTTTAAATAAACAAGTTGATTCTAATCCCATTTAAAAGTCCTCACGGTTATGCGTGGTTAGAAGATACTTGAATTTTTTTAAAATAAAATTGGAATACTACTAATCTCATTTAAAAGTCCTAACGGTTAGCATGGTTAGTAGGTATTCAAATTCCTGATATAAATATACCACAAATAGACACAACTGTATGGTTTTATATGATGACATCATTCCCATCATTCTAAAAGTGGAATATGCGCCTAACAAAATATTTATGATTTTTGTTTGATTTTTTATTGAAATTTAATATTTATATTCAATTGAGTTTTAATGTTGAATTAATATCAATCACTTTATCTCTATTTTCTCTAACACTATTATTCTTTTGCTGATAACAAAAGGGGGAGAGAAAAGTTAAGATTTTGTCAAATAAAATCAAGCAAAGGTCAAATAATTTTCCATTTGCATCTAGGCTCATTTGCATATTTTTATTTGTATGCATATATGTAGGGGGAGTATTGTGTAGAGAGGAAGCATTTAAATAGGGGGAGCAATTAAAGCATATCAATGATCAAATACATTTAACATATTCAAAATCTTAAATATATGTTTGTTATCATCAAAAGGGGCAGATTGTTGAATATGCGCTTTTATGATTTTTGTTTGATGATAATAAACATATATACATTCGTTTAAATGTATTTGTTAATGTACTATTTTATTTTTCATAGATTAAATAAATATTTGCTGAATAAAATTAAATAACACAGCATTTGTATTCAAACATAAATTTTATTCAAACAAATATTTATTACAATTTTGAATAGTACAAATTCAATCTCTCACTATATATATACAATTTTGATTACAAATACATCACAATTTCATATTTACATTTAACCTCACTACACATCACTCATTCACTCAATTCGTATTTTATCTTCAACTTCACATCCAGTTAGAATCCAGCATCTGAGCAATCTGCAAAAATATTCACTAACGCAGTAAAATTGAAAAAGAAATATTTTTGCAATATAAAATAAAATATGGATTTTGAAAATATTAATTGCCTCGGTTATTTGGGTTGTTCGTCATCATTTACATTTGAATTCATCACACACGAACAATGTGACATGCACAGTGTATCACTGTATATGCCACAAGGCCGTGCACACCGATATACACTTGATAATGTTACAGGGATAGGTGAGCACAGGTCAAACCTAAATGAAAAGCCGGGTTCAACTCAGGTGCAATATAAATAAAATATCGACTTCAGCACAAGTTAAAACCCGAGTTGTGAAACTGGATTCAACACTGGTGCAAATGGCCAAAACTCAAGAATCAAGTGTCGACTAGTCCAATATAAACAAGATCAGTATAATCACAAATGAACAAAACTATTTGCAAACTGAATCACACTAAAATACTAGACCAAACTGCATTAAGAAACCAAAACCAAAAAAGTACACAAACATAACCACAGACATGATCGAAACCAAGACGAACAAATGTGCAACCTGAAAAATAAAATGTCCAGACTAGGCTACACAATATCAAAGTGCAGACGACCAAATATACAACCAAAGAAGAAAACCATCAAGCCAACACAGCAGCAAGTGAATGCAGAGCTACTCCAGACAAGATGATAGCACACATATACATACATGAATGCATATATATACATGCAAGCAATCAAGATGACAATATCGCTTCAAATGAAAACATATGTGCCAGAGAAACATGTGCAGCCCAATGAATAGAGGCAACAAAGGTCAAGTACAGTGCAACTCAATGATGCAATATTTTTAATATGTACCAACATGCTATGCAGTGAAGCCAAAGCAAACAGAGGGATCAATATGGCAATATTGTTGCATCAATGAAATTATAAACATCAACTACAAGCCCAAGTGATAATTTGAAGACAGCAAATACAACTTTAATGCAAACAGTCGAAGTGGGCAATGTAAGCACAGCCTCAACAATGAAATAGCTATAAACAACCATACATGAACATTTGTAACATGTATATGAATGTCAGTGATAATATGTACACATGAATGCCAACAGGCCAGAGACACAATACAGCAAGCTACAAGGATAAATGAATCTACAAAACAGCAAGGGTTCAACTATATAGATATATGCAGTAACAATATGAATTCACAAATCAATTTCGAGATGAACAATGTAAATGTCGAAGTCGTGGAGGCATACCGAAGTCAACGAGAAAGTCATGAAACCCAAAATGACCGAAATCAAAGTATGAACAAGTAAAATTCAAGATACCGTGGTAGCCAAGGAAGCAAGCCGTGAAATATATGAATTTGACAAAGTCACGAATCAAATCATCAATGTTCAACAAAAACCGAATGGCTGAAAGCATGACATTGAACAAATCAGACGAACGCAATTCAAGGAGATCGAACTCCTATATAAACAAATCATCATCGACAATTTCAAGTATCGAGTGCAAGCAAGCCAAAACCAGCAAAGCAAAAGGAATGAAGTACTTACCGAAATTGTAATCGAACTCGATCAATTTCAAAGAGCCGTGAGCAAAACAGAGAAGCAAGCGATCGATGAAGCAAACAAAGTGATAATTCTTCCTTTCGATCTAGCAACCAAAAGCCGACATCTTTGAAATTATCCAAATCCTTAATTTCGTAAAGAAGAACGAACAAGGAAAAGGAATAAAGCCGACATTATCTCGAACAAAAGGAACTACACAATTATTATAAAAAGGGGGAAAAAAGAGGGCCGGCCTTTTATTTTATTTTAAAGGGTATTGGTTTTTAAATTAGGGCTATTTTATTTTAAATTGTTTTAATTTGTATTTTCTTTTTTAAACCGTTTAATTTTCTAGTCGTGTGACTAGGGGACAAACTACGTGGCGTAGTTTGAGAATTCGCAACTCAGTGGCTGAGTTGTGGCAGGGTTTTGAGCGTAGAGTTAGGCTTATTCGATATCGGGTGTCGCGAGTTTGCGTGTGTAAGCATCTGACTATCTAATTTCTAGTAGAAACCTTGGGGGAAGCACGTAGGCAGGGTTTGCCGAAGCCGGGTAAATTCTGTTTCTGTTATCTATATTCTACGCTATCTGTGCTGCTATTATTCTGCAGTGAACTGTGTTGAAATATGAATTGAATATTTTATAAGCTTCCGCAATTAATTTTTATAATTGATAGCATCACCATATTCACCCCCCCTCTAGGGTGAAATCGATCCTACATACATATATATATATATACACACACGCACACGTATATATATATCTCTGCGTGTGTGTGTACCTCAATTTGAAACCAGAATTTCTTTATGCCTTTTACTGTAATTTAAATTTTTTTCTATACAAATGAATATACATAAATTAAATAAAAAGATAAAGATACATTTATCATCGTTCTAGGAAAACCACGTAGCAACCAACTCGTATCGCCACCTTCCGATCTGCAGCCTCCCTTATGAGATTCGCTACTTCGAACGCCAAACCCACCCTATGCATGCATCGCACGCTCCACGAGTACGCGATCCACCCACGATCGCGAATCGAGCATCACCTTGCAACGTCGCCGAACCCTAGAACGGTGATCGCGCCTTCAATTCGTCGATCCTGCTCCACCCAATTAAATCGCGACCACTCGCCGCACATCTACTCGACCTTGAACACACGCCAGTGTCGTGCTCTGACGTCGTTACGTAGTCGCCGATAACCCTCGTGCCCAAAATCACGACGGCCCTGCGAGTCAACCCATCTCCTTTCTGTCGACATCATAGTCGACTTTGATTCCACTCTCAGATTGCCGCGCGATCAACATCACGTCCCTTTTTTCTTTTTCTTTTCTTTTTTTATGATTTAGATTCAATTGGACGAGAGAGCAGCCATGAAATTTCTTTGTGAAGCTATTGATTTGATTTTCGAACGAGAAAGGGGGTTCTCGTTCTTTTTTTTATATAAATATACGACTACGATTTTTCTTGAAATAGGAAGAAAACGAGTGTAAAAATTTAATAGAGAAAGGTAAACACGTGTTGCTAAAGAGGATACATGCTTGATTTTTTTTTCTTTTTGTGAACACACACACACACACACATATATATATATATATATATATAATTCAAACAAATTCAAATTTAAATCGCCTGCAATTCAAAACATCGATCTTCAGTCGAGGCGTGTCGCTAGGCGTTCATAATGTTAAACCACTATTTTAAACGCACTGGAAAAGGTTTTGAGTCCAAATTTGATCATATAGAGAAGATAGCTTTGTGTACCCAGCTATTAAATTAAATTTTGATATAATTTTCAGCACGTTTTCAATCCGTACAGTCACATGACAACCCCAAATGCTACGAAAATTGAAATTCGATAATAATACAGTATTACGGATCCAATGGAACTCGTTTCGTCGAAATATGATATGTTCTATTACGAAAATTCAAATTTTAAAGTTCTATTATCTCCAGTATTGTCAATGTGAGTTTTCTAAGCCTTTAAAATATTTTTAACAGGCCTGGAACATCCATATTTAAATTTTTTTCTCGATTTCCAATTATTCAATTCAATAGTTTAATTGGCAAATAAACAGTGATATTTGAAATTCAAGTTAAACTAACATTCAAATATTTAAATTCAATCAAATATTCTAATTTCAAATATCAAAAATTCTAGGCTGTCACACATGGGCACGGCTGCTGGCTGAGACAGGACGGAATGAGTTGACAGTTGATGAGGAGAACGCTATTTTCGAGTCTGTCATGGATCCACCATCCCGCAGTAGGCGATATTGATTTAGGAACCAAGCGGTAATTTTCAGAAAATAAACTAAATTCATATATTACATACTTTTCAATTAAAGTTATTTAAATTATGTTTATGATGTTGGAGGCAATATAACAATTTATTTTTATTCGCAGGCTAGGACATCGTAGAAGGCGTATAAATTGACTCAAGGCAAAGAAGTAATTGCAGAGCTACGAGCACAGATCGCCAAGCTACGGGAGCATGATCACCGTCGTGCGGCGCAAATAGAGCAGTTGAACCAGCGCTTGGCGGAATAAATGGAGCAGCATGGAAGGTTTCCTTCGTCGGGTGGCTCTGCAGGGGATGATAAGTGGTGTCAGATATGTTCTGTTATGTTTTTTTGGTATATATATGCGCTTCGAGTGGGTGATACATTTTGATGGATTGTGTATTATTTTATGTGCATTTGGATGTTGATTTTTTGAATTATGTTGGATTTGCATATGAATTTTTTGAATGAAATATTATGTATGGTTATTTATATGATTAGTAGTTTATATGTGCTCGAAAAAGGAGCTGTTATGTGCACTGATGGATGTGTAGTGGCTGGAATGCGGCAGACTCAAATTTAGGAGGGAAAAAATCCAGAATTCCGACGGCTACTAACGGCTACCGATGGCTTATAGGTCATGACCTTGCAATGGCTACCGACGTCGCTCTACGGCAATTTCGACCGTTTCTGACAGCCTTGAACGGCTATTTGGTCATACATGTTTGCCACGTGGCCAACGTGGCCAGCGGAAATGGTCGCAGATTACCGCTGGAGGCCGTCGGAAATTTGCCGTCGTTGCCATTGGAAGTCGTTACGAAATGAGATTCGTATACCAACGGCTCTTTTTACGGTATCCGACGGCCGTCTACGGCTAGTTGCCATCGAAAATCATTGTTGTTCTTGTAGTGTAATTGGCTTGTTAACTAGACTAATCAAAAATCTTGCAGAAAACCTCCTAAAAAGGTTCCATTCTTTTCAAGTCTCGTGGCACACGCAGCCTGCACTAATGGAGCAGTACTAACTGCTTTTTTTGCAAGTATTTTCCCCACATCAGATTTAATGTGGATATTACAAATCCACATGAACACTAATCAGTGCACTCAAGACTTAAGAGGCAACAAGAAGATAGTGACAGACCAAGAAGAACACAAGACTTAAGAGGCATTCGGTATTGCCATTTACCTATGAGAGAGTCAGTATATGATGTAAATTAAGATTCTCCAAAAAATTTGTGGCCGTAATAATGATTCCAAGTCTTACGTTTCTACCTAGAGCATCGTTCAAATAATTAGTTTCATTATTTTCAAATTCAAATAGTAACATCAAATAAGATATGGTGCAATAATTGGGCAAGATTCAACCACTTTGGAACAAACTACTGAACAAAAAGGAATGTCTATTAAGGCTTGTAAAACAAACCATACAAAAACAACACATTCCTGTAACTAAATGGTTAGGTAGGATAGTGTTCTTTGCATGGTTCTAACTTGTGCGACAGTGATTCCACTATAAAGCTTTATTTATACTTCACGCAAGAAAAACACAGTAAAAGCTACATAAATACCTAGTCTTCACCTCAAATCAATCATCCATGTCGAAGCCTTTTAAGAAGCAAAATCTCATGCTTTATCATGGCTCATGATAGGGAGGTGACCATGTTAGGAGCAATATCTTCGTTATTGAGGTATTGACCGTTACAATAATGTTACAAGCATAGTAATTTCGAGTACAAAACTCAATCTAAAAGCCAAAATATGAAATAATAGAAGACATCATTTGCAACATCCCACTCAACTATAGACATATAAATAAGAAAACTATATGCACAAAAATAAAATATTCAAACAAATTAGTCACATTTTAAAATCGATGCCATCAAAACATGTTACAACATCCAAAAAACATTCAAATGCCAAAGTATACTCACTCTCGCCGTTGAGTCATATTTATATTAGAAGGTATAAACATCATTATTTACATGTATAATAAGACCTACTACGACTTCATCGCCTTCTTGTATCCATCCAAGTTTATTTCATCAAACATGTACTTTTTGTCTACTCATGCAAGTAACTAAGAGTACAATTAGGGAAAAATTCAGATCAGGATGAACATACCGGTGTGTCATTCCACTACAACATTAAGTATGAGGATAAATAATTGCATACTTAAAATACTGGAGGTCTGAATCGACTGACGTTGAATAATCAGCAAAAGGAAATCATATGACGAGACTACACACATAAAATAGTGGAGGTCCGAACCGACCGATGTTGAAGAATCGGCAAAAGGAAATCATATGATGAGACTACACGCATAAAATAGTGTACAAAATATCGAAATATCAGCGGGAGTTACCGTCTGATAGCTTGGATCAACGGGCACGAAAGGAGCGATCTCTCATATACACTGCTTTGGGTCAATACGGATACGTTTCAATAACTGAATACATCTGACATAATACGTATCTCGTCTCAACGTAAGAAAATATGTATTATTTTAGAAATATTCAGGTATTAAAATGTATCTGTGTTGATCAAAAGTAGTGTATATGGAAGATCGTTCTTTCCATGCTCATTGATCCGAGTTATCAAACTGTAAACTCCCTCTGATATTTCTATTACTGGAGTCGAGACGTTACAGATTGGTATCAAAAAGCAGAGGCAGTGAACAATATAGTAGTTGGTCCCTTTGCTGTCCGTTAATGAATATATTCATAATAGTGTTGAAGTGACAAAAGATGAAGGTGAGAAGAAGCAGACTGCCACGGTGATGGAACTTTGATTTCCACGAGTTCGGAGCAAGAACGAATGAAGTAGTAGTGTTTTTCTTGCATTACTCATAAAATATAAACAAAATATGTTCGCTATGGGTCCCTCTACTTTCTTAACAAGCCAAGTATGGTACGTAAAAAAATATGGTATGCTAACTTGTTTATCACTTGGTCACTCCGATTGCTGAATAATGTTTATCGCAAAAATAAAAATACACATCTACTTATTTTATTGTTTGAGAAAATAAGCATATGTAGAATTATTCAATAAAACAATATCGTCAAATGCTTCTTCATTTGTTTAGAAGTTGAATTTTGAACTAAAAGCTCATAACTTTTGTTCCGCTAATAAATTTTTACCCACAACCTTATAGCTGTAGATGACAACCTTAAAAATTATATCACCTTTTTTTCATTATAAGCCTCGCCTTGTGGGGCATATAAGCCTTGAGTGTCGTTCGTGTTTTGCGTGTTATGTGCAATATTTGAGTGCATCATTTCATTTGCGACACGCCTTGGTGCAAAATCACAATCGCCGCATTGCACCTGCTGTGCGCCATGGCAGCCTTTCATAGCATCACTATTTTGTTTTGGAAAACGGTAAATGTATACCACATTCTTTGTCCCATTACCATTTGTACATCCCTTGTATGTTTGTTGTCGTTGACAAGAAAATAAAGTGGGAGAATAAAAGGAAATTGTATTCATCAGTCCCCTTTATTATTTTTATTTTCACTGTTAGCAGAGAAACTTTGAACATCACTCCTGATACATTAGAATTATTATATGACCCTTGATCAAGAATTTATATAAATGGATATAGATAAGTAGACGATTATAGTTCACATATTTTACCATTTTATGGAGAATAATATGTATTATATTATAGCTTTTTGATAATTAAGAGAATATGGCAATGTAAAGAAAATACCAAAGAATTATGTCATTATATATTGGACTCATGAACTATGTTGCACCAAACTTTTGTGATGCCAGCTCTTGTTATGATGCTATTCCAAAATTTAGATATTGAACTTTTGTTGTATCACCAACTTTTATAAGATACAAGATCTTGTTATCAAACCGATAATTAACTAGATTTAACTTACTGCAAAGAAACGTAAAAATAATCATATACTAATTGAAGTTAATCCATTCTTATTGTTTTAACCTTGTAAATACAGTTTTATAAATGCAATTTTCATATGTAGAAAATTAGAATACAAAATCATCACCAAATCATAAACTCAATCATATTTCCAAAGATGTCGTTGTTTTAAAACATACCATTAAGATTTAATTTTGAGGTTTTCATCTAACAATTATAAATTCATATCATACACGTATACGTGTGTGTGTCTCTCTATATATACACCAGCGTTAAGGCACAAAATTCGCACGTGAATTGTTTTTCTACAAGCTATATATATTTAACATATTCAATAGAAAAAGATTTGCACAAATATTTTGCCATATTTTTACATCTAAATCATGTGTAGTTGGTTTGAATTTTTATTTTTAAGTTGTAACGCCTAATTTTTTGTTAATTTTAATTTTTACTTGTATTATTAATTAAATAAAGAACGAACTTGTAAAAGATATAATTTATTAGATCCTATTTTTAAGTGATATTAAGATTTAGTAATATCTATAGAGCGACGATCTGAATTTGTAAGAAAAGGTTATTTCTTAAATCATATTTTTAAGTAATAGTAAAGAGGTATTTTTGATAGTTCACGCTAACACCAAAAAAATGTGACACCAAAGGTAATACAACTATTATCAAATATATAACTAAAGAAATGTATATACATATGGAAAAATCCATTTGGACATAAATGTAGATACAAAATGGGACACAAGAGATCTTGACCGTTAGATCTTCCTCTGAGTTTCACCTCTCATATATGACAAAAGAATCCAATGATCAATAATTATTGTTTCTATTTTTGTGCTTTATTTTGTGTTTTAGTAGCCGCTCCCTATATATATCTATGTGTGTGTTGGGTATGTATAAGGTTTTAATTGCAATAAATATAAACGTTGGTAGGTTCCCACCATAATGTAGTAATACCAGACTACTAGTTAATTCAAAGTACAGTGTTATACAAATAAGTTTGTTATGCTGATAGGGATTGGTATTCAAACCTTGCAACTGGCAATATTATTACAGCCACAAACGAGAAGCCCATTCACCACACGTATGTATAGTGATGAGGAATAAAGGTGCAAGCACTATGTGGATTAAACATTAAAAATTAAAAAAAAATGGGGTGAGAGAGGCTCGAACTCTCGACCTCAGGATTACTCAACATTTTAGCTATGAGACCTACACGCTAGCCAACTGCGCCACCACCCCGTTGTTTTCTAAGTACACAAGGAGGCATATGAAATTGCAAATGAAATAACTGATGTGTTTGCCAACTTTTACCACATCATGGTATAAGTATATATTTGGATAATTTTATTTGACATATCACAATTAGTTATCCATGTTATTCAAATAGACAAGCAGGTTTTACAAATAAGTTAAAAATGTTAAGCCATGAATATTAAGTTTTTTTTATATAATTCCTTTTTATCCACAACAATCTAATATTATAAATGTAATATTTTTATACAAAATTTGTGGCATACGTGTGTTTTTTTTTCATAATTACATCATCATATGTTTAATGATAGTTCAAAAGAAAATGTGCGATGTAAAATAATAAAAAATAGATGGTTATAATTTGACTTTAAGGTTTACAGCTAATGGTTGTAAATCTGTACAAATCAAGAATCTTCGGTTAACAAATAAATTACTGCCAGAAAAATTAATCTAATGATGTAAATATAGTTTCCATAAAACATAATAATCTTCTATTATGAACACGAGTTAAAGATCCGTTTCATGTTACATTATGCATCAATGTTTTTGCCAAATACATGCAAATATGGTTTAATTTACATCTAAACGCATGGTTTTTGCCTAATATACACAAACACGTATAAATATGGTGAAAATAGAAAATATGGTTTGATTTAAACCAAAATGGTGATCTTAAATACAACGCTTTCAAAATTATGGTTGGACATTGGATTATGTTTAAGATTTTAATTCCTGTAAATATAACCATTGGTCGATTCCCACCATGAAGCAGTAATATCAGACTACTAGTTAACTCAAATAAAAGTGATATAAAGCAAACAACTTCATTACGATGATAGGTAATGGTATTCAAACCTTGCATTTGGCAATATTATTACAGCTGTAGAAGATGTGAGTTCGCCTGTAACGACCCAGGATTTTTAATAATTAAAATTTGAATATTTAATTAATTTTAAATATTTATAAGTGAATATATAAGTCAAATAAATTTTTATTTGAATTATTGGATTTAATTGAATAATTAAATCAATAAATTAATATGTGAAATTACGGAAATAATTGAAAATCGAGTTAAATATGATTGAAAATGATTTGTAAAATTTTGTTTTATCATATGGGAGTTAGAACGATATTCTAGAACTTTTAAAATCGAATTAAAACTTTATTTGTGAAAATTGAATATTTTAATATTTAAATCGACTAGTGAAAATAGTCAATTTTTGAACAGTCTCAGAATTGAACGAAACCAGTTCCATTGGATCCGTAATAGTTAGTTATTACCGGATTTCAATTTTCGTGTCAATCGGAGCTATCGTTTGATCGTGGCAGCTCGAAACGCATCGAATTATTTTTAATTTTAATTTGGCGAGTTAAAATAGCCATTTTTCAAAAAGTCTCGGATTTCGACGAAACTAGTTTCATCGGATCCGTAATGTGATATTATTGTAAGGTTTCAAATTTCGTGTTAATTGGATTTACCGTTTGTCCGGTACAAATTAAAACGCCTAGAAAATCGATTAAATCGGTTTAATTTAAATTGAACGTTTATAGCCATAACTCGCACAGATGTCCGAATTAGCTTCCGAAACCTGTTCCATTGTGTCCGGAACGCGGGGTAAACCCTAGAAACGCTTGTTACGGCGCGTGAATCGCAGTTCGGAATTTCCGGGACGTTACATCTGGTATCAGAGCATATGGTTAAGCGACAACCATGGTTCTGTTGGGTATTACTCATTAGAGATAGAGTCAGCAGTACTCTAGAATGAGTTTGAGTGTAATAATAGCTATGAGAGCGTATTTGTTAGTGAATATAAAATTGTTTTATATTGTGATGATTGGTTTGTTGAGTGGTATATAGATTCTGGTTAATACGAGTAATTAACGTTGTTGATAGGGATCTCTAAACACTTGTATAGAACAATTCGGCACAGTATTGTTTTAGAATGGGTAAATGAAATAATTTTACCTTGATTATATTTTATATATAAAGGAATAATTTTTCAGAATTATTAAAGTGTATATAAGTTGATTGTTAAGTTGTTTGAATAATCTAAATAAAAGAATAATTGTATAAGCAAAAGAATTATAAGAATTGAATTATAATTAAAGTGATTTACAATTGTGAAATAAAATTATATATATAAGAAGTATAACTTAAGAGATGTTGAATGAGATATTGGTATCAAAGTAAATTAATAAAGTTAAGTGATAGATATGAACTTGAGTTATGTAAATGAAATTCAACTTTAGAAATTGAATTGAATGAATGGATTGAATGAAAATCAATTTAATTGAACCAATTAAAAGTGATGGTGTTAAACCAAATTGAATGAATATAAGTAAATGAATTTGGTTGTGATTGATATACTTTGGTTGTTATATGATTGTTAATTGGTTGTATATAATTCATTAAGAATTAATGAAATTGGAAGCTAAAGTAATTAAAATTGGAATTCAATTGGAAGTTAAATGAATCTTAAATAGAATTGAATTTGATTTGGAAGTGAGCCAACTTGAATATGAATTAGTGAATATAAACTAATTGAAATTGAATGTTAGTAAGGACATCCACTGTTAATGAATCAAATGTGATTAAATTGAAAACCATTTCATTGAATATTAATGAGAATATGAGTGAATATTTATTGGTTATGAATGCTAGTTGGTTGATGGTTGAATATATTACTTTTACTGCATTTGCTATGTTGACATATATAGTTATTATGTTGCTATATGTTGTATATTGATACTATTATCTATATGCATGTTCTCATGTTGTTTGTTGAGTGATTAGTAGGTGCGGATCGCGTTTGCTTCGCATTTGGAGCTCGCTTTCGCGCTATATTAGCCGTATATGCTCGCTAATAAAATATAAGGTACATATCTCGGATTACATACCGTATTTTTACATTTTTTTCCCTTCGGGATGCCTCATTACTTGATGAGATGTATATTTGTGATATATATACTGTCATTTTTTTTCGGATCGAGCCGCGCAAAGGAGACTATGGCGAATTTTTCCGAAAATTTAAGGCGTTAGAAAAAATTTGAGAAAATGGGAAAATTTTGAAAACTATAAACTTTGATTTTGGAATTGAAGTCAAACAATAGTACTTGTTTTTGAAAAGATAACTAAGTATGATTTGGAAACTTAGTAAAGATTTGTAAAAAGTTTAACTATGGATTTTGGAAAATTAATAAATTCTGTAACTTTTCTTACTTAATAATTTCGAGGACGAAATTCTTTTAAGGGGGGAAGATTGTAACGACCCAGGATTTTTAATAATTAAAATTTGAATATTTAATTAATTTTAAATATTTATAAGTGAATATATAAGTCAAATAAATTTTTATTTGAATTATTGGATTTAATTGAATAATTAAATCAATAAATTAATATGTGAAATTACAGAAATAATTGAAAATCGAGTTAAATATGATTTAAAATGATTTGTAAAATTTTATTTTATCATATGGGAGTTAGAACGATATTTTAGAACTTTTAAAATCGAATTAAAAGTTTATTTGTGAAAATTGAATATTTTAATATTTAAATCGACTAGTGAAAATAGTCAATTTTTGAACAGTCTCAGAATTGAACGAAACCAGTTCCATTGGATCCGTAATAGTTAGTTATTACCGGATTTCAATTTTCGTGTCAATCGGAGCTATCGTTTGATCGTGGCAGCTCGAAACGCATCGAATTATTTTTAATTTTAATTTGGCGAGTTAAAATAGCCATTTTTCAAAAAGTCTCGGATTTCGACGAAACCAGTTTCATCGGATCCGTAATTTGATATTATTGTAAGGTTTCAAATTTCATGTCAATTGGATTTACCGTTTGTCCGGTACAAATTAAAACGCCTAGAAAATCGATTAAATCGGTTTAATTTAAATTGAACGTTTATAGCCATAACTCGCACAGATGTCCGAATTAGCTTCCAAAACCTATTCCATTGTGTCCAAAACGCGGGGTAAACCCTAGAAACGCTGGTTACGGCGCGTGAATCGGAGTTCGGAATTTCCGGGATGAATAGTGTCGTTCAAAACTCTATAAATAGACCCACATTTCACAAAAAATAAAAATAAAATAAAAATAACCTAATTTCTAAACCCTAGCCGCCACCTCCTTGATAAACGGCCAGAAAACAATCTCCTTCCTTCCTCAATCTTTCTCAATCCATTCACAATCAAGCGAAGTGATCAACTACAAAGATGAAGATCTTGACGAAAGCTTTCAATCCATACGGTTGAGATCGTGTTTGGAGCATCAGAGGAGGAGCAGGAGGGGGCCGTTTGTGGCATGTTGCGCAAGCAACCCTAGGCTCATGGGGCAGCCGAGCTTCAAGTGGTGCATGGTGGAGGTAGCTCTTGCAATGGGCTTCGACATGGCGGTGGTGTGATGAGGTTTAGTGTAGCGAGGAGGCTCGAATTTGAAACCCTAGTTCGTGCTTCATGGGTTCGGCCTAATACCTGTACGCGCGTGCAAAATGAACGTGAGGGAGATGAAGTTTGAGGCGCGTTGGATCTGCATTGGACGGCCACGATCTTGTGTAGGTTAAAATGGAAATTATGTTGTGAATTGTTTATATAAAATTCGTTAAAACTTATAAAAATCATAACTTTTTCATACGAGGTCGAAAACGCACGAAACCAGTTGCGTTGGAATCGTATGGACGAGAACTACGCGATGCAACTGGATTGGAGTCGTTTGGAGTTAGTGAGAATTTCGGGTAAAATTAAACGTCCGTTTAATTTTATTCGAAATAAATCGCTAAAACGAAATTGAAATCAAGGTGAGAACTTCTCACTCAATCGAATCAGTTTCGATTTTATTTTAAATAGTTAGATTTAAAATATTTGAATGCATGTTTGAATGATGATTGATATTTATTGATTGTTAAAATAGATATTATACGCCGTTAGTAAGCAGATGTTATTTATTAAAAACGTATACCGCGAATATTTCATAAACAGTGAAATTGGTATTATATATAGTAGCAATATATATATTGGCATATGTATATATTGGAGTTATTGATTTCCCGCATTTTTTTTGTTTAGAGGATGAGACCCTATTGCGCCGTCTATTAAGCGGATAATATTTTAAATCCCATATACCGCGATAATTCCGTACTGGAGCGGAATTGGTATTGTGCTAATGTTTGTGGATGCAGGAAAACAGGTTGGAGGGATCCAACTGGATTCCTCAACAGTTTTTGTTTGAATTCAGATATTTTGATATTTGATGGATTATCATATCGATATATGATATCATTGTTGTCGTGATTGACTATTTGGTGTGTAGCATCATTGGACCAAATTTGGAATTTTAAAATGATTTTAAAGTGATTTTTGAAAATATACTATATGTTTGGAAATTGATTCATTTTAAATAAATAAACGTTATAATTTTTAATGTTATAAAAATTATGATTTTTGAGAAATATAGTTAAAAGTTGATTTTTGAAAATATGATGCTGATGATTTTATAAAATAGTAAAATCGGGATTCTTGAATTTATTATAAAAGTTTAAAATATAGGATTTATAAAATTTAATTATTTTATGAATCAAAATGAGGAAATTATAAAGGAGGTTAAAGATGTTTTGAAATAATAGTATAAATTGATTTATATAAGATTTATAAATTGATAATTTATAAATTAAAAAAAATTGAATTATAAAACGAGCTTTTATAAGTGTTAGAATGGATTGTGAATGAATTTCATAAATGAATGAAATTTATAGAATTATAATCGGTGAAGTTATAAATGGAATTTTATAAGCAGTAGGTTTATAAAATTTATAAAGCTATTAAAGGAATAGATTTGGATAAATAATTAATCTTATAAGTTATAAGATTTATAATTATGAAGTTCAAAGGAACGATTTTTCAAACAAATAAATTATAAGTATTTCACTTATAATATGAACCTTTGGTTTATAATTGAGTTATGAATTAAATAGGTTAATAAAGGAATTTATAAACGTTGTTTCATAAATTCGCAAACGACTTATTTTGATAAGTAAATTGTTGAAACTTAGTAATGGAGTTATATTCACGTTTTTAACTGTGAATAATCCTTTGAAATAAAATGAATAAAAGGATGAAATTTGTTAACATAGTATATTCACGTTTTTGAATAGTGAATAATATGTTAAAGAAATTGTTTTGAATGTGATGTTTTAAATAGAATTAAAACGATCTAACGATGTTTTTAAATGTGTTGAGATTCGAAACCATAGATTTCAACATTCATTGTTGAAATAGACGTTTTCGAGAAATAAAAGGAAATAGTGGACTATAACACTGTTGTTATAGTAAATGATTTCCGAAAGGAAATGTTTTGTATAGTATTGGGATTTATATATCTATTTTAATTTCGAATCCCTATACTAGTGATTTTGGGTTGTCGTAACGATGTTTTACGCAACATTCGTTTTGGCCCAAATAAATATGGATAAGAGAATGATTTCCTTAAAGAATGAAATATATACTTAATTTCGATGTAAGTATATTGAATATTTTCCAAGTGTTGAAAACAAATAAAATTTGTGAATTACTTATGAATGAATAAGTATGGAAATGTTTTCCAATATAAAGTGAATACTTTGAGAATTTATCTTTTTGAAGATAAATTGAAATGAATAATTGAAATCATATATTCATAGATATTTTGAAATATAAATTCAATATGGAATTTATAAATGAAATTGGAAATTGGGTTTAAAAATAAATGTTGATTTATTTTTTTTAAGTGTGAAAATAATACATCTTGTGAAGATATTTTGGAAAATAAATAATTTGGAAAATTATTTGGAATCTGGTGATGTGTGCATATCCATTGATAGTTCAATAACCGACTATCAATATTCCCTTTGAATGGGTAATTGATGTGATTTGTTTGAATTTGAATGCCACACTTATTTTTGAATAAGCGCTCACTATTCGGGTTAACCGGGAAAGGACCATGGGGTCGTATAACCCATTCCGAATATGTGATACGTCGTTATGAATTGCATTGAAGATCGGTGTTGAAGACCCGGTATTTGCGAGAGCGATAGGATGACCTGTCGATTGACTCTGCACCGAGTTGCTCCGGTATAGAGTTCTCCATATGTGATGGTGAATCCGATCAGGATTGTGAATATCCGGATTGCAAGGACTTCTTTGTAAGTGCCTTCGGTTTTGTTCGAGCCCGGAACAGACTTGTATGGATTGTATGTCTGACGTTACAAATTGAGATATAAAGCAGATTTCTTTCAAATATATTTCTGTTGGTGGCGGAGAATTTATTCTTTTAGCTTAACACCCTTCTCTGAGACGTACGAGCTCAGAGGTTATGTAGTTGAATGTTATCGACGATATATTCCCAATTTGGTAATGTGACATGCTGAGTGTTGCTGTAAATGATCATTGTGTTGATTATTTGTGATAGGATCATTTATTTGATCGTCTATCTTGGTGATCATTTCTATGATCATTTGTTGACCCAAAGCATGGCTTTTGTATAAAGTATGTTTTTGTGGACGTGACTTCGTCGAGCCTCACACCCCATGAATGGTCAAAACAGGAAAGATGCGGCAAGGTTATGAGGGGTAGCGCCCTTTAGGATGTGTGCATTTCCTTCTGGAAAAGGGTGGTATCATGGTATGGAGCCCAGATACTTACTCATGTTGAAAACACTTTGTTATGATTGTGTGAATTGATTACGAGCGCTCGGTGAAAGGTCCCAAAGGACCGGGGGATGGCATATTCGGTCAGTTGTTACACAGTTAGGGGTAACCCGGCCTTGTGTTGGTAGAGATCCGGTTTGGTTCTCGGGGATGTCCATCCAGAGGCATTCTCATGTGGCAATGGGAAGTTCCTTGGCCTGATCATTCGTTGGAAATCCAAAGAAACAATACGAGACTTGTACGGTTTTAGTTGTAGAACCTATCATTCACTTATGGTGGTCACCACTGTTTGGATGGTAGCTATAGTAGGCATACGATAATGGTCGTATGTTGGCTAAGATTTATATTCTACTTTCCATATGAATTTTTCCTACACTATGCACTAGTAATAATATAAAATGTTCTTTTAAATGCGTATCAAGCATCTTTGACTATCATAAGGAGAAATCTCCTCCGATTCTGCGTTTGCATTGTGTGTGTGTGCGGGAGGCCTTATGGTAGTCTCATTTTTAAAAGCATTGCGAATTGACTTTAAAAATATTCCTACATTTTGATTTTAAAGATAAATAAACTGTTTTGAGTTCTCACACCAGTCACATAACTGACTCGGAGTTTATTGTTTTCCTTCCTAAACTCTGGGTGCCCACCAATTTCCACACGGGCAGTCAAGAGTTAAGGTTTATCAGGATATTCTGGATATTCTGGAGTTGCTGGAGGCAAGATGGATGGCATGGCGTATTACTACTATATAGTATTTCTTTTTCCGCTGCACTTTTTGTTGTTGTATGTTGTTATACACTCTGATGATATGATGTAATGAAATGTGATGTAATGTAATAACTGATATAGTTCTTTGTTTAAAGATTATTCATTTATTATTATATGTTGTTCCGCTGCGAATTGTGAGATTCTGTTGTTGTTCTGTTGTTTCTGTCCGTTCTATTTTCTATTTATTTTCTACTTTCTTTTCCCTCTATTTTCTATCTTTTCTATCTTTTTCTCTCTTCTTCTTTGTCTTTCTTTTTCTTAAACCCATAACATTTCGGGTTTCCGGCCTTCGATTTCTCGGCAGTCGATAAAGTGAGTATCGTTGTTGAATTTTCGAAAGTCGAAAATTTCCGGGACGTTACATCGCCACATTAGCATCTGAAGCTCATCCACCATCACTTCTCTACATAAACATTTCCTTATAATTAGCTAGCAATTTGCAGACGCATGGCATGGACTTTTTAAAATGTAATCCAATGGCATTCACAATCATGTTGGACTATATTTATGAAAAGATAGGTCGAATCCTTCTTTGTTTTATTCATTATCAAGGCAATATATATATGTACAAAGGTAGCACTCAAGATCCTAATGATACGGTTAGTTAGGAAAAGATAGAAATATCCTAACTTAGACTATATCAAAGATAGAAATATCCTGACTATATATATATATATATATATCAAATATATATTCTAATATTCTATCCTAATACCCCCCTCAAGTTGGAACATGTAAGTCAAGAATGCCCAACTAGCTAAGCAAATAGTCAAACTGTTGCTTGCCCAAAGCCTTTTTAAAAACATCTGCCGGTTGATCGGTAATTGACACATGAGAGGGAGAAATCAATCCATCACGTATCGCATCTCGCACAAAATGACAATCTACCTATATGTGCTTCGTACGTTCATGAGAGGCCGGATTCTGCGCAATATGTAACGTAGATTGACTATCACAGAAAAGAGGTATTGCCTTTGGATGATGTACACCCAAACTCAACAACAAACCCTTCAACCACTTCAATTCACAAGTTATTGCTGTCGTAGAGCGATATTCTGCTTCGGCGGACGATCGAGAAACTGTGTGCTACTTTTTAGTTTTCCAGGAAATCGGGGACTGACCCAAAAATACTAACCAACCTGTGAGACTACGCCGTGTAAGGGGACAAGCTGCCCAATCGGAGTCACACCAACCAGTCAAAGATAGCTCACTGTCCGAACGAAGTAGTATACCCTGTCCAGGGGTACCTTTCAAGTACCGTACTACCCGCAAAGCTCCTTCCCAATGCTCTTGTCGAGGCTCGTTCATGAATTGAGATAGAATGTGCACTGCATACGCCAAATCAGGACGAGTAACAGCCAAATAGATGAGACAAGCTACCAAACGGCGGTAAGGCTCGGGATCAAATAAAACTACACTAGTAGCACATGCAAGCTGATGATTCTGCTCAATCGGGGAAGAAGCAGGCTTACTACCCAAAAGCCCTACATTAGTTACAATGTCCATAGTATATTTTCGTTGCGAAAGAAATAGCCCTGCAGAGCTACGTGCAACTTCAACACCGAGAAAAAATTTCAGAGCTCCGAGGTCTTTCATATGAAAACACGAACTGAGATAGTCTTTAAAAACCTTAATCGCAGCGGAATCATTACCCGAGATACTCAAGTCATCAACATATATCAACATGTTTAATTGCACGACCCCCTTAGTGTACGTGAAAAGAGAGTAATCAGAATATGATTGAAAAAAACTGTACCTTTTCAAGGCAGTGACTATTTTTGCAAACCAACATCTTGGTGCTTGTTTCAATCCGTACAAGGATTTTTTTTAGACGACAGACCATACCAGGAGAGTCAGAATTAAAACCCAAAGGGAGCTTCATATACACTTCTTCATCAAGGTCACCATGCAGAAACGCATTATGCACATCCATTTGATGCAACTCCTAGTTCTTCGAAGCCGTAATAGCAAGAAATGCACGTACCGTAACTATTTTGCCACCGGGGCAAAAGTCTCATCATAGTCTATCCCTTCTACCTGATGGTTGCCAAAGACCACCAATCGTGCCTTCAATCTCTCAATGCTACTATCTGACTTAAACTTGTTTTGTACACCCACTTACAGCCCAAGGCTTTCTTACCTGGTGGAAGATACTTCATAACCCACGTACCATTATTTTCCAAGGCACAAATTTCCTCCTGCATAGCCTTACACCACCCTTCATATGTCATTGCTTCTTTGAAGGATGTTGGTTCCTTCCCCGCTGTAACAGCTGCAATAAAATTTCGGTGTTTCACAGGAAATTTGTCACAACTAACATAATGTGCTATAGGATACGGAGTACCTGACGGAGGTGGAGATGTAGTCTTAGGTGACACGGGGGATGGACTTTCCGTGAACACCGTATGAGTAACAAAATCTCATAGCTTGACATTAGGAAATTTTTCTCGAAGACCACGACCCAAGTTTTCATCTGTTTCTGTGGCGTCTGTCCTGCGATGAGAGGCCCTATGTACATCGGCCCCACCTGCAGGAGGTGTCACTGATGGCTGCACAAGAGGTGCAGGTAGAGGTGGCGTAGAAGGGGCCTGCAGCAGCTCCTCATCGCCCTCATCATACTCAAAAATACCCGAACCAATCTCCACTTTATTTTGTTCAACCTCAGGCACAAAATTAGCATCCACTGGATCAAATATGGAAAAACATTTTCAAAGAATTTCACATCCCATGACACAAAAAATTCCTTAGTGTCCAAATCAAAGAGACTCCAACCCTTCTTGCCAAATGGGTATCCTACAAAAATACACTTTCTACTCCGACTAGCCAAATTTTCCCCTTTTGCACGTTGATTGTGAGCAAAGCACAAAGAGCCAAACACACGCAACTCCTTAAAAGACGGAGGATGCCCAAACAAGACCTCCTAAGGCGTACTTTTATTTAAAAAACTAGACGGTGTTTTATTAATAACATGCGCAGCAGCTAATACACATTCACCCCAAAAATCAATCGGCAAACCTCCCTGAAATCCCAGTGCATGAGCAACATTTAGAATATGTTTATGTTTCCGTTCAACCCTCCCGTTTTGTTGGGGAATGCCAACACACGATTTTTGAAACAATATTCCAATTGCTAAAAAATAATCTTGCAGGCAATTAAATTCAGTTCCATTATCACTACGAACAATTTTTAATTTCTGTGAAAATTGACGGTCAATCGTAGCAATAAAGGACATAAACATCCGAAAAACTTCCTTTTTGTCAATCAATAAATAAACCCAAATGGCACGAGAAAAATCATCCACTAAAGTCAAAAAATAACAAGCTCCACAAGAAGTGGTTTAGTCATAAGGACCCCACAAATCACAATGAACTAACTCGAAAATTCGAGTTGATTTATTATCACTTAAAGGAAAACTACTCCTAGGATGCTTAGCACGATGACACACTTCACAGTCTTTATTTAAACTACATCTTGTATTACTAAAAAAAGGAAGCCACTTTACTACTTTCTCGGAAGGATGACCCAATCTACTATGCCAGAGCTCCAAAGAAGTCGAACTATCCACCGAAACTGCGGAAACCGCTTGCACTTTTGTATCCTCACACAAGAAGTAAAGTCCATCCCGTCGGTCACCCGTACCAATCACCTCCCTCGTTTGTTGGTCCTGTATAGCACATATAGATGAGTTAGTTATGACACAATAATTTAAATTGTCACTTAATTGTGAAACCGAAATTAAACTACAATTCAATTTTGGAACATAAAAAAACATTTGTGAGGGTGATTTTGTTCGTCAGTTTAACAACACCCTCCTTTATTGCTACAACATTTTGTCCGTCCGGGAGACCAACAGGAAATGGTGGCACTTCCTTAATGTTGGTTAAACATGATAAATTTCCTATGATGTGATTGGAGCATCCCGTATCAATAATCCACTCACTATTCAACCGATTCGAAGAAGGGGGAGGAGTACCAAATGCCGCCACAAGGGATTGCCATTGCTCGGCAGAAAAACCTGTAGGCTGTTGTTGGGTCGCACCATTTGTTGGTGCCATTTGAGGAGATGAGGGTGTTGCATTAGCCTTGACGACACCCCTACCTCGACCAGAAGGGGAAGACACCGACTTCCCTTTTGCCGCACCCTTCGAATCCACACTAGAGGACCCGTACTTTTCCACATACCAATCCGGAACTCCATTAAGAGCGAAACATGATGGCTATCGTGCCCCATTTTATGGCAGTGAGTGCAAATTAGAGCTGCCTTTTCTACTCGACTCAGCCACGGCCTTGTTCTATTCTCCATACAGACAGCAAATCCCACAACCTCTGGCTTCTCATCCCTCACCCGAGAGATTCCTCGGACCCGTTCCTCTTAGGAAATCTGCTGGTAAGCTTTGTTTAAAGAAGGCAATGGGTCTTGTGATAATATGGTAGAGCGTAAAGCACCATAATATTCTGAGTACAGCCCTAACAAAAATTATTGCAAACGATCGTTCTCATGCCTTGTTTCATGCTGCTTTCCAACACCACAAGTGCAGTTCCCGCACTTACAGCTTATAAGAGGCTCATATTTGGCAAGATCATCCCACAAAACCTTTAATATGCCGAAGTAAATTGCAATGGACATGGTCTTCATTTGTTCACATCTGTTGATTTCTGCCTTCAACTGTTGAATACGTGGTCCATTCACCACACAAAATCTCTCATTTAAATCATCCTACAGGCGCTTGGCATTGTCATAATTCGAAAGTAAAGTTTTTACCTCCGGATCGATCGTATTCATGAGCCATGAAACAAGCATGCAATGTATCGTGACCCAATCTTCTTTAGTAGCTGGCGGCACAACATCAGTAATGGTTCCATTGAGAAACCCAAATTTACGGCGAGACGAGAGAGCTACATAAATCGCATGAGCCCAATCATTAAAATTATCAAGCTTTAGACGCACATGTGTGATGAATTCCTCGGGCTTATCCTGTGCGCCTAGGTAGAAAGGGGAGTTTGACTCGATTTTTGTTGGTGTATTGCCGCCGCCAGTCATGTTTTAGGGTTAATAACCTGGCTTTGATACCATGAAAAGATAGGCCGAATCCTTCTTTGTTTTATTCATTATCAAGGCAATACACACACACAGACAAATGTAGCACTCATGATACTAATGATGCGGTTAGTTAGGAAAAGATAGAAATATCCTAACTTAGACTACATCAAAGATAGAAATATCCTGACTAAATATATATATATATATATATATATATATATATATATATATATATCAAATATATATTCTAATATTCCATCCTAATAATTTACAATGAAAAAGTTCTAGTTTTCAGTTCTCCTTTTTGAGGGATAACTAGAACTTCAGTTACAATTGTACTCTAAAACTTGAATAATGAATGAGGTGATACGATCTTCATCAATATATAGGTCGAACATTTTCCATTGAATTACCTTGTAGAAGTCTACAGTTATGAAGTTGGGGCCCATTCAGCAGATGCATGATGGCAAGTATTCACCATGTCCTCAGGAAGGGCAGAATTGTCTTTACGAGCAGTAACTAGATCAGGTCGTCGTGGTGTTCATCGAAGCCGATTGCGCGTGATCAGGACACAAACCATCTATCACTCCCCATTCCCATCTGCAAACTTTGATTACAAATATCATGTATTAAGAAAATAATACAAATCAATTTAGTATTATTACCTCCACACCATCCCACATAAAATGACATTTCGGGTTATTTTGCCCTAAAATATGTGATGTTTAGCGACTGATATTAATCTCAAACTATGTAAAAAGTAAATAAAATGGGCGGTTGTTGTTTTCATAAAAATTGGGTCGCTTAAATATTATGCCCAAACTCAGAAAAGTTTTCCTTTATAGGACAGGGTATAATGTTATATACTCATACCAGTGCAAATGAGTGAACATGCACATTTCTTAGTGTCATATACTCAAATATATTGTTTTCTTTACTGCACTGAAATGTAAAACTAAAACCCATACTGATTGACTAGCAAGTGACAACATTGTTTGATCTAGGAAACCGTAGTTGTTTTGAGATGTAACCATATTTGTAAATACGTAAATTTATGATGCTTTGAGCTACTTAAAGCATTAGTTTCATACCGAACACAAGTCATGTGAATTTAGACATAAAAACCTGTTTAAAGTTTTAAATAATTCCTAAAATTTGATCAAGGAATCAGAACAATTTATCGTGCATGGATTCTTTTCTTACAAGCCAATCCCACATAAATGGATTTGTACCAAATATTAATAATACACTCATTGTACTATCTGAATTTGAAATTCGATGTTTTTGCAATTTACACAAACCAGGAACTATTCGATTTGTAGTATGATAATGTAGCACTTGTTCCATACTTGCATGTGCAGCACAATGTGAGAACATTGGAAAGGTGTTGATACACTCATACTGGATTATGATATCTAGAATTCTTCATGAATGATTGAGCTAAATTAAAATCAAGTCGTATCATTCATGATAAATTATCTAACTTATTGATAGCTCTTTGTATTTTTCATGCATTGTAAAATATAAGCATACTCAAGCGGTCTTCATTATAACAACAATTAGTCAAAATATGCAATTTACTAAGTTCATGAATACAATGTGTGCTTGTGTGATTTGCGACGTATTTTGTTTTCTTTCCTACTTCAATTCCATGTAGAAATAAAGAATGTTAACACCACTACATATTATTATACTTTGACATATCAGTCAAACTATAGTTAGTGAACAGTACTGTTAGTACCACCCCAATCCATTGTATAGAATCTAGATGTGTACAACAGTGCTATTAGTAACTCGTATGTTTTGATGTGTGTGTATGCATCATATAAAAAAATGACTAAATGTACTTGGTAGTTGGCACCTTCCTATTGCGATAGAGATATAGTCTGTATACATAGGGTCCACTGAATTAATCCTTGTCCGAGCATAAAATACCATGTTTATTGTAACGACCCGTATTTTACGTGTCGATATATCGTAGAATTTCTAGGTCGTTAGTGTTGTTTAAGTCGTCCTTAGCCTAAGTCGTGTGGAGGTTAGACTGTATGGAGAAGTTAACTCGAGTAGAGGCTAACTCGTAGACGACATAAGGAAGTGACCGACCTATAGAGCTTGACCAAGTTAAGATAGTTGCCGAGTTAACGACTCAGAGGACCTGGCCGACCTAAGAGTTAATGGGTTAAGAAGTGGGCGGGTTACGAGTTAAGGTTGTTAGCGAGTTAGCATAGCTAGCGAGTTAGGAGGTAGTGGAGTTAATGACCTAAGGGGTTAGGTCGTATGGTTGTTAGGTCGGAGGGGTTTTGGAGCGACCTAAGGAAGATACCGGGTTAGCGAGTTGGTGGTGAACGAGTTAGCGACTTAGTAGTTCTGATCGAGTTAAGGAAGCTAGGTCGAGTGGTCCTTCTAAGTCGTAAGTTGTTAGCGACTTAGTTAGGTCGTAGAGTAGATAGCTCGTTATGTTTTAGGTCGTGAAAACCCAGTGTGTTAAGTCGCTTGAGCGACTTAGTGTTAGGTCGCGTAGCTTTGGGACCGTTAGATCGTGTAAGAGGCTTAGTTAACCCGCGCTTTTGTTTAGGTCGTTGGATAGGCCTTGTGTGGGGTGAGTTAGGTCGGCAACGACCTAAGTTAGGTCGGGGAGATTCTTAGGTCGGCAACGACCTAAGACCGAGCGAGTTAACTCCGAGCGACTTAAGACCTGGCCGAGTTAGGGAGCGACCAGCCTATAAATACGTGACCATTTCTTCACTTTTTGGCACCAGATTTTGAAGCAACGAAGTGCTGCCATTTTGAGAGCTCGACTACAACATTTCTTCATCTTCTTTTCTCCACTCTAATCTAGTTCCAACATCCATCCAAGATCGAAGATCCAAGAGTCAAAGTTGAAGATCTTCATCCAACGAAGCTAGATTCCATCGTTTCAAGCAGGATTTCGACGAATCAAGCTTGAATCCTTGCTGTCCAGATCTGAAGTGATTAGTTTTTGAAGTGTTTGGGTGATTCGGTGAGTGGTGGTTATCTCTCACGCGGACCCAAAGGAGTATATTGGATTGGTGGTTTGTTGGAGTGTTGTAGATAGTGATTTTATGCATTTTTCCTTAGATCCAAGTGTAGATCCATTACTTATGAAGATGTTTACTTATGCAAGTTCATTTATCAAGTTGTAGAGACAAAACCCATGATTTATATATGTTAGATCTATGCTAAAAACCCTTGATTCATGTATGATAGATCCTTACCCATTTATTTACGAAATTGCCATTTTAGTTATAAATGCATATTTAGATCTTGATTAACTACTTATTTGGATTAATGTTTGCCTTGTTTGATTGTTGTGAATAAGTGATCTAGTTGATTGATTTGGACAAGTATGGTCAAAGACGATTCAAAAGCTACGGAAGAGGCTCTTGAATAAGGAAAGCTGCTTGTGGCATATGAAACGGATGTTGAAGCTCATATGTATGGATTAGATGATGTTGAGATGGGACTTTGCCATGATGCGGTGAGGCAAGCCATGATGTTGAGATGGGGCTTTGCTATGATGCGATAAAGCGAAGCATGATGTGAGATAGCCTTGTTTTAATCCAGACGGGATCATCCCAAGCATGTTGATAACTCGATGATACGATGCGAGTTGGTTGATAATGGTTAGCTTGAGAGGCGCTTGAGCTAGTATGAAAATAGTCATCGAGGAGGATGACTAGGAAGCTGTGATCTCATCGTTGTTGAAGGTTCTAGCATGCTCAAAGCAAGAGTACGTTGGAACGGGCTGCGACGACGTTCCAAGCACGGGCTGCGACGACGTGCTAGTACTCTGGGTAGTTGCGAAAATTCCTAGGCACGGGCTGCGACGACGTGTGGAGTTATGTCTAGAACCGGGGGTTACCATTAGCCCTTGACAAGTGGTCATTCAACTAACGATGAAATCAAGGCAATGATAACAGTGATAGCCAGAGTCATGGATGTTTGGACGTTTGGTTGTATCATCACTCGGTCTCAAGAGCGGTGTTTTCCGGGTGCTTATCTGATCTTGGTTTAGGCCTTGGGGGTTTGTATTTGGAAAACATCGACCTTGACTCGAATGATTATTGCTTTACTTTAATTATCTGCCATGTATGCTTGCTTCTCCTTAGTGTGAGTCAGGGGGCTATCACTGTAGAACGAGGTGGAGTGGGATGGTTTGTTTCCTATTCCTTTTATCCCTTATGCTCTTTTGGTATGTTTGACAGTTGATTTACTGCTCACTAAGACTTTGTCTGACTCAAGGTTTTATGTCTCCTCTTATTACCTTGGGCTGTTCATCCATGTTGGGATGGGCAGACTAGGTAGCAGGTGACAGGTGCTGTTCTTGGAGATCTACGCTGATGATGACGAAGACGAGCAGGAGGCTTTTTGCATATTATTTCATATTATATGTACTGGGTGTTCCGCTGCTGTATTTGTTTGAGTGTTATGTAGTGAGGCTTTGATGTATGGATGATTCATATGTTTGTATAAAGCTATTATGATTAGATGATGATATTCTGTTCTATGGGAGCTTCACTATATTATATTTCTCTATTGTATTTTATCCATGCGCTGTGAGTTTTACGATAGAGTCTGCGATGTTTATTCTACCCTTGACGGTCACCCATGGCTGCCTGGCACGCCTTTCAGCGCATTATTTCCTTATTTTGGTGCGGGTGTCATGGGCGGTCGTCACATTTGGTATCAGAGCTTTTGTTAATCGATTTTAGCCAACGCTCGCTGACGTAACTACGTAAGAGAGACGTAATTGTATTTTGATGGATGATTACTATATATATATTATAGTAGCTTAGAAGGATTTGAACTCCTTGTGCAGTTGTTTCTCAAAGGTGTTCTAATCATTCCTTTTTGTAGATATTAAGGATGAGTCGAAGAGGGAGACCAGCTGCCAGGGAAGGTCGTGCTGCTGATGGAGTTGCTGATTATGGAGCTATGTTCGAAGCGATGATGACTTCGATCATGAGAAGGATACCAGCTCCAGGGTCAGCAGTAGATGTTGGAATTCAAGTTCAAGCTCCAAAGCCAGTGGATTTTGCTAAGTTGTGCAAGGATTATACTGCTCTTGGAGGAAAGGTTTTCTTGAGGACAGAGTCAACCATTGAAGTCCAAAGATGGATAGATGCTTGTAGAAGGATCTTTGGTGACTTGGGAATTGAGGATGCAACTAAGAGGAAGCTTGCATCAAGGCAACTTCAAGGGAGAGCTTCGGATTGGTGGAATTCTATCACCATTAATACTCCAGAGGAAGAGATTACTTGGGAGCAATTCCAAGCTAGATTTGAAGCCAAGTTCATCTCTACGGCTCAGAAGTCTGTTTTGTTCAAGAAGTTTGTTGAGCTCAAGCAAGGTGGAAGATCGGTTCTTGAGTATGTTTCTGAATTTGAGGCTTTGTCCAAGTATGCCAGATCGTATATTGATTCTCCCTATCAGAAGAATGAGAAGTTTGTGACCGGTTTGGATGCTTATCTTGGAAGACAGTTGGTGGATCATCTGGAAGATCCGTTTGAGAAGCTTGTGGAGAAAGTTCTCAGGCATGAGAGTTTGTTTCCTAGGGAGAGTTCTGTTGTTGCTGCAACCAAGGAAGGGTTTAAGCCACAGAAGGGTGGAAACAAGAAGAGGAAACAACAACAACAGAAGGGTAAGGATGGCCAGAAGAAGCCGAGGGGCGAAATGACTTGCTATAATTGCCAGCAGAAGGGCCATCTCTCCAAGGATTGTAGGAATCCAAAAGCGCCGGCGAAATGCCACAACTGTGACAAACCAGGGCATTTCAGGAAAGATTGTCCAGAACCGAGGAAGGATAGGCAGATTGTGCAAGCTTATGCTTTGGGAGCTGTGCCGTCGTTTTCAAAAGCTCTTACTGCTGAAGAGAAAGGGAAGAGTGCGGTGGTTCAAGGTACTCTTTCCATTTGTGGTGTTCCAGTTAGAGTTTTGTTTGATACTGGAGCGTCGCATTCTTTTGTTTGTGATGATCTTGTAGGCCGGTTAGGTTTTGAACCGGATATTGTTGATAGGCCATTGGTTGTGACTAATCCAGTTGGGGGTTCGTCATGTTTGTGTATGATATGTCGTGGTCTAGTTGTGTTGAGTCATGATTGCTCTTTTGTTTGTGATTGTTTTGTTCTGAACTTTGCGGGGTTCAGAATTATTTTGGGTATGGACTGGCTTAGGAAGTATGCGGCAAGGATTGATTGTGAGAGGCTAGAGGTGACAGTCGGGAATGTGGAAGGGCGAAAGGTAGTGATACGATGTAAGCATGAAGAAGGCATCTTCACGAGCTTCATGTATTCGCTGGTTGTTCCACGGGATGGACTATCATCGGTGCCAATCGTGAATGGATTCGGGGATGTCTTTGATGAAGTCAAAGGATTACCGCCGCATAGGGAGATCGAGTTTCGTATCGATCTAGTTGAGGGAGCCAGACCTGTTGTAATGCCTCTTAGGCGGATGGCGCCTAGGGAGCAATAAGAGTTGAAGGTGCAAGTTGATGACCTTTTGCGGAAAGGATTCATTCGGCGTAGTGTGTCCGAATGGGGTGCACCAGTTGTGTTCGCAACCAAAGCGGATGGATCGTTGAGGTTGTGTGTTGATTATCGTGAGCTGAATAAGGTGACTAAGAAGAACAAGTATCCATTGCCGAGAATAGATGACTTGTTTGATCAGCTTCACGAGGCTAAAGTGTTCTCTCAAATGGATTTGGCAACGGGATTTCACCAGTTAAGAGTGGCTAAGGATAGTGTGCCGAAGACTGCTTTTAGGACACCATCCGGTTTTTATGAGTGGCTGGTAATGCCGTTTGGATTGACTAACGCACCAGCATATTTTGTGGATCTTATGAATAGAGTGTTCAGAGATCAGTTGAACAAGTTTATACTTGTGTTCGTGGATGATATTCTGATTTACTCCAGAACTGAGGAAGAGCACAAGACGCACTTGCGTATTGTTTTGGAAATCTTACGGAAACATCAGCTGAAGGCTAAGTTTTCGAAGTGTCACTTCTGGAAGAGTGAAGTGAGATTCTTAGGCCATGTTATTTCTGGAAATGGAATAGCGGTTGATCCCGCTAAGGTGGCAGCGATCCAGGATTGGGTTAGACCTAAGAATGCATCTGATGTGAGAAGTTTTCTTGGATTAGCAGGATATTATCATCGGTTTATCAAGGACTTTTCCAAGATAGCTGCACCGTTAACAGGATTGACGAAGAAGAATCAGGTATTCAGTGGGGATGCTAAGTGTGAGCAAGCCTTTGGAATCCTGAAAGAGCGACTGACGAGTGCTCCTGTTTTGGTTATTCCAAGTGGGAATGATGAGATGGTGGTTTACACCGATGCATGTGGTACTGGACTTGGGGCAGTGCTGATGCAGAAGGATAGAGTTGTTGCATATGCAAGTCGACAACTGAAGCCGCATGAAAGGAATTACCCGACTCATGATTTGGAGTTAGCGGCGATTGTTTTTGCTTTGAAGATGTGGAGACATTACCTATTGGGAGTTCGATTCGAGTTGTTTACGGATCATAAGTCGTTGAAGTATCTGTTCTCCCAAAAGGATTTGAATCTCCGACAGCAACGGTGGCTAGAGTTTTTAGCATCGTATGACTTTGGTATAGCCTATACTCCGGGAAAAGGCAACGCAGTGGCAGATGCGTTAAGTCGAAGACATGCTGGATTGGGAGCCATGTTTTCGGAATGGAAGGGTCTAGAGTATTTGGCTGAATTTGACTTCAGGCCTAGATGTGAATTAGAACCTGAAATGTTGGCAAACTTATCGATAAGGCCTACTCTGGTGGAGAGAATTGGCGAGAGCCAAAAGCGAGACGATAAGCTTGTCAAGATTATCCGAGATTTGGAATCTGGATTGAATCCAGAAGAGGATAAAGGATTTGAAGTCGATCGAGAGGGTTGGCTTCGAAAGCAAGGACGACTAGTTGTTCCCGATGTAGATGGATTGAGAGATGAAGTCCTTAGGGAAAGTCATCACTCGAAGTTGACAATTCATCCAGGTGGGAATAAGATGTATCGGGATATGAAGAGAACCTATTATTGGGCAGGCATGAAGAAGGATGTTGGAAATTTTATTTCCAAGTGTATGAACTGCCAGTTGGTGAAAGCTGAGCAGAAGAAGCCTAGTGGATTACTTCAGCCATTAGAGGTTCCTACATGGAAGTCGGAGCAAGTGTCGATGGATTTTATCGATGGCCTACCTAGAACCAAAGCAGGGAATGAAGGGATTTGGGTCATAGTAGATCGGTTGACCAAGAGTGCAAGATTCATTCCTGTTCGATCGACTAGGACTGCATCGAAGTTGGCTGAATTGTATGTTAAGTGGATAGTTCGATTCCATGGTATTCCGAAAAGTATAGTGAGCGATCGAGATCCATTGTTCACTAGTGGATTTTGGAAGAGCTTTCAGGAAGTTTTGGGAACCGAGTTGTGTTTGAGTACAGCTTATCATCCCCAAACAGATGGTCAGACTGAGAGAGTCAACCGAGTTTTGGAAGATCTCTTGAGAGCGTGTGTCTTGGATTTCGGAGGATCATGGGAAGATCATCTTCATTTAGTGGAATTTGCGTATAATAACAGTTATCAGTCGAGTATTGGTATGGCACCATATGAGGCATTGTATGGAAGACCGTGTAACTCTCCGACATGTTGGTTGGAAATTGGAGAAAAGCTGATACTTGGGCCAGAGATGATTCGACAGACTTCGGATTGTATAGAAATCATTCGGCAACGAATGAAGGCAGCCCAAGGTCGTCAGAAAAGTTATGCCGATAATCGTCGTAAGGATTTGGAATTCGACGTGGGTGATATGGTTTTTGTGAAGATTTCTCCATTGAAGAATGTTATTAGATTCGGGAAGAAAGGAAAATTGACTCCGAGATTTGTTGGACCTTTCCCGATTATCGAGCAAATTGGAAAGCTCGCTTATAGATTGGAGTTACCGGAAAAGATGGCGGGTGTGCACAATGTTTTTCATGTATCTTATCTACGGAAGTATGTGCACGACTCAAATATGGTGGTTTCTGCTGATAGCTGTGAAGACTTGGAGGTTGATCCGGTGATTACGAGACCTCGTAAGCCGCTTCGTGTTGTTGAAACTAACACGAAACAGCTTAGGAGGAAGACGATTACGTTGCTCAAGATACAATGGAGTGATGATGTTAACGACTGTACGTGGGAGGAGGAAGAGAGGATGAAGGCAGCTCATCCTGAACTCTTCGAGGTATGGCCCTAAGGTGTCGTGACATCTCAAGAATTTGTAGCTTGTTCTAATCTCAGAATTCTGCATGCTAGGCTAGAATAGGATGCATGGTTTGTTGATTGCTATGGATGGTAGGCATGCGGAATAGTTTTGGTTGCTGTTGTTTGCTTGGAATTTCGAGGGCGAAATTCCTAAGGGGGAGAGAATGTAACGACCCGTATTTTACGTGTCAATATATCGTAGAATTTCTAGGTCGTTAGTGTTGTTTAAGTCGTCCTTAGCCTAAGTCGTGTGGAGGTTAGACTGTATGGAGAAGTTAACTCGAGTAGAGGCTAACTCGTAGACGACATAAGGAAGTGACCGACCTATAGAGCTTGACCGAGTTAAGATAGTTGCCGAGTTAACGACTCATAGGACCTGGCCGACCTAAGAGTTAATGGGTTAAGAAGTGGGCGGGTTACGAGTTAAGGTTGTTAGCGAGTTAGCATAGCTAGCGAGTTAGGAGATAGTGGAGTTAACGACCTAAGGGGTTAGGTCGTATGGTTGTTAGGTCGGAGGGGTTTTGGAGCGACCTAAGGAAGATACCGGGTTAGCGAGTTGGTGGTGAACGAGTTAGCGACTAAGTAGTTCTGACCGAGTTAAGGAAGCTAGGTCGAGTGGTCCTTCTAAGTCGTAAGTCGTTAGCGACTTAGTTAGGTCGTAGAGTAGATAGCTCGTTATGTTTTAGGTCGTGAAAACCCAGTGTGTTAAGTCGCTTGAGCGACTTAGTGTTAGGTCGCGTAGCTTTGGGAACGTTAGATCGTGTAAGCGGCTTAGTTAACCCGCGCTTTTGTTTAGGTCGTTGGATAGGCCTTGTGTGGGGTGAGTTAGGTCGGCAGCGACCTAAGTTAGGTCGGGGAGATTCTTAGGTCGGCAACGACCTAAGACCGAGCGAGTTAACTCCGAGCGACTTAAGACCTGGCCGAGTTAGGGAGCGACCAGCCTATAAATACATGACCATTTCTTCACTTTTTGGCACCAGATTTTGAAGCAACGAAGTGCTGCCATTTTGAGAGCTCGACTACAACATTTCTTCATCTTCTTTTCTCCACTCTAATCTAGTTCCAACATCCATCCAAGATCGAAGATCCAAGAGTCAAAGTTGAAGATCTTCATCCAACGAAGCTAGATTCCATCGTTTCAAGCAGGATTTCGACGAATCAAGCTTGAATCCTTGCTGTCCAGATCTGAAGTGATTAGTTTTTGAAGTGTTTGGGTGCTTCGATGAGTGGTGGTTATCTCTCACGTGGACCCAAAGGAGTATATTGGATTGGTGGTTTGTTGGAGTGTTGTAGATAGTGATTTTATGCATTTTTCCTTAGATCCAAGTGTAGATCCATTACTTATGAAGATGTTTACTTATGCAAGTTCATTTATCAAGTTGTAGAGACAAAACCCATGATTTATATATGTTAGATCTATGCTAAAAACCCTTGATTCATGTATGATAGATCCTTACCCATTTATTTACGAAATTGCCATTTTAGTTATAAATGCATATTTAGATCTTGATTGACTACTTATTTGGATTAATGTTTGCCTTGTTTGATTGTTGTGAATAAGTGATCTAGTTGATAGATTTGGACAAGTATGGTCAAAGACGATTCAAAAGCTACGGAAGAGGCTCTTGAATAAGGAAAGCTGCTTGTGGCATATGAAGCGGATGTTGAAGCTCATATGTATGAATTAGATGATGTTGAGATGGGACTTTGCCATGATGCGGTGAGGCAAGCCATGATGTTGAGATGGGGCTTTGCTATGATGCGATAAAGCGAAGCATGATGTGAGATAGCCTTGGTTTAATCCAGACGGGATCATCCCAAGCATGTTGATAACTCGATGATACGATGCGAGTTGGTTGATAATGGTTAGCTCGAGAGGCGCTTGAGCTAGTATGAAAATAGTCATCGAGGAGGATGACTAGGAAGCTGTGATCTCATCGTTGTTGAAGGTTCTAGCATGCTCAAAGCAAGAGTACGTTGGAACGGGCTGCGACGACGTTCCAAGCACGGGCTGCGACGACGTGCTAGTACTCTGGGTAGTTGCGAAAATTCCTAGGCACGGGCTGCAACGACGTGTGGAGTTATGTCTAGAACCGGGGGTTACCATTAGCCCTTGACAAGTGGTCATTCAACTAACGATGAAATCAAGGCAATGATAACAGTGATAGCCAGAGTCATGGATGTTTGGACGTTTGGTTGTATCATCACTCAGTCTCAAGAGCGGTGTTTTCCGGGTGCTTATCTGATCTTGGTTTAGGCCTTGGGGGTTTGTATTTGGAAAACATCGACCTTGACTCGAATGATTATTGCTTTACTTTAATTGTCTGCCATGTATGCTTGCTTCTCCTTAGTGTGAGTCAGGGGGCTATCACTGTAGAACGAGGTGGAGTGGGATGGTTTGGTTCCTATTCCTTTTATCCCTTATGCTCTTTTGGTATGTTTGATAGTTGATTTACTGCTCACTAAGACTTTGTATGACTCAAGGTTTTATGTCTCCTCTTATTACCTTGGGCTGTTCATCCATGTTGGGATGGGCAGACTAGGTAGCAGGTGACAGGTGCTGTTCTTGGAGATCTACGCTGATGACGACGAAGACGAGCAGGAGGCTTTTTGCATATTATTTCATATTATATGTACTGGGTGTTCCGCTGCTGTATTTGTTTGAGTGTTATGTAGTGAGGCTTTGATGTATGGATGATTCGTATGTTTGTATAAAGCTATTATGATTAGATGATGATATTCTGTTCTATGGGAGCTTCACTATATTATATTTCTCTATTGTATTTTATCCATGCGCTGTGAGTTTTACGATAGAGTCTGCGATGTTTATTCTACCCTTGACGGTCACCCATGGCTGCCTGGCACGCCTTTCAGCGCATAAAATACCATGTTTATCCTGTTAATTATAGGAAAATAGCTATAAAGCAAACTATGTAATACATGTAGGTGTTGCTAAAGATCATTCACTAGATCTTTGTGTGTTTTTGTGTGTATGTATATATGTATTTGTGTGTGTCGCATAAAGAAATAACTAAATGTACTGGGTAGTCGGTATCTTCCTACCGGCATAGAGATATAGTCAGTATATGTGAGGTCCAAAGACTTGATCCCTGTCTAGGCATAAAATACCATGTTTTTCCTGTTAATTCTAGGAAAATAGTTACAAAACAAACAATTTAGGTATTGCTAAAGTTCACGCGTGCGAACGCTCCGTGGGTGTGTGTTTATGTATGTATGTATATGGAGATTTCCATTGAACGCGTATTGATGACATAAGATATCTTAACCATTAGATATTCTTCTAATTTTCAATTCACAGAGAGACAAAAAATTCAATGGCCAATGCTTATTGTGTCAAATTTTGCATAAGCGTGCAGGACCAACAGTGTGTCGTATGTATGAAGCCAATATTAATTTCTTTAACTATAAGAGAATCTCGCAAAATATGAAACCAAACCTTGACTACTTGATAAACTAACAACAATTTTTCTTTTCATTTTTCCGAGCGTGTAAATAATTTTTTAGTGCAACATTGCCATATACAAAACATTGTCTTGTTTGTGTACGCCCATATGCTAGTACCAATAATGACTCCATGATAATAGTCAGCAGTATTCATCAGTGCCAACCTTATTCGTACAGATTTGGGCACGATCTTAAACTAAATGATGGGAGCTCCAAACAAGCTAATATATTCGTTACTCATTACACCAGTAAACTGCAACTGTCTTTTGCCATTCCCCCGAAATAAACATGTGATGGATCTTTATGGCTTATCTTGAATAGGTCAATAAGATGATAGCGTAACCTTCTTTTTTTCCTTTTTGAATTGGTACTTTATATACAACAAATCACTGTGACAACATATCATATGTCAATAAACATTCGAATCACGCTACGTAAGTTTCGAACTTGTGATCTCTCGCACCAAAGCCAAATCTCTCTTTATTATTAATAAGTATTTTTTTTCAGTAATATTTGTATTTGTCTTCTACAGGTTTAAGCCCCAACAAATGTGAAAATTCTGAACTACATAAGCACTCCAATACTCCTATAACTGTTATGGAAAAACAGTATTCAATATTGTAATCTAAATTTTCTTTTATTTCCCTTCCTTGTTCCGACATCTATTAATTGTCAACAAACCTTTTTAGCTAATTTTATCCCTTCTGTCAATTACTTCATATATTACCTTACTTCTTTCCTTTAATTTCCGTTATCATAATAGTTACATCATGTGCATTATTTCTAATCTCTAGAAAATCAGAGACTAGGAACAATAAGAAAGACGTGATAATTATGAAAAATGGAATAATATGGATGAATTAAAAAAACAACAGTATAAGGTAGGTGATAAAAGATAGAATTTACACAAGGAAAAGACTAGCTAAAACGGTAGTTGACAATTAAACAAATAGTAGAAATGAAGAGAACTACAAAAGAAACAGAGTTTACAATTTTGATTATCTATTGTCTGTACAGGAGTACTGGAGTGTTCATATATTTTACTGCCTTTGCACAACATAGGAGCTTAAAGCAGTATAAACCAAATACACATATTACAGTGAAGAAACAACATGTTACTGACGGAATTCCAATCACTGAATTTTCTAGTCTAATTTGATTGTTATCATTCTAACTTGGAAGCACTCAGCATGCTGATTAGTGACAACATGCATCACTACTACAAAACAGGCCATTTGCATCGGTTGTTTACCACCCTTTTGCATCAGTTCAACAACCGATGCATATGCAACCGATGCAACAGGCTTAAAACTTTTGCATCAGTTCTGAAACCGATGCAAAAATGTCCTTTTTGCATCGGTTGTTACTAATAACTGATGCAAAATATCATGGTTGGTTGCTTGAAGACAGCCCCCATGTTGCATCGGTTGTAATGAAAACCGATGCAACAAAGTAACTTGTTGCATCGGTTTTTTATAACAACCGGTGCAAACTAATCCCTCTATTGCATCAGTTTTTTATAACAACCGATGCAAACTAATCCCTCTATTGCATCAGCTATTTATACCTGATGCAAAAAAGTCATTCTCAGAAACCATTATTACAATGTATATATATATTATTGATTATAACAAACAATTATTGCATGCAATATTACAATCATTCAAAATTAAATTTAATGGAAAATAAAAACTGAATAACATAATTCCAAAATAAACGTATATCAATTAAAGTGTTAATAATCTATACAAAATAATGATTCATACATTCATTTTCATTTCATTGTTGCATATTGCTCTCTGTTTTTTTATTGTCTTCATTTCATTGTTGCATATTGCTCTCTTTTTTTTTTTCACTGGCCATAATCAACCACTGCACATCCATCCCACTGCACATCAAATTACAACACCCATCCTGTACCTCATTCCCAAAACTTCCAAAACAAACCCTACACTTCATTGTACTGCTTCTTCACATCACAGTACAAGTTCACCACAAAATCACATTCTCCTACCCACGATCTTCTCCATCAACTACACCAACCACAGTGGCCTGCTAAAACCACCGACCTCTGCTAGAACCACTGACCGGCCATCAGAGAAACACAGCAGCTAAAACATCATCACACAAAACTCCATACATTTCATTCCATCACCTAGCAGCAGTACATACACTGCCATAGCCACCACCACCGTACAATACAACTGCTGCCATGCCCACACTCAATCAACCAGAACTACTTGCCTCAACCATTCACTACATCAACCCTCTCATCCTCTACAAGTTGCTGTAACATTACAATTCAACACCCCATTTCATCATCACAAACCATCACTGCAGTTGTTTTACCACTCCTCAACATTTCTACAACTTCCCTGATTTCTCATCCTTACTAACAACTTCTATCCCCTAAAACATCCCTGTCATCTGCTTCTTCCTTCACTCATCAGCAACTCTTCTCTGCCCTGACCCTGACATCAAACACTCATCACTGCAAACCAAACAACTCTAACCCCTTACTACTTCTAACTCAATATTTCCACTGTTCCAACCATTCACCATCTTCATTATTACTTGCCTGCACCCCAGACATTGCACACAAACTGTTCATCTTTAACCTTCCCAATCACCACTTCGACAGCCACTTACTTGCCATATACAACTTACCCACCAGTACAATTTCATACTATACCATACTTCCCTGCCCTGAAGTAAAATTAAAGATACCGCAGTTAAAGTTTCATAGGGCAAGTTGTTCCATAACATAAGATGCTATGTGAGTTTGTATAAAAGGACAACTAGCCTCAATTAATGTCTTAAGTAATTAACAAACAGAAGGTCCATCTAGATGTTAAACTAATAAAGAGAAAGGTACCTTTCCTTCTGATATTTTAACGAATGATCTCCTCATTGGCTAGCTTTGGATTATTTTATCAGAAGCTCATAATGAGAGGATCGCCGTGAAGGTCGATCTGTAGTTATGAATAACTTTTCCTCGACCACATCAACACCTGTCACACACACTCATAATTAATTACTACGGTAGTTCAGTTGGTCGTTAATGATTCCATGTTAATATAGGAAAAGTTACAGACTTGATCCATTTGATTATATATTAGTATAATATGTGTATATTATAACTAGGCATCACGCAAAAATCTTATGAGTGAATTAGTTTTAAACTTAATGAAAATTGATACCAACTTACTCATAAACTAAACCACAGACTAACAGCTAAATTAGATCATATCTTGTTTGGACAACCAAACTATGCAGCAAAAACTTGATTCAGACTCATTTCAGGTTAGATAAAAGCATATAGGAAAGATGAAAAAGAGAAGAAATCATAGCAAAACATGAAGTAAGAAGGAAAGGAAAGTACAGAGCTTACCATATCTCTGTATCAGATTCGGTAATGCTTCATGCCAGCATGGTTGTAGTGAATGCCATGTGCAGCCCAAACGCTAGTTTCAAACGGTTTAGTTACTGTTTAGGTACTAGTTAAGGCTTGATGCCTCGTTTATGCATCCAAATGCTAGTTTCAAACGGTTTTGCCACTTTTGTTGCTTCCAAGCCAATTAAAACCCCTTAATGTTCATTTTGGATGAGCTAATACTGTAAAAACAAATACGTAAATTTTATCCAAATACATGATTTTATCAAAAAAATCTAGCTCCAATCAACCTCCAGCTAATCCCCACCTAAACAATAATCTGTGGTCCATGCTTGCCATTTATTAGCGTTCGTCATGTCATTTATACAAACTTGATCTAGGGATGTGTTGGGGATTAGTATATACTCTTTCATAATTTACAAGTTTAGGTTTGATTCATTGAGACTGTTTAGGGAAAAAAAAGTAAAAATCTTACAGATTCATGCGTGTGTGAGCGCAGTATCATCTGTTTAATTATTATTTTTCATATGCTCATTGTTACCATGTCAAAGTAACATTATGCGTTAAACTGTTGGAGTTGTCATCTGCTAGCAGTAAATAATTTCATTGAATAGTTTAATTAATGAATGTATATGGAGTTTATTTTTTTATTTTTGTTTATTTTTTTAACAATACATTTTGTCGATGTAAAAGGCTAAATTGATCTTACAATCGGTTAACTACCATCTGGAGCCTCTTCATTCAAACTGTCAAAATGTTTCAAGTATTATATATTGAAGCCCAATCAAAGGTTCAGGTTACCTCCTGTTCTTGACAATAACCTGGGTCGAGTTTATTTGGAAGGTCAAAAGATTTGATATATGCTATAGGATTAGTAGTTCCTTCTACCAATTAATGTCTATAACTTTTGGTTTGAGAACCACATTCATATGCGAAGAAACCTACATAGTTCAAGAAACCGAAATGATCCAAAATCAACACAAAATAGTTCAGATTGAGAAATTAATCAGCTATGCTCCACACATACAGGCCCAAATGTAACATTATGATGTTGAACATACAAGTAGCATAGTCAATCATTCCATGAACAGTTGAGCTCGTGTGTAAAATGAAAGTCTCAAATGGATCATATTCTACGCAATAATTTTAAACATGGTTTACAGGCTGTTGGTAACAAGAACAAGCCAAGGGACCATTCAATGAGAAAAAATCAAGGATCTTTCATATTTAAGATCAAAAATAGTTAGCTAGTCGTTCATAAACTACTAGTATGTAACAGGTTTATTAAGTCCCACTGTATGAATTGTCTAATAATGTCATTCGTATGTTCAAAAGAATGCTATTATCAAACTATATAACATAATTATTATCTATGACAAATTGTTGAATAAAATCAGAAAGAACGTACTTGCATGAAATCTTCAAATCCTTGATATTCTTCAGTGTTGTGCTTGTCTTTTTCATTTTCCTGGAGCGCACACAAAACAGAATTAGGCATGTAATGCATGGAAAGACAAAAGAGGATAAGCAGGCATGTAATGCAGTAGGCAATGCAGCATGTAGAGCAAGGTGGACAGGCAAGTTTGGTCTATAAATGAGTAAGAGAATTGTCGTAATTTAATATGGTGCGTATACTGCCATGAATTAAGATATTTGATAAGATATGTGCATAATTCAATCAAATAATATAATAAAACTTAGAGCTGTGCTACTGTGAATTGATTCTAATGCTGCTTTCCATTCAGGGCCTCTACTAGATGGTATATACCAAGCCTGACCATCTGAATACTTTTTAACTAAATTTTTTTAGCAATTTTTCAGTATGAATTTAGTATCAAAAAGCGATTGCATTGCCTAAGTCATGACATCAAGTATCAAAACTATATGCTTGAATTTGTTCACCTTTACTGTTTATAATTTGGCTATCTGGTTCACTTAATGAGGATCTAGAGCCAATACAACCACTAAAAATTAATTAGAACCTAAGAATCGCATCTTAACGAAAGAACGTAGGTATGCTGGTGTGGTGTATATGCTATAGAAAACTCTGGGAAGTTAGTTTCTTTGATATTACATGGTTTTCATATTCAATATAATTGAGACTGTACTGTCACAACCATAACTCCAAAACTCCGCTTAATCATACCCATAATATAGAACTGAATCATACCAAAACTCTAAAGTCGAAGATCAATCCCATAAATATACCCACGGGGATTCCAATTAAGTAATATGTTCCAATGTTTACATATGCGACCATTGCTTGCCATCCTGAACCAACAGCCACACCTGAAAAACAGTAAATATTGTACTTTATAATCAGCATATGTTATGCACGCATTTATGTGACAGTTGATAAGAACAATGGTTATGGACTTGCAGCAATACATGGATATGTACGTGGTTATTTCACTTCCGATAACTGTAGTATATAGTATATACAAGTAAAGGAAATTTAGTTGCATTGAAGAAGTACTTACCAGAAAGAACAGGTTGAACACTGTTTAATAGAATTGTTAATGCCAACAAAACTGAAATATTGTCTACAACATCAAGCACCTCTGAGCTCATTGTGAAAATAAGAGCAACTTTATCACGAAGAGCAATCACCAATATGCAGAAGAATACACCGATTACGGTAGAGTTCAGAACAGAGACAATGGTAGCGAATCTTGCATTTTTTTCCATTTCCAGCACCGAGTTCATTTGCAACACGCACTCTGCTCAGGGGAAATAAAGTTACTAATCATTAGGGTGATGATGATGCATTTTAACTAGCCAACAAAAACTATTTTTCTGTTTCGGTTTATAATAGTTGTCCAGAATCTGTAATTTTAAATGGACAAGGAAAAGTGGCGTGTGTAAATATATTTCTTTGAATACATGCAGTTATAAAATTTGTCCTATTTACTTGTGAAGTGACAAATATTAATAAGAACTTACCCAGTGCCAGCAAAGAATGTCAAGGGAATCATCATTTCCCATCGATTTATGGTCATGCTGTATAAACACAGTTGAATAGAAGAAATGGTTATAAAAACTACTTACAAACCTTTCGGATCCATAGTTAAGAAAATCAGCAAAAGAGAAATGCCAAATAGATAGCGCATCAGCAGCGATTTTGGCATTCTTTAGATTCCCAGTCAATAAGAGCAATATTTTGTAGTACCAGTTCTCCAAACTATGAATTCACGAACAATATGAAATTAATAGCTAATATACTTGCGCACACCAAGTCTTAGAAACATCATATCGGTCTTAAGTAAAATATATTTTAGCTGTGCCTTAGCTACAAAACCAACATACCACAAACCTTTAGTACAAATAATCTACAGAAGTTATTTTTTTTTCTGACCAACAAACAGAGGAATTTTTTTTATAGAGCTACAAGCTCTGGCACAATGATCAAAACTTGTATTTAGCTGGGAGTACAGACTGAGTTGAAGTTTTATTCTGTATTGGATGCTCCAATGAATTTAAAGATGCTTCAAGATTCTCGTAGTATAACCAGATGTATGTATTACGATATACAAGTTTCCATTGCATATCAAGATTTCCATTGCATCCAATATCATAGCATCCATTGCATATCAAGATTTCCCTTGCACCATTGCATATCAAGATTTTCATTGCATCCATTGCATATCAAGATTTCCCTTGCACCATTGCATATCAAGATTTTCATTACATCCATTGCATATCAAGATTTTCATTTGTAAAATAAGCCAATAACATAGCATCCATTGCATATCAAGATTTCCCTTGCACATGCTCTCTTTGTATATTCAATCATCTTCAACAAGCATTATACTTCAGATTCTAGTTTTAGTTTATTTTTGAAACAAATTTCGAAATGTGACCAAAAATTCTATTGCTATTGAGTAAAAGGAGAGAAGGAGAAAGCTAATTGAGGATCTATCATGGTGTCAAAAGTAAAGATGAATTATCTATGGAGCAAAGTTACATAGAAGTAGCTTCTTATTTGGGAGTTGAAAAATATTATGAGTGTATGTTAATAATGACCAGGCTTTAAATAATATGTTAGTTCATTTTTAACTATGATGAGGGCACGAGTACAAACAATTCTATTACTATTATTATTATTATATATATTATTATTGATATTTTATATATATATATATGTTTCGGTTTCTAAGTTAATTAATGTGAAGATTAGCTGGCCAATCTGGTATCTTCATAGTACTCGTTCAAAAATGACGTAATATAACTATTATAGTAAGTAAAAAATCCAATCTCAAAAGCGTCATGTTTAGTTACTGATTAGCTTAGCAATCATAGTAAACAAAAAATATACACCTTATGTGGATAATTTATAAACATGGATGAGGTGAATAAACATAACATGCATAAATAAGCACCAGTGTATTAACAAAAGTTATTTGTAGCCTTTTGATATATCAAACATCTTTTTGTCTGAATATAGGATGGTGTGTGTATCTAGTTCATTTCAACTAGTGGAATAATAGATAGTGGAAAGCACAATGTTTCACTAGATATGTAACATACACATCTCATTATTGAAAAAATTGGATTGTAAGTTATTTTACATATGATACTCAACATGGAAGTATTGACTAATACTACGGAGAACAATCATTTTTGTTTTTAAATCATGTAATTATAAGGTCAATTTAAGTATATGAAAAGGTTAGTTTGAAGCGCACCTCATATAGCAAATAGAGTACATAGAATGATATAAAGCATAGACACGAAAAATGCACCTAAAGCCTGCAGTAATTTTGTAACAGCTACTTAGCAATGTATATTTCACAATCCGAATTAAAAAGACACTTGAGGTGGCAGTTCAATTGAATGAAAGAATGATATAAATGTGACAGCAGCGCCGTTTGATTATTCCAAAAAGAACCTTGTTTAAATTTGTCCGACGAGGGAGACATCTTTTTTCAGTGAGCAAGTTTTATAACAAAAATCAAGCATCTCGATTCTAATGAAATTCACGCATGCATATATAAAAAAACAAATAAACAATGACCATAAATGTTTTACTTATAATAGCAGGTACTATTCAGGATTGCAAAAAATAAAAGGTATTACGAAACCATAATAGTTTGGTAGAGGACATTATTACCTGTTAGAGCCTCTACCAATGTTAGAAATTATGGAATAATCCATAAAAGATGAGACTTGATTCAGAGACAATCCTTTTGTTGAGGTGTAGTTTACCGGTACAAGTATTAACAGTCCAATTGCAGAGCATACGGAAAAGAATTTGATGCTGCATCATATAAATAAACTCACATTAAGAGAACATATATTCAAATAAGTAGTATAAAATAAAAATAGATAATATAGCCACTTAGAAGCTAATGGTGTATCCAAGCAAATAAAAATCATTTGTCGGCATGAAGAAAAGTGGGCATGATCAGTCCAGGTAAATAACCCTATATAGTTGCTTATGAAATGTTTTAAAAGGTTAATTTCATCTTGTACAAAGTATTGATATATGCAACAGTTACAATCAATTGAACAATTGATGTTATATCTGAGTAATTATGAAATCGTTTAGGTAAAGAAAAATTATTTTGAGGCAAAAGGGTGGGAAAAAATTCCCAACCTTAAATATCATTATCACTAGAAACACACTTATAAACAGAAAACAGCAGCTACAACCCAGCATCACCAGAACAGCAAGATACAACAGACTCGGATGATAACATAAAAGAAAACAAAAATGACCTGACTGAAACAAGATACAACGTACTCGGATGATAACATCACCAGAAGGGGACTGAGGCGTAATGTAATTCGTCATCACTTCCAGCAAACCCTAAAACGCAGCCTCAACCCTTCGTTTTTCCTACACTCCATCTCGAATCCTACACTCCATCTCCTTCAGCCGACCGCAACTCCATCCCCTCCAAACGCAATTTGAATCGTTTAAATGAGAATTTGCAATTGACTTCAATTTCAAACGAGAATTTGCAATTGATTTGGATTTGAGAATTTTGTTTGTGAATTAGAGAGTTCAGAGTATTTGCGTACGGGGGAAGTAGAGGGATAAATGAAAGCTGAGCGGTAAATAAAAAGTTTAAGTAGAGGGAAAAATTAAAAGTTGGAGTAGCAAACTGATTGAAAATGAATGCAAACTAATGTAGTTGCATCGGTTGAATTTAAAACCGATGCGACTAAAACAATTTGCTGGTATCAATTGCATCGGTTGTTGGTGACAACTGATGCAAATTTTATTTTTTTATTACCTATTGCTTTTCACGTACCAATTGCATCGGTTATTAAGATGGAACTGATGCAAAAAGTTCTATTTGCATCAGTTTTTACTTCAACTGATGCAAATGAGGCGAAGCAATATGCACTTTTTGTACTAGTGCATGTAGCCAACCTGCCATGTTCACATAGGCAAGAATGTACCATGACAATTCTAATTGTTGTTTAGCCATCAAATGAGCTCTTATCAAATATAAACGTACAAAGTCCATGTATAACTAGATATTGGAAGAAGCGCCGCACAATGGGAAGCTATCACAGTAATAAACAAGAGATTCAACAGATTACGTTTCCAAAACTAACCGTTACAGAATTTAGTTGAAACCATAAACTGAGAAAGAATTAAAACCTTACGCATTTTGATTTCTGAAGTTTAGATATGCTAATTTGATGTGTGAACTAAATCGAATAGATTACTCGAAATTTTTGTACGATCTTTATTTATTAATTAATGTAAACACACATGTGTGTGGGGTAATGAGTCATGTGAAGCCAACATTAATTTCTCCAACGGGAGTAATTTGATTAAAAAAATAGGGTAAATTGGCTTTTTTTTTTCATTTCCTATGCTACAGCAGTGCCAATTTGACCGTGGGAAATAAAAAAAAGCTACGGTATTTTCCATTTTTATTCAAACGTGGATTTGTAAACGACAATCAAAAAATAGTTTATGGTATAAACGGTTTTCTGAAAATCGTTTATACCATAAAAGATTTTAGATTGTCGTTTAAAATAACAAATATTCACATGTAATCAAACCTTATGTGTTATAAACCGTTTTTGTTTTCAGAAAACCATTTATATATTTCTATTTTTAATTCTTAAAAAAAATATGAGCATTTCCTCCTACTCATCGGAAGTGAGGAATCAATATTTTTATTTCATTCCCCCACCTTAAAAACGACTCCCCTCCCAAAGATTGTGCAACCAATTCTTCACTACTTGGCAAACTAACAACATTGTTTTCTTCTCATTTTTCCAAGCGTATAAATAAAAAATTTAGTGCAATATTGAAAGAAGATCTCTGAAACCCACATACAAAAAATATACACATTGCGCCGTTTGTGTGCCCCTGTATGCTAGTACTAATAATGCCTCTATGATGACAATCAGATGCTTTCAGCGGTACCAATGTTATTTGTCCCGATTTGCGCATGATCTTAAACTAACCATCGGGAGCTCCAAACAAGCTAACATATTCATTACTCATTACACCAATAAATTGTGACAATCTTTTGCCATTCCCCTGAAATAAACATGTGATGGATCTATGGCTTATCTCTAGTAAGTCAATTAGATGATGGTGTAACCGTGTAACTTCTATCTTTATTATTAACAAGTTTTTTTTTCTAGTAATTATCTGTCTTCAACTAGTTTAAGCCTAATAAGTGTGGAGATTCTAAACTACATAAGCGCTCCAATACTCTTATATCTATTTCGGAAAAACAGTATTTGAAGTTGTAATCTAAATTTTCTTTTATTTCCCTTCCTTGTTCCGATGTTTATTAATCGTCAACAAACCTTTTTAGCTGTTTTTTTTCCTTCTGTCAATTACTTTCATATATTTCCTTCTTATACTTTTTTCCTTTAATTTCAGTTTTCATAATTCTTACATCGTTTGTATTATTTCTAATCTCTAGAAAATGAGAGACTAGGAGAAATAAGAAAGATGTGATAATTATGAAAAATGGAATAATATGGATGAATTGAAAAACAACGGTATAAGGTAGGTGATAAAAGATAGAATTTACACAGGGAAACGACTAGACGGTAGTTGACAATCAAACAAATAGTAGAAATGAAGGGAACTAAAAAGGAAACAGAGATTACAATTTTGATTATTTATTTTCTGTGCAAGAGTACTGGAGTGTTTCATAACTGCCTTTGCACAATATAGGAGCTTAAAGCAATATAAACAAAATACCAATATTACAGTGAAAAAACAACATGTTATGATAGAATTCCAATCGCTGAATTTCCAGTTTAATTCGATAGTTATCATCCTAACTTGGAATCTTTCAACATGCTGACTAGTGACAACATGTATGTAGCTAACTTGCCATGTGCATGTAGGCATAAATGTACCATGACAATTCCAATTGCTGTGTAGCCATCAGATGATATCTTATCAACTATAAAAGTACAACTGTAACAACCCGGAATTTTGACGATATATTTTAATAAATATTAAATCTAAATTAAATCAAATATAAGCTTGTCAATGTTTAAATTGATGAGATATTAAATATTTAACAGTTATATATGTTTGTAAAAGGAAATTTTGATTTGATAGAATATGTCAAAACCATTTAAAACAAAATCGGTTTTATTCAATAGAATCAAATCAAAGTCTTTATATTTTTGATATTTGATAAAATACAAATGAATGTAATTTTAATTTTTAAAATGATAAGTTTTAAAATAAACAAACATGAAATTATTTAACATAAATATGGAAGTACAAAATTAGTATAAAACACAATCATATATTATAAGATGTAATCAAAGTAATATAAATATACAAAATATAAATTATAATTTGACATATATAAATACAAGTATTTTTAGTCAAACAATGATCTTCAACATTCACATTGTACAACACAACATCCTTAAATCAAATGTTAAAAACATCATTTGAACAAGTATACAATTTCATATAAAATATAACTAACAAAATAAATAAACAAAAATGTTAACAATAAAATCATAACAGAAAAGTTTGAAAAACATATAACCTGTATATGTAAGTTACTTAACAAATGAAAACATTCAGGCATAAGAAAAACAAAGTCCACTTCAATATAAAACAAGTTTTCAACTCAAAGATAATAAAATTAAATTATGTATCCTGTAAAACTTGCTAGCCGAAATAATGATAATATTTTGTACAACACAAAGTAAATAACATAAATATATTTGTACAAAATCTCAGCTGTCGGTAACAATTTATTACTTGCTATCATAATTAATAACATAAGCATTAATTAGCCTAACTTCTTGTTCAACTAAGTACACAACCAAAATTCTCCTATATCATTACTTTCTGCAGAATTTTACTAGCCAATAAAAAAGGAAAATGACATGTAGATGGAACTGGCCAGACACAACCTATTGTTAAGTAACTTTAACTTATATTTATGCACCTATATATATTCACCTATAACTTTCAGTTTATCCATTAACACTGAACACAACTTAAACTAAAAAGAAGAAAAGAAAAAAAAACTGTAAACAAACAAAGAAAAAAAAGAGGAAACAAAGAAGGGTTTCAGGAAAGCTTCTTTTGCAAGTTTTTTTTTCAACATCTTCTGTTCACAGTTTTTGATTGGTGAGTAAACGAACTAATTTCAACTTTAGTTTATATGTTTGTTTGTAGTTTGAACATACTGATTTGTATACGTCTCTTTGCACTGGAAGTTTACATAATTGTTGTTGATTAGTACTTCAAGTTTTGGTATCAGTACTTCAAGTTTAAACAAAACTTATTCATATAACTATTTAAATTTTGTATTGTGTAAATTCAAGTTTGTTTATATGAAAACAAAGCCTGTAAAACATGTGTGAAGTTTAACAGTATGATATTAACTATGTATTCAAACTACAGGTTAAAAAGAAAATCAAAGTTTAAAATTCAAGTGTTTAAATTTGTAAATTCAATCGTATAATTAGTTTTCATAAACATAATTATGATTTTTAACATTAAAATTTTGATTTAAAGGCAAAGATTCCCAGAGCAGTTTTTAAAAGAAGTTTTACTGGTTTTTGGTCAAATTTGGAAGATTGATGAAATTTTAATTCCTGGGATTTGGCATGAAGCAAGGTTTAAGATATATCAACACTAGAAAAATATTAAATTATTTTTCGAATGCAAGTATTTTGAGTTTGAATCACAAATAGGGTTTAAGCCCATATTTTTCAAAGCTCTGTAAAAATTTGATTTTGGCTCCAATAAGAAATCGAGTTGGCCGCGACTTTTGGAGGAGCTAGGTGGAGGTGTGAGTGACGTTCAGGCGAATTTTCATCTCCTCTAGTGATGTGTGGTGGCCGCGCGATCATTTTGACAGTGGAGTAGCTGTTGTTTATTTCGAGCACCAGGTCATATTTTCATTTTCATCGTGAAATCGAAATCTGGGTTTTTATGTCGTGTCTAGGGGTGTTTTGTGATGTGTGGAGATCGCCATGAGTCGCCGATGGCAACGCGAACCACCGTGCACGTGCACGGTGGTGATCGGTGCCGTGATTTTGGTTTTGGGTTATCGCGTGGGGGTTGCTCGAGACATTGGTGAGGTCGCTTCGAGTATTCCTGTGTTTCCTCCGAGGTGCGTGCGAGAGTAGCTACAGCTAAACGTTTACAACTTAACTTAAAAAAAAAAGAGAAGAAGTACTGGAGAGAAGAAGAAAGGGAAGGGGAGAGCAACATGGGAGAGCGACGAGGAAACTCGAGTTTTTCTCGAGTAAGGAACGATGCGTCTCGGTGCTTTCAAATGGACTTGTACTGATTTTGTACAGGTGAGTAACTAAGTTCAATAAATATTTGTTAATTAGTTAAGCTAGTGTTTTAATTAAAGATTGATTTAAGTAAATATATAAAGGTAGGAAATTATCGGTAAGTAGTTAGAATGTTGATTAAAATTTATACTTGAATTTTAAATTAATAACTTTAAGTTGATTTTGAAATAAAAATTTAATCCTAAGTTAAATCCATTAAAATCTTAAGAACGTAAGCTTATCATTAACAAGTTAATTAGTGAATGGAAGTTAACTTACGAGATTAATTAAAGATATTACACTTTAATTAAATTGATAAATAAAGTAATTTGTGATAATTAAATAATTAATTCATTTTTAATAAGTAAATTATTAATTGATAATTAAGAATCAACTAATTAATTGAGTAACAGTTAATGAATAAAAGTTAATTAGTTTAAATAAGTAATTAAAGATTAGATAATTAATAAATTAATTATTAACTAATAACTAATTAATTAATTGATCGTTAATAAGCTAAAAAATCGGTAATTAAGCAAATTTAAATAGTTTATTCTTAAGCAAATAATTTAGTTAAGTAAAACCAAACTGTTTGGTATGCATTGATAATTATGTTGATTGACTATGATATCTGTTGATGATATTTCTGTGATATGTTGTGATATATTATGGATATCTATAAACTGTATATGATTTATCCGATATCGCTGTTATGTTAACTTCTGATATTAAATTAAACTGTTAAGTTAAATAGACAAATTGGCCCTTAAAATGGCGTTTGGATCCGATGAGACCGGGATCGGAAGAATCAATTTTGATTCTCCGAAAACCACATCGATCCAAATTAAACGATAGGTCGTAACTTATCAAATGGAGATCGAGATGGTCTTTTCAGAATGCAAGGGTTATCTTCGTTAACTCTGAGGGTGATTCCAAAATGAGTGTAACGAGATAATGCCTTCGGTTTCGTTCGAACCCGGAACGAACTTGTATGGAAATGAATGCTTTCAACACATCGTCAGGCGGACGATGAGCATTCTAAGAATAATGTTCAATAAAGGTAATCGTAGCCTCAAGCCTCATCAACCGGGAATGGCTAAGACAGGGGAGATGCAGCAAGGTTAGGTGGGTCATGCCCAAGCAGGACAAGATTTTCCCCTGTCTAGATGTCCATTTTTATTTCGGCTTTGTGGGAAGTTGTTGGCCACACCTGCGGGGTTATCTTGTTCGGGACTGTTCAGTAAGGAATGGTTCCGGCCTTGTGTTGCAGGGGATGAAGGGAGTAATCCTCGGTACGGTGATCTAGGCCCCGTACTGTGACGGGCGGTACCCCAGTAGCCCTGCCATTGTTGGAAATCCATTTACCCTACGAGACCCTACGGTTTTGATTTGTATTACCACTTCTGTGGCTAATAGCTGGAATTTAATGAATGTAACAATTTCGGCTATTTTCTATTTACTTGAAAACCCTAAACACTATTATAATATCACAGAATTTCCTATAAAATGTTTTTGTTAGCGTAAGGTAAAAACTTACCCGTATTTATTTGTGGGAAGTCTTACGTGATACCTTTATTTTCAAATGGTTTTTAAAGTTAAGCAATTTTAACCTGTTTACTCATACTAGACCCATGTCTGACCCGGAGTTTATATTTTGTGTTTTCATAAACTCTTGGGTACTCAAATTTTTTACGAGTAGCCAAGTGATAGGTATTGGAAGCGTTGATTTTCTGGAGGAGCTATTTTGGGGAATAGACCAGACGTATGTATCTATATATGTAGTTCAGCTGTGTAGTTAGTGATGCTGTATTTTGGATGTATGTATGGTCATGTATGTATATGACAGTCCTGTTATATGATATTGTACGACTCTGATGTATGTATAACTATGTAATAGATATGTGATGTATTATATTTTGTTCCATTCCGCTGTGAGATTCTGATGTTGTTGTTCTTTCTTTCTATTCTTTCTATTTCTATCCCTTTCTTTCTTAATGATGAAACGTCTTTTTGGGTTTGAGAAAGGCGGGTCGACACAGTTGGTATCAGAGCGCTAGGTAAAGCGAGTACCTAGGCTCTTGTGTATATTTATCTTGAGAGTGCGTATTTGTATTTTCAATATTATATATATACCTATCTAAATTCGTTGAGTTACCTGTTCAGGTGACCGACATGAGTTCAGGAAGAAGAGGCAGAGTTAGGGCCAGTACTTCTACAGATAATGGACGGAGTCAGAATGTTAGTGAGGCTGTCAATCCAGTACCATCTCAAGTTAGCTTTGCAGCTTTATGCAAGGATTTCAAACATCTTGGAGGCCAATCATTCAAAGGTTCGGAGTCAATAATTGAAGTTCAGGACTGGCTAAGCTCTTGCGAACGCATTTTCAAGAGCATGAGATTGTCTGACGAGCGTAAGAGGCATATGGCATCGTGGCAGTTGCAAGGCGGTGCAGCAGCATGATGGGATTCAACTATTTCAAATATTTCTGAGGATGATATTTCTTGGGACAGATTCAAGGAGTTGTTTGAAGAGAAGTATGCGCCGACGGCAGGGAGAACCCAACTGTATCAAGATTTTCTGTATTTGAAGTAGGGTAGTATGTCTATTTCGGAGTATGAAACTAGATTCAATGAACTCTCTTGTTATGGATCAGGACTCATCGATACTCCTCTGAAAAAGAATGAGAAATTTGTGCAAGGGTTGAGACCTGAATTCCATGGGAAATTGACAGTGCTTCTGACGGGATCTTTTGTTGATTTGATTGATATGGCATTGAGGTATGAAAGTTTAATGAGTAAGAAGCCGGTGGATTCAGTTGCAGCTTCAAGTGGGAATTTCACTAATCCAAATAAGCGAAAGTTTGATCCCAAATGGAGGAAACCGAATAAGAAGAAACCTGGGAATAACAACGGACCCCGAAAGTGCTACATTTGTCATCAGGAAGGGAATTTGGCAAATAAGTGTCCTAGGAAAGGATTCCAGCAGCAACAGCAGCAACCGCACTAGAGTGGCCCAGGATCAGCTATGGTTCAGAAATCATTGTGCTTTAATTGTCATCAGCCAGGGCACATGATCAAGAACTGTCCACTTCTGCAGAGAGCACCTCAGAATAAAGTTTTTGCTTTGGAAGCCAGACCATCTTCTTCTTCGATGGGCAAAGGAGTATTAGAAGGTACTTTACTTTTAAATGGAAAATATATTAGAGTTTTGTTTGATTCGGGTGCTTCCTTGAGTTTTATTTCTTTGGACTCTGTTGAAAAGTTTTCTCTTACCCCTCGTTCAGTAGATAGTTCTATCTTGGTGTCTAATCCTATAGGAGGGGTGACCAAATTCGACTCTATTTGTAAGGACTTGAAGATCTCTTATCTATCCCACAGTTTTTCTTGTGACCCGTATGTGTTGAATTTTAAGGGATTTGATCTTATTTTGGGTATGGATTGGCTGGATAAGTATAAAGCCGTCTTGAATTGTGATGAGAGAATAGTTTCGTTGGAAACTGATCTGGGTAGAATTGCCAGAGTGTCGTGTGATAATTATGGAATTCACTTGAGCAGTCTTCTGCATGGAATGGAGACATTTGAAGAGAGAGTTGAAGACATCGATGTGGTTCAAGATTTTGCTGATGTTTTTGAAGAAGTTAAGTGTCTGCCACCACATCAAGAAATAGAGTTCCGTATTGATTTGATTCCAGGAGCTGTACCAGTGATTCAACCCAGTAGGAGAATGGCTCCTAGGGAAAGAGAAGAGCTGATTAAGCAGAAGCAGGATCTTTTAGAGAAGGGATTGATTAGACCTAGTTTTTCTTGTTGGGGTTCAACGGCGGTGTTTGTGACCAAATCAGATGGATCACTGAGGTTCTGTGTGGATTATAGAGAGTTGAACAAAGTGACTATCCGTAATAAATATCCTCTTCCTCGCATCGATGATCTTTTTGACCAGTTGCATGGTGCTTCTATCTTTTCTCAATTAGATCTAGCTTCAGGTTTCCACCAGTTGAGGGTGGCTGAAGACAGTATTCCCTTGACTGCATTTAGGGGACCGAATTGTTTCTATGAGTGGTTGGTTATGCCGTTCGGATTAACCAACGCTCCTGCTTATTTCGTTGACCTCATGAATCGAGTCTTTAGGGATGTATTGAATAAGTTTGTGCTGATATTCATTGATGATATATTGGTCTTTTCCAAATCCGAAGAAGAGCATAGGGAACATTTGGGGATTGTATTGGAGACTCTGAGAAAGAATGTGCTGAAGGCGAAATTTTCGTAGTGTGATTTCTAGAAATCGGAAGTTAAATTTTTAGGGCACATTGTTTCGGGTGAAGGCATTTCTGTAGACCCAGCGAAAGTTGAAACTATTCTTGAATGGAAACAGCCAGAGACACCGACGGAAGTTCGCAGTTTTCTAGGATTGGCTGGTTACTACAGGAGATTTAGTAGAGATTATTCCAAGATTTCTTCGCATTTGACTAAGCTGACCAGAAAGGAGCGAAATTCAAATGGACACCTCAATGTGAAGAAGCTTTTCAGGAATTGAAGATAAGGCTCACTAGTGCACCAGTACTTGCTGTTCCGGATGGGAAGAGCAAATTCGGGGTTTACACTGATGCTTGTATTGTTGGTTTGGGAGCAGTTCTGATGCAGAACGGAAGGGTTATTGCGTATGCTAGTCGACAGTTGAAGCCTCATGAGAAAAACTATGCTACGCATGATCTTGAATTGCTTGCCATTGTTTTTGCCCTGAAGATTTGGAGCCATTATCTTTTAGGAGAGAAATTCGAATTGTTCACGGATCACAAACCGTTGAAATATCTATTCTCTCAAAAAGACCTTAATCTGAGACAACAGCGGTGGGTTGAATTTCTTGCATCCTATGATCTGGATATTCTGTACACTCCGGGAAAAGCAAATGTCGTAGCTGATGCTCTCAGTAGGAATGCAGTTTTATCTCTTTTGGAAGTGGTTCCATCTCTTATTGAAAGGATCTCAAGCAAGCAAGAATCTGATAAGATGTTGAGGAGGATCATCAAAAGAGTCAGGAAGGGTCAGTGTCCCAGTTTTGAAATTGATGACCAAGGAACACTAAGGATCAATGGGAGAATCTGTGTTTCGAATGACAAGGAGTTGAGGCAGGAAGTTTTATCAGAAAGTCATCGCTCCAAATTGAATATTCATCCTGGAATCTCGAAGATATATAAAGACATGAGGAGAGTCTTTTGGTGGAACGGAATGAAGGAGGATGTAGCTGTTTTTGTGAACAGTTGTGCCATTTGTCAACAAGATAAAGGTGATCAACAAAAATGTAACGTTTCGAATTTTGCCCGCTCAAAAATCGACATCCATACTTCAAATCGTATTCGAATGCCATAGATTCGACCGTTCAAATCCGATTCGCCGGAGCTTATAACAACATTAAGTAAATAACACGGCGGAATAAAAGAATAATACATTGATATACAGCTTTGATACAATATCTGATACAACAGATGATCCAATAGATATCAATATACATCAGAGATATGATACAATAAAATAGCAGCGGAAAAGAAAACGATAGATAACATCTAGCATACGGAACAATATAACTCTGAGATAGTCTTCAAGCAAGAACTCCAAGAACTGCAACTCCATCTCCAAGAATCAATCCAGCAATAGCTCGAACCCCCAATAACGATGCACAAAGATAAGCAAGTGCGGTGTGATCCAAAGACTGAACTAACTCCAGATAATTCACTGAACCTAACTATCTGTAAAACCCAACTCTAGACTGCTCGTGTAGAAAATAATGAGCACCCAGAGTTTAGGAAAGAAAACAATAAACTCTGGATCAGTCGTGGGATTGGTGTGAGCAACAAAAACAGTTTATCTTTTAAAACATTCAACAAAAGATTTTCAAAGTGAATTCGCAATGCTTTTTAAAAATGAGACTACCATAAGGCCTCCCGCACACACACACAATGCAAACGCAGAATCAGAGGAGATTTCTCCTTATGATAGTCAAAGATGCTTGATACGCATTAAAAGAACATTTGATATTATTACTAGTGCATAGTGTAGGAAAAATTCATTTCGAAAATAAAGATATAAATCTTAGCCAGCATAGACATTCCGCACTTATGCCTACTATAGCTACCATGTTCAATAGCAGGTTACCGCCACATTCCATGGCAGGTTATACAACTAAAACCGTACAAGTCTCGTATTGTTTCTTTGGATTTCCAACGAATGATCAGGCCAAGGAACTTCCCATTGCCACATGAAAACGCCTCTGGATGGACGTCCCCGAGAACCAAACCGGATCTCTGCCAACACAAGGCCGGGTTACGCCTAACTGAGTAACAACTGACCGAATATGCCATCCCCCGGTCCTTTGGGACCTTTCACCGAGCGCTCGCAATCAATTCACACAATCATAAAGTGTTTTCCACATGAGTAAGTATCTGGGCTCCATACCATGATACCACCCTTTTCTAGAAGGAAATGCACATATCCTAAAGGGCGCTACCCCTCATAACCTTGCCGCATCTTTCCTGTTTTGACAATTCCCGAGGTGTGAGGCTCGACGAAGTCACGTCCACAAAAACATACTTTATACAAAAGCCATGCTTTGGGTCAACAAATGATCATAGAAATGATCACCAGGATAGACGATCAAACAAATGATCCTATCACAAATAATCAACACAATGATCATTTCACCGCAACACTCAGCATGTCACATTACCAAATTGGGAATATATCGCTGATAACCTTCAACTACATAACCTCTGAGCTCGTACGTCTCAGAGAAGGGTGTTAAGCTAAAAGAATAAATTCTCTGCCACCAACAGAAATATATTTGAAAGAAATCGGCTTTACATCTCAATTTGTAATGTCAGACATACAATCCATACAAATCTGTTCCGGGCTCGAACAGAACCGAAGGCACTTACAAAGAAGTCCTTGCAATCCGGATATTCACAATCCCGATCGGATTTCCCATCACTTAGGGAGTCTCTATACCGTTGCAACTCAGTGCAGAGACAATCGATAGGTCATACTATCGTTCTTGCAAATACCCGGTCTTCAACACCGGTCTTCAAATGCTATCCATAACGACGTATCACATATTCGGAATGGGTTATACGACCCAAAGGTCCTTTCCCGGCTAACCCGAATAGTAAGCGCAACATTTAAAACATATGGATAAGGAATTTCAATTAAGTCACAACTTAATCATCCAAAGTTTTTCTTTCAAATGGTTTAAACAAATTACCATTTCAAATCTTTTTAACAAAAGATTTATTTCACAAAATTCCATTTACGGATTTCAAAACAATTTCCATTTCAATTGGATTAACTCGTTAAATCTTTAAATCAGAGATTTAACTCATAGCTTTCAAAATTCGATTAACTTGTTGAATCTTTAAATCAAAGATTCAACTTATAGCTTTCAAAATCATTTCCAAAGATCCATTCATAGCCTTTCAAATACAATTTCAATTCAAGTTGGATTAACTCATTCGGCCTTTGAATCAAAGATTCATTTCATAGCTTTCAAAACATTTCAATTCTATTTCAGCTTGAAACCTTTTCAACATAATTGGGAGATCCTTTCTTTAAAATGAAAGCTATTATTATTTGAAAACAAGTAGTTTTCGTTTTCTAAGAAATTCGATCTTATTTATACAAGTTAAATCTTTTGGGTTAATTCAAATTCCCAAAATAACACCTCAAAAATGGTTTAAAAACCCATGTAACTTATTATAAGTTGAATAACTTTTCTTTATATCCTAGTTTCCAAATCATAGAATTCAATTTCAAATATTGAATTCAAATTTAAATCAAAATATTTAAATTTCAAAACTCAATAAAGTTATCCAAACTATATTTCATCTTTGAAATTCCATTTCAAAAGCTTTTCATTTTAATCTCAATTCATTTTCAAAACATTTGAATTCAAATATTCAATTTTATAAATCATTTTAAAATCTGGGACTTAATCGATTTCCTCGTGAAATCCATATTTGTGTGTGTATAAGTGTGGCCCAGGGTTTAACACAATAGTGCAACATCATCATCATCACAAATTCACAGATAATATACAAATATAAACCAATGAATGAATCATACACAGCTCAATCCACAGTACAAAATATCACAAATCAGTTAGGACAGTCAATTCAAAGTATCTTATACAATACAATCATTCATAAGTAAGGTCAAGCATTTAATAATCATTTATAAACAGAATTAATTTATCGTTTAATCCTAATCAATTTACTTTATTTCCAAGCAACTTAATTACTTATGAATTTATTACCCAATCCTGATAATTAATTACAAATCATTTGATATCAATTTATTTATCAAATGCTTTAACAAATTAAATTATTTTTAATTAATCATATTAATTTAATCAACCCTTAAACAAATTACATAATTAATTAACCCCTTAATCAAATCATTTTTAAGAAATTAAATCTTTAGTTTCTTACCATTAAGCAATCATCCCATAACCATAAATCATTAATTTCAAATTTATCTTTATCATTTAACTTAATTTACTTTGATAAATCTTTAATAAATATTAATTAATCTCTAGTTATAAATAAATCTAAATCATAAATTTATAAATTAAATAAATAAGTCCTTATTTAATTATCATATAAATTATATCACTTAATGCCTTAATTGTCTCTAATATAATCAATTCCTTTATTAATGATTTCATTAATCATTCAAGTGTATTTTAAACTTACACTTAAAATTTAAATTCAAATTTCATTTTAAACCCATTTTAAGATTTCAACAGTTTATTTGGAAACTAAACTTTACTTTTAAATTTAAACTTAGTTTAAATTATGTTACAGATTTTATTTTTATTTTATTTTTTTACACTTAAACTTATTTAAATCAATTTAAATTATAAACTTTATTTTATTTCCAAAATAGTTTCAAAACTAACTCAAGTTCATTATTGGACTTTGTTTAATAACTTGGTTTAACTCAAAAAAAAAAACAACTTAACTGTTAAAACTTGTAACAGGTCTAAAACCTGAACAATTCTACCATAGCTCCTCCCTTCATCTACTTCGAGCAAACGCAAGTTTTGCCCCGTGAAAATCAACAGCCTGCTTCGAGTTTCCCCTCCTTCATAAATTCGAACCCATCTTCTTCATCAATGCGAAAAACTCCAGATGCATAGAACTTCACCTCGTGCATGTGTACGTGGCCGACGCTTCCCTCCGATCATCGCCATTGCATTGGGCAAAACATCGATCAACTCTAGACCAATCTCCAACCAACTAAAGTTCCCCCATCATCTCAAAAACGAATTCGAGTTTATTCTCGAAACCTGGAAACACACAGCGAACACCCCCCCCCCCCCCAACCTGTCAACGCGCCGTACTCTCGACACCCATCGCCATAAAACATGAAACCCCGGCCACAAATCCATCCATGTACCCTCTATCTTTTCGCAAAGTCGCGTGGCACTCGGTCTATCATCGACGACGAAATCATCGAGTTACAGAACACAAAATACACTCGAGCCAAACCCTACTTTCGATCCAACCAACTAATCCTTGCATTAGAAATTTTCTTTAGCATTTTTCCTATACTCGAGGATCATCAAGCTAGCTTTACATCAAGTTGCAGCATTTAAGAATTGTTGAATCTCCAGAATTTTACAAAAAAGCATTTTTGGTTCAAAAATGAACAGCACCTAGAATACTTAACTAAAAATCATCATCTTTGTTTTAAAAATCTTAGCTTTGTATGTTAAATCAAGTTATGAAATCGAATCAACAATTTACAACATTCGAATTTTTCACATTAATTCCTTTTTACTGTAAACTCAAAGATTCCGAACCAATTATTCATTTTTAAAACCTATAATTATTTTTAGATGAAATGTTACATGATTTCAAACAACCTTTATTTACAAATCATACACCAATTCGAATTCAACATTAAGTTATTTAATTTGTTTTGAAAATTGTACCTGTTACTAACACACAGAGCATATATTTTAAACAAGATTAAAACCTGTTGCCTGTAAACAAAAATATGTTACAAACATGCACTCCATATCTACATATATATATCTAAACATACAGACATTTTAACAGCTAACAACATTTCATAATGCATTCAAGTATCAACCACAATATTGAGATATAGAAGTAGATCATGGGTGGAAAGTTGCTCACAGATTTGTGTTATGAGGAGAACAGAGTTGCTCTTTTTCTTTGACACAGACTGGAAGTTGCAAACTGAAGCTCCCTCCTTTAATTCTCTGATTTATTGAGATGTTTGTTGTTTAAAGTAAAACTTTGTTTAAGTTGCAGATGATGTTTATTTCAGTGTTTCTTTTTTTCAGCCTAGAATGGACGAAAACTAAAGTGGATAGATTGCTATATAAAAAAAAACTGAGTTTACAGGGTATACAATATTTATGTTTGTTTGTACAATAGTTATGGGCTGGTTTGAAAGCATTAAATGCTTCATGCTTCAATGTAACATCCATCTTATTTTAATTCTTACAAGTACATTATGCATATACTTATATAGATATGCTGTTTGATTTCTTTTGCAAGTACCAAGTCTTACATTCAAAGTTTTCTTTTCTTTTGTGATCTAATCCAGTTTTATTTTCCTTGTCTGGTTATTTTACTTTGTTTTTATAAGCTTATGCCTTAATTCTTTTATTTATACTTTTGTTTTGTTTATTTATTTTTATTTTTATTTTACACAAATCTGGTTTTCTTTCATACTTGATTTTATTTTATTTTATTTTTCCAGATTGTTTTCAAAACTAAATGTATATATAATAAAAGTTGTTCTAGTTGTGTTTGTTTCTAATTTGTTTAATGTATTTTATTCTATGTTTTTTTTGACTTACATATTAATTTTCAACTTAAATACTTATTGTCTTGTATTTTTGTTTGTTCATGCTTATGTAAATTATTATTATTATCTTCTTTTGCTTTTTATTTATCCTATAACTTTGTTTGTACATAGATGTTTAATATGTTTGTTTGGTTCCATACTTAACTTTTATTTATCTCTATTTATAACTCAAATATTTATTTTACTTCTATTTTTAGTTTAAATATTTATCATGAATTTTACTTTAATAATTATTGTTTTACATTTCTCTATGTACACATATATTTTATATAACTCAAATTATCATCATTTATAAATTTTTAAATCAATTTATTTATTTATTTTTATACTTGTGTCCAAAGTATATTATTTATTTTTCAAAATCATTTATTTAAGAATTTATTTAAAATCCAATATATACAAATATATTCACATATATACAAATTTTCAAATCCATATGACTTTATACATTTTCTAGTTGAATCGGGGAAACTCGCATCATTTAAAAAAAATCAATTTTACAATTTTTAATTCAAAAATTCATTTAAATTATCAATTTAAATTCATAAAAATCCTGGGTCGTTACAAACTTCCCCCCTTAAAAGAATTTCGTCCTCGAAATTCGCAGGCACGAAAACAACACAGAGATAGATTCAAAGATAGAGAAATATCTTTTCAGATCAAACTGGATATCAGTTCTGCATTTGACTCACCAAATCAGAATATCAACAACAGATACAAGAAATTACAATAGAATTCCAAATTCGGTTTTTAAACGAAATCATTTTATCGATACAATTCGATTTAGCTTCATCTTTTATTAATCAATTTTAACTCAATTTAAAATTTCTAATTTATTCAAAATTTCTAATTTCTAATTCATTTATTAGAGTTTAAATCGAAAAGCCGATAAGAAATCGATAAAGATGCGAAGTAAAAATTTCTTACAACGATTCATAGGCCACAATCTTATCGAAACTTCTTTCTGGAGCTGTCACGAAGCAAATCAAAAGAAATTTGGAAACGAATCAAAGAAAATTGATAAGAAAGTTATTTTCACTGTTGTAGGGTATTGACCATTTATAGTCGTATTTCCCTGTCCCCTATCTCGTTCTCTTCTTGCACTCATACTCACTATCAGTGGATAGTAAAAGAATTTACTAAGGCGTTCGAACAGATGTCTTAGGGATATACTCATTCTAGGGATACTTCACCCTATCTCTAATGAGCTACTTAATGTGTTATACTCTTGAGCTAAAGTTCAACCCTTAGCTCTGATACCAAATGTAACGTTTCGAATTTTGCCCGCTTAAAAATCGACATCCATACTTCAAATCGTATTCGAATGCCATAGATTCGACGGTTCAAATCTGATTCATCGGAGCTTTTAACAACATTAAGTAAATAACACAGCGGAATAAAAGAATAATACATTGATATACAGCTTTGATACAATATCTGATACAACAGATGATCCAATAGATATCAATATACATCAGAGATATGATACAATAAAATAGCAGCGGAAAAGAAAACGATAGATAACATCTAGCATACGGAACAATATAACTCTGAGATAGTCTTCAAGCAAGAACTCCAAGAACTGCAACTCCATCTCCAAGAATCAATCCAGCAATAGCTCGAACCCCCAATAACGATGCACAAAGATAAGCAAGTGCGGTGTGATCCAAAGACTGAACTAACTCTGGATAATTCACTGAACCTAACTATCTGTAAAACCCAACTCTAGACTGCTCATGTAGAAAATAATGAGCACCCAGAGTTTAGGAAAGAAAACTATAAACTCTGGATCAGTCGTGGGACTGGTGTGAGCAACAAAAACAGTTTATCTTTTAAAACATTCAACAAAAGATTTTCAAAGTGAATTCGCAATGTTTTTTAAAAATGAGACTACCATAAGGCCTCCCGCACACACACACAATGCAAACGCAGAATCGGAGGAGATTTCTCCTTATGATAGTCAAAGATGCTTGATACGCATTAAAAGAACATTTGATATTATTACTAGTGCATAGTGTAGGAAAAATTCATTTCGAAAATAAAGATATAAATCTTAGCCAGCATAGACATTACGCACTTATGCCTACTATAGCTACCATGTTCAATAGCAGGTTACCGCCACATTCCATGGCAGGTTATACAACTAAAACCATACAAGTCTCGTATTGTTTCTTTGGATTTCCAACGAATGATCAGGCCAAGGAACTTCCCATTGCCACATGAAAACGCCTCTGGATGGACGTCCCCGAGAACCAAACCGGATCTCTGCCAACACAAGGCCGGGTTACCCCTAACTGAGTAACAACTGACCGAATATGCCATCCCCCGGTCCTTTGGGACCTTTCACCGAGCGCTCGCAATCAATTCACACAATCATAAAGTGTTTTCAACATGAGCAAGTATCTGGGCTCCATACCATGATACCACCCTTTTCCAGAAGGAAATGCACATATCCTAAAGGGCGCTACCCCTCATAACCTTGCCGTATCTTTCCTGTTTTGACCATTCCCGAGGTGTGAGGCTCGACGAAGTCACGTCCACAAAAACATACTTTATACAAAAGCCATGCTTTGGGTCAACAAATGATCATAGAAATGATCACTAGGATAGACGATCAAACAAATGATCCTATCACAAATAATCAACACAATGATCATTTCACCGCAACACTCAGCATGTCACATTACCAAATTGGGAATATATCGCTGATAACCTTCAACTACATAACCTCTGAGCTCGTACGTCTCAGAGAAGGGTGTTAAGATAAAAGAATAAATTCTCCGCCACCAACAGAAATATATTTGAAAGAAATCGGCTTTACATCTCAATTTGTAATGTCAGACATACAATCCATACAAGTCTGTTCCGGGCTCGAACAGAACCGAAGGCACTTACAAAGAAGTCCTTGCAATCCGGATATTCACAATCCCGATCGGATTTCCCATCACTTAGGGAGTCTCTATACCGTTGCAACTCAGTGCAGAGACAATCGATAGGTCATACTATCGTTCTTGCAAATACCCGGTCTTCAAATGCTATCCATAACGACGTATCACATATTCGGAATGGGTTATACGACTCAAAGGTCCTTTCCCGGCTAACCCGAATAGTAAGCGCAACATTTAAAACATATGGATAAGGAATTTCAATTAAGTCACAACTTAATCATCCAAGGTTTTTCTTTCAAATGGTTTAAACAAATTACCATTTCAAATCTTTTTAACAAAAGATTTATTTCACAAAATTCCATTTACGGATTTCAAAACAATTTCCATTTCAATTGGATTAACTCGTTAAATCTTTAAATCAAAGATGTAACTCATAGCTTTCAAAATTCGATTAACTTGTTGAATCTTTAAATCAAAGATTCAACTTATAGCTTTCAAAATCATTTCCAAAGATTCATTCATAGCCTTTCAAAACCAATTATAATTCAAGTTGGTTTAACTCATTCGGCCTTTGAATCAAAGATTCATTTCATACCTTTCAAAACATTTCAATTCTATTTCAGCTTGAAACCTTTTCAACATAATTGGGAGATCCTTTCTTTAAAATGAAAGCTATTATTATTTGAAAACAAGTAGTTTTCGTTTTCTAAGAAATTCGATCTTATTTATACAAGTTAAATCTTTTGGGTTAATTCAAATTCCCAAAATAACACCTCAAAAATGGTTTAAAAACCCATGTAACTTATTATAAGTTGAATAACTTTTCTTTATATCCTAGTTTCCAAATCATAGAATTCAATTTCAAATATTGAATTCAAATTTAAATTAAAATATTTAAATTTCAAAACTCAGTAAAGTTATCCAAACTATATTTCATCTTTGAAATTCCATTTCAAAAGCTTTTCATTTTAATCTCAATTCATTTTCAAAACATTTGAATTCAAATATTCAATTTTATAAATCATTTTAAAATCTGGGACTTAATCGATTTCCTCGTGAAATCCATATTTGTGTGTGTATAAGTGTGGCCCAGGGTTTAACACAATAGTGCAACATCATCATCATCACAAATTCACAGATAATATACAAATATAAACCAATGAATGAATCATACACAGCTCAATCCACAGTACAAAATATCACAAATCAGTTAGGACAGTCAATTCAAAGTATCTTATACAATACAATCATTCATAAGTAAGGTCAAGCATTTAATAATCATTTATAAACAGGATTAATTTATCGTTTAATCCTAATCAATTTACTTTATTTCCAAGCAACTTAATTACTTATGAATTTATTACCCAATCCTGATAATTAATTACAAATCATTTGATATCAATTTATTTATCAAATGCTTTAACAAATTAAATTATTTTTAATTAATCATATTAATTTAATCAACCCTTAAACAAATTACATAATTAATTAACCCCTTAATCAAATCATTTTTAAGAAATTAAATCTTTAGTTTCTTACCATTAAGCAATCATCCCATAACCATAAATCATTAATTACAAATTTATCTTTATCATTTAAATTAATTTACTTTGATAAATCTTTAATAAATATTAATTAATCTCTAGTTATAAATAAATCTAAATCATAAATTTATAAATTAAATAAATAAGTCCTTAATTAATTATCATATAAATTATATCACTTAATGCCTTAATTGTCTCTAATATAATCAATTCCTTTATTAATGATTTCATTAATCATTCAAGTGTATTTTAAACTTACACTTAAAATTTAAATTCAAATTTCATTTTAAACCCATTTAAGATTTCAACAGTTTATTTGGAAACTAAACTTTACTTTTAAATTTAAACTTAGTTTAAATTATGTTACAGATTTTATTTTTATTTTAATTTTTTTACACTTAAACTTATTTAAATCAATTTAAATTATAAACTTTATTTTATTTCCAAAATAGTTTCAAAACTAACTCAAGTTCATTATTGGACTTTGTTTAATAACTTGGTTTAACTCAAAAAAAAAAACAACTTAACTGTTAAAACTTGTAACAGGTCTAAAACCTGAACAATTCTACCATAGCTCCTCCCTTCATCTACTTCGAGCAAACGCAAGTTTTCCCCCGAGAAAATCAACAGCCTGCTTCGAGTTTCCCCTCCTTCATAAATTCGAACCCATCTTCTTCATCAATGCGAAAAACTCCAGATGCACAGAACTTCACCTCGTGCACGTGTACGTGGCCGACGCTTCCCTCCGATCATCGCCATTGCATTGGGCAAAACATCGATCAACTCTAGACCAATCTCCAACCAACTAAAGTTCCCCCATCATCTCAAAAACGAATTCGAGTTTATTCTCGAAACCTGGAAACACACAGCGAACACCCCCCCCCCCAACCTGTCAACGCGCCGTACTCTCGACACCCATCGCCATAAAACATGAAACCCCGGCCACAAATCCATCCATGTACCCTCTATCTTTTCGCAAAGTCGCGTGGCACTCGGTCTATCATCGACGACGAAATCATCGAGTTACAGAACACAAAATACACTCGAGCCAAACCCTACTTTCGATCCAACCAACTAATCCTTGCATTAGAAATTTTCTTTAGCATTTTTCCTATACTCGAGGATCATCAAGCTAGCTTTACATCAAGTTGCAGCATTTAAGAATTGTTGAATCTCCAGAATTTTACAAAAAAGCATTTTTGGTTCAAAAATGAACAGCACCTAGAATACTTAACTAAAAATCATCATCTTTGTTTTAAAAATCTTAGCTTTGTATGTTAAATCAAGTTATGAAATCGAATCAACAATTTACAACATTCGAATTTTTCACATTAATTCCTTTTTACTGTAAACTCAAAGATTCCGAACCAATTATTCATTTTTAAAACCTATAATTATTTTTAGATGAAATGTTACATGATTTCAAACAACCTTTATTTACAAATCATACACCAATTCGAATTCAACATTAAGTTATTTAATTTGTTTTGAAAATTGTACCTGTTACTAACACACAGAGCATATATTTTAAACAAGATTAAAACCTGTTGCCTGTAAACAAAAATATGTTACAAACATGCACTCCATATCTACATATATATATCTAAACATACAGACATTTTAACAGCTAACAACATTTCATAATGCATTCAAGTATCAACCACAATATTGAGATATAGAAGTAGATCATGGGTGGAAAGTTGCTCACAGATTTGTGTTATGAGGAGAACAGAGTTGCTCTATTTCTTTGACACAGACTGGAAGTTGCAAACTGAAGCTCCCTCCTTTAATTCTCTGATTTATTGAGATGTTTGTTGTTTAAAGTAAAACTTTGTTTAAGTTGCAGATGATGTTTATTTTAGTGTTTCTTTTTTTCAGCCTAGAATGGACGAAAACTAAAGTGGATAGATTGCTATATAAAAAAAAACTGAGTTTACAGGGTATACAATATTTATGTTTGTTTGTACAATAGTTATGGGCTGGTTTGAAAGCATTAAATGCTTCATGCTTCAATGTAACATCCATCTTATTTTAATTCTTACAAGTACATTATGCATATACTTATATAGATATGCTGTTTGATTTCTTTTGCAAGTACCAAGTCTTACATTCAAAGTTTTCTTTTCTTTTGTGATCTAATCCAGTTTTATTTTCCTTGTCTGGTTATTTTACTTTGTTTTTATAAGCTTATGCCTTAATTCTTTTATTTATACTTTTGTTTTGTTTATTTATTTTTATTTTTATTTTACACAAATCTGGTTTTCTTTCATACTTGATTTTATTTTATTTTATTTTTCCAGATTGTTTTCAAAACTAAATGTATATATAATAAAAGTTGTTCTAGTTGTGTTTGTTTCTAATTTGTTTAATGTATTTTATTCTATGTTTTTTTTTGACTTACATATTAATTTTCAACTTAAATACTTATTGTCTTGTATTTTTGTTTGTTCATGCTTATGTAAATTATTATTATTATCTTCTTTTGCTTTTTATTTATCCTATAACTTTGTTTGTACATAGATGTTTAATATGTTTGTTTGGTTCCATACTTAACTTTTATTTATCTCTATTTATAACTCAAATATTTATTTTACTTCTATTTTTAGTTTAAGTATTTATCATGAATTTTACTTTAATAATTATTGTTTTACATTTCTCTATGTACACATATATTTTATATAACTCAAATTATCATCATTTATAAATTTTTAAATCAATTTATTTATTTATTTTTATACTTGTGTCCAAAGTATATTATTTATTTTTCAAAATCATTTATTTAAGAATTTATTTAAAATCCAATATATACATATATATTCACATATATACAAATTTTCAAATCCATATGACTTTATACATTTTCTAGTTGAATCGGGGAAACTCGCATCATTTAAAAAAAATCAATTTTACAATTTTTAATTCAAAAATTCATTTAAATTATCAATTTAAATTCATAAAAATCCTGGGTCGTTACAAGAAATCTGCCGGGCTATTGCAACCTTTGGAAATTCTGAATTGGAAATGGGAAATGATCTCAAGGGATTTTATTGATGGTTTGCCTAGAACCAGGAAAGGAAATGACGGTATATGGGTTATTGTGGATCGTTTAACTAAAAGTGCCCATTTTATACCAGTTAAGGCAACCCGTACTGCAGTTTCTTTGGCGGAAATTTTCTTGAAAGAGATAGTTCGATTGCATGGTGTCCTAGTCAGCATAGTAAGTGACCGTGATCCTATTTTCACTAGCAAATTTTGGGAAGCTCTGTAATCAGCGATGGTACAGATTTTAGATTAAGTACAGCCTATCATCCTCAAACGGATGGACAGACAGAGAGGCTGAATCGTATTCTTGAGGATATGCTACGGGCTTGTGTTTTAGATTTTGGAGGATCTTGGGAGGACCATCTTCATTTAGTGGAATTTTCTTATAATAACAATTATCAAGCAAGTATTAAGATGGATCCTTATGAAGCTTTATACGGAAGACCGTGTAGATCTTCATCTTGTTGGATTGAATCGAAGGATCGTCTTGTGCTCGGACCCGATCTTATTCAAGCTTCTGCGAAGGTTGAGCTTATCAAGAAAAGGATGAAAGCTGCTCAAGATCGTCAGAAGAAATATGCAAATAGAAGACGAAGGCCATTGGAATTTGAGATCGGAGACTTGGTTTTTGTCAAAGTTTCCCCAATTAAAGGTGCTATAAGATTCGGAAAGACGGGAAAACTTGCTCCGAGATACATTGGACCATTCCGAGTGTTGGAGAGAATTGGAACTGTGGCCTACAGGATTGAATTACCAGAACGGATGTCTGGGATTCACAATGTGTTTCATGTATCGCATTTGAGGAAATTTGTTCATGATCCCTCACTGGTTGTAGAACCTTTAGTTCAAGAAGATTTGGAAGTGGAACCCAATTTAACTGTGGTCAGAAATCCAGTTCAGATTGTCGACCGAGACGAGAAGCAACTCAGGAACAAAGTGGTGAAACTCGTCAAGGTGCAATGGAGTGAGGATCCCAGAGATTGTACCTGGGAAACTCTCGATAGTTTTAGGAGTGCTTATCCGGATTTATGTTCGGATAATTAGTGATGTTTGTTAGCATAGACTGTTTGTTGTTTGCTATTGTATGAATGATATGTATGTTTGGATTGTTAATATAAAAGCTTTTGAATTTACTGTTATTTAAATTTCGGGGACGAAATTCTTTTAAGGGGGAAGGAATGTAACAACCCGGAATTTTGACGATATATTTTAATAAATATTAAATCTAAATTAAATCAAATATAAGCTTGTCAATGTTTAAATTGATGAGATATTAAATATTTAACAGTTATATATGTTTGTAAAAGGAAATTTTGATTTGAAAATTTAAATAGAATATGTCAAAACCATTTAAAACAAAATCGGTTTTATTCAATAGAATCAAATCAAAGTCTTTATATTTTTGATATTTGATAAAATACAAATGAATACAATTTTAATTTTTAAAATGATAAGTTTTAAAATAAACAAACATGAAATTATTTAACATAAATATGGAAGTACAAAATTAGTGTAAAACACAATCATATATTATAAGATGTAATCAAAGTAACATAAATATACAAAATATAAATTATAATTTGACATATATAAATACAAGTATTTTTAGTCAAACAATGATCTTCAACATTCACATTATACAACACAACATCCTTAAATCAAATGTTAAAAACATCATTTGAACAAGTATACAATTTCATATAAAATATAACTAACAAAATAAATAAACAAAAATGTTAACAACAAAATCATAACAGAAAAGTTTGAAAAATATATAACCTGTATATGTAAGTTACTTAACAAATGAAAACATTCAGGCATAAGAAAAACAAAGTCCACTTCAATATAAAACAAGTTTTCAACTCAAAGATAATAAAATTAAATTCTGTATCCTGTAAAACTTGCTAGCCGAAATAATGATAAAATTTTGTACAACACAAAGTAAATAACATAAATATCTTTGTACAAAATCTCAACTGTCGGTAACAATTTATTACTTGCTATCATAATTAATAACATAAGCATTAATTAGCCTAACTTCTTGTTCAACTAAGTACACAGCCGAAATTCTCCTATATCATTACTTTCTGCAGAATTTTACTAGCCAATAAAAAAGGAAAATGACATGCATATGGAACTGGCCAGATACAACCTATTGTTAAGTAACTTTAACTTATATTTATGCACCTATATATATTCACCTATAACTTTCAGTTTATCCATTAACACTGAACACAACTTAAACTAAAAAGAAGAAAAGAAAAAAAAACTGTAAACAAACAAAGAAAAAAAAAAGAGGAAACAAAGAAGGGTTTCAGGAAAGCTTCTTTTGCAAGTTTTTTTTCAACATCTTCTGTTCACAGTTTTTGATTGGTGAGTAAACGAACTAATTTCAACTTTAGTTTATATGTTTGTTTGTAGTTTGAAAATACTAATTTGTATATGTCTGTTTGCACTGGAAGTTTACATAATTGTTGTTGATTAGTACTTCAAGTTTTGGTATCAGTACTTCAAGTTTAAACAAAACTTATTCATATAACTATTTAAATTTTGTATTGTGTAAATTCAAGTTTGTTTATATGAAAACAAAGCCTGTAAAACATGTGTGAAGTTTAACAGTATGATATTAACTCTGTATTCAAACTACAGGTTAAAAAGAAAATCAAAGTTTAAAGTTCAAGTGTTTAAATTTGTAAATTCAATCGTATAATTACTTTTCATAAACATAATTAGGATTTTTAACATAAAAATTTTGATTTAAAGGCAAAGATTCCCAGAGCAGTTTTTAAAAGAAGTTTTACTGGTTTTTGGTCAAATTTGGAAGATTGATGAAATTTTAATTCTTGGGATTTGGCATGAAGCAAGGTTTAAGATATATCAACACTAGAAAAATATTAAATTATTTTTCGAATGCAAGTATTTTGAGTTTGAATCACAAATAGGGTTTAAGCCCATATTTTTCAAAGCTCTGTAAAAATTTGATTTCGGCTCCAATAAGAAATCGAGTTGGCCGCGACTTTTGGAGGAGCTAGGTGGAGGTGTGAGTGACGTTCAGGCGAATTTTCATCACCTCTGGTGATGTGTGGTGGCCGCGCGATCATTTTGACAGTGGAGTAGCTGTTCTTTATTTCGAGCACCAGGTCATTTTTTCATTTTCATCGTGAAATCGAAATCTGGGTTTTTATGTCGTGTCTAGGGGTGTTTTGTGATGTGTGGAGATCGCAACGAGTCGCCGATGGCAACGCAAACCACCGTGCACGTGCACGGTGGTGATCAGTGCCGTGATTTTGGTTTTGGGTTATCGCGTGGGGGTTGCTCGAGACATTGGTGAAGTCGCTTCGAGTATTCCTGTGTTTCCTCCTTGTAGCGTGCGAGAGTAGCTACAGCTAATTGTTTACAACTTAACTTTTTTTTAAAAAAAAGAAGAGAAGAAGTACTGGAGAGAAGAAGAAAGGGAAGGGGAGAGCAACATGGGAGAGCGACGAGGAAACTCGAGTTTTTCTCGAGTAAGGAACGATGCGTCTCGGTGCTTTCAAATGGACTTGTACTGATTTTGTACAGGTGAGTAACTAAGTTCAATAAATATTTGTTAATTAGTTAAGCTAGTGTTTTAATTAAAGATTGATTTAAGTAAATATATAAAGGTAGGAAATTATCAGTAAGTAGTTAGAATGTTGATTAAAATTTATACTTGAATTTTAAATTAATAACTTTAAGTTGATTTTGAAATAAAAATTTAATCCTAAGTTAAATCCATTAAAATCTTAAGAACGTAAGCTTATCATTAACAAGTTAATTAATGAATGGAAGTTAACTTACGAGATTAATTAAAGATATTACACTTTAATTAAATTGATAAGTAAAGTAATTTGTGATAATGAAATAATTAATTTATTTTTAATAAGTAAATTAATAATTAATAATTAAGAATCAACTAATTAATTGAGTAACAGTTAATGAATAAAAGTTAATTAGTTTAAGTAAGTAACTAAAGATTAGATAATTAATAAATTAATTATTAACTAATAACTAATTAATTAATTGATCGTTAATAAGCTAATAAATCGGTAATTAAGCAAATTTAAATAGTTTATTCTTAAGCAAATAATTTAGTTAAGTAAAACCAAACTGTTTGGTATGCATTGATAATTATGTTGATTGACTGTGATATCTGTTCATGATATTTCTGTGATATGTTGTGATATATTATGGATATCTGTAAACTGTATATGATTTATCTGATATCTCTGTTATGTTAATTTCTGATATTAAATTAAACTGTTAAGTTAAATAGACAACTTGGCCCTTAAAATGGCGTTTGGATCCGATGAGACCGGGATCGGAAGAATCAATTTTGATTCTCCGAAAACCACATCGATCCAAATTAAATGATAGGTCGTAACTTATCAAATGGAGATCGAGATGGTGTTTCAGAATGCAAGGGTTATCGTCGTTAACTCTGAGGGTGATTCCAAAATGAGTGTAACGAGATAATGCCTTCGGTTTCGTTCGAACCAGGAACGAACTTGTATGGAATTGAATGCTTTCAACACATCGTCAGGCGGACGATGAGCATTCTAAGAATAATGTTCAATAAAGGTAATCGTAGCCTCAAGCCTCATCAACCGGGAATGGCTAAAACAGGGGAGATGCAGCAAGGTTAGGTGGGTCATGCCCAAGCAGGACAAGATTTTCCCCTGTCTAGATGTCCATTTTTATTTCGGCTTTGTGGGCAGTTGTTGGCCACACCTGCAGGGTTATCTTGTTCGGGACCGTTCAGTAAGGAATGGTTCCGGCCTTGTGTTGCAGGGGATGAAGGGAGTAATCCTCGGTACGGTGATCTAGGCCCCGTACTATGACGGGCGATACCCCAGTAGCCCTGCCATTGTTGGAAATCCATTTACCCTACGAGACCCTACGGTTTTGATTTGTATTACCCACTTCCGTGGCTAGTAGCTGGAATTTAATGAATATAACAATTTCAGCTATTTTCTATTTACTTGAAAACCCTAAACACTATTATAATATCACAGAATTTCCTATAAAATGTTTTGGTTAGCGTAAGGTAAAAACTTACCCGTATTTATTTGTGGGAAGTCTTACGTGATACCTTTATTTTCAAATGGTTTTTAAAGTTAAGCAATTTTAACCTGTTTACACATACCAAACCCATGTCTGACGCGGAGTTTATATTTTGTGTTTTCATAAACTCTTGGGTACTCAAATTTTTTACGAGTAGCCAAGTGATAGGTATTGGAAGTGTTGATTTTCTGGAGGAGCTATTTTGGGGAAAAGACCAGACGTATGTATCTATATATGTAGTTCAGCTGTGTAGTTAGTGATGCTATATTTTGGATGTATGTATGGTCATGTATGTATATGACAGTCCTGTTATATGATATTGTACGATTCTGATGTATGTATAACTATGTAATAGATATGTGATGTATTATAGTTTGTTCCATTCCGCTGTGAGATTCTGATGTTGTTGTTCTTTCTTTCTATTCTTTCTATTTCCATCCCTTTCTTTCTTAATGATGAAACGTCTTTCTAGGTTTGAGAAAGGCGGGTCATCACAACAACGCCCATGTATAACTAGATATTGTAAGAAGTACTACACAATGAGAAGTAACGGTAATAAACAAGAGATTCAACGAGTTACGTTTCCAATACTGATCGGTACAAGAATTTAATTGAAAAATATAAAACTTAGAAAAGAATTGAAACCTTACGCATTTTGGTTTTAGAAGTTTAAATTAGGCTTCTTTGATGGGTGAACAAGATCTAATAGATTATTCGAATCATTATGCATCTCATGAATTATATATTTCTATGACCGATTCCAAGAATTAAAATCTAGCGAAGAAGAAAAGCGGGAGTTACGTTTTCTGGATAAGGGGCTGCACTACAAATTGGCCCTTGTTCCCCTAGCTATAAATTGGTCCATGCTAGGAGAACTTGCTGAAACGATGGTTAGAAACTTAGATCCAAAGCAACACGCCACTTCTTGTCTTTTCCGCATGTGTATTTAAAAAGAAAGAAAAATGTTATCTTGTGCCCTTAGGGCACATGGTTAAAATTGTAAATGTATCAAAGTATACCCTTTGAATTCCACCTACCTACTTTTGTTTGAGGATAAAATAGATATTTAACTTAGTTTCTTTTGTATTTAGTCTGAAACAATCATTGCTAACATTGATAACAAAACCCAAAAAGAAAACACCCTCCCCTTTTTACTTTTCTCCCCTACTACTTTATTCTCATTTCTTTCAATTCTTTTTGCCTTCTAACCTTGCATGTTACATCTTAGTTATGAAAATAACTCACCAAAACATTATTCCAACCTATTCCCTCAACCAATGCCGCACCCAGTTGCTTGCAATCATGGATCGTCATCTCCTCCGCCACGCCGCCGCCTGAAAACTATCGAGCACAACTCCTTCGCATGCGCATTTAGTCGCACATTCTACTTGGCCACACATCACCCATGTCGCTTGCACAGTCAAGGCGTCCGCGCCTTCTTCCCATCAATCACATGCGCAACCATCCATTCATCGCTCAACCATGGCCGTGGCTCCATACGTATTGCGCTCCATCTGAAGTTATCAAAGTTGCCCTAATTTTTTTAAACCACATCGATTTTTTTTTCTCTAATTCAATTTTATGATTTGTGTGCATCAAGACAAGGGCAAAGCATAACAGAAACGGGTCTTGAGCATTGGGTTGGGTCAAAGCAACAAGAGGGATGATCTTTGTGGAATAAAGGAGAACGGACTTTTGATTGTTATTATTTCTTCTTTTCTGTGTATTTTTAAATTGCCTCATTGATTGCAGCTTAAAATCTCTTTATTACATATAAATAATTTTAAAAAATACTTGCGAATATATTCCCAATTCAATTGAAATATATGATACATTTACAAAGTATGGTTCGATAGATTACACAAAACATTTAAATTCAACAATTATTTTATCATCATTGATTTTATTAATATCAAATAAAACCTTCTTTTCGTATATCTCAACCCTATGAAGAAAAAAATTATAATGCAAAAATATTTTATATTTCCTGTAAATATTTTATTCAAATTCAATATATTTTTAAAAAAGAATTTATTAATTAATTCAATTTATTAAAAGAAAGTCCTTGATCGAATAATCTTTAACTCGATAAAATACATTTTCTTTAAACATTAAAGTTATCCAACAACCGAAATCAAATATTTTATTTTAATTAAAATTATTTATTATGATGACGAAGAATATAGAATTGTTATAATGTTGGTCATTTTTTCTAGCTACATCTTCCTTGTATTTTTGAATATTTATTGCCCCAAAAACCTATTGCAAAGTGGCCTATGTTTTGAACATAATTTAGAATTCAAATTCAACACCTTTTGAATCATGTATTATTTTTGAGATCTGTCAAATGATTTGGAAAGATAATTTTATTGGCTAAAACTTTCATACTTAATACCTTCTAAATGATTTCTAAATTAAAAGTTTGGGGTTTTCAAAAGAAAAGAGTTACCTATATTGGAAGCTGATTACAAAATATAAGTATTTTGAGAGAATACTTTGCTTATATTTATGAAAGAGTTTTTACCGATCATTTCATCAATGATGGTTACCTTTGGATGTGCGGTATAAGACAATAGATCTTGGGTAGTGCGCTATTATTCCATGGTACATATCAGTACTGCAACAAGTAGAGCACGTCCTTAATCGGTGTTTGGATATCGGCCGCGATACGGTATATTCAAAACCAGGTGTTCGGTTTAGATCCATGTAAAGTAGACCGAGTGTCAATGCAGTATAAAATAATAGATCTTGGGTAGTGCACTATTACTCTAGGGTACATTTGGTAAAGTACGCCCTTACTTGGTGTTCGGATGCCAGCCGTAATAGGATAAAATATTTTATCCTTGGATCTAATCCAAACTAAGTGCGCGGTTTAGATCCATTTGAAGTAGATTAAGTGAATCTAATCCAAACTAAGTGTGTGGTTTATATTTATGTGAAGTAGACTGAGTATCGACGTAGTATGGGATGAATATGATCTTGGTTTTGATAAAAGAACTACATTGAGCTTGATCCTCTAATGGATACATAGACAGTCACATTGGTATCGTGACACTGTCCACTTTTCATTTCTGTTTTATTTTTGTTTATGTATATTTCCTTATACATCAAATTGCAGGAAGGGTCGACGTGGAATCAAAATTGGGAAAGAATAAGCAGGAAATCCCTCTTGAATATTCCTTGTGATGTTGTATTGCAAGATGATTAGAGTACGTCTGTTGAATAAATAACTATACACCACTCTAATATCTACTTATGTTATTGACTATACCGATCCTATCACGTCTCAACCGATCACTTTATAAATAATGCTTTATCTTGTTAATATATTATGCAATTGTTGGGTTGTTAGTTGATGGTTTTGGTCGATGCTCTCTGTTTTTGGTGCTTCAAACGTGGATCGAAAGTCGTGGTTGTCACAGAAGTTGTTAGCTTCCTGAACACAGCTACCATCGACGATCAAATCGAATTTAATTTGATGTTATAAATGCTTGAGAAGGTGGAGGGGTAAGGTGGAATTTTCAGCCAGTGTGACATCCCCTATCTGGAGGCCCGAAGCTACGCACTATAGATGCTTCAGTCATCTATAGTATTAACTTCTGGTGACCGAATACGGTAATGTTAATGGTATCCATAATATCAGAAGCACATGGATATGAAACAAAATCACAGATTTTAAAAGAACAATATTTTTTTATTACATTTCCAAAACACGTTCCATATTCAAATTACATAATCACATCGCTTTCCCAAGTTCAGATAAAATATAGTTATTACATGAATATGCCAAGAGCGACATTTGATGATGTCCCCTTGGTTGACCAAAGTACTGTATATAGAACACAGCAGAATCAATTCAAAATAAAACTACAACCCCTAATTTTCTATCCGTTGACCACTTTCTCGTCACCGGAACTTTATTCGCCAATCCTACTAAAACCTATAGACCTCAACCCTCAGCCTACCCAAATCAATTTTGAGCACCCGAGAGTTTAAGTGGAGAACATAAACTTCAAGTCAGACATAAAACTTGGTGTGAATAATACTATACATCTTGGTTATCTGATATTAAGTGAGACCACGTCACTTAGCGAAAAGGATTTTTCTTCACTAATATCCTTTTTAAAACATATCTTTTGCAAGTTATAATCCTACAACCAAAATTGGTTAAATCTGTAAAGTAATATCATGTATATGTACATATTTATCAAATGGACTATCAGTCCATACACTGTTGTTTTGTTTGGCTAACTACTAACCCTTGGATGACTCGGGCCTACCCGAAAAACATAAAAATACAACATCTGTTAGATACTCCTCTTCTTGATGGTCTATCCTTACTTAGTTCTCCAGGTCTAACTGATCCTAATGTTTTTGTGGGCTCACCAATAACATGTCTTTCCTTTTTAGATTCCTTTCTATGTGTAACATAATTTTAGTCTCACTTGTGAAAAAGCTCTACACACTGAAATTTTGGATATATTTTAGCTAATGGTCGTTAGCTAAAGTATAGGGCATGACCTCATACTAGTCATGTTTGGTATTCTAATATCTGAGTCATTTTACTTAGGGTTATCTACCCATAAAATTTTCCTTGAAAACCTTTTCTTTCAAATTGATTTAAACCTTTAAATCATTCTTTAAACAAGGAAATTATTTACATATACTCTTTATTTTACTCAAATCACTTTTCCATGTTACTTAATCTTTACACAAAACCTTTTTGATGAAAACGTTTAAACTTTCGAAAGTACCCCTTTCGATACCTTTGAAAGTATCCCTTTCAATACAAGTAAAACCTTAGGCCGAAGGCCAAAACATACCTTTCGAAACCATTCGTACTTATCTTTTCAAAAGCTTTAAAACCTTAGACATTCTATCTTTAAAAAACTTAAACATTGCCTTTCGAAACCATTAGAAAACCTTTCCTTTTAGACATTTCGAAACCATCAAGGTACCACCCCTTAGAAATCTTTCTTTAAAACCTTTCGAAAGCATTAAAACATCAAGCCTTTCGAAAGCATTTGGGTTCAATTTACAACATGTGGTAATATCTTTCGAAACCATTAAAACTAGCTCTTTCGAAACAATTTGGGTTCTACCTTTTATAGAGCAAAAGGGTCATTAAAACATTTAAGTCGAAAGCAACCCTTTTAAAAGAAAAAGTAGGCGCATTTTAAATTGAAAACCAAGCATGCTTTGATCCCCTCGGAAACTTTAGTTTCGACCCGGTACCTTCCGCCTATATCCAGTTCACTATGTACCAGGTATCTGATACCATGTGCATTGGTTTTGATAGAGTCTGAGGTGGAGGTAAGGAGTTAGAAGCCTGGTGCCGGAAGCATTGAAATAGGAAAAAGCATGTTGATTTGACGTTTTAAATTAATCCTTTGTACCTAACTTGCCTTATTTGTCGAATTATGATTAGTTGCGAATTTTTCTTTTCTAAAAGTGCTGCCAATTTTCAGAAATAACAATTTGAATTATTTACAAAATAATGCTTCTTCTTTTTATAAATATATAAAACATTTAAGTCTCATACCTTAAATAATTTTATATATCCATTAAAACACCTAGAAAAATTCTACAAAAATCCTAAAAAATCATTTTTAATATATTTTCTAACATATATAAATTCCAGCCCCTAAGCCAATATAATTTGGCTGTAATTAATTTTTAATCCAAAATAGCATTTTCTTCACTGGAAACTTCATATAAATCCACACTAATTCGGAAAATTAGGAAAATTGAAACCCATTTCTAAGCTATTGTTTCGAATCTAAATTTAAACTCACAAGGCTATTGGATGTCATATAATAGGGTTTTCATATCAAAACATATCACAAAATTTATGTGAATTAGCATAAATCATCAACAACATATTGATATACAATTTTATCATCCAAAACATGGCAAAACATTTGCAGATAATTCGGATTTCATGCTGAAAACAAAAAAATATTATAAACTTGAGATGTAGTCATTATACACCTTAGTTTTGTGATTACAGATGTGGGATTTTTTGATACTCCCCCTTGAAATCCTAGCATTTATCTCCTCTTGAGCTTGCTAATGGTAGCCGGCCTTATCTTGTATTTTTGATTTGTGAATATGAAGTGAACATGAGTGTTGAGGGGTTTAAGGTTTAGGGTATAAGGATGTGCCTTGTTCCTATTTTGCTCTTGTATATTTTCAAACCTTTTATTTTCTTTTCATTCTTTAGTTTGCTTATTTAATGTGGCACGACTACCCCTTATTTAATCACAAATCTCAATCCATTAATCATCTTACATTATTTTATTTAACTAATTAAACATCCTAAATAATGTTACTAAAAATATGGGTGTTATAGCCAGTAATAGAGATGAAGAGGAGACTTGAAATCCAAAAAGAAAGTGAGGAGATACCAAGGAGAAAATGTCGATCTGGATACCTATTTCTATTTTACCTTTTCTCCTTCTTTTTAATTCAAATCCAACCCCTCCTTAACCATCATTACGGCCAGCCTACTCTTGCACATTTTGTCGAAAATTCAAGCATCATATTTTTAGTATCAAAACCATAAACTTGTTCAAATCAATAGCCTGTATATCATCTTCAAATCAAACATTAAAGCCAGCACTTTCTTCAACCTGAGTTATCAAAAGCAAACCTGTAGATTATCAACAGCAAAATCAAAGCTTGAGCATTTTTTCAATCTAGAGGCATGCATGCAGTTTTTAAATCAAGCATTTTATTCAAGCATATTCCAGTTTAAAAGTTTTCAAAGGCGAAGGCATTTCAGTTTCAAGCTGTTTCAAAATTTGGTGCTCTGTTCTACCTTCTTTAATCAGGTGAGTAACATCACAATTTAATTTGTTTAAGTATATAATTATGTTGCATGTTCATCTCTGAAAATAGTATGTTTGTGAATATATTTTTAAGTATAGCTTTGTGTGTATATATATGGATATATTGGTGTGCATACTGTGTATCAGGATTCTTTTCTCTGATTCTAGTTCCAGGCTTAAATTGAAATCAAAATTCACTTGTTCTTTATCCAATCTTTGTTAAGACTTAAGTCTTGAACAAAGTATGTTTGTTGTATCACAGTTTTAAGTTTAAAAACTTGTTTAGGTTAAAATAATTTGTATTGCCTTTGAAAATAATAAAAAAACAGTGAAAACTTAAATAAATTAAAGTACAATTATCATGATTCATGAATTCAGGGATATGAATCAAATACTTTAACTAAAATTTGATTTTTAAAACTAGAATCGTGATTTTTAGTAGAGGAATTTAAGTGCATTTCTGGTTTAACCAGAAATTGGAATTTGAGGGAATTCTGATGATCTCGTTACTCTGGGAGGTCGTGATTCTTTCTGGAGGAAGAAGAGTTGTCAGTGACTAGGGCAAAAATGGTAGAAGTGATGGCAGATCATGGTGGTGGAGGCGGCGACCGATTTAAGCTTTTAAACCTAGTTTTGGCCGAGTTAAGAGTTTGTGATCATCACAATCCCTCTAGTTGATCGAGAGTAGCGGGACTTAGGGAAACAGTCGTTTGGACATTGACGAAGGCTTGGTTGGAGGTGCTGATACTCCGGTGGTCTGAGAGATGAGGTTGAGGGGTTTTCTTTTAGGTTGGTCTGTTTTCCAGGTTCGAGTAGTAATACTCGAATTTGATTTTGAGTTGATAATGGAGTTCTGACGGTTGTAGTTTGATCTGGGAATGATTGTTGACATGTAGGTATTGTCTTGGATGGTCGAAGGTGGTGGAACTAACGGTGCATATGCATGGTGAATTATTTGTGCCTGGTGAAGTTTGGTTTGAAGCAGGGGATATGTGCTCGAGTAACTCTCGAGTAATTTGAGTATTTGCTCGAAGTGATGAATAGTTTGGCTCGAAGCAGTTTTAGGTTTGCTCGGGTCAGTTGATAGTTACAGGTTTTAAAACCTGCTTGCTTTTAAAATTTAAAATTTGGAAGCATAGGTTTAGACAAAGTTTTAAAAATAAATTAAAATTATGGATTCAAAACTGAGTTTGTACCCTAGTTTTTCAAATTAAGTTTTATAAATTAAATTGTTTCGACAACTTAAATTGTTTAAAGTGTATTTTAAATGGTAAGAATTTAAAAGTAAATTTGGTTTAAATTCTTCAAGTTTCTTTTATAAGATGAGTATGTTTTTAACATATGACTTTAAAAGTTGTAAATGGTTTTTATACTTTGTTAAAGTCAAAATTGTTTTCATTTTAAATTTTATATTTGAAATGAAAATTTAAAGTAAAATGTTTTCAAATGTGTTTGTGAATGATAATAAAATCATTTATAAGAAAAATATTTCATTTTAAAGTTAATAAGGATTTATGATTTGTGATTCATCAAATTATAAAGGTAAACTAATATCGATAATTAATTAATTAATTTAATAAATGGTTAAGGATTCGAATTAATTAATTAAGGTTGAAGTTAATTAATTAAGATTAATTAATTTGAAAATAAGATCATTAATTAGATAAGTTAAGATTTTTAAATAATTATTATAAATTAATTTATCAAGTAATTAAGATCAATTAAGTTAAATACTTAATTAATTAAATAATTAGTGATTAATTAATTGGTTACTAAAGATAAATAAATTTATGATTAATAATAATTAATTTAAGTTAATTACTTAAGAATAGTAATTAAAGAATTGTTAATAGTTAATGAAGGTCATTAACTTGAGATTATTTAATAATTAATTAATGTGATTAATTTTAATAATTAATTAGATTAATTAATTAAAGATAATCGATTGTGAAATTGTTTTAAGTGTAATTACTTAATGAAAGTAACTAAAGGAGTCAATTAATCAATGTAATTAATTAAAGTAATGTGATTAGCTTAAGTTAATTAATTAATTTTAATTAATTTAAGATAATCATTAGATGATTGGTTAAGCATAATTACTTAACATAATTAATGAAATGTAATTACTTAGTGAAGTAATTAGTAATGATAATTACAGGATGTAATTAATTATAGGTTGAAAGTAATTTAAGTTTAATTACTTTGTGTAATTAATCAAAGGATCAATTAAAGATAATTAATTATGGAGTAATTTATTTATTTAATGAAGTAATTAAGGGTAGTTAGTTACCGAATGAGATTAATCAAGGATGATTAATAGATGTGGTTTAATTAAAGATTAAATGTAATTAATTTAATAGGATAATTAATTAAAGGTAGTTAGGGATCATTAATTAATATAATTAATGATGTAATTAAGGGTTGATTAATTAAGATTAATTAATCAATAATAAGTGATAAAAGTGTAATTAATTAATGTAATTAATTAAGGGTTAATGTAATTAATTATAGTTAATTAATTAATGAAGTAATTAAAGGATTAATTACTATATTTTGTTAAGAATGATTAATTTGAGAAATTAATTAAAGGATAATATTTGAATGTAATTAAAGGATAATTAATCATGGATGATTAATTAAGGTGGATAATTAGAGGATAATTAATTAATTGATTTGTAATTAATTAATGGTTATGTAAGCAAGTTTTATAATGATGAAACTAATTAATTTAATTTACTTTAAATTAATTAGAGATGAAGTAATTAATTCAATTCATTTTAAATCCTTGCTTATGTATGGATGGATGATATTGATTGCCTTGAATGGTTTGAAATCTCAGATATGAGATAAGTAATGTTGTGTGATATGGATGCATTAGCTGAAGTGTGATGATAATATGAATTATCTATATGTGATGATAATATGGATTATCCATTTCTGATGATAATGTGAATTATTTATTTGTGATGATAATGTAGATTATCTATTGTGATATGTGAATTATCTATCTGTGTGTATATAGATAATAGAATTGAATTATTTTAACTTTAAAACAACTTGGACCTAAATGATGGCGTTTTGGATTTTGATGAGACCGGGATCGGATTTCCAAATGGATATCCGAAAACCAAATCGATCCAAATAAACGATAGGTCGTGAATCTCAAGTGAAGATGAAGATTCAGAGTGCAAGGGTTATCGTCGTTAACTCCGAGGGTTATTCCAAAATGAGTGTAACGTGATAATGCCTTCGGTTTCATTCGAACCGGAAACGAACTTGTATGGATTGAATGCTTTTAGAATATCGTTAGGTGACGATGAGCATTCTAAGAGATGTGTTCTCTAAAGGTAATCGTAGTCTCAAGTCTCGTCAACCGAAAATGGCTAAAACAGGGGAGGTGCAGCAAGGCTAAGTGGGTCATGCCCAAATAGGATGAGATTTTCCCCTGTCTAGAGGACCCTTTTTATTCGGATGTGTGGGCAGTTGGTCGCGACAACTGCTGGGGTTGTCTTGTTTAGGACTGTCCAGTAAGGAATGGTTCTGCCCTTGTGTTGCATGGGATTTAGGGTGGATCCTGGGTACGGTGATCTAGGCCCCGTACTGTGATGGGCGATACCCCAGTAGACCTGCCATTGATGGAAACCTGTTCTTTCTACATTCCCTTACGGTTTTGATTGTACTACCCACTTTTGTGGCTTGTAGCTAGAATTTAATCATGTAACAATTTCAGGTATTTCTTATTTATTTGAAAACCCTATACCTATTATAATATCATCGGATTTCCTATCAAATGTTTGGTTAGCGTAAGGTAAAAACTTACCCATGTTTATGTGTGGGGAGTCTTACGTGATACCTTTTCTTTCAATGGTTTTTCAAAGTTAAGCAACTTTAACCTGTTACTCACACCAGACCAATGTCTGACCCGAAGTTTATTCTGTTTTTCTTAAACTCTTAAGTACTCAAAATTTTATGGGTAGCCAAGGGATTCAGATTAGCTTTGATGAATTGTGGAGGAGCAATGGAGCATGAGGCTTCAGCGTTGTAGATATTTATAGTGTTCCGCTGTGATTGATATCTCTGTATTGTATTAACTTGTAATAACTAGACATGTGTTTATAACTGTCTAATATGTGTTGTATAAGCTGTGTAACTCTGATATATGTTATATACTATGTAAATCTTATGTGATTAATATAAATTATTCGTTCCGCTGTTGAGATTCTAATGTTGTTTCTTTCTTTCTTCTCTATCTTTTCTCTTTTCTATCCCTTTCTTTCTTATTCATGATGCGTCATTCTGGGCTAAAGAAGACGGGTCATGACAGTTGGTATCAGAGCGCTAGGTTGAATGAATACCTAGGATTTGGAGTGATTTCCTTCTTGAGAGAGCTTATTTGTAATTCTAACATACATACATACATACATACATACATACATACATACATACATATATATATATATATATCTATTTCTACCTATTTGTCGGATTACCTGTTCGGGTTTTCCAATATGAGTCCTAAAGGTAGATGGGGTAGTGGTGTGTGTAGCACAACTACCAATGGAAGGAGTCTTAGTGATTGAGGATGGAAGTGTATATGTCGAGACTGTAGGCCTAATACCATCTCGAGTGAGTTTTGCCGTGGTGTAAGTATTTCATCGATCTCTGAAGGAAGTCTTTGAGGTTCAGAGTCCATCTTTGAGATGCAAGTGTGGATGGGTAGAATTTGGATCTATCGGTTGGGCAGAAGCGAGTGATGGTATCTTAGCAACCTCAGGAAATAGTAGCTGTGTGATGAGATGCAGTGAATATGGATGTCTCTGAAGATGTTTTCTTTTGGGGCAAGTTTAAGGAAGTGTGTCTGTTTTGGTGTTGTGGCTGAGTTCAACAAGGTGGTTCTATTTGGCTTTGAGGCCCGAGTTTATCGAGTAGCTTATGTTTAAGGAAGTCTTTGAATCCATGGCAGCGTTGTAGCTCGGGGTATTCTATGTGTCGTCAGAGGGTCTTTTGGCTTAGCAGCTTTCTGGAGGTGAAGTTCAGAAGCAGCCGAGTGGATCCATTTCCCGATGGATTGGATAGATAAACATAAGCTGTTCTGATTGGTAAAGAGAGAACAGTTTTCTTTGGAATTAGGCTAGAAGGATCGAAAAAGTGACTTGCGATAGTTTGAGTGATCTCTTGAGTTATCAGAGATTTTTCCGGATGTCTTCAGGAAAGTCAAAGGTTTGCCTTTGCATCCGAAGATTAGGTTTTGTATCGACTATGATTCCAAGAGTGGTACCAGTGGTTCAGATTAGCAGAAGGATGGTTCCTAGAGAGGGTTTGGGTGAAGCAGCTCAGGATTTGGTGGAATTTTTTAGTTTTCTCTTTGTGGATCTGATGCACCATATTTTCATGATGTGTTGTCTAGTTTGCACTCGTGTTCATCATCATCATTTTCATCTGATCCAGATCAGAGTTGTGCAATGGAAGCAGTTTGGGAGTGCATCTGCTTTGTCTTTTCTGGAAAGGAGAAGTAAGATCGGTCTTCTGTTGTTTGTGGAGTAGAGTCATGTTCTTGATCTTGGTTGATTGTGAGAGGATCATTTTGATGGGTTGTTTTTGGTCCCATTTGTATCTAGATGCATCAGCAAGGTTGAGATGATCAGTAAGGATGTAGGCGGCCCAGGATCGTCCAAGGAGTTTTAAGGATAAGAGACAGAGGAATTTGGATTCCGGAGTCGAAGATTGATTTTGGATAAGATTTCTCCGATCCAAGGAGCTATAAGATTTGGTAAGACTAGGAAGCTAGCTCCGAGGTGTATTGGATCTTTTCTGTATTCTTATGAGGATAGGTGCTTTGGCTTTCAAGAGTTGAATTGCCAGTTTGGATAGCTGGGATTCAATGTGTTTCAGGTATCTCTGAGGGAGTACGTGTATGATCTATCTTTGGTTGTGGCACCAGCAGTTCAAGAGGATTTGGTAGTTGAGTCAGACTTGTCTGTGGTCTGATACCCTGTAGATCAAGATGAGTAGAAGCTCTGTATCTTTTAGTATAGATTGTTTGGATTCTGTAGAGGGAGTATCCCGATATTTTTACCTAGGAAACTCTAAGAAGTACTAACCAGAATTTTGTCTGGATAGTTAGATTGTTTGATTGAGTGATTTGGTTGCTGTGGTTGTTAGCATATGGTTGATAATATATGCTTGTGGTTAAAATTAAAATCTTAATGAGATTATTAAATTACCTTTGCTTTTAAATTTCGGGGATGAAATTCTTTTAAGGGGGAGGAATGTGATGACCCGAATTTTGAGCAATATCAATTTAATAATCTGTATTAAAAATTAAATTAATTTGATAATCTTTGTTAATAAGATTTGAATTGATTTAATAATCTTCCTTTAATAAATATTTAGTTGAATAATTTTATCTTTTAAAAGCTAATAAAATATTTTCTGTTTATAATGTATATATATATATATATGTATATATTGTAAATGGATAAGCTTTGGTTTGAAATTTAATAAATAAATAAAATCTTGTTTTTAAATTCTAATATATATATATATATATATATATTTCATAATTTGGAAATTATGGTTTAATTTAATATATAACTTTTCAAAGCTATTTAATAAATAACTATATGGTTTTAAATACTTAAGGTAAATGATTAATTGTTTAAATTATTATTTAGCTTAAGTTTAAATTTAAATTAATTAACAAAAAGATTTGTTTTATTTTCTTTCTTAAATATTACTTGATAAGTATGATTTGAAATTTTATATTGAAGTTTAAAATACAATTTGCAAATGATACATTAATTCATTTAAGTAATACAAGTAATTTATATACGACAAGATAATTTCTTTTATAAATTATTTAAAATTGAATAAAAGTGTTATTTCCAAATAACAATTATAATGTATTATTTTTATAAATATATGTGGATTTTAATATAAATAGAATTTTTTATTTTCAAAATTTAATGTGTAGTTATATATCCATATATGTAACTTGAATTTTAAAATTTGATTTTAAAATATTTAATTTGAATTTGGAATTTATTTCGAAATTCAAAGGAATAGATACTTAAAAAAAATTGATTTTAAAGAGATAGGTACAAGCTTTTATTTGTATACATGTAATTTGTTTTATTTTATTTTTCTAAAAATTAATTTACAAATATATAGAAAAGTATTTAATAAATAAGAAGAAAAGGAATTTTATTTAATTAATAAAAATAAGTAAAATTACTTAATGGACAAGTGTAATTACACTAAGGCCTCATAATAACATGTGTTAAGCAAATGTAAATAGATTAGACAAGTGTCATTTTTGTTTTTAATTTTTCTTCTTAAAAAAAATCATCTTAACTTATAAAACATACTTTTCCTCCTTCTCATTTCTTTTCTAAATCTTCATTTTCAAAAGTTTAGACAGAAACTTCAGCTGAATCAATATTTAAAACAGAATCAGTAACTGAACTCTCAAACAAGAAATCATGTTCAAATTCAAAATTAGTAATCATCCATTTCAAACAGAAATCAAAACCCAAAAACCCTGTACAATTTTTCAACACAAAATCTATAACTCAAATGTTCTTCAAACCAGAAACAGTTTCCAAATCAATAACCTGTAGTTTCATTTTCAAGATCAAAACCATAAACTTATTCAAATCAATAGCCTATGTATCATCTTCAAATCAAACATTAAAGCCAACACTTTCTTCAACTTGAGTTATCAAAAGCAAACCTGTAGATTATCAACAGCAAAATCAAAGCTTGAGCATTTTTTTCAATCTGGAGGCATGCATGAAGTTTTTAAATCAAGCATTTTATTCAAGCATATTCCAGTTTAAAAGTTTTCAAAGACGAAGGCATTTTAGTTTCAAGCTGTTTCAAAATTTGGTGCTCTGTTCTACCTTCTTTAATCGGGTGAGTAACATCACAATTTAATTTGTTTAAGTATATAATTATGTTGCATGTTCATCTCTGAAAATAGTATGTTTGTGAATATATTTTTAAGTATAACTCCATGTGTATATATATGGATATGTTGGTGTGCATGCTGTGTATCAGGATTCTTTTCTCTGATTCTAGTTCCAGGCTTAAATTCAAATCAAAATTCACATGCTCTTAATCCAATCTTTGTTAAGACTTAAGTCTTGAACAAAGTATGTTGGTTGTATCATATTTTTAAGTTTAAAAACTTGTTTAAGTTAAAACGATTTGCATTGCCTCCGAAAATAATAAAACAGCAGTGTAAACTTAAATAAGTTAAAATTCAATTATCACGAGTCATGAATTCAGGGATATAAATCAAATACTTTAACTAAAATTTGATTTTTAAAACTAGAATCATGATTTTTAGTAGAGGGATTTAAGTGCATTTATGGTTCAACCAGAAATTTGAATTTGAGGGAATTCTGATGATCTCGTTAGTTTAGGAGGTCGTGATTTTTTCTGGAGGAAAAAGAGTTGTCAGTGACAAGGGGAAAAATGGTAGAAGTGATGGCAGATCATGGTGGCGGCGGCGGCGACCGATTTAAGCTTTTAAACCTAGTTTTGGCTGAGTTAAGAGTTTGTGATCATCACGATCTCTCTGGTTGATCGAGTGTAGCAGGACTTGGGGAATCGGTCGTTTGGACATTGACGAAGGCTTGGCTAGAGGTGTTGATGCTCCGGTGGTCGGAGAGATGAGGTTGAGGGGTTTTCTTTCAGGATGGTCTGTTTTCCAGGTTCGAGTAGTAATACTCGAATTTGATTTCGAGTTGATAATGGAGTTCTAACGGTTGTAGTTTGATCTGTGAATGATTGTCGACATGTGGGGATTGTCTTGGATGGTCGAAGGTGGTGGAACTTCCGATGCGTATGCACGATGAATTGTTTGTGCCTGGTGAAGTTTGGTTTGAACCAGGGGCTTTGTGCTCAAGTAACTCTCGAGTAATTTGAGTATTTGCTCGAAGTGATGAATAGATTGGCTCGAAGCATTTTTAGGTTTGCTCGGGTTAGTTGATAGTTACAGGTAAAACCTATTTGTTTTTAAAATTTTAAATTTGATTTTAAAATTTGAAATCATAGTTTAGACGAAGTTTTAAAAACAAATTTGAAGTATGGATTCAAAACTGAGTTTGTACCCTAGTTTTAAAATTTAAATTAAGTTTTGTAAATTAAATTGTTTCAACAACTTAAATTGTTTAAAGTGTATTTTAAATGGTAAGAATTTAAAAGTAAATTTGTTTTAAATTCTTCAAGTTTCTTTTATAAGATGAGTATGTTTTTAACATATGATTTTAAAAGTTGTAAATGGTTTTTAGGCTTTGCTAAAGTCAAAATTGTTTTCGTTTTAAATTTTATATGTGAAATGAAAATTTAAAGTAAAATATTTTCAAATGTGTTTGTGAATGATAATAAAATCATTTATAAGAGAAATGTTTTCATTTTAAGTTAATAAGGATTTAATGATTTGTGATTCATTAAATTATTAAGGTAAATTAATATGGATAATTAATTAATTTATTATATAGTTGAAGTATTTGAATTAATTAATTAAGGTTGAAGTTAATTAATTAAGATTAATTAATTTGAAATTAATATCATTAATTAGATAAGTTAAGATTTTTAATTAATGATTAGAAATTAATTTATCAAGTAATTAATATTAATTAAGTTAAACACTTAATTATTTAAATAATTAGTGATTAATTAATTGGTTATTAAAGATAAATAAATTTGTGGTTAATAATAATTAATTTAAGTTAATTACTTAAGAAAAGTAATTAAAGAATTGTTAATAGTTAATGAAGGTCGTTAACTTGAGATTATCTAATAATTAATTAATGTGATTAATTCTAATAATTAATTAGATTAATTAATTAAAGATAATTGATTATGAAATTGTTTTAACTGTAATTACTTAATGAAAATAATTAAAGGAATTAATTACTCAATGTAATTAATTAAAGTAATGTGATTAGTTTAAGTTAATTAATTAAGTTTAATTAATTTAAGATAATCATTGGAAGATTGGTTAAGCATGACTACTTAATGTAATTAATGAAGTGTAATTACATAGTGAAGTAATTAGTAATGATAATTATAGGATGTAATTAATTAAAGATTGAAATTAATTTGAGTTTAATTACTTAGTGTAATTAATCAAAGGATTAATTAAAGATAATTAATTATGGAGTAATTTATTTATTTAATGAAGTAATTAAAGGTAGTTAATTACTGAATGAGATTAATCAAGGGTGATTAATAGATGTGGTTTAATTAAAGATTAAATTTAATTAATTTAATAGGATAATTAATTAAAGGTAATTAGGGATCATTGATTAATATAATTAATGATGTAATTAAGGGTTGATTAATTAAGATTAATTAATCAATAATAAGTGATAAAAGTGTAATTAATTAATGTAATTAATTATGGATTAATGTAATTAATTATAGTTAGTTAATTAATGTAGTAATTAAAATATTAATTAATATATTTGGTTAAGAATAATTAATTTGAGAAATTAATTAAAGGATAATTACTTGAATGTAATTAAAGGATAATTAATTAGGGATGATTAATTAAGGTGGATAATTAGAGGATAATTAATTAATTGATTTGTAATTAATTTATGGTTATGTAAGCAAGTTTTATAATGATGAAAGTAATTAATTTAATTTACTTTAAATTAATTAAAGATGAAGTGATTAATATAATTTATTTTAAATCCTTGCTTACGTATGGATGGATGATATTGATTGCCTTGAATGGTTTGAAATCTTAGATATGAGATAAGTAATGCTTTGTGATATGGAAGCATGGGTTGAAGTTTGATGATAATATGAATTATCTATATATGATGATAATATGGATTATCCATTTGTGATGATAATGTGAATTATCTATTTGTGATGATAATGTATAGTATCTATCGTGATATGTGAATAATCTATCTGTGTGTGTATATAGATAATAGAATTGAATTGTTTTAACTTTAAAACAATTTGGACCTAAAAGATGGCGTTTTGGATTTTGATGAGACCAGGATCGGATTTCTAGATTTGGATATCCGAAAACCACATCGATCCAAATTAACGATGGGTCGTGAATCTCAAGTGAAGATGAAGATTCAAAGTGCAAGGGTTATCGTCGTTAACTCTGAGGATGATTCCAAAATGAGTGTAAAGAGATAATGCCTTCGAGATTTTTGAACCCGGAACGAACTTGTATGGATTGAATGCTTTTAGAACATCGTCAGGTGGACGATGAGCATTCTAAGAGATGTATTCTCTAAAGGTAATCGTAGCATCTAGCCTCATCAACCGGGAATGGCTAAAACATGGGAGGTGCGGCAAGGCTAAGTAGGTCATGCCCAAGTAGGACGAGATTTTCGCCCATCTAGAGGTCCCTTTTTATTCGGCTGTGTGGGCAGTTGGTCACGACAACTGCTGGGGTTGTCTTGTTTGGGACTGTCCAGTAATGAATTGTTCCGGCCTTGTGTTGCAGGGGATTTAGGGTGGATCCTCGGTATGGTGAGCTAGGCCTCATACTGTGACGGGCGGTAAGCCAGTTGCCCTGCCATTGATGGAAACCCATTCTTCCTAAGTGCCCTTACGGTTTTGATTGTATTACCCACTTTTTTGGCTAATAACTGGAATTTAATCATGTAACAATTTCAGCTATTTCTTATTTATTTGAAAACCCTAGACCTATTATAATATCACCGGATTTCCTATCAAATGTTTTGCTAGCGTAAGGTAAAAACTTACCCATGTTTATGTGTGGGGAGTCTTACGTGATACCTTTTCTTTCAAAGGTTTTTCAAAGTTAAGCAACTTTAACCTGTTACTCACACCAGACCCATGTCTGACCCGTAGTTTATTCAGTTTTTCTTAAACTCTTGGGTACGCAAATTTTTACGAGTGGCCAAGGGATTCAGGTTAGCTTTGAGGAATTGTAGAGGAGCAATGGAGTAGGAGGCTTCAGTGTTGTAGATATTTATAGTGTTCCGCTATGATTGGTATCTCTGTATTGTATTAAGTTATAGTAACTAGACAAGTGTTTCTAACTGTCTAGTATGTGTTGTATAAGCTGTGTAACTCTGATATATGTTGTATACTATGTAATATCTTATGTGATTAATATAATTTATTCGTTCTGCTGTTGAGATTCTGATGTTGTTTCTTTCTTCCTTCTCTATCTTTTCTCTTTTCTATCCCTTTCTTTCTTATTCATGATGCATCATTATGGGCTAAAGAAGACGGGTCATGACATGAAGTCTAAATCTGATCTAAATAAATTAAATAAAATCGTTATTTTATTTTATTTTGTAATTAAAGTTTAATTTTGGTAATATATTTACGTTATATATAATATGATTGTTAACTAGCCTTTTCTCAAGGCAGTACACATGTGGATTTAACCCAACGGACTTCATGGTCATTAAGGAAGAAAGTCCGAAGATATGGTTACTAGGATTGAAGATCGATTAGATTTGAAACAATGAACTGTAGTTGAATGGATTCAGATGGAAAATGTTCAAAAAAGGGCTAAGTATGGAACTTGAACTCCCTTAGAAGAGGGATCGGATCGGAATATTTACTCTATAAAAAAGATCGGAATAGAGGTATCGGAGTAAAGGGATCGGATTAAACAGGATGCACACAACACAACTCAATAATGATCGCTCCATTACTCAACAACCACGATGCGGATTTAAGTGAAACTTTGGAAATAAGAAGAATGGACCCTAGGGAGTCAACCATAAGGATCGCACAACAAATAGAGCATGTTGGATGGATCGACCCTCTTACCTCCATTTAGGGATAAGCTATAATCAGCTTTCATGGCATATTGCAGCAACGATCGATTAATCACTCAACATCTACAGATTCAGTTGTTTTGAAACTTAGAGTACAAGCATATTACAACATAAGGAACACCCCATAGGGACCCCAGCCCCTAAATCCCCCAATATAGGGATCAATCCATATCCCTATTATTGGCTCTAATGGGCCCCAAACATTTTGGGCAAGCTTGCCTTAGCTTCAGGGTTCTAAATCCAGGTTTTGAGGGAGATATTTTCGCGTCTTCTCCTATAAATACAGTAGGCATGACATCAAAATCGAGATCTTCTTTTTGCTTCACTTCTATCACCTACCTAGGTTACACTTTTCCATTTTTAGTCTTGGATTTCATGGGTTTGTAACTACAATTAGCAGTAAATGGATAAAAGGAAAATCTTTGGAGTGGAAGTAGGCCGGAATTAGCTAAACAACTATAAATCCGTGTCTCTCTTTACTTGCTTTCTGTTTTAATTTTTCTCTTCATTTATTTCTCTTCGTATTTCTATAATTGGATTGGACATTGATGCTTTCACATACAATTAGATGTTGGTAGCTATTTTTATGCCAACATTTTGGTGCTTTTACTAAGAAAGCCAGCCCTCGTGGATTTGGAGTTCAAATTTGGAATTAACTAGATAGCTTAGATTTGGAGCAATGGTTAAACAATCAACAAGGAGAACGCTACCGGAAAGGAACCATCATGGAGGGAGTCCGAAGGCTTCCTCAAGAGCTGGAGATAATCAGGCATATATCTATAACACTAGGGATGAAATGGAAACGATGATGGACTATATACAGGAAAGGATGCTGAAAAGACAGGAGGAGATGATGCAGAATTTACTCCAACAAATTGGATAAGCTAGACAACAAAACCAAGGGAATAGAGTAGCAGGAGCCGGTGATAACTTAGATCAAGGAGTTGAAGCAGTAAGAATCGATGGAAATAGAAACCAGGAACATGGAATCAAAGCTATTGGAAAAAGGAATGGAACAAAGCAGCCGGGGGCAGTCTCCGACCATCTTAGAGGGATCGGCCTGAATCCCCAAAGTATTGGGGAATGCCCCCATGTCTAGTTGATCGTGCTGCTAGAGGACATGCAGTCGATCCCATGGATCTTGGTGCAAATCAAAATTTGGATGCACGTCTGGGGAAATATGTTCCAGAATACCCTTATGGACTCAAGGGGCAGTTTGGAAATAATGATAGGAGACTACCGTTGGATGACAATGACAGGTTTGTAGAGATGATCAGACGAGTTATACGTGGAGGACTGGCGAAAGGAATTTGGAGGATGCAAATAGAAGTTCATTCACTCCTAACATCAGGAATGCTAGGAATCCACCGGAGTTTAAACTACCAACACTGGAAGTATATGATTGAAAGTCGAACCCAACTACACATACGATGAGATATATACGACACGTGGAAATACTGTAGGCATTAGAGAAAGTCATGGCATGATGCTTTCCCTGTTTCTAACGAATATGGTTGCACCGTGGTTCAGGCAGTTGGAGAGTGGTTCTATTGGCACATGGATGGAATTGGACGAAAATTATGAAGTGGTTTAGGATTCACATTTTGAGACCCAATGATGTGATGAGTCCGACAACACTGAAACAGAAGACCAAAGAGTCTTAAAAGAGTTTTCTAACAAAGATTTAATTCTGCAGCGGCATCGGTGGATCGGCTAGATCCATCAACAATTTTGATGATAGCTGTATTAAGAATCACCGACGGCACATATTTCAAGGAATCATTTGCACCAGATCCACCTATGGATCTCGGGGAGTTTTATCATGAAGCGGAAAGTTTCCTGTGGTAGGAGGATGCACGAGCCGACAAACCAGAGGTGAACGTTGTGGAAAGAAGAGGATCATTAGGAGGTGTAAACAAGAATGATAAAGGCAAAGGAAAACTAGATAATGGATATGATGGGACGAAAAGGTGATGAAAAGAGTGGGAACTAAAGTTCTCCTCCTACTCAGATTTGATGAAAAGCCTAAAACTTATTTATCTGGATACTAGGGGGCAACTCCCCCTTCGAAAAACAGCAAGGAGGGATCCCATGGAGCAGGATCGTATTTCTGGAAAGTACAGCCTGTTCCACGAATTGAACGGGCACACCGGGAATGAATGCAGGCATTTAAAGGACATGATTAAGGAGCACGTCAGGAACGACAGACTTCCGCAGTATGTGAGGAATCAAGCAACGGTGGTGCAACAGGAGCAGCCGTCGTCTGCATCAAATAGAAACAAGAATGACCCTGGATCTGGATCATGGGTCGTCATCGACTAAGGGACTGACCTAATTGCTTTTGAGAAAACTGATTGGAGTAGTTGGAATTAGATTCCATAGTTGACCCCAATTGCAAGTGGAAGATTGATAGAGTTAGGGGTATACCTTAGGGCCATTATGTAATTTGTTACATATATCTAACTCGTTGACCAATCTTGTTCGAAATAAATGGTATTTTCTTCTTATTATATACTTGACATAACATGATTATATTAATTAGTTAACTTAATTAAAAGTGTATTTAATATAAAAATCCATAAATGTTATATTTTATGATAGTGGTTACAAAGTGTTGTAACCACGAATAATTTATCACAACGAAACAAATATTCCATTTTAAATGTTTCTTGTCAAGATGCATCGAGACTGGATATCCATGTATCCATTGAGACTGGAGTATGTAACGCTCTTCAAATGTTGGGCAGTATATTACTCATGACTGCCAGAGGCACCTAGGTGTTACATACTAATAGTTATTGGATAACTATGGAATGACTCACTCGATAGTTTTCTATTGGTTAATATAACTAAGGTCAAACAGAAAATATTGATGTGACTGATTTACATGGTTCTCTCGACTAGGCTTTGGAGAGGTCTAGGGGTGGCTAAATGATAGGGAATTGGCTTCGAGATAATGGGTTGACATCAAGTGAGAATGAGTAAAAAAATTTCCATGTTTCTCTCAAATACAACCCTATATATATACATATACACATGTATGTATATATGTATGTATTTATCTCTAAAATAATGACTGACCTTTTTTGGCCGCCATTACCTTCTACATTGTTGTTAAAGCATAACTCTCAATCTACTCCAAAATTTCAAATATATTTCAAATTATTAATACTATTCGATAGTTAGAGGTCGGTGCCTTCGGACTTGCAATCTGACGAATCAAGAACGGTAAAAGGAAGGGAAGTCATTGCTTCAACGTGGATTCAAAGGCATACAATAATATATTATTTTATATTAAATAAGTATTGCCAAAATCAATGTACTTGTTTTTAAAAATAATATTTCAACTTTGAAAAATCTCCATATTTTTTCTAAGCTCTAATTTATGATCCTAGATTTTCGAAAATTGTAAAATTTGAACTTTCATCAATAGATTATTTTATGTTAATTATTTATGGATGAAAACATTATTTTATTCATAATATATACAAATTAAAATACTAGAATTATTATGTTTGCAAAAATAAGTTAATTTTGAATTATAAATAATTATTAATAATTGTTCTCTCTCTTTCTATGTGTATATTTATCTATATATAAATGTTTAATGTTTATATATTATATATAATATATTTATACATACAAATGTGTGTGTGTATTTTGTTACATATATACATGCACATATTTGGATAACATACATGACATACAAATTAAGCTAATATATCTATTGCGATGTAAATCCCAACATCTACATATGGGCATATTATACCTTTCATAGATTATTATATTACGCATGCACTCACACATATATGTATACGATACATTTATGTATAAACTAAATCAAATAAAATTAATTTCGTATCTTAATATATTTGAATTTAAATAAAATAAATGATTTTATTTAAATGAAATTTAGAAATGTTCTAATTCAGTTAGACTTCATAGGCCCAATAAAGTTTCAATAGGATAAAATTTTAGAAATTCACCTATAACTTTCGTTGTAGGCTAGTCCAGTCCCAACAACTAGTGTAGGAGGGAAGTTGTAGTCGTATGTGGATTTGGCGGCATGGGTCCGCACTTGTGAGAGGGTTTTGGATTTTTGTGTCTTGCCAATGAGTGGGGAGATTGTTTACTACTTGGCATTTATAGGGAGAGGCCCTGAATTGCTGGGATGTAGTGGTGGCAAAGACTGAGGGAAAGATCGTTTGGGGAGAGTCTAGGAGATGTTTTGAGATGAATTTTCTTTCCAAAGTAGAGGTGGAAGTACAACTGGAGAGGTTTATACACTTGCGGAAGGCAGAGATGTCAGTAAAGGAGTGTGTGAGCCAATTTAATTAGTTGGCTAGGTTCAGGATGGAGTTGATAAATACCCCTCACAAGAAAGCTTTAAAGTTTGCTAAAGGGCTGAATCAACCTCTTCAAGATTTGTCTCTAAGACATATCCTCGTAGGTGCGACTTATGAGGGTTTGGTGGAGATGGCTTTGCTGAATACCATCTCCATAGAGGAAATGAAGGAAGAACCAAGGAAGTTTGAAGGGAAGATGCCATAGTAGAATCAGCAAAAGGGCAGATGAGGACCTATGCGGAAGATTAAGAAGTGGGAGATGTAGTGTATGAGACATGGAAAGAGGGGGCACTTTGTTAAGGAGTGCAAGACAGACATCTCGAAGATCAAGTGTTACAACTGTAATCAATTGAGGCACATGAAGAGGGAGTGTCCATCACCACAGAAGACCTCTACCAAGGTAGTGATAGAGTTTAGGGTATTCCATATGGACAATTATGTAATTTGTTACATATATCCAACTCGACAACTAGTCTTGTTCAAAATAAAAGGTGTTTTATTTCTATTATATGCTTGATATAATGTGTTAAATTAATTAATTTAATTAAAAGTATACTTAATGAGAAATCCATAAATGGTATGTTTTATGATAGTAGTCACAAAGTGTTGTAACCATGAATAATTTATCATAATAAAAACAAATATACCATTTTAAATGTTTCTAGTCAAAATGAATCGAGACTAGATATCGATGTATCTGTTGAGACTAGAGTATGCAATACTCTCCAAATGTTGGACAGTGTATTACTCATAACTGCTGGGGCACCTAGGTGTTACGTACTGATGGTTATTGGATAATTACGGAATGATTCACTCGATGGTTTTCTGTTGGACAATATAAGTAAGGTCAAATAGAAAATATTGATGCGACTGATTTACATAGTTCTCTAGACTTGAGAATACTATAGATCTTTAATATGAAAGTTCTGCTTTGATTAGAGTAAAATCATAATACGATGTCCATCGATTGACTATAGTTAGGTCGAATGGAAGTATTGGAAGTGAAGCATTATTCAAGAGAGGGTTCATCTCCTTGGTTATATAGGGTTAGTATTACGGTCAACTCCGGTCAACTCAAAGTCAAAGTCTCTGACCATAGCAGTTTGGTTAATAACAATAATAATTATTATTGAACCAAGGACTTTATGTTTGGACTATGGGATTGAATATTGATGATATTTGAATTTTAAACAATGTCAAATTACATACACTACAACAGAACTGGGCTTTCATAGCGTTCAGAGAACGTTATTACAACCTACCAGAGCGTTTCAAAGAACGCCATAGAACGACAAGCTATGGTAGGCCATTGGCATTACATAGCATGGAGGAAAATGCTATAATAAACAATAGCGTTTATAAACGATCATAGTGTTTGTAGCCTACCATAGTATTTATATTTTGTTATTAAAAAACATGCTATAGGAAATATTATCCTGCAATTGATTTCTATAGCATTTTCTGGGCATATTTTATAGCATTTCAGCATACCATATTATAGCGTTAAGACGATATTTCAATAGCGTTTCTTATCGTGCTTGTATAGCGTTGACGATTTTCTATTATAGCGCCGTTGATGCATAAATCTTACATCACATGCAGTTTCGATAGCGTTTTGTTAATCAATAGCGTTTATGTAACGTAATTCCTTGTAATATTAATTTATAACACTTATCTGTTTCCGTTTCATCTTTTTATTATATTATATTATTATTACATACATACATACAGATACACACACACACACATATATATAGTTGCACAATAATTTTGAACTCTACATTGCATATTATGATCATTGAACAGTGAAACCAAATCAACTAATTACACTTAGCTAGAGAGCCCACCGTGAGACTCGAGAACAATGAAACCACTGCGTAGAGAGTTCACAACCATTAAAATTAAGGCTAAAGCACACTCAATAAAAGCATTCATTTCTTATAATAACATCCCAATCTAGGTCATAATAAACAGTTCGCCTCAAACATTACATAATAACAACATTATCTAGCATAATGTACTAATACAATTATGAAGAAAACATAAGCATATTACTTAGCCCAGGCATCCATCTTTCCCATCATTTTTCCAATCACAGGAGCTACCTTAGGATTTGCTTGATGTTTCTCTAAACTGCAGGATTACTCGTACCTGTGCAAATTCAATGAACATATGAGATAGGAAGTTAAAAGGAGCATATCCTGATTTGCAGATATTCTGCACAGAAAAATATGAGACAGAGAGTCTGCATAGAAAATATGAGACGGATAGTCTGCATAGAAAATATGACGCCAAACCCAAAAAGCTCAAAAGAGAATGCAAAAGGATCTGGTTCAAGCAACCGAGAGGTTAAAAGTCCTTAATTGAAATCATTAGTATGCCCTATCAAGATGCAGCTCAGAATCGGATTGACAGATTGCTCAAAATGTAGGATAAGTTGGAGAATGTTGAACAAAAACTTCAAATTTTGAATATTGAAATTCCAAATGTCAACACTCCATAAAATCTCTTTATGTCATTCCAATTTGGTACGCTGGAATTTATTTAAAGTGTGCTTACGATTTATTTAAAGTGTGCTTATATTATCTTTATGTACAAAATTTATTTATGTTCACTAATGAGTTCTTTAGTCTTTATCTTCTACCTTTTATGATATAAATCACTATTTTACATTTGCTGGTGACTTTTGTGATGAAGATAAATTTGGAAATGTAGGATTTGTAGAAACCAGTGCTTGATGAAATCAAGTCCAAATCATTGTTAGTAAGAGCAGGAGGCAAAAACATTCAATCGTATATAATTATGTACTTACTAGTTTTATGGTTGTGCAAACTTGACGTAGTTGAACTCATAAAATGTTCATATACACATTTAAATTGTTTTATTCATATATATGTCAAATTTAATATATAAATAAAATAAAATAATTAATAGATTTAATAAATTCAATTAATTAATCGAATATGAAATAAGAGAATTGAATGAAACAAGGCTCTATTTAACTTTTTGAAATTTTCCATCGATCTTACAGGTTGTCTCAGTTCATGGGTTTGGTGGGCAGCACCTACCTTGAATCTGTGCTAGTTTGACGATGGGCCAAGTTAACGATCTTAATTTCAATCCATTCACCCAATATCAACCAAAAATTCTTACCAACAATCAACAAAAATCATAGAAAAAGAGGAATTTAGACTATAGATGTGAGTTATGAAAATAACTCACCAAAACATTGTTCCAACCTGTTTCCTCTGCCAACATCCAACCCAATTGCTTACAGCCCTGGATCGACATCTCCTCCATTGCATCACCACCTAAAAACTATCGTGCAAAACTCTTTCATACATGCATTTAATCAGCAATTCTCCTTGGCCATACATCACCCACATTGCCTGCTCAGAAAAGGCGTCAACTTATCCTTCCCTTCACTTACATGCCCAGTCATCCCTTAATCATTCAACCAAGGTCGTTGTCCCTTACGTAATGCGCTCCACCCGACGTTATCAAAATTGCCCCAGTTTTCTTAAGTCGCATCATTTTTTTCTCTTGTTCGATTTTATGATTTGTGTGCATCATGGCTAGTAGAAAATAGAAAAGGAACGGGCCTTGAGCATTGGATTGGGTCAAAGCAATAAGAGGAATGTAGATCATTGTGGAATAAAGGAGAAAGGATTTTTATTTGTTAGTATTTCCTTTTTCTTTGTTTTCCAATTATGCCCTTAAAGGAAATGTATTTGTCAATTGCCTTGTTGATTGCAACTTAGAATCTCTTTATTACATATAAATAATTCTAACAAATACCTACGAAGATATTCTCAATTCGATTGAACTAGATGATACATTTACCATATATAGTTCAATAGGTTTCACAAAACATTCAAATACAATAATTATTTTATCGTCATTAATTTTATTAAAGTAAAAAACCTTCTTTTCATATATTTCAACCACATGAAAATTATTTACAACACAAAAATACTTTATATTTCCTCTAAATATGTTATTCGAATTCAATATGTTTTCAGAAAAGAATTTATTTATTACTTCAATTTATTAAAAGAAAGTCCTTGATCATATAATTTTTAATTCAGTAAAATATTTTTTTTAAATAAAGTTATCCATAAAATGAAACGAAATAATTTATTTTAAATAAAATTGTTTATTATGACGACTTATAAAATAGGACTATTACAATGTTAGTCATGTTTTCTAGCTACGTATTCCCTATACAGAAGTTATGCAGCTAACAGGGAAATGTGAAAGTGGTGCATGAGAAAAAATTAGAAATAAAAGGAGCTTAAGTAAATAATACATGAGTACACATATGAAAACCTCATTCTAGGTGTGCATACAGCGGTTAACCGGCAAAATCGGCTAACAATTTCGATTAGTGAAAATGTAACGACCCGATATTTTCAACCATTCGCATCCGCACATGTCGGACTTGAATTGTTCAAAATACCACGTTGTAAATAAAATTTGGCAAATCTCAAAATATACAGTAAATAAATAATCACAGAATCTCAGACACAGAAATCAGAATACTCGCAGCGGAATTAAAAATTAACTCAGTGGTTCATGAAGCCACTATCCATAGTCTCAAAAAAAAATAAAGTACATAGTCTTAAACCAAATAGAGTTTGAAATCTCCATAGAAACTCTCAATATTAAATTGTCTTGATTTCAAAGGCTAAAATAAGAACTGAACAGAAGCTTGACGACAGCTTGAAAAGAGATGATCTGCTGAAGTCCTAGTTTTGGAGGTGAAGTCTGAACTGAAACTCAGGCTGAACCGAGCGTGAAATAAAACATAAACACTCGAGTCAGGACATACATACTTATATAATGTAAGCTAATTCAAGTGAACTGTATTAAAGTAAAAGTAACCTAAAGGTTGCTTGGGACCGCCCATCCTCTAAGGATCGGTTAAACTATTTACTGTGTAGTAATACTTCCATATTATAATAGTGTCTATTTGTAAAATAAACTTACTTTAAAATAGCGTTAAGGGGTTACCCATATAGCCCTTAACACATAATATATTCACATAATCTATACAGTACCGTAATCTCCCCCGTAATGGGCGTCGTCAGAGGGCACTCCATAGGTATGGTACAAAACAAAAATCATATAAGGCTCGCTATGGTAGGTGACACGGCACAACTATGCAATGCCAGGGTAGATATACCAATTGCTATCCGGACTGGTGGAAACGCATAGCCGCAGCTACCGCCCACCTCGAACAAACTCCTCCAAAATCAAGAAAAATAAGGATGGCCATCGAAACAATCCAAAGTCAGAGTATAGTATCGAAGAGGAGTGTCCGATAAAGGGGCTAACCCCCTTGGCCTGAGAATCGCTCCTGTTTTAGCCACCTTATGCCAACTCACGGGAGTCGGTTCCACGTACATACCTCAATAGAACGTCACCACCATCCTACTTCATTTTGGAATCTCTACAGCGTTCCCGGTTGTCAAAGTGATTTTCGGTATCGATAGAGAGTATGCCCATATCTGATCCCGGTCTCTATGCCAACTAATCGTTATTATTATTGCCCGTGGTTATATATTTCAAAATAGTTTATTTTTGAATCCCAATACTTCATTTAACTTTCAAAAGTGAAGTTATTAAAGTTTCAAATCAATATTCAAAATCTCATTTCGGCCAACGACAACACTTAACAAGTGCTACTGTAGCCCTTTTATTTATTCGGGTTTGGTTTAAGTTCCGCAACCACAGCACTTACCAAGCACTGCAATAGCTTTTAATTAATTTCAGCCTTAAGTTCATTCGCATCAACTACGGCACTTACAAAATGCGGTAATATCCTTTACAATAGAATTTAAGAAAATAAAATTCCAGATATAAATTTATAAATAATTAAACTTTGATTAAACTCATTTAACTTATAAAACTATATTTCCACTTTTAACAATAGTCATTTAAATTTCAAATATATAATTTATATGAGGTAAATTTCATAATTGCACATCAACTTATTATGTTCACTTATTAAAGTCAAATCAATATTTCTATCCTTCGCATTCAAAATTTACATAGTAATTAAGTTTAATTATTATTCCAAAATATAACTGTTTCCAAATTTTTCTTAACTTGCCCATTTCTTAAACTAGACTCTCTTTTCCTAAGTTAAGATATATTCCAATTTTTATTATTGGTACTTACTTTATTAACCATTTAATTTATAGGAAAATTACATACCACCTTATTTATCATTTAATTCCAGTTTTATCAATTATACTTTATTTCGTTCCTTTACAAAAATTACATTCCAAAATGAATTTATATTCAAATTCCAAATCAATCCTTTATTTATATATATATATATATAGTCGTATAAAATCACTAAAAATCATTTTTTTCAATTCAAATCAACAATGGTATAATATACAAATTTAAAATATTTAAGTTTTTCCAGAAAACTATATATATATAACCAGGGTTTATATAATGTTTTCTACCTAGGTCAAGTGGTACGGATAATATATCATTTCAATCCGTAATTTACAAAGAATATCCGGGTTCTATCATTTCAAACCCGCAATCCTAAGTTAAATAAATATCTAAATAAATAAATATATAAATATCGTCCAGGCTTATCATTTCAGCCCGAAACGATTTCTATTCTACAGGGAACTTGCAGTGTGATTAGACAGTAAATAAATAATAGTATAACTGCATAAATAAAATAGTAGATAACACGACTGATGATGTGTCAATTTATAAGTGGGGTTTTAACATCATAGATTTATATCACAGGAAAATAAAGATTAAATAAAATTATTTTACAATTACACTTGTTCTTAAATTTACAGATGTATAAGTACGTTTGTCAGGTGAGAATACTCACATTTGCGAAGCTGAATATTTTGATTCGAAACTACGGTAACCACAACAGAACAGCGTACAGAAGGCACGATTAATGATTGAAAGATGAGCCAATCCGATTCAGATCTTGAACAAGATAAACGAGTAACTAATTACGCGAAATTCAAAACGATCAATATTTTAAATAACAACTGGAACGAGATTAAAATAAAAGGATGATTGCCACAATTTCTCGACCACTCCACCCAAGACTTGACTCCATTCTCAAAGCTCGGCCCAAATTTCTATTTGAATTATATGAATGCTAAAGAGTGAACAGTGGGAAATTTAGTTATAAAGTCTGTGATCAAAAAGTGGTGCACGCACACTTATTTTTTTCCAACAATGCAAAAGGTGATGAAACTTTGGTTTAAAATTTTGAACACGCAACTACTATTCTCGACCATTTATGCACGTTATTATTATTATTTTTTTCTTAAATTAAAACCAAATATTATAACGTGCTAGAAAAAAAAACAATAAGCTAAACTTAGGTGGCTCATGCCTATATCCTATTCACATGCAACGTATTCACGTTGAAAATTTACGAAATCCAGCCTATAACCCACCTACATTTTTCACCGTGCTTATGCAAATTGATTTCCTTTTTTTTATTATATTTTTTTTATGCATGCGAGTTCACATAGTAAGATACTGTTAGGCATAAAGTTTCTTAAAGGTAGAGAATGAAAATGGAATTTCAAAGCTTCAGGTGGAGCAGCCGAGTGAAGTAAAAGAAAACAAAGAAAAAGAAAATAAAAGGAAGAAGAAAGAAAGTAACTGCCATTACCTAAAGCTCCACACAAGCTAGAAGACGAAGTCCAAAAGATGAGGTAAAGAAAAAGTGTTCGTGACTGGTATTTATCAATGAGCTATGCGTTGATTTAGGCAAGAAATAAAGTTTTGGGCAAGAAGAATATAAATATTTTAAAAAGGGCCATGAGTTGATTGAGCACAGATTTATTCCTTGTTAAAAACTGCCACTTGGTTCTATTCCTATTATAAGCAATAGGTAGGAAATCTGTTGTGTGATGGAATTATGCCACTGGTTTCGTAATTAAGAAGAACATAAAACGGAAAGCAATCAATTTTCTTCGAAACGGAAATGGAAAATTGACCAAAAGAATAATTTGTGTGAACGTGCTTAATAATAAGAAGAAACTAGCGTTGATATCGGAGGAAACGACAATAATATTAGATTTGAACGTTACTTTATTCAAAGATTTTATACTAAATAAAAATAGTTGCAGCAAAAAGGGAAGTGGGATATCTTTAAAAAGGTAAATTTTCAGTCACGGTCAAAGGAAAAATTGAAATGGATATGCTTCTCTCCTACTCGAAAATGCACGTTTACTGATTTATTTAACCATTTTCACGCAAGGTATATATTTTTGGAATGCGCACTATAGACGCAATAACCAACTTAAAAATTACGCTCATATTTATAACAAAAATAACGCTTAAATTTTTATATCTTTTAAGAATATTTAATATAAATACGTATCATTTATGTCAACCAAATTTTATCAAAACGGATATAAACATACAACTTAAAGGTGTAATTTGCGTTGATTTAATGGAAGAACGAAACGGTAAGCAAATAAAATTTAAATAATAGGGGAAATCAAAGATTTCATACCAATTTTAGAACGATTGACAATAAAGGAAAATGTAACGTTTACATGCGAATTTAGGCAACTTTTAAACGAAATTAATAGGCTAGGAAATTTATTCATTTACCACTTAAAATTGCACATCTACAAATTAATTAATTATTTATATCCGTGGTACGAATTTTTTTAAGAATGCGTACTACAACCGCAATAATATACACCCAAATTTATACAAAAGTAACGCTTATACGTTATTTATTCCATCAAATAACGCGCCTTTTAAACGCGTAATTAAACAGTTTATTTATACATAAATTTTGAAATTTATTACTTAAAAATAAATATGATTTGTTTACACTGGGTTTTTTTTCCATTCATTTACCATTTACCAAGAAATCTATTACTAAAATGTATAAAAGTAACAGTATAAGTTATTTAATTTTTTTTAAATGTATATAATCCATTTATAGCTAAGGTAAAAATTATTGTGTTGTTTTAACGGTACAGAAAAATGGAAAAATTGGCGAACGTTTTATAAAATTGAAAAAAGAAAAGTGTTGATTCCTAGAGTAACGAAACGGAAAAGAATATTTGATTTGAACATTATTGAAAAATCAATGGGTTTTATTTATTAAATATGTGGAGTCAACGGAAAGAAAATTTATTCCTTTCCCACTTAAAAATGCATGTCTACTGATTTATTTGATTATTTATATCCAAGGTAAGAAATTTAGATGCGTGAAAACCCGACGCAATAATTAAAATCAAACACACGTCCAGTTTCATAATAAAAGTAACGCTTTTAAATTTACGCGTTCTCTTATGTAGTAAATATATGTTTAAAATGTTTCATCAATAACGCGTATTTTAAATGCGTAATTAAACAGTTTATTTATACACTAAATTTTTTTCAAATCTTATTTCTTAATTAAAACATGATTTTGCTAGAAATTAAGTTATTTACCATCTTCAACAAAAAACCCAAATTTTCAATTAAAGTTAATTCTTAACCACGTCAAAATTTTAGAGATCTTATTATTTATTTAAAAATTTAGGCAATTGTTTTAATCAATTCAAAATTTAGATTTTTATATAATAAACCCCCAAAGTTTTATAATTAAAAGAATGAAATATTTGTAAAAATTTGGGCTGTTACTGAAAATATTAACGGGCTCTCCTAACCGATGATCGGTTAAGGTGGGCATCAACAGCCCACTGATCAAACTAGTTAACTTAAACCGCAGTTAACCGGTTAACCAAATAATTTAAACGGTTAACCATTGGTTGTTAAATTAAGCAGTTGGCTGGTTGTTTGATTGGTTAACTATTATACAGGTGAAATACTGCAGCAATATAATATATGACATGTGAAGATCACAACGTTAATATAAGCATCAATTCATAAGCATTATAAACATTAATGCAAGCATCAATTCATAAGCATTAATACAAGCATCAATTCATAAGCATTAATATAAGCATCAATTCATAGTATATAATATAATGTATGAGCATATGAAGTCTGCAGCAACTAATATAGCAGCCATATAATTGTTATAACTTATAATCATTGTACAAAAAGAGTAAGCATTGAATTTGAGTCGGCAAGCATTAAATGATAATTCACTACAACAACCATTAATCTACAGAAAATCATAGCTTTATAATAATAGCATTATAGTATGTATCTAAGATACAGTACATCATAATTCAAAGTTTTAAACCCCAAAGTCCAGACATAAGTAGAAAGCATTAATATAACCACAACAACAAAGGTTCCAAATCTAATAACATAAAACTAGTAGAATAGACTGCCATATTGCAACTTTCTGCCTCCAAATTTCAAGTCTCTATCAAAAAATAAACAGATAAATTAGCTGAACTGAAGTGAAACATATGTATTATATGCATATATGTATTGCTGCAATAGAAATTGTACATGAAAACTAAAATGAAAAACTGAAATGAAGCATATATATTATATGCAAATTTGTATTATTGCAGTAGAAATTGTACATGAAAACTGAAATGAGGAACTAACATGAAGCATTTATAAATTGCCCTTATTGTCATTAATTTGCTGTGAAAACTGTCACGAACGAAAATTGTACATGAAAACTGAAATGAGGAACTAACATGAAGCATTTATAATTTGCTCTTATAGTCATTTATAATTTGCTGTGAAAACTATTATGAACGAAAATTGTACATGAAAAAAAGACTAAAATGTACGTACGAAATTAAAACTACTTGTTTACAGAATACACAAGCATTTATAATTGTACATATGAACTAAAACAAGCATTTATAATTCTACATATAAAATTAAAACAAGACTAAAATGTACATGAAAACTGTTATAAATGAAAATTGCTTATTTATAAAACGAAAACTGCATGTTTACAATATATATAGTTTGCTCTTATAGTCAGTTACTAACTTGCTATGATATAACTGTATACTATATTTAATAATGTACCATGGTGAAAACCGCGACGACGGAGATGGATTATCCATGGTGAAAATAAAAACGATGACGACTCAAGTTTACATCCATGCACAAATTCTAAATTGAAAACAAGTTAGTTAGAGGATTATATTTAAAATCAAACAAACGAGAAACTAGATTATTTTGTGAACAAAAAGATGATGGTGACTTACATTGACATCCATGTACAAATTCTAAATGGCAAACAAGATGAACACTAAATTTCAATTTTAAATATGAATATAACGAATATCAACATAACAAAGAAAATCAGCCCTTAAGACTAATAGAAGCGTTGTACCAGATAATCCAACCTAATCTACATAATTAGATAATAAGTATATCTTGAGCCTCAACTTTACATAAATATTGTATAAACAAGGTCTCTTCAAAATTTTCATTGTTGACATTTCATCACATAGATCAAGTAGAAACTTTCAAAATCCAAGTACAAAAGATCCAAATGTAAATGAAAATTTTAAGTGATCTTTTTAGACCAAGGTAAGATCTAATTTATTTAGTCATATAAAGAAATTTTAAACTATGTTTGCTTTGTTTATCAATCGATAAACAAAGGATCCAATTTATGCTACATATCCAAATTATTTCATGAATAATAAATGTAATATTGCAGAAGTACATCGTTTGAAAATCACTCAAAAATTGCTGAAATTATCTAGTTTATAAAAAAGACCAAAATACATATTGCTTGGTAGTATATCGGAACTTTTTAAAAACATATTTTTTGTTGATACATACGCAGTCTCTAAATCTCCTTCACAACAACAAGAGATCCATCTTATGATACATATCCACTATTCCATAATTAATATATAAATAATTCATGAACCAGTAGAAAAGAATGAGTATATAGATTGCCTTCTAAAAGGAAAAATAGTTGATGTGGCTTGTTTCATATACCAAGCACTTAGAATGTTAATATATACGCATAAATCTCTAAACTACATACATTATTTTGACGAAGTTCAAATTGATATTAAATCACAAAATAGATGTTAAAGAATTTCTTCGTCAACCCCAAAAAGTGCAAGGAAATAGAAACGTGGTTGTAAAAATGATCGAATGTCCCTTATAAACCTCAACGAGTATTGGCAAAAGCAACACTTGGTTGAGAAAAGGCTTGTATATTTAGGCTTAGCTTGTTCAAGTCCATGATGACGTCATAAGCATGATTATGTCGAAGCAATGTTAATCATTGTAGGGCAATCTTATGCAAGCACAAACCAAGATTATGAGTTCTTTTGGAAATCTAAGCAAGTTATGATTAAAAATCACAAGTGCTTTAGAACTCGAAACATGTCATAATTCCAGTCCTCTTTATTCGTATATTATGTAATTGTTGAATGTACAAGGTCCTATGTGAAAAAGTACAATCAGCACTAAAATTCCTAAATCAATTTTGGGTTACAAAGTTTAAAATGTAAGAGACAAGAAATGAATGATTTGCCTATTTCGTCATGTCCCTAGGTCTGTATTTATAGGGGTTAAGGGATGCGACTTGGCTGTCATGTGCCCATGTGGCATGCTTGACCTCCAGCATTAAACATATTGATGGCGCATGGCGCTATACTTCAACATCCAATTGCACAATGGTGAACTTCGGTGCTTATCATCTATCCCTCCTTGATAGCCTTCAGTGATGACATCAACATTGTATTTGGGATAGGAGGCCTCCTTAGAAAGTTGATGATGTGCTTTATTACTATGGCACGACATCAATAAGCGGTGACATTGATAAGTGGCGATATTGGCAACGATGAACATTAATAATATATGACATTGGTAACAGACGGCATCGATAGCAAATGGTATTAATAACAAGCGCTACTGATAATAGGTGGCATTAATAATAGACGGCATTAATAACAGGCGGCGTTGACAATAGACAGTATTGATGATGAATGACATTAATAAGAGACGACATTGGTGAGGAGCAGCATTGATAAGAGACGACATCGATGGTGAGGCAGCATTGATGAGATGCAACATTAATCTGGAATGTAACAACCCGCATATTTTACGATTGTATATTTAAATATTTTTATTAAATATAGCATCGTTAGTCGGATTTAAATCCGAAAAGCAACTTTTTGCAAATAGTCGAATTAGAACTCGAGACAACTTTCGTCGAGTTCAAAATGGCGTTTGCAACGTTTTTGAGTATAAACATCGATATGTTTGGAGTTGAGTAAAATTTTGATGTTTTCATTTAGGGCTTTGGGCTTGGGTTTAAGTTTCAGAACCCAACTCATCTTATATCCTAGCTCCATCCCCTCTCCACTTCATTCATTCCACATTTCCTAACACTTCAAGCTTTAGTAAAAACGGGGGAGGAGATTGGAAACTAAAATCCTAAGTCATAGTTTCCTTTGCAAATTCAAGTTCTAGCTCCAAAATCAAAAAAAAGCTTAGGTAAGCATCCTCTTCTCCTTCTCCATATCAATCTCTCTCCAATTTCAAAAATTTCCTATAACCTAACTTAGGAAATATTTGCTTATGATCTTAGATTGGAGCTTTTAGAGTTGAAGTTGAAGAGTAGTTGATCTTCCCTTTGTTTTCAAGCTTATCTTTTGTTGTTTTTAAGTTTTAAAGGTGGGTTTTTGAACTCACATCTAAGTCTATATCTTTGCTAGTTGTTAGTAGTGATTCCTAACATCTATTCCTTGTCCATTTGCTTTGGATTGAATTGGTTTTATGAATATTCAAATCTTTGGTGTTTTGAAGTCAAATCTTTAAGAATCCTAACTTTGATGTTTGAACACGTTTTTGGTGGTGCATCGAAGAGCCTATAGGTCTGGGTTGCCGATTGGCATAAACCCCTAGCGCCCATCGCTCGTCCGATCGTAATTTGTTGGATTTTTGTCGTTGGTAGGGCTAGGCTGAAAATACTGAAAATACCAGTTCAGTCGACTGAACCAGAACCCAGGAATTTTTCTGGACCAGTATCAGTCCACTAACCACCTTGGGTCAGTCGACTGAGCTTGGAAACCGAAAGTTTCCAAGCATGTTTCAGTCGACTGTCCATCCTGATTCAGTTGACTAAATCTGTAAGCAGAAAGTTCCTAAGTATTGTGTCAATCGACTGACCGCTATGGTCCAGTCGACTGAATGTGCTGTCTCAGCCAATCTTGCCTTTTTGTGTTGATTTTCAATTTTTAATCGATTCTAATAGATCCAATTTGTTGTTGTCACCTTGGTTGACTTTGATAACTTCTTTTTTAGGATTTTGGGAATATCCATTTTGATGGATTTGATATCGATTTCTTTGGATTTGATTCACGTCTTCGAATGTGGATTTTTGGTGAATGATTGTTTTTACAATCATTTTTGGTGATTTGTCACTTCGAAATACAAAGGTTTCTATACTAGTAGTAAATATCAAAACTCTTTCATCAAAACGATTTCAACACTATTTTAATACAAAGCTCGTTTATAAAAATCATTTTCCAACTTATTAGTATATACAAACCTTTACCTCGTTCGAGTGAGAAAATCTAATTTAACGGCTAAGCAAAACAAGTGGTATGAAATGCTTGCATTTACTTCGTCGGTTAATTTTTGGACTTGTTCGATTGAAACTCTTGTGAAAATTTTCGAATGGGAATCTACAATTTATTTGTAAATATCTAAGTTAAGCCAGTGGTTATGGGACACGAAGCTAAACTCATTTATTTACTAGCTTAGTGTGATCGACACTTCTTAATGATCGATGATGATCATTTGTGATTTAGACTAGCGATATGTGATGTCTCTTTGTCCACGTGGGGCACTGTACCTCGTTTTATTGAGTTTCATCTCATTTCTTTTATAGGCTAACGACCTATGGGTTCTTTGGAGTTTCGACTCATTTTTGCGGGCCAGTGACCCACATTCTTTTATGGAGTTCGGTTCATCGGACGTACCGTTGTACTACGTCGTTGTACCGGCTTATCATGTACATCAGATGTACCATTGTACTACGTCATTGTTTCACATTACTTGATTTTCAGGTCCCTCGGGCGTACCGTTATTGTACTACGTCGTTGCACCGGCTCTATAGTTAGCGACGATGGGTTAGCGACCAGTTTGTGATGTACGAGTTGTTGAGTTTTCATGCTCCCGTTCGTGATAGGCCTCCCCCTTTGTGATTTCTGGATTTCTAATTGTTGATTTCTAGAATTTGTGTTTCACCAATTTTGCGATTGACATTGATATATGTGTTAATATTTCTGGTTTGGTGAATAAAATAAAGAATATGATATTCTTTTTTATTTCTGAGATTCTTGAGATATTTATGATTTGGTGAATAAAATAAAGAATATGGTTTGGTCAATCCAGTGCTACTCCTCAGGATGGAGTATTTATGTCTGTCCAACAGCTTCTAGATCTTGTAAAGAATGCTCAAGCCGTCGAACCTATTCCAGAGCCCATTCACCCTAAATCTAGATTTGCATGCATGTGCAGTGATTATACCAATTTGGGTGGAAATCCATTCGAGGGTTCCGAAAGCGTCATAGAAGTCCAGGATTGGCTTAGAACAAGCGATCACATCTTTTCTCGCATGAATCTTATTGATTTGCATCGTGTCCAAATGGCTTCTAGTATGCTCCAAGAAATAGCATTAGATTGGTATGAGCTTCTAATTTCTGAAATTATTGAAGCAAATCTTACTTGGAGCAATTCCGGGAAAGATTTGAATTGAAGTTTGTGCCGGAAGATGAAATGGTAACTTTAGCTCGGCGTTTTATTGACCTTGTTCAAGGTGAATCTTCTGTGATAGACTATGTCGCATCTTTTGAATCTATTTCAAAGTATGGGGTCGAGTATATAAATACCCCATTGAAGAAGATTCATAGGTTTGTCTATGGCTTGAACAAAAATCTCAAAAAGCCATTACTTCTGAAATTAGAAGTTTCTTTCGACCAACTTGTTGATATCGCTCTTCGACTTGAAGAGGCCGATAAAGAAGATGACGTTGAAGTTGTTGGTGCTAAACCGAACTTCAATAACAACAAGAAGAGGCCTATTAAGTTCAAAGGCCCTTATCCCAACAAGAAATGGAAGCAGGCAACTTCGGTAGCAAAGACTACTACCTCTAGTTATGGGAAATGCTACAATTGTGGTTCTAAGGACCATTTCACTAATAGATGTCTGAAACCTATCTTTTGTCGTTATTGCAAAAGTTCAAGTCATCTTTTATCTTCTTGTCCCAAACTTCAAAGCAAGAACGAGGGAAAGCTAAATATTTTTGCAAGCCCCTAATAACACTTCTCGTGGTCAAGGTATTTCTCATTCTATCCTTGATGGCATTATTATGTTTCGTGATCATCCTATTCGGGTTCTTTTTGATACGGGTGCATCCCATTCTTTTATATCAAAAGAACTTGTTGATACTTTTTCTTTAAGTGTTATGGCATTGATGACTTCTTTGAGAATTGCGAATACGGTTGGTGGATCCACAACACTCAGTTTGCTTGGTAAAGATATCGAGATTATTTTATGTGACTATGCTTTCCAAGCCGATTTGCATGTTATGCGTTACTTAGACTTCGGAATGATTTTGGAAATGAATTGGCTTAACCGTTTTGAAGCTCATATCCTATGTCTCGAGAGGACTATTCATCATCGACATCCTCAATTTGTTAAGCAGATTTCTATTGTTCTTAAAGATTCGGATTCCAAATTGGCAGCGTCCCTGTATTCTTAAAACCCTCATGATGATGATGATGATGATGATGATGATGATGAAGAGGTCATTTCTCTCATTCGCGTTTTTCGTGAATTTTCTGACATATTTGAACCCGTCTTAGGGTTACCCCCTAAGCGAGCAATTGAGTTCAGAATTAATCTAATCCCTGGAGCTCTATTTGTAACTCGTCCTCCTTATCATATGTCTAATAAAGAAAATGAGGAGATGCGTAAACAATTATCTGAATTGGAAGGGAAGCAATTTATTCATTCTAGTTCCTCTCCTTGGGGAGCTTCGACTATTTTTGTGAAGAAATTCGATGGTAGACTTAGGCTTTGCGTTGATTACCGCAAGCTTAATGATCTTACCATTAAGAACAAATATCCTTTAACTTGGATTGATGATTTATTTGACTAACTTTGCGGTGCTAGAGTCTTTTCACAGTTAGACTTAACAACCGTTTTCATCAGCTTCGTATTGCGAAGGATAGCATTCCTTTGACATCGTTCCGTACTCGTTATGCATCTTATGAATGGCTTGGTATGCCATTTGGTTTAATGAATTCTCCAGCTTATTTCGTTGACCTTATGAGTCGAGTTTTCCAAGACTTCCTCGATCGATTTGTTCTCATCTTTATAGAAGATATTCTTGTTTATTCTAAAACCGAGCAGGAGCATGAAAAGCATCTTCGGATTGTGTTGGAAACTCTTAGGAGCAATCAATTGAAAGCAAAATTTTCTAAGTGTCACATTTGGCTATCTCGTGTGAAATTACTTGGTCATATTATTTCCGAATCCGTAATTTCTATGTGTCCTTCAAAGATTGAAGCGATTCAAAATTGGAAGAGACCGGAGAGTGTGACGGAAATCCATAGCTTCCTTGAATTGGCGGGCTATTAACGTCGTTTCATAAAAGACTTTTGTAAAATTTTCGTGCCTCTTACTAGTTTGACAAAGAAGGGAATTAAATACATTTGGTCATACAAATGTGAAGCTTCTTTTCAAAGATTAAAAGAACTCATTTTCGATGCTCCTATTCTTGTGATTCCTGAAGGGAACCAAGGCTTTATTGTTTATACCGATGCTAGTCTTGTTGGTTTGAAAGCTGTTCTTATGCAAGGAGAACGTGTTTTTGTTTATGCTTCTAGGCAATTAAAACCTTCCGAGACTAGATATGCCACTCATGATTTAGAGCCCGCGGCAATTGTGTTCGCCCTTAGAATTGGCGCCATTATCTTTTGGTAGAGAAATTTGTTCTCTATACCGATCATAAATCTTTGAAGTATTTTTTTTTCAAAAGGAACTTAATTTGCGTCAACAACATTGACTCGAGTTCCTTGCATCTTATGATCTTGATATTCTTTATACTCCCGGAAAGGGAAATCGTGTTGCCGATGCCCTTAGTTGTAAGCAACAGGCGGTTGTTTCTATGATGATATTCGAATGGAATGATCTCGAGATTTTATCCACTTGTGAGATTCGAGATCTTGAATCCGATTTATGTTCATCTCTTGTTCTATGTAGCCTTAAGGCTCATCCATCTCTTTTAGACTGCATTCTTGAAGCTCAAATGTTAGATCCCAAATTGGCTCTTTTTAGCAAAAATTGTAGGGATAAAATTGATATTAAAGGGTTGAAAGACTTTGATATCGACGCTCATGGCGGCATTCCAAAATTTAGTAGACTTATCGTGCCAAATATTAGTGATCTCCGTAAAGACATTTTAGAAGATTCTCATCGTTCTAAATTTCCCAGTCATCACGGTAGTAGTAAAATGTACGCGTATATGAAGCGACTTTATTATTGGGATGGAATGAAATATGATATTGCTAACTTTATTAAGCATTGCATGACTTGCCAACTTGTTAAGGCCGAGCACCAAAGGCCCGGTGGGTTATTACAACCTTTGGACATTCCAATTTGAAAGTGGGATCAAGTACCCATGGATTTTATTGACGGACTTCGCCGTTCTCGTCCGGGCCATGACAGTTTATGGGTTATTGTTGATAGACTTACAAAATCCGCCCGTTTTATTCCCGTTCGTTCTAATCGGACCGTTCCTCTTTTGGTCAAACTCTATATTAGAGAAATTGTTAAATTGCATGGAGTTTTTACTTCTATTATTAGTGATCGTGATCCATTGTTTACTGGTGGATTTTGAAAGAGTCTTCAAAAAGCTTTGGAAACAAAGCTTAATTTTAGCACCGCTTATCATCCTCAGTCCGATGGAAAAACTGAGCGTGTGAATCAAACTCTTAAAGATCTTCTTCGTGCTTGTGTTCTTGATTTTGGTGGAAGTTGGAAAGATCATATTTCTCTTGTTGAGTTTTCCTATAATAATAACTTCCAATCTAGTGTTGGTAAGGCACCTTTCGAGGCACTATATAGAAGGCCATGCTGATCTCCTTCGTGTTGGCTTGAAGCCGGTGAGAAGCCGGTTTTAGGTCCAGAAAAAATTGACCTTATTCGTCATAGGATGAAAGAAGCTCAAAGTCGGCAAAAATCCTATGCCGATATTCAAAGAAGGAAATTAGAATTTTCTGTGGGAGATTTTGTGTTCATTCGTGTTTCACCAATGAAAGGTGTCGTGTGTTTCAGTCGATCGAGAAAATTGGCACCTCGATATATTAACCCATTCCCATCACCGAACGCATTGGTTTCGTGGCTTATCGCCTTTTATTAACGGCTCGATTTTCTGCTACTCGTGATGTATTCCACGTTTCTCAACTACGGAAATCCTTCGAGATTCCGATTCTATTCTTAAGCCCAGTGTTGTCTAAGAAATTGAAGTTTCGCCTAATTTGAATTATGAGCAACATCATATTCGTATCATTTCTTCGAAGATTAAACGCCTTTGAAATAAAGATGTTCCTCTTATGAAAGTTCAATGGTCCTCAAATCGTAAGGATTTCTCTTAGGAATCTAGAGAATTCATCGAATGAACACATCCAGACTTACTCTCCCGTGCTCTTTGAGGTGTACTTCTTATTTCAAATTTTCTTTTGTGTTGATATGCTTTTATGGTTGTTACTCTTTATTTTCTTCTTAAATATTGCAAGGACGCAATTTTTTTAAAGAGGGGAGTCCGTAACAACGCGCATATTTTACGATTGTATATTTAAATATTTTAATTAAATATAGCATCGTTAGTCAGACTTAAGTCCGAAATGCCACATTTTGCAAATAATCGAATTAAAACTCGATACTACTTCCATCGAGTTCAAAATGGCGTTTGCAACCCTTTTGAGTATAAACATTGATATGTTTGGAGTTGAGTAAAATTTTGGTGTTTTCATTTAGGGCTTTGGGTTTGGGTTTCAGCCCACTAACCCAACTCATCTTATATCCTAACTCCACCCCTTCTCCTCTTCATTCATTCCTCTTTTCCTAAATCTTAAAGCTTTAGTAAAAATGGGGGAGGAGATTGGAAACTAAAATCCTAAGCCCTAGTTTCCTTTGCAAATTCAAGTTCTAGCTCCAAAATCAAATGGAAGCTTAGGTAAGCATTCTCTTCTCCATCTCAATCTCTCTCCAATTTCAGAAATTTCCTATAACTTAACTTACTAAATATTTGCTTATAATCTTAGATTGGAGCTTTAGAGTTGAAGTTGAAGAGTAGTTGATCTTCCCTTTGTTTTCAAGCTTCTCCTTTGTTGTTTTTGAGTTTTAAAGGTGTGTTTTTAAACTCACATCTATGTCTATATCTTTGCTAGTTGTTAGGTAGTGATTCCTAACGTCTATTCCTTGTCCATTTGCTTTGGATTGAATTGGTTTTATGAATATTCCAATCTTTGATGTTTTAAAGTCAAATATTTAAAAATTCTAGCTTTGATGTTTGAACACGTTTTTCGTGGTGTATCGAAAAGCCTATAGGGCAGGGTTGCTGATTGGCAGAAACCCCTAGCGCCCATCGCTCGTCCAATCACAATTTGTTGGATTTTTGCCCTTGGTAGGGCTAGGCTGAAAATACTGGAAATTCCAGTTCAGTCGACTGAACCAGGAAGTCAGTCGACTGAACCAGAACCCAGGAATTTTCTGGGCCAGCATCAGTCGACTGGCCACCTTGGGTCAGTCGACTGAGCCTGAAAACGAAAGTTTCCAGGCATGTTTCAGTCGATTGTCCACCCTGGTTCAGTCGGCTGAGCCTAAAAACAGAAAATTCTCAAGTATCGTGTCAGTCGACTGGCCGCCATGGTCCAGTCAACTGAATGTGCTGTCTCAGCCAATCTTGCCTTTTTGTGTTGATTTTCAATTTTTAGTCGATTCTAGTAGATCCAGTTTGTTGTTATCACCTTGGTTGACTTTGATAACTTCTTTTTGGAGATTTTTGGGAATATCCATTTTGATGGATTTGGTATCGATTTCTTTGGATTTGATTCACGTCTTCGAATGTGTATTTTTGTAAATGAAAAAACAATCATTTTTGGCGATTTGTCACTTTGAAATACAAAGGTTTCTATACTAGTAGTAATATCAAAACTCTTTCATTAAAATGATTTCAACGCTATTTCAATACAAAGTTCATTTATTAAAATCGTTTTCCAACTTATTAGTATATACAAACCTTAACCTCATTCGAGTGAGAAAATCTAATTAAACGGCTTAGCAAAACAAGTGGTATGAAACGCTTGCGTTTACTTCGTCGGTTAATTTTTGGACTTGTTCGATTGAAACTATTGTGACAATTTGAGTGGAAATCAACAATTTGTTTCTAAATATTTATGTTAAGCCAGTGGTTATGGGACACGAAGCTAAACTCATTTATTTGCTAGCTTAGTATAATCGACACTTCTTAATGATCGACGATGATCATTTTGTGATTTAGACAAGCGATATGCGATGTCTCTTTGTCCACATGGGGGACTGCACCTCATTTTATTGAGTTTCGTCTCATTTCTTTTATAGGCTAACGACCTATGGGTTCTTTGGAGTTTCGACTCATTTTTGTGGGCTAGCGACCCTCGTTCTTTTATGGAGTTCGGTTCATCAGACGTACCGTTGTGCTACGTCGTTGTACCGACTTATCAGGTTCATCGGGCGTACGTTGTACTACGTCGTTGTTCCGAATTACTTGAGTTTCAGGTTCCTCGAGCATACCGTTATTGTACCACGTCGTTGCACTGGCTTTATGGTTAGCGACCATGGGTTAGCAACCCGTTTGTGATGCACGTGTTGGTGAGTTTTCATGCCTCGGTTTGTGCCTCCCCCTTTGTGACTTCTGGATTTCTAGTTGATGATTTCTAGAATTTATGTTTCACCAATTTTGCGATTGGCATTGATATATGTGTCAATATTCTGTTTGGTGAATAAAATAAAGAATATGACATTCTTTTATATTTCTGATATTCTTGAGATATTTTATGATTTTTGTTGTTGATAAATGTATATTTTTCATAGTATGACATTATTGTTATCATATGTTTTTGTTATATCTCTTATTCTATCTCATTTTATCTGAAATTCATAGCTAGACTAATCCATTTATTATTTTCTTATTAAATAATACTCGGGTCAGGCCGGGATGTTACAGGTGCTTCTGCTTGACTCCTTATTTGGGACCATCATCTAACTTTGGTCTAACTACTTAGTTTAGTAGTTTTTGTCATTATACATTCGAGATAGAGACTCCTTGATGTATACTTATTCTATTGTGTAGCACTTGTACCTATTCTTTTGTGATGTAGTGGATCTTGAATGACCATTACCTTGATGTACACTTTTATGTGATATATTCATATCTGTTTCCGCCTTCGTGATATGGATATTCGTGACTAATTTGTGTTATGCTTATTTCTATATATTTTTTGAAGACCACATAGCCACTGTGTAGTAGCTTTGAGTTTGTATTTGATATGTCGGATTTCCTCTTGAAATAAAATGCATGTTATACTATCTGACATATAGGTACTCGTACAAAGCAATTACATGAATGGCCGCTACTCAACAGCCTTATTCTTTGTGCTAGTCGATGGCATTACCCCATAGTGTCCTTGGATAGCGTGAGTATAGAGGTGGGGTGTCACATGGAACATCATTGATTTTTCTAGCTACATGGAAGAAGTGCTTCATTGATGGAATGCGACATTAATGTGATGCGGCATCAATGCTACATCATGTCGTTATCACATTGATGGCATTCGACGTAGAGCTTTCCAATGTTGTCATTCCCTTACTAACATGTAACATTATTTCTAATCTCTTTCACATGATATCACTCGTTCAATTTTGTGAGCAATATGCAGCATTTATGGCATTCGGTAGTGCTGGTTTTGTTGATAATCTGCAACATTGCCTATTATTTTTTATTGATGAGAGGCAGCATTGTATGCTTTCGGCACTGGTTTTTCTTCATACTTTAGACATTGCTTGAATATGATATCATGGCTATGTCGACATGCCACATACCTTCGGGATTGTCAAATAGTAATAATAGATAATATGAATCCCACTCAAAATTGTAACATGCAATCCCCATGTATTTGTATTTAATATATATAAAAGAGAAAATATGAATCCCAACAAAAACTATTAGCATATACAATTCAAAATTGTATATGAATAGTATCAAAATGTCGATATACAGTTTAGCACAGTGCAATTCAAAATTGTATATGAATGCTAATACAGTTTATATACAATATATATTAGGATATACAAACTATCCAAATTCAAAATGTTGATATATAGGTAACTGCATTCCAGCTTGAAGAATAACATTCAATTCTTTTTCCCAACCCCATGAGATCAAAGTTTCTACATTAATATAGCCTATCATTTTCGCACACACCATAGACACGTGATTTATGAATACTAAATATCATTTCTTAGCAGCATAAGAAAAATAATATTGGATGATCCCTATGACTAAAATCAAAATCAGGTCTAACTAATGATATAATATATTATAATATGACAAAGAGACATAGAAGAATATTCATTATAATTCAGTTAACTTAATCCATGTTTTGTTTTTGTTGATGTTTTTAAATTTCCTAACGTATGTGCGAAATTTTGCATACTTGAATAAATTTGTGAATAATTTACGTATGGAATTAGCCTTTTTACTAGGACTTGTTTTCTTTTAGCATTTCACTCATTCACTGTTTTTTATTCAATCCAAATGCAATGCTAATAAACATCTTAACATTCACATTTTATGTACCTTCCATTACTATTAATCATGGAAGGTAAACATAAGGAAAGCGTACATAATTTCTTTTAGAAATTAATAATTTGGACCAACTTCCTAATTTTAGAGAAATAGACATTAGATATTGTGCTTGTGATTCGATTTTAAAAACTATGAGAATGCATTTCAAATGTGGTTTGAAATGAAGCATCATTTTGGTTCTTAAGCAAACATCAAACCAATATACACCAAACTAATATAATTATGATTATCAGTTCAAAATTCAAAATAAACACTAAAACTACACAAAATGAATCAAAATCACGTTTTTCTTCTTCTTGCTAGCATTCACCATCACTTGAAATTCAAATCGATGATCCAGATAGCAAAAAACGAAAATCAAGGAGGAGGGGGATCAATTTTTATTTGGATTCGAAGCTTTAGTGTATATTTTTAGGAACGAAAATGAACAATTTAGGAATGAATTGTGAATACTGAATAGCAACTAAAAGGAAGCTCGATTCGATTTCGATTAGGGTTAGGAAAAAATAGGTGGGCTGGGTTGCGAAAGTATTATATTTGAACCTTTTTTATAAAGTAAAATAGGTTCTGTTAACTGCCAACCGATGAATGAACCGTGGTTAACCGTTAACCGACCCGATATTAAAATATTAACCGGTTAACATTGAACGACTAACCGAAAGTTCGTTGATCGATTTTTTCGGTTAAAGCAATTCGATTAAGGTCAATTAACTCGGTTAAATGCTCACCCCTACCTCATTCCACCTTCGGTACCCAAATAACCAATAGTTGATACTAAGAGTGCACTGCGTTGATAGCCGATTGATGGAGGGAAGCACTAAAGGGTAAATCAATCATAAAACCTATAGAGCATCTCACAGCATATAGACAAAATATAATAACAACATAGATGCAAAATAGATGAGACAGACAGTAATATAACCAAATGAACTCGAATAAAACATCATATCAGAGTATAGCATCAGAGTGTAGTAGGCTCATCAAATTATATACAAATAGAGTGATAATAGAGTTATACATCTGAATCAAACAAAATTTAAGTAACCGTCTCTAAATAATAGATAAGTGTTGACATAGCTTTAAAATACTATATAACGAAATGTAAGCGATAACTACTCCAAAAATAGATATATGAAGATCATCAGCCTCCCGCTCATCCTCTGCACCGCTCTATGTCATCTCATATATGTCCCTTAATCTACTCATTTAAGAGAGAAAAAATGCAAATAACCTCAGATCAAACAAAGTATGAGCGATCTATACTCCCAAAATAGATATAAAAATAGAATCATCAAAAGTAGGTACATTTGGAATAAAGGATCATACCCGACTTGTCGCTGGCTTCTTCAATCCAAAATTAGCACATAATACAATAAATGCTACAATATCATCATACGAGTGTACTACACTAAGCACAATATAGGATGTTAGGGTACTTAACTCACTAGCACCTTCATCACATGACATCCATAGCAAACATAATAATCATAACGTTGAAGGAACCGAGCTGGGTCGCAACGGATAAATATAGTAACAACAACAATTAAACCATTATTCCCAAGCAAGTTTGGATCGGCTAGAAATGGAACGCAAAACTAAATGACAAAGTCAATTTAAAAGAAATAATAACAATATTAGATTTATATATATATAAGGTGAAAATAGAAATAGAAATAAAAATAAAATAAAATAAATATATATATATATAAAGTGAAATAGAAATAAAAATAAAGTAAAGTAAAATAATTAAAATAATAATAATAATAAATAAAGTAAAATAACTCCGCCTGTGTAATTTTCTATGCAGCCTGTCCTAAGTAAGGATAAAGGAGGAGGGTTGTGATAAGCTTGGCGAGCCAACATAAAAACCAGTCTCTTTTATGGAAATGGAACCCTATTATAACAGATAAGTATAGTAGATTTAAAAAAAATCACTAATTTAGATTTTATTGGCCTATGAAGTGTTTACTAGATTTGATCTAATAGATTTAAATAAAATCATATTTTATATAATTTTTTATTTTTAATTACTTAATGAATTATATTGAATGAAATTTATATAGTTTATGAGCATATCAATATACGATCAAATGTGTAAAACATGCACGTGCAACATATCACATGGTGAATAGGGTGAACGTGGTTAAATATATACATGGATTGATGTTGGAAGGTGTTTGAGTCAATATAATATATAATTGGAGCATGTGGTTGAAACCAGGGGAATTTGAGGTGTAGTAAAAATAAAGTGTAGCCGATCCTTGCACATACACACACATACGGTTTATGTAGTAAAAATAAAGTGTAGCCGATCCTTACACATACACACACATACGGTTTACCGTAAATAATTTGATAAGGAGTTGTAAATGTGTTGGTGGGACAAGTGCCATTGACGATGCCATATTCATTTATACGTAGATGGATGTTGGAAGCTTTTTGAGTCAAGGAATTGTGTACACTTATTAAATAAGCTGTCCAAACCTACATATAAATATACATACATACATATACATATACATATACATATACATATACATATACATATACATATACATATACATATACATATACATATACATATACATATACATATACATATACATATACATATACATATACATATACATATACATATGTACACACACACACATATATATACATGTATACATATGTATACATATATATGTATACATATGTATACATATATGTATGTATGTATAAAGCACGCTCAATAGCATCTTTGTTTAGTAGCACCCCCACGGCCCCATGTTTTCCACCACACAATCCAAATTAAATAATATGGCTAGTGGGATGAGAGAGAAAGCCATATTTTTTAATTTGGATTATGCGATGGAAATTCGGGGGCTAAAGGGATGTTGCACTATTTAGCGTGTCATTGAACACTCTTCTGCATATATATGTACATACATAGATACATACAGATATTGATAAATACATACAGATATAGATACATAGATACATACATATATAGATATATATAGACACACACGCATCTTTGTGTACGTAATGCATATATATATATATATATATATATATATATATATATATATATATATATATAGCAAAGACCAGCTACTCCTTAATTTGGCCACACTTCATTTCCTTATAATTTCTATAGTATAGTGGAAAGAGAGAGAAAATATTATTATTTAATTTGGAAGTTGTGGTGGAATTTAGGAAATTAGAGATGTAGCCAAGTTAAGGTGTAATCAATCATTGTCCCACCCACACACATGTGTGTATGTGGTTTACCTAAAATAATTTGATACGGTGTTACAAATGTGTAGGTGGCACAACTGTTATTGACGTTGCCATATTCATTCACTCAATTGGTATGCAGAATTATATTTCAGATATTTTATGGGTTGATGGGAGTTGGACAGCTTATTTAATAAGCATGCTCTTTCTTGTAACGACTCACCTTTTTGGACGGTTCAAATATACAATAAATTAAACGTGTCAGACTCAAACCATTCAAAAGAGAGGATTATTAAATGGGTAAATAAGAAGAAAAGAAAGGGAAAACAAAACACAGAATCTTGCAGTGGAACGACAAAATATAATAATCAAATAAATAGTTTATAAAGTTGTTTTATAAATAGCATTTGATTACACGTTTACAATTCAAATCAGAGTTATACATATATCAGAAATAAACAAATAATGCAATGGAATATAGAATGCAGTGGAATAATAAATAGCAATAATATATCGAATCTTCGTCTTTATCCTCCAGAAAATAGTCTTCAATACACTGAAAAAGCTCAGACTAACCCGAGCATAATGAAAAGACAAAACACTTGAGTCAGAATTAAAAAACCTTATATAAGTCAGATCAAAATAAGTAAAATAGAAATATTAGTTTAATGGTTTCATAGATGTTACGAGATTTTCATCTCCTATGACATGTACAACGTGAATGTAATTATTTAAAGGGTTTCAAATAATTCTAAATATCAATCTTAATCATCTAATCAAAACAAATCCAAAGTTTGAATTAACTTAAACCCTTCAAATAATTCAATTCCATATAAAATCCAAATTCAAGAAATTATATGGGTATATGTCATTTCAATCGGTATCAAAAATCAACATTTCCAAATCAATGAAAAATGCTCGGGTTTATCAATTCAACTCATAATGATTTTCCCCTAATCTATAAGATCGCTCGGGTATGTATCATTTCAACCCATAGGGATAACAGAGATATAGACATAATAACATTCAATCATTCAAAATGTCAACCAATAATATCCATCCAATCACCCAAATATCAACAATTGAACATACAACACAATCATTGTTGAAATCAACCAATAACTACCAACAATTTACTGGTTATCATTAACAGGTATTTAACTGGCAATTTAAACTTCAATATTAAATTAAATAGCTATTAAATTCAATAAAAGTTAGGTTTAACTGAATGACAATTTAAAATATACTAAACATCAACCAATCAATTTCTAATCACATCATAAATTCAATTTAACTAACATAAGAAAATCTAGTAGTCGTGAATGTTTGCTCACCTTTCATGATTACGAAGGTGATGATAAAAATGGAGCAATATGGAGATTTCTAGCAAAGATCCAAACGCAAAGCAAATCCAGCAAAGCTTAGACACGAACATGAATCAATAAACAAGTTTCAACTACTTCCAACTTCCAAACAACTCAAGATCCAAACTACAGACAAACCTGCAAATAGGTCATCTTTAAGAAAATATTCAGACCAAAATATTACTAAATGTGTAAAAGTAACTAATTAGAAAGTTGTTACAAATTCTTTTCTCTCCATTTTAGAAAAAAATCACTCAAAAAACTTCTATCTCGAGGAAGTTACGGTCAAAACAAACAGAAGTGTTTTCTGAGTTGAAAATCTAAGTTCAAAAGTACTTCGAAAACATTTGAGTTTTTGGCGTAGCAAATCAAGAAATTTGAAGAACTGACCTAAAATAAAGTTGAAACTACTGAAAAAATAAATGGTTTGACAAAAAAGAATCACATAATTTGGCTCATTCCTGAAGGATATATGATTGATACAATATGGGTATTTTCGGCCAAAACATGACTCGAAAAAGGACTTGAAAAATGGAGTTTTTGATATAGACATATTCGGAATGGGAAGAAGGGTTCAACAACAAAATTATTGGCATTGAAATTATACATGGTTTCAAAAATTATTATTTGATTTGGAGTAGTTTAGTGGAATATAGAAGCCATGGAAATAAGGGGAAGAAAGAGGGAAAATAAGGAAGGGGGAAAAGGGGAAAAAAAAAAGATGAGAGGGAAGGTGGAAGGAGATGGCCTTGAAGATGGTGGAGACGGCAGTGGCTATAGGGGAGGAGAAAGGGTTGAAGGAGAGAAGGAAATGAGTTCTGATTTGTGAGGTTTTTAGAGTTTTAGATCTAAAGTTCTCTGTAGATTTTGAGGAGAAAAAAGAAGTGTGCAGAGAAAGTTTCTCAGGAGAAAAATTATGTATGTAAATGTTATCAGATAAGAAACATAAGGTCAAAGACAAAGAAATGGTCATATGACTGATTAGAGTCTCTTGGTTAACCAAGATGCATTAGACCAAACAAACCCAATATGCCTTAGCCAAATAAAGCACAACTAAACACTACCAATTCATGTTAATTTTTCACGGTAATTCAAATCTTTGGAGCAATATGAATTTGATTTTGACGAAACGAAAAGTGTAGAAAAGATCAGAATTATGTCTAGTATCATATAAAAAGAATAAAATTTTAAAACTCAAATTTAAAATTTTCAAACAAAAGTTAATCTTTGACTAAGTTTGACCAAAATTTGAAATTTCACAAAAACTTTATTTTATTAAATTTGATCAAATAAAACACTCAACATCACAAATTCAAATTTTTTTATATTTAATTTTTATTTAAATTCAAAATACTGACATTTTAAAGTTGTTAAAAGTTACGAATCGTTACACTTTATCTTAAATAAAAGATGTATTATCAATTAATGCAATATTAGTTTGTTTCCCCTTATCATATTTAAAAGGTTAAATGTCGTTAACTACGCATCCAATTACATTCAAACCTATGTTATCATTTTTATTATTCAATCAACAATACCCTATGAATTATAGTAACATAAGTTTACATTTATTACATTCATTATTTTACTGTTAACATCTTTTGCCATATTAACCGCACTAATAAATTACATTAATTTTCATTGATTTTCAAATTAACTTCAAACATATTAAATAATGAGATGAGAAATGAACAATTGTTACCCTTAAGTAATTTAATCATATTTATAACTTTATTGTCTACAACAAAAGCTATGACTAGTTACACATCACTGATTATATTCAAGGGGCTTTGCACCGAAGGTCCCTATTTTCGATGTTGTTGTAAGAAAAGTCCCTATGATAATAAGTATGTAAATCAAGTCCCTGTTTTTTGTAAATCAGAAAGCGCAAACTATCTTGCTCTTTTCTTATAAAAGTGCAAGTTAACTTGCGCTTTTCAAAAATTTAATTTTTTTTTGAAAATTTTGAAATTTCGAAAAAAATTAAAATAAAAATGCGCAAACTAGCTTGCTTTTTTCTGACAAAAGTTGTAAGTTAGCTTGCATTTTCTGTCGAAAAAGTGCAAAGCACCTTGCGTTTTTTATTTTCCAAAAAATAGGGACTAAATTTACATACTTATATATACAGGGACTTTTCTTATAACAACATCAAGAATAGGGACCTGTAACTCGTTTCTGTATATTCAATTTCAATTAACAACATATAATTCCAACATTCAATAACCTTAATTCCATTAATTACCCATTTAATATTCAAATGGAAAAATTAATGAGAAGATAATTACAGCCATCATTTATAATAATAGTTCATATCCATTATCTTATCATTTACAACCAAGGGTTATAACAAAATGATTTTATATTCTATATTAATCTAGTTCAATCAGTTACATATAATCTCATCATTAAATGCATCATTTAATTTATTTCATTATTTACAGTTATAACCAAACAACCTTGCAATCATATCGATTGATTGAAATTGGATTAAAATGGTTATCAATTACATTAAATCAACATTACTATATTACATTCTAATTGTTTTATCATTACAAATCATAAATTTTAATTTTTTACAATATTAATATTTCAAAATGTAACAGCCCTAGTTTTTAGATATTTATTTTATTATTAATTATTTAATTTTAAAAATGTATTTATATAAATTGTGTTTAACAATATAGTTAATTATTTAATTTGAAGATATATTTTATAAAATTGTATATGTCAATAAAATTTAATATTAACTGTAAAAAATTTAAGCTATGTTTAAACTGTAAAATTTCGCGTTTAAAAGACGCGTCAAATTTTAGGGTATAAAGCAACGTAATAAAACGTGTGTTTTTAAAATGTTATTTTACAGAAATTTTTGATATTTTTGACTGCGTCTGTTTAACGTAGTGTAAAAATCGTGTTTCCAAATATTTTTGGAGAGAAACATCAGTTAGTGATTCTATACCAAACATTATTTTATTATTCGTTAACTGACCGATTGATAAAATAAATTGTATTACATACGTTCATCCCTACATCAGTGCAAAATCAACCCCTGTGTACAAATCTTTTTGTTACCGTTCACATCTAAGAAAATCAACTCTCCCTCTTTTAAATTTCCGTTTCAGTTTTGATTTTTAAGTAACGTTCAAATCCCTCTCTGATATTTTTCCTTTGCACTTATATCAGCCATCAAACTTAAATCACGCATACATTAAATCCAGTTGTGTAACTGCCTAAATCTTATATCACACTGTTTAGTTTGCAACAAATGGGATATTAAAAGTTTGCATGTCTAAAGATAAATCAACGTATGCCTTAAACCAAGCTTTTGCGTTACAGCCAAGACATATTATTGGAAGCAAATTCCAACCTTTCCCATTTTCTGCTTGCAAATGGCTCTACCTTAAATCACGCATATAACACATTTACCTTCCTATAAACTAATAGCTCTCTCTCCCTTTGACCGTGCAACAGTTTAAAACATTCAAGTGCAAGGTTAGAAATTGTTAATTATTTGAAACGGTTAACATTTACCATTCTTATGTGACATGCTAAATCAAGGGTTTCCTTAATCACGTAATATACTCATTTACACTTGCCTCCGCATGTCAGTTTTCTTTCATAAATTAATTCTTAAGTCTGGCCATTTCATTTATTTTAATCAAACTAAATAAGGGATTTAAAGCATGCTGAAATCACGCATTCATATTTACATATTTTTAAACTTTATATGTGGTGTAACTCTCGGTCCCTCCCTTTATTTCATTCCTTTTGTAACTGATGTCATAAACCACTGATTGCTCTTCCTCTGATCTTGCCACAGATCATATTTTTCCAATTTTGCAACGTCCAAATACATTTGTAAACATATTTAATACAAATCAAAATTTATTTAAAAATAAATGAATCATCACACACGTATTCATATTTACACAGTTAAAAATAAAACTGATACTTAAGAAAACAAATAAAACTGAGACGAATCAAATGCATGGTCCAAATATTTGTCAGTATAAAAATCAAGTTTTCTACTAGAAACGTTCGAACCTCTTACCTATTTTTAAAGAATAACTGATGCACTCCTTCCTTTCAGCCATGTAACTCACTGACTTTTGCATTCACACATATTTTCATACAAAGATTTAAACCACTATTTATCAACAAATCAAGGCTTGCAATTCTGGCATCTCGCATAAATTATAACTATTGATTTATCTCCTCCACTGATGTAGCTCATCAGTTACATTCAAACCACTATATATCTATCCCATTCCTTAAATCACGTAAGTAAAAGAAACTGATGCCTCAAAAATTAAGTTTTACTATATAACGTTCGAACTATGCACCTATTCATAGCCTATATACATATCAAAAGTACAATCACACATGAAAAAGCTCTTTAAAAACTGATGCGTTATCTACACTTATGATCCCCATGGAACTTCACAAACATCATCTATATTTACACCAGCTCTTTTTCCCTTCCACTATTCGCTCTGCCTTGCCTCCTTCTTGAGCCCGAGATCTATCAGGTAATAGCATTTTTTCCTTTCGTCCAGATTTGCTTCTTCTTCATTTTCTGATTTTCTTCATCACCTTGCTCGGCCTCCCCATGTTGTACGAGTTATGTCCATAATTATTGTGTGTAGATCTGTGACTTGTTGTCTAGGCTAGGAAGTTTGGCAAGTCTGCATATGATTATGATATAGATGTTATTAGTTTTAAGTTTTAAACTGGTAGGAACAGACAGTAATTGCGATTTGTTTTAAATTGGTAACCACTAATACTTTCATAACTTTGTTCTTTTTAAATTGATAATAACAGATACTATTTGGGTTGTTTTAAAATTGTCAAGAACAGATACTACTTGGTTTTGTTTTAATTCTAATAAGAACAGATACTATTTGATTTATTTTTTTTTTGTTTAAACTGTTAAGAACAAATGATATCAATTTTTGATTTAAACTGATAAGAACAGCTGCACCAAGTTTTTGTTTTTAAATTGATAAGTTGGTAAGTGCAGATGCTACTAAAATATTTTGTTTAACTAAGTAGTTGAAGTGCATAATTGTTCTTGTAATAAAGATATGTACTGAGTAATGCATGCCTCATGTTGCTCCAGTCTTCATTTCCATTTTGTTTGCCTATTTGTATTGCATTTTCTTGGCATTGACTTGTATTCAGTCACATTGCACTGTCCATGCATGATGATCCTCACTTTGCACTTTGAATTGTTGTATGCATTTGAGTTCACCCTCATTCGAATTGTTGCAGTCTTGTACAGGTATTAATAGCTTGTCCCTTATAACCTGGTTGCATTATTGATCCATTTTTTTGACAGTCTGCATTTGTTGGTTTATTTGAGTTGGGTATTTTCACTTGAATTGGTCTTGTGGCAGTTTGCATGTCAAGTTGCACACTACTGTCTTATATTACTTTGATAAAATGTGAAATGTTACATGTTGCTTCGTACCATGCTTTAGTTGTCTGCATCCCATATCTCTGCTCTTACAATATGAACAGACCCTTGAAACCATATGTTATCTTGTTGTTTGAATCATAGCTTGATGTTATATATGTATGTAGATAGTGTGTCTGCTTGTCTGCATTGAGGTTGTATTCATATATACCTGCTACTGTTGCATTATTTGCTTCACTTGAGTTTTGTAACTGTAGCCTATTGGGTTCATTTTGAAACTTTGTATTTTCAAAATTTTTGATATGTTCAGTCTTCATATCCATTCCAGTTTACATTATCTAATATGTTTCAGTTTCATATCTATATTGCATCCATAATGTTGCACTTTGGTCTGGTCATTGTTTTCCTGGGTGTTGAAGTCTTCATCTCCATTTTATGTACTGTTAGTACTTCATCCCTGTTGTGCATGTCTGCATATTTAGTAATACATGCCTGCATATTTAGTTAGTATCAGCCTGGGTAGAAATGGGGAACAACTAGGTTTTAAAAAAAAAAAAAAAAAAAAAAGAAAAAAAAAAAAGAGAGAAAAAAAAAAAGAAAAAAAAAAATCTGATGGTGAAGCTGAATTCTAGAAGTAAATATGAGTTAGAAGATAGTTGGGCAACACAAACATGGGCATCTGTAAGTATTCGGATAACAGAGAAATAGGGATAAGTGTTCACCAGTTTTGCATATGACCCGTAGATTTGACATATTTAACTCGAAGCAATATAGGTGCTGACTCGAAGCAACGACTTGCTTGGCCCGAAGCAGTTGAGTTTTTCTCAGGGTAAAAATTTTGGACACAGGGAAGTGTTATGTTCTATTCATGGCGTGAGTTTGCATGGGATACGAGTGTGCACATGTACAAAGTATAGAGTAGGAAAACTTCACCTTCTGTCAGTCAGCCTTTAGAAATTTTGTCGTAGTTTAGTGTTACCCGGTTCTCGTTTAGGGTATGTTTTGGTCACGGTACACGGTGGAGTGGTCGAGCAAAGCAAACAAACCCCGTTCTATTCTCATTTTCTTTGATCGTAAATTTTTAAGTCACGTATTCCATAATTGAAATTTTGTTCTAGATTTGAATCTACGTCAGAAGAATTTGATCGTTATTCTCTGTCGTGCTTTATCGGTGAATCGTCGTTTTGTATTCAAATTTTCTGCAACTTTCAGGTGAGTATTCCTCACCAGACATATGTACATATATTTTGTGAATTATCGCAAGTGTATGTGTAAAAATTTTATTTAAATATTATCTGTCTGTAGTATAACGTAGAATGATGAATCCCATTTAAATTGACACCTCATCAGTTATTATCTGTTGTATTATTTCTGCAGTTATATTATATTATTGTTTATTTACTGCTTAAATCACCACTGCAAGTTCCCTGTTAAATTTAGATTGTTGTGGGCTGAAATGATAGGCCTAAATGATGATTACTGTGCTATTATTATGTTAACTGTTTAACTGTTAACTTGGGATTGCGGGTTTGAAATGATAGAACCCGGGGTTTGTAAATTACGGATTGAAATGATATAAATCCGTATCACTTGACCTAGGCTAGAAAACTATATACAGGCCCGTGGTCCTTATAATATTTTCTGAAATATTTAAAATTATTTTGGAAGTTAAATATTTGATTTAATATCTTTAAAGGATTTTATATTGATTTTGAATGAGTTATAAATGTTAATAAATAAATAAATAAATATTTGAATAAAATTTTGGAATATAACTTATTTTGGAAATTCTGGATTTTTGAAAGGATAAGATTTCAGTTAAGAAATATATATATAAGTTATATTTGGAAATATTTATTAAGTTAAACAATCTACTAAAGCATTTAAATGCTGTCTTTTGAAATTGGACTAGTTTTACCCGTAACTTTAGGTAGCATTTCCTAAGTGCTATAGAATCTGGAATTTGATTGTTTTGAAATTTAAGGAATTTGATAAATTATATTTATGTTTAAGTTTTGGAGACCTTTAAGATATGAGATTTATAACTGGATTTTTCTTAATAAATTTAAGATGAACATTCTAGTGTTAAGTAAATTTTGAAATTATTTAATGGCATAATTTTGGAGTTTTATCTATGGAATTTATGGGAATATTCAAGACGAAATAATAAACACTAATTTGTTGAAAGAAAAAAATATCCAACCTTAGTTTTGAATATTAATACTCCAATTGGATATATATATAGGAATTGAAATGGTCTTGGGAACATGAAGTGATATTTAAATTATGGTTTAAAATAAAGAAATATATTTGTAAAGCTATGTAAATTATCTTCTTTACAAAGTAACCATAAAGTTAAACCATTTATATCCAAACCATTTGTGTTTTGGGAGTTATGTTTTTTTTAAAGAAAAATTTCCAATATATTATGGTTTAAAGGTATAATTCAAATATTTGGTTTCCAGATATTATAAATTTTAAGCAGTATGGTTTTGGAAAAGAATTATATTTGAATATAACGATATCATGTTGTTTTGGGTTTTAAATGATATCGTATTTATAGTTTTGAAATGGAAATGTTTATACTGGTTTTAAAGTATAAATTGTTTTTAAATGACCACGGGTTATAATAACGATGGGTTGGCAAAGAGACCGGGATCGGATATGGACATACTCTCTGTCGATACCGAAAACCACTTTGACCAACCGTGTACGCGGTGGAGATTCCAGAATGAAGTAGGTCGGTGGTGGCGTTTCCTGTAAGGTAAATACGTGGACCCGACTCCCGTGAGTTGGCATAAGGTGGCTAAAACAGGAGCAATTCCAGGCCAATGAGGTCATTCCTCTGATCGGACGCTCCTCTTCGATATTATACTATGATTTTGGATTGATTCGGTGGCCACCTCTATATTTTGATTTTGGGGAGTTAGTCCGAGGTGGGCGGTAACTGCGGCTACGCGTTTCCACCAGCCTGGATAGCAATTGGTATATCTACCCTGGCATTGCCTAGTTGTGCCGTGTCATCTACCATACCGAGCCTTGTACGAGTTTAGATTTCTCCCGTAGCCCGTGTGGTATCCTCTAGTTGCTTCCCGATCAGGAGGAGCTATGATATTGGATGGACTACTGGGACTATTACGTGTTAAGGTGGAAAATGTAAAGCCTTAATGCTATTTAAAAGTATGTTTATTTTATAAATAGACACTATTATAATAGCGCAATATACTACATAGTAAATAGTTTGACGGATCCTTAGAGGATGGGCGGTCCCAAGCATCCTTTAAGTTACTTGCTCTATATTACAGTACACTTGAATTAGCTTACATTATATAAGTATGTATGTCCTGACTCGAGTGTTATGTTTTATTTTTCGCTCGGGTCAGCCTGAGTTGCAGCTTCAATTTCTTCTCCGTAGCTAGGACACTCAGTAGATCATTCGCGCTGCTGGAAGTTGTTTCAGCCTTTATCTTTTCTGGAATTCAAGACTTTGAAGACTCTATCTCTATTTATGTCTTAAAATTTGTATTGAGGATTATAGACAATGTAAGTTCTGTTTTGTTGAAGTTATATCAGTGGCTTCATGAACCACTAAATTTTTAATTTCCGCTGCGAGATTCTGATATCTGTGTATGTGATTCTGTGATCTATTTATTGTATATTCTGAGTTTTGCCAAATTTATTCTACAACGCAGTATTTTGAACAATTCAAGTCCGACAATGTGCGGATGCGAATGGTTGAAAATATTGGGTCGTTACATTTGGTATCAGAGCTTTGGTTCTAGGCAAAACTTAGAATGTATGGTAAATTTGATTTACAGAATCACGTTCATTCGAGATTGAACCACTCTCTTTTCGAATTTTGGAACATTCCCTACGGTTCCAAAGCTCATTCGTATCCCTCACTTTTTCATCTGCTTTAGATTCTGGAGTATCTCATAACTCCACTTCGGATGATCTTTATTGTAAATTGGCGGTCTCGCCATTATTCTAATAAAGGGGTGAAACTCCTTTACCATTAGCATTGATTCACCGGAGATTTATATTTATCCTCGGTTTATATGCTAGTATCTTTGGTTATTCCAAATTCTATCTCTTCGGATCAAATGTAGATTTACCCCAACCACATCGATCCGATTCTTTAAGTCCCGGTTGACCCGGTCAAGGTTGTCCGCGATTATATAGACTTACCCAGTTTCCTTATTCTGATTTTTAATCACCGGATTTTCTGATTTCAACTCATCTTGAATTCTATTTGATTTGAGTTCATCAAAAATTTGAATCACTATCCTTGACTTGAAAGTTTTATTTCTGTATTTGAAAATAAAATCTAATATATATATAAGTATAATTTTCAGAACTCTATAATTAATTTGACTAGTTGTCAAGAGATAATAGTTTTGATTTTATTTATGAGTTTGTAAGCCATGTGTTTTGTCATATATAAATAATTGAACTATAAAACAATGGTTACAAATAGAAATGAAGTTAAAACTAGAACTTGAGAATTAAACTTCCGATGATTTCAAACCTTGTATTTAAAGTTTAAAAGGATATAATAAGTATTTTCGAATAGAAATTTGTTTCCGAAATTTTTTAAAATCTAGTGCTTTTCTCTTTGTCGCTGGAAAATAATTTCGGTGATGACTGCAGCATCATCGACTTTCATTTTCGAGTTTCGAAGTGAAGGGACCACCCTGTAGTCTGGCTACAGTGTACCTTGAGATTTTTGATTTGAATTTCTAAAGTATGACTTAATATATATAATTTAAATTTGATTTGACATATTAGGTATATATATTTAGTTATCTCTAAATGGTTTGAAGGGAATCAGGAATTTAATTCTTAAAGTTATCTTGAGGAAGGAAAATAAATATAATAACAAAAATTTGAATAAAAAGGTTCCAATTGGAGATAATTAAATTGAAAGTTTTATTTGTATAACACCCAATTTCATTTAATATAACTTACCTTGATTTTCAAAAGTTAACATGTAATTGGATAATATACAATATAAAAGGATTTTATGAGTGGTTATAATAAATATTATACACTTAAATTTTAGTTATAAAAGATTAATGGGGATAAATAAGGAAAAGGAATTTAAGGAATTTTATTCAAATGTCTTAATAATCAAATTAATTTAATATGGAGCCGTAAATCTAACCAAGAGATTTTAATAAAAGGTTATTTCCTGAAATGAATATGTTTGTGTAATAAACAAGGTATCTTTGAATAAGGAAAATATATTTGAAAGGGATATTTTTGGAGTAAGGATTATATATCTTCAAATCATAGTTTAATTGATGTCTAAATAAATAGTTAAGACGTATTCTAATATCACTAAATTTTGATAATTGAGAATTGGTTTTCAAATGGAAATTCAAGGGTAACTTATTGAAGGAATATCTTATTTATAAGATAAGTATTTTTAATAAAGTGTTAGGTTATTTGTTAAAATTCAGAGTTAAGTACATAATAAACTGATTAGGAATACTATCATATCTACTATAACATATTATCAGTGCTGCTATTCTAAAAATATAATGTTTGAAAATTTATAATTGAATAAATGAAGATTATTTTAAAAGGGTTATGATTTTAGTAGTATGATTTCCAAATGATAATATCTATAAATCGTAATGATTTCCAAAATATTATGATCTCAAATTTATTATCTTATTTTGTTTTGAACTATCTTTAAATGTCCTTGGTTCCTTATCTGCTACGGATTGGGATGCTATCGCTTATACCAGTCTATTTAGAAATCTTTCTATAATCTTTGAGATCTTTGTTACTCATCGGGACCTGAGCACCGCTGAGCACCCATAGACTGACAGTCAAACTGAAGGGGTAAAACCAATTCTAGAGAACCTTCTTCGTGCTTCAAATCCGGAACTATCCGTTTAAGATTCTTGTCTATCTAGCTTATCTTCTTTGTTTCTCTTCTTTCGTTCCTTTTCGAGGACGAAAAGTTCTTAAGTGGGGGAGAGTGTAACAGCCCTAGTTTTTAGATATTTATTTTATTATTAATTATTTAATTTTAAAAATGTATTTATATAAATTGTGTTTAACAATATAGTTAATTATTTAATTTGAAGATATATTTTATAAAATTGTATATGTCAATAAAATTTAATATTAACTGTAAAAAATTTAAGCTATGTTTAAACTGTAAAATTTCGCGTTTAAAAGACGCGTCAAATTTTAGGGTATAAAGCAACGTAATAAAACGTGTGTTTTTAAAATGTTATTTTACAGAAATTTTTGATATTTTTGACTGCGTCTGTTTAACGTAGTGTAAAAATCGTGTTTCCAAATATTTTTGGAGAGAAACATCAGTTAGTGATTCTATACCAAACATTATTTTATTATTCGTTAACTGACCGATTGATAAAATAAATTGTATTACATACGTTCATCCCTACATCAGTGCAAAATCAACCCCTGTGTACAAATCTTTTTGTTACCGTTCACATCTAAGAAAATCAACTCTCCCTCTTTTAAATTTCCGTTTCAGTTTTGATTTTTAAGTAACGTTCAAATCCCTCTCTGATATTTTTCCTTTGCACTTATATCAGCCATCAAACTTAAATCACGCATACATTAAATCCAGTTGTGTAACTGCCTAAATCTTATATCACACTGTTTAGTTTGCAACAAATGGGATATTAAAAGTTTGCATGTCTAAAGATAAATCAACGTATGCCTTAAACCAAGCTTTTGCGTTACAGCCAAGACATATTATTGGAAGCAAATTCCAACCTTTCCCATTTTCTGCTTGCAAATGGCTCTACCTTAAATCACGCATATAACACATTTACCTTCCTATAAACTAATAGCTCTCTCTCCCTTTGACCGTGCAACAGTTTAAAACATTCAAGTGCAAGGTTAGAAATTGTTAATTATTTGAAACGGTTAACATTTACCATTCTTATGTGACATGCTAAATCAAGGGTTTCCTTAATCACGTAATATACTCATTTACACTTGCCTCCGCATGTCAGTTTTCTTTCATAAATTAATTCTTAAGTCTGGCCATTTCATTTATTTTAATCAAACTAAATAAGGGATTTAAAGCATGCTGAAATCACGCATTCATATTTACATATTTTTAAACTTTATATGTGGTGTAACTCTCGGTCCCTCCCTTTATTTCATTCCTTTTGTAACTGATGTCATAAACCACTGATTGCTCTTCCTCTGATCTTGCCACAGATCATATTTTTCCAATTTTGCAACGTCCAAATACATTTGTAAACATATTTAATACAAATCAAAATTTATTTAAAAATAAATGAATCATCACACACGTATTCATATTTACACAGTTAAAAATAAAACTGATACTTAAGAAAACAAATAAAACTGAGACGAATCAAATGCATGGTCCAAATATTTGTCAGTATAAAAATCAAGTTTTCTACTAGAAACGTTCGAACCTCTTACCTATTTTTAAAGAATAACTGATGCACTCCTTCCTTTCAGCCATGTAACTCACTGACTTTTGCATTCACACATATTTTCATACAAAGATTTAAACCACTATTTATCAACAAATCAAGGCTTGCAATTCTGGCATCTCGCATAAATTATAACTATTGATTTATCTCCTCCACTGATGTAGCTCATCAGTTACATTCAAACCACTATATATCTATCCCATTCCTTAAATCACGTAAGTAAAAGAAACTGATGCCTCAAAAATTAAGTTTTACTATATAACGTTCGAACTATGCACCTATTCATAGCCTATATACATATCAAAAGTACAATCACACATGAAAAAGCTCTTTAAAAACTGATGCGTTATCTACACTTATGATCCCCATGGAACTTCACAAACATCATCTATATTTACACCAGCTCTTTTTCCCTTCCACTATTCGCTCTGCCTTGCCTCCTTCTTGAGCCCGAGATCTATCAGGTAATAGCATTTTTTCCTTTCGTCCAGATTTGCTTCTTCTTCATTTTCTGATTTTCTTCATCACCTTGCTCGGCCTCCCCATGTTGTACGAGTTATGTCCATAATTATTGTGTGTAGATCTGTGACTTGTTGTCTAGGCTAGGAAGTTTGGCAAGTCTGCATATGATTATGATATAGATGTTATTAGTTTTAAGTTTTAAACTGGTAGGAACAGACAGTAATTGCGATTTGTTTTAAATTGGTAACCACTAATACTTTCATAACTTTGTTCTTTTTAAATTGATAATAACAGATACTATTTGGGTTGTTTTAAAATTGTCAAGAACAGATACTACTTGGTTTTGTTTTAATTCTAATAAGAACAGATACTATTTGATTTATTTTTTTTTTGTTTAAACTGTTAAGAACAAATGATATCAATTTTTGATTTAAACTGATAAGAACAGCTGCACCAAGTTTTTGTTTTTAAATTGATAAGTTGGTAAGTGCAGATGCTACTAAAATATTTTGTTTAACTAAGTAGTTGAAGTGCATAATTGTTCTTGTAATAAAGATATGTACTGAGTAATGCATGCCTCATGTTGCTCCAGTCTTCATTTCCATTTTGTTTGCCTATTTGTATTGCATTTTCTTGGCATTGACTTGTATTCAGTCACATTGCACTGTCCATGCATGATGATCCTCACTTTGCACTTTGAATTGTTGTATGCATTTGAGTTCACCCTCATTCGAATTGTTGCAGTCTTGTACAGGTATTAATAGCTTGTCCCTTATAACCTGGTTGCATTATTGATCCATTTTTTTGACAGTCTGCATTTGTTGGTTTATTTGAGTTGGGTATTTTCACTTGAATTGGTCTTGTGGCAGTTTGCATGTCAAGTTGCACACTACTGTCTTATATTACTTTGATAAAATGTGAAATGTTACATGTTGCTTCGTACCATGCTTTAGTTGTCTGCATCCCATATCTCTGCTCTTACAATATGAACAGACCCTTGAAACCATATGTTATCTTGTTGTTTGAATCATAGCTTGATGTTATATATGTATGTAGATAGTGTGTCTGCTTGTCTGCATTGAGGTTGTATTCATATATACCTGCTACTGTTGCATTATTTGCTTCACTTGAGTTTTGTAACTGTAGCCTATTGGGTTCATTTTGAAACTTTGTATTTTCAAAATTTTTGATATGTTCAGTCTTCATATCCATTCCAGTTTACATTATCTAATATGTTTCAGTTTCATATCTATATTGCATCCATAATGTTGCACTTTGGTCTGGTCATTGTTTTCCTGGGTGTTGAAGTCTTCATCTCCATTTTATGTACTGTTAGTACTTCATCCCTGTTGTGCATGTCTGCATATTTAGTAATACATGCCTGCATATTTAGTTAGTATCAGCCTGGGTAGAAATGGGGAACAACTAGGTTTTAAAAAAAAAAAAAAAAAAAAAAGAAAAAAAAAAAGAGAGAAAAAAAAAAAAGAAAAAAAAAAATCTGATGGTGAAGCTGAATTCTAGAAGTAAATATGAGTTAGAAGATAGTTGGGCAACACAAACATGGGCATCTGTAAGTATTCGGATAACAGAGAAATAGGGATAAGTGTTCACCAGTTTTGCATATGACCCGTAGATTTGACATATTTAACTCGAAGCAATATAGGTGCTGACTCGAAGCAACGACTTGCTTGGCCCGAAGCAGTTGAGTTTTTCTCAGGGTAAAAATTTTGGACACAGGGAAGTGTTATGTTCTATTCATGGCGTGAGTTTGCATGGGATACGAGTGTGCACATGTACAAAGTATAGAGTAGGAAAACTTCACCTTCTGTCAGTCAGCCTTTAGAAATTTTGTCGTAGTTTAGTGTTACCCGGTTCTCGTTTAGGGTATGTTTTGGTCACGGTACACGGTGGAGTGGTCGAGCAAAGCAAACAAACCCCGTTCTATTCTCATTTTCTTTGATCGTAAATTTTTAAGTCACGTATTCCATAATTGAAATTTTGTTCTAGATTTGAATCTACGTCAGAAGAATTTGATCGTTATTCTCTGTCGTGCTTTATCGGTGAATCGTCGTTTTGTATTCAAATTTTCTGCAACTTTCAGGTGAGTATTCCTCACCAGACATATGTACATATATTTTGTGAATTATCGCAAGTGTATGTGTAAAAATTTTATTTAAATATTATCTGTCTGTAGTATAACGTAGAATGATGAATCCCATTTAAATTGACACCTCATCAGTTATTATCTGTTGTATTATTTCTGCAGTTATATTATATTATTGTTTATTTACTGCTTAAATCACCACTGCAAGTTCCCTGTTAAATTTAGATTGTTGTGGGCTGAAATGATAGGCCTAAATGATGATTACTGTGCTATTATTATGTTAACTGTTTAACTGTTAACTTGGGATTGCGGGTTTGAAATGATAGAACCCGGGGTTTGTAAATTACGGATTGAAATGATATAAATCCGTATCACTTGACCTAGGCTAGAAAACTATATACAGGCCCGTGGTCCTTATAATATTTTCTGAAATATTTAAAATTATTTTGGAAGTTAAATATTTGATTTAATATCTTTAAAGGATTTTATATTGATTTTGAATGAGTTATAAATGTTAATAAATAAATAAATAAATATTTGAATAAAATTTTGGAATATAACTTATTTTGGAAATTCTGGATTTTTGAAAGGATAAGATTTCAGTTAAGAAATATATATATAAGTTATATTTGGAAATATTTATTAAGTTAAACAATCTACTAAAGCATTTAAATGCTGTCTTTTGAAATTGGACTAGTTTTACCCGTAACTTTAGGTAGCATTTCCTAAGTGCTATAGAATCTGGAATTTGATTGTTTTGAAATTTAAGGAATTTGATAAATTATATTTATGTTTAAGTTTTGGAGACCTTTAAGATATGAGATTTATAACTGGATTTTTCTTAATAAATTTAAGATGAACATTCTAGTGTTAAGTAAATTTTGAAATTATTTAATGGCATAATTTTGGAGTTTTATCTATGGAATTTATGGGAATATTCAAGACGAAATAATAAACACTAATTTGTTGAAAGAAAAAAATATCCAACCTTAGTTTTGAATATTAATACTCCAATTGGATATATATATAGGAATTGAAATGGTCTTGGGAACATGAAGTGATATTTAAATTATGGTTTAAAATAAAGAAATATATTTGTAAAGCTATGTAAATTATCTTCTTTACAAAGTAACCATAAAGTTAAACCATTTATATCCAAACCATTTGTGTTTTGGGAGTTATGTTTTTTTTAAAGAAAAATTTCCAATATATTATGGTTTAAAGGTATAATTCAAATATTTGGTTTCCAGATATTATAAATTTTAAGCAGTATGGTTTTGGAAAAGAATTATATTTGAATATAACGATATCATGTTGTTTTGGGTTTTAAATGATATCGTATTTATAGTTTTGAAATGGAAATGTTTATACTGGTTTTAAAGTATAAATTGTTTTTAAATGACCACGGGTTATAATAACGATGGGTTGGCAAAGAGACCGGGATCGGATATGGACATACTCTCTGTCGATACCGAAAACCACTTTGACCAACCGTGTACGCGGTGGAGATTCCAGAATGAAGTAGGTCGGTGGTGGCGTTTCCTGTAAGGTAAATACGTGGACCCGACTCCCGTGAGTTGGCATAAGGTGGCTAAAACAGGAGCAATTCCAGGCCAATGAGGTCATTCCTCTGATCGGACGCTCCTCTTCGATATTATACTATGATTTTGGATTGATTCGGTGGCCACCTCTATATTTTGATTTTGGGGAGTTAGTCCGAGGTGGGCGGTAACTGCGGCTACGCGTTTCCACCAGCCTGGATAGCAATTGGTATATCTACCCTGGCATTGCCTAGTTGTGCCGTGTCATCTACCATACCGAGCCTTGTACGAGTTTAGATTTCTCCCGTAGCCCGTGTGGTATCCTCTAGTTGCTTCCCGATCAGGAGGAGCTATGATATTGGATGGACTACTGGGACTATTACGTGTTAAGGTGGAAAATGTAAAGCCTTAATGCTATTTAAAAGTATGTTTATTTTATAAATAGACACTATTATAATAGCGCAATATACTACATAGTAAATAGTTTGACGGATCCTTAGAGGATGGGCGGTCCCAAGCATCCTTTAAGTTACTTGCTCTATATTACAGTACACTTGAATTAGCTTACATTATATAAGTATGTATGTCCTGACTCGAGTGTTATGTTTTATTTTTCGCTCGGGTCAGCCTGAGTTGCAGCTTCAATTTCTTCTCCGTAGCTAGGACACTCAGTAGATCATTCGCGCTGCTGGAAGTTGTTTCAGCCTTTATCTTTTCTGGAATTCAAGACTTTGAAGACTCTATCTCTATTTATGTCTTAAAATTTGTATTGAGGATTATAGACAATGTAAGTTCTGTTTTGTTGAAGTTATATCAGTGGCTTCATGAACCACTAAATTTTTAATTTCCGCTGCGAGATTCTGATATCTGTGTATGTGATTCTGTGATCTATTTATTGTATATTCTGAGTTTTGCCAAATTTATTCTACAACGCAGTATTTTGAACAATTCAAGTCCGACAATGTGCGGATGCGAATGGTTGAAAATATTGGGTCGTTACACAAAATTTTGTTAAATTTAATATTTTAATTACCGAAAAATATGGGTCGTTACGCTCTCCCGTACTCAAAACTTTTTGCTCTCGAAAAGGGAAATGAAGGAATTAAGGAATTGGTATATTTTATTCGAAGTTTTCAATTTATAAACAACTAATTTACATAATTAAATATTTTAAATAAATTATACCAATTAATAAACAATCAAATCTTCATATTCAAGTTTACTAAAGTTTGAAAAAATATTTTTTAACTTCGACAAAAAATTTCTAAGTTTAAAATTCATGGAAAATTTCAGCAGTCTCCTTTGTATGGAGAAGTCCGAAAAATAATAATAAAAATATCAATAATAACTATATATATATCATATTTGAGAATAAAAATATTCTAATCATGGGAAAACAATATAACATCGCTAGAAAACCATAATCCGAAAATGTACCTATTTATCGGACAAACGACGCTTATTTATAAAACCAAAAGCAGTAGTTATTGCTTCCAAAAATATGTATTTCACTTGTATAATCCATAATAGGTTAAAAATTATGCAAAAAGAGAAATATTTAAGTTGTTCAATTTGCAAAAAAAGCAAATCACTATAAAACATATAGAAACAAACAATACAACCATTATATGCAACCACAGAATCCATCATACATTCGTAGCAACCAAAATCGATGGTTTGTTTAGTTCAAAAACTTTTAATCGTACAAGGGAGACAAATAAATTGTCAAGTGTATCCTACGCTCAATAGCCTTTGGTAATTACTCAATAGACTATCCACACAACCTAAAACAATTAGAAGTATCCTTTCCAAACATCTCATAAGCCAAGAATTTCCACACATTATTTAAGTTTATTAAATGGTTTCTTTTCACATCATTATTTTTATTTTTTTTCATTCACACAACGTATTTTTCTTTCTTTCATGTACTTACATAAATTATTTCATAATATTAACTTACACTCATAACATTTCTTGCACATCGAAATTCTTATTCAGAAATAATTTCAACGAACACTTCCATTACTTAAGTTTTACTTGTATAATATTCCATTACATATTCTATTAACATTTCAACTTATTAAACATTTCTGATAAGTTATATATATATATATATATATATATTAGGAATGTAACTGAATGTTACATAAGTTTTTGGTATTCGCCCTTGAAGAGAAAAGTAATATTTCAATATATCTAAAAATTCAATTAAAATATTTAACCTCATTCACTTATTAAGAATATAAGATATATTTAAAACATCTTCATAGCATTATGCAAGAATTTTCCAAAAGGTAAACAATGTTAGAAGTTTATATCAAAACAATAGGATATGCCCTTTTTTAAATAAAGTTCCTTAAATCCGATAGTTTATTAAACTCATTATTTTAAAATAAGTATAACCCTAGATTATTAAACTGAAACTAATATTATACTCAATTCTTACGTTAAATATCCAAATCAAAGCATGAAATTTCATTTCTTCGTTATTAATTTTACACGCATGTTTAAAACGAAAATTCAAATCATGCAAAAACATTTATTATGGTGTAATACAAAAATTCAAATAGTGAATAAACCAATAAAGCAAATATTTCAAACCATAGTTCCAAAATAGAGATTCAAATTTATTGGCCAAGTATATTACTATAAATAAAACTTCGCGAGTCATTTTTTTTCATTTATATAATGGTATTCGCCCTTGAAGAGAAAAGAAATATTTCAATATATCTAAAAATTCAATTAAAACATTTAACCTCATTCACTTTTTAAGAATATAAGATATATTTAAAACATCTTCATAGCATCATGCAAGAATTTTCCAAAAGGTAAACAATGTTAGAAGTTTATATCAAAACAATAGGATATGCCCTTTTTTAAATAAAGTTCCTTAAATCCGATAGTTTATTAAACTCATTATTTTAAAATAAGTATAACCCTAGATTATTAAACTGAAACTAATAGTATACTCAAATCTTACGTTAAGTATCCAAATCAAAGTATGAAATTTCATTTCTTCGTATTAATTTTACACTTGTTTAAAATGAATATTCAAATCATGCAAAAACATTTATTATGGTTTAATACAAAAATTCAAATAGTGAATAAACCTATAAAGTAAATATTTCAAGCCATAGTTCCAAAATAGAGATTCAAATTTATTGGCCAAGTATATTACTATAAATAAAACTTCGCGAGTCATTTTTTTTCATTTATATAATATCTTTAAATTATACATTCAAAGAAACTTATATAAATTTTACTTGAAATATTCATTTGAAAACTTCATTTGCAAATCAATCATTCTATTACTTTAATACCTTATGAAAAAAAATTCATCTTTAAAATTTATTGCTTCATTTATAAATACCACACAAAAAAATTAAATAATAACTTTATTAATATATGTAAACTATTTAAAAACAATTATTTACATCATCACTTATATTTAAAAAGAGTTATTGAAAACCTTTAAATCCATTATTTATAAATTTTATTGGTTTTAAATCTCAAAATACTTTTAAACATCATTAATAAAATAATAATTATTAACTTTAAATATGTTTTATTTTATTAATAACTTCTCATAATATTTACAACATTAATAATTTACTACTAAACCATGTTGTACATAAATAAACAATATTTTAAATATTTTAAAATATTTAGAAATGGAAAAAATAACCAAAATATCTTTTATATAATACTTTATCAAAATACTTTTATAACTCAATGTTTTAACAGGTTTATCTTTGTTCTTGCAGACTCCGGTCATACGTTGATCAGGCGTAAGACTAGAAATCTCCAAATACTTAGTAGACCTGTTTCAACACCCAGTTGAAATACTTAAAAATAGGTATGAGAAGTATCATTCAAAATCTGATGTCAAATGATGATGCTACAATACCAGTGGCTCGTTGCTGATCCAGTGTTTGTGCAATGGACACAAAACTTTCCAGAAGATCCTTACACCTTTCGAATTCCAGAAAAATATCGTCGTCATTTCGTAAAAAAGGGACCATCGATCGCTTTTGTAGTGGTAACTGCTGATTTAATGATTTAAGCGGTAGATGCACTTTCTTCCCGAAAGATCCATAAAAAACAGATCCTAAGACAAAAAACGTCTCCATTGGGTAAACTAAAGAACCATCTACCCTAGAAAAAAATCGAGTAACTCATGAGTTTAAGTTCGAACAACCATATCGGTTCGAATCCATTTCTGAATTCACCCAAGTATATTAGGGTTTATTAGTCGAATCCATTTCTTAATTCCCCAAGTCCATCTGGGTCGAAGCATATCATACCATACTTCTTCACGGATGGTGCTTCCTCATTCCTTTTACTTCAAAATAATAACGTACCATATATAGTACTCTTTCAAAATCATAACTTCAGCTATCACACTTATATAAATTCCATTATATATAAGATCTCATTTTCAGATAGAGTACTTTCCAAAGTCAACATTCTCGAATATTTCAAATCATTCTTATATAAATACCATTGTATATGAGATTTATCTCTTCAGATCGAATACCATCCAAAATCAATAGTCTTTCAAATCACCATATACTTATATGAAGTTCATCTTATATAAAAATCAATTTTTTCCAAAATCGATTTCATTGTATGAAGAGGCATATGGGATTGAACATCTTTTCTTTATAATGTTTTGAATTTAGAATAGTTTTGTATATGTAGAATAGTTTGTAAAATAGTTTGTAAGTAAAATAGTTTTGCATATAAAATAGAATAAACTAGTTTGTATAAGAAAAATAAAGGAAAATGGTTTTGTAAAATGGTTTTAAATTAATAGTAGTTTTTCATAATAGAAAATTTCCAATTTAAATTACAAAGAATATCCAACCCAACAACTTTCAATTTTAATGTCAAAGTATATCAATAATATTAGAAATAAGATGTACATATGTCATCATTTCGCATAATCACATTCGATCGCTCGCTCGATCACACAAGTTCGCTTTTGAACTAGTATTGTTCATTCGACTTCCCTAACGCGGACTTCGATAAGGTTTCTTGACCCAAAACCATCATTCTCCTTGCATAGTCATACATTATGATCATAGAGAATTTTAGTATCAAATCAAAAATCCATATCAAATATTCATCATCAAGAATCAAATGAAAAATACTAATACGAAATGATATAATTCACCTCAAACTTGTCTACTCAAATCAAAAATCCATATCAAATATTCATCATCAAGAATCAAATGAAAAATGCTAATACGAAATGATATAACTCACCTCAAACTTGTGTACTCAAATGCAGATCAGATTAATTATGCGAATAAAACAATATACGCAAAATTTACGTACTTATTCCAATTTGTTTCATTACCATTACATTTTGATTTAAATTCATTATTAATCTCATTGATTAACACAAATATCACTTCATATTTTAATATTTATTTCACGGAATTTCTCCATTTAATATAAAATATTAATATATTCATTCTCATGACGTTGCTTGTATTTCTCTTCATGTTTAAATTAAATTCAATTTCACGTGTAATATTTCTCATTTAGTACTACATTTATTGCAACATCCATTTATTTCATAAACAATTTACAAGTCGTGACTTTATTTAAAATCATTTCACTTTTAATTCATATTCGTTTATCCAATTATTTTTCACTTACTTTTCAAATTTATTTATTCCACATTTCATAAATTTAATTAAGTTCATAACACTTTTTTTTTAAATCTCATTTACGGCTTTTCCTTAAGCCAATTCATGCCAGATATATTTTGTGTGACTACCATTTTCACAAGCAACAACCGCCGAACAAAGCGGGTTATCCTAAATGGTCAGTTTTGGCAAGAATTTGATTGAGATATAAGGCGTATGCCACTTACATAAAGCATAAACTCTTACAAATTCTGTGGCACCCAATGTGCCAAACAAATATAAGTTTTGTTATTCTTCAGAAGGCCTTGGCAAATGGCACGTGTCCATCGAATCGATAATTATTTTCCATTTAGCCACCTGACATAAAAGAAGAGTAATATTATTTAGAGAAAATATCAAGTTTCTTACAAAAGAACCTATGTTTTCAATAATATAACCCTATAATATATATTTTTATCAATCCAAGGTTGATAGAGTACAACACTCAGGTCCAGCAAAGTTGGTCTTATATTTCACTGGTGCAACAGACATTCCCTACACATTTGGAGGACATGCTGTCACAGTGTAAGCCAACATATTATTAAACCACATAAATTATTTGGTTTCATCCCAATTGCTTTGTAAGTTAGTAATATTATGGTTTTAAATACTTCAGAGAGATTATGCATGCTATGTGGAAGCCACGGAAATTTAAGCTGATATACCTCATAGCAGCACTGTATGTGCTTACACTAACATTACCATCGGCTGCTTCTATGTATTGGGCATTCAGAGATTCATCCATCAAGTAAAGATTTTCCTCCGTTGTCCATTGTTTTAAACTTTTAATACATCTGCTAATTTATAGCAAGAATAACAAAAGAAACAGTGAAATTATGCTGCCTTGACACAAAATTGACGTATATTTAATGAAAATAATGCAGTTTATAACCTTCGGATTTGCGTGCACACCACTATACTTTGTGTGGGAGAAAGCTATTGGCATGCATGAAATAAAGAGTGTGTTCAAACGAGCACTGGCAAGACTTCCAGTTATGATCCCTATTTGGTTTCTGGCAATCATATTCCCCTTCTTTGTCCCTATAAACTCGATAGTTGGATCTTTACTCGTCAGCTTCACAATTCATATTATCCCTGCTTTGGCTCATATAGTAACAAACATTCGCCCCAGCTGCTGCCAGAGAGGTATTTCTATATTATCATAAACAATATTTGTTGGATTTATCCATGTATTGAACAAGTTATAAATACAGTAACGTAATTACATCTCGTAAATCATTTCATTTTAAACGGTTCACAAAATTTCGACAGCGCTTCCTTTATGTTTCATGTGTATAGGCAATCATGTACGACTCAGGAAACAAAAGAGAAGCGCTGCCGAAATTTGGGTGAATCATTTAAAATGAAATGATTTACGAGATTTGATTACGTTACTGTGTTTGTAATGAAAAGTAGGATGACCCGGCAATAAGGTGTTAATGATCGATTAATGTAAAACATTAAATTGTAAAATTGTATTGAAAAATAAATTATCAATGTGGTTTTCATTTATATCGTATTTTTTAAATTATAGTAGGAGCGATGATGAATTATTTTATTGATCTAAGCTGTACGTATCAACAACGAAGAAAAATTAGAGACCCAATAAGTGAAAATCATTACGAAGTGAAAACTAATGTCGGCTTTTAGTTTACCATATCAAAAAATAGATACATGTTTGAACGGTTGCATGTTGTTTTGAAAAGAAGATATCAGTCTTAGGAATTCTAAAATATGTAATCGGACTGATGTTGAAGAATCAGCAAAAGGAAATCATATGATGAGACTACACGCATAAAATAGTGTACAAAATACCAAAATATCAGTGGGAGTTACCGCTACGTCCGTTAGCTTGGATCAATGGGCACGAAAGGAGCGATCTCTCATATACACTGCTTTAGGTCAATACGGATACGTTTCAATAACTGAATACATCTAGCATAATACGTATCTCGTCTCGACGTAAGAAAATATGTATTATTTTAGACATATTCGGGTATTAAAATGTATCCGTGTTGATCAAAAGTAGTGTATATGGGAGATCGCTCTTTCCATACTCATTGATCCGAGTTATCAAACTGTAAACTCGCTCTGATATTTCTATCACTGGATTCGAGACGTTACAGATTGGTATCAAAGCAGAGGCAGCGAACAATATAGTATTTGCTTCCTTTGCTGTCCGCTAATGAATATATTCATAATAGTGTTGAAATGACAAAAGATGAAGGTGAGAAGAAGAAGACTGCCACGGTGATGGAACTTTGATTTCCACGAGTTCGGAGAAAGAATGAATGAAGTAACAGTGTTTTTCTTACATCACTTATAAAATATATACAAAACATGTTCGCTCTGGGTCCCTCTACTTTCTTAACAAGTCAAGTATATTACGTAAAAAAATATGGTATGCTAACTTGTTTATCACTTGGTCACTCTGATTGCTAAATAATGTTTGTCGCAAAAACAAAAATACACATTTACTTATTTTATTGTTTGAGAAAATAAGCATATGTAGAATTATTCAATAAAACAATATCGTCAAATGCTTCGTCATTTGTTTAGAAGTTGAATTTTGAATTAAAAGCTCATAACTTTTGTTTTGCAAATAAATTTCTACTCACAACCTTAGAGCAGTAGATGACAACCTTAAAAACTATATCACCTTTTTTTTCATTATAAGCCTTGCCTTGTGCAGCATATAAGCCTGGAGTATCATACATGTTTTGCGTGTTATGTGCAACATTTGAGTGCATCATTTCATTTGTGACACGCCTTAGGTGCAAAAGCACAATCGCCGCATTGCACCTGTTGTGCGCCATGGTAGCCTTTCATAGCATTACTATTTTGTTTTGGAAAACGGTAAATGTATACCACATTTTTTGTCCCTTTACCATTTGTACATCCCTTGTATGTTTGTTGTTGTTGACAAGAAAATAAAGTGGGAGAAGAAAAGGAAATTGTATTCATCAGTCCCCTTTATTATTTTTATTTTCACTGTTAGCAGAGAAACTTTGAACATCACTCCTGCTACATTAGAATTATTATATGACCCCTGATCAAGAATGTTATATAAATGGATATAGATAGGTAGATGATTATAGTTCGCATATTTTACCATTTTATGGATAATAATACTTATTATATTATAGCTTTTTGGCAATTAAGAGAATATAGAAATGTAAAGAAAATACCAAAGAATTCTTTCATTATATATTGGACTCATGAACTATGTTACACCAAACTTTTGTGATGTCAGCTCTTGTTATGATGCTATTCCAAAATTTAGATATTGAGCTTTTGTTGTATCACCAATTTTTATAAGATACAAGATCTTGTTATCAAACCGATAACTAACTAGATTTAACTTACTACAAAGAAATGTAAAAATAATCATACACTAATTGAAGTTAATCCATTCTTATTGTTTTAACCCTTGTAAATCCAATTTTATAATGCAATTTTCATATGTAGAAAATTAGAATACAAAATCATCACCAATCATAAACTCAATCATATTTCCAAAGATGTCATTGTTTTAAAATATACCATTAAGATTTTGTTTTGAGGTTTTCATCTAACAATTATAAATTCATATCATACACGTATATATATGTATGTCTCTCTATATATACACTAGCGTTAGGGCATGAAATTCGCGCGTGAATTGTTTTTCTACAAACTATATATATTTAACATATTCAATAGAAAAAGATTTGCACAAATATTTTGTCATATTTCTACATCTAAATCATGTGTAGTTGATTTGAATTTTTTTTTTAAGTTGTAATTCCTAATTTTTTGTTAATTTTAGTTTTTACTTGTATTTTAACATCTAAATAAAGAACGAAGTTGTAAAAGATGTTTATTTATTAGATCCTATTTTTAAGTGATATTAAGATTTAGTAATATCTATAGAGCGACGGTCTGAATTTGTAAGAAAAGGTTATTTCTTAAATCATATTTTTAAGTAATATTAAAGAGGCCTTTTTGATAGTTCACGCAAACAAAAAAAATGTGACACCAAAGGTAATACAACTATTATTAAATATATAACTAAAGAAATGTATATACATTTGAAAAAAATCCATTTGGACATAAAATGTAGATACAAAATGGGGCACAAGAGATCTTGACCGAGAAGCCCATTCACCACATGTATGTACAGTGATGAGGAATAAAGGTGCAAGCACTGTGTGTTGGGTATGTATAAGGTTTTAATTGCAATAAATATAAACGTTGGTAGGTTCCCACCATAAAGCAGTAATACCAGACTACTAGTTAATTCAAAGTACAGTGCTATACAAATAAGTTCGTCATGCTGATAGGGATTGGTATTCAAACCTTGCAGCTGACAATATTATTACGGCCACACAGGAGAAGCCCATTCACCACATGTATGTACAGTGATAAGGAATAAAGGTGCAAGCACTGTGTGTTGGGTATGTATAAGGTTTTAATTGCAATAAAGATAAACGTTGGTAGGTTCCCACCATAAAGCAGTAATACCAGACTGCTAGTTAATTCAAAGTACAGTGCTATACAAATAAGTTCGTTATGATGATAGGGATTGGTATTCAAACCTTGCAGCTGGAAATATTATTACAGCCACAGAGGAGAAGCCAATTCACCACATGTATGTACAGTGATGAGGAATAAAGGTGCAAGCACTGTGTGTTGGGTATGTATAAGGTTTTAATTGCAATAAATATAAACGTTGGTAGGTTCCCACCATAAAGCAGTAATACCAGACTACTAGTTAATTAAAAGTACAGTGCTATACAAATAAGTTCGTTATGCTGATAGGGATTGGTATTCAAACCTTGCAGCTGGCAATATTATTACAGCCACAGAGGAGAAGCTCATTCACTACATGTATGTACAGTGATGAGGAGTAAAGGTGCAAGCACTGTGTGGATTAAACATTAAAAACTTAAAAAGTATGGGGTGAGAGAGGCTCGAACTCTCGACCTCAGGATTACTCAACATTTTAGCTATGAGACCTACGCGCTAGCCAACTGCGCCACCACCCCAGTTGTTTTCTAAGTACACAAGGAGATATATGAATGACAAATGAAATAACTGACTTGGTTGCCAACTTTTACCACCGCATGGTATAAGTATATATTTGGATAATTTTATTTGACATACCACAATTAGTTATCCATGTTGTTCAAATAGACAAGCAGGTTTTACAAATAAGTTAAAAATGTTGTGCCATGAATATTAAGTTTTTTTTATAATTCCTTTTTATCCACAACAATCTATGTTATAAATGTAATATTTTTGTACATTGCATACATGTTTTTTTTCATAATTACATCATCATATTTTTAATGGTAGTTCAAACGAAAATGTGCGATGTAAAATAATAAAAAATACATGGTTAGAATTTGACTTTAAGGTTTACAGCTAATGGTTGTACATCTGTACAAATTAAGAATCTTCGGTTAACAAATAAATTGCTGCCAGAAAAATTAACCTAATGACGTAACTGTAGGATCGATTTCACCCTAGAGGGGGGGTGAATAGGGTGATAGTGTAAATTATAAAAATTAATTGCGGAAGCTTATAAATTAATTTCAATTCAGATCACAGAATAGCAGCACAGATATCGCAGAATATAAATAACAGAATAAAACAGAACAACACAGAATTTACCCAGCTTCGGCAAAACCCTGCCTACGTGTTGCCCCCAAGGTTTCTACTAGAAATTAGATAGTCCCTCGCTTACACACGTAAACTCGCTATACCCGCTATTGACTAATCTAACTCTACGCTCAAAACCCTGCCACAACTCAGCCACTGAGTTGCGAATTCTCAAGCTACGCCACGTAGCTTGTCCCCTAGTCACACGACTAGAAATTACACGGTTTAAAAGAGAATTTTAAAATTAAAAACAAACATAAAAAGAAAATAGCCCTTAATTTAAATATAAACAAAAAGCCTTTTATATTATTCAAGCCGGCCCCTTTTCTTTGTTTTATGTGACCCGATCCACTTCTATTAGCTCAGTCTTCTTTAACTTTTGTGAGAAAATATGGCGGCTTTCTTCGTTCTTTCTTCCTGATTAAAAATTAGGGCTTTAGTAAAATCGAAGGCGCCGCTTGAATGTAGATCGACTACAGTAGCTACTTCTTTGTTTTGATTCGGTAATCGACCCTCTAGCTCTGTTTAGCTTTCGGCTGCCCCAATTTTTTGATCGAGTTCAACTCTGATGCTTCGGCATGTAATTTCCCTTTTTGCTTTTACAATTTTGGCTTACTCGAACTCGATGATTTTAGATTGCCGATGATGATGGTTTACATAGGGTTTGTAACCCTAGATTTGCGTTCGTTCATATATATATTTGAATTTATCTCAGCCGATCGTTTATGCTTGGATGCTTGCGATTTTGATTGGCTTTTTCATATGCGTATAATTTTGTTACTTGCTTCCCACGGCTTGGTTGACACGGTTTTGATTATTGACTCGTTCAATATTGACTTCGGCCATTTTTCTTAGCTATCACGGTGAAACACTTGTTTTGTGAATTTCTCTGTACTATTGACTTTCGGTCTTTGCTTTGATTTATTTCGTCTCTGGCCATCTTTTTCTGGTTGGTACTGGATGCATCACTTCAGTGTTGTATTGTTTTCACCTCTGGCCTTACTGCATTGTTTCGATGTCACTTATTTGTTTGGTCTCGGCATTGACTGGTTTGCTTGTGTTGGTTCATTGGTTTACTGGTGCATATATGTTGCTTGTGTATACTTGTGTGGTGGTGCACTTGCCTTGTGATTCTGTTCATTCCTAGTTGCCTTGAGTAGCAGTGCTTCATGTTGTATTCATTTTTGAGGCAGTTTGCATTAGAGTGTACTTCGAGTTATGTTGAACTCCGTTGTGATTTCAGATCCCTCTGTGTTGCTATATTTCTGATGCACTCGTATCACTGGTATTTGCAGCTTGTAACTGGTCATGTTTATGCATTTCTTTGTTGGTTTAACCTGTACTTGTGGTTGCCTCTGGTTAATTGCCTGGTGGTCTTGTGGCAGTTAATGGTTGCTGTGCACTTTTGTGCTTGCATTTTGATGCAGTCTTCATTAGCTTGCTACTGATTGGTTGTAACAGCCCTAGTTTTTAGCTATTTATTTCTTTTATTTTTTTTTGTTTTTAGGAATATAATTTATATAAATTGTGTTTACCAATATTGTTTAAATATTTAATTTAGAGAATTAAACTCGTTAATTTAATATGATTTTTGTAACTAAATTTAAGAAGAAGAAAAAAAAAGGGAAATTTTTATAATGTATAATGAAGTGTGTGGTAACTAAATGTTTTGGATATTATCATAATATCTGTTGTTATACCCATTCCCTAAAAATAATGAAAAGGAGAAAATTTGTAACATATTAAAGTAGTTAATTAATTATGTTAATTTGGTAGGTTATGACATGCAAATCATGTTGGTGGAATATTCTCAATTTTGACATATTAATTATGTTAGCAGTGAACATTGTTAAGCAATTTAAAACAATGAAACTTACAATCAATTTATTGATAAATCTACCTTATTCCTAGTTAGCAATTCAAAACTTGAATAAAGGCACATACGGATATTTTAAAATGGAGTTAATGACAATCAATAGATATTTCAAAAAGAAATTTATGACAATTAATAGAGAAATTAATTGTAAAATTTCAGTAGTTGACCAGAATTAATTTATTGAATAATTAATGCAAATTAATAAAATTGATGAAAGATAAATAAGTTAATTCTTTTGGTTAATGGCATGAGGACACGAGGTTAATCCCCATTTTGTAGGAGAAATCTGCCCGTGTAACCAGTCCGGCTACCAGTGCCTACAAAGCGGACGGATTAATGTGAGACGTCGCAGGATTGATAATTAACAAAAAGGGTTAATTAACTAATTAAGTTAGTAACCAAATTTGAGTATGTAATTAAAGGAGGATAATTAATTGGTAATATGGTAATTAATTGAAATCAATTAAGGAGGGTAATTAAAAGGGATAAGGTAATCAATTGAAATCAATTAAAGGCAATTAAAGGGGAATTAATTGATTAGAAGAATATGGAAATCAATTAGAGGGAATTAACTAATTTTGAAGTTTTAACTTTGTTAAAAGATAATTAAATTCGCAATATTAAAGTGAATATGGTATACATGTATATATGAAAACCAATTTAATTCAATCAAATTGGAAATCAAATTTGCCTTCCTTTGCGCGTGACACAAAATTTTATTCTTTTAACATTTTGACATTTGCCTCTTACCATTTGTTTCTTGAGCATGTCACTGTATTCATTTATTCACGCAGCCTTATCCACAAAAATATCAACTCTTCCAATTGCCATTTTTCCTCTCACCTAAATTAAATGCATTCAAAATTTAATCTTGCCTATCTTTGCAAATTTTCGCATACCCATTATATCTCTCTGTTTCCACTGCGTTTGTTTTGCAATAAATAAATTTTTCGAACCATTGATCAAGTAAATATTTATGTAAGCATTTATTACTTTTGCCTTTTCAGTTAAAAGCTTTTTCATTGCTTACCATAAATCACGCAAGAGCTCAAGTTTTGCTTCCTCAATCAAATCTGTTCAAATTTGCAGTAACGCATGCTTTAAATTTAGATTATAAATGGTATAAATCACGCAAGCTATCTAAAAAAAAAAAAAAATCCAAAAGAGTGATATCGTTCAAACATAAAACTGGAAAGAGAAATCAACGCATGCATTTATCACAATTTTCGTGTAGCGTTCAAACAAGAAGAACTGGAAATAAATCTCTTGCCTAAACGCATGCACTCAAAAATCAACGCTTGCATTTATTTCTTACGTTTTCAAACCTGCCTATTTATCTCCCCTTTTTTCGCAAGTTTATCTATAAATACTTTGCCTCATTCACATAAGTTTTCATATCTCCTTGTTTGTCCCTCTCTGGTACAAGCTTCTATCAGGTAAATAATTTGCATTGTTTATTTCTTTGCTTCTTCCAATTTTCCTTCCTCCTTCTTGTGTTCTCTGATTTCCTTGCTCGGCTACTTCCCCATCATGCCGTGCCATTTATAAATACATATAGAACTTTGTTAGTAGTAGGCTGGAAGAAATGATATAAATTGATTGTAGGAAGCTAGACTATGGAATTAGTGTAGTTATGATGTAGTTAGTGGTATTGTGGATTTGGATAAGTGCAGTTTGAAGAGGAAGGCATAGAAAAAAAAAAAAAGAATTACAATTTAATAATGGAGAAGATAAATTGATAAGGAGAAAATGATATGAAATGTTGTTTAATTCAAATAAACAATATTGTATGAATAAATCTTGGGTGAATATAATAAAATGACATTTATTTCAATTTTTAATGGTTGAAATAAATTTAAGATGGTTAAAAATAAATTTAACTACTTATTTGAGAATTTGGGTGGATAAATATCAATGGATTGTATTTATTATGGTTAATAAAAGGATATTGGTGATGTATACCAATAATCACCTTTTAATGTTTAATAATAAAAGTAAAAGAAGAAATAATTTGCCTAAACATGATGAACATGTATGTGAAATAAAGTATTATTTAATGAATTCGAATGTAGTTAGTGGCTACATTTGATTTAATCGAATAATTTGAACAGTATTGTGTTTGTTGCCAATATTGTCATTTTATTTAAATAAATATATATGAGAATGAAAATAATTGATCATGATAAATATGATTAAAAATGTGAGAAATAATTTAATAATGTCTAAACATGTATTTGTTTTGTTTGGGTGCATAACATCTTTTTATTCAATCAATTGTATTAAATTTGCAATTTATTTTGCAATTTATTCAATTTATTTTATGCATGCGTACGGTTGAAGTATGGGCCTAGGATATGTTGAGACGGTTAGCGGGTTGTAGTAGTCGAGCAAGTTGAACTAAATTTCTTTTATTCTATTCGTTCCAGTTGTTCTGAAATTTTGCTTTGACCGTAATTTTTAAATTCGCATACTTGGTATTTGGATCTTATAGATTTAAGTCAAGGCTTTGCATCCGCCGAAGTTTGATCGTGCTTTCCGTTTTTTTTCCGAAGTAGATACCGTGTTTAATTTAGATCCACTGCAGCGTTTAAGGTGAGTATTTCTCACCAGACATATGTACATATATTTTGTGAATTATCGCAAGTGTATGTGTAAAAATTTTATTTAAATATTATCTGTCTGTAGTATAACGTAGAATGATGAATCCCATTTAAATTGACACCTCATCAGTTATTATCTGTTGTATTATTTCTGCAGTTATATTATATTATTGTTTATTTACTGCTTAAATCACCACTGCAAGTTCCCTGTTAAATTTAGATTGTTGTGGGCTGAAATGATAGGCCTAAATGATGATTACTGTGCTATTATTATGTTAACTGTTTAACTGTTAACTTGGGATTGCGGGTTTGAAATGATAGAACCCGGGGTTTGTAAATTACGGATTGAAATGATATAAATCCGTATCACTTGACCTAGGCTAGAAAACTATATACAGGCCCGTGGTCCTTATAATATTTTCTGAAATATTTAAAATTATTTTGGAAGTTAAATATTTGATTTAATATCTTTAAAGGATTTTATATTGATTTTGAATGAGTTATAAATGTTAATAAATAAATAAATAAATATTTGAATAAAATTTTGGAATATAACTTATTTTGGAAATTCTGGATTTTTGAAAGGATAAGATTTCAGTTAAGAAATATATATATAAGTTATATTTGGAAATATTTATTAAGTTAAACAATCTACTAAAGCATTTAAATGCTGTCTTTTGAAATTGGACTAGTTTTACCCGTAACTTTAGGTAGCATTTCCTAAGTGCTATAGAATCTGGAATTTGATTGTTTTGAAATTTAAGGAATTTGATAAATTATATTTATGTTTAAGTTTTGGAGACCTTTAAGATATGAGATTTATAACTGGATTTTTCTTAATAAATTTAAGATGAACATTCTAGTGTTAAGTAAATTTTGAAATTATTTAATGGCATAATTTTGGAGTTTTATCTATGGAATTTATGGGAATATTCAAGACGAAATAATAAACACTAATTTGTTGAAAGAAAAAATATCCAACCTTAGTTTTGAATATTAATACTCCAATTGGATATATATATAGGAATTGAAATGGTCTTGGGAACATGAAGTGATATTTAAATTATGGTTTAAAATAAAGAAATATATTTGTAAAGCTATGTAAATTATCTTCTTTACAAAGTAACCATAAAGTTAAACCATTTATATCCAAACCATTTGTGTTTTGGGAGTTATGTTTTTTTTTAAAGAAAAATTTCCAATATATTATGGTTTAAAGGTATAATTCAAATATTTGGTTTCCAGATATTATAAATTTTAAGCAGTATGGTTTTGGAAAAGAATTATATTTGAATATAACGATATCATGTTGTTTTGGGTTTTAAATGATATCGTATTTATAGTTTTGAAATGGAAATGTTTATACTGGTTTTAAAGTATAAATTGTTTTTAAATGACCACGGGTTATAATAACGATGGGTTGGCAAAGAGACCGGGATCGGATATGGACATACTCTCTGTCGATACCGAAAACCACTTTGACCAACCGTGTACGCGGTGGAGATTCCAGAATGAAGTAGGTCGGTGGTGGCGTTTCCTGTAAGGTAAATACGTGGACCCGACTCCCGTGAGTTGGCATAAGGTGGCTAAAACAGGAGCAATTCCAGGCCAATGAGGTCATTCCTCTGATCGGACGCTCCTCTTCGATATTATACTATGATTTTGGATTGATTCGGTGGCCACCTCTATATTTTGATTTTGGGGAGTTAGTCCGAGGTGGGCGGTAACTGCGGCTACGCGTTTCCACCAGCCTGGATAGCAATTGGTATATCTACCCTGGCATTGCCTAGTTGTGCCGTGTCATCTACCATACCGAGCCTTGTACGAGTTTAGATTTCTCCCGTAGCCCGTGTGGTATCCTCTAGTTGCTTCCCGATCAGGAGGAGCTATGATATTGGATGGACTACTGGGACTATTACGTGTTAAGGTGGAAAATGTAAAGCCTTAATGCTATTTAAAAGTATGTTTATTTTATAAATAGACACTATTATAATAGCGCAATATACTACATAGTAAATAGTTTGACGGATCCTTAGAGGATGGGCGGTCCCAAGCATCCTTTAAGTTACTTGCTCTATATTACAGTACACTTGAATTAGCTTACATTATATAAGTATGTATGTCCTGACTCGAGTGTTATGTTTTATTTTTCGCTCGGGTCAGCCTGAGTTGCAGCTTCAATTTCTTCTCCGTAGCTAGGACACTCAGTAGATCATTCGCGCTGCTGGAAGTTGTTTCAGCCTTTATCTTTTCTGGAATTCAAGACTTTGAAGACTCTATCTCTATTTATGTCTTAAAATTTGTATTGAGGATTATAGACAATGTAAGTTCTGTTTTGTTGAAGTTATATCAGTGGCTTCATGAACCACTAAATTTTTAATTTCCGCTGCGAGATTCTGATATCTGTGTATGTGATTCTGTGATCTATTTATTGTATATTCTGAGTTTTGCCAAATTTATTCTACAACGCAGTATTTTGAACAATTCAAGTCCGACAATGTGCGGATGCGAATGGTTGAAAATATTGGGTCGTTACATTTGGTATCAGAGCCTTGGTTCTAGGCAAAACTTAGAATGTATGGTAAATTTGATTTACAGAATCACGTTCATTCGAGATTGAACCACTCTCTTTTCGAATTTTGGAACATTCCCTACGGTTCCAAAGCTCATTCGTATCCCTCACTTTTTCATCTGCTTTAGATTCTGGAGTATCTCATAACTCCACTTCGGATGATCTTTATTGTAAATTGGCGGTCTCGCCATTATTCTAATAAAGGGGTGAAACTCCTTTACCATTAGCATTGATTCACCGGAGATTTATATTTATCCTCGGTTTATATGCTAGTATCTTTGGTTATTCCAAATTCTATCTCTTCGGATCAAATGTAGATTTACCCCAACCACATCGATATGGCTCTTTAAGTCACGGATGACTAGGTCAAGGTTGTCCGCGACTTATATAGACTTACCCAGTTTCCTTATTCTGATCTTCTGATTTCAATTTATCTTGAATTCTATTTGATTTGAGTTCATCAAATTTGAGTCTCTATCCTGGTTTGAGAAGTTTATTCCTATATTTGAAATTAAAATCTAATATTATATATATGAGTATAATTTTCAAAATTTTATAATTAATTTAACTAGTTGTCAAGAGATAATAGTTTTGATTTTATTTATGGTGTTGTAAGCCATGTGTTTGTCTAATAAATAAGTGAATATAAAACAATGGTTATAAATTAATTTGGAAACAGAAATGAATTTAAAACTAAAACTTGAGAATTAAATTTCTGATGATTTCAAACCTTGTGTTTAAATTTTAAAAGGATGTAATAAGTATTTTTGTATAGAAATTTGTTTCCAAAGAAATTTTAAAATTAGTGCTTTTCTCTTTGTCGCTGGAAAATAATTTCGGTGATGACTGCAGCATCATCGACATTCATTTTCGAGTTTCGAAGTGAAAAGACCATTCTGTAGTCTGGCTACAGTGTTTCCTTGAGATTTTAATTGATTTGAATTTCTAAAGTATGACTTAATATATATAGATATATAATTTAAATTTGATTTGACATATTAGGTATATATATTTAGTTATCTCTAAATGGTTTGAAGGGAATCAGGAATTTAATTCTTAAAGTTTATCTTGAGGAAGGAAAATAAATATAATAACAAAAATTTGAATAAAAAGGTTCCAATTGGAGATAATTAAATTGAAAGTTTTATTTGTATAACACCCAATTTCATTTAATATAACTTACCTTGATTTTCAAAAGTTAACATGTAATTGGATAATATACAATATAAAAGGATTTTATGAGTGGTTATAATAAATATTATACACTTAAATTTTAGTTATAAAAGATTAATGGGGATAAATAAGGAAAAGGAATTTAAGGAATTTTATTCAAATGTCTTAATAATCAAATTAATTTAATATGGAGCCGTAAATCTAACCAAGAGATTTTAATAAAAGGTTATTTCCTGAAATGAATATGTTTGTGTAATAAACAAGGTATCTTTGAATAAGGAAAATATATTTGAAAGGGATATTTTTGGAGTAAGGATTATATATCTTCAAATCATAGTTTAATTGATGTCTAAATAAATAGTTAAGACGTATTCTAATATCACTAAATTTTGATAATTGAGAATTGGTTTTCAAATGGAAATTCAAGGGTAACTTATTGAAGGAATATCTTATTTATAAGATAAGTATTTTTAATAAAGTGTTAGGTTATTTGTTAAAATTCAGAGTTAAGTACATAATAAACTGATTAGGAATACTATTATATCTACTATAGCATATTATGAGTGCTGCCGTTTCTAAAAATAAAATGTTTTGGAAATTTTTTTTATAAATGAACTTAGGAATATTTCAACCTTGAAATGAATATTGTTTGGCATTGAATTTAAAAGGTATAAATGAAGATTATTTTAAAGGTATTATGATTTTAGTAGCATGATTTCCAAATTTATAAATTTAATGATTTCAAAGCATTATGATTGCAAATTTATTATCTTATTTGTTTTCAAACTATCTTTAAGTGTCCTTGGTTTCCCTATCTGCTACAGAATGAGGAGGCTATTGCTTATACCAGTCTATTTAGAAATCTTTTCTATAATCTTTAAAAATCTTTGTTACTCATCGGGGCCTGAGCACCGCTTACCACCCATAGACCGACGGTCGAACTGAAAAGAGCAAAACCGATTCTAGAAGATCTTCTTCGTGCTTCAAATCCGGAACTATTCGTTTAAAGTTCTTGTTTATCTAGCTTATCTTCCTTTGTTTCTTTTCTTTTGTTCCTTTTCGAGGACGAAAAGTTCTTAAGTGGGGGAGAGTGTAACAGCCCTAGTTTTTAGCTATTTATTTCTTTTATTTTTTTTTGTTTTTAGGAATATAATTTATATAAATTGTGTTTACCAATATTGTTTAAATATTTAATTTAGAGAATTAAACTCGTTAATTTAATATGATTTTTGTAACTAAATTTAAGAAGAAGAAAAAAAAGGGAAATTTTTATAATGTATAATGAAGTGTGTGGTAACTAAATGTTTTGGATATTATCATAATATCTGTTGTTATACCCATTCCCTAAAAATAATGAAAAGGAGAAAATTTGTAACATATTAAAGTAGTTAATTAATTATGTTAATTTGGTAGGTTATGACATGCAAATCATGTTGGTGGAATATTCTCAATTTTGACATATTAATTATGTTAGCAGTGAACATTGTTAAGCAATTTAAAACAATGAAACTTACAATCAATTTATTGATAAATCTACCTTATTCCTAGTTAGCAATTCAAAACTTGAATAAAGGCACATACGGATATTTTAAAATGGAGTTAATGACAATCAATAGATATTTCAAAAAGAAATTTATGACAATTAATAGAGAAATTAATTGTAAAATTTCAGTAGTTGACCAGAATTAATTTATTGAATAATTAATGCAAATTAATAAAATTGATGAAAGATAAATAAGTTAATTCTTTTGGTTAATGGCATGAGGACACGAGGTTAATCCCCATTTTGTAGGAGAAATCTGCCCGTGTAACCAGTCCGGCTACCAGTGCCTACAAAGCGGACGGATTAATGTGAGACGTCGCAGGATTGATAATTAACAAAAAGGGTTAATTAACTAATTAAGTTAGTAACCAAATTTGAGTATGTAATTAAAGGAGGATAATTAATTGGTAATATGGTAATTAATTGAAATCAATTAAGGAGGGTAATTAAAAGGGATAAGGTAATCAATTGAAATCAATTAAAGGCAATTAAAGGGGAATTAATTGATTAGAAGAATATGGAAATCAATTAGAGGGAATTAACTAATTTTGAAGTTTTAACTTTGTTAAAAGATAATTAAATTCGCAATATTAAAGTGAATATGGTATACATGTATATATGAAAACCAATTTAATTCAATCAAATTGGAAATCAAATTTGCCTTCCTTTGCGCGTGACACAAAATTTTATTCTTTTAACATTTTGACATTTGCCTCTTACCATTTGTTTCTTGAGCATGTCACTGTATTCATTTATTCACGCAGCCTTATCCACAAAAATATCAACTCTTCCAATTGCCATTTTTCCTCTCACCTAAATTAAATGCATTCAAAATTTAATCTTGCCTATCTTTGCAAATTTTCGCATACCCATTATATCTCTCTGTTTCCACTGCGTTTGTTTTGCAATAAATAAATTTTTCGAACCATTGATCAAGTAAATATTTATGTAAGCATTTATTACTTTTGCCTTTTCAGTTAAAAGCTTTTTCATTGCTTACCATAAATCACGCAAGAGCTCAAGTTTTGCTTCCTCAATCAAATCTGTTCAAATTTGCAGTAACGCATGCTTTAAATTTAGATTATAACTGGTATAAATCACGCAAGCTATCTAAAAAAAAAAAAAAATCCAAAAGAGTGATATCGTTCAAACATAAAACTGGAAAGAGAAATCAACGCATGCATTTATCACAATTTTCGTGTAGCGTTCAAACAAGAAGAACTGGAAATAAATCTCTTGCCTAAACGCATGCACTCAAAAATCAACGCTTGCATTTATTTCTTACGTTTTCAAACCTGCCTATTTATCTCCCCTTTTTTCGCAAGTTTATCTATAAATACTTTGCCTCATTCACATAAGTTTTCATATCTCCTTGTTTGTCCCTCTCTGGTACAAGCTTCTATCAGGTAAATAATTTGCATTGTTTATTTCTTTGCTTCTTCCAATTTTCCTTCCTCCTTCTTGTGTTCTCTGATTTCCTTGCTCGGCTACTTCCCCATCATGCCGTGCCATTTATAAATACATATAGAACTTTGTTAGTAGTAGGCTGGAAGAAATGATATAAATTGATTGTAGGAAGCTAGACTATGGAATTAGTGTAGTTATGATGTAGTTAGTGGTATTGTGGATTTGGATAAGTGCAGTTTGAAGAGGAAGGCATAGAAAAAAAAAAAAGAATTACAATTTAATAATGGAGAAGATAAATTGATAAGGAGAAAATGATATGAAATGTTGTTTAATTCAAATAAACAATATTGTATGAATAAATCTTGGGTGAATATAATAAAATGACATTTATTTCAATTTTTAATGGTTGAAATAAATTTAAGATGGTTAAAAATAAATTTAACTACTTATTTGAGAATTTGGGTGGATAAATATCAATGGATTGTATTTATTATGGTTAATAAAAGGATATTGGTGATGTATACCAATAATCACCTTCTAATGTTTAATAATAAAAGTAAAAGAAGAAATAATTTGCCTAAACATGATGAACATGTATGTGAAATAAAGTATTATTTAATGAATTCGAATGTAGTTAGTGGCTACATTTGATTTAATCGAATAATTTGAACAGTATTGTGTTTGTTGCCAATATTGTCATTTTATTTAAATAAATATATATGAGAATGAAAATAATTGATCATGATAAATATGATTAAAAATGTGAGAAATAATTTAATAATGTCTAAACATGTATTTGTTTTGTTTGGGTGCATAACATCTTTTTATTCAATCAATTGTATTAAATTTGCAATTTATTTTGCAATTTATTCAATTTATTTTATGCATGCGTACGGTTGAAGTATGGGCCTAGGATATGTTGAGACGGTTAGCGGGTTGTAGTAGTCGAGCAAGTTGAACTAAATTTCTTTTATTCTATTCGTTCCAGTTGTTCTGAAATTTTGCTTTGACCGTAATTTTTAAATTCGCATACTTGGTATTTGGATCTTATAGATTTAAGTCAAGGCTTTGCATCCGCCGAAGTTTGATCGTGCTTTCCGTTTTTTTTCCGAAGTAGATACCGTGTTTAATTTAGATCCACTGCAGCGTTTAAGGTGAGTATTTCTCACCAGACATATGTACATATATTTTGTGAATTATCGCAAGTGTATGTGTAAAAATTTTATTTAAATATTATCTGTCTGTAGTATAACGTAGAATGATGAATCCCATTTAAATTGACACCTCATCAGTTATTATCTGTTGTATTATTTCTGCAGTTATATTATATTATTGTTTATTTACTGCTTAAATCACCACTGCAAGTTCCCTGTTAAATTTAGATTGTTGTGGGCTGAAATGATAGGCCTAAATGATGATTACTGTGCTATTATTATGTTAACTGTTTAACTGTTAACTTGGGATTGCGGGTTTGAAATGATAGAACCCGGGGTTTGTAAATTACGGATTGAAATGATATAAATCCGTATCACTTGACCTAGGCTAGAAAACTATATACAGGCCCGTGGTCCTTATAATATTTTCTGAAATATTTAAAATTATTTTGGAAGTTAAATATTTGATTTAATATCTTTAAAGGATTTTATATTGATTTTGAATGAGTTATAAATGTTAATAAATAAATAAATAAATATTTGAATAAAATTTTGGAATATAACTTATTTTGGAAATTCTGGATTTTTGAAAGGATAAGATTTCAGTTAAGAAATATATATATAAGTTATATTTGGAAATATTTATTAAGTTAAACAATCTACTAAAGCATTTAAATGCTGTCTTTTGAAATTGGACTAGTTTTACCCGTAACTTTAGGTAGCATTTCCTAAGTGCTATAGAATCTGGAATTTGATTGTTTTGAAATTTAAGGAATTTGATAAATTATATTTATGTTTAAGTTTTGGAGACCTTTAAGATATGAGATTTATAACTGGATTTTTCTTAATAAATTTAAGATGAACATTCTAGTGTTAAGTAAATTTTGAAATTATTTAATGGCATAATTTTGGAGTTTTATCTATGGAATTTATGGGAATATTCAAGACGAAATAATAAACACTAATTTGTTGAAAGAAAAAATATCCAACCTTAGTTTTGAATATTAATACTCCAATTGGATATATATATAGGAATTGAAATGGTCTTGGGAACATGAAGTGATATTTAAATTATGGTTTAAAATAAAGAAATATATTTGTAAAGCTATGTAAATTATCTTCTTTACAAAGTAACCATAAAGTTAAACCATTTATATCCAAACCATTTGTGTTTTGGGAGTTATGTTTTTTTTTAAAGAAAAATTTCCAATATATTATGGTTTAAAGGTATAATTCAAATATTTGGTTTCCAGATATTATAAATTTTAAGCAGTATGGTTTTGGAAAAGAATTATATTTGAATATAACGATATCATGTTGTTTTGGGTTTTAAATGATATCGTATTTATAGTTTTGAAATGGAAATGTTTATACTGGTTTTAAAGTATAAATTGTTTTTAAATGACCACGGGTTATAATAACGATGGGTTGGCAAAGAGACCGGGATCGGATATGGACATACTCTCTGTCGATACCGAAAACCACTTTGACCAACCGTGTACGCGGTGGAGATTCCAGAATGAAGTAGGTCGGTGGTGGCGTTTCCTGTAAGGTAAATACGTGGACCCGACTCCCGTGAGTTGGCATAAGGTGGCTAAAACAGGAGCAATTCCAGGCCAATGAGGTCATTCCTCTGATCGGACGCTCCTCTTCGATATTATACTATGATTTTGGATTGATTCGGTGGCCACCTCTATATTTTGATTTTGGGGAGTTAGTCCGAGGTGGGCGGTAACTGCGGCTACGCGTTTCCACCAGCCTGGATAGCAATTGGTATATCTACCCTGGCATTGCCTAGTTGTGCCGTGTCATCTACCATACCGAGCCTTGTACGAGTTTAGATTTCTCCCGTAGCCCGTGTGGTATCCTCTAGTTGCTTCCCGATCAGGAGGAGCTATGATATTGGATGGACTACTGGGACTATTACGTGTTAAGGTGGAAAATGTAAAGCCTTAATGCTATTTAAAAGTATGTTTATTTTATAAATAGACACTATTATAATAGCGCAATATACTACATAGTAAATAGTTTGACGGATCCTTAGAGGATGGGCGGTCCCAAGCATCCTTTAAGTTACTTGCTCTATATTACAGTACACTTGAATTAGCTTACATTATATAAGTATGTATGTCCTGACTCGAGTGTTATGTTTTATTTTTCGCTCGGGTCAGCCTGAGTTGCAGCTTCAATTTCTTCTCCGTAGCTAGGACACTCAGTAGATCATTCGCGCTGCTGGAAGTTGTTTCAGCCTTTATCTTTTCTGGAATTCAAGTCCTTGAAGACTCTATCTCTATTTATGTCTTAAAATTTGTATTGAGGATTATAGACAATGTAAGTTCTGTTTTGTTGAAGTTATATCAGTGGCTTCATGAACCACTAAATTTTTAATTTCCGCTGCGAGATTCTGATATCTGTGTATGTGATTCTGTGATCTATTTATTGTATATTCTGAGTTTTGCCAAATTTATTCTACAACGCAGTATTTTGAACAATTCAAGTCCGACAATGTGCGGATGCGAATGGTTGAAAATATTGGGTCGTTACATTGGTGTTTGCATACATTTCATGTAGTCTTCAGTTTGTACTTCTGGAGCTTGTATGATTTGAGTTGTAGCTTGATGGTTTTGTGGTTATAACTGGACATTTGAGTTTGTTGCATTTGTGCATTTGCCTTTGATTCATTGATGATTTTGGTCATTGCATTTGCTGGGCACACAGTCTTGACCTGTTGTGCTTAGTTCATGTGTATGTTGTACATTAAACATTTCTTAGTTTGCATATCAACTTGTTGCATTGTGATTGGTTTGGATTGAAGTTGCAGGCTTGTGTACTATGTCTTTTGAGCATTGCATTACTTCATTGTTCACTGTCCTGTTGTTTGCAACTGTGTTGCACTTGCACACTTTCATCATTGCTGCCTGGTCGACTTGACATTGTTGATCTTGGTGGCATATTTGCTTGTTGTTGTTTGGATCATTATGCAGTCTGCATTGAACTGTAGCTTGCAATGTGTTCATCCTTACTGACTTGATTCACTTCATGTTGGTCCTGTCTCACTTCCATGTATGGCTTGTTCTTGGTCTCTGTTACATGCTTGCTGTTGCATGTTGTTTGCATTTACTTGGTGCATTCATGTTTACTTTCATGGAGTAGTCACTGTTTTGCATTTAGCTTGGTTGAGGCTGTGTCATGTTTGAACATAGCATCATGTGTACTTTTGATTCGCACCTGAGTTGAATCCAGTTTTAAAACTCGGGTTTGACCTTGTGCTCGTGTCTGGATTTTCAATGTTATTGCACCTGAGTTGAACCTGGTTTTTCATTTGGGTTTGACCTGTGCTCACCTGTCCCTGTAAATCAATCAAGTGTATATATCGGCGTGCACGGCCTTGTGGCATATACAGTAATACACTGTGTATGTCACAAGTTGTTCATGTATGATGAATTCAAATATAAATGATGACGAACAACCCAAATAACTGAGGCAAAAATTACTTTCAAAATTCACGTTTTATTTTATATCGCAAAAATATTTTATTTTCAATTTTACCGCGTTAGTAAATATTTTTGCAGATTGCTCAGATGCTGGATTCAAACTGGAATGAAGTTGAAGATAAAATACGAATTGAGTGAATGAGTGATATGTAGTGAGGTGAACTGTAAATATGAAATATGATGTGTTGTAATCAAAGTTGTATATGTATAGTGAGAGCTTGAAATTGTACTATTCAAAAAATGTAATAAATATTCATTTGAATAAAATATCTGTTTGAATTCAAATTCTGTGTAATTTATTTTATTCAACAAATATTTATTTAAACTGTGAAAAATAGAATAGTATATTAACAAATACATTTAAATGAATGTATATATGTTTATTATCATCAAACAAAAATCATATAAGCGCATATTCAACAATCTCCCCCTTTTGATGATAACAAACATATATTTAAGATTTTGAATATATTAAATGTATTTGATCATTGATATGCTCTAATTGCTCCCCCTATTTAAATACTTTCTCTCTACACAAAGCTCCCCCTACATATATGCATACAAATAAAAATATGCAAATGAGCCTAGATGCAAATAGAAAATTATTTGACCTTTGCTTGATTTTATTTGACAAAATCTTAACTTTTCTCTCCCCTTTTGTTATCAGCAAAAGAATAATAGTGTTAGAGAAAAATAGAGATAAAGTAATCGATATCAATCCAACATTAAAACTCAATTGAATATAAATATTAAATTTCGATAAAAAATCAAACAAAAATCATAAATATTTTGTTAGGCGCATATTCCACTTTTAGAATGATGGAAATGATGTCATCATATAAAACCATACAGTTGTGTCTATTTGTGGTATATTTATATCAGGAATTTGAATAACTACTAACCATGCATAACCGTTAGGACTTTTAAATGAGATTAGTAGTATTCCAATTTTATTTTAAAAAAAATGAATTCAAGTATCTCCTAACCACGCATAACCGTGAGGACTTTTAAATGGGATTAAAATCAACTTGTTTATATATAAAAAATCAACTTTTGATATGCGTTCCATACATGCATAACCGTGAGGACTTTTAAATGAGCATGGAAGCACATAACAAATTCCAAGTAATTCACCCATGCATAACCGTGAGGACTTTTAAATGAGAGTGAATACTTTGGTATTTATTATTGTTATTATTATTACTTCCTTTTTTTTAAATGTGAAAAATGAAAAACTAACGATTCCTGTTTAAAGTAACACATATCGACAAACTATATAGAATTTTGATGAGTGATGGTTGTTAGAAATATGATAGATATAGAGATGGTCATGGAATTTTTACCAACAAAAAGTTTTATAACTCTTGTTTAAATTTCTAAAGAAATTTATTAATTATACCGTCTCAAGTCATAATATTTGATTAATATTAACACTCATCACTTTTTCAATCACTATTTTTCTTTTCGATAATCATCTGGGAGTCAGATTAGTCAAAATGTCATTTAAAATCAAATTCAAAAAATAATTATGAAATTAATTTTTCAAAATGACTAATCTGAAAAGATGGTCAAAATGATTTTCTCGAGGGGGTTTTATAAGAAAATTTTCTGCAATTTGAAAATTATTTGAAATGAAAAATATGCAGATATTTTCTTTTAAACACGATGCAGTTACTAAATGTCTCAACAAAAATCACGTTTCACTAGTAATTTTTCTATCAACTAGATTACCAGTGTAATCTGCATCTGAATTTCTCTTTCACTCAAAAATTATCATCAATTGAATTTTATAGACCAAAACATGAAGTGTGCACCAAAAATTTCAAATTCAATTTTAACAACAATTTAAATGACATTCTTTTGAATTTGAATTGAAGCCGTGTAAATAATCAGAAAACCGTGAATAAGGAGTTAGCCGTATTATAACCAAATGGATTATCCAACAAAACACTATTTTTAATCCAAACTGATATATATATAAAGTAATTCAAAGAATCTAGAGATTATTATAGTGTTTTTGGCATAAGAATATACTTGGTCAACTATGTTGAATAAGTCAAAGTCAAAATCACCATCTTTTCATCATCTCAATATTGGCTGATTTTAATTCAAAATATGGTGCAGATTATCACATTTAATATATCGTTTAAATAAATATACTTTTACCTGTTTTTACCTTTACGATATTTTTCGTCGTTGTCCATTGTGATTCTGTCACCTTTATACTAGGCTAAGGAACTTTGTTTTGTCTCCCGTTGTGTTTCTGGAACAGCCAAAAATCCAGAGTATACTATTGTTGTTCCTTAGCCCGCCACCACACCTACACGGGAAAAGATTTATGTGACCTATTTGTTTTTATAGGTCCATGGTTGTTAGTGGCAGAAAATTTTGAAAAATAATTTTGTGTAGACCCAAAACTATTTATAATTGTTCCCTTCGGCACCCAAATTTGTTTAACTTTGAGAGATTTTATATTTGTGCCTTTTGGAACCCAAATTGGTATAGTTTTCACATGTTTGGGTCTATACCAACAATTATTGTGATCGTGTCCAAATTTTCTACAAATTGTGCACAAAGAATTAACTTGATTAATATTGCTTTCAATAATTTTCGAATTATTATATCCAAGTCCTTGTCTAACCGTATTAACAGTTTGCTTTCCTAATAGCATATTCAACGATTTTTCACTTTTTGAAAATTTATCTAAAGTCGTTGACAATTGTTGGACTTGTGTTTTGAGAGATTCATTTTCGTTTAACAACTGTGTGCACTTTTTAATAGAATTCTCTCTCCTAGTATTTTCATTCTCCTTTAAAATCAGAATTTCATTTTCAAGTGATTTTATATTGATTTCTGATTTTTTAATTTCTTCTTCGAATGTTGGACACTTATCACACTTAGGGATTCTACGTTTATAGTTCTTAACTAATTGATCAAGTTGTTCATTGCATTCTATCAAAGTATCCTTTTGAGATTCAAGTTTGGCATATTTTTCCCTAAGTCGTTCATAACAGCCATTTATTTCATGAAAATAAATAAGTAATTCCTAGTGAGTAAGTTTTGATACCTCGCTTGGCTCGTCATCGTCGCTATCGGTTATATTTCCATGAAGGCACATATCTGCTTTCTCACTCTCAGTGCTGTCGCTTTTATTCCATGTGGCCGTAAAACATATTCGTTTTGATTTCTTTTCTTGGTCGAGTTGAAATCGGGGATAATTGGGCTTGATATCACCGGGTTTGTTGCAAATGATCCCGTGTTGTTTCGAGTTATCCAGTGCTTTGATTATTCTGCTTTTTAATTTTTTATTTAGAGCTGGATTTCCGTATTTGTGATTCCACCTTTTGAATTTCTTCATTATTAATGCCAGCTCGGCTGCTCCATCTTCATCATCCTCATCACAACTGCTATTTACCAATCCTGTTAAGCACATCTCTTTAACTGAGTCAGTTGTGGAGGACTTCTCATTGCTGTTGACTTTTGCTCCATATATTGCATCGAAAGTATTCCAGATTTCCTGTGCATTTTGACAATGAGAAATGAAATTAAAATTATCTTGATTAATATGAGAATATATTATATGCATAGCAAGAGCGTTAAACGAGATAATTTTCTTATCTGTTATATCACACCCATTTTCAATAATATCCCAACATTTAATATTAACAGATTTTAAATAAAATTCCATTTTCAATTTCCAATTTCCAATTCAAAAAATCTGTTCCATCGAAAATAGAAGGAATAATATTGGAACGACCCTCAAAATTATTATTAAAAGAAGCCATTTTATAAATTCAAAATTTAAAAACAAAAACCGATTTTTTTTTTTGAAACACAAATTTTTAAAACAAAAATTGATTTTTGAAACACGAATTTTTAAAACAAAAAATTGGTTTTTGTAAAATTAAATTTTTAAAAAACAAAAACGGCTTTTGGTCCTAGCTCTGATACCACTTGTAGGATCGATTTCACCCTAGAGGGGGTGAATAGGTGATAGTGTAAATTATAAAAATTAATTGCGGAAGCTTATAAATTAATTTCAATTCAGATCACAGAATAGCAGCACAGATATCGCAGAATATAAATAACAGAATAAAACAGAACAACACAGAATTTACCCAGCTTCGGCAAAACCCTGCCTACGTGCTGCCCCTAAGGTTTCTACTAGAAATTAGATAGCCCCTCGCTTACACACGTAAACTCGCTATACCCGCTATTGACTAATCTAACTCTATGCTCAAAACCCTGCCACAACTCAGCCACTGAGTTGCGAATTATCAAGCTACGCCACGTAGCTTGTCCCCTAGTCACACGACTAGAAATTACAACGGTTTAAAAGAGAATTTTAAAATTAAAAACAAACATAAAAAGCAAATAGCCCTTAATTTAAATATAAACAAAAAGCCTTTTATATTATTCAAGCCGGCCCCTTTTCTTTGTTTTATGTGACCCGACCCACTTCTATTAGCTCAGTCTTCTTTAACTTTTGTGAGAAAATATGGCGGCTTTCTTCGTTCTTTCTTCCTGATTAAAAATTCGGGCTTTAGTAAACTCGAAGGCGTCGCTTGAATGTAGATCGACTACATTAGCTACTTCTTTGTTTTGATTCGGTAATCGACCCTCTAGCTCTGTTTAGCTTTCGGCTGCCCCAATTTTTTGATCGAGTTCAACTCTGATGCTTCGGTATGTAATTTCCCTTTTTGCTTTTACAATTTTGGCTTACTCGAACTCGATGATTTTAGATTGCCGATGATGATGGTTTATATAGGGTTTGTAACCCTAGATTTGCGTTCGTTCAAATATATATTTGAATTTATCTCGGCCGATCGTTTATGCTTCGATGCTTGCGATTTTGATTGACTTTTTCATATGCGTATAATTTTGTTACTTGCTTCCCATGGCTTGGTTGACACAGTTTTGGTTATTGACTCATTCAATATTGACTTCGGCCATTTTTCTTAGCTATCACGGTGAAACACTTGTTTTGTGAATTTCTCTGTACTATTGACTTTCGGTCTTTGCTTTGATTTATTTCGTCTCTGGCCATCTTTTTCTGGTTGGTACTGGATGCATCACTTCAGTGTTGTATTGTTTTCACCTCTGGCCTTACTGCATTGTTTCGATGTCACTAATTTGTTTAGTCTCGGCATTGACTGGTTTCATGCTTGTGTTGGTTCATTGGTTTACTGGTGCATATATGTTGCTTGTGTATACTTGTGTGGTGGTGCACTTGCCTTGTGATTCTGTTCATTCCTAGTTGCCTTGAGTAGTAGTGCTTCATGTTGTATTCATTTTTGAGGCAGTTTGCATTAGAGTGTACTTCGAGTTATGTTGAACTCCATTGTGATTTCAGATCCCTCTGTGTTGCTATATTTCTGATGCACTCGTATCACTGGTATTTGCAGCTTGTAACTGGTCATGTTTGTGCATTTCTTTGTTGGTTTAACCTGTACTTGTGGTTGCCTCTGGTTAATTGCCTGGTGGTCTTGTGACAGTTAATGGTTGCTGTGCACTTTTGTGCTTGCATTTTGATGCGGTCTTCATTAGCATGCTACTGATTGGTGTTTGCATACATTTCATGTAGTCTTCAGTTTGTACTTCTGGAGCTTGTATAATTTGAGTTGTAGCTTGATGGTTTTGTGGTTATAACTGGACATTTGAGTTTGTTGCATTTGTGCATTTGCCTTTGATTCGTTGATGATTTTGGTCGTTGCATTTGCTGGGTACATAGTCTTGACCTGTTGTGCTTAGTTCATGTGTATGCTGTACACTAAACATTTCTTAGTTTGCATATCAACTTGTTGCATTGTGATTGGTTTGGATTGAAGTTGCAGGCTTGTGTACTATGTCTTTTGAGCATTGCATTACTTCATTGTTCATTGTCCTGTTGTTTGCAACTGTGTTGCACTTGCACACTTTCATCATTGCTGCATGGTCGACTTGACATTGTTGATCTTGGTGGCATATTTGCTTGTTGTTGTTTGGATCATTATGCAGTCTGCATTGAACTGTAGCTTGCAATGTGCATTCATCCTTACTGACTTGATTCACCTCATGTTTGTCCTGTCTCACTTCCTTGTATGGCTTGTTCTTGGTCTCTGTTACATGCTTGCTGTTGCATGCTTGTTTGCATTTACTTGGTGCATTCATGTTTACTTTCATGGAGTAGTCACTGTTTAGCATTTAGCTCGGTTGAGGCTGTGTCATGTTTGAACATAGCATTCATGTGTACTTTTGATTCGCGCCTGAGTTGAATCCAGTTTTAAAACTCGGGTTTGACCTTGTGCTCGTGTCGTGATTTTCAATGTTATTGCACGTGAGTTGAACCCGGTTTTTATTTGGGTTTGACCTGTGCTCACATGTCCCTGTAAATCAATCAAGTGTATATATCGGTGTGCACGGCCTTATGGCATATACAGTAATACACTATGTATGTCACAAGTTGTTCGTGTATGATGAATTCAAATATAAATGATGACGAACAACCCAAATAACTGAGGCAAAAATTATTTTCAAAATTCACGTTTTATTTTATATCGCAAAAATATTTTATTTTCAATTTTACTGCGTTAGTAAATATTTTTGCAGATTGCTCAGATGCTGGATTCAAACTGGAATGAAGTTGAAGATAAAATACGAATTGAGTGAATGAGTGATATGTAGTGAGGTGAACTGTAAATATGAAATGTGATGTGTTGTAATCAAAGTTGTATATGTATAGTGAGAGCTTGAAATTGTACTATTCAAAAAATGTAATAAATATTCATTTGAATAAAATATCTGTTTGAATTCAAATTCTGTGTAATTTATTTTATTCAACAAATATTTATCTAAACTGTGGAAAATAGAATAGTATATTAACAAATACATTTAAATGAATGTATATATGTTTATTATCATCAAAAAAAATCATATAAGCGCATATTCAACAGTAACTATAATTTCCACAAAACATAATAATCTTCTATTATGAACACGAGTTAAAGATCCGTTTCATGTTACATTATGCGTCAATGTTTTTGCCAAATACATGCAAATATGGTTTAATTTACAACTAAATGCATGGTTTTTGCCTAATATACACAAACACGTATAAATATGGTGAAAATAGAAAATATGGTTTGATTTACACCAAAATGGTGATCTTAAATACAGCGCTTTCAAGATTATGGTTGGACATTGGATTATGTTTAAGATTTTAATTCTCGTAAATATAACCATTGGTCGGTTCCCACCATAAAGCAGTAATATCAGACTACTAGTTAACTCAAATAACAGTGATAAAAAGCAAACAACTTCATTATGATGATAGGGATTGGTATTCAAACCTTGCATTTGGCGATATTATTACAGCTGTAGAAGATGCCAGTTCGCCACATTAGCAACTGAAGCTCATCCACCATCACTTCTCTGCCAAATTAGCTAGCAATTTGCAGACGCGTGACATGGACTTTTTAAAATGTAATCCAATGGCATTCACAATCATGTTGGACTATATTTACAATGAAAATTTTCTAGTTTTCAGTTCTCCTTTTTGAGAGATAACTAGAACTTCAGTTCCAATTTTACTCTAAAACTTGAATAATGAATGAAATGATGCGATCTTCATCAATATATAGGTCAGACATTTTCCATTGAATTACCTTGTAGAAGTCTACAGCTATGAAGTTGGGGCCCATTCAGCAGATGCATGATGGCAAGTATTCACCATGTCCTCAGGAAGGGCAGAATTGTCTTTACAAGCAGTAACTAAATCAGGTCGTCGTGGTGTTCATTGAAGCCGATTGCGCGTGATCAAGACACAAACAATCTATCACTCCCCATTCCCATCTGCAAATTTTGATTACAAATATCATGTATTAAGAAAATAATACAAATCAATTTAGTATTATTACCTCCACACCATCCCATATAAAATGACATTTCGGGTTATTTTGCCCTAAAATATGTGATGTTTAGTGACTGATATTAATTTGAAACTATGTCAAAAGTAAATAAAATGGGCGGTTATTGTTCTCATAAGAATTGGGTTGCTTAAAGATTATGCCCAAACTCAGAACAACTTTCCTTTATGGGACAGTATAGTGTCATATACTCATACCAGAGAAAATGAGTGAATATGCACATTTCTTAGTGTCATATACTCAAATATATTGTTTTCTTTATTGCTCTGAAATGTCCATATTGATTTACTAGCAAGTGACAACATTGTGTGATCAAAGAAACCTTGGTTGTTTTGAGATATAACAAATACGTAAATTTATGATGCTTTGAGTTACTTAAAGCATGAGCTTCATACCCAACACAAGTCATGTGAATTTAGACATAAAAACCTGTTTGAAGTTTTAAACAATTCCTAAAAATTGATCAAGGAATCAAAACAATTAATCGTGCATGGATTCTTTTCTTCCAAGCCAATCCTACATAAATGGATATGTATTAAATATTAATAATACACTCGTTTTACTATGTAGAATTGAAAGTCCATGTTTTTGCAATTTACACAAACCAGGAAATATTCAATTTGTAGTATGAAAATATAGCACTTGTTGCATAATTGCATGTCCAGTACAATGTGAGAACATTGGAGAGGTGCTAATACACTCATACATGATTATGATATCTAGAACTCTTCATGAATAATTGAGCTAAAATAAAATCAGGTCCTATAATTCATGATAAATTATTTAACTTGGTGATGAGCACTTTGAATTTTTAATGCATTACATAAGTATACTTTAAGCGATCTTCATTATGACAACAATTAGTCAAAATATGCAATTTGCTAAGTTCACCAATACAATGTGCTTGTGTGATTTGCGACGTATTTTGCGTTCTTCCTACTTCAATTCCATGTAGAAATAAAGAATGTTAACACTGCTACTTATTATTATACTTTAATATATCAGTCAAACTATAGTTAGTGAACAGTACTATTAGTACTGCTCCAATCCATTGTCTAAATGTGCACAACACTACTATTAGCAACTCGTATGTACGTATGTGTGTGCATGATATAAAAAAATGACTAAATGTACTTGGTAGTTGGTGCCTTACTATCGGGATAGAGATATAGTCAGTATACATGAGGTTCACAGACTTAATCCCTATCCGAGCATAAAATTCCATGTTTATCGCAGCAATTCTAGGAGAAAACTTACAAAGCAAACTAAGTAATACATGTAAGTGTTGCTAAAGTCCATTCACTAGATCTTTGTGTGTTTTTATGTATATATGTATATGTGTGTGTATTACATAAAGAAGATAACTAAATGTACTGGGTAGTCGGTATCTTTCTATCGGCATAAAGATATAGTCGGTATATGTGGGGTCCACAGACTTGATCCTTGTCCGGGCATAAAATACAATGTTTTTCCCATTAATTATGAGAAAATAGTTACAAAACAAACCATTTAGGTATTGCTAAAGTTCATTCACTGGATATGTGTGTGTTCATGCGCGTGCAAAAGTGCGTGCGAGCGCTCCGTGGGGTATGTGTTTATGTATGTACGTGGAGATTTTATTTGAATGCATATTGAAGACATAAGATATCTTAACAATTAGATGTTCCCCTGATTTTTCAACTCAGGGCCAACGACAAAAAATTTAATGGTCAACACTTATTGTGTCAAATTTTGCAGCCTGCGGAGCCAACAATGTGTCATATGAGGCCAATGTTGATTTCTTTCACTACAAGCGAATCTCACAGAATGTGAAACCAAACCTTCACTACCTAAGATAAACTAACAACAATGTTTTCTTTTTCATTTTTCCAAGGTGTAAATAATTTTTTAGTGCAACGTTGACCATATACAAAACATTGTCTTGTTTGGGTGCACCCATATGCTAGTACCAATAATGACTCCATGATAACAGTCAGCAGTATCCATCAGTACCAACCTTATTTGTACTGATTTGGGCATGATCTTAAACTAACCATCGGGAGCTCCAAACAAGCTAACATATTCATTACTCATTACACCAATAAATTGTGACAATCTTTTGCCATTCCCTTGAAATAAACATGTGATGGATCTATGGCTTATCTCTAGTAAGTCAATTAGATGATGGTGTAACCGTGCAACTTCCATCTTTATTATTAGCAAGTTTTTTTTAGTAATTATCTGTCTTCAACTAGTTTAAGCCCAATAAGTGTGGAGATTCTAAACTACATAGGCGCTCCAATACTCTTATATCTGTTTTGGAAAAACAGTATTCGAAATTGTAATATAAATTTTCTTTTATTTCCCTTCCTTGTTCCGATGTTTATTAATCGTCAACAAACCTTTTTAGCTGTTTTTTTCCCTTCTGTCAATTACTTTCATATATTTCCTTCTTATACTTTTTTCCTTTAATTTCAGTTTTCATAATTGTTACATCATTTGTACTATTTCTAATCTCTAGAAAATGAGAGGCTGGGAGCAATAAGAAAGATGTGATAATTATGAAAAATGGAATAATATGGGTGAATTAAAAAACAACGGTATAAGGTAGGTGATAAAAGATAGAATTTACATAGGGAAACGACTAGCTAAAACGGTAGTTGACAATCAAACAAAAAGTAGAAATGAAGGGAACTAAAAAGGAAACAGAGATTACAATTTTGATTATTTATTTTCTGTATAAGAGTACTGGAGTGTTTCATAACTGCCTTTGCACAACATAGGAGCTTAAAGAAATATAAACCAAATACCAATATTACAGTGAAAAAACAACATGTTACTGACAGAATTCCAATCGCTGAATTTCCAGTTTAATTCGATTGTTATCATCCTAACTTGGAAGCATTCAACATGCTTACTAGTGACAACATGCATGTAGCTAACTTGCCATGTGCATGTAGGCATAAATGTACCATGACAATTCCAATTGTTGTTTAGCCATCAAATGATATCTTATCAACTATACAAGTACAAAGTCCATGGAAGGCACTGATGGGTCTGGAGTGTTTGCCATGGAGATTTGATGTGTTTTCAGTGAAAAAAAAGAAGGTGTTCGATAGAATTGACAAAGAATTAAAGTTTGCTTCAAGAACAGGAATCAAGAATAGGAAATATAAATGCAAATGAATCAGAACAGAAACTAGTAAAGGATCAAAGATACTAACTGGAAGAATGAAGAAGCTTGCAACTGAATGATTAAAGATAGTAACTAACAGAAAATAAAATGTCACTAAAGCAGCTAAGTAATGGATAAAAGAAAAATACAATAAAGTACAAACTGAAATGAAAATGAATGTAAACTGAAATGAAGAGCAGTAACTAAACTAAGGACAAAAGTAACAAAAATGATTATACAAAGTACCAAAGTGCAAGGCACAGGAAGAAGAATAACTGGAAGATGAAGAACAATACAGTAACAACAGAAAAAAGAATTTTTATTATTTTCAATTTCTTCATGCTCTTTACAACTGTTACACCCCTGCTTATATAGGTGCAGTTTATCAAAATGGACCCAAATTATACAACGATCTTCAATAATGGCCCAATTAACTCACAAATCAATTATACAAAAATATTACGCAGAAATTCAATGCTATAAGTCCTGCAAACTTGCACACACATGCACAGCTTCTGGTCTTGTACTCTTGCACCCACATGCACAGCCAACCATTCTTTCCACATCACATTTTCATCTACTCAGTCTTTTACCACCTGTCTGCAGTCGATACTGATGAGGCTAGCTCCGATGAACCTGACTGGAGCTTGTCATCTTCTTCCTTTTCTGTCTTGGAGCAGCAGCCTCCTTTCTCCACAATCATGGCTACCAAGTTTTGGTTGTTACATCTCCATTCCCCTTAAAACAGACCTTGTCCTCAAGGTCAATTGACAACCCGATACTCTAACTTCTCGCACCTTCCAATGGAGCACCGCCTGGATCGCATATGAAAATAGTTTCTTCATTATAAGGCTTTCTGCAATACACATGCCAGTCGAAAGCATAACGAATATTGATAATCCCGTTTATGGTTGAATCTGAACCAAAAATGCATTCGTTTACAAACTTAGTTGCAAATTCCTTAGTAGCATTCTTATCCTCCTTCTTTGGTTTTGATCTATTTTCATCAGTTTTAATCTGCCTATCCACTTTCTCAAAATTAAATTGGCTTTCATTTGATTCATCAACAATTTCTAGAACACCATGCTTATCTTCTATTTCATTGCTTGTACCATGTTCTGTCTCGAATTTGGGCTTCTCATTCTCATCATTAAATTCAATAGCTGAAAGAATAGAAATTCTTGGCTCTGAACGATGAACTGTTGGCATACAAGCTGGATTGACAGTGGTATATGGGTTCGATAGCAGAGATTCTAGTTCATGATCAGCTGCAGTCTTGTTATCTTTGGATTTGCCAACACCCTCTTCTTCATTTCCAATCAAGTTTCCTATCTCAACAGCCCCGCTAAGTATATAAGCCTGGTTTTTACATTGATGCCCAATACGCATCTTTTCATTACAGCCGCAACTTAGGTCATCTCTTCTCCTTTCCATCTCCTCAGGGTTGCTGACTGTTTCTTGAGGGTACAGAGGAAGATTCATGAAGCCTGGAGCATTTCTTGGTTGTGGGTTAACATTTCTTGGTTGAGATGTAGGTGGGTAGTGATGAACACGAGATGGCTTTGCTGGTCTATTTTTAAATTGTTGCATCTTCTATGTTAAAGAAGTGAGAACATTGCAAGCTTCTTTGAAACTGGTGTGGAGTTCTTTGGTTGCATGCACTAGCATCCTCAAATCTTCTTGCTTCTGCCATTGTTGATCTGCTTCTTGATCAGGGACGTTAAGGGTATTGACAGCATCAGTTCTTGGGCTTGGGAAATAGTTTCTTGAATTACTGGAAAGAATGGGTTCTTGCTGATTTGGAGCAAAGGTTATTGGAACTGGTTGATAGGGAGCTGGTTGAGAGAATGCTGGCATATGAAGGGTAGTGTATGGGTTTGGAAGATGAGAATCATGATAGTACATAGGTGGTGGAATAGCAGGTCTGGTTGAAGGAGTTTGGTTTCTTGGTAGTTGATGGGGTATAGGGATAATAGGAGTGGAAACATACTGATAATATGGGTGAGGTTCCGGTGGTGGTTGCAGTGGTACGTAATTGGAATTAATGGGTGCAGATGTATTATGCATCGGAGGTGGAGCAGCAACTGGAGGAGGAGGAGGTGGCATTGATGATGAGTTTTGCTCTCGAGGTGTTGTCTTGACAAAGCATTCAAAACATTACCAAATCCCTCCATTTTCTGCATGAGACTATTCAAGAGAGCGTTATTTTTGTTGTTATACTCGAGTTGCCGCTGCCATTGATGATCAGAATCTTGATCTTGGATGATTTCTTGTACATGGTTTCCAGAATTTCCAGGATCGAACTGTGGATTTGAGTTGAAACTCAACTCTGCGACAAGCTCTGATACCAATTTGGAAGGCACTGATGGGTCTGGAGTGTTTTCCATGGAGGATTGATGTGTTTTCAGTGGAAAAAAAGAAGGCGTTCGATAGAATTGGCAAAGAATTAAAGTTTGCTTCAAGAACAGGAATCAAGAACAGGAAATATAAATGCAAATGAATCAGAACAAAAACTAGTAAATGATCAAAGATACTAACTGGAAGAATGAAGAAGCTTGCAACTGAATGATTAAAGATAGTAACTAACAGAAAATAAAATGTCACTAAAGCAGCTAAGTAATGGATAAAAGAAAAATACAATAAAGTACAAACTGAAATGAAAATGAATGTAAACTGAAATGAAGAGCAGTAACTAAACTAAGGACAAAAGTAACAAAAATGATTATACAAAGTACCAAAGTGCAAGGCACAGGAAGAAGAATAACTGGAAGATGAAGAACAATACAGTAACAACAGAAAAAAGAATTTTTATTATTTTCAATTTCTTCACGCTCTTTATAACTATTACACCCCTGCTTATATAGGTGCAGTTTATCAAAATGGACCCAAATTATACAACGATCTTCAATAATGGCCCAATTAACTCACAAATCAATTATACAACAATATTACGCAGAAATTCAATGCTATAAGTCCTGCAAACTTGCACACACATGCACAGCTTCAGGTCTTGTAATCTTGCACCCACATGCACAGCCAACCATTCTTTCCACGTCACATTTTCATCTACTCAGTCTTTTACCACCTGTCTGCAGTCGATACTGATGAGGCTAGCTCCGATGAACCTGACTGGAGCTAGTCATCTTCTTCCTTTTCTGTCTTGGAGCAGCAACCTCCTTTCTCCACAATCATGGCTACTAAGTTCTGGTTGTTACAGTACATGTATTGTAAGAAGCACTGCATAATGAGAAGTAACAGTAATAAACAACAGATTCAACGAGTTACGTTTCCAATACTGATCGGTACAAGAATTTAATTGAAAAATATAAAACTGAGAAAGAATTGAAGCCTTACGCATTTTGGTTTCAGAAGTTTAAATTAGGCTTCGTTGATGGGTGAACAAGATCTAATAGATTATTCGAATCATTGTGCGACCTCATGAATTATATATTTCTATGACCGATTCCAAGAACTAAAATCTAGGGTTTTTGTTGGGAAGAAAAAAAGCGGGAGTTTCGTGTTCTGGATAACGGGCCGCACTATAAATTGGCCCTTGATCCCCTAGCCATAAATTGGTCCATGCTAGGAGAACTTGCTGAAATGATGGTTAGAAACTTAGATCCAAGGCAACACGCCACTTGTTGTCTTTTCCGTTTGTGTATTTAAAAAGAAAGAAAAAATTAAAATTATAAATTTATCGCAGTATACCCCTTGAGTTCCACCTACCTACTTTTGTTTGAGGATAAATAGGTATTTAATTTAGTTTCTTTTGTCTTTAGTCTAAAACAATCGTTGCTAACATGGATAACAAAACCCAAAAAGAAAACACCCTCTCCTTTTTACTTTTCTCCCCTACTACTTTATTATCCTCTCATTTCTTTCAATTCTTTCTGTCTTCTACCCTAGCCTTTTACATCTTAGTTATGAAAATAACTCGACAAAACATCGTTCCAACAAATTTCCTTAACCAATGCCGCACCCAGTTGCTTACAATCCTAGATCGCCATCTCCTCAGTCACGTCGCCGCCTGAAAACTATCGAGCACAACTCCTTCGCATGCGCATTTAGTCGCACATTCTACTTGGCCACACATCACCCACGTCGCCTGCTCAGTAAAGGCGTCCGTGCCTTCTTCCCATCAATCACATGCGCAGCCATCCATTCATCGCTCAACCATGGCCGCGGCTCCATACGTAGCTGATGGCTATGAACATGAGTGAAATTAATTAACACATGCACACATAAATTAACATAGAAATTTTGCGATATAGAGATAGGAATGGAAAATCTCAAGTTTATATAATGAAACAATGATACTTTTGAAAGTAAAGACCTAAAGAAATATGCACATTTGATAAAGAGGAGTACTGGTAGCGCCATATGGATCAAATGTGTTACCAAAACTACTCAATATCATCGATGTACTTGGTTCCTTGTTCTCTGTTTGGACATCTGTAGTACTTACAAAGAACAGAACTTGTTCAAAAAAGAAACAAATTCCTTTAAATCATAATTTGTATCGTTGTATGTGCATATCTCACTGCACTTCTCATATATACGGAACATGTTCAAGGCATATCAATGACGAAGAACTAAAATTAGATGCATTACTGTACATATAATAATACAAATATGATAAAAATAAGTTTTACAAGACAACCTAAATCAGTGGTGCCATCCAGAAATCCATCCACAGTAGTTGAAGTGCTAAAACAACATCTTTCTGCATGATCTGATTTGCAATTTGATTCAAAATTCTTTGGACTGCCTACTGCATACATAGAAATTGCTGAAATTTCTTCAGTAGGAGATTGAAGTAAATTTGGAAGAGAAGAGTTGCTAGAGATGTGACTGATGCACTGACATATTCTTGATTGGTTGTCCTTAACAAAAAGAAAATCTACACCAACAACAGCATCCAGTTTAGAGAAGATTTTTGCAATGAACTTCTTCATACTGTTGCATCTAAGAAAATTCAAGCTCAGAACAAATGCTAACACATATTATAGATGGAAAGTATATACAAGGAGCCCAACGTCTTTATTGATTACTTTGTTACAGCATTTACTTGTTATTACAAAAAATAGTTTTAAGTATCGGGTATTATATTCTGAACATTTCAACACTATGGCCCTAATCAACCCAATTGTCTAACAATACAAAATTAACATCACAACGAAGCTGGGAATAAAATCAAGGTTCATACTTCATATAAGGATATCGTAAAGTATACACCAAAGAATGACCAATTACAGCATAAGCACCGTCGGATCCACGACCAGAAAATCTAGTCAGGTCATTAAATGAGATAAACGAACAATTAGTTAAAGCCAGGTCGCTGCCTAGCGCGTTCTCCATGGTCAACATTATTCTGGATGATAAGGTTGTTGTGTTTCAGATGCAAGTTTTTTGTTACCAGGCTTTAATTATATTTGTTGATTTGAGAAGATCTCCGAAATAGCTACCGGATCCGCCAATTTTTTCCAATTATGAAAAACAACTTACCCTAAATAAAAACATCAAATCTCAAACAACTAGTTCTTAAAAAACAGCGGCTAGGGAGTTGGGACCAGCGGCTAAGATGTAAGGGGAAGACGAAGCATCAATTTGAGCTCAACTAATGCCAAACGGCTCTGGAAAATTCAAAGGAACCGATCAGATTCATTGTAAAAGGCACCATTTATTCCTCAACAAACTATCACTCAAAAGTTCAGAGAAAAGAAAAAAAATAGAGTAGAAGAAGAACCTACAGCAAAGCGAAGAGATGAAGAAAAAAAAAGAGAGGAAGAAGAACCTACGCAAAGCAAATTGAAGTCGGCATCGTTGAAGTGGTTGTAGTCGGCATTCGATAATGGGAAGTGGATGAAGTGCCATTGATTTTAAGAAGTGGTTGAATCGACATTGATTTTGGGAGGAAGAGAAAACCCTAGATTAAATTTTATGCGACTGAAATATGTCTGAAAATGGATGGATAAGCGTGAGAAGAGAATGCACGTCTAAATTACAGAAGACTCCTCTTATTAATAAACTATTTACATTTTTACCAACTACGGTAACACTTATTTGTGTTGCAAAGTTTGTTTAGAAAAGTATTTATTTTCACCAACACTTTTCCGGTATCCTAACATTTTTTTACTGTTAGGAGTTTGCAGCATTTATAAGTGTTAGCAATTAACAAATATAAACTGTTGCAAAATCACTGATTTGGTGTAGTGTTATGCAATCATTGGGTTATTAATTGATGGTTTCGGCCGATGCTCTTTGTTTTCGGCGCTTCAAACGTGGATCGAAAGTTAGGGTCGTCATAGAAGTTGATAGCTTCCCGAACACAGCTACCATCGACGATCAAATCGAATTTAATTTGATGTTATAAATGATTGAGAAGGTGGAAGGGTGAGGTGGAATTTTCGGCCTGTGTGACATCCCCTATCTGGAGGCCCGAAGCTAAGCACAACAGATGCTTCAGTCATCTATAATATTAACTTCTAGTGACCGAATACGGTAATGTTAATGGTATCCATAATATCATAAGCACATGAATATGAAAAAAAATCACATATTTTAAAAAGAAAAACATTTTTTTATTACATTTCCAAAACATGTTCCATATTCAAATTACATAATCCCATCGCTTTACCAAGTTCAGATAAAATATAGTTATTATATAAATACGCCAAGAGTGACATTTGATGATGCCCCTTGGTTGACCAAAGTACTATATATAGAACACAGCAGAATTAATTCAAAATAAAACAACAACCCCTAATTAGCTATCCGTCAACGAATTGCTCGTCACCGGAAGCTTTATTCGCCAATCCTACTAAAACCTATAAACCTCAACCCTCAGCCTACCCAAATCAATTTTGAGCACCCGAGAGTTTAAGGGGAAACCATAAACTTCAAGTTAGGCATAAAGCCGGGTGTGAATAATACTATACATCTTGGTTATCTAATATTTAAGTGAGACCATGCCGCTTATTGGAACGTGTTTCCCCTCACTAATATATTTTTTAAAATAAATCTTTTGCAAGTTATAATCCTGCAACCAAAATTGGTTAAATCTGTAAAGTAATATCATGTATATGTACATATTTATCAAATGGACTATCTGTCCATACACTGTAGTTTTGTTTGCCTAACTACTAACTCTTGGCTGACTCAGGCCTACCAGAAAAACATAAAAAATCCAACATCTGTTAGATACTCCTCTTTTTGACGGTCTATCCTTACTTAGTTCTCCAGTACATGCTGGAATTTTGGATATATTTTAGCTAAGGGTTATTAGCTAAAATATAGGGTATGACCGCATACTAGTCTCGTCTGGTATTCTAATATCTGAGTCATTTTACTTGGGGTTATCTACTCATAAAATTTTCCTTGAAAATCTTTTCTTTCAAGTTGATTTAAACTTTAGATCATTCTTTAAACAAGGAAATTATTTATATATACTCTTTGTTTTGCTCAAATCACCTTGCCATGTTACTTGTTCTTTACACAAAACCTTGTTGATGAAAATGTTTAAACTTTCAAAAGTACCCCTTTCAAAACCTTTGAAAGCATCCCTTTCAATACAAGTAAAACCTTAGGTCGAAGGCCAAAACATACCTTTCGAAACCATTCATACTTATCTTTTCGAAAGCAGTGAAATACATATCCTTCGAAAGCTTTAAAACCTTAGACATCCTATCTTTAAAACACTTAAATATTACCTTTCGAAACCATTAGAAAACCTTTCCTTTTAGACGTTTCGAAAACATTGGGGTACCACCCCTTAGAAATCTTTCTTTAAAAACTTTCGAAAGCATTAAAACATCAAGCCTTTCGAAAGCATTTGAGTTCAATTTATAACATGTGGAAACACCTTTCGAAACAATTAGAACTATCCCTTTCGAAACCATTTGGGTTCTACCTTTTATAGAGAAAAAGGGTCATTAAAACATTTAACTCAAAAGCAACCCTTTAAAAGCAAAAGCAGACACATTTTCAATTTAAAAGAAAGCATGCTTCGATCCCTTCAAAACCTTTGGTTTCGACCTAGTACCTTCCCCTATATCCAATTCACTATGTACCAGGTATCTGATACCATGTGCATTGGTTTTGATAGAGTCTGAGGTGGAGGTAAGGATTCGGAACCCGGGTGCCGGAAGCATTGAAATAAAAGAAAGCATGTTGATTTGACTTTTCAGATTAATCCTTTGTACATAACTTGCCTTGTTTGTCAAATTATGATTAGTTTCAAATTTTCTTTTCTGAAAGTGCTGCCAATTTTCAGAAATAACAATTTGAATTATTTACAAAATACCGCTTCTCCTTTTTATAAATATATAAAACATTTAAGTCTCATACCTTAAATAATTTTATATATCCATTGAAACACTTAGGAAAATTCTACAAAAATCCCAGAAAATCATTTTTAATATACTTTTAACATATATAAATTATAGACCCTAAGCCTATATAATTTGGCTGTATTTAATTTTTAACTCAGAGTAGCATTTTCTTCACCAGAAACTTCATATAAATCCATATTAAGAAAATTAGAAAAATTGAAACCCATTTCTAAGTTATTGTTTCTAATCTAAATTTAAGATGTCATATAATAGGGTTTCCATATCAAAACATGTCACAGAATTTGTGTGAATTAGCATAAATCATCAACAACATATAGATATATAACAAAACATGGCAAAACATTTTCAAATAATTTGGATTTCATCTGAGAACGGAAAACTATTATAAACTTGAGATGTAGTCATTATACACCTTAGTTTTGTGATTAAAGATGTGTGATTTGTTCTTGATTAAGTGATTTGATTCCCCCCTTGAAATCCTAGCTTTTATCTCCTCTTGAGCTTGCTAATGGTGGCCGGCCTTAGCTTCTATTTTTGATTTGTGAACATGAAGTGAACATGAGTGTTGAGTCTTTAAAGGTTTAGGGTATAAGGATGTGCCTTGTTCCTATTTTGCTCTTGTATATTTTCAAACCTTTTATTCCTTTTTTATTCTTTAGTTCGCTTGTTTAACATGGCACGACTACCCCTTGTTTAATCACAAATCTCAATCTATTAATCATCTTACCTTATTTTATTTTATTTAACGAACTAAACATCCGAAATAATGTTAGTAAAAATATGGAATGTTATAGCCAGCAATAGAGATGAAGAGGAGGTTCGAAATCCATAAAGAAAGTGAGGAGATACGAAGAAGAAAAATGTTGATCTGGATACCTATTTCTATCTTACATTTTCTCCTCCTTTTTAATTCAAATCCAACCTCTCCTTAACCATCATTATGGCCAGCCTACTCTTGCACATTTAATCGAAAATTCAAGCCCTATTATGTGCCTCTAAATCATTTAAGCCTGAACAATATTCATAGCATTTAAATCTAATTTAAACGTGCACGGATATCATATATCAATAAGTATATTTATAACTGTTATAAATACACCGTTTAATGTTTTTCAACGCATCACATTAAATTTTATAATTAAAATTTCATAAACATTTATTAATTTAGTTAATTCATTACAATCATAGTTTTCATTTTACAGAAAATATTCATAATAATCATATAAAAACTATGTCTATTTTTCAATCAGCATGGAAAAACAGTTATTATTTCATAAATAATGTTCAATATGTTTTATGAAAACAATTTTGTAACTTGATGCAACTAATAAGTGTTATATGACACGCTCCCACTGTTTTCGCCATACCTTAATAGCGTATGAAATATAGACCTCCATTCAACCACTTAATATATGTTATTTATTCTATCTACTACAACCAATTTATAGTCGTGAGTTTTCTGATCAAATATTTGAACTCAAAGAAATAAATCTCATAGAAAATAATTTTCCCTATGAAAATACATTTTAAAGTAGAAATCATATTTCTCATTCTAATGTTAAGTATCTATTATGATTTTAAGATTCTCGTTTCATGTGTCTCTTCATGAAGCAGAAGTGACCATTCACTCTCTTCATCCTAGCTGTATCTTAAGTTAAATCTACTCTCAAACATTCACTACCCTTTTCAAGTAGTCGAACCATTCAAAAGGAAATCCTTATTACAAGATCGTAACTAACTCTTTACAAAAGTGAATGTGATCATCCTTAAAGTTTGAGGATATAAAATAAGTTACACTTTGCTTAATTTGAAAAAAACCAATATTTCAGCGATTGAATTCTTAGATCCATCTTGTAACTCTTATCTAGTGTCACATCCTTACCGTTTAAGGATCTTGTAATAAGATCATTATTGTATATACAATCTCACTATATGGTTTACTTATTTTGAATGAACTAATTTCATCGAGGTTTCATACATTACGAGTTGCGACCATTCACCATATAACATTTATATATGATTGAAAATGGATCAAATATTCATATCATTTTACCGCATTTAGAGTTCGAAACTCATTAAAGACAATACACATAAGTAGCCAAGTTACAAACATATTTAGTAGTTGTATAGTTAGACGGTTACATGGGTCAACTTGCAAAAATTTATTGGTAAGTTTATTGTACATTTCTATTTGTCAATCTTAATTTATTTCATTAGTATATTTTGATTAATAAATATTTTATGAATTGTATTAATTGCACAAATTTATCAAAGTATATTATTTTAGTTATACATAGATATTGCATGGAGGAAACACGAGTATTTTCTTTACCGCATGGAAGAAAATTTTCATGGTTTGATTATCATTGGTGTTTTCTCCATATTAATCATCTTTTTAGAAGAGACAAAAAAAACTTTACAGCTAATAGACACGAGCCCTTGCAACCACCAATGGTTTGGTCAAGCGAAGACATATATGAAATTGTAAAGGACTTTCCAAAGATACATAAAACCGAAGAACAAATTGAAATTCAAGGTAAATCAACGATTCATAATTGGTGCAAACAAAGTATATTTTGGAAGTTGCCGTATTGGAAAAATCTACTACTTCGTCACAATATCGACGTGATGCACAATGAGAAAAACGTGTTTGACAATGTTTTTTATACAATTTTGAATGTTAAGGGGAAGACGAAGGATGATTTAAAATCAAGACGCGATATCAAAGCAATATGTAATCCCTCTGAGCTTCATATGAAACCAAATGACGAAAAAAAACTAAAAGCATGCTATGAGCTAGACAATAACCAGGTTAAAATACTTTTAAAATGGGTGGAAGGATTAAGATTTTCTTACGGTATTTCTTTCGATATTCGTAGATGTGTCGACTGTAAGAACAACAAACTTAGTGGGATAAAAAGTCATGATTGTCATATTATAATGGAAAATTTGTTACCCGTTGCTTTTAAAGAACAGTTGCCCGTAAAATTTTGAAAGATGTAACATAATTTAGTTTGTTTTATGAGGAGCTTTGTTCTACTACGTTAAAAGTTGATCGTCTATGTAAACTTGAGGAAGAAATCCACATACTGAAAAAACATTTCCTCCAAGTTTATTTAATGTAATGGAGGATTTACCTGTTGATCCTCTATTAGAAGCACGTCTTCGAGGGTCTGTGCAATATGGATGGATGTATCCATTCGAGAGGTATTAATGCTTAGTACGTTAAATATTAGTTTAATTCATGTATAAATAAATTTTAGTATGAAATAATTCTTAATAGGTACTTAAATCATCTAAAGAAAAAAGTGAGACAGAAAGCACAAGTTGAAGGTTTGATTTGCAAATCATATGTCGAAGAAGAAGCTTCGTTTTTTCTTTTATTATTTTAGTGATCATGTGAACTTATCATTTGAAAGTGCTATGTGTAACGACCCGATTTTTCGACGCCCGAAAATCGACATCAATACGTCCACTGTATCAAATGTTGAACAATCGAATGCCGGAAAACCGAACCGTTAGTATTAAAGAAGAAGAAGATAGAAGAAGAAATAGAAACAATATCAGAATCTCACATTCGCAACGGAACAATATATAATAGATAAATGAATGATTTTTAAACAAAAGAACTATATCAGTTTCTACATTACATCATCAGAGTAATATACAACACAAAACATGACACTATGCATTTATGACAACTTGTCCATATGAAAAATGAACTTGCTGCAACCCATACGCCGCAGATACTACATAATATAAGTGATACGTCTCGCTATCTAGTTTGTCTCCTGATCTCAACAGCATACTTTCCTAATTCGCTCCAGAACAACTGCTGACCTGACTCTAGGCTGCCTTGTGGAAAATTATGGACACCCAGAGTTTAAAAAAAGGAAAAAATAAACTCCAAGTCAGTCATGGGACTGGTGTGAGATCTTAAAGAAGTTATTTGCACAAAAGAAAAGAAAAAGAAATCCATTCATGCTTTTGGAAAATGAAACTACCACAAGGCCTCCCGACACGCCCACAATGCACTCTCACACTTGGGGAAGATTTCTCCTTATACAGTCAAATGCTTGATACGCAAAAATCCTTTTGATATTATTAGTGCATAGTGTGAAAAACATTTCGTAAGTATAATATAAATCTTAGCCAGCATACGTACCATTATATTATGCCTACTATAGCTACCATGTTAGATGGCAGGTTCTACAACTAGAACCATACAGGACTCGTATTGAGTGAATGGATTTCCAACAAATGGTCAAGGCTAAGGAACTTTCTTTCCGAAAGGGTACGCCTCTGGAGGGACCCCCGAGAACCTAACCAGATCTCTTCCAACACAAGGCCGGATTACCTCTGTAACTAGGTAACTAACTGTCACGAGTATGTCACCCCCGATCTAGACCGACCTTTACCGAGGCGCCTCAACAACCAACAACCACATAAGTAAATAGTCAGGGCTCCATATCAGAATACCACTTTTTATCCATACAAGTTAAATATCTGGGCTCTATACTAGATACCACTTTTTATCCAGAAGGAAATGCACATACCCTGAGGGGCGCGACCCCCGTAACCTTGCTGCATCTTTTCCTGTTTCAACCACTTTCGAGGTGTGAGGTTCGACGAAGTCTCGTCCATAAAGCTACGCTCTTCACAAAAGCCATGCTTCGATCAACCAATGATCAACACTTAGCATGCCACATTACCAAATTGAAAATATATCACTAGTAACAATCAACTACATAACCACTGAGCTCGTACATTTCAGAGAAGGGCGTTAAGCTAAGAGAATAAATTCTCCGCCACCAATAGAAATGTATTTGATAGAAACCAGATTTATATCTCAAAGTGTAATGTCAAGCATACATCCAAACAAGTCCGTTCCGGGTTCGAACGGAACCGAAGGCACTTCGTCCAATTAAGGAAAGTAGTCCTTGTAAATCCGGATATCCCTTAATCACGTCCGGAATCCCCATCACATAGGGTGGTATAAATCTCTATACCGGAGCAACTCGGTGCAGAGACATTCAACAGGTAACCCTTTCATTTTCGAAAATACCCGGTCTTCAACCACCATCTTCAAATGCAATCTCATTTCGTCATACATTATTCGGAATGGGTTTTATGACTCAATGTCCTCTCCCAGCTAATCCAAATAATGAGCGCTTATTTTAAAAACAAGTGGATACCTTTAGGTCTAAATTAAGTCACAATAAATTTTCTCTTTTGACCTTTTAAACAAAAGATCCATCATTAAGATTCGATGTGGTTTTTGGATAACCATTTGAAATCCGACCCCCGGTCGCATCGAAATTCAAATGTCGTTTAAAGGCCAATATTGATAGTCGGTTATTTAACTATCAAACAACATTCACAACAATTACCAGCTTTAAACAATTTTCCTTAAATTATTTGTTTCAAAATATCTTTGCAAGATATATTTTCACACTTCAACCCTTTGAAAACAATTTTCAAATCGCTTTCCTCTTGCGGAATAAATTTCCAAATATTGTTTATTTCCATTGAAAATTTGCCAAGTCTGGATACTTTAAACTAATTTAAATCACTTATCCAAATATATACTTGGAAACACTTAAAATAAAAACTATTTTAAAAACATTTATTTTAAAATATTAGTTATGAATTTTATACTAATATCCCATGTAAAACTTAAGCCCAACTAATTTTAAAAATAAAATTATTATATAGAGTATAATTATTTAAATAACCATAATCCATCTTCTAAATCAAATATTAGTTAAATCTTTAAAATAATCACTTCTATAATTAACTTAATAAATATTTACTTCAAAACTTTAAAAACAATTTAAGAAAATAATTTCTCTAAAACATTATTTTAAAACCAACTTTAGAACTTTTAGTTTATATTTAAAAGCCAATTTGAAAACGTACTGGCTTTCCAGGGTAAAATAAGTTTTCCATTTCAAAATGGTCCATTTAAATCAATTTATAAATCCTTCTCGATTTATTTTAATTTATATTCGAAATTCGTAAATTTTCTTTCAACACTTTTAAAAATAAACCAAATTTATTTTTAAAACAAATTACTCGTTTCTTTATAAATTCTCATTGTGAATTTAAATTTCCAAATAGCCATTGATATATAAATTTCAAATCGATTTCCAAAATTTCCTTTCATACACTAATCAATTTCCAAATCGATTTTCAAAAATTTACTCCATTTAAAAATTATTCCTTTATTTATCCAATTTTATTTCAAAACACATTAATCCAATATCCACACTATTATTTAGATTTTAAAGTCCGTATTTTTGAAATAAATTCTTCAACTTTTAAACAATACTACTCAAAATCCATTTATTTCCATTTATTAAAATCTTTTCCACATATTTGGAATTTATTCAATAGGATTTCAAAAATCAACCCTTATTCTTTTCAAATTCCTTCTTTTAAATTTATCCAAATCTTTAAAATAAATTTACTTAAAATTTTCTACTTCAATTTCCAAAAAAATCCAATTTAATATTTCTGGTATTTTAAAATACCAGAATATATTTGGCCAAACCATAGCCTTCAATAATTTCAATTACCAATATCGTCAATCACAGATTATCATTAATCATATCACAGCATATGAAATAAATTCAAACAATTTAAGGAATCCAGTTGGATTTTCCAACCCGTTTCCCTGAATCCACAGATGTTAGCACAACAATTAAATACCAATCCCGCTTCAAGGCGGGATATCGCGGTATAAAGGGTCATCCGCTATTATGCGGGGCGCATAGGTCTCATCCGCTATATAATGCGGAAAATCAACCACTCCAATATATATATATATATATATATATATATATATATATAATATCACATCAATTCAAGCAATCAATCAATATTTTAAATTTTGACTATTTCAAATAACTGTATCAGATGTGAGTGAGAAGATCTTACCTTTGCTTTTATTCTACAATCCATTTCCCTTCCAACTTGTTTTCATGATTTTTGATCTTGTATAAACAATTATATAATTTTCATTAATAATCGAACTAATCAAATAATTAAATTTCCATTTGGTAATTTTAATTAACCAATGATTTTATTTTAAACTAATACTTTTAATTTTAAAACAATTCCTTTTAATAAATTTATTTAACCAAAAATTAAATTCAAAACTAAATTTCCTTTAATAAATTATTTTTAGTAACTAGATAAATTAAATAAGTTAAGAAAACAAATAGTTCACTAAAACCATTATTTTTAAAATAAACTAGCAAATTAGAATATGTAAATGTATATTTATTTTTATTTTTTGAAATTTAATATTTATAAGAAATGATCTATTAAAATCAAATCTAATCTTTATATTATTTTCCTATGTTTTTCCAAAGTTCTATATATATACAAATTTTTTATTCAAACTACATACATACATACATAGATATGTATATGTATATGTATATGTATATGTATATGTGTGTGTGTGTGTGTGTGCGTGTACTTCAATTTGAAACCAAAATTTCTTTATACCTTTTACTGTAATCTATTTTTTCTATACAAATGAATATATATAAAAATTAAATAAAAAGATAAAGATACCTTTATCATCATCCCAGGAAAACCACACAGCAACCAACTCGTATCGCCACATTCCGATCTGCAGCCCCCCGCACGAGATTCGCTACTTCGAACGCTGTCCCTACCCTACACATGCATCGCACGGTCCATGAGTACACGATCCACCCATGCTCGTGAATCGAGCATCACCTTGCAACGTCGTCGAACCCTAGAACGGTGATCGTGCCTTCAATTCATCGATCCTGCTCCGCCCAATCAAATCGCGACCAGTCGCCACACATCTACTCGACCTCGAACACATGCCAGTGCCGTGCTCTGACGTCGCCACATAGTCACCGATAACCCTCGTGCCTAAAATCGCGACGGCCATGCGAGTCGACCCATCTCCTTTTTGTCGACATCGATTCCACACTCTCAGATTGTCGCGCAATCAACATCGCGATCCCTCATTTTTTCTTTTTTCTTTTTTTTATGATTTAGATTCAATAGGACGAGAGAGAGGCCATGAAATTTCTTTGTGAAGTTGTTCATTTAATTTTCGAACGAGAAAGGGGGTTCTCGTTTCTTTTTTTTAATAAATATGAGGCTACGATTTTTTTTAAAATAGGAAGAAAACGCGTGTAAAAATTTAACAGAGAAAGGCAAACACGTGTTGTTAAAGAGGATACGTGCTTGATTTTTTTTTTCCTTTTGTGTATATAGATATTTAATTCAAATTCAAATTGAAATCGTCCGCAATTCAAAACTTCGATCTTCAATCAAGATGTGCTGCTAGGTGTTCATAATGTTAAACCCCTATTTCGAACGCACTGGAAAAGGTTTCCAGTCCAAATTTGATTATATGGAGAAGATAGCTTTTTAGACCCAGCTATTAAATTAAATTTCGATATAATTTTCAGCACATTTTCAATCCGTACGGTCACACGACAACCCCAAATGCTACGAAAATTGAAATCTATAATAATATAATATTACGAATCCAATGGAACTGGTTTCGTCGAAATCCGAAACTGTGCCTCGGAAGGCTATTTTTAAATTCAATTTAAACAATAAAATTTCAAACTGAACAAAGCAGTTTTAAATTCAACTTTTAAAAGTTCTATTATCTCCAGTATTGTCATTATGAATTTCCTAAGCCTTTAAAATATTTTTAACAAGCCTGGAACATCCAGATTCAAAAAATTTCTCAATTTCCAATTATTAAATTCAATAATTTAATTGTCAAATAAACAATGATATTTGAAATTCAAGTTAAACCCACTTTCAAATATTTAAATTCAATCAAATATTCTAATTTCAAATGTCAAAAATTTTGGGTTTTCACATTCTTCCCCACTTAAAAGAATTTCGTCCTCGAAATTACTAGTTAAGAAGAATGATCCTTAACCAGTTTATCATTTTCCCAAAACCAAATAGTTTCAACTTTCCAAAATAATTTTTATTAAAGATACTATCATTGTTACTAAGTTTCCAAACTCAACCGTAAGTTCCAAACAATATTATTTTCTCAACAATTAAAATCTAAATTTAAATTCAAATTTTTAATTATCTAAATTTTTCTCAAAATTTTTCTTACTCCCTAAATTTTCGAAAAATTTCGCATGCGTCTCCCTTGCGCGACTAGCTCCTTACGACTATAAAATGCCACCACGGGCCTCAAGATTTCAAAACAAAACAAAATGCCAAGTGGCTAGACCAAAAAATCATCAAATTTCATATAGAAATTTAGATACATACATTTTGTTGAGCAATTCAAATATATCTTCGAAATCAAAAGTCCAATTTCCTTTTGCTTTTAAAATATCTGTATATCCTACTAGCAATAATGTCCAATTACAACATTCAAAATCATTTTATACATTCCTTTTTTACAAAAGTTTCAATATTCATTCAAGCCTGTACGATGTCTGTATATCATCCGTATGCAATACCAAATTCGATCGCTCACTCGATTACAAAATTTCACTTCCGAACTAGTATCGTCCACCCGACTTCCTGGTGCGGACTCAGATCTGGTTTCTTGATCAGAAACTGTCATTCTCCTTGCATAGCCATAAACTATGATAGAGAATTTCAAGAATCAATCAAAAATCCATATACAGGGTTCACCGTCGAAAATCGAGTGAAAAATCCCAACTCGAATCGATATAACTATCTCGAATTCTGGATCGAATCGCTATGCGAATAAAATAATATACGTACATCCCACCTATTTATTTCAATTGATTTTTAGTTATATCAATTCTCTTTTATTCACATTTGAGTTCCAACCCCATATAAATTTAATTTTTCTTTAAATTCTGAATATTGAAAATCAACTGACTTCCATTCATAACTCATTTATAACATTACTTACATTAGTTCCATCCACTAATGCGTTTTCAATCAAATTCAATTCCAAACTTGTGCAACCTACAATTTTAAATAAAGCACTTTATTTCCAAATTTAATTTCAAATAAAAGTTTATTTCCAAACTCTTACTTCTTATAGTTCCTTCGAACAAATTCTACCATTTTACCCTTTGAATTGATTCCAATATTCAATTTCAATTTATTTACTTATCCATTTAAATCAATTAGTTTATTTACTAATTTTGATTTCAATACTTTGTTTTATTTAGTCCACTTGACTAATTTCCATTTACTTACAAATTCAAAATGAATTTCAACATTCAGTTTCAATTTCATTTACTTCCAATTGTAAATTCATTTATCAGTTCATAAATTTATTTTCCACCTTAATAAATTTTGTTTCAATCTATCTAGTCTACTAGACTTACTTCTCAATTTTATTCAAATTAATCCAAGTTAAATTCAGTTTCAATTCAAATTTCAAACTTCTATAAATTTTCTAACTTATTTAGATTTCAAGCAAATTTCCAAATTCAATAAGTTATCAAACCTCTTATGATTCCATAAACATTTCCAATTTACTTCCTGAGTTTTAATCAATTTTTCAATATTTCAAAATTACCGTTGAAATCAACTATATCCAAAATCCTTTGCATTTCTAAAATCAAACTCAACTTTTGCAAACAATTCCAATTTAAAACAATTTGGTAGCAATTTCTCTTCTTGGAACTCAAAAATGAACACCGACGATGTCGCGATCATCATAAGAATTATTTTCCAGCGACCGAAAAGAGTTTAGCGTTTTGCTCCTTTAAAACATTTCCAAATATTTTTAAATCCCAAATCTCATCATACTTCAAATCCAATTCAAAAATATTTCTCATTATTCCTTCAAAATCTTTGAAAATCATTTCCAAACTCAAAAGGAATTAAATTTCTCAAAATTTCAAATCCCAAATCTTTTCAATCCATTTTCAAAAATTGCTTTGGAATTTCTACTTTATTTCCATTTATAAACCACATTTATAATTTACATTTCAAAATTCATTTCATTATCAGAATTATTTCCTTAACCTTTAGTTATGATTTCAATTCATATTTCATATTTTTTCATAACAATGATAATAGTTTAATATTATCACTTCCTAACAACCAAGCAAGCATATACACATACTATAATTTATGAGAAATTATTTCTTTTACATACAAAAATAATTTGGGCAAAATTATTTCATTTATCCTGTTTTGAAACAATACCGTGTCGTTTTATCTTGTTCAAGAGTTTAGAAATTCCTATCGATACAGTTGGCCAGACTGCACCGACCATAATCTATATACACTCAACCGATAAGTCAAAACAATATAAAAACAATTTTTTTATATTCACTAACAAATACGCGCTCATATCTATTAATACACTCAAACTCATTCTAGAGTAGTACTGACTCTATCTCAAAGATTAATCCCCACCAGAGCCAAGGTTCTCGCTTAACCAATTGCTTTGATACTACTCTGTAACGACCCGATTTTTCGACACCCGAAAATCGACATCAGTACGTCCACTGTATTAAATGCCGAACAATCGAATGCCGGAAAACCGAACCGTTAGGGTTAAAGAAGAAGAAGATAGTAGAAGAAACAGAAACAATATCAGAATCTCACATTCGCGGCAAAACAATATATAATCGATAAATGAATAATCTTTAAACAAAAGAACTATACCGGTTTTTAAATTACATCATCAGAGTCATATACAATACACAACACGACACTAGGCATTTATGACAACTTATCCATATGAAAACTGAACTTGCTGCAACCCATACGCAGCAGATACTACATAATATAAGTGACACATCTCGCCATCCAGTTTGTCTACTGATCTCCGCAGCATACTTTCCTGACTTCGCTCCAGAACAACTGATAACCTAACTCTAGGCTGTCCGTATTGAAAATTATAGACACTCAGCGTTTAGAAAAAGGAACAATAAACTTCAAGTTAGTCATGGGACTGGTGTGAGATCTTAAAACAGTTATTTGCACAAAAGAAAAGGAAAAGAAATCCGTTCGTGCTTTTGGAAAATGAAACTCCCATAAGGCCTCCCGGCACACACACAATGCAATCGCACACGTGGGGAAGATTTTTCCTTATAGCAGTCAAATATGCTTGATAAGCGAAAATCCTTTTGATATTATTATTAGTGTATAGTGTGGTAAACATTTCGAAATATAATATAAATCTTAACCAGCATATGTACCATTATAGTATGCCTATTATAGCTACCATGTTAGATGGCAAGTTCTAAAACTAAAACCGTACAGTGCTCGTATTGAGTGAATGGATTTCTAACAAATGGTCAAGGCAAAAGAACTTCCTTTCCGAAAGGGTACGCCTCTGGAGGGACGCCCCGAGAACCTAACCGGATCTATACCAACACAAGACTGGGTTGCCTCTGTATCTAGGTAACTAATTGTCACGAGTATGCCAACCCCCGGTCTAGACCGACCTTTACCGAGCCGCCTCAATAACCAACAACCATATAAGTAAATAAGCAGGGCTCCATACCAGAATACCATTTTTTATCCATGCAAATAAATATACGGGCGTCATACCAGATACCACTTTTTATGCAGAAGGAAATGCACATACCCTGAGGGGCGCGACCCCCATAACCTTGCTGCATCTTTTCATGTTTCAACCATTTCCGAGGTGTGAGGCTCGACGAAGTCTCGTCCACAAAGCTACGCTCTTCACAAAAGCCATGCTTCGATCAACCAATGATCAACACTTAGCATGCCACATTACCAAATTGGGAATATACCACTAGTAACAATCAACTACATAACCTCTGAGCTCGTACGTCTCGGAGAAGGGTGTTAAGCAAAGAGAATAAATTCTCCGCCACCAACAGAGATGTATTTGATAAAAACCAACTTTATATCTCAAAGTGTAGAGTCAAACATACAACCATACAAGTCCATTTCAGGTTCGAACGGAACCAAAGGCACTTCGTCCAATTAAGGAAAGAAGTCCTTGCAAATTCGGATATCCCTTAATCAGGTCTGAACTCCCCATCACATATGGTGATATAAATCTCTATACCGGAGCAACCCGGTGCTGAGACATTCAATAGGTAATCATTTCATTTTCAAAATTACCCGATCTTCAACCACTGTCTTCAAATGCAATCCCATTTCGTCGTATCATTATTCGAAATGGGTTTTATGACTCAATGTCCTCTCCCAGCTAATCCGTAATGAACGCTTATTTTAAAAACAAGTGGGTACATTCAGACCTAAATTAAGTCACAACAAATTTTCACTTTTGACCTTTTAAACAAAAGATACATCATTAAGATTCGACGTGGTTTTCGAATAACCATTTGGAATCCGACCCCCGGTTGCATCGAAATTCATGTCGTTTAAAGGCCAATATCGATAGTCGTTTATTTAACTATCAAAACAACATTCACAACAATCACCAGATCTAAATAATTTTCCCCAAATTATTTATTTCAAAATATCTTCATAAGATATATTTTCACACTTCAACCTTTTGAAAATAATTTTCAAATCACTTTCCTCTCGCGGAATAAATTTTCAAATATTGTTTATTTCCACTGAAAAGTTGCCAAGTTTGAATACTTTAATTTAGATCACTTATCCAAATATATACTTGGAAACACTTAAAATGAAAACTATTTTAAAAACATTTATTTTAAAATATTAGTTATGAATTTTATACTAAAATCCCATGTAAAACTTAAGCCCAACTAATTCTAAAAATAAAATTACTAGATAGATTATAATTATTTAAATAACCATCTTCTAAATCAAATACTAGTTAAATCTTTACAATAGTCACTTCTATAATTAACTTAATAAATATTTACTTCAAAATTTTAAAAACAACTTAAGAAAATAGTTTCTTCAAAAACATTCTCTTTAAAACCAACTTTAGAATTTATATTTAAAAGCTACTTTGAAAACATACTCGGCTTTCCTGGGAAAAATACGCTTTCCATTTCAAAATGGTCCATTTAAATCAATTAATAAATCCTTCTCGATTTATTTCAATTTATATCCCAAATTCTTAAATTTTCTTTCCACGCTTTCAAAATTAAACCAATATTTATTTTTAAAACAAATTACCCATTCCTTTATAAATTCCCATTGTGAATTTAACTTTTCAAATATCCACTAATATACAAAATTTACTTTCATACACTAAATCAATTTCCAAAAATTTACTCCACTTAAAAATTATTCCTTTATTTATCCGAATTTATTTCAAAACCCATTAATCTAATATTCACACATTTATTTAGATTTTAAAATTCGAATTTTTAAAATAAATTCCTCAACTTATAAACAATACTACTCAAAATCCATTTATTTCCATTTACTAAAATCTTTTCCCCATATTTGGAACTTATTCAATAGGATTTCAAAAATCAACCTTTACCCTTTTCAAATTCCTTCTTTTAAATTTATCCAATCCTCTAAAATAAATTTACTTAAAATTTTCTACTTTAGTTTCCAAAAAAAAAATCCAATTTTATATTTCTGGTATTTTAAAATACCAGAATATATTTGGCCAAACCATAGCCTTCATTAATTTCAATTATCAATATAATCAATCATAGATTATCAATAATCATATCACAGCATATGAAATAAATTCAAACAATTTGAGGAGTCCAGTTGGATCCCTCCAACCTATTTCACTACATCCACAGATGTTAGCACAACAATTAACTACCAATCTTGCTTCAAGGCGGAATATCGCGGTATAAAGGGTCATCCAATATTATGCGGGGCGCATATGGTCTCTTCCGCTATATAATACAGGAAATCAATCACTCCAATATTTATATATACTACTATATATATAATATCACATCAATTCAAGCAATCAATCAATATTTTAAATTTTAACTATTTAAAATAACTGTATTAGATGTGATTGAGAAGATCCCACATTTGCTTTTATTTTGCAATCCACTTCCCTTCCAGCTTGTTTTCACGATTTTTGACCTTTTATAAACAATTATATGATTTTTATTAATATTTCGAACTAATCAAATAATTAAATTTCCATTTGACAATTTTAATTAACCAGTGATTTTATTTTAAACTAATACTTTTAATTATAAACCAATTCCTTTTAATAAATTTATTTAACTAAAAATTAAATTCAAAACAAAATTTCCTTTAATAAATTATTTTTAGTAACTAGATAAATTAAGTAGGTTAATAAAACAAATAGCTCACTAAAACCATTAATTTTTAAAATAAACTAGCAAATTAATATATGTAAATGTATATTTATTTTTATTTTTTGAAATTTAATATTTATAAGAAATAATTAATTAAAATCAAATCTAATCTTTATACCATTTTCCTATGTTTTTCCATATTCAATATATATACAAAATTTCTGTTCAAACTATATACATATATATATATATAAACAAACATACATACATGCATAAACATATATATATATGTATGTATGTATGTATGTGTAACTCAATTTGAAACCAGAATTTCTTTATGCCTTTTACTGTAATTTAATTTTTTTTCTATACAAATGAATATACATAAATTAAATAAAAAGATAAAGATACATTTATCATCGTTCCAGGAAAACCACATAGCAACCAACTCATATCGCCACATTCCGATCTGCAGCCTCCCTCATGAGATTGGCTACTTCGAACGCCGACCCCACCCTATGCATGCATCGCACGCTCCACGAGTACGCGATCCACCCACGTTCGCGAATCAAGCATCACCTTGCAACATCGACGAACCCTAGAACGGTGATCGCGCCTTCAATTCGTCGATCCGACTCCACCCAATCAAATCACGACCAGTCGCCACGTAGTCGCCGATAACCCTCGTGCCCAATCGCGACGGCCCTGCGAATCAATCCATCTCCTTTCTATCGACAGCGTAGCCGACTTCGATTCCACTCTCAGATTGCCGCGCGATCAATATCGCGATACCCTTTTTCTTTTTCTTTTTTTATGATTTAGATTTAATAAGACGAGAGAGCAGCCGTGAAATTTCTTTGTGAAGCTGTTGATTTTATTTTTGAACGAGAAAGGGGGTTCTCGTTCTTTTTTTTATATAAATATATGACTAAGATTTTTCTTAAAATAGGAAGAAAACGAATGTAAAAATTTAATAGAGAAAGGTAAACACGTGTTGCTGAAGAGGATAAGTGCTTGATTTTTTTTCTTTTTGTGAATACATACAATTGTACATATATATAATTCAAACAAATTCAAACTTAAATCGTTTGCAATTCAAAACATCAATTTTCAGTCGAGGCGTGTCGCTAGGCGTTCATAATGTTAAACCCCTATTTCAAACGCACTGGAAAAGGTTTTGAGTCCAAATTTGATCATACAGAGAAGATAGCTATTTGGACCCAGCTATTAAATTAAATTTCGATATAATTTTCAGCACATTTTCAATCTGTGCGGTCACATGACAACCCCAAATACTACGAAAATTGAAATCTGATAATAATACAGTATTACAGATCCAATGGAACTCGTTTCGTCGAAATCTGAGACTGTGTCTTGGAAGGCTATTTTTAAATTCAATTTAAACGATAAAATTTCAAACTGAACAAAACAGTTTTAATTCAACTTTTAAAGTTCTATTATCTCCAGTATTGTCAATATGAATTTTCTAAGCCTTTAAAATATTTTTAACAAGCCTGGAACATCCATATTTAAATTTTTTCCCGATTTCCAATTATTAAATTCAATAATTTAATTGCCAAATAAACAGTGATATTTGAATTTCAAGTTAAACTAACATTCAAATATTTAAATTCAATCAAATATTCTAATTTCAAATGTCAAAAATTCTAGGTCGTCACACATAGACACGGCTGCTGGCTGAGGCAGCACGGGATGAGTTGACAGTTGATGAGGAGAACGCTATTTTCGAGTCTGTCATGGATCCACCATCCCGCAGCAGGCGATATTGATTTGCGAACCAAGCGGTAATTTTCAGAAAATAAACTAAATTCATATATTGCATATTTTTCAATTAAAGTTATTTAAATTATGTTTATGATGTTGGAGGCAATATAACAATTTATTTTTATTCGCAGGCTAGGACATCGCAGAAGGCGTATAAATTGACTCAAGACAAAGAAGTAATTGCAGAGCTACGAGCCCAGATCGCCGAGCTAAGCTCAAATAGAGCAGTTGAACCAGCGCTTGGCGGAGTATATGGAGCAGCATGGAAGGTTTCCTTCGTAGGGTGGCTCTGCATGGGATGATGATTGATGTTAGATATGTTCTGTTATGTTTTTTTGTCTATATATATATATGCTTCGAGTCGGTGATATATTTTGATGGATTGTGTATTATTTTTATGTGCATTTGGATGTTGATTTTTTTGAATTATGTTGAATTTGCATATGAATTTTTTGAATGAAATATTATATATGGTTATTTATATGATTAATGGTTTATATGTGCTCGAAAAAAGGAGCTGTTATGTGCACTGATGGATGTGTAGTGGCTGGAATGCGGCAGACTCAAATTCAGGAGAGAAAACATCCAGAATTCCGACGGCTACTAACGGCTACCGATGGCTTATAGGTCATGACCTTGCAACGGCTATCGACGTCGTTCTACGGCAAATTCCGACTGTTTCAGATAGCCTCGAACGACTATTTGGTCATATAGTTTGCCATTTGGCCAACGTGGCTATCGGAAACGGTCACTGATTACCGTTGGAGGCCGTCGAAAATTTGTCGTTGTTGCCATCGGAAGTCGTTACGAAATGAGATTCGTATACCAACGGCTCTTTTTACGATTTTCGACGGCCGTCTATGGCTAGTTGCCATCGAAAATCACTGTTGTTCTTGTAGTATAATTGGCTTATTAACCAGACTGATCAAAAATCTTGTAGAAAAGCTCCTGAAAAGGTTCCATTCTTTTCTCGTAGCGCACGCAACCTGCACTAATGGAGCAGTACTAACTGCTTTTTTTGCAAGTATTTTCCCCACATCATATTTAATGTGGATATTACAAATCCACGTGAACACTAATCAGTGCACTCAAGACTTAAGAGGCAACAAGAAATAGTGACAGACCAAGAAGAACACAAGACTTAAGAGGCACTAGATATAGCCATTTACCTACGAGAGAGTCAGTATATGATGTAAATTAAAATTCTCCAAAAAAAATTGTGGCCGTAATAATGATTCCAAGTTTAACATTTCTACCTAGAGCATCATTCAAATAATTAGTTTCATTATTTTCAAATTCAAATAGTAACATCAAATAAGATATGGTACAATAATTGGGCAAGATTCAACCACTTTGGAACAGACTACTGAACAAAAAGGAATGTCTATTAAGGCTTGTAAAACAAACCATACAAAAACAACACATTCCTGCAACTAAATGGTTAGGTAGGATAGTGTTCTCTGCATGATTCTAACTTGTGCGACAGTGATTCCACTATAAAGCTTTATTTATACGTCGCAAGAAAAACACAGTAAAAGCTGCATAAATACCTAGTCTTCACCTCAAATCAATCATCAATGTCGAAGCCTTTTAAGAAGCAAAATCTCATGCTTTATCGTGGCTCATGATAGGGAGGTGACCAAGTTAGGAGCAATATCTTCGTTATTGAGGTATTGACCGTTACAGTAACGTTACAAGCATAGTAATTTCGAGTACAAAACTCAATGTAAAAGCCAAAATATGAAATAATAGAAGACATCATTTGCAACATCCCACTCAACTATATACGTATAAATAAGAAAACTATATGCACAAAAATAAAATATTCAAACAAATTAATCACATTTTCAAATCGATGCCATCAAAACATGTTACAACATCCAAAAAACATTCAAATGCCAAAGTATACTCACTATCATCGTTGAGTCATATTTATATTAGAAGGTATAAACATCATTATTTACATGTATAATAAGACCTACCGCGACTTCATCGCCTTCTTGTAACCATCCAAGTTCATTTCGTCAATCATGTACTTTTGTCTACTCATGCAAGTAACTAAGAGTACAATTAGGGAAAAATTCGGATCAAGACAAACATACTGATGTGTCATTCCACTACAACATTAAGTACGAGGATAAATAATTGCATAGTTAAAATACTGGAGATCGAACCGACTGGTATTGAAGAATCAGCAAAAGGAAATCATATGATGAGACTACACACATAAAATAGTGGAGGTCCGAACCGACCGATGTTGAAGAATCGGCAAAAGGAAATCATATGATGAGACTACACGCATAAAATAGTGTACAAAATACCAAAATATCAATGGGAGTTGCAGTACGATAGCTTGGATCAACGGGCACGAAAGGAACGATCTCTCATATACACTACTTTGGGTCAATACGGATACGTTTCAATAACTGAATACATCTGACATAATACGTATCTCGTCTCGACGTAAGAAAATATGTATTATTTTAGACATGTTCAGGAATTAAAATGTATCTGTGTTGATCAAAAGTAGTGTATATGGGAGATCGCACTTTCCATACTCATTGATCTGAGTTATCAAACTGTAAACTCCCTCTGATATTTCATCACTGGAGTCGAGACGTTACAGATTGGTATCAAAGCAGAGGCAGTGAGCAATATGGTAGTCGCTTCCTTTTCTGTCGGCCAATGAATATATTCATAATAGTGTTGAAGTGACAAAAGATGAAGGTGAGAAGAAGCAGACTGCCACGGTGATGGAACTTTGATTTCCACGAGTTCGGAGAAAGAATGAATGAAGTAACAGTGTTTTCTTACATTACTCATAAAATATAAACAAAACATGTTCGCTCTGGGTCCCTCTACTTTCTTAACAAGTCAAGTACGCTACGTAAAAAAATATGGCATGCTAACTTGTTTATCACTTGGTCACTCCGATTGCTGAATAATGTTTATCACAAAAACAAAAATACACATTTACTTATTTTATTGTTTGAGAAAATAAGCATATGTAGAATTATTCAATAAAACAATATCTTCAAATGCTTCGTTTGTTTAGAAGTTGAATTTTGAATTAAAAGCTCATAACTTTTGTTCCGCAGATAAACTTCTACTCACAACCTTATAGTAGTAGATGACAACCTTAAAAACTATATCACCTTTTTTTCATTATAAGCCCTGCCTTGTGCGGCATATAAGCCTTAAGTGTCATACGTGTTTTGCATGTTATGTGCAACATTTGAGTGCATCATTTCATTTGTGACACGCCTTAGGTGCAAAAGCACAATCGCCGCATTGCACCTATTGTGCGTCATGGCAGCCTTTCATAGCATTACTATTTTGTTTTGGAAAACGACAAATGTATACCACATTCTTTGTCCTTTTACCATTTGTGCATCCCTTGTATGTTTGCTGTCGTTGGCAAGAAAATAAAGTGAGATAAGAAAAGGAAATTGTATTCATCAGTCCCCTTTATTATTTTTATTTCACTGTTAGCAGAGAAACCTTGAACATCATTCCTGCTACATTAGAATTATTATATGACTCCTGATCAAGAATGTTATATAAATGGATATAGATAGGTAGATGATTATAGTTCACATATTTTACCATTTTATGGAGAATAATACTTATTATATTATAGCTTTTTGACAATTAAGAGAATATAGAAATGTAAAGAAAATACCACGGAATTCTTTCATTATATATTAGACTCATGAACTATGTTACACCAAACTTTTGTGATGCCAGCTCTTGTTATGATGCTATTCCAAAATTTAGATATTGAACTTTTGTTGTATCACCAATTTTATAAGATACAAGATCCTGTTATCAAACCGATAATTAACTAGATTTAACTTATTGCAAAGAAATGTAAAAATAATCATATACTAATTGAAGTTAATCCATTCTTATTGTTTTAACCCTTGTAAATCCAGTTTTATAAATGCAATTTTCATATGTAGAAAATTAGAATACAAAATCATCACCAAATCATAAACTCAATCATATTTCCAAAGATGTCATTGTTTTAAAACATACCATTAAGATTGAATTTTGAGGTTTTCATCTAACAATTATAAATTCATATCATACACGTATACGTGTGTGTGTCCCTCTATATATACGCTAGCGTTATGGCATGAAATTCGCGCGTGAATTGTTTTTCTTCAAACTATATATATTTAATATTCAATAGAAAAAGATTTGCACAAATATTTTGCCATATTTTTACATCAAAATCATGCGTGGTTGGTTTGAATTTTTATTTTTAAGCTATAACACCTAATTTTTTGTTAATTTCAATTTTTACTTGTATTATTAATTAAATAAAGAACGAACTTGTAAAAGATCTTTATTTATTAGATTATATTTTTAAGTGATATTAGGATTTAGTAATATCTATAGAGCGACGATCTGAATTTGTAAGAAAAGGTTATTTGTTAAAACATATTCGTAAGTAATATTAAAGAGGTGTTTTTCGTAGTTCACGCTAACACACAAAAAAATGTGACACCAAAGATAATACAACTATTATTAAATATATAACCAAAGAAATGTATATACATATGGGAAAATCCATTTGGACATAAAATGTAGATACAAAATGAGACACAAGAGATCTCCACCATTAGATCCTCCTTTGAATTTCACCTCTCATATATGACAAAAGGATCCAATGATCAATAATTATTGGTTCTAATTTTGTGCTTTATTTTGTGTTTTAATAGCCGATCTTTATATATATCTATGTGTGTGTTGGGTATGTATAAGGTTTTAATTGCAATAAATATAAATGTTGGTAGGTACCCACCATAAAGCAGTAATACCATACTACTAGTTAATTCAAAGTAAAGTGCTATACAAATAAGTTCGTTATGCTGATAGGGATTGGCATTCAAACCTTGCAGCTGGCAATATTATTACAGCCACAGACGAGAATCCCATTCACCACACGTATGTATAGCGATGAGGAATAAAGGTGCAAGCACTATGTGGATTAAACATTAAAATTTCAAAAAGTATGGGGTGAGAGAGGCTCGAACTCTCGACCTCAGGATTACTCAACATTTTAGCTATGAGACCTACGCGCTAGCCAACTGCGCCACCACCCCACTTATTTTCTAAGTACACAAGGAGACATATGAATGACAAATGAAATAACTAATTTGGTTGCCAACTTTTACCATATCATGGTATAAGTATATGTTTGGATAATTTTATTTGACATATCACAATTAGTTATCCATGTTGTTCAAATAGACAAGCAGGTTTTACAAATAAGTTAAAAATGTTGTGCCATGAATATTAAGTTTTTTTTTATAATTCCTTTTTATCCACAACAATCTAATGTTATAAATGTAATATTTTTGCACAAAATTTGTGGCGTACTTGTGTGTTTTTTTAATAATTTCATCATCATATGATAGTTCAAAAGAAAATGTGCGATGTAAAATGATCAAAAATAGATGGTTAGAATTTGACTTTAAGGTTTACAGCTAATGGTTGTAAATCTGTACAAATTAAGAATCTTCGATTAACAAATAAATTACTGCCAGTAAAATTGTAACTATAATTTCCACAAAACATAATAATCTTCGATTATGAACACGAGTTAAAGATCCGTTTCATGTTACATTATGCATCAATGTTTTTGCCAAATACATGCAAATATGGTTTAATTTACAACTAAAGCATGGTTTTTGCCTAATATACACAAACACGTATAAATATGGTGAAAATAGAAAATATGGTTTGATTTACACCAAAATGGTGATCTTAAATACAACGCTTTCAAGATTATGGTTGGACATTGGATTATGTTTAAGATTTTAATTCCCGTAAATATAACCATTGGTCGGTTCCCACCATAAAGCAGTAATATCAGACTACTAGTTAACTCAAATAACAGTGATATAAAGCAAACAACTTCATTATGACGATAGGTATTGGTATTCAAACCTTGCATTTGGCAATATTATTACAGCTGTAGAAGATGCCAGTTCGCCACATTAGCAACTGAAGCTCATCCACCATCATTCCTCTACCAAATTAGCTAGCAATTTGTAGATGCATGACATTTCCCAAAATTCTAACACTTTATTTAAAAATTTTAGAAATGCTTTTATATTCACATCATAATTAATAAAATAGCTCTTTATAAAAATACTTCTTATAACTTGATGTCTCCACCAATCCATCCTTGTTCTCATAGAAATTCGGTCATACGTTGATCAGGCGTAAGACTGAAAATCTACAAGTGCTTGGCAGACCCGTTTTCAAAATCCAGTGAAAATACTTGGGAAACAATTTTATTGAAAATATAGTTAAAAATAGAGGAAATATCTTTGGTGAGAATGCTCTGGAAATCATCACCCCCATCCATGGTCGCAGTTACATCCAGGGTTACGTTGCCATCGCAGCAAAAGTCCATGCAACTGCAGGCTCTCCGCGGCCTCTCGATTACGCCATGGAACCCACAACAGATCACAGTTACATCCCAGGGATACGTTGCCATCACAGCAAAAGTCCATGTAACTGCAGGCTCTTTGCGGCCTCTGATTTTCGCTGTCGAAATGAAACTTCTCCACTCCTACATAGGTTGCAGTCTACCGATATAAAATCAAACGCAGACTGTTGGCTCTCAGCGGCACACACGACTTCGCTATGTTACCATAGGTCGCAGTCTACCGATATAAAATCAAACGCAGACTGTTGGCTCTCAGCGGCACACACGACTTTAGCTATGGTATACTTTACTCATAATCCCCAAGAACTAGTTTTGTCAGGACTCCTCACAGGATCAACTTTAGAACCCCTTTTTAGGGCTCAAGGCAGCACCACCCGGTGGTACTCCTGAGAAGTTCATTTCAAGGGAGCGCCATTTTCCCTAGAGCCATCATCAAAACACTTTATACTATACATATATAGTATCTTTCAAATCATACACCTAGAATGATATCATACAAAGCTCCTTTACACAAAATCGATTATCCCAAAATCGATAATTCTCAAGCTAGGCTTTTCAAACTTCAATATTGATTTTACCCAAAAATCAAAAGCCCTTCCAAATTCAAAGGTTCCCAAAACCTTTTCCCAAAATCCTCATAAGATCCTTTATATATATATGCTCAGATATATAAAAATTTTAAAACATTGGATCATTTCAAACTTGTATAAAACTCCTCTTATACTTCAAACACCTTCAAATATCCTTTTCTCCCAGCAATAAATTTAACAAGGGGAGCTTAATCTTATATATACCAAAGATATATAACTTTGTTTATTCAAAATCAAATATTCAAATTTGATTACTCTTCCCAATATCAATTTTATTCCAAATCCGTACGATGTACACTTATCATCCGTACGCTATACCAATCTGATCGCCCGCTCGATCATACAATTTCACTTCCGAACTAGTATCGTCCACCCGACTTCCTAGTGCGGACACAGATCTGGTTTCTTGATCAGAAACCGTCATTCTTCTTGCATAGCCATAACTATGATAGAGAATATCCAGAACCAATCAACAATCCATATCCAGGTTCGCCGTCAAAAATCGAGTGAAATATCCCAACTTAGATCGATAAACTATCTCGAAATTCTGTGCTCGAATCTGGATCAAACCACTATGCGAATAGAATAATATACGTACATCCTACGTATTTAACTTCATTGATTATTAACCAAATCAATTTCTCTTTCCATTCACATTCACTTAAATTTTCATTCACTTATTGACAATTACCTTAATCCCCAATTGGATTATCACTTCAATCCTTATCTCGATTGGGTATTTAATTAATAACAGTTTGAACCCCGACCAGTTTATATTTAGGAAATAGCTTGAAAGTTTTAAAAATAGATAAGTAGTTGAAAAATAATTATTAGTTTGTAAAATAGCTATAAAATAGTTAACTAATTATAAAATAGTTGAAAATAGTTAAATAGTTTCAGAAATTTTAAATAATTGCAAGATAGTTATAAAATAGAAATTAGTTTGTGAAATAGTTAAAAAATAGTATTTAGTTTAGAAAACAGTTGAAAAATGGTTAAATAGCTCCAAAAATAATTGTAAAACAAGCATAAAATAATTTGGCTTTAAGAAAAAAAAAGTTTGTATATATTTAATAGCTTAGAAAAATAAGTTTATATCAAAACAATTTATATTGAAAATAGTTAAGAGTCAACTGTTCACTTCCCCAACAATTCAACTTAAATTTCCACTTCCATTTAATTGACTCAATTCTAACTTGAATAACTTCAATTTCTATTGAAATTTATTTAAACCCAATTCAAGTTGAATCAATTTAATTTCAAATTATTCCAATCCATTTGAATTATTATCAATTGAACCCATTTCAAATTCAAATCATTTCAATATAACCCCATTCAATTTCCCATTTAAATAATCAAGCTTATACATCTTCAATCACCAATCCTATTAATTCAAACCAAATTCAATTTTGAAGTAATTCAATTTCAATCTTGAATTCAAACTATCTCGAATTATATAAATTCGAGTTAAATTCCCAAAGGTTGGTTTAACTTTTTAAACCAAATTAACTTTTATTTAAAGTTTTTAAACAATTTAGTTTCTGAGTCCAATTCTCAAAATTCCCTTTTAAATTATCTTAACTTATGTATTTCATGGTTCAATACAATTTTATTTTAAAATTTTAATTTATTATTAAGTTTTATCTTTCAGTTTGAAGCCGGTTCTAAAACAATTTTAATTTACAAACTCAGTTATATAAATTTTTAGTTTAACATGATTCCATATTCTTAATTTCAAATTAAATTTTGACTTCCCTTTTGTCTTAATAATGAATATATCACCACACTTCATTTCTCATTCATTTAAACAAATCTGATTCACAATTTAAGGATTTTTCATAACAATAGGATGATATTATCCAATTTATTTTAAAACGTCCATCCATTTCCAATTTCTAAATCTCAAACCCGTTTTGAGATCATACAAATTCCCAATTCAAATCAACCATTTAACCTTCCAAGTTAAATTCCAATTTCATCTTGAAATTTCCAATTCAGCTTGCTTTTTCTACATTTATTTAACTTTCCCAAAGTTAAATTCCAATTTACTTAATCCAATCAACCTTACTCAATGTGAATTCCCGCTTCAAACTTCAAAATTCTTCCCCTCTTATAAGTTTAAAACTTATATCACTTTGGGTTTTTACATCACACTTCAGGGAAAATCAAAACTCAATCTCTTAATGTTTATTTCAAATTATCTTTGATATCATGTATATCCATACATACATAAATATTTATTTCTTGGCCCTCCCAACCATGTTTTAAAATTATAAACCACCCTTGGTTTTAAATCCAAATCAAATTTCAAACAACCCATTGTTTGCAACAAGTCCCAGTTACCCAAATAATACTTATTTATTATTTTTCATTATTTTGAAGCAAATTTCAAATTCTACGACCAGATTTAGAATTTCATTTTCAAGTAATTTAAATTTTAATTTGGTTGTATTTCTGTTTTACTTAATTTAATTCCAATTCAAGTCTTCAATTTGGTCGCATTATATTACTTCTTAATTTTAATTTCAATAATTTAACAACCAATCACCTTAATATTTATTAGAAGGAAATATTACTTTATATATCAAAAATATTTTTATATAAAATTATTTAAAACCTTTATATAAGAAAATACAAGTACGCGCTCATATATATACACTCAACTCATTCTATGGTACTTCAGACTCTATTAAATGAGTAATCCCCACCAGAGCCAAGGTTCTCGCTTAGCCTTTCGGCTCTAATACCAAATGTAACAACCCGAAATTTTCGAAACCGAAAATTCCAGGTAGTTATGAAAAAGAACAAAGAGATAGAAGAAGAATGTGACGCCCCACCTCTATACCCACGCTAGCCAAGAACACTCCGGAGAAGTGTTGTCAACTAGCACGGAGAATAAGGCTGTTAAGGAGCGACCATCCATGTAATTGCTTATCACACGGTGGCTATAAATAATCTTCGGAAACAAACATAGAAATAATCATATCACAAATCAGTCACAGATATCCATATCACAAAGGCGGAAGAAGATATGAATATATAACTAACACATGAAAGTGTACATCAGAGTAGTGGTCAATAAGATCCACGATAATACAAAAGAATAGCAACACGTGCTATACAAAAGAATACAACTATGAGTCTATATCTCAAGTGTATACAACAAAAACTGCTAATCTAAACAGTTAGCCAAAAGTCAGAGTGATGAATCCCTGGGAAGAAGTCAAGCAGAAGCACCTGTAACATCTCGGTCTGATCCGAGTATTATTTAAGAAAATAATAAACGGATCAGTCTAGCTATAAATATCAGATGACATGATATAACATAAAAGATATGGCATAAACATAAACATCCATAACGACATACCACTATAAGTATGTAAATAATGATCAACAGAAGATCAATCAATAAGAGATAATCAATATCACAAGAATCCTCTCAAAGATTCGAAGGGGGCATCATACCCTAAACTTGTACTCATAACAAGTCAATGACATAAATTCCAGAAATCAACACGAGAAATCCAGAAATCATAAAAAAGGGGAAGAGGCCTATCACATGACGGTCCGAAGACCATGGGGAGCTACCCCACATGTGTGAGTGGAATCACACAGAATGAGGTCAAGACTAACCAAAAAGCAGAAAGGTATGTGTGAATGGAATCACACAAGTGGTGTCTAGTCTAACCTTGCAATGAAAGAGACATCGCGCAATTGCTAGTCTAATTCATAGAGCGATCATCAAGATCAACGAGAAGTGTCAATTACACTAAGCTAGTAAATATAGAAGTTTAGCTTCATGTCCCATAACCACTTGCTTAACTTCAATATTTACGAACAAACTGTAAATCTTCACTAATAAAATTGTCATAAGAGGTTCAATCGAACAAGTCCAAGAATTAACCGACGAAGTGAACGCAAGCGTTTCATACCACTTGTTTTACTAAGTCGTTTAATTAGATTTCTCATCCGAGTGAGGTAAAGGCTTGTATATACTAATAGATTGGAAAACGGTTTAAGAAAAGAGCTTTGTTATTAAAAATAGAGTTGAAATTGTTTGTTAAAAGAGTTTTGATATTTACTACTAGTATTGAAACCTTTATATTATAAAGTGACAAAACACATAAGTAAGTGTAGAAACAATCAGTCACAAAGATCGCATACGGAGATGCGAATAAAATCCAAGGAAATCAGCTCAGGAAGTTCGGTTGAATGTTCTTCAGATAAGATCGCCTACGCAGAGTTATACGGGGTTCGACCTGCCCGGTCAGGTCGCGGGGGTCCAGGGGGCAGCGCCCCCGGTGGGGTGCGGGGCAGCGCCCCGTCACGGTACGACCTAAGTGAAGACAAGCGGCTTACGACCTAAAGCAAAATGAGGTCTAACGACCTAAAGAGTTCGCGGCCTAAGGGATACGACCTAAGTGGCGCGACCTAGTGGATGACAGGTCATACGACCTAAGGGTAAGATCGGAGGCGACCTACGACTTAGTGGGGTCGAACGACTTAAGGACAGCCGACTTAACAAACAGGTCATACGACCTAAGGGTAAGGTCGGAGACGACCTACGACTTAGTGGGGTCGAACGACTCAAGGACAGCGGACTTAACAATTCGCGACTTAGAGAGGCTTAGGTCGGATACGACCTACGACCTAGTGGAGCATAGGTCGGAGACGACTTACGAGATAACACACGAACGACTTAACTCTTAACTCGCAGCCGACTTAGCACTCTAACTCGTGGACGACTTAACACAGGCGAACAGAAATACAAAGGCGGTGACTTTTCAACGCGCGCGACTTACGACTTAGGCTTAACTCGTGGACGACTTAGCGATGGCCAGAAACGACTTAAGGCCAGAACGACCTAACTCCGAGGCAGTGCGACCTAACTGCAGTTTTTTTGTCAAAAACGCTAAAAATTGGAGTTTTTCGCCAATCCAATCCAAACCAAATGCAAATGCACATGCTAAAGTGATGGGGAATCATTCCCAACAGTCCAATATAGTTATAGGCTAGAATTGTGAGATAAAAATCTCACCTTTGCACTAAAATTTATGAAGATGAAGCTTGAAAGCAAGGAGAAGCAATCCAAAGCTTGAATCCAATATCTTCTACTTGAATTTGGAGTTGAATGATGGAGTTGCAATTGAATTTGAGCTTGGAGTTTTAATTTCCCATTCTCTTCACCATTAATGCTAAAGCTTGAGTTAGTTAGGAAATTTATGAAGAGTGAGGAGAAGAGGGTTGGAACTTGGGCTTAATAGGCTAAACTAACCCAAAGTACAAAGCGGGAAAAGTTAGTGAAATTTCACTAACTCCAAACCTATCGATGTTTATACTTAAAAAGTTGTAAACGACATTTCGAACTCAATGGAAGTGGTCTCGAGTCCTAATTTGACCGTTTGCAAAAAGTAGTTTTTCGGACCAAAATCCGATTAACGATTTAATATTTAAATAAAAATATTTAAATGTAAACTCGATAAATATGCGGGTTGTTACAAAGAAGAAGAACAGAAACATCAACAACTCATATTCACAGCGGATAAAATATAATAATAAATAATAACAGTTTACAAAAGAATACTATATATGTCAATTACATTTAATATACATCAGAGTTTCACATATATACAATCACTGTATATACACAATTATCATATCATAGATTTATAATAATATAACACAGCAGAAATACTCTATACGTTCCTGCCATCCGGCTCGCCTCCTGAGCTCCAGAACGTTCATACCTGAAAATCTGTAATACTCGGTCTGACCCGAGCATTACACCAAAGTAACACCCGGGTCAGGCTGGAAACCAGCGTGAGTAAACCCATCTAACATGGAATATCGAAGCAAATGATTAATATAAAAACCCGGGGTAACTCGATTCAATTCACAAAGCCACAATTAGTTATAGACATCCTTTATTTCATACATCCATTTCCTAAGTACCAAGACTTAGATTTAAATAGTCAAATTTCCTTTAAATCACTTCACTCCAGCATATAGTTTCACATATCAATCTATAAAAATATTCGAAGTGGTTTTGGGTATTTCCTAATACCCGACCCCCGCCTCTTCGAGACCCGTGTTATACTAACCCAAGTTATACAATGAAATATACGGCATTTCATATCAGAGATATCACTCGTTCAAAGCATCCAATATCATTCAATCATCCATAAGCAAAGCTTAATCACATACAAATCAATTCAATTAATTCTAATTAAATTTCAATCCTCAATCACTTAGATTCTTTTATTAACATTAATTAATTAATTAATTCCAAATCAATTAATTAGTCAACCCATCATTATTCATCTTAATTAATCACCCTAGATTAAATATATTTTCAATTAAATTTAAGTAATTATCTTAATTAATTTCTCGATATTAATTATTCTTAACCATAAATGAATATGAAATCTTAATTACTTTATAAAGTAATCAATTTTTTCATAAATTAATTATCTATATTAATTACATTAATTCTTAATTACTTATAGTAATTAATTTCTCATAAGTCATTATTTAATGAATGGATTTAGTCTTAATTAATCAATTTTTAATTACAACAATTATTATATAAATTAATAATTTCCAATTATAATTTAATTTGTTCTAATCCAAATCAATTACTTTAATTCAACCACAATATTAATCATTCTCGATCAATCTCAATCTGTAATTATCTACCTTTTTTTTACTTCATTAAATAAATAAATTACTCCTTAATTAAGTATTTTAATTAATCTCTTGATAAATTTCACAAAGTAATTATATTTTATTAATTTCGTTGAGTAATTACATATCAACCATCAATTGATTTTTCTAAATTAATTTAACTTAATCCTTAATTAATTCAAACCCTTAATTACTAAATTAATTAGCACAATCATTAATTAATTGAATTAATTCATTATCCATTCAAATTAGTCTACCTATTTAATGGATCACCAATCATTAAACCCTTATTAACTCGAGAATCAAACAAAACTAAAGTCACAGATCATCAGCACACATTCAATCAACTCAATCAATTAACCAATTATTTAAATCTAACCATTTAAATTTAAATACTACCAGACGAGTGAGATTTACTCACCTTTGCTTGGTATGCAGTCCAACCCAAATCAGCTTGTTCCTCATTAATTTTGACCTTGTATAAACATTATACAATTTATTAATATTTGAATTAATTTCATAATCAATTTCATGTAATAAATTCTGGTTGACTATAAATTTTCCTTTTCGAAATTACTAATAAAGTAAATTATAGATTTCAAAAAAACTACTTATATAAATTCCTTAGACCTTTAAATCTCCCTATATATTAAGTTAAAACATGATTGTTTTATATATATCTAACTGGAAATTTTAACACTTATTCATAAATATATATGGGTATTTATTCTCCTGGAACTCGTATACCTATATAATAGATAAAATTAACTAAATACCTTACTGTAAAATTCCCAAAATCGGATTCTTTTTATTAAACAAAACAGAATTATTTTTATATCTTACTGTGAGTTAATCATCTTATCTATAAACATTCCTGTTTAATTTAAACCTTCTATCTACAAACTAATTTTTTTACAGAAGCATGAAAGAACAAAAATAAAAATAAAATAAAAATAAATAAATAAAACAAACCTAATTTTCCCCGACACTATCGCCAAAGCACTAGGGCGACCCTCTTCTCTATCGTCGCGTCGGCCTCCCACCTCGCCTCGCACGCTCATCCGGCCACTCGAGCTCGCAGTCGCCCCAAAGTCAATCGAATCTCCCAAAATCTACGGCAACCCCAACGTCGAACAATGTGGAGGGCAATTTCAACCACCCCCGACCCCAAACGGCACACCACGAACACCCACCTTCACCCAAATGCCACCGCGCCCAAAGCCCTCCCTTCTCGTGATCGAATGAACTCGAAGTTGCGGCCCTGAATCATGATTTTCACGAAATCGAATGATTTCGATTTCCCCCCCCCCCTTTTATAGTTATCGGCCTTTTTTTGAATTGGAAGAAGGGTTTCGGCATAAAAAGAAGAAGAAAGAATATCACACTATAAATTTTAATATGCCACTATCTTTTAGATTTGAACGAACAAATTCGATCGGCCATTTTTTCGATTGAAGATTTTCTTCTAAATTGTGGAGGAAGATACGCGTTTAAAACGAGAAAAGGAGATAAGTTAGGTCGGCGAATTTCAGGTATTAGGGTGGCTCGAGTACACTTAGGGTGGCTGAGTTGATTTTTTTTTTAATATTTTAAAAACGGAACAAAACACTTCCAAACTCAATTTCAACACTTTCACTACCTTCAGTGCTATCAATATAAATTTTATAAGCCTTCAAATTATTTTTAACAGGCTTAAAACTCCAGATTCAGCGTTTTACCCAATTTCAAATTATATGATTCAATATTTAAACTATATAATTCAATAATTTAATTATCAAGTAAATATTGATATCTTGAATTCAAGTTAAAATTAATTTTTAAATATTTTAAAATCAATTAACAATTCCAATTTAAGTTGTTAGAAATTCCGGGTCGTCACAAGCTAAAATGGTAGTTGACAATTAAACAACTAGTAGAAATGAAGGGAACTAAAAAAGAAATAGAGTTTACAACATTGATTATTTATTTTCTGTACAGGAGTACTGGAGTGTTCATATATTTTACTGCCTTTGCACAACATAGGAGCTTAAAGCAGTATAAACCAAATACACGTATTACAGTGAAAAAACAACATGTTCCTAAAGGAATTCCAATCACTGAATTTTCTAGTCTAATTTGATTGTTATCATCCTAACTTGGAAGCACTCAGCATGCTGACTAGTGACAATATGCATGTAGCCAACCTGCCATGTTCACATAGGCAAGAATGTACATGACAATTCCAATTGCCGTTTAGCCATCAAATGATATCTTATCAACTATACAAGTACAAAGTCCACGTATAACTAGATATTGTAAGAAGCACTGCACAATGAGAAGTAACAGTAATAAACAAGAGATTCAACGAGTTACGTTTCCAATACTGATCGGTACAAGAATTTAATTGAAAAATATAAAACCGAGAAGAAACCTTACGCATTTTGGTTTCAGAAGTTTAAATTAGGCTTCTTTGATGGGTGAACAAGATCTAATAGATTATTTGAATCATTATGCGACCTCATGAATTATATATTTCTATGACCGATTACAAGAATTAAAATCTAGGGTTTTTGCAGTGAAGAAGAAAAGCAGGAGTTTCGTATTCTGGATAACGGGCTGCACTATAAATTGGCCCTTGTTCCCCTAGTTGTAAATTGGTCCATCCAAGGAGAACTTGCTGAAATGATGGTTAGAAACTTAGATCTAAGGCAACACGCCACTTCTTGTCTTTTCCGCCTATGTATTTAAAAAAAGAAAAGAAAAATGTTATCTAGTGCCCTTAGGGCACATGGTTAAAATTGTAAATTTATCAAAGTATACCCCTTGAATTACACATACTACTTTTGTTTGAGGATAAAATAGGTATTTAACTTAGTTTCTTTTGTCTGTAGTCTGAAACACTAACATCTATACTAAGTTGCATTTTAAGAGCGCAAAACCGTCCTTGAATTTTCGTCAACCGAACGGTCAGTTTTATATCGTGTCCTTCTCCCACCAGCTCTCCGCTTCATCCTTTTTCTGCATCAAAAAATTTCTGTTCTCCACATCCCTAATCTCCTTCTCCCAATTTCTTAGTCCAGAAATCCATCATGGTCGCACCTACTCACGCTTAATAAATAAAACAAAAATCATAAGTTACTTACTTAACTCAAAAATAATGGAGATGAATATCGACCGAGGTGGAAACCAACAGTTGCTTCCTTCCTTCTTCTTCTGTATGCAAACTTCCTCCTTAATTTTTTCGTTTGCATACTTCTCCTGTAATTTTCAATTCTTTGAATTGATTGTTTTTTATTTTCAAACCGAATTTAACTCCTTGATATGTTCCATTTGCCTTTGTCTTTATATGCACCTTGCATATTTTGATCACAAACTTACTGATTCAGATCTTCACTTATGTTAGTTCTATTCAGTTTGCCTTAGAATATTTATCCATTTTTCTTTTTGCTGAATTGAGGTTCTTTTGAATTCAGATGGTAAATTTTGGATTTTATTGTTTTGCACCTGATTGTATCTCTCTTTCTCAGACATAGATGTTTGCTTCATGGCTATCTTGATATCATCCGATTTGAATTCGATGATTTTTCTCAATAAATGTACCAAGTTTATTGCTATATGTATAGAGTTCTTTGAAACAAGTTAATTTGAATTTTGTATTTAACTCTTCTTCCACTGTTTTTTAGTCGATTTCATCAATGTGATTTCTGAATATTTCATACTTTATACTCCTATCCAACTAGCCCTTACTATATTTTTGTTTCTGGTCATAAAAAAATTTCACATAAAAATAGAAATTTCATGGGATGTCTTTTCCCAAACCAGGAAGTGCTAAAATTGCAAATTATGTCAGTAAGAGGAGAATCATGAACTCAAAGGGTCAAAGATAAGCCCAAATGGAGAGCCACATATTTGCTTAGCCATGTGGTAATTATTGTTTTCCAATTATGTTTTATGGGAGTGCTTTATTTTTTTTTCCTTCCTTACTGTTATATTTGGTTGGTTCGTAAGATTATGCAAGGAGAATGTAGTTTTTTGTGTGCATTCATGAATGATACGAGGAAAAATGATATTAGTTGTATTTTTTGATTTTTCTCGATATAAAATTTTCGGTGGAAATAAGTAAAGGAAATATTTAAATTGCTTTGATAAATCATTAATTTAAAACTTAGGCATGGTGAGCTTCATTAAAAGAAGTGTAACTATTGTTAGCTCTAAAGATGTTACTTTTTTTCATTCTCATGTACAATTCATATTGGTTATTAAATGTAAAGGATGACTTCGGTTTGAGAGTGTTGCCTTCAACCAATGCTAATAACCAAACCCCTAAATGAGTGGGTTGCAAATCAATTTTCATATTTGCACTCATTGAATCATATTTATTATAAAAGTTTAAAGAATGTTAAGCACTGAATCGACAGGATTAATAAAATTATTTAAAGATGGAGATATCCGAAAACTTTCCAATTTAATTGTCATGTATATTGTATATTTTTGTGTATGTCCATGTTGTCAAAGACTATATATATTTCTTAACTAATACATCTTGATCCAGATTTCAATGCTCATCAGGATGAACCTTGACGTGGGATATTAGTTTCCTAATTGTCATTCTTTCAATTTTTTCACTTCCACTCACATTATAAATTAACTGCAGCAAATATTGATAGCTTTGTGCAACATAAATTTATTATGCACTCACTGATGTTTATTTTGCATTTTCTACTATAAACAAATATTTATGTTATGTGGCGACTTTTAGGTTTGATTCATGATGAGTTAGGGATAACTTTAATATGGGTGTCTAACATTTATAAGATGCAAAAATATCAACTGTATAGCTGCAAAAAAAGGATTTGCAAAAGTATGACTTAGTAAGATTACACAATGGAACTATTAAGCTAAATTATGATTATATATTTTTATACACACACTTACTTTTTTAGTGTTTAATTCTTGAAACGTTATTATAAAATTTGTAACAAACTATTTACCATAAAAGGGTAATGGATTAATTATAGAAAAATAATCTGAAACTAAAATACTATACAAAATTTAAGCCACGATATGATGGTGAAGTGGAGACCAAAATTCTTTTTTGATGACATGGTATTTTTCCTGGTAGGACGATTAAAAAAATTCCTAAAACTAAAGTGATTGACAGATTTAAATTGTTTACTGAAAGAAGAGACACATTCTAAAATGGATAACATTGTTTAGTATGACTTTCCTTATTGAGATGATTGGTGTGCCATGAATTCAATACATTAGGATAGTTGGCATCAACAATAATACAGTAGGATAATGGGTATCAAGCAGGACTATAGCTTTGTATAAATGTTTTAACTGATTAACTATATCAACATCAATAGATACACGTAACATGAACATATGTTTCGTTTTTGAATGGTCGTCTACATGGGTTAAGTTAATGGATTATTTGAACGATGCTCGAATCTTACATTGTAAATTGAAGCACTTTAGGATGTTAAGGTTAATTATTATTTCACTTCCATAGCGCTCTAGATGGACTAAAATTAACTTGAACAAAAGTACCTTTACACACATTTAATTCCTCTTCACGTTTATTATACTGCTATTGTATTTATATTTGGTTTGTTAATATTAAATTTATAAATATACGTAGCCCCAGAATGTTTGAATCAGATTTTAAACAAATTATACATTAGCAACACCAAACATACTAGGGTGCTTACCCAAACCATTTATTATGTCCACCAAGCATTGACATACCGAAACTCCAAGAAGGCTAGAAGTAGAACATAATACTTAGATTTTTTTTTTTGCAGATGGTATGATTATACAAAATGTAGTGGAAATGCATGGCTCTTTAATTCCTTGTGATCCTTCCATATAACTAATGTGCTTAATCACGTCACATCTACTATCATGTGTTACATTTTATGAAATCAGTCTTAAACTAATATCACTGTAATTCTACTACAAGTGCAAAAGTCTAATAATAAAGGTGTGTTACTTTGATACATGTATGTATACACACACATGCATGTATATATGTTTGTATGTATATGTATGTATGTATAAAATCCAAAATTGTTACCAAGGTTGGCTGCTTGAAGTTGTGAATATCTTAACATACCCTCTACGAAACAAGAAAAAATAATAGTCAGGAAGCACCTTTGTTTTTCCATGCAAGTAAATGAATATTTTGACAAATTTTTTTGATTACGATCAATATTTTCTATGTAATGCTTTCCTAATGATGTAGTTTTGAATCCTATTTTCATTATATTACAACGCAGTGTTTCGGTGATTATTGACTGTTACTGACCACATAAGGATGATGTACCACGGAGGTTATTGAACATGTTGTGTTATCATCTAGGACTCATGTAAACCAAACATTATCTATTAAAGCTTTTAACCATTGTTACATCTAACCACGAAAATCATAAATGTACGACATTATTTTTCCTTATTAGTCATTCCAACCACGATTTATACAACACACAACTGCAAATAATCTGTTCAAGTACTTATACAATAACAAGTTTAGAATATGGAATTGTGTCCTACAAAAAATGATACATAACTACTTTTCATTAAATATATTAATATAGAAGAGTCCGTGTGCGCGTAGAACGGGTTCTATATATATATATATATATATATATATATATATATATATATATATATATATATATATATATATATGGGCTAGATTATAGATCCTAACAGCAAAGCAATGTACTTGACTGTCGGAGAATGGAGATATGCAATTAGTTGGGATGGTGAAGTATGTGAATCAAAGGGCGGTTGCTTGATGATGTGACCCGGACAACTGAGGCTGATTGCATGGTTTGCGGATTGCATGGTGATAGCATATTGAATATTTAAGGCGCTATTAAGGCTGCAGTGGGTGCTTGACTGAAAAGCGAGCGAGCTTGACTAAAAGCAAGGCATAGGTCGAGTGGCCTAGCATTCCGGGACGTCTTGAATTGTAACTTTCTTGGTTAAGATACAGATCCATGTTATGTGTTTTAACATGTTGCTGAAGCAAGTTAGTGAAACTGGAGCTGCACGTACTGGAACGTGCAAGGTGCAGAGAGTCACTGGAATAGAACCGAAGTATAATATATGCTGTAGTAGCTGAAGCGTGCACTATGGGGAGTGCCACTGAAGTAGAATTGAAGGACGCATAGAATGTGGGGTAACAGCTGAAGTATGCATGGTGGAGAGGGTCGTTGTTGTTTGTTTTATACTGGGAATTATTACATTGAACCTTGATTTGTTTGTAATTGCACTTTCATGATGTCTTTAATATATGATTTCTTATGAGAAAATGATTTGAATTTTTACTACCCGCGTCTGAACGCTAATTATGGTCCCATCTTCCAATCTAAAAAATTAGTGCGAACAAATTTTTGATAATAACCTTGATAATTAATAGCAAGTAATGTTATTACGTTATTTACCAGAAACCATGTTCCCATCTATATTATTGGCTTCTTGATTTTTGACATTTGCAAAAAAAAAATTAGATAGAAATATATATAACTTATTGCTAAATTGAAGTTTACGAATTTTTATATGATGTTGTTGTCCTATAGCCACAATGTTTTAATGGTTGAACTAAATGATTCCTATGACAAATTTAAGTTTTCTATCCTAATATATGGTTACTGAAAGGATTTAGTTTAAACCAACACTTCTTTGTACTATTGCTTTAAAAGCGTCAAGATAAAACCTTTAAAATATTTATTAAGGTATTAAAACTGCAGGCAATCTTCTTTATTTGCCAAAGTTTGCTCTACCAACAAATTGTTATGTTCATTTGTTATCACACTGCTGTCATAAAGACGGACAGCTATATAATTGCTAGCACCATTGTCCCAGTGGTTAAGTGATTCGATTTTGATTCGAGGGGTCGCAAGTTCGAAACTTGCGTAGCGTGGTTCGAACATATGCTTACATGTGACTTATGTCATGTTTCACCATAGTGCATTTGCTTTGCCCTTTTAACTCTTTTGCCTACATATATGTTTAAGAGCATTCAGTTCTATTACTACATTGACTTGATAAGGAGTGTGTATTAATTTTAATGCTTATATTTAATATTGTAATTATGTTTCTAATTTCTTTCTGTAAATAGTATATTCGCTTATTTTTTCAAATAATTTAATTTTCTAGTTGCACCAAAACAATTATTTTCATACTCATGTTCGAAGCACGGGTTCGCACTAGTTGATAACAAAACCCAAAAAGAAAACACCCTTTCCTTTTTACTTTTCTCCCCTACTACTTTATTATCCTCCCATTTCTTTCAATTCTTTCTGTCTTCTAACCTTGCCTGTTACATCTTGGTTATGAAAATAACTCGCCAAAACATTGTTCCAACCTATTTCCTCAACCAAAGCCGCACCCAATTGCTTACAACCCTGGATCGCCATCTCCTATGTCACGCCGCCGCCTGAAAACTATCGAGCACAACTCCTTCGCATGCGCATTTAGTCGCACATTCTACTTGGCCACACATCACCCACGTTGCCTACTCAGTAAAGGCGTCCACGCCTTCTTCCCATCAATCACATACGCTGTGACGACCCGAAATTTTTGTATATTTGAAATTGGAATATTTAATTGATTTTAAATATTCAGAGGTAAAATTTTAACTTGAATTTCAAATATTCATATTTGTTTAAACAAGTAATTATTGAATTAAATAGATTGGAGTTGGATAAAATATTGAATCTGGAATTTTAAGCTGGTTAAAAATAATTTGAAAGCCTATAAAATTTATATTGATAATACTGAAGATAATAGAAGTGTTAAAATTGAATTTAACTGTGATTTGTTCAGTTTGAAATTTGTATCGTTTTAAATTGAATTTAAAAATAGTCTTTCGAAGCTCAGTCTCGGAATTTGACGAAACCAGTTCCATTGGATCCGTAATATTGGATTATTATCGGATTACAATTTTCGGAGTGTTTGGAGTTTTATGTGAGCAAACGATATATAAACGCGTTGAAAATTTATATCGAATTCAATATAATAACTAGGTCCAAAAAAAAGCTATCTTCTCCATACGAGCGAGTTAGGACTCGAAACCTTTACCATCGTGTTCAGAATATGGGTATAACATTATAAACGTCTAGCGGCACGCCTCGATAGGATGTCAAGATTTTGAGCTGCGAATTCTGTACGAGATGAATTTATTTTTTAAAATTAAGTATACATATATTTATATATTAGTCAGCTTTCGGTCGTATTTTTCTTCACATCACCGTTTCTTTTCCGTCAAATCTTGTCTCCTCATTCCTTCTTCAATATGCGAGATATCTCTTGCTACTTCCTTCATTTAAATCACTTAGCCAAGCGAATCTAAGAAGAAAACAAAACGAAATCTCAAAAGAAAATAAAATGGAGTCCCTCTTCACAGTTTTTATTCAAACGAAAAAAAAGGGATAGCTCGTATTCATCTCAATAAGATTTCCCCTCTTTCAATTCAAATTTCTTTTCAACTAAAAAAAAGAAACAGAGGAAGGAAATCGCGCTCGAGTTGTCAGAAGGAGTCTCCGCTAGCTAGAGGCGAAGTAAGGCTCGATTCGAGCGACGTGAGGGAGGGTGGAATAGAGTGGGGTGCTACAGTTGTCGAAGTCTATTGTCCAGTTCTTGGACCGTGTGCAGGTGCGAGCACGTGAGGTGTTATCGTGAAGGCGAATTTGGGATCGCGAGGGCAGGGAAGCGGTGCGATGTGGGTTCGTCGTCTGAGTTTTGGAATCGAAGGGACGAAAGGGGGGACTCGTCATCGATCTAGGGCAGTGAGGGTCGTTGTGCTCGGTCGCGTGAGGTAGAAGTCTTGTTTTTATTCATATTTATGCAAAGTTTTTTTTTATTTAATGTATAGATACAATACTGAGAACAGAAAAGAAAAAAACAGTAGATATGTATATGCAGTTTTTTTATTTTAAGTGTAATAAAATATATGTATGTATAAATATATATAGGGCAGAAATATGTGAAGCTAACAGTAAAAAGCAGAGAATTATTTGAATATATACAGTAAGCAGGAAATTTATTTTTATTTACTGAAAAATTATTCAGGAGATTAATTTGTTTAATTTATTTTAGTTACTAAGAAACTTTTAAAAGAATAATTTTTTATTAAATAATAAGTAGTAATAAATTGCTTGATCAATTCAAATATTAATCAACTGTATAAAATTTATACGAGGTCTGAAAATCATATAATTGTTTGTACAAGGTCTAAAATTGGGAAGAAAATAACCAGTTTGGAGCAGACTGCAATTAAAGATCAAAGGTGAGTTAATCTCACTTATCCGGTTGCTATTTAAATTTAATTGGTTAAATTTAAATATTTGATGAATGATTGGATTGATTTGAAATGATAGTATATATATATAGTAGTATAGTATATATATAGTAGTATAGTATATATATATCAATATATATATATATATATATATTGGCATATGTATATATAGGAATTGTTGATTTCTCGCATTTTATAGCGGATGAGACCCTATGCGCCACATAATAGCGGATGATTTATATTAATCCCATATACCGCGATATTCCACCTCGAAGTGGAATTGGTATTTTATATTGTGCTAATGTCTGTGGATGCAGGGAAAACAGGTTGGAGGGATCCAACTGGATTCCTCAACATTTATTTCTATTTGATAATATCCTCTGTTGTGATTATTTGATATTCTATGATGAATTATATTGGAATATTAAATGCTATGGTTTGATGGAAAATCTTTGGATATAATGAGTTACCAAAATATATAAATTGGATTTTGGGAAGAAAATAAAAGAAGTGAATTGGTAAGCGAAATAAATATAGAATGTGACGACCCGGAATTTTTAAGCATTTGTAATCGGAATATTTAATTGATTTTAAATATTTAAAGGTTCATTATTAACTTAAATTATGAATATCATAATTTATTTGGCAATTAAATTATTGAATTAAATAATTTGAAGTTGGATAAAATATGAAACCTGAGATTTTAAGCCTGTTCAAAATATAATTTAAAGGCTTATAAGTTTATACTGATAACATTGAATATAATAGAAGTGTTAAAATTGAACGTCAGAATTTATTTGCTTTCTACTCGAGCACTGTAGCAAGCATCTCCAAACCGTTTCTCTCTTTAATATTAATAGCCAAAATTAAGCAAAAAAAAAGTATAATAAAAATAAATAAAAACAGAAATAATATTTAATAACTAAATAAAATATAGAAGAGAAGCTTCAAGTGGAAGCTTTGGCCACGTCTAATAAATATATTTTCTCCCTCATTTTCGATTTTGCACCGAAGCCGACCCTTCCTTTTCGTTCCCATCAGATCTCGATCATTCATAAAAAAAAAATGGCCGAAGCCTTAATTCTCAAAATCAAAACCGAGTGCTCTCTCCCTCCTCTCTCTTCTATTTCAATTCATTGCAAATCGAGATAACCCTAGAATCGATCTCAATTTGACAGCCGCGGGTTCGTGTTCATGTAGGATGGGCGGCGCGAGTTCATCGATGGTGGCAAACTCGTGTTAGAGGCTGCGATGGACAGGGGAATCTAATCGCGCGTGCGTGGATAGTCGAGCTCGGTGATGATGAGGGGCAGGGGCGGCTGTGAATTAGGGTTCGAGCGCCGCGATTCTAATTCAGTCAATGTCAGGGGTTGGTGCGGTGTCAATGAGCGACGAGTGGTGGCGGCACGATTCGTTAAGGCTCGAATTCAAGCTAGGTTTAGGCAGTGAAGTGGTTTCGGCTGTAAGGTATATGAATTTTATCTTTAATCTAATTCAGTATGTTTATTGATTGAAAAAAAAAGGGATGAATGAACTTACCCTTTTTCATTCAGTTTAATTTAATATATAAATAGATTTATATATATGAATTAGAGAAAGAAAAACAAATTTATATAATGCAGTAAGGAGAATATATATTAACAAATTATTTTCAGAAACTTACATCTAATCTTACACATGTTATGCAGGGAAAATAGTATATATATAAGGTTTAGATATAGAGTTTTCAAAAATAAATAAATAAAAGGGGATTTATGTAAAAGCTAGATCTTTGAAAATCTATAATTTTGTTTTTATAAAATATATAGGTGATCTCAAAATGAAAAAGAAAATTTTAAATTAGTTTAATTTAATGATCGGTTAATTTAATTATTTTTTTAAAACGGTAAATAATTGTTCGATTAGTTCGAATATTAATAAAATAATCTGATGTTTGTTTAAGGTCGTGAAAACAAGTCGAGATGGATAGGATGACAAATCTTTGGTCAAAGGTGAGTTAATCTCACTCAGTTTAAATCTAAATTTAAATGATTAAATTTAAATTGTTTGAATGGTTGAAATTGATGAATATGCTGTAGTATGTTATATTCTGAAATTGGTATATTATTGTGCTAACACCTTTGGATGCAGGGAAAACAGGTTGGAGGGATCCAACTGGACCCCTCACATATATTTAAATTATTCAATATTCTCTGTTGTGATTATTTGATATCCTATGATGAGTTATCTTGGAATATTGAATGTCGTTGTTTGATTGGATATTCGGTTATAATGAATACCCAAATTATATGAATTGGATTGTTGAAAAGAAATTAAACGGAAGTAAATTTGTAAGCGAAATAATTATAGAAAGTTTGAATAAATTTAAGAACGAATTGGAGAAGAAATAATGTGACTTTAAATTTCTAATAAATAAATTATGAAGTATAGAAAGGAAATTTGAATAAACAGGAAGTTATTGAATTACAATCTTCAACGATATTAATTAAAGAACAGAACAGTATTTAAAATGTAAGATTTAAATTTTTGAAAATATATATAATAATAAAGAAGAAGTTGGGAAAAGCTGAAATTTGTATATTTCAGTTAAAAGATTTAAAATCAAATGGAAAAGAATAACAATAACAATTAAGTGCATAATTAAATGAAATTTGAAATGAATTGAGTAATTTAAGAAACTTATTTCAAATGGAATAAATTGAAAATCAATCTGGAAAATTGATTTAAATGTTTGAAGCCGGAATTCTTCCTGGATCACTAAGTACGCTTTCAAATAAATTTTAAATATAAGTTAATAGTTTTAAAATTGTTTTTAAAAGGTATGTTTTGAAAAATTTATTATTTCTAATATTTAAATTTTAAGGTAAATATTTCCTTAAATATATTATAGTAGTAATTATTTAAAAAGTGACTTAGTATTTTGTTTCAAAAGGTGGAAATCTAGTTTTATATTTTATTAAGTAACTTTATTTTCAAATATTCATATAAGATGTATTTTAATCAAATTATTAAAGTAGTTTAATTTAAATGTTTTAAAAGAATATATATTTCTAAGTAAAGTGTTTTAAATTATTTTTAAATCTAGTTTTGTACTTGGTGGTTTCAGAGGAGATAGAAAATATTTGGGAAAGCTGATTCTGAAAAGAATGAGGGATTTGAAACTGTTTTCAAAGGGTTGAAAATAGAAATATATCTTGTGAAGATATTTGGAAGGTAATAAGTAATTTGGAAATTTATTTATTGTTTGATGGATGTTTGTGAATAGAAATTGATAGTTGAATAACCGACTATCAATATTGGACCAATGCGTTGATCGTTTCGAAGAGACCGGGATCGAGATTTATTTCTCGAAAACCACTTCGATCTGGTTTGTACGTTTCGTGCGAAAAACATGTTCGGAGTCGAAGATGGAGCAGTGGAGTGCAAGGGCTAGTCGCTACTAATCCTGAGGATATTTCCAAAATGGATGTAGTAGGAGTAGTGCCTTCGGTTCCGTTCGAACCCGGGACGGACTTGTATGGATGAATGCTTGCGAAACATCGTCAGGTGGGCGATGGGCATTCTAAGTGAAACATTCTAAAAGGTAACGCTTAGCCTCAAGCCTCATCAAATGGGAATGACTGAAAATCAGGGGATATGCAGCAAGGTTAGGTGGGTCATGCCCAAGCAGGACAAGATAATTCCCCTATCTAGATGTCCCTTTTTATATATTTCGGCTTAGTGGGTGGTTGGTCGCGCCAACCACGGGGTTTACCTTGTTTGGGACTGTTCAGTAAGGAATGGTTCCGGCCTTGTGTTACAGGGGATGAAGGGAGTAATCCTCGGTACGGTGATCTAGGCCCCGTACTGTGACAGGTGGTACCCCAGTGCCTAGTCATTGTTGGAAATCCATTTTCCCTACGAGCCTTGTACGAGTTTTGTTTGTATTACCCACTTCGGTGGCTAGTAGCTGGAATTTAATGAATGTAACAATTTCGGCTATTTTATAAGTATTTGTGTATAGACCCTATTATAATATCAGAGGATTTCTATAAAAATTGTTTTAGCTATCGTAAGGTAAAAACCCGACATGTTTATTTGTGGCGTGGTCTTACGAGATGCTTTTGTTTTCAAAGGATTTTTGAAACTTTAACAATCAATTGGGTGTGATTTTCTCACGCTGGTATTCCAGACTGACTCGGGTGTTATTTAACTGTAATGCTCGGGTCAGACCGTGTATTATAGGATACAGGATATGATGCTGTGGAGCTCAGGAGACGAGCTGGATGACGATACGTATTCTCGTACTTGTATATATATATTTCCGCTGTGTTGAGTTGTTGTGTACTCATTGTATGTTATTGATGTGAGCTGTGACTGATGTACTCTGATGATGTAATATAAGTAAACTGATATATTTGACTTTGAGTAAAGATTATTAATTCTCTATTATATTTTCTTCCGCTGCGATGGTTAGATTCTGATGTTGATTTTGTTTTCTCTCCTTCTACCTCTTCTTCTTAAACCCAAATGGTTCGTATTTCTATACAACTTGAGTTGATTTAGGTAGAATAGTGTTGACTCAAGGGGTGCGGATTTGCGGGTCGTTACAGTTGGTATCAGAGCATAGGTTTGTGATAACCTTGGCTCTGGTGGGAATTACTCATAGAATAGAGTCTATGGTACTTTATAATGAGTTTGAGCGTATTAATATATATGAGCACGTATTTGTTAGTGAATATAAATTGTTTTAAATTGTGTTGATTGATTTATTGAGTGGCATATGAACCTTCATCGACACAGTCTACGCAACTGTATCGAAGGGGTTTCTAAACACTTGAATAGAACAATTGACACGGTATTGTTTTAAATGTGGGTAAATGAAATAGTTTTACCCAAAATATATTTTGATATAAATAAAAGTTTTGTAAACTATTTAGCTAATATATGGTTGCTTGGATGTTAGAAATGATAATATTAAAGTATTATAATTGTTAAATGAAAATTTAACTAGAAATTGAAAAAAAAATAACCAAAGTTTGAGAAGATAAATTCAATTATGAAATGAAATTTATAAATGTGAATTATAAATGTAAATTATAAATTGAAATATAATTAAATGAGAATTTGTATGAACATAAGCTATGCAAATGAATTATAGACAAAAAAATTTGATTTAAGCAGGATTTGGAAATTTAAATCCTGGAAATTTGGAAGTGTTTGTTAAAGTATTTGAAGATGAATAATAACACAATTGTTTTGGAGGTACTTCCGAAAGGAAAATTGTTTTAAAATGGATTTTGGAAGTGAAATAGCATTGAAGTCACTTGGATTATTGGCAAATAATTCTGATGATGACGGCCGCATCATCAATTTTCATTTTCGAATTTCTGAGTGACAGATTGCTACCAAAGTTGATTTGTTTAGGAAAAGCTGGTTGTTTTGAAAATTTCAGAGGAAATTTGTTGGAAATAAAAGCCAGGATTGGATTAAAATTTTTGAGAAATGTGGTTTGAGATATTGGAGATTTCAAAATGATTTGAAGCCAAAGCCGGGAGTTTAAAAATCCTGATGAGATAAATTGTAAGCTTATAAAATTGAGTTGAGTTTTAAATCAGGAAGGATAAATAAGCTTTGAATGTTGGAACTTAAATTTAAAAGAAAAGTTAAAAATGGAATTAACTTGGATTTGGAAATAAAGATTTGATTGGATTGAGATTGATTGAATAAGTTGAAAATAATATCCAGTGTATTCGAATTAAGTTGAAATCGAATTGGATTAAATAAATCTGAGTTAAAATTAAATTGAATTGGAATAGGAATTCAGTTAAGATATAGAATGGAATTAGATTCTTACCTGAATAAATAGAAATTAAATTGGGTAAGGATTGAATTGAAGTAAATAAATTAGAATAACTTATAAAAGAATTAAAATCCAAGGTAACAAAATATGCTTGGGATATAAATAAATAGAAGGCTTGAGTTAAAAAAATAAAGGATGAATATATTCAAGCCTATAATGGATGGAATTGTGTAAATAATAAGTTGTGGCTTATAAATTTTGAAAGTGGAATAGAAAATCCAAAATAAATATTGTTTGATGTTTTGGATAATGAAAAGAAAATCCAAATTTGAATTATTAAATAAATTGAACCCAGAAAATTTAATAAAGTGATATTTGGAATTAAAAATCAAGTGTTGAATGAATTGTGAGTTTATGATGAAGGTTGGAAATAAAACTCAAGTTATAAATTAAATTCGACTTAAATTGTCGATGAAGTAAATGTACATGAATTGTGAGTTCATGAATTTTGGGGGTAAATTGGAAATGGATAATGGATTCAGAACTTGAGTTATTAATTAAAATTTATTGTGAAGTGTTACCAAATTAAATATAATTGGGAATATATCGAATAAAAATGTGATTTGATTAAAATAGTAAGGGGATGGTTTGTATTGTGAATGAAATCCAAATATGTGAAAATAAATTGGATATGGCTTTGTAATAAATTGAGTTAAGCTGAGTATAAAAGAGAAAATTTCCTTGTAAAATGAAAATGAGCTTAAGTGTAAAATTTGAATAAATTGAGGTTAATGGACTTAGGCTAAATGAATGAAGGAAAGTTGAATTGAATTCTATTGGATTGGTTTTAAACCAAGTAAAAATAAATTTGGATCGGAATAAAATTTGGTGGGTTATAAATAAAATTTAAGAAAATGGAAATTTAAAATAAATTGAATGTGGATAAACTAATTATATTGAATAAATAAATGATGGAATAAATAAGTATCAAATGAAATGTGGCATAAATAAATTGAGAAATGGTTATTGAATGAAATAGCTTGGATTGTCTTCGAGCTAAATAAAATGGTCTGGAATAAACTAGAATGAAATGTAAATAAATGGATTGTAAATGAAATTTAAATGGAATGTGTCGAGCTAAATATATAATTGTGAATGAATTAAAATAAAAAGAAAATTTAATTGGTAATGGAGATGTACCTAAATTGTTAATGGTTTTGAATGAACTAATTTTGGTTAATAAAATTGAAATGCAATGAAACTGAGAATATATGGATTGTGAATAAATCCAAAATGGAATAGAATTAAGCGTAAGTTGAGTTGGGGTCAATTTAAATTGATTATAAAACTCAAGTGCTTATTTATCCACATAAATCTCGTCAAATCGCAAAGAATACATTGTTATTGAATGTAAATAGAAGTTATTAAAATGCTTTGGATGGATAGGAGTAAAATAAATTGGTTTTGAAAGCAAATTGAATTAAATATGAGTTCAGTTTGCTTAATACTAAACTAAATGTAAGCAATTGAGTTTTAAACCATTCAAATTAATGAGGTTATATACGAATGGATTGAAAAACATTCACATTGGCTGAGAATGGTTTATAAATTAATTGAAACAGTTGAATTTGCATGGAAACTATATAAATTGCTTACAGGAAAATGTTTGATATGAGTTTCTTTTAGAATTCATATGTTTTAACTATTATAAACAAGTGAAATGTAGTTAAACTACATATATTTGGCACTTACATGTTTAAATTGAGTAAGTGCAGGTACCTGGAAGCCGTATGGCTGGATTTGGGTTGGGCTATTTGCTAAAAATAATAAGCTGCTTGCTTAAAATGCTAAATAAGGTACGCCTACGCAATAAAAATAGGAAATATGAACTGTTTTTGGTTTTTTCGACCGTGTGGGTCGATGTATATATATTTATCTCTTTTGTCTAATTGCAAAAGCTCCTCCGTACAAAGGGGACTCTGCCAAAAAATTTCAGAAATTTTGGGAGTTAGAAAATTTTTGAAAAATTTGAAAAATTTTGTTAATGACAAAACTATTTAGAATTAGATACTAAAATTAGTTAGTCAATGAAACTAATTAAAATAATGACATGAATTAGTAATAAATGACAAATAAAATTTATATATTCAGAGTTGAAAATAAATTGAATTCGTATGAAAATGAAAGAATCGTTGTGGATAGAAATGGATATAAACTAAAATGGCAAGATGAAAATAAATAAAGAAGTATTGTACTAAATTTAAGAAGGAATGGTGAAGTCTTAAATGGAAATTGATACTACCAATGTAATTTAAGTCAATAACGGAATGAATAGATGTTGTCATTTTGTGAGAAAGTCGATAAAATGTTTTGGAATATTGTGTTTGGATATTGGTACTAAGCAGGTATGCAGGTATTATAAAGGGAAAAAGAAAATTGGGTTTGATATGAAAAGATAAAAGTTGAAATGCTCGACAAAAAGGTATGTATTTAAATTTGGTATGAAATTTGATTGGGATTTGGATTTGGATTTGGATTGAGCCACTTGGCTTTTTGTTTTCTTTTTGGATTTGGGAGGCCGTAGAGCCATTTTGTAGTTGTACCGAGCTAGCCGCGCAAAGGAGACGCTGGCGAAATTTTTCGGGAATTTAGGGTGTTAGAAAACTTTTGAGAATTCAAAAGTTGGTTTTAAATTGAAACTTGAATGGTTAAACAAATGGTATAGTCTGAAACTAGGGAAAGGTTTGGAAAGTTAATAAGAATGATAATGGATCTTATAAAAAAAAGATAACTGGTAAGATGTTGAATTGTTAGACATTGTTGGTTTTGGAGAGAAGGGTAGACGGGTTTTGGACCATTCTTCCTAGTTAGTAATTTCGGGGATGAAATTCTTTTAAGGAGGGAGGAATGTGACGACCCGGAATTTTTAAGCATTTGTAATCGGAATATTTAATTGATTTTAAATATTTAAAGGTTAATTATTAACTTAAATTATGAATATCATAATTTATTTGGCAATTAAATTATTGAATTAAATAATTTGAAGTTGGATAAAATATGAAACCTGAGATTTTAAGCCTGTTCAAAATATAATTTGAAGGCTTATAAGTTTGTACTGATAACATTGAATATAATAGAAGTGTTAAAATTGAACGTCAGAATTTATTCGCTTTCTACTCGAGCACTGTAGCAAGCATCTCCAAACCGTTTCTCTTTTTAGTATTAATAGCCAAAATTAAGTAAAAAAAAAGTATAATAAAAATAAATAAAAACAGAAATAATATATAATAACTAAATAAAATATAGAAGAGAAGCTTCAAGTGGAAGCTTTAGCCACGTCTAATAAATATATTTTCTCCCTCATTTTTGATTTTGCACCGAAGCCGACCCTTCCTTTTCATTCCCATCAGATCTCGATCATTCATAAAAAAAAAGATTGGACGAAGCCTTAATTCTCAAAATCAAAACCGAGTGCTCTCTCCCTCCTCTCTCTTCCATTTCAATTCATTGCAAATCGAGATAACCCTAGAATCGATCTCAATTTGACAACCGCGGGTTCGTGTTCATGTAGGAAGGGCGGCGCGAGTTCATCGATGGTGGCAAACTCGTGTTAGAGGCTGCGATGGACAGGGGAATCTAATCGCGCGTGCGTGGATAGTCGAGCTCGGTGATGATGAGGGGCAGGGGCGGCTGCGAATTAGGGTTCGAGCGCCGCGATTCTAATTCAGTCAATGTCAGGGGTTGGTGCGGTGTCAATGAGTGACGAGTGGTGGCGGCACGATTCGTTAAGGCTCGAATTCAAGCTAGGTTTAGGCAGTGAAGTGGTTTCGGCTGTAAGGTATATGAATTTTATCTTTAATCTAATTCAGTATGTTTATTGATTGAAAAAAAAAGGGATGAATGAACTTACCCTTTTTCATTCAGTTTAATTTAATATATAAATAGATTTATATATATGAATTAGAGAAAGAAAAACAAATTTATATAATGCAGTAAGGAGAATATATATTAACAAATTATTTTCAGAAACTTACATCTAATCTTACACATGTTATGCAGGGAAAATAGTATATATATAAGGTTTAGATATAGAGTTTTCAAAAATAAATAAATAAAAGGGGTTTTATGTAAAAGCTAGATCTTTGAAAATCTATAATTTTGTTTTTATAAAATATATAGGTGATCTCAAAATGAAAAAGAAAATTTTAAATTAGTTTAATTTAATGATCAGTTAATTTAATTTTTTTTTAAACGGTAAATAATTGTTCGATTAGTTCGAATATTAATAAAATAATCTGATGTTTATTTAAGGTCATGAAAACAAGTCGAGATGGATAGGATGACAAATCTTTAGTCAAAGGTGAGTTAATCTCACTCGGTTTAAATCTAAATTTAAATGATTAAATTTAAATTGTTTGAATGGTTGAAATTGATGAATATGCGGTAGTATGTTATATTCTGAAATTGGTATATTATTGTGCTAACACCTTTGGATGCAGGGAAAACAGGTTAGAGGGATCCAACTGGACCCCTCACATATATTTAAATTATTCAATATTCTCTGTTATGATTATTTGATATCCTATGATGAGTTATCTTGGAATATTGAATGTTGTGGTTTGATTGGATATTCGGTTATAATGAATACCCAAATTATATGAATTGGATTGTTGAAAAGAAATTAAACGGAAGTAAATTTGTAAGCGAAATAATTATAGAAAGTTTGAATAAATTTAAGAACGAATTGGAGAAGAAATAATGTGACTTTAAATTTCTAATAAATAAATTGTGAAGTATAGAAAGGAAATTTGAATAAACAGGAAGTTATTGAATTACAATCTTCAACGATATTAATTAAAGAACAAAACATTTATTTAAAATGTAAGATTTAAATTTTTGAAAAAAATATATAATAATAAAGAAGAAGTTGGGAAAAGCTGAAATTTGTATATTTCAGTAAAAAGATTTAAAATCAAATGGAAAAGAATAACAATAATAATTAAGTGCATAATTAAATGAAATTTGAAATGAATTGAGTAATTTAAGAAACTTATTTCAAATGGAATAAATTGAAAATCAATCTGAAAAATTGATTTAAATGTTTGAAGCTGGGATTCTTCCTTGATCACTAAGTACGCTTTCAAATAAATTTTAAATATAAGTTAATAGTTTTAAAATTGTTTTTAAAAGGTATGTTTTGAAAAATTTATTATTTCTAATATTTAAATTTTAAGGTAAATATTTCCTCAAATCTATTATAGTAGTAATTATTTAAAAAGTGACTTAGTATTTTGTTTCAAAAGGTGGAAATCTAGTTTTATATTTTATTAAGTAACTTTATTTTCAAATATTCATATAAGATGTATTTTAATCAAATTATTAAAGTAGTTTAATTTAAATGTTTTAAAAGAATATATATTTCTAAGTAAAGTGTTTTAAATTATTTTTAAATCTAGTTTTGTACTTGGTGGTTTCAGAGGAGATAGAAAATATTTGGGAAAGTTGATTTTGAAAAGAATGAGGAATTTGAAACTATTTTCAAAGGGTTGAAAATAGAAATATATCTTGTGAAGATATTTGGAAGGTAATAAGTAATTTGGAAATTTATTTATTGTTTGATGGATGTTTGTGAATAGAAATTGATAGTTAAATAACCGACTATCAATATTGGACCGATGCGTTGATCGTTTCGAAGAGACCGGGATCGAGATTTATTTCTCGAAAACCACTTCGATCCGGTTTGTACGTTTCGTGCGAAAAACGTGTTCGGAGTCGAAGATGGAGCAGTGGAGTGCAAGGGCTAGTCGCTACTAATCCTGAGGATATTTCCAAAATGGATGTAGTAGGAGTATTGCCTTCGGTTCCGTTCGAACCCGGGACGGACTTGTATGGATGAATGCTTGCGAAACATCGTCAGGTGGGCGATGGGCATTCTAAGTGAAACGTTCTAAAAGGTAACGCTTAGCCTCAAGCCTCATCAAATGGGAATGACTGAAAATCAAGGGATATGCAGCAAGGTTAGGTGGGTCATGCCCAATAGGACAAGATAATTCCCCTGTCTAGATGTCCCTTTTTATATATTTCGGCTTAGTGGGTAGTTGGTCGCGCCAACCACGGGGTTTATCTTGTTCGGGACTGTTCAGTAAGGAATGGTTCCGGCCTTGTGTTGCAGGGGATGAAGGGAGTAATCCTCGGTACGGTGATCTAGGCCCCGTACTGTGACAGGTGGTACCCCAGTGCCTAGTCATTGTTGGAAATCCATTTTCCCTACGAGCCTTGTACGAGTTTTGTTTGTATTACCCACTTCGGTGGCTAGTAGCTGGAATTTAATGAATGTAACAATTTCGGCTATTTTATAAGTATTTGAATATAGACCCTATTATAATATCAAAGGATTTCTATAAAAATTGTTTTAGCTATCGTAAGGTAAAATCCCGACATGTTTATTTGTGGCATGGTCTTACGAGATGCTTTTGTTTTCAAAGGATTTTTGAAACTTTAACAATCAATTGGGTGTGATTTTCTCACGCTGGTATTCCAGACTGACTCGGGTGTTATTTAACTGTAATACTCGGGTCAGATCGAGTATTATAGGATACAGGATATGATGTTGTGGAGCTCAGGAGACGAGCTGGATGACGATACGTATTCTCGTACTTGTATATATATATTTCCGCTGTGTTGAGTTGTTGTGTACTCATTGTATGTTATTGATGTGAGCTGTGACTGATGTACTCTGATGATGTAATATAAGTAAACTGATATATTTGATTTTGAGTAAAGATTATTAATTCTCTATTATATTTTGGTCCGCTGCGATGGTTAGATTCTGATGTTGATTTTGTTTTCTCTCCTTCTACCTCTTCTTCTTAAACCCAAATGGTTCGTATTTCTTTACAACTTGAGTTGATTTAGGTAGAATAGTGTTGACTCAAGGGGTACGGATTTGCGGGTCGTTACATAGAATATTTGAATAAATTGAGAATGTATTGAAAGGAATGGAAGAGATATTAAAATTTTAATAAATAATCTCGTGTATGGAAAAGAAAATGAATTTTGAATAAAACAAAATTAATCATGTGTAAACTCAAGTGCTATTATTTAAAGGAATAAAGAACTATTTTAAAATTTAAGTTTAAATTTAAAAACAAATTTGGGAAATTTAAAATTGGTATTTCCAGTTAAAAGTATTTTAAATCATAATGAAGGATTTAAAATCTGAAGTTAAAGGATTTTGGAATAAATGGATTAAATTGGAAATCGATTTGGGAATCGATTTAAGTGTGTAAAACCCGAAATATTTAGCGAAGAACGTGGCTAAGGAATTTGTAAACGAGGCTTATAAAAGTAAAGTAATATATCAGAGGATATTTGGAAAGAATAAATTCAAGGTGGGAATTTATTAAAGGAAATGAGAAATTTGTTTAAAAATAAACAATGATTTATTTTTAAAAGGACGCACAGAGAAGTATATTTCCCTGGACAGCCAAATACGTTTCAAAGTAAAAAATTTAAATATAAGATAAAGTTTTAATGTTGCTTTTTTTGAAAGGCAAACCATATTTTACAAATTTATTTTGTTAAGTGTTTAAATTCTAAGGTAAGTAAGTATTTGTTTCAAAACTATTAACGCATCTAAAGGTGATTTAGTAATTTTGTTTTAAAAAATAAAACCTAGCTTATATTTTATAAAATAGTCCTATTTAGGTATTTCTAAAGTATTATTCTTTATTAAGTTTAAAAAGTTGTTTTTTCTAAATTTAAATGTAAAAAGTATATCTTTAAATAGAGTGTTTTTAAATTATTTTAAAATGTATATCTAAAGTATATTTTTATAGTGTTTTAAAATTATTTTAAAATCTTAAGTGTTGTACTTGACGATCTCAAGGGAAATAGAAAGGTTAGGAAATTTATTTCCGTAAAGAAAGATGTGTAAACTGTTTCAAAGGGATTTGAAAATGGAATTTATATCCGGTAAAGATATTTTTGAGATAAATAAATAATTTGGGAAATTATTTATTGTTTGATGGATGTTTGTGAATATAAATTGATAGTTAAATCACCGACTATCAATATTGGCCAAATGCATTGATCGTTTCGAAGAGACCGGGATCGAGATTTATTTCTCGAAAACCACTTCGATCCGGTTTGTATGTTTCGTGAAACGTGTTCGAAGTCGAAGATGGAGCAGTGAAGTGCAAGGGATAATCGCTACTAATCCTGAGGATATTTCCAAAAAGGATGTAGTAGGAGTAGTGCCTTCGGTTCCGTTCGGACCCGGGACGAACTTGTATGGACGAATGCTTGCGAAAACATCGTCAGGTGGACGATGGGCATTCTAAGGAATATGTTCTTAAAAAGGTAACGCTTAGCCTCAAGCCTCATCAAATGGGAATGACTGAAAATCAGGGGTTATGCAGCAAGGCTAGGTGGGTAGCACCCAAGCAGGGTGAGGTACGGTGATCTAGGCCCCGTACTGTGACAGGTGGTACCCCAATGCCTAGTCATTAGTTGGAAATCCATTCTCCCTACGAGCCTTGTACGAGTTTTGTTTGTATTACCCACTCTGTGGCTAGTAGCTGGAATTTAATAATGTAACAATTTCGGCTATTTTATAAGTATTTGTATATAGACCCTATTATAATATCAGAGGATTTTTATAAAAAATTGTTTTAGCTATCGTTAGGTAAAAACCCAACATGTTTATTTGTGGCGTGGTCTTACGAGATGATTTTGTTTTTCAAAGGATTTTTGAAACTTTAATAATCAATTAGGTGTGATTTTCTCACGCTGGTATTCCAGACTGACTTGGGTGTTATTTAACTGTAATGCTCGGGTCAGACCGAGTATTATAGGATACAGGAGGTGCTGTGGAGCTCAGGTGACGAGCAGGATGGCGATACGTACTCCCGTACTTGTATATATATATATATACACACACACATTCCACTGTGTTGAGTTGTTGAGTACCCATTTGTATGATATTGGTGTTGAGCTGTGATTGATGTACTCTGATTGATGTAATATATAAATAGAGATATAATTGATTGAGTAAAGATTATTTATTATCTATTATTTTTTATTCCGCTGCGATGGATAGATTCTGTTGTTGATTTTCTATTTTCTTCTTCTACCTCTTCTTCTTTAACACTAATGTTTCGATTTTCTGGTATGGGAAATCGGGATGTTACATTTTGGTATCAGAGCGAAGGCTGGTGATAACCTTGGCTCTGGTAGGAACTACTCATTGAAATAGAGTCAATAGTACTCTAGAATGAGTTTGAGCGTATTAATAAATATGAGCGCGTATTTGTTAGTGAATATAAAATGGTTTTATATTGGGTTGATTGGTTTATTTAGTTGTTTATGGATTCTGGTCGATGCGTGGGACGCCACAACATTGACAGGGATCTCTAAACACTTGGATAGAACAATTCGACACGGTATTGTTTTAAAGTAGGGTAAATGAAATAATTTGTAATCTATTTTAGTTAATGTATATTGTTGTTTGGATGTTAGAAGTGGTAATATGGAATTATTATCATCATTATATGGAAACGTAACTCGGAATTGAAATTTATAACCAAAGTGAAGAATAAAATTTTATAACAAAATAAAATTTGAAAATATAGATTACAAATGTAATTTATAAAATTGAAATAAATTTTATATACAAATGAGATTGTAATTTGAAATAGAATTCCAGAGTAATGCTTGAATATGAATTGGATGGGTTTAAAATTTGGAATTTTGGGAAAGAATTTAAAGTCCCTTTGGATTTGAAAATGGTTCTCAAAGGTTTTGGAGAAATAATGGTGGTATTATTTGAAAAATATTTTTGAATTGGATTTGAAGCCTGGTGAGATTTGGGATTTAAAAATATTTGAAGGGATTTTAAAGGGATAAGAGCATTAAACTCTTTTCGGTCACTGGAAAATAATTCCGATGGTGATCGCGACATCATCGGTGTTCATTTTCGAGTTTCCAAGAGAGAGATTGCTACCAAATTGTTTTAAATGGAAATTGTTTGCAAAACTGGATTTGGTTTTGAAATTCAAAGAGATAACTGAATATACCAAAGGATTTTGTATATGGTTGATTCAAAGGTGGATTTGAAATTTGGTAATTGATTTAAAACTCTGGAATCTTATTTTGGAATGTTTATAGAATAAAAAAATACTTGACTAAAGTTACGGTATAATCCGGAGTAAAGAGTAAAATGTGAATGGGATTGCTTTTGAGTAGATGAAGTGATGAAATAAATCCAATATTAGGTATAAATTGGAAAGAATTACTTAATAAATTAATGGATTGTGGAAGTAGAACCTTAATTGGCTAAATGGAAGTTGAATTTGGGATTTAATAATGAAATTGAAATTGAGCCTGAATTAAATTGGATAAAATTGAAAGGTAAAAGGATTATAATTGTGAAGTGAAACTTTGTACCTTAAGCTAGTAAGTGTTATATATAATTTAAATGTTGTTGAATGCAATAAGACAAATTGAAATAGAAGTAAATTCAGTGTGAATGAATTCAAGTATAAATAAATGGAATATGACCTCGAAATATTATTCAAATGAGCTTGAGTTGCGAAATTTAAATTGGTTAAATAGAAATTGAATTGTGAGTTAATAAAATTGGATGATGGATTAAAGGTGAATGGTAGAATCAGAATTTGAGTTATTAATTAAAATTTGACTTGAATATTAACAAATTAAATATATGTGGAAATGTGCTAAACAAAAAGGAAAATTGGATTAAAATAATAATGGTTTGTATTGCGAATGAAATCCAAGTGGGTATGAATGAAACTGCCCTTGGATATTATTCAATAAACGGAATATTGAATTTAGAATTAAAAGGGACTAATTGAATGAATTGATACGAACCGCAATGGAAATGAACTTAAGTTGTTAACTTAAGTAAATGTTGAAGGGAAGCTAAACTCTAATCGAAGTGTTTAAATAATTTGAGAAATAATTATTGAATGAAATAGCCCGGATTGTTTACGAGCTAAATAAATGGTGGTAAATAAATTAAAAAGAAAGGAAATTTTGGGTTAAATATGAATTGAATGTAAACAATAGAATTGAAAATGGAAATATGAAATGGGTTAAGTAAAGTAAGTTGGAGAATTCAAAATAGGCTAGAATAATAAAAGTAGGAAATTTAAAATGAATGAGGTAATGTGAATGAAATTCAATATTTAATTGAAAGTGGTATTGAACTCACATGAATTTGAAAATGAAAATTTGAATGAAAGTATGGAAAACCAGAGGGTAAAGTGAAAATGGTTATATAAAGTATATAAAACATTTCGATATTGAACTTAAGAATTGAATGATGAAGTTCTTAAGTAAATTGGTATTGGAGGTACACTAAATCAAATTGGAATGTCGTGATTGGATATTATTGCAGAGTTGTACACAGGTAATTGAAAGGAAAGTGAAATTGGGATTTTTGATTTCAGAAGATAAATTGAATTGCCCGACTAAAAAGGCATGTATTTGAAATTTCTGAATGAAATTTGATTGGGTTTTTGATCTAACCACTTGGCTTTTGTTTTCTTTTGACATTTGGGGGCCGTAGAGCCATTTTGTAGTAATACCGAGCTAGCCGCGCAAAGGAGACGCTGGCGAAATTTTTCGAAAATTTAGGGAGTTAGAATTTATTTGAGAATTTTGATAATTTAAAATTCAAATTCAAATTTACATTTGAATTGTTAGGTAAGTAATATGGTTTGAGGCTTATGGGTAAGCTTGGAAGTTAGAAAGAGGAATAGAGTGTCCTTAATTAAATGATAGTTTTGTGAATCGGTTAAAAACTATTTGGGTTAAGAAAATGCTTAATGGGTTATGGATCATTCTTCCTGACTAGTAATATCGGGGACGAAATTCTTTTAAGGGCGGAGGAATGCGACGACCCGAAATTTTTGTGTAATTGAAATTGGAATATTTTATTGATTTTAAATATTCAGAGGTAAAATTTTAACTTGAATTTCAAATATTCATATTTGTTTGAATAAGTAATTATTGAATTAAATAGTTTGGAGTTGGATAAAATATTAAATCTGGAATTTTAAGCTGGTTAAAAATAATTTGAAAGCCTATAAAATTTATATTGATAATACTGAAGATAATAGAAGTGTTAAAATTGAATTTAACTGTGATTTGTACGGTTTGAAATTTGTATCGTTTTAAATTGAATTTAAAAATAGTCTTTCGAAGCTCAGTCTCGGAATTCGACGAAACCAGTTCCATTGGATCCGTAATATTGTATTATTATCGGATTTCAATTTTCGTAGTGTTTGGAGTTGTTGTGTGAGCATACGATATATAAACGCGTTGAAAATTTATATCGAATTCAATATAATAACTGGGTCCAAAAAAAAGCTATCTTCTCTATACGAGCGAGTTAGGACTCGAAACCTTTACCATCGTGTTCAGAATATGGGAAAAACATTATAAACGCCTAGCGGCACGCCTCGATAGGATGTCAAGATTTTGAGCTGCGAATTCTGTACGAGATAAATTTATTTTTTAAAATTAAGTATACATATATTTATATATTAGTCAGCTTTCGGCCGTATTTTTCTTCACATCACCGTTTCTTTTCCATCAAATCTTGTCTCCTCATTCCTTCTTCAATACGCGAGATATCTCTTGCTACTTCCTTCGTTTAAATCACTTAGCCAAGCGAATCTAAGAACAAAACAAAACGAAATCTCAAAAGAAAATAAAATGGAGTCCCTCTTCACAATTTTTATTCGAACGAAAAAAAGGGGATAGCTCGTATTCATCTCAATAAGATTTCCCCTCTTTCAATTCAAATTTCTTTTCAACTAAAAAAAAAGAAACAGAGGAAGGAAATCGCGCTCGAGTTGTCAGAAGGAGTCTCCGCTAGCTAGAGGCGAAGTAAGGCTCGATTCGAGCGACGTGAGGGGGGAATAGAGTGGGGAGCTACAGTTGTCGAAGTCTATTGTCCAGTTCTTGGACCGTGTGCAGGCGCGAACACGTGAGGTGGTATCGTGAAGGCGAATTTGGGATCGCGAGGGCAGGGAAGAGGTGCGATGTGGGTTCGTCATCTGAGTTTTGGAATCGAAGGGACGAAAGGGGGGAACTCGTCATCGATCTAGGGCAGTGAGGGTCGTTGTGCTCGGTCGCGTGAGGTAGAAGTCTTGTTTTTATTCATATTTATGAAATTTTTTTTATTTAATGTATAGATACAATACTGAGAATAGAAAAGAAAAAAAAAGTAGATATGTATATGTAGTTTTTTTTATTTTAAGTGTAATAAAATATATGTTTGTATAAATATATATAGGGTAGAAATATGTGAAGCTAACAGTAAAAAGAAGAGAATTATTTGAATATATACAGTAAGCAGGAAATTTATTTTTATTTACTGAAAAATTATTCAGGAGTTTAATTTGTTTAATTTATTTTAGTTACTAAGAAACTTTTAAAAGAATAAATTTTTATTAAATAATAAGTAGTAATAAATTGCTTGATCAATTCAAATATTAATCAACTGTATAAAATTTATACGAGGTCTGAAAATCATATAATTGTTTGTACAAGGTCTAAAATAGGGAAGAAAATAACCAGTTTGGAGCAGACTGCAATTAAAGAGCAAAGGTGAGTTAATCTCACTTATCTGGTTGCTATTTAAATTTAATTGGTTAAATTTAAATATTTGATGAATGATTGGATTGATTTGAAGTGATGGTGTATATATATATAGTAGTATAGTATATATATATCAATATATATATATTGGCATATGTATATATTGGAATTGTTGATTTTCCGCATTTTATAGCGGATGAGACCCTATGCGCCGCATAATAGCGGATGATTTATATTAATCCCATATACCGCGATATTCCACCTCGAAGTGGAATTGGTATTTTATATTGTGCTAATGTCTGTGGATGCAGAGAAAACAGGTTGGAAGGATCCAACTGGATTCCTCAACATTTATTTCTATTTGATAATATCCTCTGATGTGATTATTTGATATTCTATGATGAATTATATTGGAATATTAAATGCTATGGTTTGATGGAAAATCTTTGGGTATAATGAGTTACCAAAATATATAAATTGGATTTTGGGAAGAAAATAAAAGAAGTGAATTGGTAAGCGAAATAAATATAGAATATTTGAATAAATTGAGAATGAATTGAAAGGAATGGAAGAGATATTAAAATTTTAATAAATAATCTCGTGTATGGAAAAGAAAATGAATTTTGAATAAAACAGAATTAATCATGTGTAAACTCAAGTGCTATTATTTAAAGGAATAAAGAACTATTTTAAAATTTAAGTTTAAATTTAAAAAGAAATTTGGGAAATTTAAAATTGGTATTTCCAGTTAAAAGTATTTTAAATCACAATGAAGGATTTAAAATCTGAAGTTAAAGGATTTTGGAATAAATGGATTAAATTGGAAATCAATTTGGGAATTGATTTAAGTGTGTAAAACCCGGAATATTTAGCGAAGAATGTGGCTAAAGAATCGGTAAACGGGGCTTATAAAAGTAAAGTAATATATCAGAGGATATTTGGAAAGAATAAATTCAAGGTGGGAATTTATTAAAGGAAATGAGAAATTTGTTTAAAAATAAACAATGATTTATTTTTAAAAGGACGCGCAGAGAAGTATATTTCCCGGGATAGCCAAATACGTTTCAAAGTAAAAAATTTAAATATAAGATAAAGTTTTAATGTTGCTTTTTTTGAAAGGCAAACCATATTTTATAAATTTATTTTGTTAAGTGTTTAAATCTAAGGTAAGTAAGTATTTGTTTCAAAACTATTATCGTATCTAAAGGTGATTTAGTAATTTTTTTAAAAAATAAAACCTAGCTTATATTTTATAAAATAGTCCTATTTAGGTATTTCTAAAGTATTATTCTTTATTAAGTTTAAAAAGCTGTTTTTTCTAAATTTAAATGTAAAAAGTGTATCTTTAAATAGAGTGTTTTTAAATTATTTTAAAATGTATATCTAAAGTATGTTTTTATAGTGTTTTAAAATTATTTTAAAATCTTAAGTGTTGTACTTGACGATCTCAAGGGAAGCAGAAAGGTTAGGAAATTTATTTCCGTAAAAAAGATGTGTAAACTGTTTCAAAGGGATTTGAAAATGGAATTTATATCTGGTAAAGATATTTTTGAGATAAATAAATAATTTGGGAAATTATTTATTGTTTGATGGATGTTTGTGAATATAAATTGATAGTTAAATCATCGACTATCAATATTGGCCAAATGCATTGATCGTTTCGAAGAGACCGGGATCGAGATTTATTTCTCAAAAACCACTTCGATCCGGTTTGTATGTTTCGTGAAACGTGTTCGGAGTCGAAGATGGAGCAGTGAAGTGCAGGGGCTAATCGCTACTAATCCTGAGGATATTTCCAAAATGGATGTAGTAGGAGTAGTGCCTTCGGTTCCGTTCGGACCCGGGACGGACTTGTATGGACGAATGCTTGCGAAAACATCGTCAGGTGGACGATGGGCATTCTAAGGAATATGTTCTTAAAAAGGTAACGCTTAGCCTCAAGCCTCATCAAATGGGAATGACTGAAAATCAGGGGTTATGCAGCAAGGCTAGGTGGGTAGCACCCAAGCAGGCTGAGGTCATTCCAGTCTAGATGTCCCGTTTTATTTCGGCTTAGTGGTGCGGTTGCTGATCCCAACCGCGGGGTGATCTCACTCGAGATTATCCAGTAAGGGATAGTCCTGGCCTTGTGTTGCAGGGGAGCGGGCGTACTCCTTGGTACGGTGATCTAGGCCCCGTACTGTGACAGGTGGTACCCCAGTGCCTAGTAATTAGTTGGAAATCCATTCTCCCTACGAGCCTTGTACGAGTTTTTTTTGTATTACCCACTCTGTGGCTAGTAGCTGGAATTTAATAATGTAACAATTTCGGCTATTTTATAAGTATTTGTATATAGACCCTATTATAATATCAGAGGATTTTTATAAAAAATTGTTTTATCTATCGTAAGGTAAAAACCGACATGTTTATTTGTGGCGTGGTCTTACGAGATGCTTTTGTTTTTCAAAGGATTTTTGAAACTTTAATAATCAATTGGGTGTGATTTTCTCACGCTGGTATTCCAGACTGATGTGGGTGTTATTTAACTGTAATGCTCGGGTCAGACCGAGTATTATCAGATACAGGAGGTGCTGTGGAGCTCAGGTGACGAGCAGGATGGCGATACGTACTCCCGTACTTGTATATATATATACATATTCCGCTGTGTTGAGTTGTTTTTTCCATTTGTATGATATTGGTGTTTAGCTGTGATTGATGTACTCTGATTGATGTAATATATAAACAGAGATATAATTGATTGAGTAAAGATTATTTATTATCTATTATATTTTATTCCGCTGCGATGGATAGATTCTGATGTTGATTTTCTATTTTCTTCTTCTACCTCTTCTTCTTTAACACTAATGTTTCGATTTTCTGGTATGGGAAATCGGGATGTTACATGCGCAGCCATCCATTCTTTGCTCAACCATGGCCGCGACTTCATACGTAGCTGATGGCTATGAACATGAGTGAAATTAATTAACACATGCACAACATAAATTAACATAGAGATTTTTCGATATAGAGATAGGAATAGAAAATCTCAAATTTATATAATAAAACAATGATACTTTTGAAAGTAGAGACCTGAAGAAACGTGCATGTTTGATATAGAGGAGTACTGGTAGCGCCATATGGATCAAATGTATTTCCAAAACTACTCAATATCATCGATGTACTTGGTTCCTTATTCTCTGTTTGGACATCTGTAGTACCTACAAAGAACAGAACTTGTTCAAAAAAGAAACAAATTCCTTTAAATCATAATTTGTATAGTTGTATGTGCATATCTCACTGTACTTCTCATATATACGGAACATGTTCAAGGCATATCAATGACAAAGAACTAAAATTAGATGCATTACTGTACATATAATAATACAAATATGATAAAAATAAGTTTTGCAAGACAACCTAAATCAGTGGTGCCATCCAGAAATCCATCTGCAGCAGCTGAAGTGCTAAAACAACATCTTTCTGCATGATCTGATTTGCAATTTGATTCAAAATTCTTTGGACTGCCTACTGCATACATAGAAATTGCTGAAATTTCTTCAGTAAGAGGTTGAAATAAATGTGGAAGAGAAGAGTTGCTAGAGATGTGACTGATGCACTGGCATATTCTTGATTGATTGTCCTTAGAAAAAAAAAATCTACACCAACAATAGCATCCAGTTTAGAGAAGATTTTTGCAATGAACTTCTTCATACTGTTGCATCCAAGAAAATTCAAGCTCAGAACAAATGCTAACATATATTATAGATGGAAGGTATATGCATGGAGCGCACACACACGCATACACACATAATATCCAATTACTGAACTATGGTAGAAACTAGACACAGAAACACCATGTCAGATAGCCTAGTTCAAGTTGCCAAGTACTATTTGACAAAGGAGATTTTATTGGGACACTCTAATTGATTTAAACCAATTATCATTAAATAAATAGCTTTATTTTAAATAAACGAGTAACCAAAGTTAGCAAAAGGACACGGGCACAGATACATATAGAACAATACATAGAGGCTTATAAAGTAAAATACGATCCAAACGTTGCTACCATTATGGGTTTGCTTGTCTCTAACGTTCTTATATGGCTTTACAGCACATCAAAGCTAACGATGACTAAAACACAAGAGCATTTTAGGTAGGTTCGGTTATAACACAATCGAATATACATGCACCTAATTAGAAAGGCAATGGAATATATAAGACATAAAAGAAATGGACATAGGTTACCTGGTCCATGAATCTTTTTTTCAGCTGTTGAGAAAGAACAACTGCATCTATCTGAAATGCAAAGATCCTTATTAGAATTACCCACATAAGAGTACAATTAAATCATTTACTCGTACAAAAGGAACTCACTTCTTCAGTTCTGTTACCCTTTGGTTTGACAAAATCTAACTCCAATGAAAGTATCGCCAGGTCAAAGTTATCCGGTGGGACAAACCTGATATTACATATAATAATGCATAATAAGAAGAATGGTGACTATAAAGGTACTACATGCGAGCTTGTAAGCAAGCGAAGAAATACAAACAGGCAAAGAATTAAACCTGCTGATGGATATTTGATCATCAGTAGAAACCTTGATAAGGCGTCATTGGATAGCATTCAAGCCAATTCGGCCTTTGGTAATTTTTTTGATGAGCAGTGTGTATTAGTCAAGGATTACTTCCACATTAAAAGTAATTTAAGAATAACTTCACATTATATATCAATCAACCAAAGATTTACATTACTCAAATTTGCAGCTAGGTCCAGTGATTCTATACTGCACGTACAGTACTGATACTTCCAGCTTCAAGATACAAGACTTTATTCAAAATCCAAATAAAATACGAGAGGTTTTGTAAAGAAAAAAATACGGATGAATAAGCCATCTATACCAATATAAGCAAACAAAAAAATAAAACTAAAATCCACCTATCTTCCATGTTGATTTATTTTTATACCTATTTTTGATGTGTTTAATGCTGAACTCTACATCTGGAATGAAATCATACTTCTAAAATGAAAGAAAGTGTCAACCATTCAAAATATTTTGCATTTTCACCTCAAAAATCACATTTAAAAGGATATCATGTCAATCCATAGTGTGATTTCTTTCCCAACGTCTTTATTGATTACTTTGTTACAACATTTACTTTAATTACAAAAAAAGTTTTAATTATCGGGTGTTATATTCATAACATTTCAACTCTATGGCCCTAATCAACCCAATTGTCTAACAATACAAAATTAACATCACAACGAAGCTGGGAATAAAAATCAAGGTTCATACTTCATATAAGGATATTGTAAAGTATACACCAAAGAATCACCAATTACAGCATAAGCACTGTCGGATCCATGACCAGAAAATCTACTCAGGTCATTGAATGAGATAAACGCGCAATTAGTTAAAGCCAGGTCGCTGCCTGGCGCGTTCTCCATGGTCAGCATCATTCTGGATGATAAGGTTGTTGTGTTTCAGATGCAAGATTTCTGTTACCAAGATTTGATTATATTTATTGATTTGAGAAGATCTCCGAAATAACTACTGGATCCACCAATTTTTTTGCAATTCTGAAAAACAACTTACTCTAAATAAAAACATCAAATCTCAAACAACTAGTTCTTAAAAAAAAACAGCGGCTAGGGAGTTAGGACCAGCGGCTAAGGTGTAAAGGGAAGACGAAGCATCAGTTTGAGCTCAACTAATGCCAAACGGCTCTTGAAAATTCAAAGGAATCGATCAGATTCATTGTAAAAGGCACCATTTATTCCTCAATAGACTGTCACTCAAAAGTTCAGAGAAAAGAAAAAAATAGAGTAGAAGAAGAACCTACCGCAAAGCGAAGAGATGAAAAAAAAATAGAGTGGAAGAAGAACCTACGCAAAGCAAATTGAAGTCGGCATCGTTGAAGTGGTTGTAGTCGGCATTCGATAATGGAAAGTGGATTAAGTGCCGTTGATTTTAAGAAGTGGTTGAATCGACATTGATTTTGGGAGGAAGAGAAAACCCTAAATTAAATTTTATGCGACTGAAATATGTCTGAAAATGGATGGATAAGCGTGAGAAGAGAATGCACGTCTAAATTACAGAAGACTCCTCTTATTAATAAAATATTTACGTTTTTACCAACTACGGTAACACTTATTTGTGTTGCAAAGTTTGTTCAGAAAAGTATTTATTTTCACCAGCACTTTTCCGGTATCCTAACACTTTTTTACCGTTAGGATTTTGCAGCATTTATAAGTGTTAGCAATTAACAAATATAAACTGTTGCAAAATCACGGATTTGGTGTAGTGTTATGCAATTGTTGTGTTATTAATTGATGGTTTCGGCCGATGCTCTTAGTTTTCGGCGCTCCAAACGTGGATCGAAAGTTGGGGTCGTCACAGAAGTTGCTAGCTTCCCAAAAATAGCTACCATCGACGATCAAATAGAATTAATTTGATGTTATAAATGATTGAGAAGGTGGAGGGGTGAGGTGGAATTTTCGGCCAGTGTGACATCCCCTATCTGGAGGCTTGAAGCTAAGCACAACAAATTCTTTAGTCATCTATAATATTAACTTCTAGTGACCGAATACGGTAATGTTAATGGTATCCATAATATCAGAAGCACATGGATATGAAAAAAAATCACATATTTTAAAAAGAAAAACATTTTTTTATTACATTTCCAAAACATGTTCCATATTCAAATTACATAATCTATAACGATCCCGGATTTATATAAGTTTAAATTGGTAATTAATTTAATTTTTGAATAAAATTTGTGAAATTTATTGATAAATTGGTGCAAGTTTCCCCGAGTTCAAATAAAAATGTGTTAATTCATTTGAATTTAAGTACCTCAATTATTTGTGAAATCATTAATTAATCTTAAAACAAATGGGTTAAAGATAAAATATAAAGATAAATATTAGAATTGATGATTTATGTCAGAAATAAACATAAATATATACATACAGAGAAATATAAAACAATAAGTATTAAAGTAAAATTAATAATAAATTTTTGAGTTAGAAATAGAAATAAATATATAATAAACTATAAAATATAAAGTAGACATTAGCTAAAATTTTAGCTACATATAGAATATATAAATTCAGAATTAATGGGTTAAGTTAGAAATGGAAATGGATAAAAATAACAATACAAATGTATGTAATAAAATATATAAGATAAACTATATAGACAACAAATAATAAAGTAACACTTAGATAAAATCTAAAAAAACAAATTAAAATAGGAATTCGATTATAAAGTAATATTACCAAAGACAAAGCAAAAGATAATATAAGAAGAAAATACAAACCAGACAACACTTGTAAAAGAATGAAGCAAGTAAATATATATATACACATGAATGAAGCTTGCAAAAGAAGGAACAAATTAAATATCTATGTACAAATAAGTAGAAGTATGTAGGCTCAAACAAACAAGAAGAGAACACATATAACTATGTACAAGCAAATATAAATAATATATATGAAGCTTGCAACACAAGTCAAAAGTAATCAATGTAATCACTTCAGCCACCAAAACATGAGATTTGCAGCTGCCAAAATAATTTTTAGCCAACAATTTGAGATAAAAATCTCTGGTCAACAAAATAAACAAAACATTTCAAGTACAAATAAAAATCTCTTGCATCAATACCATATTACTCTGTACACTTCAACCTATGCAACAATTCTTTTTATATCACCTTCATAATTCCAGTTCAATTCATTCAAGTCTGGAAAGAAACAAAGAAAAAAACCTAAACAAACATCAAAACAAATCAACAAAACCAGAGATCAAGGAAGCTTCAGCTTGTAATTTCTCAGGTCTGTCTCAACATAAAAGCAAGCCCTGTTCATTTTTTTTTCTACAAAGCAAGTGAGTAGCTTCACCTTAAAATTTAAAGTATAAATTAGTTTTTATGTTATTACTGTGATCAATATTACATCGTGAAGTATGTTTGAGCATTCACATTATTGAATTTATGAAGTATGGTGTATACAGGGATCTGAACATTTGTAACTTCCCTGTTTCCAACTTTTGTTCATGTTTGATTTAAATTCAAAAACTTTAAATTAACCTCTGTTTAGCCTTAAGATTTAAATGAAACAACAAATTAAATATCTATGTACAAATAAGTAGAAGTATGTAGGCTCAAACAAACAAGAAGAAAACACACATAACTATGTACAAGCAAATATAAATAATATATATGAAGCTTGCAACACAAGACAAAAGTAATCAATGTAATCACTTCATCCACCAAAACATGAGATTTGTAGCTGCCAAAATAATTTTTAGCCAACAATTTGAGATAAAAATCTCTGGTCAACAAAATAAACAAAACATTTCAAGTACAAATAAAAATCTCTTGCATCAATATCATATAACCCTGTACACTTCAACCCGTGCAACAATTCTTTTTATATCACCTTCATAATTCCAGTTCAATTCATTCAAGTCTGGAAAAAAAGAAAGAAAGAAAAAACTTAAACAAACATCAAAGCGAATCAACAAAACCAGAGATCAAGGAAGCTTCGGCTTGTAATTTCTCAGGCCTGTCTCAACATAAAAGCAAGCTCTGTTCGTTTTTTTTTCTGGAAAGCAAGTGAGTAACTTCACCTTAAAATTTAAAGTATAAATTAGTTTTTATGTTATTACTGTGATCAATATTATATCGTAAAGTATGTTTGAGCATTCACATTATTGAATTTATGAAGTATGGTGTATACAGGGATCTGAACATTTGTAACTTCCCTGTTTCCAGCTTTTGTTCATGTTTGATTTAAATTCAAAAACTTTAAATTAACCTCTTTTAGCCTTGAGATTTAAATGAAATTTGTTAGTTTCATTTCAAACCTTAGTTTAGGATCTTACTTAAGTCAAAATAGTATTTATATGACTCTGGAAACCAAGAAAAGCTAAGCAACACTATATAAGCAAAAATTCAAACATCATGATTTAATGTTTCAGGTTTTGGAACTGAAGTCTTACACAAAATTTTGATTTTTAAAACAAAAATCCCAATTTTTAAGTGAAGGGGTTGAGAGCAGTTCGTGGATGATCGAAATTGGTATTTTAACCAATTTCCGGCGACGTGTTGATCTAGAGGTGTCGGGGTTGTTCGAGGTGGTGGAGGAACCTACGGGGCGTCGGAGAAAAATAGCAGGGTGTCGATCAGAGGTTGGTGATGGCGATGGGAGGTCGTTGAAGTTTGAAAACCAAGTTTTGGGTTGAACTGTAAACGTGAGCACTGCATCATCCCTAGGGGATCGAGTTGTACGAGCTTTGGAGGATAGGTTCGTGGATATTCGGAGGTGGTGTGACCGTAATGGCGCGTCGTCTGATGGTCGGAGGCGCGAAGTTCGTGAGGTCTGGCCATGACTGTTGGTTCCAATTTTCAACTGGATAACTCGATTTGGGATCGTGGCGTGTGGTTGTGGATCGATGATTGGGGTAGGTGGCTGGAGCAATCGTGGACATGTGGGAGGCAACGAAGTTGGTCTGAACGTTGGCGGTGACGTGTGCACGTGCACGACCTGGATATGATGTCATGAGTTTGGGGGGGGGGTGAGTGGCTCGAGTTGGTGCTCGAGAAAGTGAAGGGCGGTATCGGGATGGAACGCGAGTTCTTAAGCCTGCAACCCTGTTTTTAAAGTTTAAAATAAAAAAATAAAAAAAAAATATGTGAGGAAGAATAAGGGGGAAACTCGGGGAAATGGGGGAAATAACTCGGGTTGGACTCAAGTAAAAGTGGGATTTTCTCGGGTTTCGTCTCAGGAAGGAAACGAAGTAGACTCGGGATTTTTGTTGTTAGCTATCTCTGTTATCAACTTTAAAGAAATAAGTTTTAAAATGTTAGAGTATTACTTTAGCATGTAAATTTAAAAAGGTTTAAGAATTGGATTTAAACTTTATATAAGATAAATTGATTTTATTTTAAATCGACTAATAAAAATTAAATTTAAATATAAATTTGAGAATAAAAGTTTTCAACATAGTTGTGGGTGAAAAGTCGATCATTAATCAAAATGAGTTTTATCTCAAGTTAATGAAGACTTAATAATTGTAATTCATTAATTATTACGTTAATTAGAATGGATAATTAATGCGTTGTATCAATTTAATTAGTAGTTGTAAGTTAAACTAATTAATAAGGTTTAAAGATTAATTAAGTAAAAAAAATTAATTTGTAAATTAAGGATTATTAATAAATATTAATTAATGATTAACGTTGATAAATCAAGTGATTAAGCTTTAGTTAATTTAAGAATAATGTAATAAATTAATTAAGGTAATTAATTTGAGAATAATTAATTTATCAAAGTTTAATAAATTTATGAAAGGGATTAAGAAATAATTATTAATTAAGGAGTAATTAATTAGTTATTGTAATTAATTAATAATAATTAATTAAGAATTAATTATAAATTAAGGGTTAATTAATGATTGATTAAAGAATAATTGATTAAATGATTTGTAATTAATTGATTATTAATTTACCATAATTAGCAAATTTATTCATAGCAATTAATCTGATTTAAATTAATCTGATAATAAAAATTGATCTATTTATGGATGTTTGGATTATATTGAATGGTTGAATTGTTTGATATCCCTAATATTGATGCTTTGTGATATATCTTGATTTATGTTGTGATCTGTTAGCTAAGATGAATGTAATAAATTATCTGTGATGTAATTTATTATCTATGGATGAAAGATAAGCGTTATAGTTTATACCGCTTATCATATATATATTTTTGTATTTTAATCTGTGATGATTGAATGATGTTGCACTATTGTGTGTTAAATCCGTGGACCACACTTATACACACACCAATATGGATTTCACGAGGAAATCGATTAAGTCACAGATTTTTGAATAGTTTTAAATTTGAATTTTTAAATTCAAATGTTTTGGAAATGGATTGGATTTAAAGTGAAAAGCTTTTGATATGGAATTTCAAAGATGAAATTTATTTTGAATAACTTAATTGAGTTTTGAAATTTAAATATTCTGATTTAAATTTGAATTCAATATTTGAAATTGAATTCTATGATCTGGAAACTAGGGACTAAAGATGTTATGCTAGTTATATGGGTTAAACTACTTTAAAGGTATTGGTTTGGGAATTTGAATTTAAATTCAAAGGCTTTAACTCGTATAAATATAATTGGATCTTTCTGACATGGAAACTATTTGTTTTCAAATAATAAAAGCTTTCACATAAGTAATGAATCTCCAATTTGTGTTAAAAGGATTTCAAGGTTGAAATGATTTCCAAATTACGAATAAATCTTTGGAAATGTATTTTGAAGGCTATAAGCTAAATCTTTAATTTAAAGATTTAAATAAATTAATCCTATTGAAATGGAATTGTTTTGAAATCTAGGAATGGATCTTTGTGAAACTGGGTGAATTTTGTGAAATAAATCTATTGTTTAAAAGATTTGAAATGGTAATTAGTTTAAACCATTCGAAAAAAAGTTTTGAATCATTAAGTTGGGACTTAATTGAAATCTTATATCCATATGTTTTAAATGTTGCGCTCACTATTCGGTTTAGCCGGGAGAGGACCATTGTGTCATATAACCCATTCCGAATATGTGATATGACGTATATGGATAACATTGAAGACCGGTGGTGAAGACCGGGTATTTTTGAAAATGAAAGGATAACCCGTCGATTGTCTCTACATCGAGTCGCGACGGTATAGAGATTCCCTAAGTGATGGGAAGTCTGATCGGGATTGTGAGTAACTTCACCTTAAAATTTAAAGTATAAATTAGTTTTTATGTTATTACTGTGATCAATATTATATCGTGAAGTATGTTTGAGCATTCACATTATTGAATTTATGAAGTATGGTGTATACAAGGATCTGAACATTTGTAACTTCCCTGTTTCCAGCTTTTGTTCATGTATGATTTAAATTCAAAAACTTCAAATTAACCTCTGTTTAGCCTTAAGATTTAAATGAAATTTGTTAGTTTCATTTCAAACCTTAGTTTAGGATCTTACTTAAGTCAAAATAGTATTTATACGACTCTGGAAACCAAGAAAAGCTGAGCAGCACAATATAAGCAAAAATTCAAACATCATGATTTAATGTTTCAGGTTTTGGAACTGAAGTCTTACACAAAATTTTGATTTTTAAAACTAAAATCCCAATTTTTAAGTGAAGGGGTTGAGAGCAGTTCGTGGATGATCGAAATTGGTATTTTAACCAATTTCCGACGACGTGTTGAACTAGAGGTGTCGGGGTTGTTCGAGGTGGTGGAGGAACCTACGGGGCGTCGGAGAAAAATAGCCGGGTGTCGATCAGAGGTTGGTGATGGCGATGGGAGGTCGTTGAAGTTTGAAAACCTAGTTTTGGGTTGAACTGTAAACGTGAGCACTGCATCATCCCCAGGGATCGAGTTGTACGAGCTTTGGAGGATAGGTTCGTGGATAATCGGAGGTGGTGTGACCGTGATGGCACGTCGTCTGATGGTCGGAGGCGCGAAGTTCGTGAGGTCTGGCCATGACTGTTGGTTCCAGGTTTCAACTGGATAACTCGATTTGGGATCGTGCTTGTGGTTGTGGGTCGATGATCGGGGTAGGTGGATGGAGCAATCGTGGACATGTGGGAGGCAACGAAGTTGGTCTGAACGTTGGCGGTGACGTGTGCACGTGCACGACCTCGATATGGTGTCATGAGTTTGGGGGGGGGGGGGTGAGTGGCTCGAGTTGGTGCTCGAGAAAGTGAAGGGTGGTCTCGGGATGGAACGCGAGTTCTTGAGCCTGCAACCCTGTTTTTAAAGTTTAAAATAAAAAAAAAAATGTGAGGAAGAAGAAGAGGGAAACTCGGGGAAATGGGGGAAATAACTCGGGTTGGACTCAAGTAAAACTGGGATTTTCTCGGGTTTCGTCTCAGGAAGGAAACGAAGTAGACTCGTGATTTTTGTTGTTAGCTATCTCTGTTATCAACTTTAAAGAAATAAGTTTTAAAATGTTAGAGTATTACTTTAGCGTGTAAATTTAAAAAGGTTTAAGAATTGGATTTAAACTTTATATAAGATAAATTGATTTTATTTTAAATCTACTAATAAAAATTAAATTTAAATATAAATTTGAGAATAAAAGTTTTCAACATAGTTGTGGGTGAAAAGTCGATCATTAATCAAAATGAGTTTTATCTCAAGTTAATGAAGACTTAATAATTATAATTCATTAATTATTACGTTAATTAGAGTGGATAATTAATGCGTTGTATCAATTTAATTAGTAGTTGTAAGTTAAATGAATTAATTAAGGTTTAAAGCTTAATTAAGTGAAAAAAATTAATTTGTAAATTAAGGATTATTAATTAAATATTAATTAATGATTAACGTTGATAAATCAAGTGATTAAGCAATAATTAATTTAAGAATAATGTAATAAATTAATTAAGGTAATTAATTTGAGAATAATTAATTTATCAAAGTTTAATAAATTTATGAAAGGGATTAAGAAATAATTATTAATTAAGGAGTAATTAATTAGTTATTGTAATTAATTAATAATTATTAATTAAGAATTAATTATAAATTAAGGGTCAATTAATGATTGATTAAAGAATAATTGATTAAATGATTTGTAATTGATTGATTATTAATTTACCATAATTAGCAAATTTATTCATAGCATTAATTAATCTGATTTAAATTAATCTGATAATAAAAATTGATCTATTCATGGATGTTTGGATTATATTGAATGGTTGAATTGTTTGATATCCCTAATATTGATGCTTTGTGATATATCCTGATTTATGTTGTGATCCGTTAGCTGGGATGAATGTAATAAATTATCTGTGATGTAATTTATTATCTGTGGATGAAAGATAAGCGTTATAGTTTATACCGCTTATCATATATATATATATTTTTGTATTTTAATCTGTGATGATTGAATGATGTTGCACTATTGTGAGTTAAATCCGTGGACCACACTTATACACACACCAATATGGATTTCACGAGGAAATCGATTAAATCACAGATTTTTAAATAGTTTTAAATTTGAATTTTTAAATTCAAATGTTTTGGAAATGGATTGGATTTAAAGTGAAAAGCTTTTGAAATGGAATTTCAAAGATGAGATTTATTTTGAATAACTTAATTGAGTTTTGAAATTTAAATATTCTGATTTAAATTTGAATTCAATATTTGAAATTGAATTCTATGATCTAGAAACTAGGGACTAAAGATGTTATGCTAGTTTATATGGGTTAAACTATTTTAAAGGTATTGGTTTGGGAATTTGAATTTAAATTCAAAGTCTTTAACTCGTATAAATATAATTGGATCTTTCTAACATGGAAACTATTTGTTTTCAAATAATAAAAGCTTTCACATAAGTAATGAATCTCCAATTTGTGTTAAAAGGATTTCAAGGTTGAAATGATTTCCAAATTACGAATAAATCTTTGGAAATGTATTTTGAAGGCTATAAGCTAAATCTTTAATTTAAATATTTAAATAAATTAATCCTATTGAAATGGAATTGTTTTGAAATCTAGGAATGGATCTTTTTGAAACTGTGTGAATTTTGTGAAATAAATCTTCTGTTTAAAAGATTTGAAATGTTAATTAGTTTAAACCATTCGAAAGAAAGTTTTGAATCATTAAATTGTGACTTAATTGAAATCTTATATCCATATGTTATTCGGTTTAGCCGGGAGAGGACCATTGTGTCATATAACCCATTCCGAATATGTGATGCGACGTATATGGATAACATTGAAGACCGATGGTGAAAACCGGGTATTTTTGAAAACGAAAGGATAACCCGTCGATTGTCTCTGCATCGAGTCACGCCGGTATAGAGATTCCCTAAGTGATGGGAAGTCCGATCGGGATTGTAAATACCCGGATTGCAAGGGCTTCTTCGAAAGTGCCTTCGGTTCTGTTCGAACCCGAAACAGACTTGTATGGATTGTATGTCTGACATTACACTTTGAGATATAAAGCAGATTTCTTTCAAATACATATCTGTTGGTGGCGGAGAATTTATTCTCTTAGCTTAACACCCATCTCTGAGACGTACGAGCTCAGAGGTTATGTAGTTGAAGGTTATCAGCGATATACTCCCAATTTGGTAGTGTGGCATGCTGAGTGCTGCTGTGTGTTGACGATCATTTGTTGATCATTTATGATCAGAGCATGGATTTTGTATAAATCGTAGCTTTGTGGATGAGACTGCATCAGGACCTCACACCCCGGAAATGGTCGAAACAGGAAAGATGCGGCAAGGTTATGAGGGTCGCGCCCTTTAGGGTGTGTCATTCCCTTAGGGTAAAGGGTGATATTAGGTATGGAGCCCTGATATTTAACCTATGTGGTTGCTCCAATCTCATTTACTGTGTGGTTGTTGCTTAGAGGCGCCTCGGATAGAGGTCCCAAAGGACCGGGGAGTGGCATGCTCGAGTAGCTGTTACCTAGTTACAGAGGTAACCCGGCCTTGTGTTGGCAGAGATCCGGTTAGGTTCTCGGGACGTCCCGCCAGAGGCGATCCCATGTGGCAGTATGAAGTTCCTTAGCCTGACCATTTGTTGGAAAATCCAAAGAAACAATACGAGCATTGTATGATTTTAGTTGTATTACCTGCCATCTACTTATGATGGCTCCCCACTGTTTGGATGGTAGCTATAGTAGACATAGTTTGGAATGTCTATGCTGGCTAAGATTTATATTCTACTTTCGAAATGTTTTCTGCACTTTGCACTTATAATAATGATATCAAAGAATTCACGTATCAAGCATGTTTGACTATCATAAGAAGAAATCTCCTCCAATTCTGTGTTTGCATTGTGTGTGTGGCGGGAGGTCTTATGGTAGTTTCATTTTCTAAAAACATTGCGAATTTACTTTAAAATTCTCTTGCTGTTTGTGTTTAAAGATAAACTGTTTTTGTTACTCACACCAGTCTCATGACTGATCCGGAGTTTATTGTTCCTTTCCTAAACTCTGGGTGCTCACTATTTTCCACACGAGCAGTATAGAGTTGGGTTTTTTCAGATAGTTAGGTTCAGTGGATTATCTGGAGCTAGTTCAGTCTTTGGAGATGACTGACCTTGCTTAGCTTGGTGCATCGTTATTGGGAGTTCGAGCTATTTCTGGATTGGTTCTTGGAGATGGAGTTGCAGTTTTGGAGTTCTTTCTTGAAGACTATCTTGAGTTATTTGTTCCGCTGCTAGTGTTATCTATTTTCTTTCCGCTGCTATTTTATTATATCATATCTCTGATGTGTATCGATATCTATTGGATCATCTATTGTATCAGGATGTTGTATCAGATGTTGTATATTGATATTCTATTTCTTCTGCTGTGTTATTTACTTAATTGTGTTATAAGAGCCGGCGACTCGGATTTGAATGGTCGAATCTGCGGCATTCGAGTACGATGTAAAGTATGGATGTCGATTTTCGAACGCGAAAAATCTCATTCGTTACATTTGGTATCAGAGCTAAGGTTGAACTTTAGCCCAGGAGTATAACACATTAAGTAGTTCATTAGAGATAGGGTGAAGTATACCCTAGAATGAGTAATCCCTAAGATATCCGTCCGTACGCCTCAATAAATTCTCTTAATATCCACCGATAGTGAGTATGAAGGCAAGAAGAGGATGAGATAGGGGACACGGAAATATGACTATAAATGGTCAATACTTTGTAACAACCAAGGAAGCAATATTTTCTCTATCAATCTCTTTTTGTTCGTCATCTTTTCAATTCTTTGATGGTTCCTGGTAGATCCAAGAAGAAGATTTGATATATTAGTATGGGACACAAACTCCGGATAGACCAAAATTGTTTGTTTGGATGTATTGGTTGTTTTATTTGCTTTGGTTGCTATGGTTGATAGGTATAAGTTGGTTTTTAAACTCAACATTTTGATATTGTATCCATATATCTGTCAATATTTGGGTCCAGATATATATTACGAATGGTTAGTTATCCTTTCGAGCTAACCAATGCCACTGCATATTTCGTAGATCTGGATGACCCGAGTATCTTGTGGAAAATTAAATAGATTCGTTCTTATATCTATTATTGATATTCTGATTTGGTAAGCCAAATGCAGAATAGGTGTTCGGTTTGATTTGATGAAATGTTGTTCATCTATCTTTTTGTCTCCTTGGCAAATTTGGGGGACGAAATTTCTTAAGGGGGGAAGTCTGTAACGATCCCGGATTTATATAAGTTTAAATTGGTAATTAATTTAATTTTTGAATAAAATTTGTGAAATTTATTGATAAATTGGTGCGAGTTTCCCCGAGTTCAAATAAAAATGTGTTAATTCATTTGAATTTAAGTACCTCAACTATTTGTGAAATCATTAATTAATCTTAAAACAAATGGGTTAAAGATAAAATATAATGATAAATATTAGAATTGATGATTTATGTCAGAAATAAACATAAATATATACATACAGAGAAATATCAAACAATAAGTATTAAAGTAAAATTAATAATAAATTTTTGAGTTAGAAATAGAAATAAATATATAATAAACTATAAAATATAAAGTAGACATTAGCTAAAATTTTAGCTACATATAGAATACATAAGTTCAGAATTAATGGGTTAAGTTAGAAATGGAAATGGATAAAAATAAAAATATAAATGTATGTAATAAAATATATAAGATAAACTATATAGACTACAAATAATAAAGTAACACTTAAGATAAAATCTAAAAAAACAAATTAAAATAGGAATTTGATTATAAAGTAATATTACCAAAGACAAAGCAAAGGATAATATAAGAAGAAAATACAAACCAGACAACACTTGTAAAAGAATGAAGCAAGTAAATATACACATGAATGAAGCTTGCAAAATAAGGAATAAATTAAATATCTATGTACAAATAAGTAGAAGTATGTAGGCTCAAACAAACAAGAAGAAAACACATATAACTATGTACAAGCAAATATAAATAATATATATTAAGCTTGCAACACAAGACAAAAGTATTCAATGTAATCACTTCAGCCACCAACACATGAGATTTGCACCTGCCAAAACAATTTTTAGCCAACAATTTGAGATAAAAATCTCTGGTCAACAAAATAAACAAAACATTTCAAGTACAAATAAAAATCTCTTGCATCAATATCATATAACCCTATACACTTCAACCTGTGCAACAATTCTTTTTATATCACCTTCATAATTCTAGTTCAATTCATTCAAGTCTGGAAAAAAGAAAGAAAAAAAACTTAAACAAACATCAAAACGAATCAACAAAACCAGAGATCAAGGAAGCTTCGGCTTGTAATTTCTCAGGCCTGTCTTAACATAAAAGCAAGCTCTGTTCATTTTTTTTTTGGAAAGCAAGTGAGTAACTTCACCTTAAAATTTAAAGTATAAATTAGTTTTTATGTTATTACTGTAATCAATATTATATCGTGAAGTATGTTTGAGTATTCACATTATTGAATTTATGAAGTATGGTGTATACAGGGATCTGAACATTTGTAACTTCCCTGTTTCCATCTTTTGTTCATGTTTGATTTAAATTCAAAAACTTTAAATTAACCTCTGTTTAGCCTTAAGATTTAAATGAAATTTGTTAGTTTCATTTCAAACCTTAGTTTAGGATCTTACTTAAGTCAAAATAGTATTTATATGACTCTGGAAACCAAGAAAAGTTGAGCAGCACAATATAAGTAAAAATTCAAACATCGTAATTTAATGTTTCAGGTTTTGGAACTGAAGTCTTACACAAAATTTTGATTTTTAAAACTAAAATCCCAATTTTTAAGTGAAGGGGTTGAGAGCAGTTCGTGGATGACCGAAATTGGTATTTTAACCAATTTTCGGCGACGTGTTGATCTAGAGGTGTCGGGGTTGTTCGAGGTGGTGGAGGACCTACGGGGCATCGGAGAAAAATAGCAGGGTGTCGATCAGAGATTGGTGATGGCGATGGGAGGTCGTTGAAGTTTGAAAACCTAGTTTTGGGTTGAACTGTAAACGTGAGCACTTCGTCATCCCCAGGGGATCGAGTTATACGAGCTTTGGAGGATAGGTTCGTGGATAATCAGAGGTGGTGTGACCGTGATGGCGCGTCGCCTGATGGTCGGAGGCGCGAAGTTGTGAGGTCTGGCCATGACTGTTGGTTCCAGTTTTCAAATGGATAACTCGATTTGGGATCGTGGCTTGTGGTTGTGGGTCGATGATCGGGGTAGGTGGCTGGAGCAATCGTGGACATGTGGGAGGCAACGAAGTTGGTCTGAACGTTGGCGGTGACGTGTGCACGTGCACGGCCTCGATATGGTGTCATGAGTTGGGGGGGCTGAGTGGCTCGAGTTGATGCTCGAGAAAGTGAAGGGTGGTCTCGGGATGGAACGCGAGTTCTTGAGTCTGCAACCCTGTTTTTAAAGTTTAAAATAAAAAAATAAAAAAAAGATATACGTGAGGAAGAAGAAGAGGGAAACTCGGGGAAATGGGGGAAATAACTCGGGTTGGACTCAAGTAAAACTGGGATATCTCGGGTTTCGTCTCAGGAAGGAAACAAAGTAGACTCGGGATTTTTTTGTTAGCTATCTCTGTTATCAACTTTAAAGAAATAAGTTTTAAAATGTTAGAGTATTACTTTAGCATGTAAATTTAAAAAGGTTTAAGAATTGGATTTAAACTTTATATAAGATAAATTGATTTTATTTTAAATCTACTAATAAAAATGAAATTTAAATATAAATTTGAGAATAAATGTTTTCAACATAGTTGTGAGTGAAAAGTCGATCATTAATCAAAATGAGTTTTATCTCAAGTTAATGAAGACTTAATAATTATAATTCATTAATTATTACGTTAATTAGAATGGATAATTAATGCGTTGTATCAATTTAATTAGTAGTTGTAAGTTAAATTAATTAATTAAGGTTTAAAGATTAATTAAGTAAAAAAAATTTAATTTGTAAATTAAGGATTATTAATTAAATATTAATTAATGATTAACGTTGATAAATCAAGTGATTAAGCTTTAGTTAATTTAAGAATAATGTAATTAATTAATTAAGGTAATTAATTTGAGAATAATTAATTTATCAAAGTTTAATAAATTTATGAAAGGGATTAAGAAATAATTATTAATTAAGGAGTAATTAATTAGTTATTGTAATTAATTAATAAGAATTAATTAAGAACTAATTATAAATTAAGGGTTAATAAATGATTGATTAAAGAATAATTGATTAAATGATTTATAATTAATTGATTATTAATTTACCATAATTAGCAAATTTATTCATAGCAATTAATCTGATTTAAATTAATCTAATAATAAAAATTGATCTATTTATGGGTGTTTGGATTATATTGAATGGTTGAATTGTTTGATATCCCTAATATTGATGCTTTGTGATATATCCTGATTTATGTTATGATCTGTTAGCTGGGATGAATGTAATAAATTATCTGTGATGTAATTTATTATATGTGGATGAAAGATAAGCGTTATAGTTTATACCACTTATCATATATATATATTTTTGTATTTTAATTTGTGATGATTGAATGATGTTGCACTATTGTGTGTTAAATCCGTGGACCACACTTATACACACACCAATATGGATTTCACGAGGAAACCGATTAAGTCACAGATTTTTGAATAGTTTTAAATTTGAATTTTTAAATTCAAATGTTTTGGAAATGGATTGGATTTAAAGTGAAAAGCTTTTGAAATGGAATTTCAAAGATGAAATTTATTTTGAATAACTTAATTGAGTTTTGAAATTTAAATTTTCTGATTTAAATTTGAATTCAATATTTGAAATTGAATTCTATGATCTGGAAACTAGGGACTAAAGATGTTATGCTAGTTTATATGGGTTAAACTATTTTAAAGGTATTGGTTTGGGAATTTGAATTTAAATTCAAAGGCTTTAACTCGTATAAATATAATTGGGTCTTTCTGACATGGAAACTATTTGTTTTCAAATAATAAAAGCTTTCACATAAGTAATGAATCTCCAATTTGTGTTAAAAGGATTTCAAGGTTGAAATGATTTCCAAATTACGAATAAATCTTTGAAAATGTATTTTGAAGGCTATTAGCTAAATCTTTGATTTAAAGATTTAAATAAATTAATCCTATTGAAATGGAATTGTTTTGAAATCTAGGAATGGATCTTTGTGAAACTGGGTGAATTTTGTGAAATAAATCTTTTGTTTAAAAGGTTTGAAATGGTAATTAGTTTAAACCATTCGAAAGAAAGTTTTGAATCATTAAGTTGCGACTTAATTGAAATCTTATATCCATATGTTTTAAATGTTGCGCTCATTATTCGGTTTAGCCGGGAGAGGGCCATTGTATCATATAACCCATTCCGAATATGTGATACGACGTATATGGATAACATTGAAGATCGGTGGTGAAGACCGGGTATTTGTGAAAATGAATGGATAACCCGTCAATTGTCACTGCATCGAGTCGCGCCGGTATAGAGATTCCCTAAGTGATGGGAAGTCCGATCGGGATTGTGAATACCCGGATTGCAAGGGCTTCTTTGGAAGGGCCTTCGGTTCTGTTCGAACCCGGAACAGACTTGTATGGAATGTATGTATGACATTACACTTTGAGATATAAAGAAGATTTCTTTCAAATACATATCTGTTGGTGGCGGAGAATTTATTCTTTTAGCTTAACACCCTTCTCTGAGACGTACGAACTCAGAGGTTATGTAGTTGAAGGTTATCAGCGATATACACCCAATTTGGTAGTGTGGCATGCTAAGTGCTGCCGTGTGTTGACGATCATTTGTTGATCATTTATGATCAGAGCATGGATTTTGTATAAATCGTAGCTTTGTGGACGAGACTGCATCAGGACCTCACACCCCGGAAATGGTCGAAACAGGAAAGATGCGGCAAGGTTATGAGGGTCGCGCCCTTTAGGGTGTGTCATTCCCTTCTGGTAAAGGGTGATATTAGGTATGGAGCCCTGATATTTAACCTATGTGGTTGCTCCAATCTCATTTACTGTGTGGTTGTTGCTTAGAGGCGCCTCGGATAAAGGTCCCAAAGGACCGGGGAGTGGCATGCTCGAGTAGTAGTTACCTAGTTACAGAGGTAACCCGGCCTTGTGTTGGCAGAGATCCGGTTAGGTTCTTGGGACATCCCGCCAGAGGCGATCCCATGTGGCAGTAGGAGGTTCCTTAGCCTGACCATTTGTTGGAAAATCCAAAGAAACAATACGCGCCTTGTACGATTTTAGTTGTATTACCTTCCATCTACTTATGGTGGCGCCCCACTGTTTGGATGGTAGCTATAGTAGGCATAGTTCGGAATGTCTATGCTGGCTGAGATTTATATTCTACTTTCGAAATGTTTTCTGTACTTTGCACTTATAATAATAATATCGAAGAATTCACGTATCAAGCATGTTTGACTATCATAAGAATAAATATCCTCCAATTCTACGTTTGCATTGTGTGTGTGGCGGGAGGTCTTATGGTAGTTTCATTTTCTAAAAACATTGCGAATTTACTTTAAAATTCTCTTGCTGTTTGTGTTTAAAGATAAACTATTTTTGTTACTCACACCAGTCCCATGACTGATTCAGAGTTTATTGTTCCTTTCCTAAACTCTGGGTGCTCACTATTTTCCACACGAGCAGTCTAGAGTTGGGTTTTTCAGATAGTTAGGTTCAGTGGATTATCCGGAGCTAGTTCAGTCTTTGGAGATGACTAACCTTGCTTAGCTTGTTGCATCGTTATTGGGAGTTCGAGCTATTTCTGGATTGGTTCTTGGAGATGGAGTTGCAGTTTTGGAGTTCTTTCTTGATGACTATCTTGAGTTATTTGTTCCGCTGCTAGTGTTATCTATTTTCTTTCCGCTGCTATTTTATTATATCATATCTCTGATGCGTATCGATATCTATTGGATTATCTGTTGTATCAGGATGTTGTATCAGATGTTGTATATTGATATTCTATTTCTTCCGCCTTGTTATTTACTTAATTGTGTTATAAGCTCCGGCGATTCGGATTTGAACGGTCGAATCTGCGGCATTCGAGTACGATGTAAAGTATGGATGTCGATTTTCGAACACGAAAAATCTCATTCGTTACATAATCCCATCGCTTTCCCAAGTTCAGACAAAATATAGTTATTATATAAATACGCCAAGAGCGACATTTGATGATGCCCCTTGGTTGACCAAAGTACTATATATAGAACACAACAAAATTAATTCAAAATAAAACAACAACCCCTAATTAGCTATCCGTCAACCAATTGCTCATCACCGGAAGCTTTATTCGCCAATCCTACTAAAACCTATAAACCTCAACCCTCAGCCTACTCAAATCAATTTTGAGCACCCGAGAGTTTAAGGGGAAACCATAAACTTCAAGTCAGGCATAAAGCCTGGTGTGAATAATACTATACATCTCGGTTATCTGATATTAAGTGACACCATGCCGCTTAGCGGAACGTGTTTCCCCTCACTAATATCTTTTTTAAAACATATCTTTTGCAAGTTATAATCCTACAACCAAAATTGGTTAAATCTGTAAAGCAATATCATGTATATGTACATATTTATCAAATGGACTATCTATCCATACACTGTAGTTTTGTTTGGCTAAATACTAACCCTTGGCTGACTCAGGCCTACCAGAAAAACATAAAAAATCCAACATCTGTTAGATACTCCTCTTTTTTGACAGTCCATCCTTACTTAGTTCTCCAGTACATGCTGGAATTTTGGATATATTTTAGCTAAGGGTTATTAGCTAAAGTATAGGGTATGACCGCATACTAGTCTCGTATGTTATTCTAATATATAAGTCATTTTACTTGGGGTTATCTACCCATAAAATTTTCCTTGAAAATATTTTCTTTCAAGTTGATTTAAACTTTAGATCATTCTTTAAACAAGGAAATTATTTATATATACTCTTTGTTTTACTCAAATCACCTTGCCATGTTACTTGTTCTTTACACAAAACCTTATTGATGAAAACGTTTAAACTTTCTAAAGTACCCCTTTCAAAACCTTTGAAAGTATCCCTTTTAATACAAGTAAAACCTTAGGTCGAAGGCCAAAACATACATTTCGAAACCATTCATACTTATCTTTTCGAAAGCAGTGAAATACGTCTCCTTCGAAAGCTTTAAAACCTTAGACATCCTATCTTTAAAACACTTAAACATTGCCTTTCGAAACCATTAGAAAACCTTTCCTTTTAGACGTTTCGAAACCATTGGGATACCGCCCCTTAGAAATCTTTCTTTAAAACCTTTCGAAAGCATTAAAACATCAAGTCTTTCGAAAGCATTTGACTTCAATTTATAACATGTGGAAACACCTTTCGAAACCATTAGAACTATCCCTTTCGAAACCATTTGGGTTCTACCTTTTATAGAGAAAAAGGGTCATTAAAACATTTAACTCGAAAGCAACCCTTTTAAAAGCAAAAACAGATGCATTTTCAATTTAAAACAAAGCATGCTTCGATCCCCTCGAAACCTTTGGTTTCGACCTAGTACCTTCCCCTATATCCAGTTCATACGTACTGGGTATCTGATACCATGTGCATTGGTTTTGATAGAGTCTGAGGTGGAGGTAAGGAGTCGGAAGCCTGGTGCCGGAAGCATTGAAATAAAAAAAGCATGTTTATTTGACTTTTTAGGTTAATCCTTTGTACATAACTTGCCTTGTTTGTCAAATTATGATTAGTTTCAAATTTTCTTTTCTAAAAGTGCTGTCAATTTTCAGAAATAACAATTTGAATTATTTACAAAATACCGCTTCTCTTTTTTATAAATATATAAAACATTTAAGTCTCATACCTTAAATAATTTTATATATCCATTAAAACACTTAGGAAAATTGTACAGAAAACCCAGAAAATCATTTTTAATATATTTTTAACATATAAATTATAGACCCTAAGGCAATATAATTTGGCTGTATTTAATTTTTAATTCAGAGTAGCATTTTCTTCACCGGAAACTTCATATAAATCCATATTAAGAAAATTAGAAAAATTGAAGCCCATTTCTAAGTTATTGTTTCCAATCTAAATTTAAGACGTCATATAATAGGGTTTCCATATCAAAACATATCACATAATTGGTGTGAATTAGCATAAATCATCAACAACGTATAGATATATAATTTTATCATCCAAAACATGCCAAAACATTTGCAAATAATTTGGATTCATCTGAAAACGGAAAACTATTATAAACTTGAGATGTAGTCATTATACACCTTAGTTTTTTGATTAAAGATGTGTGCTTTGTTCTTGATTAAGTGATTTGATTCTCCCCCTTGAAATCCTAGCTTTTATCTCCTCTTGAGCTTGCTAATGGTGGCTGGACTTAGCTTGTATTTTTGATTTGTGAATATGAAGTGAACATGAGTGTTGAGCGGTTAAAGGTTTAGGGTATAAGGATGTGCCTTGTTCCTATTTTTCTCTTGTATATTTTCAAACCTTTTATTCTCTTTTTATTCTTTAGTTTGCTTGTTTAACATGGCACGACTACCCCTTATTTAATCAAAAATCTCAATCTATTGATCATCTTGCCTTATTTTATTTTATTTAACTAACTAAACATCCGAAATAATAGTACTAAAAATATGGGATGTTATAGCCATAAATAGAGATGAAGAGGAGGTTCGAAATCCATAAAGAGAGTGAGAAGATACGAAGGAGAAAAATGTCGATCTGGATACCTATTTCTATCTTACATTTTCTCCTCCTTTTTAATTCAAATCCAACCTCTCCTTAACCATCATTACGGCCAGCCTACTCTTGCACATTTAATTGAAAATTCAATCCCCATTATGTGCCTCTAAATAATTTTAAGCCTGACCAATATTCATAGCATTTAAATCTAATTTAAACGTGCACGGATATCGTATATCAATAGGTATATTTATAACTATTATAAATACACCGTTTAATATTTTTCAACGCATCACATTAAATTTTATAATTAAAATTTCATAAGTATTTATTAATTTAATTAATTCATTACAATCATAGTTTTCATTTTACAGAAAATATTAATAATAATCATATAAAAACTATGTCTATTTTTCAATCAGCACGGAAAAACAGTTACTATTTCATAAATAATGTTCAATATGTTTTATGAAAACAATTTTGTAACTTGATGCAACTAATAAGTGTTATATGGCACGCTCCCACTGTTTTCGCCATACCTTAATAGCGTACGAAATATAGACCTCCATTCAACCACTTAATATATGTTATTTATTCTATCTACTATAACCAATTTATAGTCGTGAGTTTTCTGATCAAATATTTGAACTCAAAGAAATAAATCTCATAGAAAATAATTTTCCATATGAAAATACATTTTGAAATAGAAGTCATATTTCTCATTCTAATGTTAAGTATCTATTATGATTTTAAGATTCTCGTTTCCTGTGTCTCTTCATGAAGCAGAAGTGACCATTCACTCTCTTCATCCTAACTGTATCTTAAGCTACATCTACTCTCGAACATTCACTGCCCTTTTCAAATAGTCGAACCATTCAAAAGGAAATCCTTACTACAAGATCGTAACTAACTCTTTACAAAAGTGAATGTGGTCATCCTTAAAGTTTAAGGATATCAAATAAGTTACACTTTACTTAATTTGAAAAAAACTAATATTCAGCGATTGAATTCTTAGATCCATCTTGTAACTTTTAGTCTAGTGTCACATCCTTACCGTTTAAGGATCTTGTAATAAGATCATTATTGTATGTACAATCTCACACTATGGTTTACTTATTTTGAATGAACTAATTTCATCGAGTTGCGACCATTCACTATATAACATTTATATATTATTGAAAATGGATCAAATATTCATATCATTTTACCGCATTTAGAGTTCGAAACTCATTAAAGACAATACACATAAGTAGCCAAGTTACAAACATATTTAGTAGTTGTATAGTTAGACGGTTGCATGAGTCAACATGCCAAAATTTATTGGTAAGTTTATTGTACATTTCTATTTGTCAGTCTTAATTTATTTATTTAGTATATTTTAATTAATAAATATTTTATGAATTATATTAATTGCACAAATTTATCAAAGTAGAATATTTTAGTTATACATAGATATTGCATGGAGGAAACACAAGTATTTTCTTTACCGCATGGAAGAAAATTTTCGTGGTTTGATTATCATTGGTGTTTTCTCCATATTAATCATCTTTTTAGAAGAGACAAAAAAACTTTACAGCTAATAGACACGAGCCCTTGCAACCACCAATGGTTTGGTCAAGCGAAGACATATATGAAATTGTAAAGGACTTTCCAAAGATACATAAAACCAAAGAACAAACTGAAATTCAAGGTAAATCAACGATTCATAATTGGTGCAAACAAAGTATATTTTGGAAGTTTCCATATTGGAAAAATCTACTACTTTGTCACAATATCGACGTGATGCACAATGAGAAAAACGTGTATGACAACGTTTTTAATACAATTTTGAATGTTAAGGGGAAGATGAAGGATGATTTAAAATCAAGACGCGGTATCAAAGCAATATGTAATCCCTCTGAGCTTCATATCAAACCAAATGACAAAAAACCAAAAGCATGCTATGAGCTAGACAATAACCAGGTTAAAATACTTTTAAAATAGGTGGAAGGATTAAGATTTTCTTACGGTATTTCTTTCAATATTCGTAGATGTGTCGACTATAAGAACAACAAACTTAGTGGGATAAAAAGCCACGATTGTCATGTTATGATGGAAAATTTGTTACCCGTTGCTTTTAAAGAACTGTTGCACGTAAAATTTTGAAAGATGTAACAAAATATAGTTTGTTTTATGAGGAGCTTTGTTCTACTACGTTAAAATTTTATCGCCTACGTAAACTTGAGGAAGAAATCCACATACTGCTCTGCAAACTAGAAAAAAACATTTCCTCCAAGTTTATTTAATGTAATGGAGGATTTACCTGTTGATCCTCCATTTGAAGCACGTTTCGAGGGTCTGTATAATATGGATGGATGTATCCATTCGAGAGGTATTAATGCGTAGTACGTTAAATATTAGTTTACTTCATGTATAAATAAATTTTAGTTTGAAATAATTCTTAATAGGTACTTAAATCATCTAAAGAAAAAAGCGAGACAGAAAGCACAAGTTGAAGGTTTGATTTGCAAATCATATGTCGAAGAAGAAGCTTCGTTTTTTCTCTTATTATTTTAGTGATCATGTGAACTTATCATTAGAAAGTGCCATGCGTAATGATGAAGGTATTGATCAAGATGATTGCCAAGCGAGTTATCTATTTATTTTAAAACATGGCCGACCTGCTGGTAAATGTGTGAAATTATGGTTGGATGATAGAGATTATCATGTAACACACATAAATTCTTCTCAATTGTGTTGAAGTTGGACCATTTGTTAGGTAATGTACATATGTTCTTCTTAATGCATTATATCATCTACGTATGCGCATATACACACATATGCATATGTGTGTTAATTATAATGCAATATTTCTTCTATAATTGCAGTATTTACGAATCACAACTTCCAAATGGCGATATTGGCAAAGATTTCGCTACTTGGTTTTCAAATTACGTTTACGACACGACAAATTGTGTGGTCGACGAAGGATTGAAACATTTAGCTACCCGACCAAAAAGGAAAATCAAAACCTATCCAATATTCTTCGTTAATGGAAATAAATTTAACATCAAAGAATACGGTACTGAAAAATTAACTAACAATGTCGGTGTATTTCTTAAAGGTGGTGATGATCCAAATGATCATGTAAATGATTTTTATGGCATGTTAACCTAGGTTTTGCAATTGACATATTTCACAAAACCTGTAGAAGAAGTTTTTTTTAAATGCAACTGTTTCAGCAATGTTACATGTTCTGTAGTCAACGTGCACCTAAAGTATTATCTTATAGAAATAAAGCATATTTTGTGTTATTATAAGTACGATCCTTTTATACTTGCCAAACAAGCTCTTCAAGTTTATTACGCTTCGTACCCATCTCTACGAAGAGATAAAGTAGATTGATTGGCTTTTTTTAAAACAAACGCAAAATTACATTTGATGGACAGAATATTCCGGACGAAAAAACTATCGCGCAGATATCGAGGAAAATACCGAAATAATAATAATCGACAATCAAATCGACTTTGGACCTCTAAACGATGAATCAAATGCATTAATAAAAGCATTTGAGACTACAAAGGAACAAAACATAAAGTACCAAACGGGGTCTGAATTAGAAAACGACGAGGACTGATTAATAATCTACATATCCGAAGAAGGTAATTTCTGTGTTTATTTATGTTACATTTTCTCACTAAAAATGATGTGTTCTGCTAATGATATGTTTAGTCATAATCCGTTTCACATAATCCTTTTATATTATGTCATAATGTATGTTTCACATAATTAAATGATATATTTCTCATATATGATACGTCTGTAACAGGTACTGCATATATATATGTCGTTTTTCCTTAGACGTAGCTCTCCCCATACAGGATCTCCCTCTTCTTCTCAAAGAGGGACCAGTGCGCTTCCTGCTGATGATGTCCCCGACCCATCGCATGAGGTAGCTCTTCCTGCGGTCTGGTTGCAGGCCAAAGCCGATGGATCGTAAGTATTAAATTTATTTCAGTATTAACAATATTTTTCTTCACGATCTATTATATATTAGTCTTGCTTTATTAAATGTTTGTTTCTTTTTGACACAGTGGCTTCGAGCTCAAGCCGTCAGCTACAGTGCTCTCCATATCCAGACAGGCATATAAATGCAGGATGACTACCTGTTGGCCCAAATGGTGCAAGATACCGAATAATGTCCGGAAGAGCATTTGGCTGGACTTCCTGGTAAGCGTAAATTTATATTCTGCACTTTCTCTTTGATCATAGATCACTTTATATATTGCAGACTATTTATAAAAATGTGTAACATTCATTTTCTCAACATGTAGGTTTCGATCGACCTACAAGAGATCGATGTATCCCTAGTGTAGCGCCATTGGAATAGCAATATCATCAAAAATTATAGGGATACAGTGTCCACTATAAGAAGAGCGAGAAAAAACCGAACTGGATGAGTGCTAGCGTGTGGAAGGCCTGGATCGCATGGTGAGGTAATGAGGAATTCCAGGTAAGTTTACCACATATTAATTACTTTAAATTGTTGTATGTATTTAATACGTAATTTAGAACTGTAAAATGTTATTTCCAATTTAAATTTATAGAGGGAGTCAAATAGGAACTCCACAAATAGAAATAAGAATCTCGTCACACATCGCGGCGGTTCTAAGTCGTTCCAGCATCATCGTGAGGATTTGGTAAATTTTTATGTTAACATTTTTATATTTTAAGTTACAAGTTGTTAATATATAGTTAATAAAACAACATGTTATATATATATATATCTATGTATGTATGTATGTATTTATATTCATATTTTAGGAGAGAGCGTGCGGGGGTACTGTTTCGTATTGGCATGTTTTTGTTAATACTCATGCTCTAAAGCAGACCAACGATTCGGGCTTAGACGTATACTCATGGGAGCATGATGATAAAGCAACTACTGCCTATGCAAGTTAATATAATTAAGTTAAAAATTATCAGTTAATTAATTAAGTACACATTTATAGATATATTAATTAGTGTTATTTATACCAGTGACCATTTCAACTTTTTGCTAATTAGTATAGCGATTAGTCTACTAAGTTGTATTTTGTATTTGCATCACAACAAAAGTTCCATGAAGCATGGTGTAACGACCTGATTTTTCGACGTCCGAAAATCGACATCAATACGTCCACTGTATTAAATGCCGAACAATCGAATGCCGGAAAACCGAACCGTTAGGATTAAAGAAGAAGAAGATAGTAGAAGAAACAGAAACAATATCAGAATCTCACATTCGCATCGGAACAATATATAATAGATAAATGAATAATTTTTAAACAAAAGAACTGTATCAGTTTCTACATTACATCATCAGAGTAATATACAACACAAAACACGACACTAGGCATTTATGACAACTTGTCCATATGAAAAATGAACTTGCTGCAACACATACGCCGCGGATACTACATAATATAAGTGATAGTCTCGCTATCCAGTTTGTCTCCTGATCTCCACTGCATAATTTCCTGACTTCACTCCAGAACAACTGCTAACCTGACTCTAGGCTACCCTTGTGGAAAATTATGGGCACCCAGAGTTTAAAAAAAGGAAAAATAAACTCCAAGTCAGTCATGGGACTGGTGAGATCTTAAAGAAGTTATTTGCATAAAAGAAAAGAAAAGAAAAAGAAATCCGCTCATGCTTTTGGAAAATGAAACTACCATAAGGCCTCCCGGCACACCCATAATGCAATCGCACACTTGGAGAAGATTTCTCCTTATAGTAGTCAAATATGCTTGATACGCAAAAACCTTTTGATATTATTATTAGTGCATAGTGTGAAAAACATTTCGTAAGTATAATATAAATCTTAGCCAGCATACGTACCATTATATTATGCCTACTATAGCTACCATGTTAGATGGCAGGTTCTACAAGTAGAAACATACAGGACTCGTATTGAGTGAATGGATTTCCAATAAATGGTCAAGGCTAAGGAACTTTCTTTCCGAAAGGGTATGCCTCTGGAGGGACCCCCCGAGAACCTAACCGGACCTCTGCCAACACAAGACCGGATTACCTTTGTAACTAGGTAACTAACTATCACGAGTATGCCACCCCCGGTCTAGACCGACCTTTACCGAGGCGCCTCAACAACTAACAACCACATAAGTAAATAATCAGGGCTCCATATCATAATACCACTTTTTATCCACACAAGTTAAATATCCGGGCTCCATACTAGATACCACTTTTTATCCAGAAGGAAATGCACGTACCCTGAGAGGCGCGACCCCCGTAACCTTGCTGCATCTTTTCATGTTTCAACCACTTTCGAGGTGTGAGGTTCGACGAAGTCTCGTCCACAAAACTACGCTCTTTACAAAATCCATGCTTCGATCAACAATGATCAACATATAGCATGCCACATTACCAAATTGGGAATATATCACTAGTAACAATCAACTACATAACCGCTGAGCTCGTACGTCTCAGAGAAGGGCGTTAAGCTAAGAGAATAAATTCTCCGCCACCAACAGAAATGTATTTGATAGAAACCAGCTTTATATCTCAAAGTGTAATGTCAAGCATACATCCATACAAGTCCGTTTCGAGTTCGAACACTTCGTCCAATTAAGGAAAGAAGTCCTTGTAAATACGGATATCCCTTAATCGCGTCCGGACTCCCCATCACATAAGGTGGTATAAATCTCTATACAGGAGCAACTCGATGCAGAGACATTCAACAGGTAATCCTTTCGTTTTCGGAAATACCTAGTTTTCAACCACCATTTCAAATGCAATCTCATTTCGTCATATCATTATTCGAAATGGGTTTTATGACTCAATGTCCTCTCCCAGCTAATTCAAATAATGAACGCTTATTTTAAAAACAAGTGGATACATTCAAGTCTAAATTAAGTCACAATAAATTTTCACTTTTGACCTTTTAAACAAAAGATCCATCATTAAGATTCGATGTGGCTTTCGGATAACCATTTGAAATCCGACCCCCGGTCGCATCAAGATTCAAATGTCGTTTAAAGGCTAATATTAATAGTCGGTTATTTAACTATCAAACAACATTCACAACAATCACCAGCTTTAAACAATTTTCCTCAAATTATATGTTTCAAAATATCTTCGCAAGATATATTTTCACACTTCAAACCGTTTAAAACAATTTTCAAATCACTTTCCTCTCGCGGAATAAATTTCCAAATATTGTTTATTTCCACTGAAAATTGCCAAGTCTGAATACTTTAAACTAATTTAAATCACTTATTCAAATATATACTTGGAGACACTTAAAATAAAAACTATTTTAAAAACATTTATTTTAAAATATTAGTTATGAATTTTATACTAATATCTCATGTAAAACTTAAGCCCAACTAATTTTAAAAATAAAATTATTAAATAGAGTATACTTATTTAAATAACCATAAACATCTTCTAAATCAAATATTAGTTAAATCTTTAAAATAATCACTTCTATAATTAACTTAATAAATATTTACTTCAAAATTTTAAAAATAATTTAAGAAAATAATTTCTCTAAAACATTATTTTAAAACCAACTTTAGAACTTTTATTTTATATTTAAAAGCCAATTTGAAAACGTACTGACTTTCTAGGGAAAAATAAGCTTTCCATTTCAAAATGGTCCATTTCAATCAATTTATAAATCCTTCTCGATTTATTTCAATTTATATTCCAAATTCGTAAATTTTCTTTCAACACTTTTAAAAATAAACCAATATTTATTTTTAAAACAAATTACCCGTTCCTTTATAAATTCTCGTTGTGAATTTATATTTCCAAACATCCACTGATATATAATGTTCAAATCGATTTCCAAAATTTACTTTCATACACTAAATCAATTTCCGAATCGATTTTCAAAAATTTACTCCATTTAAAAATTATTCCTTTATTTATCCAAATTTATTTCAAAACACATTAATCCAATATTCACGCTTTTATTTAGATTTTAAAATCTGAATTTTCGAAACAAATTCTTCAACTTTTAAAAAATACTACTCAATATCCATTTATTTCCATTTATTAAAATCTTTTCCACATATTTGGAATTTATTCAATAGGATTTCAAAAATCAACCTTAATTCTTTTCAAATTCCTTCTTTTAAATTTATCCAATCCTTTAAAATAAATTTACTTAAAATTTCTACTTCAATTTCCAAAAAAATCCAATTTGATATTTTTGGTATTTTAAAATAACAGAATATATTTGGCCAAACCATAGCCTTCAATAATTTCAATTATCAATATAATCAATCACGGATTATCAATAATCATATCACAGCATATGAAATAAATTCAAACAATTTGAGGAATCCAGTTGGATCCCTCCAACCCGTTTCCCTGAATCCATAGATGTCAGCACAACAATTAAATACCAATCTCGTTTCAAGGCGGGATATCGCGGTATAAAGGGTCATCCGCTATTATGCGGGGAGCATAGGGTCTCATCCGTTATGTAATGCGGGAAATCAATCACTCCAATATATATATATATATAATACTATATATATAATATCACATCAATTCAAACAATCAATCAATATTTTAAATTTTAACTATTTAAAATAACTGTATCAGATGTGAGTGAGAAGATCTCACCTTTGCTTTTATTCTGCAATCCATTTCCCTTCCAACTTGTTTTCACGATTTTTGACCTTGTATAAACAATTATATAATTTTTATTAATATTCGAACTAATCAAATAATTAAATTTCCATTTGATAATTTTAATTAACCAATGATTTTATTTTAAACTAATTCCTTTTAATAAATTTATTTAACCAAAAATTAAATTCAAAACTAAATTTCCTTTAATAAATTATTTTTAGTAACTAGATAAATTAAATAGGTTAAGAAAACAAATAGCTCACTAAAACCATTATTTTTAAAATAAACTAGCGAATTAAAATATGTAAATGTATATTTATTTTTATTTTTTGAAATTTAATATTTATAAGAAATGATCTATTAAAATCAAATTTAACCTTTATACCATTTTCCTGTGTTTTTCCAAAGTTCTATATATATACAAAATTCCTGTTCAAACTACATACATACACACACATATATATATGTATGTATGTATGTATGTACATATATGTGTGTGTGTGTTCCTCAATTTGAAACCAAAATTTCTTTATACCTTTTACTGCAATTTATTTTTTCTATACAAATGAATATATATAAATTAAATAAAAAGAAAAGGACACCTTTATCATCGTTCCAGGAAAACCACACAGCAACCAACCCGTATCGCCACATTCCGAACTGCAGCCTCCCGCACGAGATTCGCTACTTCGAACGCTGACCCTACCCTACGCATGCATCGCACGGTCCATGAGTACGCGATCCACCCACGCTCGCGAATTGAGCATCACCTTGGAACGTCGTCGAACCCTAGAACGGTGATCGCGCCTTCAATTCGTCGATCCGACTCCGCCCAATCAAATCGCGACCAGTCGCCGCACATCTACTCGACCTCGAACACATGCCAGTGCCATGCTCTGATGTCGCCACATAGTCGCCGATAACCCTCGAGCCTAAAATCGTAACGGCCCTGCGAATCGACCCATCTCCTTTTTGTCGACATCGATTCCACACTCTCAGATTGCCGCGCGATCAACATCGCGATCCATATTTTTTTCCTTTTTCTTTTTTTATGATTTAGATTCATTAAGACGAGAGAGCGGCCATGAAATTTCTTTATGAAGTTGTTCATTTAATTTTCGAACGAGAAAGGGGGTTCTCGTTTCTTTTTTATATATAAATACGCGGCTATGATTTTTTTTAAAATAGGAAGAAAATGCATGTAAAAATTTAACAGAGAAAGGTAAACACGTGTTGTTAAAGAGGATACGTGCTTGATTATTTTTTTCCTTTTTGTGTGTGTATATATATAAATATATATATATATATATATATATATATATATATATATATATATATATAAAATTCAAATTCAAATTGAAATCGTCCGCAATTCAAAACTTCGATCTTCAATCGAGATGTGCCGCTAGGTGTTCATAATGTTAAACCCATATTTCGAACGCACTGGAAAAGGTTTCGAGTCCAAATTAGATCATATGGAGAAGATAGCTTTTTGGACCCGGTTATTAAATTAAATTTCGATATAATTTTTAGCACATTTTCAATCTGTACGGTCACACGAAAATCCCAAACGCTACGAAAATTGAAATCTATAATAATACAATATTACGAATCCAGTGGAACTCTTTTCGTCGAAATTCGAAACTGTGCCTCGGAAGGCTATTTTTAAATTCAATTTAAATGATAAAATTTCCAACTGAATAAAACAGTTTTAAATTCAACTTTTAAAAGTTCTATTATCTCAATATTGTCATTATGAATTTTCTAAGCCTTTAAAATATTTTTAACAAGCCTGGAACATCCAGATTCAAAACTTTTCCTAATTCCCAATTATTAAATTCAATAATTTAATTGTCAAATAAACAGTGATATTTGAAATTCAAGTTAAACTAACATTCAAACATTTAAATTCAATCAAATATTCTAATTTCAAATGTTAAAAATTTTGGGTTGTCACATTCTTCCCCACTTAAAAGAATTTCGTCCTCGAAATTACCAATTAAGAAGAATGATCCTTAACCCGTTTATCATTTTCCCAAAACCAAATAGTTTCAACTTTCCAAAACAATTTTTATTAAAGATACTATCATTGTTACTAAGTTTCCAAACTCAACCACAAGTTCCAAACAATATTATTTTCTCAACAATTCAAATTTAAATTTAAATTCAAATTTTAAATTATCTAAAATTTTCTTACTCCCTAAATTTATGAAAAAATTCGCACGCGTCTCCTTTGCGCGACTAGCTCGGTACGACTATAAAATGCCACCATGGGCCTCAAGATTTCAAAAGAAAACAAAATGCCAAGTGCTAGACCAGAAAATCATCAAATTTCATATAGAAATTTAAATACATACATTTTGTCGAGCAATTCAAATTTATCTTCGAAATCAAAAATCCAATTTCCTTTTGCTTTTAAAATATCTGTATATCCTACTAGCAATAATGTCCAATTACAACATTCAAAATCATTTTATGCATTCTTTTTTTTACAAAAGTTTCAATATTCATTCAAGCCTGTACGATGTCCGTATATCATCCGTATGCAATACCAAATTCGATTGCTCACTCGATTACACAATTTCACTTCCGAACTAGTATCGTCCACCCGACTTCCTAGTGCGGACTCAGATCTGGTTTCTTGATCAGAAACCGTCATTCTCCTTGCATAGCCGTAAACTATGATAGAGAATTTCAAGAATCAATCAAAAATCGATATACAGGGTTCACCGTCGAACATCGAGTGAAAAATCCCAACTCAGATCGATATAACTATCTCGAATTCTGGATCGAATCGCTATGCGAATAAAATAATATACGTACATCTCACGTATTTATTTCAATTGATTTTCAGTTATATCAATTCTCTTTTATTCACATTTGAGTTCCAGTTCCATATAAATTCAATTTTTCTTTAAATTCTGAATATTGAAAATCAACCGACTTCCATTCATAACTCATTTATATCATTACTTACATTAGTTCCATCCACTAATTCCTTTTCAATCAAATTCAATTCCAAACCTGTGCAACCTACAAATTTTAAATAAAGCACTTCATTTCCAAATTTTATTTCAAATAAAATTTTATTTCCAAACTCTTACTTCTTATAGTTCCTTTGAACAAATTCTACCATTTTACCCTTTGAATTGATTCCAATATTCAATTTCAATTTATTTGCTTACCCATTCAAATCAATTAGTTTATTTACTAATTTTGATTTCAATACTTTGTTTTATTTAGTCCACTTGACTAATTTCCATTTACTTACAATGTGACGCCCCAACTCTATACCCACGCTAGCTAAGAATACTCCGGAGTAGTGCTGTCAACTAGCACGGAGAATAAGGCTGTTGAGGAGCGACCATCCATGTAATTGCTTATCACACGGTGGCTATAAATAATCTTCGAAAACAAACATAGAAATAATCATATCACAAATCAGTCACAGATATCCATATCACAAAGGCGGAAGAAGATATGAATATATAACTAACACATGAAAGTGTACATCAGAGTAGTGGTCAGTAAGATCCACGATAATACAAAAGAATAGCAACACGTGCTATACAAAAGAATACAACTATGAGTCTATATCTCAAGTGTATACAACAAAAACTGCTAATCTAAACAGTTAGCCAAAAGTCAGAGTGATGAATCCCTGTGAAGAAGTCAAGCAGAAGCACCTGTAACATCTCGGTCTGACCCGAGTATTATTTAAGAAAATAATAAACGGGTCAGTCTAGCTATAAATATCAGATGACATGATATAACATAAAAGATATGGCATAAACATAAACATCCATAATGACATACCACTATAAGTATGTAAATAATGATCAACAGAAGATCAATCAATAAGAGATAATCAGTATCACAAGAATCTTCTCAAAGATTCGGAAAGGGCATCATACCCCAAACTTGTACTCATAACAAGTCAATGACATAAATTCTAGAAATCAATGCAAGAAGTCCAGAAATCATAGAAAAGAGAAAGAGGCCAATCACATGACGGTCCGAAGACCAAGGGGAGCTACCCCACATGTGTGAATGGAATCACACAGATTAAGGTCCAGACTAACCAAAAAGCAAAAAGATATGTGTGAGTGGAATCACACAAGTGGTGTCTAGTCTAACCTCGCAACAAAAGACATCGCACAGTTGCTAGTCTAAATCATCAGAATAATCGTCATGATCAACGAGAAGTGTCAATTACACTAAGCTAGTAAATATAAAAGTTTAGCTTCATGTCCCATAACCACTTGCTTAACTTAAATATTTACGAACAAACTGTAAATCTTCACTAATAAACTTGTCACAAGAGGTTCAATCGAACAAGTCCAAGAATTAACCGACGAAGTGAACGCAAGCGTTTCATACCACTTGTTTTACTAAGTCGTTTAATTAGATTTCTCATCCGAGTGAGGTAAAGGTTTGTATATACTAATAGATTGGAAAACGGTTTAAGAAAAGAGCTTAGTTATTAAAAATAGAGTTGAAATTGTTTGTTAAAAGAGTTTTGATATTTACTACTAGTATTGAAACCTTTATATTATAAAGTGACAAAACACAGAAGCAATTGTAGAAATAATCAGTCACAAAGATCGCATACGGAGATGTGAATAAAATCCAAGGAAATCAGCTCAATGTTTTTCAGATAAGATCCCCCACGGAGGGGGGGTCCAGGGGGTGGCAACCCCCCAAGGTGGGGGTGCGGGGGCAACGCCACCGCTTACGGGGTTCGACCTGCCCGGTCAGGTCGCGGGGGTCCAGGGGGCAGCGCCCCGACAAAACGGTATGACCTAAGTGAAGGCAAGAGCCTACAACCTAAAGCAAAATGAGGTCTAACGACCTAAGGGTTCACGCGACCTAACACAATGGCTGAGCGACCTAACTAAGTGCGCGACCTGGTGGGTAAGGAGGTCGAGCGACCTAAAGTTCTTTGCGACCTAACGAGGTAGAGGGGACACGCGACCTAAAGGTACGCGACCTAAGAAAGCACGCGACCTATCGGCAACAAGGATCGAGCGACCTAACGGCAACATGGGTCGAGCGACCTAACTTTGCCGCGACCTATAAATATCACGACCTAAGGCCACAACGACCTAAGAAATAAAGGGGAGCGACCCAAAAGAGGAAGGGTTTAACGACCTAAGCAGTGAAGAGGCCAAGCGACCTAGCGTGGTCAACGACCTAAAAGGGTTCGCGTCCTAAGAAAGTGCGCGACCTAAAGCACACGCGACTTACGACCTAAGGAAAGCAGGCGACCTAACTCCACACACAAGGCCTAACGACCTAAGAGTTAAACGACCTACGACCTACGCCACCAACTCACGAGCGACCTAAGTACTAGGTCGTGAACGACCTAACTCCGAACACACGAAAAGTGGTCAGAACGATCTAGGAGCTATCTCGTACGCGACCTACGACCTAAGACCCACACGACCTAACTCCGAACGACCTAAAAATGGCCAGAACGACCTAAATGCAGAAATTTCGCCAAAACGCCAAAAATCGGAGTTTTTCGCCAATCCAATCCTAACCAAAAGCAAATATTCATGCTAAAGTGATAGGGAATCATTCCCAACAACCCAAGATAGTTATAGACAAGAATGTGAGTTAAAAATCTCACCTTTGCACCAAATATCAATGAAAATGAAGTTTTAAGCAAGCAAGAATCAATCCTTCTTCTATCTAAGCACAAGAAGCTTGAATCCAATGTCTTCTTCTTGAATTTGGAGTAGAAAGATGGATTGGAATTGAATTTGAGTTTTGGAATTTTAATTTCCCATTCCCTCCACCATTAGTGCCAAAGCTTGATTAGTTAGGAAATTTATGAAGAGTGAGGAGAAGAGGGTTGAAACTTGGGCTTAATAGGCTAAACTAACCCAAAGTCCAAAGCGGGAAAAGTTAGTGAAATTTCACTAACTCCAAACCTATCGATGTTTATACTTAAAAAAGTTGTAAATGGCGTTTCGAACTCAACGGAAGTGGTCTCGAGTCCTAATTTGACCGTTTGCAAAAAGTAGCTTTTCGGACCAAAATCCGATTAACGAGTTAATATTTAAATAAAATATTTAAATACAAACTCGATAAATATGCGGGTTGTTACATACAAATTCAAAATGAATTTTAACATTTAGTTTCAATTTCATTTACTTGCAATTGTAAATTCATTTATTCGTTCACAAATTTATTTTCCACCTTAAATTTTTTTTATTTCAATCTATTTAGTCTACTAGACTTACTTCTCAATTTTATTCAAATTAATCCAAGTTAAATTCAGTTTCAATTAAAATTTCAAAATTCTATAAATTGTCTAACTTATTTAGATTTCAAGCAAATTTCCAAATATAATAAGCTATCAAACTTCTTATGACTCCATAAACATTTCCAATTTACTTCCTGAGTTTTAAACAATTTTTCATTATTTCAAAATTACCTTTCAAATCAACTATATCCAAAATCCTTTGCATTTCTAAAATCAAACTCAACTTTTGCAAACAATTCCAATTTAAAACAATTTGGTAGCAACTTCTCTTCTGGAAACTCGAAAATGAACACCGATGATGTCGCTATCATCATCAGAATTATTTTCCAGTGATCGAAAAGAGTTTAGTGCTTTTGCTCCTTTAAAACATTTCCAAATATTTTTAAATCCCAAATCTCATCATATTTCAAATCCAATTCAAAAATATTTCTCATTATTCCTTCAAAATCTTTGAAATCATTTCCAAACTCAAAAGGAATTAAATTTCTCAAAATTTCAAATCCCAAATCCTTTCAATCCATTTTCAAAAATTGCTCTGGAATTTCTGCTTTATTTCCAATTATAAATCTCATTTATAATTTTCATTTCAAGTTTCATTTCATTATCCGAATTATTTCCTTAACCTTTAGTTATGATTTCAATTCATATTTTATATTTTTTTCATAACAATGATCATAGTTTAATATTATCACTACCTAACAACCAAGCAACCATATATATATATATACTATAATTTATGAAAAATTATTTCTTTCATATACAAAAATAATTTGGGTAAAATTATTTCATTTACCCCATTTTAAAACAATACCGTGTCGGATTATCTTGTTCAAGAGTTTAGAAATTCCTATCGATACAGTTGGCCAGACTGCACCGACCAGAATCTATAAACACTCAACCGATAAGTCAAAACAATATAAAAACAATTTTTTATATTCACTAACAAATTTGCACTCACATCTATTAATACACTCAAACTCATTCCATAGTACTACCGACTCAATCTCTATTAAGTAATCCCCACCAGAGCCAAGGTTCTCGCTTAACCAATTGCTCTGATACTACTCTGTAACGACCCGATTTTTCGACACCCGAAAATCGACATCAATACGTCCACTGTATTAAATGCCGAACAATCGAATGTTGGAAAACCAAACCGTTAGGATTAAAGAAGAAGAAGATAGTAGAAGAAACAGAAACAATACCAGAATCATATATTCGCAGCGAAACAATATATAATAGATAAATGAATAATCTTTAAACAAAAGAACTATAATCAGTTTCTACATTACATCATCAGAGTCATATACAATACACAACACGACACTAGGCATTTATGACAACTTGTCCATATGAAAACTGAACTTGCTGCAACCCATCCGCAGCAGATACTACATAATATAAGTGATACGTCTCGCCATCCAGTTTGTTTCCTGATCTCCACAGCATACTTTCCTGACTTCACTCCAGAACAACTGATAACGTAACTCTAGGCTATCCGTATTGAAAATTATGGACACTCAAAGTTTAGAAAAAGGAACAATAAACTTCAAGTTAGTCATGGGACTGGTGTGAGATCTTAAAACAGTTATTTGCACAAAAGAAAAGGAAAAGAAATCCGTTCATGCTTTTGGAAAATGAAACTACCATAAGGCCTCCCGGCACACACACAATGCAATCGCACACGTGGGGAAGATTTTTCCTTATAGCAGTCAAATATGCTTGATACGCGAAAATCCTTTTGATATTATTATTAGTGTACAGTGTGGTAAACATTTTGAAAGTATAATATAAATCTTAACCAGCATACATACCATTATAGTATGCCTACTATAGCTACCATGTTAGATGGCAAGTTCTACAACTAAAATCGTACAGGGCTCGTATTGAGTGAATGGATTTCCAACAAATGGTCAAGGAAAAAGAACTTCCTTTCCGAAAGGGTGCGCCTCTAAAGGGATGTAACGACCTATAGATTTCATCGATTTAATTTGGTTAAATTAATAAGTTGTAATTAAATTTAGTAGAAAAGAAAATATAAAATAAATTAAAACCTACTTATAGTAATTCGAAGTTAATTCAAATGATTTACATAGTAAAAAGATTTTTACCCGTATATAAATTGAATATGAGGAATTAAAGGAAAATATTAAATCGATTTAATGTAATAAAACATTGTTAACAGTAATTGGAATAAATTAAGGAATTTTGTTAATGCAAGTAATAGTCTATAAACTTGAATAGACATTTAAATTTGGTAAATTTCTTTAAATAATATGACTTGGTATAAATGAAATAATTGGGTCAATTGGTAATTGGTAAAATGTTACATTGATTGTAATAGATTAATTTAAAGGGAGTGAATTGAATAAATCCTATTTAGAGGAACCTTGTTTATACATATTAAAAGTATACTATATGAGTCATTGCAAGAATTGGAAAGTTGAACAGAATTCCAATGAATGATAATAATGTAAAACGTATACAATCAATGTAGGTAATTTGTAATTACAGTGTTGTTGATATTAATAAACGTTTCTTGTGATAATTAATAAATAACGAGAAGAGAAAATGTATTCATTTGAATATTAATTGAAATTGGATAGGAATTTTAAGTAACAATGTTATTGCAAGGTAATTAATGCTAAATTAAAGTCAATAATAATGAATAGTGATTAAATCAAAATTTGTAACATATATTATTAATTACCTGCTTATTTGTTAATGGAATTAGAATTTGTAATAAGTGATAATAGAATAAATGAATATTACACTAATGGAAAGTGAAATAATGTTCGTTTAAAAGTTGAGAAATTATAGGGTCATATTTATTAAGCGTTACTTTAATAATTGTGATAAATTGTGAAATCAATACGGGAAGATGTAAAGTAATAACTAGGGAAGTAATACATTATAACTTAATTATAACCTAAACTTAAGTGTAAGTAAAAGGTTGGAATTGAATCAATCCGTTTAATTGGAAACTTATTTAAATAAATTGGATTCAAGCGTAGTAAATAGATTATTTTAAGAAATTGAAATAAGTACAATAATTGGTAAAATAATTTACATTTAAGATTTGAGATAGGAATTTGTTTAACGAATTATAAATGTTATAAGTGAATCAAGGTGATAAAGATTATGAATTATAAAATGCGGATTTTAATAGTGAGTTAATTTATTTAATTTATAATAGTTGGATTTATTGCAAATGAATAAAAATCAAATGTGCAATTATAACGTTAATTTAAAAGAAAACTGGAAATATTTATGTGGTAATTTAAAATCCAAGGGTAAACCCTTATATTTTGAAATTTATGAATGGAATAAATATAGGGTAATTCAAATAAAAGGGGAATTTCGGAAATTCATCCACAATTTTGAAATTTTATGAAATTGGAGATTTTTATTGATTCAATCTTTAATAAATTGACATTTAAAATTTTTTTAAATCATTTTAAATGTTTGAGAATTATTGAGTGATAAAATTTAAAATTCTAAAAACTGAAATATAAAAATTGGATTTATTTACTAATTCTTAATTTATTTAATTAATATAAAAATATCCATTTTGGTCACGGACTCAGATTTCGACGAAACTAGTTTCATCGGATCCGTAACCGTGAATTATTATAGGGTTTCAAGTTTCGTAGCGATTGGACTTGTTGTTTGATCGTACGAACGCGAAACGCCTTGAAATTGTTTTAATTGAAATCAATTTGACATCAATTTGAAAATATTGATTTCAGCATAACTTCTTCTTACAATGGAATTCGGACGTGAAACTTTTTCCTTCGCGTTCAGAATATTTTAAAATACCTATTTTGATATATGGGTTTACCCGATTTCGTTCCGGGGTCAGAACAGGCTTTTTGGGCCACGTTAGCGTTAGCACATTTGTTTATCCAAACCATCTATTCAAATTCTGACCTACCTATATAAATGCAGTTGTAAACCCTAGCCTCCATCTATTCTGATTTTCTGTATGTTCATTTTCTCGGCTCCTCCTCTTCCCCATAACTGCTAAACCTAGATCCATTTTCAAGTTTCAAAAATCCAATCAAAAGTCAAAAAATTCAAACACCTCATAAAATTTCCAAAAAAATATATGTTGAAGTTTTTGCGAGCGCAACTCAGATCTGCAGCTTGTTTCTCGATTCGAGTATAGTTTGGCCTCAAATCAGCGATAAATTTTTGGCCGTTCGTATGTTATTGACGGATTGGACGATGGATCTGCGACCTGAGAACGATCGGAGGGTTGTGTTGGGTAGAGGGCGACGAGGGCTCTCAATCCATACGGCTACTCCATGTCAGAGGTGCTTGGATTTGATGAAATTGGTCGAAGAACATGGCGGCGGCGAACACGACTTGGGTTACCGGAATTCGTGTCGTGGGTACCGGCATGGGCGGCTCGACGAGGCCAACAAGGTGACCTTCTCTGATCGTGATGAAAAGAAGCGAGGTGGCAGCGAAAATTGCAGCTAGTTTTTAATAGTGACGGCCTGGGCGGTTGCGTTCGAGGGTTTCGAATGTGAGGATCTGCGTGCGTTGTTGGTAGGGATAGTGGTGACGTGGAAAGTCGTAAAAGGCGAGGATTGTTTTCTTGTTTTAATTTTTATTTTAGATTCAAATCATTTTATCGCTATAACTTTCTCATACGATCTCTTTTTCACGCAAGATTTTTTTTTGTTAGGATCATAATAAAATTTCGGATCTGTTGACGCTGGTTTGGACCAATTTGGAGACTGTCAAAATTTTGGGTTTAAATCAGATTTAAATTCGATTTAAATTCAAAAGGTGAGTGTTTTAGCCCACCCACAACTTCTAAAATTTACTATGTCTGTTAATTTGACTTAAGATATGAGCAAAATTTCATTTATGACTGTTTGGCATGTTTTATTCATTATCTCTGTTAAATCGCATTTATTTAATTTAACTGTTAATTAATTTAATTGTTGCATATAAATTTGACACTTAAAATTTATTTATTTGCATATAAACTGCTAATTAAACAGTTATGAAATTTATTATTGAATATAAACTGTTAGTTAATAGCTGTCATTCATTACCTGTTATATTTTATATGCTATATATTGATGTTTGTTTAAATTGATGATGATTGAAACAAACTGGGTGATGATTGATATTGGGTGAATGGATGATGTGTTCTATCTGATATAAACTGCAAGTTATCATGCATTTCATTTCATTCGGGATTGCAATTTGAAATGATATATTACCGTAATTTTTATTTTTAATTACGGATTGAAATGATAAATATCCGTATCACTTGACCATAGGATAGAAAATTTTATACAGGCACCGCGGTCTATGTATATAAATTATTTTGAAAAAAATTTCCATGGTTTGGATAGGATACGGTTTAATAAATATTAATTTTTGATATTATATAAATATTATTCTATATATATCGAAATGGTTAAACTATTGAATTTATACTATGTATAAGTTTGTTAAATAAAAATAAATAAGTTGAGTAATGGAGTTTGATTATTTATATTTTTGGTTAAATACGTTTTAAGATATTGTATATATATATAGAGTTTAATGGTTTAAATCAATTAAGATTGGAAGGTAAATTAGAAATTTAATTGGAATTGAGTGTATTTAAGAATTTAACTCCATAAGTTGATGTAGAACTTATAGCTTGAAATTTTAAAGTATGATATGTAAAACTGAAATTTTATTCAAGATGAATTAAATGAATATTTCTATTATAAATGAATTAAAGGAAATATTTAGTTATGGGTAATTTGAGTTTTATTTAAATGGTTATGGATTTAGTTTGCGATATTTCAAAACTAAATAATAGGACATTTAATTGTTGAATAACAATTTCCTATCTTAAATTTTGGAAGTGTAATACTTAAAATTTGAAATATATAAAATTTGAAGTGGTTTTGGAAACTGAAGTGAATTTAAAATGTATGGATTAGACTTAATTTAAAATGAATAAATGTGTAAAGTCGTGGAAATTATTTACTTTATAATGTAATATAAAATCAACTATTTTACATACTATTGAATATCCAAACCATTTAAGTTTTAGAAGTTATGGTTTTACAGCTATGAATTTTGAAGTAAACATATTTTGAAAGTTATCATTCAAATGTTCAGTTTCCAGATATATAAATTTTAAAGTGGCATGATTTTGGAAAAGAAATATATTTGAAATAAAATGATATCATATTTATTTGGGTTTTAAAAGGAAATGATATCGTATTTATGGGTCTTGAAATGGATAATTATTTCTAATTTTAAAGTATAAACTATTTTAAAGACCACGGTGTTATAATAACGTTTGGTTGTTGAAGAGACCGGGATCGGAAGTTGTCATACTCTCTACCAACCCCGAAAACCACTTTAACAACCGTGTACACGGTGGAGATTCCAGAATGAAGTAGGATGGTGGTGGCGTTTCCTTTAAGGTAAATACGTGGACCCGACTCACGTGAGTTGGCCTAAGGTGGCTAAAACAGGAGTGATCGACGGGTTAATAAGGTAGCACCTTTGATCGGACACATCCCTTCGATATTATACTTTGACTCTTGGATTGATTCGGTGGCCACTTTCGATTTTTTTATTGGGGGTGTGGCTCGAGGTGGGTGGTAGCTGCGGCTACGCGTTACCACCAACCCGGAAGCGTAATTGGTATATCTACCCTGGCATTGCCTAGTTGTGCCGTGTCACCTACCCTAGCGCGCCTTATACGATTTTGGTTTTGTACCATACCTATGGAGTGCCCTCTGACGACGCCCAGTACGGGGGAGATTACGGTACTGTATAGACAATGGGAATACATAACTGTGTTAAGGTGGAAAATGTAAAGCCTTAACGCTATTTAAAGGTAAGTTTATTTTACAAATAGGCACTATTATAATAGCGCAATATACTACATAGTAAATAGTTTAACGGATCCTTAGAAGATGTAAATCCCGAGCATCTCTTGAGTTACTGCACTCATATTTATTTCTGTTAATTTGACTCATATAAGATCTTTTAGTTTTGACTCGAGTGTTTTTGTCTTTTCAAATTCGCTCAGGTCAGTCCGAGCGTTTCAGGACTTGAAGATTTAGCTTTGGAGGACGAAGACGAAGATTTATATTATTATTATTATTTATTCTAGTGCACTACACACTGTTCCGCTGCATTGTTATTGGTATGTGTAACTCTGATATGTACTATAAAAATGGTTTTGTAAATGGATTTATAAATTGTATATTTGATTTTTATATTTTATCCTTCCGCTGTGAGATTCTGTTTAGTTTTTCTTTTCTCTGTTTTTTCTTATTTCTCCATAACAATCCGCTCTTCCGTATGGTTTGAATTGGCACGTGTGTCGATTTATAGCATGCGAAGAGGCGGGACGTTACATCTGGTATCAGAGCTTTGGTTTAGCGATAAACCTTAGCTTTGTGGGGTTTGACTCTTTACTAATAGGGTAATAATACCCTATGGGAGTCGCTGAGTATGTGTATATATATATGAGAGAGCGTATTTGTTAGTGTTATAAAAGGTTTTAAATATTGTGTTAATCTGTTCCATTTTGTATTTATAAATTCTGGTTGGTACATAGGACGCTATGACATCAATAGTGATTTCTAAACACTTAATAGGACAGACCGACATAATATTTGGTTTTAATATAGGTGAATGAAATAATTTTACCTATTATATTTCTTATATAAAATAAAATTTTCAAATGATATCTATATTTGGCTGAAATAGATTGGTTGTTAGGTAATAAAGTGTATAAATAATAATAGAAATAAGATTTAAAAATAAGATAATGAAATTTCGAAATTTAGAACTTAAGTTCCGGGGTTTTGAAATTTCTTTAGAATACATTTTGGAATATAATAATATTGTTATAAGTATTTTCTGATATAAATATTTAATATAATTCGAAAGAATTGTTTTAAAGAAATTTTGGAGAAAAGGTTTTGTACTTTCCTCTCTGTCGCTGGAAAATAATTTCGGTGATGGCGGCCGCATCATCGACTTTCATTTTCGAGTTTCGAAGGGGAAAAGCCACTGTAGTAGTTCTACTGCATATTCATTTTGAAAATATATAAATTTTGAATTGTTTTAAATATAATTAGAGATATATAAGTTGCAAGAATATATTTATTTATTATTTAAAATAATTTGAAATTTAGCCCGGTATTAAATTCTTAAATTTCCGTTAATTAATTGTTTCAATTTTTGTGGTGAAAGGAAAAGTAAGTAATTAATAAGTGAAACCTCTAATTTAGGTAAGCGATTTAATGCCAAGGTATAAAGGAAATAAAAAGGAAGTTGAAATTGTAACTTATAAGGAAAAGATAAAAATTTATTGAACAATGAATTAATTAAAAGAAATGGGAAAACTTGTATAACTTTCAAATTACACACTTAAATAACATATATATATAACTTACCAAATATTAAAAGTTGAAATGTTTAATAAGAAATGTAATGGAAATTGTACAAGTAAAAGTAGGTAATGAAGTATCCAATGAATTTTCTATTAAATGAGAATTTAATGTTATAAACTTAAGTTACAATCGAAATTTTACCAAGTGAATATAATTAAAGGTAAGTATGACAAATAGATGATTATAAACTTAAATAATTAAAGTGCAAATAAATGAGGTCGTGCAATAATAAATTAATGAATAATTATAGTAGTTAATGGCATGACCTGAGTTAATGGAAATGAATAATAGTAGGTAGTAAGTGAAAATAGATGGATGTAATATAATAAAGAGAAATTGTAAACTTAAGAAAATGGTTGCAGTTATTTATAAATAAAATTGAAAGAAATAAATGAAAATAAAAAGAATAAACCGTTATATGAATGAAAAGAATCAAACAACAAATGTATGGATGGAATAAATAAGAATAGACTAAATCTATTGCTGAAATTGTTGTTTGTCGTGGTTTGGGGTTGTTGGGTAAGGAAACTTTAATTTTGTTGGGATGGATGAATAATCCATTGTGTTTAATCTAAGACTGTTGAGTAAATGATGCACTGGATGGTTTATTCTTCATTCTGTACAATATAAAGGTTTTGAACCCGAACAACTATTTGTTTGTTTGGTTGAATGGTTGCTTTGAATTTGTTGTGTATGTTGTTGTTAAAATTGATGGTTGTTGTATTGATTTGTTGTTAGTGATTGAAACCACTTAAATATTTCACTTTATATAAATAGTTAACCCTTTGGATTTTATAAGTGAAATGCAGGTTATGGAAGCAATTGCTACTGCTTTTGGTTCCATAAATTAAGCGTAAATTGCCCGACAAATAGGTACGTTTCGGATTACGGTTTATAGTGCTATTTTATATTTTTTTCCGTGTAGGGATATATTAATTTGGAAAATATATGTTGTATATTGTTATATTCAATATTATATTTTCTCCCGGCCTCTCCGTACAAAGGAGACTCTGCCAAAAAAAATTCCGTAAATTTTGAACTTAGAAATATTTTGAAAAATGTTTTCCAAACTTTAGTAATTTAAGTACAAAAGTTTTAATGGTTATAAATTGATATATTTATCTAAATTAATTGATTTTATAAATTTAATTATTTATAAGGTTAATGTTTGAATAAGGTATATTGATTTCTTAGTTCTTAGTTTCCCTTCTTTTCCTTTTCGGGGACGAAAAGTTTTGAGTGGGGGAGAGTGTAACGACCCATAGATTTCATGGATTTAATTTAGTTAAATTAATAAGTTGTAATTAAATTTAGTAGAAAAGAAAATATAAAATAAATTAAAACCTACTTATAGTAATTCGAAGTTAATTCAAATGATTTAAGTAGTAAAAAGATTTTTAGCCGTATATAAATTGAATATGAGGAATTAAAGGAAAATATTAAATCGATTTAAATGTAATAAAACATTGTTAACAGTAATTGGAATAAATTAAGGAATTTTGTTAACGCAAGTAATAATCTATAAACTTGAATAGGCATTTAAATTTGGTAAACTTCTTTAAATAATATGACTTAGTATAAATGAAATAATTGGGTCAATTGGTAATAGATGAAATGTTACATTGATTGTAATAGATTAATTTAAAGGGAGTGAATTGAATAAATCCTATTTAGAGGAACCTTGTTTATACATATGAAAAGTATAGTATATGAGTTATTGCAAGAATTGGAAAGTTGAACAGAATTCCAATGAATGATAATAATGTAAAACGTATACAATCAATGTAGGTAATTTGTAATTACAATGTTGTTGAAATTAATAAACGTTTCTTGTGATAATTAATAAATAACGAAAAGAGAAAATGTATTCATTTGAATATTAATTGAAATTGGATAGGGATTTTAAGTAACAATGTTAATGCAAGGTAATTAATGCTAAATTAAAGTCAATAATAATGAATAGGGATTAATTCAAAATTTGTAACATATATTATTAATTACCTGCTTATTTGTTAATGGAATTAGAATTTGTAATAAGTGATAATAGAATAAATGAATATTACACTAACGGAAAGTGAAACAACGTTCGTTTAAAAGTTGAGAAATTATAGGGTCGTATTTATTAAGCGTTACTTTAATAATTGTGATAAATTGTGAAATCAATACGTGAAGATGTAAAGTAATAACTAGGGAAGTAATACGTTATAAATTAATTATAACCTAAACTTAAGTGTAAGTAAAAGGTTGGAATTGAACCTAATCCGTTTAATTGGAAACTTATTTAAATAAATTGGATTCAAGCGTAGTAAATAGATTATTTTAAGAAACTGAAATAAGTACTATAATTGGTAAAATAATTTACATTTAAGATTTGAGATAGGAATTTGTTTAAGGAATTATAAATGTTATAAGTGAATCAAGGTGATAAAGATTATGAATTATAGAATGTGAATTTTAATAGTGAGTTAATTTATTTAGTTTATAATAGTTGGATTTATTGCAAATGAATAAAAATCAAATGTGTAATTATTACGTTAATTTAAAAATTAAGTTGAAAACTGGAAATATTTATGTGATAAGTTAAAATCCAAGGGTAAACCCTTATATTTGAAATTTATGAATGGAATAAATGTAGGGTAATTCAAATAAAAGGGGAATTTTGGAAATACATCCACAATTTTGAAATTTTATGAAATTGGAGATTTTTATTGATTTAGTCTTTAATAAATTGACATTTAAAATTTTGTTAAATCATTTTAAATGTTTGAGAATTATTGAGTGATAAAAATTTCAAATTCTAAAAGCTGAAATATAAAAATTGGATTTATTTACTAATTCTTAATTTATTTAATTAATATAAAAATAGCCATTTTGGTCACGGACTCGGATTTTGACGAAACTAGTTTCATCGGATCCGTAACCTTGAATTATTATAGGGTTTCAAGTTTCGTAGCGATCGGACTTGTTGTTTGATCGTACGGACGCGAAACGCCTTGAAATCGTTTTAATTGAAATCAATTTGAAAATATTGATTTCAGCATAACTTCTTCATACGATGGAATTAGGACGTGAAATTTTTTCCATCGCGTTCAGAATATTTTAAAATACCTATTTTGATATATGGGTTTACCCGATTTCGTTCCGGGGTCAGAACGGGCTTTTTGGGCCACGTTAGCGTTAGCACGTTTGTTTATCCAATCCATCTATTCAAATTCTGACCAACCTATATAAATTCAGTTGTAAACCCTAGCCTACATCTATTCTCATTTGGCTCCTCCTCTTCTCCATGGCTGCTAAACCAAGATCCATTTTCAAGTTTCAAAAATCAAATCAAAAGTCAAAAAATTCAAACACCTCATAAAATTTCCAAAAAAATATATGTTGAAGTTTTTGACGAGCGCAACTCAGATCTGCAGTTTGTTTCTCGATTCGAGTTATAGTTTGGCCTCAAATCAGCGATAAATTTTCGGCTGTTCATATGTTATCGACGGATTGGACGATGGATCTGTGACCTGAGAACGATCGGAGGGTTGCGTTGGGTAGAGGGCAACGAGGTCTCTCAATCCATACAGCTACTCCATGTCAGAGGTGCTTTGATTTGATGAAATTGGTCGAAGAACATGGCGGCGGCAAACACGACTTGGGTGACCAGAATTCGTGTCGTGGGTACCGGCATGGGCGGCTCGGCGAGGCCAACGAGGTGACCCTCTCTGATCGTGACGAAAAGAAGCAAGGTGGCGGCGAAAATTGAAGCTAGGTTTTGAATAGTGGCGGCCTGGGCAGTTGCGTTTGACTATTTTGAACGTGAGGATCTGCGTGCGTGCGTTGTTGGTAGGGATAGTGGTGACGTGGAAAGTTGTAAAAGGTAAGGATTGTTTTCTTGTTTAAATTTTTATTTTAGATTCAAATCGTTTTATCGCTATAACTTTATCATACGACCTCGTTTTCACGCGAGATTTTTTTTGTTAGGATCATAATAAAATTTCGGATCTACTGACACTAGTTTGGACCAATTTGGAGATTGTCAAAATTTTAGGTTTAAATCGGATTTAAATTCGATTTAAATTCAAAAGGTGAATGTTTTAAGCTACTCACAACTTCTAAAATTTCCTATGTATGTTAATTTGACTTAAGATATGAGTAAAAATTTATTTATGACTGTTTGGCATGTTTTATTCGTTATCTCTGTTAAATCGCATTTATTTAATTTAACTGTTAATTAATTTTATTGTTTCATATAAATTTGACAGTTAAAATTTATTTATTTGCATATAAACCGCTAATTAAACAGTTATGAAATTTATTATTGAATATAAACTGTTAGTTAATAGGTGTCATTCATTACTTGTTATATTTTATATGCTATATATAAATGTTTGTTTAAATTAATGATGATTGAAATAAATTGGGTGATGATTGATATTAGGTGAATGGATGATGTGTTCAATCTTATATAAACTGCAAGTTATCATGCATTTCATTTCATTTGGGATTGCGATTTGAAATGATATATAACTGTAATTTTTATTTTTAATTACGGATTGAAATGATAAATATCCGTAGCACTTGACCATAGGATAGAAAATTTTATACAGGCACCGCGGTCTATGTATATAAATTATTTTGAAAAAAAATTCCATGGTCTGGATAGGATGCGGTTTAATAAATATTAATTTTTGATATTATGTAAATATTATTCTATATATATCTAAATGGTTAAACTATTGAATTTATACTATGTATAAGTTTGTTAAATAAAAATAAATTAGTTGAGTAATGGAGTTTGATTATTTATATTTTTGGTTAAATACGTTTTAAGATATTGCATATATATACAGAGTTTAATGGTTTAAATCAATTAAGATTGGAAGGTAAATTAGAAATTTAATTGGAATTGAGTGTATTTAAGAATTTAACTCCATAAGTTGATGTAGAACTTATAGCTAGAAATTTTAAAGTATGATATGTAAAACTGAAATTTTATTCAAGATGAATTAAATGAATATTTCTATTATAAATGAATTAAAGAAAATATTTAGTTATAGGGAATTTGAGTTTTATTTAAATGGTTATGGATTTAGTATGCGATATTTCAAAACTAAATAAAAGGACATTTAATTGTTGAATAATAATTTCCTATCTTAAATTTTGGAAGTGTAATACTTAAAATTTGAAATATATAAAATTTGAAGTGGTTTTGGAAACCGAAGTGAATTTAAAATGTATGGATTAAACTTAATTTAAAATGAATAAATGTGTAAAGCCGTGGAAATTATTTACTTTATAAAGTAATATAAAATCAACTATTTTACATACTATTGAATATCCAAACCATTTAAGTTTTAGAAGTTATGGTTTTACAGCTATGAATTTTGAAGTATTATGTTTTGAAAGTTATAATTCAAATGTCCAGTTTCCAGAAATATAAATTTTAAAGTGGCATGATTTTGGAAAAGAAATATATTTGAAATAAAATGATATCATATTTATTTGGGTTTTAAAAGGAAATGATATCGTATTTATAGGTCTTGAAATGGATAATTATTTCTAGTTTTAAAGTATAAACTATTTTAAAGACCGCGGTGTTATAATAACGTTTGGTTGTTGAAGAGACCGGGATCAGAAGTTGTCATACTCTCTGCCAACCCCGAAAATCATTTTAACAACTGTGTACGCGGTGGAGATTCCAGAATGAAGTAGGATGGTGGTGGCGTTTCCTTTAAGGTAAATACGTGGACCCGAAACCCGTGAGTTGACATAAGGTGGCTAAAACAGGAGCGATCGACGGGTTAATAAGGTAGCACCTTTGATCGAACACATCCCTTCGATATTATACTTCGACTCTTGGATTGATTCGGTGGCCACTTTTGATTTTTTTTATTGGGGGTGTGGCTCGAGGTGGGCGGTAGCTGCAGCTACGCGTTACCACCGACCCGGAAGCGTAATTGGTATATCTACCCTGGCATGCCTAGTTGTTCCGTGTCACCTACCCTAGCGCGCCTTATACGATTTTGGTTTTGTACCATACCTATGGAGTGCCCTCTAACGACACCCAGTACGGGGGAGATTACGGTACTGTATAGACAATGGGAATACATAACTGTGTTAAGGTGGAAAATGTAAAGCCTTAACGCTATTTAAAGGTAAGTTTATTTTACAAATAGGCACTATTATAATAGCGCAATATACTACATAGTAAATAGTTTAACAGATCCTTAGGAGATGTAAATCCCGAGCATCTCTTGAGTTACTGCACTCATATTTATTTCTGTTAATTTGACTCACATAAGATCTTTTAATTCGACTCGAGTGTTTTTGTCTTTTCAAATTCGCTCGGGTCAGTCCGAGCGTTTCAGGACTTGAAGATTTAGCTTTGGAGGATGAAGACGAAGATTTATAATATTATTATTTATTCTAGTGCACTACACACTGTTCCCCTGCATTGTTATTGGTATGTGTAACTCTGATATGTACTATAAAAATCGTTTTGTAAACGGATTTATAAATTGTATATTTGATTTTTATATTTTATCCTTCCGCTGTGAGATTCTGTTTAGTTTTTCTTTTCTCTGTTTTTTTCTTGTTTCCCCATAATAATCCACCCTTCCGTATGGTTTGAATTAGCACGTGTGTCGATTTATAGCGTGCGAAGAGGCGGGACGTTACAAGGGACGCCCCGAGAACCTAACCGGATCTCTACCAACACAAGACTGAGTTACCTCTGTAACTAGGTAACTAATTGTCACGAGTATGCCAACCCTCGGTCTAGATCGACCTTTACCGAGGCGCCTCAACAACCAACAACCATATAAGTAAATATTCAGGGCTCCATACCAGAATACCACCTTTTATCCACGCAAATAAATATATGGGCTCCATACCAGATACCACTTTTTATGCAGAAGGAAATGCACATACCCTGAGGGGTGCGACCCCCATGACCTTGCTGCATCTTTTCATGTTTCAACCATTTCCGAGGTGTGAGGCTCGACGAAGTCTCGTCCACAAAGCTACGCTCTTCACAAAAGCCATGCTTCGATCAACCAATGATCAACACTTAGCATGCCACATCACCAAATTGGGAATATATCACTAGTAGCAATCAACTACATAACCTCTGAGCCATACGTCTCAGAGAAGGGTGTTAAGCTAAGAGAATAAATTCTCCGCCACCAACAGAGATGTATTTGATAAAAGCCAACTTTATATCTCAAAGTGTAATGTCAAACATACAACCATACAAGTCTGTTCCGGGTTCGAACGGAACCAAAGGCACTTCGTCCAATTAAGGAAAGAAGTCTTTGCAAATTCGGATATCCCTTAATCATGTCCGAACTCCCCATCACATATGGTGATATAAATCTCTATACCGGAGCAACCCGGTGCAGAGACATTCAATAGGTAATCATTTCCTTTTCAAAAATATCCGATCTTCAACCACTGTCTTCAAATGCAATCCCATTTCGTCGTTGCAGTATTCGGAATGGGTTTTATGACTCAATGTCCTCTCCCGGCTAATCCGTAATGAACACTTATTTTAAAAACAAGTGGATACATTCATATCTAAATTAAGTCACAACAAATTTTCACTTTTGACCTTTTAAACAAAAGATCAATCATTAAGATTCGATGTGGTTTTCGGATAACCATTTGGAATCCGACTCCCAGTTGCATCGAAATTCAAATGTCGTTTAAAGGCCAATATCGATAGTCGTTTATTTAACTATCAAACAACATTCACAACAATCACCAGATTTAAATAATTTTCCCCAAATTATTTATTCCAAAATATCTTCGCAAGATATATTTTCACACTTCAACCCTTTGAAAACAATTTTCAAATCACTTTCCTCTCGCGGAATAAATTTTCAAATATTGTTTATTTCCACTGAAAAGTTGCCAAGTCTGAATACTTTAATTTAAATCACTTATCCAAATATATACCTGGAAACACTTAAAACGAAAACTATTTTAAAAACATTTATTCTAAAATATTAGTTATGGTTATACTAAAATCCCATGTAAAACTTAAGCCCAACTAATTCTAAAAATAAAATTACTAGATAGATTATAATTATTTAAATAACCATCTTCTAAATCAAATACTAGTTAAATCTTTAAAATAGTCACTTCTATAATTAACTTAATAAATATTTACTTCAAAATTTTAAAAAAAACTTAAGAAAATAGTTTCTGCAAAAACATTCTCTTTAAAACCAACTTTAGAATTTATATTTAAAAGCTACTTTGAAAACATACTCGGCTTTCCAGGAAAAATACGCTTTCCATTTCAAAATGGTCCATTTAAATCAATTAATAAATCCTTCTCGATTTATTTCAATTTATATCCCAAGTTCGTAAATTTTCTTTCCACGCTTTCAAAAATAAACCAATATTTATTTTTAATACAAATTGCCCATTCCTTTGTAAATTCCCATTGTGAATTTAAATTTTCAAATATCCACTGATATACAAAATTTACTTTCATACACTAAATCAATTTCCAAAAATTTACTCCATTTAAAAATTATTCCTTTATTTATCCGAATTTACTTCAAAACCCATTAATCTAATATTCACACATTTATTTAGATTTTAAAATCTGAATTTTTAAAATAAATTCCTCAACTTATAAACAATACTACTCAAAATCCATTTATTTCCATTTATTAAAATCTTTTCCCCGTATTTGGAACTTATTCAATAGGATTTCAAAAATCAACCTTTGCCCTTTTCAAATTCCTTCTTTTAAATTTATCCAATCCTCTAAAATAAATTTACTTAAAATTTTCTAATTTAATTTCCAAAAAAAAAAATCCAATTTTATATTTCTGGTATTTTAAAATACCAGAATATATTTGGCCAAACCATAGCCTTCAATAATTTCAATTATCAATATAATCAATCACAGATTATCAATAATTATATCACAGCATATGAAATAAATTCAAACAATTTGAGGAATCCATTTGGATCCCTCTAACCTATTTCACCGCATTTACAGATTTTAGCATAATAATTAACTACCGATCCTGCTTCAAGGCGGGATATTGCGGTATAAAGGGTCATCCAATATTATGGGGGGCGCATATGGTCTCATCCGCTATATAATACAGGAAATCAATCACTCCATAATTTCAAACTAGACACACACACACACACACATATATACATACATTATATGTATGTGTACCTCAATTTGAAACCAGAATTTCTTTATGCCTTTTACTATAATTTAAAAATTTTCTATACAAATGAATGTACATAAATTAAATAAAAAGATAAAGATACATTTATCATCGTTCTAGGAAAACCACACGGCAACCAACTCGTATCGCCACATTTCGATCTACAGCCTCCCCCATGAGATTCGCTACTTCGAACGCCGACCCCACCCTATGCATGCATCGCACGCTCCACGAGTACGCGATCCACCCACGCTCGCTAATCGAGCATCACCGTGCAACGTCGCCGAACCCTAGAACGGTGATTGCGCCTTCAATTCGTCGATCCTTCTCCCCCAATCAAATCGCGACCAGTCGCCGCACATCTACTCGACCTCGAACACACGCCAGTATTGTGCTCTGACGTCACCACGCGGTCGCCGATAACCCTCATGCCCAAAATCACAATGGCCCTGCGAATCAACCCATCTCCTTTCTGTCGACATCGTAGTCGACTTCGATTCCACTCTCAGATTGCCGCGCGATCAACATCGCGATCCCTTTTTTCTTTTTTTATGATTTAGATTCAATAGGACGAGAGAGCAGCCATGAAATTTCTTTGTGAAGCTGTTGATTTGATTTTCGAACGAGAAAGGAGGTTCTCGTTTTTTTATATAAATATACGACTACGATTTTTCTTAAAATAGGAAGAAAACGAGTGTAAAAATTTAATAGAGAAAGGTAAACACGTGTTGCTAAAGAGGATACATGCTTGGTTATTATTATTTTTTCTTTTTGTGAATACACACACACACACAGATATATATAATTCAACCAAATTCAAATTTAAATCGTCTGCAATTCAAAACATCGATCTTCAGTCGAGGCGTGTCGCAAGGCGTTCATAATGTTAAACCACTATTTCAAATGCATTGGAAAAGGTTTTGAGTCCAAATTTGGTCATATGGAGAAGATAGCTTTTTGAACCCAGCTATTAAATTAAATTTCGATATAATTTTCAGCACGTTTTCAATCCGTACGGTCACATGACAACCCCAAATGCTACGAAAATTGAAATCTGATAATAATACAGTATTACGGATCCAATGGAACTCGTTTCCTCGAAATCTGAGACTGTGTCACGGAAGGCTATTTTTAAATTCAATTTAAACGATAAAATTTCAAACTGAACAAAACAATTTTAATTCAACTTTTAAAGTTCTATTACCTCCAGTATTGTCAATATGAATTTTCTAAGCGTTTAAAATATTTTTAACAAGCCTGGAACATCCATATTTAAAATTTTTCCCAATTTCCAATTATTCAATTCAATAATTTAATTGCCAAATAAATAGTGATATTTGAAATTAAAGTTAAACTAACATTCAAATATTTAAATTCAATCAAATATTCTAATTTCAAATGTCAAAAATTCTAGGTCGTCAAACATGGGTACGGCTGCTGGCTGAGACAGGACGGGATGAGTTGACAGTTGATGAAGAGAACGCTATTTTCGAGTCTGTCATGGATCCACCATCCCGCAGTAGGCGATATTGATTTGGGAACCAAGCGGTAATTTTCAAAAAATAAACTAAATTCATATATTTCATATTTTTAAATTAAAGTTATTTAAATTATGTTTATGATGTTGGAGGCAATATAACAATTTATTTTTATTCGCAGGCTAGGACATCGTAGAAGGCGTATAAATTGACTCAAGGCAAAGAAGTAATTGCAGAGCTTCGAGCCTAGATCGCCGAGCTACGGGAGCATGATCGCCGTCGTGCGATGCAAATAGAGTAGTTGAACCAGTGCTTGGCGGAGTATATGGAGCAGCATGGAAGGTTTCCTTCGTCGGGTGGCTCTGTAGGGGATGATGAGTGATGTTAGATATGTTCTATTATGTTTTTTTTGTATATATATACGCTCCGAGTGGGTGATACATTTTGATGGATTGTGCATTATTTTATGTGCATTTGGATGTTGATTTTTTGAATTATGTTGGATTTGCATATGAATTTTTTGAATGAAATATTATGTATGGTTATTTGTATGGTTAGTGGTTTATATGTGCTTGAAAAAAGAAGCTGTTATGTGCACTGATGGATGTGTAGTGGCTGGAATGGCGGAGACTCAAATTCAGGAGAGAGAAAATCTAGAATTCCGATGGCTACTAACGGCTACTGATGGCTTATTGGTCATGACCTTGCAACGGCTACCGACGTCGCTCCACGGCAAATTCCGACCATTCCTGACAGCCTCGAATGACTATTTGGTCATACACGTTTGCCATGTGGCCAACGTGGCCATCGGAAACGGTCACAGATTAACTTGGAGGCCGTCGGAAATTTGCTGTCGTTGCCATCGGAAGTCGTTACGAAATGAGATTCGTATACCAACGGCTCTTTCTACGGTTTCCGACGGCCGTCTATGGCTAGTTGCCATCAAAAATCACTGTTTTTCTTGTAGTGTAATTGGCTTGTTAACCAGACTGATCAAAAATCTTGCAGAACAGCTCTTGAAAAGGTTCCATTCTTTTCTGTTCTCATAGCACACGCAGCCTGCACTAATGGAGCAGTACTAACTGCTTTTTTTGCAAGTATTTTCCCCACATCAGATTTAATATGGATATTACAAATCCATGTGAGCACTAATCAGTGTAATCAAGACTTAAGAGGCAACAAGAAGATAGTACAGACCAAGAAGAACACAAGACTTAAGAGGCACTCGGTATTGCCATTTACCTACGAGAGAGTCAGTATATGATGTAAATTAAGATTATCCAAAAAATTTATGGTCGTAATAATGATTCCAAGTCTAACATTTCTACCTAGAGCATCATTCAAATAATTAGTTTCATTATTTTCAAATTCAAATTGCAACATCAAATAAGATATGGTACAATAATTGGGAAAGATTCAACCACTTTGAAAAAGACCATTGAACAAAAAGGAATGTCTATTAAGGCTTGTAAAACAAATCATACAAAAACAACACATTCTTGTAACTAAATGGTTAGGTAGGATAGTGTTCTCTGCATGGTTCTAACTTTGTGCGACAGTGATTCCACAATAAAGCTTTATTTATACGTCATAATAAAAACATAGTAAAAGCTACATAAATACCTAGTCTTCACCTCAAATCAATCATCAATGTCGAAGCCTTTTAAGAAGCAAAATCTCATGCTTTATCATGGCTCATGATAGGGAGGTGACCAAGTTAGGAGCAATATCTTCGTTATTGAGGTATTGGCCGTTACAGTAACGACAAGCATAGTAATTTTGAGTACAAAACTCAATCTAAAAGCCAAAATATGAAATAATAGAAGACATCATTTGCAACATCCCACTCAACTATATACGTATAAATAAGAAAACTATATGCACAAAAATAAAATATTCAAACAAATTAATCACATTTTCAAATCGATGCCATCAAAACATGTTACAACATCCAAAAAACATTCAAATGCCAAAGTATACTCACTCTCGTCGTTGAGTCATATTTATATTAGAAGGTATAAACATCATTATTTACATGTATAATAAGACCTACTGCGACTTCATTGCCTTCTTGTACCCATCCAAGTACATTTCGTCAAACATGTACTTTTTGTCTACTCATGCAAGTAACTAAGAGTATCAATTAGGAAAAAACTCGGATCGAGACAAACATACTGGTGTGTCATTCCACTACAACATTAAGTACGAGAATAAATAATTACATACTTAAAAATACCGGAGGTCCGAACCGACTGATGTTGAAGAATCAGCAAAAGGAAATCATATGATGAGACTACACGCATAAAATAGTGTACAAAATACCAAAATATCAGTGGGAGTTACTGTCTGATAGCTTAGATCAACGGGCATGAAAGGAGCGATCTCTCTTATACGCTGTTTTGGGTCAATACGGATACATTTCAATAACTAAATACATCTGACATAATACGTATCTCGTCTCGACGTAAGAAAATATGTATTATTTTAGACATATTCAGGTATTAAAATGTATCTGTGTTGATCAAAAGTATTGTATATGGGAGATCGCTCTTTCCATACTCATTGATCCGAGTTATCAAACTGTAAACTCCCTCTGATATTTCTATCACTAGAGTCGAGATGTTACAGATTGGTATCAAAGCAGAGGTAGTGAACAATATAATAGTTGCTTCCTTTGCTGTCCGCTAATGAATATATTCATAATAGTGTTGAAGTGACAAAAGATGAAGGTGAGAAGAAGCAGACTACCACGGTGATGGAACTTTAATTTCCACGAGTTCGGAGAAAGAACGAATGAAGTAACAGTATTTTTCTTACATTACTCATAAAATACAAACAAAACATGTTCGCTCTTAGTCCCTCTACTTTCTTAACAAGTCAAGTATGATACGTAAAAAAATATGGTATGCTAACTTGTTTATCACTTGGTCACTCCGATTGCTGAATAATGTTTATCGCAAAAACAAAAATACACATTTACTTATTTTATTGTTTGAGAAAATAAGCATATGTAGAATTATTCAATAAAACAATATCGTCAAATGCTTCGTCATTTGTTTAGAAGTTGAATTTTGAATTAAAAGCTCATAACTTTTGTTCCGCAAATAAATTTCTAATCACAACCTTATAGCAGTAGATGACAACCTTATAACTATATCACCTTTTTTTCATTATAAGCCTTACCTTGTGCGGCATATAAGCCTTGAGTGTCGTACGTGTTTTGTGTGTTATGTGCAACATTTGATTGCATCATTTCATTTGTGACACGTCTTAGGTGCAAAAGCACAATCGCCGCATTGCACCTGTTGTGCGCCATGGCAGCCTTTCATAGCATTACTATTTTATTTTGGAAAACGGCAAGTGTATACCACATTCTGTCCCTTTACCGTTTGTACATCCCTTGTATGTTTGCTGTCGTTGACAAGAAAATAAAGTGGGAGAAGAAAACAAAATTGTATTCATCAGTCCCTTTTATTATTTTTATTTTCACTGTTAGCAGAGAAACTTTGAACATCACTCCTGCTACATTAGAGTTATTATGTGACCCCTGATCAAGAATGTTATATAAATGGATATAGATAGGTAGATGATTATAGTTCACATATTTTACCATTTTATGGAGAATAATATTTATTATATTATAGCTCTTTGACAATTAAGAGAATATAGAAATGTAAAGAAAATACCAAAGAATTCTTTCATTATATATTGGATTCGTGAACTATGTTACACCAAACTTTTGTGACGCCAGCTCTTGTTATGATGCTATTCCAAAATTTAGATATTGAACTTTTGTTGTATCGCCAATTTTTATAAGATACAAGATCTTGTTATCAAACCGATAATTAACTATATTTAACTTGCTGCAAAGAAATGTAAAAATAATCATATACTAATTTAAGTTAATCCATTCTTATTGTTTTAACCCTTGTAAATCCAGTTTTATAAATGTAATTTTCATATGTAGAAAATTAGAATACAAAATCATCACCAAATCATAAACTCAATCATATTTCCAAAGATGTCATTGTTTTAAAACATACCATTAAGATTTAATTTTGAGGTTTTCATCTAACAATTATAAATTCATATCATACATGTATACGTGTGTGTCTCTCTATATATACACTAGCGTTACGGCACGAAATTCATGCGTGAATTGTTTTTCTACAAACTATATATATTTAACATATTCAATAGAAAAAGATTTGCACAAATTTCTGCCATATTTTATACAAACTTGTGCGACAGTGATTCCACTATAAAGCTTTATTTATACGTCGCAAGAAAAACACAGTAAAAGCTACATAAATACCTAGTCTTCACCTCAAATCAATCATCAATGTCGAAGCCTTTTAAGAAGCAAAATCTCATGCTTTATCATGGCTCATGATAGGGAGGTGACCAATTTAGGAGCAATATCTTCGTTATTGAGGTATTGACCGTTACAGTAATGTTACAAGCATAGTAATTTCGAGTACAAAACTCAATCTAAAAGCCAAAATATGAAATAATAGAAGACATCATTTGGAACATCCCACACAACTATATACGTATAAATAAGAAAACTATATGCACAAAAAAAATATTCAAACAAATTAATCACATTTTCAAATCGATTCCATCAAAACATGTTACAACATCCAAAAAACATTCAAATGCCAAAGTATACTCACTCTCGTCGTTGAGTCATATTTATATTAGAAGGTATAAACATCATTATTTACATGTATAATAAGACCTACTGCGACTTCATCGCCTTCTTGTATCCATCCAAGTTCATTTCGTCAAACATGTACTTTTTGTCTACTCATGCAAGTAACTAAGAGTACAATTAGGGAAAAATTCGGATCAGGACAAACATACCGGTGTGTCATTCCACTACAACATTAAGTACAAGGATAAATAATTGCATACTTAAAATACTGGAGGTCCGAACCAACTGACGTTGAAGAATCAGCGAAAGGAAATCATATGATGAGACTACACGCATAAAATAGTGGAGGTCCGAACCGACTGATGTTGAATAATCAGCAAAAGGAAATCATATGATGAGACTACACGCATAAAATAGTGCACAAAATACCAAAATATCAGTGGGAGTTACCGTCCGATAGCTTGGATCAACGGACACGAAAGGAGCGATCTCTCATATACACTGCTTTGGGTCAATACGGATAGGTTTCAATAACTGAATACATCTGACATAATACGTATCTCGTCTCGACGTAAGAAAATATGTATTATTTTAGACATATTCAGGTATTAAAATGTATCTGTGTTGATCAAAAGTAGTGTATATGGGAGATCGTTTTTTCCATACTTATTGATCCGAGTTATCAGACTATAAACTACCTTTGATATTTCTATTACTGGAGTCGAGACGTTACAGATTGGTATAAAAAAGAAGAGGCAGTGAACAATATAGTAGTTGGTCCTTTTGCTATCCGCTAATGAATATATTCATAATAGTGTTGAAGTGACAAAAGATGAAGGTGAGAAGAAGCAGACTGCCATGGTGATGGAACTTTGATTTCCACGAGTTCGGAGAAAGAACGAATGAAGTAACAGTGTTTTTCTTACATTACTCATAAAATATAAACAAAATATGTTCTCTCTGGATCCCTCTACTTTCTTAACAAGTCAAGTATGAGACATAAAAGAATATGGTATGCTAACTTGTTTATCACTTGATCACTCCGATTGCTGAATAATGTTTATCGCAAAACCAAAAATACACATTTACTTATTTTATTGTTTGAGAAAATAAGCATATGTAGAATTATTCAATAAAACAATATCATCAAATGCTTCGTCATTTGTTTAGAAGTTGAATTTTGAATTAAAAGCTCATAACTTTTGTTCCGCAAATAAATTTCTACTCACAACCTTATATCAGTAGATGACAACCTTAAAAGCTATATCACCTTTTTTCATTATAAGCCTTGCCTTGTGCGGCATATAAGCCTTGAGTGTCATACGTGTTTTGCGTGTTATGTGCAATATTTGAGTGCATCATTTCATTTGTGACACGCCTTGGTGCAAAAGCACAATCGCCGCATTGCACCTGTTGTGCGCCAATGCAGCCTTTCATAGCATTACTATTTTGTTTTGGAAAACGGGAAATGTATACCACATTCTTTGTCCCTTTACCATTTGTACATCCCTTCTATGTTTGCTGTCGTTGACCAGAAAATAAAGTGGGAGAAGAAAAGGAAATTGTATTCTTCAGTCCCCTTTATTGTTTTTATTTTCACTGTTAGCAGAGAAACTTTGAACATCACTCCTGCTACATTAGAATTATTATATGACCCTTGATCAAGAATGTTATATAAATGGATATAGATAAGTAGATGATTATAGTTCACATATTTTACCATTTTATGGAGAATAATACGTATTATATTATAGCTTTTTGACAATTAAGAGAATATAGAAATATAAAGAAAATACCAAAGAATTATGTCATTATATATTGGACTCATGAACTATGTTACACCAAACTTTTGTGATGCCAGCTCTTGTTATGATGCTATTCCAAAATTTAGATATTGAACTTTTGTTGTATCGCCAATTTTTATAAGATACAAGATCTTGTTATCAAACCGATAATTAACTAGATTTAACTTACTGCAAAGAAATGTAAAAATAATCATATACTAATTGAAGTTAATCCATTCTTATTGTTTTAACCTTGTAAATCCAGTTTTATAAATGCAATTTTCATATGCAGAAAATTAGAATACGAAATCATCACCAAATCATAAACTCAATCATATTTCCAAAGATGTCATTGTTTTAAAACATACCATTAAGATCTAATTTTGAGGTTTTCATCTAACAATTATAAATTCATATCATACACGTATACGTGTGTGTGTCTCTCTATATATACACTAGCGTTAAGGCACTAAATCCGCGCGTGAATTGTTTTTCTACAAACTTATATTTAACATATTCAATAGAAAAAGATTTGCACAACTATTTTTCCATATTTTTACATCTAAATCATGTGTAGTTGGTTTGAATTTTTATCTTTAAGTTGTAACGCCTAATTTTTTTTTGTTAATTTTAATTTTTACTTGTACTATTAATTAAATAAAGAATGAACTTGTAAAAGATGGTTATTATTAGATCCTATTTTTAAGTGATATTAAGATTTAGTAATATCTATAGAGCGACGGTCTGAATTTGTAAGAAAATGTTATTTCTTAAATCATATTTTTAAGTAATATTAAAGAGGTGTTTTTGATAGTTCACGGTAACACCAAAAAAATGTGACACCAAAGGTAATACAACTATTATCAAATATATAACTAAAGAAATGTATATACATATGGAAAAATCCATTTGGACATAAATGTAGATACAAAATGGGACACAATAGATCTTGACCATAAGATCTTCCTTTGAATTTCACCTCTCATATATGAAAAAAGAATCCAATGATCAATAATTATTGTTTCTATTTTTGTGCTTTATTTTGTGTTTTAATAGCCGCTCTCTATATATATTTATGTGTGTGTTGGGTGTGTATAAGGTTTTAATTGCAATAAATATAAACGTTGGTAGGTTCCCACCATAATGCAGTAATACCAGACTACTAGTTAATTCAAAGTACAGTGCTATACAAATAAGCTCGTTGTGCTGATAGGGATTGGTATTCAAACCATGCAGCTGGCAATATTATTACAGCCACAGACGAGAAGCCCATTCACCACATGTATGTATAGTGATGAGGAATAAAGGTGCAAGAACTATGTGGATTAAACAGTAAAATTTTAAAAAACATGGGGTGAGAGAGGCTCGAACTCTCGACCTCAGGATCACTCAACATTTTAGCTATGAGACCTACGCGCTAGCCAACTGCGCCACCACCCCAATTGTTTTTTAAGTACACAAGGAGGCATATGAATGACAAATGAAATAACTGATTTGGTTGCCAAGTTTTACCATATCATGGTATAGGTATATATTTGGATAATTTTATTTGACATATCACAATTAGTTATCCATGTTATTCAAATAGACAAGCAGGTTTTACAAATAAGTTAAAATGTTGTGCCATGAATATTATGTTTTTTTTTATAATTCCTTTTTATCCACAACAATCTAATATTATAAATGTAATATTTTTGTACAAAATTTATGGTGTACATGTGTTATTTTTTTTTCATAATTACATCATCATATGTTTAATGATAGTTCAAAAGAAAATGTGCGATGTAAAATAATCAAAAAAAGACGGTTAGAATTTGACATCAAGGTTTACAACTAATGGTTGTAATTCTGTACAAATTAAGAATCTTCGGTTAACAAATAAATTACTACCAGAAAAATTAACCTAATGATGTGACTATAATTTCCACAAAACATAATAATCTTCTATTATGAACACGTGTTAAAGATCTGTTTCATGTTACATTATGCATCAATCGCTACAAGAATTACTGTTTATAGCAACGGAGGGTTGGGGGGCAACGGCCATTGACCAACGGCTTCCAACGGCGACAACGACAAACTTTTTCCTAGAATTTTTTAATAACAAAAAACACATGCCGTTGGAAGCCGTTGGAATATTGCCGTTGGCGGCCGTTGCACGCCGTTGGAAATCCGTCACATACGTGCAGATCACTTTTCTTCTTCCTCATTCACATTCCACCCGAAATCAAACCCAAAAACCCCAATTTTCCCACCCTAAAAAATATCCAACCCCATTTTATCACATTCTACACGTTCTAGCATCCCCATCTTCGTTTGCAAGCTTCATAACCTCCATAATCAGGTATTATTTGCTAAAACCCTAATTTTGTTAAAATTTTAATTTTGAGTTAAATATATAATTTTTGTGTATGTATTGTGCTATTGTTTATGTAGTGTAGTGTATTGGATCTTAATTATTGTTCTTAAACTAATTATTGCATGTTTAACTATGATTTGTTAAATTAGGTTTATTATTAAATTAGTTTCGAACTTAATAATTGTCACTAACCTAAGCAAGAACCACATTTGTTATTATATTGGTGAATGAATTGCGTAAAAGCGTACGTAGAAAGTGATGACATTGACATATAAATTGTTCGCTTTTGACATGTTATGATACGATATATACGTGATACATTTTGTGCATGACTGGATGTGATTTGTGATGCGATTATATGTATAACATTGTTTGTTTATTTTATACGTTGCGTGCACACATTGGATTTTTTTTATGGAAAAAATCGTTATATATGTGTTGATTCAACAAATTGTTTATTGATATAAAAGTTTAAATTTTATGAAAATAAAATTTAAACTTTTATATCGCTAATTTTAAAATTTAAACCCTTAGAGTGTTTTTGGCCCTGTCTGATAAGTAGTATATGATCGTTGTGTGGATATTCATTTTTTTAACAGAACGGACATCTATATTCATCGTATATAGTATTTGTTGGATTTGTCCATGTATTGGACAAGTTACAAAAACAATAACGTAATTAAATCTCGTAAATCATTTCAGTTTAAACGGTTCGCAAAATTTCGGCAGCGCTTCCTTTTATGTTCCCTGTGTACACGAAATTGTGTATTATTCAGGGAACTAAAGCGAAGTGCTGTCGAAATTTTGTTGAATCGTTTAAATTGAAATGATTTATGCGATTTAATTACGTTATTGTATTTGTAATGGGAGGTAGGATGACCCATCAATAAAGTGTCAATGATCAATCAATATCAAATTCGCTAATAAAATTGTTTAAATAGAATATAATGTTCATTTCAAAATAAGCTTTAAGTATTATTTTAACAGATATAACATAAACAAGAAGAATGTTTATAAAAAAATTTTAATAAAAAATGTCAATGCAAATTTATATCGTACTTTTTAATTATATACGTAGGTAAATGGACAATTATTTTACTGATCAGAGCTGGATGTACAAAAAATGAAGGATCGATACTGACGGCTCAACAAGTGAACATTTTATTAATGGTGTTAGCGTATTTATGGATTTTGCTTTAGGTAATAACGGAAACTACAGAGAAATCCATTGTCCATGCAGTAAATACAAACTGTTAAAGCATTTGATACCACAAATGATTAGGGTTCATTTGCGTCAGTACGGTTTCGTGTCGAACTATTTGATTTGGGATCGTCATGGGGAACAGTTAGCATCTAATCATGTACAAGATGAGGAGGCGGTGAGTAATGAAATTGGTACGACAAATCTTGTAACAACCCGCATATTTATCGAGTTTGTATTTAAATATTTTATTTAAATATTAACTCGTTAATCGGATTTTGGTCCGAAAAGCTACTTTTTGCAAACGGTCAAATTAGGACTCGAGACCACTTCCATTGAGTTCGAAATGTCGTTTACAACTTTTTAAGTATAAACATCGATAGGTTTGGAGTTAGTGAAATTTCACTAACTTTTCCCGCTTTGGACTTTGGGTTAGTTTAGCCTATTAAGCCCAAGTTCCAACCCTCTTCTCCTCACTCTTCATAAATTTCCTAACTAATCAAGCTTTGGCATTAATGGTGGAGGGAATGGGAAATTAAAACTCCAAGCACAAATTCAATTGCAAATCCAACATTCAACTCCAAATTCAAGTAGAAGATATTGGATTCAAGCTTTGGATTGCTTCTCCTTGCTTTCAAGCTTCATCTTCATAAACTTTAGTGCAAAGGTGAGATTTTTATCTCACAATTCTAGCCTATAATTATATTGGACTGTTGGGAATGATTCCCTATCATTTTTGCATGCATGTTAGCATTTGGTTTGGATTGGATTGGCAAAAAACTCCAATTTTTAGCGTTTTGTTGAATTTTCTGCACTTGAGTCGTTCTGGCCATTTTTAGGTCGTTCGGAGTTAAGTCGTTCGTCCATGAGTCGCTGAGTCGCTGAGTCGTTGGCCCCTTGAGTCGCTGAGTCGTTGGAGCCTTGAGTCGCTGAGTCGTTGGACCCTTGAGTCGCTGAGTCGTTGGCCCCTTGAGTCGCTGAGTCGTTGGAGCCTTGAGTCGCTGAGTCGTTGGAGCCTTGAGTCGCTGAGTCGTTGGAGCCTTGAGTCGCTGAGTCGTTGGACCCTTGAGTCGCTGAGTCGTTGGCCCCTTGAGTCGCTGAGTCGTTGGACCCTTGAGTCGAGTCGTTGGAGCCTTGAGTCGCTGAGTCGTTGGACCCTTGAGTCGCTGAGTCGTTGGCCCCTTGAGTCGCTAGGTCGTTGGACCCTTGAGTCGTTAGGTCGTATGACCCTTGAGTCGTTAGGTCGTTAGACCCTTGAGTCCTTAGGTCGTTAGACCTCATTTTATCTTCACTAGGTCGAACCCCGTAAGCGGTGGCGTTGCCCCCGCACCCCCACCTTGGGGGGTTGCCACCCCCCCTGGACCCCCCCTCCGTAGGGGATCTTATCTGAAAAACATTGAGCTGATTTTCTTGGATTTTATTCGCATCTCCGTATGCGATCTTTGTGACTGATTGTTTCTACACTTGCTTATGTGTTTTGTCACTTTATAATACAAAGGTTTCAATACTAGTAGTAAATATCAAAACTCTTTTAACAAACAATTTCAACTCTATTTTTAATAACAAAGCTCTTTTCTTAAACCGTTTTCCAATCTATTAGTATATACAAGCCTTTACCTCACTCGGATGAGAAATCTAATTAAACGACTTAGTAAAACAAGTGGTATGAAACGCTTGCGTTCACTTCGTCGGTTAATTCTTGGACTTGTTCGATTGAACCTCTTGTGACAATTTTATTAGTGAAGATTTACAGTTTGTTCGTAAATATTTAAGTTAAGCAAGTGGTTATGGGACATGAAGCTAAACTTCTATATTTACTAGCTTAGTGTAATTGACACTTCTCGTTGATCTTGATGATCGCTTTATGAATTAGACTAGCAATTGCGCGATGTCTCTTTCATTGCAAGGTTAGACTAGACACCACTTGTGTGATTCCATTCACACATACCTTTCTGCTTTTTGGTTAGTCTTGACCTCAATCTGTGTGATTCCACTCACACATGTGGGGTAGCTCCCCATGGTCTTCGGACCGTCATGTGATAGGCCTCTTTCCCTCTTTATGATTTCTGGATTTCTCGTGTTGATTTCTGGAATTTATGTCATTGACTTGTTATGAGTACAAGTTTAGGGTATGATGCCCTCTTCGAATCTTTGAGAAGATTCTTGTGATATTGATTATCTCTTATTGATTGATCTTCTGTTGATCATTATTTACATACTTATAGTGGTATGTCGTTATGGATATTTATGTTTATGCCATATCTTTTATGTTATATCATGTCATCTGATATTTATAGCTAGACTGATCCGTTTATTATTTTCTTAAATAATACTCGGGTCAGACCGAGATGTTACAGGTGCTTCTGCTTGACTTCTTCCCAGGGATTCATCACTCTGACTTTTGGCTAACTGTTTAGATTAGCAGTTTTTGTTGTATACACTTGAGATATAGACTCATAGTTGTATTCTTTTGTATAGCACGTGTTGCTATTCTTTTGTATTATCGTGGATCTTACTGACCACTACTCTGATGTACACTTTCATGTGTTAGTTATATATTCATATCTTCTTCCGCCTTTGTGATATGGATATCTGTGACTGATTTGTGATATGATTATTTCTATGTTTGTTTCCGAAGATTATTTATAGCCACCGTGTGATAAGCAATTACATGGATGGTCGCTCCTCAACAGCCTTATTCTCCGTGCTAGTTGACAGCACTACTCCGGAGTGTTCTTGGCTAGCGTGGGTATAGAGGTGGGGCGTCACAAATCTTGTAGAACATATGGTTGAAGATGTTGCACATTCAATGTTTCCTGTTCCTCAATTAACTAATGACGATGGTAATGCTGAAGAAGAACCAAATATTGGGGCAAAAAATATATATGATTTGTTAGATGCCGCGAAAAACCCCTTTGGGAAGGCTGCACAAGCGGAACCCAATTATCAGTAACTGCTGAATACATTGCGATGAAATCCAAATACAACCTCACAAAATCTGGATTTACGGCTGTTGTACAAGCTGCGAAACGACATATGCCTCCTAATAATCTAATGTGCGAAAATCATTAAGAAGTAAAAAAACTGATGTCGGCTTTCGGTTTACCGTATCAAAAAATAGATATATGTCTAAAAGGTTGCATGTTGTTTTGGAAAGAAGATATCAACCTTAGAAATTGTAAAATATGTAATCATGAAAGATATAAACCAAGGAAGAAAAAGGGAAAGGAAGTCTTGTATAAGCTTATGCATTATTTACCAATTACTACTAGACTTCAAAGCTTATATGCATCTTCTGTAACTGCGCAACATATGAGATGGCACGGTGTGAGAACACAGGAAGAAGGTACGTTAACACATCCAGCTGATGGGGAAGCATGGAAGCATTTTGACCAGAAATATCCTGATTTTGCATCCGAAATTCGTAATGTTAGACTTGGTTTATGTACGGATGGATTTTCCCCATTCTCTCAATTTGGTTCGAAATATTCGTCCTGGCCTATAATTGTCACACCTTATAATTTACGTCCTTGGATGTGTATGAAAACTCCATATATGTTTCTTACAGTTGTCGTCCCTAGTCCTGATGATCCGACACAAGCAATCGATGTTTATTTACAACCATTGATTGATGAATTAAAAAAATTGTGGTACGAGGGAGTAGAGACATATGATATTTTCCAAAAAAAGAACTTTCGCATATATGCTTCTTTATTGTGGACAATCAGCGATTTTCCTGCATATGCAATGCTTTCAGGTTGGAGTACGGCCGGTCGTCTAGCTTGTCCTTATTGCATGGAAGAAACACGAGCAATTTTTTTACCTCATGGAAAGAAAGTTTCGTGGTTTGACCGTCATCGATGTTTTATTCATATTAATCATCCTTTTAGAAGAGATAAAAAAACTTTACAGCTAATAGACATGAAATTTTGAGACCGCCTACGGTTTGGTCAAGCGAAGAAATTTATGAACTTGTAAAGGATTATCCAAAGATACATGAAACCGGAGAACAAATTGAAATTCAAGGTAAATCATCGATTCATAACTGGTGCAAATAGAGCATATTTTGAGAATTGCCTTATTGGAAAAATCTCTTGATTCGTCATAATATTGACGTGATGCATAATGAGACAAACGTGTTTGATAATCTGTTTAATACAATTTTGAATGTTAAAGGGAAGACGAAAGATGGTTTGAAATCAAGACGTGATATCGAAGTAATATGTAATCGTCCTGAGCTTCATATAAAACCAAATGACACAAAAAGGCCAAAAGCTTGCTATGAGCTAGACAAAAATCAAGTTAAATTACTTTTAAAATGGGTGAAAGGATTAACATTCCCAGATGGCATATCTTCTAATTTTCGTAGATGTGTTGACTATAAGAATAATAAACTTAGCGGGATGAAAATTCATGATTGTCATGTTATGATGGAAAATTTGTTACCCGTCGCTTTTAAAGAACTGTTGCCCGTAAAAGTTTGGACTGTTGTAATAGAACTTAGTCTGTTTTATAAAGAGATTTGTTCAACTACATCAAAAGTTGATCGTCTACGTAAACTTGAGGAAGAAATCCCGATGTTGCTTTGCAAACTGGAAAAAATATTTCCTCCAGGTTTTTTCAATGTTATGGAGCATTTACCTATTCGTCTTCCATTTGAAGCACGTCTTCGAGGGCCTATGCAATATGGATGGATGTATCCATTTGAAAGGTATATTAATATTTAATTTATTACATATTGGTTTAATTAAATGTATAAAAAACTAATTTAAAATAATTTTTGCTAGGTATTTAAATCATCTAAAGAAAAAAGTTAGACAGAAAGCTCGAGTTGAAGGTTCGATTTGCAAATCGTACATCGAAGAAGAAGCTTCATTTTTTCTCTCACTATTTCAGCGACCATGTGAACATATCATTTGAAAGTGCTACACGTAATGATGAAGGCATTGATGAAGATGATTGTCAAGCGACTTTATCTATTTTTAAAAAAACTAGTCGGCCTGCTGGTAAATGTGTGGAAGTATGGTTTGATGATAAAGATTATCAAGTAGCACACACATACATTCTTCTCAACTGTGCCGAAGTTGCACCATTTATTAGGTAATATATCTACACATACGTCTACACATGCATCTCATCTACACATATGTATACACAAATATGCACACATGTATTTTAATCATAATGCAACATTTGTTCTATAATTGCAGTATTTACGAATCACAACATCCAAACGACGATATCGGTAAAAAAATTGCTGCTTGGTTTCCTAACTACGTTTTTAATGCAACAAATTGTGTTGTAGATGAAGGATTGAAACATTTAGCTATGGGACCAAAAAGGATAGTCAAGACATATCCAATATTCTTTGTCAACGGATATAAATTTAATACCAAAGAATACGGTGCCGAAAAATCAACTGACAATACTGGTGTATTTGTCAAAGGTAGTGATGATCCAAATGATCACATAAATGACTTTTATGGCGTGCTGACCCAGATTTTGCAGTTGACATATTTCACCCGACCCGCAGAAGAAGTATTTTTGTTTAAATGCAACTTGTTCAGCAACGTTCCAGGTTCTGGAATAAACATGGATCCAAAATATAATCTTATAGAAATAAAACATACTTTGAGGTATTATAAGTACGATCCTTTTGTACTTGCCAAACAAGCTCTTCAAGTTCATTATGCTCCTTACCCATCTTTAAGAAGAGATAAAATAGATTGGTCGGCTGTTTTTAAAAACCAAACCAAGGTTTACATTTGAAGGATGGAATATTCCTGAACAACAAGCTTACGAAGCAGATATCGAGGATAATAGAGGAATAATAGTAACCGACGATCAAATAGATTTTGGACCTCTAAACGATGAATCAAATGCATTAATTGAAGCATTTGAGAGTATAGAGGAACAAAATATAGAGTGCGAAGAAGAGTCTGAATCCGAAAGCGATGAGGATTGATCACTAATCCATATTTTGAGAAGGTAATTTTCTTTCATTTTTCTATTTCCAAAGTAATTTTATATGATATGTATCACATAGTATCTTTTATGTTACGCCATAATGTATGTTACGCTATGTTCATTATTCTGACACCATTTGCATATTAAATTAATCAATGTTACTCTTGCTTTTCTTTATAATATGATTTCATATAGGTATGTCGGGACGCAGACGTTCACACTCTGGATCTTCCAGCTCACAGAGAGGTGATGATGCTGGTCCTTCACAGCCGAGTGTTTGGCCTATGGTATGGTTGAAACCCAAAGCCGATGGTAGGTAAGTATAAAATTTCAAAATTAAATTTTATTCCATACAATCTTTTATCAAATATATATAGTAGTAACGGAATATTAAATGTCTTTTTCCTGTTTTACACAGCGGTGGGTTTTCGTTGGAGCCTTCCAGCATAGTGCTCATGATCTCGCGACGGGCGTATATGGCTCGTATGACCTCGTGTTGGCCGAGGTGGACTGCGATACAAGAGGGGGTGCAGGAGGCTATCTGGCAGGACTTTTTGGTATGTGTGGTATATCAATTATTGCCTTATGTAGTCATGTACATTATGTCAATTCATGTTTGCACTATTTATAGCAACTGTATAACTCATATTTTTTCAAACGTGCAGGGGGAAGTGGACTTGGCCGATTCTAATGTTTCTATTGTCCGGCACCATTGGAGCAGCAAAATTGCAAAAAGCTATCGCGAAACAATAAACAACATCAAAACATCAGGAAAGAGGCCTCATTGGATGAGTGAAGCTGTCTTTGATGAGTTCGCCACCTGGTGGAGCAATGAGGATTTTGTGGTAAATCTATCATATATTTAATTTAAATTGTTTGAGGCAAATAATATATAAATAATTAAAACTGTCAAAATAATATTTGTTTTCAATTTAAATTTGCAGAGGCAGTCCGAGAGGAATTCTGCAAACAGGAGCAGGAACCCCGTTACACATCGCGTGGTTCCAAGTCTTTCCAGGATCACCGGGAAGATTTGGTATAATTATTAAATAAGAAAAATAGTTAATTATTTTAAGTTTTAATTTGCTAAAATATAAATAATGTATATTTATATGTGCATATTTCAGGAGAGACAACGCGGGGGGCTGTTAGTTATTGGGATGTGTTTACCCATACACATGCATTGCCTCAGGTCGATGGTTCCGGCGCAGTTTCTTACTCTTGGGACCACGATGACAAAGCGCGTGCTGCCTATGTAAGTATAACATAAGTAACTAAAACTTACAAGTTAAATGAAATAGCGTTAACTAAATTCAATTATATTTTGCATGACAGCAAAAGTTCCAGGAAGCGTGGACAGCCTTAATTGAGGAAACGGGACGAGCTCACTTGACCCCCGATGAGGAGGACGCCATTTTTGAGTCTATCATGGATCCAGTGACCCGCGGCAGACGCTACGGATATGGAAGCCAATCGGTAATTTTAAGTTAAATTTTAAAATAATTATTCTGATTAATTAGTGTGTTAATCATATGTGTGTGTTAATTATTAATGTGTGTTAATCAATTCTTTAATTGGCTTGAATTCGGGTTTAAGTTAGTAAATATCATTATACTAGTGTATTCCATTCATATTTTGAACTATCATGATTTAGTTTGTTTTATGAATTTGTTAGTGAATATATATAGGTTAGTTAATTTGCAATTATTTTAATACTAATTTTTTAGTGTAGTTGATAATTTAAATTTGTTTACAGGTTCAGACAGCCCAAAGAGAATATCAAAAGGCTCAAGATAAGAAAGAGATTGCGCAGCTACGAGCCGAGCTTGCCGAGATGCAGGAACGCAATTTGCTGCATGAAGTAAGGACGGAGGAGTTGAACCGGCATATGACGGAGTTCATCGCACAGTATAGACAGCCTCCTTCATCTGGTGGTTTTGGTGGGAGTGATTTAGGTATTTTTTGTTATTGGCATGTATATTTTGGAGTTGGTGAGAATTTGATATATTCTGATGGTTTCTGTGTATATTTGGATTTGATAAATTCTGATGGTTTGGTTGTGGATGTTGGTTTGGATTTGTTGATGTTGGTTTGGATTTTTTGATGTTGGTTATGTTGTGTTATGTTTGGATATTGGTTTATGTTGAAATATATGCATGATTTGGTGTTATATATATATATATGTTTGGATATGTTTTGATATAGTTGTTATATATATATGCTCGAAATGGAGCTGTTTTGGTATAATTGTGGATGTGTGTGGCTGGAAGCAAGCACTGCTGGTTTTAGAAAAAAATATACCCAGATTTCCAATGGCGGCCAACGGCCAAACCGTCCGACGGCTTCCAACGGCCTCCAATGGCAAATTCCAACGCATTTCAACAGATTTTCAACGATAGTTTGGTCAACAGGATTTGCCATGTTGGCAAACTTTCCGTTGGAAGCCGTTGGTATATCTCCATTGATGTCGTTGGAAGCTGTTGAAATGTATACCAACGACATTTCCAACGGCCTCCAACGGCTTTCCAACGGCCGGCCGCCGTTGGAAAGAGTCGTTTCTCTTGTAGTGAATGTTTTTGCCAAATACATGCACATATGGTTAATTTACAACTAAATGCATGGTTTTTGCCTAATATACATAAACACGTATAAATATGGTGAAAATAGAAAATATGGTTTGATTTACACCAAAATGGTGATCTTAAATACATCGCTTTCAAAATTATGGTTGGACATTAGATTATGTTTAAGATTTTAATTCCCGTAAATATAACCATTAGTCGGTTCCCACCACAAAGCAGTAATATCAGACTGCTAGTTAACTCAAATAATAGTGATATAAAGCAAACAACTTAATTATGATGATAGGTATTGGTATTCAAACCTTGCATTTGGCAATATTATTACAGCTGTAGAAGATGTCAGTTCGCCACATTAGCATCTGAAGCCCATCCACCATCACTTCTCTGCATAAACATTTCCTTATAATTAGCTAGCAATTTGCAGACACATGGCATGGACTTTTTAAACTGTAATCCAATGACATTCACAATCATGTTGGACTATATTTACAATGAAAAAGTTCTAGTTTTCAGTTCTCCTTTTTGAGAGATAACTAGAACTTCAGTTCCAATTTTACTCTAAAACTGGAATAATGAATGAAGTGATATGATCTTCATCAATATATAGGTCAAACATTTTCCATTGAATTACCTTGTAGACGTCTACAGCTATGAAGTTGGGGCCCATTCAGCAGATGCATGATGGCAAGTATTCACCATGTCCTCAGGAAGGGCAGAGTTGTCTTTACAAGCAGTAACTAAATCAGGTCGTCGTGGTGTTCATTGAAGCCGATTGCGCGTGATTAGGACACAAACCATCTATCACTCCCCATTCCCATCTGCAAATTTTGATTACAAATATCATGTATTAAGAAAATAATACAAATTAATTTAGTATTATTACCTCCACACCATCCCATATAAAATGACATTTCGGGTTATTTTGCCCTAAAATATGTGATGTTTAGTAACTAATATTAATCTGAAACTATGTCAAAAGTAAATAAAATGGGCGGTTTTTGTTTTCATAAGAATTGGGTTGCTTAAAGATTATGCCCAAACTCAGAACAACTTTCCTTTATGGGACAGTATAGTGTCATATACTCATACCAGTGCAAATGAGTAAACATGCACATTTCTTAGTGTCATATACTCAAATATTTAGTTTTCTTTGCTGCTCTGAAATATCCATATTGATTGACTAGCAAGTGACTACATTGTCTGATCAAAGAAACCTTGGTTGTTTTGTGATATAACCATATTTGTAAATACGTAAATTTATGATGCTTTGAGTTACTTAAAGCATGAGCTTCATACCCAACACAAGTCATGTGAATTTAGACACAGAAACCTGTTTGAAGTTTTAAACAATTCCAAAAAATTGATCAAGGAACCAGAAAAATTAATCGTGCATGGATTCTTTTCTTACAAGCCAATCCTACATAAACGGACATGTACTAAATATTAATAATACACTCATTTTACTATGTAGAATTGAAAGTCCATGTTTTTGCAATTTACACAAACCAGGAACTATTCAATTTGTAGTATGAAAATATAGCACTTGTTGCATAATTGCATGTGCAGTACAATGTGAGAACATTGCAGAGGTGTTAATACACTCATACATGATTATGATATCTAGAACTCTTCATGATTAATTGAGCTAAAACAACATCGGGTCCTATAATTCATGATAAATTATTTAACTTAGTGATGAGCACTTTGTATTTTTTTATGCATTATATAAGTATACTTTAAGCGGTCTTCATTACGATAACGATTAGTCAAAATATGCAATTTGCTAAGTTCACCAATACAATATGATTGTGATTTGCGACGTATTCTGTGTTCTTTCCTACTTCAATTCCATGTAGAAATAAAGAATGTTAACACTGCTACTTATTATTATACTTTAGTATATCAGTCAAACTATAGTTAGTGAGCAGTACTATTAGTACTGCCCCAATCCATTTTCTAGATGTGTACAACACTGCTATTAGCAAATCGTATGTATGTATGTATGTGTGTGCATGACATAAAAAATGTACTTGGTAGTTGGTGCCTTTCTATCGGGATAGAGATATAGTCAGTATACATGAGGTTCACTGACTTAATCCCTGTCCGAGCATAAAATTCCATGTTTATCCCAGCAATTCTAGGAGAATGCTTACAAAGCAAACTAAGTAATACATGTAGGTGTTGCTAAAGTCCATTCACTAGATCTTTGTGTGTTTTTATGTATATATGTGTGGATTACATAAAGAAGATAACTAAATGTACTGGGTAGTCCGTATCTTCGGCATAGAGATATAGTCGGTATATGTGGGGTCCACAGACTTGATCCTTGTCCGGGCATAAAATACAATGTGTTTTTCATTAATTCTGAGAAAATAGTTACAGAACAAACCATTTAGGTATTGCTAAAGTTCATTCACTGGATATATGTGTGTGTGCATGCGTGCGTAAAAGTGTGTGCGAGCGCTCTGTGGGGTATATGTTTATGTATGTATGTGGAGATTTCCTTTGAATGCATATTGAAGACATAAGATATCTTAACAATTAGATATTCCCTTGATTTTCAACTGCAAAGAAAAAAAATATTTATGGTCAATGCTTATTGTGTCAAATTTTGGAGCCTACGGGGCCAACAATGTGTCATATGAGGCCAATATTGATTTTTTTCACTATAAGCGAATCTCACAGAATATGAAACCAAACCTTCGCTACCTGAGATAAATTAACAACGATGTTTTCTTTTCATTTTTCCAAGCGTGTAAATAATTTTTTAGTGCAACATTGACCATATAGAAAACATTGTCTTGTTTGGGTGCGCCCATATGCAAGTACCAATAATGACTCCATGATAACAATCAGCAGTATCCATCAGTACCAACCTTATTTGTACTGATTTGGGCATGATCTTAAACTAACTGCTGGGCACTCCAAACAAGCTAATATATGCATTACTCGTTACACCAGTAAACTGCAACGGTCTTTTGCCATTCCCCCGAAATAAACATGTGATGAATCTCTATGGCTTATCACGAGTAGGTCAATAAGATGATGGCGTAACCACGCAACATCCCTCTTTATTATTAATAAGCATTTTTTTTCCAGTAATATGTGTATTTGTCTTCTACTGGCTTAAGCCCAATAAGTGTGGAGACTCTAAACTACATAAGCACTCCTATACTCTTATATCTGTTTTGGAAAAACAGTATTCAAAATTGTAATCTAATTTTTCTTTTATTTCCCTTCCTTGTTCCGATGTTTATTAATTGTCAGCATACCTTTTTAGTTGGATTTTTTTTCCTTCTGTCAATTACTTCATATATTTCCTTCTTATACTTTTTCCTTTAATTTCAGTTTTCATAATTATTACACCATTTGCATTATTTCTAATCTCTAGAAAATGAGAGACTAGGAACAATAAGAAAGATGTGATAATTATGAAAAATGGAATAGCATGGATGAATTAAAAGACAACAGTATAAGGTAGGTGATAAAAGATAGAATTTACACAATGAAAAGACTAGCTAAAACGGTAGTTGACAATTAAACTACTAGTAGAAATGAAGGGAACTAAAAAAGAAACAGAGTTTACAACATTGATTATTTATTTTCTGTACAGGAGTATTGGAGTGTTCATATATTTTACTGCCTTTGCACAACATAGGAGCTTAAAGCAGTATAAACCAAATACACATATTACAGTGAAAAAACAACATGTTCCTGACGGAATTCCAATCACTGAATTTTATAGTCTAATTTGATTGTTATCATCCTAACTTGGAAGTACTCAGCATGCTGACTAGTGACAACATGCATGTAGCCAACCTGCCATGTACACATAGGCAAGAATGTACCATGACAATTCCAATTGTTGTTTAGCCATCAATGAGCTCTTATCAAATATAAAAGTACGAAGTCCATGTATAACTAGATATTGTAAGTAATGAACAAGAGATTCAACAGGTTTTGTTTCCAAAACTAATTGTTACAAGAATTTAGTTGAAGACCATAAAACTGAGAAAGAATTAAAACCTTACGCATTTTGATTTCTGAAGTTTAGATATGCTAATTTGACGTGTGAACTAAATCGAATAGATTACTTGAAATCTTTGTACGATCTTTATTTATTAATTAATGTAAAGACACATGTGTGTGTGGGGTAATGAGTCATGTGAAGCCAACATTAATTTCTCCAACGGGAGTAATTTGATTAAAAAAATAGGGTAAAACGGCATTTTTTTTAATTTCCTATGCTACAGCAGTGCCGATTTGAGCGTGGGAAATAAAAAAAAAAGCTAGGGTATTTTTCATTTTTATTCAAACGTGGATTTGTAAACGACAATCAAAAAATAGTTTATGGTATAAACAGTTTTTTGAAAATCGTTTATACCATAAAAGATTTTTAGATTGTCGTTTAAACAAATATTCACATGTAATCAAACCTTATGTGCTATAAACCGTTTTTGTTTTTCGAAAACCATTTATATATTTTTATTTTTAATGCTTAAAAAAATGAGCATTTCCTCCAACTAATCTGCGGAAGTGAGGAATCAATAATTTTATTTCATTCCCTCACCTTAAAAACGAGTCCCCTCCCAGAGATGCTCTTAGTGAATTTTACAAAATGTGGAACTAACTCTTCACTACTTGGCAAACTAACAACATTGTTTTCTTCTCATTTTTCTAAGCGTATAAATAAAAAATTTAGTGCAATATTGAAAGAAGATCTCTGAAACCCACATACAAAAAATATACACATTGCGCCGTTTGTGTACCCCTGTATGCTAGTACTAATAATGCCTCTATGATAACAATCAGATGCTTTCAGCGGCACCAATGTTATTTGTCCCGATTTGGGCATGATCTTAAACTAACCATCGGGAGCTCCAAACAAGCTAACATATTCATTACTCATTACACCAATAAATTGTGACAATCTTTTGCCATTCCCCTGAAATAACAATCAGATGCTTTTAGATATTTTTTTCCTTCCTTACTGTTATATTTGGTTAGTTCGTAAGATTATGCAAGGAGAATGTAGTTTTTTGTGTGCATTCATGAATGATACGAGGAAAAATGATATTAGTTGTATTTTTTGATTTTTCTCGATATAAAATTTTCGGTGGAAATAAGTAAAGGAAATATTTAAATTGCTTTGACAAATCATTAATTTAAAACTTAGGCATGGTGAGCTTCATTAAAAGAAGTATAACTATTATTAGCTCTAAAGATGTTACTTTTTTTCATGCTCATGTATAATAACCATTGTTATTAAATGTAAAGGATGACTTCGGTTTGAGAGTGTTGCCTTCAACTAATGCTTATAACCAAACCCCTAAATGAGTGGGTTGCAAATCAATTTTCATATTTGCACTCATTGAATCATATTTATTATAAAAATTTAAAGAATGTAAAGCGTTGAATCGATAGGATTAATAAAATTTAAAGATGGAGATATCCGAAACTTTCCAATTTAATTGTCATGTATATTGTATATTTTTGTGTATGTGCATGTTGTCAAAGACTATATATAGTTCTTAACTAATACATCTTGATCCAGATTTCAATGCTCATCAGGATGAACCTTGACGTGAGAGATTAGTTTCCTAATTGTCATTCTTTAAAATTTTTTTACTTCCACTCACATTATAAATTAACCGCAACAAATATTGATAGCTTTGTGCAACATAAATGTGACGCCCCACCTCTATACCCACGCTAGCCAAGAACACTCCGGAGAAGTGCTGTCAACTAGCACGGAGAATAAGGCTGTTGAGGAGCGACCATCCATGTAATTGCTTATCACACGGTGGCTATAAATAATCTTCGGAAACAAACATAGAAATAATCATATCACAAATCAGTCACAGATATCCATATCACAAAGGCGGAAGAAGATATGAATTTATAACTAACACATGAAAGTGTACATCAGAGTAGTGGTCAATAAGATCCACGATAATACAAAAGAATAGCAACACGTGCTATACAAAAGAATACAACTATGAGTCTATATCTCAAGTGTATACAACAAAAACTGCTAATCTAAACAGTTAGCAAAAAGTCAGAGTGATGAATCCCTGGGAAGAAGTCAAGCAGAAGCACCTGTAACATCTCGGTCTGATCCGAGTATTATTTAAGAAAATAATAAACGGATCAGTCTAGCTATAAATATCAGATGACATGATATAACATAAAAGATATGGCATAAACATAAACATCCATAACGACATACCACTATAAGTATGTAAATAATGATCAACAGAAGATCAATCAATAAGAGATAATCAATATCACAAGAATCTTCTCAAAGATTTGAAGGGGGCATCATACCCTAAACTTGTACTCATAACAAGTGAATGACATAAATTCCAGAAATCAACACGAGAAATCCAGAAATCATAAAAAGGGAAAGAGGCCTATCACATGACGGTCCGAAGACCATGGGGAGCTACCCCACATGTGTGAGTGGAATCACACAGAATGAGGTCAAGACTAACCAAAAAGCAGAAAGGTATGTGTGAATGGAATCACACAAGTGGTGTCTAGTCTAACCTTGCAATGAAAGAGACATCACGCAATTGCTAGTCTAATTCATAAAGCGATCATCAAGATCAACGAGAAGTGTCAATTACACTAAGCTAGTAAATATAGAAGTTTAGCTTCATGTCCCATAACCACTTGCTTAACTTAAATATTTACGAACAAACTGTAAATCTTCACTAATAAAATTGTCACAAGAGGTTCAATCGAACAAGTCCAAGAATTAACCGACGAAGTGAACGCAAGCGTTTCATACCACTTGTTTTACTAAGTCGTTTAATTAGATTTCTCATCCGAGTGAGGTAAAGGCTTGTATATACTAATAGATTGGAAAACGGTTTAAGAAAAGAGCTTTGTTATTAAAAATAGAGTTGAAATTGTTTGTTAAAAGAGTTTTGATATTTACTACTAGTATTGAAACCTTTATATTATAAAGTGACAAAACACATAAGTAAGTGTAGAAACAATCAGTCACAAAGATCGCATACGGAGATGCGAATAAAATCCAAGGAAATCAGCTCAATATTTTTCAGATAAGATCCCCTACGGAGGGGGGGTCCAGGGGGGGTGGCAACCCCCCAAGGTGGGGGTGCGGGGGCAACGCCACCGCTTACGGGGTTCGACTTAGTGAAGACAAAATGAGGTCTAACGACCTAAAAGTTAAGGGTCCAATGACCTATAGGTTCACGTGACCTAGGTGGAATGCGACCTACGAGATAGGCAAGTGGAACGACCTAAGGATGAATGGGTCGAACGACCTAACGTGAGCACAGGTGAAGCGACCTATCGGTCCAACTACCTAAGGGGAAAAGGCAACCTAGGTCTAACGACCTAACTGCTCACGACCTAAGGGTCTAAAGGCCACGCGACCTAGAGGAAAATAAGGTTAAGCGACCTAAGTGGGTTCGCGACCTAACGACAAAAAGGGGCGAACGACCTAATAGGTGCGCGACTTAAAGCCATCGCGACCTAACGACCTAACAAGGTCATACGATCAAGTGGTTTCCAACGACCTAATGGTGCAACGACCTAAGGCCAAACGACTTAAGGGTTCCAGAGGAGAGCGACCTAAAGGAGGCACGACCTAAAAGAGGCGCGACCTAAAGGAGACGCGACCTAAAAGAGGCGCGACCTAAAGGAGACGCGACCTAAAAGAGGCGCGAGCTAAAGGAGACGCGACCTAAAAGAGGCGCGACCTAAAGGAGACGCGACCTAAAAGAGGCGCGACCTAACTCAAACAAGCATTTTGATGACCCAGAGTCATGCCGAGCGACCTAGACCCAAACGACCCACGACCTAGCGACCTTGCGACCTACGACCTAACTCCGAGGTGAAGATTCAAGGCAGTGCGACTTAGCGCGATAACACGCGAACGACCTAAGGGTTAGGTCGCGAGCGACCTAACTCCGAACACCAAAAATGGCCAGAACGACCTAAGTGCAGAAAATTCACCAAAACGCTAAAAATTGGAGTTTTTCGCCAATCCAATCCAAACCAAATGCTAATGTGCATGCAAAAGTGATAGCGAATCATTTCCAACAGTCCAATATAGTTATAGACTAGAATTGTGAGATAAAAATCTCACCTTTGCACTAAAATTTATGAAGATGAAGCTTGAAAGCAAGGAGAACCAATCCAAAGCTTGAATCCAATATCTTCTACTTGAATTTGGAGTTGAATGATGGAGTTGCAATTGAATTTGAGCTTGGAGTTTTAATTTCCCATTCTCTTCACCATTAATGCTAAAGCTTGAGTTAGTTAGGAAATTTATGAAGAGTGAGGAGAAGAGGGTTGGAACTTGGGCTTAATAGGCTAAACTAACCCAAAGTCCAAAGCGGGAAAAGTTAGTGAAATTTCACTAACTCCAAACCTATCGATGTTTATACTTAAAAAGTTGTAAACGACATTTCGAACTCAATGGAAGTGGTCTCGAGTCCTAATTTGACCGTTTGCAAAAAGTAGTTTTTCGGACCAAAATCCGATTAACGATTTAATATTAAAATAAAAATATTTAAATGTAAACTCGATAAATATGCGGGTTGTTACAATAAATTTATTAAGCACTCACTGATGTTTATTTTGCATTTTCTACTATAAACAAATATTTATGTTATGTGGCGACTTTTAGGTTCGATTCATGACGAGTTAGGGATAACTTTAATATGGGTGTCTAACAGTTATAAGATGCAAAAATATCAACTGTATAGCTGCAAAAAAAGGATTTGCTAAAGTATGACTTAGTAAGATTACACAATGGAACTATTATGCTAAATTATGATTGTATATTTTTACACACACACACATACACACACACACTCTTTTTTAGTGTTTAATTCTTGAAACGTGATTATAAAATTTGTAACAAACTATTTACCATAAAAGGGTAATGGATTAATTATTGAAAAATAATCTGAAACTAAAATACTATAAAAAATTTATGCCAGATATGATGGTGAAGTGGAGACCAAAATTCTTTTTTGATGACATGGTATTTTTCCTGGTAGGACGATTAAAAAAATTCCTAAAACTAAAGTGATTGACAAATTTAAATCGTTGCTATATATGGTACTGAAAGAAGAGACATATTCTAAAATGGATAACATTATTTATTATGACTTTCCTTATTGAGATGATTGGTCTGCCACGAATTCAATACATTAGGATAGTTGGTATCAACAATAATACAGTAGGATAATGGGTATCCAGCAGGACTATAGCTTTGTATAAATGTTTTAACTGATTAACTATATCAACATCAATAGATACATGTAAGTCCATGAACATATGTTTCGTTTTTGAATGGTCGTCTACATGAGTTAAGTTAATGGAATATTTGAATGATGCTCGAATCTTACATTGTAAATTGAAGCACTTTAGGATGTTAAGGTTAATTATTATTTCACTTCCATAGCGCTCTAGATGGACTAAAATTAACTTGAACAAAGGTACCTTTACACACATTTAATTCCTCTTCACGTTTATTATACTACTATTGTATTTATATTTTGTTTGATAATATTCAATTTATAAATATACGTAGCCCCAGAATGTTTGAATCAGATTTTAAACAACTTAATTATACATTAGCAACACCAAACATACTAGGGTGCTTACCCAAACCATTTATTATGTCCATCAAGCATTGATATACCAAAACTCCAAGAAGGCTAGAAGTAGAACATAATACTTAGAATTTTTTTTTTGCAGATGGTATAATTATACAAAATGTAGTGGAAATGCATGGCTCTTTAATTCCTTGTGATCCTTCCATATAACTAATTTGCTTAATCACGTCACATCTACTATCATGTGTTACATTTTATGAAATCAGTCTTAAACTAATATCATTGTAATTCTACTACAAGTGCAAAAGTCTAATAATAAAGGTGTGTTACTTTGATACATGTATGTATACACACACATGCATGTATATATGTTTGTATATGTATGTATGTATGTATAAAATCCAAAATTGTTACCAAGGTTGGCTGCTTGAAGTTGTGAATATCTTAACATACCCTCTACGAAACAAGAAAAAATAATAGTCAGGAAGCACCTTTGTTTTTTCATGCAAGTAAATGAATATTTTGACAAATTTTTTTGATTACGATCCATATTTTCTATGTAATGCTTTCCTAATGATGTAGTTTTGGATCCTATTTTCATTATATTACAACGCAGTGTTTCAGTGATTATTGACTGTTACTGACCACATAAGGATGATGTACCACGGAGGTTATTGAACATGTTGTGTTATCATCTAGGACTCATGTAAACCAAACATTATCTATTAAAGATTTTAACCATTGTTACATCTAACCACGAAATCATAAATGTACGATATTATTTTTCCTTATTAGTCGATCCAACCAAGATTTATACAACACACAACTGCAAATAATCTGTTCAAGTACTTATACAATAACAAGTTTAGAATACGGAATTGTGTCCTACAAAAAATGATATATAAATACTTTTCATTAAATATATTAATATAGAAGAGTCTGTATGCGCGTAGCACAGGTTCGATATATGTATGTATGTATGTATGTATGTATGTATGAGCTAGATTATAGATCCTAACAGCAAAGCAATGTACTTGACTGTCGGAGAATGGAGATATGCAATTCGTTGGGATGGTGAAGTATGTAAATCAAAGGGCGGTTGCTTGATGGTGTGACCCGGACAACTGAGGCTGATTGCATGGTGTGCGGATTGCATGGTGATAGCATATTGAATATCTGAGGCGCTACTAAGGCTGCAGTGGGTGCTTGGCTAAAAAGCGAGCGAGCTTGACTAAAAGCAGGCTAAACTGAAACATCAACAAGTTTTGTTAAGCAAGGCATAGGTCGAGTAGCCTAGCATTCCCGGAAGTCTTGAATTGCAACTTTCTTGGTTAAGATACAGATCCATGTTATGTGTTTTAACATGTTGTTGAAGCAAGTTAGTGAAACTGGAGCTACACGTACTGGAACGTGCAAGGTGCAGAGAGTCACTGGAATAGCACCAAAGTATAATACGTGCTGTAGTAGCTGAAGCGTGCACTGTGGGGAGTGCCACTGAAGTAGAATTGAAGGACGCATAGAATGTGTGGTAACAGCTGAAGTATGCATGGTGGAGAGGGTCGTTATGTTTGTTTTATACTGGGAATTATTATATTGAACCTTGAGTTGTTTGTAATTGCACTTTCATGATGTCTTTAATATATGATTTACAATTGTGGAATAATCTTGTATAAGTAAAGGGAAATGGTAAAATTATATAAACAAGATTTATAAATGTGATTTATAAATAAGATAAATTTTGAAAGAACTTATAGCATTGGATTCACTACTGTTGCTGGGGAATAATAAGGGTGATGATGCAGCATCATCAGTATCATTTTCGAGTTTCTGTGTGATGGATTTGCTACCATAGTAAATTGAAATTGAATTTTGTTGTGATAAACAAATTTGAAATTAAAATCCAAGTTGAAATTGATGAATATAAGTTATCAAGTTTTGAACTTATGATATGAGATAATAAAGAATTTTAGCTTTGGTAAAGTTGAAATAAATTTGAACTAGTATGATAAAATATATGATGTGAAATTTAACAAAAGGAAGTTAAATAAATTAAATCAGATTTGGAAGTTGAATAATAAGTTGTATAACTTATTAAATGTGAAGATGTAAGTAAAACCAATTGTTAAAATGGTTAAACAACTTTGTTAAGCAAAACGAAGTATGAATCTGAATAAGTGATGAAATTGACTTTGGTAAAAGTAAAATAGAATTTACTTTGGAGTTGGAATTTGAATTGGATTTCAACTGGATTAGTTATTTGTTGAAATGGAAATTTAAGTTAAGTTAAACAAATGATGTTTAAAAGGAATATAACTTAAGTGATATTGAATGAAGTTGATTTTGGTATCAAAATGAATTAATGATATAAAGTCCTTAAATGGATATGAATTTGAGTTATGTAAAGGAGATTCAACTTTATTTGTAAAGTAAATTGGTAATTGAACCAATGAATTGAATATTAATCAATCGAATGTAATGAATTGATATAGAATAATGGATATAAGTGTAAATTCATTTACAGCTAATTGAATGTTAAACCAAATTGAAGGTAAACAAAGGGAATATGAATGTTGAATGTAAAGAGAATAAATTCGGTTGTGTTGGTTATACATTGGTTGTTAGATTATTGTTAATTGATTGAATAGAAGTTCATATGCAATTGAATGAATAAAATTGAAAGCTAAATCAATTAAATTCAAATTGGAAGTTAAGTAAATCTAAATTGAATGGAAATTGATTTGAATTGAAAGTAGACCAACTTGAATGTAAATTAGTGAATGTAAACTGATTGAAAATGAATAATTGGATGTTGTTGTATATAAATTGGTTGTAAACAATTACAAGTAATGTTGAAATCATATAAGTTGTTTATAAACCTTACTTAGTATGCATTTCTTTTAATATGCATGTGTTGTAGTTGTTTAAAAGAGTAAAATGTTAAAAACTTCTTATATATGTCACTTACGTGATTATATTGAGTAAGTACATGCACCGGGGCTACCGTTAGCGGGATTTGGTTGCGTAAAATGCTAAATAAATAACTGCGATGCTTAAAAATGCTAAAAAGGTACGCCTACACAATAAAAATAGGAAATATGAACTGTTTTTCTGTTTTCCGACCGTGTGGGTCGATGTATATATATTTATATCTATTGTGATATTGTAAAAGCTCCTCCATACAAAGGAGGTTATGGCGAAATATTTTTGAAAATTTAAGGCGTTAGAAAATTTTCGGGAAATTTTGAATTTTTTTTTTGTGAAAACTAAGTTTTGATTTGAGTTGAAAAGTTAAACGATATAGCTGGTTTTGAAAAGATAACTATATATGGATTTGAAAATTTAGTAATATTTTGTGCGAAGTTTAACTATTGAATTTTTGGAAAAGTTAAACACTTAAGAGATTTGTAAATCAAATTTGAACGGTTTATTTTGAAAAGTTAATGGATTTCAAAACATTTTCTTACTTGGTAATTTCGAGGACGAAATTCTTTTAAGGGGGAAGTTTGTAACGACCCAGAATTTCTGTCATTTGAAATTCAGATATTTAATTGATTTTAAATATCAACAAGTAAAATTTATAAGTCGAATAATTTATTTTTCGAATATCAAGATTTAATTGGATAATTAAATCGGTAATTTAATATTTGAAATTACAGAAAAATTTGAAAATTGGGTTTAATGTGATTAAAAATGATTTATAAAGTTATATTAAATCATATTGGAGTTAGAACAATGTTTGTGAACTTTTAAAATTGAATTAAAAGTTAAATTGTGAAAATTGAATATTTTAATATTTAATTGACTAGTGAAAATAACCATTTTTCAAACAGTCTTGGATTTCGACAAAACTAGTTTCATCAGATCCGTAATGTCAAATTATTGTATGGTTTCAAATTTCGTGTCAATCGGATTTACCGTTTGTCCGGGGCAAGCTAAAACGCATAGAAATTTGGTTAATCGATTTAATTTAAATTTGATCGTTTATTGCCATAACTCGCACAGATGATCGAAATAGCCTCCGAAACCTATTCCATTGTATCCGAAACGCGGGGTAAACCCTAAAAACGCCAGTCACCGCGCGAGATTTGGAGTTCGAAAAATTGGAGATGAATAGTGTTTTTCGTTGAAATTCTATAAAAGGACCTCCACTCTCTCAAAGAAAACCCTAACCCTAATAATGTTTCAGCCGCCATTAACATTTCGAACGGCCAGAAATGCTCGATTCTTTCTTCCCTCTTTTCTTCAAATCCACTGAATAATTCTGAAAACTTCCAACACGAAAAACGTAGAGCATCGAGTGATCTTGAGATCCATACGACAATGATCAAAATTGAGATGATGGATTGATGGCAAAATGGGCTCGAACGCAGTGCGTTCGCGCACATTTTCCAACGTGGATATAGGGCCGAGCTTGACAGGGTTCATGCCGATGGTAGCTTACTTCAAGGCCTTCGACGTGGTATGCTTTGATGGAATTCCAGGTGTTCGATTTGATTGCAAAAATTCAAACCCTAACGACGTTGATGGGTTTTTCGTTCGCATATAACCTGGAGATGAAACGCGTTTGGGAAGAAACAAGGTGCGGCCTGGATTGCATCGTGCATGATTAATGGCCAGATTTGATAGCTAGGTTATTAATAAAAGAAATTTGTAAATTTATATATTTTAAATTCGTGTAAACTTTAAAATGTAATATCTCTTTCATACGAGGTCGAAAACGCACGAAACAAAGTACGACGGGTTCGTATGGACGGGCACTACGCAATGGAGCTAGTTTGGAGTCGTTTGGAGCTAGCGATAATTTCGGGTAAAATTAAACGCATGTTTAATTTTATTCGAAACGAAACGCTACAACTGTTATCGGAAACTCAAGGTGAGAACTTCTCACACAATCGAATTGTTTCGATTTAAATTTTAAATAGATAAATTTAAAATTGCTTGATTGTGTGATTGGATGATAGTTATTATCCGCTGTATTGAAATAGACCCTATACGCCGTATATTAAGCGGATGTTATTTATTAAAAACATATACCGAGGAAATTCCAATTTGATATGGAATTGGTATTATATATGTACTTGAAGTTGATTTCCCGCATTATATAGCGGATGAGACCCAATTGCGCCGCATAATAACGGATAATATTTTATAAATCCCATATACCGCGATATTTCACCTCGAAGTGGAATTGGTATTGTGCTAACATCTTTGGATGCAGGGAAACAGGTTGGAGGGATCCAACTGGATTCCTCAAATGATTGAATTTGTTTCAGTGTTGTGTGTTGATCTATTTATAATCTACGTGATTGTCTTTGTGATTGAAATCGTTAAAGGCTAAATTTTAGCCAAATATATTTTTGGTATCGTTAGATGCCGAAAATAAATAAATATTGATTTTTGAAAATTTAAATTGAGAATTCATAATAAAATTTAATTTTGTAATCGATTCATTTTAAATAAATAAACATTGTAATGTTTATGTTATAAAAATTATAATTTTTGTGAAATATAACCGAAATGTGATTTTTGAAATAAGTAGTTGATTAATTTATAAAATGGTTTAAATTGGGAATTTTGAATTATTATAAATGATTTATATAAAAGATTTATAAAATTGATATTTATAAATTAAATATTGGAATTATAAAACGAGTTTTTATAAGTGTTAAAATGAAGTATAAATGGATTTCATAAATTGATGAAATCTATAGATTTATAAATTGTGAAGTTATAAAAGGAATAGATTTTGTAAAATAAAAGATTTATAAGTAATTAACTTATAAATTGGATTTTTGCGTGTAAATGGGATATGGATAAAATTTGTTAATAAAGTGATTTTATAAGTGAAGTGTTATAAAATATAAATGGAATTTATAAACGTTGTTTTATAAATCCGAAATCGACTTATTTTAATAAGTTTAATTATTATAGCTTATTAAAGGAGATATATCCACGATTTTGGGACAGTGGATAATCCTTTAAATAAAATATGTAGAAATGTTGAATTTGGTTAACGAAGTATATTCACGATTTTGGACGGCGAATAGTATAGTAAAGAAATATTTTGGGAAAGTGATATTTTAAATAGAATTTAAAACGATTTAAAGATTTTTTAAAATGTGTCAAGTATCGAAGCCATAGATTTCAACATTTATTGTTGAAACAGACGTTTTCGAGAAATAGAAGGAAATGGTGGACTATAACAGTGTTGTTATAGTAAATGATTTCCGAAAGGAAAAGTTTTGTATAGTATTGGGGTTTATATATCTATTTTAATTTCGAATCCCTATACTAGTGATTTTGGGTTGTCGTAACGATATTTTACGTAACATTCGTTTTGACCCAAATAAATGTGTTTAAGAGAAGTTTCCCTTAAAGAATAAAATATATACTTAATTTGGATTTAAGTATATTAAATATTTTTCAAATGTTGAAAATAAATAGATTTGTGAATTACTTATTATTAAATAAGTATGGAAATTCTTTCCAGTATGAAGTGAATATTTTGAGATTTAATCTTTTAAAGATAAATTGAAAATGAATATTAAAAATCGATTTGGAAATCGTATATTCATAGATACTTTGGAAAGGTAAATTCACTATGGAATTTATAAAAGAAAGGGAATTTTGTTTAAAAATAAACATTGATTTATTTTGAAGTGTGGAAATAAATCTACGGATTTGGAACGTAAATTTAATAAATCGGTGAGGATTTATTTAATTGGTTTAAATGAACCATTTTGAAATGGAAGTTGTGAAGGTGAAAATTGATTTGGAATTTGTTTTCAAATGGTTGAAGTATGAAAATTATATCTTGTAAAGATATTTTGGAAATAAATAAATTGGAAAGATTATTTGGAATCGGGTGATGTTGTGAATATTGATTGATAGTTAAATATCCGACTATCAATATTGACCCTTAAATGGCTATTTTGTTGTGAATTGGTTGAAATTGAATGCTACACTTATTTTTAAATTATTGCGCTTGTTATTCGGATTACCCATTCCGAATAGTGATACGACGTAATGGATAGCATTGAAGACCGGTGGTGAAGACCGGGTATTTGTGAAAACGATAGGATGACCTATCGATTGTCTCTGCACCGTTAGCTACGGTATGGAGATTTCCTTTGTGATGGGAAATTCGATCGGGATTGTGAATACCTGGATTGCAAGGGCTTCTTTTGAAGTGCCTTCGGTTCTGTTCGAACCCGGAATAGACTTGTATGGTTACATGTCTGACATTACATTTTGAGATATAAAGCAGATTTCTTTCAAATACATCTCTGTTGGTGGCGGAGAATTTATTCGCTTAGCTTAACACCCTTCTTTGAGACGTACGAGCTCAGAGGTTATGTAGTTGAAGGTTATAACGATATACTCCCAATTTGGTAATGTGACATGCTGAGTGTTGCTGTGTGATGATTATTTATTGATCATTTGTTGATCAAAGTGTGGCTTTGTGAAAAAGCGTAGATTTGTGGACGAGACTTCGTCGGACCACACACCCCGGAAATGGTCAAAACAAGAATATGCTGTAAGGTTATGAGGGTCGCTCCCTTTAGGGTATGTCATTTCCTTCTGGAAAAGGGTGGTGTCAGGCATGGAGCCCTGATGCTTAACCTATGTGGTTGCTCCAATCTCATTTTTCTGTATGGTTGTTGCTTGGTGATAGAGGGCCCTCAGATAAAGGTCCCAAAGGACCGGGGAGTGGCATACTCGAGAAGTAGTTACCTAGTTACAAAGGTAACCCTGCCTTGTGTTGGCAGAGATCCGGTTAGGTTCTCGAGACGTCCCGCCAGAGGCAATCCCATGTGGCAGTAGGAAGTTCCTTAGCCTGACCATTTGTTGGAAATCCAAAGAAACAATACGAACCTTGTACGGTTTTAGTTGTAGAACCTGCCATTCACTTATGGTGGCGCCCCACTGTTTGGATGGTAGCTATAGTAGGCATAGTTCGGAATGTCTATGTTGGCTAAGATTTATATTCTATTTTCGAAATGCTTTCATCACTATGCACTAATAATAATATCAAAAATAATTTGTTTTGCGTAATAAGCATCTTTGACTATCATAAGGAGCAATCTCCTCCAATTCTGCGTTTGCATTGTGTGTGTGCGAGGAGGCCTTATGGCAGTTTCATTTTCCAAAAGCATTGCGGATATTTTTTTCCCTTCCCTTGTTATTGTTGTTTTAAAAGATAAATAACTGTTTTTAAGTTTTCACACCAGTCCCATGACTGACCTGGAGTTTATTGTTCTCTTTCTAAACTCTGGGTGCCCAAAATTTTCCACACGGGCAGTCTAGAGTCAGGTTATCAGGTCATTCTGGATTCAGGAGTGCTTTGGAGCTCAAGTGGCGAGCTAGATGGCGAGACGTATTACTTGTATATGATATTATCTTTCCGCTGTAAATTAACTTGTAAGGACATGTTTGTATAACTGTCCATTGTTTTGTTGTGTTGTATATTGACTCTGATGATGATGTAATGTAATGTAATAACTGATATAGTTCTTTTGTTTTAAAAGATATTCATTTATCTATTATATGCTGTTCCGCTGCGACTGTGAGATTCTGAAGTTGTTTCAGTTCTGTTTCCTCACTTCTTCTAGCTTTTTCTTCTGCCTCTTCTTTTCTTAAACCCTAAGGGTTCGATTTTCCGGCATTCGATTGTTCGGCAGTTGATACAGTGGACGTATTAATGTCGACTTTCGTGAGTCGAATAACCGGGTCTTTACACATGTGTTACATTTTATGAAATCAGTCTTAAGCTAATACCATTGTAATTCTACTACAAGTGCAAAAGTCTAATAATAAAGGTGCGATACTTTGATACGTGTATGTATACACACACATGCATGTATATATGTATGTTTGTATGTATGTGTATGTATGTATAAAATCCAAAATTGTTACCAAGGTTGGCTGCTTGAAGTTGTGAATATCTTAACATACCCTCTACGAAACAAGAAAAAATAATAGTCAGGAAGCACCTTTGTTTTTTCATGCAAGTAAATGAATATTTTGACAATTTTTTTTGATTACAATCCATATTTTCTATGTAATGCTTTTCTGATGATGTAGTTTTGGATCCTATTTTCATTATATTACAACGCAGTGTTTCAGTGATTATTGACTGTTACTGACCACATAAGGATGATGTACCACGGAGGTTATTGAACATGTTGTGTTATCATCTTGGACTCATGTAAACCAAACATTATCTATTAAAGCTTTTAACCATTGTTACATCTAACCACGAAAATCATAAATGTACGACATTATTTTTCCTTCTTAGTCATTCCAACCATGATTTATACAACACACAACTGCGAATAATCTGTTCAAGTACTTATACAATAACAAGTTTAGAATATGGAATTGTGTCCTACAAAAAATGATATATAACTACTTTTCATTAAATATATTAATATAGAAGAGTCTGTATGTGCGTAGCACGGGTTCGATATATATATATATATATATATATATAAGCTAGATTATAGATCCTAACAGCAAAGCAATGTACTTGACTGTCGGAGAATGGAGATATGCAATTCGTTGGGATGGTGAAGTATGTGAATCAAAGGGCGGTTGCTTGATGATGTGACCCGGACAACTGAGGCTGATTGCATGGTGATAGCATATTGAGTATCTGAGGCGCTACTAAGGCTGCAGTGGGTGCTTGACTGAAAAGCGAGCGAGCTTGACTAAAAGCAGGCTAAAATGAAACAACAACAAGTTTTGTTAAGCAAGGTATAGGTCGAGTGGCCTACCATTCCGAGAAGTCTTGAATTGCAACTTTCTTGGTTAAGATACAGATCCCTGTTATGTGTTTTAACGTGTTGTTGAAGCAAGTTTGTGAAACTGGAGCTGAACGTACTGGAACATGCAAGGTGTAGAAAGTCACTGGAATAGAATCGAAGTATAATACGTGCTGTAGTAGCTGAAGCGTGCACTGTGGGGAGTGTCACTGAAGTAGAATTGAAGGACGCATAGAATGTGTGGTAAAAGCTAAAGTATGCATGGTGGAGAGGGTCGTTATTGTTTGTTTTATACTGGGAATTATTATATTTAACCTTGAGTTATTTGTAATTGCCCTTTCATGATGTCTTTAATATATGATTTCTTATTAGAAAATGATTTCAATTTTTACTACCTGCGTCTGAACGCTAATTATGGTCGCATCTTCCAATCTAAAAAATTAGTGCGAACTAATTTTTGATAATAGACTTGATAATTAATAGCGAATAATGTTATTACGTTATTTACCAGAAACCATGTTCCCATCTATATTATTGGCTTCTTGATTTTTGACATTTGCAAAAAAAATTTAGATAGAAATATATATAACTTATTGCTAAATTGAAGTTTACAAATTTTTATAGGATGTTGTTATCCTATAGCCACAATGTTTAATGGTTGAACTAAATGATTCCTAAGACAAATTTGAGTTTCCTATCCTAATATATGGTTACTGAAAGGATTTAGTTTAAACCAACACTTCTTTGTACTATTGCTTTAAAAGCGTCAAGATAAAACCTTTAAAATATTTATTAAGGTATTAAAACTGCAGGCAATCTTCTTTATTTGCCAAAGTTTGCTCTACCAAAATATAATTATGTTCATTTGTTATCACACTACTGTCATAAAGATGGACAGCTATATAATAGCTATCACCATTGTCCCAATGGTTAAGTGATTCGATTTTAGTCCGAGAGGTCACAAGTTCGAAACTTGCGTAGCGTGGTTCGAACAAATGATCACATGTGATTTATGTCATGTTTCACCACAGTGCATCTGCTGCTTTTTTTTCCTGTTGATGAGTCCGCTTTGCCCTTTTAACTCTTTTGCCTACATATATGTTTAAGAGCATTCGGTTCTATTACTACATCGACTTGATAAGGAGTGTGTATTAATTTTAATGCTTATTTTTAATATTGTAATTATGTTTCTAATTTCTTTCTGTAAATAGTATATTCGCTTATTTTTTCAAATAATTTAATTTTCTAATTGCACCAAAACAATTTTTTTCATACTCGTGTGCGAAGCACGGGTTCGCACTAGTTGATAACAAAACCCAAAAAGAAAACACCCTCTCCTTTTTACTTTTCTCCCCTACTACTTTAGTATCCTCTCATTTCTTTCAATTCTTTCTGTCTTCTAACCTTTCCTGTTACATCTTTGTTATGAAAATAACTCGCCAAAACATTGTTCCAACCTATTTCCTCAACCAATGCCGCACCCAGTTGCTTACAATCCGGGATCGCCATCTCCTCTGTCACGCCGCCGCCTGAAAACTATCGAGCACAACTCCTTTGCATCGGCATTTAGTCGCACATTCTACTTGGCCACACATCACTCACGTTGCCTGCTCATTAAAGGCGTCCGCACCTTCTTCCCATTAATCACATGCGCAACCATCCATTCATCGCTCAACCATGGTCGCGGCTCCATACGTAGCTGATGGCTATGAACATGAGTGAAATTAATTAACACATGCACAACATAAATTAACATAGAGATTTTGCGATATAGAGATAGGAATGGAAAATCTCAAATTTATATAATGAAAGAATGATACTTTTGAAAGTAGAGACCTGAAGAAATGTGCGTGTTTGATATAAGGAGTAATGGTAGCGCCATATGGATCAAATGTGTTTCCAAAACTACTCAATACCATTGATGTACTTGGTTCCTTGTTCTCTGTTTGGACATCTGTAGTACCTACAAAGAACAGAACTTGTTCAAAAAAGAAACAAATTCCTTTAAATCATAATTTGTATAGTTGTATGTGCATATCTCACTGCACTTCTCATATATACGGAACATGTTCAAGGCATATCAATGACGAAGAGCTAAAATTAGATGCATTACTGTCCATATAATAATACAAATATGATAAAAATAAGTTTTACAAGACAACCTAAATCAGTGGTGCCATCCAGAAATCCATTTGCAGCAGCTGAAGTGCTAAAACGACATCTTTCTTCATGATCTGATTTGCAATTTGATTCAAAATTCTTTGGACTGTCTACTGCATACATAGAAATTGCTGAAATTTCTTCAGTAGGAGGTTGAAATAAATTTGGAAGAGAAGAGTTGCTAGAGATGTGACTGATGCACTGGCATATTCTTGATTGATTGTCCTTAACAAAAAGAAAATCTACACCAACAATAGCATCCAGTTTAGAGAAGAATTTTGCAATGAACATCATACTGTTGCATCCAAGAAAATTCAAGCTCAGAACAAATGCTAACATATATTATAGATGGAAGGTATATACCTGGAGCGCACACACAAGCATACACACATAATATCCAATTACTAAACTATGGTAGAAACTAGGCACAGAAACACCATGCCAGATAGCCTAGTTCAAGTTGGCAAGTACTATTTGACAAAGGTGATTTTATTGGGACACTCTAATTGATTTAAACCAATTATCATTAAATAAATAGCTTTATTTTAAATAAACGAGAAACCAAAGTTAGCAAAAGGACACGGGCACAAACACATATAGAATAATACATAGAGGCTCATAAAGTAAAATAAGATCCAAACGTTGTTACCATTATGGGTTTGCTAGTTTCTAAAGTTCTTATATGGCTTTACAGCACATCAAAGCTAACAATGAATAAAACACAAGAGAATTTTAGGTAGGTTCAATTATAACACAATCAAATATACATGCACCTAACTAGAAAGGCAATGGAATATATAAGACATAAAAGAAATGGACATAAGTTACCTGGTCCATGAATCTTTTTTCAACTGTTGAGAAAGAACAATTGCATCTATCTGAAATGCAAAGATCCTTATTAGAATTACCCAAATAAGAATACAATTAAATCATTTACTCGTACAAAAGAAACTCACTTCTTCAGTTCTGTTAGCCTTTGCTTTGACAAAATCTAACACCAATTAAAGTATCGCCAGGTCAAAGTTATCCGGTGGGACAAACCTGATATTACATATAATAATGCATAATAAGAAGAATGGAGACTATAAAGGTACTACATGCGAGCTTGTAAGCAAGCAAAGAAATACAAACAGGAAAAGAATTAAACCTGCTGATGGATATTTGATCATCAGTAGAAACCTTGATAAGGCGTCGTTGGATAGCATTCAAGCTAATTCGGCCTTCGTTAATTTTTTGATGAGCAGTGTGTATTAGTCAAGGATTACTTCCACATTAAAAGTAATTTAAGAATAACTTCACATTATAAATCAATCAACCAAAGATTTACATTACTCAAATTTGCAGCTAGGTCCAGTGATTCTATACTGCATGTACAGTACTTATACTTCCAGCTTCAGGATACAAGATTTTATTCAAAATCCAAATAAAATACGAGAGGTTTTGTAAAGAAAAAAATACGGATGAATAAGCCATCTATACCAATATAAGAAAACAAAACAAAAATAAAACTAAAATCCACTTATCTTCCATGACATGTTGATTTATTTTTATACCTATTTTTGATGTGTTTAATGCTGAACTCTACATCTGGAATGAAAACATACTTCTAAAATGAAAGAAAGTGTCAACCATTCAAAATATATTGCACCTCAAAAATCACGTTTAAAAGGATATCATGTCAATCCATAGTGTGATTTCTTTCCCAACGTCTTTATTGATTACTTTGTTACAACATTTACTTGTTATTACAAAAAATAGTTTTAATTATCGGGTGTTATATTCAAAACATTTTAACTCTATGGCCCTAATCAACCCAATTGTCTAACAATACAAAATTAACATCACAACGAAGCTGGGAATAAAAATCAAGGTTCATACTTTATATACGGATATCATAAAGTATGCACCAAAGAATCACCAATTACAGCATAAGCACTGTCGGATCCATGACCAAAAAATCTACTCAGGTCATTGAATGAGATAAACACACAATTAGTTAAAGAGGGGTTGCTGCCTGGCGCGTTCTCCACGGTCAGCATCATTCTGGATGATAAGGTTGTTGTGTTTCAGATGCAAGTTTTCTGTTACCAGGCTTTGATTATATTTTTTGATTTGAGAAGATCTCCGAAATAGCTACCGGATCCACCAATTTTTTTGCAATTCTGAAAAACAACTTACTCTAAATAAAAACATCAAATCTCAAACAACTGGTTCTTAAAAAAAACAGCGGCTAAGTAGTTGGGACCAGTGGCTAAGGTGTAAGGGGAAGATGAAGCATCAATTTGAGCTCAACTAATGCCAAACGGCTCCTGAAAATTCAAAGGGATTGATCAGATTCATTGTAAAAGGCACCATTTATTCCTCAACAGACTATCACTCAAAAGTTCAGAGAAAAGAAAAAAATAGAGTAGAAGAAGAACCTACAGCAAAGCGAAGAGATGAAAAAAAATAGAGAGGAAGAAGAACCTACGCAAAGCAAATTGAAGTCCGCATATTTGAAGTGGTTGTAGTCGCATTCGATAATGGGAAGTGGATGAAGTGCAGTTGATTTTAAGAAGTGGTTGAATCGACCTTGATTTTGGGAGGAAGAGAAAACCCTAAATTAAATTTTATGCGACTGAAATATGTCTGAAAATGGATGGATAAGCATGAGAAGAGAATGCACGTCTAAATTACAGAAGACACCTCTTATTAATAAACTATTTACATTTTTACCAACTACGGTAACACTTATTTGTGTTGCAAAGTTTGTTCAGATATTTTCACCAACACTTTTCCGGTATCCTAACACTTTTTTACCGTTAGGAGTTTGCAGCATTTATAAGCGTTAGCGATTAACAAATATAAATTGTTGCAAAATCACTGATTTGGTGTAGCGTTATGCAATTGTTGGGTTATTAATTGATGGTTTCGGCCAGTGCTCTTTGTTTTCGGCGCTTCAAACGTGGATCGAAAGTTGGGGTCGTCACAGAAGTTGCTAGCTTCCCGAACACAGCTACCATTGATGATCAAATCGAATTTAATTAGATGTTATAAATGATTGAGAAGTTGGGGGGGTGAGGTGGAATTTTCGGCCAGTATGACATCCCCTATCTGGAGGCTCGAAGCTAAGCACAACAGATGCTTTAGTCATCTATAATATTATCTTCCAGTGACCGAATACGGTAATGTTAATGGTATCCATAATATCAGAAGCACATGAATATGAAAAAAAATCACATATTTTAAAAAGAAAAACATTTTTTTTATTACATTTCCAAAACTTGTTCCATATTCAAATTACATAACCCCATCTCCTTCCCAAGTTCAGATAAAATATAGTTATTATATAAATACGCCAAGAGGGACATTTGATGATGCCGCTTGGTTGACCAAAGTACTATATATAGAACACAGTAGAATTAATTCAAAATAAAACAACAACCCCTAATTAGCTATCCGTCAACCAATTGCTAGTCATCGGAAGCTTTATTCGCCAATCCTACTAAAACCTATAAACCTCAACCCTCAGCCTACTCAAATCAATTTTTAGCACCCGAGAGTTTAAGGGAAAACCATAAACTTCAAGTCAGGCATAAAGTCTGGTGTGAATAATACTATACATCTTGGTTATCTGATATTAAGTGAGACCATGCCGCTGATCGGAACGTGTTTCCCCTCACTAATATCTTTTTTAAAACATATCTTTTGCAAGTTATAATCCTGCAATCAAAATTGGTTAAATCTGTAAAGCAATATCATGTATATGTACATATTTGTCAAATGGACTATCTGTCCATACGCTGTAGTTTTGTTTGGCTAACTACTAACCCTTGGCTGACTCAGGCCTGCCAGAAAAACATAAAAAATCCAACATCTGTTAGATACTCCTCTTTTTGACGGTCTATCCTTACTTAGTTCTCCAGTACATGCTGGAATTTTGGATATATTTTAGCTAAGGGTTATTAGCTAAAGTATAGGGTATGACCGCATACTAGTCTCGTCTGGTATTCTAATATCTGAGTCATTTTACTTGGGGTTATCTACCCATAAAATTTTCCTTGAAAATCTTTTCTTTCAAGTTGATTTGAACTTTAGATAATTCTTTAAACAAGGAAATTATTTATATATACTCTTTGTTTTACTCAAATCACCTTGCCATTGTTCTTTACACAAAACCTTATTGATGAAAACGTTTAAACTTTCGAAAGTACCCCTTTCAAAACCTTTGAAAGCATCCCTTTCAATACAAGTAAAACCTTAGGTCGAAGGCCAAAACATACAATTCGAAACCATTCATACTTATCTTTTCGAAAGCAGTGAAATACGTCTCCTTCGAAAGCTTTAAAAGCTTAGACATCCTATCTTTAGAACACTTAAACATTGCCTTTCGAAACCATTAGAAAACATTTCCTTTTAGACGTTTCGAAACCATTGGGGTACCACCCCTTAGAAATCTTTCTTTAAAACCTTCCGAAAGCATTAAAACATCAAGCCTTTCGAAAGCATTTGAGTTCAATTTATAACATGTGGAAACACCTTTCGAAACTATTAGAACTATCCCTTTCTAGACTATTTGGGTTCTACCTTTTATAAACCAAAAGGGTTATTAAAACATTTAACTCGAAAGCAACCCTTTTAAAAGCAAAAGCAAACGCATTTTCAATTTAAAACAAAGCATGCTTCGATCCCCTCGAAACTTTTGGTTTCGACCTAGTACTTTCCCCTATATCCAGTTCACTATGTACCAGGTATCTGATACCATGTGCATTGGTTTTGATAGAGTCTGAGGTGGAGGTAAGGAGTCGGAAGTCGGGTGCCGAAAGCATTGAAATAAAAAAAAAGCATGTTGATTCGACTTTTAGATTAATATTTGTACGTAACTTGCCTTGTTTGTCAAATTATGATTAGTTTCAAATTTTCTTTTCTAAAAGTGCTGCCAATTTTCAGAAATAACAATTTGAATTATTTACAAAATACCCTTCTCCTTTTTATAAATATATAAAACATTTAAGTGTCATACCTTAAATAATTTTATATATACATTAAAACACTTAGGAAAATTCTACAAAAAACCCAAGAAATCATTTTAGTATATTTTTAATATACACAAATTATAGACCCTAAGCCAATATAATTTGGCTGTATTTAATTTTTAACTCAGAGTAGCATTTTCTTCACCGGAAACTTCATATAAATCCATAATAAGAAGATTAGAAACATTGAAGCCCATTTCTAAGTTATTGTTTCCAATCTAAATTTAAGATGTCATATAATAGGGTTTCCATATCAAAACATATCACAGAATTTGTGTGAATTAGCATAAATCGTCAACAACATATAGATATACAATTTTATCATCCAAAACATGGCAACACATTTGCAAATAATTTGGATTCATCTGAAAACAAAAAAATATTATAAACTTGAGTTTTAGTCATTACACACCTTAGTTTTGTTATTAAAGATGTGTGATTTGTTCTTGATTAAGTGATTTGATTCTCCCCTTTGAAATCCTAGCTTTTATCTCCTCTTGAGCTTGCTAATGGTGGCCGGACTTAGCTTGTATTTTTGATTTGTGAATATGAAGTGAACATGAGTGTTGAGTGGTTAAAGGTTTAGGGTATAAGGATGTGCCTTGTTCCTATTTTGCTCTTGTATATTTTCAAACCTTTTATTCTCTTTCTATTCTTTAGTTCGCTTGTTTAACATGGCACGACTACCCCTTATTTAATCACAAATCTCAATCTATTAATCATCTTACCTTATTTTATTTTATTTTATTTAACTAACTAAACATCTGAAATAATGTAACCAAAAATATGGGATGTTATAGCCAGCAATAAAGATGAAGAGGAGGTACGAAATCCATAAAGAAAGTAAGGAGATACGAAGGAGAAAATGCCAATGTGGATACCTATTTCTATCTTACATTTTCTCCTCCTTTTTAATTCAAATCCAACCTCTCCTTAACCATCATTACGGCTAGCCTACTCTTGCACATTTAATCGAAAATTCAAGCCCTATTATGTTCCCCTAAATCATTTTAAGCCTGACCAATATTCATAGCATTTAAATCTAATTTAAACGTGCACGGATATCGTATATCAATAAGTATATTTATAACTATTATAAATACACCGTTTAATATTTTTCAACGCATCGCATTAAATTTTATAATTAAAATTTCATAAATATTTATTAATTTAATTAATTCATTACAATCATAGTTTTCATTTAAAAGAAAATATTCATAATAATCATATAAAAACTATGTCTATTTTTCAATCAGCGCGGAAAAACAGTTATTATTTCATAAATAATGTTCAATATGTTTTATGAAAACAAATTTGTAACTTGATGCAACTAATAAGTTTTATATGACACGCTCCCACTGTTTTCACCATACCTTAATATTGTACGAAATATAGACCTCCATTCAACCACTTAATATATGTTATTTATTCTATCTACTATAACCAATTTATAGTCGTGAGTTTTCTGATCAAATATTTGAACTCAAAGAAATAAATTTCATAGAAAACAATTTTCCATATGAAAATACATTTTGAAATAGAAATCATATTTCTCATTCTAATGTTAAGTATCTATTATGATTTTAAGATTCTCGTTTCCTACGTCTCTTCATGAAGCAGAAGTGACCATTCACTCTCTTCATCCTAATTGTATCTTAAGTTACATCTACTCTCGAGCATTCACTGCCCTTTCAAATAGTCGAACCATTCAAAAGGAAATCCTTATTATAAGATCGTAACTAACTCTTTACAAAAGTGAATGTGATCATCCTTAAAGTTTAAGGATATCAAATAAATTACACTTTACTTAATTTGAAAAAAACTAATATTTCAGCGATTGAATTCTTAGATCCATCTTGTAACTCTTAGTCTAGTGTCACATCCTTACCGTTTAAGGATCTTGTAATAAGATCATTATTATATATACAATCTCACACTACGGTTTACTTATTTTGAATGAACTAATTTCATCGAGGTTTTATACATTACGAGTTGCGACCATTCACCATATAACATTTATATATGATTGAAAATGGATCAAATATTCATATCATTTTATCGCATTTAGAGTTCGAAACTCATTAAAGACAATACACATAGTAGCCAAGTTACAAACATATTTAGTAGTTCTATGGTTAGACGGTTGCATGGGTCAACATGCAAAAATTCATTGTTAAGTTTGTTGTACATTTCTATTTGTCAATCTTAATTTATTTCATTAATATATTTTAATTAATAAATATTTTATGAATTATATTAATTGCACAAATTTATCAAAGTAGAATATTTTAGTTATACATAGATATTGCATGGAGGAAACACGAGTATTTTCTTTACCGCATGGAAGAAAATTTTCGTGGTTTGATTATTATTGATGTTTTCTCCATATTAATCATCTTTTTAGAAGAGACAAAAAAACTTTACAGCTAATAGACATGAACCCTTGCAACCACCAATGGTTTGGTCAAGCGAAGTCATATATGAAATTGTAAAGGACTTTCCAAAGATACATAAAACCAAAGAACAAATTGAAATTCAAGGTAAATCAACGATTTATAATTGGTGCAAACAAAGTATAATTTGGAAGTTTCCGTATTGGAAAAATCTACTACTTCGTCACAATATCGACGTGATGCACAATGAGAAAAACGTGTTTGACAATGTTTTTAATACAATTTTGAATGTTAAGGGGAAGACGAAGGATGATTTAAAATCAAGACGCGATATCAAAGCAATATGTAATCCCTCTGAGCTTCATATCAAACCAAATGACAAAAAAAACCAAAAGCATGCTATGAGCTAGACAATAACCAGGTTAAAATACTTTTAAAATGGGTGGAAGGATTAAGATTTTCTTACGGTATTTCTTTCAATATTTGTAGATGTGTCGACTGTAAGAACAACAAACTTAGTGGGATAAAAAGCCATGATTGTCATATTATGATGGAAAATTTGTTACCCATTGCTTTTAAAGAACTGTTGCCCGTAAAATTTTGAAAGATGTAACAGAATTTAGTTTGTTTTATGAGGAGCTTTGTTCTACTACGTTAAAAGTTGATCGTCTATGTAAACTTGAAGAAGAAATCCACATACTGCTCTGCAAACTAGAAAAAAAGACATTTCCTCCAAGTTTATTTAATGTAATGGAGGATTTACCTGTTGATCCTCCATTTGAAGCACGTCTTTGAGGGTCTGTGTAACATGGATGGATGTATCCAATCGAGAGGTATTAATGCTTAGTACGTTAGATATTAGTTTCATTCGTGTATAAATAAATTTTAGTTCGAAATAATTCTTAATAGGTACTTAAATCATCTAAAGAAAAAAGCGAGACAGAAAGCACAAGTTGAAGGTTTGATTTGCAAATCATATGTCGAAGAAGAAGCTTCGTTTTTTCTCTTATAGCTTTAGTGATCATGTGAACTTATCATTCGAAAGTGCCATGCGTAATGATGAAGGCATTGATTAAGATGATTGTCAAGCGAGTTATCTATTTTTTTAAAACATGGTCGACCTGCTGGTAAATGTGTGAAATTATGGTTGGACGATAGAGATTATCATGTAACACACATAAATTCTTCTCAATTGTGCTGAAGTTGCACCATTTGTTAAGTAATGTACATATGTTCTTCTTAATGCATTATATCATCTATATATGCGTATATACATACAAATGCATATGTGTGTTAATTATAATGCAATATTTCTTCTATAATTGCAGTATTTACGAATCACAATTTCCAAATGGCGATATTGGCAAAGATTTCGCTACTTGGATTTCAAATTACGTTTACGACACGACAAATTGTGTGGTCGACGAAGGATTGAAACATTTAGCTACCCGACCAAAAAGGAAAATCAAAACCTATCCAATATTCTTCGTTATTGGAAATAAATTTAACATCAAAGAATACGGTACTGAAAAATTAACTAACAATATTGGTGTATTTCTTAAAGGTAGTGACGATCCAAATAATCATGCAAATAATTTTTATGGCATTTTAACCTAGGATTTGCAATTGACATATTTCACAAAACCCGTAGAAGAAGTTTTCTTTAATGCAATTGGTTCAGCAACGTTTCATGTTCTGTAATCAACGTGCACCCAAAGTATAATCTTATAGAAATAAAGCATATCTCGTGTTATTATAAGTACGATACTTTTATACTTGCCAGACAAGCTCTTCAAGTTTATTATGCTTCGTACCCATCTCTACGAAGAGATAAAGTAGATTGATTGGCTGTTCTTAAAACAAACTCAAAATTACATTTGATAGACAGAATATTCCGGACGAAAAAACTATCAAGCAGATATCGAGGAAAATACTGAATTAATAATAATCGACGATCAAATCGACTTTGGACCTCTAAACGATGAATCAAATGCATTAATAAATGCATTTGAGACTACGAAGGAACAAAACATAAAGTACCAAACGGGGTCTGAATTAGAAAACGACGAGGACTGATAATAATCTACATATCTGAAGAACGTAATTTCTATGTTTATTTATGTTACATTTTCTCACTAAAAAATGATGTGTTCTGCTAATGATATGTTTAGTCATAATTTGTTTCACATAATCCTTTTATGTTATGCCATAATGTATGTTTCACATAATTAAATGATATATTTCTCATATATTATACGTCTGTAACAGGTACTGCATATATATGTCGTTTTTCCTTAGACGCAGCTCTTCCCATACAGGATCTCCCTCTTCTTCTCAAAGACGGACCTATGTGATTCCAGCTGATGATGTCCCCAACCCATCACATGAGGTAGCTCTTCCTACGGTCTGGTTGTAGGTCAAAGCCGATGGATCGTAAGTATTAAATTTATTTCAGTATAAACAATATTTTTCTTTACGATCTATTATATATTAGTCTTGCTTTATTAAATGTTTGTTTCTTTTTGACACAGTGGCTTCGAGCTCAAGCCGTCAGCTACAGTGCTCTCCATATCCAGACAGGCATATAAATGCTGGATGAATGCCTACTAGCCCAAATGGAGCAAGATACCGAATAATGTCCGGAAGAGCATTTGGCTGGACTTCCTGGTAAGCGTAAATTTATATTTTTCACTTTCTCTTTGATCATAGTTCACTTTATATATTGTAGACTATTTATAAAAATGTATAACTTTCATTTTCTCAGCATGTAGGGTTCGATCGACGTACAAGAGACCGATGTATCCCTGGTGTAGTGCCATTGGAATAGCAATATCGTCAAAAATTATAGGGATACAATGTCCACTATAAGAAGAGCGAGAAAAAAACCGAACTGGATGAGTGCTACCGTGTGGAAGGCCTAGATCGCATGGTGAGGCAATGAGGAATTCCATGTAAGTTTACCACATATTAATTACTTTAAATTGTTGTATGTATTTAATACATAATTTAGAACTGTAAAATGTTATTTCCAATTTAAATTTACAGAGGGAGTCAAATAGGAACTCCATAAATAGAAATAAGAATCTCGTCATACATCGCGGCGGTTCCAAGTCGTTCCAGCAACATCATGAGGATTTGGTAAATTTTTATGTTAACATTTTATATTTTAAGTTACAAGTTGTTAAAATATAGTTAATAAAACAACATGTTATATATATGTATGTATGTATATTCATATTTCAGGAGAGAGCGCGCGGGGGTACTGTTTCGTATTGGCATGTTTTTGCTAATACTCGTGCTCTAAAGCAGACCGACGATTCGGGCTTAAACGTATACTCATGGGAGCATGATGATAAAGCAACTGCTGTCTATGCAAGTATATTATAATTAAGTTAAAAGTTATCAGTTAATTAATTAAGTACACATTTATAGATATATTAATTAGTGTTATTTATACCAGTGACCATTTCAACTTTTTTCTAATTAGTATAGCGATTAGTCTACTAAGTTGTATTTTATATTTGCATCACAGCAAAAGTTCCAAGAAGCATGGTGTAACGACCCGATTTTTCGACGCCCGAAAATCGACATCAATACGTCCACTGTATCAAATGCTGAACAATCGAATGCCGAAAAACCGAACCGTAAGGGTTAAAGAAGAAGAAACAGAAACAATATCTCACATTCGCAGCGGAACAATATATAATAGATAAATGAATAATTTTTAAACAAAAGAACTATATCAGTTTCTACATTACATCATCGGAGTAATATACAATACAAAACACGACACTAGGCATTTATGACAACTTGTCCATATGAAAAATGAACTTGCTGCAACCCATACGCCGTAGATACTGCATAATATAAGTGATACGTCTCGATATCCGGTTTGTCTCCTGATCTCCACTGCATACTTTCCTGACTTCGCTCCAGAACAACTGCTAACCTGACTCTAGGCTGCCCTTGTGGAAAATTATGGGCACCCAAAGTTTAAAAAAAGGAAAAATAAACTCCAAGTCAGTCATGGGATTAGTGTGAGATCTTAAAGAAGTTATTTGCACAAAAGAAAATAAAACAAAAAGAAATCCGTTCATGCTTTTGGAAAATGAAACTACCATAAGGCCTCCCGGCACACCCACAATGCAATCGCACACTTGAGGAAGATTTCTCCTTATAGCAGTCAAATATGCTTAATACGCAAAAACCTTTTGACATTATTATTAGTGCATAGTGTGAAAAACATTTCGTAAGTATAATGTAAATCTTAGCCAGCATACGTACCATTATGCCTACTATAGCTACCATGTTAGATGACAGGTTCTACAACTAGAACCATACAGGACTCGTATTGAGTGAATGGATTTCCAACAAATGGTCAAGGCTAAGGAACTTTCTTTCCGAAAGGGTATGCCTCTGGAGGGACCCCCGAGAACCAAACCGGACCTCTGCCAACACAAGGCTGGATTACCTCTGTAACTAGGTAACTAACTGTCACGAGTATGCCACCCCCGCTCTAGACCGACCTTTACCGAGGCGCCTCAACAACTAACAACCACATAAGTAAATAATCAGGGCTCCATATCAGAATACCACTTTTTATCCACACAAGGTAAATATTTGGGCTTCATACTAGATACCACTTTTTATCCAGAAGGAAATGCACATACCCTGAGGGGCGTGACCCCCGTAACCTTGCTGCACCTTTTCCTGTTACAACCACTTCCGAGGTGTAAGGTTCGACGAAGTCTCGTCCATAAAGCTACGCTCTTCACAAAAGCCATGCTTCGATCAACCAATGATCAACACTTAGAATGCCACATTACCAAATTGGGAATATATCACTAGTAACAATCAACTACATAACCGCTGAGCTCGTACGTCTTAGAGAAAGGCGTTAAGCTAAGAGAATAAATTCTCCGCCACCAACAGAAATGTATTTGATAGAAACCATCTTTATATCTCAAAGTGTAATGTCAAGCACACATCCATACAAGTCCGTTTCGGGTTCGAACGGAACCGAAGGCACTTCGTCCAATTAAGGAAAGAATCCCTGTAAATCCGAATATCCCTTAATCACGTCCGGACTCCCCATCACATAGGGTGGAATAAATCTCTATACAGGAGCAACTCGGTGCAGAGACATTCAACGGGTTATCCTTTCGTTTTCGGAAATACCCGTCCTTCAACCATTCTTCAAATGCAATCTCATTTGGTCATATCATTATTCGGAATGGGTTTTATGACTCAATGTCCTCTCCCAGCTAATTCAAATAATGAGCGCTTATTTTAAAAACAAGTGGATACATTCAAGTCTAAATTAAGTCACAATAAATTTTCACTTTTGACCTTTTAAACAAAAGAACCATCATTAAGATTCGATGTGGTTTTGGATAACCATTAGAAATCCGACCCCCGGTCGCATCGAAATTCAAATGACATTTAAAGGCCAATATTGATAGTCGGTTATTTAACTATCAAACAACATTCACAACAATCACCAGCTTTAAACAATTTTCCTCAAATTATTTATTTCAAAATATCTTCGCAAGATATATTTTCACACTTAAACCCTTTGAAAATAATTTTCAAATCACTTTCCTATCGCGGAATAAATTTTCAAATATTGTTTATTTCCACTGAAAGTTTGCCAAGTCTGAATACTTTAAATTAATTTAAATCACTTATCCAAATATATACTTGGAAACACTTAACATAAAAACTATTTTAAAAACATTTATTTTAAAATATTAGTTATGAATTTTATACTAATATCTCATGTAAAACTTAAGCCCAACTAATTTTGAAAATAAAATTATTAGATAGAGTATAATTATTTAAATAACCATAAGCCATCTTCTAAATCAAATATTATTTAAATCTTTAAAATAATCACTTCTATAATTAACTTAATAAATATTTACTTCAAAATTTTAAAAACAACTTAAGAAAATAATTTCTCTAGAACATTATTTTAAAACCAACTTTAGAACTTTTTATTTATATTTAAAAGCCAATTTGAAAACGTACTTGCTTTCCAGGGAAAAATAAGCTTTCCATTTCAAAATGGTCCATTTAAATCAATTTATAAATCCTTCTCGATTTATTTCAATTTATATTCCAAATTCGTAAATTTTCTTTCAACACTTTTAAAAATAAACCAATATTTATTTTTAAACAAATTACCCATTCCTTTATAAATTCTCATTGTGAATTTAAATTTTCAAATATCCACTGATACATAATTTTCAAATCGATTTCCAAAATTTACTTTCATACACTAAATCAATTTCCGAATCGATTTTCAAAAATTTACTCCATTTAAAAATTATTCCTTTATTTATCCAAATTTGTTTCAAAACACATTAATCCAATATTCAAACTTTTATTTAGATTTTAAAATCCGAATTTTTGAAATAAATTCTTCAACTTTTAAACAATACTACTCAAAATCCATTTATTTCCATTTATTAAAAATAATTCACATATTTGGAATTTATTTAATAGGATTTCAAAAATCAACCTTTATTCCTTTCAAATTCCTTCTTTTAAATTTATCCAATCCTTTAAAATAAATTTACTTAAAATTTTCTACTTCAATTTCCAAAAAAAATCCAATTTAATATTTCTGGTATTTTAAAATAACAGAATATATTTGGCCAAACCATAGCCTTCAATAATTTCAATTATCAATATAATCAATCACATATTATCAATAATCATATCACAACATATGAAATAAATTGAAACAATTTGAGAATCCAGTTGGATCCCTCCAATCCGTTTCCCTGAATCCACCGATGTTAGCACAGCAATTAAATACCAATCCCGCTTCAAGGCGGGATATCGCGATATAAAGGGTCATTCGCTATTATGCGGGGCACATAGGGTCTCATCCGCTATATAATACCGGAAATAAAACACTCCAATATATACATATATATATATATATATATAATACTATATATATAATATCACATCAATTCAAGCAATCAATCAATATTTTAAATTTTAACTATTTAAAATAACTGCAATAGATGTGAGTGAGAAGATCTCACCTTTGCTTTTATTCGGCAATCCATTTCCCTTCCAACTTGTTTTCACGATTTTTGACCTTGTATAAATGATTATATAATTTTTATTAATATTCGAACTAATCAAATAATTAAATTTCCATTTGATAATTTTAATTAACCAATGATTTTATTTTAAACTAATACTTTTAATTTTAAACCAATTCCTTTTAATAAATTTATTTAACCAAAAATTAGATTCAAAACTAAATTTCCTTTAATAAATTATTTTTAGTAACTAGATAAATTAAATAGGTTAAGAAAACAAATAGCTCACTAAAACCATTATTTTTAAAATAAACTAGCAAATTAAAATATGTAAATGTATATTAATTTTTATTTTTTGAAAATTAATATTTATAAGAAATGATCTATTAAAATCAAATCTAATATTTATACTATTTTCCTTGTTTTTCCAAAGTTCTATATATATATAAAATTTCTGTTCAAACTACATACATACATATATATATGTATGTATGTGTGTATATATATGTGTGTGTACCTCAATTTGAAACCAAAATTTCTTATACCTTTTACTGCAATTATTTTTTCTGTACAAATGAATATATATAAATTAAATAAAAAGATAAAGATACCTTTATCATCGTTCCAGGAAAACCACACAGCAACCAACTCGTATCGCCACATTCCGATCTGCAACTTCCCGCACGAGATTCGCTACTTCGAACGCTGACCCCACCCTACGCATGCATCGCACGGTCCACGAGTACGCGATCCACCCACGCTCGCAAATCGAGCATCACCTTGCAACGTCGTCGAACCCTAGAACGGTGATCGCGCCTTCAATTCGTTGATCCTGCTCCGCCCAATCAAATCGCGACCAGTCGCCGCACATCTACTCGACCTCGAACACATGCCAGTGCCGTGCTATGACGTCGCCACATAGTCACCGATAACCCTCGTGCCTAAAATCGGACGGCCCTGCGAATCGACCCATCTCCTTTTTGTCGACGTCGATTCCACACTCTCAAATTGCCGCGCGATTAACATCGCGATCCCTCTTTTTTTCTTTTTTCTTTCTATGATTTAGATTCATTAGGACGAGAGAGCGGCCATGAAATTTCTTTGTGAAGTTGTTCATTTAATTTTCGAACGAGAAATGGGGCTCTCATTTCTTTTTTTTAAAATAGGAAGAAAATGCGTGTAAAAATTTAACAGAGAAAGGTAAACACGTGTTGTTAAAGAGGATACGTGCTTGATTATTTTTTTTCTTTTTCTATATATATATACACACATATATTTAATTCAAATTCAAATTGAAATCATACGCAATTCAAAACTTCGATCTTCAATCGAGATGTGCCGCTAGGTGTCATAATGTTAAACCCCTATTTCGAACGCACTGGAAAAGGTTTCGAGTCCAAATTTGATCATATGGAGAAGACAGCTTTTTGGATCCAGTTATTAAATTAAATTTCGATATAATTTTTAGCACATTTTCAATCCGTATGGTCACACGACAATCCCAAACGCTACGAAAATTGAAATCTATAATGATACAATATTATGAATCCAATGGAACTGGTTTCGTCGAAATCCGAAACTGTGCCTCGGAAGGCTATTTTTAAATTCAATTTAAATGATAAAATTTCAAACTGAACAAAACAGTTTTAAATTCAACTTTTAAAAGTTCTATTATCTCCAATATTGTCATTATGAATTTTCTATGCCTTCAAAATATTTTTAACAAGCCTGGAACATCCAGATTCAAAAAATTTTCCAATTTCCAATTATTAAATTCAATAATTTAATTGCCAAATAAACAGTGATATTTGAAATTCAAGTTAAACTAACATTCAAATATTTAAAATCAATCAAATATTCTAATTTCAAATGTCAAAAAATTTGGGTCGTCACATTCTTCCCCACTTAAAAGAATTTTGTCCTCGAAATTACCAGTTAAGAAGAATGATCCTTAACCCGTTTATCATTTTCCCAAAACCAAATAGTTTCAACTTTCCAAAACAATTTTTATTAAAGATACTATCATTGTTACTAAGTTTCCAAACTCAACCATAAGTTCCAAATAATATTATTTTCTCAACAATTCAAATTTAAATTCAAATTTAAATTATCTAAATTTTTCTCAAAATTTTTCTTACTCCCTAAATTTTCGAAAAATTTCGCCTGCGTCTCCTTTGCGCGACAAGCTCGGTAAGACTATAAAATGCCACCACGGGCCTCAAGATTTCAAAAGAAAACAAAATGCCAAGTTGCTAGACCAGAAAATCATCAAATTTCATATATAAATTTAAATACATACATTTTGTCAAGCAATTCAAATTTATCTTCAAAATCAAAAATCCAATTTCCTTTTTCTTTTAAAATATCTGTATATCCTACTAGCAATAATGTCCAATTACAACATTCAAAATCATTTTATACATTCTTTTTTTTACAAAAGTTTCAATATTCATTCAAGCCTGTACGATGTCCGTATATCATCCTTATGCAATACCAAATTCGATCGCTCACTCGATTACACAATTCATTTTCAAACTAGTATCGTCCACCCGACTTCCTAGTGCGGACTCAGATCTGGTTTCTTGATCAGAAACCGTCATTATCCTTGCATAGCCGTAAACTACGATAGAGTATTTCAAGAATCAATCAAAAATCCATATACAGGGTTCACCGTCGAAAATCGAGTGAAAAATCCCAACTCGGATAACTATCTCAAATTCTGGATCGAATCGCTATGCGAATAAAATAATATACGTACATCCCACGTATTTATTTCAATTGATTTTCAGTTATATCAATTCTCTTTTATTCACATTTGAGTTCCAATTCCATATAAATTCAATTTTTCTTTAAATTCTGAATATTGAAAATCAAATGACTTCCATTCATAACTCATTTATATCATTACTTACATTAGTTCCATCCACTAATTTGTTTTCAATCAAATTCAATTCCAAACCTGTGCAACCTATAAATTTTAAATAAAGCACTTCATTTGCAAATTTAATTTCAAATAAAAGTTTATTTCCAAACTCTTACTTCTTATTGTTCCTTCCAACAAATTCTACCATTTTACTCTTTGAATTGATTCCAATATTTAATTTCAATTTATTTGCTTACCCATTTAAATCAATTAGTTTATTTACTAATTTTGATTTCAATACTTTGTTTTATTTAGTCAACTTGACTAGTTTCCATTTACTTACAAATTCAAAATGAATTTCAACATTCAGTTTCAATTTCATTTACTTCCAATTGTAAATTCATTTATTAGTTCACAAATTTATTTTCCACCTTAATAAATTTTATTTCAATCTATTTAGTCTACTGGCTTACTTCTCAATTTTATTCAAATTAATCCAAGTTAAATTCAGTTTCAATTCAAATTTTAAACTTCTATAAATTTTCTAACTTATTTAGATTTTAAGCAAATTTCCAAATTTAATAAGTTATCAAACCTCTTATGATTCCATAAACATTTCCAATTCACTTCCTGAGTTTTAAACAATTTTTCAATATTTCAAAATTACCTTTGAAATCAACTATATCCAAAATCCTTTGCATTTCTAAAATCAAACTCAACTTGCAAACAACTCCAATTTAAAACAATTTGGTAGCAATTACTCTTCTGGAAACTCGAAAATAAACACCGATGATGTCGCGATCATCATCAGAATTGTTTTCCAGCGACCGAAAAGAGTTTAGTGCTTTTGCTCCTTTAAAACATTTCCAAATATTTTTAAACCCCAAATTTCATCATATTTCAAATCCAATTCAAAAATATTTCTCATTATTCCTTCAAAATCTTTGAAAATCATTTCCAAACTCAAAAGGAAATAAATTTCACAAAATTTCAAATCCCAAATCCTTTCAATCCATTTTCAAAAATTGCTCTGGAATTTCTGCTTTATTTCCAATTATAAACTACATTTATAATTTTCATTTCAAAATTCATTTCATTATCAGAATTATTTCCTTAACCTTTAGTTATGATTTCAATTCATATTTTATATTTTTTCATAACGTGATAATAGTTTAATATTATCACTCTTAACAACCAAGCAACCATATATACAAACTATAATTTATGAAAAATTATTTCTTTTATATACAAAAATAATTTGGGCAAAATTATCTCATTTACCCTATTTTGAAACAATACTGTGTCGGTTTATCTTGTTCAAAAGTTTAGAAATTCCTATCGATACAGTTGGCCAGACTGCACCGACCAGAATCTATAAACACTCAACGATAAGTCAAAACAATATAAAAACAATTTTTTTATATTCACTAACAAATATGCGCTCATATCTATTAATACACTCAAACTCATTCTAGAGTACTATTGACTCTATCTCTATTGAGTAATCCCCACCAGAGCCAAGGTTCTCGCTTAACCAATTTCTCTGATACTACTCTGTAACGACCCGATTTTTTGACACCCGAAAATCGACATCAATACGTCCACCGTAATAAATGTCGAACAATCGAATGCCGGAAAACCGAACCGTTAGGGTCAAAGAAGAAGAATATAGTAGAAGAAACAGAAAAAATATCAGAATCTCACATTCGCAGCGAAACAATATATAATAGATAAATGAATAATCTTTAAACAAAAGAACTATATCAGTTTCTACATTACATCATCAGAGTCATATACAATACACAACACAACACTAGGCATTTATGACAACTTGTCCATTTGAAAACTGAACTTGCTGCAACCCATATGCAGCAGATACTACATAATATAAGTGATACGTCTCGCCATCCAGTTTGTCTCCTGATCTCCACAGCATACTTTCCTAACTTCACTCCAGAACAACTGATAACCTAACTCTAGGCTGTCCGTATTGAAAATTATGGACACTCAGAGTTTAGAAAAAGGAACAATAAACTTCAAGTTAGTCATGGGACTGGTGTGAAATCTTAAAACAGTTATTTGCATAAAAGAAAAGGAAAAGAAATCCATTCATGCTTTTGGAAAATGAAACTAGCATAAGGCCTACCGGCACACACACAAAGCAATCGCACACGTGGGGAAGATTTTTCCTTATAACAGTCAAATATGCTTGATACGCGAAAATCGTTTTGATATTATTATTAGCGTATAGTGTGGTAAACATTTCGAAAGTATAATATAAATCTTAACCAGCATACGTACCATTATTGTATGCCTACTATAGCTACCATGTTAGATGGCAAGTTCTACAACTAAAACCGTACAGGGCTCGTATTGAGTGAATGTGTAACGACCCAGAATTTTTAACCATTTAATTTGAAAATATTTAATTAATTTTAAATATTTGAATGATGGTTTGAATTGAAATTTCGATATAACTTTGAATATGGCAATTGAATTATAGAATTTAATCTATCGAAAGTTGAACAAAAATTTGAATCTTCAATTTTAAGCCGATTAAAAATATTTCAAAGGCTTGTAAAATTCATATTGATAATATTGAAGATTTTAGAAGCTTCAGAATTTATTTTGGAAGTGATTTGTTCAGTTTTGAAATTTAATCGTTCGAATCGATATTTAAAAATAGCCGTCCGAGGCACAGTCTCGGAATTCGACGAAACCAGTTCCATTGGGTCCGGAATATTGAATTATTCTCGGATTTCAAATTTCGTAATTTTTGGAGTTGATATGTGATCACACGACGCGTAAACGCATTGGAATTTGATCGAATTCAATTTGAATTTTAATTTTTTTTCTTTTTCTATTTAGTCAAACATTCCGTTCAATACGCCTAAAAACACGCCTTCGATCGTGTTGAGACGTGCAGAGCATACCTCCTTCACGATAAATCTCCCTCTCCCTTCTTTCCTCAGTTACAAAAATCAAAAGCTTGAAATAATGGCCGATACCCTTCGTTTAAACTCTCTCCCCCTCTCGTTCAAAACATTCGAACGCAAATCCCTCTCCCCTCTTCTATTCTCATTTTCCCAATTCGTTCGTTCAATTCATAAAAAAAAAAAAAAAAAAAAAAGAAAACAAGAAAAAATGGCCGAAGCCCCAATCGGCATCGCAATCCAAATCGCGCCCAGGGGGGAAGCATTCGCGCGAGGCGACGCGCGCGATTGAGGGTGGAGCGGCGAGATGAGGCGACGGCAGGGGGTTCTCAGCGCGACACGATGGATGGCGCGCGATGAGGCGGCTGTCGTGGGACGCGAGAGGCTGCGGCGGCATCGACTGGTGGAGTTCTCGCGCGTGTCAGTGGGCCTGGGTCGTGTCGCGGTGGCGCGCGACTCGAAGTGGTGGCGACGTGAGTCGCGTGGGTGTCTCGAGCTGCTGGGGTCTCGCGAGGGTGATGTTGCAGCAGTAAGGTATAATTTTAATTATCGAATTTATATATATATAAACAGAAAAAAAAAAGGAATTAAAATTAAAATTTAATTTTTTAATAAGTTATTTAAAGGAATTGATTTTTGAAACTTATAAATTAGTCTAAAATAAGTTTTGAGTTAATTTAATTAAATTTATAAAATAAAAATTAACTCGTTCAATTATTTCATTTATAAAAAAATAATTTATTAAGATAACTTAAGGGGTTAATAAGTTTATTCCAATTATTTAGTTACCAAATTAATTTTTAGAGGGGAAATTAGTTAAGATATAATTTTCGGTAAGAAAAAGAAATTTAATATCTTGTTAAGTATATTTATCAAATGAAGATTCAATTTATTAAGTAAAAGAATTAGTTAAAATAAATTTGTTAAAGGAATTCTTCGATTAGATAATTTTATTTGAAAGAAATTGGTTTAAGATTTAATTGTAGTTGAATAGAATTTATTTTAAAAGAAATTTAATTTTTAAACTTTTAGTTAAATAAATTTGCTAAAGAAATTTGTTTGAAGTTAAATCATTAGACGATTAAAATTATTAAACGGAAATGGTTAAAAAGAATTTAGTTTTAAATTTAGTTCAATTGAGAATTTCTTAGTTAGAATTATTTTCGAAGGAAAATTTGTTAAAAATATAAAAATGGTAAGTAAAAGGAAATTTAATTTATTAAGTGGAATGATTTATTAAAAGGAAAATTTATTAAAATAAATTTAATTAATAAGAAACTGATTTAAATAAAACTATTGATTAATTAAACAATCAAGAACGAAAATTAGTTTAAAATAAATTTATTTAAGAAGAAGTTAGTTTAAAACGAAACTATCAGTTAATTTAAACTATTAAAGGAGAAAACTGATGAATTAAAATTTGTCAAATGAAAATTTAATTTATTCGATTTATTTCGAATATTAATAAATTGTGTAAATATTTATACTAGGTATAAATGAAGAAAACAAGTTGAATTGGAAGTGGATGGCAAACGGGAATAAAAGGTGAGAACTTCTCACTCAAAAGGAATTTTTATTGTTATTTAAATTTTAAATAGTTAAATTTAAAATTGATTGACTGTGTTGATTTGATTGCTTGAATGACGATTGTTATATATATATATATATATTGGATGTGAATAGACCCTATACGCCGTTAGTAAGCGGAGGTTATTTAGTACACACATATACCGCGATATTCCACCTTGAAGTGGAATTGGTATTATATTATATATATAACAATATATATATATTGGCATATGTATATATTGCAGTTGATTGATTTCCCGCATTTCTTTTTAGCGGATGAGACCCTATGCGCCGTTAGTAAGCGGATATATATTTATAAAATCCCATATACCGCGATATTCCGTCTTGAAACGGAATGGTATTGTGCTAATGTCTGTGGATGCAGGGAAACAGGTTGGAGGGATCCAACTGGATTCCTCACAAATATTTATTGATTTTAAATATTGTGATGTTTGATTGTTTATCATGGATGATATATGATATTGAAAAATCGTGATTGACTATTGATGTGTTGCATCATCGGATCCAATTTTGAAAGTTTAAAAATAACGATTTTTATTTATAAAGGATGCTAAAGTAATTTTGAAAGTATACGTTTATAAAATATTTTTGGAATTGATTTATTTCAAATAAATAAACGTTATAATTTTTATGTTATAAAAATTACGATTTTTGAGGAATATAGTTAAAAGTGATTTTTGAGAATATGAGATTAAAAATTTGATAAAATAATTTAAACTGGGATTTTTGAATCTATTATAAAAAGTTTAAAAAAATGGGATTTATGGAATTTGATTATTTTATAAATCAAAGTGATGAAATTATGAAAGACTTTGAAGATGTTTCAAAAAGAATAATATAAATTGTTTTATATTAAAAAGATTTATAAATCGATATTTATAAATTAAAAACATTAGAATTTGTAAAACGAACTTTTCTAAGTGTTAAAATAAATTGAAAATGAATTTCATAAATAGAAATGGAATTATAGAATTATAACGGTGAAGTTATAAATAGAATTTTATAAGCAGTAGGTTTATAAAATTTATAAAGTTATTAAAGGAATGATTTTGGATAAATGAATGAATCTTATAAGTTATAAGATTATAAAATTTATGAAGTTTAAAGGAATGATTTTGTAAATAAATAAATTATAAGTATTTGACTTATAATATGAATTTCTAGTATATCATTGTGATATGAATTGAGATAGGTTAATAAAGAAAATTTATAAAAGGAAGTTGATATAAAATAAATAGAATAGAAGTTATAAACGTTGTTTTATAAATTCAAAACGACTTGTTTTGATAAGTAAATTGTTCTAATTTATTTATGGAGTTATATTCATGTTTTAGACAGTGAATAATTCTTTAAACTAAAATGAATAGAAGTGATGAAATTTATTAACAAGATATATTCACGTTTTGTATAGTGAATATTATGTTAAAGAAATTATTTAGAACATGATGTTTTAAATAGAATTAAAACGATCTAAAGATGTTTTAAAATGTATTGAGATTCAAAATCATAGATTTCAACATTTATTGTTGAAATAGATGTTTTCGAGAAATAGAAGGAAATAATAGATTATAACACTGTTGTTATAATAGATAATTTCCGAAAGGAAATGTTTTGTATAGTATTGGGATTTATATATATATCTATTTTAATTTCGAATCCCTATACTAGTGATTGTGGGTTGTCGTAACGATGTTTTACGCAACATTCGTTTTGGCCCAAATAAATATGGTTAAGTGAATGGTTTCCTTAAAGAATGAAATATATGCTTAATTTCGATTAGGTATATTAAATATTTTCTAAGTATAGAAAATAAAAAGATTTGTGAATCACTTATTTTTAATAAGTATAGAAATGTTTTCCAATGGTAAGTGAATATTTGGAATTTATCTTTTTGAAGATAAATTGAAAATGAATATTAAAAATTAAATGGAAATCGAATATTCATAAATATTTTGGAAATGTAAATTCCTTATGGAATTTATAAATGAAAAGGAGATTTGTTTGAAAATAAATGTTGATTTATTTTTGAAGTGTGAAAACTATATATCTTATATAAAGATATTTTTGTGAAATAAATAATTTGGAAAATTATTTGGAATCTGGTGATGTTGGCATATCTATTGATAGTTCAATGACCGACTATCAATATTTACCTTTAAATAGGTATTTGTTGTGAATTATTTGAAATTGAATGCCACACTTATTTTTTTTTTTAAAAATAAGCGCTCACTATTCGGGTTAACCGGGAAAGGACCATGGGGTCGTATAACCCATTCCGAATATGTGATACGTCGTTATGAATTGCATTCGAAGAACGGTGTTGAAGACCGGATATTTTCGAAAGCGAAAGGATTTCTTGTTGATTGTCTCTGCACTGGCTGATCCCTGGTATAGAGATCTCCATAAGTGATGGGAAATCCGAACGTGATTAGAGATTATTCGGATTGCAAGGACTTCTTTGTAAGTGCCTTCGGTTCTGTTCGATCCCGAAACAGACTTGTATGGATTGTATGCCTGACATTACAAGTTGAGATATAAAGCCGATTTCTTTCAAATATATTTCTGAGGTGGCGGAGAATTTATTCTTTTAGCTTAACACCCTTCTCTGAGACGTACGAGCTCAGAGGTTATATAATTGAAGTTATCAGCGATATATTCCCAGTTTGGTAATGTGACATGCTGAGTGATGCTGAAATGATCATTGTGTTGATTATTGTGATAGGATCATTTATTTGATCGTCTATCTTAGTGATCATTGTGTTGATCATTTGTTGACCCAAAGCATGGCTTTTGTATAAAGTATGTTTTTGTGGACGTGAATTCATCGAGCCTCACATCCCGGAAATGGTCAAAACAGGAAAGAAGCAGCAAGGTTATTAGGGGTTGCTGTAGCTCCCCTTAGGGTATGTACATTTCCTTCTGGATAGAGGTGGTATCATGGTATGGAGCCCAGATATTTAACCTATGTGGTTACTACGAGTTATTACTTTGTGGTTGTTGGTTATCGGGATCCCGTGAAAAAGGTCGTTTACGATCGGGGAATGGCGTGCTCGTGTCAGTAGTTACCCAGTTAGGGGTAACCCGGCCTTGTGTTGGTAGAGTTCCGGTTTGGTTCTCGGGGGTGTCTTTCCAGAGGCATTCTCAGTGGCAATGGGAAGTTCCTTGGCCTGACCATTTGTTGGAAATCCAAAGAAACAATACGATCTTGTACGGTTTTAGTTGTAGAACCTGCTTCCTCAGGAGGTAGCTATAGCAGGCATAATATAATGGTACCTATGCTGGCTAAGATTTATATCTTTATTTTCGAAATAAATTTTCTACACTATGCACTAATAATAATATCAAAATTTATTTGATTTTTTGCGTAGAAGCATCTTTGACTAACATAAGAAGAAATCTCCTCCAAGTCTGCGTTTGCATTGTGTGTGTGGTGGGAGGTCTTATGGTAGTTACATTTTCAAAAGCATTGCGAATTGATTTCAAAAATATTCCTCTATTTGATTTTAAAGTAAATAAACTGTTTTGAGTTCTCACACCAGTCACATGACTGACTCGGAGTTTATTGTTTTCCTTCCTAAACTCTGGGTGCCCACCAATTTCTACACGGGCAGTCAAGAGTTAAGGTTTATCAGGATATTCTGGATATTCAGGAGTTGCAGGAGGCAAGCTGGATGGCGTAGCATATTACTAGTATATAGTGTTTCTTTTCCGCTGTTTAAAATTGTTTGTTGTTGTACACTCTGATGATTTGATGTAAGGTAATATAATGTAATGTAATAACTGATATAGTTCTTTATTGAAAGATTATTCATTTATTATTATATGTTGTTCCGCTGCGAATTGTGAGATTCTGATATTGTTCCGTAGTTGTTCTGTTCTGTTTTTTTTTTCCTGTCTCTTTTTCTCCCTTTCTTCTACTTCTTTCTTTTTCTTAAATTCTTCTTAAAACCCATAACATCTCGGTTTTCGGCCTTCGATTTCTCGACAGTCGATAAAGTGAGTATCGATGTTGTATTTTCGAAAGTCGAAAATTTCAAGACGTTACAGTTGGTATCAGAGCTCTTGGTTAAGCGACAACCATGGTTCTGATGGGTATTACTCGTTAGAGATAGAGTCAGCAGTACTCTAGAATGAGTTTGAGTGTAATAATAAATATGAGCGCGTATTTGTTAGTAAATATAAAATTGATTTATATTATAAAATATTTTTGCCCAAAACTAATTTTTGTATAGAAAAGAAATGGTTTTCTATGAATTATTATAGTATATGGTTGCATGATTGTTAGGAAGTGATACTATTGAATTATTATCATTAGTATATGGAATTGAAGAAATAAATGGATTGAATTCAAGTAAACTAACTTGATAATTTATTCATTTGTGAAATAATTTCAAATGGAATTAAATAAAATAAAATAGATTGAATTCAAGAAAATTAACTTGATAAATTATTCATTTCAAATAGAATGAATATAAAGATGGTATATGAATTGGTAGTAAACAATAAAAATTGAATTGAGTAATAAATTGAATATGGAAATTGAAATGAATTAGTGAATGAAACTAATTTAAAATAGTAATGTGAATTACTAAATAAAAGTTAATTGTTAGAATTCAATATTTAGAATTTAGAATTTAATTCAAATAGAATTTAAATTGAGAATTGAATTAGAATTTAGAATTTAATTCAAATAGAATTTAAATTGAGAATTGAATTAGAATTTAGAATTTAATTCAAATAGAATTTAAATTGAGAATTGAATTAGAATGAATTTGAAGTCGTGAATTGAATTGAAACGTGAAATTGAATGAAAATTAATATGTAACTTCAATAGTGAAGTAAAAACATATAAAGAAGCATATATTGGAAATTTTGTAATAGAATTTGCAAAATGGTTTGAATATTGGATTTGGATACTACTACTAGCAGGTTATACAGGTATATAAAAGGATTGAGATTTTGATTTCAAAGTTAAAATTGAATTGCTCGACAAAAAGGTACGTATTTCAATTTCAGTATGAGATTTGATGACTTTCTTCTCTAGCCACTTGGCTTTTCTCTTTTCTTTTTGATTCTGAGGGGCCGTGGTGCCATTTTGTAGTCGTACCGAGCTAGCCGCGCAAAGGAGACGCTGGCGAAATTTTTCGAAAATTTAGGGTGTTAGAAAAATTTTGAGAAAAATTTGAAAGTTTGAAATTGAATTTGAATTTAAATTTGAATTGTTTAGGAAAACAATGTTGTTTGGAACTTATAATTGGAGTTGGAAAGCTAGTTGAAATGATAGTGAATCTCTAGTAAAAAGATTTAGGCTAGTAAGTTGTTAAAACTATTTAAATTGTGAAAAAATAATAATCAAGATAAGGGCATTCTTCTTAACTTGTAATTTCGGGACGAAATTCTTTTAAGGGGGAAAGATTGTAACGACCCAGAATTTTTAACCATTTAATTTGAAAATATTTAATTAATTTTAAATATTTGAATGATGGTTTGAATTGAAATTTCGATATAACTTTGAATATGGCAATTGAATTATAGAATTTAATCTATCGAAAGTTGAACAAAAATTTGAATCTTCAATTTTAAGCCGATTAAAAATATTTCAAAGGCTTGTAAAATTCATATTGATAATATTGAAGATTTTAGAAGCTTCAGAATTTATTTTGGAAGTGATTTGTTCAGTTTTGAAATTTAATCGTTCGAATCGATATTTAAAAATAGCCGTCCGAGGCACAGTCTCGGAATTCGACGAAACCAGTTCCATTGGGTCCGGAATATTGAATTATTCTCGGATTTCAAATTTCGTAATTTTTGGAGTTGATATGTGATCACACGACGCGTAAACGCATTGGAATTTGATCGAATTCAATTTGAATTTTAATTTTTTTTCTTTTTCTATTTAGTCAAACATTCCGTTCAATACGCCTAAAAACACGCCTTCGATCGTGTTGAGACGTGCAGAGCATACCTCCTTCACGATAAATCTCCCTCTCCCTTCTTTCCTCAGTTACAAAAATCAAAAGCTTGAAATAATGGCCGATACCCTTCGTTTAAACTCTCTCCCCCTCTCGTTCAAAACATTCGAACGCAAATCCCTCTCCCCTCTTCTATTCTCATTTTCCCAATTCGTTCGTTCAATTCATAAAAAAAAAAAAAAAAAAAAAAAGAAAACAAGAAAAAATGGCCGAAGCCCCAATCGGCATCGCAATCCAAATCGCGCCCAGGGGGGAAGCATTCGCGCGAGGCGACGCGCGCGATTGAGGGTGGAGCGGCGAGATGAGGCGACGGCAGGGGGTTCTCAGCGCGACACGATGGATGGCGCGCGATGAGGCGGCTGTCGTGGGACGCGAGAGGCTGCGGCGGCATCGACTGGTGGAGTTCTCGCGCGTGTCAGTGGGCCTGGGTCGTGTCGCGGTGGCGCGCGACTCGAAGTGGTGGCGACGTGAGTCGCGTGGGTGTCTCGAGCTGCTGGGGTCTCGCGAGGGTGATGTTGCAGCAGTAAGGTATAATTTTAATTATCGAATTTATATATATATAAACAGAAAAAAAAAAGGAATTAAAATTAAAATTTAATTTTTTAATAAGTTATTTAAAGGAATTGATTTTTGAAACTTATAAATTAGTCTAAAATAAGTTTTGAGTTAATTTAATTAAATTTATAAAATAAAAATTAACTCGTTCAATTATTTCATTTATAAAAAAATAATTTATTAAGATAACTTAAGGGGTTAATAAGTTTATTCCAATTATTTAGTTACCAAATTAATTTTTAGAGGGGAAATTAGTTAAGATATAATTTTCGGTAAGAAAAAGAAATTTAATATCTTGTTAAGTATATTTATCAAATGAAGATTCAATTTATTAAGTAAAAGAATTAGTTAAAATAAATTTGTTAAAGGAATTCTTCGATTAGATAATTTTATTTGAAAGAAATTGGTTTAAGATTTAATTGTAGTTGAATAGAATTTATTTTAAAAGAAATTTAATTTTTAAACTTTTAGTTAAATAAATTTGCTAAAGAAATTTGTTTGAAGTTAAATCATTAGACGATTAAAATTATTAAACGGAAATGGTTAAAAAGAATTTAGTTTTAAATTTAGTTCAATTGAGAATTTCTTAGTTAGAATTATTTTCGAAGGAAAATTTGTTAAAAATATAAAAATGGTAAGTAAAAGGAAATTTAATTTATTAAGTGGAATGATTTATTAAAAGGAAAATTTATTAAAATAAATTTAATTAATAAGAAACTGATTTAAATAAAACTATTGATTAATTAAACAATCAAGAACGAAAATTAGTTTAAAATAAATTTATTTAAGAAGAAGTTAGTTTAAAACGAAACTATCAGTTAATTTAAACTATTAAAGGAGAAAACTGATGAATTAAAATTTGTCAAATGAAAATTTAATTTATTCGATTTATTTCGAATATTAATAAATTGTGTAAATATTTATACTAGGTATAAATGAAGAAAACAAGTTGAATTGGAAGTGGATGGCAAACGGGAATAAAAGGTGAGAACTTCTCACTCAAAAGGAATTTTTATTGTTATTTAAATTTTAAATAGTTAAATTTAAAATTGATTGACTGTGTTGATTTGATTGCTTGAATGACGATTGTTATATATATATATATATATTGGATGTGAATAGACCCTATACGCCGTTAGTAAGCGGAGGTTATTTAGTACACACATATACCGCGATATTCCACCTTGAAGTGGAATTGGTATTATATTATATATATAACAATATATATATATTGGCATATGTATATATTGCAGTTGATTGATTTCCCGCATTTCTTTTTAGCGGATGAGACCCTATGCGCCGTTAGTAAGCGGATATATATTTATAAAATCCCATATACCGCGATATTCCGTCTTGAAACGGAATGGTATTGTGCTAATGTCTGTGGATGCAGGGAAACAGGTTGGAGGGATCCAACTGGATTCCTCACAAATATTTATTGATTTTAAATATTGTGATGTTTGATTGTTTATCATGGATGATATATGATATTGAAAAATCGTGATTGACTATTGATGTGTTGCATCATCGGATCCAATTTTGAAAGTTTAAAAATAATGATTTTTATTTATAAAGGATGCTAAAGTAATTTTGAAAGTATACGTTTATAAAATATTTTTGGAATTGATTTATTTCAAATAAATAAACGTTATAATTTTTATGTTATAAAAATTACGATTTTTGAGGAATATAGTTAAAAGTGATTTTTGAGAATATGAGATTAAAAATTTGATAAAATAATTTAAACTGGGATTTTTGAATCTATTATAAAAAGTTTAAAAAAATGGGATTTATGGAATTTGATTATTTTATAAATCAAAGTGATGAAATTATGAAAGACTTTGAAGATGTTTCAAAAAGAATAATATAAATTGTTTTATATTAAAAAGATTTATAAATCGATATTTATAAATTAAAAACATTAGAATTTGTAAAACGAACTTTTCTAAGTGTTAAAATAAATTGAAAATGAATTTCATAAATAGAAATGGAATTATAGAATTATAACGGTGAAGTTATAAATAGAATTTTATAAGCAGTAGGTTTATAAAATTTATAAAGTTATTAAAGGAATGATTTTGGATAAATGAATGAATCTTATAAGTTATAAGATTATAAAATTTATGAAGTTTAAAGGAATGATTTTGTAAATAAATAAATTATAAGTATTTGACTTATAATATGAATTTCTAGTATATCATTGTGATATGAATTGAGATAGGTTAATAAAGAAAATTTATAAAAGGAAGTTGATATAAAATAAATAGAATAGAAGTTATAAACGTTGTTTTATAAATTCAAAACGACTTGTTTTGATAAGTAAATTGTTCTAATTTATTTATGGAGTTATATTCATGTTTTAGACAGTGAATAATTCTTTAAACTAAAATGAATAGAAGTGATGAAATTTATTAACAAGATATATTCACGTTTTGTATAGTGAATATTATGTTAAAGAAATTATTTAGAACATGATGTTTTAAATAGAATTAAAACGATCTAAAGATGTTTTAAAATGTATTGAGATTCAAAATCATAGATTTCAACATTTATTGTTGAAATAGATGTTTTCGAGAAATAGAAGGAAATAATAGATTATAACACTGTTGTTATAATAGATAATTTCCGAAAGGAAATGTTTTGTATAGTATTGGGATTTATATATATATCTATTTTAATTTCGAATCCCTATACTAGTGATTGTGGGTTGTCGTAACGATGTTTTACGCAACATTCGTTTTGGCCCAAATAAATATGGTTAAGTGAATGGTTTCCTTAAAGAATGAAATATATGCTTAATTTCGATTAGGTATATTAAATATTTTCTAAGTATAGAAAATAAAAAGATTTGTGAATCACTTATTTTTAATAAGTATAGAAATGTTTTCCAATGGTAAGTGAATATTTGGAATTTATCTTTTTGAAGATAAATTGAAAATGAATATTAAAAATTAAATGGAAATCGAATATTCATAAATATTTTGGAAATGTAAATTCCTTATGGAATTTATAAATGAAAAGGAGATTTGTTTGAAAATAAATGTTGATTTATTTTTGAAGTGTGAAAACTATATATCTTATATAAAGATATTTTTGTGAAATAAATAATTTGGAAAATTATTTGGAATCTGGTGATGTTGGCATATCTATTGATAGTTCAATGACCGACTATCAATATTTACCTTTAAATAGGTATTTGTTGTGAATTATTTGAAATTGAATGCCACACTTATTTTTTTTTTTAAAAATAAGCGCTCACTATTCGGGTTAACCGGGAAAGGACCATGGGGTCGTATAACCCATTCCGAATATGTGATACGTCGTTATGAATTGCATTCGAAGAACGGTGTTGAAGACCGGATATTTTCGAAAGCGAAAGGATTTCTTGTTGATTGTCTCTGCACTGGCTGATCCCTGGTATAGAGATCTCCATAAGTGATGGGAAATCCGAACGTGATTAGAGATTATTCGGATTGCAAGGACTTCTTTGTAAGTGCCTTCGGTTCTGTTCGATCCCGAAACAGACTTGTATGGATTGTATGCCTGACATTACAAGTTGAGATATAAAGCCGATTTCTTTCAAATATATTTCTGAGGTGGCGGAGAATTTATTCTTTTAGCTTAACACCCTTCTCTGAGACGTACGAGCTCAGAGGTTATATAATTGAAGTTATCAGCGATATATTCCCAGTTTGGTAATGTGACATGCTGAGTGATGCTGAAATGATCATTGTGTTGATTATTGTGACAGGATCATTTATTTGATCGTCTATCTTAGTGATCATTGTGTTGATCATTTGTTGACCCAAAGCATGGCTTTTGTATAAAGTATGTTTTTGTGGACGTGAATTCATCGAGCCTCACATCCCGGAAATGGTCAAAACAGGAAAGAAGCAGCAAGGTTATTAGGGGTTGCTGTAGCTCCCCTTAGGGTATGTACATTTCCTTCTGGATAGAGGTGGTATCATGGTATGGAGCCCAGATATTTAACCTATGTGGTTACTACGAGTTATTACTTTGTGGTTGTTGGTTATCGGGATCCCGTGAAAAAGGTCGTTTACGATCGGGGAATGGCGTGCTCGTGTCAGTAGTTACCCAGTTAGGGGTAACCCGGCCTTGTGTTGGTAGAGTTCCGGTTTGGTTCTCGGGGGTGTCTTTCCAGAGGCATTCTCAGTGGCAATGGGAAGTTCCTTGGCCTGACCATTTGTTGGAAATCTAAAGAAACAATACGATCTTGTACGGTTTTAGTTGTAGAACCTGCTTCCTCAGGAGGTAGCTATAGCAGGCATAATATAATGGTACCTATGCTGGCTAAGATTTATATCTTTATTTTCGAAATAAATTTTCTACACTATGCACTAATAATAATATCAAAATTTATTTGATTTTTTGCGTAGAAGCATCTTTGACTAACATAAGAAGAAATCTCCTCCAAGTCTGCGTTTGCATTGTGTGTGTGGTGGGAGGTCTTATGGTAGTTACATTTTCAAAAGCATTGCGAATTGATTTCAAAAATATTCCTCTATTTGATTTTAAAGTAAATAAACTGTTTTGAGTTCTCACACCAGTCACATGACTGACTCGGAGTTTATTGTTTTCCTTCCTAAACTCTGGGTGCCCACCAATTTCTACACGGGCAGTCAAGAGTTAAGGTTTATCAGGATATTCTGGATATTCAGGAGTTGCAGGAGGCAAGCTGGATGGCGTAGCATATTACTAGTATATAGTGTTTCTTTTCCGCTGTTTAAAATTGTTTGTTGTTGTACACTCTGATGATTTGATGTAAGGTAATATAATGTAATGTAATAACTGATATAGTTCTTTATTGAAAGATTATTCATTTATTATTATATGTTGTTCCGCTGCGAATTGTGAGATTCTGATATTGTTCCGTAGTTGTTCTGTTCTGTTTTTTTTTTCCTGTCTCTTTTTCTCCCTTTCTTCTACTTCTTTCTTTTTCTTAAATTCTTCTTAAAACCCATAACATCTCGGTTTTCGGCCTTCGATTTCTCGACAGTCGATAAAGTGAGTATCGATGTTGTATTTTCGAAAGTCGAAAATTTCAAGACGTTACAGAATGGATTTCCAACAAATGGTCAAGGCAAAAGAACTTCCTTTCTGAAAGGGTACGCCTCTGGAGGGACGCCCAGAGAACCTAACCGGATCTCTACCAACACAAGACTGGGTTACCTCTATAACTAGGTAACTAATTATCACGAGTATGCCAACCCCCGGTCTAGACCGACCTTTACCGAGGCGCCTCAACAACTAACAACCATATAAGTAAATATTCAGGGCTCCATACCAGAATACCACTTTTTATCCACGCAAATAAATATATGGGCTCCATACTAGATACCACTTTTTATGCAGAAGGAAATGCACATACTCTGAGGGGCGCGACCCCCATAACCTTGCTGCATCTGTTCATGTTTCAACCATTTCCGAGGTGCGAGGCTCGACGAAGTCTCGTCCACAAAGCTACGCTCTTCACAAAAGCCATGCTTCGATCAACCAATGATCAACACTTAGCACGCCACATCACCAAATTGGGAATATATCACTAGTAACAATCAACTACATAACATCTGAGCTCGTACATCTCAAAGAAGGGTGTTAAGCTAAGATAATAAATTCTCCGCCACCAACAGAGATGTATTTGGTAAAAACCAACTTTATATCTCAAAGTGTAATGTCAAACAAACAACCATACAAGTCCGTTCCGGGTTCGAACGGAACTAAAGGCACTTCGTCCAATTAAGGAATGAAGTCCTTGCAAATTCGGATATCCCTTAATCACGTCCGAACTCCCCATCACATATGGTGATATAAATCTCTATACCGGAGCAATCCGGTGCAGAGACATTCAATAGGTAATCATTTCGTTTTCAAAAATATCCGATCTTCAACCACTGTCTTCAAATGCAATCCCATTTCGTCGTAGCATTATTCAGAATGGGTTTTATGACTCAATGTCCTCTCCCGGCTAATCCGTAATGAACGCTTATTTTAGAAACAAGTGGATACATTCAGACCTAAATTAAGTCACAACAAATTTTCACTTTTTACCTTTTAAACAAAGATCCATCATTAAGATTCGATGCGGTTTATGGATAACCATTTGGAATCCGACCCCCGGTTGCATCGAAATTCAAATGTCATTTAAAGGCCAATATCGATAGTCGTTTATTTAACTATCAAACAACATTCACAACAATCACCAAATTCACATAATTTCCCCAAATAATTTATTTCAAAATATCTTCGCAAGATATATTTTCACACTTCAATGCTTTGAAAACAATTTTCAAATCACTTTCCTCTCGCGGAATAAATTTCCAAATATTGTTTATTTCCAATGAAAAGTTGTCAAGTCTGAATACTTTAATTTATATCATTTATCCAAATATATACTTGGAAACACTTAAAATGAAAACTATTTTAAAAACACCTATTTTAAAACATTTATTTTAAAATATTAGTTATGAATTTTATACTAAAATCCCATGTAAAACTTAAGCCCAACTAATTCTAAAAATAAAATTACTAGATAGATTATAATTATTTAAATAACCATCTTCTAAATCAAATACTAGTTAAATCTTTAAATGGTCACTTCTATAATTAACTTAATAAATATTTACTTCAAAATTTAAGAAAAAACTTAAGAAAATAGTTTCTTCAAAAACATTCTCTTTAAAACCAACTTTAGAATTTTTATTTAAAAGCTACTTTGAAAACATACTCGGCTTTTCAGGGAAAAATACGCTTTCCATTTCAAAATGGTCCATTTAAATCAATTAATAAATCCTTCTCGATTTATTTCAATTTATATCCCAAATTCGTAAATTTTCTTTCCACGCTTTCAAAAATAAACCAATATTTATTTTTGAAACAAATTACTCATTCCTTTGTAAATTCCCATTGTGAATTTAAATTTTCAAATATCCACTGATATACAAAATTTACTTTCATACACTAAATCAATTTCCAAAAATTTACTCCATTTAAAAGTTATTCCTTTATTTATCCGAATTTATTTCAAAACCCATTAATCCAATATTCACACATTTTTTTAGATATTAAAATCCGAATTTTTAAAATAAATTCCTCAACTTATAAACAATACTACTCAAAATCCATTTATTTCCATTTATTAAAATCTTTTCCCCATATTTGGAACTTATTCAATAGGATTTCAAAAATCAACCTCTACCCTTTTCAAATTCCTTCTTTTAAATTTATCCAATCCTCAAAAATAAATTTACTTAAAATTTTCTACTTTATTTTCCAGAAGAAATCCAATTTTATATTTTTGGTATTTTAAAATACCATAATATATTTGGCCAAACAATAGCCTTCAATAATTTCAATTATCAATATAATCAATCACAGATTATCAATAATCATATCACAGCATATGAAATAAATTCAAACAATTTGAGGTATCCAATTGGATCCCTCCAACCTATTTCACTACATCTACAGATTTTAGCACAATAATTAACTACCAATCCTGCTTCAAGGCGGGATATCGCGGTATAAAGGGTCATCCAATATTATGCGGGGCGCATATGGTCTCATCCGCTATATAATACAAGAAATCAATCACTCCAATATTTATATATACTACTATATATATAATATAACATCAATTCAAGCAATCAATCAATATTTTAAATTTTAACTATTTAAAATAACCGTATCAGATGTGAGTGAGAAGATCTCACATTTGCTTCTATTTTGCAATCCACTTCCCTTCCAGCTTGTTTTCATGATTTTTGACCTTGTATAAAGAATTATATGATTTTTATTAATATTTCGAACTAATCAAATAATTAAATTTCCATTTGACAATTTTAATTAACAAGTGATTTTATTTTAAACTAATACTTTTAATTTTAAACCAATTCCTTTTAATAAATTTATCAACTAAAAATTAAATTCAAAACTAAATTTCCTTTAAATAATTATTTTTGGTAACTAGATAAATTAAATATGTTAATAAAACAAATAGCTCACTAAAACCATTAATTTTTAAAATAATCTAGCAAATTTATATATGTAAATGTATATATATATTTTTATTTTTTGAAATTTAATATTTATAAGAAATAATCAATTAAAATCAAATCTAATCTTTATACCATTTTCCTATGTTTTTCCAAATTATATATATATACACACACTAAATTTCTGTTCAAACTATATACATACATACATATATATATACATATATACACACAGATATATATATATGTGTGTGTGTGTGTGTGTACCTCAATTTGAAACCAGAATTTCTTTATGCCTTTTACTGTAATTTAAATTTTTTTTATACAAATGAATATACATAAATTAAATAAAAAGATAAAGATAAATTTATCATCGTTCCAGGAAAACCACACAGCAACCAACTCGTATCGCCACATTCCGTTCTGCAGCCTCCCTCATGAGATTCGCTACTTCGAACGCAGACCCCACCCTATGCATGCATCGCACGCTCCACGAGTACGCGATCCACCCACGCTCGCAAATCGAGCATCACCTTATAACGTCGCCGAACCCTAGAACGGTGATCGCGCCTTCAATTCGTCAATCCTGCACCGCCCAATTAATTCGCGACCAGTCGCTGCACATCTACTCGACCTCGAACACACGCCAGTGTCGTGCTCTGATGTCGCCACATAGTTGCCGATAACCCTCGTGCCCAAAATAACGATGGCCCTGCGAATCAACCCATCCCCTTTCTGTCGACATCGTAGTCGACTTTGATTCCACTCTCAAATTGCCGCGCGATCAACATCGCGATCCCTTTTTTCTTTTTCTTTTTCTTTTTTATGATTTAGATTCAGTAGGACGAGAGAGCAGCCATGAAATTTCTTTGTGAAGCTGTTGATTTGATTTTCGAACGAGAAAGAGGGTTCTCGTTCTTTTTTTATATAAATATACGACTACGATTTTTCTTAAAATAGGAAGAAAACGAGTGTAAAAATTTAATAGAGAAAGGTAAACACGTGTTGCTAAAGAGGATACGTGCTTGATTGTTATTATTTTACTTTTTTTTGAATACATACATACATATATATATATATATATATATATATAATTCAAACAAATTCAAATTTAAATCGTCTGCAATTCAAAACATCGATCTTCAGTCGAGGTGTGTCGCTAGGCGTTCATAATGTTAAACCACTATTTCAAACGCACTGGAAAAGGTTTTGAGTCCAAATTTGATCATATGGAGAAGATAGCTTTATGGACCCAGCTATTAAATTAAATTTCAATATAATTTTCAGCCGTTTTCAATCCGTACGGTCACATGACAACCCCAAATGCTATGAAAATTGAAATTCGATAATAATACAGTATTACGGATCCAATGGAACTCGTTTCGTCGAAATTCGATATGTTCTTTTACGAAAATTCAACTTTTAAAGTTCTATTATCTCCAGTATTGTCAATATGAATTTTCTAAGCCTTTAAAATATTTTTAACAAGCCTGAAACATCCATATTTAAATTTTTTCCCCAATTTCCAATTATTCAATTCAATAATTTAATTGCCAAATAAACAGTGATATTTGAAATTCAAGTTAAACTAACATTGAAATATTTAAATTCAATCAAATATTCTAATTTCAAATGTCAAAAATTCTAGGTCGTCACATATGGGCACGGCTGCTGGCTAAGACAGGACGGGATGAGTTGATAGTTGATGAGGAAAACGCTATTTTCGAGTCTGTCATGGATCCACCATCCCGCAGCAGGCGATATTGACTTGGGAACTAAGCGGTAATTTTCAAAAAACAAACTAAATTCATATATTGCATATTTTTCAATTAAAGTTATTTAAATTATGTTTATGATGTTGGAGGCATATAACAATTTATTTTTATTCGCAGGCTAGGACATCGCAGAAGGTGTATAAATTGACTCAAGGAAAAGAAGTAAGTGCAAAGCTACGAGCCCAGATCGCCGAGCTACGGGAGAATGATCGCCATCGTGCGGCGCAAATAGAGCAGTTGAACCAGCGCTTAGCGGAATATATAGAGCAGCATGGAAGGTTTCCTTCGTCGAGTGGCTCTACAAGCAGGGGATGATGAGTGATGTTAGATATGTTCTGTTATGTTTTTTTTGAATATATATACGCTTCGGGTGGGTGATACATTTTGATGGATTGTGTATTATTTTATGTGCATTTGGATGTTGATTTTTTGAATTATGTTGGATTTGCATATGAATTTTTTGAATGAAATATTATGTATGGTTATTTATATGATTAGTGGTTTATATGTGCTCGAAAAAAGGAGCTGTTATGTGCACTGATGGATGTGTAGTGGCTGGAATGCGGCAGACTCAAATTTAGGAGAGAAAAAATCTAGAATTCCGACGGCTACTAACGGCTACCGATGGTTTATAGGTCATGACCTTGCAACGGCTACCGACGTCGCTCTACGGCAAATTCCGACCATTTCTGACAGCCTCGAACGGCTATTTGGTCATACACGTTTGCCATGTGGCCAACGTGGCCATCGAAAACGGTCACAGATTACCATGGGAGGCTGTCGGAAATTTGCCGTCATTGCCATCGGAAGTCGTTACGAAATGAAATTCGTATACCAACGGCTCTTTTTACGGTTTTCGACGGCCGTCTACGGCTAGTTGCCATCGAAAATCACTGTTGTTCTTGTATTGTAATTGGCTTGTTAACCAGACTGATCAAAAATCTTGCAGAAAACCTCCAGAAAAGGTTCCATTCTTTTCTGTTCTCATAGAACATGCAGCCTCCACTAATGGAGCAGTACTAACTGCTTTTTTTGCAAGTATTTTCCCCACATCAGATTTAATGTGGATATTACAAATCCACGTGAACACTAATCAGTGCACTCAAGACTTAAGAGGCAACAAGAAGATAGTGACAGACCAAGAAGAACACAAGACTTAAGAGGCACTCGGTATTGCCATTTACCTACGAGAGAGTCAGTATATGATGTAAATTAAGATTCTCCAAAAAAATTGTGGCCTTAATAATGATTCCAAGTCTAACATTTCTACCTAGAGCATCATTCAAATAATTAGTTTCATTATTTTCAAATTCAAATAGTAACATCAAATAAGATATGGTGCAATAATTGGGCAAGATTCAACCACTTTGGAACAGACTACTGAACAGAAAGGAATGTCTATTAAGGCTTGTAAAACAAACCATACAAAAACAACACATTCCTGTAACTAAATGGTTAGGTAGGATAGTGTTCTCTGCATGGTTCTAACTTGTGCGACAGTGATTCCACTATAAAGCTTTATATATACTTCGCAAGAAAAACACAGTAAAAGCTACATAAATACCTAGTCTTCACTTCAAATCAATCATCAATGTCGAAGCCTTTTAAGAAGCAAAATCTCATGCTTTATCATGGCTCATGATAGGGAGGTGACCATGTTAGGAGCAATATCTTTGTTTTTGAGGTATTGACCATTAGTAATGTTACAAGCATAGTAATTTCGAGTACAAAACTCAATCTAAAAGCCAAAATATGAAATAATAGAAGACATCATTTGCAACATCCCACTCAACTATATACATATAAATAAGAAAACTATATGCACAAAAATAAAATATTCAAACAAATTAATCACATTTTCAAATCGATGCCATCAAAACATGTTACAACATCCAAAAACATTCAAATGCCAAAGTATACTCACTCTCGTCGTTGAGTCATATTTATATTAGAAGGTATAAACATCATTATTTACATGTATAATAAGACCTACTGCGACTTCATCGCCTTCTTATATCCATCCAAGTTCATTTCGTCAAACATGTACTTTTCATCTACTCATGCAAGTAACTAAGAGTACAATTAGGGGAAAATTCGAATCAGGACAAACATACCGGTTTTTCATTCCACTACAACATTAAGTACGAGGATAAATAATTGCATACTTAAAATACTGGAGGTCCGAACCGACTGACGTTGAAGAATCAGCAAAAGGAAATCATATGATGGGACTACACGCATAAAATAGTGGAGGTCCGAACCGACTGATGTTGAAGAATCAACAAAAGGAAATCATATGATGAGACTACACGCATAAAATAGTGTACAAAATACCAAAATATCAGTGGGAGTTACCGTCCGATAGCTTGGATCAACGGGCACGAAAGGAGCGATCTCTCATGTACACTGCTTTGGGTCAATACGGACACATTTCAATAATTGAATACATCTGACAAAATACGTATCTCGTTTCGACATAAGAAAATATGTATTATTTTAGACATATTCAGGTATTAAAATGCATCTGTGTTGATCAAAAGTAGTGTATATGGGAGATCGCTCTTTCCATACTCATTGATCCGAGTTATCAAACAGTAAACTCCCTATGATATTTCTATTACTGGAGTCTAAATGTTACAGATTGGTATCAAAAAGCAGAGGCAGTGAACAATATAGTAGCTGGTCCCTTTGTTGTCCGCTAATGAATATATTCATAATAGTGTTAAAGTGACAAAAGATGAAGGTGAGAAGAAGCAGACTGCCACGGTGATGGAACTTTGATTTCCACGAGTTCGGAGAAAGAACGAATGAAGTAACAGTATTTTTCTTACATTACTCACAAAATATAAACAAAATATGTTCGCTCTGGGTCCCTCTACTTTCTTAACAAGTCAAGTATGATACGTAAAAAAATATGGTATGCTAACTTGTTTATCACTTGGTCACTCCGATCGCTGAATAATGTTGATCGCAAAAACAAAAATACACATTTACTTATTTTATTGTTTGAGAAAATAAGCATATGTAGAATTATTCAATAAAACAATATCGTCAAATGCTTCGTCATTTGTTTAGAAGTTGAATTTTTAATTAAAAGCTCATAACTTTTGTTCCGCAAATAAATTTCTACTCACAACCTTATAGCAGTAGATGACAACCTTAAAAACTATATCACCTTTTTTTCATTATAAGCCTTGCCTTGTGCGGCATATAAGCCTTGAGTTTCGCACGTGTTTTGCGTGTTATGTGCAATATTTGAGTGCATCATTTCATTTGTGACACGCCTTGGTGCAAAAGCACAATCGCCGCATTGCACCTGTTGTGCGCCATGGCAGCCTTTCATACCATTACCATTTTGCTTTGGAAAACGGTAAATGTATACCACATTCTTTGTCCCATTACCATTTGTACATCCCTTGTATGTTTGCTGTCGTTGACAAGAAAATAAAGTGGGAGAAGAAAAGGAAATTGTATTCATCGGTCCCCTTTATTATTTTATTTTCTCGGTTAGCAGAGACACTTTGAACATCACTCCTGCTACATTAGAATTATTATATGACCCTTGATCAAGAATGTTATATAAATGGATATAGATAAGTAGATGATTATAGTTCACATATTTTACCATTTTATGGAGAATAATACGTATTATATTATAGCTTTTTGACAATTAAGAGAATATAGAAATGTAAAGAAAATACCAAAGAATTATGTCATTATATATTGGACTCATGAACTATGTTACACCAAACTTTTGTGATGCCAGCTCTTGTTATGATGCTATTCCAAAATTTAGATATTGAACTTTTGTTGTATCACCAATTTTTATAAGATACAAGATCTTGTTATCAAACCGATAATTAACTAGATTTAATTTACTACAAAGAAATGTAAAAATAATCATATACTAATTGAAGTTAATCCATTCTTATTGTTTTAACCTTGTAAATCCAGTTTTATAAATGCAATTTTCATATGTAGAAAATTAGAATACAAAACCATCACCAAATCATAAACTCAATCATATTTCCAAAGATGTCATTGTTTTAAAACATACCATTAAGATTTAATTTTGAAGTTTTCATCTAACAAATATAAATTCATATCATACACGTATACATGTGTGTGTTTCTCTATATATACACTAGCGTTAAGGCACAAAATTCGCGCGTGAATTGTTTTTCTACAAACTATATATATTTAACATATTCAATAGAAAAAGATTTGCACAAATATTTTGCCATATTTTTACATCTAAATCAGGTGTAGTTGGTTTGAATTATTATTTTTAAGTTGTAACGCCTAATTTTTTGTTAATTTTAATTTTTACTTGTATTATTAATTAAATAAAGAACGAACTTGTAAAAGATGTTTATTATTAGATCCTATTTTTAAGTGATATTAAGATTTAGTAATATCTATAGAGCGACGGTCTGAATTTGTAAGAAAATGTTATTTCTTAAATCATATTTTTAAGTAATATTAAAGAAGTGTTTTTGATAGTTCAAGCTAACACCAAAAAAATGTGACCTCAATGGTAATACAACTATTATCAAATATATAACTAAAGAATTGTATATACATATGGAAAAATCCATTTGGACATAAGTGTAGATACAAAATGGGACACAGGAGATCTTGACCATTAGATCTTCCTCTGAGTTTCACCTCTCATATATGACAAAAAAATCCAATGATCAATAATTATTGTTTCTATTTTTGTGCTTTATTTTATGTTTTAATAGCCGCTCCCTATGTATATCTATGTGTGTGTTGGGTACGTATAAGGTTTTAATTGCAATAAATATAAACGTTGGTAGGTTCCCACCATAATGCAGTAACACCACCAGACTACTAATTAATTCAAAGTACAGTGCTATACAAATAAGTTCGTTATGCTGATAGGGATTGGTATTCAAACCTTGCAGCTGGCAATATTATTACAGCCACAGACGAGAAGCCCATTCACCACACGTATGTATAGTGATGAGGAATAAAGGTGCAAGCACTATGTGGATTAAACAGTAAAATGTTAAAAAATATGGGGTGAGAGAGGCTCGAACTCTCGACCTCAGGATTACTCAACATTTTAGCTATGAGACCTCAATGGTAATACAACTAACACCAAAAAAATGTGACCTCAATGGTAATACAACTATTATCAAATATATAACTAAAGAATTGTATATACATATGGAAAAATCCATTTGGACATAAGTGTAGATACAAAATGGGACACAAGAGATCTTGACCATTAGATCTTCCTCTGAGTTTCACCTCTCATATATGACAAAAAAATCCAATGATCAATAATTATTGTTTCTATTTTTGTGCTTTATTTTGTGTTTTAATAGCCGCTCCCTATATATATCTATGTGTGTGTTGGGTACGTATAAGGTTTTAATTGCAATAAATATAAACGTTGGTAGGTTCCCACCATAATGCAGTAACACCGCCAGACTACTAATTAATTCAAAGTACAGTGCTATACAAATAAGTTCGTTATGCTGATAGGGATTGGTATTCAAACCTTGCAGCTGGCAATATTATTACAGCCACAGACAAGAAGCCCATTCACCACACGTATGTATAGTGATTAGGAATAAAGGTGCAAGCACTATGTGGATTAAACAGTAAAATGTTATAAAATATGGGGTGAGAGAGGCTCGAACTCTCGACCTCAGGATTACTCAACATTTTAGCTATGAGACCTACGCGCTAACCAACTGCACCACCACCCCAGTTGTTGTCTAAGTACACAAGGAGTCATATGAATGACAAATGAAATAACTGATTTGGTTGCCAACTTTTACCACATCATGGTATAAGTATATATTTGGATAATTTTATTTGACATATCACAATTAGTTATCCATGTTATTCAAAGAGACAAGCAGGTTTTACAAATTAGTTAAAAATGTCGTGCCATGAATATTAATTTTTTTTTCATAATTCCTTTTTATCCACAACAATCTAATATTATAAATGTAATATTTTTTTACAAAATTTGTGGCGTACGTGTGTTTTTTCTTTTCTTTTTTCATAATTACATCATCATATGTTTAATGATAGCTCAAAAGAAAATGTGCGATGTAAAATAATCAAAAATAGATGGTTAGAATTTGACTTTAAGGTTTATAGCTAATGGTTGTAAATATGTACAAATCAAGAATCTTCAGTTAACTAATAAATTACTGCCAGAAAAATTAACCTAATGATGTAACTATAATTTTCACAAAACATAATAATCTTCTATTATGAACACGAGTTAAAGATCCGTTTCATGTTACATTATGCATCAATGTTTTTGCCAAATACATGCAAACATGGTTTAATTTACAACTAAATACATGGTTTTTGCCTAATATACACAAACACGTATAAATATGGTGAAAATAGAAAATATGGTTTGATTTACACCAAAATGGTGATCTTAAATACAGCGCTTTCAAAATTATGGTTGGACATTGGATTATGTTTAAGATTTTAATTCCCGTAAATATAACCATTGGTCGATTCCCACCATAAAGCAGTAATATCAGACTACTAGTTAACTCAAATAACAGTGATATAAAGCAAACAACTTCATTACGATGATAGGTACAGGTATTCAAACCTTGCATTTGGCAATATTATTACAGCTGTAGAAGATGTCAGTTCGCCACATTAGCATCTGAAGCTCATCCACCATCACTTCTCTGCATAAACATTTCCTTATAATTAGCTAGCAATTTGCAGATGCATGGCGTGGACTTTTTAAAATGTAATCCAATGGCATTCACAATCATGTTGGACTGTATTTACAATGAAAAAGTTCTAGTTTTCAGTTCTCCATTTTGAGGGATAACTAGAACTTAAGTTCCAATTGTACTTTAAAACTTGAATAATGAATGAGGTGATACGATCTTCATCAATATATAGGTCAAACATTTTCCATTGAATTATCTTGTAGAAGTCTACAGCTATGAAGTTGGGGCCCATTCAGCAGTTGCATGATGGCAACTATTCACCATGTCCTTAGGAAGGGCGGAATTGTCTTTACACGCAGTAACTAAATCAGGTCGTTGTGTTCATCGAAGCCGATTGCGCTGATTAGGACACAAACCATCTATCACTCCCTATTCCCATCTGCAAATTTTGATTACAAATATCATGTATTAAGAAAATAATGCAAATCAATTTAGTATTATTACCTCCACACCATCCCATATAAAATGACATTTCGGGTTATTTTGCCCTAAAATATGTGATGTTTAGTGACTGATATTAATCTGAAACCATGTCAAAAGTAAATAAAATGGGAGGTTGTTGTTTTCATAAAAAGTGGGTCGCTTAAATATTATGCCCAAACTCAGAACAACTTTCCTTTATGGGACAAGGTATAGTGTCATATACTCATACCAGTGCAAATGAGTGAACATGCACATTTCTTAGTGTCATATACTCAAATATATTGTTTTCTTTACTGCACTGAAATGTAAAACTAAAAACCATACTGATTGACTAGCAAGCGACAACATTGTCTGACCTAAGAAACCTTAGTTGTTTTGAATATAACCATATTTGTAAATACGTAAATTTATGATGCTTTGAGCTACTTAAAGCATTAGTTTCATACCGAACACAAGTCATGTGAATTTAGACATAAAAACCTGTTTGAAGTTTTAAACAATTCCTAAAATTTGATCAAGGAATCAGAACGTTCGTGGATTCTTTTCTTACAAGCCAATCCCACATAAATGGATATGTATCGAATATTAATAATACACTCATTGTACTATCTGAATTTGAAAGTTGATGTTTTTGCAATTTACACAAACCAGGAACTATTTGATTTGTAGTATGATAATGTAGCACTTGTTGCATACTTGCATATGCAGCACAATGTGAAAACATTGGAGAGGTGTTGATACACTCATACAGGATTATGATATCTAGAACTCTTCATGAATGATTGAGCTAAATTAAAATCAAGTCGTATTATTCATGATAAATTATCTAACTTAGTGATAGCTCTTTGTATTTTTCATGCATTGTAAAACATAAGCATACTTAAGCGGTCTTCATTATGACAACAATTAGTCAAAATATGCAATTTGCTAAGTTCACGAATACAATGTGTGCTTGTGTGATTTGCGACGTATTCTGTTTTCTTTCCTACTTCAATTCCATGTAGAAATGAAGAATGTTAACACCACTACATATTATTATACTTAGACATATTAGTCAAACTATAGTTAGTGAACAGTACTGTTAGTACCACCCCAATCCATTGTATAGAATCTATATGTGTACAACAGTGCTATTAGTAACTCGTATGTTTTGATGTGTGTGTATGCATCGCATTAAAAAAATGACCAAATGTACTTGGTAGTTGGTACCTTCCTATCGGGATAGAGATATAGTCTGTATACATGGGGTCCACTTAATTAATCCTTGTCCGAGCATAAAATACCATGCTTATCCTGTTAACTATAGGAAAATAGCTACAAAGCAAACAATGTAATACATGTAGGTGTTGCTAAATTTCATTCAGTAGATCTTTGTGTGTTTTTGTGTGTATGTACATATGTATTTTTGTGTGTCGCATAAAGAAATAACTAAATGTATTGGGTAGTCGATATCTTCCTATCGGCATAGAGATATAGTCAGTATATGTGAGGTCCAAAGACTTGATCCTTGTCTAGGCATAAAATACCATGTTTTTCCCGTTAATTTTAGGAAAATAGTAACAAAACAAACAATTTAGGTATTGCTAAAGTTCACGCGTGCGAGCGGTCCGTGGGTGTGTGTTTATGTATGTATGTATATGGAGATTTCCATTGAACGTGTATTGATAACATAAGATATCTTAACCATTAGATATTCTTCTGATTTTCAATTCATAGACAGAGACAAAAAATTCAATGGCCAATGCTTATTGTGTCAAATTTTGCATAAGCGTGCAGGACCAACATTGTGTCGTATGTATGAAGCCAATATTAATTTCCTTCGCTATAAGCGAATCTCACAGAATGTGAAACCAAACCTTGACTACTTGATAAACTAACAACAATGTTTTCTTTTCATTTTTCCGAGCATGTAAATATATTCGTTACTCACTACACCAATAAACTGCAACTGTCTTTTGCCATTCCCCCGAAATAAACATGTGATGGTTCTCTATGGCTTATCTTGAATAGGTCAATAAGATGATAGCGTAACCATGCGACTCTTCTTCGTTTTTTTCCTTTTTGAATTGGTACTTTATATACAACAAATCACTGTGATCATATGTCAATAAACGTTCGAATCACGCTACATAAGTTTTGAACTTGTGATCTCTCGCACCAAAGCCAAATCTCTCTTTATTATTAATAAGTATTTTTTTTCAGTATTATTTGTATTTGTCTTCTACAGGTTTAAGCCCCAACAAATGTGAAAATTCTGAACTACATAAGCACTCCAATACTCCTATAACTGTTATGGAAAAACAGTATTCAATATTGTAATCTAAAATTTCTTTTATTTCCCTTCCTTGTTCCGACATCTATTAATGGTAAACAAACCTTTTTAGCTAATTTTATCCCTTCTGTCAATTACTTCGTATATTACCTTCTTTTACTTCTTTCCTTTAATTTCAGTTATCATAATAGTTACATCATGTGTATTATTTCTAATCTCTAGAAAATCAGAGACTAGGAACAATAAGAAAGACGTGATAATTATGAAAAATGGAATAATATGGATAAATTAAAAAACAACAGTATAACGTAGGTGATAAAAGATAGAATGTACACGAGCAAAAGAATAGCTAAAACGGTAGTTGATAATTAAACAACTAGTAGAAATGAAGAGAACTAAAAAAGAAACAGAGTTTACAATTTTGATTATCTATTTTCTGTACAGGAGTACTGGAGTGTTCCTATATTTTACTGCCTTTGCACAACATAGGAGCTTAAAGCAGTATAAACCAAATACACACATTACAGTAAAGAAACACCATGTTACGGACGGAATTCCAATCAATGAATTTTCTAGTCTAATTTGATTGTTATCATTCTAACTTGGAAGCACTCAGCATGCTGACTAGTGACAACATGCATGTAGCCAACCTGCCATGTTAACATAGGCAAGAATGTACCACGACAATTCCAATTGTTGTTTAGCCATCAAGTGACCTCTTATCAATTATAAAAGTACAAAGTCCATGTATAACTAGATATTGTAAGAAGCGCTGCACAATGGGAAGCTATCACAGCAATAAACAAGAGATTCAACAGGTTACGTTTCCAAAACTAATAGTTACAAGAATTTAGTTGAAAACCATAAAACTGAGAAAGAATTAAAACCTAACGCATTTTGATTTCTGAAGTTTAGATATGCTAATTTGATGTGTGAACTAAATCGAATAGATTACTCGAAATTTTTGTACGATCTTTATTTATTAATTAATGTAAATACACATGTGTATGTGGGGTAATGAGCCATGTGAAGCCAACGTTAATTTCTCCAACGGGAGTAATTTGATTAAAAAAATAGGGTAAATTGGCTTTTTTTTTTTTCCTATGCTACAGCAGTGCCGATCTAAGCGTGGGAAATTAAAAAAAGCTATGGTATTTTCTATTTTTATTCAAACGTGGATTTGTAAACGACAATCAAAAAATAGTTTATGGTATAAATGGTTTTCTGAAAATCGTTTATACCATAAAAGATTTTTAGATTGTCGTTTAAACAAATATTCACATGTAATCAAACCTTATGTGTTATAAACCGTTTTTGTTTACAGAAAACCATTTATATATTTTTATTTTTAATTCTTAAAAAAAATGAGCATTTCCTCCTACTCATCTGCGGAAGTGAGGAATCAATATTTTTATTTCATTCCCTCACCTTAAAAACGACTCCCCTCCCAGAGATGCTCTTAGGGAATTTTACAAAATGTGGAACCAACTCACTACTTGGCAAACTAACAACATTGTTTTCTTCTCACTTTTTCAAGGTATAAATAAAAAATTTAGTGCAATATTGAAAGAAGATCTCTGAAACCCACATACAAAAAATATACACATTGCGTCGTTTGTGTGCCCCTGTATGCTAGTACTAATAATGCCTCTATGATAACAATCAGATGCTTTCAGCGGTACCAATGTTATTTGTCCCGATTTGGGCATGATCTTAAGCTAACCATCGGGAGCTCCAAACAAGCTAACATATTCATTACTCATAACACCAATAAATTATGACAATCTTTCGCCATTCCCCTGAAATAAACATGCGATGGATCTATGGTTTATCTCTAGTAAGTCAATTAGATGATGGTGTAACCATGCAACTTCCATCTTTATTATTAACAAGTTTTTTTTTTCTAGTATTTATCTGTCTTCAACTAGTTTAAGCCTAATAAGTGTGGAGATTCTAAACTACATAAGCGCTCCAATACTCTTATATCTGTTTTGGAAAAACAGTATTCGAAATTGTAATCTAAATTTTCTTTTATTTCCCTTCCTTGTTCCGATGTTCATTAATCGTCAACAAACCTTTTTAGCTGTTTTTTTCCCTTCTGTCAATTACTTTCACATATTTCCTTCTTATACTTTTTTCCTTTAATTTCATTTTTCATAATTCTTACATCATTTGTATTATTTCTAATCTAGAAAATGGGAGACTAGGAGCAATAAGAAAGATGTGATAATTATGAAAAAGGAATAATATGGATGAATTAAAAAACGGTATAAGGTAGGTGATAAAAGATAGAATTTACACACGGAAACGACTAGCTAAAATGGTGGTTGACAATCAAACAAATAGTATAAATGAACGGAACTAAAAAGGAAACAGAGATTACAATTTTGATTATTTATTTTCTGTACAAGAGCACTGGAGTGTTTACAACTGCCTTTGCACAACATAGGAGCTTAAAGCAATATAAACCAAATACCAATATTACAGTGAAAAAACAACATGTTACTGGCAGAATTCCAATCGCTGAATTTCCAGTTTAATTCGATTGTTATCATCCTAACTTGGAAGCATTCAGCATGCTGACTAGTGACAACATATATGTAGCTAACTTGCCATGTGCATGTAGGCATAAATGTACCATGACAATTCCAATTGTTGTTTAGCCATCAAATGATATTTTATCAACTATACAAGTACAAAGTCCATGTATAACTAGATATTGTAAGAAGCACTGCACAATGAGAAGTAACAATAATAAACAAGAGATTCAACGAGTTATGTTTCCAATACTGATCGGTACAAGAATTTAATTGAAAAATATAAAACTGAGAAGAAACCTTACGCATTTTGGTTTCAGAAGTTTAAATTAGGCTTCTTTGATGGGTGAACAAGATCTAATAGATTATTTGAATCATTATGCGGTCTCATGAATTATATATTTCTATGACCGGTTCCAAGAATTAAAATCAAGGGTTTTTGCAGCGAAGAAGAAAAGCGGGAGTTTCGTTTTCTGGATAACGGGCTGCACTATAAATTGGCCCTTGTTCCCCTAGCTATAAATTGGTCCATGCTTGGAGAATTCGCTGAATAACGGCCTGCACTATAAATCGCCATCTCCTTCGTCACACCGCCCCCTGAAAACTATCGAGCACAACTCCATCGCATATGCATTTAGTCGCACATTCTACTTGGCCACACATCACCCACGTCGCCTGCTCAGTAAAGGCGTCCGTGCCTTCTTTCCATCAATCACATGCGCAGCCATCCATTCATCGCTCAACCATGGCCGCGGCTCCATACGTAGTGCGCTCCATCTGAAGTTATCAAAATTGCCCCAATTTTTTTAAACCGCATCAATTTTTTTTTCTCTAATTCAATTTTATGACTTGTGTGCATCAAGACAAGGGCAAAGAAAAACATGAACGAGTCTTGAGCATTGGGTTGGGTCAAAGCGACAAGAGGAATGATCTTTGTGGAATAAAGGAGAAAGGACTTTTGTTTGTTATTATTTCTTATTTTTTGTGTATTTTTAAATTGCCTCCTTGGTTGCAGCTTAAAATCTCTTTATTACATATAATTCTAAAAAATACTTGCGAATATATTCCCAATTCGATTGAAATATATGATACATTTACAAAGTATAGTTCGATAGATTACACAAAACATTTAAATTAAGTAATTATTTTATCATCATTGATTTTATTAATATCAAATAGAACCTTCTTTTCGTATACTTCAACCATATGAAGGAAAAAATTATAATACAAAAATATTTTATATTTCTTGTAAATATTTTATTCAAGCTCAATATGTTTTACAAAAGAATTTATTAATTAATTCAATTTATTAAAAGAAAGTCCTTGATCAAATAATCTTTAACTCAATAAAATATATTTTCTTTAAAATTAAAGTTATCCAACAACTGAAATCAAATATTTTATTTTAATTAAAATTATTTATTATGATGACGTAGACTATAGAGTTATTATAATGTTGGTCATTTTTTCAGCTACATCTTCCTTGTATTGTTGAATATTTATTGCCCCAAAAACCTATTGCAAAGTGGCCTATGTTTTGGACATAATTTATAATCAAATTCAACACCTTTTGAATCATGTATTATTTTTGTGATATGTCAAATGATTTGGAAAGATAATTTTATTGGCTAAAAATTTCATACTTAATACCTTCTAAATGATTTCTAAATTAAAAGTTTGGGTTTTCAAAAGAAAAGAGTTACCTATGTTGGAAGCTGATTACAAAATATAAGTATTTTGAGAGAACACTTTGCTTATATTTATGAAAGAGTTTCTACCGATCATTTCATCAATGATGATTACCTTTGGATGTGCGGTATATGACAATAGATCTTGGGTAGTGCGCTATTATTCCATGATACATATCGATACTGCCAGAGCACGTCCTTAATCGGTGTTTTGATATCGGCCGCGATACGGTATATTCAAAACCAGGTGTTCGGTTTAGATCCATGTAAAGTAGACTGAGTGTCAATGCAGTATGAAACAATAGATCTGGGTAGTGCACTATTACTCTAGGGTACATTTGGCAAAGTACGTCCTTACTTGGTGTTCGGATGCCAGCCGTAATAGGATAAAATATTTTATCCTGGGATCTAATCCAAACTAAGTGCGCGGTTTAGATCCATTTGAAGTAGTTCAAGTGAATCTAATCCAAACTGAGTGTGTGGTTTAGATTATGTGAAGTAGACTGAGTATCGACGTAGCATGGGATGAATATGATCTTGGTTTTGATGAAAGAACTACGTTGAGCTTGATCCTATAATCGATACATAGACAGTCACATTGGCACCGTGACACTGTCCACTTTTCATTTATGTTTTATTTTTGTATACGTATATTTCCTTATATATCAAATTGCAGGAAAGGTCGACGTGGAATCAAAATTGGGAAAGAATAAGCAGGAAATACCTCTTGAATATTCCTTGTGATGTTATATTGCAAGATGATTAGAGTACGTCTGTTAAATAAATAACTATACACCACTCTAATATTACTTATGTTATTGAATATACCGATCCTATCACATCTCAACCGATCACTTTATAAATAATGCTTTATCTTGTTAATATATTATGCAATTGTTGGGTTGTTAGTTGATGGTTTTGGTCGATGCTTTCTGTTTTCGGTGCTTCAAACGTGGATCGAAAGTCGTGGTTGTCACAGAAGTTGCTAGCTTCCTTAACACAGCTACCATCGATGATCAAATCGAATTTAATTTGATGTTATAAATGCTTGAGAAGGTGGAGGGGTAAGGTGGAATTTTCGGCCAGTGTGACATCCCCTATCTGGAGGCCCGAAGCTACGCACTATAGATGCTTCAGTCTTTTATAGTATTAACTTCCGATGACCGAATACGGTAATGTTAATGAAGGTTCTATTGGTTGACCAAAGTACTGTATATAGAACACAGCAGAATCAAATCAAAATAAAACAACAACCCCTAATTTGCTATTCGTCGACCACTTTCTCGTCATCGGAAGCTTTATGCGCCAATCCTACTAAAACCTATAAACCTCAACCCTCAGCCTAATCAAATCAATTTTGAGCGCCTGAGAGTTTAAGTGGAAAACATAAACTTCAAGTCAGACATAAAGCCTGGTGTGAATAATACTATGCATCTTGGTTATCTGATATTAAGTGAGACCACGTCGCTTAGCGGAATGGGTTTCCCCTCAATAATATCCTTTTTAAAACATATCTTTCACAAGTTATAATCCTTCAACCAAAATTGGTTAAATCTGTAAAGTAATATCATGTATATGTACATATTTATCAAATGGACTATCAGTCCATACACTGTTGTTTTGTTTGGCTAACTACTAACCCTTGGATGACTCATGCCTACCCGAAAAACATAAAAAATACAACATCTGTTAGATACTTCTCTTCTTGACGGTCTATCCTTACTTAGTTCTCCAGGTCTAACTGATCCTAATGGTTTTGCGGGATCACCAATAACCTGTCTTTCCTTTTTAGATTCCTTTCTATGTGTAACATAATTTTAGTCTCACTTGTGAAAAAGCTCTACACACTGAAATTTTGGATATATTTTAGCTAAGGGATGTTAGCTAAAGTATAGGGCATGACCCCATACTAGTCTTGTTTGGTATTCTAATATCTGAGTCATTTTACTTAGGGTTATCTACCCATAAATTTTTCCTTAAAAACCTTTTCTTTCAAGTTGATTTAAACCTTTAAATCATTCTTTAAACAAGGAAATTATTTACATATACTCTTCGTTTTACTCAAATCACCTTTCCATGTTACTTAATCTTTACACAAAACCTTGTTGATGAAAACGTTTAAACTTTCAAAAGTACCCCTTTCAAAACCTTGGAAAGTATCCCTTTCAATACAAGTAAAACCTTAGGCCGAAGGACAAAACATACCTTTCGAAACCATTCGTACTTATCTTTTCGAAAGCATTAAAACCTTAGACATCCTATCTTTAAAACACTTAAACATTGCCTTTCGAAACCATTAGAAAACCTTTCCTTTTAGACGTTTCGAAACCATTAGGGTAGCATCCCTTAGAAATCTTTCTTTAAAACCTTTCGAAAGCATTAAAACATCAAGCATGTCGAAAGCATTTGGGTTCAATTTACAACATGTGGAAACATCTTTCGAAACCATTAAAACTAGCTCTTTCGAAACAATTTGGGTTCTACCTTTTATAGAGCAAAAGGGGCATTAAAACATTTAACTCGAAAGCAACCCTTTTAAAAGCAAAAGAAGGCTCATTTTAAATTTAAAACAAAGCATGCTTTGATCCCCTCGGAAACTTTGGTTTCGACCCAGTACCTTTCGCCTATATCCAGTTCACTATGTACCAGGTATCTGATACCATGTGCATTGGTTTTGATAGAGTCTGAGGTGGAGGTAAGGAGTCAGAAGTCTGGTGCCGGAAGCATTGAAATAGGAAAAAGCATGTTGATTTGACTTTTTAAATTAATCCTTTGTACCTAACTTGCCTTATCTGTTGAATTATGATTAGTTGGAATTTTTTCTTTTCTAAAAGTGTGCTGCCAATTTTCAAAAATAACAATTTGAATTATTTACAAAATACCGCTTCATTTTTTTATAAATATATAAAACATTTAAGTCTCATACCTTAAATAATTTTATATATCCATTAAAACACCTAGAAAAATTCTATAAAAATCCCAAAAAATCATTTTTAACATATTTTCTAACATATATAAATTCCAGACCCTAAGCCAATATAATTTGGTTGCAATTAATTTTTAATCCAAAATAGCATTTTCTTCACTGGAAACTTCATATAAATCCACACTAATTCGGAAAATTAGAAAAATTGAAACCCTTTTCTAAGTTATTGTTTCTAATCTAAATTTAAATTCATAAGGCCATTGTATGTCATATAATAGGGTTTTCGTATCAAAACATATCACAGAATTAATGTGAATTAGCATAAATCATCAACAACATATTGATATACAATTTTATCATCCAAAACATGGCAAAACATTTGCAAATAATTCGGATTTCATGCTGAAAACCAAAAAATATTATAAACTTGAGATGTAGTCATTATACACGTTAGTTTTTTGATTAAAGATGTGGGATTTGTTGATTCTCCCCCTTGAAATCCTAGCATTTATCTCCTCTTGAGCTTGCTAATGGTTGCTGGCCTTAGCTTGTATCTTTGATTTGTGAATATGAAGTGAACATGAGTGTTGAGGGGTTTAAGGTTTAGGGTATAAGGATGTGCCTTGTTCCTATTTTGCTCTTGTATATTTTCAAACCTTTTCTTTTCTTTTCATTCTTTAGTTTGCTTGTTTAACATGGCACGACCACCCCGTATTTAATCACAAATCTCAATCCATTAATCATCTTACATTATTTTATTTTATTTAACTAATTAAACATCCTAAATAATGTTACTAAAAATATGGGTGTTATAGCCAGTAATAGAGATGAAGAGGAGGCTCGAAATCCAAAAAGAAAGTGAGGAGATACCAAGGAGAAAATGTCGATCTGGATACCTATTTCTATTTTACCTTTTCTCCTTCTTTTTAATTCAAATCCAACCCCTCCTTAACCATCATTACGGCCAGCCTACTCTTGCACATTTAGTAAAAAATTCAAGCCCCATTATGTGCCTCTAAATCATTTCAAGCCCGACCAGTATTCATAGCATTTAAATCTAATTTAAACGTGCAAGGATATCGTATATAAATAAGTATATTTATAACTATTATACATACACCGTTTAATATTTTTCAACCCATCACGTTAAATTTTATAATTAAAAATTCATAAATATTATTAATTTATTACAATTATAGTTTTCATTTTATAGAAAATATTCATAATAATCATATGGAAACTATATCTATTTTTCAATCAGCATGGTAAAACAGTTATTATTTCATAAATAATGTTCAATATATTTTACGAAAATAATTTTGTAACTTGATGCAACTAATAAGTGTTATATGACATGCTACCACTGTTTTTTCCATTACCTTAATAGCGTACGAAATATAAACCTCCATTCAACCACTTTATATATGTTATTTATTCTATCTACTATAACCAGTTTATAGTCGAGAGTTTTCTGATCAAATATTTTGAACTCAAAGAAATAAATCTTTTAGAAAATAATTTTCCATACGAAAATACATTTTGAAATAGAAATCATATTTCTCATTCTAATGTTAAGTATCTATTATGATTTTAAGATTCTCGTTTCTTATGTCTCTTCATGAAGCAGAAGTGACAATTCACACTCTTCATCCTAACTGTATCTTAAGTTACATCTACTCTCGAACATTCACTATCCTTTTCAAATAGTCGAACCATTCAAAGGGAAATCCTTATTACAAGATCATAAATAACTCTTTACAAAAGTGAATGTGATCATCCTTAACGTTTAAGGACATCAAATAAATTGCACTTTACTTAGTTTGAAAAAACTAATATTTCAGCGATTGAATTCTTAGATCCATCTTGTAACTCTTAGTCTAATGTCACATCCTTACCGTTTAAGGATCTTGTAACAAGATCCTTATTGTATAAACGATCTCATACTATGGTTTATTTATTTCGAATGAACTAATTTCATGAAGGTTTCATACATTACGAGTTGTGACCATTCACCATATAACATTTATATATGATTGAAAATGGATCAAATATTCATATCATTTTACCGCATTTAGAGTTCGAAGCTCATTAAAGACAATAAACATAATTAGCCAAGTTACAAACATATTTAGTAGTTGTATAGTTAGACGTTTGCATGGGTCAACATGCAAAAAATTATTGGTAAGTTTATTGTACATTTCTATTTGTCAATCTTAATTCATTTCATTAGTGTATTTTAATTGATAAATATTTGATGAATTATATTAAATGCACAAATTTATCAAAGTAGATTATTTTAGTTATACATAGCATATGTTCTTAGAATAAATGTAAACTTAAACATTACATTTCATTTTACTAATAAGCTTCCACTAGTCTTTAATGTTTCTCAAAACCCTGAGGCAAAACACATAAATCGTTAGACTTCCCTAGCGAGTGTTAGGATTCGTTTTCTTTGATTTCTGACCTTGATTTAGTAAATCATAGGTCCAAAAATAATGGATAACACATTATCAGTTGTATGATATACATATCCTAACCTTGTGGTCTTTGTCCTGATCTCATTGCAAGCTTTAGTTTGCTCAAAAAATTGAAAGAAATTATTCACTCGTACCTACCAATTTGCGACAGTCTAAATATAGCGTATTTACCTTGAGTTTGCCAAATAAATGCATATAAGTTATCTTACCTCGTCTAGTCTATATACTAATAATACTACACATAACATCCCGATCTTAAGTTTGCTCAATAACTAAAGAGTATGCAAATAATTTATTAGTATATAAATGGCAGATGACAACATTTATACTAAAGATTCATAATCTTTAATATATTTAATTGAGCAACATCGACTTAGGGAGTAATGTATTTGTTATGAAATACCATCGTGATTTAAGTATCGGCCATATTAGAAATCATGATATACATACTGCACATATGTATCTATCCCTTAATTCTTTTAAGGGTTTCTTGTTATTGCACCTTCAACTATACATACGTATTACATAATTTTAATCATTATATAACTTTTATAATTTAACCAACTTATATAATAATCTTATGTATAATGTTACATTATTATTAATTAAATCTTATTTAGTCAATTAACATTTTAATCAATTTTTTATTATTCAATTAAATATTTTATATTGAATATGTATGCTATTACATTTATAGTAACACATATATAATTATATATATATGTGTGTGTGTGTGTGTGTGTGTATTTTATTATTTATTAATCAACTTTTAATTAGTACTTTTAATAAACAATTTTAATTAATTTATTGATTTTGAAAATTCTTATATACATACATACATAGATATACATACATACATACATACATACATACATACATACATACATACATACATACATATATATTACTTTAACATTTTAAGATAATGTTACGTATATTTATATATGTTATTTAATCTAATTAATTAACTTTTATTTAGTTATTCATTTAATTAATCTAATTAATTATTAATAATTTTCGAAAATAATTATGTTTTAAAGCAATTTAAAAACTATTTTATAACGTTTATAAAATTATTACTTACTTTAAATTTAACCTTTTAAATTAAAATATTCTTTTTTATTTTAAATTTAATGTTTTAGATTAAATTTTTATTTTTATTTAAAAGCAGATTTTGAGAATTGGCACAATATCTAAGTCAATTTGAGCCTTCATATTGGGGATAACCTTTGAGCTTACCTAATCCTTTCGAGCCAAGCCAATAGACAGGTAGGGCAAAGTACTCGAATGCCTAAACCCAACCTTAGACACTACTTTTTTAGACACCTTACTATATGTGCAGACTTTAATAAGTTAGTCATAATACTGCTAATTTAGACGGTATAGGCTATTGGGTTCAGATACCCTTGTTGGATCTAAGTCAGCACACAGCGGGTTAAATGAGTAAATTGCAAAAAAAAAATTGGATTTTATTGGGCCTATGAAGATTGATGACCTGGAATTTTGGGCAATATCAACTTAATAATCTGTATTAAAAATTAAATTAATTTGATAATCTTTTTTAATAAGATTTGAATTGATTTAATAATCTTCCTTTAATAAATATTTAAATGAAGAATTTTATCTTTTAAAAGCTAATAAAATGTTTTCTATTTATAATGTATATATAAATGTATATATTGTAAATGGATAAGCTTTGGCTTGAAATTTAATAAATAAATAAAATCTTGTTTTTAAATTCTAATATATATATATATATATATATATTTCATAATTTGGAAATTATGATTTAATTTAATATATAACTTTTCAAAGCTATTTAATAAATAACTATATGGTTTTAAATACTTAAGGTAAATGATTAATTGTTTAAATTATATTTTAGCTTAAGTTTAAATTTAAATTAATTAACAAAAAGATTTGTTTTATTTTCTTTCTTAAATATTACTTGATAAGTATGATTTGAAATTTTATATAGAAGTTTAAAATACAATTTCCAAATGATACATTAATTCATTTAAGTAATATAAGTCATTTATATATAACAAGATAATTTCTTTTATATATTACTTAAAATTGAATAAAAGTGTTATTTCCAAATAATAATTATAATGTATTATTTTTATAAATATATATGGATTTTAATATAAATAAAATTTGTTATTTTCAAAATTTAATGTGTAGTTATATATGCATATATGTAACTTGTATTTTAAAATTGGATTTTAAAATATTTAATTTGAATTTGAATTTGAATTTGGAATTTATTTTGAAATTCAAAGGAATAAATACTTAAAATTATTTTGGATTTTAAAGAGATAGGTATAATCTTTTATTTGTATATATATAATTTTTTTATTTTATTTTTCTAAAAAGTAATTTATAAATATATAGATAAGTATTTAATAAATAAGAAGAAAAGGGCTTTTATTTACTTTTAAATAAATAAAAATAAGTAAAATTACTTAATGGACAAGTGTAATTATACTAAGGCCTCATAATAACATGTGTTAAGCAAATGTAAATAGATTAGAGTCATTTTTGTCTTAATTTTTCTTTTTTTTTTAAAAAAATCATCTTAACTTATAAAACATATTTTTCCTCCTCATTTCTTTTCTAAATCTTCATTTTCAAAAGTTAAGATAAAAACTTCAGCTAAATCAATATTCAAAACAAAATTGGTAACTAAACTCCTCAAACAAGAAATCATGTTAAAATTCAAAATTAGTAATCATCCATTTCAAACAGAAATCAAAATCTAAAAACCATGTACAATTTTTCAGCACAAAATCTGTAACTCAAATGTTCTTCAAACCAGAAACCTTTTCCAAATCAATAACCTGTAGTTTCATTTTCAAGATCAAAACCATAAACTTATTCAAATCAATAGCCTGTATATCATCTTCAAATCAAACATTAAAGCCAGCACTTTCTTCAACCCAAGTTATCAAAAGCAAACCTGTAGATTATCAACAGCAAAATCAAAGCTTGAGCATTTTTTTTTCAATCTGGAGGCATGCATGCAATTTTTAAATCATGCATTTTATTCAAGCATATTCCAATTTAAAAGTTTTCAAAGGCTAAGGCATTTCAATTTCAAGCTGTTTCAAAATTTGGTGCTCTACTCTACCTTCTTTAATTCGGTTTTGTTCGAACCCGAAACGAATTTGTATGGATTGAATGCTTTCAGAACATCGTCAGGTGGACGATGAGCATTCTAAGAGATGTGTTCTCTAAAGGTAATCGTAGCCTCTAGCCTCATCAATCAGGAATGGCTAAAACATGGGAGGTGCAGCAAGGCTAAGTGGGTCATGCCCAAGTAGGACGAGATTTTCCTCTGTCTAGAGTCCCTTTTTATTCGGCTGTGTGGGTAGTTGGTCGCGACAACTGCTGGGGTTGTCTTGTTCGAGACTGTCCGGTATGGGATGGTTCCAGCCTTATGTTGCAGGGGATTTAGGATGGATCCTCGGTATGATGATCTAGACCCCGTATTGTGACGGGCGGTACCCCAGTAGCCCTGCCATTGATGAAAACCCATTCTTCCTACGCGCCCTTACGGTTTTGACTGTATTACCCACTTTTATGGCTAGTAGCTAGAATTTAATCATGTAACAATTTCAGCTATTTCTTATTTATTTGAAAACCCTAGACCTGTTATAACATCATCGGATTTCCTATCAAATGTTTTGGTTAGCGTAAGTTAAAAACTTACCCATGTTTACGTGTAGGGAATCTTGCGTGATACCTTTTCTTTCAAAAGTTTTTCAAAGTTAAGAAATTTTAACCTGTTACTCACACCAGACCCATGTCTGACCCGGAGTTTATTTTGATCTTCTTAAACTCTTAGGTACTCAAATTTTTACGAGTAGCCAAGGTATTCAGGTTAGCTTTGATGAATTATGGAGGAGCAATGGAGCATGAGGCTTTAGTGTTGTAGATATTTATAGTGTTCCGCTATGATTGGTATTTCTGTATTGTATTGAGTTGTAATAACTAGACAAGTGTTTATAACTGTCTAGTATGTGTTGTATAAGCTGTGTAACTCTGATATATGTTATATACTATGTAATACCTTATGTGATTAATATAATTTATTCGTTCCACTATTGAGATTCTGATGTTGTTTCTTTCTTTCTTCTCTATCTTTTCTCTTTTCTATCCCTTTCTTTCTTATTCATGATGCGTCATTCTGGGCTAAAGAAGACGGGTTATGGCAGTTGGTATCAGAGCGCTAGGTTGAATGAATATCTAGGCTTTGGAGTGATTTCCTTCCTGAGAGTGCATATTTGTAATATATATATATATATATATATATATATATATATATATATATATATATATTTCTACCTATTTGTCGGATTACCTGTTCGGGTTTTCCAATATGAGTCCTAAAGGTAGAGGGGTAGTGGTGTGTGTAGCACAACTACCAACGGAAGGAGTCTGAGTGATTGAGGATGGAAGTGTATCTGTAGAGATTGTAGGCCTAATACCGCCTCGAGTGAGTTTTGCCATGGTGTAAGGATTTCATCGATCTCTGAAGGAAGTCTTTGAGGTTCGGAGTCCATCTACGAGATGCAAGTGTGGATGAGCAGAATTTGGATCTGCGGTGGGGCAGAAGCGAGTGATGGTATCTTAGCAACCTCAGGAAATAGTAGCTGTGTGATGAGATGCAGTGAATATGGATGTCTTCGATGATGTTTTCTTTTGGAGCAAGTTTAAGGAAGTGTGTCTGCTTCGTTGTTGTGGCTGAGTTCAGCAAGGTGTTTTTGTTTGGCTTTGAGGCCCAAGTTTTTCGAGTAGCTTCTGTTTAAGGAAGTCTTTGGAATCTATGGCAGCGTTGTAGCTCGGGGTGTTCTATGTGTCGGCAGGAGGTCTTTTGGCTTAGAGCTTTCTGGAGGTAAAATTCAGAAGTAGCTGAGTGGATGCATTTCCGGATGGATTGGATAGATAAGCATAAGCTGTTCTGATTGGTAAAGAGAGAACAGTTTTCTTTGGAATTAGGTTGGAAGGATTGCAAAAGTGACTTGCGATAGTTTGAGTGTTCTCTTGAGTTATCAGAGATTTTTCTGGATGTATTCCGGAAAGTCAAAGGTTTGCCTTTGCATCTGGAGATTTAGTTTTGTATCGACTAGGATTCCAATAGTGGTACCAGTGGTTCAGATTAGCAGAAGGATGGTTCCTAGAGAGGGTTTGGGTGAAGCAGCTCAGGATTTGGTGGAATTTCTAAGTTTTCTCATTGTGGATCTGATGAACCATATTTTCGGGATGTGTTGTCTAGTTTGTGCACGTGTTCATCATCAGCATTTTCATCTGCTCCAGATCAGAGTTGTGCAGCGGAAGCAGTTTGGGAGTGCATCTGTTTTGTCTTTTCTGGATAGGAGAAGTAAGATCGGTCTTCTGTATTTGTGGAGTAGAGTCATGTTCTTGATCTTGGTTGATCGTGAGAGGATCATTTTGATGGGTTGTTTTTGGTCCCGTTTGTATCTAGATGCATCAGCGAAGGTTGAGATGATCAGGAAGGATGTAGGCAGCCCAGGATCGTTCGAGGAGTTTTGAGGATAAGAGACAGAGGAATTTGGATTCTGGAGTCGGAGATTGATTTTGGATAAGATTTCTCCGATCCAAGGAGCTATAAGATTTGGTAAGACTGGGAAGCTAGCTCCGAGGTGTATTGGATCTTTTCTGTATTCTTATGAGGATAGGTGCTTTGGCTTTCAGGAGTTGAATTGCCATTTTGAATAGCTGGGATTCAATGTGTTTCATGTATCTCTGAGGGAGTACGTGTATGATCTATCTCTAGTTGTGGAATCAGCAGTTCAGGAGGATTTGGTAGTTGGGTCAGACTTGTCTGTGGTCTGATACCCTATAGATCAAGATGAGTAGAAGCTCTGTAGCTTTTTCGTATAGATTGTTTGGATTATCCCAGTATTTTTACCTAGGAAACTCTAAGAAGTACTAACCAGAATTTTGTCTGGATAGTTAGATTGTTTGAATGAGTAATTTGGTTGTTGTGGTTGTTAGCATATGGTTGATAATATATGCTTGTGGTTTAAAATTAAAATCTTAATGAGATTATTAAATTACCTTTTCTTTTAAATTTCAGGGACGAATTTCTTTTAAGGGGGGAGGAATGTGATGACTCGGTATTTTGGGCAATATCAATTTAATAATCTGTATTAAAAATTAAATTAAATTAATTTGATAATCTTTGTTAATAAGATTTGAATTGATTTGATAATCTTCCTTTAATAAATATTTAATTGAAAAATTTTATCTTTTAAAAGCAAATAAAATGTTTCCATTTTATAATGTATGTGTATATATATATGTATATGCTGTAAATGGATAAGCTTTGGTTTGAAATTTAATAAATAAATAAAATCTTGTTTTTAAATTCTAATATATATATATATATATATATATATATATTTCATAATTTGGAAATTATGATTTAATTTAGTATATAACTTTTCAAAGCTATTTAATAAATAACTATATGGTTTTAAATACTTAAGGTTAATGATTATTTGTTTAAATTATCTTTTAGCTTAAGTTTAAATTTAAATTAATTAACAAAAAGATTTGTTTCATTTTCTTTCTTAAATATTACTTGATAAGTATGATTTGAAATTTTATATAGAAGTTTAAAATACAATTTCCAAATGATACATTAATTCATTTAAGTAATATAAGTAATTTATATACGACAAGATAATTTCTGTTATAAATTATTTAAAATTGAATAAAAGTGTTATTTCCAAATAATAATTATAATGTATTATTTTTATAAATATATATGGATTTTAATATAAATAGAATTTTTTATTTTCAAAATTTAATGTGTAGTTATATATCCATATATGTAACTTGAATTTTAAAATTGAATTTTAAAATTTTTAATTTGAATTTGGAATTTATTTCGATATTCAAAGGAATAGATACTTAAAAATATTTTTGATTTTAAAGAGATGGGTATAAGCTTTTATTTGTATATATATAATTTGTTTTATTTTATTTTTCTAAAAAGTAATTTACAGATATATAGAAAAGTATTTAATAAATAAAAAGAAAAGGGATTTTATTTACTTTTAAATAAATAAAAATAAGTAAAATTACTTAACGGACAAGTGTAATTATACTAAGGCCTCATAATAACATGTGTTAAGTAAATGTAAATAGATTAGACAAGTGTCATTTTTGTTTTTAATTTTTCTTTTATTAAAAAAAATCATCTTAACTTATAAAACATAATTTTCCTCCTTCTCATTTCTTTTCTAAATCTTCATTTTCAAAAGTTAAGATAATAACTTCAGTTGAATCAATATTCAAAACAAAATCAGTAACTAAACTCTCAAACAAGAAATCATGTTCAAATTCAAAATTAGTAATCATCCACTTCAAACAGAAATCCAAACCCAAAAACCCTGTACAATCTTTCAACACAAAATCTGTAACTCAAATGTTCCTCAAACCAGAAACCTTTTCCAAATCAATAACCTGCAGTTTCATTTTCAAGATCAAAACCATAAACTTATTCAAATCAATAGCATGTATATCATCTTCAAATCAAACATTAAAGCCAACACTTTTTTCAACCTGAGTTATCAAAAGCAAACCTGTAGATTATCAACAGCAAAATCAAAGCTTGAGCATTTTTTTTCAATCTGGAGGCATGCATTGTAACGATCCTGAATTTTGAACAATTTAAAAATGAAGATATTTAATTAATTTTAAATATTTGAGATAATTTTAAATTGAATTCCAATAAAACTAGGATATTGGTGATTTAATTTTAGAATTTAATCTATTTAAAATTGAACTAAATTTAAATTTAACTTTGAAGTTTGAAGTTGAATATTGAAGTTGTATCTAAAATTCGAGCTAATGACTTAGAAAAAGAATTTAGGTATAAGAATTATTATTTATTTAAATTTATAAATTTGTGCTTGATAATTTAATTTCAAAACGTTTCTATGTTTATTAAAGAAAACAATTTACAAAACAAAAAAAAATTGAATTCAAAATAAAAATAAAAATATAATTATATATATAATAAAATAATAAATAAATACACTTAGTTAAAATTTTAACAACAAGATTAAACAAAAACAAAATAAAGAAAATAAATTATACCAAACAATTGAACAAGAAATGATATATAATTGAATAATAATAAATCAAAATAAAAGTATAATTAAATAAAAAAAAATAAATAAATAAAAAAAAAATAAGAGGTATACATTACCTTACCTATCAGCTAAATCCACGCCGCTTTACACGCCTTCAACCACGTAAATTTCACGTTCTCCTCTGCATAAAACACGACACCCCATCATTTCATTTCATACGAAAAAAAAAGAAAAAAGAAAATTAATGGCGGTCTCGTTTTCGTCTTCCTTCAATAGCTAGGGCTTCGGCTTCATTCTTGCTTCAAATCTCTTGCGTGCTCTTCATTCGTTTGCAAAGGTGAGTTTTTGGCTCACGATTGATTTTAATGCAAGTTCTTAAATTTGTTGAATTGAATTTTGGTTGCATGCTATGATTTGGGGCTATCTGCTATCACTTACGCGGTTACTTGAATCTGAACTAACAAAAACAGTTGCTTTGTGAATTTAAATTTAAAACTGTTAAGAACAGATGCTATTTGCTGTCACTTGCTCGATTTGTTTGAATTTTAATTGATAAGAACAGATACTATAATTTTATTTAAACTGGTAAGAACAGACACAAATTTGGAATTTATATTTTTTTTAAACTGTTATGAACAGATGCTATTTAGTTTTGTTTTTAAAACTAATTAGAACAAATGCTACTGGATACTTGTTTTTAAAAACTGATAAGAATAGATGCTAGTTGATAATTTGTTTTAAATTTAAATTGATAAGAACAGATGCTATCAATTTTTTTCTTATTTAAACTAATAAGAACAGATGCTATTTAATATATTTGAATATTTGTTTTTAAATACATAAGAACAAATGCTAAGATGCTATCAAGTCGTGATTTGTTTTAATTGATGAGAGCAGATGCTACCCAATATTTGTTTTGTTTTGCTGCATGCTTTGTGATTTGAAACTGCTACCATCTTTTGCAATTGTGACTGCACTTCATATATATATGCATTTATGTATGTATATATGAGATTGTTGTCATCGTGACACGATCTTCTGTCTACTGGACAATTTTGTTTTGCTTACTGTTCCATGGATGCATTTTGATTTCTTCTGTTGGTTCATGACATTTGTTTTGGGTGTTTGTTGTACATATGAAATTGATTCATATGTATGGTAGACATGGTTTAATTTTGCTTTGACTGGGTTCACTGAGTTTCAATGTTGATCTTTGTAACTTGCTGTTACACTGGTATACGAGGTGGTTCAACATTTTATTGTTTGCTTTGGGGTTGAACTTGTCTCAGACCTTGACCTATAATATTTTGAAAACTTGATGATAACTGTTATGTATGTATGCATGTGAGTAAGTCTGTGTTTATTTGATAAATGCTTATTTATGGTTTCTAACTTCTCTGTTCTTAGTTCAGAAACATATGATTTTAGATCAAGTTTAAAAATCTTTGCACGTGAGTAAACTTTTTACTAAAGTTTAATTAAGTTATTAGCTGTTGCTATGAGATTGTGATGATGTTACATACATATACATATGCCACTGAAGTGTTTGCAGTTTCCCCGAGTTTTTGTGCTTCTGACCCGAAGCAGGGGATTGATTGACCCGAAGTGGTACTCGGGTGATTTTGTTTTTGACTCGGAGCATAAGGTTTTAAAACCTGAGAATTTTGTGCAGGTTTTTGAGACTGTGATTTTACAGTTTTTTAAAATCTTGAATGAAGCTCATATTTTAAAGATTGTAAATTGAATCAAGTGTAAGATTTAAACTGAATTCAAATGTAGTTTTGAAATTCAAAGTTTTTTTTTTAATAAAACTTTTAAATTTGAACAAGTTTTAAATTCTGTTTTAAATCAAGTTTTAAAACAAAACAGTTTCAGGTATAAAATCCTGTAGCTCTGCAATTTCTAACATTTGAATGAAATTTAAATTGTTCATCTTTGTTGCTTCACCACAGTTTGCATTTGCCACACTTGTGTTCCCTGTTATCAACTGGCCCTGATCATGTTTTGATTCCAAACTTCTGTTCACTTGCATGTATTGTTGGTTCATTTGTATCACCTGTTCCCCTGTACTTGTTTGGCTCTGCGATTCATTGCTGTTGCCTCTGTGTTTGTTGTGTCTGCTGCTCCCTGCATTTGTTTCACTGTACTTGTTCACTGCCCTGTACACGATCCGTGTTGCATGTTGCTGCTGCATGTTTGTTTGCTACTGTGTCGTCTCTGATGTTGTTTCATTTGTGCACTAATTCAATGCTTAGTGCATTGTGCATCTGTTTTGGACTTGCAGTTTGAATTGCATTGAGTTGAGTCGAGTTTGCAGTGATTTGTCCGATTTGCGCTTGCACGCGTGTTGGCGAGGCAGTGCACATGTGTATTAATATACGTGTGTACTGCAGCCACACGGGATTGACAGATTTTAAATTTTTTTATTAAAGTTGTTAATATAAAAATCCATAATAGATAAAATTGATTCGTCATCTCTGTTACCATTTTATTCAGTTCATTACAAATTTATTTACTTGAGTTAAGATTAATCCTGACTCGAGTGTTTTGTGTTTTGCAATTAACGCTCGGGTCAGACCGGGCATTTTTACAGCTTGAAGATTTTCAGGCCGTGAAGTTAGAGAGAGAGGGGAAAGCACTCCACTAAAGTTTTTCAAGAAATTTTTTTCTTGTACTTAATGAAAATAAATTGTTCCGCTGTATAAAAATTTAATGCATTGTACAAACTCTGATATATGTATGTAAGAAAAATTCATTTATGAATAATATTATGATTATTCTGTGATTCTGTGGCTGATTCTGTTTAAACTTTATAAACTGAACAACAATCCGTCATTTTGAACGTTTCGAGTTGGTTTAATTACCGACTAGAGGCGATCAGAGCGGCGGGTCGTTACATGCATGGAGTTTTTAAATCAAGCATTTTATTCAAACATATTCCAGTTTAAAAGTTTTCAAAAGCTAAGGCATTTCAGTTTCAAGCTGTTTCAAAATTTGGTGCTCTGTTCAACTTCTTTAATCAGGTGAGTGACATCACAATTTAAATTGTTTAAGTACATAATTATGTTGCATATTCATCTCTGAAAATAGTATGTTTGTGAATATTTTTTTAAGTATAGCTCTGTGTGTGTATATATATGGATATGTTGGTGTGCATGCTTTGTATCAAGATTCTTTTCTCTGATTCTAGTTCCAGGCTTAAATTCAAATCAAAATTCATTTGCTCTTGATCCAATCTTTGTTAAGACTTAAGTCTTGAACATAGTATGTTTGTTGTATCATAGTTTTAAGTTTAAAAACTTATTTAAGTTAAAAACAATTTTTACTGCCTCTGGAAATAATAAAACAATAGTGCAAACTTAAATAAGTTAAAAGTAAATTATCACGAGTCATGAATTCAAGGATATGAATCAAATACTTTAACTAAAATTTGATTTTTAAAACTAGAATCACGATTTTTAGTAGAGGGATTTGAGTGCATTTCTGGTTTAACCAGAAATTTGAATTTGAGGGAATTTTGATGATCTCGTTAGTCTGGGAGGTCGTGATTTTTTCTGGAGGAAGAAGAGTTGTCAATGACTAGGAGAAAAATGGTAGAAGTGATGGCAGATCACGGTGGTGGCGGCGGCGACCAATTTAAGCTTTTAAACCTAGTTTTGGCTGACTTAAGAGTTTGTGATCATCACGATCTCTCTGGTTGATCGAGTTAGCGGGACTTGGGGAGTCGGTCGTTTGGACATTGACGAAGGCTTGGCTGGAGGTGCTGATGCTCCGGTGGTCGGAGAGATGAGGTTGAGGGGTTTTCTTTCAGGGTGGTCTGTTTTCCAGGTTCGAGCAGTAATACTCGAATTTGATTTCGAGTTGATAATGGAGTTCTGAGGGTTATAGTTTGATCTGGGAATGATCGTCGACATGTGGGGATTGTCTTGGATGGTCGAAGGTGGTGGAACTTCCGATGCATATGCACGGTGAATTATTTGTGCCTGGTGAAGTTTGGTTTGAAGCAAGGGATCTGTGCTCGAGTTACTCTCGAGTAATTTGATTATTTGCTCGAAGTGATGAATAGTTTGGCTCGAAGCATTTTTAGGTTTTCTCGGGTCAGTTGATAGTTACAGGTTTTAAAACCTGCTTGCTTTTAAATTTTAAAATTTGATTTTAAAATTTGAAAGCATAGGTTTAGACAAAGTTTTAAAAACAAATTTGAAGTATGGATTCAAAACTGAGTTTGCACCCTAGTTTTAAAATTTAAATTAAGTTTTGTAAATTAAATTGATTCAACAATTTAAATTGTTCAAAGTGTAATCTATATAGTAAGAATTTAAAAGTAAATTTGGTTTGAATTCTTCAAGTTTCTTTTATAAGATGAGTATGTTTTTAACATATGATTTTAAAAGTTGTAAATGGTTTTTATACCTTGTTAAAGTCAAAATTGTTTTTATTTTAAATTTTATATTTGAAATGAAAATTTAAAGTAAAATGTTTTCAAATCTGTTTGTGAATGATAATAAAATCATTTATAAGAGAAATGTTTTCATTTTAAAGTTAATAAGGATTTAATGATTTGTGATTCATAAAATTATTAAGGTAAATTAATATGGATAATTAATTAATTAATTTATTAAATGGTTAAGAATTTGAAATAATTAATTAAGGTTAAAGTTAATTAATTAGATTAATTAATTTGAAAATAATATCATTAATTAGATAAGTTAAGATTTTTAATTACTGATTAGAAATTAATTTATCAAGTAATTAAGATTAATTAAGTTAAACACTTAATTAATTAATAATTAGTGATTAATTAATTGGTTATTAAAGATAAATAAATTTGTGATTAATAATAATAATTAATTTAAGTTAATTACTCAAGAAAAGTAATTAAATAATTGTTAATGGTTAATGAAGGTCATTAACTTGACATTATTTAATAATTAATTAATGTGATTGATTTTAATAATTAATTATATTAATTAATTAAAGATAATCGATTGTGAAATTGTTTTAAGTGTAATTACTTAATGAATGTAATTAAAGTAATTAATTACTCAATGTAATTAATTAAAGTAATGTGATTAGTTTAAGTTAATTAATTAAGTTTAATTAATTTAAGATAATCACTGGATGATTGGTTAAGCATAATTACTTAATATAATTAATGAAGTGTAATTACTTAGTGAAGTAAGTAGTAATGATAATTATAGGATGTAATTAATTAAAGATTGAAAGTAATTTGAGTATAATTACTTTATGTAATTAATCAAAGGATTAATTAAAGATAATTAATTATGGAGTAATTAATTTATTTATTGAAGTAATTAAGGGTAGTTAATTACTGAATGAGATTAATCAAGGGTGATTAATAGATGTGGTTTAATTAAAGATTAAATGTACTTAATTTAATAGGATAATTAATTAAAGGTAATTAGGGATCATTAATTAATATAATTAATGATGTAATTAAGGGCTGATTAATTAAGATTAATTAATCAATAATAAGTGATAAAAATGTACTTAATTAATGTAATTAATTAGGATTAATGTAATTAATTATGGTTAATTAATTAATGAAGTAACTAAAGGATTAATTAATGTATTTGGTTAAGAATAATTAATTTGAGAAATTAATTAAAGGATAATTACTTGAATGTAATTAAAGGATAATTAATCAGGGATGATTAGTTAAGGTGGATAATTAAAGGATAATTAATTAACTAATTTGTAATTAATTAATGGTTATGTAAGCATGTTTTATAATGATGAAAATAATTAATTTAATTTACTTTAAATTAATTAAAGATGTAGCAATTAATTTAATTCATTTTAAATCCTTGCTCATGTATGGATGGATGATATTAATTGCCTTGAATGGTTTGAAATCTCAGATATGCGATAAGTAATGCTGTGTGATATGGATGCATTGGTTGAAGTTTGATGATAATATGAATTATCTATATATGATGATAATATGGATTATCTATTTGTGATGATAATGTGAATTAACTATTTGTGATGATAATGTAAATTATCTATCGTGATATGTGAATTATATATCTATGTGTATAGATAATAGAATTGAATTGTTTTAACTTTAAAACAACTTGGACCTAAAAGATGGCATTTTGGATTTTGATGAGACCGAGATCGGATTTCCAGATTTGGATATCCAAAAATCACATCGATCCAAATTAAAGATAGGTCATGAATCTCAAGTGAAGATGAAGATTCAAAGTGCAAGGGTTATCATCGTTAACTCTGAGGGTGATTCCAAAATGAGTGTAACGAGATAATGCCTTCGGTTTTGTTCGAACCCGGAACAAACTTGTATGGATTGAATGCTTTCAGAGCATCGTGAGGTGGACGATGAGCATTCTAAGAGATGTGTTCTCTAAAGGTAATCGTAGCCTCTAGCCTCATCAACCGGGAATGGCTAAAACAGGGGAGGTGCAGCAAGGCTAAGTGGGTCATGCCCAAGTAGGACGAGATTTTCCCCTGTCTAGAGGTCCCTTTTTACTTGGCTGTGTGAGAAGTTGGTCGCGACAACTGTTGGGGTTGTCTTGTTCGAGATTGTCCAGTAAGGGATGGTTCCAGCCTTGTGTTGCAGGGGATTTAGGGTGGATCCTCGGTACGGTTATCTAGGCCTAGTACTGTGACGGGCGGTACCCCAGTAGCCCTGCCATTGATGGAAACTCATTCTTCCTAAGTGCCCTTACGATTTTGATTGTATTATCCACTTTTGTGGCTAGTAGCTGGAATTCAAACATGTAATGATTTCAGCTATTTCTTATTTATTTGAAAACCCTATACCTATTATAATATCACCAGATTTCCTATCAAATGTTTTGGTTAGCGTAAGGTAAAAACTTACCCATGTTTATGCATGGGGAGTCTTACGTGATAGCTTTTCTTTCAAAGGTTTTTCAAAGTTAAGCAACTTTAACCTGTTACTCACACCAGATCCATGTCTGACCCGAAGTTTATTCTGTTTTTCATAAACTCTTGGGTACGCAAATTTATACGAGTATCCATGGGATTCAGGTTAGCTTTGACGAATTGTGGAGGAGCAATGGAGCAGGAGGCTTCAGCATTGTAGATATTTATAGTGTTCCGGTATGATTGGTATCTCTGTATTGTATTGAGTTGTAATAAGTAGACAGGTGTTTATAACTGTCTAGTATGTGTTGTATAAGTTATGTAACTCTGATATATGTTGTATACTATGTAATATCTTATGTGATTAATATAATTTATTCGTTCCGCTGTTGAGATTCTGATGTTGTTTCTTTCTTTCTTCTCTATCTTTTCTCTTTTCTATCCCTTTCTTTCTTATTCATGGTGCGTCATTATGGCTAAAGAAGACGGGTCATGAGATGAAGTCTAAATCTGATCTAAATAAATTAAATAAAATCATTATTTTATTTTATTTTGTAATTAAAGTTTAATTTTGGTAATATATTTATGTTATATATAGTATGATTGTTATCCAGCCTTTTCTCAAGATAGTACACATGTGGATTTAACCCAACGGACTTCATGATCATTAAGGAAGAAAGTCCGGAGAGATGGTTACTAGGATTGGAGATCGATTAGATTTGAAACAATGAACTATAGTTGAATGGATCCAGATGGAAAACGTTCAAAAAATGGCTAAGTATGGAACTAGCACTCCCTTAGAAGAGGGATCGGATAGGAATATTCACTCTACAAAAAGTGATCGAAATAGAGGTATCAGAGTAGAGGGATCGGATTAAACAGGATGCACACTACACAACTCAATAATGATCGCTCCATAACTCAACAACCACGACGCGGATTTAAGTGAAACTTTGAAAACAAGAAGAATGGACCCTAGGGAGTCAACCGTATGGATCACACAACAAATAGAGCATGTTGGATGGATCGACCCTCTTACCTCCATTTAGGGTTAAGCTATAATCAGCTTTCACGGCATATTGCAACAAAGATCGATTAATCACTCAACATCTACATATTCAATTGATTTGAAACTTAGAGTACAAGCATATTACAACATAAGGAACACCACATAGGGATCCCAGCCCCTAAATCCCCCAATATAGGGATTGACCCATATCCCTATTATTGGCTCTAATGGACCCCAAACATTTTGGGCAGGCTTGCCTTGGCTTCAGGGTTCTAAATCCGGGTTTTGAGGGAGATATTTTCATGTCTTCTCCTATTAATACAGTAGGCATGACATCAAAAACGAGATCTTCTTTTTGCTTCACTTCTATCATCTACCTAGGTTATACTTTGCCATTTTTAATCTTGGATTTCATGGGTTTGTAACTATAATTAGCAGTAAAAATGGATAAAAGGAAAATCTTTGGAGTGGAAGTAGGCCGGAGTTAGCCGAACAACTATAAATCCGTGTCTCTCTTTACTTGCTTTCTGTTTTAATTTTTCTCTTCATTTATTTCTCTTCATATTTCTATAATTGGATTGGATATTGATGCTTTCACATACAACTAGATGTTGGTAGCTATTTTTATGCCAACATTTTGGTGCTTTTACTAAGAAAGCTAGCCCTCGTGGATTTGGAGTTCAAATTTGGAATTAACTAGATAGCTTAAATTTGGAGCAATGGTTGAACAATCAACAAGGAGAACGCTATCGGAAAGGAACCATCATGGAGGGAGTCCAGAGGCTTCCTCAAGAGCTGGAGCTAATCAAGCATATATCTACAACACTAGGGATGAAATGGAAACAATGATGGACTATACATAGGAAAGGATGCTGAAAAGACAGGAGGATATGATGCAGAATTTACTCCAACAAATTGGACAGTAGAACTAAGGGAATAGAGTAGCAGGAGCCAATGATAATTTAGATCAAGGAGTTGAAGCAGTAAGAATCGATGGAAATAGAAACCAGGAACATGGAGACAGAGCTATTGGAAAAATGAATGGAACAAAGCAGCCGGGGCCAGTCTCCAGCCATCTTAGAGGGATCAGCCTGAATCCCCAAAGGCTTGGGGCATGCCCCCGTGTCTAGTTGATCATGCTACTAGAGGACATGCAGTCGATCCCATGGATCATGGTGCAAATCAAAATTTGGATGCACGTTTGGAGAAATACGTTCCAGAATACCCTTATGGACTCGAGGGGCAGTTTGGAAATGATGATAGGAGACTAGCGTTGACAGGTTTGTAGAGATGATCAGACGAGTTATGCATGGAGGACCGGTGAACAGGGATTTGGAGGATGCAAATAGAAGTTCATTGTAACGACCCTAGATTTTAATTTAATTTAAATTGATAATTAAATGAAATTTTGAATAAAAATTTATAAAATTAATTATAAATGGAAGCGAGTTTCCCCGATTCAAATAGAAAATATGTAAAGTCATATGGATTTGAAAATTTGTATATATGAGAATATATATGTATATATTGGATTTTAAATAAATTCTTAAATAAATGATTTTGAAAAATAAATAATATACTTTAGACACAAGTATAGAAATAAATAAATAAATTGATTTAAAAATTTATAAATGATGATAATTTGAGTTATATAAAATATATGTGTACAAAGAGAAATGTAAAACAATAATTAATTAAAGTAAAATTCATGATAAATATGTAAACTAAAAATAGAAGTAAGATAAATATTTGAGTTATAAATAGAGATAAATAAAAGTTAAGTATGGAACCAAATAAATATATAAAACATCTATGTACAAAACAAAGTTATGGAATTTCAATTTTATTTTAAAGTAAGTAGACAAAATAAAATAAACATAAACAAAACAAAGTAAATACAAACAAATATAAAAGTTTTAGTATGCAAAGAAAAATAAAATAAAATAAGAGCAAATAAAAGTATTCAAACAAAAGAAATAACATACAAAGTAGAAACCACATATTTATAAAATTATGTAAAATATAAAACAAAAGAAAGAAACAAAATAGAATATATTGGTACATATATAAGTTAAAGTTTATAACCAATAACAAAACATTAGTATAAAAATAAAATAATATATGTATGTACTTTGGGAAACTATGATTGTAAATATAAAATAAATCTTATAAAAATGTACATAAGTTTGAAATAATTTTAAGTAAATTAAGTATTTAATAATATAAGTTTAAAAATAAAGGAAAGGTAAGATTTTAAAACTTTGTTTAAGTATAAAAGTGTGTTTATACTTGAGTAAATTTTATAAACAAATAAATAAGCAAAGTAAACGAAACAAAGTAAAAATAAAGTTTTCAAACAAATAAATACGAGTACAAAATAAAACATAAACCAAGTAAACAAATACATTTATATGTATAAACAAGTACAAGCAAATAAATGATAAAAATATAGGTATGTAGAAGCAAATCTGCATGTTCAAGTATCAAAACAATTCGGCATAGCCTCCACAAAATCTTGTTGGCCAGATTTTAAAAAGAAACAAAGAAGTACAAGAGAAGATAATAATAAATTTATAGCCTGTAAAAAAAAATGCAATGCTACTACCTCTAGTACACTATAACATTTCATATATCAGCCATTAATGCAAGACATCTCTAAGTACATACAATATGTTCAGCATGCCTATTGTACAAAATTTTACTATCACCCAGTACAAGCTTGTAATCCCTGTACATCCTTTTCTATATATATCAACTTATTTAACTTCAGTTCGTTCAAAACATAACTAAGCAAAGCTAGAAAAGAAAAACAGAAGCAGGATATCAAAGCAAAGATTCAACTGAAAAAGAAATCAAACTTCAATCAGATCTAAAATCAAATGCAAAACAAGCTCTGTCAATTTTCTCTGTCAAACATTGTGAGCAAACTTGACCTTATTCTATTTTTATTTTTTTTGATAATTGGATCTGAATGTGAAATATGTGATGATATAATGGTGTGAATATTCTGCATGTGTGTATATTAAGATATATGTATGTTGAATACAATATATGTTTAAAAAGGAAAAAACAAACCTCTGTTTAAACAGTACAGGTTAATCCAGTTAAAAGAAGGAGAAAAAAATAAATAAAACCCATATCTTTTTGAATGATGACATTTAGATCGTGACGTATGAAATAAAGTTGTTCACAATAATGTAAGGTTAGTTTTAAAAATAATATTAGGTATAAAAATTTAGGAAATATCTTTGGAATTGAAAATTTAGAGTAGATCAACATATTCATCAGAAAATCGAATATGTTAACTTTAAAATCTAATTACACAGTCATGTTTGAATTTCAAAATAATGATTTTAGAGAGTTATTTCAAGATTTTCAGTTGCATGGTTGTCGAGATATTGGGGTATGAACAGAAATTGTAAATTCGTCAATTTTTGGTGATTGGAGTAACGATAAATCTCGTGATTGAAGGGGAAGCATGTTTGGAGGTTAAAGATCATCAGAAAAATGATGGATGATTTTATAATTCGTTGTGGGAAGCAGATGAGGTTGAACTAGGGTTTAAGCTTCAGGTTTGTTCATCGAAGATGACGCGGCAATCTCGTCGACTGTGGTGCATCGAATTCGATCGCACCAAGGGGGATGAGTTCGTGGTTGATCAGTGAAGGTGTGGACGAAGATTCGTGATCTCTGGGAGTCGACATTGACAGGTCGAGGTGATTTAAGTTGGTTGAGTTCTGTTCCAGTTTTGATTGAATAGCTCAATCTCGATTTTGGGTTCGTGATGAATTTTGGGTGGTTCGGATCGAAGATGAGGATGATCAGTGACGTGCTGGAGGTAGCAACGTTGATCGGTGATGGTCATCGCGATTGTGCACGTATACGTGCATCTTTTCGTATCTGGTTTGGAGCTTTGGGGAAGAAGCAGGGTGATGAACTGCGTATGTTGACTCGAAGTTTACTCGAGGTTATTGGGGGTAGGGCTCGGAGCAAAAGGAAGGGAAACTGAAGTTAATGGTGGGCGTGGGGTTACTTTTGCGTTTCTACAGGTTTTGATGAAAACCAGTCAATGTTTGGGGTGTTGGTAGAGTTTAAATTTTAAACTTAAACAAAGTAAAATTTTTAAAGTTAAAATTAATCAAATTGAGTTAAAACAAAAGTTAATTATAAAGGTAAAATGTTAGATGTATATAATGATAACTAAGTTATTAAAAGTTAATTAGAATTTAATGGTTTGAAATTCGTTAATTATTAAGTTAATTAAAATGGATAATTTATTTATTTAATTAAATAATGATTTGGATTTATTAAATTAAAGATTTAAATTAATTAATTTGGGTTTAAAGATTTATTTATTAAAATATAATTCATTAAATGTTTGGTAATTTATTGATGACAATTAATTAAAGATAATCGATTATTTAAGATAATTACTTAATTAAGAATAATTAATTAATGATTGAAATTGATTAAATCAAGTGATCAAGCAATAATAAATTTAAGGATAACGTGATAAATTAATTTGATAATTCATTCGAGGATAATTAAATTTTATAAGTAATTAATTCATTTAAAGGGTAATCAAATTAATGTGATGAATTAAGAGTAACTTTACTTATTAATCTGTTTGATAAATAAATCCATAAGTAATTCATTTAATTGGAAATAAAGTGAATTAATTAGGATTAAATAAATTCAAATAAATCCTGTTTATAAATGATTATTGAATGCTTGACCTTACTTATGAATGATTATTTTGTATGAAATGCCCTGATTGATTATCCTATCTGATCTGTGATATCTTGTTCTATGACTGTGTATAAATTTTCCATTCATTTACATTGTTATATTATCTGTGAATCTGTGAATGGGCGATAAGCTTTATAGTTATATCGCTTATCAACTATATTTCTGTGTTTGATCTGAAATGATTGAATGATGTTGCACTATTGTGTTAAACCCCTGGACCACACCATACACACACAATTATGGATTTCACGAGGAAATCGATTAAGTCACAGATTTTTGAAATAGTTTAAAATTTGAATTTTTAAATTCAAATGTTTTGGAATTGGAATTGGAATAGAAGTGAAAAGCTTTTGAAATGGAATTTCAAAGATGGAAATTTATTTTGAATAACTGGATTAAGTGTTGAAATTTAAATACTTTAATTTAAATTTGAATTCAATATTCAAATTGAATTCTGTAATTTGAAATTAGGGATTAATGATATTATACTAGTCATTATGAGTTAAACCATTTTTAAAGTATTATTTTTGGGAATTTGAATTTAACCCAAGGATTTCAACTCGTATAAATGAATCAGATTTCCAAAATGAAAACTGTTTTTTTCAAATGATAAACACTTTTATATAAGAACTGAGATTCCAGTTAATTAGGGGAATTTCAAGATTGAATAGAGAAATGATTTTCCTAAGTTATAAACGAATTCTTTTTGAAAGCTATGAATTAAATCTGTTTATTCTTAACAGATTTAAATTGATGATTTGTTTAAATCAAATTGAAATGAAATTGTTTTGAAGGCTATAAGTTAAATCTTTGATTTAGAGATTTAACGAGTTAATCGAATTGAAATGAAAATTGATTTGGAAAATCTGTGAATGAATCTTTTGTTTAAAAGATTAAAATGTGAAAATTGTTTAAACCGTTAAAGGTTCTGAAAAAGAATCTTTTTGTTTAAAAGATTTAAAATGGTAATTTGTTAAGCCATTTGAAGAAAAGTTTTGGGTAATAAGTTGTGACTTGATTGAAACCCCATATCCATATGTTTTGAAAATATTTTCGCTCACTATTCGGTTTAGCCGGGAAAGGACCTTTGTGTCGTATAACCCATTCCGAATATGTGATTTGACGCTATGGATAGCATTTGAAGATCGGTGTTGAAGACCCGGTATTTTCAAGAACGATAGTATGACCTATCGATTGTCTCTGCACTGAGTTGCAACGGTATAGAGACTCCCTAAGTGATGAGAAATTCGATCGGGATTGTGAATATCCGGATTGCAAGGACTTCTTTGTAAGTGTCTTCGGTTCTGTTCGAGCCCGGAACAAACTTGTATGGATTGTATGTCTGACATTACAATTTGAGATATAAAGTAGATTTCTTTCAAATACATTTCTGTTGGTGGCGGAGAATTTATTCTCTTAGCTTAACACCCTTCTCTGAGACGTACGAGCTCAAAGGTTTTGTAGTTGAAGGTTATCAGCAATATATTCCCAATTTGGTAATGTGACATGCTGAGTGTTGCTGTGAAATGATCATTGTGTTGATTATTTGTGATAGGATAATTTATTTGATCGTCTATCCTGGTGATCATTTCTATGATCATTTGTTGACCCAAAGCATGGCTTTTGTATAAAGTATGTTTTTGTGGACGAGACTTCGTCGAACCTCACACCCCGGAAATGGTCAAAACAGGAAAGATGCGGCAAGGTTATGAGGGGTAGCTCCCTTTAGGGTATGTGCATTTCCTTCTGGATAGAGGTGGTATCATGGTATGGACCCCAGATATTTAACCTATGTGGTTACTGCGAATTTATTACTTTGTGGTTGTTGGTTATCGGGATCCCGTGAGAAAGGTCGTTTACGATCGGGGAATGACGTGCTCGTGTCAGTAGTTACCCAGTTAGGGGTAACCCGGCCTTGTGTTGGCAGAGTTCCGGTTTGGTTCTCGGGGATGTCCATCCAAAGGCATTCTCATGTGGCAATGGGAAGTTCCTTGGCCTGACCATTTGTTGGAAATCCAAAGAAACAATACGATCTTGTACGGTTTTAGTTGTAGAACCTGCTTCCTCAGGAGGTAGCTATAGTAGGCATAATATAATGGTACCTATGCTGGCTAAGATTTATATTCTACTTTCGAAATGAATTTTTTCTACACTATGCACTAGCAATAATATCAAATGTTTCTTTTTAATACGTATCAAGCATCTTTGACTAACATAAGAAGAAATCTCCTCCAAGTCTGCGTTTGCATTGTGTGTGTGGCGGGAGGTCTTATGGTAGTCTCATTTCAAAAAGCATTGCGAATTGACTTTGAAAATCTTTTGTTGAATGTTTTAAAAGATAAACTGTTTTTGTTGCTCACACCAGTCCCACGACTGATCCGGAGTTTATTGTTTCTTTCCTAAACTCTGGTGCTCAAAATATTTCTACACGAGCAGTCTAGAGTTGGGTTTTTCAGATAGTCAGATGTAGTAGATTATCTGGAGTTAGTTCAGTCTTTGGTTCGCACCAGTCTTGCTTAGCTTGATGCATCGTTATTGGGAGTTCGAGCTATTACTGGATGGATTCTTGGAAATGGAGTTGCAGTTCTTGGAGTTCTTCCTTGAAGACTATTTTAGAGTTATTTGTTCCGCTGGTAGATGTTATCTATTTTTTTTTTCCGCTGCTATTTTATTGTATCATATCTCTGATGTATATTAATATCTATTGGATCATCTGTTGTGTCAGATATTGTATCAAAGCTGTATATCAATGTATTATTCTTTTATTCCGCTGTGTTGTTTACTTAATGATTGTTATAAGCTCCGACGAATCGGATTTGAACGGTCGAATTTATGGCATTCGAATACGATTTGAAGTATGGATGTCGATTTTCGAGTGGGCAAAATTCGAAACGTTACATTAGGTATCAGAGCTAAGGTTGAACTTTAGCTCAGGAGTGTAACACATTAAGTAACTCATTAGAGATAGGGTGAAGTAAATCCTAGAATGAGTAATCCTTAAGATATTTGTTTGAATGCCTCAGTAAATTCTCTTACTATCTACTGATAGTAAGTATGAGTGCAAGAAGAGAACGAGATAGAGGACAGGGGAATGCGACTATAATTGGTCAATACTCTATAACAACAGTGGAAATAACTTTCTCTATCAATTTTCTTTGATTCGTTTCCAAATTCTTTTGATTTCTTCATACCAGCTACAAAAAGAAGTTTCGGTGTGATGGTGGCCTTACGAGCCGTTGCAGAAAATTATTACTTCATACTTCATCGATTTCTTATCGGCTTTTCGATTTAAACTCTAATAAATGAATTAGAAATTGGAAATTTTAAATAAATTGGAAATTTTAATTGAATTAAATTGATTAATAGAATATGAAGGATGATTAGAATTGTATCGATAAAATGATTTTGTTTAAAACCAAAATTTGAAATTTTATTATAATTTTTTGTATCTATTATTGATATTGATTTGGTGAGCCAAATGCAGAACTGATATCTAGCTTGATTTGAAAAGATATTTCTCTATCTAGCTATCTCTGTGTTGTTTTCGTGCCTGCGAATTTCGAGGACGAAATTATTTTAAGGGGGGAAGTTTGTAACGACCCTAGATTTTAATTTAATTTAAATTAACATATTTAAATTGATTATTTGTTTAAATCAAATTGAAGTGAAATTGTTTTGAAGGCTATAAGTTAAATCTTTGATTTAGAGATTTAACGAGTTAATCGAATTGAAATGAAAATTGATTTGGAAAATCTGTGAATGAATCTTTTGTTTAAAAGATTAAAATGAGAAAATTGTTTAAACCGTTAAAGGTTGTGAAAAAGAATCTTTTTGTTTAAAAGATTTAAAATGGTAATTTGTTAAGCCATTTGAAGAAAAGTTTTGGGTAATAAGTTATGACTTAATTGAAACCCCATATCCATATGTTTTGAAAATATTTTCGCTCACTATTCGGTTTAGCCGAGAAAGGACCTTTGTGTCGTATAACCCATTCCGAATATGTGATTTGACGCTATGGATAGCATTTGAAGATCGGTGTTGAAGACCCGGTATTTGCAAGAACGATAGTATGACCTATCGATTGTCTCTACACTGAGTTACAACGGTATAGAGACTCCCTAAGTGATGAGAAATTCGATCGGGATTGTGAATATCCGGATTGCAAGGACTTCTTTATAAGTGCCTTCGGTTCTATTCGAGCCCGGAACAGACTTGTATGGATTGTATGTGTGACATTACAATTTGAGATATAAAGCAGATTTCTTTTAAATACATTTCTGTTGGTGGCGGAGAATTTATTCTCTTAGCTTAACACCCTTCTCTGAGACGTACGAGCTCAAAGGTTTTGTAGTTGAAGGTTATCAGCAATATATTCCCAATTTGGTAATGTGACATGCTGAGTGTTGCTGTGAAATGATCATTGTGTTGATTATTTGTGATAGGATAATTTATTTGATCGTCTATCCTGGTGATCATTTCTATGATCATTTGTTGACCCAAAGCATGGCTTTTGTATAAAGTATGTTTTTGTGGACGAGACTTCGTCGAACCTCACACCCCGGAAATGGTCAAAACAGGAAAGATGCGGCAAGGTTATGAGGGGTAGCTCCCTTTAGGATATGTGCATTTCCTTCTGGATAGAGGTAGTATCATGGTATGGACCCCAGATATTTAACCTATGTGGTTACTACGAATTTATTACTTTGTGGTTGTTGGTTATCGGGATCCCGTGAGAAAGGTCGTTTACGATCGGGGAATGGCGTGCTCGTGTCAGTAGTTACCCAGTTAGGGGTAACCCGGCCTTGTGTTGGCAGAGTTCCGGTTTGGTTCTCGGGGATGTCCATCCAGAGGCATTCTCATGTGGCAATGGGAAGTTCCTTGGCCTGACCATTTGTTGGAAATCCAAAGAAACAATACGATCTTGTACGGTTTTAGTTGTAGAACCTGCTTCCTCAGGAGGTAGCTATAGTAGGCATAATATAATGGTACCTATGCTGGCTAAGATTTATATTCTACTTTCGAAATGAATTTTTTCTACACTATGCACTAGCAATAATATCAAATGTTTCTTTTTAATACGTATCAAGCATCTTTGACTAACATAAGAAGAAATCTCCTCCAAGTCTGCGTTTGCATTGTGTGTGTGGCGGGAGGTCTTATGGTAGTCTCATTTCAAAAAGCATTGCGAATTGACTTTGAAAATCTTTTGTTGAATGTTTTAAAAGATAAACTGTTTTTGTTGCTCACACCAGTCCCACGACTGATCCGGAGTTTATTGTTTCTTTCCTAAACTCTGGGTGCTCAAAATATTTCTACACGAGCAGTCTAGAGTTGGGTTTTTCAGATAGTCAGATGTAGTAGATTATCTGGAGTTAGTTCAGTCTTTGGTTCGCACCAGTCTTGCTTAGCTTGATGCATCGTTATTGGGAGTTCGAGCTATTACTGGATGGATTCTTGGAAATGGAGTTGCAGTTCTTGGAGTTCTTCCTTGAAGACTATTTTAGAGTTATTTGTTCCGCTGGTAGATGTTATCTATTTTTTTTCTTCCGCTGCTATTTTATTGTATCATATCTCTGATGTATATTGATATCTATTGGATCATCTGTTGTGTTAGATATTGTATCAAAGCTGTATATCAATGTATTATTCTTTTATTCCGCTGTGTTGTTTACTTAATGATTGTTATAAGCTCCGGCGAATCGGATTTGAACGGTCGAATTTATGGCATTCGAATACGATTTGAAGTATGGATGTCGATTTTCGAGTGGGCAAAATCCGAAACGTTACATTTGGTATCAGAGCTAAGGGTTGAACTTTAGCTCAGGAGTGTAACACATTAAGTAACTCATTAGAGATAGGGTGAAGTAAATCCTAGAATGAGTAGTCCTTAAGATATCTGTTTGAATGCCTCAGTAAATTCTCTTACTATCTACTGATAGTAAGTATGAGTGCAAGAAGAGAACGAGATAGAGGACAGGGGAATGCGACTATAATTGGTCAATACTCTATAACAACAGTGGAAATAACTTTCTCTATCAATTTTCTTTGATTCGTTTCCAAATTCTTTTGATTTCTTCATACCAGCTACAAAAAGAAGTTTCGGTGTGATGGTGGCCTTACGAACCGTTGCAGAAAATTATTACTTCGTACTTCATCGATTTCTTATCGGCTTTTCGATTTAAACTCTAATAAATGAATTAGAAATTGGAAATTTTAAATAAATTGGAAATTTTAATTGAATTAAATTGATTAATAGAATATGAAGGATGATTAGAATTGTATCGATAAAATGATTTTGTTTAAAACCAAAATTTGAAATTTTATTATAATTTCTTGTATCTATTATTGATATTCTAATTTGGTGAGCCAAATGCAGAACTGATATCTAGCTTGATTTGAAAAGATATTTCTCTATCTAGCTATCTCTCTGTTATTTTCGTGCCTGCGAATTTCGAGGACGAAATTCTTTTAAGGGGGGAAGTTTGTAACGACCCTAGATTTTAATTTAATTTAAATTGATAATTAAATGAAATTTTGAATAAAAATTTATAAAATTAATTATAAATGGAAGCGAGTTTCCCCGATTCAAATAGAAAATATGTAAAGTCATATGGATTTGAAAATTTGTATATATGAGAATATATATGTATATATTGAATTTTAAATAAATTCTTAAATAAATGATTTTGAAAAATAAATAATATACTTTAGACACAAGTATAGAAATAAATAAATAAATTGATTTAAAAATTTATAAATGATGATAATTTGAGTTATAAAAATATATGTGTACAAAGAGAAATGTAAAACAATAATTAATTAAAGTAAAATTCATGATAAATATTTAAACTAAAAACAGAGGTAAGATAAATATTTGAGTTATAAATAGAGATAAATAAAAGTTAAGTATGGAACCAAATAAATATATAAAACATCTATGTACAAAACAAAGTTATGGAATTTCAATTTTATTTTAAAGTAAGTAGACAAAATAAAATAAACATAAACAAAACAAAGTAAATACAAACAAATATAAAAGTTTTAGTATGCAAAGAAAAATAAAATAAAATAAGAGCAAATAAAAGTATTCAAACAAAAGAAATAACATACAAAGTAGAAACCACATATTTATAAAATTATGTAAAATATAAAACAAAAGAAAGAAACAAAATAGAATATATTGGTACATATATAAGTTAAAGTTTATAACCAATAACAAAACATTAGTATAAAAATAAAATAATATATGTATGTACTTTGGGAAACTATGATTGTAAATATAAAATAAATCTTATAAAAATGTACATAAGTTTGAAATAATTTTAAGTAAATTAAGTATTTAATAATATAGGTTTAAAAATAAAGGAAAGGTAAGATTTTAAAACTTTGTTTAAGTATAAAAGTGTGTTTATACTTGAGTAAATTTTATAAACAAATAAATAAGCAAAGTAAACGAAACAAAGTAAAAATAAAGTTTTCAAACAAATAAATACGAGTACAAAATAAAACATAAACCAAGTAAACAAATACATTTATATGTATAAACAAGTACAAGCAAATAAATGATAAAAATATAGGTATGTAGAAGCAAATCTGCATGTTCAAGTATCAAAACAATTCGGCATAGCCTCCACAAAATTTTGATGGCCAGATTTTAAAAAGAAACAAAGAAGTACAAGAGAAGATAATAATAAATTTATAGCCTGTAAAAAAAAAATGCAATGCTACTACCTCTAGTACACTATAACATTTCATATATCAGCCATTAATGCAAGACATCTCTAAGTACATACAATATGTTCAGCATGCCTATTGTACAAAATTTTACTATCACCTAGTACAAGCTTGTAATCCCTGTACATCCTTTTCTATATATATCAACTTATTTAACTTCAGTTCGTTCAAAACATAACTAAGAAAAGCTAGAAAAGAAAAACAGAAGCAGGATATCAAAGCAAAGATTCAACTGAAAAAGAAATCAAACTTCAATCAGATCTAAAATCAAATGCAAAACAAGCTCTGTCAATTTTCTCTGTCAAACACTGTGAGCAAACTTGACCTTATTCTATTTTTTTTTTTTTTTGATGATTGGATCTGAATGTGAAATATGTGATGATATAATGGTGTGAATATTCTGCATGTGTGTATATTAAGATATATGTATGTTGAATACAATATATGTTTAAAAAGAAAAAAACAAACCTCTGTTTAAACAGTACAGGTTAATCCAGTTAAAAGAGGGAGAAAAAAATAAATAAAACCCATATCTTTTTGAATGATGACCTTTAGATCGTGACGTATGAAATAAAGTTGTTCACAATAATGTAAGGTTAGTTTTAAAAATAATATTAGGTATAAAAATTTAGGAAATATCTTTGGAATTGAAAATTTAGAGTAGATCAACATATTCATCAGAAAATCGAATATGTTAACTTTAAAATCTAATTACACAGTCATGTTTGAATTTCAAAATAATGATTTTAGAGAGTTATTTCAAGATTTTCAGTTGCATGGTTGTCGAGATATTGGGGTATGAACAGAAATTGTAAATTCGTCAATTTTTGGTGAGTGGAGTAACGATAAATCTCGTGATTGAAGGGGAAGCATGTTTGGAGGTTAAAGATCATCAGAAAAATGATGGATGATTTTATAATTCGTTGTGGGAAGCAGATGAGGTTGAACTAGGGTTTAAGCTTCAGTTTTGTTCAACGAAGATGACGCGGCAATCTCGTCGACTGTGGTGCATCGAGTTCGATCGCACCAAGGGGGATGGGTTCGTGGTTGATCAGTGAAGGTGTGGACGAAGATTCGTGATCTCTGGGAGTCGACATTGACAGGTCGAGGTGATTTAAGTTGGTTGAGTTCTGTTCCAGTTTTGATTGAATAGCTCAATCTCGATTTTGGGTTCGTGATGAATTTTGGGTGGTTCGGATCGAAGATGAGGATGATCAGTGACGTGCTGGAGGTAGCAATGTTGATCGGCGGTGGTCATCGCGATTGTGCACATATACGTGCATCTTTTCATATCTGCTTTGGAGCTTTGGGGAAGAAGCAGGGTGATGAACTGCGTATGTTGACTCGAAGTTTACTCGAGGTTATTGGGGGTAGGGCTCGGAGCAAAAGGAAGGGAAACTCGAAGTTAATGGTGGGCGTGGGGTTACTTTTGCGTTTCTACAGGTTTTGATGAAAACCTGTCAATGTTTGGGGTGTTGGTAGAGTTTAAATTTTAAACTTAAACAAAGTAAAATTTTTAAAGTTAAAATTAATCAAATTGAGTTAAAACAAAAGTTAATTATAAAGGTAAAATGTTAGATGTATATAATGATAACTAAGTTATTAAAAGTTAATTAGCATTTAATGGTTTTAAATTCGTTAATTATTAAGTTAATTAAAATGGATAATTTATTTATTTAATTAAATAATGATTTGGATTTATTAAATTAAAGATTTAAATTAATTAATTTGGGTTTAAAGATTTATTTATTAAAAGATAATTCATTAAATGTTTTGTAATTTATTGATGACAATTAATTAAAGATAATCGATTATTTAAGATAATTACTTAATTAAGAATAATTAATTAATGATTGAAATTGATTAAATCAAGTGATCAAGCAATAATAAATTTAAGGATAACGTGATAAATTGATTTGATAATTCATTCGAGGATAATTAAATTTTATAAGTAATTAATTCATTTAAAGGGTAATCAAATTAATGTGATGAATTAAGAGTAACTTTACTTATTAATCTGTTTGATAAATAAATCCATAAGTAATTCATTTAATTGGAAATAAAGTGAATTAATTAGGATTAAATAAATTTAAATAAATCCTGTTTATAAATGATTATTGAATGCTTGACCTTACTTATGAATGATTATTTTGTATGAAATGCCCTGATTGATTATCCTATCTGATCTGTGATATCTTGTTCTGTGACTGTGTATAAATTTTCCATTCATTTACATTGTTATATTATTTGTGAATCTGTGAATGGGCGATAAGCTTTATAGTTATATCGCTTATCAACTATATTTCTGTGTTTGATCTGAAATGATTGAATGATGTTGCACTATTGTGTTAAACCCCTGGACCACACCATACACACACAATTATGGATTTCACGAGGAAATCGATTAAGTCACAGATTTTTGAAACAGTTTAAAATTTGAATTTTTAAATTCAAATGTTTTGGAATTGGAATTGGAATAGAAGTGAAAAGCTTTTGAAATGGAATTTCAAAGATGGAAATTTATTTTGAATAACTGGATTAAGTGTTGAAATTTAAATACTTTAATTTAAATTTGAATTCAATATTCAAATTGAATTCTATAATTTGAAATTAGGGATTAATGATATTATACTAGTCATTATGAGTTAAACCATTTTTAAAGTATTATTTTTGGGAATTTGAATTTAACCCAAGGATTTCAACTCGTATAAATGAATCAGATTTCCAAAATGAAAATTGTTGTTTTCAAATGATAAACACTTTTAGATAAGAACTGAGATTCCAGTTAATTAGGGGAATTTCAAGATTGAATAGAGAAATGATTTTCCTAAGTTATAAATGAATTCTTTTTGAAAGCTATGAATTAAATCTGTTTATTCTTAACAGATTTAAATTGATGATTTGTTTAAATCAAATTGAAATGAAATTGTTTTGAAGGCTATAAGTTAAATCTTTGATTTAGAGATTTAACGAGTTAATCGAATTGAAATGAAAATTGATTTGGAAAATCTGTGAATGAATCTTTTGTTTAAAAGATTAAAATGTGAAAATTGTTTAAACCGTTAAAGGTTGTGAAAAAGAATCTTTTTGTTTAAAAGATTTAAAATGGTAATTTGTTAAGCCATTTGAAGAAAAGTTTTGGGTAATAAGTTGTGACTTAATTGAAACCCCATATCCATATGTTTTGAAAATATTTTCGCTCACTATTCGGTTTAGCCGGGAAAGGACCTTTGTGTCGTATAACCAATTCTGAATATGTGATTTGACGCTATGGATAGCATTTTAAGATCGGTGTTGAAGACCCGGTATTTGCAAGAACGATAGTATGACCTATCGATTGTCTCTGCACTGAGTTGCAACGGTATAGAGACTCCCTAAGTGATGAGAAATTCGATCGGGATTGTGAATATCCGGATTGCAAGGACTTCTTTGTAAGTGCCTTCGGTTCTGTTCGAGCCCGGAACAGACTTGTATGGATTGTATGTCTGACATTACAATTTGAGATATAAAGCAGATTTCTTTCAAATACATTTCTGTTGGTGGCGGAGAATTTATTCTCTTAGCTTAACACCCTTCTCTGAGACGTACGAGCTCAAAGGTTTTGTAGTTGAAGGTTATCAGCAATATATTCCCAATTTGGTAATGTGACATGCTGAGTGTTGCTGTGAAATGATCATTGTGTTGATTATTTGTGATAGGATCATTTATTTGATCGTCTATCCTGGTGATCATTTCTATGATCATTTGTTGACCCAAAGCATGGCTTTTGTATAAAGTATGTTTTTGTGGACGAGACTTCGTCGAACCTCACACCCCGAAAATGGTCAAAACAGGAAAGATGCGGCAAGGTTATGAGGGGTAGCTCCCTTTAGGGTATGTGCATTTCCTTCTGGATAGAGGTGGTATCATGGTATGGACCCCAGATATTTAACCTATGTGGTTACTGCGAATTTATTACTTTGTGGTTGTTGGTTATCGGGATCCCGTGAGAAAGGTCGTTTACGATCGGGGAATGGCGTGCTCGTGTCAGTAGTTACCCAGTTAGGGGTAACCCGGCCTTGTGTTGGCAGAGTTCCGGTTTGGTTCTCGGGGATGTCCATCCAGAGGCATTCTCATGTGGCAATGGGAAGTTCCTTGGCCTGACCATTTGTTGGAAATCCAAAGAAACAATACGATCTTGTACGGTTTTAGTTGTAGAACCTGCTTCCTCAGGAGGTAGCTATAGTAGGCATAATATAATGGTACCTATGCTGGCTAAGATTTATATTCTACTTTCGAAATGAATTTTTTCTACACTATGCACTAGCAATAATATCAAATGTTTCTTTTTAATACGTATCAAGCATCTTTGACTAACATAAGAAGAAATCTCCTCCAAGTCTGCGTTTGCATTGTGTGTGTGGCGGGAGGTCTTATGGTAGTCTCATTTCAAAAAGCATTGCGAATTGACTTTGAAAATCTTTTGTTGAATGTTTTAAAAGATAAACTGTTTTTGTTGCTCACACCAGTCCCACGACTGATCCGGAGTTTATTGTTTCTTTTCTAAACTCTGGGTGCTCAAAATATTTCTACACGAGCAGTCTAGAGTTGGGTTTTTCAGATAGTCAGATGTAGTAGATTATCTGGAGTTAGTTCAGTCTTTGGTTTGCACCAGTCTTGCTTAGCTTGATGCATCGTTATTGGGAGTTCGAGCTATTACTGGATGGATTCTTGGAAATGGAGTTGCAGTTCTTGGAGTTCTTCCTTGAAGACTATTTTAGAGTTATTTGTTCCGCTGGTAGATGTTATCTATTTATTTTTTCCGCTGCTATTTTATTGTATCATATCTCTGATGTATATTGATATCTATTGGATCATCTGTTGTGTCAGATATTGTATCAAAGCTGTATATCAATGTATTATTCTTTTATTCCGCTGTGTTGTTTACTTAATGATTGTTATAAGCTCCGGCGAATCGGATTTGAACGGTCGAATTTATGGCATTCGAATAGGATTTGAAGTATGGATGTCGATTTTCGAGTGGGCAAAGTCCGAAACGTTACATTCATTCACTCCTAACATTAGGAATGCTAGGAATCCACCAGAGTTTAAACTACCAACAGTGGAAGTATATGATGGAAAGTTGAACCCAACTATACATACGATGAGATATATACGACATGTGGAAATACTGGGGGAACTAGAGAAAGCCATGGCATGATGCTTTCCCCTGTTTCTAACGAATATGGTTGCACCATGTTTCAGGCAGTTGGAGAGTGGTTCTATTGGCACATGGATGGAATTGGACGAAAATTTATGAAGTGGTTTAGGATTCATATTTTGAGACCCAATGATGTGATGAGTCTGGCAACACTGAAACAGAAGACCGAAGAGTCTTAAAAGAGTTTTCTAACAAAGATTTAATTCTGCAGCGGCATCGGTGGATCGGCTAGACCCATCCACAATTTTGATGATAGCTGTATTAAGAATTACCGACGGCATGGATTTCAAGGAATCATTTGCATCAGATCCATCTATGGACCTTAAGGAGTTTTATCATGAAGCGGAAAGTTTCCTGCGGTAGGAAGATGCATGACCGACAAACCAGAGGTGAACGTTGTGCAAAGAAGAGGATCATTAGGAGGTGTAAACAAGAATGATAAAGGCAAAGGAAAACTAGATAATGGATATGATGGGATGAAAAGGTGATTAAAAGAGTGCGAACTAAAGTTCTCCTCCTACTCAGATTTAATGAAAATCCTAAAACAGTTTTATCTGGATACTAGTGGGCGACTCCCCCTTCGGAAAACAGCAAGGAGGGATCCAATGGAGCAGGATCGTATTTCTGGAAAGTACCGCCTGTTCCACGAATTGAACTGGCACACCAGGAATGAATGTAGGCATTTAAAGGACACGATTAAGGAGCACGTCAGGAACGGTAGACTGCCACAGTATGTGAGGAATCAGGCAATGGTGGTGCAACAGGAGCAGGCGTCGTCTGCATCAAATAGAAACAAGAATGACCCTGGATCTGGATCATGGGTCATCATCGACTAAGGGACTGGCCTAATTGGTTTTGAGAAAACTGATTAGAGAAGTTGGAATTAGATTCCATAATTGACCCCAACTGCAAGTGGAAGATTGAAGAGTTAGGGGTATACTTAGGGGCATTATGTAATTTGTTACATATATCTAACTCGTTGACCAATCTTGTTCGAAATAAATGGTATTTTCTTCCTATTATATACTTGATATAATATGATTATATTAATTAGTTAACTTAATTAAAAGTGTATTTAATAGAAAAATCCATAAATGTTATATTTTATGATAGTGGTTACAAAGTGTTGTAACCACGAGTAATTTATCACAACGAAACAAATATTCCATTTTAGATGTTTCTTGTCAAGATGCATCGAGACTGGATATCCATGTATCCATCGAGTTTGGAGTATGTAACGCTCTCCAAATGTTGGGCAGTGTATTACTCATGACTGCCAGGGCCACCTAGGGGTTACATACTAATAGTTATTGGATAACTATGGAATGACTAACTCGATAGTTTTCTGTTAGTTAATATAACTAAGGTCAAACAGAAAATATCGATGTGACTGATTTACATGGTTCTCTCGACTAGGCTTTGGAAAGGTCTAGGAGTGGCTAAAAGATAGGGAATTGGCTTGGAGATAATGGGTTGACATCAAGTGAGAATGGGTAAAAAAAGTTTTCCTTATTTCTCTCAAATACAACCCTATATATATGTATATACATGTATGTATTTATGTATGTATTTATCTCTAAAATAATGACTAACCTTTTTTGGCCGCCATTACCTTCTATATTACTATTAAAGCATAGCTCTCAATCCACTCCAAAATTCTCAAATATATTTCAAACTAAATTAATACTATTCGATAGTTAGAGGTTGGTGCTTTCAGACTTGCAATCTGACGAATCAAGAACGGTAAAAGGAAGGGAAGTCATTGCTTCAACGTGGATTCAAAGGCATACAATAATATATTATTTTATATTAAATAATTATTGCCAAAATCAATGTACTTGTTTTTAAAAATAATATTTCAAATTTGAAAAATCTCCATATTTTTTCTAAGCTCTAATTTATGAACCTAGATTTTCGAAAATTGTACAATTTGAACTTTCATCAATAGATTGTTTTATGTTAATTATTTATGGATGAAAACATTATTTTATTCATAATATATACAAATTAAAATACTAAAATTATTATGTTTGCAAAAATAAGTTAATTTTGATTTATAAATAATTATTAATAATTGTTCTCACTCTTTCTATGTGTATATTTATCTATATATAAATGTTTAATGTTTAATGTTTATATATTATATATAATATATTTATACATACAAATGTGTGTGTGTGTGTGTATTTTGTTACATATATACATGCACATGTTTGGATAACATATATGACATACAAATTAAGCTAATATATCTGTTGCGATGTAAATCCTAACATCTACATATGGGCATATTATACCTTTCATAGATTATTATGTTACACATGCACTTACACATATATGTATATGATACATTTATGTATATACTAAATCAAATAAAATTAATTTCATATCTTAATGTATTTGAATTTAAATAAAATAAATGATTTTATTTAAATGAAATTTAGAAATGTTCTAATTCAGTTAGACTTCATAGTCCCAATAAAGTTTCAATAGGATAAAATTTTAGAAATTCACCCATAACTTTCGCTGCAGGTTGGTCCAGTTCCAACAACTAGTCTAGGAGGGAAGTTGTAGTCATATGTGGATTTGGCGGCATGGGTCCACACTTGTGAGAGGGTTTTTGGATTTTTGTGTCTTGCCAATGAGTGGGGAGATTGTTTGCTACTTGGCATTTATAGGGAGAGGCCCTGAATTGGTGGGATGTAGTGGTGGCAAAGACTGAGGGAAAGATGGTTTGGGGAGAGTCTAGGAGATGTTTTGAGATGAATTTTCTTTCCAGAGTAGAGGTGGAAGTACAACTGGAGAGGTTCATACACTTTCGGAAGGGAGAGATGTCAGTAAAGGAGTGTGTGAGCCAATTTAATTAGTTGGCCAGGTTCAGGATGGAGTTGATAAATACCCCTCACAAGAAAGCTTTGAAGTTTGCAGAAGGGCTGAATCAGCCTCTTCAAGATTTGGCTCTAAGTCATATCCTCGTAGGTGCGACTTATGAGGGTTTGGTGGAGATGGCTTTACTGAATACCATCTCCATAGAGGAAATAAAAGAAGAACCCTTTGAAGGGAAGATGCCATAGCAGAATCAGCAAAAGGGCAAATGAGGACCTATGCGGAAGATTGAGAAGTGGGAGATGTAGTGTATGAGATATGGAAAGAGGGGGGAACTTTGTTAAGGAGTGCGAGATAGACATCTCGAAGATCAAGTGTTACAGCTGCAACCAATTGAGGCACATGAGGAGGGAGTGTCCATCACCATAGAAGACCTCTACCAAGGTAGTGACAGAGTTAAGGGTATTCCATATGGACAATTATGTAATTTGTTACATATATCCAACTCGAAAACTAGTCTTGTTCGGAATAAAAGGTGTTTTGTTTCTATTATATACTTGATATAATGTGTTAAATTAATTAATTAATTTAATTAAAAGTATATTTAATGAGAAATCCATAAATGGTATGTTTTGTGATTGTAGTCACAAAGTGTTGTAACCATGAATAATTTATCATAATAAAAACAAATATACCATTTTAAATGTTTCTAGTCAAAATGAATCGAGACTAGATATCGATGTATCTGTTGAGACTAGAGTATGCAATACTCTCCAAATGTTGGACAGTGTATTATTCGTAACTCTTGGGGCACATAGGTGTTACGTACTGATGGTTATTGGACAACTACGGGATGATTCACTCGATGGTTTTCTGTTGGACAATATAAGTAAAGTCAAATAGAAAATATTGATGTGACTGATTTACATAGTTCTCTCGACTTGAGAATACTATAGATCTTTAATATGAAAGTTCTACTTTGATTATAGTAAAACCATGGTATAATGTCCATCGACTGACTATAGTTAGGTCGAATGGAAGTATTGGAAGTGAAGCATTATTCAAGAGAGGGTTCATCTCCTTGGTTATATAGGGTTAGTATTACGGTCAACTCAGTCAACTCAGTCAACTCAAAGTCAAAGTCTTTGACCATAGCAGTTTGGTTAATTATTATTATTATTATTATTGAACCAAGGACTCTATGTTTGGACTATAGGGTTGAATATGATATTATAATTTTAAACAATGTCAAATCACATACACTACAACAAAACTAGGGTTTCGTAGCGTTGAGAGAACATTATTACAACCTACAATAGCGTTTCAAAGAACGCCCTAGTACGACAAGCTATGGTAGGCCATTGGCATTACATAGTAGGGAGGAAAATGCTATAATAAACAATACCATTTATAAACGATCATAGCGTTTGTAGCCTACCATAGCATTTATATTCTGTTATTAAAAAACACGCTATAGGAAATATTATCCTGCAATTGATTTCTATAGCGTTTTCTGGGCATATTTTATAGCATTTCAGCATACCATATTATAGCGTTAAGATGATATTTCAATAGTGTTTCTTATCATGCTTGTATAGCGTTGATGATTTTCTATTATAGCACTGTTGATGCATAAATCTTACATCACATACAGTTTCAATAGCGTTTTGTTAATCAATAGCGTTGATGTAACGCAATTCCTTGTAATATTAATTTATAGCACTTACCTGTTTCAGTTTCATCTTTTTATTATATTATATTATTATATACATACATACAGATATATATATATATGTACACATGCATATATATATATATAGTTTCACAATAATTTTGAACTCTACATTGCATATTTTGATCATTGAACAGTGAAACCAAATCAATTAATTACACTTTGCTGGAGACCCCACCGTGAGACTCGAGAACAATGAAACCACCGCGTAGAGAGTGCACAACCATTAAAATTAAGGCTGAACCACAATCAATAAAAGCATTCATTTCTTATAGTAACATCCCAATTTAGGTCATAATAAACAGTTTGCCTCAAACATTACATAATAACAACATTATCTAGCATAATGTACCAATACAAGTATGAAGAAAACATAAGCATATCACTTAGCCCAGGAATCCATCTTTCCCATCATTTTTGCAATCACAGGAGCTACCTTAGGATTTGCTTGATGTTTCTCTAAACTGTAGGATTACTCGTACCTGTGCAAATTCAACGAAGATATGAGATAGGAAGTTAAAAGGAGCATATCCTGATTTGTGGATAGTCTGCACAGAAAATATGAGACAGATAGTTTGCATAGAAAATATGATGCCAAATCCAAAAATCTCAAAAGAGAATGCAAAAGGATCCGGTTCAAGCAACCGAGAGGTTAAAATCCTTAATTGAAACCATTAGTATGCCCTATCAAGATGCAGCTCAGAATCGGATTGACCGATTGCTCAAAATGCAGGATAAGTGGGAGAAGCTGAACAGAAACTTCAAATTTTGAAATTGAAATTCAAAATCTCAACACTCCATAAAATCTCTTTATGTCATTCCAGTTTGGTACGTTGCAATTTATTTAAAGTGTGCTTACGATTTATTTAAAGTGTGCTTATATTATCTTTATGTACAAAATTTATTTATGTTCACCAATGAATTTTTTAGTCTTTATATTCTACCTTTTATGATATAAATCACTATTTTACATTTGATGGTGACTTTTGTGATGAAGATAAATTTGGAAATGCAGGATTTGTAGAAAACAGTGCTTTACGAAATCAAGTCCAAATCGTTGTTAGTAAGAGCAGGAGGCAAAAAAACATTGAATTGTATATAATTATGTAATTACTAGTTATGGTTGTGCAAACTTGACGTAGCTGAACTCATAAAATGTTCATATACACATTTAAATTGTTTTATTCATATATATGTCAAATTTAATATATAAATAAAATAAACTAATTGATAGATTTAATAAATTCAATCAATTAATCGAATATGAAATAAGAGAATTGAATGAAACAATGCCCTATTTAACTTTTTGAAATTTTCCATCGATCTTACAGATTGTCTCAGTTCATGGGTTTGGTGGGTAGCACCTACCTTGAATCTGTGCTAGTTTGATGATAGGCCAAGCTAACGGTCTTAATTTCAATCCATTCATCCAATATCAACCAAAAATTCTTGCCAACAATCAACAAAAATCATAGAAAAAGAGGAATTTAGACTATAGATGTGAGTTATGAAAATAACTCACCAAAACATTGTTCCAACCTATTTCCTCAACCAACATCCAACCCAATTGCTTACAGTCCTGGATCGACATCTCCTCCATTGCATCACCACCTAAAAACTATCGTGCACTTCGTACATGCATTTAATTAGCAATTCTCTTTGGCCACACATCACCCACATTGCCTGCTTAGCAAAGGCATCAACGTATCCTTCCCTTCACTTACACGCCCAGTCATCCCTTAATCATTCAACCAAGTTCGCTGTCCCTTACGTAATGCGCTCCACCCGAAGTTATCAAAGTTGCCCCTAGTTTTTTTAAGTCGCATCATTTTTTTTCTCTTGTTCGATTTTATGATTTGTGTGCATCATGGCTAGTAGAAAATAGAAAAGGAACGGACCTTGAGCATTGGGTTGGGTCAAAGCAATAAGAGGAATGTAGATCATTGTGGAATAAAGGAGAAAAGATTTTTGTTTGTTAGTATTTCCTTTTTCTTTGTTTTTCAATTATGCCCTTAAAGGACATGTATTTTTAAATTGCCTCCTTGATTGCAACTTAAAATCTCTTTATTACATATAAATAATTCTAACAAATACCTACGAAGATATTCTCAATTTGATTGAAATAGATGATACCTTTACCAGATATAGTTTGATAGGTTTCACAAAACATTCAAATACAATAATTATTTTATCGTCATTAATTTTATTAAAGTAAAAAAACCTTCTTTTCATATATTTCAACCACATGAAAATTATTTACAACACAAAAATATTTTATATTTCCTCTAGATATGTTATTCGAGTTCAATATGTTTTCAGGAAAGAATTTATTAGTTACTTCAATTTATTAAAAGAAAGTCCTTGATCAAATAATTTTTAATTCAGTAAAATATTTTTTGTAAATAAAGTTATCCAAAAACCAAAACCAAATAATTTATTTTAAATAAAATTATTTATTATGACGACTTATAAAATAGGACTGTTACAATGTTAGTCATGTTTTCTAGCTACATATTCCTTATATAGAAGTTATGCACATAATAGGGAAATGTGAAAGTGGTGCATGAGAAAAAAATTAGAAATAAAAGGAGCTTAAGTAAATAATACATGAGTGCGCATATAAAAACCTCATTCTAGGGGTGCATACGGCTATTAACTGGCAAAATCGGTTAACAATTTCGATTAGTGAAAATATTAACGGGCTCTCCTAACCGATGATCGGTTAAGGTGGGCATCAACAGCCCACTGATCAAACTAGTTAACTTAAACCGCAGTTAACCGGTTAACCAAATAAATCTAAACGGTTAGCCATTGGTTGGTTAACCGTTTAAATTAAGCGGTTGGCTGGTTGTTTGATTGGTTAACTATTATACAGGTGAAATACTGCAGCAATATAATATATGATATGTGAAGATTGCAACGTTAATATAAGCATCAATTCATAAGCGTTATAAACATTAATACAAGCATCAATTCATAAGCACTAATACAAGCATCGATTCATAAGCATTAATATAAGCATCAATTCACCGTATATAATATAATATATGAGCATATGAAGTCTACAGCAACCAATATAGCAGCATATAATTGTTATAACTTATAATCATTGTACAAAAAGAGTAAGCATTGAATTTGAGTTAGCAAGAATTAAATCATAATTCATTATAGCAACCATTAATCTACAGAAAATCATAGCTTTATAATAATAGCATTATAGTATGTATCTAAGATACAATACATCATAATTCAAAGTTTTAAACGCCAAAGTCCAGACATAAGTAGAAAACATTAATGTCACCACAACAACAAAGGTTCCAAATCTAATAACATAAAACAAGTAGAATAGACTGCCATATTGCAACTTTCTGCCTCCAAATTTGAAGTCTCTACCAAAAAATAAACAGATAAATTAGCTGAACTAAAATGAAACATATATATTATATGCATATGTGTATTGCTGCAATAGAAATTGTACATGAAAACTAAAATGAAAACTGAAATAAAGCATATATATTATATGCAAATTTGTATTATTGCAGTAGAAATTGTACATGAAAACTGAAATGAGGAACTAACATGAAGCATTTATAAATTGCCCTTATTGTCATTAATTTGCTGTGAAAACTGTCGTGAACAGAAATTGTACATGAAAACTGAAATGAGGAACTAACATGAAGCATTTATAATTTTCTCTTATAGTCATTTATAATTTGCTGTGAAAATTGTTATGAACGAAAATTGTACATGAAAACAAGATTGAAATGTACATATGAAATTAAAACTACTTGTTTACAGAACTACTATACACAAGCATTTATAATTGTACATATGAACTAAAATAAGCATTTATAATTCTACATATAAAATTAAAACAACACTAAAATGTACATGAAAACTGTTATAAATGAAAATTGCTTATTTATAAAATGAAAACCACATGTTTACAATAGATATAGTTTGCTCTTATAGTCGGTTACTAACTTGCTATGATATAACTATACACTATATTTAATAATGTACTATGGTGAAAACCGCGATGACGGAGATGGATTATCCATGGTGAAAATAAAAACGATGACGACTCAAGTTTACATCCATGCACAAATTCTAAATGGAAAACAAGTTAGTTAGAGGATTATATTTAAAATCAAATAAACAAGAAACTAGATTATTTTGTGAACAAAAAGATGATGGTGAGTTACATTGACATCCATGTACAAATTCTAAATAACAAACAAGATGAACGCTAAATTTCAGTTTTAAATATGAATATAACGAATATCAACATGACAAATAAAATCAACCCTTAAGACTAATATAAGTGTTGTACTAGATAATCCAACCTAATCTACATAATTAGATAATAAGTATATCTTGAGCCTCAACTGTACATAAGTATTATATAGACATGGCCTCTTCAAAATTTTCATTGTTGACATTTCATCACATAGATCAAGTAGAAACTTTCAAAATCTAAGTACAAAAGTTCCAAATGTAAATGAAAATTTTAAGTGATCTTTTTAGACCAAGGTAAGATCTAATTTATTTAGTCATATAAAGAAATTTTAAACTATGTTTGATTTGTTTATCAATCTATAAACAAAAGATCCAATTTATGCTACATATCCACATTATTTCATGAATAATAAATGTAATATTGAAGAAGTACATCATTTGAAAATCACTCAAAAATTGCTGAAATTATCTAGTTTATAAAAAAGACCAAAATACACATGTTTGGTAGTATATCGGAAATTTTTATAAACATATTTTTCTTTTGATACATACGCAATCTCTAAATCTCCTTCACAACAACAAGAGATCCATCTTATGATACATATCCACTATTCCATAATTAATATATAAATAATTCATGAACAAGTAGAAAAGAATGAGCATATAAATTGCCTTCTAAAAGGAAAAATAATTGATGTGGATTGTTTCATATACTAAGCACTTAGAATGTTAATATATATGCATAAATCTCTAAAACTACATACATTATTTTGACGAAGTCAAATTGATATTAAATCAAAAAATAGATGTTAAAGAATTTCTTCGTCAACCCCAAAAAGTGTAAGGAAAAAGAAATGTGGTTGAAAAAAGGATCTAATGTCCCTTGTAAACCTCAATGAGTATTGGCAAAAGCGACACTTGGTTAAGAAAAGGCTTGTATATTTAGGCTTGGCTTGTTCAAGTCCATGATGACGTCATAAGCATGATTGTGTCGAAGCAATGTCAATCAATATAGGGAATTCTTATGCAAGCACAAACTAAGATTACGAGTGCTTTTGGAAATCTAAGCAAGTTATGATTAAAAATCACAAGTGCTTTAAAACTCGAAACATGTCATAATTCCAGTCCTCTTTATTCGTATGTTATGCAATTGTTGAATGTATTTAAGGTCCTATGTGAAAAAGTACAATCAGCACTAAAATCCCTAAATCAATTTTGGGTTACAAAGTTTAAAATGTAAGAGACAAGAAATGAATGATTCGCCTCTTTCTTCGTGTCCCTAGGTCCGTATTTATAGGGGTTAAGGGATGCGACATGGCTGCCATGTGTCCATGTGGCATGCTTGACCTCTAGCATTAAACATATTGATGGCGCATGGCGCTATACTTCAACATCCAATTGCATAATGGTGAACTTTGGTGCTTATCACCTATCCCTCCTTGATAGCCTTCATTGATGACATCAACATTGTATTTGGGATAGGCGGTCTCCTTTGAAAGTTGATGAAGTGCTTTATTACTATGGCACGGCATCAATAAGCAGTGACATTGATAAGTGGCGATATTGGCAACGATCAACATTGATAATATATGACATTGATAACAGACAGCATCGATAGCAAACAGTAATAATAACAAGCGCTACTGATAACAGGTGGCATTAATAACAGGCGGCATTAATAACAGACGGCGTTGACAATAAACGGTATTGATGATGAATGACATTAATAAGAGACGACATTGGTGAGGAGCAGCATTGATAGGAGACGACATCGATGGTGAGGCGGCATTGATGAGATGCAACATTAATCTGGAATGTAACAACCCACATATTTTACGATTGTATATTTAAATATTTTAATTAAATATAGCATCGCTGGTAGGATTTAAGTCCGAAAAGCTACTTATTGCATATAGTCGAATTAGAACTCGAGACCACTTCCATCGAGTTCAAAATGGCGTTTGCAACCATTTTGAGTATAAACATCGATATGTTTGGAGTTGAGTAAAATTTTGATATTTTCATTTAGGGCTTTGGGTTTAGGTTTCAGCCCACTAACCCAACTCATCTTGTATCCTAACTCCACCCCTCTCCTCTTCATTCATTCCTCATTTCCTAACACTTGAAGCTTTAGTAAAAATGGGGGAGGAGATTGGAAACTAAAATCCTAAGTCCTAGTTTCCTTTGCAAATTCAAGTTCTAGCTCCAAAATCAAAGAAAAGCTTAGGTAAGCATCCTCTACTCCTTCTCCATCTCAATCTCTCCCCAATTTCAGAAATTTTCTATAATCTAACTTAGGAAATATTCGCTTATGATCTTAGATTGGAGCTATTAGAGTTGAAGTTGAAGAGTAGTTGATCTTCCCTTTGTTTTCAAGCTTCTCTTTTGTTGTTTTTGAGTTTTAAAGGTAAGTTTTGAACTCACATCCATGTCTATATCTTCGCTAGTTGTTAGGTAGTGATTACTAATATCTATTCCTTGTCCATTTGCTTTGGATTGAATTGGTTTTATGAATATTCCAATCTTTGGTGTTTTGAAGTCAAATCTTTAAAAATCCTAACTTTGATGTTTGAACACGTTTTTGATGGTCTATCGAAGAGCCTATAGGGCTGGGTTGCCAATTGGCATAAACCCCTAGTGTCCATCGCTCGTCCGATCGCAGTTTGTTGGATTTTTGTCCTTGGTAGGGCTAGGTTGAAAATACTGGAAATACCAGTTCAGTCGACTGAACCAGAACCCAGGAATTTTTCTAAGCTAGTATTAGTCGACTAACCACCCTGGGTCTGTCGACTGGGCCTGGAAACCGAAAGTTTCTAGGCATGTTTCATTCGACTGTCCACCCTGGTTCAGTCGACTAAATCTGGAAACAGAATGTTCCCAAATATTGTGTCAATCGACTGACCGCTATGGTCCAATTGACTGAATGTGCTGTTTCAGCAAATCTTGTCTTTTTGTGTTGATTTTCAATTTTTAGTTGATTCTAGTAGATCCAATTTGTTGTTATCACCTTGGTTGACTATGATAACTTCTTTTTTGGGATTTTGGGAATATCCATTTTGATGGATTTGATAGCGATTTCTTTGGATTTGATTCACGTCTTCGAATGTGGATTTTTGGTGAATGATTGTTTTTACAATCATTTTTGGTGATTTGTCACTTCGAAATACAAAGGTTTCTATACTGGTAGTAAATATCAAAACCCTTTCATCAAAACGATTTCAATACTATTTTATTACAAAGCTTGTTTATTAAAACCATTTTCCAACTTATTAGCATATACAAACCTTTACCTCGTTCGAGTGAGAAAGTCTAATTAAATGGCTAAGCAAAACAAGTGGTATGAAACGCTTGCATTTACTTCGTCGGTTAATTTTTGGACTTGTTCGATTGAAACTTCTGCGACAATTTTCGAATGGGAATCCATAATTTATTCGTAAATATTTAAGTTAAGCTAGTGGTTATGGGACACGAAGCTAAACTCATTTATTTACTAGCTTAGTGTGATCGACACTTCTTGATGATCGACGAAGATTATTTTGTGATTTAGACTAGCGATATGTGATGTCAATTTGTCTACGTGGGGCACTGTACCTCGTTTTATTGAGTTTCGTCTCATTTCTTTTACAGGCTAACGACCTATGGGTTCTTTGGAGTTTCGACTCATTTTTGTAGGCTAGCAACCCACATTCTTTTATGGAGTTCGGTTTATCGGACGTACTATTGTACTACGTCATTGTACCGGCTTATCAGGTACATCGGACATACCGTTGTACTACATCATTGTTTCGAATTACTTGATTTTCAGGTTCCTCGGGCGTACCGTTATTATACTACGTCGTTGCACCGGCTCTATGGTTAGCAACCATGGGTTAGCGACCAGTTTGTGATGTACGTGTTGGTGAGTTTTCATGCTCCCGTTTGTGATAGGCCTCCCCCTTTATGATTTTTGGATTTCTAATTGATGATTTCTAGAACTTGAGTTTCACCAATTTTGCGATTGGCATTGATATATGTGTCAATATTTCTGGTTTGGTGAAAAAAATAAAGAATATGACATTGATATACTTTTTTTATATCTCTTATCCTATCTCATTTTATCTGATGTTTATAGCTAGATTTATCCGTTTATTATTTTCTTATTAAATAATACTCGGGTCAGACCGAGATGTTACAGGTGCTTCTGCTGGACTCCTTATTTGAGACCATCATCTGACTTGTAACTACTTAGTTTAGTAGTTTTGTCATTATACACTCGAGATAGAGACTCCTTGATGTATACATATTCTTTTGTGTAGCACTTAGACCTATTCTTTTGTGATGTAGTGGATCTTGAATGACCTCGATGTACACGTTTATGTGATTTATTTATATCTGTTTCCGCCTTTGTGATATGGATATCTATGACTGATTTGTGTTATGCTTATTTCTATATTTATTTCCAAAGACCACATAACCACTGTGTAGTAGCTTTGAGTTTGTATTTGATATATCAGATTTCCTCTTGAAATGAAATGCATGTTATAGTATCTGACATATCTGTACTTTCACAAAGCAATTACATGAATGGTCTCTCCACAACAGCCTTATTCTTTGTGCTAGTCGACGCCCTTACCCGTAGTGTCCTTGGCTAGCGTTAGTATAGAGGTGGGGCGTCACAACTTGGTATCAGAGCAAAACTTCGGAACAATATAGAATTATTTAGCAAGGATCATTGTCCTAAGTCCTTCTTAGGTCATGCCTTAGGATTTATTCGAGTCATTGGACCCGTTTTATCCTTTTCTTTTATGGTGTCTTGTTTTATCAATCATGATTGTTTGATATTCATTTTATGAATAATCTTTTTCTTCTTCTTTTTTTCTTTCTTAAAGAAGAGAAATGGTTAGACCAGGCCGTCCCAGCGCTGGTCAATCCAGTGCTACTCCTCAGGATGGAGTATTTATGTCTGTCCAACAGCTTCTAGATGTTGTAAAGAATGCTCAAGTTGTCAGACCTATTCCAGAGCCTATTCACCCTAAATTTAGGTTTGCACGCATGTGTAGTGATTATACCAATTTGGGTGGAAAGCCATTCAAGGGTTCCAAAAGCGTTATAGAAGTCCAGGCTTAGCTTAGAACATGCAATCACATCTTTTCTCGCATGAATCTTATTGATTTGCATCGTGTCCAAATGGCTTCTAGTATGCTCCAAGAAAGAGCATTAGATTGGTTTGAGCTTCTGATTTCTGAAATTATTGAAGCGAATCTTACTTGGAGCAATTCCGGGAAAGATTTTAATTGAAGTTTGTGCCGGAAGCTGAAAAAGTAACTTTAGCTTGGCGTTTTATTGACCTTGTTCAAGGTGAATCTTCCGTGACAGACTATGTCGCACCTTTTGAATCTCTTTCAAAGTATGGGGTCGAATATATAAATACCCCATTGAAGAAAAATCAGAGGTTTGTCTATGGCTTGAATAAGAATCTCAAAAAGCCATTACTTCTGAAATTAGAAGTTTCTTTCGACCAACTTGTTGATATCGCTCTTCGACTTAAAGAGACCGATAAATAAGATGACGTTGAAGTCGTTGGTGCCAAACCGAACTTCAACAACAACAAGAAAAGGCCTATTAAGTTCAAAGGCCCTTATCCCAACAAGAAAGGGAAGCAGGCAACTCCGGTAGCAAAGACTACTACCTCTAGTCATGGGGAATGCTACAATTGTGGTTCTAAGGACCATTTCACTTATAGATGTCCGAAACCTATTTTTTGTCGTTATTGCAAAAGTTCGTGTCATCTTTTATCTTCTTGTCCCAAACTTCAAAGAAAGAACAAGGGAAAGCTAAATATCGTGCAAGCCCCTAATAAACTTCTCGTGGTCAAGGTATTTATCATTCTATCCTTGATGGCATTATTATGTTTCGTAATCATCCTATTTGAGTTCCTTTTGATACGGGTGCATCCCATTCTTTTATATCAAAAGAACTTGTTGATACTTTTTCTTTAAGTGTTATGGCTTTGATGACTTCTTTGAGAATTGCGAATCCGGTTGGTAGATTCGCAACACTCGGTTTGCTTAGTAAAGATATCGAGATTATTTTATGTGATTATGCTTTCTAAGCCGATTTGCATGTTATGCGTTACTTAGGCTTCGGAATGATTTTGGGAATGAATTGGCTTAACCGTTATGAAGCTCATATCCTATGTCCCGAGAGGACTATTCATCATCGACATCCTCAATCTGTTAAGCAGATTTCTATTTTTCTTAAAGATTCGGATTCCAAATTGGCAGCATCCTTGTATTCTTTAAACCCTCATGATGATGATGAGGAGGAGGAGGAGGAGGAGGAAGAGGTCATTTCTCTCATTCACGTTTTTTGTGAATTTTCTGACATATTTGAGCCCGTCTTAGGGTTACCCCCTAAGCGAGCAATTAAGTTCAGAATTAATATAATCCCTGGAGCTCTACCTATAACTCGTCCTCCTTATCGTATGTCTATAAAGAAAATGAGGAGATACGTAAACAATTATCTGAATTAGAAGGGAAGCAATTTATTCGTTCTAGTTCCTCTCCTTGGGGAGCTTCGGCTATTTTTGTGAAGAAATCCGATGGTACACTTAGGCTTTGCGTTGATTACCGCAATCTTAATGATCTTACCATTAAGAATAAATATCCTTTACCTTGGATTGATGATTTATTTTACTAACTTTGCGGTGCTAGAGTCTTTTCACAGTTAGACTTAACAACCGTTTTCATCAGCTTTGTATTGCGGAGGATAGCATTCCTTTGACATCGTTCCGTACTCGTTATGAATCTTATGAATGGCTTGTTATGCCATTTGGTTTAACGAATGCTCCAGCTTATTTCGTTAACCTTATGAATCGAGTTTTCCAAGACTTCCTCGATCGATTTATTCTCATTTTTATAGAAGATATTCTTGTTTATTCTAAAACCGAGGAGGAGCATGAAAAACATCTTCGGATTGTGTTGGAAACTCTTAGAAGCAATCAATTGAAAGCAAAATTTTCTATGTGTCACTTTTGGCAATCTCGTGTGAAATTTCTCGGTCATATTATTTTCGAATCCAGAATTTCTGTGTGTCCTTCAAAGATTGAAGCGATTCAAAATGGGAAGAGACCGAAAAGTGTGACAGAAATCCGTAGCTTCCTTGAATTGGCGGGCTATTACCGTCGTTTCATAAAAGACTTTTCTAAAATTTACATGCCTCTTACTAGTTTGACAAAGAAGGGAATTAAATAAATTTGGTCAGACAAATGTGAAGCTTCTTTTCAAAGATTAAAAGAACACCTTTTCGATGCTCCTATTCTTGTGATTCCGGAGGGGAACCAAGGCTTTATTGTTTATACCGATGCTAGTCGTGTTGGTTTGGAAGCCTTTCTCATGCAAGGAGAACGTGTTATTGTTTATGCTTCTAGGCAATTAAAGCCTGCCGAGACTAGATATGCCACTCATGATTTAGAGCTCGCAGCAATTGTGTTCGCCCTTAGAATTCGCGCCATTATCTTTTGGAAGAGAAATTTGTTCCCTATACCGATCATAAATCTTTAAAGTATTTGATTTCTCAAAAGGAACTTAATTTGCGTCAACAACAATGACTCGAGTTCCTTGCATCTTATGATCTTGATATTCTTTATACTCCCAGAAAGGGAAATCGCGTTGCTGATGCCCTTAGTCGTAAACAACTGGTGGTTGTTTCTACGATGATATCTGAATGGAATGATCTTGAAATTTTATCCACTTGTGAGATTCGAGATCGTGAATCCGATTTATGTTCATCTCTTGTTCTATGTAGCCTTAAGGCTCATCCATCTCTTTTAGACCGCATTCTTGAAGCTCAAAAGCTAGATCCCTATTAGCTCTTTTTAGCAAAAATTGTAGGGATAAAATTGATATTGAAGGGTTGAAAAACTTTGATATCGATGCTCGAGGCGGCATTCGAAAATTTAGTAGACTTATCGTGCCAAATATTAGTGATATCCGTAAAGACATTTTAGAAGATTCTTATCGTTCTAAATTTACCACTCATCCCAGTAGTAGTAAAATGTACACAGATATGAAGCAACTTTATTATTGGGATGGAATGAAATCTGATATTGCTAACTTTATTAAGCGTTGCATGACTTTCCAACTTGTTAAGGCCGAACACCAAAGTCCCGGTGGGTTATTACAACCTTTGGACATTCCAATTTGAAAGTGGGATCAAGTATCCATGGATTTTATTGATGGACTTCACCGTCCTCGTCCAGGTCATGACAGTTTATGGGTGATTGTTGATAGACTTAAAAAATCCGTCTGTTTTATTTCCGTTCTGTCTAATCGGACCGTACCACTTTTGGCCAAACTCTATATTAGAGAAATTGTTAAATTGCGTGGAGTTTTTACTTCTATTGTTAGTGATCGTGATCCACTGTATACTGGTGGATTTTGGAAGAGTCTTCAAAAAGCTTTGGGAACGAAGTTTAATTTTAGCACCACTTATCATCCTCAGTCCAGTGGACAAACCTAGCGTGTGAATCAAACTCTTGAAGATCTTCTTCGTGCTTGTGTTCTTGATTTTGGTGGAAGTTCGGAAGATCATATTTCTCTTGTTGAGTTTTCTTATAATAATAGCTTCCAATCTAGTGTTGGTATGGCACCTTTCAAGGCACACTATGGAAGGCCATGTCGATCTCCTTCGTGTTGGCTTGAAGCCGGTGAGAAGTTGGTTTAAGGTCCAGATATTATTTGTGATTCCATAGAAAAAATCGACCATATTCATCATAGGATGAAAGAAGCTCAAAGTAGACAAAAATCCTATGCCGATATTCAAAGAAGGAAATTAGAATTTTTTGTGGGAGATTTTGTGTTCATTCGTGTTTCAGCTATGAAAGGTGTTGTGCATTTCAGTCGATCGGGAAAATTAGCACCTCGACATATTGGCCCATTTTCCATCACCGAACACGCTGGTTCCGTGGCTTATCGCCTTTTATTACCGACTCGATTTTCTGCTATTCATGACGTATTCCACGTTTCTCAGCTACAGAAATGCCTTCGAGATTCCGATTCTATTCTTAAGCCTAGTGATGTTGAAGAAATTGAAGTTTCACCTAATTAGAATTATGAGCAACATCCTATTCGTATCATTGCTTCGAAGATTAAACGCCTTTGAAATAAAGATGTTCCTCTTATGAAAGTTCAATGGTCCTCAAATCCTAAGGATTGCTCTTAGGAATCTAGAGAATTAATCGAACGAACACATCCAGACTTACTCTCCCGTGCTCTTTGAGGTGAACTTCTTATTTCAAATTTTCTTTTGTTTTGATATGCTTTTATGGTTGTTACTCTTTATTTTCTTCTTAAATATTGCGAGGACGTAATTTCTTTAAGGAGAGGAGTCTGTAACAACCTGCATATTTTACGATTGTATATTTAAATATTTTAATTAAATATAGCATCGTTAGTCAAATTTAAGTCCAAAAAGATACTTTTTGCAAACAGTCGAATTAGAACTCGAGACTACTTCCATCGAGTTCAAAATGGCATTTGCAACCTTTTTGATTATAAACATTGATATGTTTGGAGTTGAGTAAAATTTTGGTGTTTTCATTTAAGGATTTGGGTTTGGGTTTGGGTATCAGTCCACTAACCCAACTCATCTTATATCCTAACTCCACCCCCTCTCCTCTTCATTCATTCCTCATTTCCTAAATCTTCAAGCTTTAGTAAAAATGGGGGAGGATATTGAAAACTAAAATCCTAAGCCCTAGTTTTCTTTGCAAATTCAAATTCTAGCTCCAAAATCAAAGAGAAGCTTAGATAAGCATCCTCCTCTCCTTCTCCATCTCAATCTCTCTCCAATTTCAGAAATTTCCTATAACCTAACTTAGTAAATATTTGCTTATAATCTTAGATTGGAGCTTTTAGAGTTGAAGTTGAAGAGTAGTTGATCTTCCCTTTGTTTTCAAGCTTCTCCTTTGTTGTTTTTTGAGTTTTAAAGGTGTGTTTTTAAACTCACATCCATGTCTATATCTTTGCTAGTTGTTAGGTAGTGATTCCTAATATCTATTCCTTGTCCATTTGCTTTGGATTGAATTGGTTTTATGAATATTCCAATCTTTGATGTTTTAAAGTCAAATCTTTAAAAATCCTAGCTTTGATGTTTGAACATGTTTTTGGTGGTGTGTTGAAGAGCCTATAGGGCAGGGTTGCCGATTGCTAGAAACCCCTTACGCCCAACGCTCGTCCAATCACAATTTGTTAGATTTTTGCCCTTGGTAGGGCTAGGATGAAAATACTGGAAATTCCAGTTTAGTCGACTGAACCAGGAAGTCAGTCGACTGAACCAGAACCCAGGAATTTTCCTAGGCCAGTATCAGTCGACTGGCCACCCTAGGTCAGTCGACTGAGCCTAAAAACCAAAAGTTTCTAGGCATGTTTCAGTCGACTGTCCACCCTGGTTCAGTCGGCTGAACCTGGAAATAGAAAGTTCCCAAGTATTATGTCAGTCAACTGGCCGCCATAGTCTAGTCAATTGAATGCGCTGTCTCATCCAATCTTGCCTTTTTGTGTTGATTTTCAACTTTTAATCGATTCTAGTAGATCCAATTTGTTGTTATCACCTTGGTTGACTTGATAACTTCTTTTTGGGGATTTTTGGGAATATCCATTTTGATGGATTTGGTATCGATTTCTTTGGTTTGATTCACGTCTTTGAATCTGTGTTTGTGGTAAATGATTGTTTTTACAATCATTTTTGGAGATTTGTCACTTTGAAATACAAAGGTTTCTATACTAATAGTAAATATCAAAACTCTTTCATTAAAATGATCTCAACGCTATTTTAATACAAAGTTCGTTTATTAAAATCGTTTTCTAACTTATTAGTATATACAAACCTTTACCTCGTTCGAGTGAGAAAATCTAATTAAACGGTTTAGCAAAACAAGTGGTATGAAACGCTTGCGTTTACTTCGTCGGTTATTTTTTGGACTTGTTCGATTGAAACTCTTATGACAATTTTCGAGTGGAAATCTACAACTTGTTCATAAATATTTAAGTTAAGCTAGTGGTTATGGGACATGAAGCTAAACTCATTTACTTACTAGCTTAGTATAATCGACACTTCTTGATGATCAACGATGATTATTTTGTGATTTAGTCTAGCGATATGCAATGTCTCTTTGTCCACATGAGGGACTGTACCTCGTTTTATTGAGTTTCGTCTCATTTCTTTTATAGGCTAACGACCTATGGGTTCTTTGGAGTTTCGACTCATTTTTGTGGGCTAGCGACCCTCGTTCTTTTATGGAGTTCGGTTCATCAGACGTACCGTTGTACTACGTCGTTGTACCGGCTTATCAGGTTTATCGGGCGTACGTTGTACTACATCGTTGTTCCGAATTACTTGAGTTTCAGGTTCCTCGGGCGTACCGTTGTTGTACTACGTCGTTGCACTGGATTTATGGTTAGCGACCATGGGTTAGCAACCCGTTTGTGATGCACGTGTTGGTGTGTTTTCATGCTCCTGTTTATGATAGGCCTTCCCCTTTTTGATTTCTGGATTTCTAATTGATGATTTCTAGAATTTATGTTTCACCAATTTTGCGATTGGCATTGATATATGTGTCAATATTCGGGTTTGGTGAATAAATAAAGAATATGGCATTCTTTTTTATTTCTGAGATTCTTGAGATATAGTATGATTTTTGTTATTGATAAATGTATATTTTTCATAGTATGACATTATTGTTATCATATGTTTTTGTTATATCTCTTATCCTATCTCATTTTATCTGATATTTATAGCTAGACTGATTCATTTATTATTTCTTATTAAACATTGCTCGGTCAGACCGAGATGTTACAGGTGCTTCTGCTTGACTCCAAATTTAGGGCCATCATCCGACTTTGGTCTAACTACTTAGTTTAGTAGTTTTTGTCATTATACATTCGAGATAAAGACTCCTTGATGTATACATATTCTTTTATGTAGCACTTGTACCTATTCTTTTGTGATGTAGTGGATCTTGAATGACCATTACCTTGATGTACACTTTTATGTGATATATTCATATCTGTTTCTGCCTTTGTGATCTGGATATCAGTGAATGATTTGTGTTATGCTTATTTCTATATTTGTTTTTGAAGACCACATAGCCACTGTGTAGTAGCTTTGAGTTTGTATTTGATATGTCGGATTTCCTCTTGAAATGAAATGCATGTTATACTATCTGACATATCGGTACTCATACAAAGCAATTACATGAATGGTCGCTACTCAGTAGCCTTATTCTTCGTGCTAGTCGATGGCATTACCCCGTAGTGTCCTTGGCTAGCGTGAGTATAGAGGTTGTGCATCACATGGAATGTCATTGTTTTTTCTGGCTACATGGAAGAAGTGCTTCGTTGATGGAATGCGACATTTATGTGATGCGGCATCAATGCTACATCATGTCGTTATAACATTGATGGCTTTCGACATAGAGCTTTCCAATGTTGCCATTCCCTTACTAACATGCAACATTATTTCCAATCTCTTTCACATGATATCACTCGTTCAATTTTGTAAGCAGTATGCAACATATATGGCATTCGGTAGTGCTGGTTTTGTTGATAATCTGCAACATTTCCTATTATTTTTTATTGATGAGAGGTAGCATTGTATGCTTTTGGCACTGGTTTTTATTCATACTTTCGACATTGCTTGAATGTGATATCATGGCTATGTCGACATGCCACGTACCTTCGGGATTGTCAATGATAGTAATAATAGATAATATGAATCCCACTCAAAATTGCAACATGCAATCCCCATGTATTAGTATTTAATATACAAAAAATAGAAAATATGAATCCCAATAAAAAACTATTAGCATATACAATTCAAAATTGTATACGAATAGTATCAAAATGTCGATATACAGTTTAGCACAGTGCAATTCAAAATTGTATATGAATCCTAATACAGTTTATATACAATATATATAAGGATATACAAACTATCCAAATTCAAAATGTTGATATATAGGTAGCTGCATTCTAGCTTGAAGAATAACAGCCAATTCTTTTTCCCAACCCCGTGAGATCAAAGTTTCTATATTAATATAGCTTATCATTTTCGCACATACCATAGACACATGATTTATGAATACTAAATATCATTTCTTAGCAGCATGAGAAAAATGATATTGGATGATCCTTATGACTAAAACCAAAAGCATGTCTAATTAATTATATAATATATTCTAATATGACAAAGAGACGTAGAAGAATATTCATTATAATTCAGTTAACTTAATCCATGTTTTTTTGTTGATGTTTTTAAATTTCCTAACTTATGTGCGAAATTTTGCATACCTGGATAAATTTATGAATAATTTACGTATGGAATTAGCCTTTTTACCTGGACTTGTTTTTTTAGCATTTCACTCATTCACTATTTTTTATTCAATCCAAATGCAATGCTAATGAAAATCTTAACATTCACATTTTATGTACCTTCCATTACTATTAATCATGGAAGGTAAACATAAGGGAAGCGTACATAATTTCTTTTAGAAATTAATAATTTAGACCAACTTCCTAATTTTAGAGAAATATACATTAGATATTGTGCTTGTGATTCGATTTTAAAAACTATGAGAATGCATTTCAAATGTGGTTTGAAATGAAGCATCATTTTGGTTCTTAAGCAAACATCAAACCAGTATACACCAAACTAATATAATTATGATAACATTACATATCATTTCAAAATTCAAAATAAACACTAAAACTACACAAAATGAATCAAAATCACGTTTTTCCTCTTTTGCTAGCATTCACCATCACTTGAAATTCAAATCGATGATCCAGATAGCAAAAAACGAAAACCAAGGAGGAGGGGGATCAATTTTTATTTGGATTCGAAAGTTTAGTGTATATTTTTAGAAACGAAAATGAATAATTTAGGAATAAATTGTGAATACTGAATAGCAACTAAAAGGAAACTCGATTTGATGTCGATTAGGGTTAGGAAAAAATAGGTGGGCTGGGTTGCGAAAGTATTGGATTTTAGCCTCTTTTATAAAGTAAAATAGGTTCTATTAACAGCCAACCGATGAATGAACCATGGTTAACCGTTAACCGACCCGATATTAAAATATTAACCGGTTAACATTGAACGGCTAACCGAAAGTTCGTTGATCGATTTTTTCGATTAAAGCAATTCGATTAAGGTCGATTAACTCGGTTAAATGCTCACCCCTACCTCATTCCACCTTCGGTACCCAAATAACCAATAGCTGATACCTAAGAGTGCACTGCGTTGATACTCGATTGATGAAGGGAAGCACTAAAGGGTAAATCAATCATAAACCTATAGAGCATCTCATAGCATATAGACAAAATATAATAACAACATAGATGCAAAATAGATGAGACAAACAGTAATATAACGAAATGTACTCGAATAAAACATCATATCAGAATGTAGCATCAGAGTGTAGTAGGTTCATCAAATTATATACAAATAGAGTGATAATAGAGTTATACATCTGAACCAAATAAAATTCAAGTAACTGTCTCTAAATAATAGATAAGTGTTGACATAGCTTTAAAATACTATGTAACGAAATATAAGCGATAACTACTCCAAAAATAGATAAATGAAGATTGTCAGCCTCCCGCTCATCCTCTGCAACGCTCTATGTCATCTCATATATGTCCCTTAATTTACTCATTTAAGAGAGGAAAAATGCAAATAACCTCGGATCAAACAAAGTATGAGCGATCTATACTCCCAAAATAGATATAAAAACAGAATCATCAAAAGTAGGTACATTTGGAATGAAGGATCATATCCGACTCGTTGCTGGCTTCTTCAATCCAAAATTAGCACATAATACAATAAATGCTACAATATCATCATGCGAGTGTACTACACTAAGTACAATATAGGATGTTAGGGTACTTAACTCACTAGCACCTTCATCACATGACATCCATAGAAAACATAACGATCATCACGTTGAAAACCGAGCTGGGTTGCAACGGATAAATACAGTACAACAACAACAATTAAACCATTATTCCCAAGCAAGTTTGGATCGGCTAGAAATGGAACCCAAAACTAAATGACAAAGTCAATTTAAAAGAAATAATAACAATATTAGATTTATATATATAAGGTGAAAATAGAAATAAAAATAAAATAAAATAAACATATACAAGGTGAAATAGAAATAAAAATAAAATAAAGTAAAATAATTAAAATAATAATAATAATAATAATAAATAAAGTAAAATAACTCCGCATGTGTAGTTTTCTATGCAGCATGTCCTAAGTAAGGATAAAGGAGGAGGGTTGTGATAAGCTTGGCGAGCCAACATGAAAACCTGTCTCTTTTATGGAAATGGAACCTTATTATAATATATAAATATAGTAGATTTAAAAAAAAACTCTAATTTAGATTTTATTGGCCTATGAAGTATCTATTAGATTTGATCTAATAGATTTAAATAAAATCATATTTTATATAATTTTCTATTTTTAATTACTTAATGAATTATATTAAATGAAATTTATATAGTTTATGAGCATATCAATATATGGTCATATGTGTAAAACATGCACGTGCAACATATCACATGGTGAATAGGGTGAACGTGGTTAAATATATACATGGATGGATGTTGGAAGGTGTTTGAGTCAATATAATATTTAATTGGAGCATGTGGTTGGAACCAGGGGAATTTGAGGTGTAGTAAAAATAAAGTGTAGTCGATCCTTGTACATACACGCACACATACGGTTTACTGTAAATAATTTGATAAGGAGTTGAAAACGTGTTGGTGGGACAAGTGCTATTGACGATGCCATATTCATTTATACGTAGATGGATGTTGGAAGCTTTTTGAGTCAAGGAATTGTGTACACTTATTAAATAAGCTGTCCAAACCTACATATAAATATACATACATAGATATACATATACACACACACACGGGATTTTCATCTCCTATGACATGTACAACGTGAATGTAATTATTTAAAGGGTTTCAAATAATTCTAAAAATCAATCTTAATCATCTAATTAAAACAAATCCAAAGTTTGAATTAACTTAAACCCTTCAAATAATTCAATTCCAAATAAAATCCAAATTCAAGAAATTATATGGGTATATGTCATTTCAATCAGTATCAAAAATCAACATTTCCAAATCAATGAAAAATGCTCGGGTTTATCATTTCAACTCATAATGATTTTCCCCTAATATATAAGATTGCTCGGGTATGTATCATTTCAACCCATAAAGATAACAGAGATATACACATAATAACATTCAATCATCCAAAATGTCAACCAATAATATCCATCCAATTACCCAAATATCAACAATTGAACATACATCACAATCATTATTGAAATCAACCAATAACTACCAACAATTTACTGGTTATCATTAATAGGTATTTAAGTAGCAATTTAAATTTCAGTATTAAATTAAATAGCAATTAAATTCAATAAAAGTTAGGTTTAACTGGAATGACAATTTAAAATATACTAAACATCAACCAATCAATTTCTAATCACATCATAAATTCAATTTAACTAACATAAGAAAATCAAGTAGTCGTGAATGTTTGCTCACCTTTCATGACTACGAAGATGATGATAAAAATGGAGCAATATGGAGATTCCTAGCAAAGATCCAAACGCAAAGCAAATCCAGCAAATCTTAGACACGAACATGAATCAATAAACAAGTTTCAACTACTTCCAACTTCCAAACAGCCCAAGATCCAAACTACAGACGAACCTGAAAATAGGTCATCTTTAAGAAAATATTCAGACCAGAATATTACTAAATCTGTAAAAGTAACTAATTAGAAAGTTGCTACAAATTCTTTTCTCTCCACTTTAGAAAAAAATCACTCAAAAAACTTCTATCTCGAGGAAGTTACGGTCAAAACAAACAGAAGTGTTTTCTAAGTTGAAAATCTGAGTTCAAAAGTACTTTGAAAAGATTTGAGTTTTTGACATAGCAAATTAAGGAATTTGAAGAACTGATCTAAAATAAAGTTGAAGCTGCTGAAAAAATAAATGGTTTGGAAAAAAAATCACATAATTTGGCTCATTCCTGAAGGAGATATGATTGATACAATATGGGTATTTTTGGCCAAAACATGACTCAAAAAAGGACTTGAAAAATGGAGTTTTTCATATAGAAATATTCGAAATGGAATGAATAAAGTTATTGCCATTGAAAGTATACATGGTTTCAAAAATTATTATTTGATTTGGAGTAGTTTAGTGTAATATAGAAGCCATGGAAATAAGGGGAAGAAAGAGGGAAAATAAGAAAGGGGAAAAAGTGGGAAAAAAGATGAGAGGGAAGGTGGAAGGAGATGGCTTTGAAGATGGTGGAGACGGCGGCGGCTATAGGTGAGGAGGAAGGGTTGAAGGAGAGAAGGAAATGAGTTTTGATTTGTAAGGTTTTTAGAGTTTTAGATCTAAAGTTCTCTGTAGATTTTGAGGAGAAAAAAGAAGTGTGCAGAGAAAGTTTCTCAGGAGAAAAATTATGTACGTAAACGTTATCGGATAAGAGACATAAGGTCAAAGGCAAAGAAATGGTCATACTACTGATTAGAGTCTCTTGGTTAACCAAGATCCATTAGACCAAACAAACCCAATATGTCTTAGCCAAATAAAACATAACTAAACACTACCAATTCATGTTAATTTTTCACAGTAATTCAAATTTTAGGAGCAATATGAATTTGATTTTGACGAAACGAAAAGTGTAGGGAAGTTCAGAATTCAGTCTAGTATCATATAAAAAGAATAAATTTCAAAACTCAAATTTAAAATTTTCAAACAAAAGTTAATCTTTGACTAAGTTTGACCAAAATTTGAAATTTCACAAAAACTTTATTTTATTAAATTTGATCAAATAAAACACTCAACATCACAAATTCAGTTTTTTTATATTTAATTTTTATTTAAATTCAAAATACTGCCATCTTAAAGTTGTTAAAAATTATGAATTGTTACACTTTATCTTAATTAAAAGATATAATATCAATTAATGCAATATTAATTTGTTTCCCCTTATCATATTTAAAAGGTTAAATGCCGTTAACTACGCATCCAATTACATTCAAACCTATGTTATCATCCTTATTATTCAATCAACAATACCCTATGAATTATAGTAACATAACTTTACCTTTATTACATTCATTATTTTACCGTTAACATCTTTTACCATATTAACCGCAATAATTAATTACATAAATTTTCATTGATTTTCAAATTTATAAAATCTCATTATATTCAATTTAATAAACGAAAAGTAATTTAATATCCTTAAGTAATTTAATCATATTTATAAGTTTATTGTCTACGAAAAATGTTATGACTACTTACACATCACTGATTATATTTTCAATTAACAACATATAATTCCAACATTCAATAGCCTTAATTACATTAATTACCCATTTAATATTCAAATGGAAAAATTAATGAGAAGATAATTACAGCCATCATTTATAATAATAGTTCATATCCATTATCTTATCATTTACAACCAAGGGTTATAACAAAATGATTTTATATTCTATATTAATCTAGTTCAATCAGTTACATATAATCTCATCATTAAATGCATCATTTAATTTATTTCCTTATTTACAGTTATAACCAAATAACCTTACAATCATATCCATTGATTGAAATTTGATTAAAATGGTTATCAATTGCATTAAATCAACATTACTACATTACATTCTAACTATTTTATCATTACAAATCATAAATTTTAATTTTTTAAATATTAATATTTCAAAATCTTATTAAATTTATTATTTTAATTATCGAAAAATATGGATCGTTACGCTCTCCCCCACTCAAAACTTTTTGCTCTCGAAAAGGAAAAAGAAGGAATTAAGGAATTGGTATATTTTATTCAAAGTATTCAATTTATAAACAACTAATTTACATAATTAAGTATTTTAAATAAATTATACTAATTAACAAACAATCAAATCTTTATATTCAAGTTTACTAAAGTTTGAAAAAATATCTTTTAACTTCGACAAAAAATTTCTAAGTCTAAAATTCACGGAAAATTTCAGCAGTCTCCTTTGTACGGAGAGGTCCGAAAATAATAATAATAATATCAATAATAACCATATATATATATATATCATATTTGAAAATAAAAATATTCTAATCATGGAAAAACAATATAATATCGCTAGAAAACCATAATCCGAAAATGTAACTATTTTTCGGACAAACAACGCTTATTTATGAAACCAAAAGCAGTAGTTATTGCTTCCATAAATATGTATTTCACTTGTATAATCCATAATAGGTTAAAAATTATGCAAAAAGATAAATATTTAAGTTGTTCAATTTGCAAAAAAAATCAAATCACTATAAAACATATAGAAACAAATAATACAACCATTATATGCGACCACGGAATCCATCATACATTCATAGCAACCAAAATCGATGGTTTGTTTAGTTCAAAAATTTTTAATCGTACAAAGGAGACAAATAAACTATCAAGCGTATCCTACGCCCAATAGCCTTTGGTAATTACTCAATAGACTATCCACACAACCTTAAACAATTAGAAGTATCCTTTCCAAACATCTCATAAGCCAAGAATTTCCACACATTATTTAAGTTTATTTAAATGGTTTCCTTTCACGTCATTTTTTTTTCTTTTTTTTCATTCACACAATGTATTTTTCTTTCTTGCATGTACTTATATAAATTATTTCACAATATTAACTTACATTCATAACATTTCTTGCACATCGAAATTCTTATTCAGAAATAATTTCAATGAACACTTCCATTGCTGTAACGACCCGTAGATTTTAATAGTTTTAAATGGTTTTATTTAACGTAATTAATTGAAACTTTTGAGAAATTTTATATAATAATATTTTGAAATAAAAATTTAATATTTGGATTACGTCCATTAAACATAGCAGATTTTAAATTTTCAATTTATTTTATCAAAGTTTATTTCATCGTGAAATTCTATTAAATTCAAGCTAGCTAATAATTGCTGATAATAAATTTATTTTCAAGCCTGAATATTTTTCTATAGAAAATTTCTAAACCCTCTTCTGAGTGAGACGTCATCTTTCGTTTTTCAAATTCGGACGTCTACTGCTCCGTTTACCTTATTTCTGACAAATTGGCAGCATTTTTGGTACCGATCATCGACTTTTGATCGGATGATCATACCATTGATATCTGTATACTGTTGTGATCGTCTCCTCGTGCTGATCTCAATAGTGTATTTATTTCTGTATTTTGAGGTCCTGTACGCGACGGAACCAATAAAATGTTCGTTACAAGTACCTTTAAATGTTGACAGTTAACTTTGCTTTTCAAACTTCAACGTGAATCCCAAGCAATAAAATAAATTGCTTTAATAGCTTCTCAATCAGTGTACAGCTGTTGCCATCCCATGCCATTTCAAAAGTTTGAAACGTATAAAATGCTATACGTTATTTCGCATTCATTTATTTCTTTTATTTTTCCTTTACGTTTCCTCTCTTTCTTTATTTTTCCCTGTAGCCGTTACTTTTCTATCCTATTCTACTTCATCTCCTTTTCTCTTTTATTTTTCTCCCCTCCTCCTTTTCTTTATTTTCTCTCTCTCCTTCCTCTGTAACCCATCTGAGCACATCACTGCTACCCCAAGCACCATCTCCGAACAACCAACCGAACCCAGTGACCCTCCCCACCACCGCTAGAACTTCCACCTTTCCACCTCCTCAATCCGCCACCCATCACGTGTAGAACAAGCCTCTGAACCATCCTAACAGCCCTATGTTGCCTGCACTTCACCGCCACCTCACATCCCGCACCCATATCCAACATCTGACACAACGCCCCTCCAACTGTAACCGAGATCCCTCCACTTGTCACCCCGCCTTCTTCCGAGACCCGCTGTCTAACCCATCGGCCTCAACCTCCAGCAATCACCGCGTGAACCACCTCCTAGCAAATCGCAGACCCGAGCAACCTTCTCCAACACGCAAGCCCCCCTCTGTTGTGTTCTTCACCTCAGCCTAAGCCTACCACCTCGTCACCACCTTCGCCCACTCCTGTCCTCTCCGCAGCAGCCCAAGGCCGAGCACCGTTTTCTCACCACCTTAAACGCTCAGCGGCCTCTCCTCCATCACCTTTCATTTTCACCATCTTGAGGCAGCCTCGCAAACTATCTCTTCCCATTTGCTTCTCTACAAGGTATACTATATAAATAAGTTTTCTTAAGTTTTCATGTTTTACACGCCTGCATGTATATTTTTATGTATAGCTTCTGGTTATAATATGAGTCTAGTATATAGGCAGCTGTATAGGTTGTCTGCATAGTTGTATAAGTTTATAAATAGTTTATACAAGATATTTTAGTTATATAGTTTGCATATATTTAAGCTTCTATGAGTTTATATTACATCTGTATGTAAAGGTTTTATAAAACATATTTTTCTATTAAAAGCTTGTAAACTATCTGTTATTATATGAATAAGTTATAGTAGTTTATATTATAAATAAGATTTTAACTATGTTTACTGATATAAATAAGGAATAGGGTATTTGATATTGCATAGCGACTTACATTATTTTATTTTGATATTGAAATTTTTTGGGTTTCCTGTTAAATTATATGATTTATATACATCGGCATTTTAAGCTAATATACATATAGTGTGTGTATATATATACAGTTGGGTTGCGTGAGTATGTGCAATAATTGCAATGGGGATATGCGCATAGTATATATATAGTGTACTAGCAGTTTGGGTCTAGATGGGATGATAGCTATAATATGTTTCAAGGTATGGACAATTATATTAGTGTTCGTGATCTGTTTGGATCCGGATGCTCTGTTGGGTAATTATTTATATCTATAAGTTAGTAGTAAGGGTTTTCAAACAAACCTATGATGTCGTGTGTTCTTTAAAAGCATAGATTAAACGCATTCGATATTGGAAAGTTTTATATTACTTTGTATGTACTAAGCTAATAATTTTTTTTTGACAACTCTGGACTGATCACATTTAAGTTGATTCAGCCTAAGGTAACGTTGATTTTAGATAAGAGTCAATGTTATGCTAACTTGAGTGGTGTATAGTTAGATATGTTTTAAGTTATATATTTTTATTTCAGAATTTTGGATAAGTATACGTGTACTTTATTTAAACAATGATTTTAATCTTATATAGGTTATTTTATTTGTTTAAAGGTTTAATATTGATTTTTATGAAAATAATAATAATAATGACTACAACAATAATCCATACATACATACAATTGTTGTTCTATCAAACTGATTCTGATCGTTTCGATCTATTCCGAACTTTCAGCTTTGTCATCAAATTCGGGCCAATTTTGCTTTGATTTGAAGTTCGTATTTGGATCCAAAACTCATCTCATTATCGTTCTTCTCTAGCCTCGAAAGGTGAGAAATCACTCACGATTAACATTCTTTTATTTGTTAAATTTGATTAAATTGAAACGACAATTGAAATATGATGCTGTAGTTATTTAAATTGTTATATATGCTATTATCTGTAACTGTTCACTTGTGGGATATGACACCATATCCTACTGTTTATAGTATACTGTTATTGATGATATATGTCTGTTATATTATTATTATTATCTGTTATCACTCTGCAAGTTTCCCTGTAGTCTAGAATTCACTATGGGTTGAAATGATACATACCCGAACGGACTTTAGAATAGGAGAAAATCGTTATGGGTTGAAATGATAAACCCAAGAGATTTTCAATTAGATTGAATTTGGGATTACGGGTTGAAATGCTATCCACCCGTAATATTTAGTGTACGGATTGAAATGATAAATATCCGTAACACTTGACCATATGATAAGGAATATATACAGACACCGTGGTCCATATATAAATATTTTGAAAACAAATTCATTGTTTGGAAAGAAATTTATGGTCTTAATAAATTTTAATTCTTAAATATTTATACATAAAGGGTAATGATATATATAGATTTAATAATATTTAATTTAATTAAGTTTGATTTAATACATAAATTGTGTTAAATATTTATGTAAATTGTATTTCAAATAGATTTTTGCAATAATTGGCATAAATTAAGATGGGAAGATAAATTTGGGTTTATTAAAAATGGTATTTAAATAAGGATTTATTTAATTAAATCGATTTGAAATTTTTGAATGGGAAATTTAAAAGGTAGGATTTTATAACTAGATTTTGATTTAAGATTTAATGAATATTTCACGTTTAAATAAATTAAAGAAAAATATTAAGAAAAATGTAATTTAAGGTTACTTAAATGATATTGAATCTAATGAGGGAGTATTTCAAGACTAAATAATAACGAGGTTAAATCGAGATCTATATGAAACTGTTAAATTGAACATTTAAATTTAAGCTTTGAACTATATTGGAATTTAAATGGTTTATTTTGAGATTCAGATCTATATTTGAAATCAATATAGTTGAATTTGTTATTTAGCAACTAAATAGAATTAAAGTGAAAATATAGGTTGAACCAAATTTGAATTTATTACTTAGAGAACTAAATCGAATAAAAATTTAGTTCGAAACGTCGAATACTTAAAGTTTTGAAATATATTGAAATATAAAGGGGTACTTTGTGATTACAAATCCGAATTTGAGATCGATAAAATTTAAGTGGTTATTAAACTGAAACTAATAGTATACTCAAATCTTATGTTAAATATCTAAATCAAAGTATGAAATTTCATTTCTTCGTAATTAATTTTACACACTTGTTTAAAATGAATACTCAAATCATGCAAAAACATTTATTATGGTTTAATACAAAAATTCAAATAGTGAATAAACCTATAAAGTGAATATTTCAAACCATAGTTCCAAAATAGAGATTCAAATTTGTTGGCCAAATATATTACTATAAATAAAACTTCGCGAGTCATTTTTTTTTTCATTTATATAATATCTTTAAATTATACATTCAAAGAAACTTATATAAATTTTACTTGAAATATTCAATTGAAAACTTCATTTGCAAATCAATCATTTTATTACTTTAATATTTTACGAAAAAATTTCATCTTTAAAATTTCTTGCTTCATTTATAAATACCACACAAAAAAATCAAATAATATCTTTATAAATATATGTAAACTATTTGAAAACAATTATTTACATCATCACTTATATTTAAAAAGAGTTATTGAAAACCTTGAATCCATTATTTATAAATTTTATTGGTTTAAATCTCAAAATACTTTTAAACATCATTAATAAAATAATAATTATTAACTTTAAATATGTTTTATTTTATTAATAACTTCTCGCAATATTTACAGCACTAATAATTACCACTAAAACATGTTGTGCATAAATAAACAATATTTTAAACATTTTAAAGTATCTAGAAATGGGAAAAATAACCAAAATATCTTTTATATAATACTTTATCAAAATACCTTTATAACTTAATGTTTTAACAGGTTTATCTTCGTTCTTGCAGACTCTGGTCATACAATGATCAGTCGTAAGACTAGAAATCACCAAGTACTTAGTAGACCTGTTTCAACACCAGTTAAAATACTTAAAAACAGGTATGAGAAGTACCACTCAAAATTTGATGTCAAATGATGATGTTACAATAACAGTGGCCCGCTGCTGATCCAGTGTTCGCGCAATGGACACAAAACTTTCCAGAAGATCCTTACACCTTTCGAATTCCAGAAAAATATCGTCATCATTTCGTAAACAAGGGACCATCGATCCCTGTTGTAGTGGTAACTGCTGATTTAATGATTTACGCAATAGATGCACTTTCTTCCCGAAGATCCATAAATAACAAATCCTAAGACAAAAAATGTCTCCACTGGGTAAACTAAAGAACCATCTACCCTAGAAAAAAATCGAGTAACTCATGAGTTTAAGTTAGAACAACCATATCGGTTCGAATCCATTTCTGAATTCACCCAAGTATATTAGGGTTTATTAGTCGATTCTATTTCTGAATTCCCCAAGTCCATCTGGGCCGAAGCATATCATACTATACTTCTTCACGGAGAGTGCTTCCTTATTCCTTTTACTTCAAAATAATAACATACCATATATAGTACTCTTTCAAAATCATAACTTCAGCTATCAAACTTATATAAATTCCATTATATATAAGATCTCATTTTCAAATAGAATACTTTCCAAAGTCAACAGTCTCGAATATATCAAATCATTCTTATATAAATTCCATTGTATATAAGATTTATCTCTTCAGATCGAATACCCTCCAAAATCAATAGTCTTTCAAATCACCATATACTTATATGAAGTTCATCTTATATAAGAATCAAATTTTCCCAAAATCGATTTCATTGTATGAAGAGGCATATGGGATTATACATCTTTTCTTTATAAAAGATTTTGAATTTAGAATAGTGTAGCGACCCAGAATTTATATTAATTAAAAATTCGTATATTTAATTAATTTTAAATATTAATAAGTGAAATATATAAGTCGAATAAATTTTATTTCAAATAATTGGATTTAATTGGATAATTTAATCGATAATTAATAGTTGAAATTACAGAAATAATTGAAAATTGAGTTTAATATGATTGAAAATGATTTGTAAAATTTTATTTAATCATATTGGAGTTAGAATGATATTTTAGAACTTTTAAAATCGAATTAAAAGTTAATTTGTGAAAATTGAATATTTTAATATTTAATTGACGAGTTAAAATAGCCATTTTTCAAACAGTCTCGGATTTCGACGAAACCAGTTTCATCGGATCAGTAATATCGTATGGTTTCAAATTTCGTGTCAATCGGATTTACCGTTTGTCCGGGGTAAACCTTAGGAACGCCAACCGGCACGCTTCGTTTGGACTTCGAAAAATCAGGGATGAATAGTGTTCGTCGTTTTTTCTATAAAAGCCCTTCACTCTTCACTTTTGCAAAAAAAAATATAAAAACCTAACCCTAAAAACCTTCAGCCGCCGGCCTCATAAACCAATGGCTGAAATCTTCCTATCTTCATCCCTTAATTTCTTCAAATCCATCATTCTATTCAAGAATTTTTCAACTAGAAGATTGCAGAGCGGAGTGAGATCTATAGCTTCAACGGTTATGATCAATTTCTGTTGAGTGAATTTATAGCAAAGAGGGGCGAAACATGGTCGGTTCGCACACGTTTTTCTCGTGCCTGGGGAGGCCGAGCTCGCTAAGGTTCAGGCCGTGGGTAGCCTTTGAGATGGTCGTTCGAATGGTGTCGTTTGATCATGGTGTAGGCAGGCATGGTGGTTGCGATAATTGGTGAGAGGGGGCGGTAGTTGGGTTTGAGGGCACGGCAAAATACTGGGTTGGGGGAGATGAAGATAGGTGCGGCCCTGATTACGTGATGATGGGATCAACGGCTGGGATCTATTAGGTTTAGAAAATATAAAATAAATGTTGTAAATTTCTATATTATAAATTCGTGTAACTTTAAAAATTCATATCTTTTTCATACGAGGTCGAAAATGCACGAAACAAGTTGCGTTGGGTGCGTATGGACGAACACTACGATATGGAATTGGATTGGATTTGTTTGGAGCTAGCGAAAATTTTGGGGTAAAGTTAAACGTTCGTTTAATTTTATTCGAAATAAAAGCTGAAAACTGAATTGAAAGCGAGGTGAGAACTTCTCACTCAATTGAATTGGTTTCGATTTTAATTTTAAATAGTTAAATTTAAAATTCTTGAATGTATGTTTGAATGATGATTGTTATCTATTGATTGTTAAAATAGACATTATGCGTCGTTAGTAAGCGGAGGTTATTTATTAAAAACATATACCGCGAATATTTCACGGTACAGTGAAATTGGTATTATTTATGTACTTGGAGTTGATTTCCCGCATTATATAGCGGATGAGACCCTATTGCGTCGCCTATTAAGCGAATAATATTTTATAAATCCCATATACCGCGATAATTCCGTAATGGAACGGAATTGGTATTGTGCTAACTTCTGTGGATGCAGGGAAACAGGTTGGAGGGATCCAACTGGATTCCTCAACAGTATTTATTTGATTTCAGATATTTTGATATTTGATGATTATCATATATAGATATATGATGTCGTTGTTGTCGTGATTGACTATTTGGTGTGTAGCATCATTGGGCCAATTTTGGAATTTTAAAAGGATTTTAAAGTGATTTTTGAAAGTATACATTTATAAAATATTTTTGGAATTGATTCATTTTAAATAAATAAACGTTATAATTTTAATGTTATAAAAATTATGATTTTTGAGAAAGATAGTTAAAAGTTGATTTTTGAAAATATGGGGTTAATGATTTTATAAAATAGTTTATATCGGGATTTTTGAATTTATTATAAAAAGTTCAAATATAGGATTTATAAAATTTGATTATTTTATAAATAAAAGAAAATGGTGAAATTATAAAGGAGTTTAAAGATGTTTTTAAATAATAATACAAATTGATTTATATAAAAGATTTATAAACTGATATTTATAAATTAAAAATATTTGAATTATAAAACGAGTTTTTATAAATGTTAGGATGAAGTGTAAATGAATTTCATAAGTGAATGACATTATAGTATTATAAACCGTGAAGTTATAAATGGAATTTTATAAGCAGTAGGTTTATAAAATTTGTAAAGTTATTAAAAGAATAGTTTTGGGTAAATAAAAGAATCTTATAAGTTATAAGATTTATAATTTGGGAAGTTTAAGAACGATTTTGTAAACAAATAAATTATAAGTATTTAACTTATAATATGAACTTTTGGTATATAATTGAGTTATAAATTGAAATAGGTTAATAATGGAGATTTATAAAAGGAAGTTGTTATAAAATAAATAGAACTGGAATTTATAAACATTGTTTTGTAAATCCGCAAACGGCCTATTTTGATAAGTAAATTGTTATAACTTATTAATGGAGTTATATTCACGTTTTAGACAGTGAATAATCCTTTAAAATAAAATGTATAGAAATGATGAAATTGGTTAACGAAGTATATTCACGTTTTTGGATAGTGAATAATATGTTAAAGAAAATGTTCTGGATGTGATGTTTTAAATAGAATTAAAACGATCTAACGATGTTTTTAAAATGTTTTAAGATTCGAAACCATAGATTTCAACATTCATTGTTGAAATAGACGTTTTCGAGAAATAGACGTTTTCGGTGGACTATAACACTGTTGTTATAGTAAATGATTTGCGAAAGGAAATGTTTTATATAGTATTGGGATTTATATATCTATTTTAATTTCGAATCCTTATAACTAGTGATTTTGGGTTGTCGTAACGATGTTTTACGCAACATTCGTTTTGGCCCAAATAAATGTGTTTAAAAGAATGTTTTCCTTAAAGAATGAAATATATACTTAATTTCGATTTAAGTATATTGAATATTTTTCAAATGTTGAAATAAATAGATTTGTGAATTACATATTAATAAATAAGTATGGAAAAGTTTTTCCAATGTGAAATGAAACGTTTTGAGAATTTATCTTTTTGAAGATAAATTGAAAATGAATAATTGAAATCGTATAATCATAAATATTTTGGAATGTAAATTCACTATGTAATTTATAAATGAAAAGGGGAATTTGTTAAAAAAATAAACGTTGATTTATTTTTGAAGTGTGAGAATAAATTTACGGATTTCGAACGTAAATATAAAGTAAATCAGTAAGGATTTATTTAATTGGTTTAAATGAACCATATTGAAATGAAAGTATTTCCGCGTAAGGAAAATGTTTGAAATTTGTTTTCAAAAGTGGTAAAGGTGAAAAGTGATTTGGAAATTGTTTTCAAATGGTTGAAGTGTGGAAAATATTTATATCTTGTAAAGATATTTTTGGAAAATAAATTATTTGGAAAATTATTTGGAATCTGGTGATATTGTGCATATCCATTGATAGTTCAATAACCGACTATCAATATTTACCTTTGAATGGGTATTTGTTGTGATTTGCTTGAATTTGAATGCCACATTTATTTTTGAATAAGCGCTCACTATTCGGGTTAGCTGGGAAAGGACCTTGGGGTCGTATAACCTATTCCTAATGTGTGATATGTCGTTATGAATTGCATTTGAAGACCGGTGTTGAAGACCGGATATTTTTGTGAACGGAAGGATTACCGTCGAATGTTTCTGCACCGAATGGTCCCGGTATAGAGATTCCATATGTGATGGGAAGTCCGGACGTGATTAGGGAATATCCGGATTGCAATGACTTCTTTATAAGCGCCTTTGGTTCTGTTCGATCCCGGAACAGACTTGTATGGATGGTATGTCTGACATTACAAATTAAGATATAAAGCTGATTTCTTTCAAATACATATCTGTTGGTGGCGGAGAATTTATTCTCTTAGCATTAACACACTTCTTTGAGACGTACGAGCTTAGAGGTTATGTAGTTGAAGGTTATTAGTAATATACTCCCAATTTGGTAGTGTGATATGCTAAGTCTTGTTGAGCATTTGTTGAATCAAAGCACAGCTTTTGTATAAAGCATAGCTTTGTGGACGAGACTGCGTCGGACCTCACACCCGGGAAATGGTCAAAACAGGAAGGATGCAGCAAAGTTATTAGCGGGTAGCGCCCCTTTAGTGTATGTCATTCCTTCTGGATAGAGGTGGTATCATCGTATGGAGCTCAGATACTTAACCTATGTTATTGCTGCAAATTTATTGCTTTGTGGTTGTTGGAAATCGAGGATCCTCGGATCTAGATCGGTTACGATCGGGGGATGACACATTCGTATCAGTAGTTACCCAGTTAGGGGTAACCCGGCCTTGTGTTGGCAGAGATCCGGTTTGGTTCTCGGGACGTCATTCCAGAGGCGTTTCCATGTGGCAATGGGAAGTTCCTTGGCCTGACCATTTGTTGGAAATCCAAAGAAACAATACGATCTTGTACGGTTTTAGTTGCAGAAACTATCATTCACTTATGGTGCTCACCACTGTTTGGATGGTAGCTATAGTAGGCATAAGTGCGAAATGCCTATGCTGGCTAAGATTTATATCTTTATTTTCGAAATGATTTTTTCAACACTATGCACTAGTAATAATATCAAATGTTTCTTTTTAATGCATATCAAGCATCTTTGACTATCATAAGGAGAAATCTCCTCCGATTCTGCGTTTGCATTGTGTGTGTTTGCGGGAGGCCTTATGGTAGTCTCATTTTTTAAAAAGCATTGCGAATTGACTTTAAAAATATTCCTCTATTTTGTTTTTAAAGATAAATAAACTGTTTTAGTTCTCACACCATTCACATGACTGACTCGGAGTTTATTGTTTTCCTTCCTAAACTCTGCGTGCCCACCAATTTCCACACGGGCAGTCTAGAGTTAGTTTATCGGGATATTCTGGAATTCGAGAGTTGCTGGAGGCAAGCTAGATGACATGGCGTATTCACTAGTATATAGTATTTCTTTTCCGCTGTTTGTTATTGTTTGTTGTTGTAAACTTTGATAATGTAATGTGATGTGATGTAATGCAATAACTGATATAGTTCTTTGTTTAAAGATTATTCATTTATTTATTATATGTTGTTCCGCAGCGATTGTGAGATTCTGATATTGTTCTGTTGTTTTCTTTCTATTCTGTCCTATCTTTTCTCTCTTCTTCTATTTTTTTTAAAACCCTAAGAATTCGTATTTCCGTTCATCTTGAGTTAATCAATGGAGATTAGTGTCTATTCAAGGAGTACGGATTTGCGGGTCCTCACAAATAGTTTTGTATATATAGAATAGTTTGTAAAATAGTTTGTAAATAAAATAGTTTGTAAAATAGTTTGTAAATAAAATAGTTTTGCATATAAAATAGAATAAACTAGTTTGTATAAGAAAAATTAAAGAAAATAGTTTGGTAAAATAGTTTTAAATTAATAGTAGTTTTGCATAGAAGAAAATTTTCAATTTAAATTACAAAGAATATCCAACCCAACAACTTTCAATTTCAATGTTAAAGCATATCAATAATATTAGAACATAAGATGTACATATGTCATCATTTCGTATAATCAGATTCGATCGCTCGCTCGATCACACAAGTTCGCTTTTGAACTAGCATTGCTCATTCGACTTCCCTAACGCGGACTTCGATAAGGTTTCTTGACCCCGAAACCATCATTCTCCTTGCATAGCCATACATTATGATCATAGAGAATTTTAGAATCAAATCAAAAATCCATATCAAATATTTATCATCAATAATCAAATGAAAAATACTAATACGAAATGATATAATTCACCTCAAACTTGTGTACTCAAATGCATATCAAATTAATTATGCGAATAAAACAATATACGCACAATTTACGTACTCATTTCAATTTGTTTCATCACCATTACATTTTGATTTAAATTCATTATTAATCTCATTGATTAACACAAATATCACTTCATACTTTAATATTTGTTTCACGGAATTTCTCCATTTAATATAAAATATTAATATATTCATTCTCATAACATTGCTTGTATTTCTCTTCATTTTTAGATTAAATTCAATTTCACGTGTAATATTTCTCATTTGGTACTACATTTATTGCAACGTCCATTTATTTCACAAACAATTTACAAGTCGCGACTTTTTTTAAAATCATTTCAGTTTTAATTCATATTCGTTTATCAAATTAGTTTTCACTTTCTTTTCAAATTTATTTATTCCACATTTCATAAATTTGATTAAATTCATTACATTTTTTTTTAAATCTCATTTACAGCTTTTCCTTAAGCCAATTCATGCCACATATATTTTGTGGGACTACCATTCTCACAAGCAACAACCGCTGAACAAAGCGGGTTATCCTAAATGGTCAGTTTTGGCAAGAATTTGATTGAGATATAAGGCGTGTGCCACTTACATAAAGCATAAACTATTACAAATTCTGTGACACCCAATGTGCCAAACAAATATAAGTTTTGTTATTCTTCAGACGGCCTTGGCAAATGGCACGTGTCCATCGAATTGATAATTATTTTCCATTTAGCCACCTGACTTAAAAGAAGAAGAACATTATTTAGAGCAAATATCATGGTTCTTACAAAAGAACCTTTGTTTTCAATAATATAACCCTGTAATATATATTTTTATCAATCCAAGGTTGATAGAGTACAACACTCAGGTCCTGCAAAGATGGTCTTATATTTCACCGGTGCAACAAACATTCTCTACACATTTGGAGGATATGCTGTCACAGTGCAAGCCTACACATTATTGAACCACATAAATTATTTGCTTTCGTCCTATTTGCTTTGTTAGTTAGTAATATTATGGTTTTAAATATTTCAGAGAGATTATGCATGCTATGTGGAAGCCATGAAAATTTAAGCTGATATACCTCATAGCAGTACTGTATGTGCTTACACTAACATTTTCATCGGCTGCTTCTATGTATTGGGCATTCGGAGATATGCTGCTCACTCACTCTAATGCTTTTGCTTTGCTTCCACGTAATGGATTTAGAGATACTTCTGTTATCCTCATGTTCATCCATCAAGTAAAGATTTCCCTCCGTTGTCCATTGTTTTAAACTTTTAATACATCTGCTATTTATAGCAAGAATAACAAAAGAAACAATGAAATTATGCTGCCTTGACACAAAATTGACATATATTTTATGAAAATAATGCAGTTTATAACCTTCGGATTTGCATGCACACCATTGTACTTTTGTGTGGGAGAAAGCTATTGACATGCATAAAACAAAGAGTGTGTTCAAACGAGCACTGGCAAGACTTCCAGTTGTAATCCCAATTTGGTTTCTGGCAATCATATTATCCCTGCTTTGGCTCATATGGTAACAAACATTCGCCCCATCTGCTGCCAGAGAGGTATTTCTTACCATGATTAAATGTCTACTTAATTTTAATATGTCAAACTGATATGGTACCATAATTGAATGTCATTGCACCAGATGTGTGTATTGTAACCGTGCCCCTGCAACAAGACTGTCTACTTAATTTAACCACCTGGATATTAGTTATATGGTCGATAAGAGCTATGGCCAAGAGAAGGTTTTCCACAAATCAGAGAAGTAACTTGACATGTTTCAAGTACAAGATTAGTTTTATGCTTCATTAATGCATATCACAACAAGAATTATAGAAAACCAAGTGTGCAAGCTTTTAAACAAAACTACATGATTTTTTCTTTCTTCAATAATTGAGTGTTTAACATCTGCCAACTCATGCAGAATGCTGTGGAAAGACCACCGAAAATAGTAGGAGGATGGGCTTGCTCGTACTCGGTGAATGTCTTTGTGCTGGTTTGGGTGTTCGTGGATGGATTTGGTTTTGGAGGGTAGGCAAGCACGCTTAATTTCATACGTCAAATTGATACATTTGGCCTATTTGCTAAGCGTTATCAATGTCCTCCTAAGCCATGACAGAAATATTTATTTTCTACATAACAAATTCGAATGAAAAAAATTAATTTGGGTGTGTTGTTTGATGCATAAATTGGATAATGTAGTACCTTAATGCGATTACTGTTCGAGAATGAAAAAAAAAATCATCTCTCTAATATAAACATATGCCCAATTCTAGCAACATACAGTTTGTATATCATGTAATACTGAAAGAAAATAAGAAAAATGAGAAAAAGGTGGTATCATGGCAGGGGCCAAATTTAATTTTGTAGTCATAATGGAGAAGGGAATCACAGAAGTTCAATTGATTTTCTCTGGCTTGGAATATCTGGATTTGGTGTAAACTCAAAAGTTGTTAAAATTGCATATCTGTAAGAATTGGAAACACGAGTCATGAGAGCAGCAGAACTAATTCAGCTGATGCAGTCTATTTTCACTTTTGTGTATGTAATACCAATTGTAAACTTCCAACTTGGTTCATAGACCTACTAATCATGAAGAGTTTAGTAAATATCTCATTTTTACAAGAGAATGAACGATAAAATATTCAGATTCCTTTAAAATTTTAACTAGACCCAACAACTAGGTTTTGAATCTCACTGCATTCTAACCATCTAAGCGATTATGAATCGTTGGATACGCAGATAATCTATCCTCTCAATAAGAAAAACTAAGACTTTTACCCAGTCGATTGTGTGCAGTGGGTGATATAGTAAAAAGGAGAGACCTACACTTTAACTGGACTATGCACCGAGAAATTTTCTAAACTTAAAACGACCAAGTTAGGAATATGGGGATGTCTTTGTTAGGTGATTATCATTTGTGATTGACGTGAAAAAAACTGAAACATTTATGTTGAAGTTTAAATAAAGTTTGTAAATAGAGTAGAATCTAGTTCATCGACAAAGAAAATACACGAGGATAAACTAACCAAACTGTGTGTTAATATAGCCTGCTTAGTTGGTGATCAAATTCATTTCATCTAGATCATAGCTAAGTGATAGAAATGTACAATCACGCCTAATTTCAAAATAAATGATTGTTGTATCATTAATACTAAGCTCCATAATCACTCATTCACTACAAGAACAACAGTATATTCCGACAACACGTACCGACGGCCGTCGATGGTTCTTTTCCGACGGCTTTCGACTGCTAGTATATTCTATACTTTGTTAGAATAAAATAATTAGCCGTCGAAAGACGCTGGAATATTGTCGTTTGCGGCCATTGGTAGCAATCGGAAATCGCGTTATACCTTCTTTCCCAGGCCGAACCAGAAACATTTGTCTCACCTCAAATCGACAAAAGCTTCCTCCACCATTTCCCGCTCTAGCTTCAAGCACCGAAATTCTACAAATCAACTTCAGCTTCATCAATTTGGAATCTCATCTCCTCCAAACCCCTAATCTCCTCTATTTTAAGTATTATTTCTAAACTCTGATTTCATAAACTTGTTAATTAAGGATTAATCTGTTAGTTTAATTTTTTATATCGTCTCATTGATTGTGTAGTATAGTTTATTTGTTAATTACTGTTATCGTCCTATAAATGTTGAATACTAACTTGTTTAGTTTGTGCGATAAGAAATTAGTGTACATTAGTTGAATAATTTAGTGTTTTTACGCCGTGGGTTATTTAGTGTGGATGAGCATAATTTAGTTTATACGTTTTTTAAAACGTCGAAAACGATAATTAATTTTATATATGTACGGTTAGTTAATTAAAGTTTTAAACATATGCGTATGTGATAAACTGTCGTATACGGTAGTTTAGCTTAAGTTAAATGTTAATCAATTTAATGTAAATGTCAAAGGCCAATTTTTTTAAAAATAAAATAAAATATGCAATATACTTTGTTCATAAAACCCATTAAGTGCTTTTTGACCCCGCCTGATAAATAGTATATATGATCGTTATGTGAGTATTCGTTTTTTGACGGAACGGACATCTATATACTTTATATACAATATTTGTTGGATTTGTCCTTATATTGGATAAGTTACAAACACAATAACGTAATTACATCTCGTAAATCATTTCATTTTAAACGGTTCAAAAAATTTCGACAGCGCTTCCTTTATGTTTCTTGTGTATACGCAATCGTGTGCAACGCAGGGAACAAAAGAGAAGTGCTGCCGAAATTTTATTGAATCCTTTATAATGAAATGATTTACGAGATTTGATTACATTACTGTGTTTGTAATAGAAAGTAGGATAACCCAGCAATAAGGTGTTAATGATCGATTAATATAAAACATTAAACTGTAAAATTGTATTGAAAAATAAATTGTCAATGTGGTTTTCATTTATATCATATTTTTTAATTATAGTAGGAGCAATGATGAATTATTTTATTGATCTAAGCTGTATGTATCAACAACGAAGGAAAATTACAAGCTCAACAAGTGAACATTTTAATATTGGTGTACACGTATTTATTGATTTTGTTTCAAGTAATAACGAAAACGACGAAGAAATCCATTGTCCATGTAGAGGTGTAAATTGTTGAAGCATTTGATACCATAAATGGTTAAAGTTCATTTGCGTCAGTACGGTTTCGTGCCGAACTATTTGGCATAGGATCGTCACGGAGAACTTGTAGCACCTAATTTTGTTCAGAGGAGGTAGTGAGTAATAAAGTTGTTACGATTAATCTCGTAGAACATATGGTTGAAAATGCAGCACGTTCAATGTTTTCTACTGCACAATTTGTTGATGACGATGTTAACGTTGAACAAAAACCAAATATTTGAGCAAATTTTTTAATGATTTATTGGATTTTGCGAATAAACCCCTTTGGGAAGGTTGTACAAACGACGTCCAATTATCAGTAACTGCAGAAGACATTGCGATGAAATCTAAATACAACCTCACAGAAGCGGGATTTACAGCTGTTGTATAAGCTGCGAAGCGGTATATGCCTCTCGATAATTTAATGTGCGAAAATCATTATGAAGTGAAAAAGTTATGTCTGCTTTTAGTTTACCGTATCAAAAGGTAGATACATGTTTAAATGGTTGGATGTTGTTTTGGAAAGAATATATCAATCTTAAGGATTGTAAAATATGTAATCGGGAAAGGTATAAACCAAGGAAGAAGATGGGAAAGAAAGTCTCATATAAAGTATGCATTATTTACCTATTATTCCTAAGCTTTAAAGGTTATATGCATCTTCTTTAACCGCGCATCATATGAGATGACACAGTTTTAGAACACAGGAAGAATGTACGTTAACACACCCAGCTGATGGGGAAGCATGGAAGCATTTTGATCAGAAATATCCCAATTTTGCAGCGGAGAGCCGTAATGTTAGACTTGGTTTATTTACAGATAGATTTTCACTATTTTCTCAATTTGGTTCTAAATATTCATCTTGGTCTATAATCGTTACACTTTATAACTTACCTTCGTGGATGTGTATAAAAACACCATATATGTTTGTGACAATTGTCGCCCCCGGCTCTGATGATCCGACACAAGGAATCGATGTTTATTTACGGCCGTTGATTGAAGAGTTGAAAACATGGTGATACGAAGGAGTTGAAACATACGACATCTCTAAAAAAATTCATATGTTTGCTTATTTGATGTAGACTACTAGCGATTTTCCTGCATATGCAATGCTTTCAGGTTGGAGTATGGCCGATTGTCTACTTGTTCTTATTGCATGGAGGAAACACGAGCATTTTCTTTACCGCATGGAAGAAAAATTTCGTGGTTTGATTTTCATCGGTGTTTTCTCCATATTAATCATCCTTTTAGAAGAGACAAAAAAACCTTTACAGCTAATAGACACGAGCCCTTGCAACCACCAACGGTTTGGTCAAGCGAGAACATATAAAATGATAAAGGATTTTCTAAAAGATACATAAAACCGGAGAACAAATTGAAATTCAAGGTAAATCAACTATTCATAATTAGTGCAAACAAAATATATTTTAAGAGTTTCCGTATTGGAAAAATCTACTACTTCGTCACAATATTAACGTGATGTACAATGAGAAAAACGTGTTTGACAATGTTTTTAATACAATTTTGAATGTTAAGGGGAAGACAAAGGATGATTTGAAATTAAGACGCGATATCAAAGCAATATGTAATCGCCCTGAGCTTCATGTCAAGCCAAATGACATAAAATACCAAAAGCATGTTATGAGCTAGACAATAACCAAGTTAAAATACCTTTAAAATCGGTGGAAGGATTAAGATTTTCTGACGGTATTTCTTCAAATATTCGTAGATGTGTCGACTACAAGAAAAAACTTAGTGGGATGAAAAGCCATGATTGTCATATTATGACGAAAAATTTGTTACCCGTTGCTTTAAAGAACTGTTACCCGTAAAAGTTTGAACAGTTGTAATAGAACTTAGTTTTTTTATGAGGAGTTTGTTCTACTACGTTAAAAGTTAATCGTCTACGTAGACTTGAGGAAAAAATCTCCATATTGCTCTGCAAACTAGAAAAAAAAATTCCTCCAGTTTTATTTAATGTAATGGAGCATTTACCTATTCATCCTCCATTTGAAGCACGTCTTCGAAGGTCTATGCAATATGGATGGATGTATTCATTCGAGAGATATTAATGTTTAGTACATTAAGTATTAGTTTAATTCATGTATAAATAAATTTTAAATTGAAATAATTCTTAATAGATACTAAATCATCTAAAGAAAAAATGAGACAGAAAGCATGAGTTGAATGCTTGATTTGCAAATCATACATCGAAGAAGAAGCTTCGTTTTTTTCTCTCATTATTTTAGTGATCATGTGAACTTATCGTTTGAAAGTGTTACGCGTAATGATGAAGGCATTGATCAAGATGATTGTCAGCGAGTTTATCTATTTTTTAAAAACATGGTCGACCTGTTGGTAAATGTGTGAAATTATGGTTGACGACAAAGATTATTATATAGCACACATATATTCGTCTCAATTGTGCTGAAGTTGCACCGTTTGTTAGGTAATGTACATATATTCTTCTTAATGCATTATATCATCTGCATATGCATATATACATATGCATACGCGTGTTAATTATAATGCAATATTTCTTTTATAATTGCAGCGTTTACGAATCACAATATCCAAATGGCGATATCGGTAAAGATTTCGCTACTTGGTTTTCAAATTACGTTTACGACACGTCAAATTGTGTGGTTGACGAAGGATTGAAACATTTAGCTATGGGACCAAAAAGGAAAGTTAAGACATGTCCAATATTCTTCGTTAATGGATAAATTTAACATCAACAAATACGGTACTGAAAAATTAACTAACAATGCCGGTGTATTTCTTAAAGGTAGCGATAATCCAAATGATCATGTAAATGATTTTTATGGCGTGTTAAGCCAGGTTTTGCAATTAACATATTTCACAAAAGCTGCAGAAGAATTTTTTTTTATTTAAATGCAACTGGTTCAGCAACGTTCCAGGTTCTATAATCAACGTGCACCCAAAGTATAATCTTATAAAAATAAAGCATACCTCGCGTTATTATAAGTATGATCCTCTTATACTTTCCAAACAAGCTCTTCAAGTTTATTACACTTCGTACCCATCTCTACGAAGAGATAAAGCAGATTGATTGGCTGTTTTTAAAATAAACGCAAAATTACATTTGATGGACAGAATATTCTAGACGAACAAACTTATCAAGCAGATATCAAGGAAAATATTGAAATAATAATAATCGACGATCAAACCGACTTTGGACCTCTAAATGATGAATCAAATGCATTAATAGAAGCATTTAAAACTACAAAGGAACAAAACATAGAGTATAAAGCGGAGTCTGAATCAGAAAACGACGAGTATTGATTAATAATCTACATATCGGGAGAAGGTAATTTCTATGTTTACTTATGTTACATTTTCTCGTTAAAAACTGATGTGTTCTGTTAATGATATGTTTAGTCGTAATCTGTTTCACATAATCCTTTTATGTTCTGTCATAATGTATGTTTCACATAATTAAATCAGATATTTCTCATATATGATATGTCTATAACAAGTACTGCATATATATGTCGTTTTTTCGTAGACGTAGCTCTTCCCATACAGGATCTCCCTCTTCTTCTCAGAGAGGGACCGGTGTGCCTCCAGCTTATGGTGTCCCCGGCCCATCACAGGAGGTAGCGCTTCCTACGGTCTGGTTGCAGGCGAAAGCTGATGGATCGTAAGTATGAAATTTGTAACGATCTTGTTTTTGAATCAAATTTAAATTAGTAATTGACATGAATTTTGGAATTTATTTTGGAGTTAATTTGAATTTAATTTGTATTTGAATTTGGATTTGAATTTAAATATAAATATTTTGGTAAAATAATTTAGATTTGGAGAATGATACATGTGATCTTTTATTAATACATAATTTATTTTCTTTAAAAGTCATATATATATGAATAAATTGTGATTTGAATTTGAAATTCAAAATATAATATATCTTAAAAATATTTGGATTAAAAATATTAATATATATGTATGATTTTTCATTAATGTATAAAATTGTTTAAAAACGTTTTTGTAACGCCCCACTCGGAGACCCACATTAGCAAAGAGTATTACAAGGTAATATCGTCTGCTAATACGGAGAATAGAGCTGGATAGGAGCGACCATCTATAGCCTTGTCTTAACTATCTATTGAATACGTCGATAAATGTAGCATTTTTTTTGTGGATCGACATATCTAATAGATACTTAATACAAAACTATAATGGCTATAAGATCTAACAGAACAAAATATAATAACTCAAATGTAAACCACATCACAAAACAGTAGATCATCACATACATATACACATATACAGATACATCACAGAGTATACAAAATGATACATGTCAAGTGGTATAACAACCACAATATACAGGCGAGTCAAAAGAATATACATATCAGAGTTACAACCAAGAGGGACTACCCAAAAAGGTATAACAAAAGAGGCTAGCAGAATAGTCCACGCGGAAACAGAATAGTCTAAGTCCAAAGGTACCTAACCTGAAACACCTCGGTCTGACCCGAGTATAAAATACACGGGTCAGTCTAGCTAAACAAATCAGTTAGACAAGCTAAATAATAATGAACATGCAAGGTCATAAAGTACCACAAATATCTCTAAAAGAGATAACTCAATCATCTACAAAAGATGAATCATAACAAGCCTCATATCATCGGCAACTCAATAAACAAAGGATATGAATATCCCAAATCAAGCCAAAAAGGCAAATAACAAATACCAATGAAGGTAACACAAGTTTCCACAAGGTAATCGCTATGTATCGAGTGGTTCGAAAGACCTACTCCGAAAGGCGATACTCTAGGGAAATATAAATATCAATGAAACAAAAGATGCACATGCTCAGTACTGTATAAACAAGGATCCACAAGCCCGAAGGCGACAAACCCAAGTATCTCTCGAGCGGTGACGAAGGACCAACTCCAAAAGCGATACTATAGGGAAACAAACCCGAAGGCAACAAACCCGAAGGCAACAAACCCGAAGGCACAAGCCCGAAGGCACAAACCCGAAGGCACAAGCCCGAAGGCAACAAACCGTAGTGGCGAAGGTCCGGAGGCCCAGTACTGGAAACCACTAACTGGCAATATGTGTCACAAACTCTCGGAAAGGAACCCGAAAAGTGTTAACGTGTGTCCCATACCACACGTTCGCACTAAACGATTTACTAACCGTTAGTCAATTCCACACTTAAAGCAGTACAAAGTTTACCTCATCTCATCGGTAAACCAGACCCAAAGGTCAAAACAAACAAACGAATAGATTAGGAATTAATTGGAAATATAAACGCACGTATTCCATAGTACGTGTTTTACCCAACCATTTAATTACCTTCCCACTTCGTTCAAAGTGCAAAAGAGTGTAATTTTACTCAGAAAATAATTTGGAACAAGTTTAGAAATCATTTGAAAATACTTTGGAAATTGCCTTTGAAATTCTCCTATTATGGAGTAAATAATTTAATACTTAAAATAATACTAAATAATAATTTCACAAGCCAATTTGTTTGAAAAACACTTTAAAATGCTTTATAAAACCAGTGCACGAAATCTAGAGAGAAAACTCAAGAATTCGGGAAAATATCAAAAATGGCGGAAATTATTCCAAGTATAAAAACCGCTGAAATCAAGCCGTCATCACTAGTTCGACAGTAGGTTTGGACCTGAAAACAGAGTCCAAATGACATGAAATTTGGTAGAAATGTAGATTAACACCCCTACTCCAATCTGCAAAAAGATTCATCCAATTCCGACTTGAAATAAAGAATCTGCGTCGTTTCAAAGTCGGACCAAAACAAGGTTTGAAACAATGAATTACAGCAAGCTGCGAGTACAAGTTTGACAGTAGTTTCGAAATAGCAAACCAACCCAGATGTTTATGAAATTTTATAGGAGTATAAATCAACACTCCTATTTCAATCTGCAAAAAGAATCACTCAATTCCAATTTGAAACGAAGAATCTGCGTCGTTTCAAAGTTGGACCAAAACAAGGTTTAAACACTGAATTACAGCAAGCTGTGAGTACAAGTTCGACAGTAGTTTCAAAATAGCAACCCAACCCAGATTGTAATGAAATTTTATAGGATTATAATTCAGAACTCATACTTCAATCTGCAAAAGGAATCACTCAAATCCGAAAGCCCAATATCTCAAACTAAGATTTTGATGAAATTATTGATGTTTTGGAGCTGATTACCTTTTGATTCACTGTAGTTTGAAGAAATTTTAGCTTGAATTGAAGGAATTGAGTTCATAGCTTGAGATTTGCAAAAATGGTGAGGTGGGTTTTTTTTTTCTTCCTTATTTCAAAGAAGAGGAAGAAGGAGAAGTAGGAATGTACCGCCAATGTTTTTCCCTTTCTCAATATTAGGTTATGTGTAGTAATGGGCCTAATGGACTCTAAAATAAAATAAAAAATCAAATGATTTGATGAATTAATTCATGTACATATACAATTATGTACAAGTTACATAATATTACCAAATAAATTACATTTCTCTTTTAAGTTTTAATCGAACAAAATATGTAAACTTATATAGATATGAAATAAAACATTTTACCGCATATAAAAGATAAATTTATATTTTTTTAAACATTTTTTATTATTAAAATTCTTTATTTTACAAAAATACACAATTTTCTCAAACAAATGGACAAAGCATTACTTTAAACTTCTAAATTTCCATAAAAATATTTTTCTTGCTTAGAAAAATATAACAAACTATTCTAAACACAAATTTATAATTAAAAATCATTTTTAAATCAATTTCCACCTTTTTATTTGATTAAACAACCTTTAAAAATCAAATACTTCTTTTAAAAATTATTAGAAGAAGTAATTGGCAATAATTAATACAATTATTGCATTTTCTCTAAATAAAAACTATTTTCTCATTTATTATTAACCCAAACAAATAAAATAAAGTTTCATACTTTATTTTCTTATTTTATTCCAAAATTCATTGTTTATTCCAAATAAACAATTTAATTTCTCCAATTTTATTTTAATTCACAATATTAAATTATAACTACCATTATAATTAAATATTTACAGGTAATCTCCAAAACCAGGGTTGTTACAGACTCCCCTCCTTAACAAAATTGCGTCCACGCAATTTCTATAATGGAAGTTATCTATAACATCTATTTCATCACAACAAGATTCAAATCAAAGATAGGATCATAGATATTCTCCCTCAACAGAGAATGAAAGGATCAGGACAAGTTTGCTCGGCAAATCCTATGGTTTCCCAAGTACAGCACTTACGGTTAGCGGACGATAGAATTTTATAAGTAGAACATTCTTATTTTGAAGGTGTTCAATCTTCGAAACAACTACACAAATAGAATTCGGCACAATACACAAGTCGGTGAGATTCGTGATCATGAAACACAAGAGAATTAATAATCGAGATTAAATCTCAAAGATACAACGAAATTGGGTTACCTGAAACATATCATGCATACCCAAAACTGAATAGAAAACGATGCATGAAAGCAATCGAACCAAGGCGTTCAGTAATAGTAGATGGTCCTATATAATTAGGAGCCAACTTTCCAAATATACTGAAACGCACCTAACTCCTTTAAAGGAGTAACACAGATAAGCACAATCATTAAAAGAGGATTCAACAAAAGATAGAAGGTATTTCAAGCTATCATCACAACACATGACTGCATGAATGCAAGTCATCACAAGAATCGCACTAAGGCAAGACACACAAGAGTGGATTACAAGAAATTTTCTCAAAAATTTGTTATAAGAGTTTTCACTCAAATCAATTTTCTTTTATACACAAAACTTAAACTTCAATACTTGATAATTTTTGAAGTCCCTTACTTAAATTTTCAATTCAATCATTATTACTTTAAATTTTAAGTAAATAAAATTAGAGTTGTTCCATACTGTAATTCCAAAAATAAATATACTACAATAAGTAATATATTTTTTTTTTTGAAAACTTCGACGGAGTCTCCTTTGCATGGAGAGCCCTTTACAATTTCATAAATATGAATTATAGATATACATCGACCAACAGGTCGAAACACAATATGTATATATATATATAAATTCTTAACACATAAACACTTAACAATTCATATCTTTCATTTTAGCGTTTAAAATGCAAGCATGCTTACTTTTATACTTACTATTTTGCTAATTAATCATTCAAATATCCTCTTGTACCTAAGCTTAACTTATTGAAACATATTAGCATGCAATTATAAACATATGAAGCATTAAAATCATAATTTAAACAAGACAACAACTCAAAACTTCAAAATTTTCAAATTCAGGCCTGCTACAAAGACTTAGGCTTTTGACATAGTAAAACTTATAATTCGAAAATACTCGTAAAATAAAAGTTATTCTACTCAGTCCAAGCTTTCCAGTGATATAAAGATCTTCAAAATCGGATTTACGCTTTGAAAGTTATGCTCAATTTACTTTCAGCTTTAAACTCAGAAATTATAAAAGAGGACAGAGATGTCCATCAGTTTTCAACTCGTTTTTTGAATAACCGAACTGCAAAATTTTGAAAAAATGTCATAAAAATGATTTCTAGCTTACTGAAAGTACTCTCTTTTTCAAAAAGAATGGACCCATTTGGATTTGTAAATCACAAGTTATTGCTGTTTTAAAACATCACTTTTCAATTAAAATTTTCCGACACAAGACCTTTAATTGTCAAAAAATTTAAATCATTGTTAAATCCAAACTACATAATTTAAGATCAAAAATCTTTTCTCTAAAACATTTATTACATGATCCTTTTCTCCGAAAAGCCAAGACATCTAGAATTACACTATAATACATATAACAAACTTTCAAAAAGGTTTACAAAGAAAACTTTTTCTCAATTAACAAACAAAGTCTTTTGAAAGAAGACCCATAATTTAATTAAAATACTTACTTTCTTACATTAGTAAGAAACAATTATCTATCCAAACTAGACTTTGGAATAACATATTGATTTTTTTTTTAAATTGCTTTCACAATTAAAAAGAAATCTTATTTTGTTGCTCTATTTATTATTATTTCTAGCTTTTCACAAAAATTTGCATTTTATAATAAATGAATCTTTTATATTAAATTTTCACTTGATCCATAAAGCTAAACATTTATTTTATTATCACTTAGAACTAGCCAAGTTTGATACTTAATTAAAACTTGTTTTCAATTTGAACTTTACAAATACATAATTAACAAGTTTTTAACACTATTTAAATTCAAAACCAAACTTACTCTAATGGATTTTGCTCCTTATTAAATTTCATGCTAATTCAAAAGCACTAAATTAGCATTTTCTTAAATTTTTCCGGAGGCATACTTTTTTTTCTCCACTTGTTATTAATCAAATGATTAAATGTTTAAACTAATCTTCATAACTACTTTTTACTAAACCTGCTTCCAATTTATATTTTAGATTTCTAAACAATTCATTTTCTTAATTTGAATACTTTGTTTTATTAATCACTATCACATGATAGTTTCATCCAATTAAGGTATTTCCTTAATTAATGTTATTTTCCATAAAAATGAATTAGCATAAGGTAATATTTTCCAAAATACTTTTCCTAAAAGCTTACTTAAGCATTTTAAATTTTCCATGTATGTAAACTTTCACAAACAAGTAACGTAACCAATAATTAATACAATTTATTTAAATGAAACCATATTCAAAATTTTCAATTATCAATTTAAAAAAAATGATAACATCTAACTAATACATTTGTAGTGAATGACATTTCGAGGACTGCAAAGTTGACCAAGATCAACATTGCCTCTCCATTGCCCTCTATGTCACACTATTTCCATAAATCCTTAAGTATGTATATAAAATACTTATCTTAAATGGCGATTTAGAATTTTCAAAATCTTTGCAATATCTATATATTTTTGCATTCAACATCCATACTAGTAAATATTATTTATTGCCATTTCAAAAGCATGTATCACATCACCTCGTAAGCGTTTAGGAATCCCTATCGATAACGCTGATCAGACGCATCGACCAGAATTCTTAAAAACTTATTAGCCAATTGACACAAGAAATTATAAAAACTGTTTTGATTTCTTAAGAAATCTTAAACTTGGTTGTAACAATGTTTATTTTCGAAACATAAAACGTTTTGTTATTATACAATCATTCAATCGATTCATAAAATAATCAAGTTATATACATAAGTATATCTCTTGTTAGAAAGATTTTCCATTCACATGGATGCTTTCTTTCTGGAAAATTCTATAAGTAATTTTACTTCTTTAAAATGCATCCATGAAATTCTTAAAAAAATTAAATTTTTATTTCATTTTAACCTTTGGTTAAATACCACTTATGAATTACATTTTATTTTCAAAATTTAATCTTTCTAATAATTCTTGCGGTAGCTACAACTTGAAGGCACCGCAATTCTTATCATTTGCATTGAGTAGGTTTCTAACTCTCAATTATATCACCTACTCAATATTATTTCAACAATTACTATGCTAACACACATTCATGCAATTATCAACCAAACAAGCATTTACTTAAAACAAAGCATTTAATGTGCCCATCGACAACGGTCACACCATTTCCGTTGCGCAACTCTAATCACTAAGGTTTAAAACACATAATTTAAAACTGAGCCATCTTAGGTCTAATTTCTACTACTTTTTTTTAAAAAAAAAAATAGTGATATGTAAAACCCTTATAATGTTTTCAAACTTATTATCCATTCAAAGGAAATGAAAAGACTAAAGGCACGATCGAGGAATACGACAGTGGAAAACTGTGTTATCACTTGTATTATACTTGGATGTACTATAATATGTGTTTCTGTTCTGTGTTTATCATATTTTGTTTTGAACTTAGCTCTGATACCAAGCTGTAACGCCCCACTCCGAGACCCACATTAGCAAAGAGTATTACAAGGTAATACCGTCTGCTAATACGGAGAATAGAGCTGGATAGGAGCGACCATCTATAGCCTTGTCTTAACTATCTATTGAATACGTCGATAAATGTAGCATTTTTTTTTTGTGGATCGACATATCTAATAGATACTTAATACAAAACTATAATGGCTATAAGATCTAACAGAACAAAATATAATAACTCAAATGTAAACCACATCACAAAACAGTAGATCATCACATACATATACACATATACAGATACATCACAGAGTATACAAAATGATACATGTCAAGTGGTATAGCAACCACAATATACAGGCGAGTCAAAAGAATATACATATCAGAGTTACAACCAAGAGGGACTACCCAAAAAGGTATAACAAAAGAGGCTAGCAGAATAGTCCACGCGGAAACAGAATAGGCTAAGTCCAAAGGTACCTAACCTGAAACACCTCGGTCTGACCCGAGTATAAAATACACGGGTCAGTCTAGCTAAACAAATCAGTTAGACAAGCTAAACAATAATGAACATGCAAGGTCATAAAGTACCACAAATATCTCTAAAAGAGATAAATCAATCATCTACAAAAGATGAATCATAACAAGCCTCATATCATCGGCAACTCAATAAACAAAGGATATGAATATCCCAAATCAAGCCAAAAAGGCAAATAACAAATACCAATGAAGGTAACACAAGTTTCCACAAGGTAATCGCTATGTATCGAGTGGTTCGAAATACCTACTCCGAAAGGCGATACTCTAGGGAAATATAAATATCAATGAAACAAAAGATGCACGTGCTCAGTACTGTATAAACAAGGATCCACAAGCCCGAAGGCGACAAACCCAAGTATCTCTCGAGCGGTGACGAAGGACCAACTCCAAAAGCGATACTATAGGGCAAAAAACCCGAAGGCAACAAACCCGAAGGCACAAGCCCGAAGGCACAAACCCGAAGGCACAAGCCCGAAGGCAACAAACCGTAGTGGCGAAGGTCCGGAGGCCCAGTACTGGAAACCACTAATTGGCAATATGTGTCACAAACTCTCGGAAAGGAACCCGAAAAATGTTAACGTGTGTCCCATACCACACGTTCGCACTAAACGATTTACTAACCGTTAGTCAATTCCACACTTAAAGCAGTACAAAGTTTACCTCATCTCATCGGTAAACCAGACCCAAAGGTCAAAATAATCAAACGAATAGATTAGGAATTAATTGGAAAGATAAACGCACGTATTCCATAGTACGTGTTTTACCCAACCATTTAATTACCTTCCCACTTTGTTCGAAGTGCAAAAGAGTGTAATTTTACTCAGAAAATAATTTGGAACAAGTTTAGAAATCATTTGAAAACACTTTGGAAATTGCCTTTGAAATTCTCCTATTATGGAGTAAATAATTTAATACTTAAAATAATACTAAATAATAATTTCACAAGCCAATTTGTTTGAAAAACACTTTAAAATGCTTTACAAAACCAGTGCATGAAATCTAGAGAGAAAACTCAAGAATTCGGGAAAATATCAAAAATGGCGGAAATTATTCCAAGTATAAAAACCGCTGAAATCAAGCTGTGATCACTAGTTCGACAGCAGGTTTGGACCTGGAAACAGAGTCGAAATGACATGAAATTTGGTAGAAATGTAGATTAACACCCCTACTCCAATATGCAAAAAGATTCATCCAATTCCGACTTGAAATAAAGAATCTGCGTCGTTTCAAAGTCGGACCAAAACAAGGTTTGAAATAATGAATTACAGCAAGCTGCGAGTACAAGTTTGACAGTAGTTTCGAAATAGCAAACCAACCCAGATGTTGATGAAATTGTATAGGAGTATAAATCAACACTCCTATTTCAATCTGCAAAAAGAATCACTCAATTCCAATTTGAAACGAAGAATTTGCGTCGTTTCAAAGTTGGACCAAAACAAGGTTTAAACACTGAATTACAGCAAGCTGTGAGTAGAAGTTCGACAGTAGTTTCAAAATACCAAACCAACCCAGATTGTAATGAAATTTTATAGGATTATAATTCAGAACTCATACTTCAATCTGCAAAAGGAATCACTCAAATCCGATTTGAAACGAATGAGTTATGCTGTCACAAACATGAACTCAGGCCATGTTTGTAACAGTTCAAAAACAAAAAAATGTACAGGCCTGAAACCACCCTGGGTTGAACTTTCAGGCATAAAACAGAGGAGCAAATAATATCGGATTGATCTTAAAATTGGTACTCTTATACTAGAAAACTTAATCTTTCAAAAAAAAAAAAGAATCATAGAATTCCAGTAAGAAATGAATGAGTTGTGCGGTCTCAAACATGGACTCAGGCCATGTTTGCAGCAACTCAAAACAACTACAGGCAAAAATCTGTGCATGAGTCGACTTTGCAGCAGCGTTTTGAATATTCGAGCGATAATATATTTCAACCAAAATTTGCAGAAATGAAGTTCAACATGCAGGCTACCAAATGCAAGAAGTCCGGAAGCATTTCGCTGCCGGAATCTAAAGTTATGATCATTCAAATAGGCAATAAGAAACATATTTCAGACAGAAAAACAACAAAAAAAAATTCATTAACAAAAGCTAGATTTTGGTTGCTTTTGCAATTTTTGAGCTTGGCTCAGCTAGGATTTGTGAGTATTACAACTCACCTTGCTGATGCTTTGTGCTACAAGAGAAAATCGGTGAAAAGGAGCAAGCTTTAGCCTTGAAAATGGCTTCAACAACCTAAAAATATGTATATAAACATGCAAGAACAAAACTTATTACAATTAGAAAGCCCAATATCTCAAACTAAGATTTTGATGAAATTATTGATGTTTTGGAGCTGATTACCTTTTGATTCACTGTAGTTTGAAGAAATTTTAGCTTGAATTGAAGGAATTGAGTTCATAGCTTGAGATTTGCAAAAATGGTGAGGTGGGTTTTTTTTTTCTTCCTTATTTCAAAGAAGAGGAAGAAGGAGAAGTAGGAATGTACTGCCAATGTTTTTCCCTTTCTCAATATTAGGTTATGTGTAGTAATGGGCCTAATGGACTCTAAAATAAAATAAAAAATCAAATGATTTGATGAATTAATTCATGTACATATACAATTATGTACAAGTTACATAATATTACCAAATAAATTACATTTCTCTTTTAAGTTTTAATCGAACAAAATATGTAAACTTATATAGATATGAAATAAAACATTTTACCTCATATAAAAGATAAATTTATATTTTTTTTAAACATTTTTTATTATTAAAATTCTTTATTTTACAAAAATACACAATTTTCTCAAATAAATGGACAAAACATTACTTTAAACTTCTAAATTTCCACAAAAATATTTTTCTTGCTTAGAAAAATATAACAAACTATTCTAAACACAAATTTATAATTAAAACTCATTTTTAAATCAATTTCCACCTTTTTATTTGATTAAACAACCATTAAAAATCAAATACTTCTTTTAAAAATTATTAGAAGAAGTAATTGGCAATAATTAATACAATTATTGCATTTTCTCTAAACAAAAACTAATTTCTCATTTATTATTAACCCAAACAAATAAAATAAAGTTTCATACTTTATTTTCTTATTTTATTCCAAAATTCATTGTTTATTCCAAATAAACAATTTAATTTCTCCAATTTTATTTTAATTCACAATATTAAATTATAACTACCATTATAATTAAATATTTACAGGTAATCTCCAAAACCAGGGTTGTTACAGTTTTCTTTTAAAATTGTATGAGTATAACAAAGGAAATGTGATTATATAAATAGAAAATGCAATTTAGAATAGTATACATAAATGTATTTATAAAATAAGAAGTACAATTTGAAAAAAAAATGTATATACATTTTCTCATACAAGAAAATTTACAAGTGTTAATATTTGACATATTAATTAACAAGTGCAAGAGTTTTAGTAAGAGAATTAACAAATGTATGCCATGTAATTTAAAAGATGAACAAATGTCATTTATTTCAACTATTTCTAAAATAATAAATAAAATGAAAAATGAAACTATATAATATCTTTACTCCCCTCCCTCTCATCTCATTTATCTTCATTTTCAAAAAGTCTGTGCATTTTTAAAATCAGCAACAAAGTAATCAAACTAGACAACTTCCTCAACATTTAAACGAAAAACAAATTGTAGTAAATAAAAATCTGAAACAACCTACTCAAAAATTTCAAACCAGAAAAGCAATTTCACGTAAAGCAAGATCAACCTAGAAATTACGCAAATCAAGAGCAAAGCAGGATTCAACTTCAAAAGTAAAGCAAGGATCATCACATAAACAACAATCAAATTCAAAGAGAACAAACCCAGAAAACAAGTCCCGGTTTTTTTTTCAAATTCAAGAAAAAAGTACAAGCCCTCTCTGTTTCAGGTTGACATGTGAGTAAACACCATTTTAAATATTTTGAATGACACTTGTTGTTTGAAATGATGCTTGAGATAAGATTGTAAAGTGTTTACATGCAAGCAGATATATGTAGATTATGCAAGAATGACTGTGCATGTCTGTTATCAAATATTTTGCCTCTGTTTGGAAACAGGTTTTCAAAACCTGTTTGAAAATAAAAATCCTTCTCCCCTGATTCTTGTTCAACCTTAGGATCCAAACAAATTTTTTTTGTTTAAACCTGTTTAAGATCTAAAAAGAAATCAAAGCATAATTAATATAAGAATTTTCTAGAAATCAGAAAATACAGGAAAACCCATATGCACATGGAAAATTTGATCATGATGATTTCGATTTTAATTTTATCATGTTAAATGTTTTCGAAAACAATGATTTTTGAGAGTGACATCAGAATTTTTAAGTTAATAAACATGGAGAAATCTTGGGTTGATCGTTTTGGGGTTTCCAGGTGTTTCTAGACGATTAGAGCAAAATGGAGGAAGGAGTTCGCTACTGGAGTAGCTGGGTGATGTTCGAGTTGAGGAAAGATGATCAGAAATTTTTTTGATCATTTTGGAGTAGTGACGAGATCGATTTAGGGTTAAAAGCTCATATTTGGTCATGGTCGGAATTGGAATTGCTGCATCATCGTCAATGGACCGGAGCCGTTCGCACCGGTGGGATTCGAAGCATAGGAGTTCGACGTTGTTCTGGCCGACGTCGCGTGACCTCTGATGGTTGGGGGTGGAAGTACGAGGCGTTTGTCTGGCGATCGTGTTCGTTCTAGGATGGGTCAGATAGCTCTTTTGCAAATTCGTCGTAGTTTCTGACTTCTGCGTGGATTGGTGGTTTGGGAAGGTTGTCACTGACTTGTCGACGACCGGAGCTTCGATCGAAGGTACCCATTCTGTTTGTACATGTGCACAAGGCCTGATTGGTATCAGGTAGCTTGTTAGAGGAAGAAGGGGTGGATGTCTCGAAGTAAACCTCGGGGGGTTCATGCGTTGGCTCGTGTTTGGAATCGGGTATTTGCAAGATAATCCTAGGTATAACAAGACTTAACTAAAATTTAAGTAAAAAAATGAAAATTGGGGTTTGATTCGGGGAAGCTCGAAGTAAACAGGCAATTGACTCGGAGTGACACTCGGGGTTGACTTGGGTAATATGTGTTCCAGTTTTAAACTTTAACAATCTAAGTTGAATTAATTTCTAAATCTATACCTTTTAAAATGAAGACTGTTTGTTAAATTGGAATGAGCGATAAAAGGTTTTGAGAGTAAAATATTTTAAATTAATAAAGTTTAAGATGTTTAAACTTATATTTTTAAAGGAGTTTATTTTAAATAAAACTTAACAAAGTGATTAAGGAATTAATCAAATGTGTTTTAAACGATTAACTTAAAGTTTAAGTTAATTTATATTGTTAATTATTATTAATTAAGTATTTATAATTATTTAATAATTAAAGAATGATTTATTAAAGGTTAATTAATTATTAATAAAGGTTAATTAATTGTAATTAAGGATTAATCAATCAAGGTAATTAATTAAGAGATAATTAATTAATGAAGGTGATTAAGATTTAATTAATTAAATAATTAAGGATAATCAATCATTGATTAAAGATAATTAATAAAAGGAATTATGTGATTAATTAATTATAATCACATGGTTTATTCATCTTACTTGTAGATGATTAATTATGATTGAATGTCTTGAGCTGATTGATACTTCTGTTATGTGATTGTGATACTCTGTGGTGTGAATTGTTGTGTATTGAACTATGATATCTGTGATTTGTTTCTGTATGAATGTGAAAACCCTTTTCCCTGTAAAACGGCATTTAAATTTCGATGCGACAAGAATTTGGATTCCAGTTGGTTATCTGAAACCCACTTCGAATCTTGATAGTGAATCTTTGTGATTAATATATTCACGTGTTTTTAAATTAAGCGCTCACTATTCGGTTTAGCCAGGAGAGAATTTCGTGTCATATAACCCAGTTCGAATAGTAATAAGACGATGTGGATAGCATTTGAAGGCCGGTGGTGAAGACCGGGTATTTTTGAAAACGAAAGGATTACCTGTCGAATGTCTCTGCATCATGGCATAGAGATCTCCATATGTGATGGGCAGTCCGATCGGGATTGTGAATACCCGGATTTGCAAGGGCTTCTTTGTGAAGTACCTTCGGTTCTGTTCGAACCCGAAACAGACTTGTATGGATGTATTGTTAGGGATGCGGATTAAGGATCTTAAGGCAGAAATAACACTAGAGGGGGGGTGAATAGTGTTTTAAAGAATATATGAACTATATGACTAAATTAAAACTTTCAACACAGATCTAAACAGAATTCTAACACAGAATGATCACAGAACATATAACAAATGCAAATAGTAAAGTAAAGCAAGTAAAAGGAAAGAACACACCGGATTTTATACTGGTTCGGAATCCTCCTACATCCAGTCCTGCACCAAGGCAATATCCTTGTACATATTTTCATTGTATCGGAGCATTGGTTTTCATTGTTTTCATAATCTGAAACTTGAAAAATATAAAAATGGCATTTTTGGAAAATTGTGTTAAAACTGTTTTGAATCTATGCATTTCATCAAAGTTTCATAAGTCTGCATATAGTTATTTTGAAAAATCAAGTTATCTACCGAATTGGTGTGTTATGCAGGAACAGACATTTTATATGGCTTTTCACGAATCAACACCCAATGGACAAACTATGCAAATTGAGAAAGATAAATGGATACTTGATAGTGGCTGTTCGAGGCACATGACTGGAAATCCCGAGATATTCAAGGACATTACTTATCAAGATGGTGGATTAGTCAATTTTGGTGACAACTCTAAAGGATATGTGGTTGGCGTCGGCAATTTAATAGTTTTTGTTGATAACGAAGGGGGAGAAAGTTATAAAAATATATGTGCTTGGTGTAAGAGGGAGTCATGGAGTAAGGGGGAGTTGTAGTTTTAAGAAGAAATCACGGAGTAAGGGGGAGTTATGGTATGGTAAGAATATTTTATAAATAAAGGTTGTCATCATCAAAAAGGGGGAGATTGTTAGGAACTGAGTTGATGATGTTCTGATGACAACAACCTTATATAGTTATTATACTTTACTTTATAAAATATATACTAACATTTCCATATAGATATATATATATATATGTATGTATGTATGTATATGTATATGTATATAGGAAGTATATGCAGGTATCATCGAAGATTGATCAGTATAAAGACTCAAGCATCAAGATGAAGATTAGAGATTCAAGATTCAAGACTCTAGAGAATCAAGATTTCAAGATCTCAAGATAAGTGTCTAGTATTTTGTTAAAACTTCATAATAGCACTCTCATCTTTCTTCCAATTTTCTTTTTGGATGGAACCCAATTTCTATCGAAACCAGTGGCTTACAAACCCACGACAAGTAGCTTACAAACCTACGACAAGTGGCTTACAAACCCATGAAAATCAAAATCATTTAAACTACTTTGTACAAGTTCTCGAGTCCTATGGAGGAGCTCTGTAGGAATGTTCTTGCAATTTCAATTTGAATAGATTATTCAAAATTCTTTTTAAATCTGTTTCAAAATGTTTTAGCTTTCAAAATCATGTTTTCAAAAATATTTTCAAACTTTGTTTTAGCCTTGAAATATTCCTCTATTCTGATTTTAAAAACTTCTATTTTTAAAAACATCAAAACTTATTCTGATTTTAAATATTACTTATATAATTGACGGTCTATATCAATTATATATATATATACATATATATATATATATATTTAAAATAATATGTTACATTCATTCTTTATCTCAAAATATTGTTTAAAAACTTTACTTTGCTTCAGAGAAGTTTCAACTTGTTTTAAATTCAATTGTCTTTACAAAACAACATCTCTATAATTTTGAACTAAGGGATGTCGACATAAGGGGATACCCCATGTCGACATGGTGACAGTTGGATTCAAAATCGAATTTTCAAAAGAAGTGTCCATTCGTTCGAAAACCTTTCGCCAATGGTTATGACTGTTGTGCATCTATATAAAGGCTTCCAAAACGATTTTTTTTGACAACTACTTTCTTATTTTCTTCACTCTTTCTTCTCCACCATTCCATATCCATAAAACTTCATATTTTCAAGATCGTGCCATCATTCTGCCAAATTCTCAATAGGAAATTACGACCACTGAATTTCATGTCAAACTAATTCTAATTGTGACAATAGACCATTATGAAGAAGATCTGTGCATCGGATTCCATACTTCTTGTTAATAAGTATCAAGTAAGTGTAGTATCTAAACTAGGCCTTTTACGTCAAGAAGCCCCCAAAAAAAAATACCCCGTAGTGTCCTTGGCTAGCATGAGTACAGAAGTGGGGCGTCACATGGAACGTCATTGATTTTTCTGGCTAAAAAAAGAAGTGCTTCATTGATGGAATGCGAATTAATGTGATGCGGCATCAATGCTACATCATGTCGTTATAACATTGATGGCTTTCGACATAGAGCTTTCCAATGCTATCATTCCCTTACTAACATGCAACATTATTTCCAATCTCTTTCACATGATATCACTCGTTCAGTTTTGTAAGCAGTATGCAGCATTTATGGCATTCAGTAGTGCTGGTTTTGTTGATAATCTGCAATATTGCCTATTATATTTTATTGATGAGAGGCAGCATTGTATGTTTTCGGGTTATTTTGCCCTAAAATATGTGATGTTTAGTGACTGATATTAATTTGAAACTATGTCAAAAGTAAATAAAATGGGCGGTTGTTGTTTTCATAAGAATTGGGTCGCTTAAAGATTATGCCCAAACTCAGAACAACTTTCCTTTATGGGACAGTATAGCGTCATATACTCATACCAGTGCAAATGAGTGAATATGCACATTTCTTAGTGTCATATACTCAAATATATTGTTTTCTTTACTGCTCTGAAATGTCCATATTGATTAACTAGCAAGTGACTACATTGTCTGATCAAAGAAACCTTGGTTGTTTTGAGATATAACAAATACGTAAATTTATGATGCTTTGAGTTACTTAAAGCATGAGCTTCATACCCAATAAAAGTCATGTGAATTTAGAAATAAAAACCTGTTTGAAGTCTTAAACAATTCCTAAAAATTGGTCAAGGAATCAGAACAATTAATCGTGCATGGATTCTTTTCTTACAAGCCAATCCTACATAAACGGATATGTATTAAATATTAATAATACACTCATTTTACTATGTAGAACTGAAAGTCCATGTTTTTTCAATTTACACAAACCAGGAACTATTCAATTTGTAGTATGAAAATATAGCACTTGTTGCATAATTGCATGTGCAGTACAATGTTAGAACATTGGAGAGGTGTTAATACACTCATACATGATTATGATATCTAGAACTCTTCATGAATAATTGAGCTAAAACAAAATCAGGTCCTATAATTCATGATAAATTATTTAACTTAGTGATGAGCACTTTGTATTTTTAATGCATTATATAAGTATACTTTAAGCGGTCTTCATTATGACAACAATTAGTCAAAATATGCAATTTGCTAAGTTCACCAATACAATGTGCTTGTGTGATTTGCGACGTATTCTGCGTTCTTTCCTACTTCAATTCCATGTAGAAATAAAGAATGTTAACACTGCTACTTATTATTATACTTTAATATATCAGTCAAACTATAGTTAGTGAACAGTACTATTAGTACTGCCCCAATCCATTGTCTAGATGTGTACAACACTGCTATTAGCAACTCGTATGTACGTATATGTGTGCATGACATAAAAAATGACTAAATGTACTTGGTAGTTGGTGCCTTTCTATCGGGATAGAGATATAGTCAGTATACATGAGGTTCACTGACTTAATCCCTGTCCGAGCATAAAATTCCATGTTTATCCCAGCAATTCTAGGAGAATACTTACAAAGCAAACTAAGTAATACATGTAGCTATTGCTAAAGTCCATTCACTAGATATTTGTGTGTTTTTATGTATATATGTATATGTGTGTGTAATACACAAAGAAGATAACTAAATGTACTGGGTAGTCGGTATCTTTCTATCGGCATAGAGATATAGTCGGTATATGTGGGGTCCATAGACTTGATCCTTGTCCGGGCATAAAATACAATGTTTTTCCCATTAATTCTGAGAAAATAGTTACAAAACAAACCATTTAGGTATTGCTAAAGTTCATTCAGTGGATATGTGTGTGTTCATGCGTGTTCAAAAGTGCGTGCGAGCGCTCCGTGGGGTATGTGTTTATGTATGTACGTGGAGATTTCATTTGAATGCATATTGAAGACATAAGATATCTTAACAATTAGATGTTCCCATGATTTTCAACTCAGGGTCAACGACAAAAAATTTAATGGTCAACACTTATTGTGTCAAATTTTGCAGCCTGCGGGGCCAACAATGTGTCATATGAGGCCAATGTTGATTTCTTTCACTACAAGCAAATCTCACAGAATGTGAAACCAAACCTTCACTACCTAAGATAAACTAACAACAATGTTTTCTTTTCATTTTTCCAAGCGTGTAAATAATTTTTTAGTGCAACGTTGACCATATACAAAAAATTGTCTCGTTTGGGTGCGCCCATATGCTAGTACCAATAATGACTCCATGATAACAGTCAGCAGTATCCATCAGTGCCAACCTTATTTGTACTGATTTGGGCATGATCTTAAACTAACTGCTGGGCACTCCAAACAAGCTAATATATGCATTACTAGTTATACCAGTAAACTGCAACGGTCTTTTGCCATTCCCTCGAAATAAACAAGTGATGGATCTCTATGGCTTATCTCGAGTAGGTCAATAAGATGATGGCGTAACCACGCAACATCCCTCTTTATCATAAATTAGAGCTTAGAAAAAATATGAAGATTTTTCAAAATTGAAATATTATTTTTAAAAACAAGTACATTGATTTTGGCAATAATTATTTAATATAAAATAATATATTATTGTATGCCTTTGAATCCACATTGAAGCAATGACTTCCCTTCCTTTTACCGTTCTTGATTCGTCAGATTGCAAGTCCGAAAGCACCGACCTCTAACTATCGAATAGTATTAATTTAATTTGAAATATATTTGAAATTTTGGAGTGGATTGAGAGCTATGCTTTAACAGGAATGTACAAGGTAATGGTGGCTGAAAAAGGTTAGTCGTTATTTTAGAGATAAATATATACATATATACATACATGTATATATGTATATATAGGGTTGTATTTGAGAGAAACAAGGAAAACTTTTTTTACCCATTCTCAGTTGATGCCAACCCATTATCTTCAAGACAATTCCCTATCTTTTAGCCACCCCTAGACCTTTCCAAAGCCTAGTCGAGAGAACTATGTAAATCAGTCACATCGATATTTTCTGTTTGACCTTAGTTATATTAACCAACAGAAAACTATCGAGTGGGTCATTCCATAGTTATCCAGTAACTATTAGCATGTAACCCCTAGGTGCCCCTGGCAGTCATGAGTAATACACTACCCAACATTTGAAGAGCGTTACATACTCCAGTCTCAATGGATACATGGATATCCAGTCTCGATGCATCTTGACAAGAAACATTTAAAATGGAATATTTGTTTCGTTGTGATAAATTACTTGCGGTTACAACACTTTGTAACCACTATCATAAAATATAACATTTATGGATTTTTCTATTAAATACACTTTTAATTAAGTTAACTAATTAATATAATCATATTATATCAAGTATATAATAGGAAGAAAATACCATTTATTTCGAACAAGATTGGTCAACGAGTTAGATATATGTAACAAATTACATAATGCCCCTAAGGTATACCCCTAACTCTATCAATTTTCCACTTGCAGTTGGGGTCAATTATGGAATCTAATTCTAACTACTCCAATCAGTTTTCTCAAAACCAATTAGGTCAGTCCCTTAGTTGATGACGACCCATGATCCAGATCCAGGGTCATTCTTGTTCTATTTGATGTGGACGATGGCTGCTCCTGTTGCACCACTGTTGCCAGATTCCTCACATACTACGGCAGTCTGTCGTTCCTGATGTGCTCCTTAATCATGTCCTTTAAGTGCCTACATTCATTCCTGGTGTGCCCGTTCAATTCGTGGAACGGGCGGTACTTTCCAGAAATACGATCCTGCTCCATGGGATCCCTCCTTGCTGTTTTCCGAAGGGGGAGTTGCCCCCTAGTATCCAGATAAATCTGTTTTAGGCTTTTCATCAAATCTGAGTAGGAGGAGAACTTGAGTTCCCACTCTTTTCATCACCTTTTCGTCCCATCACATCCATTATCTAGTTTTCCTTTGCCTTTATCATTCTTGTTTACACCTCCTAATGATCCTCTTCTTTCCACAACGTTCACCTCTGGTTTGTCGACTTGTGCATCTTCCTACCACAGGAAACTTTCCGCTTCATGATAAAACCTCCCGAGATCCATAGGTGGATCTGGTGCAAATGATTCCTTGAAATCTGTGCCGTCGGTAATTCTTAATACAACTATCATCAAAATTGTGGATGGATCTAGCCGATCCACCGATGCCGTTGCAGAATTAAATCTTTGTTAGAAAACTCTTTTAAGACTCTTCGGTCTTCTGTTTCAGTGTTGCCAGACTCATCACATCATTGGGTCTCAAAATGTGAATCCTAAACCACTTCATAAATTTTCGTCCAATTCCATCCATGTGCCAATAGAACCACCCTCCAACTGCCTGAACCACAGTGCAACAATATTCGTTAGAAACAGGGGAAAGCATCATGCCATGACTTTCTCTAGTGCCCCCAGTATTTCCACGTGTCGTATATTTCTCATCGTATGTATAGTTGGGTTCGACTTTCCATCATATATTTCCAGTATTGGTAGTTTAAACTCCGGTGGATTCCTAGCATTCCCGATGTTAGGAGTGAATGAACTTCTATTTGCATCCTCCAAATCCCTGTTTGCCAGTCCTCACGCATAAATCGTCTGAACATCTCTACAAACCTGTCGTTGTCATCCAGCGGTAGTCTCCTATCATCATTTCCAAACTGCCCCTCGAGTCCATAAGGGTATTCTGGAACGTATTTCTCCAGACGTGCATCCAAATTTTGATTTGCACCAAGATCCATGGGATTGACTGCATGTCCTCAAGCAGCATGATCAACTAGACACGGGGGCATGCACCAAGCCTTTGGGGATTCGGGCCGATCCCTCTAAGATGGCTGGAGACTGCCCCTGGCTGCTTTGTTCCATTCCTTTTTCCAATAGCTCTGTCTCCATGTTCCTGGTTTCTATTTCCATCGATTCTTACTGCTTCAACTCCTTGATCTAAGTTATCACTGGCTCCTGCTACTCTATTCCCTTGGTTCTGCTGTCCATCTTGTCCAATTTGTTGGAGTTAATTCTGCATCATCTCCTCCTGTCTTTTCAGCATCCTTTCCTGTATATAGTCCATCATCGTTTCCATTTCATCGCTAGTGTTGTAGATATATGCTTTATTAGCTCCAACTCTTAAGGAATCCTCCGGACTCCCTCCATGATTGTTTCTTTCCGGTAGCGTTCTCCTTGTTGATTTTTTAACCATTGCTCCAAATCTAAGCTATCTAGTTAATTCCAAATTTGAACTCCAAATCCACGAGGGCTGGTTTTCTGAGAAAAAGCACTAAAATGTTGGCATATAAATAGCTACCAACATCTAGTTTTATGTGAAAGCATCAATATCCAATCCAATTATAGAAATACGAAGAGCAATAAATGAAGAGCAAAATTAAAATAGAAAGCAAGTAAAGAGAGACACAGATTTATAGTTGTTCGGCTAACTCCAGCCTACTTCCACTCCAAAGATTTTCCTTTTATCCAATTTTACTGCTAATTGTAGTTACAAACCCATGAAATCCAAGACTAAAAATGGCAAAGTATAACCTAGGTAGATGATAGAAGTGAAGCAAAAACAAGATCTCATTTTTGATGCCATGCCTACTGTATTTATAGAAGAAAACGTGAAAATATCTCCCTCAAAACCTGGATTTAGAACCCTGAAGCCAAGGCAAGCCTGCCCAAAATGTTTGGGGCCCATTAGAGCCAATAATAGGGATATGGGTCGATCCCTATATTGGGGGATTTAGGGGCTGGGATCCCTATAGGGTGTTCCTTATGTTGTAATATGGTTGTAATCTAAGTTTCAAATCAATTGAATCAGTAGATGTTGAGTGATTAATCGATCTTTGTTGCAATATGACATGAAAGCTGATTATAGCTTATCCCCAAATGGAGGTAAGAGGGTCGATCCATCCAACATGCTCTATTTGTTGTGCGATCCCTACGGTTGACTACCTAGGGTCCATTCTTCTTGTTTCCAAAGTTTCACTTAAATCTGCATCGTGGTTGTTGAGTTATGGAGCGATCATTATTGAGTTGTGTTGTGTACATCCTGTTTAATCCGATCCCTCTACTTCGATACCTTTATTCCGATTATTTTTTGTTGAGTGAATATTCTGATCTGATCCCTCTTCTAAGGGAGTGCTAATTCCATACTTAGCCATTTTTTGAACGTTTTCCATCTGAATCCATTCATTGTTTCAAATCTAATCGATCTCCAATCCTAGTAACCATCTCTTCGGACTTTCTTCCTTAATGACCACGAAGTCCGTTGGGTTAAATCCACATGTGTAATGCCTTGAGAAAAGGCTGGTTAACAATCATATTATATATAACATAAATATATTACCAAAATTAAACTTTAATTACAAAATAAAATTAAATAACAATTTTATTTAATATTTAGATCAGATTTAGACTTCATGTCATGACCCGTCTTCTTTAGCCCATAATGACGCATCATGAATTAGAAAGAAAGCGATAGAAAAGAGAAAAGATAGAGAAGAAAGAAAGAAACAACATCAGAATCTCAACAGCGGAACGAATAAATTATATTAATCACATAAGATATTACATAGTATGCAACATATGTCAGAGTTACACAGCTTATACAACACATACTAGACAGTTATAAACACCTGTCTAGTTATTACAACTTAATACAATACATAGATACCAATCATAGTGGAACACTATAAATATCTACAACCCTGAAGCCTCCTGCTCCATTGCTCCTCCACAATTCGTCAAAGCTAACCTGAATCCCTTGGCTACTCATTAAAATTTGCGTACCTAAGAGTTTAAGAAAAACAGAATAAACTCCGGGTCAGACATGGGCCTGGTGTGAGTAACATGTTAAAGTTGCTTAACTTTGAAAAACCTTTGAAAGAAAGGGAATCACGTAAGACTCCCCATACATAAACATGGATAAGTTTTTACCTTACGCTAACCAAAACATTTGATAGGAAATCTCGTGATATTATAATAGGTCTAGGGTTTTCAAATAAATAAGAAATAGCTGAAATCGTTACATGATTAAATTCCAGCTACTAGCCAAAAAAGTGGGTAATACAATCAAAACCGTAAGGGCACTTAGGAAGAATGAGTTTCCATCAATGGCAGGGCTACTGGCATACCGCCCGTCACAGTACGGGGCCTAGATCACCGTGTCGAGGATCCATCATAAATCCCCTGCAACACAAGGCCGAAACAATCCCTTACTGGACAGTCTCGAACAAGACAACCCCAGCAGTTTTCGCGACCAACTGCCCACACAGCCGAATAAAAAGGGACCTCTAGACAGGGAAAAATCTCGTCCTACTTGGGCATGACCCACTTAGCATTGCTGCACCTCCCCTGTTTTAGCCATTCCCGATTGATGAGGCTAGAGGCTATGATTACCTTTAGAGAACACATCTCTTGGAATGCTCATCATCCACCTGACGATGTTCTGAAAGCATTCAATCCATACAAGTTTGTCCCGGGTTCGGAAAAAACCGAAGGCATTATCTCATTACACTCACTTTGGAACCATCCTCAGAGTTAACGACGATAACCCTTGCACTCTGAATCTTCATCTTCACTTGAGATTCATGACCAATCGTTAATTTGGATCGATGTGGTTTTTGGATATCCAAATCTAGAAATCCGATCGCGGTCTCATCAAAATCCAAAACGCCATCTTTTGGGTCCAAGTTGTTTTAAAGTTAAAATAATTCAATTCTATTATCTATATACACAAAGATAGATAATTCACATATCACGATAGATAATCTACATTATCATCACAAATAGATAATTCACATTATCATCACAAATGGATAATCCATATTATCATCACATATAGATAATTCATATTATCATCAAACTTCAACCAATGCATCCATATCACAAAGCATTACTTATCTCATATCTGAGATTTCAAACCATTCAAGGCAATCAATATCATCCATCCATACAAAAGCAAGGATTTAAAATGAATTAAATTAATTACTTCATCTTTAATTAATTTAAAGTAAATTAAATTAATTACTTTCGTCATTATAAAACTTGCTTACATAACCATTAATTAATTAGAAATCAATTAATTAATTATCCTCTAATTATCCACCTTAATTAATCATCCCTAATTAATTATCTTTTCATTACATTCAAGTAATTATCCTTTAGTTAATTTCTCAAATTAATTATTCTTAACGAAATACATTAATTAATCCTTTAATTACTTCATTAATTAATTAACTATAATTAATTACTTTAATCCTTAATTAATTACATTAATTAATTACACTTTTATCACTTATTATTGATTAATTAATCTTAATTAATCAACCCTTAATTACATCATTAATTATATTAATTAATGATCCCTAATTACCTTCAATTAATTATCCTATTAAATTAATTACATTTAATCTTTAATTAAACCACATCTATTAATCACCCTTGATTAATCTCATTCAGTAATTAACTACGCTTAATTACTTCATTAAATAAATTCATTACTCCATAATTAATTATCTTTAATCAATCCTTTGATTAATTACACAAAGTAATTAAACTCAAATTACTTTCAACATTTAATTAATTACATCCTATAATTATCATTACTAATTACTTCACTAAGTAATTACACTTCATTAATTACATTAAGTAATTATGCTTAACCAATCATCCAGTGATTATCTTAAACTAATTAAACTTAATTAATTAACTTAAACTAATCACATTACTTTAATTAATTACATTGAGTAATTAATTCCTTTAATTACTTTCACTAAGTAATTACACTTAAAATAATTTCACAATCGATTATCTTTAGTTAATTAATCTAATTAATTACTAAAATTATTCACATTAACTAATTATTAAATAATCTCAAGTTAATGACCTTCATTAATTATTGACAATTCTTTAATTACTTTTCTTAAGTAATTAACTTAAATTAATTATTATTAATCACAAATTTATTTATCTTTAATAACCAATTAATTAATCACTAATTATTTAATTAATTAAGTGTTTAACTTAATTAATTTTAATTACTTGATAAATTAATTTCTAATCATTAATTAAAAATCTTAACTTATCTAATTAATGATATTAATTTCGAATTAATTAATCTTAATTAATTAACTTCAACCTTAATTAATTAATTCAAATACTTAACCATTTAATAAATAAATTAATTAATTATCCATATTAATTTACCTTAATAATTTAATGAATCACAAATCATTAGATCCTTATTAACTTTAAAATGAAAACATTTCTCTTATAAATGATTTTATCATCATTCACAAACACATTTGAAAACATTTTACTTTAAATTTTCATTTCAAATATAAAATTTAAAATGAAAACAATTTTGACTTTAACAAAGTATAAAAACCTTTTACAACTTTTAAAATCATATGTTAAAAACATACTCATCTTATAAAAGAAACTTGAAGAATTTAAACCAAATTTACTTTTAAATTCTTACCATTTAAAATACACTTTAAACAATTTAAGTTGTTGAAACAATTTAATTTACAGAACTTAATTTAAATTTTAAAACTAGGGTACAAACTCAGTTTTGAATCCATACTTCAAATTTGTTTTTAAAACTTTGTCTAAACCTATGCTTTCAAATTTTAAAATCAAATTTAAAATTTTAAAAGCAAACAGGTTTTAAAACCTGTAACTATCAACTGACCCGAGCAAACCTAAAAATGCTTCGAGCCAAACTATTCATCACTTCGAGCAGATACTCAAATTACTCGAGAGTTACTTGAGCACAAAGCCCCTGCTTCAAACCAAACTTCACCAGGCACAAACAATTCACCGTCCATATGCATCGAAAGTTCCACCACCTTTGACCATCTAAGACAATCCCCACATGTCGACGATCATTCCCAGATCAAACTACAACTATCAACATGAAATCAAATTCGAGTATTACTGCTCGAACCTGGAAAACAGACCATCCTAAAAGAAAACCCCTCAGCCTCATCTCTCCGACCATCGAAGCATCAGCACCTCTAGCCAAGCCTTCGTCAGTGTCCAAACGACCGATTCCCCAAGTCCCGCTACACTCGATCAACCAAAGAGATCGTGATGATCACAAACTCTTAACTCAGCGAAAACTAGGTTTAAAGGCTTAAATCGGTCGCCGCCACCACCACTGTGATCTGCCGTCACTTTTACCATTTTTCCCCTGGTCACTGACATCTCTTCTTCCTCCAGAAAAAATCATGACCTCCTAGACTAACGAGATCATCAGAATTCCCTTAAATTCAAATTTCTGGTTAAACCAGAAATGCACTTAAATCCCTCTACCAAAAATCATGATTCTAGTTTTAAAAATCAACTTTTAGTTAATGTATTTGATTCATATCTATGAATTCATGACTCATGATAATTGAATTTTAACTTATTTAAGTTTGCACCGTTGTTTTATTATTTCCAGAGGCAATACAAATTGTTTTAACTTAAACAAGTTTTAAACTTAAAACTATGATACAACAAACATACTTTGTTTAAGACTTAAGTATTAACAAAGATTGGATTAAGAGCAAGTGAATTTTGATTTGAATTTAAGCCTGGAACTAGAATTCGAGAAGAGAATCCTGATACACAACATGCACACAACATATCCATATATATACACATGGAGCTATACTTAAAAATATATTCACAAAAATACTATTTTCAGAGATGAACATGCAACATAATTATATACTTAAACAATTTAAATTGTGATGTTACTCACCTGATTAAAGAAGGTGGAACAGAGCACCAAATTTTGAAACAGCTTGAAACTGAAATGCCTTAGCCTTTGAAAACTTTTAAACTGGAATATGCTTGAATAAAATGCTTGATTTAAAAACTGCACGCATGCCTCCAGATTGAAAAAAAAATGCTCAAGCTTTGATTTTGCTGTTGATAATCTACAGGTTTTCTTTTGATAACTCAGGTTGAAGAAAGTGTCGGCTTTAATGTTTGATTTGAAGATGATATACAGGCTATTGATTTGAATAAGTTTATGGTTTTGATCTTGAAAATGAAACTACAGGTTATTGATTTTGAAAAGGTTTCTGGTTTGAGGGACATATGAGTTACAGATTTTGTGTTGAAAAATTGTACAGGGTTTTTAGGTTTTGATTTCTGTTTGAAATGGATGATTACTAATTTTTAATTTGAACATGATTTCTTGTTTGAGAGTTTAGTTACCGATTTTGTTTTGAATATTGATTCGGCTGAAGTTTTTGTCTTAACTTTTGAAAATGAAGATTTAGAAAAGAAATGAGAAGGAGGAAAAATATGTTTTATAAGTTAAGATGATTTTTTTAAAAAAAGAAAAATTAAAAACAAAAATGACAATTTTCTAATCTATTTACATTTGCTTAACACATGTTATTATGAGGCCTTAGTATAATTACACTTGTCCATTAAGTAATTTTACTTATTTTTATTTATTTAAAGGTAAATAAAAGCACTTTTCTTCTTATTTATTGAATACTTTTCTATATAATTGTAAATTACTTTTTAGAAAAATAAAATAAAACAAATTATATGCATACAAATAAAACTTATACCTATCTCTTTAAAATCAAAAATACTTTTAAGTATCTATTCCTTTGAATTTCGAAATAAATTCCAAATTCAAATTAAAGATTTTAGAATCCAATTTTAAAATTCAAGTTACATATATGGATACATAACTACACATTAAATTTTGAAAATAAAAAATTCTATTTATATTAAAATCCATATATATTTATAAAAATAATACATTATAGTTATTATTTGGAAATAACACTTTTATTCACTACAACAAAAGTATGTTTTGACTGCATTTACTATCATCGTCTAAACATTGAATGTTGTAGTAAATATTGTTGAGAGAGATATTCCTGAGGATAAACGTTGAAAAAAATAGTCCGCTGGGTTTATTTTGGTTTGCCGCCAACTTACATTTACTTCCAAAGAAAATTCTATTTCCCCTCGTCTCTTAATAATTCATTTCCCTCTCCATCGTTTTTCATTTTTCCTCCTGTCCATTTCAATTTCAATTCTCCTAGCACCAGATTGCATCTTCCTTCATCTGCCGTGTCGATTTTGATTGAGTATCTCTGTCGCCGGCTCTTCTATCAGCATCGATTTTGGAATTGATTGCCCTAAACATGGTGGAACTAGTGAGCGTTTTTTCTTAACCCTAGTTTTCAGTTAAGTTTGAAACATTGCAAAGTATCATATCTTGCTTATCTGATCAAGTTTAAAGTTTAGCCAAGTTTTTATTCCGATCAAGGTTAAAGTTTACACTACCTGTAATAAAGTGGTGTTATTTGTATTGGAAGAACAATTTGGAATTCTACTTTATCACTATTTCAATATGCATGGTTTTTGAATTTTGAAGAGACAAGATATATTGGCTTATATGCAAGTATTGGTGTAGAAAACCACAGCTCATGGCACTAATGGAAGCAATGGCTTTCAGTTTAGCAGTTTTGGGTGCTAGAAAATAATTCAATTCTTTATGTAATTTACTTGAAAAGAAGATCATAGCTCTCTAGAAAAACATGCTCTTGTTTATCTAAAACAACGCTAATATATCTGGTAGCTTACATATTATAACTGGCTGCAGCATTTAGAATGGTTGAATAATTTATATTTTTTACCTATTTGTTTCGAATGGAAGCTAAAATAATACATCAAAGAGGCATTAACAAAGCTTCAATAGAAAGGTATAACCAAGCGCTCATTCATTAGTGTTATATGTACGCATAACTAGTTGTAAGAATGCGAGAGGATAGAATAAGTAACACTTCTACAATAAATATTTGAAAATATGGCTATATTATCACAAATATAACAATAATCGTTACTTGAAGCAATGATTTCGGTGTAACAAAAGAAAATCTCAATAAGAAACCAAACGCGATCAACTGAATGTACATTTTGTAATGTTCCTTGTATGCATCCAATATTTATGTTGAGTTTATATTTGTGAATAATAGATGAATCCTATATTTGTGTTTAATTGTAGAGAAATTAAAGATTACTAGTACTTCAAGTTTTTAAGTAGGAAGTGAACATTATTATTTTTCAGTTCTGGAAGGTAGCATTTAGTTGCTTCTTCACCTGCTAACGTCAGCTAGGTAGGATTATTTTATATCCAAGGAAGTAATATAACTCATTATTTTCAAATCTTTTGGCAGAAATGTTTTCCTCATTGACACATTTTTATCATGGTTTTGTTCCTTGAGTAACTATCTAGTTTATTTTAATCATATGATTGATTCCATCCCCAGAATGAACCTACTTCGTTCCCTCTTAAATTTCATATTTCTTTAGCTTTATGGCTTGCTCAAATGCCTCTTTTTATGTTTAGTGCATATTGAACCCCACATTAAGATGCCTCTTTACATGCCTTGTGCATAATATACTACACAATCCTTGGAAGCCGCTCAGTTACCATGATGTAGTTTTTATAATTTACTAAAATTGTCTCATAGTATGTAAAAAAACATTTTTGAAGTTGGCTTCCATTGACAACTCATCAGTCCTAACTTAAAGGTGCCATGCTCCAAGGCTCCTTTCTTTTATGGGTGGTGAATAACGAACCCGACACATAAGTTAAGGCTATGTAAAACCCAAATCATGTCAGTTGGAAGTTGGGATTCTATCTCAGTAAAATTTATTGCTAGTTTGGCTTATAGAATTCCTTTTGATTTGTGGCCTAAATTCATGTGGATGTTAATCATTTTGAAACTTATAATCTGTAATAAGACAACCCATGCCCTCTTGCCAAATCGTATACAAGTCTTGTTTTTTGGATAAGCGACTATCAATTTTTATTTGCTGAACCATGAAGATTGAGATTTATTTTAACAGTGTTCAAATTATTTAAGGGTATAAAGGTAGGCTCAGGAACTTTTCCCATTTTAAAATGTAGTATACTTCTAAGTTCTAGAAAGATATGTATGAAGCAGCAATTGTTTCGATGTGGTAGTTTTTACCATTTTGAGTATCCATGGTCATCTGTAGTGATCACTTGATAATTGTTCTTCAACAAATGATCAACAATAATCCAGACTTTTTGTTGGCCCTTGTAATATTCATAGTTTGAGGTAAAATATTCAATCATGATTTACTTAGAGTCATAAACTGTATTTAATACTGATATGTGTTTTCTAGCCATAAATAATGTAAATCTTATATTTATTACTGCTCTAGTTGAACTTGCTACTGCACCAATTTACTAGCTCTTAGAAATTTTTGCACCTCAAATCGTTTTACCATTTTCGTTCTCTAAACCGCTTGCATCTAATTTATATTAGCAACTCAAATGGAGCGATACCCATTTTACCAACTCAAACAGAGCTGTAATATACACTAAATAATCAGTTCCATTTGATTATTTTGATAAGAACCTATGCCCTTTCATCAAAGTTCCAATAAGTTTATTTCACATAGGAAAAATAGATCATGTAAAAAAGGCTGATTTTGCACATGTTCTTGTTCTGAACGGTAATTTCTTAAATGATCTTCTTTTGTCCAAAGTCTATCTCAATACTTGTATATGGCTAATAATATATTGATTACCTGTGTAGAATAGCATTCATTACCTGTGTAGAATTGCATTCATTACCTGTGTAGAATAGCATTCATTAGAATCTATGGGTTGGCGATTTGGGTTTGAGAAGAGGAAGGCGATAGCAAGAAGGCGATGTGGTTGGGTTCGCAGCGTTTATAAGTGAAGGCAATATGGGTTTGGTGATTTGAGAATGGTCACAGGCGATAGGGTTGCGAGCGGGATTGGTCGTTCGAGGTTGGCGATGATCGTGTGGAGTGATGTAGTTTTCGAGGTCGAGGAAGCTACAGAAGTCAGGTAGAGGTGGTGATGTTGAATTGTTGGCAGAGGTTTGGCAGCAGCTTCGGTATATAGCAAGTGATGGTAGATGGTCGGGGAGTTGCAGTAAGTTATTGTTGGATTGGTGAAGGGTGGTTGAAGGAATAGAATGAAGCAGGTCAGTGGTGAGTGTCTTGATATGGTTGGTGGCAGTCGAATCTGTTGAAGCTTGATGATTAGGATCAGGTGAAGCAGATGATATGGGGTTGATGTGGTTGGTTTGTTTTGAGAATTGTGGAGTGCGGAAATGCAGTTGCAGTTGTGAAGGTGAACTGTTTTGGTTGGCACTGCTGTGTAGAGACTGTTGGCAGATGATTTTATGCTTTTTGATGTGGTGAATGTGGAAGTTGATGGCAGATTTGGTTATGGCTATGTTAAAGTCAGTGGATGGTATTGAACTGGAAGATTTTGACACTGGTGGTTTTGAAAATATATGCAGTGATGCACAGTGCAAAAGTATGGTCATGGAAAATTGTTTGTGTTGTTGCAGTTTTTGGCAATGGGAAGTTGTAGCAGGTCAATGATTGAAAATCAGATGGTTTGTGGGTAGGGGAAGTGAATTGGCTGTAGCAGTTTGTATTGCATCAGGGGTTCAGGTGGTGCAGTAACAAATGTGGATACAGTAACACAAGCTAACAAATGTGGGTTCAGGTGATTCAGATGGTGCAGTAACACAAGCTAACTAAAAGGCCCAGAAACTCTTCTAGCATTCAGACCTAAGTTTTGCTAACTTATTTGCACTGAGCTTGTCTTGATCATTTTACATAAACTACCATCTCTACCTTATTAGTCCAATTGTTATAATTATTTCATAGATTAACGATGAGTCTAATTTGAATTATTTTCTATACGTCTCAAGAAGAAACTCATAATGAGTATTCACATTTAAACAAGCTAACTAAAAGGCCTAGAAACTCTTCTAGCATTCATTACTTGTTTAAATAGTCTAATTTCCACTTACTATTTTGAATTTTAGATACTTGATTGCTTCCATATTATATATGATGATGGAGAAAGACTGGTTGCGTCTACACAGGTAATCATATAAAGGTAAATTTACACATAACTTTAGACTTAACATGTTTTGAAAATGAAAGCTAACATTTTTGTTGCTTTCAATTTTAAACATAGAACCAGTAAAGAGTATGGAAAAGGAGCTCAAAATTTTGTATGTGTTGCGAAGAAAAAGTTAGGGGATGTAGAGAAAATTTTGTGTCCTTGTTTAGATTTTTGAAATCTTAGTCATCATTATGGTGAAACCGTCATTGAGCATTTAATTATAAAGGGAATGGATCCTAAGTACAAAGATGGTAGGTGGTATAATCATGGCGAGCAAGTAGATGTTGAAAATAATAATAAAAAGAGTGAGGCGTACGACTTACTCAAAGCAATTCACTATGAAGATGAAGACTACTTTAATCATAATTTTTTTGATGATGATAAAGATAAGGATGATGCACAGAGACAACATGATGATTTACTTAAGAACTTGGAAGATGCAGAAACACCATTATATCCTGGTTGCATAGATCATACAAAGTTATCTGCCATCACTATTTTGTATAACCTTAAATGCGAAAGTGGATTATCCGATTCTGGTTTTGATAAGCTTCTTAATGTGTAACAACTGTTTTTGCCAAAGAATAATGTACTTCCTAAGACTTTATATGAAGTAAAGAAATTCCTCAAACTATTTGATATGGGGTTTGAAAAGATTCATGCATGTGAGAATGATTGTTGTCTTTTTCGTAAAAAGTTTAAAATTTTGAATAACTGTCCGAAATGTGGTTCCTCAAGATGGAAAATGAATCGGGATACAAATGATATTATGCAGGGCATCCTGGTTAAGGTGTTGAGATATTTTCCAATAATTCCAAGATTCATAAGAATGTTCAGATCTGAAAAGATGGCAGAAGCATTAAGGTGGCAATTCAATTATAAAAGCAGTGATGGAAAGATGCGACATCCCGTAGATTCTGTATCATGGAGCACAATTGATGAAAATTGGAAATCATTTTCAGCCGATCCACGTAGTCTCAGACTTGGTCTTGCTACAGATGGGTTTAATCCATTTTCCATGTTGAGTTCCAAATATAGTTGTTGGCCAGTAATGCTTGTGACATATAATTTGTCGCCTATGTTGTGCATGAGAAGGAAAATATTATGCTAACACTTCTAATTCCAGGTCCAAAGCAACCAGGGAATGATATTGATGTATATATGGCGCCATTAGTAGAGGATTTGCATTACTTGTGGAGTAGTGGAGTTGAGACGTACGATGCATTTAGTATGACACTTTTTAATATGAGAGCTATTTTATTATGGACGATAAATGATTTTCCAACTTATGGTAATCATGTTGGATGTTGTGTAAAGGGTAAAAAGGCTTGTCCATTATGTGGTGTCAATACTCATCATCGATGGTTGAAATATAGTCGAAAGAATGTTTATATGGGTCATAGAAGATTTTTGCCTATTTCACATCCATTGAGGAAAAAAAGCTTGGTTTGATAACACTATAGAGGATGGAAAGATGCCTAGAATTCTAACAGGTAAAAACATCTCTCTTATTTTGAAGGACTTTCCAAATGATTTTGGAAAAGAGCAGATTAAGGGAAAAAGTAAGAAAAGGAAGATCGATGACAGTAGTGAGGATGAAGATAATGAAGATGATAATTCTGTAAAAAAGGAGCTATCAAGGTGGAAAAAAAGATCAATTTTTTTTGACTTGCCATATTGGGAGGTTAGTATTCAAATCTCATTTTTATTTATTAATCTAAAAAAAAGAATATATAGAAAATTTAAATGCTAATTTTTTTTCGTAGGAACTTCCATTGCGTTATAATTTGGACGTAATGCATGTTAAGAAAAATGTTTGTGAAAGCACACTAAGTACAATGTTGCATGATAACAAATCAAAAGATGAGATTAATTGTAGACATGATTTAGAGGATTGGGGTATTCAGCATGGTCTTTATGCACAACCTCGTGGAACCAAAACATATCTTCCACCAGCTCCGTATACATTATCAAAATTGGAGAAAAAATATTTGCAAAAGGTTATATGATTTCAAATCCCCCGATGGTTGTTGTTCAAATTTCAAAAAATGCGTGTCGTTGGTGGATTGTAAAATTAGTGGTTTGAAGTCTCATAATTATCATGTTTTAATGCAACAATTATTATCGGTTGCAGTAAGAGGTTTATTGCCAACCAGACCCCAAAATGCAATAATTCGTCTATGTTCATTTTTCAATATAATATGTCAACGTGTTCTTGATAGGGAGAAGTTGCAACAACTTGATGATGATATCGTTAAAATATTGTGTGAACTTGAAAGATATTTTCCACCCTCATTTTTCGATATTATGATACACTTGACAATTCATCTTGGAAGAGAAGCACGATTGTGCGGACCAGTTCATTTTCGTTGGATGCATCCTTTTGAAAGGTATATGAAAACACTCAAAGACTACGTAAGAAATTATGCATGACCTGAAGGGTGCATTGCAGAATCATATCTTGCCGAAGAATGCATGAGATTTTTTAGTGAATTTTTTAGTATGTCGGTAGATATTGAAAAAAAAGATCGAAATGAAGATTATGAAGATAACGCAATACTTGAAGGGCGTCCAATTTCAATGTCCAAATCAATTACATTGTCTTCCAATGAGAAAGAAATTGCTCATTTAGCTGTGTTAATGAATATGACTATGGTGGAACCATTTTTAGAGTGAGTATATGTTATGTCCCACTTTCATTGATTTGATGTGCTTGTATTGGCAACTATAATTTAACATCACTTTTATCGTACTAGTTTGCATTTGGAGGAGTTGCAAAATTCAAACAAGCGCTTAGAAAAAAATGCGACCTTACTGTGGAAAACCCATAGAGATAGCTTCGCTGATTGGATTAAAAGGAAGGTTTGTTAAAGAATTTCAATATTTTCATATACGAATTAATGAAATTACTTTTAAAATATGTTTGAATATTTTTGTAGATACCTACTGACTCAATGGATCATGATAAAATATTAAAATGGATTGCATATGGTCCTAAAAAGATGGCATTCTCCTGCAAAGGATATATTATTAATGGACAACGATTTCATACAAAAGATGTTGATAGAGAAACCCAGAATAGCGGAGTAACTTATGACGCGACTACCAAGTGTAGAGCAAGTGCAAAAGACATTTCTCAAGTGGTTGATGTGGTTACGTACTATGGGATACCGACTAAAATAATTTTACTAGATTATAATGTTTTTTATATTCCTGTTTTTAAGTGTCATTGGGCGAACATAGGAAACGGGATAAAAGTTGAAGATGGATTCACTCTTATTAATTTACATCAAAATCAGGTTTCATTTTCAAAAGAACCTTATATCCTCGCATCTCAAGCGAAACAAGTCTTTTATTCAAGAGAAAATGATTCTTCTAATTGGTATGTTGTAATGAAATAAAACAAATTATATATACACAAATAAAATATTTTTAGGAAAATAAAATAAAACAAATTATATATATACAAATAAAAGCTTATACCTACCTCTTTAAAATCCAAAATATTTTAAGTATTTATTCCTTTGAATTTCAAAATAAATTCCAAATTCAAATTCAAATTAAATATTTTAAAATCCAATTTTGAAATTCAAGTTACATATATGCATATATAATTACACATTAAATTTTGAAAATAACAAATTCTATTTATATTAAAATCCATATATATTTATAAAAATAATACATTATAATTATTAGTTGGAAATAACACTTTTATTCAATTTTAAATAATTTATAAAAGAAATTATCTTGTCGTATATAAATTACTTATATTACTTAAATGAATTAATGTATCATTTGCAAATAGTATTTTAAACTTCTATATAAAATTTCAAATTATACTTATCAAGTAATATTTAGGAAAGAAAATAAAACAAATCTTTTCGTTAATTAATTTAAATTTAAACTAAAGCTAAAATATAATTTAAATAATTAATCATTTACCTTAAGTATTTAAAACAATATAGTTATTTATTAAATAGCTTTGAAAAGTTATATATTAAATTAAATCATAATTTCCAAATTATTAAATATATATATATATATATTAGAATTTAAAAACAAGATTTTATTTATTTATTAAATTTCAAACCAAAGCTTATCCATTTACAATATATACATACATACATATATATATATATACACATTATAAATAGAAAATATTTTACTAGCTTTTAAAAGATAAAATTCTTCAACTAAATATTTATTAAAGGAAGATTATTAAATCAATTCAAATCTTATTAACAAAGATTATCAAATTAATTTAATTTTTAATACAGATTATTAAATTGATATGGCCCAAAATTCCGGGTCATCGCATTCCTCCCCCCTTAAAAGAATTTTGTCCCCGTAATTTAAAAGCAAAGGTAATTCAATAATCTCATTAAGATTTTAATTTTAAACCACAAGCATATAATATCAACCATATGCTAACAACCACGACAACCAAATCACTCAATCAAACGATCTAACTATCCAGATAAAATTCTGGTTAGTACTTCTTAGAGTTTCCCAGGTAAAAATATCGGGATACTCGCTCTACAGAATCCAAACAATCTATACCAAAAAGCTACAGAGCTTCTACTCGTCCAGATTTACAGGGTATCAGACCATAGACAAGTCCGACTCAACTACCAAATCATCCTGAACTCCTGGTTCCACAACCAGAGATAGATCATACACGTACTCCCTTGGAGATACGTGAAACACATTGAATCCCAGCTATCCAAACTGGCAATTCAACTCCTGAAAGCCAAAGCACCTATCCTCATAAGAATACAGAAAAGATCCAATACACCTCGGAGCTAACGTCCCAGTCTTACCAAATCTTATAGCTCCTTGGATCGGAGAAATCTTATCCAAAATCAATCTCCGACTCCGGAATCCAAATTCCTCTGCCTCTTATCCTCAAAACTCCTCGGACGATCCTGGGCCGCCTACATCCTTCCTGATCAGCTCAACCTTCGTTGATGCATCTAAATACAAACGGGACAAAAAACAACCCATCAAAATGATCCTCTCACAATAAACCTAGATCAAGAACATGACTCTACTCCACAAACAGCAGAAGGCTGATCTTACTTCTCCTTTCCAAAAAAGACAAAATAGATGCACTCCCAAACTGCTTCCGCTGCATAACTCTGATCTAGAGCAGATGAAAATGATGATGATGGACACGAGCGCAAACTAGACAACACATCCCGAAAATATGGTTCATTAGATCCACAAAGAGAAAACTCAGAAATTCCACCAAATCCTGAGCTGCTTCACCCAAACCCTCTCTAGAAACCATCCTTTTGCTAATCTGAACCACTGGTACCACTCTTGGAATCCTAGTCGATATAAAACTAAATCTCTGGATGCAAAAGCAAACCTTTGACTTCCCTGAAGACATCTGGAAAAATCTCTGATAACTCAAGAGAACACTCAAACTATCGCAAGTCACTTTTGCGATCCTTCCAGCCTAATTCCAAAGAAATCTGTTCTCCCTTTACCAATCAGAACAGCTTATGCTTATCTATCCAATCCATCGGGAAATGGATCCAGTCAGCTGCTTCTGAACTTCACCTCCAGAAAGCTGCTAAGCCAAAAGACCTTCTGACGACACACAGAACACCTCGAGCTACAATGCTGCCATAGATTCCAAAGACTTCCTTAAACAGAAGCTACCCGAGAAACTCGGGCCTCAAAGCCAAACATAAACACCTTGCTGAACTCAGCCACAACACAGAAGTAGACACACTTCCTTAAACTTGCTCCAAAAGAAAACATCTTCGGAAACATCCATATTCACTACATCTCATCACACGGCTACTATTTCCTGAGGTTTCTAAGATACCATCACTCGCTTCTGCCCAACCGACAGATCCAAATTCTACTCATCCACACTTGCATCTCAAAGATGGACTCCGAACCTCAAAGACTTCCTTCAGAGATGGATGAAATCTTTACACCACGGCAAAACTCACTTGAAATGGTATTAGGCCTACAGTCTCGATAGATACACTTCCATCCTCAATCACTCGGACTCCTTCCATTGGTAGTTGTGCTACACACACCACTACCCCATCTACCTTTAGGACTCATATTGGAAAACCCGAACAGGTAATCCGACAAATAGGTATATATATATATATATATTAAAATTACAAATACGCTCTCTCAAGAAGGAAATCGCTCTAAAGCCTAGGTATTCATTCAACCTAGCGATCTGATACCAACTGTCACGACCCGTCTTCTTTAGCCCAAAATGACGCATCATGAATAAGAAAGAAAGGGATAGAAAAGAGAGAAGATAGAGAAGAAAGAAAGAAACAACATCAGAATCTCAACAGCGGAACGAATAATTTATATTAATCACATAAGATATTACATAGTATATAACATATATCAGAGTTACACAGCTTATACAACACATGACAGTTATAAACACCTGTCTAGTTATTACAACTCAATACAATATAGAGATACCAATCATGGTGGAACACTATGAATATCTACAACGCTGAAGCCTCATGCTCCATTGCTCCTCCACAATTCATCAAAGCAAACCTAAATCCCTTGGCTACTCGTAAAAATTTGAGTACCTAAGAGCTTAAGAAAAATAGAATAAACTCCGGGTCAGACATGGGTCTAGTGTGAGTAACAGGTTAAAGTTGCTTAAATTTGAAAAACCTTTGAAAGAAAAGGTATCATGTAAGACGCCCCACACATAAACATGGGTAAGTTTTTACCTTACGCTAACCAAAACATTTGACAGGAAATCCGATGATATTATAATAGGTTTAGGGTTTTCAAATAAATAAGAAATAGCTGGAATTGTTACATGATTAAATTCTAGCTACTAGCCACAAAAGTGGGTAATACAATCAAAACCGTAAGGGCGCGTAGGAAGAATGGGTTTCCATCAATGGTAGGGCTATTGGGGTACCGCCCATCACAGTACGGGGCCTAGATCACCGTACCGAGGATCCACCCTAAATCCTATGCAACACAAGGCCGGAACCATCCCTTACTGGACAGTCCCGAACAAGACAACCCCAGCAGTTGTCATGACCAACTGCCCACACAACCGAATAAAAAGGGACCTCTAGACAGGGGAAAATCTCGTCCTACTTGGGCATGGCCCAATTAGCCTTGCTGCATCTCCCCTATTTTATCCATTTTCGGTTGATGAGGCTTGAGGCTACGATTTCCTTTAGAGAACACATCTCTTAGAATGCTCATCATCCACCTGACGATGTTCTAAAAGCATTCAATCCATACAAGTTCGTTCCGGGTTCGAACGAAACCGAAGGCATTATCTCGTTACACTCATTTTGGAATCACCCTCAGAGTTAACGACGATAACCCTTGCACTCTGAATCTTCATCTTCACTTGAGATTCACGACCTATCGTTTACTTGGATTGATCTGGTTTTCGGGTATCGAAATCTGGAAATCCGATCCCGGTCTCAACAAAATCCAAAACGCCATCTTTTAGGTCCAAGTTGTTTTAAAGTTAAAACAATTCAATTCTATTATCTATACACACACAGATAGATAATTCACATATCACAATAGATAATCTGCATTATCATCACAAATAGATAATTCACATTATCATCACAAATGGATAATCAATATTATCATCATATATAGATAATTCATATTATCATCACACTTCATCCAATGCATCCATATCACACAACATTATTATCTCATATCTGAGATTCTAAACCATTCAAGGTAATCAATATCATCCATCCATACATAAGCAAGGATTTAAAATGAATTAAATTAATTACTTCATCTCTAATTAATTTAAAGTAAATTAAATTAATTACTTTCATCATTATAAAACTTGCTTACATAACCATTAATTAATTACAAATCAATTAATTAATTATCCTCTAATTATCCACCTTAATTAATCATCCCTGATTAATTATCCTTTAATTACATTCAAGTAATTATCCTTTAGTTAATTTCTTAAATTAATTATTCTTAACTAAATACAGTAATTAATCCTTTAATTACTTCATTAATTAATTAACTATAATTAATTACATTAATCCTTAATTAATTACATTAATTAATTACACTTTTATCACTATTATTGATTAATTAATCTTAATTAATCAACCCTTAATTAAATCATTAATTATATAATTAATGATTCCTAATTACCTTTAATTAATTATCCTACTAAATTAATTACATTTAATCTTTAATTAAACCACATCTATTAATCATCCTTGATTAATCTCATTCAGTAATGAACTACCCTTAATTACTTCATTAAATAAATTAATTACTCCATAATTAATTATCTTTAATTAATCCTTTGATTAATTACACACAGTAATTAAACTCAAATTACTTTCAATCTTAAATTAATTACATCCTGTAATTATCGTTACTAATTAGTAAGTAATTATACTTCATTAATTACATTAAATAATTATGCTTAACCAATCATCCAGTGATTATCTTAAATTAATTAAAATTAATTAATTAACTTAAACTAACCACATTACTTTAATTAATTACATTGAGTAATTGATTCCTTTAATTACTTTCATTAAGTAATTACACTTAAAACAATTTCACAATTGATTATCTTTAATTAATTAATCTAATTAATTATTAAAATTAACCACATTAATTAATTATTAAATAATCTCAAGTTAATGACCTTCATTAACAATTAACAATTCTTTAATTACTTTTCTTAAGTAGTTAACTTAAATTAATTATTATTAATCACAAATTTATTTATCTTTAATAACCAATTAATTAATCGCTAATTATTTAATTAGTTAAGTGTTTAACTTAATTAATCTTAATTACTTGATAAATTAATTTATAATCATTAATTAAAAATCTTGACTTATCTAAGTAATGATCTTATTTTCAAATTAATTAATCTTAATTAATTAACTTCAAACTTAATTAATTAATTCAAATCCTTAACCGTTTAATAAATAAATAAATAAATTATCGATATTAATTTACCTTTATAATTTAATGAATCACAAATCATTAAATCCTTATTAACTTTAAAGTGAAAACATTTTTTTATAAATGATTTTATTATCATTCACAAACACATTTGAAAACATTTTACTTTAAATTTTCATTTCAAATATAAAATTTAAAATGAAAACAATTTTGACTTTAATAAAGTATAAAAACCATTTACAACTTTTAAAATCACATGTTAAAAACATACTCATCTTATAAAAGAAACTTGAAGAATTTAAACCAAATTTACTTTTAAATTCTTACCATTTAAAATACACTTTAAACAATTTAAGTTGTTGAAACAATTTAATTTATATAACTTAATCTAAATTTTAAAAATATGGTACAAACTCAGTTTTGAATCCATACTTTAAATTTATTTTTAAAACTTTGTCTAAACCTATGCTTTCAAATTTTAAAATCAAATTTAAAATTTTAAAAGCAAACAGGTTTTAAAACCTGTAACTATCAACCGACCCGAGTAAACCTAAAATTGCTTCGAGCAAATACTCAAATTACTCGATAGATACTCAAGCACAAATCCCCTGCTTCAAAACAAACTTCGCCAGGCACAAACTATTCACCGTGCATATGCACCGGTAGTTCCACCACCTCTGACCATCCAAGACAATCCCCACATGTCGACGATCATTCGCAGATCAAACTACAACCGTCAGAACTCCATTATCAACTCGAAATCAAATTCGAGTATTACTGCTCGAACCTGGAAAACCGACCAACCTGAAAGAAAACCCCTCAACCTCATCTCTTCGACCACCGGAGCATCAGCACCTCCAGCCAAGCCTTCATCAATGTCCAAACAACCGATTCCCTAAGTCCCGCTACACTCGATCAACCAGAGGGATCGTGATGACCACAAACTCTTAACTCAGCCAAAACTAGGTTTAAAAGCTTAAATCGGTCGCCGCCTCCACCACTGTGGTCTGCCATCACTTCTACCATTTTTCCCCTAGTCACTGACAACTCTTCTTCCTCTAGAAAGAATCACGACCTCCCAGAGTAACGGATCATCAGAATTCCCTCAAATTCCAATTTCTGGTTAAACCAGAAATGCACTTAAATCCCTCAACTAAAAATCGTGATTCTAGTTTCAAAAATCAAATTTTAGTTAAAGTATTTGATTCATATCTTTGAATTCGTGAATCATGATAATTGTGTTTTAACTTATTTAAGTTTGCACTAGTGTTTTATTATTTCCAAACGCAATGCAAATTGTTTTAACTTAAACAAGTTTTTAAACTTAAAACTATGATACAACAAACATACTTTGTCCAAGATTTAAGTCTTAACAAAGATTGGATCAAGAACAAGTGAATTTTGATTTGAATTTAAGCCTGGAACTAGAATCAGAGAAAAGAATCCTGACACTTAGCATGCACACCAACATATCCATATACACACACACAGAGCTATTGTAACGACCCAAAATTTTCGAACCCGAAAATTCCAGATAGTTATGAAAAAGAAGAAAGAGATAGAAGAAGAAGAACAGAAACACCAAACATCTCACATTCGCAGCGGATAAAATATAATAATAAATAATAACAGTTTACAAAAGAATATTATATTTGTCGATTACATTTAATATACATCAGAGTTTCACATAATATATAGTCACCGAATATTTACAATTATCATGACTCAGGTGAACAATAATATAAATACAGCGGATAACTCCATGCGATATTGCCACCAGCTCGCCTCCTGAGCTCCTGAACGTCCTAACCTGAAAATCTGTAATACTCGGTCTGACCCGAGCATTACATCAAAGTAACACCCGGGTCAGGCTAGAAACCAGCGTGAGTAAACACATCTAACATGGAATACTAAAGTAAACAACTCATATAAACCCGGGGTAACTTATATTAATTTTCAAGTTGCTATGGACAACACTTATTTCACATATAAATTTCTAAGTACCGAACTTAGATGAAATAATCCAATTCAATTAAAATATTTCATTCCTGTCTAATTCTTTCCCAAAGTAATTTATAAAGATTCGAAGTGGTTTCGGGTATTTCCCAATACCCGACCCCGGTCTCTTCGAGTCTCATGCCATCCTATTTAAAGATATCCAAGTGGAGAACACAACATTTCATATCATAGGTATCGACTCATTTAATACACCCAATACCATTCAGTCATCCATAAGCAATGCTTAATCTCATACAATTGAATTCATTTTATTCTAATTTAATTTCTAACCATAGTCATTTAGATTCCTTCATTCAATATTAATTAATTCCAAATCCATTAATTTATCAACCCTTCACTATTCATCTTGATTAATCACCCTGGATTATTTAATTTTCAATTACAATCAAATAATTATCTTAAGTTAACTTCATAATATAAATCAGTCTCAACCAATATCATTAAGAAATCTTAATTACTTCATGAACAAATTAATTATTTAATTACATTAGTCCTCCATTTCTTATACTAATTAATTTCCCATAAGTCACTTATTACTGGTTTTTTTTCATCTTAGTTAATCGATCTTCAATTACATCTTTAATTACATTAATTAATTATTTCCAGTTATATTTTACAAATTTCGTTAAGTATTTGATTACCAAACCATCCAACGATTTATTCTGAATTACTTACACTCGACTAATTAAATTAAACTTAATTAATCAATTAAGTCCAAACATTAATTACTAAATTCATTAACCCAAATTAATACTTAATTGAATTAATTAATTATTTGTTTAATTACTTTACCATTTTAATGAATCACAATTCACTAAGCTGTTATTAACTAAAAAAAACAGTTTCTTAATCATGGGTTAAGTTTAAACAACTTAAACCCCAGTATTCGAGTCAAACCACAACTAACTCGAGAATCATCCAAAACAAAATATCATCAGGGTACATCCAATTTACTTAATCATTCAACCCATTATTGAACTTTACCTATTTGAATTTAAATAAAAGAAAAACCCAACAGAGTGAAATTTACTCACCCTTTGTTTTTCTTTTTAAATTTTCAATCCACCCAAACCAGCTTGTTTCCATCAGAAATTAGACCTCGAATAGTATTAAATGATTTTGTTAATATTGAATATATCGAACGATTAAATCCCCATTTGATAGATGTAATTAACTAACTACCTTAGTTCCAACTAGTCTTCCTTATCGATTTATAAAAAGAAATTAAATAAGTTGGTTAATTAATTTAAACGTTCTCACTGAATTATAAATTATTACATCAAGCCTGGTAATTAAATCTTATTATTTTATATATATATATTTTTTTATCTTATTATTTTATATATATTTTCTTTTTAAATAACTAGCAGATTTAAATTTTAAACTTGCTGTCTTCATAAGTTTGGAACTAAATTTCCCAGATTCTAGTTAAATTTGATACAAGTCCTAAGAGTACTCACCAATATGCTGACGACATCCACAAGTTCCTCGACCAAAAACAGAACGACGATCCCTCAAGTCAAATGCCTCCATCTGCGACCACCCATAGCCACGAGTCACCCTGACTTCGATCGATCAAGTTGCCGCTATCACCAGCGTGATCGAGCATGCGACCTGAACGCCAGCTGCCCACTGCTCTACGAACCATACCATTGTTGTGCCTGAACTTCCCCTCGCGACTCGCTTCTTCGCTCACGAAGACGATGCCAGCACCCAAAATCGACATGTCCCCCAAAACTGAACGTCGCAGCCGACCCCATGATGTAAAACTCACCCTTGTTATCACATCGAAGCCCTAGCCAAACAATATGAACGCGGCCGCCACTTCTCCAAAATTGAAGACAATTCACATCACCCCTCCACCAGATCTAGCTTGCGAGCCTTCCCAAAAGTTAGAATCGAACACCCACCTCGCGAGATCAACCCCTCTGTTTAAATCGAATCGAACTCTGTTCGATTACGCGACCGTGGAGACAAACGTTCGGTCTCCCCCCTTTTTCTTTTTTTTTTCTTTTTTTCTTTTGATGAAGGGATTCGGCCATTTTATTTTGTACATCGAAATAAGGGAGAGAAGGAACTCAATCTTCGAACGACATGGACCCCTTTTTATTTTATTTGTTCGATTTGGCTTCTGATAAAAGGTGAAAGAGGAAGACGGGAATAAAATATCGATTATGGGAAGCTTCACGGGTACGCTCCAAAAATATCTCTGACACATAGGTATTTTAAATTTTATTATATTATAAAATTTTCAAAACGTCTCGTTAAGCTTACGCGAAATTCCGAACTCGAATCAGACGTGCCGACAGGCGTTTATAAGGTTTTACCCGCGTTCCGAACACAATGGAACGTGTTTCGAAAGCTAATCCGATCATATGCGCGAGTTACAGAAGTAAACGATCAAGTTTAAATTAAACTAATTAAAATAATTCTAAGCGTTTCGAGCTGCCATGGTAAAATGACAACTCCGATTGCTACGAAAATTGAAATCCGATAATAACTAACTATTACGGATCCAATGGAACTAGCTTCGTCAAATTTCGAGACTGTGCCTCGGAAGGCTATTTTTAAATTCCCATTTAAACGATAAATTATTAAAATTGAACAAATTACCTTTAAATTAAATTTCAACCATTCTATTATCTTCAGTATCATATTATAGATTTTATAAGCCTTCAAAATATTTTAAACAGGCTTAAAATCTCAGATTCAACAATTTACCCAATTTCAATTGTAAAATTCAATATTTAAGCTATACAATTCAATGATTTCATTATCAAGTAAATATTGATATCTTAAATTCAAATTAAAATTAACTTTTAAATATTTAAAACCAATTAACTATTCAAATTTAAACTGCTAGAAATTCCAGGTCATCACATTCCTCCCCCCTTAAAAGAATTTCGTCCCCGAAATTACTAATTAGGAAGAATTGACCAATACCCCTTTATCTTTTCCAAAATTCACAATTCAACATCCTACCCATTATCTTTTACTAAAGGCCCACTATCACCTTATCCAACTTTCCCAAAACCTTCTATAGTTTCAATCAATACTCTTCTGCTCAATCAATTAAGTTTCAATTTAAAACCAAATTTTGTATTATCAAAATTTCTCAAAAATTTTCTAACTCTCTAAATTTCCGAAAAATTTTGCCAGCGTCTCCTTTGAGCGGCTAGCTCGGTACTACTACAAAAGGCCTCTACAGGCTCCCAAATTCCAAAAAGAAAACAAAAGCCAAGTGGCTGCATCAAAAACCCAATCCAATTTCATCCAGAAATTAAAATACATACCTTTTTGTCGGGCAATACAAATTTATCTTTTAGAACCAAATCCAATTTCCTTTTTCCTTTATAACACCTGCATATTCTATTTAACAACAATATCCAATTGTAATCTTTCAAATCATTGTATACATTTTCTTACAGAAGCCTTCACATTACTTCTATTCAACTTAGTTTCCACCGTTTCATATGAATTCAATTTATTTTCGATTTCTAATATGGAGTTATATCTTTCATTTAAACTGATTCATATTAGTTTCACTTACTAGTTTATTTTAAGTTTCCCATTAGAAATTGTTTTGTCGTTAACCAAAATTTTCCAAAAATTTTCTAACTCCCAAAATTTTCAAAAAAATTTGGCAGAGTCTCCTTTGTACGGAGGAGCTTTTGCAATTTGACAAGAGATATAAATATATATACATCGACCCACCCGGTCGGAAAAAGCAAAAACAGTTCATATTTCCTATTTTTATTGCATAGGCGTACCTTATTTAGCATTTAAGCAAGCAGCTTATAAATTTTAGCAATTAGCATACCCAAATCTAGCCAAACGGCTTCCCTGTACCTGTACTTACTCAATTTAAATATGTAAGTGCCATATAAATTTTTTTTATTAACCTAACACTTACTTTGAAAAGCCAAACACATGTATTACATAAATAACAAGCACCAAACATTTCCAATAAGCAATTTATATGTTTTAAAGCACATCTAATTGTTTCCAACCAAATTTATATGCCCTTTTCATTCAATTTTAATGGTTTACACACAATTACTTGCATTCATCTCATTTTAAGCGAAACAATCTCATATTCACTTCAATTGATTCAAATATCAATTATACCGCTTTCCACTAATTCATAGCATTTAATTGGATTAAAACTCGCTTACGTTAAACGATAATCATTTCTACGCAATTTGACAATATCCATGCGAATAATTAATTATTTAAGTTTTATAACCAATTAAAATGGATTCCAACTCAGTTTTATTTAATTCAGTTCCATTTTAATTTATACATAATCATTTTATTTAGCTCGACACACTCCATGCTTGTGTAAAACTAACCATTCCCAAATTAATTTAAACCGAGCTTTTATTCAATGGGCTTTTATCCTTATTCGAAGCCAAGCTTTCATAAATTTTAAACTTAGGTTAATTACTTTACTTTATTCCAACATTAACTTAAGTTCACTTCCATTAAACTAGATTCTCATTAAATCAAATTCCATTTAATTCAGTTAACCCATCTCCTTCATTGTAAGATTTAATCCACCTTCTCAATTTATCAAAATAATATCCAGGCACATATGCCACCGAACTTAAGTCCAGTCTGATAATCCAATTCCAATTAAAGTTTGATTCAATTTTTTTTTTTTTTTATTCATCAGGCTTCATCCATTTATTATATAACTCCAGTGATCCCATTAAAATTTTTAATTTACTTGTTTATTTCGAATTTATTTTATTAATACATGGTCATTCTCAATTTATTTTTTATTCACTTGGGTTTTGTATGCATCCCAAACCATTTCTATTATAATTCGCTTTTATTTCATTCAACAACACTTCCATTTTGTCACAATTTACTTGCAAATTACACTATATATTATTCAAATCACTTAAATTTTATTTGCAAGTCAAACCATCACCCTTTCAAGCCAACTTTATTTTTTTATTTTTATTTTTTTACAACACCACTTATTTAATTCATTACCAAATCCAAGTCGAATTCTATTTATAATTCAAATTCATTTCCAAACTTCATTATCAACTTACAATCCATTTATTAACCAAAGTTAAATTATATTAACATACTTCATCAAGTAATTATTTTGTTAATTAGCTTACTTCCAACTTTCAAATCAATATGCGATTTTATTTCAAAGAATCGCTTCATTGAAATTTCCCGAGTCCAATTTTATTTTATAATTCCAGTTTGAAATCCCCTTTTTACTTAAAAATTTAGGAATGCCTTCAAATTTAGACAATACAAATAAAATAGCTTTTTATAAAAAATATTTCTTATAACTCGATGTCTCAACCAGTCCATCCTTGTTCTCATAGAAATTCAATCATACGTTGATCAGGCGTAGGACTGAAAATCTATAAGTACTTGGTAAACCCGTTTTCAACATCCAGTAAAAATATTTGGAAAATAATTTTATTGAAAATATTGAAAACATTTTGAAATAGAGGAAATATCCTTGGTGACAATGCTCTGAAAATCATCACCCCCATCCATGGTCATAGTTACATACCAGGGTTACGTTGCAGTCACAACAAAAGTCCATGCAACTGCAGGCTCTCCGCGGCCTCTCGATTACGCCATGGATCCCACACAACAGATCACAGTTACATCCAGGGTTACGTTGCCGTCGCAGCAAAAGTCCATGTAACTGCAGGCTCTCAGCGGCCTCTGATTTTCGCTGACGAAATGAAACTTCTCCACTCCTACATAAGTCGCAGTCTACCGAGATAAACTCAACCGCAGACTGTTGGCTCTCAGCGGCACACACGACTTTCGCAATGTTACCATAGGTCGCAGTTACATCCTGGGTTACGTTGCAATGACAACAAAAGTCCATGTAACTGTTGGCTCTCCGCGGCACACACGACTTACGCTATGGTAAACTCAACTCATAATCCTCAGGAACTAGTTTTGTCCGGACTCCTCACAGGATCAACTTTAGAACCCCCCCTTGGGGCTCAAGGCAGCGCCACCCAGTGGCACTCCTGAGAAGTCCATTCCAAGGGAGCGCCTTTTTCCCCAGAGCTATCATCAAAACACTTTATACTATACACATATAGTATCTTTCAAATTATACACCTAGTATGAATTTTATACAAAGCTCTTTTACACAAAATCGATTATCCCAAAATCGATAAATTTCCAAAATAGGCTTTCCTAATTCAATATTGATTTTACCCAAAAATCAAAAGCCTTTTCCAAATCCAAAGGTTCCCAAATTTTTTTCAAAATCCTCATAGGATCCTTTATATATATATTCTGATATATATAAATAAATTTTTAAAACTCTGGATCCTTACTTTCTTGTATAAAACTCCGTTTATACTCCAAACACTCTCAAAAACCATAAAAACATCCAATTTCCATCCTTATTCATTTCATATTTCTCAAAATATTCTTTCAGTTCAAAAGAACCATTTCACATTCCCAATTCACCTTTACATTAATCCCCATTTGGATTATTACTTCAATCCTTATCTCAGTTGGGTATTTTAATCAATAACAGTTTGAACTCCGACCAGTTCATATCTAGAAAATAGCTTGAAAATTCTAAAAATAAATAAATAGTGGAAAATTAATTATTAGTTTGTAAAATTGCTATAAAATAGGTAAATAACTGTAAAATAGTTAAGAAATAGTTGAATATTTTCAAAATTTGTAGATAATTACAAAATAGTTGTAAAATAGAAATTGGTTTGTGAAATAGTTGAAAAATAGTAATTAGTTTAGGAAACAGCTGAAAAATGGTTAGAAACCTCCAAAATAATTATAAACAAGTATAAAATAATTTGGCTTTAAGAAAGAAAGGTTGTATATATTTAATAGCTTAGAAAAATAAGTTTATATGAAAACAATTTATATTGAAAATAGTCAAGAGTCAAACCGTTCACTTCTCCAACAATTCAATTTTAATCTCCATTTAAATTGATCCAATTCCAATCCAAATAACTCCAAATTCCATTGGACTTGATTAATTCCCAATTCAAGTTGAATCAATCTTGATTCCTTCCAAAATTTAAATCAAATTCTAATTGATTTTAATCCTGTTCAATTTTAATTATAATTTCATATTATTCCAATTAATTTGAATTATTATCAATTTAATTCCAGAATCCAAATCACTTCAATTTAATCCATTCCAATTTCCCATTTAAAAATTTTAAACTTATACAACTTTAATTATAATTTACATTTTTCAACTTCTATTTATAAATCAATTACATTCACATTTTGCTTTTAACTTGGAGTTTATATATTTTATTTAGCCCATATATTTTATTATTCCATAAACATTTTGAATCCAGATTCCAGAGTTTAAACAATTTTCCAAAACTTAAACATCACCTTAGAATTTATCTATATCCAAATTCTTTGACAGATTCTATTATCCCTTTGAATTTCAAAACCAAACTCAATTCACAACCAATTCCAATTTAAAACAATCTGGTAGCAATTTCTCTTCTAGAAACTCGAAAATGAACATCGGTGATGTTGTAGTCATCACCGACTTTATTTTCCAGTGACCAAAAGAGTTTAATGCTTTAATCTCTCTAAAAACACTTCCAAATATTTTTGATTTCAAATCTCCCAAATTTCAAACACAAAAATATCCTTGAAATAATATTATTCTTTCTTTAAAACCCTTGGAAACCACTTTCAAACCCAAAGGAATTTTAAATTTTTTCCAAAATTCCAAATTCCCAATCCATCAAATTCATATTTAAACATTACTCTGGAATTTTCATCTTACTCTATTTCAAATATTCTCTGGAATTCTATTTCAAATTATAATCTCATTTATTTATGAAGTTTATTTCAATTTATAAATTACATTTACAATCTATATTTCAAATTCCTTTTCGATGTTAAACCAATTCCCACCTTCCATTAAATTCTTGAACTTATACATCTTCCATCCAAATCCAATTAATTCAAATCGGATTTAATTTGAATAAGTTCAATTCCAACTTCACATTTAAACCATCTCGAATTATATAATTCGAGCCAAATTCTCAAAGATTGGTTTAACCTTTTTAAACCAAATTTAACTTTGTTCATTTAAAGTTTCAAACAATTCTAGTTTCTGAGTTCTAATTCTAGAATTTCATTTTTAATTAATTTAATTTTAATTTGGTTGTATTATAGTCCTTCTTAACTTAATTCCAATAATTTACAACCAATCACCTAATATTTATTAAAAGGAAATATTGCTATATATATCAAAATATACCTTTGTATAAAACCATTTAAAATCTTTATAAGCAAATAACAAGTACGCGCTCATATATATATATATATAGACACACTCAACTCATTCTAGAGTACCATGGACTCTATACAATGAGTAATCCCCACCAGAGCCAAGGTTCTCGCTTAACCTTCGGCTCTGATACCAAATGTAACGACCCAAAATTTTCGAACCCGAAAATTCCAGATAGTTATGAAAAAGAAGAAAGAGATAGAAGAAGAAGAACAGAAACACCAAACATCTCACATTCGCAGCGGATAAAATATAATAATAAATAATAACAGTTTACAAAGAATATTATATCTGTCGATTACATTTAATATACATCAGAGTTTCACAAAATATACAGTCACTGAATATTTACAATTATCATGACTCAGGTGAACAATAATATAAATACAGCGGATAACTCCATGCGATATTGCCACCAGCTCGCCTCCTGAGCTCCTGAACGTCCTAACCTGAAAATCTGTAATACTCAGTCTGACCCGAGCATTACATCAAAGTAACACCCGGGTCAGGCTGGAAACCAGCGTGAGTAAACCCATCTAACATGGAATACTAAAGTAAACAACTCATATAAACCCGGGGTAACTTATATTAATTTTCAAGTTGCTATGGACAACACTTATTTCACATATAAATTTCTAAGTACCGAACTTAGATGAAATAATCCAATTCAATTAAAATATTTCATTCCTGTCTAATTCTTTCCCAAAGTAATTTATAAAGATTCGAAGTGGTTTCGGGTATTTCCCAATACCCGACCCCGGTCTCTTCGAATCTCATGCCATCCTATTTAAAGATATCCAAGTGGAGAACACAACATTTCATATCATAGGTATCGACTCATTTAATACACCCAATACCATTCAGTCATCCATAAGCAATGCTTAATCTCATACAATTGAATTCATTTTATTCTAATTTAATTTCTAACCATAGTCATTTAGATTCCTTCATTCAATATTAATTAATTCCAAATCCATTAATTTATCAACCCTTCACTATTCATCTTGATTAATCACCCTGGATTATTTAATTTTCAATTACAATCAAATAATTATCTTAAGTTAACTTCATAATATAAATCAGTCTCAACCAATATCATTAAGAAATCTTAATTACTTCATGAACAAATTAATTATTTAATTACATTAGTCCTCCATTTCTTATACTAATTAATTTCCCATAAGTCACTTATTACTGGTTTTTTTTCATCTTAGTTAATCGATCTTCAATTACATCTTTAATTACATTAATTAATTATTTCCAGTTATATTTTACAAATTTCGTTAAGTATTTGATTACCAAACCATCCAACGATTTATTCTGAATTACTTACACTCGACTAATTAAATTAAACTTAATTAATCAATTAAGTCCAAACATTAATTACTAAATTCATTAACCCAAATTAATACTTAATTGAATTAATTAATTATTTGTTTAATTACTTTACCATTTTAATGAATCACAATTCACTAAGCTGTTATTAACTAAAAAAAACAGTTTCTTAATCATGGGTTAAGTTTAAACAACTTAAACCCCAGTATTCGAGTCAAACCACAACTAACTCGAGAATCATCCAAAACAAAATATCATCAGGGTACATCCAATTTACTTAATCATTCAACCCATTATTGAACTTTACCTATTTGAATTTAAATAAAAGAAAAACCCAACAGAGTGAAATTTACTCACCCTTTGTTTTTCTTTTTAAATTTTCAATCCACCCAAACCAGCTTGTTTCCATCAGAAATTAGACCTCGAATAGTATTAAATGATTTTGTTAATATTGAATATATCGAACGATTAAATCCCCATTTGATAGATGTAATTAACTAACTACCTTAGTTCCAACTAGTCTTCCTTATCGATTTATAAAAAGAAATTAAATAAGTTGGTTAATTAATTTAAACGTTCTCACTGAATTATAAATTATTACATCAAGCCTGGTAATTAAATCTTATTATTTTTTATATATATATTTTTTTATCTTATTATTTTATATATATTTTCTTTTTAAATAACTAGCAGATTTAAATTTTAAACTTGCTGTCTTCATAAGTTTGGAACTAAATTTCCCAGATTCTAGTTAAATTTGATACAAGTCCTAAGAGTACTCACCAATATGCTGACGACATCCACAAGTTCCTCGACCAAAAACAGAACGACGATCCCTCAAGTCAAATGCCTCCATCTGCGACCACCCATAGCCACGAGTCACCCTGACTTCGATCGATCAAGTTGCCGCTATCACCAGCGTGATCGAGCATGCGACCTGAACGCCAGCTGCCCACTGCTCTACGAACCATACCACTGTTGTGCCTGAACTTCCCCTCGCGACTCGCTTCTTCGCTCACGAAGACGATGCCAGCACCCAAAATCGACATGTCCCCCAAAACTGAACGTCGCAGCCGACCCCATGATGTAAAACTCACCCTTGTTATCACATCGAAGCCCTAGCCAAACAATATGAACGCGGCCGCCACTTCTCCAAAATTGAAGACAATTCACATCACCCCTCCACCAGATCTAGCTCGCGAGCCTTCCCAAAAGTTAGAATCGAACACCCACCTCGCGAGATCAACCCCTCTGTTTAAATCGAATCGAACTCTGTTCGATTACGCGACCGTGGAGACAAACGTTCGGTCTCCCCCCTTTTTCTTTTTTTTCTTCTTTTTTTTCTTTTGATGAAGGGATTCGGCCATTTTATTTTGTACATCGAAATAAGGGAGAGAAGGAACTCAATCTTCGAACGACATGGACCCCTTTTTATTTTATTTGTTCGATTTGGCTTCTGATAAAAGGTGAAAGAGGAAGACGGGAATAAAATATCGATTATGGGAAGCTTCATGGGTACGCTCCAAAAATATCTCTGACACATAGGTATTTTAAATTTTATTATATTATAAAATTTTCAAAACGTCTCGTTAAGCTTACGCGAAATTCCGAACTCGAATCAGACGTGCCGACAGGCGTTTATAAGGTTTTACCCGCGTTCCGAACACAATGGAACGTGTTTCGAAAGCTAATCCGATCATATGCGCGAGTTACAGAAGTAAACGATCAAGTTTAAATTAAACTAATTAAAATAATTCTAAGCGTTTCGAGCTGCCATGGTAAAATGACAACTCCGATTGCTACGAAAATTGAAATCCGATAATAACTAACTATTACGGATCCAATGGAACTAGCTTCGTCAAATTCCGAGACTGTGCCTCGGAAGGCTATTTTTAAATTCCCATTTAAACGATAAATTATTAAAATTGAACAAATTACCTTTAAATTAAATTTCAACCATTCTATTATCTTCAGTATCATATTATAGATTTTATAAGCCTTCAAAATATTTTAAACAGGCTTAAAATCTCAGATTCAACAATTTACCCAATTTCAATTGTAAAATTCAATATTTAAGCTATACAATTCAATGATTTCATTATCAAGTAAATATTGATATCTTAAATTCAAATTAAAATTAACTTTTAAATATTTAAAACCAATTAACTATTCAAATTTAAACTGCTAGAAATTCCGGGTCATCACAGCTATACTTAAAAATATATTCACAAACATACTATTTTCAGAGATGAACATGCAACATAATTATATACTTAAACAATTTAAATTGTGATGTTACTCACCTGATTAAAGAAGGTAGAACAGAGCACCAAATTTTGAAACAGCTTGAAATTGAAATGCCTTAGCCTTTGAAATTTTTTAAACTGGAATATGCTTGAATAAAATGCTTGGTTTAAAAACTGCATGCATGCCTCCAGATTGAAAAAAATGCTCAAGCTTTGATTTTGCTGTTGATAATCTACAGGTTTGCTTTTGATAACTTAGGTTGAAGAAAGTGTTGGCTTTAGTGTTTGATTTGAAGATGATGTACAGGCTATTGATTTGAATAAGTTTATGGTTTTGATCTTGAAAATGAAACTACAGGTTATTGATTTGGAAAAGGTTTCTGGTTTGAGGAACATTTGAGTTACAGATTTTGTGTTGAAAAATTGTACATGGTTTTTAAGTTTTGATTTCTGTTTGAAATGGACGATTACTAATTTTGAATTTGAACATGATTTCTTGTTTGAGGAGTTTAGCTACTGATTTTGTTTTGAATATTGATTCAGTTGAAGTTTTTATCTTAACTTTTGAAAATGAAGATTTAGAAAAGAAATGAGAAGGAGGAAAAATATGTTTTATAAGTTAAGATGATTTCTTTTTTAAAAAAAGAAAAATTAAAAACAAAAATGACACTTGTCTAATCTATTTACATTTGCTTAACACATGTTATTATGAGGCCTTAGTATAATTACACTTGTCCATTAAGTAATTTTACTTATTTTTATTTATTTAAAAGTAAACAAAAGCCCTTTTCTTCTTATTTATTAAATACTTATCTATATATTTGTAAATTACTTTTTAGAAAAATAAAATAAAACAAATTATATATATACAAATAAAAGCTTATACCTACCTCTTTAAAATCCAAATTATTTTTAAGTATTTATTCCTTTGAATTTCAAAATAAATTCCAAATTCAAATTCAAATTAAATATTTTAAAATCCAATTTTGAAATTCAAGTTACATATATGCATATATAATTACACATTAAATTTTGAAAATAACAAATTCTATTTATATTAAAATACATATATATTTATAAAAATAATACATTATAATTATTAGTTGGAAATAGCACTTTTATTCAATTTTAAATAATTTATTAAAGAAATTATCTTGTTGTATATAAATGACTTACATTACTTAAATGAATCAATGTATCATTTGCAAATTATATTTTAAACTTCTATATAAAACTTCAAATCATACTTATCAAGTAATATTTAAGAAAGAAAATAAAACAAATCTTTTTCGTTAATTAATTTAAATTTAAACTTAAGCTAAAATATAATTTAAACAATTAATCATTTACCTTAAGTATTTAAAACCATATAGTTATTTATTAAATAGCTTTGAAAAGTAATATATTAAATTAAATCATAATTTCCAAATTATGATATATATATATATATATTAGAATTTAAAAACAAGATTTTATTTATTTATTAAATTTCAAACCAAAGCTTATCCATTTACAATATATACATATATATATACACATTATAAATAGAAAATATTTTATTAGCTTTTAAAAGATAAAATTCTTCAATTAAATATTTATTAAAGGAAGATTATTAAATCAATTCAAACCTTATTAACAAAGATGATCAAATTAATTTAATTTTTAATACAGATATTAAATTGATATTGCCCATAATTCCAGGTCATCACACTTCATATGCCCAATAAAATCCGAAATAATTTTTTTTGCAACTTACTCATTTAACCTGCTGTGTGCTGGCTTAGATCCAACAATGGTATCTGAACCCAATAGCCTATACAGTCTAAATTAGCAGTATTATGACTAACTTATTAAAGTCTGCACATATAGTAAGGTGTGTAGAAAAGCAGTGTCTAAGGTTGGCTTTAGGCATTCGAGTATTTTGCCCTACCTGTCTATTGGCTTGGCTCGAAAGGATTAGGGAAGCTCAAAGGTTATCCCCAATATGAAGGCCCAAATTGATATAGATCTTGTGCTAATTCTCAAAATCTGTTTTTAAATTAAAATAAAATTTTAATCTAAAACGTTAAATTTAAAATAAAAAAGAATATTTTAATTTAAAAGGTTAAATTTAAAGTAAGTAATAATTTTATAAACATTATAAAATAGTTTTCAAAATTGCTTTAAAACATAATTATTTTCGAAAATTATTAGTAATTAATTACATTAATTAAATGAATAACTAATTAAAAGTTAATTAATTAGATTAAATAACATATATCAATATATGTAACATTATCTTAGAATGTTAAAGTAATATATATATATATATATGTATGTATGTATGTATGTATGTATGTAAGAATTTTCAAAATCAATAAATTAATTAATTTTTTTTATTAAAAGTACTATTAAAAGTTGATTAATAAATAATAAAATACATATATAGATGTGTAACTATAAATGTAATATCATACATATTCAATATAAAATATTTAATTGAATAATAAAAAATTGATTAAAATGTTAAATGATTAAATAAGATTTAATTAATAATAATATAAAATTATACATAAGATTATTATATAAGTTGATTAAATTATAAAAGTTATATAATGATTAAAAATTATGTAGTACGTATGTATAACTAAAGGTGCAATAACAAGAAACCCTTAATAGAATTAAGGGATAGATACATATGTGCAGTATGTATATCATGATTTCTAATGTGGCCGATACTTAAATCACGAGGGTAATTCATAACAAATACTTTACTCCCTAAGTCGATGTTGCTCAATTAAATATTTTAAAGATTATGAATCTTTAGTATAAATGTTGTCATCTACCATTTATATACTAATAAATTATTTGCATACTCTTTAGTTTTTGAGCAAACTTAAGATCGGGATGTTATGTGTAGTATTATTAATATATAGACTAGACGAGGTAAGATAACTATATATATGCATTTATTGGGCAAACTCAAGGTAAATACACTATACTTAGACTGTCGCAAATTGGTAGGTACGAGTGAATAATTTCTTTCAATTTGTTGAGCAAAACCAAGGTTAAAATAAGATCAGGACAAAGACCACAAGGTTAGGATATGTATATCATACAACTGATAATGTGTTATCCATCATTTTTGGACATATGATTTGTTAAATCAAGGTCAGAAATCAAAGAAACGAATCCTAACACTCGCTAGGGAAGTCTAAAGATTTATGTGTTTTGCCTTAGGGTTTTGAGAAACATAAAAGACTAGTGGAAGCTTATTAGTAAAATGAAATGTAATGTTTAAGTTTACATTTATTCTAAGAACATATGCTACGTATAGCTAAAATATTCTACTTTGATAAATTTTTGTATTTAATATAATTCATAAAATATTTATCAATTAAAATACACCAATGAAATGAATTAAGATTGACAAATAGAAATGTACAATAAACTTACCAATAATTTTTTGCATGTTGACCCATGCAAACGTCTAATTATACAACTACTAAATATGTTTGTAACTTGGCTAATTATGTGTATTGTCTTTAATGAGTTTCGAACTCTAAATGCGGTAAAATGATATGAATATTTGATCCATTTTCAATCATATATAAATGTTATATGGTGAATGGTCACAACTTGTAATGTATGAAACCTTCATGAAATTAGTTCATTCAAAATAAATAAACCATAGTGTGAGATCGTATATACAATAAGGATCTTGTTACAAGATCCTTAAACGGTAAGGATGTGACACTAGACTAAGAGTTACAAGATGGATCTAAGAATTCAATCGCTGAAATATTAGTTTTTTCAAATTATTTTGATGTCCTTAAACTTTAAGGATGGTCACATTCACTTTTGTAAAGAGTTATTTATGATCTAGTAATAAGGATTTTCTTTTGAATGGTTCGACTACTTGAAAAGGATAGTGAACATTAGATGTAACTTAAGATACAGTTAGGATAAAGAGTGTGAATGATCACTTCTGCTTCATGAAGAGACATATAAGAAACGAGAATCTTAAAATCATAATAGATACTTAACATTAGAATGAGAAATATGATTTCTATTTCAAAATGTATTTTCATATGGAAAATTATTTTCTATAAGATTTATTTCTTTGATTCATAATATTTGATCAGAAAACTCTCGACTATAAACTGCTTATAGTAGATAAAATAAATAACATATATTAAGTGGTTGAATGGAGGTCTATATTTCGTATGCTATTAAGGTAATGGCAAAAATAGTGGGAGCATGTCATATAACACTTATTAGTTGCATCAAGTTACAAAATTGTTTTCGTAAAACATATTGAACATTATTTATGAAATAATAACTGTTTTTCCATGGTGATTGAAAAATAGATATAGTTTCTATATGATTATTATGAATATTTTCTGTAAAATGAAAAATATAATTGTAATAAATTAATTAAATTAATAATATTTATGAATTTTTAATTATAAAATTTAATGTGATGGGTTGAAAAACATTAAACGGTATATGTATAATAGTTATAAATATACTTATTGGTATACGATATCCGTGCACGTTTAAATTAGATTTAAATGCTATGAATACTGGTCGGGCTTGAAATGATTTAAAGGCACATAATGAGGCTTGAATTTTCGACTAAATGTGCAAGTGTTGGCTAGCCTTAATGATGGTTAAGGAGGGGTCGGATTTGAATTAAAAAGAAGGAGAAAAGGTAAAATAGAAATAGGTATCCAGATCGACATTTTCTCCTTGGTATCTCCTCACTTTCTTTTTGGATTTCGAGCCTCCTCTTCATCTCTATTACTGGCTATAACACCCATATTTTTAGTAACATTATTTAGGATGTTTAATTAGTTAAATAAAATAAAATAATGTTAGATGATTAATGTATTGAGATTTTTGATTAAATAAGGGGTAGTCGTGCCATGTTAAACAAGCAAACTAAAGAATGAAGAGAAAATAAAAGGTTTGAAAATATACAAGAGCAAAATAGGAACAAGGCACATCCTTATACCCTAAACCTTAAACCCCTCAACACTCATGTTCACTTCATATTAACAAATCAAAAATACAAGCTAAGGCCGGTCACCATTAGCAAGCTCAAAACGAGATAAATGCTAGGATTTCAAGGGGGAGAATCAACAAATCCCACATCTTTAATAACAAAACTAAGGTGTATAATGACTACATCTCAAGTTTATAATATTTTTTGGTTTTCAGCATGAAATCTGAATTATTTGCAAATGTTTTGCCATGTTTTAGATGATAAAATTGTATATTAATATGTTGTTGATGATTTATGCTAATTCACATAAATTCTGTGATATGTTTTGATATGACAACCCTATTATATGACATCCAGTGGCCTTGTGAGTTTAAATTTAGATCAGAAACAATAACTTATAAATGGGTTTCAATTTTCCTAATTTTATGAATTAGTGTGGATTTATATGAAGTTTTGCAGTGAAGAAAATGCTATTTTGGATTAAAAATTAGTTGCAGCCAAATTATATTGGCTTAGGGTCTGCAATTTGTATATGTTAGAAAATATATTAAAAATGATTTTTTGGGATTTTTGTAGAATTTTTCTAGGTGTTTTAATGGATATATAAAATTATTTAAGGTATAAGACTTAAATGTTTTATATATTTATAAAAAGAACAAGTGGTATTTTGTAAATAATTCAAATTGTTATTTCTAAAAATTGGCAGCACTTTTAGAAAAGAACATTTTGCAACTAATCATAATTCGACAAATAAGGCAAGTTAGGTACAAAGGATTAATTTAAAAAGTCAAATCAACATGCTTTTTCCTATTTCAATGCTTCCGGCACCAGGCTTCCAACTCCTTACCTCCACCTCAGACTCTATCAAAACCAATGCACATGGTATCAGATACCTGGTACATAGTGAACTGGATATAGCGGAAGGTACCGGGTCGAAACCAAAGTTTCCGAGGGGATCAAAGCATGCTTTGTTTTAAATTTAAAATGCACCCGTTTTGCTTTTAAAAGGGTTGCTTTCGACTTAAATGTTTTAATGACCCTTTTGCTTTATAAAAGGTAGAACCCAAATCGTTTCGAAAGAACTAGTTTTAATGGTTTTGAAAGATGTTTCCACATGTTGTAAATTGAACCCAAATGCTTTCGAAAGGCTTGATGTTTTAATGCTTTCGGAAGATTTTAAAGAAAGATTTCTAAGGGTGGTACCCTAATGATTTCGAAACGTCTAAAAGGAAAGGTTTTCTAATGGTTTCGAAAGGCAATGTTTAAGTGTTTTAAAGACAGAATGTCTAAGGTTTTAAAGCTGTCGAAAGATAAGTACGAATGGTTTCGAAAGGTATGTTTTGGCCTTCGGCCTAAGGTTTTACTTGTATTGAAAGGGATACTTTCAAAGGTTTCGAAAGGGGCACTTTCGAAAGTTTAAAAGTTTTCATCAACAAGGTTTTGTGTAAAGATTAAGTAACATGGAAAGGTGATTTGAGTAAAAAAAAAAGAGTATATGTAAATAATTTCCTTGTTTAAAGAACGATTTAAAAGTTTAAATCAACTTGAAAGAAAAGGTTTTCAAGGAAAATTTTATGGGTAGATAACCCTAAGTAAAATGGCTCAGATATTAGAATACCAAATAAACTAGTATGGGGTCATGCCCTATACTTTAGCTAACAGCCCTTAGCTAAAATATATCCAAAATTTCAGTGTGTAGAGCTTTTTCACAAGTGAGACTAAAATTATGTTACACATAGAAAGGAATCTAAAAAGGAAAGACGGGTTATTGGTGAGCCTGCATAACCATTAGGATCAGTTAGACATGGAGAACTAAGTGAGGATAGACCGTCAAGAAGAGGAGTATCTAACAGATGTTGTATTTTTTTATGTTTTTCGGGTAGGCCCGAGTCATCCAATGGTTAGTAGTTAGCCAAACTAAACAACAGTGTATGGACTGATAGTCCATTTGATAAATATGTACATATACATTATATTACTTTACAGATTTAACCAATTTTGGTTGCAGGATTATAACTTGCAAAAGATATGTTTAAAAAGGATATCAGTGAGGGAAAACCCGTTCCGCTAAGCGGCGTGGTCTCACTTATTCTCAGATAACCAAGATGTATAGTATTATTCACACCAGGCTTTATGTCTGACTTGAAGTTTATGTTTTCCACTTAAACTCTCGGGTGCTCAAAATTGATTTGGTTAGGCTGAGGGTTGAGGTTTATAGGTTTTAGTAGGATTCGCAAATAAAGCTTCGGGTGACGAGAAAGTGGTCGACGGATAGCAAATTAGGGGTTTTTGTTTTATTTTGAATTGATTCTGTTGTGTTCTACATACAGTACTTTGATCAACCAAGGGGGCATCATCAAATGTCGCTCTTGGCATATTCATGTAATAACTATATTTTATCTGAACTTGGGAAACCGATGCGATTATGTAATTTGAATATGGAACGTGTTTTAGAAATGTAATAAAAAAATATTGTTGTTTTTAAAATCTGTGATTTTGTTTCATATTCATGTGCTTTTGATATTATGGATATCATTAACATTACCGTATTCGGTCATCGGAAGTTAATACTATAAATGAATGAAGCATCTATAGTGCGTAGCTTCGGGCCTCCAGATAGGGGATGTCACACTGGCCGAAAATTCCACCTTACCCCTCCACCTTCTCAAGCATTTATAACATCAAATTAAATTTGATTTGATCGTCGATGGTAGCTGTGTTAAGGAAGCTAGCAACTTCTGTGACAACCACGACTTTCGATCCACGTTTGAAGCACCGAAAACAGAAAGCATCGACCAAAACCATCAACTAACAGCCCAAAAATTGCATAATATATTAACAAGATAAAGCATTATTTATAAAGTGATCGGTTGAGATGTGATAGGATCGGTATATTCAATAACATAAGTAATATTAGAGTGGTGTATAGTTATTTATTTAACAGACGTACTCTAATCATCTTGCAATATAACATCACAAGGAATATTCAAGAGGTATTTCCTGCTTATTCTTTCCCAATTTTGATTCCACGTCGACCCTTCCTGCAATTTGATATATAAGGAAGTATACATATACAAAAATAAAACATAAATGAAAAGTGGACAGTGTCACGGTACCAATGTGACTGTCTATGTATCCATTATAGGATCAAGCTCAACGTAGTTCTTTTATCAAAACCAAGATCATATTCATCCCATGCTATGTCGATACTCAGTCTACTTCAAATAAATCTAAACCACACACTCAGTTTGGATTAGATTCACTTGAACTACTTCAAATGGATCTAAACCGCGCACTTAGTTTGGATTAGATCCTAGGATAAAATATTTTATCCTATTACGGCTGGCATCCGAACACCAAGTAAGGACGTACTTTGCCAAATGTACCCTAGAGTAATAGTGCACTACCCAGATCTATTGTTTCATACTGCATTGACACTCAGTCTACTTTACATGGATCTAAACCGAACACCTGGTTTTGAATATACCGTATCGCGGCCGATATCCAAACACCGATTAAGGACGTGCTCTGGCAGTATCGATATGTACCATGGAATAATAGCGCACTACCCAAGATCTATTGTCATATACCGCACATCCAAAGGTAATCATCATTGATGAAATGATCGGTAGAAACTCTTTCATAAATATAAGCAAAGTATTCTCTCAAAATACTTATATTTTGTAATCAGCTTCCAACATAGGTAACTCTTTTCTTTTGAAAACCCCAAACTTTTAATTTAGAAATCATCTAGAAGGTATTAAGTATGGAAGTTTTAGCCAATAAAATTATCTTTTCAAATCATTTGACAGATCTCAAAGATAATACATGATTCAAAAGGTGTTGAATTTGAATTATAAATTATGTCCAAAACATAAGCCACTTTGCAATAGGTTTTTGGGGCAATACATATTCAAAAATACGAGGAAGATGTAGCTTGAAAAAATGACCAACATTATAACAACTCTATATTCTCCGTCATCAAAATAAATAATTTTAATTAAAATAAAATATTTGATTTCGGTTGTTGGATAACTTTGATGTTTAAAGAAAGTATGTTTTATCGAGTTAAAGATTATTTGATCAAGGACTTTCTTTTAATAAATTGAATTAATTAATAAATTCTTTTTTTCAAACATATTGAACTTAAATAAAATATGTACAGGAAATATAAAATATTTTTGTATTATAATTTTTTCTTCATATGGTTGAAATATACGAAAAGAAGGTTTTATTTCATATTAATAAAATCAATGATGATAAAATAATTATTGATTTAAACGTTTTATGTAATCTATCGAACTATACTTTGTAAATGTATCATATATTTCAATCGAATTGGGAATATATTCGCAAGTATTTTTTAGAATTATTTATATGTAATAAAGAGATTTTAAGCTGCAATCAAGGAGGCAATTTAAAAATACACAGAAAAGAAGAAATAATAGCAAACAAAAGTCCTTTCTCCTTTATTCCACAAAGATCCACATTCCTATTGTTGCTTTGACCCAACCCAATGATCAGGACCCGCTCCCGTTTTGCTTTTCCCTTGTCTTGATGCACACAAATCATAAAATTGAAATAGAGAAAAAACCGATGCGGTTTAAAAAAATTGGGGCAACTTTGATAACTTCAGATGGAGTGCACTACGTATGGAGCAGCGGCCATGGTTGAGCGATGATTCGAATAATCTGTTAGATCTTGTTCACCCATCAAAGAAGCCTAATTTAAACTTCCGAAACCAAAATGCGTAAGGTTTCAATTCTTTTCTCAGTTTTATATTTTTCAATTAAATTCTTGTACCGATCATTGTTGGAAACGTAACTCATTGAATCTCTTGTTTATTACTGTTACTTCTCATCGTGCAGTGCTTCTTACAATTATCATTTGATGGCTAAACAATAATTGGAATTGTCATGGTGCATTTATGCCTACATGCATATGGCAAGTTAGCTACATACATGTTGTCACTAGTCAGCATGCAGAATGCTTCCAAGTTAGGATGATAACAATCGAATTAAACTGGAAATTCAACGATTGGAATTAAATCAGTAACATGTTATTTTTTCACTGTAATATTGGTATTTGGTTTATATTTCTTTATGCTCCTATGTTGTGCAAAGGCAGTTATGAAACACTCCAGTACTCTTGTACAGAAAATAAATAATCAAAATTGTAATCTCTGTTTCCTTTTTAGTTCCCTTCATTTCTACTATTTGTTTGATTGTCAACTACCGTTTTAGCTAGTCGTTTCCCTGTGTAAATTCTATCTTTTATCACCTACCCAGTACCGTTGTTTTTTAATTCATCCATAATATTCCATTTTTCATAATTATCACATCTTTCTTATTGCTCCCAGTCTCTCATTTTCTAGAGATTAGAAATAATACAAATGATGTAAGAATTATGAAAACTGAAATTAAAGGAAAAACGTATAAAAAGAAAATATATTAAAGTAATTGACAGAAGGGAAAAAAACAGCTGAAAAGGTTTGTTGACGATTAATAAACATCGGAACAAGGAAGGGAAATAAAAGAAAATTTAGATTACAATTTCGAATGCTGTTTTTCCAAAATTGATATGAGAGTATTGAAGCGCTTATGTAGTTTCGAATCTCCACGCTTATTGGGCTTAAACTAGTTGAAGACAGATAATTACTAGAAAAAAAACTCGTTATTAATAAAGATGGAAGTTGCACGGTTACACCATCATCTAATTGACTTACTAGAGATAAGCCATAGATCCATCACATGTTTATTTCAGGGGAATGGCAAAAGATTGTCACAATTTATTGGTGTAATGAGTAATGAATATGTTAGCTTGTTTGGAGCTCCCGATTGTTAGTTTAAGATCATGCCCAAATTGGGACAAATAACATTGGTACCGCTGAGAGCATCTGATTGTTATCATAGAGGCATTATTAGTACTAGCATACAGGGGCATACAAAAGGCGCAATGTGTATATTTTTTGTATGTGGGTTTCAGAGATCTTCTTTCAATATTGCACTAATTTTTTTATTTATACGCTTGGAAAAATGAGAAGAAAACAATGTTGTTAGTTTGCCAAGTAGTGAAGAGTTGGTTCCACATTTTGTAAAATTCACTAAGAGCATCTCTGGGAGGGGAGTCGTTTTTAAGGTGAGGAAATGAAATAAAAATATTGATTCCTCACTTCCACAGATGAGTAGGAGGAAATGTTCTTTTTTTTAAGAATTAAAAATAAAAATATATAAATGGTTTTCTGAAAACAAAAACGCACATAAGGTTTGATTACATGTGAATATTTGTTTAAACGACAATCTAAAAATCTTTTATGGTATACACGATTTTCAGAAAACCGTTTATACCATAAATTATTTTTTGATTTTCGTTTACAAATCCACGTTTGAATAAAAATGGAAAATACCCTATCTTTTTTTATTTCCCACGCTCCAATCGGCACTGCTGTAGCATAGGAAAAAAAGCCAATTAACCCTCTTTTTTTTTAATCAAATTACTCCCGTTGGAGAAATTAATGTTGGCTTCACATGACTCATTACCCCACACACACATGTGTATTTACATTAATTAATAAATAAAGATCGTACAAAAATTTCGAGTAATCTATTCGATTTAGTTCACACATCAAATTAGCATATCTAAACTTCAGAAATCAAAATGCGTAAGGTTTTAATTCTTTCTCAGTTTTATGGTTTTCAACTAAATTCTTGTAACGATTAGTTTTGGAAACGTAACCTGTTGAATCTCTTGTTTATTACTGTGATAGCTTCCCATTGTGCAGCGCTTCTTACAATATCTAGTTATACATGGACTTCGTACTTTTATATTTGATAAGAGCTCATTTGATGGCTAAACAGCAATTGGAATTGTCATGGTACATTCTTGCCTATGTGAACATGGCAGGTTGGCTACATGCATGTTGTCACTAGTCAGCATGCTGAGTGCTTCCAAGTTAGGATGATAACAATCAAATTAGACTAGAAAATTCAGTGGTTGGAATTCCATCAGGAACATGTTGTTTTTTCACTGTGATACATGTATTTGGTTTATACTGCTTTAAGCTCCTATGTTGTGCAAAGGCAGTAAAATATATGAACACTCCAGTACTCCTGTACATAAAATAAATAATCAATGTTGTAAACTCTGTTCCTATTTTAGTTCCCTTCATTTATACTAATTGTTTAATTGTCAACTACCGTTTTAGCTAGTCTTTTCATTGTGTAAATTCTATCTTTTATCACCTACCTTATACTGTTGTTTTTTAATTCATCCATACTATTCCATTTTTCATAATTATCACATCTTTCTTATTGTTCCTAGTCTCTCATTTTCTAGATATTAGAAATAATGCAAATGATGTAATAATTATGAAAACTAAAATTAAAGGAAAAAAGTATAAGAAGGAAATATATGAAGTAATTGACAGAAGGAAAAAAAACCAACTAAAAAGGTATGTTGACAATAATAAACATTGGAACAAGGAAGGGAAATAAAAGAAAACTTAGATTAAAATTTTGAATACTGTTTTTCCAAAACAGATATAAGAGTATAGGAGTGCTTATGTAGTTTAGAATCTCCACACTTATTGGGCTTAAGCCAGTAGAAGACAAATACAAATATTACTGATCCTAGATTTTCGAAAATTGTAAAATTTGAACTTTCATCAATAGATTGTTTTACGTTAATTATTTATGGATGAAAACATTATTTTATTCATGATGTATACAAATTAAAATACTAAAATTATTATGTTTACAAAAATAAGTTAATTTTGAATTATAAATAATTATTAATAATTGTTCTCTCTCTTTCTATGTGTATATTTATCTATATATAAATGTTTAATGTTTATGTATTATATATAATATATTTATACATACAAATGTGTGTGTGTGTATTTTGTTACATATATATATGCACATATTTGGATAACATACAGGACATACAAATTAAGCTAATATATCTATTGCGATGTAAATCCCAATATCTACATATGGGCATATTATACCTTTCACGGATTATTATGTTACACATGCACTCACACATATATGTATATGATAAATTTATGTATAAACAAAATCAAATAAAATTAATTTCGTATATTAATATATTTGAATTTAAATAAAATAAATGATTTGTTTAAATGAAATTTAGAATGTTCTAAATCAGTTAGACTTCATAGGCCCAATAAAGTTTCAATAAGATAAAATTTAGAAATTCACCTATAACTTTCGCTGCAGGCTGGTCCAGTTCCAACAACTAGTCTAGGAGGGAAGTTGTAGTCGTATGTGGATTTGGCGGCATGGGTCCGCACTTGTGAGAGGGTTTTTGGATTTTTTTTGTCTTGCCAATGAGTGCGGAGAATGTTTACTACTTGGCATTTATAGGGAGAGGCCCTAAATTGGTGGGATGTAGTGGTGGCAAAGACCGAGGGAAAGATCGTTTGGGGAGAGTCTAGGAGATGTTTTGAGATGAATTTTCTTTCCAGAGTAGAGGTGGAAGTACAACTGGAGAGGTTCATACACTTGCGGAAGGGAGAGATGTCAGTAAAGGAGTGTGTGAGCCAATTTAATTAGTTAGCTAGGTTCAAGATGGAGTTGATAAATACCCCTTACAAGAAAGCTTTGAAGTTTGCTAAAGGGCTGAATCAACCTCTTCAAGATTTGGCTCCAAGTCATATCCTCGTAGGTGAAACTTATGAGGGTTTGGTGGAGATGGCTTTGCTGAATACCATCTCCATAGAGGAAATAAAGGAAGAACCCAGGAAGTTTGAAGGGAAGATGCCATAGTAGAATCATCAAAAGGGCAGATGAGGACCTATGCGGAAGATTAAGAAGTGGGAGATGTAGTGTGTCAGATATGGAAAGAGGGGGCACTTTGTTAAGGAGTGCAGGATAGACATCTCAAAGATCAAGTGTTACAACTGCAATCAATTGAGGCACATGAGGAGGGAGTGTCCATCACCACAGAAGACCTCTACCAAGGTAGTGATAGAGTTTAGGGTATTCCATATGGACCATTATGTAATTTGTTACATATATCCAACTCGATAACTAGTCTTATTCGAAATAAAAGGTGTTTTATTTCTATTATATACTTGATATAATGTGTTAAATTAATTAATTAATTTAATTAAAAGTATATTTAATGAGAAATCCATAAATGGTATGTTTTGTGATAGTAGTCACAAAGTGTTGTAACCATGAATAATTTATCATAATAAAAACAAATATACCATTTTAAATGTTTCTAGTCAAAATGAATCGAGACTAGATATCGATGTATCTGTTGAGACTAGAGTATGCAATACTCTCCAAATGTTGGATAGTGTATTACTCATAACTGTTGGGGCACCTAGGTGTTACGCACTGATGGTTATTGGTTAACTACGGAATGATTCACTCGATGGTTTTCTGTTGGACAATATAAGTAAGGTCAAATAGAAAATATTGATGTGACTGATTTACATAGTTCTCTTGACTTGAGAATACTATAGATCTTTAATATGAAAGTTCTTCTTTGATTAGAATAAAATCATGGTACGATGTCCATCGACTGACTATAGTTAGGTCGAATGGAAGTATTGGAAGTGAAGCACTATTCAAGAAAGGGTTCATCTCCTTGGTTATATAGGGTTAGTATTACGGTCAACTCCAGTCAACTCAAAGTCAAAGTCTCTGACCATAGTAGTTTGGTTAATAATAATTATTATTATTATTGAACCAAGGACTTTATGTTTGGACTATAGAGTTGAATATTGATGATATTAGAAATTTAAACAATGTCAAATTACATACACTACAACAGAACTGGGCTTTCGTAGCATTCAGAGAATGTTACTACAACCTACCATAGCGTTTCAAAGAACGCCATAGAACGACAAGTTATGCTAGGCCATTGACATTACATAGCAGGGAGGAAAATGCTATAATAAACAATAGCATTTATAAACTATCATAGCGTTTGTAGTCTACCATGGCATTTATATTCTGTTATTAAAAAACATGCTATAGGAAATATTATCCTGCAATTGATTTCTATAGCGTTTTCTGGGCATATTTTGTAGCATTTTAGCATACATATTATAGCGTTAAGATGATATTTCAATAGCGTTTCTTATCATACTTGTATAGCGTTGATGATTTTCTATTATAGCGCTGTTGATGCATAAATCTTACATCACATTCAGTTTCGATAGCGTTTTGTTAATCAATAGAGTTTATGTAACACAATTCCTTTTAATATTAATTTATAGCACATATCTGTTTCAGTTCCATCTTTTTATTATATTATATTATTATATACATACATGCATACATATATATATATATATATATATATATGTACACACACACATATATATAGTTGCACAATAATTTTGAACTCTACATTGCATATTATGATCATTGAACAGTGAAACCAAATCAACTAATTACACTTAGCTGGAGAACCCACCGTGAGACTCGAGAACAATAAAACCACTGCGTAGAGAGTGCACAACCATTAAAATTAAGGCTAAAGCACAATCAATAAAAGCATTCATTTCTTATAGTAACAGCCCAATCTAGGTCATAATAAACAGTTCGCCTCAAACATTACATAATAACAACATTATCTAGCATAATGTACTAATATAAGTATGAAGAAAACATAAGCAAATTACTTAGCCCAGGTATCCATCTTTCCCATCATTTTTCCAATCACAGGAGCTACCTTAGGATTTGCTTGATGTTTCTCTAAACTGCAGGATTACTCGTACCTGTGCAAATTCAATGAACATATGAGACAAGAAGTTAAAAGAAGCATGCCCTGATTTGTAGATAGTCTGCACAGAAAAATATGAGACAGATAGTCTGCATGAAAAATATGAGACAGATAGTCTGCATAGAAGATATGATGCCAAACCCAAAAAGCTCAAAAGAGAATGCAAAATGATCTGGTTAAAGCGACCGAGAGGTTAAAAGTCCTTAATTGAAACCACTAGTATGCCCTATCAAGATGCAGCTCAGAATTGGATTCACAGATTGCTCAAAATGCAGGATAAGTTGGAGAATGCTGAACAGAAACTTCAAATTTTGAAAATTGAAATTCAAAATCTCAACACTCCATAAAATCTCTTTATGTCATTCCAATTTGGTACGTTGCAATTTACTTAAAGTGTGCTTACGATTTATTTAAAGTGTGCTTACGATTTATTTAAAGTGTGCTTATATTATCTTTGTGTACAAAATTTATTTATGTTCACCAATGAGTTTTTTAGTCTTTATCTTAAATCATTATTTTACATTTGCTGGTGACTTTTGTGATGAAGATAAATTTGGAAATGCAAGATTTGTAGAAAACGGTGCTTGCTGAAATCAAGTCCAAATCGTTGTTAGTAAGAGCAGGAGGCAAAAAAACATTCAATCGTATGTAATTACGTACTTACTAGTTTTATGGTAGTGCAAACTTGACGTAGGTGAACTCATAAAATGTTCATATACACATTTAAATTGTTTTATTCATATATATGTCAAATTTAATATATAAATAAAATAAAATAATTAATAGATTTAATAAATTCAATCAATTAATCGAATATGAAATAAAAGAATTGAATGAAACAAGGCTCTATTTAACTTTTTGAAATTTTCCATCGGTCTTACAGGTTGTCTCAGTTCATGGGTTTGGTGGGCAGCACCTACCTTGAATCTATGCTAGTTTGACGATAGGCCAAGCTAACGATCTTAATTTCAATCCATTAACCCAATATCAACCAAAAATTCTTACCAACAATCAACAAAAATCATAGAAAAAGAGGAATTTAGACTATATATGTGAGTTAGGAAAATAACTCACCAAAACATTGTTCCAACCTGTTTCCTCAGCCAACATCCAACCCAATTTCTTACAGTCCTGGATCGACATCTCCTCCATTGCATCACCACCTAAAAACTATCGTGCACAACTCATTCGTACATGCATTTAATCAGCAATTCTCCTTGGCCACACATCACCCACATTGCCTGCTCAGCAAAGGCGTCAACATTCCTTCCCTTCAAGTACACGCCCAGTCATCCAATAATCATTCAACCAAGGTCGTCGTCCCTTACGTAATGCGCTCCACCCTACGTTATCAAAGTTGCCCCCAGTTTTTTAAGTCGCATCATTTTTTCTCCTGTTCGATTTTATGATTTGTGTGCATCATGGCTAGTAGAAAATAGAAAAGGAATGGGCCTTGAGCATTGGGTTGGGTCAAAGCAATAAGAGGAATGTAGATCATTGTTGAATAAAGGAGAAAGGATTTTTGTTTGTTAGTATTTCCTTTTTCTTTGTTTTTCGATTATGCCCTTAAAGGAAATTTATTTTTAAATTGCCTTCTTGATTGCAACTTAGAATCTCTTTATTACATATAAATAATTCTAACAAATACCTACGAAGATACTCTCAAATCGATTGAAATAGATGATACATTTTCCAGATATAGTTCGATAGTTTCACAAAACATTCAATTACAATAATTATTTTATCGTCATTAATTTTATTAAAGTAAAAAAACCTTCTTTTCATATATTTCAACCACACGAAAATTATTTACAACACAAAAATATTTTATATTTCCTCTAAATATGTTATTCGAGTTCAATATGTTTTCAGAAAAGAATTTATTTATTACTTCAATTTATTAAAAGAAAGTCGTTGATCAAATAATTTTTAATTCAGCAAAATATTTTTTTAAATAAAGTTATCCAAAAACCGAAACCAAATAATTTATTTCAAATAAAATTATTTATCATGACGACTTATAAAATAGGATTGTTACAATGTTAGTCATTTTTTCTAGCTACATATTCCTTTTATAGAAGTTATGCAGCTAACAGGGAAATGTGAAAGTGGTGCATGAGAAAAAATAGAAATAAAAGGAGCTTAATTAAATAATGCATGAGTACACATATAAACCTCATTCCAGGGGTGCATACGGCGATTAACTGGCAAAATCGGTTAATAATTTCGATTAGTGAAAATATTAACGGGCTCTCCTAACCGATGATCTGTTAAGGTGGGCATCAACAGCCTACTGATCAAACTAGTTAACTTAAACCGTAGTTAACCGGTTAACCAAATAATTTAAACGGTTAACCATTGGTTGGTTAACCGTTTAAATTAAGCGGTTGGCTGGTTGTTTGATTGGTTAACTATTATACAAGTGAAATACTACAGCAATATAATATATGATATGTGAAGATCACAATGTTAATATAAGCATCGATTCATAAGCATCAATTCATAAGCATTATAAGCATTAATACAATTATCGATTCATAAGCATTAATACAAGCATCAATTCATAGTATATAATATAATATATGAGCATATGAAGTCTGCAGCAACCAATATAGCAGCCATATAACTGTTATAACTTATAATCATTGTACAAAAAGAGTAAGCATTGAATTTGAGTCAGCAAGCATTAAATCATAATTCACTATAGCAACCATTAATCTTCAACAAATCATAGCTTTATAATAATAGCATGTATCTAAGATACAGTACATCATAATTCAAAGTTTTAAACCCCAAAGTCCAGACATAAGTAGAACATTAATATAACCACAACAACAAAGGTTCCAAATCTAATAACATAAAACTAGTAGAATAGACTGCCATATTGCAACTTTCTGCCTCCAAATTTCAAGTCTCTATCAAAAAATAAATAAATAAATTAGCTGAACTGAAATGAAACATATATATTATATGCATATGTGTATTGCTGCAACAGAAATTGTACATGAAAACTAAAATGAAGAACTGAAATGAAGCATATATATCATATGCAAATTTGTATTATTGCAGTAGAAAATGTACATGAAAACTGAAATGAGGAACTAATATGAAGCATTTATAAATTGCCCTTATTGTCATTAATTTGCTGTGAAAACTGTCATGAATGAAAATTGTACATGAAAGCTGAAATGAGGAACTAACATGAAGCATTTATAATTTGCTCTTATAGTCATTTATAATTTGCTGTGAAAACTGTTATGAACGAAAATTGTACAGGAAAACAAGACTAAAATGTACATAAGAAATTAAAACTACTTGTTTACAGAACTATTATACACAAGCAGTTATAATTGTACATATGAACTAAAACAAGCATTTATAGTTCTACATATAAAATTAAAACAAGACTAAAATGTACATGAAAACCGTTATAAATGAAAATTGCTTATTTATAAAACGAAAACTGCATGTTTACAATATATATAATTTGCTCTTATAGTCAGTTGCTAACTTACTATGATATAACTGTATAATATATTTAATAATGTACCATGGTGAAAACCGTGATGATGGAGATGGATCATCCATGGTGAAAATAAAAACGATGATGACTCAAGCTTACATCCATGCACAAATTCTAAATGGAAAACAAGTTAGTTAGAGGATTATATTTAAAATCAAACAAACAAGAAACTAGATTATTTTGTGAATGAAAAGATGATGGTGACTTACATTGACATCCATGTACAAATTCTAAATGGCAAACAAGATGAACACTAAATTTCAGTTTTAAATATGAATATAACGAATATCAACATAACAAATAAAATCAACCCTTAAGACTAATAGAAGCGTTGTACCAGATAATCCAACCTAATCCACATAATTAGATAATAAGTATATCTTGAGCCTCAACTTTACATAAATATTGTATAAACAATGTCTCTTCAAAATTTTCATTGTTGACATTTCATCACATAGATCAAGTAGAAACTTTCAAAGTCCAAGTACAAAAGATCCAAATGTAAATGAAAATTTTAAGTGATCTTTTTAGACCAAGGTAAGATCTAATTTATTTAGCCATATAAAGAAATTTTAAACTATGTTTGCTTTGTTTATCAATCCATAAACAAAGGATCCAATTTATGCTACATATCCAAATTATTTCATGAATAATAAATGTAATATTGCAGAAGTACATCGTTTAAAAATCACTCAAAAACTGCTGAAATTATCTAGTTTATAAAAAAAAGACCAAAATCATATTGCTTGGTAGTATATCGGAACTTTTTAAAAACATATTTTTCTTTTGATACATACGCAATCTCTAAATCTCCTTCACAACAACAAGAGATCCATCTTATGATACATATCCACTATTCCATAATTAATATATAAATAATTCATGAACCAGTAGAAAAGAATGAGCATACAAATTGCCATCTAAAAGGAAAAATAATTGATGTGGCTTGTTTCATATACCAAGCACTTAGAATGTTAATATATACGCATAAATCTCTAAAACTACATACATTATTTTGACGAAGTTCAAATTGATATTAAATCACAAAATAGAAGTTAAAGAATTTCTTCGTCAACCCCAAAAAGTGTAAGGAAAGAGAAATGTGGTTGTAAAAAGGATCGAATGTCCCTTATAAACCTCAACGAGTATTGGAAAAAGCGATACTTGGTTGAGAAAAGGCTTGTATATTTAGGCTCGGCTTGTTCAATTCCATGATGACGTCATAAGCATGATTGTGTCGAAGCAATGTCAATCAATGTAGGGCAATCTTATGCAAGCACAAACCAAGATTACGAGTGCTTTTGGAAATCTAAGCAAGTTATGTTTGAAAATCACAAGTGCTTTAGAACTCGAAACATGTCATAATTCCAGTCCTCTTTATTCGTATGTTATGTAATTGTTGAATGTACAATGTCCTATGTGAAAAAGTACAATCCGCACTAAAATCCCTAAATCAATTTTGGGTTACAAAGTTTAAAATGTAAGAGACAAGAAATGAATGATTCGCCTCTTTCTTCGTGTCCCTAGGTCCGTATTTATAGGGGTTAAGGGATGCGACATGGCTGCCATGTGTCCATGTGGCATGCTTGACCTCCAGCATTAAACATATTGATGGCGCATAGCGCTATACTTCAATATCCAATTGCACAATGGTGAACTTCGGTGCTTATCACCTATCCCTCCTTGATAGCCTTCATTGATGACATCAACATTGTATTTGGGATAGGAGGCCTCCTTTGAAAGTTGATGAAGTGCTTTATTACTATGGCACGACATCAATAAGCGGTGACATTGATAAGTGGCGATATTGGCAACGATCAACATTGATAATATATGACGTTGATAACAGACGGCATCGATAGCAAACGGTATTAATAACAAGCGCTACTGATAACAGGTGGCATTAATAATAGACGGCATTAATAATAGGCGGCGTTGACAATAGAAAGTATTGATGATGAATGACATTAATAAGAGACGACATTGGTGAGGAGCAGCATTGTTAGGAGACGACATCGATGGTGAGGCGACATTAATAAGATGTAACATTAATTTGGAATGTAACATCCAACATATTTTACGATTGTATATTTAAATATTTTTATTAAATATAGCATCGTTAGTCGGATTTAAGTCCGAAAAGCTACATTTTGCAAATAGTCGAATTAGAACTCGAGACAACTTCCGTCAAGTTCAAAATTGGTGTTTGCAACCTTTTTGAGTATGAACATCGATATGTTTGGAGTTGAGTAAAATTTTGATGTTTTCATTTAGGGCTTTGGGTTTGGGTTTAGGTTTCAGCCCACTAACCTAACTCATCTTATATCCTAACTCCACCCCTTTCCTCTTCATTCATTCCTCATTTTCTAACACTTCAAGCTTTAGTAAAAATGGGCAAGGAGATTGAAAACTAAAATCCTAAGTCATAATTTCCTTTGCAAATTCAAATTCTAGCTCCAAAATCAAAGAAAAGCTTAGGTAAGCATCCTCTTCTCCTTCTCCATCTCATTTTCTCTCCAATTTCAGAAATTTCCTATAACGTAACTTAGGAAATATTTGCTTATGATCTTAGATTGGAGCTTTTAGAGTTGAAGTTGAAGAGTAGTTGATCTTCACTTTGTTTCTAAGCTTTTCTTTTGTTGTTTTTGAGTTTTAAAGGTGAGTTTTTGAACTCACATCTATGTCTATATCTTTGCTAGTTGTTAGGTAGTGATTCCTAACATCTATTCCTTGTCCATTTGCTTTGAATTGAATTGGTTTTATGAATATACCAATCTTTGGTGTTTTGAAGTCAAATCTTTAAAAATCAAATCTTTAAAAATCCTAACTTTGATGTTTGAACATGTTTTTGGTGGTGTATTGAAGAGCCTATAGGGCTGGGTTGCCGATTGGCATAAACCCTAGCGTCCATCGCTCGTCCGATCGCAATTTGTTGGATTTTTGTCCTTGGTAGGGTTAGGCTGAAAATATTGGAAATACCAGTTCAGTCGACTGAACCAGAAACCATGAATTTTTCTGGGCCAGTATCAGTCGACTAACCACCTTGGGTCAGTGAACTGAGCCTGGAAACCGAAAGTTTCCAGGCATGTTTCAGTCGACTGTCCACCCTGGTTCAGTCGACTAAATCTGTAAACAGAAATTTCCCAAGTATTGTGTCAATCGACTGACCGCTATGGTCCAGTCGACTGAATGTGCTGTCTTAGCCAATCTTGCCTTTTTGTGTTGATTTTCAATTTTTAATCGATTCTAGTAGATCCAATTTGTTGTTATCGCCTTGGTTGACTTTGATAACTTCTTTTTCAGGATTTTGGGAATATCCATTTTGATGGATTTGATATCGATTTCTTTGGTTTGATTCACGTCTTCGAATGTGGATGAATGATTGTTTTTACAATCATTTTTGGTGATTTTTCACTTCGAAATACAAAGGTTTCTATACTAGTAGTAAATATCAAAACTCTTTCATCAAAACGATTTCAACACTATTTTAATACAAAGCTCGTTTATTAAAACCGTTTCCAACTTATTAGTATATACGAACCTTTACCTCGTTCGAGTGAGAAAATCTAATTAAACGGCTAAGCAAAACAAATGGTATGAAACGCTTGCATTTACTTCGTCGGTTAATTTTTGGACTTGTTCGATTGAAACTCTCGTGACAATTTTCGAATGGGAATCTACAATTTATTCGTAAATATTTAGGTTAAGCCAGTGGTTATGAGACACAAAGCTAAACTCGTTTATTTACTAGCTTAGTGATCGACACTTCTTGATGATCGACGATGATCATTTTGTGATTTAGACTAGCGATATGTGTTGTCTCTTTGTCTACGTGGGGCACTGTACCTCGTTTTATTGAGTTTCGTCTCATTTCTTTTATAGGCTAACGACCTATGGGTTCTTTTGAGTCTGGACTCACTTTTGTGGGCTAGCGACCCACATTCTTTTATGGAGTTCGGTTTATCGGACGTACCGTTGTACTACGTCGTTGTATCGGCTTATCAGGTACATCAGACGTACCGTTGTACTACTTCATTGTTTTGAATTACTTGATTTTCAGGTTCCTCGGGCGTACCGTTATTGTACTACGTCGTTGCACCGGCTCTATGGTTAGCGACCATGAGTTAGCTACCAGTTTGTGATGTACGTGTTGGTGAGTTTTCATGCTCCCGTTTGTGATAGGCCTCCCCCTTTGTGATTTCTAGATTTCTAATTGATGATTTCTAGAATTTTTGTTTCACTAATTTTGCGATTGGCATTGATATACGTGTCAATATTTCTGGTTTGGTGAATAAAATAAAGAATACGGCATTCTTTTTTATTTCTGAAATTCTTGAGATATTGTATGATTTTTGTTGTTGATAAATGTATACTTTTCATAGTATGGCATTATCGTTATCATACGTTTTTGTTATATCTCTTATCCGATCTCATTTTATCTGATATTTATAGCTAGATTGATCCGTTTATTATTTTCTTATTAAATAATACTCGGGTCAGACCGAGATGTTACAGGTGCTTCTGCTTGAGTCCTTATCTGAGACCATCATCTGACTTATAACTACTTAGTTTAGTAGTTTTTGTCATTATACATTCGAGATAGAGAATCCTTGATGTATACATATTCTTTTGTGTAGCACTTGTACCTATTCTTTTGTGATGTAGTGGATCTTGAATGATCACTACCTCGATGTACACGTTTATGTGATTTATTCATATCTGTTTCCGCCTTTGTGATATGGATATCTGTGACTGATTTGTGTTATGCTTATTTCTATATTTGTTTCCAAAGACCACATAACCACTGTATAGTAGTTTTGAGTTTGTATTTGATATGTCGGATTTCCTCTTGAAATGAAATGCATGTTATACTATCTGACATATCGATACTCACACAAAGCAATTACATGAATGGTCACTCCTCAACTGCCTTATTCTTCGTGCTAGTCGACGTCATTATCCCATAGTGTCCTTGGCTAGCGTGAGTATAGAGGTGGGGCGTCACAGCTTCGTATCATAGTAAAACTTCAGAACAATGTAGATTTATTTAGCAAAGATCATTGTCCTAAGTCCTTCTTAGGAGTCATGCCTTAGGATTTATTCGAGTCATTAGACCCGTTTTATCCTTTTCTTTTATGGTGTCTTGTTTTATCAATCATGATTGTTTGATATTCATTTTATGAATAATCATTTTCTTATTCTTTTTTTCTTTCTTAAAGAAGAGAAATGGTTAGACCAGGCCGTCCCAGCGCTGGTCAATCCAGTGCTACTCCTCAAGATGGAGTATTTATGTCTGTCCAACAGCTTCTAGATCTTGTGAAGAATGCTCAAGCAGTCGGACTATTCCAGAGCCTATTCACCCTAAATCTAGGTTTGCACATGTGCAGTGATTATACCAATTTGGATGAAAATCCATTCAAGGGTTCCGAAAGCGTTATAGAAGTCTAGGCTTGGCTAGAACATGCGATCGCATCTTTTCTCGCATGAATCTTATTGATTTGCATCGTGTCCAAATGGCTTCTAGTATGCTCCAAGAAAGAGCATTAGATTGGTATGGGCTTTTGATTTCTGAAATTATTGAAGCGAATCTTACTTGGAGCAATTCCGGGAAAGATTTGAATTGAAGTTTCTGCCGGAAGCTGAAAAAGTAACTTTAGCTTGGCGTTTTATTGACCTTGTTCAAGGTGAATCTTCTGTGACAGACTATGTCGCATCTTTTGAATCTCTTTCAAAGTATGAGGTCGAGTATATAAATACCCCACTGAAAAAAAATCAGAGGTTTTTCTATGGCTTGAAAAAGAATCTCAAAAAGCCATTACTTCTGAAATTAGAAGTTTCTTTCGACCAACTTGTTGATATCGCTCTTCGACTTGAAGAGGCCGATAAAGAAGATGACGTTTAAGTGTTGGTGCCATACCGAATTTCAACAACAACAAGAAGATGACTATTAAGTTTAAAGGCCCTTATCCCAACAAGAAAGGGAAGCAGGCAACTCCGGTAGCAAAGACTACTACCTCTAGTCATGGAAAATGCTACAATTGTGGTTCTAAGGACCATTTCGCTAATAGATGTCCGAAACCTATCTTTCGTCATTATTGTAAAAGTTTGGGTCATCTTTTATCTTCTTGTCCCAAACTTCAAAGCAAGAACGAGGGAAAGCTAAATATTGTGCAAGCCCTAATAACACTTCTCGCGGTCAAGGTATTTCTCATTCTATCCTTGATGGCATTATTATGTTTCGTGATAATCCTATTCGAGTTCTTTTTTATACGGGTGCATCCCATTCTTTTATATGAAAAGAACTTTTTGATACTTTTTCTTTAAGTGTCATGGCTTTGATGACTTCTTTGAGAATTGCGAATCCGGTTGGTGGATCCGCGACACTCAGTTTGCTTGGTAAAGATATCGAGATTATTTTATGTGACTATGCTTTCCAAGCCGATTTGCATGTGCGTTACTTAGGCTTCAGAATGATTTTGGGAATGAATTGGCTTAACCGTTATGAAGCTCATATCCTATGTCCCGAGAGGACTATTCATCATCGACATCCCCAATCTGTTAAGCAGATTTCTATTGTTCTTAAAGATTTAGATTCCAAATTGGCAGCGTCCTTGTATTCTTTAAACCCTCATGATGATGATGATGATGATGATTAAGTGGTCATTTCTCTCATTCACGTTTTTCATGAATTTTCTGACATATTTGAGCCCGTCTTAGGCCCTAAGCGAGCAATTGAGTTCAGAATTAATCTAATCCCTGGAGCTCTCTTATAACTCGTCCTCCTTATCGTATGTCTAATAAAGAAAATGAGGAGATGCGTAAATAATTATTCGAATTGGAAGGGAAGCAATTTATTCGTTCTAGTTCCTCTCCCTGGGGAGCTTCGGCTATTTTTGTGAAGAAATCCGATGGTACTTTGGCTTTGCGTTGATTACCGCAAGCTTAATGATCTTATCATTAAGAATAAATATCCTTTACCTTGGATTGATGATTTATTTGACTAACTTTGTGGTGCTAGAGTCTTTTTATAGTTAGACTTAGCAACTGTTTCATCAGCTTCGTATTGCAGAGGATAACATTCCCTTGACATCGTTCTGTACTCGTTATGGAGCTTATGAATGGCTTGTTATGCCATTCAGTTTAACGAATGCTCCAGCTTATTTCGTTGACCTTATGAATCGAGTTTTCCAAGAATTCCTCGATCGATTTGTTCTCATCTTTATAGAAGATATTCTTGTTTATTCTAAAACCGAGAAGGAGCATGAAAAGCATCTTCGGATTGTGTTGTAAACTCTTAGGAACAATCAATTGAAAGCAAAATTTTGTAAGTGTCACATTTGGCAATCTCATGTGAAATTTCTCGGTCATATTATTTCTGAATCCGGAATTTCTGTGTGTCTTTCAAAGATTGAAGCGATTCAAAATTGGAAGAGACCGAAGGGTGTGACGGAAATCTGTAGCTTCCTTGGATTGGCGGGCTATTACCGTCGTTTCATAAAAGACTTTTCTAAAATTTCCGTGCCTCTTTCTAGTTTGAAAAAGAAGGGAATTAAATACATTTGATTAGACAAATGTGAAGCTTCTTTTCAAAGATTAAAAGAACTCCTTTTCGATGCTCCTATTCTTGTGATTCCAGAAGAGAACCAAGGCTTTATTGTTTATACCGATGCTAGTCGTGATGGTTTGGAAGCCGTTCTCATGCAAGGAGAACGTGTTATTGTTTATGCTTCTAGGAAATTAAAGCCCGCCGAGACTAGATATACCACTCATGATTCAGATCTCGCGGCAATTGTGTTCGCCCTTAGAATTTAGCGCCAATTATCTTTTGGGAGAGAAATTTGTTCTCTATACCGATCATAAATCTTTGAAGTATTTATTTTCTCAAAAGGAACTTAATTTGCATCAACAACGTTTGACTCGAGTTCCTTGCATCTTATGATCCTGATATTCTTTGTACTCCCGGAAAGGGAAATCGCGTTGCCGATGCCCTCAGTCGTAAGCAATAGGCAGTTGTTTCTATGATGATATCCGAATGGAATGATCTCAAGATTTTATCCACTTGTGAGATTCGAGATCGTGAATCCGATTTATGTTCATCTCTTGTTCTATGTAGCCTAAAGGCTCATCCATCTCTTTTAGACTGCATTCCTGAAGCTCAAAAGCTAGATCCCAAATTGGATATTTTTAGCAAAAATTGTAGGGATAAAATTGATATTGAAGGGTTGAAAGACTTTGATATCGATACTCGTGGTGGCATTCGAAAATTTAGTAGACTTATCGTGCCAAATATTAGTAATCTCCGTGAAGACATTTTAGAAGATTCTCATCGTTCTAAATTTACCACTCATCCCGGTAGTAGTAAAATGTACGCGGATATGAAGCGAATTTGTTATTGGGATGGAATGAAATCTGATATTGCTAACTTTATTAAGCGTTGTATGACTTGCCAACTTGTTAAGGCCGAGCACCAAAGGCCCGGTGGGTTATTACAACCTTTGGACATTCCAATTTGAAAGTGGGATCAAGTATCCTTGGATTTTATTGACGGACTTCACCGTTCTCGTCCGGCCATAACAGTTTATGGGTGATTGTTGATAGACTTACAAAATCCGCCCGTTTTATTCCCGTTCGGTCTAATCGGACCGTGCCTCTTTTGGCCAAACTCTATATTGAGAAATTGTTAAAATTGCATGGAGTTTTTACTTCTATTGTTAATGATCGTGATTCATAGTTTACTAGTGGATTTTGGAAGAGTCTTCGAAAAGCTTTGGGAACGAAGCTTAGTTTCAGCACCGCTTATCATCCTCAATCTGATGGACAAACCGAGCGTGTGAATCAAACTCTTGAAGATCTTCTTCATGCTTGTGTTCTTGATTTTGGTGGAAGTTGGGAAGATCATAATTCTCTTGTTGAGTTTTCCTATAATAATAGCTTCCAATCTAATGTTGGTATGGCACCGTTCGAGGCACTCTATGGAAGGCCATGCCGATCTCCTTTGTGTTGGCTTGAAGCCGACGAGAAGCTGGTTTTAGGTCCAGATATTATTCGTGATTTCATAGAAAAAATTGACCTTATTCGTCATAGGATGAAAGAAGCTCAAAGTAGACAAAAATCCTATGCCGATATTCAAAGAAGGAAATTAGAATTTTCTGTGGGAGATTTTATGTTCATTCGTGTTTCACATATGAAAGGTGTTGTGCGTTTCAGTCGATCAGGAAAATTAGCACCTCGATATATTGGCCCATTTCCCATTACCGAACGCATTGGTTCTGTGGCTTATCGCCTTTTATTATCGGCTTAATTTTTTGCTATTCATGACGTATTCCACGTTTCTCAACTACGGAAACGCCTTCGATATTCCGATTCTATTCATAAGCCCAGTGTTGTTGAAGAAATTGAAGTTTCGCCTAATTTGAATTATAAGCAACATCTTATTCGTATCATTACTTCGAAGATTAAACGCCTTTGAAATAAGTATGTTCCTCTTATGAAAGTTCAATGGTCCTCAAATCCTAAGGATTGCTCTTGGGAATCTAGAGAATTCATCGAACGAACACATCCAGACTTACTCTCCCGTGCTCTTTGAGGTGAACTTCTTATTTCAAATTTTATTTTGTGTTGATATGCTTTTATGGTTGTTACTCTTTATTTTCTTCTTAAATATTGCGAGGACGCAATTTCTTTAAGGAGGGGAGTCTGTAACAACGCGCATATTTTACGATTGTATATTTAAATATTTTAATTAAATATAACATCGTTAGTCAAATTTAAGTCCGAAAAGCAACTTTTTGCAAACAGTCGAATTAGAACTCGAGACTACTTCTATCGAGTTCAAAATGGCATTTGCAACCTTTTTAAGTATAAACATTGATATGTTTGGAGTTGAGTAAAATTTTGGTGTTTTCATTTAGGGCTTTGGGTTTGGGTTTGGGTTTCAGCCCACTAACCCAACTCATCTTATATCCTAACTCCATCCCCTCTCCTCTTCATTCATTCCTCATTTCCTAATTCTTCAAGCTTTAGTAAAAATGGGGGAGGAGATTGGAAACTAAAATCCTAAGCCCTAGTTTCCTTTGCAAATTCACGTTCTAGCACCAAAATCAAAGAGAAGCTTAGGTAAGCATCCTCTTCTCCATCTCAATCTCTCTCCAATTTCTGAAATTTCCTATAGTCTAACTTAGTAAATATTTGCTTATGATCTTAGATTGGAGCTTTTAGAGTTGAAGTTGAAGAGTAGTTGATCTTCCCTTTATTTTCAAGCTTCTCCTTTGTTGTTTTTTAGTTTTAAAGGTGTATTTTTAAACTCACATCTATGTCTATATCTTTGCTAGTTGTTAGGTAGTGATTCCTAACGTCTATTCCTTTTCCATTTGCTTTGGATTGAATTGGTTTTATGAATATTCCAATCTTTGATGTTTTGAAGTCAAATCTTTAAAAACCTAGCTTTGATGTTTGAACACGTTTTTAGTGGTGTATCGAAGAGCCTATAAGGTAGGGTTGTTAGTTGGCAGAAACCCCTAGCGCCCATCGCTCGTCCGATCACAATTTGTTGGATTTTTGCCCTTGGTAGGGCTAGGCTGAAAATACTGGAAATTCCAGTTCAGTCGACTGAACCGGAACCCAGGAATTTTCCTGGGCCAGTATCAGTCGACTGGCCACCCTGGGTCAGTCGACTGAGCCTGAAAACCGAAAGCTTCCAGGCATGTTTCAGTCGACCGTCCACCCTGGTTCAGTCGGCTGAACCTGGAAATAGAAAGTTCCCAAGTATTGTGTAAGTCGACTGGCCGCCATGGTCCAGTCAACTGAATGTGCTGTCTCAGCCAATCTTTCCTTTTTGTGTCGATTTTCAATTTTTAATCGATTCTAGTAGATCCAATTTGTTGTTATCACCTTGGTTGATTTTGATAAGTTCTTTTTGGGGATTTTCAGGAATATCCATTTTGATGGATTTGGTATCAATTTCTTTGGATTTGATTCACGTCTTCGAATGTGTATTTTTGGTAAATGATTGTTTTTACAATCATTTTTGGCGATTTGTCACTTTGAAATACAAAGGTTTCTATACTAGTAGTAAATATCAAAACTCTTTCATTAAAATGATTTCAACGCTATTTTAATACAAAGTTCGTTTATTAAAATCGTTTTCCAACTTATTAGTATATACAAACCTTTACCCCGTTCGAGTGAGAAAATCTAATTAAACGGCTTAGCAAAACAAGTGGTATGAAACGCTTGCGTTTACTTCGTCGGTTAATTTTCGGACTTGTTCGATTGAAACTCTTGTGACAATATTCGAGTGGAAATCTACAATTTGTTCGTAAATATTTAAGTTAAGCCAGTGGTTATGAGACACGAAGCTAAACTTATTTATTTACTAGCTTAGTATAATCGACACTTCTTGATGATCGACGATGATCATTTTGTGATTCAGACCAGCGATATGCGATGTCTCTTTGTCCAAATGGGGGACTGTACCTCATTTTATTAAGTTTCGTCTCATGTCTTTTATAGGCTAACGACCTATGGGTTCTTTGGAGTTTCGACTCGTTTTTGTGGGCTAGCGACCCTCGTTCTTTTATGGAGTTCGGTTCATCATACGTACCGTTGTACTATGTCGTTGTACCGGCTTATCAGGTTCATCGGGCGTAAGATATACTACGTCGTTGTTCCGAATTACTTGAGTTTCAGGTTCCTCGAGCATACCGTTATTGTATTACGTTGTTGCACTGGCTTTATGGTTAGCGACCATGGGTTAGCAACCCGTTTGTGATGCACGTGTTGGTGAGTTTTCACGCTCCTGTTTGTGATATGCCTCCCCCTTTGTGATTTCTGGATTTCTAATTGATGATTTCTAGAATTTATGTTTCACCAATTTTGCGATTGGCATTGATATATGTGTCAATATTCTGGTTTGCCGAATAAAATAAAGAATATGACATTCTTTTTTATTTCTGGGATTCTTGAGATATTGTATGATTTTTGTTGTTGATAAATGTATATTTTTCATAGTATGACATTATTGTTATCATATGTTTTTGTTATATCTTTTATGCTATCTCATTTTATCTGATATTTATAGCTAGACTGATCCATTTATTATTTTCTTATTAAATAATACTCGGGTCAGACCGAGATGGTACAGGTGCTTGTGCTTGACTCCTTATTTGGGGCCATCATCTGACTTTGGTCTAACTACTTAGTTTAGTAGTTTTTGTCATTATACATTAGAGATAGAGACTCCTTGATGTATACATATTCTTTTGTGTAGCACTTGTACATATTCTTTTGTGATGTAATGGATCTTGAATGACCATTACCTTGATGTACACTTTTATGTGATATATTCATATCAGTTTCCGCCTTTGTGATATGGACATCTGTGACTGATTTGTGTTATGCTTATTTTTATATTTGTTTTCGAAGATCACATAGCCACTGTGTAGTAGCTTTGAGTTTGATTTGATATGTCGGATTTCCTCTTGAAATGAAATGCATGTTATACTATCTGACATATTGGTACTCGTACAAAGCAATTACATGAATGGTCGCTACTCAACAGCCTTATTCTTCGTGCTAGTCGACGGCATTACCCCATAGTGTCCTTGGCTAGCATGAGTATAGAAGTGGGGCGTCACATGGAACGTCATTGATTTTTCTGGCTACAACAAAGAAGTGCTTCATTGATGGAATGCGAATTAATGTGATGCGGCATCAATGCTACATCATGTCGTTATAACATTGATGGCTTTCGACATAGAGCTTTCCAATGTTGTCATTCCCTTACTAACATGCAACATTATTTCCAATCTCTTTCACATGATATCACTCCTTCAGTTTTGTAAGCAGTATACAGCATTTATGGCATTCAGTAGTGCTGGTTTTGTTGATAATCTGCAATATTGCCTATTATATTTTATTGATGAGAGGCAGCATTGTATGTTTTCGGGTTATTTTGCTCTAAAATATGTGATGTTTAGTGACTGATATTAATTTGAAACTATGTCAAAAGTAAATAAAATGGGCGGTTGTTGTTTTCATAAGAATTGGGCCGCTTAAAGATTATGCCCAAACTCAGAACAACTTTCCTTTATGGGACAGTATAGCGTCATATACTCATACCAGTGCAAATGAGTGAATATGCACATTTCTTAGTGTCATATACTCAAATATATTGTTTTCTTTACTGCTCTGAAATGTCCATATTGATTGACTAGCAAGTGACTACATTGTCTGATCAAAGAAACCTTGGTTGTTTTGAGATATAACAAATACGTAAATTTATGATGCTTTGAGTTACTTAAAGCATGAGCTTCATACCCAACACAAGTCATGTGAAATTAGACATAAAAACCTGTTTGAAGTTTTAAACAATTCCTAAAAATTGGTCAAGGAATCAGAACAATTAATCGTGCATGGATTCTTTTCTTACAAGCCAATCTTACATAAACGGATATGTATTAAATATTAATAATACACTCATTTTACTATGTAGAACTGAAAGTCCATGTTTTTTCAATTTACACAAACCAGGAACTATTCAATTTGTAGTATGAAAATATAGCACTTGTTGCATAATTGCATGTGCAGTACAATGTGAGAACATTGGAGAGGTGTTAATACACTCATACATGATTATGATATCTAGAACTCTTCATGAATAATTGAGCTAAAACAAAATCAGGTCCTATAATTCATGATAAATTATTTAACTTAGTGATGAGTACTTTGTATTTTTAATGCATTATATAAGTATACTTTAACCGGTCTTCATTATGACAACAACTAGTCAAAATATGCAATTTGCTAAGTTCACCAATACAATGTGCTTATGTGATTTGCGACGTATTCTGCGTTCTTTCCTACTTCAATTCCATGTAGAAATAAAGAATGTTAACACTGCTACTTATTATTATACTTTAATATATCAGTCAAACTATAGTTAGTGAACAGTACTATTAGTACTGCCCCAATCCATTGTCTAGATGTGTACAACACTGCTATTAGCAACTAGTATGTACGTATATGTGTGCATGACATAAAAAAATGACTAAATGTACTTGGTAGTTGGTGCCTTTCTATCGGGATAGAGATATAGTCAGTATACATGAGGTTCACTGACTTAATCCCTGTCCGAGCATAAAATTCCATGCTTATCCCAGCAATTCTAGGAGAATACTTACAAAGCAAACTAAGTAATACATGTAGGTGTTGCTAAAGTCCATTCACTAGATCTTTGTGTGTTTTTATGTATATATGTATATGTGTGTGTAATACATAAAGAAGATAACTAAATGTACTGGGTAGTCGGTATCTTTCTATCGGCATAGAGATATAGTCGGTATATGTGGGGTCCATAGACTTGATCCTTGTCCGAGCATAAAATACAATGTTTTTCCCATTAATTATGAGAAAATAGTTACAAAACAAACCATTTAGGTATTGCTAAAGTTCATTCAGTGGATATGTGTGTGTTCATGCGCGTGCAAAAGTGCGTGCGAGCGCTCCGTGGGGTATGTGTTTATGTATGTACGTGGAGATTTCATTTGAATGCATATTGAAGACATAAGATATCTTAACAATTAGATGTTCCCATGATTTTCAACTCAGGGTCAACGACAAAAAATTTAATGGTCAATACTTATTGTGTCAAATTTTGCAGCCTGCGGGGCCAACAATTTGTCATATGAGGCCAATGTTGATTTCTTTCACTACAAGCGAATCTCACAGAATGTGAAACCAAACCTTCACTACCTAAGATAAACTAACAACAATGTTTTCTTTTCATTTTTCCAAGCGTGTAAATAATTTTTTAGTGCAACGTTGACCATATACAAAAAATTGTCTCGTTTGGGTGCGCCCATATGCTAGTACCAATAATGACTCCATGATAACAGTCAGCAGTATCCATCAGTGCCAACCTTATTTGTACTGATTTGGGCATGATCTTAAACTAACTGTTGGGCACTCCAAACAAGCTAATATATGCATTACTAGTTACACCAGTAAACTGCAACAGTCTTTTGCCATTCCCTCGAAATAAACAAGTGATGGATCTCTATGGCTTATCTCGAGTAGGTCAATAAGATGATGGCGTAACCACGCAACATCCCTCTTTATCATAAATTAGAGCTTAGAAAAAATATGAAGATTTTTCAAAATTGAAATATTATTTTTAAAAACAAGTACATTGATTTTGGCAATAATTATTTAATATAAAATAATATATTATTGTATGCCTTTGAATCCACGTTGAAGCAATGACTTCCCCGCCTTTTACCGTTCTTGATTCGTCAGATTGCAAGTCCGAAAGCACCGACCTCTAACTATCAAATAGTATTAATTTAATTTGAAATATATTTGAAATTTTGGAGTGGATTGAGAGCTATGCTTTAACAGGAATGTACAAGGTAATGGCGGCTAAAAAAGGTTAGTCGTTATTTTAGAGATAAATATATACATATATACATACATGTATATATGTATATATAGGGTTGTATTTGAGAGAAACAAGGAAAACTTTTTTTTACCCATTCTCACTTGATGTCAACCCATTATCTCCAAGCCAATTACCTATCTTTTAGCCACCCCTAGACCTTTCCAAAGCCTAGTCGAGAGAACCATGTAAATTAGTCACATCGATATTTTCTATTTGACCTTAGTTATATTAACCAACAGAAAACTATCGAGTGGGTCATTCCATAGTTATCCAGTAACTATTAGCATGTAACCCCTAGGTGCCCCTGGCAGTCATGAGTAATACACTACCCAACATTTGAAGAGCGTTACATACTCCAGTCTCAATGGATACATGGATATCCAGTCTCGATGCATCTTGACAAGAAACATTTAAAATGGAATATTTGTTTCGTTGTGATAAATTACTTGCGGTTACAACACTTTGTAACCACTATCATAAAATATAACATTTATGGATTTTTCTATTAAATACACTTTTAATTAAGTTAACTAATTAATATAATCATATTATATCAAGTATATAATAGAAAGAAAATACCATTTATTTCGAACAAGATTGGTCAACGAGTTAGATATATGTAACAAATTACATAATGCCCCTAAGGTATACCCCTAACTCTATCAATCTTCCACTTGCAGTTGGGGTCAATTATGGAATCTAATTCTAACTACTCCAATCAGTTTTCTCAAAACCAATTAGGTCAGTCCCTTAGTCGATGACGACCCATGATCCAGATCCAGGGTCATTCTTGTTTCTATTTGATATGGACGATGGCTGCTCCTGTTGCACCACTGTTGCCAGATTCCTCACATACTACGGCAGTCTGTCGTTCCTGACGTGCTCCTTAATCATGTCCTTTAAGTGCCTGCATTCGTTCCTGGTGTGCCCGTTCAATTCGTGGAACGGGCGGTACTTTTCAGAAATACGATCTTGCTCCATGGGATCCCTCCTTGCTGTTTTCCGAAGAGGGAGTTGCCCCCTAGTATCCAGATAAATCTGTTTTAGGCTTTTCATCAAATCTGAGTAGGAGGAGAACTTGAGTTCCCACTCTTTTCATCACCTTTTCGTCCCATCACATCCATTATCTAGTTTTCCTTTGCCTTTATCATTCTTGTTTACACCTCCTAATGATCCTCTTCTTTCCACAACGTTCACCTCTGGTTTGTCGACTTGTGCATCTTCCTACCACAGTAAACTTTCCGCTTCATGATAAAACTTCCCGAGATCCATAGGTGGATCTGATGCAAATGATTCCTTGAAATCTGTGCCGTCGGCAATTCTTAATACAGCTATCATCAAAATTGTGGATGGATCTAGCCGATCCACCGATGCCGCTGCAGTATTAAATCTTTGTTAGAAACCTCTTTTAAGACTCTTCGGTCTTCTGTTTCAGTGTTGCCAGACACATCACATCATTGGGTCTCAAAATGTGAATCCTAAACCACTTCATAAATTTTCGTCCAATTCCATCCATGTGCCAATAGAACCACCCTCCAACTGCCTGAACCACAGTGCAACAATATTCGTTAGAAATAGGGGAAAGCATCATGCCATGACTTTCTCTAATGCCCCCAGTATTTCCACGTGTCATATATTTCTCATCGTATGTATAGTTGGGTTCAACTTTCCATCATATACTTCCAGTATTGGTAGTTTAAACTCCGGTGGATTCCTAGAATTCCCGATGTTAGGAGTGAATGAACTTCTATTTGCATCCTCCAAATCCCTGTTTGCCAGTCCTCCACGCATAAATCGTCTGATCATCTCTACAAACCTGTCATTGTCATCCAGCGGTAGTCTCCTATCATCATTTCCAAACTGCCCCTCGAGTCCATAAGGGTATTCTGGAACGTATTTCTCCAGACGTGCATCCAAATTTTGATTTGCACCAAGATCCATGGGATTGACTGCATGTCCTCAAGCAGCATGATCAACTAGACACGGGGGCATGCACCAAGCCTTTGGGGATTCGGGCCGATCCCTCTAAGATGGCTGGAGACTGCCCCTGGCTGCTTTGTTCCATTCCTTTTTCCAATAGCTCTGTCTCCATGTTCCTGGTTTCTATTTCCATCGATTCTTACTGCTTCAACTCCTTGATCTAAGTTATCACTGGCTCCTGCTACTCTATTCCCTTGGTCCTGCTGTCCATCTTGTCCAATTTGTTGGAGTTAATTCTGCATCATCTCCTCCTGTCTTTTCAGCATCCTTTCCTGTATATAGTCCATCATCGTTTCCATTTCATCGCTAGTGTTGTAGATATATGCTTTATTAGCTCCAACTCTTGAGGAATCCTCCGGACTCCCTCCATGATTGTTTCTTTCCGGTAGCGTTCTCCTTGTTGATTGTTTAACCATTGCTCCAAATCTAAGCTATCTAGTTAATTCTAAGTTTGAACTCCAAATCCACGAGGGCTGGTTTTCTTAGAAAAAGCACTAAAATGTTGGCATATAAATAGCTACCAACATCTAGTTTTATGTGAAAGCATCAATATCCAATCCAATTATAGAAATACGAAGAGCAATAAATGAAGAGCAAAATTAAAATAGAAAGCAAGTAAAGAGAGACACAGATTTATAGTTGTTCGGCTAACTCCAGCCTACTTCCACTCCAAAGATTTTCCTTTTATCCAATTTTACTGCTAATTGTAGTTACAAACCCATGAAATCCAAGACTAAAAATGGCAAAGTATAACCTAGGTAGATGATAGAAGTGAAGCAAAAACAAGATCTCGTTTTTGATGCCATGCATACTGTATTTATAGAAGAAAACGTGAAAATATCTCCCTCAAAACCTGGATTTAGAACCCTGAAGCCAAGGCAAGCCTGCCCAAAATGTTTGGGGCCATTAGAGCCAATAATAGGGATATGGGTCGATCCCTATATTGGGGGATTTAGGGGCTGGGATCCCTATAGGGTGTTCCTTATGTTGTAATATGGTTGTAATCTAAGTTTCAAATCAATTGAATCAGTAGATGTTGAGTGATTAATCGATCTTTGTTACAATATGACATGAAAGCTGATTATAGCTTATCCCGAAATGGAGGTAAGAGGGTCGATCCATCCAACATGCTCTATTTGTTGTGCGATCCCTACGGTTGACTCCCTAGGGTCCATTCTTCTTGTTTCCAAAGTTTCACTTAAATCTGCATCGTGGTTGTTGAGTTATGGAGCGATCATTATTGAGTTGTGTTGTGTACATCCTGTTTAATCCGATCCCTCTACTTCGATACCTCTATTCCGATTATTATTTGTTGAGTGAATATTCTGATCTGATCCCTCTTCTAAGGGAGTGCTAGTTCCATACTTAGCCATTTTTTGAACGTTTTCCATCTGAATCCATTCAACTATAGTTCATTGTTTCAAATCTAATCGATCTCCAATCCTAGTAACCATCTCTTCGGACTTTCTTCCTTAATGACCATGAAGTCTGTTGGGTTAAATCCACATGTGTAATGCCTTGAGAAAAGGCTGGTTAACAATCATATTATTTATAACATAAATATATTACCAAAATTAAACTTTAATTACAAAATAAAATTAAATAACGATTTTATTTAATATTTAGATCAGATTTAGACTTCATGTCATGACCCATCTTCTTTAGCCCATAATGACGCATCATGAATTAGAAAGAAAGCGATAGAAAAGAGAAAAGATAGAGAAGAAAGAAAGAAACAACATCAGAATCCCAACAGCGGAACGAATAAATTATATTAATCACATAAGATATTACATAGTATGCAACATATGTCAGAGTTACATAGCTTATACAACACATACTAGACAGTTATAAACACCTGTCTAGTTATTACAACTTAATACAATACATAGATACCAATCGTAGTGGAACACTATAAATATCTACAACCCTGAAGCCTCCTGCCCCATTGCTCCTCCACAATTCGTCAAAGCTAACCTGAATCCCTTGGCTACTCGTAAAAATTTGCGTACCCAAGAGTTTAAGAAAAACAGAATAAACTCCGGGTCAGACATGGGTCTGGTGTGAGTAACAAGTTAAAGTTTCTTAACTTTGAAAAACCTTTGAAAGAAAAGGTATCACGTAAGACTCCCCATATATAAACATGGATAAGTTTTTACCTTACGCTAACCAAAACATTTGATAGGAAATCTCGTGATATTATAATAGGTCTAGGATTTTCAAATAAATAAGAAATAGCTAAAATCGTTACATGATTAAATTCCAGCTACTAGCCAAAAAAGTGGGTAATACAATCAAAACCGTAAGGGCACTTAGGAAGAATGAGTTTCCATCAATGGCAGGGCTACTGGCGTACCGCCCGTAACAGTACGGGGCCTAGATCACCGTGCCGAGGATCCATCCTAAATCCCCTGCAACACAAGGCCAGAACAATCCCTTACTGGACAGTTTCGACCAAAACAACCCCAGCAGTTTTCGCGACCAACTGCCCACACAGCCGAATAAAAAGGGACCTCTAGACAGGGGAAAATCTCGTCCTACTTGGGCATGACCCACTTAGCCTTGCTGCACCTCCCCTGTTTTAGCCATTCCTGATTGATAAGGCTAGAGGCTATGATTACCTTTAGAGAACACATCTCTTGAATGCTCATCGTCCACTTGACGATGTTCTGAAAGCATTCAATCCATACAAGTTTGTCCCGGGTTCGGAAAAAACCGAAGGCATTATCTCGTTACACTCATTTTGGAACCATCCTCAAAGTTAACGACGATAACCCTTGCACTCTGAATCTTCATCTTCACTTGAGATTCATGACCAATCGTTAATTTGGATCGATGTGGTTTTCGGATATCCAAAACTAGAAATCCGATCTCGGTCTCATCAAAATCCAAAACACCATCTTTTAGGTCCAAGTTGTTTTAAAGTTAAAATAATTCAATTCTATTATCTATATACACACAGATAGATAATTCACATATCACGATAGATAATCTACATTATCATCACAAATAGATAATTCACATTATCATCACAAATGGATAATCCATATTATCATCACATATAGATAATTCATATTATCATCAAACATCAACCAATGCATCCATATCACAAAGCATTACTTATCTCATATCTGAGATTTCAAACCATTCAAGGCAATCAATATCATCCATCCATACAAAAGTAAGGATTTAAAATGAATTAAATTAATTACGTCATCTTTAATTAATTTAAAGTAAATTAAATTAATTACTTTCGTCATTATAAAACTTGCTTACATAACCATTAATTAATTAGAAATCAATTAATTAATTATCCTCTAATTATCCACCTTAATTAATCATCCCTAATTAATTATCTTTTGATTACATTCAAGTAATTATCCTTTAGTTAATTTCTCAAATTAATTATTCTTAACCAAATACATTAATTAATCCTTTAATTACTTCATTAATTAATTAACTATAATTAATTAATTTAATCCTTAATTAATTACATTAATTAATTACACTTTTATCACTTATTATTGATTAATTAATCTTAATTAATCAACCCTTAATTACATCATTAATTATATTAATTAATGATCCCTAATTACCTTTAATTAATTATCCTATTAAATTAATTACATTTAATCTTTAATTAAACCACATCTATTAATCACCCTTGGTTAATCTTATTCAGTAATTAACTACCCTTAATTACTTCATTAAATAAATTAATTACTCCATAATTAATTATCTTTAATCAATCCTTTTATTAATTACACAAAGTAATTAAACTCAAATTACTTTCAATATTTAGTTAATTACATCCAATAATTATCATTACTAATTACTTCACTAAGTAATTACACTTCATTAATTACATTAAGTAATTATGCTTAACCAATCATCCAGTGATTATCTTAAACTAATTAAACTTAATTAATTAACTTAAACTAATCACATTACTTTAATTAATTACATTGAGTAATTAATTTCTTTAATTACTTTCACTAAGTAATTACACTTAAAATAATTTCACAATCGATTATCTTTAGTTAATTAATCTAATTAATTATTAAAATTATTCGCATTAATTAATTATTAAATAATCTCAAGTTAATGACCTTCATTAATTATTGACGATTCTCTAATTACTTTTCTTAAGTAATTAACTTAAATTAATTATTATTAATCACAAATTTATTTATCTTTAATAACCAATTAATTAATCACTAATTATTTAATTAATTAAGTATTTAACTTAATAAATTTTAATTACTTGATAAATTAATTTCTAATCATTAATTAAAAATCTTAACTTATCTAATTAATGATATTAATTTCAAATTAATTAATCTTAATTAATTAACTTCAACCTTAATTAATTAATTCAAATACTTAACCATTTAATAAATAAATAAATAAATTATCCATATTAATTTACCTTAATAATTTAATGAATCACAAACATTAGATCCTTATTAACTTTAAAATGAAAACATTTCTCTTATAAATGATTTTATTATCATTCACAAACACATTTGAAAACATTTTACTTTAAATATTCATTTCAAATATAAAATTTAAAATGAAAACAATTTTGACTTTAACAAAGTACAAAAACCATTTACAACTTTTAAAATCATATGTTAAAAACATACTCATCTTATAAAAGAAACTTGAAGAATTTAAACCAAATTTACTTTTAAATTCTTACCATTTAAAATACACTTTAAACAATTTACGTTGTTGAAACAATTTAATTTACAGAACTTAATTTAAATTTTAAAACTAGGGTACAAACTCAGTTTTGAATCCATACTTCAAATTTGTTTTTAAAACTTTGTCTAAACCTATGCTTTCAAATTTTAAAATCAAATTTAAAATTTTAAAAGCAAACAGGTTTTAAAACATGTAACTATCAACTGACCCGAGCAAACCTAAAAATGCTTCGAGCCAAACTATTCATCACTTCGAGCAGATACTCAAATTACTCGAGAGTTACTTGAGCACAAAGCCCCTGCTTCAAACCAAACTTCACCAGGCACAAACAATTCACCGTCCATATGCATCGGAAGTTCCACCACCTTCGACCATCTAAGACAATCCCCACATGTCGACGATCATTCCCAGATCAAACTACAACTGTCAACTTGAAATCAAATTCGAGTATTACTGCTCGAACCTGGAAAACAGACCATCCTGAAAGAAAACCCCTTAGCCTCATCTCTCCGACCATCGAAGCATCAACACCTCTAGCCAAACCTTCGTCAGTGTCCAAACGACCGATTCCCCAAGTCCCGCTACACTCGATCAACCAGATAGATCGTGATGATCACAAACTCTTAACTCAGCCAAAACTAGGTTTAAAGGCTTAAATCGGTCGCCACCACCACCACTGTGATCTACCGTCACTTCTACTATTTTTCCCCTGGTCACTGACATCTCTTCTTCCTCCAGAAAAAATCATGACCTCCTAGACTAACGAGATGATCAAAATTCCCTTAAATTCAAATTTCTGGTTAAACCAGAAATGCACTTAAATCCCTCTACTAAAAATCATGATTCTAGTTTTAAAAATAAACTTTTAGTTAATGCATTTGATTCAGATCTATGAATTCATGACTCATGATAATTGAATTTTAACTTATTTAAGTTTGCACCGTTGTTTTATTATTTCCAGAGGCAATACAAATTGTTTTAACTTAAACAAGTTTTAAACTTAAAACTATGATACAACAAACATACTTTGTTTAAGACTTAAGTATTAACAAAGATTGGATTAAGAGAAAGTGAATTTTGATTTGAATTTAAGCCTGGAACTAGAATTCAAGAAGAGAATCCTGATACACAACATGCACACCAACATATCCATATATATACACATGGAGCTATACTTAAAAATATATTCACAAAAATACTATTTTCAGAGATGAACATGCAACATAATTATATACTTAAACAATTTAAATTGTGATGTTACTCACCTGATTAAAGAAGGTGAAACAGAGCACCAAATTTTGAAACAGCTTGAAATTGAAATGCCTTAGCCTTTGAAAACTTTTAAACTGGAATATGCTTGAATAAAATGCTTGATTTAAAAACTGCACGCATGCCTCCAGATTGAAAAAAAATGCTCAAGCTTTGATTTTGCTGTTGATAATCTACAGGTTTGCTTTTGATAACTCAGGTTGAAGAAAGTGACGGCTTTAATGTTTGATTTGAAGATGATATACAGGCTATTGATTTGAATAAGTTTATGGTTTTGATCTTGAAAATGAAACTACAGGTTATTGATTTTGAAAAGGTTTCTGGTTTGAGGAACATATGAGTTACAGATTTTGTGTTGAAAAATTGTACAGGGTTTTTAGGTTTTGATTTCTCTTTGAAATGGATGATTACTAATTTTTAATTTGAACATGATTTCTTGTTTGAGAGTTTAGTTACTGATTTTGTTTTGAATATTGATTCGGCTGAAGTTTTTGCCTTAACTTTTGAAAATGAAGATTTAGAAAAGAAATGAGAAGGAGGAAAAATATGTTTTATAAGTTAAGATGATTTTTTTTGAAAAAAGAAAAATTAAAAACAAAAATGACAATTTTCTAATCTATTTACATTTTCTTAACACATGTTATTAAGAGGCCTTAGTATAATTACACTTGTCCATTAAGTAATTTTACTTATTTTTATTTATTTAAAAGTAAATAAAAGCACTTTTCTTCTTATTTATTGAATACTTTTCTATATAATTGTAAATTACTTTTTAGAAAAATAAAATAAAACAAATTATATGCATACAAATAAAACTTATACCTATCTCTTTAAAATCAAAAATACTTTTAAGTATCTATTCCTTTGAATTTCGAAATAAATTCCAAATTCAAATTAAAGATTTTAGAATCCAATTTTAAAATTCAAGTTACATATATGGATATATAACTACACATTAAAATTTGAAAATAAAAAATTCTATTTATATTAAAATCCATATATATTTATAAAAATAATACATTATAATTATTATTTGGAAATAACACTTTTATTCACTACAACAAAAGTATGTTTTGACTGCATTTACTATCAGCGTCTAAAAATTGAATGTTGTAGTAAATATTGTTGAGAGAGTAATTCCTGAGGATAAACGCTGAAAAAAGTAGTCCGCTGGGTTTATTTTGGTTTGCCGCCAACTCACATTTACTTCCAAAGAAAATTCTATTTTCCCTCGTCTCTTAATAATTCATTTCCCTCTCCATCGTTTTTCATTTTTCCTCCTGTCCATTTCGATTTCAATTCTCCTAGCACCAGATTACATCTTCCTTGTCGATTTTGATTGAGTATCTCTGTCGCCGGCTCTTCTATCAGCATCGATTTTAGAATTGATTGCCCTAAACTTGGTGGAACTAGTGAGCGTTTTTTCTTAACCCTAGTTTTTAGTTAAGTTTGAAACATTGCAAAGTATCATATCTTGCTTATCTGATCAAGTTTAAAGTTTAGCCAAGTTTTTATTCTGATCGAGGTAAAAGTTTACACTACCTGTAATAAAGTGGTGTTATTTGTATTGGAAGAACAATTTGGAATTCTACTTTATCACTGTTTCAATATGCATGGTTTTTGAATTTTGAAGAGACAAGATATATTGGCTTATATGCAAGTATTGGTATAGAAAACCACAGCTCATGGCACTAATGGAAGCAATGGCTTTCAGTTTAGCAGTTTTGGGTGCTAGAAAATAATTCAATTCTTTATGTAATTTACTTGAAAAGAAGATCATAGCTCTCTAGAAAAACATGCTCTTGTTTAACTAAAACAACGCTAATATATCTGGTAGCTTACATATTATAACTGGGTGCAGCATTTAGAATGGTTGGATAATTTATATTTTTTACCTATTTGTTTCAAATGGAAGCTAAAATAATACATCAAAGAGGCATTAACAAAGCTTCAATAGAAAGGTATAACCAAGCGCTCATTCATTAGTGTTATATGTACGCATAACTAGTTGTAAGAATGCGAGAGGATAGAATAAGTAACACTTCTACAATAAATATTTGAAAATATGGCTATATTATCACAAATATAACAATAATCGTTACTTGAAGCAATGATTTCGGTGTAACAAAAGAAAATCTCAATAAGAAACCAAACGCGATCAGTTGAATGTACATTTGGTAATGTTCCTTGTATGCATCCAATATTTATGTTGAGTTTATATTTGCGAATAATAGATGAATCGTATATTTGTGTTTAATTGTAGAGAAATTAAAGATTACTAGTACTTCAAGTTTTTAAGTAGGACGTGAACATTATTATTTTTCAGTTCTGGAAGGTGGCATTTAGTTGCTTCTTCACCTGCTAACGTCAGCTAGGTAGGATTATTTTATATCCAAGGAAGTAATATAACTCATTGTTTTCAAATCTTTTAGCAGAAATGTTTTCCTCATTGACACATTTTTATCATGGTTTTGTTCCTTGAGTAACTATCTAGTTTATTTTAATCATATGATTGATTCCATCCCCAGAATGAACCTACTTCGTTCCCTCTTAAATTTCATATTTCTTTAGCTTTACGGCTTGCTCAAATGCCTCTTTTTATGTTTAGTGCATACTGAACCCCACATTAAGATGCCTCTTTACATGCCTTGTGCATAATATACTACACAATCCTTGGAAGCTCCTCAGTTACCATGATGTAGTTTTTATAATTTACTAAAATTGTCTCGTAGTATGTAAAAAAACATTTTTGAAGTTGGCTTCCATTGACAACTCATCAGTCCTAAATTAAAGGTGCCATGCTCCAAGGCTCCTTTCTTTTATGGGTGGTGAATAATGAACCCGACACATAAGTTAAGGCTATGTAAAACCCAAATTATGTCAGTTGGAAGTTTGGATTCTATCTCAGTAAAATTTATTGCTAGTTTGGCTTACAGAATTCCTTTTGGTTTGTGGCCTAAATTCATGTGGATGTTAATCATCTTGAAACTTATAATCTGTAATAAGACAACCCATGCCTTCTTGCCAAATCGTATACAAGTCTTGTTTTTTGGATAAGCGACTATCAATTTTTATTTGCTGAACCATGAGGATTGAAATTTATTTTAACAGTGTTCAAATTATTTAAGGGTATAAAGGTAGGATCAGGAACTTTTCCCATTTTAAAATGTAGTATACTTCTAAGATCTAGAAAGATATGTATGAAGCAGTAATTGTTTCGACGTGGTAGTTTTTACCATTTTGAGTATCCATGGTCATCTGTAGAGATCACTTGATAATTGTTCTTCAACAAATGATCAACAATAATCCAGACTTTTTGTTGGCCCTTGTCATATTCATAGTTTGAGGTAAAATATTCAATCATGATTTACTTAGAGTCATAAACTGTATTTAATACTGATATGTGTTTTCTAGCCATAAATAATGTAAATCTTATATTTATTACTGCTCTAGTTGAACTTGCTACTGCACCAATTTACTAGCTCTTAGAAATTTTTGCACCTCAAATCGTTTTAACATTTTCGTTCTCTAAACTGCTTGCATCTAATTTATATTAGCAACTCAAATGGAGCGGTGCCCATTTTAGCAACTCAAACAGAGCTGTAATATACACTAAATAATCAGTTCCATTTGATTATTTTGATAAGAACCTATGCCCTTTCATCAAAGTTCCAACAAGTTTATTTCACATAGGAAAAATAGATCATGTAAAAAAGGCTGATTTTGCACATGTTCTTGTTCTGAACGGTAATTTCTTAAATGATCTTCTTTTGTCCAAAGTCTATCTCAATACTTGTATATGGCTAATAATATATTGATTACCTGTGTAGAATAGCATTCATTACCTGTGTAGAATTGCATTCATTACCTGTGTAGAATAGCATTCATTAGAATCTATGGGTTGGCGATTTGGGTTTGAGAAGAGGAAGGCGACAGCAAGAAGGCGATGTGGTTGGGTTTGCAGCGTTTATAAGTGAAGGCAATATGGGTTTGGTGATTTGAGAATGGTCACAGGCGATAGGGTTGCGAGCGGGATTGGTCGTTCGAGGTTGGCGATGATCGTATGGAGTGATGTAGTTTGCGAGGTCGAGGAAGCTACAGAAGTCAGGTAGAGGTGGTGATGTTGAATTGTTGGCAGAGGTTTGGCAGCTGCTTCGGTATATAGCAAGTGATGGTAGATGGTCGGGGAGTTGCAGTAAGTTATTGTTGGATTGATGAGAGGTGGTTGAAGGAATAGAATGAAGCAGGTCAGTGGTGAGTGTCTTGATATGGTTGGTGGAAGTCGAATCTGTTGAAGCTTGATGATGAGGATCAGGTGAAGCTGATGATATGGGGTTGATGTGGTTGGTTTGTTTTGAGAATTGTGGAGTGCGGAAATGCAGTTGCAGTTGTGAAGGTGAACTGTTTTGGTTGGCACTGCTGTGTAGAGACTGTTGGCAGATGATTTTATGCTTTTTGATGTGGTGAATGTGGAAGTTGATGGCAGATTTGGTTATGGCTATGTTGAAGTCAGTGGATGGTATTGAACTGGCAGATTTTGACACTGGTGGTTTTGAAAATATATGCAGTGATGCACAGTGCAAAAGTATGGTCATGGAAAATTGTTTGTGTTGTTGCAGTTTTTGGCAATGGGAAGTTGTAGCAGGTCAATGATTGAAAATCAGATGGTTTGTGGGTAGGGGAAGTGAATTGGCTGTAGCAGTTTGTATTGCATCAGGGGTTCAGGTGGTGCAGTAATAAATGTGGATACAGTAACACAAGCTAACAAATGTGGGTTCAGGTGATTCAGATGGTGCAGTAACACAAGCTAACTAAAAGGCCCAGAAACTCTTCTAGCATTCAGACCTAAGTTTTGCTAACTTATTTGCACTGAGCTTGTCTTGATCATTTTACATAAACTACCATCTCTACTTTATTAGTCCAGTTGTTATAATTATTTCATAGATTAACGATGAGTCTAATTTGAATTATTTTCTATACGTCTCAAGAAGAAACTCATAATGAGTATTCACATTTAAACAAGCTAACTAAAAGGCCTAGAAACTCTTCTAGCATTCATTACTTGTTTAAATAGTCTAATTTCCACTTACTATTTTGAATTTTAGATACTTGATTGCTCCATATTATATATGATGATGGAGAAAGACTGGTTGCGTCTACACAGGTAATCACATAAAAGTAAGTTTACACATAACTTTAGACTTAACATGTTTTGAAAATGAAAGCTAACATTTTTGTTGCTTTCAATTTTAAACATAGAACCAGTAAAGAGTATGGAAAAGGAGCTCAAAATTTTGTATGTGTTGCGAAGAAAAAGTTAGGGGATGTAGAGAAAATTTTGTGTCGTTGTTTAGATTTTTGAAATCTTAGTCATCATTATGGTGAAACCGTCATTGAGCATTTAATTATAAAGGGAATGGATCCTAAGTACAAAGATGGTAGGTGGTATAATCATGGCGAGCAAGTAGATGTTGAAAATAATAATAAAAAGAGTGAGGCGTACGATTTACTCAAAGCAATTCACTATGAAGATGAAGACTACTTTAATCATAATTTTTTTGATGATGATAAAGATAAGGATGATGCACAGAGACGACATGATGATTTACTTAAGAACTTGGATGATGCAGAAACCCCATTATATCCTGGTTGCATAGATCATACAAAGTTATATGCCATCACTACTTTGTATAACCTTAAATGCGAAAGTGGATTATCCGATTCTGGTTTTGATAAGCTTCTTAATGTGTAACAACTGTTTTTGCCAAAGAATAATGTACTTCCTAAGACTTTATATGAAGTAAAGAAATTCCTCAAACTATTTGATATGGGGTTTGAAAAGATTCATGCATGTGAGAATGATTGTTGTCTTTTTCGTAAAAAGTTTAAAATTTTGAATAACTGTCCGAAATGTGGTTCCTCAAGATGGAATATGAATCGGGATACAAATGAGATTATGCAGGGCATCCTGGTTAAGGTGTTGAGATATTTTCCAATAATTCCAAGATTCATAAGAATGTTCAGATCTGAAAAGATGGCAGAAGCATTAAGGTGGCATTTCAATTATAAAAGCAGTGATGGAAAGATGCGACATCCCGTAGATTCTGTATCATCGAGCACAATTGATGAAAATTGGAAATCATTTTCAGCCGATCCACGTAGTCTCAGACTTTGTCTTGCTACAAATGGGTTTAATCCATTTTCCATGTTGAGTTCCAAATATAGTTGTTGGCGAGTAATGCTTGTGACATATAATTTGTCGCCTATGTTGTGCATGAAGAAGGAAAATATTATGCTAACACTTCTAATTCCAGGTCCAAAGCAACTAGGGAATGATATTGATGTATATATGGCGCCATTAGTAGAGGATTTGCATTACTTGTGGAGTAGTGGAGTTGAGACGTACGATGCATTTAGTATGACACTTTTTAGTATGAGAGCTATTTTATTATGGATGATAAATGATTTTCCAGCTTATGGTAATCATGCTGGATGTTGTGTAAAGGGTAAAAAGGCTTGTCCATTATGTGGTGTCAATACTCATCATCGATGGTTGAAATATAGTCGAAAGAATGTTTATATGTGTGACGCCCCACCTCTATACCCACGCTAGCCAAGAACACTCCGGAGTAGTGCTGTCAACTAGCACGGAGAATAAGGCTGTTGAGGAGCGACCATCCATGTAATTGCTTATCACACGGTGGCTATAAATAATCTTCGGAAACAAACATAGAAATAATCATATCACAAATCAGTCACAGATATCCATATCAAAAAGGCGGAAGAAGATATGAATATATAACTAACACATGAAAGTGTACATCAGAGTAGTGGTCAATAAGATCCACGATAATACAAAAGAATAGCATCACGTGCTATACAAAAGAATACAACTTTGAGTCTATATCTCAAGTGTATACAACAAAAACTGCTAATCTAAACAGTTAGCCAAAAGTCAGAGTGATGAATCCCTGGGAAGAAGTCAAGCAGAAGCACCTGTAACATCTCGGTCTGACCCAAGTATTATTTAAGAAAATAATAAACGGATCAGTCTAGCTACAAATATCAGATGACATGATATAACATAAAAGATATGGCATAAACATAAACATCCATAACGACATACCACTATAAGTATGTAAATAATGATCAATAGAAGATCAATCAATAAGAGATAATCAATATCACAAGAATCTTCTCAAAGATTCGAAGAGGGCATCATACCCTAAACTTGTACTCATGACAAGTCAAAGAGATAAATTCCAGAAATCAACACAAGAAATCCAGAAATCATAAAAAGGGAAAGAGGCCTATCACATGACGGTCCGAAGACCATGGGGAGCTACCCCACATGTGTGAGTGGAATCACACAGATTGAGGTCAAGACTAACCAAAAAGCAGAAAGGTATGTGTGAATGGAATCACACAAGTGGTGTCTAGTCTAACCTTGCAATGAAAGAGACATCGCGCAATTGCTAGTCTAATTCATAAAGCGATCATCAAGATCAACGAGAAGTGTCAATTACACTAAGCTAGTAAATATAGAAGTTTAGCTTCATGTCCCATAACCACTTGCTTAACTTAAATATTTACGAACAAACTGTAAATCTTCACTAATAAAATTGTCACAAGAGGTTCAATCGAACAAGTCCAAGAATTAACCGACGAAGTGAACGCAAGCGTTTCATACCACTTGTTTTACTAAGTCGTTTAATTAGATTTCTCATCCGAGTGAGGTAAAGGCTTGTATATACTAATAGATTGGAAAACGGTTTAAGAAAAGAGCTTTGTTATTAAAAATAGAGTTGAAATCATTTTGTTGAAAGAGTTTTGATATTTATTACTAGTTTTGAAACCTTTATATTTTAAAGTGACAAATCACAGAAGCGATTGTAGAAACAATCAATCACGAAGGTCACATTCGAAGATGTGATAAAAATCCAAGGAAATCAGCTCAGCAAGTTCTGTTGTATATTTTTCAGATAAGATCCCCTACGGAGGGGGGGTCCAGGGGGGGTGGCAACCCCCCAAGGTGGGGGTGCGGGGGCAACGCCACCGCTTACGGGGTTCGACCTGCCCGGTCAGGTCGCGGGGGTCCAGGGGGCAGCGCCCCGACCAAAACGGTACGACCTAGTGAAGACAAGCAACCAAGTGAAGCCAAGCGACCTAAGGGGCCATGCGACCTAAGTTTAAAAAGGTGGGCGACTTAACAAAGTAGCCGAGCGACCTAACTGGAGCAAGTGGCCATAGGTCATGCGACCTAAAGGTAAGCGACCTATCACGGTCACGCGACTTAAGGGATAGGACCGACCGACCTAACGACCTAGGCAAGGTCGACCGACTTAATGGTTGCGAACTAAAAATACAACAGGGTCGAGCGACCTAGTGGGATGCGCGACCTAAGAAGGTACGCGAGCTAAGGGTGAGCGACCTAACAAGGTCGTGCGACCTAAGTGGTCACAATGTCAAGCGACCTAAGGACTTATATACTCGCGACCTAGCGCGTGCATCGGCCGAGCGACCTAAGGGTTTAACACGCGAGCGACTTAAGGTTTTAACACACGAGCGACTTAAGGTTTTAACACGCGAGCGACCTAAAGTGATGCGCGACCTACGACCTAGCAGGATCGAGCGACCTAGAGCCGCCTTGTGATATAAGGTCGAAAACGACCTAATTCCGAGGCTAACGACCTAACGCTGCAGGGGGGATTTAAGGCCAGAAACGACCTACGACCTAAAGTGAAACGACCTAACTCCGAAGTGAAGATTCAAGGCAGTGCGACCTAGCGCGATAACACGCTCGCGACCTAAGGGTTAGGTCGCGAGCGACCTATACGCGAACGACCTAAAGTCCAACGACCTATGACCTAAATCCGAGGCGAACAAAATATGCAGACCGTGACTTTTCCATGCACGCGAGCTAATGATTCCGAGCGACCTAACCTAGGCAGAGCGACCTAAGCTCAGGAAATTCACCAAACAACTAAAAAATGGAGTTTTTCGCCAATCCAATCCAAATCAAATGCAAATGTACATGCTAAAGTGATGGGGAATCATTCCTAACAGTCCAATATAGTTATAGACTAGAATTGTGAGATAAAAATCTCACCTTTGCACTAAAGTTTATAAAGATGAAGCTTGAAAGCAAGGAGAAGCAATCCAAAGCTTGAATCCAATATCTTCTACTTGAATTTGGAGTTGAATGTTGGATTTGCAATTGAATTTGTGCTTGGAGTTTTAATTTCCCATTCCCTCCACCATTAATGCCAAAGCTTGATTAGTTAGGAATTTTATGAAGAGTGAGGAGAAGAGGGTTGGAACTTGGGCTTAATAGGCTAAACTAACCCAAAGTCCAAAGCGGGAAAAGTTAGTGAAATTTCACTAACTCCAAACCTATCGATGTTTATACTTAAAAAGTTGTAAACGACATTTCGAACTCAATGGAAGTGGTCTCGAGTCCTAATTTGACCGTTTGCAAAAAGTAGCTTTTCGGACCAAAATCCGATTAACGAGTTAATATTTAAATAAAATATTTAAATACAAACTCGATAAATATGCGGGTTGTTACAATATGGGTCATAGAAGATTTTTGCCTATTTCACATCCATTGAGGAAAAAAAAGCTTGGTTTGATAACACTATAGAGGATGGAAAGATGCCTAGAATTCTAACAGGTAAAAACATCTCTCTTATTTTGAAGGACTTTCCAAATGATTTTGGAAAAGAGCAGATTAAGGGAAAAAGTAAGAAAAGGAAGATCGATGACAGTAGTAAGGATGAAGATAATGAAGATGATAATTCTGTAAAAAAGGAGCTATCAAGGTGGAAAAAAAGATCAATTTTTTTTGACTTGCCATATTGGGAGGTTAGTATTCAAATCTCATTTTTATTTATTAATCTAAAAAAAAGAATATATAGAAAATTTAAATGCTAATTTTTTTTCGTAGGAACTTCCATTGCGTTATAATTTGGACGTAATGCATGTTGAGAAAAATGTTTGTGAAAGCACACTAAGTACAATGTTGCATGATAACAAATCAAAAGATGAGATTAATTGTAGACATGATTTAGAGGATTGGGGTATTCGGCATGGTCTTTATGCACAACCTCGTGGAACCAAAACATATCTTCCACCAGCTCCATATACATTATCAAAATTGGAGAAAAAATATTTTGAAAAAGGTTGTATGATTTCAAATCCCCCGATGGTTATTGTTCAAATTTCAAAAAATGCGTGTCGTTGGTGGATTGTAAAATTAGTGGTTTGAAGTCTCATAATTATCATGTTTTAATGCAACAATTATTATCGGTTGCAGTAAGAGGTTTATTGCCAACCAGACCCCAAAATGCAATAATTCGTCTATGTTCATTTTTCAATATAATATGTCAACGTGTTCTTGATAGGGAGAAGTTGCAACAACTTGATGATGATATCGTTAAAATATTGTGTGAACTTGAAAGATATTTTCCACCCTCATTTTTTGATATTATGATACACTTGACAATTCATCTTGGAAGAGAAGCACGATTGTGCGGACCAGTTCATTTTCGTTGGATGCATCCTTTTGAAAGGTATATGAAAACACTCAAAGACTACGTAAGAAATTATGCATGACCTGAAGGGTGCATTGCAGAATCATATCTTGCCGAAGAATGCATGAGATTTTCTAGTGAATTTTTTAGTAAGTCGGTAGATATTGAGAAAAAAAAAGATCGAAATGAAGACTATGAAGATAACGCAATACTTGAAGGGCGTCCAATTTCAATGTCCAAATCAATTACATTGTCTTCCAATGAGAAAGAAATTGCTCATTTAGCTGTGTTAATGAATATGACTATGGTGGAACCATTTTTAGAGTGAGTATATGTTATGTCCCACTTTCATTGATTTGATGTGCTTGTATTGGCAACTATAATTTAACATCACTTTTATCGTACTAGTTTGCATTTGGAGGAGTTGCAAAATTCAAACAAGCGCTTAGAAAAAATGCGACCTTACTGTGGAAAACCCATAGAGATAGCTTCGCTGATTGGATTAAAAGGAAGGTTTGTTAAAGAATTTCAATATTTTCATATACGAATTAATGAAATTACTTTTAAAATATGTTTGAATATTTTTGTAGATACCTACTGACTCAAAGGATCATGATAAAATATTAAAATGGATTGCATATGGTCCTAAAAAGACGGCATTCTCCTGCAAAGGATATATTATTAATGGACAACGATTTCATACAAAAGATGTTGATAGAGAAACCCAGAATAGCGGAGTAACTTATGACGCGACTACCATGTGTAGAGCAAGTGCAAAAGACATTTCTCAAGTGGTTGATGTGGTTACGTACTATGGGATACCGACTAAAATTATTTTACTAGATTATAATGTTTTTTATATTCCTGTTTTTAAGTGTCATTGGGCGAACATAGGAAACGGGATAAAAGTTGAAGATGGATTCACTCTTATTAATTTACATCAACATCAGGTTTCATTTTCAAAAGAACCTTATATCCTCGCATCTCAAGCGAAACAAGTCTTTTATTCAAGAGAAAATGATTCTTCTAATTGGTATGTTGTAATGAAATAAAACAAATTATATATATACAAATAAAATATTTTTAGAAAAATAAAATAAAATAAATTATATATATACAAATAAAAGCTTATACCTACCTCTTTAAAATCCAAAATATTTTAAGTATTTATTCCTTTGAATTTCAAAATAAATTCCAATTTCAAATTCAAATTAAATATTTTAAAATCCAATTTTGAAATTCAAGTTACATATATGCATATATAATTACACATTAAATTTTGAAAATAACAAATTCTATTTATATTAAAATCCATATATATTTATAAAAATAATACATTATAATTATTAGTTGGAAATAACACTTTTATTCAATTTTAAATAATTTATAAAAGTAATTATCTTGTTGTATATAAATTACTTATATTACTTAAATGAATTAATGTATCATTTGCAAATTGTATTTTAAACTTCTATATAAAATTTCAAATTATACTTATCAAGTAGTATTTAAGAAAGAAAATAAAACAAATCTTTTTGTTAATTAATTTAAATTTAAACTTAAGCTAAAATATAATTTAAATAATTACCTTAAGTATTTAAAACAATATAGTTATTTATTAAATAGCTTTGAAAAGTTATATATTAAATTAAATCATAATTTCCAAATTATTAAATATATATATATATATTAGAATTTAAAAACAAGATTTTATTTATTTATTAAATTTCAAACCAAAGCTTATCCATTTACAATATATACATACATACATACATATATATATATATACATTATAAATAGAAAATATTTTACTAGCTTTTAAAAGATAAAATTCTTTAACTAAATATTTATTAAAGGAAGATTATTAAATCAATTCAAATCTTATTAACAAAGATTATCAAATTAATTTAATTTTTAATACAGATTATTAAATTGATATGGCCCAAAATTCCGGGTCATTGCATTCCTCCCCCCTTAAAAGAATTTCGTCCCCGTAATTTAAAATCAAAGGTAATTCAATAATCTCATTAAGATTTTAATTTTAAACCACAAGCATATAATATCAACCATATGCTAAAACCCACAACAACCAAATCACTCAATCAAATGATCTATCTATCCAGATAAAATTTTGGTTAGTACTTCTTAGAGTTTCCCAGGTAAAAATATCGGGATACTCGCTCTACAGAATCCAAACAATCTATACCAAAAAGCTACAGAGCTTCTACTCATCTAGATTTACAGGGTATCAGACCATAGAAAAGTCCGACACAACTACCAAATCCTCCTGAACTCCTGGTTCCACAACCAGAGATAGATCATACACGTACTCCCTCGGAGATACGTGAAACACATTGAATCCCAGCTATCTAAACTGGCAATTCAACTCCTGAAAGCCAAAGCACCTATCCTCATAAGAATACAGAAATGATCCAATACACCTCGGAGCTAGCTTCCCAGTCTTACCAAATCTTATAGCTCCTTGGATCGGAGAAATCTTATCCAAAATCAATCTCCGACTCCGAAATCCAAATTCCTCTGCCTCTTATCCTCAAAACTCCTCGGACGATCCTGGGCCGCCTACATCCTTCCTGATCAGCTCGACCTTCGTTGATGCATCTAAATACAAACGGGACAAAAAACAACCCATCAAAATGATCCTCTCACGATCAACCTAGATCAAGAACATGACTCTACTCCACAAATAGAAGAAGGCTGATCTTACTTCTCCTTTCCAAAAAAGACAAACTAGATGCACTCCCAAACTGCTTCCGCTGCACAACTCTGATCTGGAGACGATGAAAATGATGATGATGGACACGAGCGCAAACTAGACAACACATCTCGAAAATATGGTTCATTAGATCCACAAAGAGAAAACTCAGAAATTCCACCAAATCCTGAGCTGCTTCACCCAACCCTCTCTAGAAACCATCCTTTTGCTAATCTGAACCACTGGTACCACTCTTGGAATCCTAGTCGATATAAAACTAAATCTCTGGATGCAAAAGCAAACCTTTGACTTCCCTGAAGACATCCGGAAAAATCTCTGATAACTCAAGAGAACACTCAAACTATCGCAAGTCACTTTTGCGATCCTTCCAGCCTAATTCCAAAGAAATTTGTTCTCCCTTTACCAATCAGAACAGCTTATGCTTATCTATCCAATCCATCGGGAAATGGATCCACTCAGCTGCTTCTGAACTTCACCTCCAGAAAGCTGCTAAGCCAAAAGACCTTCTGACGACACACAGAACACCTCGAGCTACAACGCTGCCATAGATTCCAAAGACTTCCTTAAACAGAAGCTACCCGAGAAACTCGGGCCTCAAAGCCAAACATAAACACCTTGCTGAACTCAGCCACAACACCGAAGTAGACACACTTCCTTAAACTTGCTCCAAAAGAAAACATCTTCGGAAACATCCATATTCACTACATCTCATCACACGGCTACTATTTCCTGAGGTTGCTAAGATACCATCACTCGCTTCTGCCCAACCGACAGATCCAAATTCTACTCATCCACACTTGCATCTCAAAGATGGACTCCGAACCTCAAAGACTTCCTTCAGAGATCGATGAAATCTTTACACCATGGCAAAACTCACTCGAAATGGTATTAGGCCTACAGTCTCGATAGATACACTTCCATCCTCAATCACTCGGACTCCTTCCATTGGTAGTTGTGCTACACACACCACTACCCCATCTACCTTTAGGACTCATATTGGAAAACCCGAACAGGTAATCCGACAAATAGGTAGAAATATATATATATATATATATATATATATATATATATATATATATTAAAATTAAAAATACGCTCTCTCAAGAAGGAAATCGCTCTAAAGCCTAGGTATTCATTCAACCTAGCGATCTGATACCAACTGTCACGACCCGTCATCTTTATCCCAGAATGACGCATCATGAATAAGAAAGAAAGGGATAGAAAAGAGAGAAGATAGAGAAGAAAGAAAGAAACAACATCAGAATCTCAACAGCGGAACGAATAATTTATATTAATCACATAAGATATTACATAGTATATAACATATATCAGAGTTACACAGCTTATACAACACATACTAGACAGTTATAAACACCTGTCTAGTTATTACAACTCAATACAATACAGAGATACCAATCATAGCGGAACACTATAAATATCTACAACGCTGAAGCCTCATGCTCCATTGCTCCTCCACAATTCATCAAAGCAAACCTGAATCCCTTGGCTACTCGTAAAAATTTGAGTACCTAAGAGCTTAAGAAAAACAGAATAAACTCCGGGTCAGACATGGGTCTATTGTGAGTAATAGGTTAAAGTTGCTTAAATTTGAAAAACCTTTGAAAGAAAAGGTATCATGTAAGACTCCCCACACATAAACATGGGTAAATTTTTACCTTACGCTAACCAAAACATTTGACAGGAAATCCGATGATATTATAATAGGTTTAGGGTTTTCAAATAAATAAGAAATAGCTGGAATTGTTACATGATTAAATTCTAGCTACTAGCCACAAAAGTGGGTAATACAATCAAAACCGTAAGGGCACGTAGGAAGAATGGGTTTCCATCAATGGTAGGGCTACTGGGTTACCGCCCATCACAGTATGGGGCCTAGATCACCGTACCGAGGATCCACCCTAAATCCTATGCAACACAAGGCTGGAACCATCCCTTACTGGACAGTCTCGAACAAGACAACCCCAGCAGTTGTCATAACCAACGGCCCACGCTACCGAACAAAAAGGGACCACTAGACGGGGGAAAATCTCGTCCTACTTGGGCATGACCCAATTAGCCTTGATGCATCTCCCCTGTTTTATCCATTTTCGGTTGATGAGTCTTGAGGCTACGATTTCCTTTAGAGAACACATCTCTTAGAATGCTCATCGTCCACCTAACGATGTTCTGAAAGCATTCAATCCATACAAGTTCGTTCCGGGTTCGAACGAAACCGAAGGCATTATCTCGTTACACTCATTTTGGAATCACCCTCAGAGTTAACGACGATAACCCTTGCATTCTGAATCTTCATCTTCACTTGAGATTCACGACCTATCGTTTGTTTGGATTGATTTGGTTTTCGGGTATCGAAATCTGGAAATCCGATCCCGGTCTCAACAAAATCCAAAACACCATCTTTTAGGTCCAAGTTGTTTTAAAGTTAAAACAATTCAATTCAATTATCTATACACACACAGATAGATAATTCACATATCACAATAGATAATCTGCATTATCATCACAAATAGATAATTCACATTATCATCACAAATGGATAATCAATATTATCATCACATATAGATAATTCATATTATCATCACACTTCAACCAATGCATCCATATCACACAACATTATTATCTCATATCTGAGATTTTAAACCATTCAAGACAATCAATATCATCCATCCATACATAAGCAAGGATTTAAAATGAATTAAATTAATTACTTCTTCTCTAATTAATTTAAAGTAAATTAAATTAATTACTTTCATCATTATAAAACTTGCTTACATAACCATTAATTAATTGCAAATCAATTAATTAATTATCCTCTAATTATCCACCTTAATTAATCATCCCTGATTAATTACCCTTTAATTACATTCAAGTAATTATCCTTTAGTTAATTTCTCAAATTAATTATTCTTAACTAAATACAGTAATTAATCCTTTAATTACTTCATTAATTAATTAACTATAATTAATTACTTTAATCCTTAATTAATTACATTAATTAATTACACTTTTATCACTTATTATTGATTAATTAATCTTAATTAATCAACCCTTAATTAAATCATTAATTATATAATTAATGATCCCTAATTACCTTTAATTAATTATCCTATTAAATTAATTACATTTAATCTTTAATTAAACCACATCTATTAATCATCCTTGATTAATCTCATTCAGTAATGAACTACCCTTAATTACTTCATTAAATAAATTAATTACTCCATAATTAATTATCTTTAATTAATCCTTTGATTAATTACACACAGTAATTAAACTCAAATTACTTTCAATCTTTAATTAATTACATCCTGTAATTATCATTACTAATTAGTAAGTAATTATACTTCATTAATTAAATTAAGTAATTATGCTTAACCAATCATCCAGTGATTATCTTAAATTAATTAAAATTAATTAATTAACTTAAACTAACCACATTACTTTAATTAATTACATTGAGTAATTGATTCCTTTAATTACTTTCATTAAGTAATTACACTAAAAACAATTTCACAATCGATTATCTTTAATTAATTAATCTAATTAATTATTAAAATTAACCACATTAATTAATTATTAAATAATCTCAAGTTAATGACCTTCATTAACAATTAACAATTCTTTAAATACTTTTCTTAAGTAATTAACTTAAATTAATTATTATTAATCACAAATTTATTTATCTTTAATAACCAATTAATTAATCGCTAATTATTTAATTAGTTAAGTGTTTAACTTAATTAATCTTAATTACTTGATAAATTAATTTATAATCATTAATTAAAAATCTTGACTTATCTAAGTAATGATCTTATTTTCAAATTAATTAATCTTAATTAATTAACTTCGAACTTAATTAATTAATTCAAATCCTTAACCATTTAATAAATAAATAAATAAATTATCGATATTAATTTACCTTTATAATTTAATGAATCACAAATCATTAAATCCTTATTAACTTTAAAGTGAAAACATTTTTTTATAAATGATTTTATTATCATTCACAAACACATTTGAAAATATTTTACTTTAAATTTTCATTTCAAATTTAAAATTTAAAATGAAAACAATTTTGACTTTAATAAAGTATAAAAACCATTTACAACTTTTATAATCACATGTTTAAAACATACTCATCTTATAAAAGAAACTTGAAGAATTTAAACCAAATTTACTTTTAAATTCTTACCATTTAAAATACACTTTAAACAATTTAAGTTGTTGAAACAATTTAATTTATAAAACTTAATTTAAATTTTAAAAATATGGTACAAACTCAGTTTTGAATCCATACTTTAAATTTATTTTTAAAACTTTGTCTAAACCTATGCTTTCAAATTTTAAAATCAAATTTAAAATTTTAAAAGTAAACAGGTTTTAAAACCTGTAAGTATCAACCGACCCGAGTAAACCTAAAAATGATTCGAGCAAATACTCAAATTACTCGAGAGATACTCGAGCACAGATCCCCTGCTTCAAACCAAACTTCGCCAGGCACAAACTATTCACCGTGCATATGCACCGGTAGTTCCACCACCTCCGACCATCCAAGACAATCCCCACATGTCGACGATCATTCCCAGATCAAACTACAACCGTCAGAACTCCATTATCAACTAGAAATCAAATTCGAGTATTACTGCTCGAAGCTGGAAAACTGACCAACCTGAAAGAAAACCCCTCAACCTCATCTCTTCGACCACCGGAGCATCAGCACCTCCAGCCAAGCCTTCGTCAATGTCCAAACAACCGATTCCCTAAGTCCCGCTACACTCGATCAACCAGAGGGATCGTGATGATCACAAACTCTTAACTCAGCCAAAACTAGGTTTAAAAGCTTAAATCGGTCGCCGCCTCCACCACTGTGGTCTGCCATCACTTCTACCATTTTTCCCCTAGTCACTGACAACTCTTCTTCCTCTAGAAAGAATCACGACCTCCCAGAGTAACGGATCATCAGAATTCCCTCAAATTCCAATTTCTGGTTAAACCAGAGATGCACTTAAATGACACTTGTCTAATCTATTTACATTTGCTTAACACATGTTATTATGAGGCCTTAGTATAATTACACTTGTCCATTAAGTAATTTTACTTATTTTTATTTATTTAAAAGTAAACAAAAGCCCTTTTCTTCTTATTTATTAAATACTTATCTATATATTTGTAAATTACTTTTTAGAAAAATAAAATAAAACAAATTATATATATACAAATAAAAGCTTATACCTACCTCTTTAAAATCCAAAATATTTTAAGTATTTATTCCTTTGAATTTCAAAACAAATTCCAATTTCAAATTCAAATTAAATATTTTAAAATCCAATTTTGAAATTCAAGTTACATAAATGCATATATAATTACACATTAAATTTTGAAAATAACAAATTCTATTTATATTAAAATCCATATATATTTATAAAAATAATACATTATAATTATTAGTTGGAAATAACACTTTTATTCAATTTTAAATAATTTATAAAAGAAATTATCTTGTTGTATATAAATGACTTACATTACTTAAATGAATTAATGTATCATTTGCAAATTGTATTTTAAACTTCTATATAAAATTTCAAATCATACTTATCAAGTAATATTTAAGAAAGAAAATAAAACAAATCTTTTTCGTTAATTAATTTAAATTTAAACTTAAGCTAAAATATAATTTAAACAATTAATCATTTACCTTAAGTATTTAAAACAATATAGTTATTTATTAAATAGCTTTGAAAAGTAATATATTAAATTAAATCATAATTTCCAAATTATGATATATATATATATATTAGAATTTAAAAACAAGATTTTATTTACTTATTAAATTTCAAACCAAAGCTTATCCATTTACAATATATACATATATATACACACATTATAAATAGAAAATATTTTATTAGCTTTTAAAAGATAAAATTCTTCAATTAAATATTTATTAAAGGAAGATTATTAAATCAATTCAAATCTTATTAACAAAGATTATCAAATTAATTTAATTTTTAATACAGATATTAAATTGATATTGCCCACAATTCCGGGTCATCACACTTCATATGCCCAATAAAATCCGAAATAATTTTTTTTGCAACTTACTCATTTAACCTGGTGTGTGCTGGCTTAGATCCAACAATGGTATCTGAACCCAATAGCCTATACAGTCTAAATTAGCAATATTATGACTAACTTATTAAAGTCTGCACATATAGTAAGGTGTGTAGAAAAGCAGTGTCTAAGGTTGGCTTTAGGCATTCGAGTATTTTGCCCTACATGTCTATTGGCTCGGCTCGAAAGGATTAGGGAAGCTCAAAGGTTATCCCCAATATGAAGGCCCAAATTGATATAGATCTTGTGCTAATTCTCAAAATCTGTTTTTAAATTAAAATAAAATTTTAATCTAAAACGTTAAATTTAAAATAAAAAATAATATTTTAATTTAAAAGGTTAAATTTAAAGTAAGTAATAATTTTATAAACGTTATAAAATAGTTTTCAAAATTGCTTTAAAACATAATTATTTTCGAAAATTATTAATAATTAATTACATTAATTAAATGAATAACTAATTAAAAGTTAATTAATTAGATTAAATAACATATATCAATATATGTAACATTATCTTAAAATGTTAAAGTAATATATATATATATGTATGTATGTATGTATGTATGTATGTATGTAAGAATTTTCAAAATCAATAAATTAATTAAAATTGTTTATTAAAAGTACTATTAAAAGTTGATTAATAAATAATAAAATACACATATAGATGTGTAACTATAAATGTAATATCATACATATTCAATATAAAATATTTAATTGAATAATAAAAAATTTATTAAAATGTTAATTGATTAAATAAGATTTAATTAATAATAATATAACATTATACATAAGATTATTATATAAGTTGATTAAATTATAAAAGTTATATAATGATTAAAAATTATGTAGTACGTATGTATAATTAAAGGTGCAATAACAAGAAACCCTTAATAGAATTAAGGGATAGATACATATGTGCAGTATGTATATCATGATTTCTAATGTGGCCGATACTTAAATCACGAGGGTAATTCATAACAAATACTTTTCTCCCTAAGTCGATGTTGCTCAATTAAATATTTTAAAGATTATGAATCTTTAGTATAAATGTTGTCATCTACCATTTATATACTAATAAATTATTTGCATACTCTTTAGTTTTTGAGCAAACTTAAGATCGGTATGTTATGTGTAGTATTATTAATATATAGACTAGACGAGATAAGATAACTATATATATGCATTTATTGGGCAAACTCAAGGTAAATACACTATACTTAGACTGTCGCAAATTGGTAGGTACGAGTGAATAATTTCTTTCAATTTGTTGAGCAAACTCAAAGTTAAAATAAGATCAGGACAAAGACCACAAGGTTAGGATATGTATATCATACAACTGATAATGTGTTATCCATCATTTTTGGACCTATGATTTGTTAAATCAAGGTCAGAAATCAAAGAAACGAATCCTAACACTCGCTAGGGAAGTCTAAAGATTTATGTGTTTTGCCTTAGGGTTTTGAGAAACATAAAAGACTAGTGGAAGCTTATTAGTAAAATGAAATGTAATGTTTAAGTTTACATTTATTCTAAGAACATATGCTACGTATAGCTAAAATATTCTACTTTGATAAATTTGTGTATTTCATATAATTCATAAAATATTTATCAATTAAAATACACCAATGAAATGAATTAAGATTGACAAATAGAAATGTACAATAAACTTACCAATAATTTTTTGCATGTTGACCCATGCAAACGTCTAATTGTACAACTACTAAATATGTTTGTAACTTGGCTAATTATGTGTATTGTCTTTAATGAGTTTCGAACTCTAAATGCGGTAAAATGATATGAATATTTGATCCATTTTCAATCATATATAAATGTTATATGGTGAATGGTCACAACTCGTAATGTATGAAACCTTCATGAAATTAGTTCATTCAAAATAAATAAACCATAGTATGAGATCGTATATACAATAAGGATCTTGTTACAAGATCCTTAAACGGTAAGGATGTGACACTAGACTAAGAGTTACAAGATGGATCTAAGAATTCAATCGCTGAAATATTAGTTTTTTCAAATTAAGTAAAGTGCAACTTATTTGATGTCCTTAAACTTTAAGGATGGTCACATTCACTTTTGTAAAGAGTTATTTATGATCTAGTAATAAGGATTTCCTTTTGAATGGTTCGACTACTTGAAAAGGATAGTGAACGTTAGATGTAACTTAAGATACAGTTAGGATGAACAGTGTGAATGATCACTTCTGCTTCATGAAGAGACATATAAGAAACGAGAATCTTAAAATCATAATAGATACTTAACATTAGAATGAGAAATATGATTTCTATTTCAAAATGTATTTTCGTATGGAAAATTATTTTCTATAAGATTTATTTCTTTGATTCATAATATTTGATCAGAAAACTCTCGATTATAAACTGCTTATAGTAGATAAAATAAATAACATATATTAAGTGGTTGAATGGAGGTCTATATTTCGTACGCTATTAAGGTAATGGCAAAAACAGTGGGAGCATGTCAGATAACACTTATTAGTTGCATCAAGTTACAAATTTGTTTTCGTAAAACATATTGAACATTATTTATGAAATAATAACTGTTTTTCCATGGTGATTGAAAAATAGATATAGTTTCTATATGATTATTATGAATATTTTCTGTAAAATGAAAAATATAATTGTAATAAATTAATTAAATTAATAATATTTATGAATTTTTAATTATAAAATTTAATGTGATGGGTTGAAAAATACTAAACGGTGTATGTATAATGGTTATAAATATACTTATTGATATACGATATCCGTGCACGTTTAAATTAGAGTTAAATGCTATGAATACTGGTCGGGCTTGAAATGATTTAAAGGCACATAATGGGGCTTGAATTTTTGACTAAATGTGCAAGTGTTGGCTAGCCTTAATGATGGTTAAGGAGGGGTCGGATTTGAATTAAAAAGAAGGAGAAAAGGTAAAATAGAAATAGGTATCCAGATCGACATTTTCTCCTTGGTATCTCCTCACTTTCTTTTTGGATTTCGAGCCTCCTCTTCATCTCTATTACTAGCTATAACACCCATATTTTTAGTAACATTATTTAGGATGTTTAATTAGTTAAATAAAATAAAATAATGTAAGATGATTAATGTATTGAGATTTGTGATTAAATAAGGGGTAGTCGTGCCATGTTAACAAGCAAACTAAAGAATGAAGAGAAAATAAAAGGTTTGAAAATATACAAGAGCAAAATAGGAATAAGGCACATCCTTTTACCCTAAACCTTAAACCCCTCAACACTCATGTTCACTTCATATTCACAAATCAAAAATACAAGCTAAGGCCGGCCACCATTAGCAAGCTCAAAACGAGATAAATGCTAGGATTTCAAGGGGGAGAATCAACAAATCCCACATCTTTAATAACAAAACTACGGTGTATAATGACTACATCTCAAGTTTATAATATCTTTTGGTTTTCAGCATGAAATCCGAATTATTTGCAAATGTTTTTCCATGTTTTAGATGATAAAATTGTATGTTAATATGTTGTTGATGATTTATGCTAATTCACATAAATTCTGTGATATGTTTTGATATGACAACCCTATTATATGACATCCAATGGCCTTGTGAGTTTAAATTTAGATCAGAAACAATAACTTATAAATGGGTTTCAATTTTCCTAATTTTCTGAATTAGTATGGATTTGTATGAAGTTTTGCAGTGAAGAAAATGCTATTTTGGATTAAAAATTAGTTGCAGCCAAATTATATTGGCTTAGGGTCTGGAATTTATATATGTTAGAAAATATATTAAAAATGATTTTTTGGGATTTTTGTAGAATTTTTCTAGGTGTTTTAATGGATATATAAAATTATTTAAGGTATGAGACTTGAATGTTTTATATATTTATAAAAAGAAGAAGTGGTATTTTGTAAATAATTCAAATTGTTATTTCTGAAAATTGGCAGCACTTTTAGAAGAGAGCATTTTGCAACTAATCATAATTCGACAAATAAGGCAAGTTAGGTACAAAGGATTAATTTAAAAAGTCAAATCAACATGCTTTTTCCTATTTCAATGCTTCCGGCACCAGGCTTCTGACTCCTTACCTCCACCTCAGACTCTATCAAAACCAATGCACATGGTATCAGATACCTGGTACATAGTGAACTGGATATAGCGGAAGGTACTGGGTCGAAACCAAAGTTTCCAAGGGGATCAAAGCATGCTTTGTTTTAAATTTAAAATGCACCTGTTTTGCTTTTAAAAGGGTTGCTTTCGACTTAAATGTTTTAATGGCCCTTTTGCTTTATAAAAGGTAGAACCCAAATTGTTTCGAAAGAACTAGTTTTAATGGTTTCGAAAGGTGTTTCCATATGTTGTAAATTGAACCCAAATGCTTTCGAAAGGCTTGATGTTTTAATGCTTTCAGAAGATTTTAAAGAAAGATTTCTAAGGGTGGTACCCTAATGATTTCAAAACGTCTAAAAGGAAAGGTTTTCTAATAGTTTCGAAAGGCAATGTTTAAGTGTTTTAACGACAGGATGTCTAAGGTTTTAAAGCTTTCGAAAGATAAGTACGAATGGTTTCGAAAGGTATGTTTTGGCCTTCGGCCTAAGGTTTTACTTGTATTGAAAGGGATACTTTCAAAGGTTTCGAAAGGGGCACTTTCGAAAGTTTAAACGTTTTCATCAACAAGGTTTTGTGTAAAGATTAAGTAACATGGAAAGGTGATTTGAGTAAAACAAAGAGTATATGTAAATAATTTCCTTGTTTAAAGAACGATTTAAAAGTCTAAATCAACTTGAAAGAAAAGGTTTTCAAGGAAAATTTTATGGGTAGATAACCCTAAGTAAAATGGCTCAGATATTAGAATACCAAATAAACTAGTATGGAGTCATGCCCTATACTTTAGCTAACAGCCCTTAGCTAAAATATATCCAAAATTTCAGTGTGTAGAGCTTTTTCACAAGTGAGACTAAAATTATGTTACACATAGAAAGGAATCTAAAAAGGAAAGACGGGTTATTGGTGAGCCTGCATAACCATTAGGATCAGTTAGACATAGAGAACTAAGTAAGGATAGACCGTCAAGAAGAGGAGTATCTAACAGATGTTGTATTTTTTATGTTTTTCGGGTAGGCCCGAGTCATCCAATGGTTAGTAGTTAGCCAAACTAAACAACAGTGTATGGACTGATAGTCCATTTGATAAATATGTACATATACATGATATTACTTTACAGATTTAACCAATTTTGGTTGCAGGATTATAACTTGCAAAAGATATGTTTAAAAAGGATATCAGTGAGGGAAAACCCGTTCCGCTAAGCGGCGTGGTCTCACTTATTCTCAGATAACCAAGATGTATAGTATTATTCACACCAGGCTTTATGTCTGACTTGAAGTTTATGTTTTCCACTTAAACTCTCGGGTGCTCAAAATTGATTTGGGTAGGCTGAGGGTTGAGGTTTATAGGTTTTAGTAGGATTGGCGAATAAAGCTTCGGGTGACGAGAAAGTGGTCGACGGATAGCAAATTAGGGGTTTTTGTTTTATTTTGAATTGATTCTGTTGTGTTCTACATACAGTACTTTGATCAACCAAGGGGGCATCATCAAATGTCGCTCTTGGCATATTCATGTAATAACTATATTTTATCTGAACTTGGGAAAGCGATGCGATTATGTAATTTGAATATGGAACGTGTTTTAGAAATGTAATAAAAAAGTATTGTTGTTTTTAAAATCTGTGATTTTGTTTCATATTCATGTGCTTTTGATATTATGGATATCATTAACATTACCGTATTCGGTCATCAGAAGTTAATACTATAAATGACTGAAGCATCTATAGTGCGTAGCTTCGGGCCTCCAGATAGGGGATGTCACACTGGCCGAAAATTCCACCTTACCCCTCCACCTTCTCAAGCATTTATAACATCAAATTAAATTTGATTTGATCGTCGATGGTAGCTGTGTTAAGGAAGCTAGCAACTTCTGTGACAACCACGACTTTCGATCCACGTTTGAAGCACCGAAAACAGAAAACATCGACCAAAACCATCAACTAACAACCCATCAATTGCATAATATATTAACAAGATAAAGCATTGTTTATAAAGTGATCGGTTGAGATGTGATAGGATCGGTATATTCAATAACATAAGTAATATTAGAGTGGTGTATAGTTATTTATTTAACAGACGTACTCTAATCATCTTGCAATATAACATCACAAGGAATATTCAAGAGGTATTTCCTGCTTATTCTTTCCCAATTTTGATTCCACGTCGACCCTTCCTGCAATTTGATATATAAGGAAATATACATATACAAAAATAAAACATAAATGAAAAGTGGACAGTGTCACGGTACCAATGTGACTGTCTATGTATCCATTATAGGATCAAGCTCAACGTAGTTCTTTTATCAAAACCAAGATCATATTCATCCCATGCTACGTCGATACTCGGTCTACTTCACATAAATCTAAACCACACACTCAGTTTGGATTAGATTCACTTGAACTACTTCAAATGGATCTAAACCGCGCATTTGTTTGGATTAGATCCTAGGATAAAATATTTTATCCTATTACGGCTGGCATCCGAACACCAAGTAAGGACGTACTTTGCCAAATGTACCCTAGAGTAATAGTGCACTACCCAAATCTATTGTTTCATACTGCATTGACACTCAGTCTACTTTACATGGATCTAAACCGAACACCTGGTTTTGAATATACCGTATCGCAGCCGATATCCAAACACCGATTAAGGACGTGCTCTGGCAGTATCGATATGTACCATGGAATAATAGCGCACTACCCAAGATCTATTGTCATATACCGCACATCCAAAGGTAATCATCATTGATGAAATGATCGGTAGAAACTCTTTCATAAATATAAGCAAAGTATTCTCTCAAAATACTTATATTTTGTAATCAGCTTCCAACATAGGTAACTCTTTTCTTTTGAAAACCCCAAACTTTTAATTTATAAATCATCTAGAAGGTATTAAGTATGGAAGTTTTAGCCAATAAAATTATCTTTTCAAATCATTTGACAGATCTCAAAAATAATACATGATTCAAAAGGTGTTGAATTTGAATTATAAATTATGTCCAAAACATAAGCCACTTTGCAATAGGTTTTTGGGGCAATACATATTCAAAAATACAAGGAAGATGTAGCTAGAAAAAATGACCAACATTATAACAATTCTATATTCTACGTCATCATAATAAATAATTTTAATTAAAATAAAATATTTGATTTCGGTTGTTGGATAATTTTGATGTTTAAAGAAAGTATGTTTTATCGAGTTAAAGATTATTTGGTCAAGGACTTTCTTTTAATAAATTGAATTAATTAATAAATTCTTTTTTAAAAACATATTGAACTTGAATAAAATATGTACAGGAATATAAAATATTTTTGTATTATAATTTTTTTCTTCATATGGTTGAAATATACGAAAAGAAGGTTTTATTTCATATTAATAAAATCAATGATGATAAAATAATTATTGAATTTTAACGTTTTATGTAATCTATCGAACTATACTTTTGTAAATGTATCATATATTTCAATCGAATTGGGAATATATTCGCAAGTATTTTTTAGAATTATTTATATGTAATAAAGAGATTTTAAGCTGCAATCAAGGAGGCAATTTAAAAATACACAGAAAAGAAGAAATAATAGCAAACAAAAGTCCTTTCTCCTTTATTCCACAAAGATCCACATTCCTCTTGTTGCTTTGACCCAACCCAATGCTCAGGACCCGTTCCCGTTTTGCTTTTCCCTTGTCTTGATGCACACAAATCATAAAATTGAAATAGAGAAAAAACCGATGCGGTTTAAAAAAATTGGGGCAACTTTGATAACTTCAGATGGAGCGCACTACGTATGGAGCCGCGGCCATGGTTGAGCGATGAATGGATGACTGCGCATGTGATTGATGGGAAGAAGGCACGGACGCCTTTACTGAGCAGGCGACGTGGGTGATGTGTGGCCAAGTAGAATATGCGATTAATGCGCATGCGAAGGAGTTGTGCTCGATAGTTTTCAGGCGGCGGCGTGACGGAGGAGATGGCGATCTAGGATTGTAAGCAACTGGGTGCGGCATTGGTTGAGGAAATAGGTTGGAACAATGTTTTGGTGAGTTATTTTTTCATAACTAAGATGTAACATGCAAGGTTAGAAAACGAAAGAATTGAAAGAAATGAGAGGATAATAAAATAGTAGGGGAGAAAAGTAAAAATGGGAGGGTGTTTTCTTTTTGGGTTTTGTTATCAATGTTAGCAATGATTGTTTCAGACTAAAGACAAAAGAAACTAAGTTAAATATCTATTTTACCCTCAAACAAAAGTAGATAGGTGGAATTCAAGGGGTATACTTTGATAAATTTACAATTTTAGCCATGTGCCATGATAACATTTCCCTTTGTTTTTAAATGCATGGGCGGAAAAGAAAAGAAGTGGTGTGTTGCCTTGGATATAAGCTTCTAACCATCATTTCAGCAAATTAGCCTAGCATGGACCAATTTATAGCTAGGGGAACAAGGGCCAATTTATAGTGCAGCCCGTTGTCCAGAAAACGAAACTCCCGCTTTTCTTCTTCGCTGCAAAAACCCTAAATTTTAATTCTTGGAATCGGTCATAGAAATATATAATTCATGAGATCGCATAATGATTCGAATAATCTATTAGATCTTGTTCACCCATCAAAGAAGCCTAATTTAAACTTCCGAAACCAAAATGCGTAAGGTTTCAATTCTTTTCTCAGTTTTATATTTTTCAATTAAATTCTTGTACCGATCATTGTTGGAAACGTAACTCGTTGAATCTCTTGTTTATTACTATTACTTCTCATCGTGCAGTGCTTCTTACAATTATCATTTGATGGCTAAACAATAATTGGAATTGTCATGGTGCATTTATGCCTACATGCACATGGCAAGTTAGCTACATACATGTTGTCACTAGTCAGCATGCAGAATGCTTCCAAGTTAGGATGATAACAATCGAATTAAACTGGAAATTCAGCGATTGGAATTAAATCAGTAACATGTTGTTTTTTCATTGTAATATTGGTATTTGGTTTATATTTCTTTATGCTCCTATGTTGTGCAAAGGCAGTTATGAAACACTCCAGTACTCTTGTACAGAAAATAAATAATCAAAATTGTAATCTCTGTTTCCTTTTTAGTTCCCTTCATTTCTACTATTTGTTTGATTGTCAACTACCGTTTTAGCTAGTCGTTTCCCTGTGTAAATTCTATCTTTTATCACCTACCTTATACCGTTGTTTTTTAATTCATCCATATTATTCCATTTTTCATAATTATCACATCTTTCTTATTGCTCCCAGTCTCTCATTTTCTAGAGATTAGAAATAATACAAATGATGTAACAATTATGAAAACTGAAATTAAAGGAAAAAAGTATAAGAAGGAAATATATGAAAGTAATTGACAGAAGGGAAAAAAATAGCTAAAATGGTTTGTTGACGATTAATAAACATCGGAAAAAGGAAGGGAAATAAAAGAAAATTTAGATTACAATTTCGAATGCTGTTTTTCCAAAACTGATATGAGAGTATTGAAGCGCTTATGTAGTTTCAAATCTCCACGCTTATTGGGCTTAAACTAGTTGAAGACAGATAATTACTAGAAAAAAAAACTTGCTATTAATAAAGATGGAAGTTGCACGGTTACACCATCATCTAATTGACTTACTAGAGATAAGCCATAGATCCATCACATGTTTATTTCAGGGGAATGGCAAAAGATTGTCACAATTTATTGGTGTAATGAGTAATGAATATGTTATCTTGTTTGGAGCTCCCGATGGTTAGTTTAAGATCATGCCCAAATCGGGACAAATAACATTGGTACCGCTGAAAGCATCTGATTGTTATCATAGAGGCATTATTAGTACTAGCATACAGGGGCACACAAAAGGCGCAATGTGTATATTTTTTGTATGTGGGTTTCAGAGATCTTATTTCAATATTGCACTAATATTTTTATTTATACGCTTGGAAAAATGAGAAGAAAACAATGTTGTTAGTTTGCCAAGTAGTGAAGAGTTGGTTCCACATTTTGTAAAATCACTAAGAGCATCTCTGGAAGGGGAGTCGTTTTTAAGGTGAGGGAATGAAATAAAAATATTGATTCCTCACTTCCACAGATGAGTAGGAGGAAATGTTCTTTTTTTTTAAGAATTAAAAATAAAAATATATAAATGGTTTTCTGAAAACAAAAACGCACATAAGGTTTGATTACATGTGAATATTTGTTTAAACGACAATCTAAAAATCTTTTATGGCATAAACGATTTTCAGAAAACCGTTTATACCATAAACTATTTTTTGATTTTCGTTTACAAATCCACGTTTGAATAAAAATGGAAAATACCCTATCTTTTTTTATTTCCCACGCTCCAATCGGCACTGCTGTAGCATAGGAAAAAAAAAAGCCAATTTACCCTCTCTTTTTTTAATCAAATTACTCCCATTGGAGAAATTAATGTTGGCTTCACATGACTCATTACCCCACACACACGTGTGTATGTACATTAATTAATAAATAAAGATCGTACAAAAATTTCGAGTAATCTATTCGATTTAGTTCACACATCAAATTAGCATATCTAAACTTCAGAAATCAAAATGCGTAAGGTTTTAATTCTTTCTCAGTTTTATGGTTTTCAACTAAATTCTTGTAACGATTAGTTTTGGAAACGTAACCTGTTGAATCTCTTGTTTATTACTGTGATAGCTTCCCATTGTGCAGCGCTTCTTACAATATCTAGTTATACATGGACTTCGTACTTTTATATTTGATAAGAGCTCATTTGATGGCTAAACAACAATTGGAATTGTCATGGTACATTCTTGCCTATGTGAACATGGCAGGTTGGCTACATGCATGTTGTCACTAGTCAGCATGCTGAGTGCTTCCAAGTTAGGATGATAACAATCAAATTAGACTAGAAAATTCAGTGATTGGAATTCCGTCAGGAACATGTTGTTTTTTCACTGTAATACATGTATTTGGTTTATACTGCTTTAAGCTCCTATGTTGTGCAAAGGCAATAAAATATATGAACACTCCAGTACTCCTGTACAGAAAATAAATAATCAATGTTGTAAACTCTGTTCCTATTTTAGTTCCCTTCATTTATACTAATTGTTTCATTGTCAACTACCGTTTTAGCTAGTCTTTTCATTGTGTAAATTCTATCTTTTATCACCTACCTTATACTGTTGTTTTTTAATTCATCCATACTATTCCATTTTTCATAATTATCACATCTTTCTTATTGTTCCTAGTCTCTCATTTTCTAGATATTAGAAATAATGCAAATGATGTAATAATTATGAAAACTGAAATTAAAGGAAAAAATTATAAGAAGGAAATATATGAAGTAATTGACAGAAGGAAAAAAAACCAACTAAAAAGGTATGTTGACAATTAATAAACATTGGAACAAGGAAGGGAAATAAAAGAAAAATTAGATTACAATTTTGAATACTGTTTTTCCAAAACAGATATAAGAGTATAGGAGTGCTTATGTAGTTTAGAATCTCCACACTTATTGGGCTTAAGCCAGTAGAAGACAAATACAAATATTACTGATCCTAGATTTTCGAAAATTGTAAAATTTGAACTTTCATCAATAGATTATTTTACGTTAATTATTTATGGATGAAAACATTATTTTATTCATGATGTATACAAATTAAAATACTAAAATTATTATGTTTACAAAAATAAGTTAATTTTGAATTATAAATAATTATTAATAATTGTTCTCTCTCTTTCTGTGTGTATATTTATCTATATATAAATGTTTAATGTTTATGTATTATATATAATATATTTATACATACAAATGTGTGTGTGTGTATTTTGTTACATATATATATGCACATATTTGGATAACATACAGGACATACAAATTAAGCTAATATATCTGTTGCGATGTAAATCTCAACATCTACATATGGGCATATTAGACCTTTCACGGATTATTATGTTACACATGCACTCACACATATATGTATATGATAAATTTATGTATAAACAAAATCAAATAAAATTAATTTCGTATCTTAATATATTTGAATTTAAATAAAATAAATGATTTTGTTTAAATGAAATTTAGAATGTTCTAATTCAGTTAGACTTCATAGGCCCAATAAAGTTTCAATAAGATAAAATTTAGAAATTCACCTATAACTTTCGCTGCAGGCTGGTCCAGTTCCAAAAACTAGTCTAGGAGGGAAGTTGTAGTCGTATGTGGATTTGGCGGCATGGGTCCGCACTTGTGAGAGGGTTTTGGATTTTTGTGTCTTGCCAATGAGTGGGGAGATTGTTTACTACTTGGCATTTATAGGGAGAGGCCCTGAATTGCTGGGATGTAGTGGTGGCAAAGACTGAGGGAAAGATCGTTTGGGGAGAGTCTAGGAGATGTTTTGAGTTGAATTTTCTTTCCAGACTAGAGGTGGAAGTACAACTGGAGAGGTTCATACACTTGTGGAAGGGAGAGATGTCAGTAAAGGAGTGTGTGAGCCAATTTAATTAGTGGGCTAGGTTCAGGATGGAGTTGATAAATACCCCTTACAAGAAAGCTTTGAAGTTTGCTAAAGGGATGAATCAACCTCTTCAAGATTTGGCTCTAAGTCATATCCTCGTAGGTGAAACTTATGAGGGTTTGGTGGAGATGGCTTTGCTGAATACCATCTCCATAGAGGAAATAAAGGAAGAACCCAGGAAGTTTGAAGGGAAGATGCCATAGTAGAATCATCAAAAGGGCAGGACCTATGCGGAAGATTAAGAAGTGGGAGATGTAGTGTGTGAGATATGGAAAGAAGGGGCACTTTGTTAAGGAGTGCAGGATAGACATCTCGAAGATCAAGTGTTACAACTGCAATCAATTGAGGCACATGAGGAGGGAGTGTCCATCACCACAGAAGACCTCTACCAAGGTAGTGATAGAGTTTAGGGTATTCCATATGGACAATTATGTAATTTGTTACATATATCCAACTCGATAACTAGTCTTATTCGAACTAAAAGGTGTTTTATTTCTATTATATACTTGATATAATGTGTTAAATTAATTAATTAATTTAATTAAAAGTATATTTAATGAGAAATCCATAAATGGTATGTTTTGTGATTGTAGTCACAAAGTGTTGTAACCATGAATAATTTATCATAATAAAAACAAATATACCATTTTAAATGTTTCTAGTCAAAATGAATCGAGACTAGATATCGATGTATCTGTTGAGACTAGAGTATGCAATACTCTCCAAATGTTGGATAGTGTATTACTCATAACTGCTGGGGCACCTAGGTGTTACGCACTGATGGTTATTGGTTAACTACGGAATGATTCACTCGATGGTTTTCTGTTGGACAATATAAGTAAGGTCAAATAGAAAATATTGATGTGACTGATTTACATAGTTCTCTTGACTTGAGAATACTATAGATCTTTAATATGAAAGTTCTGCTTTGATTAGAGTAAAATCATGGTACGATGTCCATCGACTGACTATAGTTAGGTCGAATGGAAGTATTGGAAGTGAAGCACTATTCAAGAAAGGGTTAATCTCCTTGGTTATATAGGGTTAGTATTACGGTCAACTCCAGTCAACTCAAAGTCAAAGTCTCTGACCATAGTAGTTTGATTAATAATAATAATTATTATTATTGAACCAAGGACTTTATGTTTGGACTATAGGGTTGAATATTGATGATATTAGAAATTTAAACAATGTCAAATTACATACACTACAACATAACTGGGCTTTCGTAGCGTTCAGAGAACGTTACTACAACCTACCATAGCGTTTCAAAGAACGCCATAGAACGACAAGTTATGCTAGGCCATTGACATTACATAGCAGGGAGGAAAACGCTATAATAAACAATAGCGTTTATAAACGATCATAGCGTTTGTAGACTACCATGGCATTTATATTCTGTTATTAAAAAACATGCTATAGGAAATATTATCCTGCAATTGATTTCTATAGCGTTTTCTGGGCATATTTTGTAGCATTTTAGCATACATAATATAGCGTTAAGATGATATTTCAATAGCGTTTCTTATCATACTTGTATAGCGTTGATGATTTTCTATTATAGCGCTGTTGATGCATAAATCTTACATCACATTCAGTTTCGATAGCGTTTTGTTAATCAATAGCGTTTATGTAACACAATCCCTTTTAATATTAATTTATAGCACTTATCTGTTTCAGTTCCATCTTTTTATTATATTATATTATTATATACATACATACATACATATATATATATATATATATATATATATATATATATATGTACACACACACACATATAGTTGCACAATAATTTTGAACTCTACATTGCACATTATGATCATTGAACAGTGAAACCAAATCAACTAATTACACTTAGCTGGAGAACCCACCGTGAGACTCGAGAACAATAAAAGCACTGCGTAGAGAGTGCACAACCATTAAAATTAAGGCTAAAGCACAATCAATAAAAGCATTCATTTCTCATAGTAACAACCCAATCTAGGTCATAATAAACAGTTCTCCTCAAACATTACATAATAACAACATTATCTAACATAATGTACTAATACAAGTATGAAGAAAACATAAGCAAATTACATAGCCCAGGTATCCCTCTTTCCCATCATTTTTCCAATCACAGGAGCTACCTTAGGATTTGCTTGATGTTTCTCTAAACTGCAGGATTACTCGTACCTGTGCAAATTCAATGAACATATGAGACAAGAAGTTAAAAGGAGCATGCCCTGATTTGCAGATAGTCTGCACAGAAAAATATGAGACAGATAGTCTGCATAGAAAATATAAGACAGATAGTCTGCATAGAAGATATGATGCCAAACCCAAAAAGCTCAAAAGAGAATGCAAAAGGATCTGGTTAAAGCAACCGAGAGGTTAAAAGTCCTTAATTGAAACCATTAGTATGCCCTATCAAGATGCAGCTCAGAATTGGATTCACAGATTGCTCAAAATGAAGGATAAGTTGGAGAATGCTGAACAGAAACTTCAAATTTTGAAAATTGAAATTCAAAATCTCAACACTCCATAAAATCTCTTTATGTCATTCCAATTTAGTACGTTGCAATTTATTTAAAGTGTGCTTACGATTTATTTAAAGTGTGCTTATATTATCTTTATGTACAAAATTTATTTATGTTCACCAATGAGTTTTTTAGTCTTTATCTTAAATCACTATTTTACATTTGCTGGTGACTTTTGTGACGAAGATAAATTTGGAAATGCAGGATTTGTAGAAAACAGTGCTTACTGAAATCAAGTCCAAATCGTTGTTAGTAAGAGCAGGAGGCAAAAAAACATTCAATCGTATGTAATTACGTACTTACTAGTTTTATGGTAGTGCAAACTTGACGTAGGTGAACTCATAAAATGTTCATATACACATTTAAATTGTTTTATTCATATATATGTCAAATTTAATATATAAATAAAAAAACTAATTAATAGATTTAATAAATTCAATCAATTAATCGAATATGAAATAAAAGAATTGAATGAAACAAGGCTCTATTTAACTTTTTGAAATTTTCCATCGATCTTACAGGTTGTCTCAGTTCATGGGTTTGGTGGGCAGCACCTACCTTAAATCTATGCTAGTTTGACGATATGCCAAGCTAACGATCTTAATTTCAATCCATTAACCCAATATCAACCAAAAATTCTTACCAACAATCAACAAAAATCATAGAAAAAGAGGAATTTAGACTATATATGTGAGTTATGAAAATAACTCACCAAAACATTGTTCCAACCTGTTTCCTCAGCCAACATCCAACCCAATTTCTTACAGTCCTGGATCGACATCTCCTCCGTTGCATCAACACCTAAAAACTATCGTGCACAACTCTTTCGTACATGCATTTAATCAGCAATTCTCCTTGGCCACACATCACCCACATTGCCTGCTCAGCAAAGGCGTCAACGTATCCTTCCCTTCAATTACACTCCCAGTCATCCAATAATCATTCAACCAAGGTCGTCGTCCCTTACGTAATGCGCTCCACCCTACATTATCAAAGTTGCCCCCAGTTTTTTAAGTCGCATCATTTTTTCTCTTGTTCGATTTTATGATTTGTGTGCATCATGGCTAGTAGAAAATAGAAAAGGAATGGGCCTTGAGCATTGGGTTGGGTCAAAGAAATAAGAGGAATGTAGATCATTGTTGAATAAAGGAGAAAGGATTTTTATTTGTTATTTTCCCTTTTTCTTTGTTTTTCGATTGTGCCCTTAAAGGAAATTTATTTTTAAATTGCCTTCTTGATTGCAACTTAGAATCTCTTTATTACATATAAATAATTCTAACAAATACCTATAAGATACTCTCAAATCGATTGAAATAGATGATACATTTACCAGATATAGTTCGATAGTTTCACAAAACATTCAATTACAATAATTATTTAATCATCATTAATTTTATTAAAGTAAAAAACCTTCTTTTCATATATTTCAACCACACGAAAATTATTTACAACACAAAAATATTTTATATTTCCTCTAAATATGTTATTCGAGTTCAATATGTTTTCAGAAAAGAATTTATTTATTACTTCAATTTATTAAAAGAAAGTCGTTGATCAAATAATTTTTAATTCAGTAAAATATTTTTTTTAAATAAAGTTATCCAAAAACCGAAACCAAATAATTTATTTTAAATAAAATTATTTATCATGACGACTTATAAAATAGGATTGTTACAATGTTAGTCATTTTTTCTAGCTACATATTCCTTTTATAGAAGTTATGCAGCTAACAGGGAAATGTGAAAGTGGTGCATGAGAAAAAATAGAAATAAAAGGAGCTTAATTAAATAATGCATGATTACACATATAAAAACCTCATTCTAGGGGTGCATACGGCGGTTAACTGGCAAAATCGGTTAATAATTTCGATTAGTGAAAATATTAATGGGCTCTCCTAACCGATGATCGGTTAAGGTGGGCATCAACAGCCTATTGATCAAACTAGTTAACTTAAACCGTAGTTAACCGGTTAACCAAATAATTTAAACGGTTAACCATTGGTTGGTTAACCGTATAAATTAAGCGGTTGGCTGGTTGTTTGATTTGTTAACTATTATACAGGTGAAATACTGCAGCAACATAATATATGATATGTGAAGATCACAATGTTAATATAAGCATCAATTCATAAGCATCAATTCATAAGCATTATAAGCATTAATACAAGCATCAATTCATAAGCATTAATACAAGCATCAATTCATAGTATATAATATAATATATGAGCATATGAAGTCTGCAGCAACCAATATAGCAGCCATATAACTGTTATAACTTATAATCATTGTACAAAAAGAGTAAGCATTGAATTTGAGTCAGCAAGCATTAAATCATAATTCACTATAGCAACCATTAATCTTCAACAAATCATAGCTTTATAATAATATCATGTATCTAAGATACAGTATATCATAATTCAAAGTTTTAAACCCCAAAGTCCAGACATAAGTAGAACATTAATATAACCACAACAACAAAAGTTCCAAATCTAATAACATAAAACTAGTAGAATAGACTGCCATATTGCAACTTTCTGCCTCCAAATTTCAAGTCTCTATCAAAAAATAAATAGATAAATTAGCTGAACTGAAATGAAACATATATATTATATGTATATGTGTATTGCTGCAACAGAAATTGTACATGAAAACTAAAATGAAGAACTGAAATGAAGCATATATATTATATGCAAATTGGTATTATTGCAGTAGAAAATGTACATGAAAACTGAAATGAGGAACTAATATGAAGCATTTATAAATTGCCCTTATTGTCATTAATTTGCTGTGAAAACTGTCATGAATGAAAATTGTACATGAAATCTGAAATGAGGAACTAACATGAAGCATTTATAATTTGCTCTTATAGTCATTTATAATTTGCTGTGAAAACTGTTATGAACGAAAATTGTACAGGAAAACAAGACTAAAATGTACATATGAAATTAAAACTACTTGTTTACAGAACTATTATACACAATCAGTTATAATTGTACATATGAACTAAAACAAGCATTTATAGTTCTACATATAAAACTAAAACAAGACTAAAATGTACATGAAAACCGTTATAAATGAAAATTGCTTATTTATAAAACGAAAACTGCATGTTTACAATATATATAATTTGCTCTTATAGTCAGTTGCTAACTTACTATGATATAACTGTATACTATATTTAATAATGTACCATGGTGAAAACCGCGATGATGGAGATGGATCATCCATGGTGAAAATAAAAACGATGACGACTCAAGCTTACATCCATGCACAAATTCTAAATGGAAAACAAGTTAGTTAGAGGATTATATTTAAAATCAAACAAACAAGAAACTAGATTATTTTGTGAACGAAAAGATGATGGTGACTTACATTGACATCCATGTACAAATTCTAAATGGCAAACAAGATAAACACTAAATTTCGGTTTTAAATATGAATATAACGAATATCAACATAACAAATAAAATCAACCCTTAAGACTAATAGAAGCGTTGTACCAGATAATCCAACCTAATCCACATAATTAGATAATAAGTATATCTTGAGCCTCAACTTTACATAAATATTGCATAAACAATGTCTCTTCAAAATTTTCATTGTTGACATTTCATCACATAGATCAAGTAGAAACTTTCAAAGTCCAAGTACAAAAGATCCAAATGTAAATGAAAATTTTAAGTGATCTTTTTAGACCAAGGTAAGATCTAATTTATTTAGCCATATAAAGAAATTTTAAACTATGTTTGCTTTGTTTATCAATCCATAAACAAAGGATCCAATTTATGCTACATATCCAAATTATTTCATGAATAATAAATGTAATATTGCAGAAGTGCATCGTTTAAAAATCACTCAAAAACTGCTGAAATTATCTAGTTTATAAAAAAGACCAAAATACACATTGCTTGGTAGTATATCGGAACTTTTTAAAAACATATTTTTCTTTTCATACATACGCAATCTCTAAATGTCCTTCACAACAACAAGAGATCCATCTTATGACACATATCCACTATTCCATAATTAATATATAAATAATTCATGAACCAGTAGAAAAGAATGAGCATACAAATTGCCTTCTAAAAGGAAAAATAATTGATGTGGCTTGTTTCATATACCAAGCACTTAGAATGTTAATATATACGCATAAATCTCTAAAGCTACATACATTATTTTGACGAAGTTCAAATTGATATTAAATCACAAAATAGATGTTAAAGAATTTCTTCGTCAACCCCAAAAAGTGTAAGGAAAGAGAAATGTGGTTGTAAAAAGGATCGAATGTCCCTTATAAACCTCAACGAGTATTGGTAAAAGCGACACTTGGTTGAGAAAAGGCTTGTATATTTAGGCTTGGCTTGTTCAAGTCCATGATGACGTCATAAGCATGATTGTGTCGAAGCAATGTCAATCAATGTAGGGCAATCTTATGCAAGCACAAACGAAGATTACGAGTGCTTTTGGAAATCTAAGCAAGTTATTTTTGAAAATCACAAGTGCTTTAGAACTCGAAACATGTCATAATTCCAGTCCTCTTTATTCGTATGTTATGTAATTGTTGAATGTACAATGTCCTATGTAAAAAAGTACAATCCGCACTAAAATCCCTAAATCAATTTTGGGTTACAAAGTTTAAAATGTAAGAGACAAGAAATGAATGATTCGCCTCTTTCTTCGTGTCCCTAGGTCCGTATTTATAGGGATTAAGGGATGCGACATGGCTGCCATGTGTCCATGTGGCATGCTTGACCTCCAGTATTAAACATATTGATGGCGCATGGCGCTATACTTCAACATCCAATTGCACAATGGTGAACTTCGGTGCTTATCACCTATCCCTCCTTGATAGCCTTCATTGATGACATCAACATTGTATTTGGGATAGGAGGCCTCCTTTGAAAGTTGATGAAGTGCTTTATTACTATGGCACGACATCAATAAGCGGTGACATTGATAAGTGGCGATATTGGCAACGATCAACATTGATAATATATGATGTTGATAATAGACGACATCGATAGCAAACGGTATTAATAACAAGCGCTACTAATAACAGGTGGCATTAATAATAGACGACATTAATAATAGGCGGCGTTGACAATAGAAAGTATTGATGATGAATGACATTAATAAGAGACGACATTGGTGAGGAGCAGCATTGTTAGGAGACGACATCGATGGTGAGGCGACAATAATGAGATGCAACATTAATTTGGAATGTAACAACCAACATATTTTACGATTGTATATTTAAATATTTTTATTAAATATAGCATCGTTAGTCGGATTTAAGTCCGAAAAGCTACATTTTGCAAATAGTCGATTTAGAACTCGAGACAACTTCCGTCAAGTTCAAAATTGGTGTTTGCAACCTTTTTGAGTATAAACATCGATATTTTTGGAGTTGAGTAAAATTTTGATGTTTTCATTTAGGGCTTTGGGTTTGGGTTTAGGTTTCAGCCCACTAACCTAACTCATCATATATCCTAACTCCACCCCTTTCCTCTTCATTCATTCCTCATTTTCTAACACTTCAAGCTTTAGTAAAAATGGGCAAGGAGATTGAAAACTAAAATCCTAAGTCATAATTTCCTTTGCAAATTCAAATTCTAGCTCCAAAATCAAAGAAAAGCTTAGGTAAGCATCCTCTTCTCCTTCTCCATCTCATTCTCTCTCCAATTTCAGAAATTTCCTATAACGTAACTTAGGAAATATTTGCTTATGTTCTTAGATTGGAGCTTTTAGAGTTGAAGTTGAAGAGTAGTTGATCTTCACTTTGTTTCTAAGCTTCTCTTTTGTTGTTTTTGAGTTTTAAAGGTGAGTTTTTGAACTCACATCTATGTCTATATCTTTGCTGGTTGTTAGGTAGTGATTCCTAACATCTATTCCTTGTCCATTTGCTTTGAATTGAATTGGTTTTATGAATATACCAATCTTTAGTGTTTTGAAGTCAAATCTTTAAAAATCCTAACTTTGATGTTTGAACACGTTTTTGGTGGTGTATTGAAGAGCCTATAGGGCTGGGTTGCCGATTGGCATAAACCCTAGCAACCATCGCTCGTCCGATCGCAATTTGTTGGATTTTTGTCCTTGGTAGGGTTAGGCTGAAAATATTGGAAATACCAGTTCAGTCGACTGAACCAGAAACCACGAATTTTTCTGGGCCAGTATCAGTCGACTAACCACCCTGGGTCAGTGAACTGAGCCTGGAAACCGAAAGTTTCCAGGCATGTTTCAGTCGACTGTCCATCCTGGTTCAGTCGACTAAATCTGGAAACAGAAAGTTCCCAAGTATTGTGTCAATCGACTGACCGCTATGGTCCAGTCGACTAAATGTGCTGTCTCAGCCAATCTTGCCTTTTTGTGTTGATTTTCAATTTTTAATCGATTCTAGTAGATCCAATTTGTTGTTATCGCCTTGGTTGACTTTGATAACTTCTTTTTCAGGATTTTGGGAATATCCATTTTGATGGATTTGATATCGATTTCTTTGGTTTGATTCACGTCTTCGAATATGGATGAATGATTGTTTCTACAATCATTTTTGGTGATTTTTCACTTCGAAATACAAAGGTTTCTATACTAGTAGTAAATATCAAAACTCTTTCATCAAAACGATTTCAACACTATTTTAATACAAAGCTCGTTTATTAAAACCGTTTTCCAACTTATTAGTATATACAAACCTTTACCTCGTTCGAGTGAGAAAATCTAATTAAACGGCTAAGCAAAACAAATGGTATGAAACGCTTGCATTTACTTCGTCGATTAATTTTTGGACTTGTTCGATTGAAACTCTCGTGATAATTTTCGAATGGGAATCTACAATTTATTCGTAAATATTTAAGTTAAGCCAGTGGTTATGGGACACAAAGCTAAACTCATTTATTTACTAGCTTAGTGATCGACACTTCTTGATGATCGACAATGATCATTTTGTGATTTAGACTAGCGATATGTGTTGTCTCTTTGTCTACGTGGGGCACTGTACCTTGTTTTATTGAGTTTCGTCTCATTTCTTTTATAGGCTAATGACCTATGGGTTCTTTTGAGTTTCGACTCACTTTTGTGGGCTAGCGACCCACATTCTTTTATGGAGTTCGGTTTATCGGACGTACCGTTGTACTACGTCATTGTATCGGCTTATCAGGTACATCAGACGTACCGTTGTACTACGTCATTGTTTTGAATTACTTGATTTTCAGGTTCCTCGGGCGTACCGTTATTGTACTACGTCGTTGCACCGGCTCTATGGTTAGCGACCATGAGTTAGCGACCAGTTTGTGATGTACGTGTTGGTGAGTTTTCATGTTCCCATTTGTGATAGGCCTCCCCCTTTGTGATTTCTAGATTTCTAATTGATGATTTCTAGAATTTGTGTTTCACTAATTTTGCGATTGGCATTGATATACGTGTCAATATTTCTGGTTTGGTGAATAAAATAAAGAATACGGCATTCTTTTTTATTCCTGAAATTCTTGAGATATTGTATGATTTTTGTTGTTGATAAATGTATACTTTTCATAGTATGGCATTATCGTTATCATACGTTTTTGTTATATCTCTTATCCTATCTCATTTTATCTGATATTTATAGCTAGATTGATCTGTTTATTATTTTCTTATTAAATAATACTCGGGCCAGACCGAGATGTTACAGGTGCTTCTGCTTGAGTCCTTATCTGAGACCATCATCTGACTTATAACTACTTAGTTTAGTAGTTTTTGTCATTATACATTCGAGATAGAGACTCCTTGATGTATACATGTTCTTTCGTGTAGCACTTGTACCTATTCTTTTGTGATGTAGTGGATCTTGAATGACCACTACCTCGATGTACACATTTATGTGATTTATTCATATCTGTTTCCGCCTTTGTGATATGGCTATCTGTGACTGATTTGTGTTATGCTTATTTCTATATTTGTTTCCAAAGACCACATTACCACTGTATAGTAGCTTTGAGTTTGTATTTGATATGTCGGATTTCCTCTTGAAATGAAATGCATGTTATATTATCTGACATATCGATACTCGCACAAAGCAATTACATGAATGGTCGCTCCTCAACTGCCTTATTCTTCGTGCTAGTCGACGTCATTATCCCATAGTGTCCTTGGCTAGCGTGAGTATAGAGGTGGGGCTTCACAGCTTGGTATCAGAGCAAAACTTCGGAACAATGTAGAATAATTTAGCAAAGATCATTGTCCTAAGTCCTTCTTAGGAGTCATGCCTTAGGATTTATTCGAGTCATTAGACCCGTTTTATCCTTTTCTTTTATGGTGTCTTGTTTTATCAATCATGATTGTTTGATATTCATTTTATGAATAGTCATTTCCTTATTCTTTTTTTCTTTCTTAAAGAAGAGAAATGGTTAGACCAGGCCGTCCCAGCGCTGGTCAATCCAGTGCTACTCCTCAAGATGGAGTATTATGTCTGTCCAACAGCTTCTAGATCTTGTGAAGAATGCTCAAGCAGTCGGACTATTCCAGAGCCTATTCACCCTAAATCTAGGTTTGCACGCATGTGCAGTGATTATACCAATTTGGATGAAAATCCATTCAAGTGTTCCGAAAGCGTTATAGAAGTCTAGGCTTGGCTTAGAACATGCGATCGCATCTTTTCTCGCATGAATCTTATTGATTTGCATCGTGTCCAAATGGCTTCTAGTATGCTCCAAGAAAGAACATTAGATTGGTATGAGCTTCTGATTTCTGAAATTATTGAAGCGAATCTTACTTGGAGCAATTCCGAGAAAGATTTGAATTGAAGTTTCTGCCGGAAGCTGAAAAGGTAACTTTAGCTCGGCGTTTTATTGACCTTGTTCAAGGTGAATCTTCTGTGACAGACTATGTCGCATCTTTCGAATCTCTTTCAAAGTATGAGGTCGAGTATATAAATACCCCGTTGAAGAAAAATCAGAGGTTTTTCTATGGCTTGAAAAAGAATCTCAAAAAGCCATTACTTCTGAAATTAGAAGTTTCTTTCGACCAACTTGTTGATATCGCTCTTCGACTTGAAGAGGCCAATAAAGAAGATGACGTTGAAGTGTTGGTGCCATACCGAACTTCAACAACAACAAGAAGATGACTATTAAGTTTAAAGGCCCTTATCCCAACAAGAAAGGGAAGCAGGCAACTCCGGTAGCAAAGACTACTACCTCTAGTCATGGGAAATGCTACAATTGTGGTTCTAAGGACCATTTCGCTAATAGATGTCCGAAACCTATCTTTCGTCATTATTGTAAAAGTTTGGGTCATCTTTTATTTTCTTGTCCCAAACTTCAAAGCAAGAACTAGGGAAAGCTAAATATTGTGCAAGCCCTAATAACACTTCTCGCAGTCAAGGTATTTCTCATTCTATCCTTGATGGCATTATTATGTTTCATGATATCCTATTCGAGTTCTTTTTTATACGGGTGCATCCCATTCTTTTATATGAAAAGAACTTTTTGATACTTTTTCTTTAAGTGTCATGGCTTTGATGACTTCTTTGAGAATTGCGAATCCGTTTGGTGGATCCGCGACACTCAGTTTGCTTGGTAAAGATATCGAGATTATTTTATGTGACTATGCTTTCCAATCCGATTTGCATGTTATGCGTTACTTAGGCTTCAGAATGATTTTGGGAATGAATTGGCTTAACCGTTATGAAGCTCATATCCTATGTCCCGAGAGGACTATTCATCATCGACATCCTCAATCTGTTAAGCAGATTTCTATTGTTCTTAAAGATTTAGAATCCAAATTGGCAGCGTCCTTGTATTCTTTAAACCCTCATGATGATGATGATGATTAGGAGGTCATTTCTCTCATTCACGTTTTTCGAGAATTTTCTGACATATTTGAGCCCGTCTTAGGGTTACCCCCTAAACGAGCAATTGAGTTCAGAATTAATATAATCCCTAGAGCTCTCTTATAACTCGTCCTCCTTATCGTATATCTAATAAAGAAAATGAGGAGATGCGTAAATAATTATCCGAATTGGAAGGGAAGCAATTTATTCATTCTAGTTCCTCTCCCTGGGGAGCTTCGGCTATTTTTGTGAAGAAATCCGATGGCACTTAGGCTTTGCGTTGATTACCGCAAGCTTAATGATCTTATCATTAAGAATAAATATCCTTTACCTTGGATTGATGATTTATTTGACTAACTTTGTGGTGCTAGAGTCTTTTCACAGTTAGACTTAGCAACCGTTTCATCAGCTTCGTATTGCAGAGGATAACATTCCTTTGACATCGTTCTGTACTCGTTATGGATCTTATGAATGGCTTGTTATGCCATTTGGTTTAACGAATGCTCCAGGTTATTTCGTTGACCTTATGAATCGAGTTTTCCAAGAATTCCTCGATCGATTTGTTCTCATCTTTATAGAAGATTTTCTTGTTTATTCTAAAATCGAGGAGAAGCGTGAAAAGAATCTTCAGATTGTGTTGGAAACTCTTAGGAACAATCAATTGAAAGCAAAATTTTGTAAGTGTCACATTTGGCAATCTCGTGTGAAATTTCTCGGTCATATTATTTCTGAATCCAGAATTTCTGTGTGTCTTTCAAAGATTGAAGCGATTCAAAATTGGAAGAGACCGAAGAGTGTGACAGAAATCCGTAGCTTCCTTGGATTGGCGGGCTATTACCGTCGTTTCATAAAAGACTTTCCTAAAATTTCCGTGCCTCTTTCTAGTTTGACAAAGAAGGGAATTAAATACATTTGATCAGACAAATGTGAAGCTTCTTTTCAAAGATTAAAAGAACTCCTTTTTGATGCTTCTATTCTTGTGATTCCAGAAGAGAACCAAGGCTTTATTGTTTATACCGATGCTAGTCGTGTTGGTTTGGAAGTCGTTCTCATGCAAGGAGAACGTGTTATTGTTTATGCTTCTAGAAAATTAAAGCCCGTCGAGACTAGATATGCCACTCATGATTTAGAGCTCACGGCAATTGTGTTCGCCCTTAGAATTCAGCGCCATTATCTTTTAGGAGAGAAATTTGTTCTCTGTACCGAACATAAATTTTTGAAGTATTTATTTTCTCAAAAGGAACTTAATTTGCATCAACAACGTTTGACTCGAGTTCCTTGCACCTTATGATCCTGATATTCTTTGTACTCCCGGAAAGGGAAATCGCGTTGCCGATGCCCTCAGTCGTAAGCAATAAGCGGTTGTTTCTATGATGATATTCGAATGGAATGATCTCAAGATTTTATCCACTTGTGAGATTCGAGATCGTGAATCCAATTTATGTTCATCTCTTGTTCTATGTAGCCTAAAGGCTCATCCATCTCTTTTAGACTGCATTCCTGAAGCTCAAAAGCTAGATCCCAAATTGGATTTTTTTAGCAAAAATTGTAGGGATAAAATTGATATTGAAGGGTTGAAAGACTTTGATATCGATACTCGTGGTGGCATTCGAAAATTTAGTAGACTTATCGTGCCAAATATTAGTAATCTCTATGAAGACATTTTAGAAGATTCTCATCGTTCTAAATTTACCACTCATCCCGGTAGTAGCAAAATGTACGCGGATATGAAGCGAATTTATTATTGGGATGGAATGAAATCTGATATTGCTAACTTTATTAAGCGTTGTATGACTTGCCAACTTCCTAAGGCCGAGCACCAAAGGCCCGGTGGGTTATTACAACCTTTGGACATTCCAATTTGAAAGTGGGATCAAGTATCCATGGATTTTATTGACGGACTTCACCGTTCTCGTCCGGCCATAACAGTTTATGGGTGATTGTTGATAGACTTACAAAATCCGCCCGTTTTATTCCCGTTCGGTCTAATCGGACCGTGCCTCTTTTGGCCAAACTCTACATTGAGAAATTGTTAAAATTGCATGGAGTTTTTACTTCTATTGTTAATGATCGTGATTCATAGTTTACTAGTGGATTTTGGAAGAGTCTTCGAAAAGCTTTGGGAACGAAGCTTAATTTCAGCACCGCTTATCATCCTCAATCTGATGGACAAACCGAGCGTGTGAATCAAACTCTTGAAGATCTTCTTCATGCTTGTGTTCTTGATTTTGGTGGAAGTTGGGAAGATCATATTTCTCTTGTTGAGTTTTCCTATAATAATAGCTTCCAATCTAATGTTGGTATGGCACCGTTCGAGGCACTCTATGGAAGGCCATGCCGATCTCCTTCGTGTTGGCTTGAAGCCGGCGAGAAGCTGGTTGTAGGTCCAGATATTATTCGTGATTTCATAGAAAAAATTGACCTTATTCGTCATAGGATGAAAGAAGCTCAAAGTAGACAAAAATCCTATGCCGATATTCAAAGAAGGAAATTAGAATTTTCTGTGGGAGATTTTGTGTTCATTCGTGTTTCACATATGAAAGGTGTTGTGCGTTTCAATCGATCGGGAAAATTAGCACCTCGATATATTGGCCCATTTCCCATCACCGAACGCATTGGTTCTGTGGCTTATCGCCTTTTATTATCGGCTTAATTTTATGCTATTCATGACGTATTCCACGTTTCTCAACTACGGAAATGCCTTCGATATTCCGATTCTATTCTTAAGCCCAGTGTTGTTGAAGAGATTGAAGTTTCGCCTAATTTGAATTATAAGCAACATCCTATTCGTATCATTGCTTCGAAGATTAAACGCCTTTGAAATAAGTATGTTCCTCTTATGAAAGTTCAATGGACCTCAAATCCTAAGGATTGCTCTTGGGAATCTAGAGAATTCATCGAACGAACACATCCAGACTTACTTTCCCATGCTCTTTGAGGTGAACTTCTTATTTCAAATTTTCTTTTGTGTTGATGTGCTTTTATGGCTGTTACTCTTTATTTTCTTCTTAAATATTGCGAGGATGCAATTTCTTTAAGGAGGGGAGTCTGTAACAACGCGTATATTTTACGATTGTATATTTAAATATTTTAATTAAGTATAGCATCGTTAGTCAAATTTAAGTCCGAAAAGCAACTTTTTGCAAACAGTCGAATTAGAACTCGACACTACTTCTATCGAGTTCAAAATGGCGCTTGTAACCTTTTTAAGTATAAACATTGATATGTTTGGAGTTGAGTAAAATTTTGGTGTTTTCATTTAGGGCTTTGGGTTTGGGTTTCAGCCCACTAACCTAACCCATCTTATATCCTAACTCCATCCCCTCTCCTCTTCATTCATTCCTCATTTCCTAAATCTTCAAGCTTTAGTAAAAATGGGGGAGGAGATTGGAAACTAAAATCCTAAGCCCTAGTTTCTTTTGCAAATTCAAGTTCTAGCACCAAAATCAAAGAGAAGCTTAGGTAAGCATCCTCTTCTCCATCTCAATCTCTCTCCAATTTCCGAAATTTCCTATAATCTAACTTAGTAAATATTTTCTTATGATCTTAGATTGGAGCTTTTAGAGTTGAAGTTGAAGAGTAGTTGATCTTCCCTTTATTTTCAAGCTTCTCCTTTGTTGTTTTTGAGTTTTAAAGGCGTATTTTTAAACTCACATCTATGTCTATATCTTTGCTAGTTGTTAGGTAGTGATTCCTAACGTCTATTCCTTTTCCATTTGCTTTGGATTGAATTGGTTTTATGAATATTCCAATCTTTGATGTTTTGAAGTCAAATCTTTAAAAATCCTAGCTTTGATGTTTGAACACATTTTTAGTGGTGTATCGAAGAGCCTATAAGGTAGGGTTGTCAGTTGGCAGAAACCCCTAGCGCCCATCGCTCGTCCGATCACAATTTGTTGGATTTTTGCCCTTGGTAGGGCTAGGCTGAAAATACTGGAAATTCCAGTTCAGTCGACTGAACCGGAACCCAGGAATTTTCCTGGGCCAGTGTCAGTCGGCTGGCCACCCTGGGTCAGTCGACTGAGCCTGAAAACCGAAAGCTTCCAGGCATGTTTCAGTCGACTGTCCACCCTGGTTCAGTCGGCTGAACCTGGAAATAGAAAGTTCCCAAGTATTGTGTAAGTCGACTGGCCGCCATGGTCCAGTCAACTGAATGTGCTGTCTCAGCCAATCTTTCCTTTTTGTGTCGATTTTCAATTTTTAATCGATTCTAGTAGATCCAATTTGTTGTTATCACCTTGGTTGATTTTGATAAGTTCTTTTAGGGGATTTTCAGGAATATCCATTTTGATGGATTTGGTATCAATTTCTTTGGATTTGATTCACGTCTTCGAATGTGTATTTTTGGGAAATGATTGTTTTTATAATCATTTTTGGCGATTTGTCACTTTGAAATACAAAGGTCTCTATACTAGTAGAAATATCAAAACTATTTCATTAAAATGATTTCAACGCTATTTTAATACAAAGTTCGTTTATTAAAATCTTTTCCAACTTATTAGTATATACAAACCTTTACCCCGTTCGAGTGAGAAAATCTAATTAAACGACTTAGCAAAACAAGTGGTATGAAACGCTTGCGTTTACTTCGTCGGTTAATTTTTGGACTTGTTCGATTGAAACTCCTGTGACAATTTTCGAGTTGAAATCTACAATTTGTTCGTAAATATTTAAGTTAAGCCGGTGGTTATGAGACGCGAAGCTAAACTTATTTATTTACTAGCTTAGTTTAATCGACACTTCTTGATGATCGACGATGATCATTTTGTGATTTAGACCAGCGATATGCGATGTCTCTTTGTTTAAATGGAGGACTGTACCTCGTTTTATTAAGTTTCGTCTCATGTCTTTTATAGGCTAACGACCTATGGGTTCTTTGGAGTTTCGACTCGTTTTTGTGGGCTAGCGACCCTCGTTCTTTTATGGAGTTCGGTTCATCAGACGTACCATTGTACTATGTCATTGTACCGGCTTATCAGGTTCATCGGGCGTACGATATACTACGTCGTTGTTCCGAATTACTTGAGTTTCAGGTTCCTCGAGCATACCGTTATTGTACTACGTTGTTGCACTGGCTTTATGGTTAGCGACCATGGGTTAGCAACCCGTTTGTGATGCATGTGTTGGTGAGTTTTCACGCTCCTGTTTGTGATATGCCTCCTCCTTTGTGATTTCTGGATTCCTAATTGATGATTTCTAGAATTTATGTTTCACCAATTTTGCGATTGGCATTGATATATGTGTCAATATTCTGGTTTGCTGAATAAAATAAAGAATATGACATTCTTTTTTATTTCGGAGATTCTTGAGATATTGTATGATTTTTGTTGTTGATAAATGTATATTTTTCATAGTATGACATTATTGTTATCATATGTTTTTGTTATATCTTTTATGCTATCTCATTTTATCTGATATTTATAGCTAGACTGATCCATTTATTATTTTCTTATTAAATAATACTCGTATCAGACCGAGATGGTACAGGTGCTTCTGCTTGACTCCTTATTTGGGACCATCATCTGACTTTGGTCTGACTACTTAGTTTAGTAGTTTTTGTCATTATACATTCGAGATAGAGACTCCTTGATGTATACATATTCTTTTGTGTAGCACTTGTACATATTCTTTTGTGATGTAGTGGATCTTGAATGACCATTACCTTGATGTACACTTTTATGTGATATATTCATATCTGTTTCTGCCTTTGTGATATGGATATCTGTGACTGATTTGTGTTATGCTTATTTCTATATTTGTTTTCGAAGATCACATAGCAACTGTGTAGTAGCTTTGAGTTTGTATTTGATATGTCGGATTTCCTCTTGAAATGAAATGCATGCTATACTATCTGACATATTGGTACTCGTACAAAGCAATTACATGAATGGTCGCTACTCAACAGCCTTATTCTTCGTGCTACTCGATGGCATTACCTCATAGTGTCCTTGGCTAGCATGAGTATAGAAGTGGGGCGTCACATGGAACGTCATTGATTTTTCTGGCTACAACAAAGAAGTGCTTCATTGATGGAATGCGAATTAATGTGATGCGGCATCAATGCTACATCATGTCGTTATAACATTGATGGCTTTCGACATAGAGCTTTCCATTGTTGTCATTCCCTTACTAACATGCAACATTATTTCCAATCTCTTTCACATGATATCACTCGTTCAGTTTTGTAAGCAGTATGCAGCATTTATGGCATTCAGTAGTGCTGGTTTTGTTGATAATCTGCAATATTGCCTATTATATTTTATTGATGAGAGGCAGCATTGTATGTTTTCGGCACTAGTTTTTCTTCATACTTTCGGCATTGCTTGAATGTGATATCATGGCTACGTCGACATGCCACATACCTTCGGGATTGTCAATGATAGTAATAATAGATAATATGAATCCCACTCAAAATTGCAACATGCAATCCCCATGTATTAGTATTTAATATATACAAAATAGAAAATATGAATCCCAATAAAAAACTATTAGCATATACAATTCAAAATTGTATATGAATAGTATCTAATGTCGATATACAGTTTAGCACAGTGCAATTCAAAATTCTATATGAATCCTAATGCAGTTTATATACAATATATATTAGGATATACAAACTATCCAAATTCAAAATGTTGATATATAGGTAGCTGCATTCTAGCTTGAAGAATAACATCCAATTCTTTTTCCCGACCCCGTGAGATCAAAGTTTCTATATTAATATAGCTTATCATTTTCGCACATACCATAGACACGTGATTTATGAATACTAAATATCATTTCTTAGCAGCATGAGTAAAATAATATTGGATAATCCTTATGAATAAAATCAAAAGCATGTCTAATTAATGATATAATATATTCTAATATGACAAAGAGACATAGAAGAATATTCATTATAATTCAGTTAACTTAATCCATGTTTTGTTTTTGTTGATGATTTTAAATTTCCTAACATATGTGCGAAAATTTGCATACCTGAATAAATTTATGAATAATTTACGTATGGAATTAGCCTTTTTACTAGGACTTGTTTTTTTTTTTTGCATTTCACTCATTCACTGTTTTTTATTCAATCCAAATGCAATGCTAATGAACATCTTAAAATTCACATTTTATGTACCTTCCATTACTATTAATCATGGAAGGTAAACATAAGGTAAGCGTACATAATTTCTTTTAGAAATTAATAATTTAGACAAACTTCCTAATTTTAGAGAAATAGGCATTGGATATTGTGCTTGTGATTCGATTTTAAAAACTATGAGAATGCATTTCAAATGTGGTTTGAAATGAAGCATCATTTTGGTTCTTAAGCAAACATTAAACCAATATACACCAAACTAATATAATTATGATAACATTACATATCAGTTCAAAATTCAAAATAAACACAAAAACTACACAAAATGAATCAAAATCATGTTTTTCCTCTTCTTGCTAGCATTCACCATCACTTAAAATTCAAATCGATGATCCAGTTAGCAAGAAACGAAAACCAAGGAGGAGGGGGATCAATTTTTATTTGGATTCGAAGGTTTAGTGTATAATTTTAGGAACGAAAATGAACAATTTAGGAATGAATTGTGAATACTGAATAGCAACTAAAAGGAAGCTTGATTCGATTCCGATTAGAGTTAGGAAAAAAATAGGTGGGCTGGGTTGCGAAAGTATTGGATTTGAGCCTTTTTTATAAAGTAAAATAGGTTCTATTAACAGCCAACCGATGAATGAACCTTGGTTAACCGTTCACCGACCCGGTATTAAAATATTAACTGGTTAACATTGAACGGCTAACTGAAAGTTCGTTGATCGATTTTTTCGGTTAAAGCAATTCGATTAAGGTCAAATAACTTAGTTAAATGCTCGCCCCTACCTTATTCCACCTTCGGTACCCAAATAACCAATAGCTGATACCTAAGAGTGCACTGCGTTGATACTCGATTGATGGAGGGAAGCACTAAGGGTAAATCAATCATAAAACCTATAAAGCATCTCACAGCATATAGACAAAATATAATAACAACATAGGTGCAAAATAGATGAGACAGACAGTAATATAACCAAATGAACTCGAATAAACATCATATCAGAGTATAGCATCAGAGTGTAGTTGGTTCATCAAATTATATACAAATAAAGTGGTAATAGAGTCATACATCTAAATCAAATAAAATTTAAGTAACTGTCTCTAAATAATAGATAAGTGTTGACATAGCTTTAAAATACTATATAACGAAATATAAGCGATAACTACTCCAAAAATAGATATATGAAGATTGTCAGCCTCCCGCTCATCCTCTGCACCGCTCTATGTCATCTTATATATGTCCCTTAATCTACTAAGAGAGAAAAAATGCAAATAACCTCGGATCAAAAAAAGTATGAGCGATCTATACTCCCAAAATAGATATAAAAACAGAATCATCAAAAGTAGGTACATTTGGAATGAAGGATCATACCCGACTCGTCGTTGGCTTCTTCAACCCAAAATTAGCATATAATACAATAAATGCTATAATATCATCATACGAATGTACTACACTAAGTACAATATAGGATGTTAGGGTACTTAACTCACTAGTACCTTCATCACATGACATCCATAGCAAACATAACGATCATAACGTTGAAGGAACCGAGCTGGTTCGCAACGGATAAATATAGTACAACAACAACAATTAAACCATTATTCCCAAGCAAGTTTGGATCGGCTAGAAATGGAACCCAAAACTCAATGACAAAGTCAATTTATAAGAATTAATAACAATATTAGATTTATATAATAAGGTGAAAATAGAAATAAAAATAAAGTAATATATATATATAAGGTGAAATAGAAATAAAAATAAAATAAAGTAAAATAATTAAAATAATAATAATAAATAAAGTAAAATAACTCCGTCTGTGTAGTTTTTTATGCAGCCTGTCCTAAGTAAGGATAAAGGAGGAGGGTTGTGATAAGCTTAGCGAGCCAACATAAAAACCAGTCTCTTTTATGGAAATGGAACCTTATTATAACATATAAGTATGGTAGATTTAAAATAATAACAATCTCTAATTTAGATTTTACTGGCCTATGAAGTATTTATTAGATTTGATCTGATAGATTTAAATAAAATCATATTTTATATAATTTTCTATTTTTAATTACTTAATGAATTATAATAAATGAAATTTATGTAGTTTATGAGCATATCAATATATGGTCATATGTGTAAAACATGCACGTGCAACATATCACATGGTGAATAGGGTGAACGTGGTTAAATATATACATGGATGGATGTTGGAAGGTGTTTGAGTCAATATAATATTTAATTGGAGCATGTGGTTGAAACCAGGGGAATTTGAGGTGTAGTAAAAATAAAGTGTAGCCGATCCTTGCACATACACGCACACATACGGTTTACCGTAAATAATTTGATAAGGAGTTGTAAATGTGTTGGTGGGACAAGTGCCATTGACGATGCCATATTCATTTATCATAGATGGATGTTGGAAGCTTTTTAAGTCAAGGAATCGTGTACACTTATTAAATAAGCTGTCCAAACCTACATATAAATATACATGCATACACATATACACATATATATGTATACACACACATATATATACGTGTATACATATGTATGCATATATACATATGTATAAATATGTATGTATGTATGTATGTATATAAAGAACGCTCAATAGCATCTTTATTTTGCAGCACCCCCACAGTCTCATGTTTTCCACCACATAATCCAAATTAAATAATATGGCTAGTGGAAAGAGAGAGAAAACCATATTTTTTAATTTGGATTATGCGATGGAAATTAGGGGCTAAAGGGATGTTGCACTATTTAGGGTGTCATTGAACGCTCTTCTGCATATATATGTACATACATAGATACATACAGATATAGATAAATATATATAGACACACACACATCTTTGTGTATGTAATGCATATATATATATATATATATATAGCAAAGATCAGCTACACCTTAATTTGGCCACACTTCATTCCCCTATAATTTCTATAGTATAGTGAAAAGAGAAAGAAAATATTATTATTTGATTTGGAAGTTGTGGTGGAATTTAGGAAATTAGAGATGTAGCCAAGTTAAGGTGTAACCAATCATTGTCCCACCCACACACATGAATGTGGTTTACCTAAAATAATTTGATACGGTGTTGCAAATGTGTAGGTGGCACAAGTGTTATTGACGTTGCCATATTCATTCACTCAATTGGTATATAGAATTATATTTCAGATATTTTATGGGTTGATGGGAGTTGGACAGCTTATTTAATAAGCGTGCTCTTTCTTGTAACGACTCACCTTTTTATCCAATACATTGAAAAATTCATTCACTCAATTGGTATATAGAATTAAAATTCACGAAAAATTTCAGCACTCTCCTTTGTATGGAGAGGTTCGAAAAATAATAATAATAATATCAATAATAACCATATATATCGTATTTGAAAATAAAAATATTCTAATCATGGGAAAACAATATAATATCGCTAGAAAACCATAATCCGAAAATGTACCTATTTATCGGACAAACAACGCTTATTTATCAAACCAAAAGCAGTAGCTATTGCTTCCATAAATATGTATTTCACTTGTAAAATCCATAATAGGTTAAAAAATATGCAAAAAGAGAAATATTTAAGTTTTTCAATTTGCAACAAAAGCAAATCACTATAAAACATATAGAAACAAACAATACAACAATTATATGCAACCACAGAATCCATCATACGTTCATAGCAACCAAAATCGATGGTTTGTTTAGTTCAAAAACTTTTAATCGTACAAGGGAGAAAAATAAACTATCAAGTGTATCCTACGCTCAATAGCCTTTGGCAATTACTCAATAGACTATCCGCACAACCTTAAACAATTAGAAGTGTCCTTTCCAAACATCTCATAAGCCAAGAATTTCCACACATTATTTAAGTTTATTTAAATGGTTTCTTTTCACATCATTATTTTTATTTTTTTTCATTCACACAACGTATTTTTCTTTCTTTCATGTACTTACATAAATTATTTCACAATATTAACTTACATTCATAACATTTCTTGCACATTTAAATTCTTATTCATAAATAATTTCAATGAACACTTCCATTAATTAAGTTTTACCTGTATAATATTCCATTACATATTCTATTAACATTTTAACTTATTAAACATTTCTGATAAGTTATATATATATATATATATATATATATGGAATGTAACCGAATGTTACATAAGTTTTTGGTCTTCTCCCTTGAAGAGAAAAGAAATATTTCAATATATCTAAAAATTCAATTAAAACATTTAACCTCATTCACTTATTAAGAATATAAGATATATTTAAAACATCTTCATAGCATTATGCAAGAATTTTCTAAAAGGTAAACAATGTTAGAAGTTTATATCAAAACAATAGGATACGCCCTTTTTTCAATAAAGTTCCTTAAATCTGATAGTTTATTAAACTCATTATTTTAAAATAAGTATAACCCTAGATTATTAAACTGAAACTAATAGTATACTCAAATCTTATGTTAAATATCTAAATCAAAGTATGAAATTTCATTTCTTCGTAATTAATTTTACACACTTATTTAAAATGAATACTCAAATCATGCAAAAACATTTATTATGGTTTAATACAAAAATTCAAATAGTGAATAAACCTATAAAGGAAATATTTCAAAACATAGTTCCAAAATAGAGATTCAAATTTATTGGCCAAGTATATTACTATAAATAAAACTTCGCGAGTCATTTTTTTTCATTAATATCTTTAAATTATACATTCAAAGAAACTTATATAAATTTTACTAGAAATATTCATTTGAAAACTTATTTGCAAATCAATCATTTTATTACTTTAATAGTTTACGAAAAAATTTCATCTTTAAAATTTCTTGCTTCATTTATAAATACCACACAAAAAATTAAATAATATCTTTATAAATATATGTAAACTATTTGAAAACAATTATTTACATCATCACTTATATTTAAAAAGAGTTATTGAAAACCTTAAATCCATTATTTATAAATTTTATTGGTTTTAAATCTCAAAATACTTTTAAACATCATTAATAAAATAATAATTATTAACTTTAAATATGTTTTATTTTATTAATAACTTCTCACAATGTTTACAACACTAATAATTTGCTACTAAACCATGTTGTACATAAATAAACAATATTTTAAACATTTTAAAATATTTAGAAATGGAAAAAATAACCAAAATATCTTTTATATAATACTTTATCAAAATACTTTTATAACTCAATGTTTTAACAGGTTTATCTTCGTTCTTGCAGACTCTGGTCATACGTTGATCAGGCGTAAGACTAGAAATCTCCATGTACTTAGTAGGCCTATTTCAACACCCAGTTAAAATACTTAAAAACATGTACGGGAAGTACCACTCAAAATCTGATGTCAAATGATGATGTTACAATAGCAGTGGCCCGCCCGCTGCTGATCTAGTGTTTGCGCAATGGACACAAAACTTTCCAGAAGATCCTTACACCTTTCGAATTCCAGAAAAATATCGTCATCATTTCGTAAACAAGGGAACATTGATCCCTGTTGTAATGGTAACTGCTGATTTAATAATTTACGCAATAGATGCACTTTCTTCTCGAAATATCCATAAATAACAGATCCTAAGACAAAAAACGCCTCCATTGGGTAAACAAAAGAACCATCTACCCTAGAAAAAAATCGAGTAACTCATGAGTTTAAGTTCGAACAACCATATCGGTTCGAATCCATTTCTGAATTCATCCAAGTATATTAGGGTTTATTAGTCGAATCCATTTCTGAATTCCCTAAGTCCATCTGGGTCGAAGCATATCATACCATACTTCTTCACGGAGGGTGCTTCCTCATTCCTTTTACTTCAAAATAATAACGTACCATATATAATACTCTTTTCAAAATCATAACTTCAGCTATCACACTTATATAAATTCCATTATATATAAGATCTCATTTTCAGATAGAGTACTTTCCAAAGTCAACAGTCTCGAATATATCAAATCATTTTTATATAAATTCCATTGTATATAAGATTTATCTCTTCAGATCGAATACCCTTCAAAATCAATAGTCTTTCAAATCACCAAATACTTATATGAATTTCATCTTATATAAGAATCAAATTTTCCCAAAATTGATTTTATTGTATGAAGAGGCATATGGGATTGAACATCTTTTCTTTATAAAAGGTTTTGAATTTAGAATAGTTTTGTATATATAGAATAGTTTGTAAAATAGTTTGTAAATAAAATAGTTTGTAAAATAGTTTTGCATATAAAATAGAATAAAAAAGTTTGTATAAGAAAAATAAAAGAAAATAGTTTTGTACAATGGTTTTAAATTAGTAGTACTTTTGCATAAAAGAAAATTTCCAATTTAAATTACAAAGAATATCTAACCCAACAACTTTCAATTTCAATGTCAAAGCATATCAATAATATTAGAACATAAGATGTACATATGTCATCATTTCGCATAATCACATTCGATCGCTCACTCGATCACACAAGTTCGCTTTTGAACTAGTATTGTTCATTCGACTTCCCTAACGCGGACTTCGATAAGGTTTCTTGACCCGAAACCATCATTCTCCTTGCATAGTCATACATTATGATCATAGAGAATTTTAGAATCAAATCAAAAATCCATATCAAATATTCATCATCAACAATCAAATGAAAAATACTAATACGAAATAATATAATTCACCTCAAACTTGTGTACTCAAATACGGATCAAATTAATTATGTGAATAAAACAATATAAACACAATTTACGTACTTATTCCAATTTGTTTCATCACCATTACATTTTGATTTAAATTCATTATTAATCTTATTGATTAATACAAATATCACTTCATACTTTAATATTTGTCTCACGGAATTTCTCCATTTAATATAAAATATTAATATATTCATTCTCATAACATTGCTTGTATTTATCTTCATTTTTACATTAAATTCAATTTCATGTGTAATATTTCTCATTTAGTACTATATTTATTGCAACGTCCATTTATTTCATAAACAATTTACAAATCGTGACTTTATTTAAAATCTTTTCACTTTTAATTCATATTCGTTTATCCAATTAGTTTTCACTTACTTTTCAAATTTATTTATTCCACATTACATAAATTTAATTAAGTTCATTACGCTTTTTTTTAAAATCTCATTTACAGCTTTTCCTTAAGCCAATTCATCCAGATATATTTTGTGGGACTACCATTCTCACAAGCAACAACCGCTGAACAAAGCGGGTTATCCTAAATGGTCAGTTTTGGCAAGAATTTGATTGAGATATGAGGCGTATGCCACTTACGTAAAGCATAAACTATTACAAATTCTGTGACACCCAATGTGCCAAACAAATATAAGTCCTGTTATTCTTCAGAAGGCCTTGGCAAATGGCACATGTCCATCGAATTGATAATTATTTTCCATTTAGCCACCTAACTTCATAGAAAGTATTCTACCAGCATTGATGTTATTTAAAAGAAGATGAATCTTATTTAGAGTAAATATCAAGGTTTTTACGAAAGAACCTACGTTTCAATAATATAACCCTGTAATATATATTTTTATCAATCCAAGGTTGATAGAGTACAACACTCAGGTCCTGCAAAAATGGTCTTATATTTCACTGGTGCAACAAACATTCTCTACACATTTGGAGGACATGCTGTCACAGTGTAAGCCAACATATTATTGAACCACATAAATTATTTGGTTTCGTCCCAATTGCTTTGTTGGTTAGCAATATTATTGTAACAACCCGCATATTTATCAATTTTATATTTAAATATTTTATCATTCGTCGGATTTTGGTCCGAAAAGCTACTTTTTGCAAACAGTCGAATTGGGACTTGAGACCACCCCCATTGGGTTCAAAATGTCGTTGCGACCTTTTTGAGTATAAGCTTTGATATGTTTGGAGAAAGTTGATTTTTGCTACTTTTTCCCGCTTATGACTTTGGTTTGTACTGCACCCTTATTAGCTCAGCCCAACCCCTTCTCTTCATAACTTCTCCTCTTTAATTAAAACACTTCAAGTTAAAGTAAAAATAGTGGAAGAGATGGGAAAAGGAAATTCCTAAGCCCTAGCTTTCTTTGCAAATCCAACTTCTAGCTCCAAACTCAAGTGAACCCATTGGTAAGCACCTCCTTCATCTTCTCCAACTCTTTCTCCATTCAATTTCAGAAATTTCCTAAACCTAATTTAGGAAATATTTTACTTGTAAGCTTAGATTGAAGCTTCTTGAGTTGTTATTGAAGAGGAATTGATCTTAGCTTGTTTTAAAAGCTTCTCCTTCATTAATTTGGGTTCAAATGTGAGATTTTTAATCTCACATCTAGCTCTATGATTATCTTTGATTGTTAGGTATGAATTCCTAACACATATTCATGTGCATTTGGTTTTGGTTTGGATTGATTTGGTGTATATTCCAATTTTTAGTGTTTCGAGTTTAAATCTTCAAAAATCATAGCCTTGTAGTTTGAACTTGTTTTTGGTGATGCGTCGAAGAGCTTATAGGACCGGATAGTCGATTGGCATAAACCCCTAGGGACCGTGCTCGCCCGATTGCATTTTGAAGAAGATAACATCTTCATTTCATAGGCTGGAAAACAGCCTTGGTGCCAGTCAGTCGACTGGACCCTTGATTCAGTCGACTGGCTGTAGCACATAGGCATTCCGAAGGCAATAATTAGAGGCTCGGGTCCTCTGTTTCCCTGCATTCAGTCGACTGACTGCAGGAAATTATTTTTCCCTACTTCTGGTTCAGTCGACCAGACCTTTGAGTCAGTCGACTGACCTGCTTCTATTTGTCTGCTATGCCTATTTGAGCCTAGTTTTGCTTGGTATCCAATTTATATCGATTCGTTTTGATTCCTAGTTGTTGTTATCACTTATTCGACTATGATGACTTCTATTTTGGAATTTTTGGAAATATCCATTTCGATGGATTTGATATCAATTTCTTTGGAATTAATTCACGTCTTCGTACGTGAATTTTGGTGATTGATTGTTTCTACAATCATTTTTGTGCTTTGTCACTTTAAAAATATAAAGGTTTCAATACTAGTAGTAAATATCAAAACTCTTTCCTCAAAACGATTTCAACTCTATTTTCAATACCAAATTCGTTTATAAAACCGTTTTCCAATCTATTAGTATATACAAACCTTTACCTCACTCGTATGAGAAATCTAATTAAACAACTTAGTAAAACAAGTGGTATGAAACGTTTGCGTTTACTTCGTCGGTTAATTCTTGGACTTGTTCGATTGAATCTCTTGTGACAATTTTCTAGTGGAGATCTACAATTTGTTCGTAAATATTTAAGTTAAGCTAGTGGTTATGGGACATGAAGCTAAGCTCATATATTTACTAGCTTACTGTAATTGACACTTCTCTTTGATCATGACGATCATTTATGGTTTAGACTAGCAATGTGCGATGTCTCTTTGCCTATGTGGAGGACTGTTCCTCATTTTATTGAGCTTCGTCTCATTTCTTGCATGGGTCGTACCTATCTAGGTGCGTCGATGTTTGTTTACACATGGGTCGTACCTTTTTAGGTGCGTCTATGTTTATTTATGCACGGGATGTATCTTTATAGGTGCATCGATGCTTGTTTACTTCGTGAAGCAATCAGCTCAATAAGTCGGGACATGGGGCGTATCTTTCTAGTTGCGTCGATGTTCGTCTATGCATGGGGCGTATCTTTCTAGGTGCGTCGATGTTCGACTTTGCATGGGGTGTATCTTTCTAGGTGCATCGGTGTTAGACATTACATGGGGTGTATCTTTCTAGGTGCATCGATGTTTATTTATGCATGGGGCGTACCTTTCTAGGTCTGTCGATGCTAGAGCATGGGGCGTATCTTTCTAGGTGCGTCGACGTTCGACTGTGCATGGGGCGTGTCTTTCTAGGTGCGTCGATGTCCAGTTTGTGGGATTGGCCATCCTTTTATTGTGATTTCTGGATTTCTAATTGATGAATTCTGGAATTTTTGTTTCACCAATTTTCGGGATTTCCATTGATAAGTTTTATCAATACTTGTGTATTGGTGAATTTGTGTGTCATTGACTTTTGTGATTGACATTGATATAATTGTCAATATTTATGGTTTGGTGAACGAAATTAGGAGTATGACATTTCCTTTGATTCTTGTGTAGATTTTGTGATATTGATTAATCGCTTATTGATTTTCAATTACTTATCTATATCACAGCTTGGCACTGTGATTATTATGTGTTTAGTCAAAGCTCTTATTCTATATCGTTTCATCTGATATTTATAGTTAGACTGATCCGTTTATTATTTTCTTATTAAATAATACTCGGGTCAGACCGAGATGTTACAGATGCTTCTGCTTGACTTCTCCCCAGGGATTCATTACTCTGACTTTTGGCAAACTACTTAGATTAGTAGTTTATTTTGTTATATACACTTGAGATATAGGCTCATAGTTGTATTCTTTTGTATAGCACGTGTTGCTATTCTTTTGTATTATTGTGGATCTTTTTGACCACTACTCTGATATACACTTCCATGTGTTAATTATATATTCATATCTTCTTCCGCCTTTGTGATATGAATTATCTGTGACTGATTTATGTTATGTTTATTTCTGTATTTGTTTCCGAAGATATTATAGCCACTGTGTAGTAGCTTTGAGTGAGTGTCGGTATGTCGGATTTGTTATACTATCTGACATATCGATGCTCGCACAAAGCAATTACACGGATGGTCGCTCCTCAACAGCCTTATTCTCCGTGCTAGTTGACACCATTACACCGTAGTGTTCTTGGCTAGCGTGGGTATAGAGGTGGGGCGTCACAATTATGGTTTTAAATATTTCAGAGAGATTATGCATGCTATGTGGAAGCCACAGAAATTTAAGCTGACATACCTCATAGCAACACTGTATGCGCTTACACTAACATTACCATCGTATGCTTCTATGTATTGGGCATTCGGAGATATGCTGCTCACTCACTCCAATGCTTTTGCTTTGCTTCCACGTAATGGATTCAGAGATACTGTTGTTATCCTCATGCTCATCCATCAAGTAAAGATTTACCTCCATTGTCCATTGTTTTAAACTTTAATACATCTGCTAATTTATAGCAAGAATAACAAAAGAAACAATGAAATTATGCTGCCTTGACACAAAATTGGCATATATTTTATGAAAATAATGCAGTTTATAACCTTCGGATTTGCATGCACACCACTGTACTTTTGAGTGGGAGAAAGCTATTGACATGCATAAAACAAAGAGTGTGTTCAAACGAGCACTGGCAAGACTTCCAGTTGTAACCCCAATTTGGTTTCTGGCAATCATATTCCCCTTCTTTGGCCCTATAAACTCGACAGTTGGATCTTTACTCGTTAGCTTCACAGTTTATATTATCCCCGCTTTGGCTCATATGGTAACAAACATTCGCCCCAGCTGCTGCCAAAGAGGTATTTCTTACCATGATTAAACTGATATGATACCATGATTAAATGTCTACTTAATTTAAATATGCCAAAATTGATATGATACCATGATTAATTGTCTTTGCACCAGATGTGCATATTGTAACTGTGTCCCTGCAACAAGATTGTCTACTTAATTTAACCACCTGGATATTAGTTATATAGTCGATAAGAGCTATGGCCAAGAGAAGGTTTTCCACAAATCAGAGAAGTAACTTGACATGTTTCAAGTATAAGACTAGTTTTATGCTTTAATAATGCATATCACAACAAGAATCATAGAAAACCGAGCGTGCAAGCTTTTAAACAAAACTACATGATTTTTCTTCTTCAATATAATGAGTGTTTAATATCTGCCAACTCATGCAGAACGCTGTGGAAAGGCCACCGAAAGTAGTAAGAGGATGGGCTGGCTCGTACTCAGTGAATGTCTTTGTGGTGGTTTGGGTGTTTGTGGATGGATTTGATTTTGGAGGGTAGGCAAGCACGCTTAATTTCATATGTCAAATTGATACATTTGGCCTATTTGCTAAGCGTTATCAATGTCCTCCTAAGCCATGACAGTTCTACATAACAAATTTGAATGAAAAAAGTTTATTTGGGTTTGTTGTTTGATGCAGTTGAGTATAATATCAAAATTGCATGTATTGGATAACGTAGTACCATAATGCGATTACTGTTCGAGAATGAAAAAAAAAATCATCTTTCTAAAATAAACATATGCCCAATTCTAGCAACATACAGTTTGTATATCATGTAATACTGAAAGAAAATAAGAAAAATGAGAAAAGGAGGTATCATGGCAGGGGCCAAATTTAATTTTAAAGTCATAATGGAGAAGGGAATCACAGAAGTTTAATTGATTAGCTCTGGCTTGGCATATCTGGATTTGGTGTAAACTCAAAAGTTGTTAAAATTGCATATCTATAAGAATTGGAAACCATGAGAGCAGCAGAACTAATTCAGCAGATGCAGTCTATTTTCAATTTTGTGTATGTAATACCAATTGTAAACTTCCAACTTGGTTCATAGACCAACTAATCATGAAGAGTTTAGTAAATATCTCATTTTTACAAGAGAATGACGCTAAAATATTCAGATTACGTTAAAATTTCAACTAGACTCAACAACTAGGTTTTGAATCTCACTGCATTCTAACCATCTAAGCGATTATGAATCGTTGGATATGCAGATGATCCATCCTCTCAATAAGAAAAACTAAGACTTTTCCCCAGTCGATTGTGTGCAATAAGTGATATAGTAAAAAGGAGAGACCTACACTTTAACTGGACTATGCACTGAGAAATTTTCTAAACTTAAAATGACCAAGTTAGGAATATGGGGATGTCTTTGTTAGGTGATTATCATTCGTGATTGACGTTAAAAAAAACTAAAATATTTATGTTGAAGTTTAAATAAAGTTTGTAAATATAATAGGATTTGGTTCATCAACAAAGACAATACATGAGGATAAACTAATCAAACTGTGTGTTAATATAGCCCGCTTAGTTGATGATCAAATTCATTTCATCTGGATCATAGTTAAGTGATATAAATGTATAATCACGCCTAATTTCAAAATAATGATTGTTGTATCATTAATACTAACCTCCATAATCACCGATTCACTACAAAAACAACAATATATTCCGACAACACGTACCAACGGCCGCCGATGGTTCTTTTCCGACGGCTTTCGACGGCTAATGTATTCTGTACTTTGTTACGAATAAGATAATTAGCCATCGGAAGCCGTTCATATATTGTCATTTGCGGCTGTTGGTAGCAGTCGGAAAATCGCGTATACCTTCTTTCTCAGGCCGAACCAGAAACATTTTGCCTCACCCCAAATCAATAAAAGCTTCCTCCACCATTTCCCCCTCTAGCTTTAAGCACTGAAATTCTACCGAAATCAACTTTAGCTTCGTCAATTCGGAATCTCATCTCCTCCAAACCCCTAATCTCCTCTATTTTAAGTATTAACCTTAAAGTTTAATGTAACGACCCGTAAATTTCGATAATTAAATTTGTCATTTTAATAAAAAAATTGGTAACTTAATGTTGAAGGAAATAAAAATTTAGTGAATTATTAATGAAAATAATAACTTGGATAAGATTGGTAAGTTAATTTTTAATAACTTGAATGAATGGTATAAATGTAAGTTAATTGTTAATAACTTGGATGTAATTCCAATAAGTGAAACAATGTGTTAACGCTAAAATTTGAACGCTAACACCCCGGTGTGTGAAGTGTAGTTGTGAAAGCACCACCCGTTAGCACGGGAATAAGATACAAGTAAAGAAATTGCAGAAAAAGCAGTAAAAACACAAGTTTTATAGTGGTTCGGCCTAAAATCGAGCCTACGTCCACTTAGATTTCTTTATTGCTGATTCGAGTACAACTTATACAACTTTCTTCAATTACAAACCACTCTAGACTGTTAGTACAAACTTTAATGGAGAATTATCCTTCAAATCCATGATGAACGAAGTAGATTCTATCTCTTGAAGTTTGGTGTAATGTCTTTGATGTTTGGAGTGCTTGAAGTGTTGCTTGAGTTGAGAAAATGGCAGAGTATCGGCGCTTCGAGAATGAGCCCCCCCAAAAGTCCCTTGAACGTTGGAAGTGGTCGTCTATTTATAGAGAGTTCTGGTCTGGAATTTTTTGCCAAGTTCTAAGTCGCGACCGACTTAGTATAAGTCGTGGCCGACTTAACTTATCCCATCGCCGATCTAACGAGCCAAGCCCACGACTTAATGGAAGCAAGCTTGTCTGAATTGAGTTGTTGCCGAGATAAGCTAGGTCGTAGGTCCCCCTTTCTCTTATGCATGGCTCATGCTTTTAATGGGGCAAGCATGCTTCTCCGGACTTAAATCACCAGTTCTAAGTCGTAGCCGAGTTAACATGCCCCGGCTTAAGTATAAGTCGTGTACCTTTCCATGTCCTCATCAAGTAGGTCGGCAGCTCCTTTAGATAATTAGACCGGTACTCAAGTTAGATCGGTAGACTTCCTAAGTCGGCATCCTTCAAGGCATTAGGTCGTTAACCATTTAAGCCCTTAGGTCGGGAACTTGGTAAAGGCATTGAGTCGGCACCCATGATAAGGCATTGGATCGGTACGCTTCTTAACCAGTTAGGTCGGCATCGAATTAAGTCCTGAGCTATTAGATCGGCAAACCCTTTGGGTTGTTAGGTCGGCATAGCCTTAGGTCGGCATAGCCTTTAAGGCATTAGGTCGGCAACCTATTGAAACCTTAGGTCGGCAACCTATTGGATCTGTTAGATCGGCATAACCTTAGGTCGGCAACTCATCAGGCCTTAGGTCGGCATCCCTTTTAGACCTTAGGTCGGTAGCACCTTTAGGTCGGCATCCCATCAGGCCTTAGGTCGGCATCCCTTTTAGCCTTAGGTCGGCATTCCATGCTATGTTACTAGGTCGGCACCCGCTTATCTCGTTAAGTCGGTTGACCCTTTAACTCCTTAAGTCGGTGCCACCTCTTGAGTCGCCACTTATTGAGTCGCCCACTTCTTGAGCAGTTAGGTTGCTGGCCTCGAATAGAAGATAGGTCGCTTCATTCTTTAAGTCGTATACCGTTTTGGTCGGGGCGCTACCCCGCACCCCGCCGGGGGCGCTGCCCCCTGGACCCCTGCGACCTGACCGGTCAGGTCGAACACCGTAGGCGGTGGCGTTGCCCCCGCACCCCCACCTAGGGGGGTTGGCACCCCCCCCGGACCCCCCTCCGTAGGGGATCTTATCTGAAAATACATTCAACAGAACTTGCTTTGTTGGGGGGTTGAGTTGACCATCCTTCGAGATGAACTATCATCAGCTTCTCAGTCGATTTTTGATATCACGGCCTTGCTGAAAAAGTGGAGTTAACACTTGCCCCTCGAAGTATACGCCTAGGGACTAGGTCGTGTGCTTCGATTCTTCTTAACTCGTGCTCTACTGAGCTGCTGAGCTTGTACTTAGGCAACTTTGCATTGCTTTTGACCTGAAGCCTTTTAAACTTGACCAATGCGATTCAATGGAACCTTGACCTGAACTTGCTGCATCTCTTTACAGATTATTTTAACAACCTGTTAAACGCAACATTTGTAGAAAAATAGGGCGAATATACTCATCACCGATTGCCCATATCAAGTGATGGATTAGATCGAAGAACTGGTATTTTATTGTAAGCAAATTAATATGGTCTTGATGAAGTGTTGCGAATCAATTGTCTTGAATGAAGTATCAACACAAAGTTTACACAGTTATAACTGCTATCTGCATTGACACCGCACTTACTTTCAAATAACAAGCCTCGAATTTTTCTGAATTGACATATGCCAACCAGTATTATTTCAAGTATTGCTTTAATTACTTGTTATTTTAGTAGCTTTGCACAACACTTCATATGCTTTTAGAAAACGTGCACCTTTACTCTTGAATATCCAGTTCTTCATATAGAATATCCTTTCGATAAGAAGAGTAGTGGGGCAAACTGGATCCTTTCATTTCTGGGATTTTCAAAATCCAAGTTGTCCGGTACCAATTTCATTCTTTACTTTTGCAGCACTTCCTTCCTTTTTCCGAATATTCCAGTCACAAGTCAATTTTTAAAAGACTAAGTGCTGTGACGGTTAAGGAGAGGAGTGTTGAATTTTTGCTGAAAGATGAATTCTTGCACTAATTCGAACTTTTGCACTCCTTTTGGTCGACTTAGCTTCACGATGCCCCTGGTTTTTCAAGCAGAAACTTCAGATGCCCCAGCTTTCGCAAAGGAACTTGCATCAATGAAACCTATTGCGGAAGCCTTATTGGTGTAATGTTTTACTCCGTTTGACGGTGTGGGGTCATCCTTCTTGTTTTGCCTTTTGAAACCTGCACGTGCATACCAAATTTTATAGAAACTTTTGTCTGTATTTGAGAATGTATTTACTCCTCATTTTCAAACAAGTTTCTTTATTCTCTCTGCATGATATTGTAGTGAGCTTGTGGTACGTTGCTTAGGTTTTGTTTTTATTATTGTAGCAATATTATATTGCCCCATACCACAACTCATTGTAATATTTTCCATTTTGAGGAAATTTTTGGAGAACAATTCTTCTGTTTTTAAAAGACTTGTACTCTTTCTTTAGAGAATAACTCTTCCATTTTGACAAGGCATGCACTCTTTCTCTAGAGAATAATTTTCCATTTTTGAGGAAATATTATTCTTGCTCTGTTAGAGTGTGCCTTGTATTGGAGAAGCCTTTTTTCCCTTTTTTTTTTTTTTTTTTTTTTTTTTTGGTTGCGCCTCGCTAGAGGGCTTTGATTTGACATTTCAACTCTGGAGGAGTGGGCCTCCACAGAGATTGCACTTCAGCTCCGGTGAAATGTGCCCCCGAAGAGGTCTTTATTTGGCACTTCACCTCTGGAGAAGTGGGCCTCCGAAGAGTTTGCACTTCAGCTCTGGTGAAATGTGCCCCCGAAGAGGTCTTTATTTGGCACTTCACCTCTGGAGAAGTGGGCCTCCGAAGAGTTTGCACTTCAGTTCTGGTGAAATGTGCCCCCGAAGAGGTCTTTATCCTCTGAAGGGTTGTGCCTTTGAGTAGGGCTTTAGTTTAAGCTTCAAACATGGGAAGCGTGCCTCATTGGAGGGCTTTAGTTTAAGCTTTAAACATGGAAAGCGTGCCTCATTGGAGGGCTTTAGTTTAAGCTTCAAACATGGGAAGCGTGCCTCATTGGAGGGCTTGAATTTGCACTTCAAACTTGGGAAGTGTGCCTCATTGGAGGGCTTTAGTTTGCACTTCAAACTTGGGAAGTGTGCCTCATTGGAGGACTTTAGTTTGCACTTCAAACTTGGGAAGTGTGCCTCATTGGAGGGCTTTAATTTGCACTTCAAACTTGGGAAGTGTGCCTCATTGGAGGACTTGAGTTTGCACTTCAAACTTGGGAAGTGTGCCTCATTGGAGGACTTGAATTTGCACTTCAAACTTGGGAAGTGTGCCTCATTGGAGGACTTGTGCCTCCGAAGAGGGCTTGTGTGTTTTCTGTCTGCTTGCCCATGCCACTTCACCATCCGCTCCTTAGCGATTCCTCGTTATTATTTCCACAGCCATGTTCTTTTCTTTGCAAGTTATTTTTCTCTTTTCCAGAGAAATGCTCCTCAATGTTAAGTGAATCCATAGGGCAGACCCAAACTACCCGACTAGATGTCTGTTTGCACAACCGATCTTTGTCGGTTAGCGAGGGCCTGAAACCATCGCGTTGGGAAGGTGCCCTTTTGGTTGTATCAACTGTTCATGAGGAACATTTCTTATGCAGGAATTCAATTTGGAACCTTTTCTGGCTTGACATTTATTTGCTCAATGACTTATAGGAATCGCTTTGCTTTGCGATGTGCTGACTAGGTAAGCTTTGCTTTGATTGCCTGCAATATTAAATCGACATTTTAGCAATATATTCAAGATATTTGGCATATCGAAATGAAACAGGTCTTTTATAGTAATAGAAAACACAAGATTTATAGTTCCTATATTTCATTTGCAATGTTTTTACAATGACTTTTAATATGAGAATGATAAATCCATCATTCTTTTACAAATTTGTAACAAAGCCATAAAGTAAAACATGGATGCAAATCATTGCTGTCCCAAGCTCCTCGGGATCGAATCCCCGGTGTGAGAACAGGAACATTCTCTCCCTTCGGGGGTTTTCTTAGAGCATGAGCGTGTCCTTCCATCCCATCATGATTCCTGACTGCCGGGTGAGGGCCTCCCCTGAGTGGATGAGGATGGGTCATTCCTGCCTCTTTTGACATATTGCTGAAGTTTATTCTGTCTCAATAGTTCTTCAATCAAATTCCTTAAATGACGACATTCATTGGTGTCATGACCAGGTTGGTTGTGGAACTGACAGAACCTCCCATTATGCATAGCATTTTTCCCAACCTTCAACTCAGGTGGCTTAGGATAATCAAAAGCATCCTTGGTTGCGAGAAAGATGTTCTCCAGGGTATCAGTTAAGAGAGTAAAGTCTGAGGGTTTAAAGCGGCGAGCTTTCTTCAAGTCTCTCTGCTTTTTTCCACCATCGTTCTTCCTCTTCTGTCCTCTAGGTTCCCTTTTATCAGAAGTAACACCGACATTCAAAATTTCGGCCTCGATTGCTCTTGATGTCGCAGGAAAGCTTTCCAAACGCATAAATTCATCAGCCTTCTTATAGAATTTCTCAAGTGAGTTTGGCTCCTTCATTTTTAGCCATTTACCGAATTCACTCGATTTATCGATAGCCCGCATTAGATAAGTCAAAACCATCCTTGGCTCTGCGTTCTCGACTTCAGCTAGGGCTATATTGAAACGATTTAAGAATGATCTGGTAGATTCTCCGGGGTTTTGTTCTAGACTAGAGAGAGACATTATATCCTTGGCTTTTGTAGCATATAGCCTGAACTGATCCTTGAACTTCCGTGTTAAGTCAGAGAATTGATCCACGGATCTAACTGGCAGCTTTGTGAACCAAAGTAAGGCCACTCCCTCTAAGTATACCGGAAAGTAACGGCACTTGATCTCATCTATTGCTCTTGCCCCGGTCATATGCCAATCGTACTTGTACAGGAATTGGTTAGGGTCACTTGTCCCTCGATAAGCTGGGATGGTAGGAGGTACAAATTTCTTGGGAAACTCTGCCTTTAAGATTTTTTCGGTGAAAGGTGTCTTACTCGGGGCAAATCCCCAATCATTTTCATCCTCTTGCCTTTGCATGCTTTCTTTCATAATCGAGCGAACCATCCCTGATAGGTACTCCTCATCGTTCAAAGGTCTTGCCGGGCAGACGTCTGCGTCCGCTGTTCTTTCGGAAGTTTGCCTGGGCAAATATTCGCGAAAAGTTGGTTGCGGCCTTGAACCTTCAGCTTGGGAAGGTCCCCTTGCAGTGGTGTTGTCTGCTTTTTGAGGAATACCTTTCTCTTGGGGGTCACGGGCATCTTCAGCATAGATTGTTTCATTATCCTGTCGTTGGTGATTTGCCTCAAGTAGGGTGTTTAACCTATCCATAATCAAGGCATTCTGGGCATTCTGGGCTTCCAACTGCGCATTTTGAGCATTCAATTGCTGATTCAATCCCAAAACTACGGCGTCCAATTCTGCTCGTGTAACTCCAGCGTTTGGAGCTGCTTGACTTGAAGGAGGAGAGGTAGCAGTATTCTCTTGAACATTATCGGATCTTGCGGAACTTCGCTTTCTCCCAGGAGCCATTATTTCCAATAAACTTCTAGTCTTTAGAGAGATTCTTTCAACAAACTTTCGCGAAGCAATGGTGAAAGTATTCCTGAGTTGGGTTCTCAGTGAAAGCACCAAAAATGTTAACGCTAAAATTTGAACGCTAACACCCCGGTGTGTGAAGTGTAGTTGTGAAAGCACCACCCGTTAGCACGGGAATAAGATACAAGTAAAGAAATTGCAGAAAAAGCAGTAAAAACACAAGTTTTATAGTGGTTCGGCCTAAAATCGAGCCTACGTCCACTTAGATTTCTTTATTGCTGATTCGAGTACAACTTATACAACTTTCTTCAATTACAAACCACTCTAGACTGTTAGTACAAACTTTAATGGAGAATTATCCTTCAAATCCATGATGAACGAAGTAGATTCTATCTCTTGAAGTTTGGTGTAATGTCTTTGATGTTTGGAGTGCTTGAAGTGTTGCTTGAGTTGAGAAAATGGCAGAGTATCGGCGCTTCGAGAATGAGCCCCCCCAAAAGTCCCTTGAACGTTGGAAGTGGTCGTCTATTTATAGAGAGTTCTGGTCTGGAATTTTTTGCCAAGTTCTAAGTCGCGACCGACTTAGTATAAGTCGTGGCCGACTTAACTTATCCCATCGCCGATCTAACGAGCCAAGCCCACGACTTAATGGAAGCAAGCTTGTCTGAATTGAGTTGTTGCCGAGATAAGCTAGGTCGTAGGTCCCCCTTTCTCTTATGCATGGCTCATGCTTTTAATGGGGCAAGCATGCTTCTCCGGACTTAAATCACCAGTTCTAAGTCGTAGCCGAGTTAACATGCCCCGGCTTAAGTATGAGTCGTGTACCTTTCCATGTCCTCATCAAGTAGGTCGGCAGCTCCTTTAGATAATTAGACCGGTACTCAAGTTAGATCGGTAGACTTCCTAAGTCGGCATCCTTCAAGGCATTAGGTCGTTAACCATTTAAGCCCTTAGGTCGGGAACTTGGTAAAGGCATTGAGTCGGCACCCATGATAAGGCATTGGATCGGTACGCTTCTTAACCAGTTAGGTCGGCATCGAATTAAGTCCTGAGCTATTAGATCGGCAAACCCTTTGGGTTGTTAGGTCGGCATAGCCTTAGGTCGGCATAGCCTTTAAGGCATTAGGTCGGCAACCTATTGAAACCTTAGGTCGGCAACCTATTGGATCTGTTAGATCGGCATAACCTTAGGTCGGCAACTCATCAGGCCTTAGGTCGGCATCCCTTTTAGACCTTAGGTCGGTAGCACCTTTAGGTCGGCATCCCATCAGGTCTTAGGTCGGCATCCCTTTTAGCCTTAGGTCGGCATTCCATGCTATGTTACTAGGTCGGCACCCGCTTATCTCGTTAAGTCGGTTGACCCTTTAACTCCTTAAGTCGGTGCCACCTCTTGAGTCGCCACTTATTGAGTCGCCCACTTCTTGAGCAGTTAGGTTGCTGGCCTCGAATAGAAGATAGGTCGCTTCATTCTTTAAGTCGTATACCGTTTTGGTCGGGGCGCTGCCCCGCACCCCGCCGGGGGCGCTGCCCCCTGGACCCCTGCGACCTGACCGGTCAGGTCGAACACCGTAGGCGGTGGCGTTGCCCCCGCACCCCCACCTAGGGGGGTTGGCACCCCCCCTGGACCCCCCTCCGTAGGGGATCTTATCTGAAAATACATTCAACAGAACTTGCTTTGTTGGGGGGTTGAGTTGACCATCCTTCGAGATGAACTATCATCAGCTTCTCAGTCGATTTTTGATATCACGGCCTTGCTGAAAAAGTGGAGTTAACACAATGTAAATGTTAATCTTATTCTTATTGTAATAAAAGAACGTTACCAAGATGAAGTGATTAATTTGATTTCAAATCTTAATTAATGTATGCATTAGTTTATAATAGGATATAAAACGTAAATTAATAATTTAAAACGTTGGTTTACTAATAAAATAATGTATAAATAACGGAAATGGAATAAATTAGTGTATGAACTAATGGTATCACTTGTTGTAAGCTAATAAGTAAATTAACGTAACAGCGCTAATTTAGGTTAATAAATTAATAGGTTGAATGAAATGACAATTAATGAATTTATTAAAATTGTAAAGTTATAATATAATAGATGGTAATTGGTTGGGAAAAATGAACATACAAGTATTATAAAAGGTAAAACGGTGACAAATGGTTGTTACTAGTTAATTCACCAATTACAAATAAAAAAATTAAATGTACTTTAATGATAATTAATATAATAATAAGAAAGTGTGAGTGTAAATTTAAAAGGAAACATAAAATTTATTTATAAGGTAGTAATTGGTGTAATAGAAAGCATAAAACCAAGTAAATAAGTTTATTGAGAATATTAATTGTACTTAATGAATCAAAGAAATAGTAACGGTCGTAAGTTACTATTTAATTGTCCTATTAATTTGTTGTAACAGTTATATTTGGGAATGAGATTTTATTATAAGTAAATAAAGGTAAGTATTATATGAATATATGAATTAATGTATGATTTATGGTAATAGAATGAATCCATATGATGTAAGTAATTTTATTAAATAGTTGAAATAATAAGCCTAATTGAAATTTTAAGGCTCTGGTAACAATCACCATAAATTACCAGAATATATCTAGTTTACCAAAGTAATTGTAAAACAATTACATTTAAATGAAAATAAATGTCTCATTTATGAGGGCAAGAACTGTAATTGTAAAGTGTAAATGTAATAAAGCAACGGAAATGCATATTTTATTCATAAGATAATATAAAGGAATGAAACCTATTGAATAAATCAATTGAGGTTCTAATTATTACAAATGTACATATTTGACAACTTCAATATATTTGGGAATAATAGTTAATGCAGAGGGAAGTTGGAAATTTGAACGTATATATGGGATGAAATGTAAGACAAGTGTTAATTGCGTTACAAAGTAATAATAGACCTAATAAAAGGGTTGGAATTGAATCTAATCAGTTTAATTGGAATATATTAAAATTAATTGGATTCAATTTATAATAAATGGATTATTTTAAGTAAACGAAATAAATACTATAATTGGTGAATTAATTTACTTTAAATTGATATGCGAATTGGTTGTAAAGGAATTTAAATTTCTAAAGTAATACAAGATGATTAAATTTATGAATTATAGAATTTGAATTGGAAGGTGATTTAATTAATTAATATTAATTTATTTAATTGACTGAAAAATAGCCATTTTGGCCACTGACTCGGATTTCGACAAAATAGTTTCATCGGATCCGTAACGGTGAATTATTATAGGGTTTCAGGTTTCGTAGCGATCGAACTTGCCGTTTGATCGTACGAACGTGAAACGCCTTGAAATCAATTAAATTGAAATCAATTTGAAAAGTATTGATTTTAGCATAACTTCTTCATACGATGGAATTTGAACATGAAACTTTTTTCATCGCGTTCAAATTATTTTAAAACATCTATTTTGATATATGGGTTGATCCAATTTTGTTCCGGAGTCGAAACGGGCTTTCCGGGCCATATATTGTTCAGTGCGTTTATCAATCTGATCCATCTATTCTATTTTCAACTTTGTCTATAAATACCCGGTTATAAACCCTAGCCTACCTCTATTTCTCATTTGTCTGCGCGTACAATTCCTCTTCACCTCCTCATTTCAATGGCAGACAAACACCTAATTCCAACTGCAATTCAAAATCAAGTACAAATTTCAAACTCCACAAAATATGCCAAATTTTATACCAATTCGAAGTTATCGAAGAGCGTAACCCAGATATGTAATTCATTTTCCAGTTTGGATCACTGTATAACCAGAAATCGATGAATCATTTTTGGTCGTTCATCGCTCGACGATGAACTTCGCCTGATCGGAAATCCATTTCTGCGTATTGTAGAGGGGATTGAGGGAAGTCGATCTGAGTGGTTCGTATGGCGAATCGATGGATGGATGTGCGGCAAAATTTCACTAGGGTTCAACCAAAAATTGGCGGAGGCTGCATGATTTGGAGTCGTTCGACGAGGTCGATGGGGAGGACGGTCGCAGGGCGTGGGGAGCATGCGGCCGAGGCGGCGAAGCCGAGATCGTCATTCGTGGGTTGCGCGGTGGCGGCTGTAGAGATGTCGAATGGTTTTGGTAGGGTTTGCGTGCGTTGTTTGGTTCCTGTAGCGGTGAGAAGGAAGGATGACGTGGCGAGGGGAAAAAATGTGTTCTTTTTATTTTTATTTTTAAAATTGAAATTCAAGCACAATTATCGCTGTATCTTTCACATACAAACACCAATTCACGCGCGGTTTTTTTGTTAGGATCGTATTGAAATTCCGAACATTTTGGCGCTGGTTTGGTCGAATTATGAGACTGTCAAATTTTTGGGTTTAAATTAAATTTAAATTCAATTTAAATTCAAAAGGTGAGTGTTTAACGCACTCACAACTTCTAAAATTTCTTATGTTTGTTAAATTAAATTTTTGTTGTGATTATGCATTTGTTTATGAACGTTTTGTATATTTTAATCATCATCTCAGTTAATTGCATTTATTTAAATTAAACCGATATTTAATTTATTATTGAATATAACTGCCAGTTAGTTACCTGTTATATATTATCAATTATATATTGATATTGATTGATTGTTTTGAATGATGATTGTGATGGATGTATGATTTTTATGATGGATGAATGGATGTTTTGTTTATATCATCATAATCTACAAGTTGTTACGCATTTATTTCACTCGGGATTGCGGTTTGAAATGATATATAACCGTATTTTTATTTTAAATAGCGGATTGAAATGATAAATATCTGTATCACTGACCATAGGGTAGAAAAATTATATACAGACACCGTGGTCAATATATAAATATTTTAAAAAGGATATCTATGGTTTTATAAAGAAGAAATATGGTTTTATGAGATATTGATTGGGATATTTGATAAAGGTTGTTTTATATATGGTTAAATTCTTGGTTTTAAACTATGTATAAGATTGTTTAAAGTATAAAATCAGTTCAATAATAAAGTTTGATTTTATTAAAATATAATATGGATAAGTATTTACTTAAATTATACTTTAATATAGGGTTTATATTGACTTTATAAATCAAGGCTGAGATGATAGTTGAAATTGATTTGAGGTTTTATTTAATTAAGAGTTATATTTAATAAAGATCCATTTAGAACTTATTGAAATTAGATTTTAAAGAATATGGTTTTATAACTTAATTCGGGTTTAAGGTGATTTAAGCGAATAGATTGAGGAATATTCAATTATTGAATTTGAGGTTTTATTTAAAGGATATTAGATTTAGTAAGCAAATATTTCAAAACTAAATAATAGTAAAAGTGAAATGGGTGTATATATATATATATATAAATTATAAAAATTCAGTTTTGAAATATTGAATATTTAAGCTTTGAAATTTATTAAAGATTAAAATTTGGAAATTCAGGTTGATTTTGGAATTTGATTTGTGAAATTTAAGAAGCTGGTTTGTTTTATAAATATTTAATATTTGATCCATGTAAGGGTGGAAGTTATGTTTCAAAGTTATTAATTTCAAAGCATTATGTTTTGGAAGTGTTATAGTTTTAAAAATCTTTGGTTTCGAAATTTTATAACTTTGAAAATGCTATGATTTGGGAAAGAATATATTTGAAATAAAAAAAATGATATTATATTGATTTGGGTTTATAAATGCTATCATATTGATTTGATTTTTAAATGAAATGATATCGTAATTATATGGTTTTGAAATGAATATTTATTCTGTTTTGAAGTATAATTATTTTAAAATGACCGCGGTGTTATAATAACGTTTGGTTGTTGAAGAGACCGAGATCGGAAGTTGTCATACTCTCTGCCAACTCCGAAAACCACTTTAACAACCGTGTACGCGGTGGAGATTCTAGAATGAAGTAGGATGGTGGCGGCGTTTTCTTTGAGGTAAATACGTGAACCCGACTCCAGTGAGTTGGCATAAGGGGGCTAAAACAGTACCGATTCTCGGACCAATGAGGCAGCACTTTTGATCGGACACATCACTTCGATTTTATACTTTAACTTTTGGATTGATTCGGTAGCCACTTTTGATTTTATTTTTTATTGGGGGTGTGGCTCGAGGTGGGTGGTAGCTGCGCGCTATGCGTTACCACCAGGCCGGATAGCAATTGGTATATCTACCCTGGCATTGCCTAGTTGTGTCGTGTCACCTACCCTAGCGCGCCTTATATGACTTTGTTTTTCTCCCGTACCCCATGGAGTATTTAGGGTAGTCTCCCGATCTGGAGATGCACTGATACTGAATGGACTACTAGGAATATTATGTTGTAAGGGCTATATGGATAACCCCTTAACGCTATTTAAAAGTAAGTTTATTTTATGATAGACATTATTATAATAGCAAAATATTAATACATAGTAAATAGTTTAACGGATCCTTAGGAGATGTGAATCCCGAGCATCTCTTAAGTTACTGCACTCATGTTAGACACTGAATAGGAGATATCAAACCCCGTAAACATCTCCGACGCCGTTATACTCATATTTATTTCAGTTGATTTAATTTACATAAGATCTTTTAGTTCTGACTCGAGTGTTTTTTCTTTTCAATTCGCTCGAGTCAGTCCGAGCATTTCAGGAATCGAAGACTTTATATCTGGAGGACAAAGACAAAGATTTCATTATTATTATTATTATTATTATATTATTATTATTATTATTATTATTATATATTATAGTGTTCCACTACACTGTATTCCGCTGCATTGTTATTATTCTTTGGTATGTGTAACTATGATATATATTTTATAAGAATAATCGAATATTTGGTAAACAGCTTCATGAGATGTATATTTGATTATTATGTTTTACCGTTCCGCTGCAAGATTCTATTTTTGTTTATTTTTATTTCTCTACTTTTTCTTATTTACCCCATAACAATCCGCCTTTTGTATGGTTTAAGTCTGACGTGTGTGGTTTATCATCGATTTAAACCGTGCGGAAAGACGGGGCGTTACATCTGGTATCAGAGCTTTGGTTTAGCGATAAACCTTAGCCTTGTGGGGTTTGACTCTTTGCTAATAGGGTAGTAATACCCTATGAGTGTCGCTGAGCGTGTGTGTGTGTGAGAGAGCGTATTTGTTAGTGTTATAAAAAGGTTTTAATATTGTGTTAATTTGTTCTGTTTTGTATTTACAAATTCTGGTTGGTGCATAGGACGCTATGACATCAATAAGGATTTCTAAACACTTAATAGACACAATATTGGCTTTGAATATAGGTGAATGAAATAATTTTGCCTATTATATTTTCTATATATAAAAAATAAAATTTTACAAATGATATATATATTTGATTGCAATATATTGGTTGTTAGGTAATGAAATTTATAAATAATTGTTGAAATAAGATTGAAGATAAAATAAATGAAAATTGAAAATTTAGAACTTAAGTTTCGGGTTTTGAAACTTTCTTTCAAATGATTTCGAAATATAATAATAATATTATTATTAGAAGTATTTTCTGATATAAATATTTCAAAATGATTTGAAAGAGTTGTTTTAAAGAAACTTTGGAAAGTAATAAGTCATGTACTCCCCTCTCTATCGTTGGAAAATAATTTCGGTGATGAGTGCACGCATCATCGACATTCATTTTCGAGTTTCGAAGTGGGAAGGCCACTGTAGTAGTTTACTGCAGATTTGTTTTGATAGACCAAATATAATTTTTTAAATTGTTTTAATTATAATTGGATATATAAATTGTAAGTACATATTTATCTGTTATTTTAAAATGATTTGATATTTAACCCGGTGTTTAGTTCTCAAGTTTCCATTAATTAATATTCTCAATTATTGTAGTAAATTAGAACGTGGATAATTAATAATTGAAACCACTAAATGAAATAGAGATTTATTGCCAAGTATAAAGAGAATTAAAAAGAAAGTTGAAACTATAATCTATAAAACAAAAGATGAAATTATTGAACATTAAATTAAACAAAAAGAAATGAGGAAAAACTTGTATAAATTTCAAATTACATCCTTAAAAACATATACAAAACTTACCGAATATTAAAAGTTGAGATAATAAGAAAATGTAATAGAAATTGTACAAGTAAAAGTAGGTAATGAAAGTGTTCAATAAATTACTTTTATTTATAAGAATTGATGATTAGAGTTATAAACTTAGTTGTAATTGAAATGTTACTATAATTAAATATAGTAGAAATGTACGCGCTAAATAAATAAATGAAATTGAGAAATGAAGAATGTAATGCAAATAAATGAATAAATGAAAACGAAAATTTGCAAGAAATAAATATGAATTAAAAGAAACCATTATATGAATAAAAAGGAAATCAAACAACAAAAGTGATGAAATGAAATTAATAAGGATGAACTTAATTTATTGTTTGGATTTGTTGTTTGTTTTGGTTTATAGTTGTTTGGGTAAGGATACTTTAAATTTGCTTAGATGTATGAATAATCTATCTAGTTTATCTAAGACCGTCGAGTAAGTGGAATACTTCGTAGTTATTCGTCATTCTATGTGATATAAAGTATCTTAACCCAAACAAACCAATTGTTTGTCTTGCTTGGATGGTTGATTTGTGTTTGATGCGTATGATGTTTGTTGCAATTGATTGTTTGCTTGTGGGTGAAACAACTTTGGATATTTCATTTATATAATTGTTAACATTTTTGAATTTTATGAGTGAAATATACAGGTTATGGAAGCAATTGCTACTGCTTTTGGTTTCATAATTAAGCGTTAATTGCCCGACAAATAGGTACATTTTCGGATTACGGTTTATGGCGTTATTATATTATTTTTCCCGTTGTTGGGATATATTATTTTGAAATATATGTTGTATATTGTTATATTTGATATTATATTTTCTTCCGAGCCTCTCCGTACAAAGTGGACTCTGCCGAAATTTTCCGTAAATTTTGGACTTAGAAAATATTTTGAAAATGTTTTAAAACTTTATTAATTTAAGTATAAAAAGATCTAATGGCTATAAATTGGTATATTTTATTAAAATTAATTTATTTTGTAAATTTATTTGTTTATAAAGTTAATATATTTGAATAAGATGTATTGTTTATTTAATTCTTTCTTTCCCTCCTTTTTTTCTTTTCGGGGACGAAAAGTTTTGAGTGGAGGAGAGTGTAACGACCCATAAATTTCGATAATTAAATTTGTCATTTTAATAAGATTTTTGGTAACTTAATATTGAAGGAAATAAAAATTTAGTGAATTATTAATTGAAATAATAACTGGATAAAATTGTAAGTTAATTTTTAATAACTTGAATGAACAGTATAAATGTAAGTTAATTGTTAATAACTTGGATGTAATTCCAATAAGTGAAACAATGTAAATGTTAATCTTATTCTTATTGTAATAAAAGAACGTTACCAAGATGAAATGATTAATTTGATTTAAAATCTTAGTTAATGTGTGCATTAGTTTATAATAGGATATAAAATGTAAATTAATAATTTAAAACATTGGCTTACTAATAAAATAACGTATAAAGAGCGGAAATGGAATAAATTAGTATATGAACTAAAGGTAGCACTTGTTGTAAGCTAATAAGTAAATTAAAACGTAACAGTGCTAATTTAGGTTAATAAATTAATAGGTTGAATGAAATGACAATAAATGAATTTATTAAAATTGTAAAGTTATAATATAATAGATGGTAATTGGTTGGGAAGAATGAACATACAAGTATTATAAAAGGTAAAACGGTGACAAATGGTAGTTACCAGTTAGTTCAGCAATTACAAATAAAGAAAATTAAATGTACTTTAATGATAATTAATATAATAATAAGAAAGTGTGAGTGCAAATTAAAACGGAAATGTAAAATTTATTTATAAGGTAGTAATTGGTGTAATAGAAAGCATGAGACCAAGTAAATAAATTTATTAAGAATATTAATTGTAGTTAATGAATCAAAGAAATAGTAACGGTCGTAAGTTATAAATTTAATTGTCCTATTAATTTGTCGTAACAGTTATATTTGGGAATGAGATTTTATTATAAGTAAATAAAGGTAAGTATTGTATGAATATATGAATTAATGTATGATTTATGGTAATAGAATGAATCCATATGATGTAAGTAATTTTATTAAATAGTTGAAATAATAAGCCTAATTGAAGTTTTAAGGCTATGGTAACAATCATCATAAATTACCAGAATATATCTAGTTTACCAAAGTAATTGTAAAATAATTACATCTAAATGAAAATAAATGTCTCATTTATGAGGGTAAGAACTGTAATTGTAAAGTGTAAATGTAACAGAGCAACGGAAATGCATATTTTATTCATAAGATAATATAAAGGAATGAAACCTATTGAATAAATTAATTGAGATTCTAATTATAACAAATGTATATATTTGACAGCTTCAATATATTTGGGAATATAGTTAATGCGGAGGGAAGTTGGAAATTTGAATGTATAAATGGGATGAAATGTGAGACAAGTGCTAACTGCGTTACAAAGTAATAATAGACTCAATTAAAGGGTTGGAATTGAATCTAATCAGTTTAAGTGGAGTATATTAAAATTAATTGGATTCAATTTAAATAAAGGAATTATTTTAAGCAAACGAAATAAATACTATAATTGGCGAATTAATTTACTTTAAATTTATATGGGAATTGGTTTTAAAGGATTTTAAATTTCTAAAGTAATACAAGATGATTAAATTTATGAATTATAGAATTTAAATTGGAAGGTGATTTAATTAATCAATATTGATTTATTTAATTGACTGAAAAATAGCCATTTTGGCCACTGACTCGGATTTCGACAAAATTAGTTTTATCGGATCCGTAACGGTGAATTATTGTAGGGTTTCAAGTTTCGTAGCGATCGGACTTGCCGTTTGATCGTACGAACGTGAAACGCCTTGAAATCAATTAAATTGAAATCAATTTGAAAATTATTGATTTTAGCATAACTTCTTCATACGATGGAATTTGAACGTGAAACTTTTCTCATCGCGTTTAAAATATTTTAAAACATCTATTTTGATATATGGGTTGACCCAATTTCGTTCCGGAGTCGAAACGGGCTTTTTAGGCCATATATTGTTCACGCGTTTATCAATCCGATCCATCTATTCTATTTTCAACTTTGTCTATAAATACCCGGTTATAAACCCTAGCCTACCTCTATTTCTCATTTGTCTGCACGTAAATCCCTCTTCACCTCCTCATTTCAGTGGCAGACAGACACCTAATTCCAACTACAATTCAAAATCAAAGACAAATTTTAAACTCCACAAAATACGCCAAATTTTATATCAATTCGAAGCTCTCGAAGAGCGTAACCCAGATTTGTAATTCGTTTTCCTGTTTGGATCACTGTATAGCCAGAAATCGATTAACCATTTTCGCCGTTCATTGCTCGACGATGAACTTCGCCTGATCGGAAATCCATTTCTGGGTATTGTAGAGGGGAGTGAGGGAAGTCGATCTGAGTGGTTCGTATAGCGAATTGATGGATGGATGTGCGGCAAAAATTCACTAGGGTTCAACCAAAAATTGGCGGCGGCTGCATGATTTGGAGTCGTTCGACGAGGTCGATGGGGGGACGGTCACAGGGCGTGGGGAGCATGCGGCCGAGGCGACGAAGCCGAGATCGTCGTTCATGGGTTGCGCGGTGACGGCTGTAGAGATGTCGAATGGTTTCGGTAGGGTTTGCATGCGTTGTATGGTTCCTGTAGCGGTGAGAAGGAAGGATGACGTGGCGAGGGGGTAAAAAAACATGTGTTCTTTTTTTTATTTTTAAAATTAAAGTTCAAGCACAATTATCGTTATATGTTTTACATACGAACACCAATTCACGCGCGGGTTTTTTGTTAGGATCGTATTGAAATTCCGAACATTTTGACGCTGTTTTGGACGAATTCTGAGACTGTCAAATTTTTGGGTTTAAATTGAATTTAAATTCAATTTAAATTCAAAAGGTGAGTGTTTTAACCCACTCACAACTTCTAAAATTTCTTATGTTTGTTAAATTGAATTTTTATTGTGATTACGCATTTGTTTATGACCGTTTTGTATATTTTGATCATCATCTCAGTTAATTGCATTTATTTAAATTAAATTGTTATTTAATTTATTATTAAATATAACTGCCAATTAGTTACCTGTTATATATTATCAGTTACATATTGATATTGATTGATTGTGATGGATGTATGATTTTTATGATGGATGAATGGATGTTTTGTTTATATCATCATAATCTGCAAGTTGTTATGCATTTATTTCACTCGGGATTGCGGTTTGAAATGATATATAACCCTATTTTTATTTTAAATTGCGGATTGAAATGATAAATATCCATATCACTTGACCATAGGGTAGAAAATTATATACATACACCGTGGTCTATATATAAATATTTTAAAAAGGATTTATGTGGTTTTGTAAAGATGAAATATGGTTTTATGAGATATTGATTGGGATATTTGATAAAGGTTGTTTTATATATGGTTAAATTCTTGGTTTTAAACTATGTATAAGATCGTTTAAAGTTTAAAATAAGTTAAATAATAAAGTTTGATTTTATTAAAATATAATATGGATAAGTATTTACTTAAATTATACTTTAATATAGGGTTTATATTCACTTTATAAATCAAGGCTGAGATGATAGTTGAAATTGATTTGAGGTTTTATTTATTTAAGAGTTATATTTAATAAAGATCTGTTTAGAACTTACTGAAATTGAGATTTTAAAGAATATGGTTTTATAACTTAATTCGGGTTTAAGGTGATTTAAGCGAATAGATTGAGGAATATTCAGTTATTGAATTTGAGGTTTCATTTAAAGGATATTGGATTTAGTAAGCAAACATTTCAAAACTAAATAATAGTAAAAGCGAAATGGATGTATATATATATAAATAAATTATAAAAATTTAGTTTTGAAATATTGAATATTTAAGCTTTGAAATTTATTAAAGATTAAAATTTGGAAATTCGGGTTATTTTTGGAATTTGATTTGTGAAATTTAAGAAGCCGGTCTGTTTTATAAATATTTAATATTTGACCAATGTAAGGGTGGAAGTTATGTTTCAAAGTATTACGTTTTGGAAGTGTTATAGTTTTAAAAATCTTTGGTTTCGAAATTTTATAACTTTGAAAATGCTATGATTTGGGAAAGAATATATTTGAAATAAAAAAAATGATATTATATTGATTTGGGTTTATAATGCTATCATATTGATTTGATTTTTAAACGAAATGATATCTTAATTATATGGTTTTGAAATGAATATTTATTCTGTTTTGAAGTATAATTATTTTAAAATGACCGCGGTGTTATAATAACGTTTGGTTTTTGAAGAGACCAGGATCGGAAGTTGTCATAGTCTCTGCCAACTCCGAAAACCACTTTAACAACCGTGCACGCGGTGGAGATTTCAGAATGAAGTAGAATAGTGGCGGCGTTTCCTTTGAGGTAAACACGTGGACCCAACTCCCATGAGTTGGCATAAGGTGGCTAAAACAGGAGCGATTTTCGGGCCAATGAGGTAGCACCTTTGATCGGACACATCCCTTCGATTTTATACTTTGACTTTTGGATTGATTCGGTGGCCACTTTTGATTTTTTTATTCGGGGGTGTGGCTCGAGGTGGGCGGTAGCTGCGCGTTACGCGTTACCTCCAGCCCGGATAGCGATTGGTATATCTACCCTGTCATTGCCTAGTTGTGCCATGTCACCTACCCTAGCGCGCCTTGTACGAGTTTGTTTTTCTCCAGTACCCCATGGAGTATTTAGGGTGGTCTTCCGATCTGGAGATGCACTAATATTGGATGGACTACTGGGACTATTATGTGGTAAGGGCTATATGGGTAACCTCTTAACGCTATTTAAAAGTAAGTTTATTTTATATTAGACACTATTATAATAGCGAAATATTACTACATAGTAAATAGTTTAACGGATCCTTAGGAGATGTGAATCCCGAACATCTCTTAAGTTACTGCGCTCATGTTAGACACTTGATAAGAGATATCAAACCCCGTAAACATCTCCGACGCCGTTACACTTATATTTATTTCAGTTGATTTAATTTACATAAGATCTTTTAGTTCTGACTCGATTGTTTTGTCTTTTCAATTCGCTCGGGTCAGTTCGAGCATTTCAGGAATCGAAGACTTTATTTCTGGAGGACGAAGACGAAGATTTCATTATTATTATTATATATTATACTGTTCCACTACACTGTATTCCGCTGCATTGTTATTATTCTTTGGTATGTGTAACTCTGATGTATATTTTATAAGAATAATTGAATATTTGGTAAACAGCTTCATGAACTGTATATTTGATTTTATCGTTCCGCTGCAAGATTCTATTTTTGTTTATTTTTCTTTCTCTGCTTTTTCTTATTTGCCCCATAACAATCCGCCCTTTGTATGGTCTAAGTTGATGTGTGTGGTTTATCGTCGATTTAAACCGTGTGAAAAGGCGGGACGTTACATTTAATTTCATGAATTTGTCAATTTAGGGTTAATTTGTTAGTTTAATTGTTTATATCGTCTCATTAATTGTGTAGTATAGTTTATTGAATGTTAATTATTGTTATCATCCTATAAATGTTGAACACTTACTTGTTTAGTTTGTGTGATAAAAATTAGTGTGCATTAATTGAATAATTTAGCGCTTTTACGCCTTAGGTTATTTAGTGTGGATGAGCATAATTTAGTTTATACGTTTTTTAAAATGTCGAAAACGATAATTAATTTTATATACGTACATTTAGTTAATTAAAGTTTTAAACAAGTGCGTATGTGATAAACTATCGTATACAGTAGTTTAACTTAAGTTAAATGTTAATCAATTTAATGTAAATGTTGAAAGCCAACTTTTTTTTAAAATATGTAATGTACTTTATTCATAAATCCTTAGAGTGTTTTTTTGGCCCCGCCTGATAAATATTGTATATGATCGTTATGTGGGTATTCGTATTTTGAAAGAACGGACATCTATATTCATCATATACAATATTTGTTGAATTTGTCCTTGTATTGGACAAGTCACAAACACAGTAACGTAATTACATCTTGTAAATCATTTCATTTTAAAAGGTTCGCAAAAATTCGACAGCGCTTGCTTTATGTTTCTTGTGTACACGCAATCGTGTACGACTCTGGGAACAAAAGAGAAATGCTGCCAAAATTTTATTGAATCGTTTAAAATGAAATGATTTACGAGATTCGATTATGTTACTGTGTTTTAATGGAAAGTAGGATAACCCACCAATAAGATGTTAATGATCGATTAATATAAAACATTAAACTGTAAAATTGTATTGAAAAATAAATTGTCAATGTGGTTTTCATTTACATCGCATTTTTTAATTATAGTAGGAGCGATGATGAATTATTTTATTGATCTAAACTGTATGTATCAACAACGAAGGAAAATTAGAGGCTCAATATGTGAACATTTTAATATTGGTGTATACGTATTTATTGATTTCGTTTCAAATAATATTGAAAACGACGAAAAAATCCGTTGTCCATGCAGTACGTGTAAATTGTTGAAGCATTTGATACCAGAAATGGTTAAAGTTCATTTGCGTCAGTACGATTTCGTGCCGAACTATTTGGCATTGAATCGTCACGGAGAACTTATAGCATCTAATTCTGTACAGTTAGAGGAGGTAGTGAGTAATGAAATTATTACGATGAATCTCATAGAACATGTGGTTGAAAATGCAGCACGTTCGATGTTCCCTACTGCACAATTTGTTGATGACGATGTTAATGTTGAAGAAGAACCAAATATTTGAGCAATTTTTTTATGATTTATTGGATTCTGCGAATAAACCCATTTGGGAAGGCTGTACAAGCGGCACCCAATTATCAATAACTGCAAAAGACATTGCGATGAAATCAAAATACGACCTCACAGAAGCTAGATTTACAGCTGCTGTACAAGCTGCGAAGCGACATATGCCTTCCGATAATTTAATGTGCAAAAATCATTATGAAGTGAAAAAAACTTATGTCAGCTTTTAGTTTACCGTATCCAAAAATAGATACATGTTTAAATGGATGCATGTTGTTTTGGAAAGAAAATATCAATCTTAGGAATTGTAAAATATGTAATCGAAAAAGGTATAAACCAAGAAAGAAGAATGGAAAGAAAGTCCAGTACAAAAGTATGCATTATTTACCTATTATTCTTAGGCTTTAAAGGTAATATGCATCTTTTTTAACTGCGCATCATATGAGATGACACAGTGTTAGAACATAGGAAGAATGTACGTTAACACACCCAGCTGATGGGGAAGCGTGGAAACATTTTGATCGGAAATATCCCAATTTTGCAGCGGAGAGCCGTAATATTAGACTTGGTTTATGCACTGATGGATTTTCACCATTTTCTCAGTTTGGTTTTAAATATTCATCTTGGTCTATAATAGTTACACTCTATAACTTACCTCCATGAATGTGTATGAAAACATCATATATGTTTCTCACAATTGTCGATCCTGGCTCTGATGATCCGACACAAGGAATCGATGTTTATTTACAGCCGTTGATTGAAGAGTTGAAAATATTATGATACGAAGGAATTGGAACATACGACATCTAAAAAAAAGATTTTTCGTATGTTTGCTTCTTTATTGTAAACTATTAGCGATTTTCCTACGTATGCAATACTTTCAAGCTAGAGTACGGTCGGTTGTCTAGCTTGTCCTTATTGCATGGAGGAAACACGCGCATTTTCTTTACCGCATGGAAGGTGTAACGATTTTGACTTTTCGACACTCGAAAACCGACATCAATACGTCCACTGTATCAACTGCCGAGCAATCGAATGCCGGAAAACCGTACCGTTATGGTTAAAGAAGAGGTAGAAGGTAGAAGAAGAAAGAAAAAGATAGAACAGAACAAAAAGAAACAACAGAACAATATCAGAATCTCACAATCGCAGCGGAAAAACATATAATAGATAAATGAATAATCTTTAAAACAAAAAACTATATCAGTTATTACATTACATCATATTAAATTTCATTACATCATCAGAGTGTACAATAACAAACAGCGGAAAAGAAATGCTATATACTAGTGAATACGCCATGTCGTCCAGCTTGCCTCCTGCAACTCCTGAATATCCTGATAACCTAACTCTAGACTGCCCGTGTGGAAATTGGTGGGCACCCAAAGTTTAGGAAGGAAAACAATAAACTCCGAGTCAGTCATGAGACTGGTGTGAGAACTCAAAACAGTTTATCTTTAAAACAAAGAACAGGATAATTTTAAAATAGATTCACAATGCTTTTTGGAAAATGAGACTACCATAAGGCCTCCCACACACACACACACACACACACAATGCAAACGCAGAATCGGAGGAGATTTTTCCTTATGATAATCAAAGATGCTTGATACGCATTAAAAAGAAATATTTGATATTATTAATAGTGCATAGTGTAGAAAACATTTCGAAAGTAAAGATATAACTCTTAGCCAGCATAGACATTCCGCACTTATGCCTACTATAGCTACCATCCAAACAGTGGTGACCACCATAAGTGAATGATAGGTTCTACAACTAAAAGCGTACAAGATCATATTACTTCTTTGGATTTCCTACGAATGGTCAGGCCAAGGAACTTCCCATTGCCACATGGGTACGCCTCTGGAAAGACGACCCGAGAACCTAACCGGATCTCTGCCAACACAAGGCCGAGTTACCTCTGCAAAAATAGGTAACTACTGACACGCGTATGCCATTCCCCGATCGTAACCGATCTATATCCGAGGATCCTCGATTCCAACAACCACAAAGCAATAAATTTGCAGCAGCAACATAGGTTAAGTATCTGGGATCCATACCATGATACCACCTCTATCCAGAAGGAATGACATACACTAAGGGGCGCTACTCCCTAGAACCTTGCCGCATCCTTCATGTTTTGACCATTTTCGGGGTGTGAGGTCCGACGAAGTCTCGTCCACAAAGCCACGCTTTATACAAAAGCTATGCTTTGACCACATATGCTCAACAGCACTTCGTATGCCACATTGCCAATTTGGGAATGTATCACTAGTAACCATCAACTACATAACCTTTGAGCTCGTACGTCTCAGAGAAGGGTGTTAAGCTAAGAGAATAAATTCTCCTCCACCAACAGAAATATATTTGATAGAAACCAGCTTTACATCTCAAATTGTAATGTCAGACACACAATCCATACAAGTCCGTTCCGGGATCGAACGGAAATGAAGGCACTTCCAAAGAAGCCCTTGCAATCCGGATATTCACTAATCACGACCGGATTTCCCATCACTAAAGGTGATAAAACCTCTATATTCGAGATCAGCTGATGCAGAGTCATTCGACGGTAATCCTTCCGTTTTCACAAATATCTGATTTTCAACACCGGTCATCAAATGCAATCCATAACGACGTAACGCTTATTCGGAATGGGTTATACAACCCCAAGGTCCTTTCCCGGCTAACCCGAATAGTGAGTGCTTATTTTGAAAATAAGTGTGGCATTCAAATTCAAGAAAATCACAACAAATACCTATTTAAAGGTAAATATTGATAGTCGGTTATTTAACTATCAATAGGCATGCACAACATCACCAGATTCCAAATAATTTTCCAAATTATTTATTTTCCAAAATATCTTTACTAGATATATATTTTCCATACTTCAACATTTGAAAACAAGTTTCAAATCACTTTTCACCTTTATAACTTTTGAAAACAAATTTCAAATCGTTTCCCTACACGGGATATATTCACAAATCTTTATTCATTTTCATTTCAAAATGGTTCATTTAAACCAATTAAATAAATCCTTACCGATTTACTTTACATTTACATTCCAAATCCGTAAATTTATTTTCACACTTCAAAATAAATCAACGTTTATTTTTAATCAAATTTCCCTTTCTTTTATAATTTCCATAGTGGATTTACAATTCCAAAATATCTATGAATATACGATTTCCAAAGTGATTTCTAATATTCATTTTCAATTTATCTTTAAAAGATAAAAACTCAAAATGTTCACTTCATATTGGAAAACATTTCCATACTTATTTAATAATAAGTAATTCACAAATCTATTTATTTTCAACATTTGAAAATATTCAGAATACTTAAATCACAGTTAAGTATGTATTTCATTCTTTAAGGAAAACATTATCTTAAATACATTTATTTGGGCCAAAACGAATGTTACGTAAAACATCGTTACGACAACCCAAAATCACTAATATAGGGATTCGAATTTAAGATAGATATGTAAATCTCAATATTATATAAAACATTTCCTTTCGGAAACCATTTACTATAACAACAGTGTAACAGTCCACCATTTCCTTCTCTTTCTCGAAAACATCTATTTCAACAATGAATGTTGAAATCTATGGTTTCGATTCATAATACATTTTAAAACATCTTTTAAAACAATTAACTTCATTTTATAATATCACTTCCCCAAAAACATATCCATTTTCTTTAATAATATATTCACTGACCAAAATCGTGAATATACTTCACTAACCAAATTCTTTATTATTACACATATTATACAAAAGATAATTCGTTATCCAAAATCGCGAATATATCCCCTTTAATAAACTTCTATGTTTAATTCACCAATTTCAATTGATTTCGGATTTATAAACAATATTTATAAATTCCATTTCTATTTATAAAAACTTCGATTTATAAATCTCCTTTATTAACCACTTCAATTCATAACTCAATTTTATACCAAAAGTCTAATTTACAAGTTAATTACTTATAAGTCCTTTATTTTACAAAAATCTATTCGTTTTATAACTTCACAATTTATAAATCGATAAATTTTCATTCACTTATGATATCCATTTTTGTTTCATTTTAACACTTATAAAAACTCGTTTTATAATTCCTATATTTCTAATTTATAAATATCAATATTATAAATCTTTTATATAAATCATTTATAATAATTCAAAAATCCCAATTTAAATAAACCAATCCTTTTAATAATTTACAAAACGCTATTTAAAACTTATATAATCCTTTTAATAATTTACAAAACGCTATTTAAAACTTATATAACTCCAAAATCATACTTAAGTACTATTTTCCAAAAATATAACTTTTATAATAATAAAATTATAATGTTTATTTATTTTAACAATTCAAAATTTAATAAAACGTATACTTTCAAAAATCACTTTAAAATTCTTTTTAAAATCAAAAATCATTATTTTAAAACTTCAAAAATGGATCCGATAATGCAACAGCACCAAATAGTCAATCATGACAACAAAGACATCATATATCGGTATATGATAATCAACAAATATCACAATATCTGTAGTCAAATAAATACTGGTGAGGAATCCAGTTGGATCCCTCCAACCTATTTCCCTGCATCCACAAATGTTAGCACAATACCAATTCCGTTCCAATACGGAATATCGCGGTATATGGGATTCACAAAATATTATCCGCTATTATGCGGCGCAATAGGGTCTCATCCGCTATATAATGCGGGAAAATCAACTCTAAGTACATATATAATACCAATTCCAATCAAGATGGAATTATCGCTGTATATGTTTTTAATAAATAACATCCGCTTAATATACGGCGTATAATGTCTATTTAACAATCAATAGATAAAAATTTATCATCCAGGCATACAATCATTAATTTTTAAATCTAACTATTTAAATTATAAATCGAAACAATTCAATTGAGTGAGAAGTTCTCACCTCGATTTCAATTCAATTTTCGCATTTTATTTCGAATAAAATTAAACGCGCGTTTAATTTTACCTGAACTTCTCACTAGCTCCAAACGACTCCAATCCAGTTCCATAGCGTAGTATTCGTCCATACGGTTTCAACGCAACTGGTTTCGTCCAAAATGGTCTTCGTATGAACAAGTTATGGTATTTTAAAGTTACACGAATTATAATATATATATATATATATATATATATAAATTCCAACTTTTTATTTTATTTTTAACCCTAACTCACATCCGCCGTTCGTTTTGAAGGAGTAAATCAAGGCCGCTCCTTTGCTTCATCTTCCCTGTGTCATTTTCGTGCAAACCGAACCCATGCCGCCGTTTTACTTTGGATTTTCGTGATCATCACTTCGATTTTAAACACGATCTGACATCTTCATCTCGAAGCTCACGCTCTACCATCCCAACTTCCAAATCCACGTCGAACTCGGTCATGCCCTCGGCCCAGAAAACGTGCGCGAACCCTAAGCAAACGTGGTGAGAAATTTCATTCAAACGACGATGATAGCCGAGATCCACCGTTGGATAGGTAGACGTTGAGGTGATCTTCGACTTTCCAGTTGGAAGCATTCCCTAAAACTCGATGGATTGATCGATAATTGAAGATGAAAGCTAACGATTTTCGGCCATTGATAATATAGAGGCGGCTAGGGTTATTTCTGATTAGGATTTGCAATTGTGAAATATTGAGGCGCTTTTATAGAAAATTTCACGACACTATTCACCCGAAATTTTTCTGAACTCCAAACGAAGCGTGCCGGTTGGCGTTTCTAGGGTTTATCCCACGTTTCGGACATAATGGAATATGTTTCGGAGGCCAATTCTATCATCTGTGTGAGTTACGGAAATAAACAATCAATTTAAATTAAATCGATTTAAACTAATTTCTACGCGTTTTGGCTTCCCCGGACAAACCGTAAATCCGATTGATACGAAATTTGAAATCATACAATAATATGACATTATGGATTCGATGAAACTGGTTTCGTCGAAATCCGAGACTGTTTGAAAATTGGCTATTTTAACTCGTCAATTTAAATATTAAAATATTCAATTTTCATAAATTAACTTCAAATTCAATTTTAAAAGTTCTATAACATCATTCTAACTTCAATATTATTAAATAAAATTTTACAAATCAATTTTAATCATGTTAAACCCAATTTCCAATTAAATCTGTAATTTTAACTATTAAATTATCGATTTGGTTATCCAATTAAATCCAGATATTCGAAAAATAAATTATTCGACTTGTAAATTTTACTTATTAATATTTAAAATCAATTAAATATACGAATTTTAATTGACAAAAGGGTCGTTACAGAAGGAAAATTTCATGGTTTGATCGTCATCGGTGATTTCTTCATATTAATCATTCTTTTACAAGAGACAAAAAAAACTTTACAGCTAATAGACACGAGCCCTTGCAACCACCAACGGTTTGGTAAAGCAGAGACATATATGAAATTGTAAAGGATTTTCCAAAGATACATAAAACCGAATAACAAATTGAAGTTCAAGGTAAATCAACGATTCATAACTAGTGCAAACAAAGTATATTTTGGGAGTTGCCGTATTGGAAAAATCTACACTTCGTCACAATATTGACGTGATGCACAATGAGAAAAACATGTTTGACAACGTTTTTAATACAATTTTGAATGTTAAGGGGAAAACGAAGGATGATTTGAAATCAAAACGCGACATCAAAGCAATATGTAATCACCTAAGCTTCATATCAAGCCAAATGATACAAAAAACCAAAAGCATGCTATGAGCTAGACAATAACCAAGTTAGAATACTTTTAAAATTGGTGGAAGGATTAAGATTTGCTGACAGTGTTTCTTCCAATATTTGTAGATGTGTCAACTGTAAGAACAACAAATTTAGTGCGATGAAAAGCCATGATTGTCATATTATGATGGAAAATTTGTTACCCCTTGCTTTTAAAGAACTTTTTCTCGTAGAAGTTTGAACGGTTGTAGCGGAACTTAGTTTGATTTATGAGGAGCTTTATTCTACTACGTTAAAAGTTGATCGTCAACGTAAACTTGAGTAAGAAATCACCATACTACTCTGCAAACTAGAAAAAATATTTCCACCAAGTTTATTTAATGTAATGGAGCATTTACTTGTTCGTCCTCCATTTGAAGCACGTCATCGAGGGTCAGTGCAATATGGATGGATGTATCCATTCGAGAGGTATTAATGTTTAGTACGTTAAATATTAATTTAATTCATGTATAAATTAATTTTAATTTGGAATAATTTTTAATAGGTACTTAAATCATCTAAAGAAAAAAGTGAGACAGAAAGCATGAGTTGAAGGTTTAATTTGCAAATCATATATCGAAGAATAAACTTCGTTTTTCTCTCATTATTTTAGTGATCATGTGAACTTATCGTTCGAAAGTGTTACTCGTAATGATGAAGGCATTCATCAAGATGATTGTCAAGCGAGTTATCTATTTTAAAAAAAACATGGCCGACCTGCTGGTAAATGTGTGAAATTATGATTGGACGATAGAGATTATCATGTGGCACACACATATATTCTTCTCAATTGTGCTGAAGTTGCACCATTTGTTAGGTAATGTACATATATTCTTCTTAATGCATTATATCATCTACATATGCATATATATACATATGCATACGTGTGTTAATTATAATGCAATATTTCTTCCATAATTGCAGTGTTTACGAATTACAACATCAAAATGGAGATATTGACAAAGATTTCGCTACTTGGTTTTCAAATTATGTTTACGACACGACAAATTGTGTGGTCGATGAAGGATTGAAACATTTAGCTATAGGACCAAAAAGGAAAGTCAAGACATATCCAATATTCTTCGTTAATGGATATAAATTTAACATCAAAGAATACGGTGCTGAAAAATTAACTAACAATGTCGGTGTATTTCTTAAAGGTAGTGATGATCCAAATGATCATGTAAATGATTTTTATGGCGTATTAACCCAGGTTTTGCAATTGACATATTTCACAAAACCTGCTGAAGAACTTTTTTTTCTTTAAATGCAACTGGTTCAGCAACGTTCTAGGTTCTAAAATCAACGTGCACCCAAAGTATAATCTTATAGAAATAAAGCATACCTCGCGTTATTATAAGTACGATCCTTTTATTCTTGCCAAACAAGCTCTTCAAGTTTATTACGCTTCGTACCCATCTCTACGAAGAGATAAAGTAGATTGATTGGTTGTTTTTAAACAAATGCAAAATTACATTTGATGGACAGAATATTCCAGACGAACAAACTTATCAAGCAGAAATCGAGGAAAATGTTGAAATAATAATAACCGACGATCAAACCGACTTTGGACCTCTAAACGATGAATCAAATGCATTAAGAGAAGCATTTGAGACTACAAAGGAACAAAACATAGACGAAACGGAGTCTAAATCAGAAAACGACGAGAACTGATTAATAATCTACATATCGGGAGAAGGTAATTTCTGTGTTTATTTATGTTACATTTTCTCATTAAAAATAATGTGTTCTGCTAATGGTATGTTTAGTCGTAATTTGTTTCACATAATCCTTTTATGTTCTGCCATAATGTATGTTTCACATAATTAAATGATATATTTCTCATATATGATATGTCTGTAACAAGTACTGCATATATATGTCATTTTTCCGTAGACATAGCTGTTCCCATACAGGATCTCCCTCTTCTTCTCAGAGAGGGATCGATGCGCCTCCAGCTAATGATGTCCCCGGCCCATCATAGGAGGTAGCTCTTCTTGCGGTCTGGTTGCAGGCCAAAGCTGATGGATCGTAAGTATTAAATTTATTTCAGTATTAACAATATTTTTCTATACGATCTATTATATATTAGTCTTGCTTATTAAATGTTTGTTTCTTTTTGACACAGTGGCTTCGAGCTCGAGCCATCAGCTATAGTGCTCTCCATATCCAGACAGACATATAAATGCAGGATGACTGCCTGCTGACCTATGTGGAGCAAGATATCAAACAATGTCCAGAAGAGCAATTGGCAGGACTTCTCGATAAGTGTAAATTTATATTTTGCACTTTCTCTTTGAGCCTAAATCACTTTATATATTGTAGACTATTTATAAAAATGTATAACTTTTATTTTCTCAACGTGTAGGGTTCGATCGACCTACAAGAGACCGATGTATCCCTGGTGCAGCGCCATTGGAATAGCAAAATATCCAAAAATTATAAGGATACAGTGCCTGCTATGAGAAGAGCAGGAAAAAAACTAAATTGGATGAGTGCTAGCGTGTGGGACGCATGGTGGAGCAATGAGAAATTCCAGGTAAGTTTACCACATATTAATTACTTTAAATTTTTGTGTGTATTTAATACATAATTTAGAACTATAAAATGTTATTTCCAATTTAAATTTACAGAGGGAGTCAAATAGGAACTCCACAAATAGAAATAAGAATCTCGTCACATATCGCGGTGGTTCCAAGTCGTTCCAGCATCATCGCGAGGATTTGATAAAATTTTATGTTAACATTTTTATATTTTAAGTCATAAGTTGTTAATAGATAGTTAATAAAACAATATGTAATATATATTCATATTTCAGGATAGAGCGCGCTGGGGTGCTGTTTCGTATTGACATGTTTTTGCTCATATTCATGCCCTGAAGCAGACCAACGACGGGCTCAGTCGTATACTCATGGGAGCATGATGAGAAAGTAACCCCTGCCTATGTAAGTATATTATCATTAAGTTAAAAATTATTAGTTAATTAATTAAGTACACATTTATATATATATATATATATATATATAAGTGTTATTTATACCAGTGACCATGTCAATTTTTTGCTAATTAGTATAACGACTAGTCTACTAAATTGTCTTTTGTATTTGCATTACAGCAAAAGCTCCAGAAAATACGAGCACAGCTGCTGGCTGAGACATGACGGAATGAGTTGATAGTTGATGAGGAGAACGATATTTTCGAGTCTCTCATGGATCCACCATCCCGTAGCGGGTGTTATGGATTTAGGAACTAAGCGGTAATTTTCAGAAAATAAACTAAATTCAAATATTGCATATTTTTCAATTAAAGTTGTGTAAATTATGTTTATGATGTTGGACCAATATAAAAATTTATTTTTATTCGTAGGCTAGGACATCGCAGAAGGCATGTAAAATGGCTCAAGACAAAGAAGAAATTGCAGAGCTACGAGCCTAGATCGCTGAGCTGCAGGAGCATGATCGCCGTCGTGCTGCGCATATGGAGCAGTTCAGCCAACGTTTGGTGGAGTATACGAAGCAGCATGGAAGGTTCCTTTGTTGGATGGTTCTACAGGGGATGATGAGTGATGCGAGATATGTTCTGTTCTGTTTTTTTGTCTATATATACACGCTTCGAGTGGATGATACATTTTGATGGATTGAATATTATTTTATGTGGATTTGGATGTTAATTTTTTGGATTATCTTGGGATTGGATATGGATTTTGGGTTGGAATATTATGTATTGTTATTTATATGATTAGTGGTTTATATGTGTTCGAAAAGACGCTGTTATGTGGACTGATGGATGTGTAGTGGCCGAAAGGCGGCAGACTCAAACTCGGGGGAAAACACCGAGAATTCCGACGGCTACTAACGGCTACCGACGGCTTATAGGTCATGACCTTGCAATGACTACCGACGGCGCTCTACGGCAAATTCCAACCGTTTCCGATGGCCTCGGACGGCTAATTGGTTATTCACGTTTGCCACGTGGCCAACGTGGCCATCGAAAACAGTCACAGATTACCATTGGAGGCAATTGGAAATTTGCCGTAGTTGCCATCGAAAGTCGTTATGAAACGAGATTCTTATACCGACGGCTCTTCTTACGGTTTTCGACACCTACCAATAGCCGCCGATGGCTAGTTACCGTCGAATATCACTCTTCTTATAGTGTAATTGGCTTGTTAGCCAGACTGATCAAGAATCTTGCAGAAAAGCTCCTGAAAAGGTTCCATTCTTTTCTGTTCTCATAGCACACGCAGCCTGCACAGATGGAGCGGTACTAACTGCTTTTTTTGTAAGTATTTTCCCCACATGAGATTTAATGTGGATATTACAAATCCACGTGAACACTAATCAGTGCACTCAAGACTTAAGAGGCAACAAGAAGACAGTGAGTCAGTAACAGACCAAGAAGAACACAAGAACAAATACACATAGTTAAATCCAGAAATCTTAAGCTACTAAACAACAACTGATTCAATTCAAGCTGTGAAATGAAATTTTATCTTTTGCGTCTTCTCCTCATTGTCCAATTTCTAGATTATTAAATGGAAGGGAGTACATACTATGCGAGACATGGAAGCAATAATTCAATGGCATAAACAAGTAATATGCATTGATGCCATGCTAAGTTAACCATTGCACATGTTCTTGGTTCGAGCTCCAAATATGACGACTGAATTTCATGCCAAAATAGTTCTAATTGTGACAATAGACCATTATGAAGAAGATACATGCACCGGATTCCATACTTCTTGTTAATAAGTATCAAGTAAGCGTAGTACCTAAACTAGGCCTTTTACGTCAAGAAGCAAAAAAAAAACAAAAAAAAACAAAAAAAAAAAACAAAAAAAAAAACAAAAAAAAAACAAAAAAAACCAATCAGTGCGTTTGTGAAGATTTCTTTTCCCCCATCAGCAATGTATGCGAGTCGTTTGCATGGTGAATAACATCTTTCACACAACCAAAGATGGTATAGACTATAGCGTATGCACAAGAGTCCAATATGTTAAACGAACAAACTATGTAAAACTGATGGACCACTTACTACAGATATAAAAGCTAACCAACTATAGCTTACAAGTATTAACCCAAGTTTGAGATCTCAGTTTCGGTCTCAGATTCGTCTTTTGTAATTTTAAAAATTTCGATCTAATTCGCAAATTTAGAAAATTTTGATTTCGGTTTTAGATTTCATAATTTATTTTTCATATAATTACACATATTAGTTTAATCGATTGAAACAAGATATGTAAGTTATCTTTAATTGAAATATGAAATACAAATGAACAATATTCTTATTACACCATTCATGTGCACTGGAGATCCAAGGAAAGGAAAATGGTCAAATAACACGCATGTCAAAATTTTGATACTTGGGAAAATTTGACTAATTATACACAGATAAGAGCAATATTATGTAGATACAAGTGTAAACAGCTAGTTTGTTGGCACAAGGAGTAAATATGAACAAACATAAAATCAAGGAGGTTCTGTTAATATAAAGGGGAAATAAATGGCAATAAACAGAGGTGAAAATGAAATGATCCTGAACTATAATCTTTATTTCATGCAAATGCATTTGCTACTTCCACTTAAGCACTCGGTATTGCCATTTACCTACGAGAGAGTTCTCAGTATATGATGTAAATTAAGATTCTCCAAAAAAAAATTGTGGCCGTAATAATGATTCCAAGTCTAACATTTCTACCTAGAGCATCATTCAAATAATTAGTTTCATTATTTTCAAATTCAAATAGTAACATCAAATAAGAAATAGTGCAATAATTGTGCAAGATTCAACCACTTTGGAACAGACTGCTGAACAAAAAGGAATGTCTATTAAGGCTTGTAAAACAAACCATACAAAAACAACACATTCCTGTAACTAAATGGTTAGGTAGGATAATGATTAAATATTATGTAGCTTAATGTCAGCCATGCACCATCTCTTCTTCACCAATATGACATACCCAATAATTGATATAATATTCCAACTCCAAGCATCACGAAGAATCTCCAATACAGTGAATCATATATAGCTTCATATTCATGGTATGCCATAAAGTATATCTCTGATATTTGAAACAAGATAGTATATGTTTGGAAGTATAGATACTGTGTGTATTGTACAATTGCATTGTGGCAAGATAAGGACAAAATAAAAGCCTAAACTATTTTTCAGTTTCCTATGGGAATGAGTAGGGAATGCTACAGAAATATAAGTTGAGCATATATCTGGTACTATTACAAGAACTTCCCTATTCAATCATTAATGGCCAAATTCTCCAATATAGTTTGGTCAAACGTCAGCCTGCCATCTTTATGATAAAATTACAGAATTGTCAAATATAGTTTGGTCAATCATGAATGGGAGTGAATAGAGCAGACACGTATCGTTTTGAATACAATCAGTATATTTTTGGAAAATTATACATGGCTTTAACTAAAAGATGCTGATGCCGTACCCAATATTCAACCAGTGATAACTGTCAGGTTAAGACATTTGAAAAAAAAAATACTATTAACATACAGGACTTTGAAATCTTTTGTTTGGAGATTGAGAAATATACATACATACATCCAACAGAAGCTTATTCTTGTAAAAGCTACTCCCACTTAGTAACAAACACTGGTTACAAACCACAATTAAAAATTGATGCATTTATTAGTATCTAATGACTTATGACACAATCATATGGATGCTGCAATCTATAGCTGAACACCGATAACTGACAACTCTATGTGATAATAAAACAACTAGCATGCATGTTGATTGATTGGATTGAAATGGGTAGGAATGATTAGAAAAATAATTTGCACCAAAGACATAATATAACTGCAGAAATGTTCTTCAATGAACTCTTAATATGTGTGAATGTGAAATCACTTTGCGAAATAGATACCAACACTTAAACTATATTTTGTTATTTTACTCAGTTGCAAAACTTCACTTCAAACCAGTGTGTTGCTTTTGCACAGGGCAAGGAATGGTTTATTAGATGAACAAGTAGTATATAATTTTGATCTTTCAAATTTTTTTATTGGTTTAAATTTTGATTGGAATTGGTTAAATGGATTATGTCATAATTCTTTACGACGCAGAAAAGCACAAACTTTTTGAAGTCTTGGCACACATCACACACATCTTTTGGAATTATTAAGCATGTATTAAAAGGCTATTAATTAATTTTAAATCATAATTAAATAAATAAAACTGATATGCTTTGTATAACTTTTACTGAAATATGCCCAACTAAAACAAATTTTCTAATCAATTTCCAGGAATATTATTAGACATAATTGTAACACTTCTAAAATGCTGCCTCCGGCGAGAATCGAATTTAGGCATTCATTGTTGACTAAACTAAATTAGTGTTCTCTGCATGATTCTGACTTGTGCGACAGTGATTCCACTATAAAGCTTTATTTATATGTCGCAAGAAAAACACAGTAAAAGCTACATAAATACCTAGTCTTCACCTCAAATCAATCATCGATGTCGAAGCCTTTTAAGAAGCAAAATCTCATGCTTTATCGTGGCTCATGATAGGGAGGTGACCAAGTTAGGAGCAATATCTTCGTTATTGAGGTATTGACCGTTACAGTAACGTTACAAGCATAGTAATTTCGAGTACAAAACTCAATCTAAAAGCCAAAATATGAAAAAATAGAAGACATCATTTGCAACATCCCACTCAACTATATACGTATAAATAAGAAAACTATATGCACAAAAATAAAATATTCAAACAAATTAATCACATTTTCAAATCGATGCCATCAAAACATGTTACAACATCCAAAAAACATTCAAATGCCAAAGTATGCTCACTAGCGTCGTTGAGTCATATTTATATTAGAAGGTATAAACATCATTATTTACATGTATAATAAGACCTACTGCAACTTCATTGCCTTCTTGTACCCATCCAAGTTCATTTCGTCAAGCATGTACTTTTTGTCTACTCATGCAAGTAACTAAGAGTACAATTAGGAAAAAATTCGAATCAGGACAAACATACTGGTGTGTTATTCCACTACAACATTAAGTACGAGGATAAATAATTGCATACTTAAAAATACTGGAGGTCCGAACCGACTGATGTTGAAGAATCAGCAAAAGGAAATCATATGATGAGACTACACGCATAAAATAGTGTACAAAATACCAAAATATCAGTGGGAGTTACCGTCCGATAGCTTGGATCAACGGGCACGAAAGGAGCGATCTCACTTATACACTGCTTTGGGTCAATACAGATACGTTTCAATAACTGAATACATCTGACATAATACGTATCTCGTCTCGACGTAAGAAAATATGTATTATTTTAGACATATTCAGGTATTAAAATGTAACTGTGTTGATCAAAGGTAGTGTATATGGAAGATCGCTCTTTCTATACTCATTGATCCGAGTTATCAAACTGTAAACTCCCTCTGATATTTCTATCACTGGAGTCGAGACGTTGCAGATTGGTATCAAAGCAGAGGCAGTGAACAATATAGTAGTTGCTTCCTTTGCTGTCCACTAATGAATATATTCATAATAGTGTTGAAGTGACAAAAGATGAACGTGAGAAGAAGCAGACTGCCACGGTGATGGAACTTTGATTTCCACGAGTTCGGAGAAAGAATGAATGAAGTAACAGTGTTTTTCTTAAATTACTCAAAAAATATAAACAAAACATGTTCGCTCTGGGTCCCTCTACTTTCTTAACAAGTCAAGTATGATACTTAAAAAAATATGGTATGCTAACTTGTTTATCACTTGGTCTCTCCGATTGCTGAATAATGTTTATCGCAAAAACAAAAATACACATTTACTTATTTTATTGTTTGAGAAATTAAGCATATGTAGAATTATTCAATAAAACAATATCGTCAAATGCTTCGTCATTTGTTTAGAAGTTGAATTTTGAAATAAAAGCTCATAACTTTTGTTCCGCAAATAAATTTCTACTCACAACCTTATAGCAGTGGATGACAACCTTAAAAACTATATCACCTTTTTTTCATTATAAGCCTTGCCTTGTGCGGCATATAAGCCTTGAGTGTCATACGTGTTTTGCATGTTATGTGCAACATTTGAGTGCATCATTTCATTCGTGACACGCCTTAGGTGCAAAAGCACAATCGCCGCATTGCACCTGTTGTGCGCCATGGCAGCCTTTCATAGCATTACTATTTTGTTTTGGAAAATGGTAAATGTATACCACATTCTTTGTCCCTTTACCATTTGTACATCCCTTCTATGTTTGCTGTCGCTGACAAGAAAATAAAGTGGGAGAAGAAAAGGAAATTGTATTCATCGGTCCCCTTTATTATTTTTATTTTCACGGTTAGGAGAGAAACTTTGAACATCACTCCTGCTACATTAGAATTATTATATGACCCTGATCAAGAATGTTATATAAATGGATATAGATAGGTAGATGATTATAGTTCACATATTTTACCATTTTATGGAAAATAATACCTATTATATTAGAGCTTTTTGACAATTAAGTGAATATAGAGATGTAAAGAAAATACCAAAGAATTCTTTCATTATATATTGGACTCACGAACTATGTTACACCAAACTTTTGTGATGCCAGCTCTTGTTATGATATTATTCCAAAATTTAGATATTGAACTTTTGTTGTATCACCAATTTTTATAAGATACAAGATCTTGTTATCAAACCGATAATTAATAGATTTAACTTACTGCAAAGAAATGTAAAAATAATCATACACTAATTGAAGTTAATCCATTCTTATTGTTTTAACCCTTGTAAATCCAGTTTTATAAATGCAATTTTCATATGTAGAAGGTTAGAATACAAAATCATCACCAAATCATATACTCAATCATATTTCCAAAGATGTCATTGTTTTAAAACATACCATTAAGATTTAATTTTGAGGTTTTCAGCTAACAATTATAAATTCATATCATACACGTATACGTGTGTGTGTCTCTATATATATACACTGGCGTTACGGCACGAAATTCGCGCGTGAATTGTTTTTCTACAAACTAACGCAGCGGATATTAACGATTGACGACGAAATGAAGATTTCGTGTCAAACTAATTGAAGAACGATTAGATGAAGTAATATGAATCGATGGATTGAAAGATACCGAAAGGTCCAAATTCGTTGATCTTTAAAAGATACCGAATTCTAGCTATCTTCGACACGTTGATCGCGCACGATACCGTGAGAGAAGATCTACAATTCTTCGAACGTTGATCAAGCGCACTTGATACCATGAATTGGTTTCAACAATCGTTGATTCGATCGCACTCGAATAACCGAAAGTGGAGATAGGAGATCACACTCACCTACCAGTTTCAAAAGAGGCACAAAGCACTCAAATAAAGTTTCATTCAAAAATCAACAACCATTACAAATCACCCAACACCCATATTTATTGGCTACAACACACACTAGATCGCACACGACCTAACACCCTGTGACCCAAAACAAACAAAGACACACGGCTTATAAATCGTTATACGACCTTACTGGCATACACATCACGAGTTAACAATATACAACACAAAACGACTTAAAGACAAACGACCCAACAATATATACATTACAACACAGTCAAACGACATACGACCTAAAACAGAACATTCGAACTAACAAATACCACCTGACTTATGACCTAACTTTATGCGACCTAACTTGAAATGGCATAAGCGACCTATCCACAAGATTCAGTAGCGACTTAAGGCTTCAAGGCGGCTTAAGATCATTAGCCACTGGATCTTCTTCACGCGACCTAACTAGGTCGTAGGTCGTTGGAGTTTGGTCGGAGCGACCTAAAGACTTTCTGCATAACTCGTTTCTACTGCAACCGCATAGCCTTGATACCTTGCTAGGTCGTTCACGACCTTCGTTAGGTCGTAACTCGCTGCCCGACCCAACACATAGATCGTTGGCGATTGGCATTGCATCTCCTTCTTCTCTTATCTCGCCATCCCTTACACCGTTAGGTCGCACGCGACCTTTTAGTTCGATAGGTCGCTCGCGGCCTAAGATTTCTTCAGGCTGGGCTACATCATCCTCTCCTGATTGGGAAAAATTCGTCCTCGAATTTAAAAGCTCTTTTCCATTGGATTGTTCATCTTCATAATGAGGTACAAGATGTTAAACATTAAACACGTCAGAAGTGTACACATCCTCCGGTAGCTTCAACTTATAAGTATTTTCATTGATCCGTTTCACAACCTTTACAGGACCAATCTTTCGAGCTTTGAGTTAATTGTATGTTCCCACTGGAAAACGATCCTTCGTTACTACAACATATACTAAATCTCCTTCATTAAATTCAACACTTCTTCGCTTCAGATCCGCAGATTGTTCATACTTCTCATTTGTCTTCTCCAATCGTTCCTGAACGATTTTATGGCATTCTGTCAATCCATCAACGAAATCAGCAGCCCGCTTAACTGTCTCCTTCGGTTGTGGTACTATCGTTAAATCCAACGGCCCCTTTGGCAAGCTTGAATATACAATCTGAAATGGACTGAAACCCGTACTACGGTTGATAGCATGATTATGAGCAAACTCTGCTTGGCATAACTTCACATCCCAGCTCTTCAGATTATCTTTCACAAGACACCGCAATAAATTTCCCAGCGATCTGTTCACAACCTCCGTTTGTCCATCAGTTTGCGGATGATAAGCACTACTGAAATTCAGCTTCTTTCCCACCATCTTCCACAAACTTAGCCAAAAATGACTCAGAAATCTGGTATCCCTGTCTGAAACTATAGACTCTGGTAAACCATGCAAGCGATAGATTTCTCTAAAGAACTACTGTGCCACATGGACTGCGTCTGTCGTCTTCTTACAAGCAACAAAATGTACCATTTTCGAGAAACGGTCCACCACAACATATATAGAGTCATTTCCCCGTTGAGTCCTTGGCAAGTCCAACACGAAATCCATACTTACGTCTACCCACGGTTTTGTAGGAACAGGTAAAGGCATATACAATCCCACATTTGTAGTTGTCCCTTTCGAAACTTGACAAACATGACATCTACGCACAAACTTTTCAACTTCCCGCCTCATCGATGGCCAATAGTAAGACTGAGAAATCAACTGCAATGTGCGATCCCGTCCAACATGTCCCTCTTCATGCAACTCTTTCACAATTTTCATTCTCAAGCTGCAGTCTGGTACGCATAATCGATTTCCCTTGAATAAGAATCCATCCACCAATACAAATTCATCAGTACTCCCATCCTTGACTTTCTCAACAATCTTCGTAAAGTAAGGATCTTCTTCAAACAACTCTAGCAATACTTCAAATCCTATCACTTCAACCTTCATTGTTGTCAACAAATGACTCCTCCTGCTCAAAGCATCTACTGCACGATTCGTCAACCCTGATTTGTGTTTTACAACAAAAGTAAACTGCTGTAGATACGCGACCCATGAAGCGTGCCTAGCTGAAATTTTGTCATGCCCCTGCAAATACTTCAAAGCTTCGTGATCCGTATAAAGAACAAACTCTTTATGAAATAGATAATGTCTCCAGTGCTTCACAGCTTGAACAATTGCGTAAAATTCCACGTCATAAGTGCTATATCTCAACTTGGCCCCAGACAACTTCTCACTGAAATAAGCAACTGGTCTTCCTTTCCGACTCAATACTCCACCAATCCCAACCTTCGAAGCATCAGTATGTAACTCAAACAACGACTGAAAATCCGACAATACTAGAATTGGTGATGTCGTCAATAGTGTCTTGATCTTCTCAAAAGCAACCCCTGCTTCCTCTGACCATGCAAACTTCTTTCCTTTCATGCAATCAGTTACAGGTGTCATCACACTGCTAAAGTGTGGAATGAATATTCGGTAAAATGAAACCAACCCATGAAAGCTTCTTACTTCAGTAATTGTCTTGGGTTGTGGCCAACTCTTGACAGCTTCCGCTTTACTTTCATCTACTTGAATACCTTTCTTTGACAGAACGTATCCCAGAAACAAAACACTGTGCGTCATGAACACACACTTCTTTGTTGCTGCATAGAATTGCTCCTGTCGTAGAATAAACAGCACTTTTCGCAAATGTTGGACACGCTCTTCCATACTCCCACTATAGATCAAAATATCGTCAAAGTAAACTACTACGAACTTCCCAATGAATGGTCTAAAAATTTGGTTCATCGCCCTCATAAAAGTACTAGGAGCATTTGACAAGCCAAACGGCATAACCAGCCATTTGTATAGACCTTCTCTAGTTTTAAAAGCAATCTTCCACTCATCCCCGGGTCTAATACGAATTTGATGGTATCCACTCTTCAAGTCAATCTTTGAGAACACAATAGCTCCGCTCAACTGATCAATCAAATCATCGAACCTTGGCATAGGAAATTTGTATCTCACCGTGATCTTGTTTAGAGCCCGACTGTCCATACACATCCGCCAAGTCCCATCCTTCTTCGGTACCAATAAGGCTGGCACTGCACAAGGACTCAAACTCTCCTGAATACGCCCCTGTTCTAACAACTCCTCCACCTGCCTTCTCAGTTCCTCATGCTCCTTAGGACTCATCCTGTAATGTGGTCTGTGTGGCAACACAGCTCCTGGAATAAGATCTATCTGATGTTGAATATCCCTCAACGGTGGTAGCTCCTTTGGCAATTATTTAGGAAACACGTCTTCAAATTCCTCCGATACTGGCTTTACTTCCTCTGGAACTTCAACAGATTCACTAGCTTCATGTCCAATCAACAAGAACACCTCTGGACTATCCTCCACTTCTTCAATAAACTCCTTCAAAGTCAACAAAGTCTTTAGCTCCTCAATCTCCTCTGACTTGCTCTCTCCTTGCTGTCTCTTCTTCGGAACTAAAATAATCTTAGTACCTTCAAACATAAAGCTGTAGCTATTGGTTCGACCATCATGTTGCACTGCTCGGTCATACTGCCATGGTCTTCCCAAAAGCAAGTGACAAACATCCATCTCCACCACATCACACCAAATCTCGTCTTTATACTTCTTCCCAATAGAAAATGGAACTTGAACTCGCCTGTCCACCTTCACCTCTCCTCCTTTCCTTAACCATGCTAACTTGTAAGGATTTGGATGTTTCTCCATTTTCAACTTCAACTTTCTCACAGCTTCGGTAGGAATAATATTGTCACAACTTTCCGCGTCAATCAAAAATTTACAAACTTTCCCCAGTATAGTGCATGTCGACTGAAAGATATTACTCCTCAACCAACTAGCCTCATCCTCTTGCTTCGGTGTTAAACAAGACCTCCTCATCATTAGATTACATCCTTCATCTCCTGACGCGACATCCTGCTCTTCCTCCTCGGCTGGACTAGAACAACATTCACCAACATCCTCACCTTCAACCTCAACAATCATCGTTCGCTTCTTCGGCTTCGGACATTCATTACTTTTGTGACCCACTTCTTGGCAATTAAAGCATTTGATACTGTTGTTAACCTTTGCCTTTGCAACATCATTCACAACTGGTTTACTGACAACTTTAGAAACATTGGAACTTCCACTAGCACCTTTGTTTTGAGTATTGGAACTTAGAAACACACCACCTCCTCGTCTTCCCTGCTTCTCCCAAGCCAACGCTTTCTGGTGCGCTTCAGCTACAGATCTAGGATTAAACATATTCACCATATCCTGAATTTAGATCCTTGACCCCCCAATGAACCTAGCAGTCAATTGTTCCTCTGTCTCCATAATGTCATTTCGAGCAATCAGTCGATAAAATTCATCAGCATAATCATTAACAGTCCTCGTTCCTTGCCTCAGATTCTGCAACCTCTGATACATGAGTGATTGATAATTGTAAGGCAAGAATGTAGCCCTCATCCGCTTCTTCATCTTCTCCCATGACTCAATCTTTGACTTCCCCATTCTCTCCCGCGTAAGTTTAGTTTGCTGCCACCATGCCATAGCTTTCCCTCTCAACCTTGTAGCAACTAACTTAACTCTTCTATGTTCAGGAACTTCTTTGAAGTCAAAAATCTCTTCAACATTAGACAACCAATCCAAAAATTCTTCTGCTACCATTCCACCCTTGAATTCTGGAATTTCCATCTTCACACCCGACTCCCATCGTCGGTCATCCTCAACATCCTTATATGAGTTTCGAACTTGGTCTCAATCTCGATAATGAATGCTAGCTCTATCACCTTCTTCATCAAAATCAAATGTACCTTTATATCGATTTCGACCATCATCGTCCCTTCGATCATGCATGTCTCTTCTACCATGTCTCTCTTCATCTCGATATGGCTCATCTTCAAACTCACGTGGAGTTCTTCTCTCTTCATGTCTATATTCATGGTGACCTCTTCTTGATGAAACTGATGTTTCTCTTCTATCTTGGAAAGATTGCCGCGACACCCTCCTCGCTTCTGTAACCGATGGCGAAACTCGGTTTCCTCCATGGTTCGAGATTGGCGACCTTCTTCTTTGACCTTCATTCATGTCAATCATCAGTTTCTCTTACTTTCCAATGCCTTCATCAAATTTCTCATTGATACGTTGTTCCATTTGCTCGGCTTCTTCTCTTCTATACAATGCTTCAACATTTTGATGGCGGTTAGCTCTCCTCAGAGGCATTGTCAAATCAAACAATCAAACATAACATCAAAAACTCCAAAATGAACTTCAACTCTCGGCCTCCACTTAGCTCGCACGGCTCCTCTAGCTCGCACAAACCAAACGCAACCTAACTCAAGCTCGGTCAAAATCCAAACCTCACTTTGGCGCGCAGAAATACCAACAAGCAAAATTCAAACACTTCCCGAACTTTGATCCAAAATGATATGGATCGAAAACTCCCAACTTGTTGCATCTTCACAATGAACATGATGAACACCAAACTTCTCAACAATGCAAACTTCAACTTCAAAATCCTTGGCTCCAAGACTCGGCTTAGCTATGATTGGCTAAGTCTAGCTCTGATACCAAAAACTGATGCAGCGGATATTAACGATGGACGACGAAATGAAGATTTCGTGTCAAACTAATCGAAGAACGATTAGATGAAGTAATATGAATCGATGGATTGAAAGATACCGAAAGGCCCAAATTCATTGATCTTTAAAAGATACCGAATTCTAGCCATCTTCGACACGTTGATCGCGCACGATACCGTGACAGAAGATCTACAATTCTTCGAACGTTGATCAAGCGCACTTGATACCGTGAATTGGCTTCAACAATCGTTGATTCGAGCGCACTCGAATAACCGAAAGTGGAGATAAGAGATCACACTCAACTACCAATTTCAAAAGAGGCACAAAACACTCAAACAAAGTTTCATTCAAAAATCAACAACCGTTACAAATGACCCAACACCCATATTTATAGGCTACAACTCACACTAGATCGCACACGACCTAACACCATGCGACCCAAAACAAACAAAGACACACGGCCTAGTATAAATCGTTATACGACCTTACTGGCATACACATCACGAGTTAACAATACGCGACTTACAACACAAAACGACTTAAAGACAAACGAGCCAACAATATATACATTACAACACAGTCGAACGACATACGACCTAAAACAGAACATTCGAACTAACAAATACCACCTGACTTACGACCTAACTTTATGCGACCTAACTTGAAACGGCATAAGCGACCTATCCACAAGCTTCAGTAGCGACTTAAGGCTTCAAGGCGGCTTAAGATCATTAGCCACTGGATCTTCTTCACGCAACCTAACTAGGTCGTAGGCGTTGGAGTTTGGTCGGAGCGACCTAAAGACTTTCTGCATAACTCGTTTCTACTGCAACCGCATAGCCTTGATACCTTGCTGGGTCGTTCACGACCTTCGTTAGGTCGTAACTCGCTGCCCAACCCAACACATGGATCGTTGGCGATTGGCGTTGCATCTCCTTCTTCTCATATCTCGCCATCCCTTACACCGTTAGGTCGCACGCGACCTTTTAGTTCGATAGGTCGCTCGCGACCTAAGAATTCTTCAGGCTGGGCTACATCACAAACTATATATATTTAACATATTCAATAGAAAAAGATTTGCATAAATATTTTGCCATATTTTTACATCTAAATCATGTATAGTTGGTTTGAATTTTTATTTTTAAGTTGTAACACCTAATTTGTTGTTAATTTTAATTTTTACTTGTATTACTAATTAAATAAAGAACGAACTTGTAAAAGATGTTTATTTATTAGATCCTATTTTTAAGTGATATTAAGATTTAGTAATATCTATAGAGCGACGGTCTGAATTTGTAAGAAAAGGTTATTTCTTAAATCATATTTTTAAGTAATATTAAAGAGGTGTTTTTGATAGTTCACGCTAATACCAAAAAAATGTGACACCAAATATAATACAACTATTATTAAATATATAACTAAAGAAATATATATACATATGGGAAAATCCATTTGGACATAAAATGTAGATACAAAATGAGACACAAGAGATCTTGACCATTCTTCCTCTGAATTTCACCTCTCATATATGACAAAAGGATCCAATGATCAATAATTATTGTTTCTATTTTTGTGCTTTATTTTGTGTTTTAATAGCCGCTCCCTATATATATTTATGTGTGTGTTGGGTATGTATAAGGTTTAATTGCAATAAATATAAACGTTGGTAGGTTCCCACCATAAAGCAGTAATACCAGGTGCCCACCATAAAGCAGTAATACCAGACTACTAGTTAATTCAAAGTTCAGTGCTATACAAATAAGTTCGTTATGCTGATAGGGATTGGTATTCAAACCTTGCAGCAGGCAATATTATTACAGCCACAGACAAGAAGCCCATTCACCACACGTATGTATAGTGATGAGGAATAATGTTGCAAGCACTATGTGGATTAAACATTAAAATTTTAAAAAGTATGGGGTGAGAGAGGCTCGAACGCTCGACCTCAGGATTACTCAACATTTAGCTATGAGACCTACGCGCTAGCCAACTGCGCCACCAGCCCAGTTGTTTTCTAAGTACACAAGGAGACATATGAATGACAAATGAAATAACTGATTTGGTTGCCAACTTTTATCACATCATGGTATATGTTAACGCTAAAATTTGAACGCTAACACCCCGGTGTATGAGTTATAGTTGTGAAAGCACCACCCGATAACTCGGGAACAGATTACAAGCAGATAATAGCGGAAAAGCAGTAAACAACAACAATTTTATAGTGGTTCGGCTTAAGGGTATAGCCTATGCCCACTTTAGGTACTTTTATTGATGACCTCGTTACAAGCTAATACAATTCTTTCCAAGTACAATACACTTTGAATTACAAGTCACTTAGAACAAGTAGCCTAAACTTCAATGGAGATTAGAGTCCTCAAATCCATGTTGGATGTGTGTGATCTTTTCTCGAAGTTGTTTGTAGCGTTCTTCGTGTCTTGAGAGCTTTAAGTGTTGGATTGGTTTGGAATGCAGCAGAGTAACGGCGCTTGAAGAGAATCAGCCAAAAGTCCCCTGAATATTGGAGGTGGCCATGTATTTATAGGCCAATTTCTGGGTTGGAATTGTTGACCAAGTCATGAGTCGCGACCGACTCAGGATGAACCGTGACCGACTCAAGATGAGCCGTGACCGACTCACATATCACGAGTCAGCAGGCAGCGGCATAACTGAAACGACATTGAGCTTGTTCCTCATATGCTTAGGTCGCCAGCGACTTATGATAGGTCGTTAGTCGCCTTGAGTCGTTGGAAACCCTGAGTCGGTCTGCCCCATAAACCACTAACTAGTTAAGCCACTCTGCTCCTCTAAGGCATTAACTCGTTGAGTCGTTCATCCCCATAAGTCGTGAGTCGCGCAATTCTTTAACTCGTGCAACTCCTCAGTTCAGTTGAGTCGTTGATCCACTGAGTCGTTACAAGCCCTGAGTCGTTGAGTCGGTCTAGGCCTTGAGTCATCTCATATGAGTCGTAAACTTCGTTGAGTCGGTAACTCACTGTGTCGGCCTGTCTCATGAACCGTTAATCCCCATGAGTCGTTCCATTCCTTTAAGTCGCCGTGAACCTTAACTCGTCAGTAAATTAAGTCGTAACCAGTTGAGTCGTTAACCTTATTAAGTCGGCAACCTTGTTAAGTCGGCAACCTTATTAAGTCGGTAAGTCGTGCCACTTGTTAGCTTGTTAACCCGCTTCATCAGTTAGGTCGTTGACTTCGAGTAGAAGATAGGTCGCTCCATTCTCTAAGTCGTATACCATTTTGGACGGGGCGCTGCCCCGCACCCCGCCGGGGCCGCTGCCCCCTGGACCCCTACGACCTGACCGGGCAGGTCGATCACCGTAGCGGTGGCGTTGCCCCCGCACCCCCACCTTGGGGGGTTGGCACCCCCCTGGACCCCCCCTCCGTAGGGGATCTTATCTGAAAAGCCATTCAACAGAACTTGCTTTGTTGGGATGCTGAGTTGACTATTCTTCGAGATGAACTATCATTGGTTTCTCGGTCGATTTTTGATATCACGGCCATGCTGAAAAAGTGGAGTTAACAGTATAAGTATATATTTGGATAATTTTATTTGACATGTCACAATTAGTCATCCATGTTGTTCAAATAGACAAGCAGGTTTTACAAATAAGTTAAAAATGTTGTGCCATGAATACTAAGTTTTTATTTTATAATTCCTTTTTATCCACAATAATCTAATGTTATAAATGTAATATTTTTGTACAAAATTTGTGGCGTACGTGTGTTTTTTTTCCATCATAATTACATCATCATATGTTTAATGATAGTTCAAAAGAAAATGTGCGATGTAAAATAATCAAAATTAGATGGTTAGAATTTGACTTTAAGGTTTACAGCTAATGGTTGTAAATCTGTACAAATTAAGAATCTTCGGTTAACAAATAAATTACTGCCAGAAAAATTAACCTAATGATGTAACTATAATTTCCACAAAACATAATAATCTTCTATTATGAACACGAGTTAAAGATCCGTTTCATGTTACATTATGCATCAATGTTTTTGCCAAATACATGCAAATGTGGTTTAATTTACAACTAAATGCATGGTTTTTGCCTAATATACACAAACACGTATAAATATGGTGAAAATAGAAAAAATGGTTTGATTTACACCAAAATGGTGATCTTAAATACAGCGCTTTCAAGATTATGGTTGGACATTGGATTATGTTTAAGATTTTAATTCCTGTAAATATAACCATTGGTCGGTTCCCACCATAAAGCAGTAATATCAGACTACTAGTTAACTCAAATAACAGTGATATAAAGCAAACAACTTCATTATGATGATAGGTATTGGTATTCAAACCTTGCATTGGGCAATATTATTACAGCTGTGGAAGATGCCAGTTCGCCACATTAGCAACTGAAGCCCATCCACCATCACTTCTCTGCCAAATTAGCTAGCAATTTACAGACGCATGACATGGAATTTTTAAAATGTACTCCAATGGCATTCACAATCATGTTGGACTATATTTACAATGAAAAAGTTCTAGTTTTCAGTTCTCCTTTTTGAGAGATAACTAGAACTTTTGTTCCAATTTTACTCTAAAACTTGAATAATGAATGAAGTGATACGATCTTCATCAATATATAGGCCAAACATTTTCCATTGAATTACCTTGTAGAAGTCTACAGCTATGAAGTTGGGGCCCATTCAGCAGATGCATGATGGCAAGTATTCACCATGTCCTCAGGAAGGGCAGAATTGTCTTTACAAGCAGTAACTAAATCAGGTCGTCGTGGTGTTCATTGAAGCCGATTGCGCGTGATTAGGACACAAACCATCTATCACTCCCCATTCCCATCTGCAAATTTTGATTACAAATATCATGTATTAAGAAAATAATACAAATCAATTTAGTATTATTACCTCCACACCATCCCATATAAAATGACATTTCGGGTTATTTTGCCCTAAAATATGTGATGTTTAGTGACTGTTATTAATCTGAAACTATGTCATAAGTAGATAAAATGGGCGGTTGTTGTTTTCATAAGAATTGGGTCGCTTAAAGATTATGCCCACACTCAGAACAACTTTCCTTTATGGGACAGTATAGTGTCATATACTCATACCAGTGCAAATGAGTAAATATGCACATTTCTTAGTGTCATATACTCAAATATATTGTTTTCTTTACTGCTCTGAAATGTCCATATCGATTGACTAGCAAGTGACTACATTATCTGATCAAAGAAACCTTGGTTGTTTTGAGATATAACCATATTTGTAAATACGTAAATTTATGATGCTTTGAGTTACTTAAAGCATGAGCTTCATACCCAACACAAGTCATGTGAATTTAGACATAAAAACCTATTTGAAGTTTTAAACAATTCCTAAAATTTGATCAAGGAATCAGAACAATTAATCGTGCATGGATTCTTTTCTTACAAGCCAATCCTACATAAACGGATATGTATTAAATATTAATAATACACTCATTTTACTATGTAGAATTGAAAGTCCATGTTTTTGCAATTTGCACAAACCAGGAACTATTCAATTTGTAGTATGAAAATATAGCACTTATTGCATAATTGCATGTGCAGTACAATGTGAGAACATTGGAGAGGTGTTAGTACACTCATACATGATTATGATATCTAGAACTCTTCATGAATAATTGAGCTAAAATAAAATCAGGTCCTATAATTCATGATAAATTATTTAACTTAGTGATGAGCACTTTGTATTTTTTATGCATTATATAAGTATACTTTAAGCGGTCTTCATTATGACAACAATTAGTCAAAATATGCAATTTGCTAAGTTCACCAATACAATATGCTTGTGTGATTTGCAACGTATTATGTGTTCTTTCCTACTTCAATTCCACGTAGAAATAAAGAATGTTAACACTGCTACTTATTATTATACTTTAGTATATCAGTCAAACTATAGTTAGTGAGCAGTACTATTAGTACTGCCCCAATCCATTGTCTAGATGTGTACAACACTGCTATTAGCAACTCGTATGTATGTATGTGTGTGCATGACATAAAAAAATGACTAAATGTACTTGGTAGTTGGTGCCTTTCTATCGGGATAGAGATATAGTCAGTATACATGAGGTTCACAGACTTAATCCCTGTCCGAGCATAAAATTCCATGTTTATCCCAGCAATTCTAGGAGAATGCTTACAAAGCAAACTAAGTAATACATGTAGGTGTTGCTAAAGTCCATTCACTAGATCTTTGTGTGTTTTTATGTATATTTGTATATGTGTGTGTACTACACAAAGAATATAACTAAATGTACTGGGTAGTCGGTATCTTTCTATCGGCATAGAGATATAGTCGGTATATGTAGGGTCCACGGACTTGATCCTTGTCCGGGCATAAAATATAATGTTTTTCCCATTAATTCTGAGAAAATAGTTACAAAACAAACCATTTAGGTATTGCTAAAGTTCATTCACTGGATATGTGTGTGTTCATGCGCGTGCAAAAGTGCGTGCGAGCGCTCCGTGGGTATGTGTTTATGTATGTACGTGGAGATTTCATTTGAATGCATATTGAAGACATAAGGTATCTTAATAATTAGATGTTCCCCTGATTTTCAACTCAGGGTCAACGACAAAAAATTTAACGATCAACACTTATTGTGTCAAATTTTGCAGCCTGCGGGGCCAAAAATGTGTCATATGAGGCTAATGTTGATTTCTTTCACTACAAGCGAATCTCACAGAATGTGAGACCAAACCTTCACTACCTAAGATAAACTAACAACAATGTTTTCTTTTCATTTTTCCAAGTGTGTAAATAATTTTTTAGTGCAATGTTGACCATATACAAAACATTGTCTTGTTTGGGTGCGCCCATATGCTAGTACCAATAATGACTCCATGATAACAGTCAGCAGTATCCATCAGTACCAACCTTATTTGTACTGATTTGGGCAATGATCTTAAACTAACCATCAGGAGCTCCAAACAAGCTAACATATTCATTACTCATTACACCAATAAATTGTGACAATCTTTTGCCATTCCCCTGAAATAAACATGTGATGGATCTATGGCTTATCTCTAGTAAGTCAATTAGATGATGGTGTAACCGTGCAACTTCCATCTTTATTATTAACAAGTTTTTTTTCTTTTTCTAGCAATTATCTGTCTTCAACTAGTTTAAGCCCAATAAGTGTGGAGATTCTAAACTACATAAGCGCTCCTATAATCTTATATCTGTTTTGGAAAAACAGTATTCGAAATTGTAATCTAAATTTTCTTTTATTCCCTTCCTTGTTCCGATGTTTATTAATCGTCAACAAACCATTTTAGCTGTTTATTTCCCTTCTTTCAATTACTTTCATATATTTCCTTCCTATACATTTTTCCTTTAATTTCAGTTTTCATAATTGTTACATCATTTGTATTATTTCTAATCTCTAGAAAATGAGAGACTGGGAGCAATAAGAAAGATGTGATAACTATGAAAAATGGAATAATATGGATGAATTAAAAAACAACGGTATAAGGTAGGTGATAAAAGATAGAATTTACACAGGGAAACGACTAGCTAAAACGGTAGTTGACAATCAAACAAATAGTAGAAATGAAGGGAACTAAATAGGAAACAGAGATTACAATTTTGATTATTTATTTTCTGTACAAGAGTACTGGAGTGTTTCATAACTGCCTTTGCACAACATAGGAGCTTAAAGAAATATAAACCAAATACTAATATTACAGTGAAAAAACAACATGTTACTGACAGAATTCCAATCGCTGAATTTCCAGTTTAATTCGATTGTTATCATCCTAACTTGGAAGCATTCAGCATGCTTACTAGTGACAACATGTATGTAGCTAACTTGCCATGTGCATGTAGGCAAAAATGTACCATGAAAATTCCAATTGTTGTTTAGCCATCAAATGATATCTTATCTACTATACAAGTACAAAGTCCATGTATAACTAGATATTGTAAGAAGCACTGCACAATGAGAAGTAGTAGTAATAAACAAGAGATTCAACGAGTTACGTTTCCAATACTGATCGGAACAAGAATTTAATTGAAAAATATAAAACTGAGAAAGAATTGAAACCTTACGCATTTTGGTTTCAGAAGTTTAAATTAGGCTTCTTTGATGGGTGAACAAGATCTAATAGATTATTCGAATCATTATGCGACCTCATGAATTATATATTTCTATGACCGATTCCAAGAACTAAAATCTAGGGTTTTTGCAGGGAAGAAGAAAAGTGGGAGTTTCGTGTTCTGGATAACGGGCTGCACCATAAATTGGCCCTTGTTCCCCTAGCTATAAATTGGTCCATGCTAGGAGAACTTGCTGAAATGATGGTTAGAAACTTAGATCCAAGGCAATACGCCACTTCTTGTCTTTTCCGCCTGTGTATTTAAAAAGAAAGAAAAATGTTATCACATGGTTAAAATTGTAAATTTATCGTAGTGTACCCCTTGAATTCCACCTACCTACTTTTGTTTGAGGATAAAATAGGTATTTAATTTAGTTTCTTTTGCCTTTAGTCTGAAACAATCATTACTAAAATTGATAACAAAACCCTAAAAGAAAACACCCTCTTATTTGTACTTTTCTCCCCTACTACTTTATTATCCTCTCATTTCTTTCAATTCTTTCTATCTTCTAACCTTGCCTGTTACGTCTTAGTTATGAAAATAACTCGCCAAAACATTGTTCCAACCTATTTCCTTAACCAATGCCGCACCCAGTTGCTTACAATCCTAGATCGCCATCTCCTCCGTCATGCCGCCGCCTGAAAACTATCGAGCACAACTCCTTCGCATGCGCATTTAGTCTCACATTCTACTTGGCCACACATCACCCACGTCGCCTTCTCGGTAAAGGCGTCTGCGCCTTCTTCCCATCAATCACATGCGCAGCCATCCATTCATCGCTCAACCATGGCCGCGGCTCCATACGTAGCTGATGGGTATGAACATGAGTGAAATTAATTAACACATGCACAACATAAATTAACATAGAGATTTTGCGATATAGAGGTAGGAATGGAAAATCTCAAATTTATATAATGAAACAATGATGCTTTAGAAAGTAGAGACCTGAAGAAATGTGCATATTTGATATAGAGGAGTACTGGTAGCGCCATATGGATCAAATGTGTTTCCAAAACTACTCAATATCATCGATGTACTTGGTTCCTTGTTCTCTGTTTGGACATCTGTAGCACCTACAAAGAACAGAACTTGTTCAAAAAAGAAACAAATTCCTTTAAATCATAATTTGTATAGTTGTATGTGCATATCTCACTGCACTTCTCATATATACGGAACATGTTCAAGGCAAATCAATGACGAAGAACTAAAATTAGATGCATTACTGTACATATAATAATACAAATGTGATAAAAATAAGTTTTACAAGACAACCTAAATCAGTGTTGTCATCCAGAAATCCATCCGCAGCAGCTAAAGTGCTAAAACAACATCTTTCTGCATAATCTGATTTGCAATTTGATTCAAAATTCTTTGGACTGCATACATAGAAATTGCTGAAATTTCTTCAGTAGGAGGTTGAAGTAAATTTGGAAGAGAAGAGTTTCTAGAGATGTGACTGATGCACTGGCATATTCTTGATTGATTGTCCTTAACAAAAAGAAAATATACACCAACAATAGCATCCAGTTTAGAGAAGATTTTTGCAATGAACTTATTCATATTGTTGCATCTAAGAAAATTCAAGCTCAGAACAAATGCTAACATATATTATAGATGAAAGGTATATACAAGGAGCGCACACACAAGCATACACACATAATATCCAATTACTGAACTATGGTAGAAACTAGACACAGAAACACCATGTCAGATAGCCTAGTTCAAGTTGGCAATTTGACAAAGGTGATTTTATTAGGACACTCTAATTGATTTAAACCAATTATCATTAAATAAATAGATTTATTTTAAATAAACGAGTAACCAAAGCTAGCAAAAGGACATGGGCACGGACACATATAGAACAATACATAGAGGCTCATAAAGTAAAATAAGATCCAAATGTTGCTACCATTATTGGTTTGCTTGTCTCTAACGTTCTTATATGGCTTTGCAGCACATCAAAGCTAACGATGACTAAAACACAAGAGCATTTTAGGTAGGTTCAGTTATAACACAATCAAATATACATGCACCTAACTAGAAAGGCAATGGAATATATAAGACATAAAAGAAATGGACATAGGTTACCTGGTCCATGAATCTTTTTTTTAGCTGTTGAGAAAGAACAACTGCATCTATCTGAAATGCGAAGATCCTTATTAGAATTACCCACATAAGAATACAATTAAATCATTTACTCGTACAAAAGAAACTCACTTCTTCAGTTCCGTTACCCTTTGCTTTGACAAAATCTAACTCCAATGAAAGTATCGCCAGGTCAAAGTTATCCGGTGGGACAAACCTGATATTACATATAATAATGCATAATAAGAAGAATGGCGACTATAAAGGTACTACATGCGAGCTTGTAAGCAAGCGAAGAAATACAAACAGGCAAAGAATTAAACCTGCTGATGGATATTTGATCATCGATAGAAACCTTGATAAGGCGTCGCTGGATAGCATTCAAGCCAATTCGGCCTTCGTTAATTTTTTGACGAGCAGTATGTATTAGTCAAGGATTACTTCCACATTAAAAGTAATTTAAGAATAACTTCACATTATAAATCAATCAACCAAAGATTTACATTACTCAAATTTACAGCTAGGTCCAGTGATTCTATACTACACGTATAGTACTGATACTTCCAGCTTCAGGATACAAGATTTTATTCAAAATCCAAATAAAATATGAGAGGTTTTGTAAAGAAAAAAATATGGACGAATAAGCCATCTATACCAATATAAGCAAACAAAAAAAATAAAACTAAAATCCACTTATCTTCCAGGACATGTTGATTTATTTTTATACCTATTTTTGATGTGTTTAATGCTGAACTCTACATCTGGAATGAAATCATACTTCTAAAATGAAAGAAAGTGTCAACCATTCAAAATATATCGCATTTTCACCTCAAAAATCACGTTTAAAAGGATACCATGTCAATCCATAGTGTGATTTCTTTCCCAACGTCTTTATTGATTACTTTGTTACAACATTTACTTGTTATTACAAAAAATAGTTTTAATTATCGGGTGTTATATTCAGAACATTTCAAATCTATAGCCCTAATCAACCCAATTGTCTAACAATACAAAATTAACATCACAACGAAGCTGGGAACAAAAATCAAGGTTCATACTTCATATAAGGATATGTAAAGTATATACCAAAGAATCACCAATTACAGCAAAAGCACTGTCGGATCCACGACTAGAAAATCTACTTGGGTCATTGAATGAGATAAACGCGCAATTAGTTAAAGCCAGGTCGCTGCCTGGCGCGTTCTCCACGGTCAGCATCATTCTGGATGATAAGGTTGTTGTGTTTCAGATGCAAGTTTTCTGTTACCAGGCTTTGATTATATTTGTTGATTTGAGAAGATCTCCGAAATAGCTACCGGATCCACCAATTTTTTTTGCAATTCTGAAAAACAACTTACTCTAAATAAAAACATCAAATCTCAAGCGGCTAGGGAGTTGGGACCAGCGGCTAAGGTGTAAAGGGAAGACGAAGCATCAATTTGAGCTCAACTAATGCCAAACGGCTCTGGAAAAATTAAAGGAATCGATCAGATTCATTGTAAAGGCACCATTTATTCCTCAACAGGCTATCACTCAAAAGTTCAGAGAAAAGAAAAAAAATATAGTAGAAGAAGAACCTACAGCAAAGCGAAGAGATGGAAAAAAAATTAGAGAGGAAGAACCTACGCAAAGCAAATTGAAGTCGGCATCGTTGAAGTGGTTGTAGTCGGCATTCGATAATGGGAAGTGGATGAAGTGTTGTTGATTTTAAGAAGTGGTTGAATCGACATTGATTTTGGAAGGAAGAGAAAACCCTAAATTAAATTTTATGCGACTGAAATATGTCTGAAAATGGATGGATAAGCGTGAGAAGAGAATGCACGTCTAAATTACAGAAGACTCCTCTTATTAATAAACTATTTACATTTTTACCAACTACGGTAACACTTATTTTTGTTGCAAAGTTTGTTTGGAAAAGCATTTATTTTCACCAACACTTTTCCGGTATCCTAACATTTTTTTACCGTTAGGAGTTTGCAGCATTTATAAGTGTTAGCAATTAACAAATATAAACTGTTGCAAAATCACTGATTTGGTGTAGTGTTATGCAATTCTTGGGTTATTAATGGATGGTTACGGTCGATGCTCTTTGTTTTCGGCGCTTCAAACGTGGATCGAAAGTTGAGGTCGTCACAGAAGTTGCTAGCTTCCCGAACACAGCTACCATCAACGATCAAATCGAATTTGATTTGATGTTATAAATGATTGAGAAGGTGGAGGGGTGAGGTGGAATTTTCGGCCAGTGTGACATCCCCTATCTGAAGGCCCGAAGCTAAGCACAACAGATGCTTCAGTCGTCTATAATATTAACTTCCAATGACCGAATACGGTAATGTTAATGGTATCCATAATATCAGAAGCACATGAATATGAAAAAAAAATCACATATTTTAAAAAGAAAAACATTTTTTTATTACATTTCCAAAACATGTTCCATATTCAAATTACATAATCTCATCGCTTTCCCAAGTTCAGATAAAATATAGTTATTATATAAATATGCCAAGAGCGATATTTGATGATGCCCCTTGGTTGATCAAAGTACTATATATAGAACACAGCAGAATTAATTCAAAATAAAACAACAACCCCTAATTAGCTATCCGTCAACCAATTGCTCGTCACCGGAAGCTTTATTCGCCAATCCTACTAAAACCTATAAACCTCAACCCTCAGCCTACTCAAACCAATTATGAGCACCTGAGAGTTTAAGAGGAAACCATAAACTTCAAGTTAGGCATAAAGCTTGGTGTGAATAATACTATACATCTTGGTTTTCTGATATTAAGTGAGACCATGCCGCTTAGCGGAACGTGTTTCCCCTCACTAATATCTTTTTTAAAACAAATCTTTTGCAAGTTATAATCCTGCAACCAAAATTGGTTAAATCTGTAAAGCAATATCATGTATATGTACATATTTATCAAATGGACTATCTGTCCATACACTGTAGTTTTGTTTAGCTAACTACTAACTCTCGGCTGACTCAGGCCTACTAGAAAAACATAAAAAATCCATCATCTGTTAGATACTCCTCTTTTTGACGGTCTATCCTTACTTAGTTCTCCAGTACATGCTAGAATTTTGGATATATTTTAGCTAAGGGTAATTAGCTAAAGTATAGGGTATGACCGCATACTAGTCTCGTCTGGTATTCTAATATCTGAGTCATTTTACTTGGGGTTATCTACCCATAAAATTTTCCTTGGAAATCTTTTCTTTCAAGTTGATTTAAACTTTAGATCATTCTTTAAACAAGGAAATTATTTATATGTACTCTTTGTTTTGCTTAAATCACCTTGCCATGTTACTTGTTCTTTACACAAAACCTTGTTGATGAAAACGTTTAAACTTTCAAAAGTAACCCTTTCAAAACCTTTGAAAGCATCCCTTTCAATACAAGTAAAACCTTAGGTCGAAGGCCAAAACATACCTTTTGAAACCATTCATACTTATCTTTTCGAAAGCAGTGAAATACATCTCCTTCGAAAGCTTTAAAACCTTAGACATCCTATCTTTAAAACACTTAAACATTGCCTTTCGAAACCATTGGAAAACCTTTCCTTTTAGACGTTTCGAAACCATTGGGGTACCACCCCTTAGAAACCTTTCTTTAAAACTTTCGAAAGCATTAAAACATCAAGCCTTTCGAAAGCATTTGAGTTCAATTTATAACATGTGGAAACATCTTTCGAAACCATTAGAACTATCCCTTTCGAAACCATTTGGGTTCTACCTTTTATAGAGAAAAAGAGTCATTAAAACATTTAACTCGAAAGCAACCCTTTTAAAAGCAAAAGCAGACACATTTTCAATTTAAAAAAAAAAGCATGTTTTGATCCCCTTGAAACCTTTGGTTTCGACCTAGTACCTTCCCCTATATCCTGTTCACTATGTACCAGGTATCTGATACCATGTGTATTGGTATTGATAGAGTTTGAGGTGGAGGTAAGGAGTCGGAAGCCGGGTGCCGGAAGTATTGAAATAAAAAAAAGCATGTTGGTTTGACTTTTTAGGCTAATCCTTTGTACATAACTTGCTTTGTTTGTCAAATTATGATTAGTTTCAAATTTTCTTTTCTGAAAGTGCTGCCAATTTTCAGAAATAACAATTTGAATTATTTACAAAATACTGCTTCTCCTTTATAAATATATAAAACATTTAAGTCTCATACCTTAAATAATTTTATATATCCATTAAAACACTTAGGAAAATTCTACAAAAATCCTAGAAAATCAATTTTAATATATTTTTAACATATATAAATTATAGACCCTAAGCCAATATAATTTGGATGTATTTAATTTTTAACTCAGAGTAGCATCTTCTTCACCAGAAACTTCATATAAATCCATATTAAGAAAATTAGAAAAATTGAAACCCATTTCAAAGTTATTGTTTCTAATCTAAATTTAAGATGTCATATAATAGGGTTTCCATATCAAAACATGTCACAGAATTTGTGTGAATTAGCATAAATCATCAACAACATATAGATATACAACAAAACATGGCAAAACATTTGCAAATAATTTGGATTTCATCTGAAAACGGAAAAATATTATAAACTTGAGATGTAGTCATTATACACCTTAGTTTTGTGATTAAAGATGTGTGATTTGTTCTTAATTAAGTGATTTGATTCTCCCCCTTGAAATCCTAGCTTTTATCTCCTCTTGAGCTTGCTAATGGTGGCCGGCCTTAGCTTGTATTTTTGATTTGTGAACATGAAGTGAACATGAGTGTTGAGGGGTTAAAGGTTTAGGGTATAAGGATGTGCCTTGTTCCTATTTCGCTCTTGTATATTTTCAAACCTTTTATTCTTTTTTTATTCTTTAGTTCGCCTGTTTAACATGGCACGACTACCCCTTATTTAATCACAAATCTCAATCTATTAATCATCTTACCTTATTTTATTTTTTAACTAACTAAACATCCGAAATAATGTTACTAAAAATATGGGATGTTATAGCCAGCAATAGAGATGAAGAGGAGGTTCCAAATCCATAAAGAAAGTGAGGAGATACGAAGAAGAAAAATGTCGATATGGATACATATTTCTATCTTACATTTTCTCCTCCTTTTTAATTCAAATCCAACCTCTCCTTAACCATCATTACGGCCATCCTACTCTTGCACTTTTAATCAAAAATTCAAGCCCCATTATGTGCCTCTAAATCATTTCAAGCCTGACCAATATTCATAGCATTTAAACGTGCACGGATATCGTATATCAATAAGTATATTTATAACTATTATAAATACACCATTTAATATTTTTCAACGCATCACATTAAATTTTATAATTAAAATTTCATAAATATTTATTAATTTAATTAGTTCATTACAATCATAGTTTTCATTTTACAGAAAATATTCATAATAATCATATAAAAACTATGTCTATTTTTCAATCTGCATGGAAAAACAGTTATTATTTCATAAATAATGTTCAATATGTTTTATGAAAACAATTTTGTAACTTGATGCAACTAATAAGTGTTATATGACACGCTTCTACTGTTTTCGTCATACCTTAATAGCGTATGAAATATAGACCTCCATTCAACCACTAAATATATGTTATTTATTCTATCTGCTATAACCAATATATAGTCGTGAGTTTTTTGATCAAATATTTGAACTCAAAGAAATAAATCTCATAGAAAATAATTTTCCATATGAAAATACATTTTGAAGTAGAAATCATATTTCTCATTCTAATGTTAAGTATCTATTATGATTTTAAGATTCTCGTTTCCTGTGTCTCTCCATGAAGCAGAAGCGACCATTCACTCTCTTCGTCCTAACTGTATCTTAAGTTACATCTACTCTCAAACATTCACTGCCCTTTTCAAATAGTCGAACCATTCAAAAAGAAATCTTTATTACAAGATCGCAACTAACTCTTTACAAAAGTGAATGTGATCATCCTTAAAGTTTAAGGATATAAAATAAGTTACACTTTACTTAATTTGAAAAAAACTAATATTTCAGCGATTGAATTCTTAGATCCATCTTGTAACTCTTATCTAGTGTCACACTTACCGTTGAAGGATCTTGTAATAAGATCATTATTGTATTATTTTGAATGAACTAATTTCATCGAGGTTTCATACATTACGAGTTGCGACCATTCACCATATAACATTTATATATGATTGAAAATGGATCAAATATTCATATCATTTTACCGCATTTAGAGTTCGAAACTCATTAAAGACAATACACATAAGTAGCCAAGTTACAAACATATTTAGTAGTTGTATAGTTAGACGGTTGCATGGGTCAGCATGCAAAAATTTATTGGTAAGTTTATTGTACATTTCTATCTGTCAATCTTAATTTATTTCATTAATATATTTTAATTAATTAATATTTTATGAATTATATTAATTGCACAAATTTATCAAAGTAGACTATTTTAGTTATACATAGATATTGCATGGATGAAACACGAGTATTTTCTTTACTGCATGGAAGAAAATTTTCACGGTTTGATTATCATTGGTGTTTTCTCCATATTAATCATATTTTTAGAAGAGACAAAAAAAACTTTACAGCTAATAGACACGAGCCCTTGCAACCACCAATGGTTTGGTCAAGCGAAGACATATATGAAATTGTAAAGGACTTTCCAAAGACACATAAAACCGAAGAACAAATTGAAATTCAAGGTAAATCAACGATTCATAATTGGTGCAAACAGTATATTTTGAAAGTTGCCGTATTGGAAAAATCTACTACTTCGTCACAATATCGACGTGATGCACAATGAGAAAAACGTGTTTGACAACGTTTTTAATACAATTTTGAATGTTAAGGGGAAGACGAAGGATGATTTGAAATCAAGACGCGATATCAAAGCAATATGTAATCCCTCTGAGCTTCATATCAAACCAAATGACAAAAAAAAACCAAAAGCATGCTATGAGCTAGACAATAACCAGGTTAAAATACTTTTAAAATGGGTGGAAGGATTAAGATTTTCTTATGGTATTTCTTTCGATATTCGTAGATGTGTCGACTGTAAGAATAACAAACTTAATGGGATAAAAAGCCATGATTGTCATATTATGATGGAAAATTTGTTACCCGTTGCTTTTAAAGAACTGTTGCCCGTAAAATTTTGAAAGATGTAACATAATTTAGTTTGTTTTATGAGAAGCTTTGTTCTACTACGTTAAAAGTTGATCGTCTATGTAAACTTGAGGAAGAAATCCACATACTGCTCTGCAAACTAGAAAAAAAACATTTCCTCCAAGTTTATTTAATGTAATGGAGGATTTACCTGTTGATCCTCCATTTGAAGCACGTCTTCGAGGGTCTGTGCAATATGGATGGATGTATCCATTCGAGAGGTATTAATGCTTAGTACGTTAAATATTAGTTTAATTCATGTATAAATAAATTTTAGTTTGAAATAATTCTTAAAAGGTACTTAAATCATCTAAAGAAAAAAGTGAGACAGAAAGCACAAGTTGAAGGTTTGATTTGCAAATCATATGTTGAAGAAGAAGCTTCGTTTTTTCTTTTATTATTTTAGTGATCGTGTGAACATATCATTTGAAAGTGCTATGCGTAATGATGAAGGCATTGATCAAGATGATTGTCAAGCGAGTTATCTATTTTTTTAAAACATGGCCGACCTGCTGGTAAATGTGTGAAATTATGGTTGGACGATAGAGATTATCATGGAACACACATAAATTCTTCTCAATTGTGCTGAAGTTGCACCATTTGTTAGGTAATGTACATATGTCCTTCTTAATGCATTATATCATCCACATATACGTATATACATACATATGCATATGTGTGTTAATTATAACGCAATATTTCTTCTACAATTGCAGTATTTACGAATCACAACTTCCAAATGGCGATATTGGCAAAGATTTCGCAGCTTGGTTTTCAAATTACGTTTACGACACGACAAATTGTGTGGTCGACGAAGGATTGAAACATTTAGCTATGGGACTAAAAAGGAAAATCAAAACCTATCCAATATTCTTCGTTAATGGAAATAAATTTAACATCAAAGAATACGGTACTGAAAAATTAACTAACAATGTCGGTGTATTTCTTAAAGGTAGTGATGATCCAAATGATCATGTAAATGATTTTTATGGCATGTTAACCTAGGTTTTGCAATTGACATATTACACAAAACCTGTAGAAGAAGTTTTTTTTAAATGCAACTGGTTCAGCAACTTTTCATGTTCTGTAATCAACGCGCACCCAAAGTATAATCTTATAGAAATAAAGCATATCTCGCGTTATTATAAGTACGATCCTTTTATACTTGCCAAACAAGCTCTTCAAGTTTATTACGATTCGTACCCATCTCTACGAAGAGATAAAGTAGATTGATTGGTTGTTTTTAAAACAAACGCAAAATTACATTTTATGGACAGAATATTCCAGACGAAAAAACTATCAAGCAGATATCGAGGAAAATACTGAAATAATAATAATCGATGATCAAATCGACTTTGGACCTCTAAACGATGAATCAAATGCATTAATAAAAGCATTTGAGACTACAAAGAAACAAAACATAAAGTACGAAACGGGGTCTGAATTAGAAAACGATGAGGACTGATTAATAATCTACATATCCGAAGAAGGTAATTTCTGTGTTTATTTATGTTACATTTTCTCACTAAAAAATGATGTGTTCTGCTAATGATATGTTTAGTCATAATCTGTTTCACACAATCCTTTTATGTTATGCCATAACGTATGTTTCACAAAATTAAATGATATATTTCTCATATATGATACGTCTGTAATAGGTACTGCATATATATATATGTCGTCTTTTTAGACGTAGCTCTTCCCATACAGGATCTCCATATTCTTCTCAAAGAGGGACCGTTGCGCTTCCAGCTGATGATGTTTCCGACCCATCACATGAGGTAGCTCTTCCTACGGTCTGGTTGCAGGCCAAAGCCGATGGATCGTAAGTATTAAATTTATTTCAGTATCAACAATATTTTTCTTTAGATCTATTATATATTACTCTTGCTTTATTAAATGCTTGTTTCTTTTTAACACAGTGGCTTCGAGCTCAAGCCGTCAGCTACAGTGCTCTCCATATCCAGACAGGCATATAAATGCAGGATGACTGCCTGCTGGCCCAAATGGAGCAAGGTACCGAATATTTTTCGGAAGAGCATTTGGCTGGACTTCCTGGTTAGCCTAAATTTATATTTTGCACTTTCTCTTTGATCATAGATCACTTTATATATTGTAGACTATTTACAAAAATGTATAACTTTCATTTTCTCAACGTGTAGGGTTCGATCGACCAACAACAGACCGATGTATCCCTGGTGTAGCGCCATTGGAATAGCAATATCCTCAAAAATTATAGGGATACAGTGTCCACTATAAGAAGAGCGAGAAAAAAACCGAGCTGGATGAGTGCTAGCGTGTGGAAGGCCTGGATCGCATGGTGAGGCAATGAGGAATTCCAGGTAAGTTTACCATATATTAATTACTTTAAATTATTGTGTGTATTTAATACATAATTTAGAACTGTAAAATGTTATTTCCAATTTAAATGTACAGAGGGAGTCAAATAGGAACTCCACAAATAGAGATAAGAATCTCGTCACACATCGCGGCGGTTTCAAGTCGTTCCAGCATCATCGTGAGGATTTGGTAAATTTTTATGTTAACATTTTTATATTTTAAGTTACAAGTTGTTAATAGATAGTTAATAAAACAACATGTTATATATATATATGCATGCATGTATGTATGTGTGTGTGTGTATATATATATTCATATTTCAGGAGAGAGCGTGCAGGGGTACTGTTTCGTATTGGCATGTTTTTGCTAATACTCATGCTCTGAAGCAGATCGACGATACGGGCTTAGACGTATACTCATGGGAGCATGATGATAAAGCAACTGATGCCCATGCAAGTATATTATAATTAAGTTAAAAGTTATCAGTTAATTAATTAAGTACACATTTATAGATATATTAATTAGTGTTATTTATACCAGTGACCATTTCAACTTTTTGCTAATTAGTATAGCGATTAGTCTACTAAGTTGTATTTTGTATTTTGTATTTGCATCACAGCAAAAGTTCCAGGAAGCATGGCGTAACGACCCGATTTTTCGACGCCCGAAAATCGACATCAATACGTCCATTGTATCAAATGCGGAACAATCGAATGCTGGAAAACCGAACCGTTAGGGTTAAAGAAGAAGAAGATAGAAGAAGAAACAGAAACAATATCAGAATCTTACATTCGCAGCGGAACAATATATAATAGATAAATGAATGATTTTTAAACAAAAGAACTACATCAGTTTCTACATTACATCATCAGAGTAATATACAACACAAAACACGAAACTAGGCGTTTATGACAACTTGTCCATATGAAAAATGAACCTGCTGCAACCCATACACCGTAGATACTATATAATACAAGTGATACGTCTCGCTATCCAGTTTGTCTCCTGATCTCCACAGCATACTTTCCCGACTTCACTCCAGAACAACTACTAACCTGACTCTAGGCTGCCATTGTTGAAAATTATGGACACCCAGAGATTAAAAAAAGGAAAAATAAACTCCAAGTCAGTCATGGGACTGGTGTGAGATCTTAAAGAAGTTATTTGCACAAAAGAAAAGAAAACAAAATCCGTTCATGCTTTTGGAAAATGAAACTAACATAAGGCCTCCCGGCACACCCACAATGCAATCGCACACTTAGGGAAGATTTCTCCTTATAGCAGTCAAATATGCTTGATACGCAAAAATCCTTTTGATATTATTAGTGCATAGTGTGAAAAACATTTCGTAAGTATAATATAAATCTTAGCCAGCATACGTACCATTATATTATGCATACTATAGCTACCATATTAGATGGCAGGTTCTACAACTAGAACCATACAGGACTCGTATTGAGTGAATGGATTTCCAACAAATGGTCAAGGCTAAGGAACTTTCTTTCCGAAAGGGTACACCTCTGGAGGGACCCCCCGAGAACCTAACCGGATCTCTGCCAACACAAGGCCCGATTACCTCTGAACTAGGTAACTAACTGTTACGAGTATGTCACCCCCAATCTAGACCGACCTTTACCGAGGCGCCTCAACAACCAACAACCACATAAGTAAATAATCAGGGCTCCATATCAGAATACCACTTTTTATCCACACAAGTTAAATATCTAGGATCCATACTAGATACCACTTTTTATCTAGAAGGAAATGCACATACCCTAAGGGGCGCGACTCCCGTAACCTTGCTGCGTCTTTTCCTGTTTCAACCACTTCCGAGGTGTGAGGTTCGACGAAGTCTCGTCCACAAAGCTACGCTCTTCACAAAAGCCATGCTTCGATCAACCAATGATCAACACTTAGCATGCCACATTACCAAATTGGGAATATATCACTAGTAACAATCAACTACATAACCGCTGAGCTCGTACGTTTCAGAGAAGGGCGTTAAGCTAAGAGAATAAATTCTCCGCCACCAATAGAAATGTATTTGATAGAAACCAGCTTTATATCTAAAAGTGTGATGTCAAGCATACATCCATACAAGTCCGTTCCAGGTTCGAACGGAACCGAAGGCACTTCGTCCAATTAAGGAAAGAAGTCCATGTAAATCTGGATATCCCTTAATCACGTCCGGACTCCCCATCACATAGGGTGGAATAAATCTCTATACCGGAGCAACTCGGTGCAGAGACATTTAACAAGTAATCCTTTCGTTTTCGGAAATACCCGGTCTTCAACCACCATCTTCAAATGCAGTCTCATTTCGTCATATCGTTATTCGAAATGAGTTTTATGACTCAATGTCCTCTACCAGCTAATCCAAATAATGAGTGCTTATTTTAAAAACAAGTGGATACGTTCAAGTCTAAATTAAGTCACAATAAATTTTCACTTTTGACCTTTTAAACAAAAGATCCATCATTAAGATTCGATGTGGTTTTCGGATAACCATTTGAAATCCGACCCCCGGTCGCATCGAAATTCAAATGTCGTTTAAAGGCCAATATTAATAGTCGGTTATTTAACTATCAAACAACATTCACAACGATCACCAGCTTTAAACAATTTTCCTCAAATTATTTGTTTCAAAATATCTTCGCAAGATATATCTTCACACTTCAACCCTTTGAAAACAATTTTTAAATCACTTTCCTCTCGTGGAATAAATTTCCAAATATTGTTTATTTCCATTGAAAATTTGCCAAGTCTGAATACTTTAAAATAATTTAAATCACTTATCCAAATATATACTTGGAAACACTTAAAATAAAAACTATTTTGAAAACATTTATTTTAAAATATTAGTTATGAATTTTATACTAATATCCCATGTAAAACTTAAGCCCAACTAATTTTAAAAATAAAATTATTAGATAGAGTATAATTATTCAAATAACCATAAACCATCTTCTAAATCAAATATTAGTTAAATCTTTAAAATAATCACTTCTACAATTAACTTAATAAATATTTGCTTCAAAATTTTAAAAACAATTTAAGAAAATAATTTCTCTAAAACATTATTTTAAAACCAACTTTGGAACTTTTAGTTTAAATTTAAAAGCCAATTTGAAAACGTACTAGCTTTCTAGGGAAAAATAAGCTTTCCATTTCAAAATGGTCCATTTAAATCAATTTATAAACCCTTCCCGATTTATTTCAATTTATATTCCAAATTCGTAAATTTTCTTTCAACACTTTTAAAAATAAACCAATATTTATTTTCAAAACAAATTACCCGTTTCTTTATAAATTCTCATTGTGAATTTAAATTTCCAAATATCCACTGATATACAATTTTCAAATCGATTTCCAAAATTTACTTTCATACACTAAATCAATTTCCAAATCGATTTTCAAAAATTTACTCCATTTAAAAATTATTCCTTTATTTACCCAAATTTATTTCAAAACACATTAATCCAATATTCACACTTTTATTTAGATTTTAAAATCCGAATTTTAAAATAAATTCTTCAACTTGTAAACAATACTACTCAAAATCCATTTATTAAATCTTTTCCCCACATTTGGAACTTATTCAATAGGATTTCAAAAATCAACCTTTACCCTTTTCAAATTCCTACTTTTAAATTTATCTAAGCCTCTAAAATAAATTTACTTAAAATTTTCTACTTTAATTTCCAAAAAAAAAATCCTATTTTATATTTCAGGTATATTAAAATACCAGAATATATTTGACCAAACCATCGCCTTCAATAATTTCAATTATCAATATAATCAATCACAGATTATCAATAATCATATCACAGCATATGAAATAAATTCAAACAATTTGAGGAATCCAGTTGGATCCCTCCAACCCGTTTCCCTGAATCCACAAATGTTAGCACAGCAATTAAATACCAATCCCGCTTCAAGGCGGGATATCGCGGTATAAAGGGTCATTCGCTATTATGCGGGGCGCATAGGGTCTCATCCGCTATATAATGCGGGAAATCAATCACTCCAATATATATATATATATATATATATATATATATATATATATATATAATATCACATCAATTCAAGCAATCAATCAATATTTTAAATTTTAACTATTTCAAATAACTGTATCAGATGTGAGTGAGAAGATCTCACCTTTGCTTTTATTCTGCAATCCATTTCCCTTCCAACTTGTTTTCACGATTTTTGACCTTGTATAAACAATTATATAATTTTTATTAATATTCGAACAAATCAAATAATTAAATTTCCATTTGATAATTTTAATTAACCAATGATTTTATTTTAAACAAATACATTTAATTTTAAACCAATTCCTTTTAATAAATTTATTTAACCAAAAATTAAATTCAAAACTAATTTTCCTTTAATAAATTATTTTTAGTAACTAGATAAATTAAATAGGTTAAGAAAACAAATAGCTCACTGAAACCATTATTTTTAAAATAAACTAGCAAATTAAAATATATAAATGTGTATTTATTTTTATTTTTTGAAATTTAATATTTATAAGAAATGATTTATTAAAATCAAATCAAATCTTTATACTCTTTTCCTATGTTTTTCCAAAGTTATATATATATACAAAATTTCTGTTCAAACTACATACATACATACATACATACATACATACATACATATATATATATATGTATATGTATATATGTATGTATATGTGTGTGTGTGCCTCAATTTGAAACCAAAATTTCTTTATACCTTTTACTGTAATCTATTTTTTCTATGCAAATGAATATATATATATATATAAATTAAATAAAAAGATAAAGATACTTTTATCATCGTTCCAGGAAAACCACACAGCAACCAACTCGTATCGCCACATTCAGATCTGCAGCCTTCCGCACGAGATTCGCTACTTCGAACACTGACCCTATCCTACGCATGCATCGCACGGTCCATGAGTACGCGATCCACCCATGCTCGTGAATCGAGCATCACCTTGCAACGTCGTCGAACCCTAGAACGGTGATCGCGCCTTCAATTCGTCGATCCTGCTCCGCCCAATCAAATCGCGACCAGTCGCCGCACATCTACTCGACCTCGAACACATGCCAGTGCCGTGCTCTGACGTCGCCACATAGTCGCCGATAACCCCCGTGCCTAAAATCGCGACGGCTCTGTGAATCGACCCATCTCCTTTTTGTCGACATCAATTCCACACTCTCAGATTGTCGGCGATCAACATCGCGATCCCTCTTTTTTTCTTTTTTCTTATTTTTTATGATTTAGATTCAATAGGACGAGGGAGCGACCATGAAATTTCTTTGTGAAGTTGTTCATTTAATTTCGAACGAGAAAGGGGGTTCTCGTTTCTTTTTTTATATAAATATGCGGCTACGATTTTTTTAAAATAGGAAGAAAACACGTGTAAAAATTTAACAGAGAAAGGTAAACACGTGTTGTTAAAGAGGATACGCGCTTTATTATTTTTTTCTTTTTGTGTGTGTGTGTGTGTGTATATATATATAATTCAAATTCAAATTGAAATCGTCCGCAATTCAAAACTTTGATCTTCAATCGAGATGTGCCGCTAGGTGTTCATAATGTTAAACCCCTATTTCGAACGTACTGGAAAAGGTTTTGAGTCCAAATTTGATCATATGGAGAAGATAGCTTTTGGACCCAGCTATTAAATTAAATTTTGATATAATTTTCAGCACATTTTCAATCCGTACAGTCACACGACAACCCCAAACGCTACGAAAATTGAAATCTATAATAATACAATATTACGAATCCAATGGAACTGGTTTCGTCGAAATCCGAAACTGTGCCTCGGAAGGTTATTTTTAAATTCAATTTAAATAATAAAATTCCAAACTGAACAAAACAGTTTTAAATTCAACATTTAAAAGTTCTATTATCTCCAGTATTATCATTATGAATTTTCTAAGCCTTTAAAATATTTTTAACAAGCCTGGAACATCAGATTCAAATTTTTTCCCAATTTCCAATTATTAAATTCAATAATTTAATTGTCAAATAAACAGTGATATTTGAAATTCAAGTTAAACTAACATTCAAATATTTAAATTCAATCAAATATTATAATTTCAAATGTCAAAAATTTTGGGTCGTCACATTCTTCCCTACTTAAAAGAATATGGTCCTCGAAATTACTAGTTAAGAAGAATGATCCTTAACCCGTTTATCATTTTCCCAAAACCAAATAGTTTCAACTTTCCAAAACAATTTTTATTAAAGATACTATCATTGTTACTAAGTTTCCAAACTCAACCATAAGTTTCAAACAATATTATTTTCTCAACAATTCAAATTTTAAATTATCTAAATTTTTCTTGCTCCCTAAATTTTCGAAAAATTTCGCCTGCGTCTCCTTTGCGCGACTAGCTCGGTACGATTACAAAATGCCACCACGGGCCTCAAGATTTCAAAAGAAAACAAAATACCAAATGGCTAGACCAGAAAATCATCAAATTTCATATAGAAATTTAAATACATACATTTTGTCGAGCAATTCAAATATATCTTCGAAATCAAAAATCCAATTTCCTTTTGCTTTTAAAATATATGTATATCCTACTAGCAATAATGTCCAATTACAACATTCAAAATCATCTTATACATTCTTTTTTTACAAAAGTTTCAATATTCATTCAAGCCTCTACGATGTCCGTATATGATCCGTATGCAAAACCAAATTCGATCGCTCACTCGATTACACAATTTCACTTCCGAACTAGTATCGTCCACCCGACTTCCTAGTGCGGACTCAGATCTGGTTTCTTGATCAGAAACTGTCATTCTCCTTGCATAGCCGTAAACTATGATAGAGAATTTCAAGAATCAATCAAAAATCCATATACAGGGTTCGCCGTCGAAAATCGAGTGAAAAATCCCAAGTCGGATCGATATAACTATCTCGAATTCTGGATCGAATCGCTATACGAATAAAATAATATACGTACATCCTACGTATTTATTTCAATTGATTTTCAGTTATATCAATTCTCTTTTATTCACATTTGAGTTCCAATTCCATATAAATTTAATTTTTCTTTAAATTCTAAATATTGAAAATCAACTGACTTCCATTCATATCTCATTTATATCATTACTTACATTAGTTCCATCCACTAATTCGTTTTCAATCAGATTCAGTTCCAAACCTGTGCAACCTACAAATTTTAAACAAAGCACTTCATTTCCAAATTTAATTTCAAATAAAAGTTTATTTCCAAACTCTTACTTCTTATAGTTCCTTCGAACAAATTCTACCATTTTACCCTTTGAATTAATTCCAATATTCAATTTCAATTTATTTGCTTACCCATTTAAATCAATTATTTTATTTACTAATTTTGATTTCAATACTTTGTTTTATTTAGTCCACTTGACTAATTTCCATTTACTTACAAATTCAAAATGAATTTCAACATTCAGTTTCAATTTCATTTACTTGCAATTCTAAATTCATTTATTAGTTCACAAATTTATTTTCCACCTTAATAAATTTTATTTCAATCTATTTAGTCTACTAGACTTACTTCTCAATTTTATTCAAATTAATCCTAGTTAAATTCAGTTTCAATTCAAATTTTAAACTTCTATAAATTTTGTAACTTATTTAGATTTCAAGCAATTTTCCAAATTTAATATGTTATGAAACCTCTTATGATTCCATAAACATTTCCAATTTACTTCCTCAGTTTTAAACAATTTTTCAATATTTCAAAATTACCTTTGAAATCAACTATATCCAAAATCCTTTGCATTTCTAAAATCAAACTCAACTTTTGCAAACAATTCCAATTTAAAACAATTTGGTAGCAATTTCTCTTCTGGAAACTCGAAAATGAACACCGATGATGTCGTGATCATCATCAGAATTATTTTCCAGCGACCGAAAAGAGTTTAGTGCTTTTGCTCCTTTAAAACATTTCCAAATATTTTTAAATCCCAAATCTCATCATATTTCAAATCCAATTCAAAAATATTTCTCATTATTCCTTCAAAATCTTTGAAAATCATTTCCAAACTCAAAAGGAATTAAATTTCTCAAAATTTCAAATCCCAAATCCTTTCAATCCATTTTCAAAAATTGCTTTGGAATTTTTGCTTTGTTTCCAATTATAAACCACATTTATAATTTACATTTCAAATTTCATTTCATTATCGGAATTATTTCCTTAACCTTTAGTTTTGATTTCAATTCATATTTTATATTTTTTTCATAATAATGATAATGGTTTAATATTATCACTTCCTAACAACCAAGCAACCATATATACATACTATAATTTATGAAAAATTATTCCTTTTGTTATCCCATTTTTGGTCAAAACTGGAATATCAACAAATTGGCAAGGAATGTTGAATATCGGGGTTGAAGATCGATTGGGATCAAGGCTGCGATCAATATCGCCAAAATCTGGTTGAGCTCCGATCGAGACGAAATTGATTGGAAATGATGATAAGGACTAGGAAAGGCTATGTTTCAAATTTCAGGTTATCGGAGTTCGTATGAAGGAGATATAACCGAGCCAAATGAAAGGAAGCACTGCCGAACCATCCATCCTCCACTCCCAAGCACTGCCGGTCCAAACTTCACCTCCAAGCATGGCCGGACCATATTGCTACCGAACCAGCTACATCCTCCCACTGCCGAACCAGAAGCAAGGTAGACCACCACCGAACCAAGCTTCGTCCCCATCACCAAACCAACCTACTTCCCTCCTACTACCGAACCAACCATCTTTCCATGCACTACCGAACCGGCATACCACCGAGCCAACATACTACCGAACCAACTGCCGCTCCAACCCTCACCGGACCAACTCACCACCGAGTCAACCTCCATCGGTCCAAGGCCTCACCGGACCAACCCCTCCAACCATCTACCACCGGACCAAGGCGTACCAAACCAACACTTCCAGGCCAGATTGCATCAGCCCAGACCCACCAGCAGTTATATACATCCAAGACCCCTGCCCCCCAGCCTCACTCTATAAATAGAGGGGCAGGGGTACAACAATGGGGGACAAGTTTGAGAGCTCAAACACGGAAGGAACTTTCAAACAACTTATATACGCTTGTAATCAAGGCCTTGGACTTGTAATCTGAAAAATAAAGGAGAATAACATATAAAGTGGACGTAGGCACATTCTGGCCGAACCACTATAAATCTATGTGTCTTTTACAGTTTAGACCCTGCTTTTTACATATTGGCATAAAACACCCAAATCACCAAGAACAACACAAAATCAACTGAATCATACGACTTGGAGGTGTTTGCCCATTTTTTGTGCAAACATCTTTTATATACAAAAATAATTTGGGCAAAATTATTTCATTTACCTTGTTTCGAAACAATACTGTGTCGGTTTATCTTGTTCAAGAGTTTAGAAATTCCTATCGATACAGTTGGCCAGACTGCACCGACCAGAATCTATAAACACTCAACCGATAAGTCAAAACAATATAAAAACAATTTTTTTATATTCACTAACAAATACGCGCTCATATCTATTAATACACTCAAACTCATTCTAGAGTACCACTGACTCTATCTCAAAGAGTAATCCCCACCAGAGTCAAGGTTCTCGCTAAACCAATTGCTCTGATACTACTCGGTAACGACCCGATTTTTCGACATCCGAAAATCGACATCAATACGTCCACTGTATTAAATGCCGAACAATCGAATGCCGGAAAACAGAACCGTTAGGGTTAAAGAAGAAGAAGATAGTAGAAGAAACAGAAACAATATCAGAATCTCACATTCGCAGCGGAACAATATATAATAGATAAATGAATAATCTTTAAACAAAAGAACTATATCAGTTTCTACATTACATCATCAGAGTCATATACAATACACAACACGACACCAGGCATTTATGACAACTTGTCCATATGAAAACTGAACTTGCTGCAACCCATACGCAGCAGATACTACATAATATAAGTGAAACGTCTCACCATCCAGTTTGTCTCCTGGTCTCCACAGCATACTTTCCTGACTTCACTCCAGAACAACTGATAACCTAACTCTAGGCTGTCCGTGTTAAAAATTATGGACACTCAGAGTTTAGAAAAAGGAACAATGAACTTCAAGTTAGTCATGAGACTGGTGTGAGATCTTAAAACAGTTATTTGCACAAAAGAAAAGGAAAAGAAATCCGTTCATGCTTTTGGAAAATGAAACTACCATAAGGCCTCCCGGCACACACACAATTCAATCGCACACGTGGGGAAGGTTTTTCCTTATAGCAGTCAAATATGCTTGATACGCGAAAATCCTTTTGATATTATTATTAGTGTATAGTGTGGTAAAAATTTCGAAAGTATAATATAAATCTTAACCAGCATACGTACCATTATAGTATACCTACTATAGCTACCATGTTAGATGGCAAGTTCTACAACTAAAACCGTACGGGGCTCGTATTGAGTGAATGGATTTCCAACAAATGGTCAAGGCAAAAGAACTTCCTTTCCGAAAGTGTACGCCTCTGGAGGGACGCCCGAGAACCTAACCGGATCCTTACCAACACAAGACTGGGTTACCTCTGTAACTAGGTAACTAATTGTCACGAGTATGCCAACCCCCGGTCTAGACCGACCTTTACCGAGCCGCCTCAACAACCAATAACCATATAAGTAAATAATCAGGGCTCCATACCAGAATACACTTTTTATCCACGCAAATAAATATATGGGCTTCATACCAGATATCACTTTTGATGCAGAAGGAAATGCACATATCCTGAGGGGCCCGACCCCCATAACCTTGCTGCATCTTTTCATGTTTCAACCATTTCCGAGGTGTGAGGCACGACGAAGTCTCGTCCACAAAGCTACGCTCTTCACAAAAGCCATGCTTCGATCAACTAATGATCAACACTTAGCATGACACATAACCAAATTGGGAATATATCACTAGTAACAATCAACTACACAACCTCTGAGCTCGTACATCTCAGAGAAGGGTGTTAAGCTAAGAGAATAAATTCTCCGCCACCAACAGAGATGTATTTTATAAAAACCAACTTTATATCTCAAAGTGTAATGTCAAACATACAACCATACAAGTCCGTTCCTGGTTCGAACGGAACCAAAGGCACTTCGTCCAATTAAGGAAAGAAGTCCTTGCAAATTCGGATATCCCTTAATCACGTTTGAACTCCCCATCACATATGGCGATATAAATCTCTATACCGGAGCAACTCGGTGCAGAGACATTCAATAGGTAATCATTTCATTTTCAAAAATATCCGATCTTCAACCACTGTCTTCAAATGCAATCCCATTTCATCTATCATTATTCGGAATGGGTTTTATGACTCAAAGTCCTGTCCCGGCTAATCCATAATGAACGCTTATTTTAAAAACAAGTGGATACATTCAGATCTAAATTAAGTCACAACAAATTTTCACTTTTGACCTTTTAAACAAAAGGCCCATCATTAAGATTCGACGTGGTTTTCAGATAACCATTTAGAATCCGACCCCCGGTTGCATCGAAATTCAAATGTCGTTTAAAGGCCAATATCGATAGTCGTTTATTTAACTATCAAACAACGTTCACAAGAATCACCAGATTTAAATAATTTTCCCCAAATTATTTATTTCAAAATATCTTCGCAAGATATATTTTCACACTTCAACCCTTTGAAAACAATTTTCAAATCAATTTCCTCTCGCGGAATAAATTTCCAAATATTGTTTATTTCCACTGAAAAGTTGCAAAGTCTGAATATTTTAATTTAAATCACTTATCCAAATATATACTTGGAAACACTTAAAATGAAAACTATTTTAAAAACATTTATTTTAAAATATTAGTCATGAATTTTATACTAAAATTCCATGTAAAACTTAAGCCCAACTAATTCTAAAAATAAAATTACTAGATAGATTATAATTATTTAAATAACCATCTTCTAAATCAAATACTAGTTAAATCTTTAAAATAGTCACTTCTATAATTAACTTAATAAATATTTACTTCAAAATTTTAAAAACAACTTAAGAAAATAGTTTCTTCAAAAACATTCTCTTTACAACCAACTTTAGAATTTATATTTAAAAGCTACTTTGAAAACATACTCGGCTTTCCAGGGAAAAATACGCTTTCCATTTCAAAATGGCCCATTTTAATCAATTAATAAATCCTTCTCGGTTTATTTCAATTTATATCACAAATTCGTAAATTTTCTTTCCATGCTTTCAAAAATAAACCAATATTTATTTTTAAAACAAATCACACATTCCTTTGTAAATTCCCATTGTGAATTTAAATTTTCAAATATCCACTGATATACAAAATTTACTTTCATGCACTAAATCAATTTCCAAAAATTAACTCCATTTAAAAAAATTCCTTTATTTATCCGAATTTATTTCAAAACCCATTAATCCAATATTCAAACATTTATTTAGATTTTAAAATCCGAATTTTTAAAATAAATTCTTCAACTTATAAACAATACTACTCAAAATCCATTTATTTCCATTTACTAAAATCTTTTCCCCATATTTGGAAATTATTCAATAGGATTTCAAAAATCAACCTTTACCCTTTTCAAATTCCTTCGTTTAAATCTATCCAATCCTCTAAAATAAATTTACTTAAAATTTTCTACTTTAGTTTCCAAAAAAATATCCGATTTTATATTTCTGGTATTTTAAAATACCAGAATATATTTGGCCAAACCATAGCCTTCAATAATTTCAATTATCAATATAATTAATCACAGATTATCAGTAATCATATCACAGCATATGAAATAAATTCAAACAATTTGAGGAATCCAGTTGGATCCCTCCAACCTATTTCACTGCATCCACAGATGTTAGCACAACAATTACTACCAATCCCGCTTCAAGGCGGAATATCGCGGTATAAAGGGTCATCCAATATTATGCGGGGAGCATATGATCTCATCCGCTACATAATACAGGAAATCAATCACTCCAATATTTATATATACTACTATATTATAATATCACATCAATTCAAGCAATCAATCAATATTTTAAATTTTAACTATTTAAAATAACCGTATCAGATGTGAGTGAGAAGATCTCACATTTGCTTTTATTTTGCAATCCACTTCCCTTCCAGCTTGTTTTCACGATTTTTGACCTTCTATAAACAATTATATGACTTTTATTAATATTTCGAACTAATCGAATAATTAAATTTCCATTTGACAATTTTAATTAACCAGTGATTTTATTTTAAACTAATTTTATTTTAAACTAATACTTTTAATTATAAACCAATTCCTTTTAATAAATTTATTTAACTAAAAATTAAATTCAAAACTAAATTTCCTTTAATAAATTATTTTTAGTAACTAGATAAATTAAATAGGTTAATAAAACAAATAGCTCACTAAAACCATTGATTTTTAAAATAAACTAGCAAATTTATACATGTAAATGTATATTTATTTTTATTTTTTTAAATTTATTATTTATAAGAAATAATCAATTAAAATCAAATCTAATCTTTATACCATTTTCCCATGTTTTTCCAAATTCTATATATATATAAAATTTCTGTTCAAACTACACACACACATATATATACATACATATATACATACATACATATATATATATATATATATATATGTATGCGTACCTCAATTTGAAACCAGAATTTCTTTATGCCTTTTACTGTAATTTAATTTTTTTCTATACAAATGAATATACATAAATTAAATAAAAAGATAAAGACACATTTATCATCGTTCCAGGAAAACCACACAGCAACCAACTCGTATCACCACATTCCGATCTACAGCCTCCCTCATGTGATTCGCTACTTCGAACGCCAACCCCACCTTATGCATGCATCGCACGCTCCACGAGTACGCGATCCACCCACGCTCACGAATCGAGCATCACCTTGCAACATCGCCGAACCCTAGAACGGTGATCGCGCCTTCAATTCGTTGATCCTGCTCCGCCCAATCAAATCGCAACCAGTCGCCGTACATCTGCTCGACCTCGACCACATGCCAGTGCCGTGCTCTGACGTCGCCACGTAGTCGCCGATAACCCTCGTGCCCAAAATCGCGACGGCCCTGCGAATCAATCCATCTCCTTTCTGTCGACATCGTAGTCGACTTCGATTCCACTCTCAGATTGCCGCGCGATCAACATTGCGATCCCCTTTTTTCTTTTTCTTTTTCTTTTTTTATGATTTAGATTCAATAGGACGAGAGAGCAGCCATGAAATTTCTTTGTGAAGCTGTTGATTTTATTTTCGAACGAGAAAGGGGGTTCTCATTCTTTTTTTATGTAAATATACGACTACGATTTATCTTAAAATAGGAAGAAAACGAATGTAAAAATTTAATAGAGAAAGGTAAACACGTGTTGTTGAAGAGGATACGTGCTTGATTATTTTTTCTTCTTTTTGTGAATACATACATATGTACATATATATAATTCAAACAAATTCATATTTAAATCGTCTGCAATTCAAAACATCGATCTTTAGTCGAGGCGTGTCGCTAGGCGTTCATAATGTTAAACCCCTATTTCAAACGCACTGGAAAATGTTTTGAGTCCAAATTTGATCATATGGAGAAGGTAGCTATTTGGACCCAGCTATTAAATTAAATTTCGATATAATTTTCAGCACGTTTTCAATCCGTACGGTCACATGATGTGACGACCCGAAAATTTTAACAATTTAAATTTGAATAGTTAATTGATTTTAAAATATTTAAAAGTTAATTTTAATTTGAATTCAAGATATCCATACTTACTTGGTAATTAAATCATTGAATTTTTATAGTTTAAATATTGATTTAATAATTGAAATTGGGAAAATTGTTGAATCTGAAATTTCTAAGGCTGTTTAAAATAATTTGAAGGCTTATAAAATTTATAACGTTGATACTGAAGAAAATAGAATGGTTGAAATTTATTTAAAGGTGATTTGTTCAGTTTTGAGATCATATCGTTTAAATTGAATTTAAAAATAGCATTTCGAGGCACAGTCTCGTAATTTGACGAAACCAGTTCCATTGGATCCATAATAGTGTTTCATTATCGGACTTCAAATTTCGTAGCATTTTGAGTGTTGGGTAAGCATACGATTTGTAAACGCGTTGAAATTTATATCAAATTCAGTATATCTGTGTGTGTGTGTGTGTGTGTGTTTCTTCTGGCCAACTTCTGCTGAATTAAATTCACGTTAGCTGTCTTTCCTTTATCACCTTAGCCAACATTAGCTGTATTTCCTTCACGTCACTGTTTCTTTTCCTACAGCTCTCCTTTCAAATCATCGTAAACAGCAGTGTACACGCAGCCATCGTCTTGTCTCCCCTTGTTTTCGTTTTAAAATCTCACGCAACCCCTTCTCATCATTTCACCTTCAATCAAGATTTAAAATCAAAATTCAGAAGAAAAAAAATTATAATGGCCGAAGCCTCTTGTAACGACTCAGTATTTTCAACCATTCGCATCCATTATAAGTGTATAGGTAGACACTCATGTCGGGATTGAACTGCTCAAAATACCGCGTTGTAAATAAAAATTTGGCAAATCTCAGAATATACGGTAAATAAAAATCACAGATCACAGACACAGAGTAATAATAATGCAGCGGAAGTAAAAGAAATAGTAGTTCATGAAGCTACTATATAAAAATATTAGAGTTTCATAAAACACAATAGAGGAAATAAAGTACAAAGAAGTTTCACTACATAGAAATCTACTAATACAAGAGCTGAAAAGGACCAACAGACTGCAAAAGATAAACTTGACAAATAGATAATCTCCGGTGATTCCAATCTCCAGAAAGTGGAAATCTAAATCTGTGAATAACTCAGGCTGACCCGAGCGTAAATAAAAATACAAACACTCGAGTCAGGACATACATACTTATACAATGTAAACCAACTCAAGTGAACTATAGTAAATGTACAAGTAACTTAGAAGATGCTTGGGACCGCCCATCCTCTAAGGATCCGTTAAACTATTTACTATGTAGTATATTGCGCTATATATAGTAGTGTCTAATCAGTAAAGTATAATCATATAGAAAATAGTGTTAAGGGGATGGTGAACCTTAACGCGGTCGGATCTTTAAAACCAAAATCGTAGTGGGCTCGATATAAGGATATGACACGGCACGCGAGGCAATGCCAGGGTGGATACACCGTTTGCACTCCCGGACCGGTGGTGACGGCAAGCCAGCAGCTTCCGCCCACCTCGAACAATACCCTCGAATCAAAGTGGCGCCACCGAATCGAATCACAACAGTAATAGAATGGTTTCCGATGGAGCATGCTCGATGAAAGGGTGCGACCCTTTGTGTAGCCCGGTATAGCTCCTGTTTTAGTCATATATGCCAACTCACGGGAGTTGGGTCCACGTAATATATACCTCGAGAACGTCGCCACCATCCTACTTCATTCTGGAATCTCCACCGCGTACACGGTTGTTAAAGTGGTTTTCGGTATTGGCCGGCTATAAGACAATATCTGATCACGGTCTCTTTAACAACCCATCGTTATTATAACCCGTAGTTATAACTTTAAAAATATTTTATACTTCAAAATAAAGTATCCTTTTCAATCCAAATCTTTATCAAAATAAAGATTAAATCATTTCCAAAACCATTTCAATATATCATCGTAAATTATCTTTCAATTCAAATATTTATCAAAATAAATATCAAGTCATTTCTAACCATTTCAATATATTAAATTTTCATACCCTTTCAACACTACCTTTCAGTTCCAAAATATCATATCTTTCAGAACTTCTTTTTAAATCATGTTAATATCAAAATGTCCTATCTTTCAAACTCCGTTTTCAAATCATTTAATATCAAAAATATCATATCTTTCAAAACTTCGTTTCAAATCATTTTAATATATCAAAATATCATATCCTTTCAAAACTTCATTTTCAAATCATTTTAATATATCAGAATATCGTTTCTTTTCAAAACTTCATTCATTTCAAATCATTATTCATTTTATTCAATCTAAAATACCATTTCAATTCATATTTTAAAACGGTTTATATTCCAAAAATTCTTTTTTTTCATTTCAATGAAGTTATTATGCTTAATAATTAAATTATTAAATTTCCAAAAATTTCAACTTCCAAAGTTCATTTATTCACTTAAGTTTATCAAAACAGTGAAAATTCACTTTTCGTATCATTTAGAAAACTCTACGGAAAGTTACATTCAAAACAGTTCAATTTAACAAAAGACAATGTTTAAAAATGTTGTAATAGAGTTTTCTTAAATTTCAAATAAACTTAGTTAAATTCAAAAATCATAGTACTTACAACAATTTCTATAATAGTTTTTTTCAACAGCTTTTTTTTAGTTCATTATCATCAACTACAGTATTTACAATTGCTGTAATATCATTTACATTGTAATTAATATCATTTCAAAAATGCAGTCAATTAACTTCAAATGTTCAATAAAATTTCTCAACCAGTTATATTTTTATTAAAACATTTTTAACTTACAAAGTCATACATTTTCACATTTATAACATCATTTAATTTTCCTCAAGTTCATGATTTTACAGGGTTAAATTTCCATTTAAAAATCAAGGTTTAATAATAATTCACTTATTAAAATGCAATGTTGAATTTTTAAAATCCATTACATTAAATTTCAACTTAACACTTAAATTCAAATTCTCAAATATAACTTTGTTTTATTTTTATTTACTTAACTAAAAGTTCACTTTTACGTCAATTTCATAAATTTCCAATTCTAGTTATATTTCAAAGTTTCAACTTAAAATATTTATTCATTTCACATTTCAACTTTATTAAAAAATCGTAAATATGATAAAAATCATTTTAAATTCATTTAAATTCAAATTATCATAAATTTATCATAATTTCATACTCAATTAAATTTCTAATTAAAATTAAATCAAAATTTCCAAAATAACTTACATTCAAAATTTCTAACTTTTTCATAATTTATTTAACTTATAAATTTCCAGAAAATCAATAATACTTTACAAATTTTATTTCTAATAAATTTTAAATCAAAATATTATGATAATTACATTTCTAAAATATTTTAAACATTTTAGAAAAACATATTTTAACTACGGGCCTGTATATAATTTTCTACGCTAGGTAAAGTGATATGGGTAATATATCACTTCAACCCGTAATTTACAAAAAAATCCGGATTTTATCATTTCAAACCCGCAGTCCCAAGTAAATAAAATAAATTTGAAAATCATTCAGGCCTATCATTTCAGCCCACAACAATTTTTCCTTATTCTAAAGTCCGTTCGGGTATGTATCATTTCAACCCATAGTGACTCTAGTCTACAGGGAACTTGCAGTGGTGATAAACAGATATGAATGAACAGTAGCAACAATATACAATAGTAACAGGTGATGTGACATGTAACAGGTGATATGACATATAATTTAACATGTTAACATCATATATATAAAATCACATGGCAGTTATAACATCATAAATATTTCTACACATTCAGTTGTGGTTGTTTTACAACTGCATAAGTATATAATTGTCGTGTGAGATTTTCTCACCTCTTTGTGCTGGAGATATCAAAACCAATGACACGATGGAAACAAAAGCACAATGACAAGACTACGGACATGAGTGGAGAGCGAATCAAATCTACAACCATTGTGTACAACTCAAAACAAAAAAAAATCAAAACAACAAAATTCAATACGACTTTAAGATGCAATAACATTGAAATAAAAGGAGATACGACTACGCAGTCTTTTGCTTTGCCTTCTCTATTGTTTGGTATGGCTTTGGGGTCTGATGTGGTTCAGATGTGGTCAAGTTTTGGGTCAGGTTTGGGGAGTGGTGGCGGCTATGGTGGTGGTTTGGGTGGTGGTTGAAGTGGATGAGCATGTAGAGGTCAAATAAGCATGCATCTAGGCATCTAGGTTGTAGTTTGAGGGGTTTGACCATCAAAAGGGATTCGACCATGGTCAGATCTGATGGGGTAGATGGTGGTGATGGTTGGGAAGAGATGGAAGGAGGTGGTGGCCATGGAATAGGGGAAGAGGCCGATCTTAATCAAGGGAGAAGGCAAGGCAAAATTGCATAGAAAAAGTAAGAAAAAATAGAAAGAAGAGAGGGATTTACCTAAATTTTTTCTTCAAGATGGAGGCCATGATTTTTAGGGTTTTGGAGCTTTGAAAATTCGTGAATGAGAGGAAAAAAAAAGTGGCAGCTGAAAAAATGAGGAGATGTGGTCAGTTGAATGAAAAGTTAGGTTAAAAAGTAGAAGGGTTAGAAAAAAAAAGGGCCTTAGGAAGATGGAAAGTTTAAGGCCTTTCAAATTTCTTTTCTATTTTGTAAATACTTAAAAAGCCTGATAAAATAGATTAACAATCTCATAAAAAAATGTAAATAAGAGAAATAAATAAATACATTTTAAATTATATAATTTATATAAAGAAAATATCAATATATGTGAAACTAGGCTAAATAAATTGAAACAACCCAAATAATCTTTGGAAAAAATCTATTTTTAATCAAAATACATAAAAAATTAATATTAATAAATTATAAACACAACAAATAAAAGTGAATGTATAAAATAAATAAATAAAGTAAGGAGTGGCTAAAATAACTGTTGAATTGACGACAAAAGAAACTGTAAAAGAAACGTGAAACGACATTACGTTTCTTAGCCTTTAAACCTTTCAAACTTCTTAAATTGTTTACATAACTTGATAATTCTGGAATTAATAACAATAACAGATAAGATTTCGAAAATTTATCAAAATATAAATATATATATAATATTTATTAAATATATAAAGTTAAATTAAAGAAAATAGCTAAAAATAGTAAACTAGTCTAGAAAATTTGAAATTACATGAAATAAATTTTAGAAAATTAATATGAGCTTGTAATATATTTTTAAACATAAATAATAATATAAAATAAAAGTACATTCACAAAACAAATAAAAAAAAAATTTAAATATAATTTTAATGAAGAAAATAGCAGAAAATAAGAAAACAGCCTAAAAAAATAGGAAATAAATACAGTAAATTTTGAAAAAATTCTATTATCATTTTAAAAGTATCCAAAAGTAAAAGTATACTTAATATAACATAAATATACAAGTTAGAATAAGATATATCAAATAAAATGTCATTTATAGGATTTAAAATAAAGACTATTGCTGAATAACCCAATATACACACAATATTGTAAAGGGTATAACTTTCACAATTTACATCCAATTCAACGAAACGAAAAGTGGTGTTCTTAGAATTTTATGTACTTTCGTAATAAAAGAAAAAAATAAATTTTTTTAAACTTTTAAAATTTTAAGTTGAAAGTCACAGTTTGACTATTTTGACCAAAATCAGCATTTCAGGCAAATATTCAACTTACACAAGTTTGGAATTATAACTCATAAAAAATCAAGATTATATTTAAATAATAAATTAAATAATTTAAAATAAGTAAAATAAGTTTTTAAATCAAAATCTTACATTAAAAATAATTAAAATATACAATAAAATAATTACAAAATACAGGGTTGTTACACCTCTACATCTTTAAAACAAAAATAAAGAAAATAAAATCGAAGTCGAGGAAGGCCGAAGCCGTGTTTGAATCTTGGCAACTTCGAGGAGCCACGAAATCGAGCTCGACATGAGTATTGGATTTAGGGCTCGCGATTCAAGAAGTTGCGACTTCGATTTGGGTGATGCTCGTTCGAAGATCAAGGCTGCAGCCATAGGCGATTAAGGGTATCCCAAGCGCTGGGGTGACAACAGTGGGTTGCGGCACGAGTTTGTGGCCGCGACGCATTCAGATGGTGAAGAATCAAAGTCGCTCTCCTCTGATGTTGAAGCCTAGACGCGATGGGAAGCTGAAGTTGCAGATAGGGTTTCGCGATGCCGGGTTCGAGCTCGAGTTCGTTAGAATTGAGGTGAGTTTCAAACTCATGGACTCATGATCTAGTGTCAGTGTAAGCATTCTTGTACATGTTTAACCTGCTACCTTGTTTCCTTATCATCCTATTGCTGAAATGGTTTGGGTCGTATCCTTTAAGTATTTTCCTATTTACATCACTTAGTTACATTTCTGATTTTATTTGCAAACTGAAATATTTTGACATGAGCATAAGAGTATGAGAGTTGAGTGTGCATCTGGATGGATTCGCCTGCATATACCAGCTTCATATCTAGTTGTCATAAATCGAATACGTGATCTGTAATGCCATGGTTTTTCCCAGGCCGTGACCTATTTAGTTTAGCTTGTTTTGTATATTTTGGTCGACCATGAGCAATTTGGTTCACTGAATGTGGAATTTGGAAAAGTATAACTACTTAATGTAAATCATAAAAGTATGATTTGCTTGGTGAGGTAATTAATGATACTTGAAATTACTGGATGTAATAAATTAATGGATGGTTAATAAATGGAAGTAATTTAGATTTAAATTACTTGGTGAAATTGATCCGAAGGATAATTACTTAGTAGAAGTAATTGAAGGTAAATTGGTGAAATTAATCAGAAGAATAATTACTTAGTAGAAGTAATCGAAGGTAAATTTAACAGGAGATTAATTAGCTAAAATTAACTATCCTTTAAAACAATTACACTAATTGATGAATTTAAGATGGATTTAGGGAATCATAAGTAAATGGATTGTAACTAATTATTATTAAGTAAGATTAAAATGATTAAAATTGTGGGTTTAATTAATATAATAATTAATTTAGATAGGATAAATTAAAATATAAAAATGGGAAGTCATTTATGTATATAATTAACGGCGTAATTAAAAATTGATTAACTAAGACTAATTAATCAGTACTAAGTACTTTATGAGAAATTAATTATAAAAGTAATTGAAGATTAGTAATTAATATAGTCAGTTAATTTGTGAAGTAGTTTAAGATTGATTACTGTTTTGGGTTGAGAATAATTATTGTGTAATAAATTAAAGATTATTACTTAAATGAAATTGAAGGACAATTAATCCTGGGTAATTGATTAAGAAGAATTATGAAAGGATGATTGATTAATTGATTTGAAATAAATTAATGTTAAATGAAGGAATTTAAGTCGTCGAGGTTTAGTAATTCAATCAGGATTAATTAAATTAAATTTGTTGGTGATTAAGCTTTGCTTATGGATGATTGAATGGTATTGGATGTTTTGAATGAGTTGATGTCTCTGACATAAAATGTTGTGTATTTCATTCCAATAACCGGGGTTAGAATAACATGAGTTTTCGAAGAGACCGGGGTCGGGAATTAGGAAATACCCGAAACCACTTCGAATTTTTATAAGTTGATTTGTGAAATCAAAAGGCTGAATGAAATGATTTCAGTAAATTGGATTGTTTTATCTAAGTTTGGTACTTAGAAATTTATATGTGAAATAAGCATTGCCTATAGTAAATTATGAATTAGTTAAATTGATAAGTTACCCCGGGTTTATATAAGCTGTTTTGCTTTGGTATTCCATGTTAGTTGGGTTACTCACGCTGGTTTCCAGCCTGACCCGGGTGTTACTTTGGTGTAATGCTCGGGTCAGACCGAGTATTACAGATTTTTAGGTAGGTACGTTCTGGAGCTCAGGAGGCGAGCTGGATGGCTACAACGTATAGAGTATTTCCGCTGTATTTATATTATTATTAATCTGAGAAATGATAATTGTATATATTCAGTGACTGAATGTATGTGAAACTCTGATGTATATTAAATGTAATTGACAGATATAGTATTCTTTTGTAAACTGTTATTATTTATTATTATATTTTATCCGCTGTGAATGTGAGATGTTGTTGATTTTGTTCTTCTTCTTCTTCTATCTCTTTCTTCTTTTTCATAACTATCTGGAATTTTCGGGATCGAAAATTTCGGGTCGTTACATTTGGTATCAGAGCTGAAAGGTTAAGCGAGAACCTTGGCTCTGGTGGGGATTACTCATTTAATAGAGTCTGTAGTACTCTAGAATGAGTTGAGAATATATATATATGAGCGCGTACTTGTTATTTTCGTATATAAGGATTTTAAATGATTTTATATAAAATATATATTTTGATATAGAAAGCAATATTTCCTTCTAATAAATATCAAAGTGATTGGATGTTAATTATTGAAATTAAAATTAAGAAGCAATATAATACAACCAAACTGAAGTCTAGAATTGGAATTAAATTAAGTAGAAATAGAAATAAAACTAAAGTAAAATTTAAGTGATTGAAAATGAAATTCTAAATCTGGTCCCAGAATTTGAGAATTTTGTTTCAAAGTAATGGAAAATAATAAATAAGTATTATTGAGATAACCGGGACTTGTTGCAAACAATAGGTTGCTTGAAAATTGATTTGAATTTAAAACCAAAGGTGGTTTAAAATTTTAAAACATGGCTGGGAGGGCCAAGAAATAAATATGTATATATGTATGGATATACATGATATCAAAGATAATTTGAAATAAACTCTAAGAGGTTGAGTTTTGAATTTTCCCTGAGGTGTGATGTAAAAACCCAAAGTGATATAAGTTTTGAACTTATAAGAGGGAAAGAATTTTGAAGTATGAAGCGGAGATTCAAATAGAGTAAGGTTGATTGGATTAAGTAAATTGAAATTTAACTTGGAAAATTAAGTGGTTGATTTGAATTGGGAATTTGTGTGATCTCAAAACGGGTTTGAGATTTAAAAATTGAAAATGATGGACGTCTTAAAATAAATTGGATGATATCATCTTATTGTTAATAAAAATCTTTAAATTGAGAGTGGTATTGTATAAATAAAATAAATTTGAATAATTGAATTGTAAAAATAAACTTGTTCAAGAACTGGCTTCAAACTGGAAGATAAAACTGAATAATAAATTAAATTTTAAAAAAAAATAAAATTGTATTGAACCTTGAAATGCATAAATAAAAATAATTTAAAATGGAATTTTGAGAATTGGACTCAGAAATTAAATAGATTAAAATCCTTAAAATAAAAGTTAATTTAGTTTAAAGAGTTAAACCAACCTTTGAGGATTTAACTCGAATTTAAAATAATTCGAGATGGGTTAAAGTTGAAATTTAAATTCCATTAGTACAAATTGAATTTAGTTTGAATTAATTAAATTGAAGTTGCCTTGGGATTAAATATATTTCAATGGAAATTGGAGTTATTCAAATTGGAATTGGATCAATTTAAATGGAAGTGTAAATTTGCATTGAAGTGTTGGGGAAGTGAACAGTTTTGACTCTGGAGTATTTTCAATATAAATTGTTTTGATATAAATTTATTTTTCTAAGCTATTTAATATATACAACTTTTCTTTCTTAAAGCCAAATTATTTTATACTTGTTTTACAATTATTTTTGGAGCTATTTAACCATTTTTCAACTACTTTCTAAACTATTTACTATTTTTCAACTATTTCACAAACTAATTTCTATTTTACAACTATTTTGTAATTATTTAAAAATTTGTGAAACTATTTAACTATTTTCCGACTATTTAACAATTAATTAACTATTTTATAGCTAAATTGCAAACTAATAATTATTTTTCAACTACATATCTATTTTTAAAATTTTCAAGCTATTTTCTAAATATAAACTGGTAGGAGTTCAAATTGTTATTGATTTAGATACCCAACTGAGATAAGAATAGAAGTAATAATTCAATGAGAATTAAGGCAAGTGTAAATAAGTGAAAGGGAATTAATGGAAATGTGAATAGAAAGGGAATTGATTTGGCTGATAATCAATGAAAATAAATACGTGGGATGTACGTATATTATTCTATTCGCATAGTGATTTGATCCAGATTCGGACACAGAATTTTGAGATAGTTTATCGATCCGAGTTGGGATTTTTCACTCGATTTTCGACGGCGAACCTGGATATGGATTGTTGATTGGTTCTGGATATTCTCTATCATAGTTATAGCTATGCAAGGAGAATGACGGTTTCTGATCAAGAAACCAGATCAGTGTCCACACTAGGAAGTCGGGTGGACGATACTAGTTCAAAAGTGAAATTGTGTGATCGAGTGAGCGGTCAGATTGGTATAGCGTACGGATGATATGTACATCGTACGGATTTGAATGAAATTGATATTGAAAGGAGTAATCGAATTTGAATATTTGATTTTGAATAAACAAAGTTATGTATCTTTGTTATATGTAAGATGAAACTCTCTTTGTTAAATCTATTGCTGGAAGAAAAGGATTTTTGAAGGTGTTTGAAGTATAAAAGGAGTTTTATACAAGTTTGAAATGATCCAAAGTTTTTTAAAATTATATATATCTGAATATATATAATATAGAGGATCTTATGAGGACCTTGGAAAAGGATTTTGGGAATCTTTGGATTTGGAAAGGCTTTTGATTTTTGGGTAAAATCAATATTGAAATTTGAAAGCCTAGCTTGAGAATTATCGATTTTGGAATAATCGATTTTGTGTAAAGAAGTTTTGTATGAGATCATACTAGGTGTATGATTTGAAGATACTATATGTGTATAGTATAAAGTGTTTTGATGATGGCTCTGGGAAAAAAGCGCTCCCTTGAAATGAACTTCTCAGGAGTGCCACCGGGTGGTACTGCCTTGAGCCCGAAGGGGGGTTCTAAAGTTGATCCTGTGAGGAGTCCAGACAAAACTAGTTACTGAGGATTATTGGGTAGCGAAAGTCGAGGGCGCTGATGCCTACAGAGGCATTTGGGTTATGTTGTGCCGTCAGTGTAACTCGATGTTACTACGATCTACTGTGAGGACCATAACGAAAATCGTGTGGAGGATGAGTGCCAACAGTCTACACTTGATTTTGCCGGGAAGGCAACGCAACATCGGTAGACTGCGATCTATGGTCAAGTGGAGTGAAGAAGTTTCATTTTTGGCAGCGAAATTCGAAGGCGCTGATGCCTACAATTATATGGGTTTTTGCTGTGATAGCTACGTAACCCCAGTTGTAGCTGCGATCTGTCGTAGATTCCATGGTGTAATCGAGGGGCGCGGAGGCCTACAGTTATCTATGGATTTTGTCGGGATGGCAATGTAACCATCGGGTTAACTGCGACCATGGATGGGGGTGATGATTTCCAGAGCATTCTCACCAAAGATATTTCCTCTATTTTCAAAAAACTATTTTCTATATTTTCAATAAAATTATTTTCCAAGTATTTTCACTGGGTGTTGAAAACGGGTTTACCAAGTACTTATAGATTTTCAGTCCTACGCCTGAACAACATATAACTGAATTTCTGTGAGAACAAGGATGGACTGGTTGAGACATCGAGTTATAAAAAGTATTTTTATAAAGAGTTATTTTAATAGTATGATGTGAATTTAAAAGCATTTCTAAAAATTTTAAATAAAGATGTTGGAATTCTGGAAAATCAAGGAAATCCAAACTGGAATTTTAATGAAGTGAATTTGTAATTAAAATTGAATATTGATTTAGAAGTTGGAAGAAAGATAATTGGCTAAATAATTATTTTGATTGAGTATATTAATAAAATTTAACTTGGGAAAATAAATGGATTGTAAGTTGATAATGGGTTTGGGGATGAATTCGAATTATTAAATAGAATTCGACTTAGATTTGATAATGAATTAAATAAGTGGAGATGTTGTAGAAATAAATGGAGTTGGATCGAAATAGTGATGATTTAACTTACAAATAAAATTCAAGTGTGATATGAAAAAATATTTAACGGAAGTTGCAAGTATATTGGATGTAAGAGAAGTGATTATAATAGAAATGGTTTGAATTGCAAATTAAACCCAAGTGGATAGAAATAAATTGAGAATGGCCTTGTATTAATAAAATAAATTCGAAAATGAATTAAGTAAGTAAGTGAAAATTTTAAAATGGGTTAATTTAATTCAATAATAATTGGATGAAGTCTGATTGAAAAAAAAAACTAAACTAAATCAAGTTGTGATTGGAATTGGATTATCAGACTGAACTTAAATTAGGTGGTATATTAATTTGAAGTATGAATGAGTTAAGTATGTGCCTGGATATTATTTTGATAAATTGAGAAGGTGAATTTGAAATTAAAATTTAAAATGGATGGGCTAACTGAATTTAATGGAAGTTGCTTAAACGAGAATCAAATAGAAGCAAACTTAAGTTTGATGTTGGAATAAACTAAAGTAAATTCACTTAAGTTTAAAATTTATGGAAGTTTGGCTTCGAATAAGGGTGAAAGCTCATTAAATAAAAGCTTGGATTTAATTAATTTGGGAATGGTTAGAAGTATACAAGAATGGAATGTGTCGAGCTGAATAAATGGTTGGTGAATAAATTAGAATGAAATGGAGTAGTTACAGAATGAGTTGAAATTAATTTAAAGTAGTTATAAACTAAATAAATACTCTATTAAGTGAATATTGTCGAATTGGTGTAGAATGAATCATCGTTTGACGTAAATAAAAGTAATTAAAATGATATGAGTCAATAGAGATTAAATAAAATTAATTCTGAATCATTTGGAGTGAATATGAGTTTGTTTGGATTAAAAATCAATGGAATGTAAGAAATTGAGTTGCAAACCATTAAAATTGAATGAAATGGTTTATAAGTTGGTTGAAAGCAATTGAATTAGGTTTGGAAACATATAAATTGCTTGTGGAAGTTATTTTGAATGCATTTCTTTTAGAATTGAAGTGTTATAGTTGTTTTAGTAAGAGAAATGTTATAAATTTCATATATATAATGCTCATATATTTAAATTGAGTAAGTACAGGTACCTGAAGGTCGTTTGGCTGGATTTGGATGCAATATATGCTACAATAAATAAGCTGCTTGCTTAAAATGCTAAATAAAGGTACGCCTACGCAATAAGAATAAGATATATGAACTGTTTTTGATTTTCTGACTAGGTGGGTCGATGTATATATATTTATATCTCTTGTCAAATTGCAAAAGCTCCTCTGTACAAAGGAGACTCTGCCAAAAAAAATTGGAAGTTAGAAAATTTTTGAAAATTTTTAGGGAAATTTTTTGTTAACGACGAAATAATTTCAAATTGGAAATTAAAGTAAATTAGTAAATGAAACTAATATGAATCAGTTATACTTGAAAGATAAAATTCAATATGCAAAATTTAAAATAAATTGAATTCATATGGAATGGGAAAACTAATTTTGAAATAGATATGAAACTTATGTAGGAAAATGTATATAATAATTTGGAAGGGTTACGATTGGATATTATTGTCAAGTAAGATATGCAGGTATTAAAAGGGGAAAAGAAAATTGGATTTGATTCCATAGGGCAAATGTGAATTGCCCGACAAAAAGGTATGTATTTTAATTTCTGTATGAATTGGATTGGGTTTTTGATCTAGCCACTTGGCTTTCTGTTTTCTTTTTGGAATTTGGGAGCCCGTAGAGACCTTTTGTAGTTGTACCGAGCTAGCCGCGCAAAGGAGACGCTGGCAAAAAATTTCGGAAATTTAGAGAGTTAGAAAATTTTTGAGGAAATTTGGATAATTCAAAATTTGGTTTTAAATTGAAATTTAGATGATTGAGAAAAAGGGTATGGTTTGAAACTATAGAAGGTTTTGAGAAGTTGGTTAAGGTAATAGTGAATCTTTAATAAAAGATATTGTGGCAAGTTGATAGAATTGTTGGTTTTGGAGGAAAGGTATAAAGGGTTTTGAACCATTCTTCCAACTAGTAATTTCAGGGACGAAATTATTTAAGGGGGGAGGAATGTGACGACCAAGAAATTTTAACAATTTAAATTTGAGTAGTTAATTGATTTTAAAATATATAAAAATTAATTTTAATTTGAATTCAAGATATCCATACTTACTTGGTAATTAAATCATTGAATTTTTATAGTTTAAATATTGAATTAATAATTGAAATTGGGAAAATTGTTGAATCTGAAATTTCTAAGGCTGTTTAAAATAATTTGAAGGCTTATAAAATTTATAACGTTGATACTGAAGAAAATAGAATGGTTGAAATTTAATCTAAAGGTGATTTGTTCAGTTTTGAAATCATATCGTTTAAATTGAATTTAAAAATAGCATTCCGAGGCACAGTCTCGTAATTTGACGAAACCAGTTCCATTGGATCCGTAATAGTGTTTCATTATCGGACTTCAAATTTCGTAGCATTTTGAGTGTTGGGTAAGCGTACGATTTGTAAACGCGTTGAAATTTATATCGAATTCAGTATATATATATGTATGTGTGTGTGTGTTTCTTCTGGCCAACTTCTGCTGAATTAAATTCATGTTAGCTGTCTTTCCTTTATCACCTTAGCCCACATTAGCTGTATTTCCTTCACGTCACTGTTTCTTTTCCTTCACCTCTCCTTTCAAATCATCGTAGACAGCAGTGTACATGCAGCCATCGTCTTGTCTCCCCTTGTTTTCCTTTTAAAATCTCACGCAACCCCTTCTCATCATTTCACCTTCAATCGAGATTTAAAATCAAAGTTCAAAAAAAATTATAATGGTCGAAGCCTCTACATCTTTAAAACAAAAATAAAGAGAATAAAATCAAAGTCGAGGAAGGCCGAAGCCGTGTTTGAATCTTGGAAACTTCGAGGAGCCACGAAATCGAGTTCGGCATGAGTATTGGATTTAGGTCTCGCGATTCAGGAAGTTGCGACTTCGATTTGGGTGATGCTCGTTCGAAGCTCAAGGCCACAACCATAGGCGATTAAAGGTATCGCAAGCGCTGGGGTGACAACAGTGGGTTGCGGCACGAGTTTGTGGCCGCGACGCATTCAAAAGGTGAAGAATCGAAGTCGCTCTCCTCTGATGTTGAAGCCTAGACGCGATGGGAAGCTGAAGTCGCAGATAGGGTTTCGCGATGCTGGGTTCGAGCTCAAGTTCGTTAGAATCGAGGTGAGTTTCAAACTCATGGACTCATGATCTAGTGTCAGTGTAAGCATTCTTGTACATGTTTAACCTGCTACCTTGTTTCCTTGTCATCCTGTTGCTGAAATGGTTTGGGTCGTATCCTTTAAGTATTTTTCTATTTACATCACTTAGTTACATTTCTGATTTTATTTGCAAACTGAAATATTTTGACATGAGCATAAGAGTATGAGAGTTGAGTGTGCATCTGGATGGATTCGCCTGCATATACTTGCTTCATATCTAGTTGTCATAAATCGAATACGTGATCTGTAATGCCATGGTTTTTCCCAGGCTGTGACCTATTTAGTTTAGCATGTTTTGTATATTTTGGTTGACCATGAGCAATTTGGATCACTGAATGTGGAATTTGGAAAATTATAACTACTTAATGTGAATCATAAAAGTATGATTTTCTTGGTGAGGTAATTAATGATACTTGAAATTAGTCGATGTAATAAATTAATGGATGGTTAATAAATGGAAGTAATTTAGATTTAAATTACTTGGTGAAATTGATCAGAAGGATAATTACTTAGTAGAAGTAATTGAAGGTAAATTGGTGAAATTGATCAGAAGAATAATTACTTAGTAGAAGTAATTGAAGGTAAATTTAACAGGAGATTAATTTGATAAAATTAACTATCATTTAAAACAATTACACTAATTGATGAATTTAAGATGGATTTAGGGAATGATAAGTAAATGAATTGTAACTAATTATTATAAAGTAAGTAAGATTAAAATGATTAATATTGTGGGTTTAATTAATATAATAATTAATTTAGAATAGGATAAATTAAAATATAAAAATGGGAAGTCATTTATGTATTTAATTAATGGCGTAATTAAAAATTGATTAACTAAGACTAATTAATCAGTACTAAGTACTTTATGAGAAATTAATTATACAAGTAATTAAAGATTAGTAATTAATATAGTCAGTTAATTTGTGAAGTAGTTAAAGATTGATTACTGTTTTGGGTTGAGAATAATTATTGTGTAATAAATTAAAGATTATTACTTAAATGAAATTGAAGGACAATTAATCCTGGGTAATTGATTAAGAAAAATTATGAAAGAATGATTGATTAATTGATTTGAAATAAATTAATGTTAAATGAAGGAATTTAAGTCATCGAGGTTTAGTAATTAAATCAGGATTAATTAAATTAAATTTGTTGGTGATTAGGCTTTTCTTATGGATGATTGAATGGTATTGGATGTTTTGAATGAGTTGATATCTCTGACATAAAATGTTGTGTATTTCATTCGAATAACTGGGGTTAGAATAACATGAGTTTTCGAAGAGACCGGGGTCGGGAATTAGGAAATACCCGAAACCACTTCGAATTTTTATAAGTTGATTTGTGAAATCAAAAGGCTGAATGAAATGATTTAAGTAAATTGGATTGTTTTATCTAAGTTTGGTACTTAGAAATTTATATGTGAAATAAGCATTGCCTATAGTAAATTGTGAATTGGTTAAATAGATAAGTTACCCCGGGTTTATATAAGTTGTTTTGCTTTGGTATTCCATGTTAGTTGGGTTACTCACGCTGGTTTCCAGCCTGACCCGGGTGTTACTTTGGTGTAATGCTCGAGTCAGACCGAGTATTACAGATTTTCAGGTAGTACGTTCTGGAGCTCAGGAGGCGAGCTGGATGGCTACAGCGTATAGAGTATTTCCGCTGTATTTATATTATTACTAAATTGAGACATGATAATTGTATATATTTGGTGACTGAATGTATGTGAAACTCTGATGTATAGTAAATGTAATTGACAGATATAGTATTCTTTTGTAAACTGTTATTATTTATTATTATATTTTATCCGCTGCGAATGTGAGATGTTGTTGATTTTGTTCTTCTTCTTCTATCTCTTTCTTCTTTTTCATAACTATCTGGAATTTTCGGGATCGAAAATTTCGGGTCGTTACACATGACAACCCCAAATGCTACGAAAATTGAAATCCGATAATAATACGGTATTACAAATCCAATGGAACTCGTTTCGTCGAAATCTGAGACTGTGTCTCGGAAGGCTATTTTTAAATTCAATTTAAACGATAAAATTTCAAACTGAACAAAATAGTTTTAATTCAACTTTTAAAGTTCTATTATCTCCAGTATTGTCAATATGAATTTTCTAAGCTTTTAAAATATTTTTAACAGAAAATATTATGTATGGTTATTTATACAATTAGTGGTTTATATGTGCTCGAAAAAAGGAGCTGTTATGTGCACTGATGGATGTGTAGTGGCTGGAATGCGGTAGACTCAAATTCAGGAGAGAAAAACATCCAGAATTCCGACGGCTACTAACGGCTACCGATGGCTTATAGGTCATGACCTTGCAACGGCTACCGACGTCGCTCTACGTCAAATTCCGACTGTTTCTGACAGCCTCGAACGGCTATTTGTTCATACACGTTTTCCATGTGGCCAACGTGGCCATCGGAAACGGTCACAGATCACCGTTGGAGGCCGTCGGAAATTTGCCGTTGTTGTCATCGGAAGTCGTTACGAAATGAGATTCGTATACCAACGGCTCTTTTTACAGTTTCCGACGGCCATCTACGGCTAGTTGCCATCGAAAATCACTATTATATAAATGGATATAGATAGGTAGATGATTATAGTTCACATATTTTACCATTTTATGGAGAATAAACTTATTATATTATAGCTTTTTGACAATTAAGAGAATATAGAAATGTAAAGAAAATACCAAAGAATTCTTTCATTATATATTGGACTCATGAACTATGTTACATGTTTGCACGAAAAATGGGCAAACACCTCCAAGTCGTATGATTTAGTCGATTTTATGTTGTTCTTAATGATTTGGGTGATTTATGCAAATATGTAAAAAGCAGGGACTAAACTTTAAAAGACACATAGATTTATAGTGGTTCGGCCAGAATGTGTCTACGTCCACTTCATATGTTATTCCCTTTCACTGTTCAGATTACAAGTACAAAGCTTTAATTACAAGTGTATGAAAGTTGTTTGAAAGTTCTGTCCGTGCTTGTGCTCTCAAACTTGTCCCCCATTGTTGTACCTCTGCCCCTCTATTTATAGAGTGAGGATGGGGGTAGGGGTCTGGGATGTATATAGCGGCTGGTGGGCCTGGGCTGATGTGATCTGGCCTGGCATTGTTGGTTCGGTAATTCCTTCTTCACTTTGGTTCGGTAGGGGTAGTCTGCTTATGGTTCGGTAGGAAATGGCGTGTGGATTGATCCGGTGGCGAGAGGAGTGTGGTTGGTCCGGTGGTTCCTTCATTGATTGATTCGGCAGTGCCTTTGTTGGTTGATTCGGTAGTCCCTTTTTGGTCCGGTGGTGGGTTCGGTGGTGCTTTCGTTGATTGATTCGGCAGTGCCTTCGTTGGTCCGGTGGCCCTGGTCCAGCGGAAACACGCCCAACATTTGCCCCCCAAAGTGGGGCATATGCCTGCATATGTCGCGCTTTGTTTTTCTCAACTTGGACACCCTCATTCGGCCCAAGTGCCGAACCGGTTGGTCCGGTCCTCCTACATTGCCTATAAGTATGGGCTTTACGCCTTTGTCGTCCTTCATCGTTTGAAATAGCCGAATCAATCAAGTACCGAACCAGATTTGACTGCCGGATCAGGTGAGGTTTTCCTCTGCCGAATAAATTTTATGTTTGAATTACCGAATGAGTTTGGGGAGTGTGAGTGCCGAATGGGCTTTCGCCTCGAACTACCGAATGAGTTTGGGGAGTGTGAGTGCCGAATGGGATTTCGCCTCGAACTACCGAATAAGCTTTTATGTTTTTAGTCATGAATGAGATTCCAGGCCGTAGGTACTTGTTTGTCTACATCCCTTGTTCTAACGATGTGTTTTTTCGAGTTGCAGATAATGTCACATAAAGTAGAAACTCGTTTTGACAAGAAGAAATCCAAGGACAAATGGGAGTCCCCCATAGTCCCCCCAGTTCAGTCAGAGCCAGAACGTCATGGACCATCCCTGAGATCATTAGTTGATGGGTACGGTCCCCAGGAGCTTTTGAACTCACCGCCTGACTTCTTTCCCAGCTCCCTCAAAGACGAGCAGCTTGACGTTATATCTAGATCCTTTGGGATCGACAGAGTGCATATGATGTTGCCTGGGAAAGGGGTGATGCCGTATAACACCCTTGAAGGATATTTTGCTTATAGTAGGTATCATTGCATGTGTGGAGCCATTCCTCCGATCAACGCTTGGATAGTCAGCTTCATCACATACTTGAAGGTGGTCCCTTTCCAGCTTCAGCCCAACTCCTATGCCATCTTGGTGAGTCTGTTCATTATTTTCCAGAGAAAATACGGACGTCCCCCTTCCAACCGGGAGATCCGGTACCTGTATAACTTGAGAGGCTACAAGAAAGGGTCTCTATATATTAGCTTAGAATCGGCCGTGTCTTTCAAGCCAGTCCTGGACTTATATTCAAAATTTAGCATGTTCAAGAAGGAATGGTTCTTTGTCAAGGATGACTCTGTTTCTTTCCACCGCTTCACCTCTGGTTGTAAGTCGACTCTTACTTATAATTTCCATTCTGACTGTAATGCTCCTCCTTATGTGCTTTGTTTTTTGCTAGCGACAGGTGGCTTTGTGGTTGTAGAGAATGATCGTTTGGTTCGGATGGCTGAGGAAATAGAAGCCATTCCGGAAAAGGAGAGGGCAGCTTCTTATTTGATCAGGAATGCTACTCTTTTGGAGCACAACTTGATTCTGCCATGCCAGTCTGTGGTCAAGCAAAGAGACACAGCTGAGGAGAGGGCCGCCAAAGCTAAAGGAGGGGCTACGGCGAAGAGCAGCAAAAGGAAACCTTTCTCGAAACATCCAATCGCCGGGGGGGAGAAACTTAAGAAGTCCGATGGACCCTCCCCCAGCACATGTCCAGATGTCCCGGAGGAGGAAGATGTGGAGGAGGAAAGAGGCGAGGATGAAGGCGGTGAGGCAGAGAGTGGAAGTGGTGGAGAAGGTGATGGTGATAGTCATAGCGGTGATGGTGGCGACGGACAGAGTGGTGATGGCGCTGGGGCTTTGTCTTCTGAGCAAGCAGGTGTGATCCAGGAGTGGACAGATGACGCCTTCCGCCTAGCTTTTGAAGGGTTGGAGGAAGGATCGACTTTAGTGGAGAAGCCTAAAAAAGCCGACAAGGCCGGGACCGGCGCCGATTCGTCTTCTAAGAGCGCTTCAGCTAAGGCAATTCCTGCGATTCAAGGTTAATTTTTGACTCCTACCGACTCCATTTATGATAAGGAATTAGGAATATTTTATGGTTAGCTCCCATCCTGGAATGAGATCCAGGACTTATTGCAATATCCTACTCCTCCACAGGGTTTGTATAACAAAAGCGTCCCTTTACTCTTCTTAACTTGATATATTTCTTGAATTATAGCTCAATGTATGCTTGTAACACTTGTTTTTATCACAGAAGCGGGTAAGGTGGCCAAGACATCAGATGTTCGGCACCGCCTTGAACAATACAAACTTCTCAAGGCTTCTACCAAACCAAAGCCTCCGACTAACCGACCTGGAGACGTAGTCGGCTACCGTCCTCTTCTTGGAGTTATCGAAGAGGATATCCAAAGGAAGAAGATAAGTCGTTCCTTGTTTGAACCCTCTCCTGGTCCTCAGTCCCCAACTCAGCCTCTCCGGGATACCACGAAGAAGAATACTGAATCTATACCTCCTCCGCACCCGTCTAAAAATCCTACCATTACCCGGATAGGCCATCCCGGCTTGGCTCGTAATCCATTTGCAGGTCATCCGGATCTGGATCCGGGTTCTTGTGATATTGCCTTTGATGAGGCTACCGGTGAGCATCTTCTTCCCCGTAATCCTATGGTAAGAGTATTGGATCAAGCTAAGTCCCTGGACCTTGATTTGCTTACCACTCGGGTCGTAACTTTGGGGGACGAAGCTAAGGCAAACATTGACCGGGTTGCTGAGGAAACCAAGAAGCTGATGGGGCATCATGCCCGACTCGTCAAGGCTGGAGAAGAAATCGGGAGTGCTAACATTCGATTGCGGTTAATGGTTTCCGACCAGGCCAAACAACTTGCTGATCAGGCCATTCAGATCTCTCAACATGAGGCCGCTTCTAGGCAATTAAAGAAAACCATGGAAGAGGCCAGCAGGGCAGAGTTACGGAAAATGGAGGCTGTTTGTAAGGAACGGATTGATATGGCTATTGCAACGGTGGATGAGGTTCGAAAAGCGAGTCTTGAGCGGGTACAGGAGTTATCCGAGAAACTTGAAGCCGTAGAGCTTGCTCAAACCAAGCTAAAAGAGGAGATGGAGGCGATGAGGAAATCCTTTCAGGCTGACTGCTCGCGATACCAATCGGAGAGGGATGCTGCCACCGCAAAGCTGTTGGCTTTTGAGGACCGAATAAGGGAGTTCGAGGAGAATGAGGGGATAATGGATGAGATTCTTCAGGATATATATCTTCGTACTTGGAAACAGGGCAACTTATCTTGGATGGATGATTATCCCCGAGTCATGGCCAGGATTTATCTCAGGGCCCTGGAGGAGGATAAGGCCGATGCAGATAAGGAGGGTGGCGTGGCCTTTAGAATGGATGTGGTTACGGCTCAATTCACCAAGGAGGAGAAAGTGGCGGTGAAGGAGGGTATGCGGCTGCTTACTGCTGAGGAGGTAGGTGTGCAGTTAGAGGACGATGATCAAGGAGCAGATGCTGGTAAGTCTTCCCTTTTAGCTTTTCGTAACTTGATTGCTTATTGTTTATTAAATGGATTCTTCTCCTGAATTGGACAGGCGAGACCTCTGAAGCATCAACTACCTCTGGTCAACATGCTGAGAGTTCTGATCCTGCGGTTAAGTAGATCTCGGAGGGCCAGTAGGATAGAGGTGAAGCTCTGATGCAGTCGACTCCTTGACTTGATTTGGATATCTTTTGGTTTACTTGACATTGTTGTCTATGGTAGTCCCAAAACATTAATGTAACTTTTAGGCTGTAATTATGTTATTCGTAACGAACGACTTTATTCTTGGCATGTAATTTTTAACTTAAGCCGATTCTGTTATATTTGAATGCTATCGTTATTTTGGTGTGTTGCATAAGAAATATAGCTGTGCATATTCCTGTGATTTAATTGTGTTTGATGTCAAGTTCTTGCTTAAAATATAATTTCATATCTTGCAATGTTAGTGTGATGTGCGAATAATTATAGCTACGTATTCATATACAAAAGGAGAATGTACCGCCCTTTATGTTTTAATCGTAGACGGTTGCTTTGAGCGTCTTGTATGACTGAGCGTGGAATGCAGCTGAGTGACATGTCATCCAGTTGTGAGTTCTTATTCCCATTAGCGAGCGTCTCCTATTTTGTGTCCTGTAGTTTAGGGATCGTTATAGAGGATAGGAGGAAAGTTTTTAAACAAAATAGAAATATAAGAAATAGTAAAACTTCCAATCACGGAAGGCCTGCGATGTGCTTAAGTTCGTGGCAAACTGGTTTTGTAGTCACTTTCCCTGGCTGTGGGTCGTGGAGACATTTGTCACCCATCTTACGCCTCCGCGGGGAGTTGCTCTTTTTTACCACAGTCGTACTTAAGACACTCGGAGCCGAGATCGCGCACAGTAACTACCCGGGCCATTATGGCCCGTAATCGTGGGTATTATTCGATTTATCGTGGCCGGCTAGCGTGGGTGTCGATCGTCAACTATGAACTACCCCTGACTGGCCACACCTTATGTTGGGGTTTAAAGTAGGTTCACGATTGCCGGTGAGCCGAACGCCGTAATGAGCTGCCTCGGCTATAGTCGGCCTTCTCGGTGGTTTATAATCGGCTCATTACAGTTGGCTTTAAGGGCCGATCGCGAGCAATGAGTTAACCTGCAGCAGAGGGATGCTGGAGCAAAAGTGTCTCATTGGCGAGGGCATAGATTCGTATAGTACCTGTTAGGTCTTGTCCAGGTGAAGTCGCGATGTGATGTGTCTTGAATGGAAATGCCATTACACAGGATTTTGTTCAACAGAAAAGGATAAAGTTAACAAGCAGCCAAGATATAAAGAAACAAGTTAAAAAAGAGACAAGTTTTTAAAGTGGTTCGACACGAAAATGCCTACGTCCACTGATTCTCTTTGTTAATTCACTTCATATGGGCAGTACAAGTTAAGAAAAGTATCGACGAAGGTGTTGGATGTTCCATTCCCTCTGGAACACCTCTCCGTCCACCGTTGACAAAATATAAGCTCCGTTGTGGAGATCTTTATGAATTACATAAGCTCCGTCCCACATTGGATCTAGTGCACCGGGGCGTGAGAAGATTCGCTTGAGGACAAGATCTCCTTCTTGTAAGCTACGATGCTTGACTTTGGAGTTGTATTGCGCTGCCACTTTTTGCTTGTGAGCTGCTGCTTTGAGCGCTGCATCGTTTCTTCTCTCTTCAATTAGATCCAAAGACATGTGAAGGAGTTCTTCATTTTCTTCTGGGTTATAGTGGATCCTACGGTGGGAAGGTACTACTGTTTCGACTGGGAGCATGGCCTTCGATCCGTATGCCAAAGAGAGACGAGTATGCCCCGTTGATGTTCTGAAAGATGTGCGGTAGGACCAAAGTGCCGTAGGAAGTTCATCCACCCAAGCGCCTTTTGATTTTTCAAGCCTCTTTTTTATTAGAGTTTTGAGAATTTTGTTGACAGCTTCGACTTGTCCGTTTGCCTGGGGGTAAGCCACGGATGAGAAGCTTTTGTGAATTCCGTGCTTTTGGCACCAGTCGGCAAACTCTTCGCTGTCAAATTGAAGTCCATTGTCCGATATGATTTTGAGTGGAACCCCGTACCTGCATAGAACATTTTTTATCAAGAAGTTAATAACTTTTGCCGAGGATATTTTATTTAGAGGTTCCGCTTCCACCCATTTGTTGAAATAGTCGACTGCCAGTATAGCATATTTGGCTCCACCTCGACCTGCCGGCAGTTCGCCAATCAAGTCAATTCCCTATACTGCAAAGGGCCAAGGGCTGGTCATTTGAGTAATCTCATTTGTTGGTAGTCGAGGAATCTTGGCAAATTTCTGACATCTGTCACATTTTTTAACGAAATCTATGGCATCTTTGTTTAAGGCGGGCCAGAAATATCCATATCGGAGTATTTTCTTTGCCAAAGTCTGTCATCCAGTGTGATCACCGCAGCTTCCTTGATGGATGTTGGATAAGATTTCCTTAGCTTCCCTTCCAGCGACACACCTTAATAAGGGGCTAGAGAAGCCGCGCCGATAGAGGATGCCTTCTTGTATCATGTAGCGGGAAGCTTTCCTCAAGATTTTCCTGACTTCGTTACGCTCGCTGGGCAGTGTGCCATCTTGTAAGAATTTTCGGATGGGAGTCATCCAAGTTTCCTCTTCGATTGCAGCTACCAGATTCACTTGCTCGAAACTCGGGGTTAGTTGCTTTGAGATGGCTACTGCTCCGGAAATGGTACCGTCTTTCATGCTAGCTTGCTTTGCCAGCTCGTCGGCCTCTTGGTTCTCTTCTCGAGGGATGTGTTTGATTAAATAGTGATCCAATTGATCGAGTAGCAGCTTGATCTTCTTTAGATATGCTGTGAGTCGTTCTCCTCAAGTCTGAAATTCTTCTAATATTTGGTTTACAATAAGTTGAGAATCACTATGAAGACAGAAAGAACCGACTCCAATCTCTAAGGCAAGCTCCAATCCAGCTATTACCGCTTCGTATTCTGCATCGTTGTTGGTGGCAGCGAATTCCAACCTTAGAGCATAGTGCAGCTTCCTTCCCCTGAGAGTGATCATTACAATACCTGCCCCCGAGCCTTGTTCGTTTGATGCTCCATCCACAAAGAGATTCCACTTAATGTCTTTTGCTATCTCAGGTTGCTCCTTACCTTCGTTGGTAGTGAATTCGGCAATGAAATCAGCCATGGCTTGTCCCTTGATGGCGGTGCGAGGATGGTAGGTGATATCATATTGACTCAGTTCAATGCACCATTTAAGTAGTCGTCCAGAAGTGTCGGGACGATGGAGTACCTGCCTTAGCGGTTGATCGGTTAGAACTCTGATGGAATGAGACTGGAAATAGTGTCGCAGTTTCCATGACGTGATTAGTAAACAGTATGCTAGCTTCTCAAGTTTAGGATATCTGGCTTCTGCCCCCGTTAACCTCTTGCTTACAAAGTATATTGGTCGTTGCGCGCGGTTGTCTTCTCTCACCAAAGCGGCGCTTAGAGCATGAGATGACATAGCAAGGTATAGGTATAGCTCTTCGCCTTCGTTTGGAGTTGAGAGTACTGGTGGTCTCTGGAGGTGTTCGATTAGGTTAAGGAAGGCTGTTAAGCATTCGTCAGTCCATTCGAACTTTTCTTTGTCTTTCTTTAGAGCCTCGAAGAAGGGGACGCACTTGTCAGTCGCTTTAGAGATGAATCTGCTTAGGGCGGCCACCTTCCCATTTAGGCTTTGCATTTCTTTTTGATTGGAAGGTATCCTGATATCTTTCAGGGCTCGGACTTGTTCGGGGCTTGCTTCAATTCCTCTGGCATGGACGATGAATCCCAAGAACTTTCCTGACGATACTCCGAATGAGCACTTTAGAGGATTCAGCTTCATTCCATATTGGCGAAGTACTTGAAACATCTCGCCCAGGTGGCTTACGTGATCGTTGGCTTTCCTCGATTTTACTAGCATGTCATCCACATAAACCTCCATAGCTCGTCCTATCAGTTCCGCAAACATCTTGTTGACGAGGCGCTGATAGGTAGCTCCGGCGTTTTTAAGTCCAAAAGGCATTACTCTATAGCAGTACAATCCCCGGTCAGTGATGAAACTAGTGTGATCTTGATCGGGGGCGTGCATAGGAATCTGGTTATATCCTGAGTATGCGTCCATAAAAGATAAGAGTTCGTGCCCGGCAGTGCTGTCCACAAGCTGATCGATTCGAGGGAGTGGGAAGCAATCCTTCGGGCAAGCGTCATTTAAGTTGGAGAAGTCAATGCAAGTTCGCCACTTCCCATTAGCCTTCTTTATTAGTACCGGGTTAGCGATCCACTCTGGGTAGATGGCTTCTCGTATGAAGTTATTGGCAAGTAGGTTCTTTACTTCTTCATCGAGGGCTGCTGATCGTTCTGCCCCCATACTTCTCTTTTTCTGCTTTACTGGCGCCTTGGTAGGATCGATGTTTAGTATGTGGCATGCCACGTCTGGGGAGATTCCAGTTATGTCAGCGTGTGTCCATGCAAATACATTCAAGTTGTGGCGGAGAAAATCAATGAGTTGATCCCTCAATTTTGCTATTAGCCGAGATCCGATTTTCAACAGTTTACTCGAGTCGTGTTTGTCTATGGATACAAACTCCATAGCCTCTGCAGGCTCGGCGGTGGCCTCCTCCTCTTTGTCCCTGGGGTCTAATTCATTGAAAGGATAACTGGTATATCGAAGATAAGGGGCTTCCTTTAGTTACTATGCTTCCAAGTTTTTCATGCAGAGAGTAGTCTCTGCATTCTTCCCTCTATCCTTCCTGCGATTATTGCGAAGTTCAGTTACATAGCAATCTCGAGCGGCGTCTTGATCTCCCTATACTTCCCCTATTCCATTGTCTGTTGGAAATTTCATCTTCAGTCGCCACGGGGCCAGGACAATTTGGAAGTCAGACAAGGCTGGTCTTTCTAAAAAGGCGTTGTAGGCCGAGTGGTTATCTATTAGCACAAATGTTTGTTTCCGCACAACGGAGCGGGGGTGACTTCCTATTTCAACAAAAAGGTCCAATTGCCCGAGGGGCATCTTCGCGTCTCCAGTGAAACCGTGTAGTGGTTTGTTGCAGGGAGACACATCCTTCATTGACAGCTTCATTCTGTCGAAAGCATGCTTGAATAGGATATTTACTGAGCTTCTAGTGTCTACTTTAATTCGGAAAACTTCGGCTGGGCCAAACCGGGAAGAGATTACCATACGATCCATGTGAGGGTACTGCCTTCCTTCTAGGTCACGCCTACTGAATGTGATGTCATCATTCTCTTTTCGCTTCGGGTGGCGTTCCTCCATAACAGAATTAACGTAGCCTTCATTGTTTCTAAGTGACTTTCCGTATCTTTCCATCTCTGCCCAGCTTCTGTCGGCGATGTGTGGTTCTCCCGATATGGTATGGACCACTATCTTCTCTTGACTGGAGCCGCCGGTATTGCGATTTCCCCCTCCTGTTTCTGGGAGGGGTAGCCTTGGGTTCTCATTGGCAGGAGCTGGGGTCCTGTTCTGACCTTTTACATAGCGTTCCAGTCGCTTCCTTCTGATGTGTTCTTCAATTAAATCCCGGAGATGATGGCATTCATTGGTATCATGCCCATGAGATTCGTGGAAGCGGTAGAACTTTCCAGACTTAATTGCGTTATCCGATTCCTTCTTGTACGGGGGCGTCTGTATTTAACTTCGTCTTGGGTGGCCAGGAAGATGTTTTCGATTGTCTCATTCAAAGGAGTGTAAGTGTCAAATCTCGGTCCTGGCCGATATAGATGTTTTTCTCCCTTCTTGCCCCCAGCATTATCTCTAGAGTCATTTCTTCGAACGTCCTTTGCTACAGCGGGTGTGTCGCCATGAGCTGCCTTGGTTTGTTGCCCTGTCTGTCTTTCAGTGGCAGCGTCTTCAAGTCTCATATATCTTCCGACTTCATGGAAGAAATCGGGTAAGGTAGCTGGTTTTTCTTTTGTTAATCTTCTAGCAAACTTAGTATCCGGATGCACACCACTACAGAGGGCCATTAAGATAAATTTCTCATCGGCATCTTGGACTGCGGCCGCTGCAGCATTGATTCGGGTTAGATATTGCTGCATTGTCTCTCCAGGCTTTTATTTGATATTAGATAGGGAATAAGCGTCCTTGGGTTATTCCATATGAATGCGGAACTGGATGATGAACTTTTCTTTCAACATTTCTCATGAGCTGATGGATCCTTGGGGTAGGTGGCAGAACTAGGAGGTAGCTAGATCTGCCAAGAATAGTGGAAAGCATTTGCACAATACTCCTTTTGTGGCTCCGCTCATGAGCATATGCTGTGTGTATCTCTGCAAGTGTACAATGGGGTAAGAGACTCCCTTGTAAGGTTCCATTGTTGGCATTTTCCATTCTCGGGGGTGATGGCAATTTCGATATTGCGGGTGAAAGGGCTGGTTACCCTAGCGCCTATCCCTTGATCTCTTTGATCTCGTTGGACGCACTCTCTGAACAATCGCGCCATCATTTCATCAAAATTTGGAGCAGATAGAAATGAGTTTGGTTCTTCTCTGTGGGATTGATTCCGTCCAGATGATCTGTAGGGGTGGTATTGTCTATCACTCCTAATATTTTCCAGTGGTTGTCTCCGGTCTTCTAAGAGCATGCTAGGGACAGCTACAGTTGGCTCTTGCCTTGATCTTCCCCTGCTGGGTTCTGTTCTGAGCACTTCCTCGGGTCCAACTTTGGGCTGGACTCTAGCTCGGCCCCGTTCATTGGTGTTTCCATAGCTAGGTAACATGACCGGCTCGGCCACAGCCGACCCTCGCCTGGTACCTCCCCTGTTGGGTTTGGTTCCAAGCGTTTCCTCGGGTCGGAGTTCGGGCTGAGTTCGGGCTCGGCTCGTATCATTGTTGTTTCCGTTATTAGCTTCTTCGAAGAAGAAAGATCTTTGTCGCCTCCCATATCCTCCAGACCGGGGCTCATCCCATGATTCAGTGTTGCGGTTGGATTCTTCAGCATCCCTTAAGCGTGACATGAGTCGGTCCACCAAGGCTTCTTGTTGGGATGTGAAGCGGTTAGTCACCTCAGCCACAACCCTGTCCAGATCTGCTGTAGTAATTGCTGCCGGTTGTTCCGTGGCAGGGGCTGTCGGATTTGCTTGATTTCCATTTCGTACTGCTGCTGAAACGGGGCAGTTCTCTTGATCTGTGATCACTGGATCTGGAACGCTGCTAGTTGCGATGTTCTTTCCTTTGCTAACATCTTTCTTCCGCCTGGGAGGCGTGTCTTCCAAGCAATGAGCGATGCTGTTGGAAAGAAGTTTAAGTGGGAGAAGCTGAAGCTTCTAACTCGATTTCTCAGTGAAAGCACCAAAAATGTTTCCACAAAAAATGGGCAAACACCTACAAGTCGTATGATTTAGTTGATTTTATGTTGTTCTTAATGATTTGGGTGATTTATGTAAATATGCAAAAAGCAGGGACTAAACTGTAAAAGACACACAGATTTATAGTGGTTCGGCCAGAATGTGCCTACGTCCACTTCATATGTTATTCCCTTTCACTGTTCAGATTACAAGTACAAAGCTTTGATTACAAGTGTATGAAATTTGTTTGAAAGTTCTGTCCGTGCTTGAGCTCTCAAACTTGTCCCCCATTGTTGTAGCCCTGCCCCTCTATTTATAGAGTGAGGCTGGGGGTAGGGGTCTTGGATGTATATAGCGGCTGGTGGGCCTGGGCTGATGTGATCTGGTCTGGCATTGTTGGTTCGGTAATCCCTTCTTCACTTTGGTTCGGTAGGGGCAGTATGCTTCTGGTTCGGTAGGGAATGGCGTGTGGATTGATCCGGTGGCGAGAGGAGTGTGGTTCCTTCGTTGATTGATTCGGAAGTGCCTTTGTTGGTTGATTCGGCAGTGCCTTGGTTGGTTGATTCGGCAGTGCCTTGGTTGGTTGATTCGGCAGTGCCTTGGTTGGTTGATTCGGCAGTGCCTTTGTTGGTCCGGTGGTGGGTTCGGTGGTGCTTTCGTTGATTGATTCGGCAGTGCCTTCGTTGGTCCGGTGGCCCTGGTCCGGCGGAAACACGCCCAACATTACACCAAACTTTTGTGATGCCAGCTCTTGTTATGATGCTATTCCAAAGTTTAGATATTGAACTTTTGTTGTATCACCAATTTTTATAAGATACAAGATCTTGTTATCAAACCGATAATTAACTAGATTTAACTTATTGCAAAGAAATGTAAAAATAATCATATACTAATTGAAGTTAATCCATTCTTATTGTTTTAACCCTTGTAAATCCAGTTTTATAAATGCAATTTTCATATGTAGAAAATTAGAATACAAAATCATCACCAAATCATAAACTCAATCATATTTCCAAAGATGTCATTGTTTTAAAACATACCATTAAGATTTAATTTTGAGGTTTTCATCTAACAATTATAAATTCATATCATACACGTATACGTGTGTGTGTCTCTCTATATATACACTAGCGTTACGGCACGAAATTCGCACGTGAATTGATTTTCTACAAACTATATATATTTAACATATTCAATAGAAAAGGATTTGCATAAATATTTTGCCATATTTTTACATCTAAATCATATATAGTTGGTTTAAATTTTTATTTTTAAGTTGTAACACCTAATTTGTTGTTAATTTTAATTTTTACTTGTATTATTAATTAAATAAAGAACGAACTTGTAAAAGATGTTTATTTATTAGATCCTATTTTTAAGTGATATTAAGATTTAGTAATATCTATAGAGCGACGGTCTGAATTTGTAAGAAAAGGTTATTTGTTAAAACATATTTGTAAGTAATATTAAAGAGGTGTTTTTCATAGTTCACGCTAACACAAAAAAAAAGTGACACCAAAGATAATACAACTATTATTAAATATATAACCAAAGAAATGTATATACATATGTGAAAATCCATTTGGACATAAAATGTAGATACAAAATAAGACATAAGAGATCTTAACCATTAGTTCTTCCTTTGAATTTCACCTCTCATATATGACAAAAGGATCCAATGATCAATAATTATTGTTTCTAATTTTGTGCTTTATTTTGTGTTTTAATAGCCGCTCCCTATATATATCTATGTGTGTGTTGGGTATGTATAAGGTTTTAATTGCAATAAATATAAACGTTGGTAGGTACCCACCATAAAGCAGTAATACTATACTACTAGTTAATTCAAAGTGCAGTGCTATATAAATAAGTTCGTTATGCTGATAGGGATTGGTATTCAAACCTTGCAGCTGGCAATATTATTACAGCCACAGACGAAAAGCCCATTCACCACACGTATGTATAGTGATGAGGAATAAAGGTGCAAGCACTATGTGGATTAAACATTAAAATTTTAAGAAGCATGGGGTGAGAGGGGCTCGAACTCTCAACCTCAGGATTACTCAACATTTTAGCTATGAGACATACGCGCTAGCCAACTGCGCGACCACCCCAGTTGTTTTCCAAGCACACAAGGTGATATATGATTGACAAATGAAATAACTGATTTGGTTGCAAACTTTTACCACATCATGGTATAAGTATACATTTGGATAACTTTATTTGACATATCACAATTAGTTATCCATGTTGTTCAAATAGACAAGCAGGTTTTACAAATACGTTAAAAATGTTGTGCCATGAATATTAAGTTTTTTTTAATAATTCCTTTTTATCCACAACAAACTAATGTTATAAATGTAATATTTTCTATAAAATTTGTGGCGTACATGTTTTTTTTTTTCATAATTACATCATCGTCTGTTTAATGAAAGTTTAAAAGAAAATGTGCGATGTAAAATAATCAAAAATAGATGGTTAGAATTTGACTTTAAGGTTTACAGCTAATGGTTGTAAATCTGTACAAATTAAGTATCTTCCGTTAACAAATAAATTGCTGCCAAACAAATTAACCTAATGATGTAACTATAATTTCCACAAAACATAATAATCTTCTATTATGAGCACGAGTTAAAGATCCATTTCATGTTACATTATGCATCAATGTTTTTGCCAAATACATGCAAATATGGTATAATATACAACTAAATGCATGGTTTTTGCCTAATATACACAAACACGTATAAATACGGTGAAAATAGAAAATATGGTTTGATCTACACCAAAATGGTGATCTTAAATACAGCGCTTTCAAGATTATGGTTGGACATTGGATTATATTTAAGATTTTAATTTCCGTAAATATGACCATTGGTCCGTTCCCACCATAAAGCAGTAATATCAGACTACTAGTTAACTCAAATAACAGTGATATAAAGCAAACAACTTCATTATGATGATAGGTATTGGTATTCAAACCTTGCATTTGGCAATATTATTACAGCTGTAGAAGATGCCAGTTCACCACATTAGCAACAGAAGCTCATCCACCACTTCTCTGCCAAATTAGCTAGCAATTTGCAGACGTATGACATGGACTTTTTAAAATGTAATCCAATGGCATTCACAATCATGTTGGACTATATTTACAATGAAAAAGTTCTAGTTTTCAGGTCGTCGTGGTGTTCATTGAAGCTGATTGCACGTGATTAGGACACAAACCATCTATCACTCCCCATTCCCATCAGAAAATTTTGATTACAAATATCATGTATTAAGAAAATAATACAAATCAATTTAGTATTATTACCTCCACGCCATCCCATATAAAATGACATTTCGGGTTATTTTGCCCTAAAATATGTGATGTTTAGTGACTGATATTAATCTGAAACTATGTCAAAAGTAAATAAAATGGGCGGTTGTTGTTTTCATAAGAATTGGGTCGCTTAAAGATTATGCCCAAACTCAGAACAACTTTCCTTTATGGGACAGTATAGTGTCATATACTCATACCAGTGCAAATGAGTGAATATGCACATTTCTTAGTGTCATATACTCAAATATATTGTTTTCTTTACTGCTCTGAAATGTCCATATCGATTGACTAGCAAGTGACTACATTGTCTGATCAAAGAAATCTTGGTTGTTTTGAGATATAGCCATACTTGTAAATACGTAAATTTATGATGCTTTGAGTTACTTAAAGCATGAGCTTCATACCCCACACAAGTCATGTGAATTTAGACATAAAAACCTGTTTGAAGTTTTAAACAATTCCTAAAAATTGATCAAGGAATCAGAACAATTAATCGTGCATGGATTCTTTTCTTACAAGCCAATCCTACATAAACGGATATGTATTAAATATTAATAATACACTCATTTTACTATGTAGAATTGAAAGTCCATGTTTTTGCAATTTACACAAACCCGGAACTATTCAATTTGTAGTATGAAAATATAGCACTTGTTGCATAATTGCATGTGCTGTACAATGTGAGAACATTAGAGAGGTGTTAGTACACTCATACATGATTATGATATCTAGAACTCTTCATGAATAATTGAGCTAAAACAAAATCAGGTCCTATAATTCATGATAAATTATTTAACTTAGTGATGAGCACTTTGTATTTTTTATGCATTATATAAGTATACTTTAAGCGGTCTTCATTATGACAACAATTAGTCAAAATATGCAATTTGCTAAGTTCACCAATACAATGTGCTTGTGTGATTTTGCAACATATTCTGTGTTCTTTCCTACTTCAATTCCATGTAGAAATAAAGAATGTTAACACTGCTACTTATTATTATACTTTAATATATCAGTCAAACTATAGTTAGTGAGCAGTACTATTAGTACTTCCCCAATCCATTGTCTAGATGTGTACAACACAGCTATTAGCAAATCGTATGTATGTATGTATGTGTGTGCATGACATTAAAAAAATGACTAGATGTACTTGGTAGTTGGTGCCTTTCTATCGAGATAGAGATATAGTCAGTATACATGAGGTTCACTAACTTAATCCCCGTCCGAGCATAAAATTACATGTTTATCCTAGCAATTCTAGGAGAATGCTTACAAAGAAAACTAAGTAATACATGTAGGTGTTGCTAAAGTCCATTCACTGGATCATTGTGTGTTTTTATGTATATATGTATATGTGTGTGTATTACATAAAGAAGATAATTAAATGTACTGGGTAGTCGGTATCTTTCTATCGGCATAGAGATATAGTCGGTATATGTGGGGTCCACAGACTTGATCCTTGTCCGGGCATAAAATACAATGTTTTTCCCATTAATTCTGAGAAAATAGTTACCAAACAAACCATTTAGATATTGCTAAAGTTCATTCACTGGATATGTGTGTGTTCATGCGCGTGCAAAAGTGCGTGCGAGCGCTCCGTGGGTATGTGTTTATGTATGTACGTGGAGATTTCATTTGAATGCATATTGAAGACATAAGATATCTTAACAATTAGATGCTTCCCTGATTTTCAACTCAGGGTCAACGACAAAAAATTTAATGGTCAACACTTATTGTGTCAAATTTTGCAGCCTACGGGGCCAACAATGTGTCATATGAGGCCAATGTTGATTTGTTTCACTACAAGCGAATCTCACAGAATGTGAAACCAAACCTTCACTACCTAAGATAAACTAACAACAATGTTTTCTTTTCATTTTTCCAAGCGTGTAAATAATTTTTTAGTGCAACATTGACCATATACAAAACATTGTCTTGTTTGGGTGCGCCCATATGCTAGTACCAATAATGACTCCATGATAACAGTCAGCAGTATCCATCAGTACCAACCTTATTTGTACTGATTTGGGCATGATCTTAAACTAACTGCTGGGCACTCCAAACAAGCTAATATATGCATTACTGGTTACACCAGTAAACTGCAACGGTCTTTTGCCATTCCCCCCGAAATAAACATGTGATGGACCTCTATGGCTTATCTCGAGTAGGTCAATAAGATGATGGCCTAACCACGCAACATCCCTCTTTATTATTAATAAGAATTTTTTTTCAGTAATATTTGTATTTGTCTTCTACTGGCTTAAGCCCAATAAGTGTGGAGATTCTAAACTACATAAGCACTCCTATACTCTTTATATCTGTTTTGGAAAAACAGTATTCAAAATTTTAATCTAATTTTTCTTTTATTTCCCTTCCTTGTTCCGATGTTTATTAATTGTCAACATACCTTTTTAGTTGGGTTTTTTTTCCTTCTGTCAATTACTTCATATATTTCCTTCTTATACTTTTTTCCTTTAATTTCAGTTTTCATAATTATTACATCATTTGCATTATTTCTAATCTCTAGAAAATGAGAGACTAGGAACAATAAGAAAGATGTGATAATTATGAAAAATGGAATAGCATGGATGAATTAAAAAACAACAGTATACGGTAGGTGATAAAAGATAGAATTTACACAATGAAAAGACTAGCTAAAACGGTAGTTGACAATTAAACAGCTAGTAGAAATGAAGGGAACTAAAAAAGAAACAGAGTTTACAATTTTGATTATCTATTTTCTATACAGGAGTACTGGAGTGTTCATATATCTTACTGCCTTTGCACAACATAGGAGCTTAAAGCAGTATAAACCAAATACACATATTACAGTGAAGAAACAGCATGTTACTGACGGAATTCCAATCACTGAATTTTCTAGTCTAATTTGATTGTTATCATTCTAACTTGAAAGCACTCAGCATGCTGACTAGTGACAACATGCATGTAGCCAACCTGCCATGTTAACATAGGCAAGAATGTACCATGACAATTCCAATTGTTGTTTAGCCATCAAATGAACTCTTATCAATTATAAAAGTACAAAGTCCATGTATAACTAGATATTGTAAGAAGTGCTGCACAATGGGAAGCTATCACAGTAATAAACAAGTGATTCAACAGGTTACATTTCTAAAACTAATCGTTACAAGAATTTAGTTGAAAACCATAAAACGGAGAAAGAATTAAAACCTTACGCATTTTGACTTCTGAAGTTTAGATATGCTAATTTGATGTGTGAACTAAATCTAATAGATTACTCGAAATTTTTGTTCCATCTCATGAACTATATATATATATATATATATATATATATAAGTACATTTAGTTATTTTCTAACTAAATGTACTTGGTACCTTCCTATCGGGATAGAGATATAGTCAGTATATGTGGAGTCCACTGACTTAATCCCCGAATACCACGTTTATCCCAGTAGTTTTAGCAAAATAGTTACAAAACAAACTATGTATTACATGTAGGTGTTGCTAAAGTTCATTCATTAGATCTTTATTTATTAATTAATGTAAATACGTGTGTGTGGGGGGCAATGAGTCATGTGAAGCCAATATTTATTTCTCCAACGAGAGTAACTTGATTAAAAAAATAGGATAAATTGTCTTTTTTTTTATTTCCTACGCTACATTAGTGCCGATTTGAGCGTGGGAAATAAAAAAGGCTAGGGTATTTTCCATTTTTATTCAAACATGGATTTGTAAATATTAATAGAAAAAATAGTTTATCGTATAAATGGTTAAAATCATTTATACCATAAAAGATTTTTAGATTGTCGTTTAAACAAATATTCATATGTAATTAAACCTTATGTGTTATAAATCGTTTTTGTTTTCAGAAAACTGTTTATATAATTTTATTTTTAATTCTTAAAAAAAATGAGCATTTCCTCCTACTCGTCTGGGTAAGTGTGGAATCAATATTTTCATTTCATTCCCTCACCTTAAGAACGATTCCCCTCCCAGAGATGCTCTTAGTGAATTTTACAAAATGTGGAACCAACTCTTCACTACTTGGCAAAATAACAACATAGTTTTCTTCTTATTTTTCCAAGCGTATAAATAAAAAAATTAGTGCAATATTGAAAGAAGATCTCCGAAATCCACATACAAAAAATATACACATTGCGCCATTTGTGTGCCCCTGTATGCTAGTACTAATAATGCCTCTATGATAACAATAAGATGCTTTCAGCGGTACCAAAGTTATTTGTCCCGATTTGGGCATGATCTTAAACTAACCATCGGGAGCTCCAAACAAGCTAACATATTCATTACTCATTACACCAATAAATTGTGACAATCTTTTGCCATTCCCCTGAAATAAACATGCAATTGACCTATGGCTTATCTCTAGTAAGTCAATTAGATGATGGTGCAACCGTGCAACTTTCATCTTTATTATTAACAAGTTTTTTTTTCCAGTAATTATCTGTCTTTTTAAGCCCAATAAGTGTGGAGATTCTAAACTACATAAGCGCTCCAATACTCTTATATCTATTTTGGAAAAACAGTATTCGAAATTGTAATCTAAATTACTCTTATATCTGTTTTGGAAAAACAGTATTCGAAATTGTAATCTAAATTACTCTTATATCTGTTTTGGAAAAACAGTATTCGAAATTGTAATCTAAATTTTCTTTTATTTCCCTTCCTTGTTCCGATGTTTATTAATCGTCAACAAACCTTTTTAGCTGTTTTTTCCCCTTCTGTCAATTACTTTCATATATTTCCTTATACTTTTTTGCTCTAATTTCAGTTTCATAATTCTTACATCATTTGTATTATTTCTAATCTCTAGAAAATGAGGGACTAGGAGCAACAAGAAAGATGTGATAATTGTGAAAAATGGAATAATATGGATGAATTAAAAAACAACGGTATAAGGTAGGTAATAAAAGATAGAATTTACACAGGGAAACGACTAGCTAAGACGGTAGTTGACAATCAAACAAATAGTAGAAATGAAGGGAACTAAAAAGGAAACGGAGATTACAATTTTGATTATTTATTTTCTATACAAGAGTACTGGAGTGTTTCATAACTGCCTTTGCACAACATAGGAGCTTAAAGCAATATAAACCAAATACCAATATTACAGTGAAAAAACAACATGTTACTGACATAATTCCAATCGTTGAATTTCCAGTTTAATTCGATTGTTATCATCCTAACTTGGAAGCATTCAGCATGCTGACTAGTGACAACATGTATGTAGCTAACTTGCCATGTGCATGTAGGCATAAATGTACCATGACAATTCCAATTCTTGTTTAGCCATCAAATGATATCTTATCAACTATACAAGTACAAAGTCCATGTATAACTAGATATTGTAAGAAGCACTGCACAATGAGAAGTAACAACAATAAACAAGAGATTCGACGAGTTACGTTTCCAATACTGATCGGTACAGGAATTTAATTGAAAAATATAAAACTGAGAAAAGTATTGAGACCTTACGCATTTTGGTTTCAGAAGTTTAAATTAGGCTTCTTTGATGAGTGAACAAGATCTAATAGATTATTCGAATCATTATGCGTCTCATGAATTATATATTTCTATGACCGATTCCAAGAATTAAAATCTAGGGTTTTTGCAGCGAAGAAGAAAAGCGGGAGTTTCGTTTTCTCGATAACGGGCTGCACTATAAATTGGACCTTGTTCCCTTAGCTATAAATTGGTCCATGCTAAGAGAATTTGCTGAAATGATGATTAGAAACTTAGATCCAAGGCAACACACCATTTCTTGTCTTTTCCGCCTGTGTATTTAAAAAGAAAAGGAAATGTTATCCTGTGCCCTTGGGGCAGATGGTTAAAATTGTAAATTTATCAAAGTATACCTTTTGAATTCCGCCTATCTACTTTTGTTTGAGGATAAAATAGATATTTAACTTATTTTCTTTTGTATTTAGTTTGAAGAAATCATTGCTAACATTGATAACAAAACCCAAAAATAAAACCCCCCTTTTACTTTTCTCCCCTACTACTTTATTATCCTCTCATTTCTTTTAATTCTTTTTGTCTTCTAACCTTGCATGTTACATCTTAGTTATTAAAATAACTCACCAAAACATTGTTCCAACCTATTTCCTCAACCAATGCCGCACCCAGTTGCTTACAATCCTGGATCGCCATCTCCTCCGTCACGCCACCGCCTGAAAACTATCGAGCACAACTCCTTCGCATGCGAATTTAGTCACACATTCTACTTGGCCACACATCACCCATGTCGCCTGCCCAGTAAAGGCGTCTGCGCCTTCTTCCCATCAATCACATGCGCAACCATCCATTCATCGCTCAACTATGGCCACGGCTCCATACGTAGTGCACTCCATCTGAAGTTATCAAAGTTGCCCCAATTTTTTTTAAACCGCATCGTTTTTTTTTCTCTAATTCAATTTTATGATTTGTGTGCATCAAGACAAGGGCAAAGCAAAACAGGAACGGGTCTTGAGCATTGGGTTGGGTCAAAGCAACAAGAGGAATGATCTTTGTGGAATAAAGGAGAAAGGACTTTTGTTTGTTATTATTTCTTCTTTTATGTGTATTTTTAAATTGCCTCCTTGATTGCAGCTTAAAATCTCTTTATTACATATAAATAATACTAAAAAATACTTGCGAATATATTTCCAATTCGATTGAAATATATGATACATTTACAAAGTATAGTTCGATAGATTACACAAAACATTTAAATTCAATAATTATTTTATCATCATTGATTTTATTAATATCAAATAAAACCTTCTTTTCATATATTTCAACCATATGAAGGAAAAAATTATAATACGAAAATATTTTATATTTCCTGTAAATATTTTATTCAAGTTCAATATGTTTTTAAAAAAGAAATTATTAATTAATTCAATTTATTAAAAGAAAGTCCTTGATCAAATAATCTTTAACTCGATGAAATATATTTTCTTTAAACGTTAAAGTTATCCAACAACCAAAATCAAATATTTTATTTTAATTAAAATTATTTATCATGATGACGTAGAATATAGGGTTGTTATAATGTTGGTCATTTTTCTAGCTACATCTTCCTTGTATTTTTGAATATATATTGTCCCAAAAACCTATTGCAAAGTGGCCTATGTTTTGGACATAATTTATAATTCAAATTCAACACCTTTTGAATCATGTATTATTTTTGAGATCTGTCAAATGATTTGGAAAGATAATTTTATTAGCTAAAACTTTCTTACTTAATACCTTCTAAATGATTTCTAAATTAAAAGTTTGGGGTTTTCAAAAGAAAAGAGTTACCTATGTTGGAAGCTGATTACAAAATATAAGTATTTTGAGAGAATACTTTGCTTATATTTATGAAAGAGCTTTTACCAATCATTTCATCAATGATGACTACATTTGGATGTCCGGTATAAGACAATAGATCTTGGGCAGTGCGCTATTATTCCATGGTACATATCGGTACTGCAACAAGTAGAGCACGTCCTTAATCGGTGTTTGGATATTGGCCGCGATACGGTATATTCAAAACCAGGTGTTCGGTTTAGATCCATGTGAGTGTCAATGCAGTATAAAACAGTAGATCTTGGGTAGTGCTCTATTACTCTAGGGTACATTTGGCAAAGTACGTCCTTACTTGGTGTTCGGATGCCAGCCGTAATAGGATAAAATATTTTATCCTAGGATCTAATCCAAACTAAATGCGCAGTTTAGATCCATTTGAAGTAGATTAAGTGAATCTAATCCAAACTGAGCGTGTGGTTTAGATTTATGTGAAGTAGACTGAGTATCGACGTAGTATGGGATGAATATGATCTTGGTTTTGATAAAAGAACTACGTTGAGCTTGATCCTATAATGGATACATAGACAGTCACATTGGTACCGTGACACTGTCCACTTTTCATTTCTGTTTTATTTTTGTATATGTATATTTCCTTATATATCAAATTGCAGGAAGGGTCGACGTGGAATCAAAATTGGGAAAGAATAAGCAAGAAATACCTCTTGAATATTCCTTGTAGTGTTATATTGCAAGATGATTAGAGTACGTTTGTTAAATGAATAACTATACACCACTCTAATATTTACTTATGTTATTGACTATACCGATCCTGTCACATCTCAACCGATCACTTTATAAATAATGCTTTATCTTGTTAATATATTATGCAATTGTTGGGTTGTTAGTTGATGGTTTTGGTCGATGCTCTCTGTTTTCGGTGCTTCAAACGTGGATCGAAAGTCGTGGTTGTCACAGAAGTTGCTAGCTTCCTGAACACAGCTACCATCGACAATCAAATCGAATTTAATTTGATGTTATAAATGCTTGAGAAGGTGGAGGGGTAAGGTGGAACTTTCGGCCAGTGTGACATCCCCTATCTGGAGGCCCGAAGCTACGCACTATAGATGCTTCAGTCATCTATAGTATTAACTTTCGGTGACCGAATACGGTAATGTTAATGGTATCCATAATATCAAAAGCACATGAATATGAAACAAAATCACAGATTTTAAAAAGAACGATATTTTTTTATTACATTTCCAAAACACGTTCCATATTCAAATTACATAATCGCATCGCTTTCCCAAGTTCAGATAAAATATAGTTATTACATGAATATGCCAAGAGCGACATTTGATGATGCCCCATTGGTTGACCAAAGTACTGTATATGGAACACAGCAGAATCAATTCAAAATAAAACAACATCCCCTAGTTTGCTATCCGTCGACCACTTTCTCGTCACCGGAAGCTTTATTCGCCAATCCTACTAAAATCTATAAACCTCAACCCTCAGCCTACCCAAATCAATTTTGAGCACCCGAGAGTTTAAGTAGAAAACATAAACTTCAAGTCAGACATAAAGCATGGTGTGAATAATACTATACATCTTGGTTATCTGATATTAAGTGAGACCACGCCTCTTAACGGAACGGGTTTTCCCTCACTAATATCCTTTTTAAAACATATCTTTTGCAAGTTATAATCCTGCAACCAAAATTGGTTAAATCTGTAAAGTAATATCATGTATATGTACAAATTTATCAAATGGACTATCAGTCCATACACTGTTGTTTTGTTTGGCTAACTACTAACCCTTGGATGACTCGGGCCTACCCGAAAAACATAAAAAATACAACATCTGTTAGATACTACTCTTCTTGACGGTCTATCCTTACTTAGTTCTCCAGGTCTAACTGATCCTAATGGTTTTGCGGGCTCACCAATAACTTGTCTTTCCTTTTTAGATTCCTTTCTATGTGTAACATAATTTTAGTCTCACTTGTGAAAAAGCTCTACACACTGAAATTTTAGATATATTTTAGCTAAGGCTGTTAGCTAAAGTATAAGGCATGACCCCATACTAGTCTTGTTTGGTATTCTAATATCTGAGTCATTTTACTTAGGGTTATCTACCCATAAAATTTTCCTTGAAAACCTTTTCTTTCAAGTTGATTTAAACCTTTAAATCATTCTTTAAATAAGGAAATTATTTACATATACTCTTTGTTTTACTCAAATCACCTTTCCATGTTTTTTAATCTTTACACAAAACCTTATTGATGAAAACGTTTAAACTTTCGAAAGTAACCATTTCGAAACCTTTGAAAGTATCCCTTTCAATACAAGTAAAACCTTAGGCCGAAGGCCAAAACATACCTTTCGAAACCATTCGTACTTATCTTTTCGAAAGCTTTAAAACCTTAGACATCCTATCTTTAAAACACTTAAACATTGCCTTTCGAAACCATTAGAAAACCTTTCCTTTTAGACGCTTCGAAACCATTAGAGTACCACCCCTTAGAAATCTTTCTTTAAAGCCTTTCGAAAGCATTAAAAAATCAAACCTTTTGAAAGCTTTTGGGTTCAATTTACAACATGTGGAAACATCTTTCGAAAACATTAAAACTAGCTCTTTCGAAACAATTTGGGTTCTACCTTTTATAGAGCAAAAGGGTCATTAAACATTTAAGTCGAAAGCAACCCTTTTAAAAGCAAAAGCAGGCGCATTTTAAATTTAAAACAAAGCATGCTTTGATCCCCTCGAAAACTTTGGTTTCGACCCAGTACCTTCCGCTTGTATCCAGTTTACTATGTACCAGGTACCTAATACCATGTGCATTGGTTTTGATAGAGTCTGAGGTGGAGGTAAGGAGTCGGAAGTCTGGTGCCGGAAGCATTGAAATAGGAAAAAGCATGTTGATTTGACTTTTTAAATTAATCCTTTGTACCTAACTTGCCTTATTTGTCGAATTATGATTAGTTGCAAATTTTTCTTTTCTAAAAGTGCTGCCAATTTTCAGAAATAACAATTTGAATTATTTACAAAATACCGCTTCTTCTTTTTATAAATATATAAAACATTTAAGTCTCATACCTTAAATAATTTTATATATCCATTAAAACACCTAGAAAACTCTACAAAAGTCCCAAAAATCATTTTTAATATATTTTCTAACATATGTAAATTCCAGACCCTAAACCAATATAATTTGGCTGTAATTAATTTTTAATCCAAAATAGCATTTTCTTAAGCCGGCCTTGTGTTGGCAGAGATCCAGTTTGGTTCTTGGGGGCGTACCTCCAGAGACGTTCCATTTAGTAAGGAAGTTCCTTAGCCTGACCATTTGTTGAAAATCCACTCAAACAATACGAGCCATTTACGATTGCAATTGTATAACCTGCCACCTCAGGTGGTAGCTAAAGTAGGCATAGTATAATAGTACCTGGCTAAGATTAATATTATACTTTCGAAATATTTTCACACTATGCACTAATAATAATATAAAAAGAGTTTTCTCATATCAAGCATGTTTGACTATCATAAGGAGAAATCTCCTCCAATTGTGCGATTGCATTATGTGTGTGCGGGGAGGCTTTATGGTAGTTTCATTTTTCAAAAGCATAACGAATTTCTTTTATAAACTATTTTTTTTAAACAACTGTTTTTGTTTGCTCACGCCAGTCCGATGACTGACTTACAGTTTATTATTCCCTTTCTAAACTCTAGGTGCCCACAATTTTCCACATGGACAGCCTAGGGTTGGGATTTTCAGATAATCAAATAGTAGGTGTAGATTCGATAGCATTTTGCTTTTGGATTTGGCAATAGCATTTGTTCACTTGGACTGACCTTGCTTAATACAACTTGATGGTGGTTCGAGCTTATGGTTTGAAGATCTTTGGAGCTTTGGAAATGGAGTTTCTAATATTGGATTCTTTCTTTCTCTCTTTGAGATTAAGTTGGAGATTTTCTTTCCATTGTTATGTATCTCTGATTATGTGATATCTATATTGTATCAGATATTGTATCAATAATACTATTCATCTCTCTTCCGCTGTGTTGTTGTACTTAATGTATTATAAGCTCCGACGAACCATATTCGACGTTTGGGTCTGCGGCGTTCGAATACGGAAGATGTATTCGGTGTCGATTTTCGAAGGTCGAGTCAGGGTCGTCACAATTTATGAGACATAATTTGGTTTTTTCTAAATTTAAAGAGAGGTTTAATCATCTGGTATATATCGAAAAAGAAATGATATATCTCTAAAATATGTTTTATCAATAGTTGGTTCGGAGAGATCGAGATCGAATTTGGGTGATTCCTATTCGAACACCACTTCGAATCAATATAGGTTCGAAAGTGAAAACATGATAAAAGAAATGATTTTGAAGGTGGAGATCTTCATAATGAAAGGCTATTTTCCACTAGCCCCATCGATCTCCATATTTTATACATAGGGTAGCAGTGGTACTTAATTTTGAAAATCTTTGATGCAAGGAGTGCTCGCTACTAATTCTACGGAGTGATTTCCAAAGCAGGATGTAATAGAAGAGTGCCTTCAGTTGTCCTATTCCTGGACAGCTCGTATGTATGAATGTCTAACATTGCATTTCTAAAATACCCATACATTGATCTCTACAAACGTACATCCGTTTAGTGGTGTAAGAGGTAACCTCTCCTACACTTAACACCCTTCTCTGAGATGTATGAGCTCAGAAGTTGTACATTTATGAAAATCAATAGTGTGTGACGGAAATGGAAAATTGGCATCCTAAGTAGGATTTTATGATTCTATGCAAGGTAAAACATGACCTTAAGCCTCGCATGCAAAAATGGTAAAAACAGGTAGATGCGGCAGGCTATGTGGGTCGCACCCATTAAATTATGGTCATTACCTTTCTAGATTACCCTTCATATATTGAGTATGTTGTGTATGCTATGAGAGCTCTCCAATAGGTCGGGAACGACCAGAGTGATGTCATATTCGATACTATCTAGGTAGGCCGGTCTTGTGTTGGTAAAGGACTATCTGTTGGTTCCTCGGTGCATTTTTCTAGAGATGTACTGTCGGAACGTAATCTCTTACCTTTTCATTATATGGAATTCATTCTCCAATACGAGCCTTTTTGGTTTTAGTTGAAAAGCTATTGTACCGTCGAATTTAATAAATATAACAATTCCAGCTATGATTAACATGTTATTTGAAAGAATTTTCAAAGAATGTCATTAAAGATAATCTCCCTGATTTTGCGTTGCAATTTTTGGTTATTATAAAATAAAAGCCCATTCTGTCTTTATGTGCGGCGTGGTCTTATGAGATACCCTTTGTTTACCTATACCCATATTTTTGAGTTTCTCATAGCAGTCCCATGACTGACCTAGCATTGGTTATCTTTTCCCTTATACTCTAAGTGCGCTACTTTTCCAGGCATCCAAGTGGTTGGGTTTAACTTGGAGTATTGTGATGGAGCTTGAAGTTTGGAGCTAAAGATTTTCCTATGGATAGTTCTGTATTTTCATTTTCGCTGCATTAGTTTACTGATTGTATTCAGAATTTATAAGGACGGAGATTTATAACTATCTAGGCCGATTCATAAGATAGACTCTGATGAATGTATTTAGAATTTCAGATGTAAAGATCATATATATTAAAATAATTTATGTAATTCTATTCGTGTGAGATTCTGTTCTGTCTTTATTTTCTTTTTACCCTTTACAATACATCCATCTGGCACTTAGTTTTGCAGCACATGAATACCGCTGAGGTATTAGTGTTGATTTCTGAAGGTTGAATGGCAGGTCATCACACAAGATATAACATGTCTATATATAGATTTGGGATTTACATCACAATAGACATGTTAGCTCATCTGATATGTATTGTATGTTGTCCAAATATATGTATGTGTATAAATTTGTTACTTATATAAATATTATATGTCTACATATATATATATCGTGTATATAGCATATGTAAGTAAAATATTGTATATTATTGGAATAAATATTAAAATAATATATACATATATAATATAATAGGTTTTTTAATTATGAATTAATATATATGGTGTGTGTATTATAAAGGCAAAATATTCTTTTATTTATATGAATAAGCATATTTATAATATCTAAATATATATATATATGCAGTTAAAGTGTCTAACTATTCTATAGCGGTAGAGGTGCAAAAAGTTACAGTGGGGATATAGCAGAAAAGAGCAAGACTGCAAAAGGCTTTATTGGAAATAAAATTAAACCTCCTAAGTTATTTTATTCTCGTTCTTAGATCATATTTGTATGAAAAAGAAAGTATTTTGACCTTATATAGAAAAACATAGAATATCATGATTTATGCGGCCCTAACTTGGTATGAAAATAGATTTCTATCTTATGTTAAGCACTTAGGCCTCAAACTATTTGTTGATTTAGTTTAAAATAGAATTAGTTAAACTAATAGTTTTGTATTAATGTTGCTAAAGCGGATGGTAAATACCATTGATTTAGCAGGTGCAGCGGAATATAGCGTGACTTTAAGCACATCTATTGTTTAATAGCACTAAATTGGAAAGGCGTAGCGGCTGAAGAGCACTACGGCTTAGCGGGGATATAGTGAGGCTATAGCGGGGTTTGAACTGCATATACATACATACATACGTATGTGTGTGTGTGTATTAATAGAATTAAATCAAAATTTTATTTATAATAATTAAACACTTATATATTGTATACACAACACATCAAAATTTTGCTATAAATTTTATTATATTAAAAAAATATAAATTACTTAATTAGATGAAAAACAATAAAATATTTATAAAAATAGTTTCGTGGTATATTATTCAAATTTTAACATCCAGAAATTCTAGCATGTTATTTTGAGCTTTGGAAAAATTTTCTATAATTTTAATCAATTGTTTTCGACCATATATTATAATAATTGTTAAAAATGAAAATTTATTTTTAAATTCTCATTTTCTAACTGAGAGTTTATTTTATGATAAATAATTCCATAAAATTTAAAAGTTAATTTTCGAACATATTTTATATTATATAATTATTTTGATTGTGTGTTAATTTAAGTAATATTAAATAATAGTAAATAATTATTTAAAAATAATTTATAGCTACTGAAAGTTATAATTAATGCAAACATCCATGTATAAAAATTTTGTTTGATTATTAGCACGAAATGATGATATAATTAAATATAAACCCTATAATTATAATTCAATTAATTATTAGGATAAATAAAATATTCGATTGTGCATATCTAATCAATAAGTAAAAATATTTTTTTTAATGAATACATACATATAACGGTCTAATATGTGACAACATCAACGCATATAAGAATCGTCACCTAACTAACAAAATAATAATAAAATATATGAATATTAAAACATTATTCAAAAATTATAAACCATGTAATGCAGTAAAAACATACCTAAGACTAATGCCTTGAAGCACACCTAGTAATGATGAAGTCTCTTTCCTTTGAAAGCTTTTTGATTCGGCAAACTACTAATCCTTGAACTGTAGAACTTTAACTATCAAACAGTAATTGTCTTTTGAATTGATTTGAGTTGGATTCGCTTGAGCTTCTAAGGAATAAAATTAGCAGCAATGGAAGGGGATAGTGGCAGAAAAAATCTAATCAATTTAGGGTTTGAGGTCTTTAAATAATGGACGAAGAGAGAAAGTTATGGATCGTATCTCATATCAATTCTCACTAAATCTAAGTCATCCATTTCTAGCACCTCTAACCTATTTTAGCTGCCCCTTATAGTCCTTATTATAGCTGAAATTATCAAACTATCATCATGGACCATTATCTCATTTGAGCCTACATAAATATTATTAATTAAATATAATTTAATTGCTTATCGATATCGCATATCAATCGACATATTTATAACTGTTATAAATATACACGGTAATATTTATTCCTTAAATCATATTCAATTAATAATTAATATTTCATGGATATTAATTAATTTGTAATAATTATAAACTAATTTAATCGTCTAGTCTAAAGAGAATTTATCATTTCGGTTGTGTGACTCGTTAGGTGTATACTTGGTCAATGATTAACATCGGACTATTCGAATGTTAATGTGTACACGTCACTTAGAAGTTGGTGTGACATTTTGGCTAAATTTACCGCTTACTTAGTTTTGATAAAATTCAATTTCACTTTATTAAGTGTTGCCTGGTTATGACATTTATTTACACCAATTTTCTTCGTCAAAATTAGATCACTTTGGGCTTATGAATGTAACAAAATGGACCTGGTCTGGTACGCTATTTGTAAATCTAGCGAACGCTTTTTGTACGTACAATGCTATTTATATATTTGCAGGCGGGAAACCAAAATTGTGCGGGAATTCTACTTCCACTTCCTCTCCTCACAGGCAACATCAAATACTTATTTCCCTTTATCATCTCCAAAAAGAATTAATCGCCATCACTTTTATCATCTCCAGCATATAATTCCTTTCACTTTCGATCCAGAAGCAAACAGAAATTCTAGTTGATCGATTCCAGAAATCTATGCGATCTAGAAGTAAACAGAAATCCAACAAATTCTCATCATACCGATTGAAAGGGTAGATTAGGATGTCGATCGAATTATTCTGTGTGATCCAGTAATATCTAGAAGTAAACAGAAATTCCAGAAATCCCAAACGAACCAGTAGTTGTATGAATAAGTCTCCAGAAATCCCAAACGAACTTGGGTACATTTCGAATCATTTTATTTGCATCTGATTAACTGAATTATTCTGTGCATTTTGAATCATTTAGTTTGTGTGTGATTTATTGTTTGCATTTCCAAAAATCCTAAATGAATTATTCTGTGCATTTCAAATAATTTTGTTTGTGTCTGAATTATTGAATTTGATATATGTGTCTGATTTAATTATGTTTAAAAATCCAGCATTTGACAGTGTATGATGGAACACTTAAACATAAGTGATTTAGTACACCTTTGGTTGCTGTACTTGTTTTTGAATTTGATTGCTTGATCTGTAACTTGTATGGGTTATGTCAGTGAGCAATACTAGTGGTTCCTGGGACTTAATCCTTTTCTGTGCTTGCTTAATGATTTAGCAGTTTGTAGGATACCTTACTACATAATTCCAATGGCTTGTTTATTTACAGTTTTGAACTTGCTTGGAAAGGAATCATCACAATCGAAAATTGTTCTTTTAGTGCTTTCAGTGAATAAGTTACAGAAGTAGCACAAACTGAAGTTATTCTTGTTTGAAAATTTTGAGTTTAGCATTTTTCATCCTATTTAATTTATCATGTATCACAGTCCAGACAAGTATTTCGAGTTTAGAGAGTGCATGGGTCTTCCAAATAGATTTAGTATTTAAATTTGATTACAAACAAATCCAGAAAGTCATACATTGATTTAAATCGGTATATTTTTTATTTTGTTCTACGTCCATTCCAAAATATCGTCCACGATTATATATATGTTCAATTTTTGTAACAAACACTTGGAATTGCCTAATTGAGCTATCTAAAAATTCGTAAGTAATTGTAAAATTCTATTTGAACTTTTCTTAAAGTTTGTTACGTTTACTTAAACGTCTAACTTTGAAACATATGAAATACCAACAGGAACAAATCGGATGTTCCTGCTCTAAAGGAGAGGATGACCATGGGTCATACCAATAGAAAGTTTTATCTTCTGAATGGCCAACAAACTTGAAGCCTAGTCCAAACATATGAACTAAATTAGAGATGTCCTTCTAGAAGTCGAAAATATGTTTCGGGATTTATTTACAAACTTGAAGCCTAGTCCAAACACAAGAATTTTCTTTTTTGGTTTGGTTTGTCCAATTAGGAAAGCAGAACCACAAGTATAGCAGAATCAACAAATTAGTTTGGTAAAGCTGAGTTACATAGCATGAAATGGAAAAACAAATTTTTTTTTTGATATCCTAATTCATCACCAATAATTTTCTTATGAAAGAAAAGTAGTAAAAAGAAATGGAAGAACAAAATTGAAACCAAACTCTAACATATACGATATCTAGTCGCTAAGAATGTTGAATATGTAAGAACTAAGCATTTTCCAAGTACAAATAAACGAAGTGGATCAAAAAAGTTTGTGGTGCCTATAAGCCAGCAGTACATTTTGGCATGAGAGTGGTTAAATACATTATATAACCAAATAAATTGCCCCAATAATTACACCTTTATAGATAGAATTTGTACTCAGTTTGATTTCAGAAATTTATTGAAGAAGAATAGATGTAGTTGATCTTTATTGATGAAGCAGTGATGATGTAAACTGATACAAAAAATGATACACTTATTGTTACAGAGAGATTACGTTCTATATATAGTACAGATAGTAATGGGCCTACCTCTCAGCCACTATACTCAGTCCAATGTAACAAAGCAAATACTATGAATGCGTTATATCTGGTTGATAAAAACATTCTACTTCATTTACACCCTCCCCCCCCAACCAGATACTAGGATTGGGGTTACTTTGTCTTCCATGAGCGATTCTGATGCTCGGTTGAGCAGATTCATTTCTAAAGCCCTTTATCTTCTTCAAATCTCTTAAATCATGTTATTATGTTAAGATTGAGGCTCAAATTGCTTTGCTTTGCAGATCTGAAGTAAAAAAGACGATACTGAGAGGATTCGTCTGTTACTGCTGCAATTTGACTTTGAGACTTGATTTGAGGACAGATACTACAATAGATCTGAAGCGAAGAGCAGAAAGATGAAACCTTTGTTTCATTCTTCACTGATTGATTCAACCTTCAGGTCTTGTCTAAATCGATGAAAATTATTTGCAGATAATGCCTTTATAAGTATATCCGCTCGTTGGTAAGTTGATGGTAAGTGATTCACTTGAAGTTTCCCTCTTTGTATCAACCCGCGAAAGAAATATAAGTCAATCTCTATATGCTTTGTTCTTGAATGCATGATTGGATTAGCTGTCATGTATACTGTACTTTGATTATCACACCACAATGTTGGCTTTATCTCTGTTTTGATGTTCATTTCTGAAAGTAATGATTGAATCCAAGTGATCTCTGCGGCAACACTAGCTATACTTCGATATTCAGCCTCCGTGCTGAATCTGGAAATAGTTGTTTGCTTCTTTGACTACCAAGAAATTGGATTGTTGCCTAAATATATGTAATAGTCCGTCATTGATTTTCTATCATCCACATTTGTTGCCCGGTCTGCATTTGCATATGCTGTAATGCTTAGTTGCTTGCACCTCTTTAGTATAATGCCATAGTTTGTTGTGCCATTGAGATATCTGAGTATCCTTATTACTGCTTTCTAGTGTTCTTCATGTGGTTCATGCATAAATTGTGAAACTTTGTTGATACTGAAAGATATATCTGGTCTTGTTATGGTGGAGTATTGTAGGGGTCCTACAATACTTCTATATTGTTTAATGTTTGATATTGGTTCTCCCCTGTATTTGGATAATTGTTGATGGCTGATCATTGGAGTAGGTTGAGATTTTGCACTATCCATTTTTGCTTTAACCAGCAACTCCTTGATATACTTCTTCTGAATTATTTCTGAATCTGACTTTTTCTTTACTTCTACTCCCAGAAAGTAATTTAGTTCACCGAAATCCTTAATTGAGAATTGCTTGTCAAGATACTGTATTATGCCTTCGATTTCATTCTCATCATTACCTGTTATAATTAAATCATCAACATATATCAGTATGTAAACAATAAGATTACTATTAATTTTGATAAATAAGGAGTTGTCAGATTTGGTAGATTGATAGCCCAAATGAAAGTGCTGCTTTCAATCTATCAAACCATACTCTGGGAGCTTGCTTTAAACCATATATGGCTTTGTTTAGCTTGCACACTAGATTGATGCCTTCTTTGTATCCCGGTGGCTGCTCCATGTAAATTTCTTCCTGCAGAACACCATTCAGAAATGCATTGTTTACATCTAACTGTCTCAAGTTCCAATTATTATTTAGAGCAACTGTAAGAACTATTCTGATGGTAATTGGTTTCACCACTGGTGAGAAAGTCTCACTGAAATCAAACCCATGTTCTTGTGTATACCCTTTGGCAACAAGCCTTGCTTTATGTCTGGACACTGTCCCATTTGGATTTCTTTTTTACTTTATAAGTCCATTTGCATCCTATGATGTTTTTGTTGCTTGATGGATGAACAAGACTCTATGTATTGTTTTTCATTAATGCCTGGTACTCTTCATCCATTGCTGCTTTCCATTTTTTATCTTTAAATGCCTGTTCAAATGTTTGTGGTTCTGAGATGCACGCAGTTGCAGTATAAACCTTTGGTTCATAAATTCCACTCTTTGATCTATGATCATATGATGACCTGTTTTAGTTTGTTGTTCAGCATCAGATGACTCTGAGTTGTTGTCCTGATTTGCAGTATCATCTGGTTGATTTCCATTTCTATTTTGATATTCATTGCTTGATTCTGCAGGTGACTGAGGATGTGTGGCAGGTTGACCAACTGCATCATGACCTGGTCCAGATGACATAGTGTGTTGTGAACCAGTGGCTCCTCTTCTTTTCTCAGTCTCATCGGCATGCCATATATGTGGCATTACTGGTATGTTTGGTAAGGAAACCTTTGGATTATAAACTTTATGTGTAGTTCTAATACTTGCATTTGCAAAAGGAAATATTCTCTCATTAAAGACTACATGTCTGCTCATAAATATTTTTCATGTTCCATCTAGACACTTGTATCCTTTCTGTTTGATTGGATAGCCTATAAATGTACATGGTTGAGATCTAAAGTTTAATTTATGACTGTTGTATGGTTTTAGATAGGGAAAACACAAGCATCCAAAGGTTTTTAGATGTTGATAGTCTGGTTTGATACCTAAAAACTTTTCTAAAGGACTTATTCCATTCAGTACTTTGGTTGGATGTCTATTAATTAAATAAATAGCAGTACTGAAGGAATCTGGCCAGAATTTTAAAGGTAATGATGCTTGTGCTAATAAGGTCAGACCAGTCTCAACAATGTGCCTGTGTTTTCTTTCAACCAGGCCATTTTGTTCAGATGTGTAGGGACATGTGGTTCTATGAACTGTACCATTATCTAAAAAATATTTACTAAGAGGCTTGTATTCTGTACCCCCATCACTCTGAATGATTTTAACTTTATGATTGGTCTGTCTTTCAACTTGAGTTATAAAATATATAACAACATTATAAGTTTTTGCCTTGGATTTTAAAAAATACATCCAAATATATCCTGTACAAGCATCAAAAAAGGATATATAGTATTTATACCCAAAATCAGAGCAGATGGGTGCTGGTCCCCACAAATCTGTTGAAATCAACTCAAGGGGTACCTTGTACTCTGTTACAGAATCTGCAAAAGCTAATTTGTGACTTTTTCCCATTTGGCAATAAGAACATATGTAAGGCAAAGTTATATCATCAAAGAAAATTTTATTTTCTTTAAGAACCTGTTTTACAACACTTGCGCATGGATGACCTAATTTGCAGTGCCAAAGATCAAAACAATTTTTACTGGTTTCACATGACTCCAATTCATTGTTATTACGTCATTCTTTGATTTGAACTTTTGCTATTAGTTAGGGTGAACTTGTAAAGGCCATTTACTGCATTACCCTACAAGGGTATATCCTTAGTTAGAATATCTTTAACTAAGCAGTAGGTTGGGTAAAATTCAAAATAAACATTATTATCATGAGCAAATTGAGAGACACTCAAAAGGTTTTTCCGTAATACTAGGTGCTCTTAACAGATTATTGAGATATAATTGTCTTTCACCTTTGATATAAGCATTACCAGTGTGTGATCTCAATTGCTTTTCCATTTCCCATAACAATAGATTGTTTACCTCTATATTCTCTGCTATCCAGATTTAAATTCTCTAAGTTGTTTGTTAATTGATTTGTTGCCCCTGAATCTGGATGCCATGACTCATCTTGAATGTGATCTGCTTTAGCAATTTCATCGAGATTTTGATTTCTGGTTCCACTGGGTTGCTTGCCAGAATCTTGTTGTACTTGTACCATGTTTGCACTGTAATTACCATTTCTCTGATTGTTTGATCCCTGATCTGGCACATAGTTTGCATTAAATTTGAAGTAGCGTTTAACAGCAGTGTGTCCAACTTTTTCACAAATCCAACATTTTGGCTTGTTATTGCCATTGAATCTTCCTCTGCCTCTTCCCCTAAAACTCTGACCACCCCTCTGAGATTGTTGATCTGTTCTTCCATAATTCTGATTTCTGTTTTTACTATTTGAAGCATAGTTAATAGACATGTTTGCATCTAGGGGTTTCTTGTATTCTAGCATTCCTTCATGAGCCAAGAGTATAGAGTGGACATAATCAATAGAAGACAGAGTTTCTTGTGATGCAATAACTGCACTACTGCCTCATATTCATCACTTAACCCACTCAATATTGTTAAAACATGTTATGTATTGGACATCTTGTGTCCTGCTGCCTCAAGTAGATCACAAGTATTCTTGATCTTGGAGAGATATTCTTCCATAGATTGATTGTCTTTCCTTATATTGTGTAATTGCCTTTTGTAATGCATTATTTTGGCTGTTGACTGTGTATTGAAGATTCTTTCTACTATTGTCCATATTTCATTTGTTGTTTTGCACCCTATAACTTGTGGTAGCAGTTTTACACTGATTGAAGAAAGCAACCAAGAACTTATTAAATTGTCTTGCCTTTGAAATTTAACATATTCCTCATTGCTCATAGTTTTATTTTCTTGATTAGTGATGAACTTGGGTGGAGTGGCTATCATGCCAAGAATATATCCATTAAGACCATATCCTCTGGCGGCAGTTTCGACTTGCACGTTCCAGAGAAGATAATTGCCATCTTCAAGTTGTGCGGTGATGAGATTGGAGTGTGGGCTAATTACAGTTTTGATCAAACTGTCAATAACATCCATAGATTTCAATGAATGTTAGTATCATTACCTGATGCAGCACTGCTTCCTTCAGCCATGAAGAAACTTCTTCAAAAAATAGATTTGAGGATGAAATCAGAAGGTGGGTTGCGAAGAAATCAAGAAATTCTTCCTTCAACAGGTATGTTGCAACCGAGCAATATGATGAGACTTCTCTGGTTGCTCCTGGTATGGCACTTACTTTTTCTTTTGAATGATGAGTTTCTGTTCTCTTCTCTGTCTGGATTTCTGATTTATTTTCTTGATTCTTGAATTTTTTTTGAGAAAATGCTGCAGCCGATGCAAATCTTGGCAAGGCAGTAGGTCCTTGAACAGATTCCTTACCCAAATGATGATGAGATGATTCTGATGGGTAAACTGATCCAAATGATGAGATTTCTCTGATGGATCAGTTCTTGTATAAGAGCTGTTAAGCTTCTATTCTGCTCTGATACCAAGATAGAATTTGTACTCAGTTTGATTTCAGAAATTTATTGAAGAATAATAGATGTATTTGATCTTTATTGATGAAGCAGTGATGATGTAAACTGATACAAAAAATGATACACTTATTGTTACAGATAGATCATGTTATATATACAATACATATAGTAATGTGCCTACTCTCTCAGCCCACTATACTCAGCGCAATGTAACAAAGCAAATACTATGAATGCGTTATATCTGGTTGATGAAAACATTCTACTTCATTTACTTTTACTGATGCTAAATGATTCCTAAAAGTTTGTATTGCATAAACGTCATCACTTACACTTAGCGTAAAAATGTCTAGAAAAATAATAGAAAGAAAAGACTGTTTAGCTTTGCTCCAGGAACTAAAAATCTTTTTTGTTGGCTTATCCTTCATCGGGACATTTACGAATGTTAGAATTTCTACATTGTGTGGTTTCATAAATTAGAGTTACTTTTTCATTTTCAGCTATTTCATTCCTTAATTTTTAGGCTATTCTAGTGTTGATATTAGACAAACACCAGCAATGTTGAATAACAAAAATTTAAGAAATGTTTCCACCTCAGTTTCCCTATCATTTCGATGTCATGTAGTCGTATTTGATTAGTGGATGTAAACTGACATTTGATATGCAAGAATATAAGTCGACATTATCATATTTAGCACCATTTCAAATTTTTTGACTAGGTATGTATAGAATTTTAGTTATTAAGAGATGGAAGTGATCTTAATGTTTATTTGGTAGTTATATCAACACATCCTCTCATTCTCATGTAGCAAATTCGAAAACTTAGAATGATATATAACAATGACATTAGATGAGAACACAGTGACTTAGTAGGTTGTATTTGCGACTTATTGTGTGTGCGTTTTCGTGTTCTTCCTTTTATGCCATCCTACTAATTAGATCAAATTTTAATTTATAAATTAGCCCCAAGGTGAATAATGAATAGCAGTATTCATAATATGTATTTGTATATTGAACACGATAGTTCAAATACTCTTCAAATCATACTGTTGTTTATTCGATAAACGGTGAATGCAAATAGGACTTGTCTCTAGACATATTTGGAATATAAATACATGGTGCTATTTACTGGAAGTTCATGTATGAATCATTCCCTAAAGTGAATACTTAAAAAATTCGATCACATTAACTCACTTTGAAGGGCGTAACAAATATGGATGTAAATTTTGATTTAGACATCTGATTGTGATGATTCATTTTTTTATTGCAAGATATTTTAATAAAAAAAACAACCGTTGGAAATTATGATTATTGGTTATAGTAGTTTACAAATTTAGACATTTAGGAAATATAATATCATTTCTATGGAAATGAATTGACATAAAGAAATAAAAATGTTACAATTTTTGTTGAATATATATATTGAACAAGGGTCTCATTTTTGTCACACATTTCAACCACATATTGTCAAATGCTGACGTATGATTCAATCAAATTTTCTCATGGTTAATTGTACGGTTAACATGAATAGCCATCTATAACTTGATTACATGGATTATATTACAAAGAATATGACTTTAACAGCCATCCATAACCATTATTCTTCATTTAATAGATCTCATTAATAAGGTAGTATTAAGATGGAGTGTTGCAGCACAAATGATCAAATTGCAGATGTGCTGACTATGCCGTTAAATTTGGATGCATTTTTGGTGTCTTCAAGAGAAGCTTGGTGTTTATGACATGCATATGTTAAACTAATTGCTGAAACTGTATTTATTTTAAGGGAGGGATTGTTGAGACGTGTTCTATTAGTTGCTTAAGTGTAGGATCAGTTTGTTTGCTTTCAATTTGCTTTGAATAAGTCTCCTAACTTTCAATAGTTTAGTTACTCTTCGATTCATTCTTGTTCATGCATCCCACGAACTTAGTAGTAGGCTTCTTTATTTTTCAATGTTGCACTCGGCCTATTTAGAGGTTGTTCTTTAGTAGCAATAAATTATTATTCAGATTCTATTGACAGTTGGGCTATATTTTTTGAAAACAGGTCAATCTGTTCAAGTAAAATAATTGTTTGTTTCTTTACATTGAGTTTTAAAAGAAAGTTAAGATACTAAGTAATATTATAGATCAATTGTTTATCTATAGGATAATAATAGTTGTATAATATGAATAGAAAGAACTTAATAAGTGTTAGAGTAATTAGAGCAAGTGCGTTTCGAGGAACTGAAACTAAATATTTAGTCTGCTTGTATTTCATTTAGGTTGTTGTTTTTAAATTTTACAGTTTTTTTATATTTAGTGTTTTTGAATAACAAGGTATGAGTTTTCTATTTATTCATGCGTTTGCTTAGGCTTATTTTACATTTACTTATCTCTGAACTAGTTTAGCTGTATTCTTTTTGCAAATTTGCAGCTCAATATATCATTTGATTTTGAATTAATGATTAAATGTGATCTTTTTTCTTATCAAAATATATATCCTATTTTAGTATATATATTGTATTTGATTTGGTGACTTGCTTTCATCAAATTTGATTTAGAATCAGTGTTAAGAGTGTTTACTGTTCGTAAATCTGATACTTTTTTCCATTTGAAAAGACAAGAAATGATGGGTAAAGATTGGATACGTCTAAGCAGGTAATTATATGGTACTTAAGTATAATATTGAATTTAAAACATATTTCAATATCTAAGGTTATTATTTGTGTTGTTATTTTTTATCGTAGAACTACTAAGGAGTATGAGCAAGAAGCTTGGAATTTTGTAAATAATGCAAAGCTAAAGCTGCAAAATGTGGAAAAAAATTATGCCCTTGCTTAGATTGTAGAAATCCTACCTATTTTCATGAAGAAGTTATTGTCAAGCATTTGATTATAAGAGGAATGGATCATAAGTACATGGACAGTGAGTGGTACAATCATGGTGAGCGAATAAATAAAAGCAAAGATATAAAGTCGGGAGATGCATATGATTTGCTTAAAACCATTATCTATGAAGATGGAGTTTTATTAATCATACTTTCTTTAATGATGATAAATGTGATGATGCACAAAGACGAGAGGATTAATTACACAAAAATTTGAAAGATGTAGCGACCTCACTGTATCCTGGTTGCAAGGATCAAACAAATTTATATGCTATATTTTCCTTGTATAATCTTAAATGTGAGACTAGATTGTCTGATAATGCTTTCGATAAGCTTCTAAATGTGCAGCAATTGTTTTTGCTAAAAATAATAATGTACTTCCCAAGTCGTTATATGAATTAAAGAAATTCTTTAAAATATTTGACATATGTTTCGAGATGATTCATACATGTAAGAACGATTGTTATCTTTTTATGAATGAATAAAAGATTTGAATAATTGTCCAAAATGTGGATATTCAAGGTGAAAGGTAAATCAATGGACAAAGGAGATTATGCATGGCATTCCTATTAAAGTGTTGCGTTATTTTCCAATAATTCCGAGGTTTAGAATAATGTTAGATCCAAAAGAATGGCGGAAGGTTTACGGTAGCATTTCAATAAAATAAGCACCAATGGGAAAATGCGACATCCAGTAGATTCTATAACATGGAACGTAGTGGATGAGAAATGGAAGCCATTTTCAGCAGATCCACTCAATCTTAGACTTGGTCTTGCAACTAATGGTTTCAATCCGTTTTCCATGATAAGTTCCAATTATAGTTGTTGGCCTGTAATGCTTGTGGCATACAATCTTTCGCCTATGTTGTGTATAAAGGAAGATAATATTATGTTACATTGTTGATTCCTGGTCCGAAGCAACTAGGAAATGACATTGATGTATATTTAGCACCATTGGTAAAAGATTTATATCATTTATGGAATACCAGAGTTGAGGTTTATGATGTACATAGTCAATCAATCTTTAATATGAAAATAATTTTGCTTTGGACAATAAATGACTTTTCAGCATATGGTAATCTTGCAGGATGCCATATAAAAGGTAAAAAGGCTTGTCCATTATGCGGTGTCAACACTCATCATAGATGGCTAAATCACAGTTCAAAGATCGTCTATATGGGTCATAGAAAATTTCTATCTCCTTCAAACCCTTTAAGAAAACAGAAGGCCTTGTTTGATAACACTGATGAGGAAGGGTGTAGACCTAGGATTCTAACTAGGAGAAAATTTGCTATCATTTTAAAAGATTTCCCGAATAATTTTGGAAATGTAAAGAAGAACCAAAAAAAGAATAATAGAAAAGGTAAAAATGAATGATAAAAATAAAATAGGGAATAAAAGAAGAATCGAGCATAGCAAGAAAAATGTAGATGATGAGGACAAAGATCATATGAGAATAGAGTTACTAAGGTGGAAAAAAGTCCATCTTTTTTCAATTTCCATATTGTGAGGTTAGTGCATACGCTCTATCTTATTCTATTAGACTAACATTATGGAATTATAAAACTAAAATGTCCCATTATTGATTTTTTAGGAACTTCCATTACGTCATAATGTAGATGTAATGCATGTTAAGAAAAATGTTGGTGAAAGTCTACCAGTCACAACGTAGCATGACAAGAAATCAGAAGATGGAGTTACTCCAAAAAAGATTTTGAAGGATTGGAGAATTCGACATGGTCTTCATACACAACCCTGTGGGAACAAGACATATCTTCTGCCAGCTCTATATACACTATCAGAAGGAGAAGAAAAAATTTGCAAAAGGTTGTATGATTTTAGAGGACCTGATGGTTATTGTTCAAATTTTAAAGGTTACGTATCATTGGAGGACTGCAAAATTAGTGGTTTGAAGTCCCATGATTATTATATTTTAATGCAACAATTATTACCCATTTTAATAAAAGGATTGCTTCCAAAGAAGCAAAGGAAAATGATAACTCATTTATGTTCATCCTTTAATAAATTATGTCAGCGTATTATCGGTAGAGAGAAACTACATCAACTTGACGACGAGATTATTGTAACTTTATGCGAGCTTGCTTCTTTTTTGATATAATGATGCACCTGACAATTCATCTTGTAAGAGAAGCACGATTCTATGGGCCAGTCCATTTTAGTTGGATGTACCCCTTTGAAAGATACATGAAGACAATAAAGGATTACGTGAGAAAAATGCTCGTCTTGAGGGGTGTATTGCAGAATCTTATCTTGCAAAAGACTACGTGATATTCTTTGGTGAATTTTTAACAAAATCACAGGAGAAAGAAGTTAGAAATGAAGATTACCAAAAGTAATGTAATACTTGAAGGACGTCCAATATCAGCATGTAAGGCAATCACATTGTCTCCTAATGAGAAAGAATCTGCTCATTTGGTTATGCTAATGAATATGGCCGTGGTAGTACCATTTTTAGAGTAAGTGCATATTCCCTCTTTTTCATTGTTTTATTGTTTGTAATTTTAAATATAACATAACGTCTCTTGTTATACGCTAGTTTGCATTTGGAGGAGCTACAAAATTCAGAAAAGCACATGGAAAGAAATGCAACGTTACTTTAGAAAAATCATATACCTACATTCTCCAATTGGATTAAAAAAGGTCAATTTGTTATGAAATGAAGAAAGTGGAAGCCATTAGAGAGAGAACAATTTTATTCACTCAGAAATTAGTTATCTATTTACATTACATGGCATACTTTATATAAAGGCTTCAGAAGTAAGGACTGAACTTATCCCACGATGTGGGACTAAATAAAACAATGTACAAGCATATTCACTTCATAATATACATATATTACAACACTACCCCTTGAATATGCGTCTTCAAAATCTTGAATGCTCGGATAATTTGGAAATTTCCATTTCGAAACGTGTATGATGATTGATCCCCCTCATTATTATCTTGCTTGCATTTATCAATTCAATCGATATAGATATTGTCTTTTGCCTCATTAAAAACCTCTATTAGAAAAATCCAGTGGGAAAAAATCTTGAACGAGGAAAAGTGCGCAACTTGTGAAATCATAAATATCATACTAAAAATGATATTCCTTATAAGAGTTTGATACTTCAGGATCAAAATAATGCCTCATTAAAACCTTACTAAGAAAAACCCAATGGGAAAAATCTTAGTGAAGGAAAAAGAGTACAATGACATATTTTATTTTCTTATTTCTTTAAATAAGCTTGATACTTCTGGATCAAACTAATGCCTCATTAAAACCTTACTAAGGAAAACCCTATGGGAAAAATCTTAGTGATGGAAAAAGAGTACAATATAGTATGTCATATTTCAATAATTTACCGCATCAGATAGAGTTTGATACTTCTGGATCAATTTAATACTTCAGTAAAAACCTTACAAAGGAAAACCCAATGGGAAAAACCTTAGTCAAGGATAAAAATATAATTTAACTTAAATAACATATTTGAGATGTTATTTCTTGAAAAGACGTTTGATTCTTCTAGATCAAGATAATGCCTCATTAAAACCTTAATAAGAAAAACCCAGTGGGAAAAATCTTAAATAAGGAAAAAGAGTACATTATAGCTTATTTCAAATGTTACTATGGAGTTGATACTTCTGGATCAAGGTAATGCCTCATTAAAACCTTACTAATAAAAACACGTGGGAAAAATCTTAGTTAAGGAAAAAGAGTGCATTATAAAATACTTATGAATGCTCCCCCTGATTTTAAATTTTTCTCTAAATTCATATTTATCTTTCGATAGCTCAAATTGGTTATAGATACTTTTGGATCCATAAATATGTATCTCATCAATAATACAATTTATTAATAGTTTCCTTCGATACAATCAAATTTTCTAAGATTGTTTCTTCCAAATATGGTTTGCATTTTATGCATTTTGTATGCTACTTTTATGAAAAACACTTCGTGTGCTTTCATTTTTTTTTTGTGCTTCAAATTAGTTTTGCGCATTGCAACTATACATCTTTTATGAATATTAAAATTTTTATTACAACATTACTAGAAAGCAGGAAGTAATCTACTCATCTTGAAGTATATCAAGGTTTTCATTACAACAATACTTAGAAGTAATTTGTAATCTACACTTCATGTCTTTTGCATTCTTTATAACTACAAAAGTTATATATATTCTTCAGAAATTTGTATACTTTAATAAGTATTTGCATATCGCAACTATCACTTCAATGAATATTAAGAGTTTCATTACAACGATACTTAAAAATAGGAAGTAAGCTACTCATAATGAATTATATCAAGATTTTCATTACAATAATACTTAAAAGTAGGTTGAAATCTACTCTCCTTGTTCTTTGCATTCTTTATAACAATGAAAGTTATTTATATTCTTCAGGAATCTGTATACTTTCATTATTTAATATGATTTAAACTATATTTATACCTTCGGGGTATATTAAGCATTTCAAGTACTTTCACTACTTTGCGGACTACATGTCCATATTTCTCTATTGGTAAAGGATTCATGATGGCCAGTCATGTTTTCCCTTAATTCAGGATCTTTAATCCATTTATAAACATAAGCGCTTTATTATTTATAAATTTATCATCATCGATGATTATTTCTTGTCAGTTCTAGACATGATTCATTGAGATCTCTTTAATTATCATGTTTTAGGTACCTAGCCCACTTCTAGGGTTATTTAAGAATCATGTCATGGATCTCTTTCAGAGAATCCTTAGGTGTTTCCTCAAGAACACTCACCTCCTTTATTTGGCATCTTTATTACTTACTCCAAAAATATTTTGAACTGACTTTTGAACCATATTTCAGATGTGGTTTATAAATTTTGATCCTTCAGGGATCCAAATCTATATTGGGGAAAGTCTACTAGGGATAATATTGATAATATTTTGCATCTTTGTATATTTTAATAAATATTTAACACTGATGATCAAAATGAACTTGTATCCCTTTATCCTCCCCCTTAATGATGACAATTGTCACATTAAATAATAATCCTCTTTGGATTCTTATCTTAATCCACTATCACATTGCTGCTAGCAAATACATTATGTGTATATCAGTTATAGGAGGATAATCATTTTATTCGTTGGTAAGATGCATTCAATTGATATTGCTTAGTAGAGTTTGTTCTCATTCATTGATCTAGTCAATTGGAGGAATTTACTTATTGTATAGATCATTTGACCACATACACAACTTCAAGTCATTCAACATTTATGTTGATTGAATTTTAAATCACTAAATAATATCTATACATGATCTATAAGATGAGCTCATAACAAACTTCAGGTTGTTAGCTGAATATTTACATATACGGATGTATACGTGCGTCCACGTATTACATATATATTATAAATTCTCATATATTTTTTCTCATTTGAATCAGTGATTTTTTTTAAGAACAAACTATTACAAGGATCCAAGACATTTGGTTTGGAACCATATCGAACTTTTGGTTCGAACAACTTCAAGTTGTTAAGTTTTGTTCCTCAATTATATCTCGAGTATAAGTTTTTAACATTAATTATATAACTTATCAAAGAATAATTTATAATTGCATATAGACATTTCTACACATCTCTTTTGAGAGTTCTGTAGAAAAAAATTTGCAACAAAAAATAATAATAAGAGTATCTTCTGGATACTTGGAATATTACAGATATAGATCTCCTTAAGACCGTATGTATAGCTTACACGAAAATTATGATATGAACTATAGACCATCTCTTGAGGAGAATATTTAAAAATATATCTTCAAGAATTGATTATATATGCAATATTTCTTATGAAATAATAACTAGGAACATGACACTTATGATATAATTAGACATGTGAACGTAGAACAATATATTCTAGAGATAATCTTAAACCTTTTGGATCTAATCTAAACTAAATTAGAATCCTTCATAATCATATGTATGTACACCTTATTTGGTTTAATAAAATTACCAAATATATAAATAAATCTCTTCTAAATATATGTTATCATTTTCAAATTTATAAATCTCTTCTAGAGATATATTAGTATCACCACTTCTGGAGTGAACTTTTCTCTTCTAGAGATATATACATATATGCACTATTTGAATACCATATCAATATACAATATTTATTTTATATAAAATACATAATTACTACTTTTCCAGTAGCATAAAATATCCATGCTGGAGATTTTTGTTGTAATTGCTTTTAAAATGGCGTATCAAACTTTAAATACAGTGACAAAATTAGATTTACCAACTGAAAGTAAGATGCAAGAGATAAAATCACTACTTCTGGAGTGTAACATTGGTATACAATATCATTTTTTTGGATAAATTATTGTTATTACTCAAAAAAAAATTATCATCATTCCTTCAGGGAATATAGTATTTCCTTTTAAGGAATTGCAATGTAACAAAAATAAAATTCCTATAACATCTCTTCTGGGATGTTAGATTTTGCAATATAAATATAAATAAATCTCTAAAACATCTTTTCAAGAGATTAATATGCACACACACATCCAATGATGTTTGAAATATCATATAACATAATATCTTCAGGATATTTTGTTAATATAGTGTAAATGTTAAGATATAAGGTAAGGTATAACTCATTTGGAGATTTTTGTATTCTCTTGAATGCAACATCATTTTCTCATATGATTATTTATTAATTTTCTTTAACTTCTTTAGAAAGTACAACCTTATCATTTTACATAATATCAATAGAGCTCCGGGCTTCTAATTCATGAACTTCAAGTTCATTAATTTGTTATGAACTTCAGGTTCTTTAATTTTGTATAAAATTTTCCCCCTTTTTCTGTACCACATTGTTACAAAATAAAAGTCTATTCTTATTTCAAGACTTGTACATTTTGACAAAAAAATACTGAGAAGAATTCGAGTTATACAACTTCTGGTTGAAAAAAAAATCTTTGCACAACTTCAGGTTGTTGTTCAAACTTATTTCTTTCATTATATCGAGCATTGTTTGCCAAATGAATATACCATATAATACACCATATGTCTATTCTTATTCCAAACATAAAAATACAACATCATTTAATTTACTATAGCCAGTGCATTTATGATGATATGGTAATTTAATTTATTACCACGACAACAACATTTAATGCATTTATGATTAAAAAATGAATGCAATTTACCATTATTGTGGCATAAAATATAAAATATTATCACAACGTATTGATTTCTTTACAAACAAATAAATCAATCTAACTAACTTTAGTTAGCAAAATTTAATCTCAAAGCTAAGTTTAATATACTCAATAATAAAATTAAATGAATACCATAAGAGAAACTTTATTTCTTAATAGTCAAAATTTCTAAAATAACTAAAATAACTCTTTTATATATATATATATATACACACACACACACACACACACACACATACATATATATATATCCTTTTTTTTATAATTCAAGTATCTGCTCTTTTATTGAAACTTCTGGTTCTTTATTATAATAAAACTTGAAATTTAATAATTTATGGAAATTCAAGCTTTTAGCATTATAGGAACTGCAGGTTCTCAACTTTTATTTCAAATGCTAGAAATTAAGTTTACCGCATATGTTTTCATTAACGTTTCCATTCACTTCAGGTGTACTAAATTAATATTAATATTGGATCTAAACTAATATGATCTTCTAAATACGCATTATTCTTGTATATGTTTCTCTAAGAAATAATAAAATATATCTTCTGGAAATATAAACAGTATATATATAAATAATTTCCAAAACCAAAATCCAAATCAAAGAATTTTCAAAATGAAAACTTCATTTATCAAACATGTATATATTACTTAGATTTATATCACAAACCAAAACGTAATCAAGATCAATAAATTTATTTGAATCAACAACAGAAATTGTCAAATTCAAAACTTGCTTTCTAAAATAATGAACTCAAAAAAAACATGCAATAATAAGCAAGTTTGAAATCAATTCAAATCCAAATTAAAAAAATCACAACATTTTATTTTTAAACAATGTACAAATCTCAAAGGTATATTATTTGGGTGTAATTTTGAGATCTACAATATAATGAGATCAGAAAAATAAGAACAAAAAAATCAAATCTATTGTAGGATGAGATCTGCAATATAATGACAAAAATACATGTACAGTGGAATAAGATCTATAATTTTAGATCTATGACAAAATAAGATCTTGAAAAGATAAGATATATTAAAACTTAAATCCAAACCTGAAAAATTAGAAAATAGATATAGAATTATGAAACAAGAATAATTAAATCTAAATCTAAATTAATCGCAAAATAAATCTAGAAAAGCATATCTAGAAAATGTCAAACCTGATTTCAATGGTTGAATAAGAGGAAGAGATAGATCTGATTTCAGTAAATGAATAATAGAAAGAGATGTACCTACATGAAAAAAACGGATCTAATCTTCTGGATTAGAATATCCAAGAGAAAAAGATCGTGCTGATAACGTGCTATGAATTGAAAAAAGTGGAAGCCATTAGAGAGAGAACAATTTTATTCACTCAGAGATTAGTTATCTATTTACATTACATGGCCTACTTTATATAAAGGCTTCAGAAGTAAGGACTGAACTTATCCCACGATGTAGGACTAAACAAAACAATGTACAAGCATATTCACTTCATAATATACATATATTATAACACAATTGAATTCTTAAATATTACTAATTAATTTAAAACCGTATCACGAATCTTTTAATCAAATGAAATATGTTTTATAGGTATCTATTAGCTCCAAAGATCACGACGACGTGTTAAAATAGATTGTTTATGGTCCGAAGAACGATGATTTGTCCTACATAGGATACATCATTAATGGACAATGTTTTCACACAAAAGATGTCGAGAGAGAAACCCAAAATAATGGAGTGACTTATGATGCAACAACCATGTGTAGAGCAAGCGCAAAAAATGTTTCTCAAGTGGTTGATGTTGTCACTTATTATGGGATACTTACCGACATAAGTTTGTTGGACTACAACATTTTTTATGTTTCGCTCTTCAAGTTTTGTTGGGCAAACATAAGAAATGGTGTGAAGGTTGAGGATGGATTTATGCTTGTCAATTACATCAAAGTCAAGCTTCATTTTCAAAAGATCCATATATACTTGCATCTCAAACAAAACAATTTTTTTTATTTAAGAAAGAATGATTTTTCTAATTGGTATATGGTAATGAAAGCACCTTTGAGAGTTTTTGATGTTCTAGAGATCCACGACTCCTTTGAGGAAGTAAGCCATGTTGAGGAAGATAGCCAAGAAATCAATATGGGTGTTAATGATTACATTGAGGATGTTTCTTTTGTTAGAGAAGATTGTGAAACCATATTTGAGTAGTTTTGAGATTTTTTACTGTTAAAGTGTATATTGTCATCAGTTTTATCTTTTGTAAGATTTTTGTTAAGATCCGTGTGTGTTGATGCCCTACTCTTGTATATATTTTGCATGTGTAGTCCGCATACGAAATCGGTGATACGATAAACAAAATAAATGTGTTGTGACCCTTGTGATGCATTTGAAAAATATTAAGAAAATTTGAAGCACTATAGAGCTTAGTGAATTTACTCCCGAAATAGTTTACTGCTGGTGCTCCTGACTTCATATAACCATTTAACACGACTGATTCTTGTTAAATTTGTTCGGTTTTCAGGATAAAAAATGGGTAGTTTCTGCTTGAAAAGAAATAGAAATTATGGTTTGTCTTTATTTAAGTGAATCGGATACTATATTCATTCATTGTTATTTATTCATGCTTGCATCAGTAAATAACAGTTAGTATGATCTTTATTAAGCAAGTCTCTGATGTTTACAGAAGTTATAATGATGAAATGATGTTTTTCATGCTCAAGGCTCATAATGATACCAATCTAGAGTTTACTACGGCTGTTATCAAATAGGAATATCGATAATTATCTATATTTTTAGGATTGACGCATATAGTTAAACATATATTGCTGCAAATAAACAAATAGCACATGACAAGAGAAATAAAACAAATAGTATGTTTGTGATGTTATTATCATTTACAGGGTATGTTTTTGCTGTGTGGCCCTTTATTTTAGTTGACATACATTTTCATGTATGTACAATTTGTGAAGATTGACGGTTATCGAATACGAATTGACAATTATGTGTTAATTGGCAGAGTTTTTTATGGCTTATCAAGGATGATAAATGGTTAAAGTTATCGTTTGAGACTGTCTATTTGGAATATAAAAATATTAATGACAACCACTCATGAAATAGAGACTGATAAACTGCGTAAGAAATAAATGAAAGTAAACACAAGAACACCTGGTTTGACATGTTTGGATCAAGGGTAGAATTGAATTGAAAGTAGAAGAATCAAACCACTTTGCAGTTTCAAGTGATCACCTATTTATATGTTGAAAGTAGAAGAATCAAAGAATTTTGTTTATAGTAGCTATGTAGTTTCATACTCTACATAAACTAATTTCACGTAGCTCTGTATTTTCTTTTCAAAATGATTTACAAAATGATGACCGAACATTAACATTTTCTTTTTATTGGATGAAAGTTTTGCAACAGAGGCTTTTGTAGGCTCTTGCAACCTTGAATCACGAAGTTAACATAATAAGTCAGATTTATTACTCATATCTTTTTACTAACTACAGGATATGGCAAAGAAGAGGAAGCTTACTCGCAAACAAAAACAAGCAGAGGAACCAAATGAACAACTTGAGGCAAATATTGAACCCAATGGGCAACCTAAACCAAATTTAGAAACCAATGAGCAACATGAAGCAGATTTAGAAACCAATGAGCAACATAAAGCAAATTTAGAAACCAATGAGCAACATGAAGCAGATTTAGAAACCAATGAGCAACATAAAGCAAATTTAGAAACCAATGAGCAAGGAATTAAAGCATGTAGAGACAAAATTATGCAGGGTGAAGAAAATTTTGAAAACAATGAATTTGAAATTAGAAATGTTGCTATGGAAAAGGAGACTGATATTCAACACATAGATGAAAGTCTGATTCAAAAGAAAAAAGCTAGAGGTCAAACTAGAATGAAAAGACTTCCTTCGGATCGTGTGTCTCGGATTACCATTGAATTTAATGAGAATGTTGTACAAATAGGAGAAAGTTCTATAAAACTATCTTCTTACTTAGGACCGCTTGTACGGGAGCATGTTTCATTCACGATTAATGATTGGCGGAATATTGGCGATGATTTAAAACATGTGTTGTGGAGTTCCATTCAGGTATTACTATATATTTGAAATTTACTATTTCTTTTTGCAGTTATTGGTGGTTCATTCAAAGTTAATTTCATTTACTATTTAAAACATGCATCGCACCTAGTCACATCTTTTTTATAAAATAATGAATTTCTTTTTCTGAGCAATCCAAAGTTAATTTCCTGTAAATTAAAATAGCTGAGATCAACTTTCTGTCAGAGAATTTATTTTTGGTCGGGAGTACTAATATTAGTTGAACATATTTGAGTTAATACAAATTGGATATATAGACTTAATTGTAGCCAGTTGGAAAGTAATTGTACTCATCGGTTGCCAGTTGGAAACTAATTTCATTTGACTACAAAAGAACACTTAAGCATGCACAATTTCTTTACTTGTAATTGTTGACGTACATAGACTTCTGATGTTGTAGGTTCAACATGGCATGGCGATGTTTGTTTATTTCTATTATCACGTGGGGTTGGTTATTGATTAATAACAAACGTAATTTACTGATTGGTGTTTCATTTTTGCTTTGAAGTAGAATAGTAAAAAAAATCAAGCAATCAAACAAGGTTGTGCTGTAGTTGGTTTCCATGGGTCACATGAGTTCTCTACACTCAATATCTTTTGATTTGAACTCTGCAAAGCTATTTTATTTATACTATGATTTCCTCTAATTTCATTATTACCAATCCGCTTGTGGAATGCATGTGCTTGCATCCATTATCAAAATGTTGATACTTATTTATTTGCTATAGGACATATACATATCCTTCATATGTAGGCTTAAATGCAAGATAAAAGTATTGGATGCCTATTATAGATGTTGGTTAACAATTAGTCGAGGACAAAAATATCATATAGTACCAGATGTCCTTACTTTTGCTCTAGTGTAAATGAGATTGTCATCACATTTATTTCCTTTAATATTGTGAAATCATCACCCATTTAAGGAAGTATAAAAATTTGTATACTTTCTTACAGTATATTTTGTACGTTAGCAGTGCTAAAAAAATAGATATATTTTTAGTGATATGTGGTCTACAATTTCATTTACATTTGAAATTTATGCAGATAGTCTACATTAATACATAATTGTCATTTATACTTTAAAAAGCCACAAATATCTGCATTATTTAAAATCTAAAATATGTGTTTATCTTGTATTTCTCTGTTGCATTTTGTTTGAAATAAAATTTTGAGTTAATTTTAGAACTACACAATCTGCGTTTTTATTTTATAGCTTATATGCACTTTTGAAAACTGCAAAATACATGTACTTTTCCAAAATAAGATTTTATTACATATTTTTACTACTGCATATATGGATCTATATTTTGTATATAGGGTATTCAATCTTCGTTCTTTATTACGTTACAACATTTTGCAAAGCATTAAAAATTTACATTTTAAAATTAGTTTGGTAAATTGCATAAAATTTGCTCTTTAAATCATAATCTATAGATAATTTTGAAATGTGAATAGTGTTTACACTTTCATCACATTTGTCAGTTTCGTATATTTTTAATACAAACTGTTTAGAGTAAAAGTTCAAATTAATTTTTTAAAACCTATCAATTTCTTATTTTGATATTATGATTTGAATACATTTTGGAAAAGTGCTTATGTATGCACTTTTGCATTTTTTATATGAATAGTGACAATTACCATTACTAATTTTTGCGATGGCATTTTCCTAACCATGATTGCAGTGAAATTTTTATGGTTAATTTTATTCTTTTAAAAGATTGTCTTTTAAAATAGGGAGTAAATCTGAAATTCCCATTTAAATAATGATGTTGTTACTAAATTCATGGAGAAATATGATGATGCAAAAAATGCTTCATTTATTCTACAATATTTTAATTTTCTATTTATTTGTCTCAACCATTGATGTATTGCAAAGAAGCATCTTTGTATGAGTAATAACAATTTAATAAACTAGCAAGGATATGACAGAAATTATTCCAACTTGGAGCAAAGCCAGAAATACAAAGACTATAGATTAGCTTTCTCGGTATCAAAATGGTCAATCTTGTCAAAGATAAGAGGAAGAAATTAAGATTTACCGAGCACTGATAGGACATGACTCCTTTGAAAGTTTGTCTCACAAATAGACCATGGGCTTATAGAACTTTCAGAGCTACTAGTACATATACGTTAGCAATTATTATGTTTTAAGGATGTACACATACATCAGTGCTACTAGTAAACATTTTTCAAACAGTTTATAATTTATTTTATCTGTTTTGCATTTTGTAGGCTAGATTTAAACTGGATGAGGAGTGGCAGAAAACACTTATTTTTCAGCAAATGGGATGCATATTGAGGGCTTCAAAAAGTAGGTTTGTTAGGAAAATACTGGAAGTGAATAACATGGAGGAAAGGATTAAGCTCAAACCTGGCAATGTCGAAAATATAAAGGATTGGAGGGATTTTCTAAAAAAGAAAACAGACTCAAAGTTTAAGGTAAATAAATACTAAATTCAATTGTATTATTATGTAAGAATTATAATTAATTGGTGTATTATATCTTTTCATCTTAGGCACAAAGTGATCAATTAAAAGCTATTAGACGTTTTCAAGGGCCACATACAGTAAGTCGCAAAGGAATGGCTCGATTAGCAGAAGATATGGTAAGAAAGAACAATTAGTTTAATTCGTGTAAGATATTATGATTAGGTATTTCGTACAACCATATTCACTTTATCTATCATTCTTAATATAGAAAAAGGAGAGTGATGGTCACATCCCCATTTATATAACTCGAATTTGGATTCAATCCTACACTCGAAAGAATAGCCAAGCAGTGAATAGAAATGTTCTAGAGACAATTGTAAGACGCCGCAGTATTGATAAAAATTGTACAATATTGTCTTTCTATGATTTATTGTCATTCTATCTATTAATTATATGTGAATAATGTTAACTTTTGTAGAAAAAGTTAAAAAAATTGAAAGTGATTCAAACTCAACGAGTGATTCTTTGAGAGAAGATGCTCTCTCCCAAGTGTTGGGATAGGATAGACCCGGAGACTATAAGTAATGGGAAGAGGTGCAAACTATACCAAGTTCTTGCTCTTACAAGTTAAAGATGGTATAATTGCACAATTTGAAGAGGAGGTTCGCATGTTAAAGAAAAATCTGGTATATAACATATCAATCTTTACTTGTTATTCTACTTGTGTGGTACTATTAGAGATATTTTTCGATTTTTTTTCATATGGTTTTTGAATCCATAGCCCACACACTTGATTTTTTAGGTTAATGCATGTCGGAGAGAAGAATCAATGTCTTAGGTAAACATCAAATATAAGCATATGCATAATTTCATGTTTACATATGTGTGCATATGATACTTTGCTATTAAACATCAAATATATTATCATTGTGATATTGTCTAAAAATTAATTTTAATATAGTAATTAACTTAGCACACTTCTAATTATTTGCAGGGCAATTATGGGAGTACATTTGATAAATGCGATTTATTGGATTAGAGTGGAACTGACGAAATAGTTGTTGAAGGAAGAGTCATGTCAAGTGATCCAAATGATCTTATACATAGAATTCTTCTCGAACCAAATGCAAAGTTAGTTTTGATTGAGTTTTCAATGAAATTGGGTGCTTTTTTATGTAGAGCCATGTTTAAAACGATACATATTGGAGAGGCTACTGGTATGTTAGAAGTATAGCCTGCCGATAGAGTTATTACGCATAAGCTAGAACAAATCGACAACACGGTAAATTAAATATCACCTTATTTATATTATTATTTTAAAATAAAATTACTAATTTCAGAAATACATATTCTTTTCAAATAGAGTAAAACTAGCAGCACAAAGCCTTTATGCAAGCTATATGATTGGGTTGGAGGTGAAGAAGTAGTTGCTGAAGGATGCTTGTACTCTAGCGATCCAAACCAGCTTGTGAATGGCATTCCTATTGGACCGTTAGCTATGTTATTTTCTATTGATAATCCAAACAACCCCAAGGCCTTTATATGGTGACCAATAAATAATATGATATATGTTGGAGATGCCACTGGCAATAAAGTTGCTTGGCCAAAATCAAAAGTAGTCATCAAGAAAGCTAAAGCACCATCATTTGACGTAACATCTCATATGGTAATATGTTTAAACATAATTGTAGCAGCTTGTTATCAAATTTATTAATTCAAAAATATATATTGAAACCATCACTTTTCTTTACTTGTCTGACGGAACGGAAGGCCAGCCCCCAAAGCAAATGCAAGTTGATTGATGTTGGTGGAACATGAACAACAGTTGTCGAAGGGGTTGTGGCTTCAATTGATCCAAATGAAATGGTCCATTATGTTCAATTTGGAAGAAACACCATTAAAGTTTGGGTAGTGAATGCTACAGTTCTCGATGTAGTTCTATGGAGACCAACTTCTGATCTTGTCTGCATTGAAGATGTTGTAGGTTCTACAGTGGCGTGGCCGGACTCAAAAGTTGTGATAGAATCTAGTTTTAGTAAGTATATATTATTTCTTTTATATATACAAATTTTAAAATGTATTCATATTTGATTGCAAGATTTAATTCTTGACATTATACCGCTTTCTTTTATATAGCAACCTTTTTTGAAGTTTGTTAGCTGATCGGAAGAAAAGAAAGCTTCACAACTACGCGCTAGGTACATATATGAATAATACATCATGCATAAAAATCATTTTATGTTTTTCATTTGATATGCATATTATGGTTCTTACCAAAGTTAAATTCTTAATCTAATGTGGTCAAACAACTATGATACCAAAGTTAAATTCTTAATTTAATGTGGTCAAATAACTATGATCTCTTAATGGATACGCGCTGATTAAAATACTACATATATGGAAAAATTAGAAAATATTTTATACCTCACCGAGTATAAAATATTTGTTGGACTGATTAATTGTCATTTTTTACTTCGTTGAGTATAAAATATTTTGTACTTCACTACAAAGCTTCACAACTTCTTCCATATCGCCTAGGAATTATATATCAAGGGATAAGTATTCATCTCGGAGAAATGATGCATCTTCCTCCATAGATATTAGGGCGTACATAGACTTCAGTAATCCTAATACATCTTGTAAATGACAAAAGTTTATAACACTTGAGATTTTATGTCCACAAAGTTGTGGTTTCATTATATATATATATATATATATATATATATATATATATATATATATGGCTTCATCTAGTCATAATCAGAACATATCTACAGTTTAATAAAATTTAATCATCATTATTTTATATTAATGGGTTATAAACAACATGTTATATACACATACTAATAAGTGCACTAAAAGAATAGATGATTTCCATTTTCAGTTTCTTGTTTACAAAGTACGCATGTTGAATCAATGTCCTTTCGATCTTTCAAAAACCATACTCAAATATTTGTACGCAGTTACTTAAGAAACAACTTAATAATCATATGAAAATTTAGATGATACATTGCATGTTCTCTCAGTCTTCCAAAACCTGGACCCTTTCATAAATCTTGAAAATTTTCAATAGGATTAAAAGTGATAGTTTTGTCGAGTAAATAAAATAAGTAGTACTTTAGACTCAAACTAGATAATATTGTACTAAGAATACAAGAAATTCATTCAACCACTAATTGAACAAGTTTTGATGAAAATGCAGAGGCTTTCAATCAAACACCTTATGATTGATGATAACAAGACCATTCATTGATTTTAAATATTGTATAACTCAATTTGAGTACTTATATACTTAATTACCTAGTCAAGAAAACTTAATAATTCTATGAAACCTTAAATATTACTAATTACTAATTTCAAAATATGCTAAACATCATCAAATTCTTCAATAGGACATGTTTCTTACAAAAAGCAAAGGCTTTGCAACAAAAACCTTATCATAATGATAACAACCTCATTTACTTCTTTATATTACCATTGAATTATCAAATTGTTTATTAAATAAATAATTAAGTGTATCAATATTCGAGTTAAGTTATAACGTACGCATTCTTTTGCGAAATGGTTACTTGAATACCTTAAATTATGTTGCCTGATATTTATCTAATTTAAATATATAGTAATACTCATTTTCCTCATATGAAACCATTTTCTTCTAATCTTGTTATCCTACCTTTTGCCAAGGCCGTGACACCAAAAAATTGACTGAAAATTGAAGATAATTAGTCCTGAAGATCAGTTATACACTTTCGCTATGGATACAAACAAATTTTTGCCCGAGTCTGGATTGAGCTACAATTGAAATGGTAAGACAAGCAAAGCTATGGGAGCCATCATTTAAATTTCAAGTCAATCGGAGTTCGTATGCTTAAGATATGATCGATGTAAGTCAAGAAAAATCAACTCTTTTCGTATCCTTCAACTCGCAAGCCTCGTTCGTATCCATCATGCACCAACCCCATTCATGTCCATGGCAAAGCATTATCAACTTTGTATCCCTCTAAACAAACGACTATGCTTTGTATCCATCAAGGAAGGACCACTGTGTTCGTATCCGTGGAAGATTTCCTCATTCGTATCCACCCCACTCCTACATTACGTATCCATCACCTAAGCTCGGCTTCGTGTCCATCGACCGAACCATTACGTATCGATCTTATTCATGTATATTCGTATTGATCAACCCTCAATCAATGTGAATATGTTATCCGGTAAGCAATATGAGACGACACTTGTTAACCGATACGAATGAGACAAGCTTAGAGCGATACGAATGAGATGAGCTTAGAGCTATACGAATGAGACAAGTTTAGAGCGATACGAATGAGACAAGCTTAGAGAGATACGAGCGAAGCCTGCTAAGGAAGTAGACTCGATCACTCGGCATGGAAAGCGGATCGATCCGAAAAGATAGTGCCACATCATTGGTCATCACGTGCCTAAAAGCGATACGAATAGAAGCGATGCAAATGAGAGCGATACGAATTTGGCAGCATATTGAAAATCCAATCTTGCATCAATCATAACTAAAAATCTACAGGTCCAAACGCTATCAAATTTTCACTAGAGCTTGCGTAGAAACTCGGGAATGTTCATGATCGATATCGACTCGATTGGGTAAGATTTGGATCGATATGAATCTCACTCGTATCGATCATGGATCGAGTCGAAACGACCAAGGATCGATCATGTGGGCCCACCCACGTGAGGGAAGGAGTCTTCCGAAGTTTAAGATAGATATTTCTAATCTACAACTATAAATAGCAGCCCAGGGTCTTCAGAAAAGGAATCTTTTGGTTCTTCTACATTGTTACTCTACAGAACTCCATTGTAACTCGATTATTATCATCTATACTGTAACGACCCATAAAAATTTCGATAATTAAATTTGTTAATTTAATGAATCTTGTTATTTAATATCGTAAGAAATAAAAAGTTGTAAGGTAATAATGTTAATGCAAGTGGATAAATAATTAGTGCAACCCCAATTAATTGAAAGAATTGTAACATTATAATTAATAGTATTTAGTAAATTGGGAAATAAATTTCAATAAATGTAATTAAATATTACGTTAGTGTGAATTAAGGTAATATTTTGAAAATAATGTATTGTTAATGGTTTATGAATGAAACAACAAATAAATTTAAAGGTAGTGATGTTAATATAAGTTGACTATAAACAAGTTAAATGAAATCTCGATAAAGGAAGCAATGCAAATGTTATGTTTGGCAAAATTTCAATACAAGTGGAAAATATAGTTAATACACAATAAAGAAGGAAAGTTGAGTATATTGAAGTAATGTAATGTAAAACCAACATTAACTATGCTATTTGAAATTAGTGGATGGGATATAAAGATTAAAATCAAATAAAAACAATTTATTGGAATTTAAATTTTAATAATTGGATTAATTGAAATTAAATATTTAAATATTACGCGAATGGAAATTAAGATGAAATCGGGAAACGTTAATGTGCTAAAAGATAAACCAATGTTAATTACACCTTATTGTAATGAAAGACGTGAATAACAAGGTTTAAAGGTTAATAAATTGATTTGGAAATTTTAATTTATAATTTCTGAATTTAATGAAATTGAAATTAAACACTGAAATTGATGGATTAATCAACTTTAAATTGATATTTAAATTTGTTTAAATTATTGAAATTTTTCAATAAATCAAAAAATGATAAAGATTGCTAATTATAAAATTGGAATTGAAATTTTGATTTAATTAATTTAATATCAATTTATTGATTAATTGGAAAATAGCCATTTTGGCCACTGACTCGGATTTCGACGAAACCAGTTTCATCGGATCCGTAACGGTGAATCATTGTAGGTTTCAAGTTTTGTAGCGATCGGACTTGTCGTTTGATCGTACGGACTCGAAACGTCTAGAAATCAATTTAATTGAAATCAATTGAAATCAATTTGAAATAACTTGATTTTGGCGTAACTTATTCATACGATGGAATTTGGACTTGAAACCTATTCCATTACGTTTAACTTTTTAAAAAACATCTGTTTGATATATGGGTTGACTTATTTTCATTCCGAAGTCAAAACGGGCTTTTCGGGCCATTTGTCGTTCAGCTTTCAATCCAATCGATCCGGTCCATTCTAATTTCAACTTTGCCTATATATACCCAGTTATAAACCCTAGCCTATTTCTTATGTTCATTATTCTGTAGTATAATTCCTATAGCTCCTCCTCATTTCATGGCAAACAAAACCAAAATTCCAATTGCAATTTCAAATAAAATTCAAAGCTAAAAAATTCAAACTCTTCAAATTATATCATATTTTATATCGTCGGAAAGCTCTTGACAAGCGCATCTCAGATCTACAATTCGTTTTTCAATTTGAGCCATGGTTTTACCATAAATTGGAGAACTGTTCACGGTCATTCATCAAGCTCCGATGAACTCAGCATGATCGACAAATCAATGGTATCATGGTGTGGAGAGTAGCGTACGCAGCCCATCAGCGTAGTTTATTTGGCGAATCGACGGTTGGATTTGGCGTTAAAATTTTCCTAGGGTTTTAACAAAGTGGCGGCGGCCGGAGCTTTCCTTGCATAGTTCGACGCGGCCGATGGGGGATGGAGGTAGGGCGTGGGCCTGGAGGCTGCGCGAGTCAGGGCGAAGGGGACGACGACCGGACGTGGGTGCGACGTAGTAGCCGAGGCGGTGGCCTGTTGTATTTCGATTGAGCGTTGATTTTTGGTTAGGGCTGCGAACAGTGAGAAGGTGATGACGTGGCCAGTTGAGTCATCCTCTTTTGTTTTTTTATTAAATTTAATTTTGAATCGTTCTAATTATTATAACTTGTGCAAACGAGGTTCGATTTAGGTGCGGTTTCTTACGTTGGGATCGTATCGAAATTCCAAGCATTTTGACGCTTGTTTGGACGAATTTTGAGACTGTTCAAATTTTGGGTTTAAATTGGATTTAATATTCAATTTAAATTCAAAAGGAGAGTGTTTTAGCCCACTCAAAACTTCTAAACAAATTTATGTTGTTAAATTGATTTGTGATGTGATTAGAAATTTATTTATGACTGCTTGGCATACTTTGAATCATCACTCGGTTTATTTGAATTTATTTGGATAAAATATCTATTTAATTTATTATTAAATATAAACTGCAAGTAAATGCCTGTTATTTATTATCTATTCTATATTGATGTTATTGATCGAATTGGATGATGATTGTGGTAAATGTTTGATGATTGATATTGGATGAATGGATGTTGTATTTTATACTGTTATAAACTGCAAGTTGTTATGGATTTTATTTCATTCGGGATTGCGGTATGAAATGATATATAACCGTATTTAAATTTTAAATTATGGATTGAAATGACAATCACTTGACCATAGGATAGAAAATTATATACATGCACTGTGGTCTATATATAAATATATTTTAAATGATTTATATGGTTTGTAAAGAAATATATGGTTTTAGATGAATATTGATTTTTGATATTATATAAATGCTATTCTAACCTTGATTTTTAGCTATATATAATTTGTTTTAATATAGAATAGGCTTAATAATAAGTTTGATCCTTATTGAAGATAATATGATCAAGTATTTAAATTATATTTTAATATAGAGTTTAAAAGGATTTAAATCAAATTAAGGTTGGAAGATAAATTTGGGATTTACTTGAAATTGAATTTATTTAAGAATTAAACTTAAATAAGCTTGATGTGAAATTTATTAAATTTGAAGTTTAAAAGGGTATGATTTTATAACTTGATTTTTGTTTAAGGTGAATTAAATGAATATTTCAAGTATATATAAATTAAAGGAAATATTCATTTATTTGAAATTTGAGCTTTATTAAATGGTAAGGGATTTATTATGTGAAATATTTCAAAACTAAATAATAGAAAATTGAATTGTTGAATCGCGGTTACCAAACTTAGTTTTGAAATTATTGAATACTTAAAGTTTGAAATATATTGAATTTGAAATGGTTTATTCTGTGGATCAAATCTATTTTGAAATCGATAAAAATTTGAAATGGTTTATTTGGAGGCTCGAATCTATATTTGAAATCGATATAAATTGAAATGGTTTATTGAAAACTGAAAGTGAGTTGAAAGTTATGAATTGAGATCTAATTTAAAGTGAATAAAATTGTGAAGTCGAGGAAATTATTTTACTTTATAAAGTAATTTTAAATTCGAACTATTTTATTTTATATACTGTTTAAATATCCGAACCGTTTAAGTGGTGAAAGTTATGGTTTAGAAGCTATGAAATTCAAAGTATTAGGTTTTGAAAGGTTATATTTCAAGCGTTTGGTTTCGAAATATTATAATTTTGAAAGTGTTATGGTTTAGAAAGGATATATTTGAAATAAAATGGTATCGTATTGATTTGGTTTTTGAAAGGCGTTGATATTTGGTTTTAAAGCATAAACTATTTTAAAAATGACCGCGGTGTTATAATAACGTTTGGCTGTTAAAAAAACCAGGATCGGAAGTTGTCATACTCTTTACCATTTTCGAAAACCACTTTAACAACCGTGTATGTGGTGGAGATTCCAGAATGAAGTAGGATGGTGGGGGCGTTCCTTTGAGGTATATACGTGGACCCGACTCCCATGAGTTGGAATAAGGTGGCTAAAATAGGAGCGATTGACAGGCTAAGAAGGTAGCACCTTTTATCGGACACGCTCCTTCGATACTATTCTATTACTTTGTGATTGATTGGGGCCCTTTTGATTTTGGGGGTGTGGCTCGAGGTGGGCGGTAGTAGCTGCTACGCTTTACCACCGATCCGAAAGCGTAATTAGTATATCCACTCTGGCATTGCCTAGTTGAGTCGTGTCACCTACCCTAGCATGCCTTGCACGAGTTTGGTTTTCTTCCGTAGCACGTGGAGTATTTAGGGTAGTCTTCCGATCTAGAGATGCGCTGATAATGGATGGACAACTGGGACTGTTATTGTGTTAAAGGGGAGATTGATTAACTCCTTAACGCTATTTAAAAGTAAGTTTATTCTACTATAGACATTATTATAATAGCGAAATATTATTATCATTGTAAATAGTTTAACGGATCCTTGGGAAATGTAAATCCCGAGCATCTCTTAAGTTACTGCACTCACGTTTGATAATGGATAGGAGATGTCAAATACCGTAAACATCTTTGATGTCATTCCACTCATATGTATTTCTGTTGATTTAACTCACATAAGAGCTTTTAGTTCTGACTCGAGTGTTTTGTCTATTCAATTCGTTCAGGTTAGTCTGACCATTTCAGGATTTGAAGACTTTATTTTAGAGGACGAAGATGAAGATATTATTATTATTATATATTATTTTGTTCCATTACATTCATACTGTTCCGCTGCATTGTTATTTATTTTTTTCGGGTATGTATAACTGTGATTCTGCGTTGTATAAGTATAATCAAATGTTTTGTAAAAGAGCTTCATGAACTGTTACTTGATTATTATATTTTGTCATTCCGCTGTGAGATTCTGTTTTGGTTTTTTCTTTCTCTGCCTTTTCTTATTCACCCCAATAACAATCCGCCCTTCTGTATGGTTTAAGTCTGACGTGTGTGGTTTATCGTCGATTTAAAGCGTACAAAAGGGCAGGATGTTACAACGTGGTATCAAAGCTTTGGTTTAGCGATAAACCTTGGCTTTGTCGGGTCTGACTCTTTACAAATATGGTAGTAGAGTGTGTATATATGAGAGAGCGTATTTGTTAGTGTTATAAAAGAGTTTGGATATTGTGTTAATTTGTTTCGTTTTATATTTATAAATTCTGGTTGGTGCATAGGACGCTATGACATCAATAGGGTTTTCTAAACACTTAATAGGATAGACCGACACAATATTTGTTTTGAATATAGGTGAATGAAATAATTTTGCCTATTATATTTTCTATATATAAAATAATTTTTTTATAAATGATATATATTTGGTTGTAATATATATTGGTTGTTAGGTAGTGAAATTTATAAATATTGGTTGGAAATAAGATTTGAAAAGAAAAGAAAATAAATGTAAATTTGAAATTTTAGAATTTAAGTTCCGGGATTTTGAAAACTTCTTTCAAAGGATTTTTGGAATATAATAATATTGTTTATAAGTATTTTCTGATATAAATTTTTCAATATAATTTGAAAGAATCGTGTACAGAAACTTTGGAAAGAAATAACTTATGTACACCCCTCTCTGTCGCTGGAAAATAATTTCGTTGATGAGTGCATGCATCATCAGCATTCATTTTCGAGTTTTAAAGTGGGAAGACCACTGTATTAGTTTTACTGCAGATTTATTTTGATAAACAAAGATAAATTTCTAATTGTTTTGAAATATAATTGGATATATAAGTTGTAAGTATAAGCATTTATCAATTATTTTAAAATGATTTGAAATTAACCCGGTATTTAGTTCGTAAGTTTCCGTTAATTAATAGTTTCAATTATTGTAGTGAAATGAAATGTAACTAATTAATAATTGGAATCTCTAATTAAAATAAGAAGATTAAATGATAGGTTATAAATGAAATAACAAGAAAGTCGAAATTTATAATCTATAAAAAAAGAAAAGGATATGATTATTGAACATTAGATAAATTAAAAGAAATGAGAAAAACTTGTATACTTTCAATCACATTATTAAAGCATATATATAACTTACCAAATATTAAAAGTCGAATGTTTAGCAAGAAAATGTAATGGAAATTGTGCAAGTAAATTTATGTTATGAAAGTGTTCAATAAATTACTTTATTTAGTAAGAATTGATATTATAATGGTTATATACTTAAGTTGAAATTTGGAAGGATATTGTAATTAAATGTGATAGAAAAGGGATCATTGTAAGTAAAAGATTATAAACTTAAGTTAATGAAATTGTTATGCTAAGTAACTGAATTGAACGTGAATATTATTAACAAATGAAATGAAGTTAGTAAGTAACGAATGAAATAAGTGTGATAAACACTGAATCAATGGATGGAAATATGAAAATTTGCAAGAAATAAATGTAAAATTAAAAAGATAAATCATTATATGAAAGAAAGGAAATCAAACAACAAATACTATGAAATGAAAATAATAAGAATGAACTTGATCTATTGTTTGAAATTGTTGTTTGTTTGACTTATAGTTGTTTGGGCAAAGATAGTTTAAATTTGTTTGGGCGAATGAATAATCTATTTAGTTTCATCTAAGACTGTTAAGTAAATGGTGCACCTAGTAGTTTATTTTTCATTCTTTACAATTTAAAGTTTTTAAACCCGAACAACTACTTGTTTTAGTTGATATGAATGGAAAATTGACGTATGTTGATTTTGTGTGGTGGTTGTATGCTTGTTGCAAGCGATTGTTGTTATATTTATTTGTTTGTTGGTGGTTGAAACAACTTTAAAAATTTTATTTTATATAATTATTAACTCTTTTGGATTATATAAGTGAAATACAGGTTATGAAAGCAATTATGACTGCTTTTTGTTTCATAATTAAGCGTTGTTTGCCCGACAAATAGGTACGTTCTCGGATTATGGTTTTATAGCATTATTATATTATTTTCTCGTGTTGGAATATATTATTTTTGAGATATTGTGATATGTATTATTATATTTGATATTATATTTGCTCCCGAGTCTCTCCGTACAAAGGAGACTCTGTCGAAATTTTTCGTAAGTTTTGAACTTAGAAAATTTTTGAAAATGTTTTCCAATCTTTATTTATTTGAGTATAAAAAGATTTAATGGTTATAAATTGATATATTTTATTTAAATTATTAAATTTTGTGAATTTATTTGTTTATAAAATTAATATTTTGAATAATATTTTGTGAATTTATTTGTTTATAGAATTAATATTTTGAATTATATGTATTGACTACTTAATTCTTTCTTTTTCCCTTTCGTGGACGAAAAGTTTTGAGTGGGGGAGAGTGTGACGACCCATAAAAATTTCGATAATTAAATATGTTTATTTAATGAATCTTGTTATTTAATATTGAAAGAAATAAAAAGTTTTAAGGTAATAATATTAATGCAAGTAGATAGATAATTAGTGCAACTCCAATTAATTGAAACAATTGTAAGGTTATAATTGATTGTATTTAGTAAAGTAGGAAATAAATTTCAATAAATGTAATTAAATATTATGTTAGTATGAATTAAGGTAACATTTTTAAAATAATGTACTGTCAATGTTTATGAATGAAACAATAAATAAAATTAAAGGTAGTGATATTAATATAAGTTGACTATAAACAAGTTGAATGAAATCCCAATAAAGTAAGTAATGCAAATGTTATGTTTGGCAAAATTTCAATACAAGTGGAAAATATAGTTAATACACAATAAAGAAGGAAAGCTGAGTATATTGAAATAATGTAATGTAAAACCAACATTAACTATGTTATTTGAAATTAGTGGATGGGATATAAAGATTGAAATCAAATAAAAACTATTTATTGGAATTTAAATTTTAATAATTGGATTAATAGAAATTAAATATATAAATATTACGTGAATGGAAATTAAGATGAAATTGGGAGACATTAACGTGCTAAAAGATAAACCAATGTTAATTACTACCTTATTGTAATGAAAGACGTGAATAAAAAGGTTTAAAGGTTAATAAATTGGTTTTGGAATTTTAATTTATAATTTCTAAATTTAATGAAATTGAAATTAAACATTGAAATTGATGGATTAATCAACATTAAATTGACATTTAATTTTTTTAAAAATTATTGAAACTGTTCAAGAAATCAAAAAATGATAAAGATTGCTAATTATAGAATTGGAATTGAAATTGTGATTTAACTAATTTAATATTAATTTATTGATTAGTTGGAAAATAACAATTTTGGCCACTGACTCGGATTTCGACGAAACTAGTTTCATTTGATCCGTAACGGTGAATTATTGTACGATTTCAAGTTTTGTAGCGATCGGATTTGTCGTTTGATCGTACGGACTCGGAATGCCTAGAAATCATTTGAAATCAATTTGAAATAACTTGATTTTAGCATAACTTCTTCATATGATGGAATTTGGACTTGAAACTTGTTCCATTGAATTTAAAATATTTAAAAACATCTATTTTGATATACGGGTTGACTTATTTTCGTTCTGGAGTCAGAACGGGCTTTTCGGGCTATTTGTCGTTCAGCTTTCAATCCAATCGATCCGGTCCATTCTAATTTCAGCTTTGCCTACATATACCCTGTTACAAACCCTAGCCTATTTCTTATGTTCATTATTTTATACGTATAATTCCTATAGCTCCTCCTCGTTCCATGGCAGACAAAATCAAAATTCCAATTGCAATTTCTAATAAAATTCAAAGCCAAAAATTCAAACCCTTCAAAATATATCATATTTTATATCGTCGGAAAACTCTCGATGAGCGCATCTCAAATCTATAATTCATTTTTTTAATTTGAGCCATGGTTTGTCCACAAATTTAAGAACTGTTCACAACCGTTCATCTTGCTTTGATGAACTCAGCCTGATCGACAAATCAATGGTATCATGGTGCGGAGAGCAGCGTACGCAGCCCATTGCGTAGTTTATTTGGCGAATCGACGATTGGATTTGGCGTTAAAATTCGCCTAAGGTTTTAACAAAATGACGGCGGTCGAAGCTTTCCTCGCGTAGTTCGACGCGGCCGATGGGGGATGGCGGCAGGGCGTGGGCCTGGATGCTGCGCGAGTCAGGGCGAAGGGGACGACGACCGGACGTGGGTGCGACGTAGTAGCCGAGGCGGTGGCCTGGTGTGTTTCGATTAAGCATTGATTTTTGGTTAGGGCTGTAACGACTCAAAATTTTTATTAATTAAAAATTATATATTTAATTGATTTTAAATATTAATAAGTGAAATTTATAAGTCGAATAAATTTTATTTCGAATAATTGGATTTAATTGAATAATTAAATCGATAATTTAATAGTTGAAAATACAGAAATAATTGAAAATAGGGATAAATATGATTAAAATTGATTTGTAAAATTTTATTTTATCATATTGGAGTTAGAACGATATTTTAGAACTTTTAAAATTGAATTAAGAGTTAATTTGTGAAAATTGAATATTTTAATATTTAAATCGACTGGTGAAATTAGTCAATTTTCAAACAGTCTCGGATTTCGACGAAACAAGTTTCATCGGATCCATAATGTGAAATTATTGTATAGTTTCAAATTTCGTGTCAATCGGATTTATCGTTTGTCCGGTGCAAGCTAAAACGCCTAGAAAATAGTTTAAATCGGTTTAATTTAAATTGAACGTTTATTGCCATAACTCACACAGATGTCCGAATTAGCTCCCGAAACACATTCCATTGTGTTCGGAACGCGGGGTAAACCTTAGGAACGCCAACCGGCACGCTTCGTTTAGAGTTCGGAAATTCCGGGTGAATAGTAAATTGGAAAATTTTCTATAAAAGCCCTTGCTTTCTTCACTTTTGCAAAGAGAAATCAAACCCTAGGGTTTCTGCAGCCTAGCCGCCACCCTCTTCAACGAATGGCCAAAATTTAACGATCTTCCTCCCTCAAATTCGTCAAATCCATTCATCAATTCAAAAAATGTTCAACATCAAAGTTGTAGAGGATTGCAAGAGCTTTAAATCCATACGGCTGAGATGTTATATAGGTGAGTGAATCGATGGCAATTCGTGCTCAAAGCTTGCCGTTCGTGCACGAAAATAGAGGAGGAGGGGTGGCCGAGTTTCAAATGGTGATAGGCGGTGGTAGCTCATGTGATGCTCGTTCTGTTGGAGGTGGCTGATTGCTCTGGAAGTCGACGAGGAGGGTGTATAATTCAACCCTAGTTATGGAGCTATGGGTTCTTGTGCGCGTGTGTGTTACTGGGGAGTAGAACGCGATGGGAGGGAGAAGGGAAATCACGGCCAAGATCTGGGCAATGGAATTTGGACGGCCGTGATCTGTTTAGGTTATAAAATATAAATTATGTTGTAAATTTATGAATAAAAAAATCGTGTAACTTTACAAATTCATATCTTTTTCGTACGAGGTCGAAAACACGCGAAACCAGTTGCGTTGGAATCGTATGGACGAGCACTACGCTGTGGAATTGGTTTGGAGTCGTTTGGAGTTAGTGAGAATTTCGGGTAAAATTAAACGTCCGTTTAATTTTATTCGAAATAAATCGCTAAAACGAAATTGAAATCAAGGTGAGAACTTCTCACTCAATCGAATCGGTTTCGATTTTTAATTTTAAATAGTTATATTTAGAATTCTTGAATGTATGTTTGAATGATGATTGTTATCTATTGATTGTTAAACATAGACATTATGCGCCGTTAGTAAGCGGATGTTATTTATTAAAAACATATACCACAATATTTCACCGTATAGTGAAATTGGTATTATATATGTATTTGGAGTTGATTTTCCCGCATTATATAGCGGATGAGACCCTATTGCGGCGTCTATTAAGCGGATAATATTTTATAAAATCCCATATACCGCGATAATTCGGTACTGGAGCGGAATTGGTATTGTGCTAACATCATTGGATGCAGGGAAACAGGTTGGAGGGATCCAACTGGATTCCTCAACTGTATTGATTTATTTACAGATATTGTGATATTTGTTGATTATCATATCGATATATGATATTTGGATGTCGTGATTGACTATTTGGTGCTGCTGCATCATCGGATCCATTTCTGAAGTTTTAAAATAATGATTTTGGTTTTAAAAGGAATTTAAAGTGATTTTCGAAAGTATTCGTTTTATTAAATTTTGAACTGTTAAAAATAAATAAACGTTAAAATTTTAATGTTATAAAAGTATGATTTTTATGAAATGAAAGTGAAAAGTGATTTTTGAAATAAATAGTTAATAAATTTATGAAATGGTTTAAATTGGAATTTTTGAACTATTACAAACAATTTTTATAAAAGATTTATAAAATGGATATTTATAAATTAAAAATATTGGAATTATAAAACAAGTTTATTAAGTGTTTAAAATGAAGAATAAAATGGATTTCATTGAAAATTATAGATTTATAAATTGTGAAGATATAAAATGAATAGATGTTGTAAAATAAAAGATTTATAAGTAATTAACTTATAAACAGGACTTTGGCATTCGAATGGGATATAAATAGAAATTGTTAATAAAGGGATTTTTATAAGTTGAAGTTGTTATAAAATATAAATGAATCTTATAAGCAATAGAAGTTTTTTTTAAAAAAAAAAGAACGATTTTGTAAATAAATGGATTATAAGCATTTAACTTATAATATGGACTTTTGGTATATAATTGAGTTATATAAATTGAATTGAATTTATAAAGGAGATTTATAAATCGAAGCTTATAAATAGAAATGGAATTTATAGACATGGTTTATAAATTCGAAACCAATGGAGTTTGATAAATTGAAAGTTGAAATTAGTTAAGGAAGTATATTCACGATTTTGGACAGTGAATATATTATTATTAATAAAATGGACATGCTTGGGAAAATGAATATTATAAAATGAAGTTAATCGTTTTAACGATGTTTTAAAATGTATTAAACATCGAAAACATGGACTTCAACATTCATTGTTGAAATAGACGTTTTTCGAGAATTGAAGGAAATGGTGGACTATAACACTGTTGTTATAGTAAATGATTTCCGAAAGGAAATGTTTTTTCATAGTATTGGGATTTATATATCTATCTGAATTTCGAATCCCTATACTAGTGATTTTGGGTCATCGTAACGGTGTTTTACGCAACATTCGTTTTATCCCAAACAAATGTGTTTAAGTGAATGTTTTCCTTAAAGAATAAAATATATACTTAATTTCGATATTAAGTATATTGAATATTTTCCAGGTGTTGAAAATGAATGGATTTGTAAATTACTTATTATTTAATAAGTATGGAAATGTTTTCCAATATGAACTGAATATTTTAGGACTTTATCCTTTAAAGATAAATTGAAAATGAATATTAGAAATCGATTGGGAAATCGTATATTCATAGATATTTAGGAATTATAAATTCATTATGGAATTTATAAAAGAAAGGAAATTTGTTTAAAAATAAACATTGATTTATTTTTGAAGTGTGGGAATAAATTTACGGATTTGGAACGTAAATATAAAATAAATCGGTAAGGATTTATTTAATTGGTTTAAATAAACCATTTTGAAATGAGAGTATTTCCGCGTAAGGAAAATGATTTGAAAATTTGTTTTCAAATGGTTGAAGTGTGGAAAATAATATATCTAGTAAAGATATTTTGGAAAGTAAATAATTTGGGAAATTATTTGGAATTTGGTGATGTTGAGCATGCCTATTGATAGTTAAATAATCCGACTATCAATATTTACCTTTAAATAGGTATTTGTTGTGATTTGCTTGAATTTGAATGCCACACTTATTTTTAAAATAAGCGCTCACTTTTCGGGTTAGCCGGGAAAGGACCTTGGGGTCGTATAACCCATTCCGAATATGTGATACGTCGTTATGGATTGCATTTGATGACCGGTGTTGAAGACCGGATATTTGTGAAAACGGAAGGATTACCGTCGAGTTACTCTACATCGGCCGATCTCCGATATAGAGGTTTTATCACCCTTAGTGGCGGGAAGTCCGGTCGTGATTAGTGAATATCCGGAATGCAAGGACTTCTTTGTAAGTGCCTTCGGTTCTGTTCGATCCCGGAACAGACTTGTATGGATTGTATGTCTGACATTACAAATTGAGATATAAAGCTGATTTCTTTCAAATATATTTCTGCTGGTGGCGGAGAATTTATTCTCTTAGCTTAACACCCTTCTCTGAGACGTACGAGCTCAGAGGTTATATAGTTGAAGGTTATTAGTGATATACTCCCAATTTGGTAGTGCGGCATGCTGAGTGTTGCTGTGAAATGATCATTTGTGATATGATCATTTGTTTGATCATTTATCTTGGTAATCATTTCTATGATCATTTGATTGACCCAAAGCACGGCTTTTGTATAAAGCGTGGCCTTGTGGACGAGACTTCGTCGGACCTCACACCCCGGAAATGGTCAAAACAGGAAGGATGCAGCAAGGTTATTAGGGGGTAGCGCCCCTTTAGTGTATGTCATTCCTTCTGGATAGAGGTGGTATCATGGTATGGAGCCCAGATACTTAACCTATGTTGTTGCTGCAAATTTATTGCTTTGTGGTTGTTGGAAATCGAGGATCCTCGGATAGATCGGTTACGATCGAGGGATGACATTCGTGTCAGTAGTTACATAGTTTGAAAATTAACCCGGCGTTGTGTTGGCAGAGATCCGGTTAGGTTCTCGGGACATCATTCCAGAGGCGTTTCCATGTGGCAATGGAAAGTTCCTTGGCCTGACCATTTGTTGGAAATCCAAAGAAACAATACGATCTTGTACGGTTTTAGTTGTATAACCTGCCATGGAATGTGGCGGTAACCTGCTATTGAACATGGTAGCTATAGTAGGCATAAGTGCGAAATGTCTATGCTGGCTGAGATTTATATCTTTATTTTCGAAATAATTTTTTCCTACACTATGCACTAGTAATAATATCAAATGTTTCCTTTTAATGCGTATCAAGCATCTTTGACTATCATAAGGAGAAATCTCCCACGATTCTGCGTTTGCATTGTGTGTGTGTGTGCGGGAGGCCTTATGGTAGTCTCATTTTTAAAAAGCATTGCGAATTGACTTTAAAAATATTCCTCTATTTTAATTTAAAGAAAAAAATAAACTGTTTTAGTTCTCACACCAGTCACATGACTGACTCGAAGTTTATTGTTTTCCTTCCTAAACTCTGGGTGCCCACCAATTTCCACATGGGCAGTCAAGAGTAAGGTTTATCAGGATAATTCTGGAATTCAGGAGTTGCTGGAGGCAAGCTGGATGGCATGGCGTATTACTAGTATATAGTATTCCTTTTCCGCTGTTTGTTGTTGTTGTTGTACACTCTGATGATGTAATGTGATGTGATGTAATGTAATAACTGATATAGTTCTTTGTTTAAAGATTATTCATTTATTTATTATATGTTGTTCCGCTGCGAATTGTGAGATTCTGATGTTGTTCTATTATTTCTTTCTGTTATGTTCTATCTTTTTCTCTCTTTCTTCTTCTTTAACCCTAACGGTACGGTTTTCCGGCCTTCGATTGCTCGACAGTTGATACAGTGGACGTATTGATGTCGGTTTTCGAGCGATGAAAAATCGCGTACGTTACATTTGGTATCAGAGCGTATGGTTAAGCGACAACCATGGCTCTGTTGAGTATTACTCATTAGAGCTAGAGTCAGTAGCACTCTAGAATGAGTTTGAGTGTAATAATAGATACGAGCGCGTATTTGTTAGCGAATATAAATTGTTTTATATTGTGATGATTGGTTTGTTGAGTGGTATATGGATTTTGGTCAACACGAGTAATTAACGTTGTTGATAGGGATCTCTAAACACTTGTACAGAACAAATTGACACGATATTGTTTTAAATTGGATAAATGAAATAATTTTACCTCGATTATATTTTATATATAAAGGGAATAATTTTTCAGAATTATTAAAGTGTATATGAATTGATTGTTTGGTTGTTGAATAAGTTAAATAAAAACAACAGCTGTGAAAGAATGAATGGTATAAGCAAATGAATTATAAGATGGAATTATAATTAAAATAATTTACACTTGTGAAATAATCTTATATATAAGAAGTGAAATTATATAAGTAAAAGATTTATAAATGTGATTTATAATTTGAAAATAAAATCTCAGAGAAGTGTTTTGAAAGGATTTGATATTTTGGAAAATTGTTTTGGAGAAATTAAAGCTCTAAACTCTTTTCGGTCGCTGGAAAATAATTCCGGTGATGATCGCGACATCATTGGTGTTCATTTTTCGGGTTTCCAAAAGAGGGATTGCTGCCAAATTGTTTAAAAGAAAGTTGTTTGGAAAATTTGGATTTGATTTTGGAAATTCAAAAGGTAATTTGAATTGATTTCAAAAAAAAAATGGTTTTTGAAAGGTTGACAAGACTCTGGAATCCTATTTAAAATATTTATGGGAATGATAAATGAGTTGATAACTTATACAATTTGAGTTTTAATAGAATAAATTTAACTTAAAGGATGGAGTTAAATTAAAGGAAGTATAAGTAAATCAATAAAATCCAAGTTGAAATAAATTTGAGTTGTCATCAAAGACATGTAATTTGAAATTTAACAAAAGGAAAGTTAAATAAATTGATTTGGATTTTGATAAGATGTTTGAAATGGAATATAACTAAAGGGAAGTTGAATGAAGTAAATTTTGGTATCGAAGTAAATTAATAAGTGAATTAATGAACCGAAGTCATTAAGAATTTGAACTTGAGTTATATAAATGAAATTCAACATTTTATTGTTAAAGGAATTATCTGTTGAATTGATAAAGGGATTGCATGTTAATCAATTAAATGTACATAATTGATATGAAATAATGGATGTAAGTGTAAATTCATTAAAAACTAATGTTATTGGAAGTTGAATAAATTGAATGGAAGTCAATTTAATATGATCCAATTGGAATTAAAAGTGTTGAACCAAATTGAATGTAAAGTGAATAAATTTGGTTGTATTGAATAAACATTGGTTGTTATTTGATTATTGATTGATTGTATATAATTCATTAAGTGTTAATGAAATTGAATTAGCGAAATTGGAAGCTAAAGTAATTGAATCCAAATTGGAAGTTAATGAATTTGAATAGAACTGAATTTGATTTGGATTGAAAGTGAACTAAGGTGAATTTAATTAGTGAATGTAAACTAATTGAAAACGAATGAATGAATGTTAATTAAAGTCCAATGTTAATGAATCAAATGTGATTTAAATTGAAAACCAATTCATTGAATATTAATGAGAATATGAATGAATATTTATTTGGTTATAGATGTTAGTTGGTTGATGGTTGCATTTGTTGTTTTGTTGCATTTGCTATATTGGCATATGTAGTTGTTGTAGTGATATATGATGTATATTGATATTATTTTCATATATGCATGTTTCTCATGTTGTTGTTGAGTGTAAAGGTGCGGATTGCGCTTGCTTCGCATTTGGAGCTTGCTTTCGTGCTATATTAACCGTATATGCTCGCTAATAATATAATAAGGTACATATCTCGGATTACATACCGTAATTTTATACTTTTTCCCTGCGGGATGCCTCATCACTTGATGAGATGTATATTTGTGATATATACACTGTCATTTTTTTTCGGATCGAGCCGCGCAAAGGAGACTATGGCGAATTTTTCCGAAAATTTAAGGTGTTAGAAAAATTTTGGAAATTTTGGGAAAATTTGTGAAAACTATAACTTTGATTTTGGAATTGGAAGTTAACGATGTAATTTCTTTTGAAGAGATAACTAAGTATGATTTGAAAACTTAGTAAAGTATTGTAAGAAGTTTAACAATGATTTTGGAAAGTTAATGAATTCTGTAACTTTTTCTTACTTCGTAATTTCGAGGACGAAATTCTTTTAGGGGGGAAGATTGTAACGACCCAAAATTTTTATTAATTAAAAAGTATATATTTAATTGATTTTAAATATTAATAAGTGAAATTTATAAGTCGAATAAATTTTATTTCGAATAATTGGATTTAATTGAATAATTAAATCGATAATTTAATAGTTGAAAATACAGAAATAACTGAAAATAGGGATAAATATGACTAAAATTTATTTGTAAAATTTTATTTTATCATATTGGAGTTAGAATGATATTTTAGAACTTTTAAAATTGAATTAAGAGTTAATTTGTGAAAATTGAATATTTTAATATTTAAATCGACTGGTGAAATTAGTCAATTTTCAAACAGTCTCGGATTTTGACGAAACTAGTTTCATCGGATCCGTAATATGATATTATTGTATGGTTTCAAATTTCGTGTCAATCGGATTTATCGTTTGTCCGGTGCAAGCTAAAACGCCTAGAAAATAATTTAAATCGGTCTAATTTAAATTGAACATTTACTGCCATACCTCGCATAGATGTCTCAATTAGCTCCCGAAACACGTTCCATTGTGTTCGGAACGCGGGGTAAACCTTAGGAACGCCAACCGGCACGCTTCGTTTGGAGTTCGAAAATTCCGGGTGAATAGTAAATTGGAAAATTTTCTATAAAAGCCCTTGCTTTCTTCACTTTTGCAAAGAGAAATCAAACCCTAGGGTTTCTGCAGCCTAGCCGCCACCCTCTTCAACGAATGGCCAGAATTTAACGATCTTCCTCCCTCAAATTCGACAAATCCGTTCATCAATTCAAGAAATGTTCAACATCAAAGTTGTAGAGGATTGCAAGAGCTTTAAATCCATACGGCTGAGATGTTATATAGGTGAGTGAATCGATGGGAATTCATGCTCAAAGCTTCTCCGTTCGCGCAAGAAAATAGAGGAGGAGGGGTGGCCGAGTTTCAAATGGTGATAGGCGGTGGTAGCTCATGTGATGCTCGTTCTGTTGGAGGTGGCTGATTGCTCTGGAAGTCGACAAGGAGGGTGTATAATTCAACCCTAATTATGGAGCTATGGGTTCTTATGCGCGTGTGTGTTACTGGGGAGTAGAACGCGATGGGAGGGAGAAGGGAAATCACGGCCAAGATTTGGGCAATGGAATTTGGACGGCCGTGATCTGTTTAGGTTATAAAATATAAATTATGTTGTAAATTTATGAATAAAAAAATCGTGAAACTTTAAAAATTCATATCTTTTTCATACGAGGTCGAAAACGCGCGAAACCAGTTGCGTTGGAATCGTATGGACGAGCACTACGCTATGGAATTGGATTGGAGTCGTTTGGAGTTAGTGAGAATTTTGGGTAAAATTAAACGTCCGTTTAATTTTATTCGAAATAAATCGCTAAAACGAAATTGAAATCAAGGTGAGAACTTCTCACTCAATCGAATCGGTTTCGATTTTTAATTTTAAATAGTTATATTTAAAATTCTTGAATGTATGTTTGAATGATGATTGTTATCTATTGATTGTTAAAAATAGACATTATGCGCCGTTAGTAAGCGGAGGTTATTTATTAAAAACATATACCGCGAATATTTCACCGTATAGTGAAATTGGTATTATATATGTATTTGGAGTTGATTTTCCCGCATTATATAGCGGATGAGACCCTATTGCGCCGTCTATTAAGCGGATAATATTTTATAAAATCCCATATACCGCGATAATTCCGTACTAGAGCGGAATTGGTATTGTGCTAACATCTTTGGATGCAGGGAAACAGGTTGGAGGGATCCAACTGGATTCCTCAACTGTATTGATTTATTTACAGATATTGTGATATTTGTTGATTATCATATCGATATATGATATTTGGATGTCGTGATTAACTATTTGGTGCTGTTGTATCATCGGATCCATTTCTGAAGTTTTAAAATAATGATTTTGATTTTAAAAGAAATTTTAAAGTGATTTTCGAAAGTATTCGTTTTATTAAATTTTGAATTGTTAAAAATAAATAAACGTTAAAATTTTAATGTTATAAAAGTATGATTTTTATAAAATGAAAGTGAAAAGTGATTTTTGAAATAAATAGTTAATAAATTTATGAAATGGTTTAAATTGAAATTTTTGAACTATTACAAACAATTTTTATAAAAGATTTATAAAATGGATATTTATAAATTAAAAATATTGGAATTATAAAACAAGTTTATTAAGTGTTTAAAATGAAGAATAAAATGGATTTCATTGAAAATTATAGATTTATAAATTGTGAAGATATAAAATGAATAGATGTTGTAACATAAAAGATTTATAAGTAATTTACTTATAAACTGGACTTTGGCATTCGAATGGGATATAAATAGAAATTGTTAATAAAGGGATTTTTATAAGTTGAAGTTGTTATAAAATAAAAATGAATCTTATAAGTAATATAAGTTTAAAAAAAACAAAGAGAATGATTTTGTAAATAAATGGATTATAAGCATTTAACTTATAATATGGACTTTTGGTATATAATTGAGTTATATAAATTGAATTGAATTTATAAAGGAGATTTATAAATCGAAGCTTATAAATAGAAATGGAATTTATAGACATGGTTTATAAATTCGAAATCATTGGAGTTTGATAAATTGAAAGTTGAAATTGGTTAAGGAAGTATATTCACGATTTTGGACAGTGAATATATTATTATTAATAAAATGGACATGCTTGGGAAAATGAATATTATAAAATGAAGTTAATCGTTTTAACGATGTTTTAAAATGTATTAAACATCGAAAACATAGATTTCAACATTCATTGTTGAAATAGACGTTTTTCGAGAAATTGAAGGAAATGGTGGACTATAACACTGTTGTTATAGTAAATGATTTCCGAAAGGAAATGTTTTTGTATAGTATTGAGATTTATATATCTATCTGAATTTTGAATCCCTATACTAGTGATTTTGGGTCGTCGTAACGATGTTTTATGCAACATTCGTTTTAGCCCAGACAAATGTGTTTAAGTGAATGTTTTCCTTAAAGAATAAAATATATACTTAATTTCGATATTAAGTATATTGAATATTTTCCAGGTGTTGAAAATGAATGGATTTGTAAATTACTTATTATTTAATAAGTATGGAAATGTTTTCCAATATGAACTGAATATTTTGGGACTTTATCCTTTAAAGATAAATTGAAAATGAATATTAGAAATCGATTGGGAAATCGTATATTCATAGATATTTAGGAATTATAAATTCATTATGGAATTTATAAAAGAAAGGGAAATTTGTTTAAAAATAAACATTGATTTTTTTTTGAAGTGTGGGAATAAATTTACGGATTTGGAACGTAAATATAAAATAAATCGGTAAGGATTTATTTAATTGGTTTAAATAAACCATTTTGAAATGAGAGTATTTTCGCGTAAGGAAAATGATTTGAAAATTTGTTTTCAAATGGTTGAAGTGTGGAAAATTATATATCTAGTAAAGATATTTTGGAAAGTAAATAATTTGGGAAATTATTTGGAATTTGGTGATGTTGAGCATGCCTATTGATAGTTAAATAATCCGACTATCAATATTTACCTTTAAATAGGTATTTGTTGTGATTTGCTTGAATTTGAATGCCACACTTATTTTTAAAATAAGCGCTTACTTTTCGGGTTAGCCGGGAAAGGACCTTGGGGTCGTATAACCCATTCCGAATATGTGATACGTCGTTATGGATTGCATTTGATGACCGGTGTTGAAGACCGGATATTTGTGAAAAAGGAAGGATTACCGTCGAGTTACTCTACATCGGCTGATCTCCAATATAGAGGTTTTATCGCCCTTAGTGACGGGAAGTCCGGTCGTGATTAGTGAATATTCAGAATGCAAGGACTTCTTTGTAAGTGCCTTCGGTTCTGTTCGATCCCGAAACAGACTTGTATGGATTGTATGTCTGACATTACAAATTGAGATATAAAGCTGATTTCTTTCAAATATATTTCTGTTGGTGGCGGAGAATTTATTCTCTTAGCTTAACACCCTTCTCTGAGACGTACGGTCTCAGAGGTTATATAGTTGAAGGTTATTAGTGATATACTCCCAATTTGGTAGTGTGGCATGCTGAGTGTTGCTGTGAAATGATCATTGTTTGATCATTTTTGATATGATCATTTGTTTGATCATTTGTCTTGGTGATCATTTCTATGATCATTTGATTGACCCAAAGCACGGCTTTTGTATAAAGCGTGGCTTTGTGGACGAGACTTCGTCGGACCTCACACCCCGGAAATGGTCAAAACAAGAAGGATGCAGCAAGGTTATTAGGGGATAGCGCCCCTTTAGTGTATGTCATTCCTTCTGGATAGAGGTTGTATCATGGTATGGAGCCCAGATACTTAACCTATGTTGTTGCTGCAAATTTATTGCTTTGTGGTTGTTGGAAATCGAGGATCCTCGGATAGATCGGTTACGATCGGGGGATGACATATTCGTGTCAGTAGTTACCTAGTTTGAAAGGTAACCTGGCCTTGTGTTGGCAGAGATCCGGTTAGGTTCTCGAGACGTCATTCCAGAGGCGTTTCCATGTGGCAATGGGAAGTTCCTTGGCCTGACCATTTGTTGGAAATCCAAAGAAACAATACGATCTTGTACGGTTTTAGTTGTATAACCTGCCATGGAATGTGACGGTAACCTGCTATTGAACATGGTAGCTATAGTAGGCATAAGTGCGAAATGTCTATGCTGGCTAAGATTTATATCTTTATTTTCAAAATAATTTTTTCCTACACTATGAACTAGTAATAATATCAAATGTTTCTTTTTAATGCGTATCAAGCATCTTTGACTATCATAAGGAGAAATCTCCTCCGATTCTGCGTTTGCATTGTGTGTGTGTGCGGGAGGCCTTATGGTAGTCTCATTTTTAAAAAGCATTGCGAATTGACTTTAAAAATATTCCTCTATTTTGATTTTAAAGAAAAAAAATAAACTGTTTTAGTTCTCACACCAGTCACATGACTGACTCGGAGTTTATTGTTTTCCTTCCTAAACTCTGGGTGCCCACCAATTTCCACACGGGCAGTCAAGAGTAAGGTTTATCAGGATAATTCTGGAATTCAGGAGTTGTTGGAGGCAAGCTGGATGGCATGGCGTATTACTAGTATATAGTATTCCTTTTCCACTGTTTGTTGTTGTTGTTGTACACTCTGATGTAATGTAATGTGATGTAATGTAATAACTGATATAGTTCTTTGTTTAAAGATTATTCATTTATTTATTATATGTTGTTCCGCTGCGAATTGTGAGATTCTGATGTTGTTCTATTATTTCTTTCTATTCTGTTCTATCTTTTTCTCTCTTTCTTCTTCTTTAACCCTAACGGTACGGTTTTCCGGCCTTCGATTGCTCGACAGTTGATACAGTGGACGTATTGATGTCGGTTTTCGAGCGACGAAAAATCGCGTACGTTACAAGGGCTGCGAACAGTGAGAAGGTGATGACGTGGCCAGTTGAGTCATCCTCTTTTGTTTTTTTATTAAATTTAATTTTGAATCGTTCTAATTATCATAACTTGTGCAAACGAGGTCCGATTTAGGTGTGGTTTCTTGCATTGGGATCGTATCGAAATTCCAAGCATTTTGACGCTTGTTTGGACGAATTCTAAGACTGTTAAAATTTTGGGTTTAAAATTCAATTTAAATTCAAAAGGAGAGTGTTTTAACCCATTCAAAACTTCTAAATTTTTTTATGTTGTTAAATTGATTTATGATGTGATTATAAATTTATTTATGACTGTTTGGCATATTTTGAATCATCATCTTAGTTTATTTGAATTTATTTGGTAAAATAGCTATTTAATTTATTATTGAATATAAACTGCAAGTAAATACCTGTTATTTATTATATATTCTATATTGATGTTATTGATCAAATTGGATGATGATTGTGATAAACGTTTGATGATTGATATTGGATGAATGGATGTTGTATTTTACACTGTTATAAACTGCAAGTTGTTATGAATTTTATTTCATTCGGGATTGCGGTATGAAATGATATATAACCTTATTTAAATTTTAAATTATGGATTGAAATGGTAAATATCTGTATCACTTGACCATAGGATAGAAAATTATATGCAGACACTATGGTCTATATATAAAAATATTATAAATGATTTCTATGGTTTGTAAAGAAATATATGGTTTTAGATGAATATTGATTTTAGATATTATATAAATGTTATTCTAACCTTGATTTTTAGCTATATATAATTTGTTTTAATATAGAATAGGCTTAATAATAAGTTTGATCCTTATTGAAGATAATATGATCAAGTATTTAAATTATATTTCAATATAGAGTTTAAAAGGATTTAAATCAAATTAAGGTTGGAAGATAAATTTGGGATTTACTTGAAATTGAATTTATTTAAGAATTAAACTCAAATAAGCTTAATGTGAAATTTATTAAATTTGAAGTTTAAAATGGTATGATTTTTATAACTTGGTTTTGGTTTAAGGTGAATTAAATGAATATTTCAAGTATATATAAATTAAAGGAAATATTCAGTTATCTGAAATTTGAGCTTTATTAAATGGTAAGGGATTTATTATGTAAAATATTTCAAAACTAAATAATAGAAAATTGAATTGTTGAATCGCGGTAACCAAACTTAGTTTTGAAATTATTGAATACTTAAAGTTTGAAATATATTGAATTTGAAATGGTTTATTCTGTGGATCAAATCTATTTTGAAATCGATAAAAATTTGAAATGTTTTATCTGGAGGTTCGAATCTATATTTGAAATCGATATAAATTGAAATGGTTTATTGAAAACTGAAAGTGAGTTGAAAGTTATGAATTGAGATCTAATATAAAGTGAATAAAATTGTGAAGTCGAGGAAATTATTTTACTTTATAAATTAATTTTAAATTCGAACTATTTTATTTTATATACTGTTCAAATATCCAAACTGTTTAAGTGGTGGAAGTTATGGTTTAGAAGCTATGAAATTCAAAGTACTAGGTTTTGAAAGGTTATATTTCAGGCGTTTGGTTTCGAAATATTATAATTTTGAAAGTGTTATGGTTTAGAAAAGATATATTTGAAATAAAATGGTATTGTATTGATTTGGTTTTTGAAAGGCATTGATATTTGGTTTTAAAGCATAAACTATTTTTAAAATGACCGCGGTGTTATAATAACATTTGGTTGTTAAAGAGACCGGGATCGGAAGTTGTCATACTCTTTACCATTTTCGAAAACCACTTTAACAACCGCGTACGTGGTAGAGATTCCAGAATGAAGTAGGATGGTGGCGGCGTTCCTTTGAGGTATATACGTGGACCCGACTCCCATGAGTTGGCATAAGGTGGCTAAAACATGAGCAATTGATGGGATAAGAAGGTAACATCTTTTATTAGACACACTCCTTCGATACCATTCTATTACTTTGTGATTGATTGGGGCCCTTTTGATTTTGGGGGTGTGGCTCGAGGTGGGCGATAGTAGCTGCTGCGCTTTGCCACCGGTCCGAAAGCTTAATTGGTATATCCACCCTGGCATTGCCTAGTTGTGTCGTGTCACCTACCCTAGCACGCCTTGTACGAGTTTGGTTTTCTTCCGTAGCACGTGGAGTATTTAGTGTAGTCTTTCGATCTGGAGATGCGTTGATAATGGATGGACTACTAGGACTATTATTGTGTTAAGGGGGAGAATGAGTAACTCCTTAATGCTATTTAAAAGTAAGTTTATTTTACTATAGACATTATTATAATAGCGAAATATTATTACCATTGTAAATAGTTTAACGGATGCTTGGGAGATGTGAATCCCGAGCATCTCTTAAGTTACTGCACTCATGTTTGATAATGGATAGGAGATGTCAAATACTGTAAACATCTCTGACGCCATTCCACTCATATGTATTTCTGTTGATTTAACTCACATAAGATCTTTTAGTTCTGAATCGAGTGTTTTGTCTTTTCAAGTCGTTCGGGTCAGTCTGACCATTTCAGGATTTGAAGACTTTATTTTAGAAGACGAAGATGAAGATATTGTTATTATATATTATTTTGTTCCATTACATTCATACTGTTTTGCTGCATTGTTATTTATTTTTCTCTGGTATGTGTAACTCTGATTCTGCGTTGTATAAGTATAATCAAATGTTCTGTAAAACAGCTTCATAAACTATTATTTGATTATTATATTTTGTCATTCCGTTGTGAGATTTTGTTTTGGTTTTTTTCTTTCTCAGCTTTTTCTTATTCACCCCAATAACAATCTTTCCTTCTTTATGGTTTAAGTCTGACTTGTGTGGTTTATCGTCGATTTAAAGCGTACAAAAAGGTGGGATGTTACATATACTCTTGTAACCAGCGAGTGATAATCAATAAAATAACAACTCTTCAAAATGGATATAGGCTGGAGATAGCCGAACCACTATAAATTGTGTGTTTCTATTGCTTTTCTTTTAATTTTCTAAGCAGCATTCATATTTTATTTTCTATAAACTTGCTATCTGTGATCTATAATTGTGAACGGGTGCTTTCATTGGCAATCGGGTGTTTGTGACCAATTTTGGTGTAAACATTTTGGTGCTTTCATCGCGAAACTAGCACTCTAAGATTCTAAAGCTTGGATTTTGGATTTGAAAGCTTAAGGAATTGGATTTGGAAAGCTATGACAAGGCAATCAACAAGAAGACAAAGGATAGAAAGAAGTCGGCATGAAGGAAATCGGGAGGCTTCCTTGGGAGCAAACCAAGCCCTAGACTTCATCACCCGGGACGAAATGGAATTGATGATGGGAGCTGTGCATGAAGAGCTTCTAAAAAGATAGGAAGAAATGATGCAAAACATTCTTAGGCAGTTCGGACAGGCAGGAACAGCGGGAGCTGTTGGAGTTCAGATCAACGGGGTTGGATTAGAAGGATTCAACGGGCAATCAGATAAAGCGGACCATCAGGAGAAGCACCAGAGCTAGGGCGCACTCCCTCATAGCATGTTGATTCAAGCCTAGGAAGGATACCAAGTGGAACTGCGCAAAATGGTGTCGATAGAGGAATGGATGCTCATCAAGGAAAGCAGACTCCAAGATTCCCTCATGAACCTGGAGGGTAGATTGGAGGCAATGAATAAGGATGGCAGCTTGGTGGCAGCGACAGGTTAGTGGAGATAGTTAGACGAGCCATGAGAGACGCATTAGTGAATAGAGATTTGGAGGATGTAAATTGGAGTCCCTTTTCTCCTATGATCAGGCAAACTAAGAACCCGTTGGATTTCAAACTACCAGCACTAGAGATATAAGATGGAAGAATGGATCATGTGGTTCATTTGATGAGGTACATGAGGCATATGGAGGTAATGAGGGCATCGGAGGAGGTCACGGCCCGATGCTTCTCATTTTATTTGACGGACATTGTAGCACTATGGTTTAGACAATTGGAGAGTGGTTCCATTGGAGCATGGACTGAGTTGAACGAGATGTTTATAAGGCAGTTTAGAGTTCACATTTCGAGGCCCAAGAATGTGATGAGTCTGAGATGCTAAACAGAAAATTGGGGAATCTTTGAGGAGTTTTCTAACAAGATTTAATGCAGCAATAGCATCGGTGGATCGCCCAGATCCATCCATAATGGCAGCTGTATCTGGCATAGCTGATGGAACGGAGTTCAAAAATTCACCTACAAGGGATCCACCTATGGATCTAGGAGAATTTTATCATAAGGCCAAAGGGTTTCTGCGATTAGATGATGCAAATATTGAAAGAGAGGAAGGAGAGGGAGTTGAAGTTTATGCACTCAAAGGCGAAAATCCTACCGGAAAAGATTCAGGCAAGGATAAAGGGAAATGGGAAGCCGAGATAACGGTGATGGACTAAGGCGACCATGAAAGGAACCGTAATTCACCTCTTATATAGAGTTGAATGAAACTTTGGAACAGATCTACCAGGACTCCAAGGGGCCGGTTCCTTATCGAAAGCCAATGAGGAGGGATCCGGCCAACAATGAAAGAAGATCAGACAAGTATTGCTTATTCCATGAGCTAAATGGTCATAGTACGAAAGATTGTAGGCACTTGGAGGATGAGGTTGAGGGACATATCCGGAATGGTCTGCTATCGCAATATGTGAGGAGGTGAGCAACAATGGTGGAACGAGATCAACCACCATCTACTTCAAATCAAGGTGGCCCTGGAGCGAGGCGTCAGCTTGTCATCAACATATCACAATAATGACAAATAAGTGGCAAACTCCATGCCAACACGATTAAGTCATTTACACATGTATAGGATCACGAACAGTCCTCAAGCATGCTCTGATATTACTATCAATTACATCAGTGTAGGTGTTTTCACATCGACATCGCTGTTTTGCTTTTGCTTTCTATTTGTCAAATTTGGACTCGATTTTGTTGGACATTTCTGTTGAAAGACTCATTTGAATGGGTATTTGGTTTTAATAATTCTATAATGGCCAAGTCACTTACACATGTATGGGATCACGAACGATTATTAGGCATGCTCTGAGATGGCGACAAACCGCTTTAATAAATGATTCAGAAACTCACTCAAATATGAAATCTGACATTAATGATCTTAAGTCCCCCCCCCCTCGAGCACACATAACTCGCCTCGAGCGGCACCCGAACTCAAACAATTAGAATTTGCCTCGAATGATATCGGATCTCGAATGGTCATAATTCGCCTCGAACGGCACCCGATAACGAATGGTTACCATTCGCCGCGAATGGCATCCGACCTCGAACGGTCAAATTTCTCCTCGAGCGATAATACGATCTCGAACGGTCGCTATTCGCAGCCAGATAAGATTATCAATCTCTTTACAGGGCATTAATAGGGAATAAGCATCCATCTTATCGAATTACAAAACACGCGTTAGTATTGTAAGGCATGTTTTGGGGGGGCAAATGTTATCCCACCTTTTGGCAAGGTCGTGACACCAAAAAATTGACTGAAAACTGAAGATAATCTGGCCCGTAGATCAGTTATACACTGTTTCGCTATGAATACTAACAAATTTTTCCCGAGTCCGAATTGAGCTACAATTTATATAGTACGACAAGCAATGCTGTGGGAGCCATCATTTCCAATTTCAAGTCAATCGTAGTTCGTATGCTCAAGATACGATCAATGCAAGTAAAAGAAAAACAACTCTTTTCGTATCCTTCAATTCGCAGGCCTCGTTTGTATCCATCATGCACCAACCCTATTTGTGTCCATGGCAAAGCATTATCGACTTCGTGTCCCTTTAAACAAACGGCTATGCTTTGTATCCATCAAGGAAGGGCCACTGTGTTTGCAACCATGGAAGATTGCCTTATACGTATCCACCCCACTCCTACATTACGTATCCGTCGCCTGAGCTTAGCTTCGTGTCCATCGATCAAAGCCATTACGTATCGATTTTATTCATGTATATTCATATCGATCAACCCTCAATCGATGCGAATATGTTATTCGGTAAGCGATACGAAATAACACTTCTTAACCAATACGAATGAGACAAGCTTAGAGCGATACGAATGAGACAAGCTTAGAGCGATAAGAACGGAGCCTGCTAAGGAAGTAAACTCGGTCATTTGGCATGGAAAGTGGATCGATCCTAAAAGATAGTGCTACGTCATTGGTCATCACGTGCCTAAAAGCGATACAAATAGAAACGATGTGAATGAGAGCGATACAAATTCGACAGCACATTGAAAATCCAAACTTGCATCGATCATAACTCAAAATCTACAAGCCCAAATGCTACCAAATTTTCACAGGAGCTTACGTACAACCTTAGGAATTTTCATGATCAATCTTGACTCGATTGGGAAAGATTTGGATCGATGCGAATCTCATTCGTATCGATCATGGATCGAGTCGAAACAACCAAGGATCGATCACGTGGGCCCACCCACGTGAGGGAAGGAGTCTTACGAAGTTTGAGACAGATATTTCCAGTCAAAACCTATAAATAGCAGCCCAGGGTCTTCAGAAAAGGGATCTTTTGGTTCTTCTACTCTGTTACTCTGTAGAACTCCATTGTAACTCGATTATTATAATCTATACTCTTGTAACCAGCGAGTGATAATCAATAAAATAGCAAATCTTCAAAGTGGACTGATGTGCACGTAAATGTGCATATTTTTACCACCATATTTATTCTATTTAAATTAAATAAATGATCATATTGGGTATTTTAACTTGTTTTAACCAAAATTCATATTAATTCCAAATTTTCATATATTCATCTTCATATAGGGGCAAAACGGTCATTTAAGTGCATATATTTCTTTGAGAAAAATTAATTGAAAATTTATATATATTTTTGTAGGAAATTGATCTCAAATAGAAGTGGTTTCATGAAGATATGCATGCACAAAATTAATACAAAGGAATGAAGATGGAAATAATTCAAAGTGAAGAACATGGAGGACCCCACCTACCCACCTACCTTAATGTACAAATTAAAGGCTAATGCACATGCTTTTGGACTTAATGGTTTCATGTACACTTAATGGGGGATTAAGACATGTAAATGGTTACTTGGCCTCCACACTTCCTAAGGGGCATTTTGAGTATTCCCCAAAAATATGAATTAGGGTTTCATACATGTATAAATACCCATATGTTTCATGTAACATGATCTCCTCTCTTAGTCTCTCTTCATTAGTTTAGGATCAAAATAAAAGACAAGTTCTTTTTTTTTCTTTCATGGCTACTTGGCCATTTCTCTTTATGTAGTTTTTTTTTATGCAACTTCAATACATGTTCTTTTTATTTTCATGCTTATTTACTTTCATGTTGTAGTGTAGATTTTTTTTTCATGCAAGTAGTATAGTTTTTCTCTTTGCTCTCTTTTTCCTCTTCTTTTTATTCAATGTTGCTTGCTACATTTGTTCATATGATGACAAATATGAGAGGCTAATCCCTTCAATTTAGGGGTAATGAAGCCTCTAATCATGTAGCTTCAACATTTTGATGTTTTGTACTCTCTTTTTGTGCTTTAATGTGAATGTATGAAGTGGTTAACTTGTTGTTTAATTTTGAATTTGATAGTCTATGTTGTTCATAACAAATAGGCTATGCTTAAACAAACATAACACAATTGCCTCTTCATCTAAATATGATTATGGCAAAGAAGTGAATATTGAAATTGAAATTTGATAGCCTATATTTCTAAACAATAGTTAATAGGCTATGCTTAAAATAGATTTTTATTTCAACTTTGTTGTCATATTTCATAAGATTTAAAAGTGTATTAGTGGTTGTGTTATAGTTTGATGGTTTATATTGAGCTAATTAATAGCACAAATATACCATACTTATGATAAGCACATCAACTAATTCACTAATGACAAGAAAAGAGAGATCATAACTTCATTTTGTTGATTTATGTGATCTAGAGAGTGGAAATTGCCTCTAAATTGTCTTAACACTCTCATATTTTTATCTATTTTCTTTTGTCATTTTTCTTTTTCTTTTTAGTTAATCACTCTTCCAACTTTGGTTAATTTGATTGAGTAGATTTTTAAAATCATCAATTCCCTGCGGATCGACCCGTATTCGCCGCGTGCTGCATTCGTACACCGTGCATTTGCGGTTATTTTTATCTCTAAATTCGTTCGACGGTTTTCTAAACCGATAGAATTTCCGTCGACGAACATGGACGTAGGTCGGAGATAGCCAAACCACTATAAATCATGTGTTTTTATTGCTTTCCTTTTAATTTTTTGAGCGTTCTTCATATTTTATTCTCTATAAACTTACTATCTGTAATCTATTATTGTGAATGGGTGCTTCATTCGCAATTGGGTACTTGTGACCAATTTTGACGCAAACAAGTCCTACTTAAAGCATTGGTTTTGGTAAAAAATCAAGTTCTCGAAAAAAATACGAGAGAAGATGTGGAATGTTGAAATCACCTTGCGATTCATTAGAGCTTCCAAAATGGTCACACCTCACCATCCCCTAGTTGGACTCTGGTCCAGCCAGGTAGCCAAAAAAGTGGCCACGCCATTGGCCTGGACTCGCATAGTCAGCAGCAGGTGTTGCTGCTATAGTCAGCAGCACTTTGCTGCTGTTAGGCACCAATAGTAGGGTTTGTGAAGATCTTTAGCTTCGCCTATCGTCAAACTAGCACAGATTCAAGGTAGGTGCTGCCCGCCAAACCCATGAACTGAGACAACATGTGAGATTGAACGAAAATTTCAAAAAGTTAAATAGAGCCTTGTTTCATTCAATTCTCATATTTCATATTCGATTAATTGATTGAATTTATTAAATCTATCAATTAGTTTATTTTATTTATATATAAATTTTGACATATATATGAATAAAATAATTTAAATGTATATATGAACATTTTATGAGTTCAGTTACGTCAAGTATGCACAACCATAAAACTAGTAAGTACGTAATTATATATGATTCAATGTTTTTTTTCCTCCTGCTCTTGCTAACAACAATCCGGACTTGATGTCATCAAGCACTGTTTTCTACAAATCCTACATTTCCAAATTTATCTTCATCACAAAAGTCACTAGCTAGTGATTAATATCATAAAAGGTAGAAGATAAAGATTGAAAAACTCATTGATGAACATAAATAAATTTTGTACATAAAGATAATACAAGCACACTTTAAATAAATCGTAAGCACACTTTAAATAAATCGCAACGTCCCAAGTCGGAATGGCATGAAGAGATTTTATGGGGTGTGTAGATTTTTAATTTCAATTTTCAAAATTTGAAGTTTCTGTTCAACATTCTCCAACTTATCATGCATTTTGAGTAATCTATCAATCCGATTCTGAGCTGCATCTTGATAGGGTATATTGATGGTTTCAACTAAGGAATTTAACCTCTCGGTTGCTTGAACCAGATCCATTTGCATTCTCTTTTGAGCTTTTTGGGTTTGGTATCATATTTTCTGTGCAGGCTATCTGTCTCATATTTTCTGTGCAGACTATCTATCTCATATTTTCTGTGCAGATTATATGCAAATAAGGATATGCTTCTTTTAACTTCCTGTCTCATATGTTCATTGAATTTGCATAGGTATGAGCGATCCTGCAGTTTGGAGAAACATCAAGCAAATCCTAAGGTAGCTCCTGTGATTGCAAAAATGATGGGAAAGATGGATGCCTGGGCTAAGTAATATTCTTATGTTTTCTTCATACTTGTATTATGCTAGATAATGTTGTTATTATGTAATGTTGGAGGCAAACTATTTATTATGACCTAGATTGGGCTGTTACTATAAGAAATGAATGCTTTTATTGATTGTGCTTTAGCCTTAATTTTAATGGTTGTGCACTCTCTAGCCGCTGTTTCATTGTTCTCCAGTCTCACGGTGGGCTCTCCAGCTAAATGTAATTAGTTGATTTGGTTTCACTGTTCAATGATCATAATGATCAATGTAGAGTTCAAAGTTGTTGTGCAACTATAAACATATGTATGTGTGTGTGTGTGTGTATCTGTATGTATGTATATAATAATATATAATATAATAAAAAGATGAAACTAAAACAGATAAGTGCTATAAATTAATATTACAAGGAATAGCTTTAGATAAACGCTATTGATTAACAAAACGCTATCGAAACTGTGTATGTGATGTAAGATTTATGCATCAACAACGCTATAATTGAAAAGCATCAACGCTATACAAGTATGATAAGAAATGCTATTGAAATATCATCTTAACACTATAATATGATACGCTGAAATGCTATAAAATATGCCCAAAAAACGCTATAGAAATCAACTGCAGGATAATATTTCCTATAGCGTATTTTTTAATAACAAAAAATAAACGCTATGGTAGGCTACGAACACTATGATCGTTATTTTTATAAACGATATTGTTTAATATAGCGTTTTCCTCCCAGCTATGTAATGCTAATGGCCTACCATAGCTTGTCGTTCTATGGCGTTCTATGAAACGCTATGGTAGGTTGTAATAGCATTTTCTGAACGCTACAAAAGCCCAGTTCTGTTGTAGTGTATGTAATTTCACATTGGTTAAAATTCTAATATAATCCATATTCAACTCTATAGTCCAAATATAAAATCCTTGGTTCAATAATAATAATTATTATTAACCAAACTGCTATGCTCAGAGACTTTGACATTGAGTTGACTGGAATTGACCGTAATACTAACCCTATATAACCAAGGAGACGAACCCTCTCTTGAATGGTACTTCACTTCCAATATTTCCATAATGGACGTCGTACCATGATTTGACTCTAATCAAAGTAGAACTTTCATATTGAAGATCTATAGTATTCTCAAGTCGAGAGAACTATGTAAATTAGTCACATCAACATTTTCTATTTGACCTCGGTTATATTGTCCAACAAAAAACCATCGAGTGAATCGTTCCGTAGTTATCCAATAACCATCGGTACGTAACCTTTAGATGCCCCAACAGTTATGAGTAATAAACTATCCAACATTTGGAGAGTATTGCATGCTCTAGTCTCAACAGATACATCAATATCTAGTCTCGATTCATTTTGACTAGAAACATTTAAAATGGTATATTTCTTTTTATTATGATAATTATTCATGGTTACAACACTTTGTGACTACTATCACAAAACGTACCATTTATGGATTTCTCATTAAATATACTTTTAATTAAATTAATTAATTAATTTAACACATTATATCAAGTATATAATAGAAATAAAAACACCTTTTATTTCGAACATGACTAGTTGTCGAGTTGGATATATGTAACAAATTACATAATTGTCCATATAGAATACCCTTAACTCTATCACTACCTTGGTAGAGGTCTTCTGTGGTGATGGACACTCCCTCCTCATGTGCCTCAATTGATTGCAATTGTAACACTTGATTTTCGAGATGTCTATCTTGCACCCCTTAACAAAGTGCCCCTCTTTCCATATCTCATACACTACATTTCCCACTTCTTAATCTTGCGCATGGGTCCTCATCTGCCCTTTCGCCGATTCTACTGTGGTGTCTTCCCTTCAAACTTCTTGGTATTTCCTCCGTGGAGATGGTATTTAGTAAAGCCATCTCCACCAAACCCTCATAAGTCGCACCTATCAAGATATGACTTAGAGCCAAGTCTTGAAAAGGTTGATTCAGCCCTTTAGCAAACTTCAAAGCTTTCTAGTAAGGGGTATTTATCAACTCCATCCTGAACCTAGCCAACTAATTAAATCGGCTCACACACTCGTTTACTAACATCCCTCCCTTCCGCAAGTGTATGAACCTCTCCAGTTGTACTTCCACCTCTACTCTGGAAAGAAACTTCATCTAAAAACATTTCCTAAACTCTCCCCAAACGATATTTCCCTCAGTCTTTGCCACCACTACATACCACCAATTCAGGGCCTCTCCCTACAAATGCCAAGTAGCAGGCAATCTCCCCACCTCATTGGCAAGACACAAAAATCCAAAAACCCTCTCACAAGTGCGAATCCATGCCCCCAAATCCACATACGACTACAGCTTCCTTCCTAGACTAGTTGTTGGAATTGGACCAGTCTGCAGCGGAAGTTATGGGTGGATTTCTAAAATATTACCCTATTGGAACTTTATTGGGCCTATGAAGTCAAACTAAAGTAGAACATTTCTAAATTTCATTTAAATAAAATCATCTATTTTATTTAAATTCAAATATATTAAGATACGAAATTGATTTTATTTGATTTAGTTTATATATAAATGTATCATATACATATATGTGTGAGTGCATATGTAACATAATAATCTGTGAAAGGTATAATATGCCCGTATGTAGATGTTGGGATTTATATCGCAACAGATATATTAGCTTATTTTGTATGTCATGTATGTTATCTAAATATGTGCATGTATATGTGTTACAAAATACACATACAACATATGTACGTATAAATATATTATATATAATATATAAACATAAAACATTTATATATAGATAAATATACATAAAGAAAGAGAGATAATAATTATTTATAATTCAAAATCAACTTAGTTTTGTATATATTATGAATAAAATAATGTTTTCATCCATAAATAATTAACATAAAATAATCTATTGATGAAAATTCAAATTTTACAATTTTCGAAAATCTAGGATCATAAAATAGAGCTTAGAAAAAATGTAGATATTTTTCAAAGTTGAAATATTATTTTTAAAAACAAGTACATTAATTTCGGCAATAATTATTTAATATAAAATAATATATTATTAAAATTTCAAATTTTAAAATTTTATGAATTCTAGGATCACTAATGAAAAGTTATAAAAATTACGAAGATTTTTCAATTAAATTATTATTTTTAATAAATCATAAACATTTTTTTCAAAATAATAGTAATTATTAAAAATAATAACTTTATTTAAAAAATCCTAAATATTTTCAATACATTTCTGGAATAGTACAATATATTTAAAATTATAGAATTGTATTTTTTAATGTAATAATTGTTTTATATATAATAAACAATTAAAAATTCAATAAATTTTAATTTAAAAATATGAATATATGTATGATAATTAATTTTCGGATTTGTAAATTCATATTATATAAAAATAAGTGTGTTAAAATTTTTAAATCATGTATATATATCTTATATATGTATATATGCTATTATGAAAGAGAAATATGCACTAATATATATATATATATATATATGAATTTACTAATAAATATATATATATATATATATAATAATTATTAATGACAAAAATTGATTTTGCATAGTAAACAGCATTTGTCTATACATAAATCAAATAGTATACTAAACAAATTATGCACATAACCAAACTGATTTGTGACAAGGACGTCTACTTACAAAATCTCATCTAACTAAACATATAGTTGCAATATATTTAAATAGATTATGAAATTTCTCATTATAGGATCATAATATAATTTAATTACTGTAATATAATTTAAAATTACCAATTTAATAATGCCTTTGAATCCACGTTGAAGCAATGACTTCCCTTCCTTTTACCGTTCTTGATTCGTCAGATTGCAAGTCCGAAAGCACCGACCTCTAACTATCGAATAGTATTATTTTAATGTGAAATATATTTGAGAATTTTGGAGTGGATTGAGAGCTATGCTTTAACCAGCAATGTAGAAGGTAATGGCGTACAAAAAAGGTTAGTCATTATTTTAGAGATACATACATACATACATACATACATATATGTGTGTATATATGTGTGTGTATATATATATAGGGTCGTATTAGAGAGAAACAAGATAAACCTTTTTATCCATTCTCACTTCATCTCAACCCATTATCTCCAAGCCAATTCCCTATGTTTTAGCCACCTCTAGACCTTCCCAAAGCCAAGTCGAGAGAACCATGTAAATTAGTCACATCGATATTTTCTGTTTGACCATAGTTATATTAACCAACATAAAACTATCGAGTCAGTCGTTCCATAGTTATCCAATAACTATTAGTACGTAACCCCTAGGTTCCCTCGGTAGTCATAAGTAATACATAGCCTAACATTTGGAGAGCGTTACATACTCCAGTCTCAATGGACACATAGATATCCAGTCTCGATGCATCTTGACAAGAAACATTTAAAATGGAATATTTGTTTCATTGTGATAAATTAATCGCGGTTATAACACTTTGTAGCCACTATCACAAAATATACCATTTATGGATTTTTCTATTAAATACACTTTCAATTGAGTTTATTAATATAATCACATTATATCAAGTATATAATAGGAAGAAAATACCTTTTATTTCGTACAAGATTAGTCAACAAGTTAGATATATGTAACAAATTACATAATTGCCCCTAGGGCATAGCCCTAACTCTATCAATCTCCCAATTGCACTTAGGTCAATTATGGAATCTAATTCAAACTTCTCTAATTAGTTTTTCTAAAAACCAATTAGGTCAGTCCCTTAGTTGACGAAGACCCATGATCAGAATCCAGGGCCATTCCTGTTTCTATTCGATGTGGACGACGGCTGCTCCTGTTGCACCGCCGTTGTCCGATTCTTCACATACTGTGGCAGTCTGCCGTTCCTGACATGCTCCTCGATCATGTCCTTTAAATACATGCATTCATTAGTAGTGCGCCTGTTCGATTCGTCGAACAGGCTGTACTTTCCAGAAAGGGGATTTTCACTTCACGGGCTTATTTGTGCAGGGTAATAAGTTTTAAGGACACTACTTCTGAAAAATTAGTTTTAACGACATTTTACCGGAAAAAGATAAAAGAATTTATCATTTTCAGTTATACAGAAATAATGATAAAAGGATTTATCATTTTTCCGTATAACTTAAAAAGATAATTGAATTTATCATTATGCTGTAAATTGTCCTTAAAACTAATTATTCAAAAGTGTTGTCCTTAAAACTTATTACCCTGCAAGTAGAAGCCCTTTAACCTAATTTCCACTTCTAGAAATACGCTTCTGATCCATAGGATCCCTTCTTGTTGTTTTCCGATGGGGGAGTTGCCCTCTAGTATCTAAATAAATTTGTTTTAGGCTTTTCATCAAATTTGAGTAGGAGGACAACTTTAGTTCCCGCTCTTTTCATCACCTTTTCGTCCCATCATATCCATTATCTAGTTTTCCTTTGCCTTTATCATTCTTGTTTGCATCTCCTAATGATCCTCTACTTTCCACAACGTTCACCTCTGGTTTTTCGGCTCGTGCGTCTTCCTACCGCAGAAAACTTTCCGCTTCATGATAAAACTCCTCGAGATCCATAGGTGGATCTGATGCCAATGATTCCTTGAAATCCATGCCATTAGTAATTCCTGATATAGCTATCATCAAAACCGTGGATGTATCTAGCCGATCCACCGATAGCGTTGCGGTATTAAATCTTGTTAGAAAACTCTTTAGAGACTCTTAGGTCTTCTGTTTCAGTGTTGCCAGACTCATCACATTATTGAGTCTCAAAATGTGAATCCTAAACCGCTTCATAAACTTTCGACCAATTCCATCCATGTGCCAAAAGAACCACTCTCCAACTGCCTGAATCAAAGTGCAACTATATTCGTTAGATATAGGGGAAAGCATCATGCCGTGACTTTCTCTAATGCCCCTAGTACTTCCATGTATCATATATATCTCATCATATGTATAGTTGGGTTCGACTTTCCATCATGCACTTCAAGTGTTGGTAGTTTAAAATTCGGTGGATTCCTAGCATTTTTGGTATTAGGAGTGAATGAACTTCCATTTGCATCCTTCAAATCCCTATTCGCTAGTCCTCCATGCATAACTCGTCAGATCGTCTCTGTGAACCTGTCATTGTCATCCAGCGGTAGTCTTCTATCATCATTTCCAAACTACCCCTCGAGTCCATAAGGGTATTCTGGAACGTATTTACCTGGACGTGCATCCAAATTTTGATTTGCACCAAATTCCATGGGATCGACCGCATGTCCTCTAGCAACACGATCGACTAGACCCAGGAGCATGCCCTAAGCCTTTGGGGATCCGAGCCGATCCGTCTAAGATGGCTGGGGACTGCCCCCAACTACTCTGCTCCATTCCTTTGTCCAATAGCTCCATCTCCATGTTCCCGGTTTCTATTTCCATCGATTCTTACTGCTTCAACTCCTTGATCTAAGTTGTCACTGGCTCCTGCTACTCTATTCCCTTGGTTCTGCTGTCCAGCTTGTCCAATTTATTGGAGTAAATTCTGCATTATCTTCTTCTGCCTTTTCAGCATCCTTACCTATATATAGTCTATCATCGTTTCCATTTCATCCCTGGTGTTGTAGATATATGCTTGATTAACTCCAGCTCTTGAGGAAGCCTCCGGACTCCCTCCATGATGGTTCTTTTCCGGCAGCGTTCTATTTGTTGATTATTTAACCATTGCTCTAAATCTAAGCTACTTAGTTAATTCCGAATTTGAACTCCAAATCCACGAGGGCTAGCTTTCTTAGTAAAAGCACCAAAATGTTGGCATAAAAAAGGCTACCAATATCCAATTGTATGTGAAAGCATCAATATCCAATCCAATTATAGAAAAATAAAGAGAAATAAATGAAGAGCAAAAATAAAACAGAAAGAAAGTAAAGAGAGACACAGATTTATAGTTGTTCGGCTAACTCTGGCTTACGTCCACTCTAAAGATTTTCTTTTTATCCGTTTATACTGCTAATTATAGTTACAAATCCATGAAATCCAAGACTAAAAATGGTAGAGTATAGCCTAGGTTGATGATAGAAGTGAAGCAAAAAGAAGATCACATTTTTGATGTCATGCCTACTGTATTTATAGGAGAAGACGTGAAAATATCTCCTTCAAAACCCGGATCTAGAACGTTGAAGCCAAGGCAAGCCTACCCAAAAAGTTTAGGGCTCGCTAGAGCCAATAATAAGGATGGGGACAATCCCTATATTAGGGGATTTAGGGGCTAGGATCCCTATGGTGTGTTCCTTATGTTGTATTATGCTTGTACTCTAAGTTTCATATCAATTGAATCTGTAAATATTGAGTTATTAATCGATCTTTTTGCAATATGCCATGAAAGATGATTATAACTTATCCCTAAATGGAGGTAAGAGGACCGATCCATCCAACATGCTCTATTTGCGGTGCGATCCTTATGGTTGACTCCCTAGGGTCCATTCTTCTTGTTTCCAAAGTGTCACTTCAATCCGTATCTTGGTTGTTGAGTTATGGAGCGATCATCATTGAGTTGTGCGGTGTGCATCCTATTTAACCTGATCCCTCTACTCTGATACCTTTATTTCGATCATTTTTTGTAGAGTGAATATTCTGATCCGATCCCTCTCCTAGGGGAGTGCTAGTTCCATACTTAGCCATTTGAACGTTGTCCATCTGAATCCATTCAACCATAGTCCATTGTTTCAAATCTAATCGATCTCCAATCCTAGTAACCATCTCTCCGGGCTTTCTTCCTTAATGATCATGAAGTCTATTGGGTTAAATCCACATGTGTACTGCCTTGAGAAAAGGCTGGTTAACATTCATATTATATATAGCATAAATATATTACCAAAATAAAACTTTAATTACAAATTAAATAAAGTAACGATTTTATTTAATTTATTTAGATCAGATTTAGACTTCATAGGCCCAATAAAATCCAAAATAGATTTTTTTTTTCAATTTACTCATTTAACCCGCTGTGTGCTGGCTTAGATCCAACAATGGCATTTGAACCCAATAGCCTATGCAGTCTAAATTAGCAGTATTACGACTAACTTATTAAAATCAGCACATATAGTAGGGTGTCTAGAAAAGTAGTGTCTAAGGTTGGATTTAGGCATTTGAGTACTCTACCCTACCTGTCTATTGGCTTGGCTCGAAAGGATTAGGTAAGCACAAAGTTATTCCCAATATGAAGGCCCACATTGATTTGGATCTTGTGCTAATTCTCAAAATCAGTTTTTTAATTAATTTTTTTTAATCTAAAACATTAAATTTAAAATAAAAAGAATACTTTAATTTAAAAGGTTAAATTTAAAATAAGTAATAATTTTACAAACGTTATAAATTAGTTTTCAAAATCGCTTTAAAACATAATTATTTTCGAAAATTATTAATAATTAATTAGATTAATTAAATGAATAACTAATTAAAAGTTAATTAATTAGATTAAATAACATATATCAATATATGTAACATTATCTTAAAATGTTAAAGTAATATATGTATGTATGTAAGAATTTTCAAAATCAATATATTAATTAAAATTATTTATTTAAAGTACTAATTCAAAGATGATTAATAATAATAAAATACATACATATATATAATTATATATATGTATAACTACAAATGTAATAGCATACATATTCAATATAAAATGTTTTAATTGAATAATAAATTAAAATGTCAATTGATTAAATAAGATTTAATTAACAATAATATAATGTTATACACAAGATTATTATATAAGTTGATTAAATTATAAAAGTTATATAATGATTAAAAATTATGTAATACGTATGTATAATTAAAGGTGCAATAATAAGAAACCCTTAATAGAATTAAGGGATAGATACATATGTGCAGTCCATTATTCATTTGGATAGATACCATGATTTCTAATGTGTTTGATACTTAAATCATGAGGTTATTTCATAACAAATACATTATTCCCTAAGTCGATTTTGCTCAATTAAATGTATAAAGATTATGAATCTTTAGTATAAACGTTGTCATCTGCCATTTATATATTAATAAATTATTTGCATACTCTTTAGTATTGAGCAAACTTAAGATTAGGATGTTATGTGTTGTATTATTAATATATAGACTAGACGAGGTAAAATAACTATATGTGTATTTATTGGGCAAACTCAAGGTAAATATATTATATTTAGGCTGTCGCAAATTGGTAGGTACGAGTGAATAATTTCTTTCAATTTGTTGAGCAAACTCAAGGTTAAAATGAGATCAGGACAAAGACCACAAGGTTACGATATGCATATCATAAAACTAATAATGTGTTATCCATCATTTATGGACCTATGATTTGTTAAATCAAGGTCAGAATTCCAAGACAAATGAATCCTAACACTCGCTAGGGATGTCTAAAGATTTCTGTGTTTTTCCTTAGGGTTTTGAGAAACATAAAAGACTAGTGGAAGCTAATTAGTAAAATGAAATGCAATGTTTAAGTTTACATTTATTCTAAGAACATATGTTATGTATAAGTAAAATAATCTACTTTGATAAATTTGTGCAATTAATATAATTCATAAAATATTTATCAATTAAAATATACTAATGAAATGAATTAAGGTTGACAAATAGAAATGTACAATAAACTTACTAATAATTTTTTGCATGTTGACCCATGCAACCGTCTAACTATACAACTGCTAAATATGTTTGTAACTTGGCTACTTATGTGTATTGTCTTTAATGAGTTTCGAACTCTAAATGTGGTAAAATGATATGAATATTAGATCCATTTTCAATCATATATAAATGTTATACGGTGAATGGTCGTAACTCATAATGTATGAAATCTCGATGAAATTAGTTCACTCGAAATATGTAAACCATAATGTGAGATTGTATACACAATAAGATCTTGTTACAAGATCCTTAAACGGTGAGGATGTGACACTAGACTAAGAATTACAAGATGGATCTAAGAATTCAATCACTGAAATATTAGTTTTTTCAAATTAAGTAAAGTGCAACTTATTTGATATCCTTAAATTTTTAGGATGATCACATTCACTTTTGTAAAGACTTAGTTACGATCTTGTAATAAGGATTTCCTTTTGAATGGTTTTACTATTTGAAAAGGGTAGTGAATGTTCGAGAGTAGATGTAACTTAAGATACAGTTAGGATGAAGAGAGTGAATAGTCACTTTTGCTTCATGAAGGGACATAGGAAATGAGAGTCTTAAAATCATAATAGATGCTTAACGTTAGAATGAGAAATATGATTTCTATTTCAAAATGTATTTTCGTATGGAAAATTATTTTCTATGAGATTTATTTCTTTGAGTTCAAAATATTTGATTAGAAAACTCTCGACTATAAACTGGTTATAGTAGATAGAATAAATAACATATATTAAGTGGTTAAATGGAGGTCTATATTTTGTACGCTATTAAGGTAATGGCGAAAATAGTGAGAGCATGACATATAACATTTATTAGTGACATCAAGTTACAAAATTGTTTTCGTAAAACATATTGAACTTTATTTATGAAATAATAACTGTTTTTTCCATGCTGATTGAAAAATAACCATATTTTTTTATATGATTATTAGGAATATTTTCTGTAAAATGAAAACTATAATTATAATAAATTAATTAAATTAATAAATATTTGTGAAATTTTAATAATAAAATTTAATGTGATGCATTGAAAAATATTAAACGATGTATTTATAGCAGTTATAAATATACTTATTGATATATGATATCCGTGCATGTTTAAATTAGATTTAAATGCTATAAATATTGGTCGGGCTTGAAATGATTTAGAGGCACATAATGGGGCTTGAATTTTCAACTAAATATGTAAGAGTAGGCTGGCTGTAATGATGGTCAAGGAGGGGTTGGATTTGAATTAAAAAGGAGGAGAAAAGGTAGATCGACATTTTTCTCCTTGGTATCTCCTCACTTTCTTTTTGGATTTCGAGCCTCCTCTTTATCTCTGTTGCTGGCTCTAACACCCCATATTTTTAGTAACGTTATTTAGGATGTTTAATTAGTTAAATAAAATAAAAAAAATGTAAGATGATTAATGGATTGAGATTTGTGATTAAATAAAGGGTAGCCGTGCCATGTTAAACAAGCGAACTAAAGAATAAAAAGAGAATAAAAGGTTTGAAAGTATACAAGAGCAAAATAGGAACAAGGCACATCCTTATACTCTAAACCTTTAACCCCTCAACACTGATGTCCACTTCATGTTCACAAATCAAAAATACAAGCTAAGGTCGGCCACCATTAGCATGCTCAAGAGGAGATAAAAGCTAGGATTTCAAAGGAATCAAATCACTTAATCAAGAATAAATCCCACATCTTTAATCACAAAACTAAGGTGTATAGTGACTACATCTCAAGTTTATAATAGTTTTCGATTTTCGGCATGAAATCCGAATTATTTGCAAATGTTTTGCCATGTTTTGGATGATAAATTATATATCTATATATTGTTGATGATTTATGCTAATTCACATAAACTCTGTGATATGTTTTGATATGAAAATCCTATTATATGACATCCAATTGCCTTGTGAATTTAAATTTAGATTAGAAACAATAACTTAGAAACGGGTTTCAGTTTTCCTAATTTTCTGAATTAATGTGGATTTATATGAAGTTTCCAGTGAAGAAAATGCTATTTAGGGTTAAAAATTAATTTATAGCTAAATTATATTGGCTTAGGGTCTGGAATTTATATATGTTAGATAATATATTAAAAATTATTTTCTAGGATTTTGTAGAATTTTCCTAAGTATTTTAATGGATATATAAAATTATTTAAGGTATAAGACTTAAATGTTTTATAAATTTATAAAAAGGAGAAGCGGTATTTTGTACATAATTCAAATTGTTATTTCTGAAAATTGGCAGCACTTTCAGAAAAGATATTTTGCAACTAATCATTATTTGATAAACAAGGCAAGTTAGGTACAAAGGATTAATCTAAAAAGTCAAATCAACATGCTTTTTCCTATTTCAGTGCTTTCGGCACCAGGCTTCTGACTCCTTACCTCCACCTCAGACTCTATCAAAACCAATGCACATGGTATCACATACCCGGTATATAGTGAACTAGATATAGGCGGAAGTCACTGGGTCGAAACCAAAGGTTTCGAGGGGATCGAAGCATGCTTTGTTTTAAATTGAAAATGCGCCTGCTTCTGCTTTTAAAAGGGTTGCTTTCGACTTAAATGTTCTAATGACCCTTTTGCTCTATAAAAGGTAGAACCCAAATGGTTTTGAAATGGATAGTTTTAATGGTTTCGAAAGGTGTCACCACATGTTATAAATTGAACCCAAATTCTTTCGAAAGGCTTGATGTTTTAATGCTTTCGAAAGGTTTTAAAGAAAGATTGCTAAGGGGTGGTACCCCAATGGTTTCGAAACGTCAAAAAGGAAAGGTTTTCCAATGGTTTCGAAGGGAAATGTTTAAATGTTTTAAAGATAGGATGTCTAAGGTTTTAAAGCTTTCGAAGGAGATGTTTTTCAATGCTTTCGAAAAGATAAGTATGAATGTTTTCGAAAGGTATGTTTTGGCCTTCGGCCTAAGGTTTTACTTGTATTGAAAGGGATACTTCAATGGTATCGAAAGGGATAGTTTCGAAAGTTTAAACGTTTTCATCAACAAGGTTTTGTGTAAAGAACAAGTAACATGGCTAGGTGATTTGAGTAAAACAAAGAGTATATATAAATAATTTCCTTATTTATAGAATGATTTAAAGGTTTAAACACTACAAGAATTTTGATTTTAGTAGCGCTCAAAAAACGCTACTAAAAGTTTTAGCAAAGTTTTGATGAACGCTGTTATAAAGCCTGCGACTAAAAGTACCTGATTTTTAGTTGCACTTATTTCAACGCTACCATAAATCGTTTTACTGCAGCGTTTATGAAATGCCACTAAATTCTTTTTTTGCAGCGTGTATAAAACGCGACCAAAAGGTTTTTTGACGCTACCAATAGAATTTCCAACTTTATCCCTACTTTACGGTTGCGTTTTCTCAACGCCACTATATGTATTTGCGTAGCGTTTTTGAAACGCTGCTAGAAGTTATTGATCATTTTGCACTATTTTTTCATGCTATTATTTTCTGTTGATGGTCTATTTTATTTCTACTATATCAATCAACAATCACTCGCATAATCATCATATTCATACAATTAAAAAATATATTAATCATGTAATCAAATAAGATATCCATAACTATTCTAATACAGTAGATTTTTTATATAATGACCAACATACAATAACCATTCGTATACAATTTTACACATCTAGTACTAATAAAATGTTATACCAAACCGGTGCTAACAAAACGCTTGATTATCCATAACTCTTTGTTGCATGCAGAAGGGAAAGCTAACACCACAAAAGTTCAACCTTGCTCTCTTCGAAAGTCCAATGCCTGCACAAGTGAAAGCACAACGTATAGATAAACAATTATGTTAATTCGTAGGACTACAAATCTGATATCAAACATCTACAACATTGTACAAGTGTATCATTCACATCTACGTGTATGCTACGAATTCCATAAGCCTGGCCTTTTACTACCACTCATTCACCTGCACATTTCATTTATTATAAGTTATCTTGTAGCTTTGTGGTATGTGTAAAGAATGAAAATATACAATAATATAACTTAGGTTCAATAAACATTTACTTCGAAATTGCTCTGTAGTAGGATGCTAATAGCCCAACCATTATTTCTGCAGAAGAATATGATTGGAACCCCCATCACAGAAGCAAAGTTCAAACCAGCATGAAAATCACCCTATATTTATTGTTATTTGTTAAATTTTGTAATACCCCAAAGTGCTATTATAAAGCTAAGTTTCCAAAATTGTTCTTAAGCTAAGAACATGAAATTCTGATGAGATACAACATGAAGTTTATGATTTTATATACTAATGATGCACACAATTTTAATAAGAATTCGTAAGACTATCTGAATGATCAAAAGATTATCAACTAAGAATCTTCATAAGTGTTTGTTTTCCATGATATCATTAGCAATTAAGAGAAATTTGTATAAAAAAACAAAAATATAACTGGAAAAACAGAGAAGATGGTATGCTCTGGTTTGTTTTCAACTGTAGCTCAAAAGTTTGATGATCCAAATAAATGCGTACATGTTAGAACATTTTGCTTTTTCTTTAGCATGCTAAAATTCATCTATGAATTTGAGCAAACAAACATCTGGTAGCAGATGATATATTCATATCTATGTATGTTACCTCACTTGTGGCTCCATCTCCAAATGAACTGGCACTTGTCTTCCTTTTCCGTTATCATCTTTGTTGCCGAAGCATTGATTTGTATAGTCCTGGATCCACGCCATAGAAGTACTCCAGGTTCTCTATACTGAATTAAAAGTAGATTAAGAAATTAATGACATAAGTTAAATAACAAAATAAACCTGTTCAATATGACAGTACAATATAATAAACCTGTGGGAAGATGATGGTTACTACTGACTGTTACAATTTCAAAACCATCAACATTCCATCACGAACATCACTACCTTAATTCCAGATCATCCACGAATCATCACCATTCCCTCCTCTGCCTTCAACAACCCATCAACCATCACCTCATATTCAATCCCCTACTGCTCTTCCATATTTCCATCCTGAACCATACACATCTCCATTTGAATCACCAACTTCAAACATTTTCACACTACTTACCATCCAACAATCCAAAGCCATCCTCACATTCATCTTCTCCAAACTCCACCCTCCCCGACAGTTTCAACACCTCAAACAAGTTGCCTATGCTATCTCCTCACATTCACATCAAACAAAACAGCAGCACTTCATCACCCCACATCCATACACCCCTATTCCCCGTTACATACAAAATACATCATGCTTCCACAAGCCATACAACTGTTCCATACTCACCATAATATAACTACAGTCAAAACTTCTATATACATAGTCAGCCATACCACTACCTTGCTTTCACTGCCAACACTTCAACTTCACCAACACCTCACCTGCCTTGCTGTCAAGACATCCTCTCCACTGTGCTATCTCCTACATTGCTCAACTTCTCCACATTGCTCTAATACACTTGCTTCTCTACCCACTGCCTTCACAACTCACTCTACCACTGTCAATTGTCCTTTTAAAGACACACCACATTCAAACTTCACAGTCTACATCTACATCAACCAACTTCAATACCCCATATTTCCTGCTGCAACAGATCACAACATATGCTTGTGTCATCCGTCAACAAATTTAAAGAAGTAAAAAAATTGCATTATAATTATGTAAATATTTTCCTACCAGTTGAACCAACTAAAGATTTCTTGTTGGCTTGTTAGAATCACTATTAAAAGTGTTGCACAAACTTGCAACGCGTTAATGAATTTAGTCCCATATAGAAAAAAAATGAGTAGTAGATTTGAAATATCAATCTCAGTTCTTCACAGCAAACGACGTTGATATTTGTTGAAATAACAACTACACATTCACTTGATTTGAACAGAAGCAAAATAGAATATTTGTATAGGTGACGTTGATGAAATAGTACGATATCATATTCACAATCCACATCTTTATTGGACTATGCTGTACATAATTTGTTGAAAGGATGTAATGTTTACATTAGTTGACAAACTTCCACGAATATTACACGGATTACAAGGATCACTGACCTAACATTTTAATAATGTAAAGAAAACATAAATGTTATAAAACAATTGAAGCCTTTTCTTTTTCTTATCACTTGAACGAGAATCTTTTCATTTATAGGTGGTTCTTCGAACATAAACTGAAACTTCTCGTTCCACATTGGAATTCAAGAGTTCTTAATTACATGGTATCGTAAAAATTTAATGTAAAGAAAGTGAAAAAATAAAACTAAACTGATGAACATGCCAAATAGTGATTAACAAAACCATAAGTTGTTAATACCTGTAAACACAAAGCTCTCAAGCTGCAGCAGTAGTGACATTTCCAATTCTTTTTAGGTCAAATATTTCAATCCAGCTACCATCAGGGTCTTTAATGAATGCAATTCCTATCATCTTTCCTGTAAATGAAAAACGTGTGATTTGAATAAAATTTAACAGACAGATCTCTCGCATGCATGTTTTAAATATAGCCGAAAAAATGAATGTTTGTGGGGGAAATGGTCTATCCTGGTTCAGTGTACAATACTGGAACAAGGGCATTGGAGTAATTGCACAAAATGCTTTGGAGAATAGAAGAATGACAATAGCCATGGGCGATAAAATGAAATAAAACACTATGCAGAACAAATAGGAAGACGAAGATATACCTCATTATGAAAAGTTAATTTCATGAGGATACCTAACATATATGATATACAAGAAAACTCGTTTGATCTTCAATAGCTTATAATAATTTGTTCAAATATTGAAAGCCTAAGTGTATGGACCTTGCATGTAAATAACATCTTATTTATCCTTGGTAATAAAGAAGAATGCTAATGATCACATAAAATTGTGCTAATACTGGACAAATAAATAAAACAATAAAGAAAAAAATCAATAGTCATTGTATTATCAATTTCCACATTTACCATCATCGGTTTTTTAACAAATTCAACTCCTAGGCTCTCAAATCGCTCACATGCTTTATAAGCGTCATCAACTGTAATGCCAATATGACCTGAAAACATGAAAATTAAATATATAATCTCAATAAATAACACTTCATATTCATATTAGAACAAATCTAAACATTCATTTCACTATACGCTCTTATTAATGCAGCTAAAACAAAAACTACAATATATTCTCCACTCAAAAACAGTGGAAGCACCCTTCATGTTATGAGAAATAGAATATCATCAATTAGCATATTCCTAAATCTTTAGTAATGATTTGTAACAGTTCAACTGAACATCTCACTCAGTCGTATAGACAGTCAACTATAACATGTTTCTCTTCTTCATGTTGAATTTGATATTTTATATATAAATAATTTATATCAACCGAAAATTTACATCTCATCTCTTTTAGTCCTAGCAACATTCTAACAAGTTACATCAAAATCTATAGTAATGAACGTTGTAACCCAAACAGTAAGATACAAATACAAACCAAATCCACGAGGATCGGTGTTCCCTTTTAAATTATTATAAACTTAGTTAAATTTTACATTAAAACCCAGTTGCTTTCATGAAGTGGGGCAATAGCAAGTGGATAGAAACACTCACATTTTCAGCAGGTGCGACTTCCTACATGCCCAAACCAACCAATGGAGTTTTTGCTCCTATATTTGAACTTGTATATTTCGCCATTTCTAAATTGCTGCACAGCAAAGTTAAAAAGTGAGAGGCGGTGCTGGATTGGAAGACGATTTTGGGGATATCAGATGAGGAAGATGAGGGATTTTGGGGACGAAGACAAAGGCTTTAAGGGATTGGAAGACGGAGACTTTTTTTGTTCCCATCGCAATTTTGAAAGGCGAAAAAAGTGGTGTGAAAGGAAATTTGGACGGCCATGGAAAATTTTAGCAGAATATTGATGAATAATTGGCGGGACCAATTAGTCGCGTTTCATCGTTTCATTTTATATTTTAAAATGACCAACGGTGGCATATGCCTAGAAATGCCACCAACTAATGCGACCAAAAACAAGTTTTGTTGTAGTGAAATCAACTTGAAAGAAAAGGTTTTCAAGGAAAATTTATGGGTAGATAAACCCTAAGTAAAATGACTCGGATATTAGAATACCAGACGAGACTAGTATGGGGTCATGCCCTATACTTTTGCTAACAACCCTTGGCTAAAATATATCCAAAATTCCAATGTGTAAAGCTTTTTCACAAGTGAGATTAAAATTATGTTACACATAGAAAGGAATCTAAGAAGGAAAGACAAGTTATTGGTGAGCCCACAAAACCATTAGGATCATTTAGACCTGGAGAACTAAGTAAGGATAGAAAGTCAAGAAGAGGAGTCTCTAAACAGATGTTAGATTTTTTATGTTTTTCTGGTAAGCCCGAGACAGCCAAGGGTTAGTAGTTTGCCAAACAAAACTATGACAGATAGTCCATTTGATAAATATGTACATATACATGATATTGCTTTACAGATTTAACCAGTTTTAGTTGCAGGATTATAACTTGCAAAAGATATGTTCTAAAAAGGATATTAGTGAGGGGAAACCCGTTCTGCTAAGCGGTGTGGTCTCACTTAATATTAGATAACCAAGATGTATAGTATTATTCACACCAGGCTTTATGTCTGACTCAAAGTTTATGTTTTCCCCTTAAACTCACGGGTGCTCAAAATTGATTTGAGTAGGCCGAGGGTTGAGGTTTATAGGTTTTAGTAGGATTGGCGAATAAAGCTTCCGGTATGAGCAAGTGGTTGACAGATAGCTAATTAGAGGTTGTTGTTTTATTTTGAATTGATTCTGCTGTGTTCTATACATAGTACTTTGGTTAACCAAAGGGGCATCATCAAATGTCGCTCTTGGCATATTTATGTAATAACTATATTTTATCTGAACTTGGGAAAGCGATGAGATTATGTAATTTGAATATGGAACATGTTTAGTAAATGTAATAAAAAATGTTATTCTTTTTAAAATCTGTGATTTTGTTTCATATTCATGTGCTTCTGATATTATGGATACCATTAACATTACCGTATTCGGTCACCAGCAGTTAATATTATAGATGAATGAAGAATCGATAGCGCTTAGCTTCAGGCCTCTAGATAGGAGATGTTACATTGGCCGAAAATTCCACCTCACCCCTCCACCTTCTCAAGCATTTATAACATCAAATTAAATTCGATTTGATCGTCGATGGTAGCTGTGTTTGGGAAGCTAGCAACTTCTGTGACGACCCCGACTTTCGATCCACGTTTGAAGCGCCGAAAACAGAGAGCATCGACCAAAACCATCAACTAACAACCCAATAATTGCATAATATATTAACAAGATAAAGCATTATTATAAAGTAATCAGTTGAGATGTGATAGGATCGATATAGTCAATAACATAAGTAAATATTAGAGCGGTGTATAGTTATTTATTTAACAGACATAATCTAATCATCTTGCAATATAACATCTAAGGAATACTCAAGAGGTATTTCCTGCTTATTCTTTCCCAATTTTGATTCCATATCGACCCTTCCTGCAATTTGATAATATAAGGAAATATACATATACAAAAATAAAACAGAAATGGAAAGTGGACAGTGTCATGGTACCAATGTGACTGCCTATGTATCTATTATAGGATCAAACCCAATGTAGTTCTTTTTATCAAAACCAAGATCATATTCAGCCCTGCTACGTCGATACTCAGTCTACTTCACATAAATCTAAACCATACACTCAGTTTGGATTAGATTCACTTAATCTACTTCAGATGGATCTAAACTGCACACTCAGTTTGGATTAGATCCTAGGATAAAATATTTTATCCTATTACGGTTGGCATTCGAACACCAAGTAAGGACGTATTTTGCCAAATATACCCTAGAGTAATAGTGCACTACCCAAGATCTATTGTTTCATACTGCATTGACACTCAGTCTACTTTACATGGATCTAAACCACACACCCGGTTTTGAATAGATCGTATCGCAGCCAATATCCAAACACCAATTAAGGACATGCTCTACTTGTTGCAGTACCGATATGTACCAAGGACTAATAGTGCACTATCCAAGATCTATTGTCTTATACCACACATCCAAAGGTAACCATCATTGATGAAATGATCGGTAAAAACTCTTTCATAAAGCAAAATATTCTCTCAAAATACTTATATTTTGTAATCAGCTTCCAATATAGGTAACTCTTTTCTTTTGAAAACCCCAACTTTCAATTTAGAAAGCATTTAGAAGGTATAAGTATGAAAGTTTTAGCCAATATAATTATCTTTCCAAATCATTTTACAAATCTCAAAAATAATACATGATTTGTGTTGAATTTGAATTATAAATTATGTCCAAAACATAGGTCACTGTGCATTAGGTTTTTGGGGCAATAAATATTCAAAAATATAAGGAAGATGTAGCTAGAAAAAATGACCAACATTATAACAACTTCATATTCTTCGTCATCATAATAAATAATTTTAATTAAAATAAAATATTTGATTTCGGTTGTTGGATTACTTTAATTTTAAAGAAAATATATTTTATTGAGTTAGAGGTTATTTGATTAAGGGCTTTCTTTTTATAAATTGAATTAAGTAATAAATTCTTTTTTTAAAACATATTGAACTCGAATAAAATATTTACAGGAAATATAAAATATTTTTGTATTATATTTTTTTTCATATGGTTGAAATATACGAAAAGAAGGTTTTATTTCATATTAATAAAATCAATCATGATAAAATAATTATTGAATTTAAATGTTTTATGTAATCTATCGAACTATACCTTGTAAATGTATCATATATTTTAATCGAACTGGGAATATATTCGCAAGTATTTTTTAGAATTATTTATCTCTACTACTAATAATAAAATTCTTTCCATATGCATTCAACCACGTCTTTTTGATTCCTAGATCACCCTTTTAGTTTTCATTTTTGTTTCTTCCTCATTCTATTCCAATTCGCTTCTTCCGGGTCTCATTTTATGCTCCTTTCTTCACCAACCCTAACTGCCATGTTGATTCAACACCATCAGAGTTCGTATACACAAATGCACCACCATCCACTCCACAAAACCTACTCATGGCTAAAACGATCGATACATGATTAAAATCAGATCGATGCCTCTCATCACAATTTAATTGAAGCGATGCTGGATCCTTAAATTGATCGGTGCCTCTTATTACCAAATCAATCAATGCAGTTGTCATCAGCAAACCGAATGGTGTCGCTTACTGAAGCTGTTGCCATCAGCCAAATGCTGTTGTCACCAACATATTCCACACCGTCTTTAGGTATGATGGATTTATCCCTGATTAACATATCGCTTTTACTTTTATGTTGTACAACAGATTTGTTATATTGTGAGCTTTCTCTGAGTATTGGTTTTAATTTGGACTTCGAGCTTCAGGATCATATAATATTCGATGTAATTTAGTTTTTTTCCTTTAGTTGGGTACTCTGTTGCTATAGCAGACCTTTGAAATTCATTTTCCCAAACTTTATTGCATTGCAATCCCAATGTATTGTCATATACATGCCAAACTAGCCTGAAGAAGGCTCAATTGTATATGAAACTATGTTGTATTTATTTGACTGGATTAACAACCCTGTAATTCCAAATACACTCTAAAACACCATGATGTAGCTTCGAATCAAGATGCAATATATAGGAAAACAATGGTTTTTTTGTGTAGTTAACTTTCGTTGTTGGTTGTTGCTCTCGCTACTATTAAAAATAATTCTCCGGGCATAATTTTCATACTAATCATCGTTATAATAAAAGTTCATATGAATAGGAAATCAAACTTTGTAAGGATATGCAATAAATTTTGAGTGTTAACAAAATCATTTTATATCCAAAATTCAGCATTTTAGTTATGCCGTTTTTTATTCGAATCTCCCTTATGTGTCATACAAGTAAACTTATTGCATAAATAATATTTCGTACGAACATAAATCATATAATAGACATTTTAGGAAATTCTTATTGAGTTTGAAAATATACTTTATTGACATTTTGAAACACAAACTATTTCACATAAAGAATAATAAATGCATACAATATTTTTGTGTTAAATAAAATATTTCCTCAATATTTGATGTCTATTATTTGGCCAAAATAGCTTTAGACAATTAGGGCCTTCTAAAGTAAGCTTAAAAATGATTAAGAAGTTGTGGTATATTTCTCAAGTCTTGCCATGTACTTAGGCAAGCACTTATATTGTGGAAATATTACTTAATATATTCTTTTAGTTGCTTCATGTTGCAAAGATTGTTTTAATAAAGGTTATGAATGGAGAAGTTGTTTAAAATTTGATTTACATATTTGAAGTTGCTGAAAAAAATGCTGAAAAAGATATATATTCAGAAATAATTAGTGGACAATTTTTATGGCAATTTTTATATGCATGATATTATATGTTTTTTATTATTGTTATTTCTTATTATTTCAATGCAATACATCAAAAGATATATGGTGTCAGCTTTCATAGAGTGAAAGAGATACAATAATGGAATCAACGTCATGCTAAGGTTTATAATTCTTAACCTTTATTTTACCTTCTTGAACTCCTCCTTTCTAGCTCTTTTGCTGCATATTTTCAAATTAAAGAAAAAGAAAAAAAATTGGAAATGTTATTTCTTTATAGACTTACCAAATAAAGAGGCATGCCTATATGACTACAAAATATTCACAATGAGTTTCTTTTGCCTTGCTTTTGTTTTAGTGACGATCCATAATTGTATTTTAACAGGACTTAGAACTTTTGATGAAGGGTAAATTTATTTCTCAGGTAGTTGGCATTGGATTACAATGGTCGATCGAAGTCCAAAATGAGGTTATTATGAGGTAACTTTCTAAATTATATTTAATGCCTTTATAAAGTTTCGTAGTGCACATATTACATTACCTAGGAGGTTGGCATGCCTTCATGGCATGTCAAACTATTACACTATGTTTATTAATGAACATCCAACGTCTCTATGCTAATCGGTGTTCACATATATTGCCTTTTATGCAATTATACCTCTTTATTAGGAAGAATGTTAACTGAAATTGGCAATGAACTTATCATTATCCTTAATAAACTTTAATGATACCACTTAATAGATTGTATATTTATTTTTGAATCTATTCCCAATGCCTACAATTGAGTGTCTTTAGTACACCACCATGTACATTATTCTTAATGATCACGTTGCCATTGTAGACAACACCGAGTTAATATTCAAACCATATGTATGAGACATTCCAATGCATGTTTTTTTTATCGTGCGATGGCTAATAAAAAAGAAACGATAGAAAGGCAAGATATGTTTCATGGTAAGCTCAAAAGGTCAATTGATGAGGAAGTGGTAAACATGAGTTTCGAAAGAGGGGGCTTCTTCAGAAAAGTGAAGAAGTGGAGGTCAAAAGGTCGGTATTGTTTCTTTGTATACCATACTTAAAAACTTATTTATTTTCTTCGTATAACGTACCATTGTTGTTATTATGGTAGGATAATAAGAGAGTAATATAGTCACTTTTCTATCGACCTAAGTGTTCTTCTCAAATGGTTTGATTTCAAGTTTCAGGGAACGAACATGAAAACAGAGATGTAGAATATTTATATATACCTTGCAATTATGTTGGTAAAATAAAGATTTTATATAACTATCTTCTTTCAAGTTAGATACAGGAGACGAAGGATGAGACTGTAGGCTTGAGTGCTTTAAAAATCATGATAAACATAAAGATGGCCATAATGAAAATAACATAGGTGGTATTTAGCTATTAAGGGAAAGAGAGAAAGCGATGGAGATAGTAGGTTATCAATAATTCATGCTCCTATGCAATAAAGGTTGAATGTAGATCATTGAGGAGTGAACATCAACTGACTACAATTATGTCAAAAGGTCAAAGAAAGTAGGAACATTTAATATAAATAGAAAATCAAATTTAGTTCTCAACATGGCATAAGGTTCATGTTTAATTTTCATTTAATAATTCACCTATGCTTTCAAATTAATTTAGTAATTCATGCATGTATTTATATTACAAGGAATGGACAATTTATAAAACCCATATATCTCACTTCTGCATATGGTACTATATAGGTAAGCGTTGTAATACATGATGCAATCATTATTAACTTAACATTTAACATGTTGAATTACTAATAGAATTTATAGCCAATGATAAATAATCAGGAACAACTTAAGACTATAGATGAAGCTACATTAAAATCATAAAGCTTTTAGATGAATATTATATTAAAAGATTATAATGGCTTATTTCAATAATGTAAAATGACGGAAGAGTGCTATATCATATCTCTAATAAATTTTACTTAAAACTTTTAAGTAAAATTTTATTCCTTTTGAATTTTTCAACAGATGAAAGATGCATTCAGTGATTGTATTAGTTGATATTTTGTTAGATCTTTTTTATAGTACACTAATATCGAATATAGGAGGATAATAGATGATGAAGTGAACTATTTATACATCACCTAGCATAAAAGTTTGATAATCTTCATCTAAAATTGTTTTGATATATATGTTAGGGTAAGTAATATACTTATATAGATTATTCAAGTATGTTAGATATTTGTCAACAAACTTATCTACATCACCTTTTTCATTTTCATAGTAGGATATATATAATTTCCTAGTGTAACAAGAATTGTAGCATAAGAATAAAACATGAATTATTATTGAAAATAATTATTATAGTATGAAAGTTTAATTGGAAATATATTTTTTCACTTTGTAGACTTCAAATTGTAGCTTAATTAGCTTATTGGAGGTTATTACTAAAGGTGTGGACAGTAACTAGGTCCTCGGATGCATGGTGAGTTTCAATAAGAGTACACCGTTTAAAGTAACCTTTATTTTTAGTTTAAAAACTGTCAATCTAAAAAATTTATTCAAATAAAAATAAAGCTGAACTTCATTTAGTTTTTAGAAATCAAAACTGCTAAAACAAAGGAATAGTATAATTATTTAAAGATGAAATTGGTTTTCATACATTTGCTAAGCTATTATGGCATGGCAACAAGGTTCTTAGATTCATCTATTTCTCTTTGAGTGTTTCAAAAAAAATTCTAAACAAAGAATCAACTTTTAGCAAAAATAATATACTGATTTGATATACTTAGTGCTCAAAACTAAAAGGTACAGACGGACCAATACAACCAAAATACTAAGAATACTTTTGACAGGATAAAGGCAATTAATCAGATGAGATGAAACTGATAGCATAACAACATCAGGTCTTTTGTAACGACCCGAAATTTTCGACCTCGAAAATTCAAGATAGTTAGGAAAAAAAGAAAGAGGTAGAAGAACAGAAACACCAACATCTCACATTCACAGTGAATAAAATATAATAACAAATAATAACAGCTATACAAAGGAAAACTGTACTTGTCAAATTTCACTTTAATACATCAGAGATACACATATATATACAGACACTGGATATACACAATCATCATGCCTCAGATATACAATAATATAATACAGCGGAAACATTCCATACGTTCTTGCCATACAGCTCGCCTCCTGAGCTCCAGAACGTTCTTACCTGAAATAATACTCGGTTTGACCCGAGCATTACATCAAAGTAACACCCGGGTCAGGCTGGAAACCAGCGTGAGTAAACCCATCTAACAAGGAATACAAAACATACAATTTATATAAAACCCAGGGTAACTCGCACCAATTTACAAATACACAATTTGTTATAGACATCATTATTTCACACATCAATTTTTTTTTAAGTACCAAAATTTAGATTAAATAGTCCAATTCACTTAAGTCATTCCATTTCAGCCTATTGATTCCACATATCAAATCTGTACATAATTATTATAGATTATAAATTGAAGTGATTTCAGGTATTAACTAATACCCGACTCCGGTCTCTTCGAATCCAATGTCATCTTATCCCAAGTTATTCAATTAAATACAATTCAATTTTAATTACCGGATAACACTTTTATACAGCAATTTATAATTGATAGGTAATCACATTATCACTGTCCATCAAACATATTATATCACGCCGTAATTCATATCAAAGATATCAACCAATCCAAAGCACTTATCATCATTCAATTATTCATGAGCAAGATTGATCACTTCCACTAGTTACATAAATTAATTATCTTCTAATTACTCTCGTGAGTTAATTATTCTTAAATTTCATTTAATAATTAAACTTTAACTTAATTACATTCATTAATCAGCCTTGATTAATCACAATCAGTAATTAATTTTCCTTAATCACTCCATCATTTAAACCAACTCCTTGATTAATTTAATCAATCCCTTAATTACACTAAGTAACTATCACTTAATTTCTTCGACCAAGTAATTATCCTTTAATCACTTCCCATCAAAGTAATTTCCTTTAATTAATTACATCCAGTAATTACCTATCTTAATTACTTCACTAAGTAATTATTCTTCACTAACTACATTAAGTAATTATACTTAACAAATCATCCTGTGATTATCTTAAATTAACTAAACTTAATTAATTAACTTAACTAATCCCATTAAACTTAATTAATTACATTGAGTAATTAATTCCTCTAATTACTTTCATTAAATAATTATACTTAATCCATCTCCATGAATGATTACCTTTAATCAATCAATGTAATAGATTAGTAAAATTAATCATATTTATTAATTATCTAATAATCCCAAGTTAATGATCTCCATTAACTATCTACAATTCTTTAATTACTTTTCTTAATTAAGTGATTATTTAAATTAACCCTACAATTAACTACTCGTTAATTAAATAATTAGTTAACTTCTAATATTTAAAAATCCTTAATTAATTTAGAAAATAATTTATCTTAATTAAACTTCTACTTAATAACAAATCATTTACATAAATTAACTATTCGTAAGTTAATAACAATATGTAATTAACCTTATTTATTTTAAATATTTAAATTAATCAAAATCTTAATAACTTAAAGACAACTCCTTTACTATAATTGATTACTTAATTATCATTAAACCATATTTACAAATAAAACATTTAGAAATCGATTTAAAAGAAGTTTAAACATCTAAATTCTAACCTTTGAATACTTGATATCTTCCACGGATTGTTTTAAATACATTTATCGTATAGTTATTTAAAATTTTGATAATCAAATCTTAAAGCTTATCTACTTTAATTATATTTAAAACTTGATTTTAGTTTACCTTTAAATCTTAGAAACATTACCTTGAAAACAAAAATATCTTAAACTCTGAAACCTCAAACAGTTCATGCTTAATTACTTAAAAAAAGAAACTGGCATCACTTCTTCTAAAATTGAAAACAGTCTTGCAACACCCAAAGCTTCACGATTCCAAATCGTGCCCATCTCGAACAAAACATGGTACACTCGCGCTCGTTTCCTGCTTCGAGTCGACATCAGAAAACCACGAGCACGCACGAGGAAATCACCATCTTCTCAAACCTCAATCAACCCAGGAACGACGCGCACGTGGTGCACGTACGCTAGCGTCTCCGACCACCGTAGGTCATCGTGGCGATTCTCGACGATCACAACTACCCATGCAAGCCTTCTCGAGAACCCAGAATCTAAGATCCCATTGCAAATCGAAAACGAGCATTCGATTGAAAATCTGAAACTAACGCCGATCGAAAACTTCCCCTGCTCCGGCGACTCTGACCTCAAACACCTCTGCCATCTTCACCACAACTACATCAAGCCACGCGATCAACTCCGATCAAGTCACGATGATGAAAAACCCACTGATTGTCAACGTCGAATACAAGTGTGTTAAACCCTACTTCGATCCTCCCTGGCCACCACAATCACCAAAAAAATACTCTACTATTTTTCCTGAGACCGCCATCACTCCAGCCTCTCGACCACGATCCCGGTGCTTGAAACCCCGCGCTTTCGCCAGAAAACCCCCACAACCACTTTCCATTCATTCCCCCTTTCCACAATGAATGCTCAACTCTAAATCATGATTAAGCTACTAAAAATCACCATTTTCCAAGTCGGTTCTAATTATATAAGTGAAAACGTGAATTGAAATATCTTGATTTCCTGGAATTATTTGGTTACTTATGGTAATCCCTATTTTACTGTGACATTGCTTCATAGTTTGCTCTGGAATCATTTTTAAATATAAGAATACTCGATTACAAACAAAATATCTTCAATCATCATGACCTATAACTATTTAGAAGAAGAGGTTTTAATTTTGGAAGCTTGTACATGTCAGGAAAACAAACAGAGGGAAATGAAAGCTGTACAGGCATTTGCACTTTATCTATTCACATGCATATATAAAATCTATTCTTATGAAATCACAGACCCAAATTTGTATTTCCATTCCACCTTTAACATGAGCATATCATAAAGACTAAATCTTAAAAAGGGAAGTTTACTCACCTAAAAACAAGTTTGAACAGAGAACACTTTTGTTTTGAAAACCTGTAGTTTTGATCTTCCCTTAAATTATTTTGCTAACTTTGTTTAGTTGAAATAATATTTAAGTTTGTATTAGAGTTTGTACAGGGTGGTATTTATTTTTTTCTGGCTTGCTAAGTTATGAACGAACAAGAACTAAAATAGTTGTATATATAAAGAGAAAGTTTTGTACGGGGTAGGCTTTAACCGGTACATTCTTCTTTGGTCAGTTTTTTTCCTCTCTTCTTTGACTAAACTATATTTTTCTTACAGAAAATGAGATAATTTTTATACATTTCGAAATGACCTGGTTTTGTGCTGAGATGATGGTATTAAATGCATATGCTTCCTTTCAAGCTTACATACTTATTATTATTATTATTATTATTATTATTATTATTATTATATATGTACATAGATACTTTGCAGGTAGATATTTTGTTTTCTTATGTACATATATATTTGTATTTGCCTTGCATTCACATACATACATTTTGTCTGGTTTTGCTTTACCTTTGTGCTTAATATGAAAATTATTATAGTTATTTTTATGTGTTTATCTTAAGTTGCTTCACACAATAACCATTTAAATATTTATTTCTAACATAAATTCCCTTTTTTTTCCATTTTAAGCTTAAGCAATCCAAACATTTAATTTATATCCTATATTTTATTTTATACTTATATTTAATATTGATAGGATTGATTTTATTTTAAACATTATCATCTATATTACATCCATATACATATATCTAGATTAAATGTTAATAAGAAGGAGCATTTTAATTTAATTAAATAAGATAGATTTTATTTTAAATATTTTTGAAAGACTTTATTTTGAATTTTCAAATCATAGCTTTCTTTCAAAATACATATGTATATAATAAATGGCAAATATTCCAAAAGTCTTATTCGTTTTTAAAATTATAAGTTTACATTTTATTTAATTGGATTAAATATTTATTAAAATAATATTGCCAAAATCCCCGGCCGTCACATCTTTAATACTTCTTTTCATTCTTTGGAGAATGAATGATGACCACAATAGGCAAAACTTTTGTTCGGCTTGCATTCCTTTCAAATCCTAATCCAACACTGTCTTCAACTTTATTCCCAGAATAACCTGTCTCATGAGATTGTGCCCGACTACAGAATTAGTGTGTTCCTTTATAAGATATCCAAAAGAGATCATGTAACCATCCTAAGTTCCAAAAGATTCATTCATATAATGAAATTGATTACCTCTTTATTGGTGGAAGCAGATGCAAGTTTGTCAAACAATGCATCAGTTTTCTTATTTTTGTACATTTATGAAAATAGTGTTCATAGATGCTTAAAATAATGCATTATTTATCTCCCATCATATATGCAAAAAACTATGCTTGGTATTACTATTGCTAATTGCTTAAAACATATCTTAACAAGTTGAAGCTTGGTGACATCATACCACCCTTTATTTTACCGACCATCACAAGTTTTAGTTTATTTTTTATTTGAGATATAAGAATTACATTATCAAAGAACTGTTTTATTTTACTTGATGTGTAAGATTTGACCAAAGTGGATGAATATTATACATGTTCTAGAATTCAAAAACTACAAGTGCTGATAATTGTTATTATAACTTTATACAGATTAAACTTGAATTTTCTCCTTCTCAACTTATCCTGACATAAATAAATTATCCTTGCATCTTATTATTATTTACTTCCTAAATCACGCTTAATCTTTATTGGATTTGGGCTATACGTGTTTTCTTCTTTCGCATTGGTAAACAAACATGAATTTAGTATTCATATAACTACAACGACTCGGTTTGTAATGTCATAAACAAAAAGAAAAAAAAGATTTCTTTTATATTGATAATACTAATTTTAATAGTATTCATTTCCAATAGACTCCTGAAATCCAAATTGAATCATGATCATAATTTGCAGACATCAAACATTACTGAAAATTTAGAGGTATGTTTAGAGATTATGAAAATAGGTTTTGAAATTCATCAATTTACTAGATTTACTAACAGCACATATATTCATTGGTTTGTTAAAAAGCAAAACTATCTTCACAAGTTTTATTCTATTATATCTGTAGTTTTTTTTTTCAAAACGGAGCTTGCTTCAATAATTCTCACTTTATCATTCTACCATTCATTGTGCACAATGACTTATCATTATTATCTGAACATTTTGATATACAAATTTCTTTGCCACATTTTACTCATTCCTCTATAAGTAATTCCTGTTTTCACACATTTTGTTGCTTTACTAATGGAATTTAGTCAAATTGTTACTGTATTTTTATTCTCAGTTGTAGGTTATTTTTTCAAATGTTAATTTGGTTGATCCTTAATTCAAGTTTATTAATTGTTAATAAAGGCTATTATTGTATTTTGCAGCTTTGAGCTACCATCGGGATATATGGGATAAATACGAGAGTATATGCATGTCCATATGTTGTTTCAATATGTTGTCTATGTTATAAATATGTGAAATATGCAAAGACATGTATACATTAAGGAGAAAATGAAAGGGAATGGTAGTTTTTTGAGCATATTTCATTTTATATATACTAAATAATTTTTCTTTGCCTAGCCAGATTACAACCGGTATACGCTGAAAATTCCGACAAAGATGAAATCTGGGATCAAATTACACTCAATATTCAATATTCTCCGTCCCTTGGTCTCACTACTCATGTACACTGAACTTCATGTAAATGTGATTTATATATGCTTACTGTGTTAGTTTGTGGACTAATGTGCAAATGAGAGAACCAATTGTTTTCTGCACTTGAACTTGACTAAATCAGTGATAAAGTAATTATAATGCATGTAAATCAGTTGCATTTGAGAGTACATATTTATTTGTTTGCTGAAGTACTAGGTCCGTACTGATATTCTATTTCAATATACTATTTTTATTATGTAATGTAATGCAGCCAATTTGATCCATTCGTACTACAGCAGTCTCGGCATGAAGAGAAGAACCTCGGTTTTTGTGGAAAGTACTTGATACCTACATTTCACAGATTGTATTATTGTCATTTGCAATGCATCATGATATGTTCGATTATAATTTTATTTACATGTTGTGGAACGATACATTGGATTTTTACTCAATTAAAATTTATGTTTATTTTTCTGTAATATGCGGCACACACAAAGTCACTTGCAATTGTATATTCTTTTTTTAATGCAAGTAGATATTATATTCAATAACCAAGCAAATAATTAAACGTTATTTAGACATCCATTCACATTATTCTATATGGTCAAAAGGAAATGTTAAAAATAAACTAAAGGGATGTGAAGATGAGCTGTTCGATGCTTAAATCAGACAAGTTAGGCCAATTAACATAAGCATATATTTATTAATAATCCTCCACTTTAGTCATTTTCATGTATTCTCATTTAAGCATAAATAAAGAGATGCCATCATGCCGTAACCATCGGACTACAAAATAAAACAGTGAAAGGAGGAATTGTAACGTCCCGAAAATTTTCGACTTTCGAAAATCCAACATCGATACTCACTTTATCGACTGCCGAGAAATCGAAGGCCAAAAACCCGAAATGTTATGGTTTAAGAAAAAGAATTTAAGAAAAGAGAAAGAGAGAAGAGTAGATACTAAGATAGAAAATAGAGGGAAACGAAACAGAAAATTTTAAAATAGAACTGACAGAAAGGAAACAACAGAACAACATCAGAATCTCACAATTCGCAGCGGAACAACATATAATAATAAATGAATAATCTTTAAACAAAGAAATATATCAGTTATTACATTTTATACATTACATTACATCATATCATCAGAGTGTACAACAACAACAAACAGTGCAGCGGAAAAAGAAATACTATATAAACTAGTAATACGCCATGCCATCCAGCTTGCCTCCAGCAATTCCTGAATATCCAGAATATCCTGATAAACCTAACTCTTAACTGCCCGTGTGGAAATTGGTGGGCACCCAGAGTTTAGGAAGGAAAACAATAAACTCCAAGTCAGTCATGTGACTGGTGTGAGAACTCAAAACAGTTTGTTTATCTTTAAAATCAAAATAGAGGAATATTTTTAAATTCAATTCGCAATGCTTTTAAAAATGAGACTACCATAAGGCCTCCCGCACACACACACATGCAAACGCAGAATCGGAGGAGATTTCTCCTTATGATAGCCAAAGATGCTTGATACGCATTTAAAAAGACATTTGATATTATTATTAGTGTATAGTGTAGGAAAAATTTATTTCGAAAGTAGAATATAAATCTTAGCCAACATACGACCATTATCGTATGCCTACTATAGCTACCATCCAAACAGTGTTGCGACACCATAAGTGAATGATAGGTTCTACAACTAATACCGTACAAGATCGTATTGTTTCTTTGGATTTCCAACGAATGATCAGGCCAAGGAACTTCCCATTGCCACATGAGAATGCCTCTGGATGGACATCCCCGAGAACCAAACCGGATCTCTACCAACACAAGGCCGGGTTACCCCTAACTGAGTAACAACTGACCGAATATGCCATCCCCCGGTCCTTTGGGACCTTTTCATCGAGCGCTCGTAATCAATTCACACAATCATAACAAAGTGTTTTCAACATGAGTAAGTATCTGGGCTCCATACCATGATACCACCCTTTTCCAGAAGGAAATGCACATATCCTAAAGGGCGCTACCCCTCATAACCTTGCCGCATCTTTCCTGTTTTGACCATTTCCGGGATGTGAGGCTCGACGAAGTCACGTCCACAAAAACATACTTTATACAAAAGCCATGCTTTGGGTCAACAAATGATCAACACAACGATCACCAAGATAGACGATCAAACAAATGATCCTATCACAAATAATCAACACAATGATCATTTCAGCATCACTCAGCATGTCACATTACCAAATTGGGAATATATTGCTGATAACTTCAACTATATAACCTCTGAGCTCGTATGTCTCAGAGAAGGGTGTTAAGCTAAAAGAATAAATTCTCCGCCACAAACAGAAATATATTTGAAAGAAATCGGCTTTACATCTCAATTTGTAATGTCAGACATACAATCCATACAAGTCTGTTCCGGGCTCGAACAAAACCGAAGGCACTTACAAAGAAGTCCTTGCAATCCGGATATTCACAATCCTGATCGGATTCACCATCACATATGGAGAACTCTATACCGGAGCAACTCGGTGCAGAGTCAATCGACAGGTCATCCTATCGCTCTCGCAAATATCCGGTCTTCTACACCGATCTTCAAATGCAATTCACAACGACGTATCACATATTCGGAATGGGTTATACGACCCCATGGTCCTTTCCCGGTTAACCCGAATAGTGAGCGCTTATTCAAAAATAAGTGTGGCATTCAGATTCAAACAAATCACATCAAATACCCATTCAAAGGGAAATATTGATAGTTGGTTATTGAACTATCACTGGATATGCACACATCACCAGATTCCAAATAATTTTCCAAATTATTTATTTTCCAAAATATCTTCACTAGATATATAATTTCAATACTTCAAAAATAAATCAATATTTATTTTCATACAAATTCCACTTTCTTTTATAAATTCCTTAGTGAATTTATATTCCAAAATATCCATGCATATACGATTTCAATTTATCATTTCAATTTATCTTCAAAAAGATAAATTCTCTAATATTCACTTATATTGGAAAAACATTTCCATACTTATTTAATAAGTAATTCACGAACCTATTTATTTTCAACACTTAGAAAATATTCACTATACTTCAATCGAAATTAAGTATATATTTCATTCTTTAAGGAAATCATTCTCTTAAACATATTTATTTGGGCCAAAACGAATGTTGCGTAAAACATCGTTACGACAACCCAAAATCACTAGTATAGGGATTCGAAATTAAAGTAGATATATAAATCCCAATATTATACAAAACATTTCCTTTCGGAAATCATTTACTATAACAACAGTGTTATAGTCCACTATTTCCTTTTATTTCTCAAAAACGTCTATTTCAACAATAAATGTTGAAATCTATGGTTTCAAATCTCAACCCAATTAAAACATCGTTAACTTGTTTTAATTTTATTTAAAAACATCACATTCAAAACAATTTCTTTAACATATTATTCACTATTCAAAAACGTGAATATACTACGTTAATCAATTTCATCCTTTATTCATTTTATTTCTAAGGATTATTCACAGTTCAAAAACGTGAATATAACTCCATTAATAAGTTATAACAATTAACTTATCAAAATAAGTCATTTGTGAATTTATAAAATGACGTTTATAAATTCCATTTCTATTTATTTTATAACAACTTCCTTTAATAAATTCCTTTATTAATCTATTCCAGTTCATAACTCAATTATAAATTAACAGTTCATATTATAAGTTAAACACTTATAATAAATTTGTTTGCAAAAACCGTTACTTTGAACTTCATAATTATAAATCTTATAACTTATAAGATTCACTTATTCACCCAAATCTATTCCTTTAATAACTTTATAAATTTATAAATCTTACTATTTATAAATTCCATTCATAACTTTACCATTTATAATTCTATAAATTCCATTCATTTACAAAATTCATTTCCACTTCATTCAAACACTTACAAAAACTCATTTTATAATTTCAATATTTCAATTTATAATTATCCATTTATAAATCTCTTAATATAAATCGATTTATATTATTCTTTAAAACGTCTTTAATCTTCTTTATTATTTCACCATTTTGATTCATAAAATAATTAAATTTCATAAATCCTATATTTAAACTTTTCACAATAAATTCTAAAATCCCGATTAAACTATTTTATAAAATCGTTAGCATCATATTCTCAAAAATCAGTTTTTAACTATTTTTCTCAAAAATCATAATTTTTATAACTTTAAAAATTATAACGTTTATTTATTTAATATGGATCAATTCCAAAATTATTTAATATTTTCAAAGATCACTTTAAAAACCTTTTAAAATCCCAAAATCTGGGTCCAATGATGCTACACACCAAATAGTCAATCACGACAACAACGACATCATATATCGATATGATAGTCCATCAAATATTAAAATATCTGAAAATCAAATAAATACTGTTGAGGAATCCAGTTGGATCCCTCCAACCTGTTTTCCTGCATCCACAAACATTAGCACAATACCAATTTCGCTCCAGTACAAAATTATCGCGGTATATGGGATTTAAAGTATTATCCGCTTAATAACGGCGCAATAGGGTCTCATCCACTAAAAATACGGGAAATCAACAACTGCAATATATACATATGCCAATATATATATATTGATATTATATATAATACCAATTTCACTGTTTATGAAATATTCGCGGTATATGTTTTTATTAAATAACATCCGCTTACTAACGGCGTATAATGTCTATTTTAACAATCAATAGATATCAATCATCATTCATACATGCATTCAAATATTTTAAATCTAACTATTTAAAATAAAATCGAAACCTATTCGATTGAGTGAGAAGTTCTCACCTTGATTTTAAATTCCGTTTTAGCGATTTATTTCGAATAAAATTAAACGGACGTTTAATTTTACCCAAAATTCTCACTAACTCCAAATGACTCCAAACCAACTCCATCGCGTAGTGCTCGTCCATACGATTCCAACGCAACTGGTTTCGCACGTTTTCGACCTCGTATGAAAAAGTTATGATTTTATGAAGTTTATACACGATTTTATAACTAAATTACAACATAACCATATAGTTTTCAACCTTCATCAATTATTGGCCTTAGAATCCATCTCCAAGCAAATCACAGCCCTCCATCCCTTCTTCTTCCCCCACGTTCACATCTCCAGGCATCACAAATTGAGGCCGAACCCATCACTTATAGATTAAGGTTTCATCTTGCACTCTCATCGCTCAACTAAATTCCATCACAACCCCACCATCTTGAAGCCCTCGACCTCCACTATATTCGGCCCCAAGGAGAGCGAGCTCGGCCCCCTACTCCCCATGAAAACGCATGCGCAGTCCACCACTGTCGGCCCCACTTTCCTCCCCCCTCGACGCTCCAAATTCGATCATCACCGTATGGAATCGAAGCTCTCGTCGAGCTCTTCGACTTTGTAGTTGAGCACTTCGCGTAATTCCTTACGGATTGAGAGAGATTAATGAATGAATTTTGACAATTTCTGGCCCTTCATTTTGTTAGTGGCGGCTAGGGTTTGTTATTTCTTTTTTTTTTATTTATTTATGAAGGGGTAGGGTCTCCTTTTATAGAAAATCAAGCGTAAACACTATTCATTCCGGAAATTCCGAACTCCGATTTACGCGCCGTAACCAGCGTTTCTAAGGTTTACCCCACGTTCCGGACACAATGGAACAGGTTTCGAAAGCTAATTCGGACATCTGTGCGAGTTATGGCTAAAAACGTTCAATTTGAATTAAACCGATTTAAGCGATTTTCTAGGCGTTTTAATTTATACAGGACAAACGGTAAATCCAATCAACTTGAAATTTGAAACCTTACAATAATATCACATTACGGATCCGATGAAACTGGTTTCGTCGAAATCCGAGACTTTTTGAAAAATGGCTATTTTGACTCGCCAAATTTAAATTAAAAAACAATTCGACGCGTTTCGAGCTGCCACACTCAAACGATAACTCCGATTGACACGAAAATTGAAATCCGGTAATAGCTAACTATTACGGATCCAATGGAACTGGTTTCGTTCAATTCTGAGACTGTTCAAAAATTGGCTATTTTACAGTCGATTATTAAATATTAAGATATTCAATTTTCACAAATTAACTTCTAATTCGATTTTAAAAGTTCTAAAATATCATTCTAAATCCAACATGATAAAATAAAATTTTACAAATCATTTTCAATCATATTTAACCCAAATTTCAATTATTTCCATAATTTAACGTATTAAATTATCGATTTAATTATTCAATAAAATCCAATAATTCAAATAAAAATTTATTCGACTTATTAATTCACTTATTAATATTTAAAATTAATTAAATATTCAAATTTTAATTTCTAAAAATTCTGGGTCGTTACAATCTTCCCCCCTTAAAAGAATTTCGTCCCCGAAATTACAAGTAAGAAAAATTAGAGAAGCTATTAATTTTCCCAAAATTCATAGTTAAACTTCTTACAAATCTTTACTAAGTTTTCAAAATCATACTTAGTTATCTTTTTCAAAACCAAACTATATCATTTAACTTTCAATTCCAAAATCAAAGTTTAAGTTTTCAAAATTTTCCAATTTTCTCTCAAATTTTTCTAACGCCTTAAATTTTCGGAAAAATTCGCCATAGTCTCCTTTGCGCGGCTCGATCCGAAAAAAAAATGACAGTATATATATCACAAATATACATCTCATCAAGTAATGAGGCATCCCGAAGGGAAAAAAGTATAAAAGTACGATATTTAATCCGAGATATGTACCTTATATTTTATTAGCAAGCGTATATGGCTAATATAGCGCTAAAGCGAGCTCCAAATGCGAAGCAAACGCGATCCGCACCTACTAATCACTCAACAACCAACATGAGAATATGTATATATGACAATAGTATCGATATACAACATATAGTAACATAATAACTATATATGCCAACATAGCAAATGAAGTAAAAGCAACAAATGCAGTATATTCAACCATCAACCAATTAACATCCAAATAATAAATATTCATTCATATTCAATTTTAATTAGTTTGCATTCACTAATTAAATCCAATTCACGTTCAATTCTATTCAAATTTATTTACTTCTAATTTGAATTTAATTACATAGCTTTAAATTTCACTAATTCACTTTCATTAATACTTAATGAATTATATACAATCAATCAACTAACAACCATATAACAACCAATGTATATTAATTACAACCAAATTACTTTGCTTATATTCATTCAATTTAGTTTCAACACCATCACTTTCAATTGGTTTATTTAAATTGATCTTCATTCAATTATTCAACTTTCAATAACATTAGATTTTAATGAATTAACACTTACATTCATTATTCCATATCAACTAAATTTACATTCAATTGATTAACATTCAATTCATTAATTCAATTCAATTACAAAAGTTGAATTTCATTACATAACTCAAGTTTATATCCATTTAACTTTAATTCATTTTTATTTTATTACAACTCATATTCATATATATATCCATATAGTTTCACTTCTTATATATATAAGTTTATTTCACAATTGTAAATTACTTTAAATATAATTTCATACTTATAATTCATTTGCTTATACAATATTCTTTTATTTAGATTATTCAAACAACTAAACAATCAACTTATATACACTTTAATAATTCTGAAAAATTATTTTCTTTATATATAAAATATAATCAAGGTAAAATTATTTCATTTACCCATTTTTAAAACAATATTGTGTCGAATTATCTTGTTTAAGAGTTTAGAAACCCCTATCTACGATAGTTAGCTAGACTAGATCGACCGGAATCTATAAAAAATCAACCGATAAGTCAACACAATATAAAACAATTTTATATTCACTAACAAATACGCTCTCATAGCTATTATTACACTCAAACTCATTCTAGAGTACTGCTGACTCTATCTCTAACGAGTAACACCCAACAGAACCATGGTTGTCGCTTAACCATAAGCTCTGATACCAAATGTAACGTCCCGAAAATTTTCGACTTTCGAAAATCCAACATCGATACTCACTTTATCGACTGCCGAGAAATCGAAGGCCAAAAACCCGAAATGTTATGATTTAAGAAAAAGAATTTAAGAAAAGAGAAAGAGAGAAGAGTAGATACTAAGATAGAAAATAGAGGGAAAAGAAACAGAAAATTTTAAAATAGAACTGACAGAAAGGAAACAACAGAACAACATCAGAATCTCACAATTCGCAGCGGAACAACATATAATAATAAATGAATAATCTTTAAACAAAGAACTATATCAGTTATTACATTTTATACATTACATTACATCATATCATCAGAGTGTACAACAACAACAAACAGTGCAGCGGAAAAAGAAATACTATATAAACTAGTAATACGCCATGCCATCCAGCTTGCCTCCAGCAATTCCTGAATATCCAGAATATCCTGATAAACCTAACTCTTAACTGCCCGTGTGGAAATTGGTGGGCACCCAGAGTTTAGGAAGGAAAACAATAAACTCCAAGTCAGTCATGTGACTGGTGTGAGAACTCAAAACAGTTTGTTTATCTTTAAAATCAAAATAGAGGAATATTTTTAAATTCAATTCGCAATGCTTTTAAAAATGAGACTACCATAAGGCCTCCCGCACACACACACATGCAAACGCAGAATCGGAGGAGATTTCTCCTTATGATAGCCAAAGATGCTTGATACGCATTTAAAAAGACATTTGATATTATTATTAGTGTATAGTGTAGGAAAAATTTATTTCGAAAGTAGAATATAAATCTTAGCCAACATACGACCATTATCGTATGCCTACTATAGCTACCATCCAAACAGTGTTGCGACACCATAAGTGAATGATAGGTTCTACAACTAATACCGTACAAGATCGTATTGTTTCTTTGGATTTCCAACGAATGATCAGGCCAAGGAACTTCCCATTGCCACATGAGAATGCCTCTGGATGGACATCCCCGAGAACCAAACCGGATCTCTACCAACACAAGGCCGGGTTACCCCTAACTGAGTAACAACTGACCGAATATGCCATCCCCCGGTCCTTTGGGACCTTTTCACCGAGCGCTCGTAATCAATTCACACAATCATAACAAAGTGTTTTCAACATGAGTAAGTATCTGGGCTCCATACCATGATACCACCCTTTTCCAGAAGGAAATGCACATATCCTAAAGGGCGCTACCCCTCATAACCTTGCCGCATCTTTCCTGTTTTGACCATTTCCGGGATGTGAGGCTCGACGAAGTCACGTCCACAAAAACATACTTTATACAAAAGCCATGCTTTGGGTCAACAAATGATCAACACAATGATCACCAAGATAGACGATCAAACAAATGATCCTATCACAAATAATCAACACAATGATCATTTCAGCATCACTCAGCATGTCACATTACCAAATTGGGAATATATTGCTGATAACTTCAACTATATAACCTCTGAGCTCGTATGTCTCAGAGAAGGGTGTTAAGCTAAAAGAATAAATTCTCCGCCACAAACAGAAATATATTTGAAAGAAATCGGCTTTACATCTCAATTTGTAATGTCAGACATACAATCCATACAAGTCTGTTCCGGGCTCGAACAAAACCGAAGGCACTTACAAAGAAGTCCTTGCAATCCGGATATTCACAATCCTGATCGGATTCACCATCACATATGGAGAACTCTATACCGGAGCAACTCGGTGCAGAGTCAATCGACAGGTCATCCTATCGCTCTCGCAAATATTCGGTCTTCTACACCGATCTTCAAATGCAATTCACAACGACGTATCACATATTCGGAATGGGTTATACGACCCCATGGTCCTTTCCCGGTTAACCCGAATAGTGAGCGCTTATTCAAAAATAAGTGTGGCATTCAGATTCAAACAAATCACATCAAATACCCATTCAAAGGGAAATATTGATAGTTGGTTATTGAACTATCACTGGATATGCACACATCACCAGATTCCAAATAATTTTCCAAATTATTTATTTTCCAAAATATCTTCACTAGATATATAATTTCAATACTTCAAAAATAAATCAATATTTATTTTCATACAAATTCCACTTTCTTTTATAAATTCCTTAGTGATTTTATATTCCAAAATATCCATGCATATACGATTTCAATTTATCATTTCAATTTATCTTCAAAAAGATAAATTCTCTAATATTCACTTATATTGGAAAAACATTTCCATACTTATTTAATAAGTAATTCACGAACCTATTTATTTTCAACACTTAGAAAATATTCACTATACTTCAATCGAAATTAAGTATATATTTCATTCTTTAAGGAAATCATTCTCTTAAACATATTTATTTGGGCCAAAACGAATGTTGCGTAAAACATCGTTACGACAACCCAATTCACTAGTATAGGGATTCGAAATTAAAGTAGATATATAAATCCCAATATTATACAAAACATTTTCTTTCGGAAATCATTTACTATAACAACAGTGTTATAGTCCACTATTTCCTTTTATTTCTCAAAAACGTCTATTTCAACAATAAACGTTGAAATCTATGGTTTCAAATCTCAACCCAATTAAAACATCGTTAACTTGTTTTAATTTTATTTAAAAACATCACATTCAAAACAATTTCTTTAACATATTATTCACTATTCAAAAACGTGAATATACTACGTTAATCAATTTCATCCTTTATTCATTTTATTTCTAAGGATTATTCACAGTTCAAAAACGTGAATATAACTCCATTAATAAGTTATAACAATTAACTTATCAAAATAAGTCATTTGTGAATATATAAAACGACGTTTATAAATTCCATTTCTATTTATTTTATAACAACTTCCTTTAATAAATTCCTTTATTAATCTATTCCATTTCATAACTCAATTATAAATTAACAGTTCATAATATAAGTTAAACACTTATAATAAATTTGTTTGCAAAAACCGTTACTTTGAACTTCATAATTATAAATCTTATAACTTATAAGATTCACTTATTCACCCAAATCTATTCCTTTAATAACTTTATAAATTTATAAATCTTACTACTTATAAATTCCATTCATAACTTTACCATTTATAATTCTATAAATTCCATTCATTTACAAAATTCATTTCCACTTCATTCAAACACTTATAAAAACTCATTTTATAATTTCAATATTTCAATTTATAATTATCCATTTATAAATCTCTTAATATAAATCGATTTATATTATTCTTTAAAACGTCTTTAATCTTCTTTATTATTTCACCATTTTGATTCATAAAATAATTAAATTTCATAAATCCTATATTTAAACTTTTCACAATAAATTCTAAAATCCCGATTAAACTATTTTATAAAATCGTTAGCATCATATTCTCAAAAATCAGTTTTTAACTATTTTTCTCAAAAATCATAATTTTTATAACTTTAAAAATTATAACGTTTATTTATTTAATATGGATCAATTCCAAAATTATTTAATATTTTCAAAGATCACTTTAAAAACCTTTTAAAATCCCAAAATCTGGGTCCAATGATGCTACACACCAAATAGTCAATCACGACAACAACGACATCATATATCGATATGATAGTCCATCAAATATTAAAATATCTGAAAATCAAATAAATACTGTTGAGGAATCCAGTTGGATCCCTCCAACCTGTTTTCCTGCATCCACAAACATTAGCACAATACCAATTTCGCTCCAGTACGAAATTATCGCGGTATATGGGATTTAAAGTATTATCCACTTAATAACGGCGCAATAGGGTCTCATCCGCTAAAAAATACGGGAAATCAACAACTGCAATATATACATATGCCAATATATATATATTGATATTATATATAATACCAATTTCACTGTTTATGAAATATTCGCGGTATATGTTTTTATTAAATAACATCCGCTTACTAACGGCGTATAATGTCTATTTTAACAATCAATAGATATCAATCATCATTCATACATGCATTCAAATATTTTAAATCTAACTATTTAAAATAAAATTGAAACCTATTCGATTGAGTGAGAAGTTCTCACCTTGATTTTAAATTCCGTTTTAGCGATTTATTTCGAATAAAATTAAACGGACGTTTAATTTTACCCAAAATTCTCACTAACTCCAAACGACTCCAAACCAACTCCATCGCGTAGTGCTCGTCTATACGATTCCAACGCAACTGGTTTCGCGCGTTTTCGACCTCGTATGAAAAAGTTATGATTTTATGAAGTTTATACACGATTTTATAACTAAATTACAACATAACCATATAGTTTTCAACCTTCATCAATTATTGGCCTTAGGATCCATCTCCAAGCAAATCACAGCCCTCCATCCCTTCTTCTTCCCCCACGTTCACATCTCCAGGCATCACAAATTGAGGCCGAACCCATCACTTATAGATTAGGGTTTCATCTTGCACTCTCATCGCTCAACTAAATTCCATCACAACCCCACCATCTTGAAGCCCTCGACCTCCACTATATTCGGCCCCAAGGAGAGCGAGCTCGGCTCCCTACTCCCCATGAAAACGCGTGCGCGGTCCACCACTGTCGGCCCCACTTTCCTCCCCCCTCGACGCTCCAAATTCGATCATCACCGTATGGAATCGAAGCTCTCGTCGAGCTCTTCGACTTTGTAGTTGAGCACTTCGCGTAATTTCTTACGGATTGAGAGAGATTAATGAATGAATTTTGACAATTTCTGGCCCTTCATTTTGTTAGTGGCGGCTAGGGTTTGTTATTTCTTTTTTTTTTTATTTATTTATGAAGGGGTAGGGTCTCCTTTTATAGAAAATCAAGCGTAAACACTATTCATTCCGGAAATTCCGAACTCCGATTTACGCGCCGTAACCAGCGTTTCTAAGGTTTACCCCGCGTTCCGGACACAATGGAACAGGTTTCGAAAGCTAATTCGGACATCTGTGCGAGTTATGGCTAAAAACGTTCAATTTGAATTAAACCGATTTAAGCGATTTTCTAGGCGTTTTAATTTGTACAGGACAAACGGTAAATCCAATCGACTTGAAATTTGAAACCATACAATAATATCACATTACGGATCCGATGAAACTGGTTTCGTCGAAATCCGAGACTTTTTGAAAAATGGCTATTTTGACTCGCCAAATTTAAATTAAAAAACAATTTGATGCGTTTCGAGCTGCCACGCTCAAACGATAACTCCGATTGACACGAAAATTGAAATCCGATAATAACTAACTATTACGGATCCAATGGAACTAGTTTTGTTCAATTCTGAGACTGTTCAAAAATTGGCTATTTTACAGTCGATTATTAAATATTAAAATATTCAATTTTCACAAATTAACTTCTAATCCGATTTTAAAAGTTCTAAAGTATCATTCTAACTCCAACATGATAAAATAAAATTTTACAAATCATTTTCAATCATATTTAACCCAAGTTTCAATTATTTCCATAATTTAACGTATTAAATTATCGATTTAATTATTCAATAAAATCCAATAATTCAAATAAAAATTTATTCGACTTATTAATTCACTTATTAATATTTAAAATTAATTAAATATTCAAATTTTAATTTCTAAAAATTCTGGGTCGTTACAGGAATCATCCAAAATTATAATTATAAATATATATTTTAGCCTTATATATAGACAAAGAAAAAACGCATGAACGGTTATAAAGTTTGGGAACATAATCGTGTTCCATAATATATTTTAGTCAGCAGTATTGAAAGACATGATAGCTTCAAAGCTTATGTGCCACTATGATATAAGAGTCTTGCCAAATAGTATGCACAACTGCAAAGTTTAGAACCATATGTAATGTCTACGAATTTTTGAGTGGAATATGTAAAAAATACCGGCAATATTCAAAAACATCGGGAAAGGTTCCCCACTAATATCAACTATAATGGCTTTTAACTGATAAGATATGCCAAATTTCTTTAATGATAAAACAAACTATTCGGTAATCATCATTAACCATATAACAACTTTTATTAATTGTTTTATCACAGATTTACTTCTTTTTTACCATATAGCAAACCACTTGAGAATGTTAAAAAGGTCGAAACAACGCAGGTGAAATTGGGAATAAGAATACTGGCTTGAACGGAAATGTTACAGTGAAGCTAATAATAAACTCAGATTTCTGTTTGAGCAGCAAGATATGAGTTGGGCTGCAAACCAACCCATTGGCTCTCTAATGCCCAAACACAATTAATTTGAAAAGATAAAAAATGAAGGTGACAAAAATGGTTAGACGAATGCTAGGTGATATGTACGAACTAGAGATTAATAATTTAGACAAAGGTTAATCGAGGATTAATTGAAGCTAGGTATTCTTGATGAATCATGCATTTTAGATAAAATTTCAGTATTTTATAATAATCTAAATTAGAATTTAAGGTTTTGAATGGACTTAGAAGTAGCTAAAGAAGCAAGAGTATCTAATGCTATCACATGAATACTTATATGTTGCCGTTAATGGGTGGAGGTTATCAACTAATAGGATCTATACATATTTTCTATGTAGTTCTATAACTGTTACAAAAATGTATGAACTTGACTAAGATAGTGACAAGCCTTTCTATTGTATTATTAGGAAACGGTTGGCTCTTGACTAAAGTATTATCACGAATATTATGTAAATGTGGCTATTATCACTTATTTTGAATTTGGTAAAAGCTTTGTTCTTACTACCGAATTCTCGACTCCTTTAGAGCTCCTAAGAAAAACGATTATTGTTTTACTTCCCTTTATATTGTACCATTACCATGTATATCAATTTTGACAGTTATTTATAAGGTAATTTATTATTTGTTAGCCAGCGTATCCATCTGAGTTAACTGTGCGTGGACTTTATAAGTTTAACCACGAAATAAAATTATATACACAGAAAATTAACATAAAATCATAATACATACAAAAAACATTGATAAAATAGTTTGATATAAGCTCATGTAAAAAATAGTCAGATAAAATAGTTGTTTTAAACTGAAAGGGTTACATAGAACATTGTTTGTTTGTATAGGTCGGATCCTAGTATCATGTACATTGAACCAAGTCATGAGGCAATTCAAAGGTAGTTGGCTATACCTTAATGTACCGATGTGGCAAGCAATCATTGCATTGATTTTATTGTCATTGTTTTTTGATAGCAACATAATAAAATATGGCTCATCGAACAAAAGCAAGTCCAACTGGACATGCATATATACTTGTATGTAATAAAGAGATTTTAAGTTGCCATCAAGGAGGCAATTTAAAAATACATTTCTTTTTAGGGCTTAATTGAAAAACACAGAAAGAAGAAATAATAACAAACAAAAGTCCTTTCTCCTTTATTCCACAAAGATCCACATTCCTCTTGTTGCTTTGACCCAACCCAATGCTCAAGACCCGTTCCCGTTTTGCTTTTTCCTTGTCTTGATGCACACAAATCATAAAATTAAAATAGAGAAAAAACCGATGCGATTTAGAAAAATTGGGGGCGACTTTGATAACTTCCGGTGGAGCGCACTACTTATGGAGCCGCGGCCATGGTTGAGCGATGAATGGATGGCTACGCATGTGATTGACAGGAAGAAGGCGTTGACGCCTTTGCTGAGCAGGCGACGTGGGTGATGTGTGGCCAAGTAGAATGTGCGACTAAATGCGCATGCGAAGGATTGTGCTCGATAGTTTTCAGGCAGCAGCGTGACGGAGGAGATGATGATCCAGGATTGTAAGCAACTAGGTGCGGCATTGGTTGAGGAAATAGGTTGGAACAATGTTTTGGTGAGTTATTTTCATAAGTAAGATGTAATAGGCAATGTTAGAAGACAGAAAGAATTGAAAGAAATGAGAGGATAATAAAGTAGTATGTGAGAAAAGTAAAACCAGGAGGGTGTTTTCTTTTTGGGTTTTGTCATCAATGTTAGCAACGATTGTTTCAAACTGAAAGAAGAAAAAAAAAACTAAGTTAAATACTTATTTTACTCTCAAACAGAAGTAGATATGTGGAATTGAAGAAGGCTATTTTGATAAATTCAAACAATCTTAACCATGTGCCTTAAGGGCACAAGATACCATTTTCCTTTCTTTTTAAATACACCAAGGCGGAAAAGACAAGAAGGGTTGTATTGCCTTGGATCCAAGTTTGTAACGATCATTTCAGCAAATTCTCCTAGGATGGTCCCATGGACCAAGTTATAGCTAGGGGAACAAGGGCCAATTTATAGCGCAGCTCGTTATCCAGAAAACGAAACTCCCGCTTTTCTTCTTCGCTGCAAAAACCCTAGATTTTAATTCTTGGAATCGGTCATAGAAATATATAATTCATGAGATCGCATAATGATTCGAATAATCTATTAGATCTAGTTCACCCATCAAAGAAGCCTAATTTAAACTTCTGAAACCAAAATGCGTAAGGTTTCAATTCTTTCTCAGTTTTATATTTTTCAATTAAATTCTTGTACCGATCAGTATTGGAAACGTAACTTGTTGAATCTCTTGTTTATTACCGTTACTTCTCATTGTGCAGTACTTCTTACAATATCTAGTTATACATGGACGTTGTACTTTTATAGTTGATAAGATATCATTTGATGGCTAAACAACAATTGGAATTGTCATGGTACATTTATGCCTACATGCACATGGCAAGTTAGCTACATACATGTCACTAGTCAGCATGCTGAATGCTTCCAAGTTAGGATGATAACAATCGAATTAAACTGGAAGATTCAGTGATTGGAATTCTGTCAGTAACATGTTGTTTTTTCACTGTAATATTTGTATTTGGTTTCTATTGCTTTAAGCTCCTAAGTTGTGCAAAGGCAGTTATGAACACTCCAGTACTCTTGTACAGAAAATAAATAATCAAAATTGTAATCTCTGTTTCCTTTTTAGTTCCCTTCATTTCTACTATTTGTTTGATTGTCAACTACCGTTTTAGCTAGTCGTTTCCCTGTGTAAATTCTATCTTTTATCACCTACCTTATACCGTTGTTTTTTAATTCATCCATATTATTCCATTTTTCATAATTATCACATCTTTCTTATTGCTTCTAGTCTCTCATTTTCTAGAGATTAGAAATAATACAAATGAAGTAACAATATGAAAACTGAAATTAAAGGAAAAAAGTATAAAAAGGAAATATATTAAAGTAATTGACAGAAGGGAAAAAAACAACTAAAAAGGTTTGTTGACAATTAATAAACATCGGAACAAGGAAGGGAAATAAAAGAAAATTTAGATTACAATTTCGAATGCTGTTTTTCCAAAACAGATATAAGAGTATTGGAGCGCTTATGTAGTCTAGAATCTCCACACTTATTGGGCTTAAAAAGACAGATAATTGCTCGAAAAAAAAACTTGTTAATAATAAAGATGAAAGTTGCACGGTTACACCATCATCTAATTGACTTACTAGAGATAAGCCTTAGATCCATCGCATGTTTATTTCAAGGGAATGGCAAAAGATTGTCACAGTTTATTGGTGTAATGAGTAATGAATATGTTAGCTTGTTTGGAGCATGGTTAGTTTAAGATCATGCCCAAATCGGGACAAATAACGTTGGTACCGCTGAAAGCATCTGAATGTTATCATAGAGGCATTATTAGTACTTGCATACGGGGGCACACAAATGGCGCAATGTGTATATTTTTTGTATGTGGGTTTCAGAGATCTTCTTTCAATATTGCACTAATTTTTTTATTTATACGCTTGGAAAAATGAGAAGAAAACTATGTTGTTAGTTTGCCAAGTAGTGAAGAGTTGGTTCCACATTTTGTAAAATTCACTAAGAGCATCTCTGGGAGGGGAGTTGTTCTTAGGCGAGGGAATGAAATGAAAATATTGATTCCTCACTTCCCCTGACGAGTAGGAGGAAATGCTCATTTTTTTAAGAATTAAAAATAAAATTATATAAACAGTTTTCTGAAAACAAAAACGATTTATAACACATAAGGTTTAATTACATATGAATATTTGTTTAAACGACAATCTAAAAATCTTTTATGGTATATATGATTTTCAGAAAACCGTTTATACAATAAACTATTTTTTGATTAACATTTCCAAATCCACGTTTGAATAAAAATGGGAAATACCCTAGCTTTTTTTATTTCCCACGCTCAAATCGGCACCGCTCTAGCGTAGGAAATAAAAAAATGACAATTTATCCTATTTTTTTAATCAAGTTACTCTCGTTGGAGAAATTAATATTGGCTTCACATGACTCATTGCCCCACACACACACACGTGTATTTGCATTAATTAATAAATAAAGATCTAATGAATGAACTTTAGCAACACCTACATGTAATACATAGTTTGTTTTGTAACTATTTTGCTAAAACTACTGGGATAAACGTGGTATTCGGGGATTAAGTCAGTGGACTCCACATATACTGACTATATCTCTATCCCGATAGGAAGGTACCAAGTACATCTAGTTAGAAAATAACTAAATGTACTTAAATATATATATATACATATATATATATATATAATAGTCCATGAGATGGAACAAAAATTTCGAGTAATCTATTAGATTTAGTTCACACATCAAATTAGCATATCTAAACTTCAGAAGTCAAAATGCATAAGGTTTTAATTCTTTCTCAGTTTTATGGTTTTCAACTAAATTCTTGTAACGATTAGTTTTGGAAACGTAACCTGTTGAATCTCTTGTTTATTACTGTGATAGATTCCCATTGTGCATCGCTTCTTACAATATCTAGTTATACATGGACTTTGTACTTTTATAGTTGATAAGAGTTCATTTGATGGCTAAACAACAATTGGAATTGTCATGGTACATTCTTGCCTATGTTATCATGGCAGGTTGGCTACATGCATGTTGTCACTAGTGAGCATGCTGAGTGCTTTCAAGTTAGAATGATAACAATCAAATTAGACTAGAAAATTCAGTGATTGGAATTCCGTCAGTAACATGTTGTTTCTTCACTGTAATATGTGTATTTGGTTTATACTGCTTTAAGCTCCTATGTTGTGCAAAGGCAGTAAGATATATGAACACTCCAGTACTCCTGTATAGAAAATAGATAATCAAAATTGTAAACTCTGTTTCTTTTTTAGTTCTCTTCATTTCTACTATTTGTTTAATTGTCAACTACCGTTTTAGCTAGTCTTTTCCTTGTGTAAATTCTATCTTTTATCACCTATCTTATACTGTTGTTTTTTAATCCATCCATATTATTCCATTTTTCATAATTATCACGTCTTTCTTATTGTTCCTAGTCTCTGATTTTCTAGAGATTAGAGATAATACACATGATGTAACTATTATGATAACTGAAATTAAAGGAAAGAAGTATAAGAAGGTAATATACGAAGTAATTGACAGAAGGGATATGATTAGCTAAAAAGGTTTGTTTACAATTAATAGATGTCGGAACAAGGAAGGGAAATATAAGAAAATTTAGATTACAATATTGAATACTGTTTTTCCATAACAGTTATAGGAGTATTGGAGTGCTTATGTAGTTCAGAATTTTCACATTTGCTGGGGCTTAAACCTGTAGAAGACAAATACAAATATTACTGAAAAAAAATACTTATTAATAACAAAGAGAGATTTGGCTTTGGTGCGAGAGATCACAAGTTCGAAACTTACGTAGCGTGATTCGAATGTTTATTGACATATGATATGTCGTCACAGTTATTTGTTGTATATAAAGTACAAATTCAAAAAGAAAAAAAAGAAGAGTCGTATGGTTACGCTATCATCTTATTGACCTATTCAAGATAAGCCATAGAGATCCATCACATGTTATCATGGACAGTTGCAGCTTACTGGTGTAATGAGTAACGAATATATTAGCTTGTTTGGGGCTCCCAGCATTTAGTTTAAGATCGTGCCCAAATCTGTATGAATAAGATTGGTACTGATGAATACTGCTGACTGTTATCATGGAGTCATTATTGGTACTAGCATATGGGCGTACACAAACAAGACAATGTTTTGTATATGGTCAATGTTGCACTAAAAAATTATTTACACGCTCGGAAAAATGAAAAGAAAACATTGTTGTTAGTTTATCAAGTAGTCAAGGTTTGGTTTCACATTTTGTGAGATTCGCTTATAGTGAAAGAAATTAATATTGGCTTCATACATACGACACACTGTTGGTCCTGCACGCTTATGCAAAATTTGACACAATAAGCATTGGTCATTGAATTTTTTGTCTCTGTCTCTGAATTGAAAATCAGAAGAATATCTAATGGTTAAGATATCTTATGTCATCAATACGCGTTCAATGGAAATCTCCATATACACACATACATAAACACACACCCACGGAGCACTCGCACGCATGAACTTTAGAAATACCTAAATTGTTTGTTTTGTAACTATTTTCCTAGAATTAACGGGAAAAACATGGTATTTTATGCCTAGACAAGGATCAAGTCTTTGGACCTCACATATACTGACTATATCTCTATGCCGATAGGAAGATACCGACTACCCAGTACATTTAGTAATTTCTTTATGCGATGCACACAAATACATATATACATACATACAAAAACACACAAAGATCTAGTGAATGAACTTTAGCAACAGCTACATGTATTACATAGTTTGCTTTGTAGCTATTTTCCTATAATTAACAGGATAAACATGGTATTTTATGCTCGGACAAGGATTAATTCAGTGGACCCCATGTATACAGACTATATCTCTATCCCGACAGGAAGGTACCAACTACCAAGTACATTTAGTCATTTATTTATCTGATGCATACACACACATCAAAACATACGAGTTACTAATAGCACTGTTGTACACATCTAGATTCTATACAATGGATTGGGGTGGTACTAACAGTACTGTTCACTAACTATAGTTTGACTGATATGTCAAAGTATAATAATATGTAGTGGTGTCAACATTCTTTATTTCTACCTGGAATTGAAGTAGGAAAGAAAACAGAATACGTCGCAAATCACACAAGCACACATTGTATTCGTGAACTTAGCAAATTGCATATTTTGACTAATTGTTGTCATAATGAAGACTGTAGGATCTAGATTAACCCTAGAAGGGGGGGTGAATAGGGTTATAGCAAATTTTCTCGATTTAAACACAGAAATAAATTGCAGAAATAAATATGCTGAAAAGTAAATCACACACAAAATTTACCCAGCTTCGGCAACCCCTGCCTACTGCTGCATTCACAGATTTCTATTAGAATTAAACAGTATCACGCTTACAAACAATCTACTAGACTCGCAGACATTTGCTTCCGCTCACAAACACTCTACTAGACTCGCACACCCTGCTCGCAAATATTTGCTCCCGCTCACAAACACTCTACTAGACTCGCACACCCTGCTCCCGCCTATAGAGTTTCGTTTACTCGCAAACTTTGCCTCCCGCCTATAGAGCTTCGTTTACTCGCAAACTTTGCTCCCGCCTACAATAGAACTTTGCAAACTCGCACACCCTGCTCACTGAACTAATTCTAACTAGACAATCTGACACTACCTAAACCCTAGGTGGTGATTTACAAAGTTTTGTTTCGAAAAAAAAATAAAAACGATAAAAAAACAATAGAAATATAACCCTAAACCCTAATTAATATAATAAAGCCCTTATAAAATTAAAACACTAAATCCCTTTTTTAATAATAAGCAAGGCCGGCCCCCTTCACTATCTGTTAGCCCGTTCCTTTATCTCCTTGTGAAAAATGGCGACCGTTCTTCTCTTGTGTTCCTCTCAGTTCTGAATTTAGGGCTTCGTCCCTGATTTCCAAATTAGGGTTTGTGCAAAATTAAAGGCGCCGACTTCGTTGATCGTTCAGATGGTTGTTGTCGTGATTGCTTTGACGATTCTTTATTTCTTCGATTTGCTTACGGCTCTTCAATTTTGGATCGAGTTCGTTCTGCTTTTTCGGTATGTATCTTTCTCCTTTTGCTTTGCTGGTTGATGCTTGAACTCGATAAAATAAATGCCGATGATGATTAGGGTTTTAATAGGATTTGATTTCCTATTTTTGCGTTCGACTGATTGCTTCAAAAATTCTTGCTTTGCCATTCGATTACACTTTGATGCTGAGGATTGATCTGACTTTGTGAATTTCGTATTTCTAGTAGCTTGATTCACACGGCTTTGAATTGCCTTGCTTATCACGGTTTTGATTTTGACTGGTTCACAATTGGCTTCGGCCTTTGAATTTGTGTTGATTGACTATGTTCTCTATGTTGCTTCTGGCTTGACACACCTGTAGCATGGTCGATTTGCTTGGCCACCAACTGTTTCGAATCTGCACTGATGAATTTTGTTTATCCACTGTTGCCTTTGACTTTACACGGCATTGATTTTCTGGCACTGTTTTAATTCATTGTGATTTTTATATCACTGCTTGATATTCATTTGCATCTATATTATCAATATCAATATCTGCTTCATTCTGATTTCATACATGTTGATGCTTGTGTATATTACTGCTATATATGCATTGTGCTTGCCTGTTGCACTCACTTACTTGCTGTCGTAGACGTTTTGAACTGCATACTTCTTGTTGCAGTCTTGTACAATGCTCGGCCATGTTAGTTTCATATGCATATTTGTGCATATTGACCATTGGTCTCTGTTGCATTCATTTGTTTGCATTAACCTGGTTCTCTTTTATTTTCTTTGTTCGTGATGGCGGCCTTGACTTGTTGTTATGTAGTTGCACTGCACTGGCCTGCTGCCATACTTGTTCACTAGTGCATGTATCACTGTATGTAGCTCATTGAAGTGTTGCTCCATTGAATATTGAGTCTTTGTGGTCTACACTTGTAGCTGGACTTGATTTGTACCTTGTCCATTTGATCTGTTGCATTGTCTCTGCTCCATCCTGGTTGCTTCCCTGACCTTGTATCACTCTGGCCTGTTGTAGTTTGAATTTTGTGATGTTGCCTCTGGTTGGTGTTGTTACAGCATTCATGACCACTGTCTTGCATGTTTTGTTTATTGATGCATTCATGCACACTGCATTCATGTTCAAAGACTGCTACTTGTTTTTGTACCCTTTGCATTCAGTTTATTGCATTGTGTTCTGGTCATTTGCACTCGCTGTTGGTTCATTTGCTCTTCACATGCACAGTTTTTAACTTAAGTTGCATCTGTGCATATATATTGATGCTGCAGTCTTCAATGTACTGGTGACATGTGCATTGCTTCATGTTGCCTTCAGTAGCTTCACTGTTGCATTTGTATCACTGTTTCATTGTACTGTTTCATGCATGCTCGACATTGTGACTTGAGCTTTGTATATGAACTGTGTTGTCTTCATGCCTTGAGTTGAACCTATCTTGGGTTTGACCTTGTTTTTGATTTCTGTGCTACGAGTTGGCGAGGCAGTGCACACGTATACGAATATACACGTGTGTATTGCAACCACTTATAGTTACTTGTCCCTGATAAAAATACTGATATGCACAGATATTGCACAGTCAAAAATGATGACGAACAACCCAAATAACTGAGGCAAACAATGTTTTCAAAATCATCGTTTCTTTCAAATTTCAAAAATATTTCTCTTTCAATTTTACTGCGTTTGAAAATATTTTTGCAGATTACTCAGATGCTGGATTCAAACTGGAATGCAGTTGAAGATAAAAATACGAGTGCGAGTGATATGTAGTGAGGTTAACTGTAAATGTGAAATGTGATGTGATTGTAATCAAAGTTGTATAGTTATAGTGAGAGATTGAAATTGTACTATTCAAAATTGTAATAAATATTTGTTTGAATAAAATTTCTGTTTGAATTCAAATTCTGTGTTATTTAATTTTATTCAGCAAATATTTATTTATTCTATAAAAAATAAAATAGTACATTAACAAATACATTTAAACGAATGTATATATGTTTATTATCATCAAACAAAAATCATATAAGCGCAAAGCGCATATTCAACAATCTCCCCCTTTTGATGATAACAAACATATATTTAAGATTTTGAAAGTATTAAATGTATTTGATTGTTCAATTTGCTCCCCCTATTTGAATGCTCCCTCTCTACACAATACTCCCCCTACATATATGCATACAAATAAAAATATGTAAATGAGCCTATATGCAAATTGAAAATTATTTAACCTTTGCTTGATTCTATTTTACAAAATCTTAACTTTTCTCTCCCCCTTTTATTATCAGCAAAAGAATAACAGTGTTATAAAAATAGGGATGAAGTGATAGACATGAATCAAACATTTAACTCAATTAAATATAAATATTAAATTTCAATAAAACTCAAACAAAAATCATAATTACCCTTGTCAAGCGCATATTCCACTTTCAGAAGTGATGGGGATAAAATCATCAAAAAATCATACAATTATGTCTATTTGTGGTATATTTATTTCAGGAAATTTGAATATCTACTAACCATGCATAACTGTTAGGACTTTTAAATGAGATTAGTAGTATTCCAATTTAATTTAAAAAATGAAATCAAGTATCTTCTAACCACGCATGACCGTGAGGACTTTTAAATGGGATTAGAATCAACTTGTCTATTTAAATCAATTAATTTTGATATGCGTTCCATACATGCATAACCGTGAGGACTTTTAAATGAGCATGGAAGCACATAATCAAAAATCCAAGTAATTCACCCATGCATAACCGTGAGGACTTTTAAATGAGAGTGAATACTTTGGATATTTATTTTATAATAAGTTGAAGCACAAATAATTTCCTTCACAGATTTAAAGATATTGAAGAACAAATGATTTCCTTTGTAAACTACCACAAATTTACATACTAAATATGATCTTGATGAGTGATGGTCGATAGAAAGTTGATAGAAATAGTAATGGTCATGGAATTTTTACCCAACAAAAAGTTTTTATAACTCTTGTTATGAAATTCTAAAGAAATTTTCTAATATACTTTCACGAGTTATAATATATGATAAATATCAACACTCATCACTTTTTCAATCACTATTCACCTTTTCGATAATCATTAGGGAGTTAGATTAGTCAAAAATTTGTCATTTAGAATCAAATTCAAAAATCAAATTTTAAAAAAAAATGATTAGTCAACCTCTATAATTCCCAAATCTAAACGTAATTTGGAAATCTGTCTTCGGGGAGAGGTTTTGTGAAAATATCAGCAAGTTGAGTTTCTGTTGAAATATATTCAATGCAAATGTCTTCTTTAGCAATGTGATCTCGAAGAAAGTGGTGTCTCACATCAATGTGTTTTGTGCGAGAATGATGAACATGATTATTTGACAAATCTATAGCACTCCTACTATCACATTTTAATGGAACTTGTTTATAGACTAAGCCAAAATCAGAAAGAGTTTGCATCATCCATAGAATTTGAGCACAACAACTTCCCAAAGCAATATATTCTGCTTCAGTGGTGGATAATGCAACACAATTATGTTTCCGACTTGACCATGAGACTAATGAATGTCCTAGCATGAAACATGTCCCACTAGTGCTTTTTCTGTCAACTAATGAACCAGCATAATCAGCATCGGAATAACCTACTAAATTAAAATTTTCACAAGAAGGGTACCATAGTCCAAATTTGTGTGTGTGTGAAAGATATCTCAAAATTCATTTAGTAGCTTTTAAATGAGATTCTTTGGGATTAGCTTGAAAACGTGCACACAAGCACACAGAAAACATAATATCAGGTCTAGAAGCAGTAAGATAGAGAAGTGAACCGATTATCCCTCGATATTTCTTTTGATCAATTGCAATTCCTTTCTCATCTTTGTCCAACTTTGTTGATGGGCTCATAGGAGTTCTCAATGGTTTGGAATTTTCGATTCCAAATTTCTTCAATAGCTCCAACACATATTTGGATTGTGAAATGAAAATACCATCACTGCTTTGCTTAATTTGAAATCCAAAAAAGTATTTCAATTCACCAACCAAACTCATCTCAAATTTAGCCTGCATGACTTGTTCAAAATTCTCACACAAGAGCTCATTAGTAGCACCATAAATAATATCATCCACATAAATCTGAACAATTAAAAAATCACTTTCTTTATGTAATAGAAACTGTGTCGTGTCAGCGCTACCCTTTTTAAAACCATTTTCCAAAAGATATGTACAGAGACAGTCATACCAAGCTCTTGGAGCTTGCTTAAGACCATATAATGCTTTTTCTAGCTTATACACATGATTTGGAAATTCATGATTTTCAAAACCGGATGGTTGTTCAACAAAAACTTCTTCTTTTAAATCGCCATTCAAAAAGGCACTTTTTACATCCATTTGTTTAAGTTTGAAACCCTTGTAACATGCAAAACTTAGCAAGATTCTAATGGCTTCTAACCTAGCAACTGGAGCAAATGTTTCATCAAAGTCTATGCCTTCTATTTGGTTATAACCTTTTGCAACCAACCTAGCCTTGTTTCTAATTACATTTCCTGATTCATCAAGTTTATTTTTAAACACCCATTTAGTCCCTACAATTGGATAGTCATTAGGCCTAGGAACTAATTTCCAAACTTTGTTTCTCTCAAATTGATTAAGTTCATCTTGCATTGCTAAAATCCAATTTTCATCATTAAGAGCCATTTCAACAGAATCAGGTTCAATCTCAGAAATAAAACCACTATGACAACAAAACGCACACAAATTTTCATCAAATGAAGAACGAGTACGTATACCTTCCGTAGGATCACCAATAATTAATTCAGGAGGATGATTAGGTTTGAACCTTAATTTATCAGCATCAACAGTCCTTCTTTCAGTTTTCTCACTAAATGTCCCTTCTTCAGTGCCTTCAGGATCTACCCCATCGTCAACCATCTTTTCAGTCGTTCTTTCCAGATCAGATTCATCAAATTTCACATTGATTGACTCAACAATTGTCTTTGTTCGTTTGTTGTATATCTTGTAAGCCTTACTCCTTGTTGAATAACCCATGAAAATTCCCTCATCAGCGTTAGATTCAAATTTTCCAAGTTGATCACCTGTGTTAAGAATGAAACAAGGACATCCAAATACACGAAAATAAGAAATGTTAGGTTTTCTTTCCTGCCACAATTCATAAGATGTTTTGCCAAGTATTGGTCTAACCATTACTCTATTCATTACATAGCATGACGTATTTACTGCCTCTGCCCAAAAGGTTAGAGGTAGTTTATACTCACTCAACATGGATCTTGCCAATTCTTGCAATGTACGATTTTTTCTTTCAACCACCCCATTTTGTTGAGGTGTTCGTGGAGCAGAAAATTCATGTTTTAAACCATTTTCTTCACAAAAACTTTCGAATTCCAAATTTTCAAATTCGCCTCCATGATCACTTCTCAAGTTTTTAATTGAAACTCCTTTTTCATTTTGAACAAGTTTTGCAAATTTTGAAAAATATTCAAAAGATTCAGACTTTTTGGCTAAGAAATAAACCCATGTAAATCTAGAGTAATCATCAACCAATACATAACAATAACGTTTTCCATTTAAGCTTGCAATTTCATTTGGTCCAAATAAATCCATGTGAATTAATTCAAGAACCCTTGATGTGCTAACAATGTTTTTAGGACGAAATGATGATCGACTAAGCTTGCCCAAGGAACATGCTTTACACACTTTGTTATTTTTAAATTTCTGATGTGGTAACCCCCTGACTAATTCTTTTGTTTCAAGTTTTTCTAAGAGGCTCATGCTAGCATGACCAAGTCTTCTATGCCATAAAAATGCTTCTTCATCTGTGACTACCAAACATCTAGACAGATTTAGATTATCAAATGAAAGTGAGTAAACATTTCCTTTTCTTTTGCCCATAAAAACAATGTTATTAGAATCTTTATCAATGATTTTGCAAGTATCACTATCGAAGACAACATTCATACCTTTGTCACATAGTTGGCTAATAGAAATGAGATTGTGATGCAAATTCTTAACATATAAAACATTAGTTAAAGAAAAATTACCGTTACCTACTTCACCTTTACCAATGATCTTACACTTACTATTGTCTCCCATGATCACATTTCCGCCTTTAAAATTCTCTAGACTAAGGAACTTCGATTTGTCACCTGTCATATGTCTAGAACAGCCTGAATCTAGAAACCATTCTTGTTGCTCCTTAGCCTGCCAACAAATCTCACTAGTTTCCTCTGAGCTAGCTTCTGAATCTGATTTTTCCATCAAACACATATTAGCTTCCTCTCCTTCTTCACCATCCCAAGTTGCTGCAAAGACTTTGTATACAAAAGTTAAAAAGCGTTTAAACATATCTCTAGAGTTAAAGTAAAAATATACCGGGCTCTGATACCACTTGTAGGATCTAGATTAACCCTAGAGGGGGGGTGAATAGGGTTATAGCAAATTTTCTCGATTTAAACACAGAAATAAATTGTAGAAATAAATATGCTGAAAAGTAAATCACACACAAAATTTACCCCGCTTCGGCAACCCCTGCCTACTGCTGCATTCACAGATTTCTATTAGAATTAAACAGTATCACGCTTACAAACAATCTACTAGACTCGCAGACATTTGCTCCCGCTCACAAACACTCTACTAGACTCGCACACCCTGCTCGCAAATATTTGCTCCCGCTCTCAAACACTCTACTAGACTCGCACACCCTGCTCCCGCCTATAGAGTTTCGTTTACTCGCAAAATTTGCCTCCCGCCTATAGAGCTTCGTTTACTCGCAAACTCTGCTCCCGCCTACAATAGAACTTTGCAAACTCGCACACCCTGCTCACTGAACTAATTCTAACTAGACAATCTGACACTACCTAAACCCTAGGTGGTGATTTACAAAGTTTTGTTTCGAAAAAAAAATAAAAACGATAAAAAAACAATAGAAATATAACCCTAAACCCTAATTAATATAATAAAGCCCTTAATAAATTAAAACACTAAATCCCTTTTTTAATAATAAGCAAGGCCGGCCCCCTTCACTATCTGTTAGCCCGTTCCTTTATCTCCTTGTGAAAAATGGCGACCGTTCTTCTCTTGTGTTCCTCTCAGTTCTGAATTTAGGGCTTCGTCCCTGATTTCCAAATTAGGGTTTGTGCAAAATTAAAGGCGCCGACTTCGTTGATCGTTCAGATGGTTGTTGTCGTGATTGCTTTGACGATTCTTTATTTCTTCGATTTGCTTACGGCTCTTCAATTTTGGATCGAGTTCGTTCTGCTTTTTCGGTATGTATCTTTCTCCTTTTGCTTTGCTGGTTGATGCTTGAACTCGATAAAATAAATGCCGATGATGATTAGGGTTTTAATAGGATTTGATTTCCTATTTTTGCGTTCGACTGATTGCTTCAAAAATTCTTGCTTTGCCGTTCAATTACACTTTGATGCTGAGGATTGATCTGACTTTGTCAATTTCGTATTTCTAGTAGCTTGATTCACACGGCTTTGAATTGCCTTGCTTATCACGGTTTTGATTTTGACTGGTTCACAATTGGCCTCGGCCTTTGAATTTGTGTTGATTGACTATGTTCTCTGTGTTGCTTCGGGCTTGACACACCTGTAGCATGGTCGATTTGCTTGGCCATCAACTGTTTCGAATCTGCACTGATGAATTTTGTTTATCCACTGTTGCCTTTGACTTTACACGGCATTGATTTTCTGGCACTGTTTTAATTCATTGTGATTTTTATATCACTGCTTGATATTCATTTGCATCTATATTGTCAATATCAATATCTGCTTCATTCTGATTTCATACATGTTGATGCTTGTGTATATTACTGCTATATATGCATTGTGCTTGCCTGTTGCACTCACTTACTTGCTGTCGTAGACGTTTTGAACTGCATACTTCTTGTGCAGTCTTGTACAATGCTCGGCCATGTTAGTTTCATATGCATATTTGTGCATATTGACCATTGGTCTCTGTTGCATTCATTTGTTTGCATTAACCTGGTTCTCTTTTATTTTCTTTGTTCGTGATGGCGGCCTTGACTTGTTGTTATGTAGTTGCACTGCACTGGCCTGCTGCCATACTTGTTCACTAGTGCATGTATCACTGTATGTAGCTCATTGAAGTGTTGCTCCATTGAATATTGAGTCTTTGTGGTCTGCACTTGTAGCTGGACTTGATTTGTGCCTTGTCCATTTGATCTGTTGCATTGTCTCTGCTCCATCCTGGTTGCTTCCCTGACCTTGTATCACTCTGGCCTGTTGTAGTTTGAATTTTGTGATGTTGCCTCTGGTTGGTGTTGTTACAGCATTCATGACCACTGTCTTGCATGTTTTGTTTATTGATGCATTCATGCACACTGCATTCATGTTCAAAGACTGCTACTTGTTTTTGTACCCTTTGCATTCAGTTTATTGCATTGTGTTCTGGTCATTTGCACTCGCTGTTGGTTCATTTGCTCTTCACATGCACAGTTTTTAACTTAAGTTGCATCTGTGCATATATATTGATGCTGCAGTCTTCAATGTACTGGTGACATGTGCATTGCTTCATGTTGCCTTCAGTAGCTTCACTGTTGCATTTATATCACTGTTTCATTGTACTGTTTCATGCATGCTCGACATTGTGACTTGAGCTTTGTATATGAACTGTGTTGTCTTCATGCCTTGAGTTGAACCTATCTTGGGTTTGACCTTGTTTTTGATTTCTGTGCTACGAGTTGGCGAGGCAGTGCACACGTATACGAATATACACGTGTGTATTGCAGCCACTTATAGTTACCTGTCCCTGATAAAAATACTGATATGCACAGATATTGCACAGTCAAAAATGATGACGAACAACCCAAATAACTGAGGCAAACAATGTTTTCAAAATCATCGTTTCTTTCAAATTTCAAAAATATTTCTCTTTCAATTTTACTGCGTTTGAAAATATTTTTGCAGATTACTCAGATGCTGGATTCAAACTGGAATGCAGTTGAAGATAAAAATACGAGTGTGAGTGATATGTAGTGAGGTTAACTGTAAATGTGAAATGTGATGTGATTGTAATCAAAGTTGTATAGTTATAGTGAGAGATTGAAATTGTACTATTCAAAATTGTAATAAATATTTGTTTGAATAAAATTTCTGTTTGAATTCAAATTCTGTGTTATTTAATTTTATTCAGCAAATATTTATTTATTCTATAAAAAATAAAATAGTACATTAACAAATACATTTAAACGAATGTATATATGTTTATTATCATCAAACAAAAATCATATAAGCGCAAAGCGCATATTCAACAAAGACCGCTTAAGTATGCTTATATTTTACAATGCATGAAAAATACAAAGAGCTATCACTAAGTTAGATAATTTATCATGAATGATACGACTTGATTTTAATTTAGCTCAATCATTCATGAAGAGTTCTAGATATCATAATCCTGTATGAGTGTATCAACACCTCTCCAATGTTCTCACATTGTGCTGCACATGCAAGTATGCAACAAGCGCTACATTATCATACTACAAATCGAATAGTTCCTGGTTTGTGGAAATTGCAAAAACATCGACTTTCAAATTCAGATAGTACAATGAGCGTATTATTAATATTTGATACATATCCATTTATGTGGGATTGGCTTGTAAGAAAAGAATCCATGCATGATAAATTGTTCTGATTCCTTGATCAAATTTTAGGAATTGTTTAAAACTTTAAACAGGTTTTTATGTCTAAATTCACATGACTTGTGTTCGGTATGAAACTAATGCTTTAAGTAGCTCAAAGCATCATAAATTTACGTATTTACAAACCTGGTTATATCTCAAAACAACTAAGGTTTCTTAGATCAGACAATGTTGTCGCTTGCTAGTCAATCAGTATGGGTTTTAGTTTTACATTTCAGTGCAGTAAAGAAAACAATATATTTGAGTATATGACACTAAGAAATGTGCATGTTCACTCATTTGCACTGGTTTGAGTATATGACACTATACCCTGTCCCATAAAGGAAAGTTGTTCTGAGTTTGGGCATAATATTTAAGCGACCCAATTTTTATGAAAACAACAACCGCCCATTTTATTTACTTTTGACATGGTTTCAGATTAATATCAGTCACTAAACATCACATATTTTAGGGCAAAATAACCCGAAATGTCATTTTATATAGGATGGTGTGGAGGTAATAATACTAAATTGATTTGTATTATTTTCTTAATACATGATATTTGTAATCAAAATTTGCAGATGGGAATGGGGAGTGATAGATGGTTTGTGTCCTAATCCGCGCAATCGGCTTCGATGAACACGACGACCTGATTTAGTTACTGCTTGTAAAGACAATTCTGCCCTTCCTGAGGACATGGTGAATACTTGCCATCATGCATCTGCTGAATGGGCCCCAACTTCATAGCTGTAGACCTCTACAAGGTAATTCAATGGAAAATGTTTGACCTATATATTGATGAAGATCGTATCACCTCATTCATTATTCAAGTTTTAGAGTACAATTGGAACTGAAGTTCTAGTTATCCCTCAAAAAGGAGAACTGAAAACTAGAACTTTTTCATTGTAAATATAGTCCAACATGATTGTGAATGCCATTGGATTACATTTTAAAAAGTCCATGCCATGCGTCTGCAAATTGCTAGCTAACTATAAGGAAATGTTTATGCAGAGAAGTGATGGTGGATGAGCTTCAGATGCTAATGTGGCGAACTGACATCTTCTACAGCTGTAATAAAATTGCCAAATGCAAGGTTTGAGTACCAATACCTATCATCATAATGAAGTTGTTTGCTTTATATCATTGTTATTTGAGTTAACTAGTAGTCTGATATTACTGCTTTATGGTGGGAACGGACCAATGGTCATATTTACGGAAATTAAAATCTTAAACATAATCCAATGTCCAACCATAATCTTGAAAGCGCTGTATTTAAGATCACCATTTTGGTGTAGATCAAACCATATTTTCTATTTTCACCGTATTTACACGTGTTTGTGTATATTAGGCAAAAACCATGCATTTAGTTGTATATTATACCATATTTGCATGTATTTGGCAAAAACATTGATGCACAATGTAACATGAAATGGATCTTTAACTCGTGCTCATAATAGAAGATTATTATGTTTTGTGGAAATTATAGTTACATCATTAGGTTAATTTGTTTGGCAGTAATTTATTTGTTAACGGAAGATACTTAATTTGTACAGATTTACAACCATTAGCTGTAAACCTTAAAGTCAAATTCTAACCATCTATTTTTGATTATTTTACATCGCACATTTTCTTTTAAACTATCATCAAACAGATGATGATGTAATTATATAAAAAAACACACGTACGCCACAACTTTTATAAAAAATATTACATTTATAACATTAGATTGCTGTGGATAAAAAGGAATTATAAAAAAAAAACTTAATATTCATGGCACAACATTTTTAACTTATTTGTAAAACCTGCTTATCTATTTGAACAACATGGATAACTAATTATGATATGTCAAACAAAGTTTTCCAAATGTATACTTATACCATGATGCGGAAAAAGTTTGCAACCAAATCAGTTATTTCATTTATCAATCATATTTCTCCTTGTGTGCTCAGAAAACAGCTGGGGTGGTGGCGCAGTTGGCTAGCGCGTAGGTCTCATAGCTAAAACATTGAGTAATCCTGAGGTCGAGAGTTCGAGCCTCTCTCACCCCATACTTTTTACAACACATTGACTAAATTGGATTTATAGGGGGGAGAAAAATAAGGATAAATGACATCAGTTAGACAATTGGTATATAATTATTTTTTCATTTCTCTGCAATATCTGTGTTGAAGTGAAGCTACAACTGATAGATATTAGTCTTAAAAATATATCTTATTTGTATGTTATTTTATTTGAAATACACTCATGTATACAGACATGACTATCTTTAAAACTAAGATTAGTTGTTTAGTTTAGTAAATAGAATGAATTTTGTATTTCAAATGTCCACACATAAAAAGTGCATTTATACAACTGGTTTTGCAAGGGAGAAGAATACAGGATAAAAACATGGTTTCTTAGATTAGACAATGTAGTCACTTGGTACTCAGTCAACATGGATTTTAGTTTAACATTTCGGAACAGTAAAGAAAACAATATTTTTGAGTATATGATACTAAGAAATGTGCATGTTCACTCATTTGCACTGGTATGAGCATATGACACTATACTCTGTCCCATAGAGTAAAGTTATTCTGAGTTTGGGCATAATATTTGCGCGATCCAATCTTTTTGACTCCCATTTTATTTTCGACATGGTTTCGGTTAATATCAGCCAAACATGACATATTTAAGGGCAAAATAACCCAAAGTCATTTTATGTGGAGTGGCGTGGAGGTAATAATACTTTATTAATTTTTATTATTTTCTTAATACATGATATTTTTAACCGAAATTTGCAGATGGGAATGGGGGAGTGATGAAAGGTTTGCGTTAATGAATTATTTTCATGATGCACTTGATTTGGTTACTGCTTGTAAAGACAACGCTGCCCCTCTTGAGAACATGGTGAATATTTTCCATCATGCATCTGCTAATAGATGGGCCACAACTTCATAGCTGTAGACTTCTACAAGGTAATTCAATGGAAAATGTTTGATCTATATATTAATGAAAACTGTATCACCTCATTATTCAAGTTTTAGAGTAAGAATGCAATCTAAGTTCTAATTATCCTTCAAAAAGGAGAACCGAAACTAAAACCTTTTCATTTTAAATAAAGTCCAACATGACTGTGAATTCCATTTTAAGAAGTCTACGCCATGCGTCTGCAAATTGCTATCTAATTATATGGCACGTTAGTATAATATATCTATTACTTTATACTAAAGCAGGAAGTTGCCCAGGCTAACATGTACTCCTCCAATTTTTTCCATTTCAAAATAACGCTTTCCTGTTCGCTTCCGTGATTTTCTCCCCACTAGCGCTTATTATCCATTTTCGTTTTTTTTTCCTCTGCCCTATCACATCCCCAACTGCTACCCACGTCCCAACTCCTTTCTCTTTCCACTTTCCACTTCTTTGCCCTCTTTCCTCACTGTTGAATTCATCCTCCTCGACGCCACCTCTTCCTAATCAACTACAGCTGTTGTTACCGCAATCTTCTTGTCGAGAGCCCAAACGACTACGGCCTGCGCTACCTCCATCATTCTCCTTACCTCTCCGTCGGCTGTACAGGTAACTGCTTCCTTCCTCAGTATATTCGAAGTTTTATTCTCCTGTGGTCCGACTGATTTGTTATCTCCGTTGTCGCCTTCCATCCATTAACATTCCGACTTTGTCATTTTTCGAATTGATTTTTTCCCCATTTATTGATGATTCGGTAAGGAATAATTTGATGCTCATAATTAATTTGTGTTTTTTGTTACTTTGGCTGCGTCTAATTCCAAAACCATCTTACTTTCTGCCTATGCCTATTTAAAATCTTCAGTCGACCTAATACAAATTGACACTGTAATAGCGCGCACAATCCAAACAACTAAAGTTGAAATGGGCGAGTTTTTGCGAATAAAACAAGTTTGCTGTCGTTGAATTAAATTGCTAATGCCTTTTTTCTTGCAATGAATCAAGTAGCTTTTCAAAACTTCCACAATATGATTTTTCTTTACAGGTAGAAATATACAAACATAATTCATATAGGTAAATATACAAACAGTGAAACATATTCCTCTGTGCTTACGTATGATATAATCTGTAAGTAGTGAATAACGCATAAATATTCATGTATCATGTAAATAAGAATGATACATTTTAGTTCAAAGTTAGTCGGTAGGATAGGGAAAGTGATACATATTACTATGGATTTGATTATTAATGAATCTTGCATACAATTTACAATCTTCAGTCGACCTAATACAAATTCACACTGTAATTTTTCCGTTTGTTGATAATATGTTGCTAAATTCGTTATTCATGTTTCTTAGCTTTTAGGTTTTTGTAACAGTTCATAAATTTTTCTATGCATAGGTTCTGATACCGCAGTTTACTGATGCAATGGTTTTTGTTACTTTGGTCGCGTCTAATTCTAAAACCATCTTACTTTCTAACTACACCTATTTACAATCTTCATTCGACCTAATACAAATTTAAACTGTAATTTGTCCGTCTGTTGATAATATGTCGCTAAGTTCGTTATTCAAGCTTCTTACCTTTCAGGTTTTTGTAACAGTTAATAAATTTTTCTTTGCATAGGTTCTGATACCGCATTCTAATGATGCACTACTCCATTTTTTTGGGACCCCGTTCTTCTACCCTGCTGATATCCCTCCATCTTTGCTCACATTTGTTCCCACAGAGTAACCAGGCGAGCTCCTTCTCCTATACCAATGTTTTAATCATTTATGCACTGGGTGAGTCCAACTCTGTAGGTTGACCAATTTTTCATACCATATACACTCAGATCATATAAGTTTATGGTAAATTAATGTTAAGGTACCGTGATGTATTAATATGACATGTTAACTGAAATATAAACATAATCCTCACTGTACTATTTTTCCGGTACGGGGTCCTCTATTTTCCTACTTAGTTAATTGATCCATTACATATTGCTCAACTTTACTACTTTTACCGTCCAACATTCTTTGCTAATCTTTTATGTGTTACTGGATATGTATGTGAATAATTAATTATCTGGTCCCGATAAAAAATTGACAGCATGGCTTTTCCAGTAGGAGTTCAACAATTTGTTGTTGTAAAATTTTCAAAATGCTTTAGGTTTGAGTTTTTTGTTTTGGAAGAGTAGAAGAAAAGAAAGAAGGAAGGAAGAAGAAATCAAAGTCTCACATTATAGAAAGTTATACAATATACTTGTATAAATATAGCTTTCTCAAGTGGATGATGGGGCCTTGGCGCTTCCACATGTTTGCTTTGTTGTAAGGAGAGAAATCATGCACAACACGCACGCGCCGCCGGCCGTCCGACCGAACCGAACCGGGCCGCGGGAATTTGTAACGTTTTCTGAAACGTTACAAAATGAATGGACGCGACCGTTGTGAATCATTGCAAATATAAAAGAACGCGACGTTTGCTTTTGAATCCGTAACAGTTGCAAACCGTTGCTAACGGCCGTGACACTTCGCGAATGGACATCTCCTCCCATATATAAATAGCAACTCCCAGAATAGTTGCAAAAGAAGTTTCGAATTCTTCTTCTTCTTCCCCGAGCATTTCTGCTACGCCAGAAACTGTTGCTCTGTTTTGCGACGCCTCCAAGGTGTTGCAGATTCAGAAACCGTTGCAGAATTGCTCTCTTCTTCCTCTTCAATCTGTTCTCCACAAATTGCATCATCAGATACAGTTTCTGAAGTGTTCTTGGTCGGATCAAAGTCGTACAAACTTTGAATCCGATTACGCTGTTATAGGGCTTCATTGAATCCTTAAAGTCGATAGTTCGATAACCCGTTTGTACCTGGTGGGTTGAAATATTGTCTGAAAGAATATATTCCATAGATCCTTGAAGTCGGAAGTACAACATTGTCTTTATCTCTATCGCCATCAAATCCGTCTCGAACCGCAAAATCGCCAACAAATTTTCAGACAATATTCTTCAACCATGGAAGGTTCGAGCGCTCTACAAGTTATGAATCAGCATCTAACTCGATTGGAGCGTTTTGATGGCGACAATTTCACTCGTTGGCAAGAGACGATGAAATTTTTCCTGGTCACCGTCAAGTTGTTCTACATCTTGGAAGATGACTTGGAAGAAATGCCGGAGGAAACTGATAAGGATGATGCTGCTCTAAAGACTAAACGTGCAAAGAGCAAAGATGACGATTTCCTATGCAGTGGCCATATTTTGAATGCGCTATCTATCACAGTCTACAATGCTCATAGGATCTTGGAAACAACGAAGACACTCTGGACTGCTCTGGAGAATAAGTACCGCATATCCGAGGCAAGTAATAAAAAGTTTCTTATTTCTAATTTTATGGATTTCAAAATGGTCACCAATAAGTCCATAATTGGACAAGTAAGCGAAATCTTACTGTTACTGAATCAACTTAAAGATGCTGGAATTGATCTCCCTGAATCTTTTGTTGTTGGAGTTATAATTTCTAGACTTCCGTATAGTTGGAATGATTATAAGAAAAAGACGAAGCATCCGGAAACGGATTATAATTTAGACGGTTTACAGCGTCATCTTCGTATTGAAGAAGACTCTCGCAAACGCGATCTAGATGATAATCCGCAAACTGAGTCCCATTCTAAGGCAAATAATGTTGAAATTACTGATAAATTAAAGCCAAAGAATGAGACACAGTTTAAGAAAAATCATTCCAAAACTAACAACAAAAAGAAAGGTGCTTGTTATTTTTGTAACAAGCCCGGCCACTATGCCCGAGACTGCCGTCTGTGGAAGAAACAACAAAAAGTGAATATGGTCGAAGACTCCTTGTGGCTGTAGTGCAAGAGGCAAATTCCGTTAGTGGCAATGATAATGATTGGTGGTTCGATACTGGAGCAACCATTCACATTTGCAAAGACCGTAATCTGTTCAAGGGTTACGAAGAAAATAAAGGAGAAGCCGACGAAGTTGCTGGAGCAAATAAGGTTCCAAGCAAAGTTCTGGGAAAATGCACTGTAGAACTTCTTCTCACCTCTGGAAAAGTTCTTACATTAGTCAATGTATTCTATGTACCCGATATGTGTAAGAATTTGGTCTTTGGATACCTTCTTAACAAAGGAGGATTCAAGATGGTGTATGAGTCTGATAAGCTAGTGTTGTCTAAGAATGGTAAATTCATTGGACAGGGATACTCTTGTAACGACATGATTAAGTTGAATCTAATAAAGAAATCTTCTGTTTATATTGTTGATTCTATTAATTTATGGCATGGTAGATTAGCACATGTTAATTATAATTCCATTAGGAATATGAATAAATTAGGATTAATTTCTGATTGTGATTTCGGTACTATCTCTAAATGTGAAATATGCGTTCAAGCAAAAATACACCGGAAATCCTTTAAATCCGTAGAAAGGAAAACTGGTTTGCTCGATTTGGTATATAGTGATGTAGGTGACTTAAAAAGTCATATCACATATGGTGGTAACCAATACTATATAACATTCATTGATGATTATACTAGATATGCATATGTATATCTAATGAAAACTAAAGATGAGGTTTTTGATAAATTCAAAATTTACAAAGCAGAGGTCGAAACACAATTAGGAGTTAAAATTAAAATAATACATTCAGATCGTGGTGGTGAATATTTCTCAAATGAATTCACCTTGTTTTGTAAACAACAAGGTATAATTCACCAATGTACTGCCCCATATACACCACAACAAAATGGTGTTGCTGAAAGGAAGAATAGAACTTTAGTAGAAATGGTTAATTCCATGCTCATAAGTTCTAATTTACCTTATAACTTATGGGGTGATGCTATATTATCTGAATGTTATATTTTAAATAGAGTACCACTTAAAAAGAATAATATTTCCCCTTATGAATCATGGTTTAATAGGAAACCTAATCTAACTAGACTTAAAGTTTAGGGTTGCTTAGCTTATGTTAGAAAACCAGACCCTAAACGACCAAAGTTAGAAAATAGAGCATTTAAATGTGTTTTCATAGGATATTCACTTAATAGTATAACTTATAGATTTCTTATTCTTGACACCCTAGAAGTTATAGAATCTGTAGATGTAGAATTTTTTGAAAATCAAACTGTTGAGATCCCATTGAGATCATTTAGTCCAGAACGTAGTATGGCTAATGATATCAATGACGATGATTATGCTCCTGCTCAAAACAGCAAGGAAGTGTCAGTACTAGATAATAGTACTGAACAACGGAGAAGTAAAAGAGCGAGAATAGAGAAGTACTATGGTCCTGACTTCATTACATATCTTGTAGAAGGCAGTAAGGACGAAGTCCTTAATGTGACTAAACATGTAATGAACGTTGATGATGATCCCAAAACTTATTCTGAAGCTATGAGTTCCAAAGATTCAAATTTCTGGAAAGAAGCTATCAATGATGAAATGAATTACATAATGTTAAACCAAACTTGGGTTTTAACTGATTTACCTCCTGGTGCTAAACCTATAGGATGTAAATGGATATTCAAGAAAAAGTTGAATACAAATGGATCCATTGATAAGTTTAAAGCCAGATTAGTTGCTAAGGGATATAAGCAAAGACATGGAGTAGATTATTTTGATACATATGCTCCAGTTGCTCGCATATCTTCTATACGCTGTTTAATTGCACTTGCATCAATTCACATCAAATGGATATAAAGACTGCTTTTCTAAATGGAGATTTAGAAGAAGAGATATATATGGAACAACCTGAAGGTTTCAAAACCCCAGGCCAAGAAAATAAAGTTTACAAATTAGTAAAATCTCTTTATGGCCTAAAGCAAGCTCCCATGCAATGGCATGAGAAGTTTGATAAAGTTGCACTGTCATATGGATTCATTGTTAATGATGCTGATAAATGTATTTATAGCAAATCGGATAATAACGGTATTGTTATAATATGTTTATACGTTGATGACATGCTAATATTTGGTTCCAATATATCCTGTGTGAATGAAACTAAAAAGTTTCTGTCTTCTAAATTCGATATGAAAGATCTATGAGAGGCTGATGTAATTCTGGGAATTAAAATTGTTAGGAAAGAGGGGGAGTTATTACTAACTCAATCCCATTACATAGAGAAATTCCTACAAAAGTATGGTCATTACGATGACAAACCAGCACCAACTCCTTTAGATCCTAGTATTAAATTAGAAAAGAACACTGGACATACTATCTCTCAACTAGAGTATTCCAGTGTTATTGGGAGTCTTATGTATGCTATGCATTGTACTAGATCATACATCGCGCATGCTATAAGTATATTGTGTCGATTTACGAGTAATGCAGGTTTCGAACATTGGAAAGCCATTTCCAGAGTTTTGGCTTATTTGAAAGGAACCATTGAATATGGTTTATCTTATAAAGGATATCCTGGTGTAATAGAAGGATATAGTGATGCAACCTGGAACAATGTAGAATCCAAATCCAAGTCTACGACTGGATGGATCTTTACACTAGGAGGCGCTGCTGTGTCTTGGGCTTCCAAGAAGCAGACCTGTATTTCTGACTCAACAATGTTGTCAGAATTGATTGCATTAGCAGATGCATGTAAAGAAGCGGAATGACTTAGGAATTTATTAATGGAAATCCCTTTGTGGAAGAAGCCATCTCCAGCAGACATGATTAACTATGATAATCAAGCAATAATATACAATGTGTCTAATAAGACATATAATGAAAAGTCTAGACATGTGAGTCTAAGACATCAAATGGTGAGACAGTTACTCAAAAGAGGAGTTATAACTGTTGACTACATAGAAACGAAGAAAAACTTGGCTGACCCACTTACAAAAGGTCTTCCAAAGGCAATGATTTCTATAAAGTCACAAGAAATGAGACTAAGGTCTGTGAATGAAGGTTGATCATCCTTAACAGAAACCCAACTTATGTCTTGAAAAGGATAGACAAAGTTCAATGGGTACCAACAAGTTAAGAGAATGATTATGGAACACTAAATTGATAATCCCATAATATTTAGTGTTGGATTCTGCAAGAACAAAGGATGGATATATATCCTTAATATGAGACGACCCGACTTTCTTACCACAGAAAACCGCATCATCTTTAAGAAAGAAAGGGATAGAAAAGAGAAAAGAAAGAAGAGAAGAAAGAAACAACACATCAGAATCTAACAGCGGAACGAATAAACTATATTAATAACATAAATATTACATAGTTTACAACCATTATCAGAGTACACAGATATACAACACATACTAGATAGTTATAAATACCTGTCTAGTTACAACTCAATACAACAACTCAGAGAACACACAGCGAAAAACTATATATATCTATACGCAGAAGCCTCCTGCTCCATTGCTCCTCCACAATTCGTCAAAGATAACTTGAATCCTAACCTGAATTCTTTTGACTACTCATAAAAATTTGAGTATCCAAGAGTTTATGAAAAACAAAAATAAACTCCGGGTCAGACATGAGTCTAGTGTGAGTAACATGTTAAAGTTTCTTAACTTTCAAAAACCTTTTGAAAAGAAAGGTATCACGTAAGACTTCCCACACATAAACATGGAAAAGTTTTTACCTTACGCTAACCAAAACATTTGATAGGAAATCCGATGATATTATAATAGTGTCTAGGGTTTTCAAATAAAATACAAAAATAGCTGGAAAGCTTACATCTCACGTTCCAACATAGTTGGACACAACTAATACGTACGACACTTATTAGATTTTGGATTCCATACAATGGCAGGGCTACTATGGTACTGCCCGTCACAGTACGTGGCCTAGATCAACGTACCGAGGATCACTCCCGACCCCCTGCAACACAAAGCCGGACCCATTACTTACTGAATAGTTCCGAACAAGACAACCCCGTGGTTGTAGCTAGCAACCACCCACACAGCCGAATATAAAGGGACTTCTAGACAGAGACAAATCTTGCTCTCTAGTGGGTGCGACCCACGAAGCCTTGCTGCACCTCCCCTGTTTTAGCCATTCCCGGTTGATGAGGCTTGAGGCTACGATTACCTTTATAGGACATATCACTTAGAATGCTCATCGTCCACCTGACGATGTTCTGAAAGCATTCAATCCATACAAGTTCGTTCCGGGTTCGAACGAAACCGAAGGCATTATCTCGTTACACTCATTTTGGAATCACCCTCAGAGTTAACGACAATAATCCTTGCACTCTAAACCACCATCTCGAATCTATAAGAACTAATTCCGTCAACTCATTATGGAATCACCCACAGAGTTATACTGACTCATAGTCCTTACACGTCGAGTCTTCACAAAGCTCTACTTTGATTCACGACCTAACGTTATTTGGAATCGATGTGGTTTTCGGATATCCAAATATGGAAACCCGATCCCGATTTCATCGAAATCCAAAGCGTGTCTTTTAAGTCCAAGTTGTTTTAAAGTTCTTAAAAACAATTTAATTACAGTGTCTATACACACACAGATAGATAATTCATAAATCATAACTGATAATTAACATTATCACATAACAGGTAATCCTCATTATCAATATCAAATAGATATTCCCTATATTACCATCACAATAGATAACCTATATTATTATCACAATACAATCAAGGCATTCATACCACAATATTATTTATCTCATCACTGAGATCACAAAGTATCCAAGTCAATCAATGACATCCATTCATACATAAGCAAAGATTTACTTATCACAATATAATTAATTTAAAATGAATTAAATTAACTATCTCTATTACTAATTAATTTAAAATGAATTAAATTAATCACTTCATCTATAATTAATTTAAAATAAATTAAATTAATTACTATCAATATAAACCTTGCTTACTCAATCATTCAATTGATTACAATCAATTTATCATTCATTAATAAACACCTTAATTAATCACCTATGATTAATTACCTTAATTACATTCATGTAACTATCCTTAATTAATTTCACAAAATTAATTATTCTCAACTAAACAGTAGCTAACCTTTAATTACTTCAATTAATTAATTAATCATAATTAATTACCCTAATCCTTAATTAATTACATTAATTAATTACCTTTATTGATTAATTAATCATAATTAATCAACTTTAATTACATCATTAATTATAATAATTAATGATCTTTAATTATTAATTACCTTAAGTAATTAACTTATAATTATTAATCATCATCATGGATTAATTACATTTAGTAATTATCTAGCTTAATTACTATATTAAACAAATTAATTATTCTTTAATTTATTACTTAATCAATCCCTTGATCAATTATTAAATAATTAAACCAAATTATCTCACACTTAAACATCTCCACTTAATTACAATCATGTAATTACTAAACAATTACTTAACTGAGTAATTTTCAAATCATTAATTACATAAGTAATTATTTATAAAACCCGAGTGTTTAAAATTAATTAAACTTAATTAATTAAAATAAACAATCCTATTTAACTTAATTAATTACCTTAAGTAATTAAGAATTAATTACTTTATCAAGTAATTACACTCAAACTATTTACAATTGATTATTCAATTATTAAATTGATTAATCTAATTAATCATAAAAATTAACCATATTAACTAATTGTTAAATAATCCTGGTTAATGACCTTCATTAACCATTCTTTAATTATTTTTATTAAGTAATTAGCTTAAATTAATTACCAATTAAATTATCTTCAATCATTTATTAATTAAAATTAATTATTAAATTAATTAACCTTAATTACATAATTAATAATTTTCATTCATCATTAATTAATAATCTAATTAATGATCTTAATTATATATTGATTAATCATTAATCAATTATTAATTCCGAATTCAATTAATTAATTAAATTAATTAATTAATCTTAATCACCTTATTAATTAAATAAATTCTAAAACATTAATCTTAATTTAATTTTCAAGATAAAATATAATTTAATTATGTCTAAAACAATATTATTCAAAACAAGGTACTTTTTGAACTCCTTTTAAATTTTCATTTTAAATACAAGTTTAAATTAAAAGTAATTTAAACTTATCAAGGTTTGAAAATTTTAAAACTTATTTAAATTTCAAAACAAAACAAAAGTTTGTCTTAAAAATGAAATCATAAAATTTGAAGCTGAATTCATTTCAAAATTTTGATTACTTAAATTTTCATTTTAATTTACAACTTCAATTTAAACCTTCTTTAAAATTTAAAACTGAAATTCAAATTTAACTTTTGAATTTCCAAATTTTAAATAACTTTAAATCTACTCATATTTTTAAAATCTTATTATTAAAAGTTTAAACTATTTTATCAACATGATATAGTTAATTAAGTTAAATTTTAAACTTAAATTTCTATTTTAAAAACTGGAATTTTGAATTTCAAATCAGAAATTCAAACTTGAATTGAATTTTAAACTTAAACTTTACCTTACATAAAAGCTACAGATTTTGAATATTTAAAAACCCAGATTTAAAGAAAACAGGTTTTTCTGAAACCTGTTAATTTACAGTGACCCGAGAAACCTACATTTTACTTCGGGTTTCATGCTTGATTTCTCCGAGTCACCTCTCATTCACTTCGAGTTTTCTACCTACATACTTCACGCCAACAGAAAGACCTCCCCATTAACAAAAACAATCATCTGAAAAAAACTCGTCGCCGTGCATATGCACGGCGACCGCCACCTCTGCCGATCATCATAGATGATCCAACAACTACCAGAAACCCAACAATACCCCAACATCATCACCAGGTCGATCAAAAATCATAGAATCAAACTTCACCCCCAAATTTCAAAACTTGGAAATTTTTTACAGGTTTCTATTCAAAACCTGTCAACATCCATTCCAAGTTGCTCCGACCACCAGAGGTTCACCCATTCCAACCTCGAACTCCTTCAAACACCTACTACACATTCCCCAAGTACCAGAATACTCGATCAACCCTACACCTCAAACTGTCCCCATTCTTTAACCCCTATTCAAAACTAGGGTTCATATAAAGATTTCCTCACAACAACCAATCTAGCAATTATTATTCTCATTTCAGATTTTTCTATGGATCTATGATCCTTACTCTATAGCTCAGAAAAATTCTAAGATTCCTCAAGTCAGAGATTGCAAGTATTTGCACAAATTCATATTTTTGTTCAAGAACAAACTGTAGATGAAACTGTACTCTAAAATTCTAATACTTGATTCAAAAAAAAACAGTTTCCAGTAAATGCTTTTAGTTTCTGAAACTGGATATAAATATTAATATGATTCGTTTTTGACCAAGATCAACATACAGGGGAGTTACTTATGTTTACAGAGTCAACTCCCAGTATTTTAATTCTCCTAAAATTTTTAAACCTAAACTTAAGAAAATAAAACACATTACTTTATAAGTTGAATTCTAATCTCTGATAAACAAACTCCTTTTTATTATTCTAAAACACAGATATAAATCTCAAATTAAATCAATTTGTAAAAGATTCTTTTAAATAGGGTGTGAATCTGGGAACACTACACAGCACAATCAACATGCATAAACAATCATAATTACAACAGACATTTTATAAGCACACAAACATAATTTTTATCTCAAACATTTAATCAAGCAACCTAAATATAGTTTAAGATTTTAAATGTTACTCACCTTTTTACCAATGCAGAGCTCAGTTGTTCATTTGAAATTTTGCAGAAGACATAAAAATGCAAGCTTGACCCTTTTATACTTCATGTTGAATTGATATGCAGTTTTTCCTATGTTCCCTGACTTAGATTACTTGCATGCAGATGTAGATGCTACAGCTAATCCCTCAAATACATGCAGATGCCTCCATTTCCAGGTTTAAATAGAATGCAGGAAAAAACAGTGTGCAGGCCCTTTTTTTTTTAAATGGCATGCAGATTATTGGTGAATAAATGCAGATTTGCTTTGGATTTAAACATGTATTTGAAGGGCTTAGATATGAGGAGTTTATGATTTTGAATATGGTTGAATATGCAGGGTTTGTGAAATTTGAGGAAATGCAGATTGATTGTTAATATGAAGATGCTTTTGATTTTAGAATATGCAGATTTTATGAACAGAATGTATGTATGAAGTAAGTGAGTTTTTGATCTTTGTTTTGATTAAAGAAATGAAAAAGAATATGCAAGCTTATACTAAATGTATTTTCAGATTTATGAAATAAAAGAAAAATTAAAACTAATTTTTAACACTTGTACAAATGTTACAACACTTGTCAATTTGTTAATGTTAAATTTGAACACTTGTTTAATCAATGCAACACTTGTTTTCTTTAAAATGATTAGTACTAATTACAAATTAATGTGTGTGTTAGCTTAGTTTAAGTTGTTAGTTTATATTTGAACATGTGTATGAATTTTCCAAAAGAAATAAAAACAAACCATGTTAATAAATGAAACTTATACATATTAAAAATTAAAACAATTAAGATTTTATACTTTGGAATTAAATTCAAATTAAATTCAAAATCAAATATTTTCAAATCAAGTTATGAATATAAATTTAATTTGAAATAAAAATTACAAATCCTATTCAAACTTATTTATAAAGACAATACCATATCAATATTGTTTTTATAAATCTCTTATTATTAAATTAAAACCATTTTACAAGAAATTATATTTTTATTAATAACATATCCATTTTATTAAGTCATAAAACCATTTGTTGAATTTATTCTAAATTTAAAACTTCAGCTAATTTAATTTAAACATTTAATATTTTTCTTATAAATTTTAAAATCATATATTTATTTATGAAATAGTTTTAAAAACTCAATACTAATTAAAATCAAAATTTCCAAATTAAATGTATATATATTAGAATTTTAAAACATGATTTAATTATTAAATTTAAACCAAAATCATTTATTCAATAACTTTAAAAAACTTAAATATTAAATAAAACAAAAATTTCAAATTACTTCCAATATTAAACCAGAAAATATGCTTTACTTATTAAAATTTAAACAATGCCAATCTATTTAAAATATAAACCATATATTTATATTGTAAATAGAAATCAATTTATTATTTTAAAAAGATAAAATAACCAATTTAAATATTTATTGAAGAAGATTATTAAATCTATTTGAATAATTATTGACAGATTATCAATATCAATTTAATTTTAACTACAGATTATTAAATTGATATTGTTAAAAATTCTGGGATATTACATAATAAGTCTAGAAACCTTAAAAGGTGTATCGCAGAAACATCTTAAGAGACTTACCTATATGAGTATGGAAATCAGGCCGTTTCCTAGGAAAGTAAGACCGCTTTCTAAGTAGACTCATGAACCAGGATTTAAGCACATGGCCATTAACGTGCTGAGCAATACAGAACACTTTACCTAAGGAAATCAACATGTGTGATTGTTCCGGTTTTATCATTAGGGATACTTGGTTCAAGATTCATTCACCATAAAATCTCGATAAGGCTTTGAATGGTTTACACTAAGTAAAGGTTCAAATCCAAAAGATACCTTTTATTTATGTGTTGGTTTTCACGATGATGCAAAACTTGATCTTAGAACTACATAGGCTTGATCCCACTTGGGTATGTAGGAAGTCACTCTGGTGATTCAGCCGTCCTATTTATTTATTTATTTATTTATTTTGAAAACTGGGGGAGATTGTTGTAAAATTTTCAAAATGCTTTGGGTTTGGGTTTTTGTTTTTGGAAGAGTAGAAGAAAAGAAAGAAGGAAGGAAGAAGAAATCAAAGTCCCACATTATAGAAAGCTATGCAATATACTTGTATAAATATAGCTTTCTCAAGTGGATGATTGGGCCTTGGGGCTCCCACATGTTTGCTTTGTGGTGATGAGAGAAGTCATGTAACACCACACGCGCGCCGTCGTCGTCCGACCGAACCGAACCGGGCCGGGTTCGGATCCGAAAATACTTTTGGATCAAAATAAGAACAGTAACGGGCCAGATTTCAGCCCGTTAAGGACCCAGAACCGAAATTAAGAATTTGAATTAATGGCGGGAATTTGTAACGTTTTCTGAAACATTACAAAATGAATGGACGCGACCGTTGTGAACCGTTGCAAATATAAAAGAACGCGACGTTTGCTTTTGAATCCGTAACAGTTGTAAACCGTTGCTAACGGCCGTGACACTTCGCGAATGAACATCTCCTCCCATATATGAATAGCAACGCACAGAATAGTTGCAAAAGAAGTTTCGAATTCTTCTTCTTCTTCCCCGAGCATTTCTGCGACGCCAGAAACTGTTGCTCTGTTTTGCGACGCCTCCAAGGTGTTGCAGATTCAGAAACCATTGCAGAATTGCTCTCTTCTTCCTCTTCAATCTGTTCTCTACAAATTGCATCATCAGATACAGTTTCTGAAGTGTTCTTGGTTGGATCAATGTCGTACAAACTTTGAATCCGATTACGCTGTTATAGGGCTTCATTGAATCCTGAAAGTCGATAGTTCGATAACCCGTTTGTACCTGGTGGGTTGAACTATTGTCTGAAAGAATCTATATCATAGATCCTTAAAGTCGGAAGTACAACATTATCTTTATCTTTATCGCCATCAAATCCGTCTCGAACCACAAAATCCCCAACATTTGTTAACCTGCACGACCAAGTTAAAGCTTTTACAGTGGTCAACGATAGGTTGTGATGAAAACTGAAATTTATATTCAGCTGCATTAACAACAGTTTTTTTTCCCGTACTTGTGACCATGTTTTTGATATCCATACGTGCTATAGCTATACGTTTCTAAAAGTTATCTATATGTTCCTACAGGTAATCACAAGTAGAATATATCCTTCAGTATGTGTTAATCTAAATTTAAATATCTATACATACCGCTTTCTGTACCGAGAACCATTTTCAAATATGCATTTTTTTTTTCATTTCAATTCAGTATTTCCAGTTATTTTTTTACCTACTACCCAGACTATCCACACAGATTGATATGTACGTTGTACCAAGCTCAGCATTAGATATAGCTATAGGTATCACATTAACCAGTAATACTGCTGGTACCTGCTGTAATTGCGTGCACCCATCGATCTTTGGAAAAAGTTTTGCACGATAATATTTTCAACATCTTACATTATTATGCAATCTACCATGCCCTATTAAACACCACACCACACATACCAAACAATACAAACACATTACGATTGTCCCAATTACCCGTGCGCACGAGTATCAATCTACACTTTCGAATGTACTGTTCGCATGTACTAATTTGGTTGTCGATGTAAACCCACTTTTACTGTTTGTGTCACATAGTGCTTGCCTTAATTTTATTTCCCACTTATTTACAGTAGTTCATATTATATTTCTCTTCTCCCATTACAGTTGAAGACTACCATATTCTTTTACCTTCCCCTCCCTTTTTTTGTTTCGCGTATATCAGTTTTTAACGCTGTTTGAAATGAGAATAAAAAATTGAAGATAGTTGCAAGCTCCTACAACTGTGCAACAATTACCTTACACTAACACTGCAATAGTCTGACTGTTTTGATTTTTTGACATAAACAAATCCAATTTTACCCCTTCTGTTATCGGCAACCCCTCAATTACATTATATGCTTGGTTCGCACTGTTGCTGCCTCATATGTTTTTGATAGATTTTCGATACAGTTAATTTTTTTTCACGAGATTATCTACGAATACTTCACCCCTATTTCAGCAATGATTTTCAACTTGAATTACTTTACACTGTGGTTGCACCGGTTTCCTCTTTTTCCTAAAACCCGGTGTTCACTTATGCAGGGAACTGACATTTATGCTATTTGAACAGAAGCTGTACCGCTTGGTGCACGGTTGAATTCAGAGCACGCTGCTATTAGAATTGAAACTACAGTCAACCTTCTTCACTCTGTTTTCGCTCGATTCAATACAGCTTGCTGGATTGGTAACATTTTTCCGTTCCCCTCATACTTTTTGACTTTCTGAATCAAATGCATTTCTGCGCTGCAGCTTGAAAGCAGTAAATTTTCATTTCAGGTTAAGTGACGCACACATAAAGCTTGCATAGAATTGAATCAGTCCTGTTGAATTACAGCAGACATAAAGGTTATTTTGCATATTATAGTTCAATTGTGAAATGTGGAATCCAAATATTTACATCGATTTTCCACACACAGTTATAACAACTACCATACTTGAATGGCATACATAATTTGTATCGATATTGGGCATGTATGTACCTTATTGATGCCTTCTGACCAGTCGTTTCCATAAAAAATTTCTTTTACCATTATTATATTTCCAAGGAAATTTTAACTGCCGTTCCTTCTGCGATAACAAAAAACGAACACTGAACATGGTATACATGATTTACGCTACTTAGCAAAGCATAAAACACAATTTAAAAATGACTACTGTCACACACATGCATGCAATGACATTCTGCAGTAACAAATCAAACGTTCTTTTTTCGCCCAATCAACATTAATCAAGGGTTGAATATGGAAATTATTAATTTGATACTCCACACTGCTATTGTTAAAAAAATATTAACTGCGCGTTGCGTCTTTACTAATTAAGGATTGATCGCTCACAAATTGCTATGAACTTATTCATCCACTCATCTTTCAGTTCCCCCTATTCATCATTTTCTCCTGAAATTGCTGCATTCGGGTACCTGAAATTTATTCGACTGATAAGTGTTTAGCTTATTGCTCTACCTTCACTGCAAAGAAAATCTAATTCCCATTAACTGCTAACTTAGACATGTCCCTACGACTTCATTCGAATTATATATATTGACGAATAGTTTATTTATACCCAGTACCATGACAAAATCATTTTCAACCAAATCCTTATTTATTGACTTATGTGAATCCAATTTCTATGATAACCGTACACGATGGGTTGATTACTAATTAGAACAAATATGGGTTGGAATAAGTTTTGGATTAATTTAGTATAGATTTTACAAAACTATGGATAATTAGGAACATTGAAAGAAATGTTAAGAGATAGCTTAGAAATAAAGATTAATTGTATAAATTTTATGGATCAACAACCGCTTTAGATGGTGGGAATTGGTCCAAAATCTTAAAGTGATAAGTTGATCATTTTTTATGTACGAAAAAATAATAGAAATGTTTATTTACACTTTTTTGAGCTAACCGTCATAGAACATGATTAAAATGGTCATGAGAAATGAACAATGATTAGCTAAATCCATTTTTTAAAATTGAATTATGTGATTTCCGTTGGTTGTGATGTAGAATTTTTTGTCGATTATACTTTAACCATAAATGCAGTTATATCATAATTTTCATTGTCAACATATTACTTTTTCTGATAGTTTTACAGTAACTGGAGTTTGTAATGTGATTTCACTTTTATTTACCGTCTATCAGTGAAACTGGTACATTGATTATTTTAGGTTCCATGAAGACAATCAAACTATGATAAATACCTACAAGTTATAAAAAAAATCTAAAAAAATGTTTTATCAGACTCAAAACTAATGCCATGTTTTATTTCAATGGCAATGAAACTGATAATTCAAAAATAATTATTGTTTTTGGAATGATGTTTATTTTTTTATAACTAATTCTAATTTAAGAGTTGTTTTAATTTCTAAAACAACTCTACTAAGCATCACAAACAACCTAAAACATTAACTACATCTGTTCTATTACTCAGCTGAAATGGTATGAGGTGTATAAATTAGATTAATATTACATAAAAGCTACTCTAATTATTTTTCTTACACTAATAGACTTTGTAAATACATTTACCTTTAACATCCTGATCAACATATACTAACGTAAATGATTTTCATATCCATAGGCTCAAATAACTATCTAGCTGTAAACGTGACCAAATTTACATTTCAATGTGATAACATTTTCTTTCCTGGACTGTTAATAGTGTGACAACTATACTAATTCTTTATTGTCTAAAGTACCAAAATGTTTACAATCTACCATCACTGTTCCGTTGAATGTAGCCATCGACCCTTTTTTTTTCCGATACCTCAATTTTCACTTTTTTTCTCCAAACATACATAAGTCTGTATGACATTGAACTCGTTTGCTTTCGTACTCAGTATATATGTGCTTTTTTTATAAATCTCAGCTCCGGCTTAAACTACTATTTATGAATATCATTGTTACTTACATTACCACTGTAATTTCGCGTCATGTCTATGCTGTCATATGAATTCGATTTCCACTGTCCATACTACCTTCACGTTTCTGCTATAGAGATTATAATTCACAGATTATAACAATGCCCATGTGCGAAGCACGGGCTACTCACTAGTATATTGTTTATGCAGAGAAGTGATGGTGGCTGAGCTTCAGATACTAATGTGGTGAATGGGCTTCTCGTCCGTGGTTGTAATAACATTGCCAGCTGCAAGGTTTGAATACCAATCCCTATCGGCATAACGAACTTATTTGTATAGCACTGTACTTTGAATTAACTAGTAGTCTAGTATTACTGCTTTATGGTGCAAACCTACCAACGTTATATCTATTGCAATTAAAACCTTAAACATACCTAACACACACACACACAGACACACATATAGGGAGCGGCTATTAAAACACAAAATAAAGCACAAAAATAGTCACAATAATTATTGATCATTGGATCCTTTTGTCATATATGGAAGGTGAAATTCAGAGGAAGATCTAATGGTCAAGATCTCTTGTGTCTCATTTTGTGTCTACATTTTATGTCCAAATAGAATTTCTCATATGTGTGTGTGTGTGTGTGTGTGTATTTAATAATAGTTGTATTACCTTGGGTGTCACTTTTTTGGTATTAGCGTGAACTATCAAAAACACCTCTTTAATATTACTTAAAAATATGATTTAACAAATAACTTTTTCTTACAAATTCAAACCGTCGCTCTATAGATATTACTAAATCTTAATATCACTTAAAAATAGGATCTAATAAATAAACATCTTGTACAAGTTCGTTCTTTATTTAATTAATAATACAAGTAAAAATTAAAATTAACAAAAAATTAGGTGTTACAACTTAAAAATAAAAATTCAAACCAATTACACATGATGATTGAGATGTAAAAATATGACAAAATATTTATGCAAATCATTTCCTATTGAATATGTTATATAGTTTGTAGAAAAACAATTCACGCGCGAAGTTCGTGGCTTCGCGCCGTAACGCTAGTGTATATATATAGACACACACATGTATATGTGTATGATATGAATTTATAACTGTGAAGAATTGGTAAAACTCAGCATGAATTATTATTAATCACCAGTATCCCTATTTATAATACATACCCAAGACTCTATCTTATGATTACTCTAAAATTGTGGAAACAGCAGGAAATCTTCCGAAGATATATCCCTTATCACATACCACTCATAACATCTAATCATATATTCTAAATATATATATATCATAATATCTTAATCATATATTTTAAATATATCATAATATCTTAGTCATATATTCTAAATATATCCCAATATCCCCCTTAAGTTGGAGCACGAGATTCAAAAATGTCCAACTTGGAGAGAAGAAAATCAAATTGAGCCTTGCCGTTGTTTTGTAAACCCCGTATCTCATCCTTCATGGAAATGTGTCACTTATCGGATTTCATGGCTTCTTTAAATGATTTAGGGTCGTTACCCTTAATTATGGCTGAGGAGTGATTGGAAGGAGGAAAACGATAATTTATAGAAAAATTATCACGATTTATGTAATGTGCTAGCAGATAAGGTTCACCTGAGAAGAGATTGGAAGGAGGAGAATCAGAAGATGGACCATTAGCAAAAACCGTATGTGTCACAAAATCTCGATACAGAACATATGAGAACTTTTCTCGAAGACCACGACCCATTTCCTGTGGACTAGTAGACTGATCCGAAGTAGAACCATGCGCAGACCCAGCAGACCCACTATCATTAATCAAAAGATCAACATCCTCATCTTCGTAAATTATTTCAGCAAAATCTTAATGAATATCATGATCATTATTCTCACTGGATATTGTATTGACATCTTTCGAACACCCAAACGGCAATACCTCCTCTACAAATTTCACATCTCTAAACATGAAAAATTCCTTTATATCAAGATCAAGTAATTTCCACCCCTTCTTACCGAACGGGTAAACCAAAAAAATATACTTTCGACTCCGACTTGCAAATTTATCTTTCTTAGTCTTTTGATTATGAGCAAAGCACAAGCACCCAAAGGTTCGAATAGAACTAAAAGAGGGTGGTTTACCAAAAATTATCTCAAAAGGTGTTTTATTTTGTAACATGGAAGAGGGTGTACGATTAATTAAATGAGCGGCAGCAAGAACACATTCACCCAAAAATAAATAGACAAATTTACTTGAAAGCGTAATGCCCTACCCACATTCAAAATATGTTTATGTTTCCTTTCAACTTCCCATTTTGTTGTGTAGTACCCACACACAAAGTTTGAAACAAAATTCCAGTTGCATTAAAATATTCAATCAAACAATTAAACTCAGTTCCATTATCACTTTGAACGACCTTAATTATTTGAGAAAATTGCCTATCGACCATAGCAACAAAGGACATAAACATTTGAAACACCTCTAATTTGTCAACCAACAAATAAATCCAAACTAATCATCAACTATTGTCAAAAAAATAACGGGCCCCACATGACGAAACGTGTCTATATGAACTTCATAAATCACAATATATTTTCTCAAAAATTCTAGAAGCTTTATTGTCACTTAAAGAAAACTTGTCTCTAGGATGTTTAGTACGCATACATACTTTACACCCTTTATCTAAACTATCTTTATTATTTTTGACGTGAGGAATTAACTTAACTACTTTTTCGGAAGGATGCCCGAGCCAACGATGCCACAACTTCAAATTTGATGTTGCTTCAACTGTTGACACAAATTCCGGTTTGTTAAAGTAGTACAGTCCATCTCTTCTAATTCCCGTTTCAATCAGCTCATTCGTTTGGTCCTGTATAGCACAAGTATGAGAATCAAATTGGACAATAGTTCGTAAATCATCATTAAGTTGAGAAACAGAAATTAAATTGCAACTCAAGTTTGGAACATAAAGTACTCTGGTGAGAGTAATTTTGTCCGTCGTACATACGGATCCCACCAAAGTAGCAATCACTTTTTCACCATTGGACAAACCAACAGAACACTCAAGATTTTGTATGTCAAATAACCATGAACGTTGCCCTGTAACATGATGGGTTGCTTCGGTATCGATAATCCATGAAGTATCATCAAACTTACCATTCAATCGATTTTCGAAAATTTTACTATTACCAATCACGTCCGAAATAGCTTTCCACTGCTCATTCGTGAACAATTGACCCAAGGCTGACACCGTCGACGAATTGGATGCGATAGAGGAGTTGCTACCAGCAGCCGCATTAGCGCGTACTAGCCCCCTACCTTGCCCAGCGGAGCTGCCTCGTCTGCCATTGAACCAGCCATCGTGGTATCCATGAAGCTCGTAACACCGGCTAACCTCATGACCTGTTTTCTTGCGGTGGCTGCAAACGGATTTCGTCCAGCAACTTGAGGCCTCATGGCCCTGCTTCTTGCACGGAGAACACGTCGGTCTATCACAGGTTCCTCGGCCCCAACCAGCCCCTGTATGTACAGCGAAACCGACTGCTTCTGAGGGCTTCGATTGACGAACACGTTCTTCTTGTGACACTAATTGATAAGCTCGATCAAGATTACGAAGAGGATCTTGAGAGAGGATATGTGTGCGCAAATGACCATAAAATTCAGAACAAAGGCCCATTAAAAAATCGTTAATTTGACCTGTGCTCGTCGTTCCTCATGTAATCTGCCAGCCGAGCACGAGGAACAACAAGAACAAGAGATTAAAGGTTTATGGTGATCCAATTCTTGTCACAAAGCGTGCAATTTACCATAGTAAATCGAAATAGGTATCGTCTTTGTCTGCTCACATCGTGCAATTGAAGATCGTAATTGTTGAACCCTAGGTCCGTTTGTTTGGGAAAAACGTTGCTTGAGATGATCCCAAAAGGGTTTAGCTTCCTTGAATTTCAACAAAGAGGACCTAACCTCGGGGTCGATTGTATTTGAAATCCAAGAAATAAGCATAGCATTAATCCCGGTCCAATGAGACTTTGTACAGGAAGATGCTGGTGTAAGGATACTGCCATCAAGAAATTCAAACTTGCATCGGGCTTCTAATGCCGTCTGAATATCAGCCTCCCAGTCGTCATAATTATCGGTCTTGAGTCGAGTGTGTGTAATGAAGTCTCCTGGTCTATCTTGTGAGCCGAGATAATAAGGGGAATTGGGTTCAATTATAGACGGTGGAGGAGGCGGTGGATCTTCAACACTAGGCATGACAAATTATTCTTGAAGAAAAAATCGTTCTTTGGCTCTGATGCCATGAAAAATTGGTAAAACTCAGCTTGAATTATTATTAATCACCGGCATCCCTATTTATAATACATACCCAAGACTCTATCTTATGATAACTCTAAAATTGCGGAAACAGCAGGAAATCTTCCGAAGATATATCACTTGTCACATACCACTCATAACATCTAATCATACATTGCGGAAACAGTAGAAAATCTTTCGAAGATATATCTCTTATCACATACCACTCATCAAAAGCCCTCCAATTTGCTCCATCCACTTGAGATATCTTCATGGAAGTAGGAATCAATCTCAATGAACTTCACCAATGAACTACCTTAAATCTACGAGGTAATGCGTCAATTTGGATGGTTGTAGATCAGTCAACTGAAATTGATCACTGCTCGAGCACAAAGAACCAGTAGTCTTGTTCAATTGTATGTCAGAGCTATAGCTTGATTATGTGAAGTTCCAAGCTTAGTTTTATCTTACTGAAATCTATTGTTCATCTCAGGAATGAAGAAGTTTACAAAAATATGTAGGAAATGCTTGAAGTAAACACAAGTAGGATTTGAGATGCTCCATTATTGGATGTGATGATTATCTAAACTAAATCAAAATCTAAAAATATATAAAAATATATGCTAACGAGACAACAATAAATTGGGCAAGGAAGTGGTGAAGTGTCTAGTAATGGGTGAGTAGCGAGATCGAGACCAAGATGAGCTGCTAGCTCAAGACAACTGGCTAAGTAAATAAATAAAGTAATTAATATAAGTTAAAATTACTTAGCAAGTTTGATAGACCAATCCTTTGGTTGCAGGAGTAGGCGACCGATATGACTCAGTCTACTATGGTAGGTGGAACCCCAAGTATGTGTTATGTTTTTAAGTATGCAATTATTTATCCTCGTACTTAATGTTGTAGTGGAATGACACACCAGTATGTTTGTTCTGATCCGAATTTTTTCCTAATTGTACTCTTAGTTACTTGCATGAGTAGACAAAAAGTACATGTTTGACGAAATGAGCTTGGATGGATACAAGAAGGCGATGAAGTCGCAGTAGGTCTTATTATACATGTAAATAATGATGTTTATACCTTTTAATATAAATATGACTCAATGACGAGAGTGAGTACACTTTGGCATTTGAATGTATTTTTGGATGTTGTAACATGTTTTGATGTCATCGATTTGAAAATGTGATTAATTTGTTTGAATATTTTATTTTTGTGCATATAGTTTTTTTTATTTATACGTATATAGTTGAGTGGGACGTTGCAAATGATGTCTTCTATTATTTCATATTTTGGCTTTTAGATTGGGTTTTGTACTCGAAATTACTATGCTTGTAACGTTACTCTAACGGTCAATACCTCAATAACGAAGATATTGCTCCTAACTTGGTCGCCTCCGTATCATGAGCCATGATAAGGCATGAGATTTTGCTTCTTAAAAGGCTTCGACACTGATTTGAGGTGAAGGCTAGGTATTTATATAGCTTTTACTGTGTTTTTCTTGCGACGTATAAATAAAGCTTTATAGTGGAATCACTGTCGCACAAGTTCGAATCATGCAGAGAGCACTAATTTAATTTAGTCAGCAATGAATGCCTAAATTCGATTCTCGCTGGAGGCAGCATTTTAGAAGTGTTTTTCGACGGCAACTAGCCGTCGGCGGCCATCGGTAAGCCGTCGGAAGAGCCATCAGTATACGAATCTCGTTTCGTAACGACTTCCGATGGCAACAACGGCAAATTTCCGGTGGCCTCCCACATGCTAACACTCATCCAGTTCGGTTTTTTTTCCGTTCTTCTCATAGCGGGCACTGTATCCCTATAATTTTTAACGATTTTGCTATTCCAATGACGCTGCACCAGGGATACATCGGTCTCTTGTAGGTCGATCGAATCCTACACGTTGAGAAAATGAAAGTCATACATTTTTATAAATAGTATACAATATATAAAGCGATCTAGGATCAAAGAGAAAGTGCAAAATATAAATTTACACTTACTAGGAAGTCCTGCCAAATGCTCTTTCGGACATTATTCGGTATCTTGCTCCACTTGGGCCAGCAGACGGTCATCCTGCATTTATGTGCATGTCTGGATATGGAGAGCACTGTAGTTGATGGCTCGAGCTCAAAGCCACTGTGTCATAAAGAAACAAACATTTAATAAAGCAAGATTAATATATAATAGATCGTACAGAAAAATATTGTTAATACTGAAATAAATTTAATACTTATGATCCATCAGCTTTGGCATGCAACCAGACCGTAGGAAGAGCTACATCTTGTGATGGGCTGGGAACATCATCAGCTGGAGGCGCACCGGTCCCTCTCTGAGAAGAAGAAAGAGATCCTGTATGGAAAGAGCCATGTCTACGGAAAAACGACATATATATGCAGTACTTGTTACATACATATCATTTATGAGAAATATATCATTTAATTATGTGAAACATACATTATAGCAGAACATAAAAGGATTATGTGAAACGGATTATGACTAAACATATCATTAGCAGAGCACATCATTTTTTAATGAGAAAATGTAACATAAATAAGCACAGAAATTACCTTCTCCCGATATGTAGATTATTAATCAATCCTCATTGTTTTCTTATTCGGACTCCATTTCGTACTCTATGTTTTGTTCTTTTGTAGTCTCAAATGCTTCTATTAATGCATTGATTCATAGTTTAGAGGTCCAAAGACGGTTTGATTGTCGGTTATTATTATTTCAGTATTTTCCTCGATATCTGCTTGATAAGTTTGTTCGTTTGGAATATTCTGTCCATCAAATGTAATTTTGCGTTTGTTTTAAATACAACCAACCAATCTGCTTTATCTCTTCGTAGAGGTCCGTATGAAGCGTAATAAACTTGAAAAGCTTGTTTGGCAAGTATAAAAGAATCGTACTTATAATAATGCGAGTTATGCTTTATTTCTATAGGATTATACTTTGGGTGTGTTAACGCTAAAAATGCACGCTAACACTCCGATGTGAGTTGTGATAAAGTGAAAGCACCACCTGTTGGTACGAGAACTAAAAGCAAGCAGAAAATAGTAAAGAGACAACAATTTTTATAGTGGTTTGGGTCAAAGTCAAGCCTACGTCCACTTAATCTCTTCTATTATCGACTTGATTACAAGTTTCACAATAATCCTTCAATTACAACATCATTAAGGCAAGTAGTTAGAACTTCTATGTAGAAAAGCTCTTTGAATTCATGTTGAACGAACTTGATCTTTTCTCAAGGTTACTTGAAGTGTCTTTGGAGTTTGAAGTGTTGTAGAAGTTGTGAAAAAAGCAGAGTCTTGGCATTCGAAAAAGGTCCAAAAGTCCCCCACCGAAAGTGGAGTAGGTGGAGTATTTATAGGAGAGTTTCGGAGTTAGGTCGTGTGAGGTCATAGGTCGTGAGCGACCTAGAGAGGAGTGATCCCGTGGTAGCATAAGTCGCTAGCGACCTAATGAAGCCATCCTGAACGAGGTATATGCTGTGAGCGACTTGGCTTGCTTAGGTCGTGAGCGACCTAATGGAAGTGGAAGTGTGCATGCGGCTTAACTCTGAAGCTCGCTAGGTCGTTAGGTCGCTCTTTCCTTAACTCGTTAGGTCGTTGCCTTTACCAAGTTGCTAGGTCATTAGCCCATTGAGTCGTAGGAGTCTTTTGGTCGCTGGAGCTCCTTAAGTCGTTGAGTCGTACTATGTTGAGCTGCATTATGCTTTAGGCCGCTAGGTCGTGCCATGTTGAGCCGCTTTGTGCATTAGGTCATTAGATCGTTTATGCCTTTAGGTAGTTAAGTCGCCTATTCCCTTAGGTCGTTGAGTCGTGAATAAAAGAGGTGTTAACAGGGTGCACGTTGGTTACAGAATCTAGAACATTGCTGAACCAGTTGCATTTAAACAAAAAAACTTCTTCTGCGGGTTTTGTGAAATATGTCAATTGCAAAAGCTAGATTAACACATCATAAGAATCATTTACATGATCATTTGGATCATCACTACCTTTAAGAAATACATCAGTCTGCTAGTTAATTTTTCAGTACCATATTCTTTGATGTTAAATTTAGATCCATTAACGAAGAATATTGGATAGGTCCTGACTTTCTTTTTGGTCCCATAGCTAAATGTTTCAATCCTTCGTCGACCATACAATTTGTCTTGTCGTAAACGTAATTTGAAAACCAAGTAGCGAAATCTTTGTCGATATCGCAATTTGGATGTTGTGATTCGTAAACACTGCAATTATAGAAGAAATATTGCATTATAATTAACACACGTATGCATATGTATATATACGCATATGTAGATGATATAATGCATTAAGAAGAATATATGTACATTACCTAACAAATGGTGCAACTTCAGCACAATTGAGAAGAATATATGTGTGTGTTACCTGATAATCTTTATCGTCCAACCATAATTTCACACATTTACTAGTAGGTGGGCCATGTTTTTTGAAAATCATTTCATTTTAAACGATTCAAACAAATTTCGGCAGCGCTTCTCTTTTGTTTCCTGAGTCGTACATGATTGCGTGTACACAGGAATCATAAAGGAAGCGCTGTCGAAATTTTGTGAACCGTTTAAAATGAAATGATTTACGAGATGTGATTACGTTACTGTGTTTGTAACTTGTTCAATACATGGACAAATCCAACGAATATTGTTTATGATAAATATAGATGTCGGTTCTGTCAAAAAACGAATACCCACATAACGATCATATACAATATTTATCAGGCGGGGCCAACAAACACTCTAAGGGTTTTATGAATAAAGTATATTACATATTTTATATTTTAAAAAAAATTGGCTTTAGACGTTTACGTTAAACTGATTAACATTTAACTTAAGTTAAACTACCGTATTACGATAGTTTATCACATATACACATGTTTCAAACTTTAATTAACTAACTGTACGTATATGAAATTAATTATCGTTTTCGAAGTTTTAAAAAACGCATAAACTAAATTATGCTCATCCATACTAAATAACCCAAGGCGTAAAATCACTGAATTACTCAACTAATGAACACTAATTTCTTATCGTACAAACTAAACAAGTTAGTATTCAAATTTATGGGATAATAACAGTAATTAACATTCAATAAACTATACTACACAATCAATGAGACGATATAAACAATTAAACTAACAAATTAATCCTAAATTAACAAATTCATGAAATTAGAGTTTAAGGATAATACTTAAAATAGAGGAGAATAGGGGTTAGGAGGAGATGAGATTCCGAATTGACGAAGCTGAAGTTGATTTCGGTAAAATTTCGGTGCTTGAAACTAGAGAGGGAAATGACGGAGGAAGCTTTTGTTGATTTGGGATGGGGCAAAATATTTCTGGTTCGGCCTGGGAAAGGATGTGATTTTTTGACTGCTACCAACGGCCGCAAACAACAATATTATAACGGCTTCCGACGGCTAATTATTTTATTCGTAACAAAATACAGAATAAATGTAATAATCCGCAAATCCGTACTCCTTGAATAGACACTAATCTCCATCGATTAACTCAAGATGAACGGAAATACGAACCATTAGGGTTTAAGAAGAAGCAAAAGGTAGGAGAAGAAGAAAGAAGAAGCAACAGAACAATATCAGAATCTCACAATCGCAGCGGAACAACATATAATAGATAAATGAATAATCATTAAACAAAAGAACTGTGCATTTTATATATTATATCACATTACATTCATTATCAGAGTTTACAACAACAAACAGCGGAAAAGAAATAATATATACTTAGTAATATGCTACGCCATCTAGCTTCCCTCCAGATTTCTACAGCAACTCCCGAATCCAGAATGACCTGATAACCTAACACTAGACTGCCCGTGTGAAAATTGGTGGGCACCCAGAGTTTAGGAAGGGAAACAATAAACTCCAGGTCAGTCATTTGACTGGTGTGAGAACTTAAAACAATTATTTATCTTTAAAACAAAGAACATGATAATTTTAAAATAGATTCGCAATACTTTTTAGAAAACGAGACTACCATAAGGCCTTCCGCACACACACATAATGCAAACGCAGAATCAGAGGAGATTTATCCTTATGGTAGTCAAAGATGCTTGATACGCATTAAAAAGAAACATTTGATATAATTACTAGTGCATAGTGTATGAAAAATCATTTCGAAAGTAAAGATATAAATCTTAGCTAGCATAGGAATTCCGCACTTATGCCTACTATAGCTACCATCCAAACAGTGGTGACCACCATAAGTGAATGATAGGTTCTACAACTAAAACCGTAAAAGATCGCATTGTTTCTTTGGATTTCCAACAAATGATCAGGCCAAGGAACTTCCCATTGCCACATGGGTACGCCTCTGGAAAGACGACCCGAGAACCTAACCGGATCTCTGCCAACACAAGGCCGGGTTACCCTTCAAACTGGGTAACTACTGACACGAATATGTCATTCCCCGATCGTAACCGATCTATATCCGAGGATCCTCGATTCCAACAACCACGAAGTAATAAATTTACAGCAACAACCTAGGTTAAGTATCTGGGCTCCATACCATGATACCACCTCTATCCAGAAGGAATGACATACACTAAAGGGGCGCTACCCGCTAATAACCTTGCTGCATCCTTCCCGTTTTGACCATTTCCGGGGTGTGAGGTCCGACGAAGTCTCGTCCACAAAGCTACACTTTATACAAAGTCATGCTTCGACCAACAAATGCTCAACAGCACTTCGTATGCCACATTACCAATTTGGGAATGTATCACTAGTAACCATCAACTACATAACCTATAAGGGTGTTAAGCTAAGAGAATAAATTCTCCGCCACCAACGGAAATATATTTGATAGAAACCAGCTTTACATCTCAAATTGTAACGTCAGACACACATTCATACAAGTTCGTTCCGGGATCAAACGGAACCGAAGGCACTTACAAAGAAGTTCTTGCAATCCGGATATTCACTAATCACGACCGGACTTCCCATCACAAAGGGTAATAAATTTCTATATCGGGGATCAACCGATGCAGAAACATTCGACGGTAATCCTTCCGTTTTCATAAATATTCGGTTTTCAACACCGGTCATCAATGCTATCCATTACGACGTATCACATATTCAGAATGGGGTATACGACCCCAAGGTCCTTTCCCGGCTAACCCGAATAGTGAGCGCTTATTTTTAAAAATAAGTGTAGCATTCAAATTCAAGCAATCACAACAAATACCTATTTAAAGGTAAATATTGATAGTCGGTTATTTAACTATCAATAGGTATGCACAACATCATCAGATTCCAAATAATTTTCCAAATTATTTATTTTCCAAAAATATCTTTACAAGATATATATATAATTTCCATACTTCAAAAATAAATCGATATTTATTTTTAAACCAATTTTCCCAATTTCATTTATAAATTCCATATTGAATTTAGATTTCCAAAATATCTGTGAATATATGATTTTCAAATCGATTTCAAATGTTCACTTTCAATTTATCTTTAAAAAGATAATTCTCAAAACGTTCATTTCGTATTGGAAAATCATTTCCCTACTTATTTAAAAATAAGTATTTCACAAATCTATTTATTTTCAACATTTGGAAAATATTCGATATACTTAAATTAATATTAAGTATATATTTCATTTCTTAAGGAAAACATTCTATTAACCCCATTATTTGGGTCAAAACGAATGTTACGTAAAACATCGTTACAACAACCCAAAATCACTAGTATAGGGATTCGAATTTAAGATAGATATATAAATCCCAATACTATATAAAGCAATTCCTTTCAGAAATCATTTACTATAACAATAGTGTTATAGTCCACCATTTCCTTCTTTCTCGAAAACGTCTATTTCAACAATGAATGTTGAAATCTATGGTTTCGATATTTAATATATTTTAAAACATCTCTAATCGTTTTAATTCTATTTAAAATATCATTTTCCCAGAACATTTCTTTAATATATTATTCACTATCCAAAATCGTGAATATACTTCGTTAATCCAAATTCAACATTTTCTACACATTTTATTTAAAAGGTTATCCCCTGTCCAAAATCGTGGATACATCTCCTTTAATAAACTTCTATGTATAATCTATCGAATCCAATTGATTTCGGATTTATAAAGTAACGTTTATAAATTCACATCTACATATTTTATAAAAACTTCAACTTATAAAATCTCTTAATTAACAAATTCTATTTATATCTTATTTAAATGCTAAAACCCAATTTATAAGTAAATTATTTATAGTTCTCTTATTTTACAAAAATCATTTCCTTTTATAACTTCAGAATTTTATAAATTTCATTCACTTATGAATTCATTTATAATTCATTTTAACGCTTATAAAAACTCGTTTTATAATTCCAGTATTTTTATTTATAAATATCCATTTTATAAATCTTTTTATATAAACCATTTATAATAATTCAAATATCCCAATTCAAACCATTTTACAAATTTATCCACTACTTATTTCAAAATCAAATTTTATTTATTTCCGGTATCTAATGATACCAGAATTTTATTCGGCTAAATTTTGGCCTTCAGCGATTTCAATCGTAAAGATAATCACACATGGATTATAATAAAAAGAAATGAACACACATTATTGAAACCAATTCAATTATTTGAGGAATTCGGTTGGATCCCTCCAACTTGTTTCCCTACATCCACAGACATTATGTAACGCCCAACCTCTATGCTCACAATAACAAAGAGTATTAAAGAAAATATTGTCTGTTATCACGAAGAATAAGGCTGGATAGGAGCGGCGATCCTTAGTTAGACCTTACACTAGTATTGGTTATCTCGATAGGAGTGGTATATATTTTTACTTTTCATCTCTTATTTTTTTACTCCCGTCGACATACCCAATTCCAGTATAAAATGAACTACGATGGTTCATAATAGTTTAGGACAATATATATAATAACAACACAAATACTATAAATGCGGAACATGGATAAAACAAAAAGTCTCATATATATAATAACTTATGTCAGTTACAATACATTTTGACACAATACATATGATACAACTACAACTGTCGACTCTGGAAGTTACATATACAAGTACATTATCGTGAATAATATACATGAATATACAACATCCTATACAAATACACTGACTACTAAACATGACGACGACTACTCCAAAAGATATAAAGAAACTTCATAGCTCTAGCAGCAATCCAAAGCAAGATATCTACAACCTGTAATAACTCGGCCTGACCCGAGTATTACATTCAAAAGAAAATAATACGCAGGTCAGTCTAATTCAAACTCAGTTATTGATGCACAGAAGCAATAATAATTGAATAAAGATTAGACGACAGTAAAAGTAAATCTCGTCTATCCGACCCTTTTAATAAAGAATCGGATAACGGTAAATATAACACTTAACAGTGTCAAACAACAAATCAACAGATTCAAATCATCAACAAGGATAAGTGAAAAGAATATCAATGAAGATAGTTTAGAAAAAAATCCAAATTGCCTAATCGGCAATTAACAACAAAATCACCAAATTAAACCAATCAAAATACAATTCAAATCATATTGAATTGAATAAACGAAACAGTTCAAACAATTGAAATATCAATTAGGATAACTATACGGGTAGGGCTGCAGTACACGCGCGCGTGCACTGCCTCGCCACTACAGCATATAGATTACGCAAAAGATCAATACCGTGTGGCTTCAGTTCACGCTTGCATGCACTGCCTTACCACTACAGTGATGATGTACACAAAAACTCAATACCGTGTGGCTCCAGTTCACGCTTGCATGCACTGCCTTGCCACTACAGTGATGATGTACCCAAAAGATCAACGAACCAAAATCAATGAAGATTCAAATATCAATGCCACAGACTCAATGGTCAAAGCAGACAGACATGGACAATGTGCACGTATGTATACCATGAAAATTCACAAATGAACACAAGGTCAAGCCCGAATTACTGGATTCAACTTAAGTGAATTCGAAAACAAATCCAATCGCATCCAGGCAAGGCAAACCAACAAGGGCAAAGTGCAACCAAAAACAGCAGCCACCACAGAATCCCACATAAAGACAACTTAATGCAGCCACCAACCCAAATGCAGCAGGGTTTCAAATGAACATGACTGCATGGTGAAACACAAATCAGGTAAATGGTAACCAGTGGAGCAGTGAAACAACAATGGTGTGACAACATGATGAAGTCAGTGCCAACAGTAGATGGCAACAACTCAGTCAATATGATATGTAGTGCACAGCATACTGGAAGATCAAGTTCAAAACTAACAGTGGTGTAGTAGACCACATAAAACCAAACAAATATGCATATACAACTACAACAAGAACAATGCACATAGGAGTGCAAGAGCAATTAGAACCATAGTCAAAATGCAAAAGTCAAGTCACTGACTCAACAAATGCATATATATGACACTGTGCACATGTGTACACACTGCTACAACAAAACGAACACCAGCTTCAGACTAAAATATACATGAACCATCCATGATATGGAAGCAAAACCTATTCAGGTTAAACAAGAAAGACTGTACATGAGAATGAAACAGGTCCGCAACAGATGAAGCATATGTACCAGCATTTCATATCTCAAAACAAAGCACCAAAATACAACACGTAGTGTGCTGTGATACAAGCAACAAAAGTATAGCCTTTATAATGAAGAGATAGTGGAGATTCAAATATCAATGCCACTGCCTAAATAGGTACAGTGCAACAGGTCCAGGCAGCAAACATTCATGAAACAAAAAGGCCAATTGGATGACTCAAGTGATACTAAGACCAGGCAACATCACTTGAAGCTAGAAACAATGCAAGCAACCTGAATGTGAACACGGCACACTTGCGCAAAACAAAGCACATCGTACCAAAACTTGAAAACATATGTTAACAAGCAAGTACAACCCAATTAAACGCATGGAAAACAAGGGCAAGCTATAAGGCCTAACACGGTGCTTAAGGGAGAAAGATCAAAGTGCACAGCATCTGATATGCAAAACAAATCCAGGCATAGGCATATCAGACGCACACAAGGCCAAATTGATACAGAGAAGGTAAACACAAAAACTGGTGCAATAACAAGTGCACAGTTCAATCGCAACTGAAGCCGTGGCGGCCATAAAATTCAACAGTGCCGAGATGACCGAGGCTGAAGATAATACAAAGGAATCACATACACAAAATCATATAACCAAAATCAAATGAAAATCAGGCCGAGAGTATCAAATATCAAAATAATTCAATTTTGTTAAAATCAGAGGGACATCAATCTCGAATTAAAATCGAATACTGAAGCACGGTTGTATTAGATGTGGGTGAAATAAAATTACTCACACGAAATCAAATGGCCGAAGCTGAATACTGAAGATGAATTAGGATGTGAGTGAAAGGAATCACTCACCTTGCTTTCCTTAGCACGAATCGAATTCGACATCCAAAGTCACTGAATTGCCTACTCACGCAACCTCGAACTTCGACTGAGAAGGAGCAACCGCGCGCATCTCAGAGACGAGCAACATCGAGTCGTAATCGACATCTACAAATTTGCGAAAACCCTAATTTTGAGATGAGGAACAAATGACGAATGAGAGCCGCCATTTTTCATTTTCTTTCGTTTTAGGGTTCGAATTGAAAAAAATGGGTAGAGGGATGATGGTATCGGCCTTAGGTAGATTTCACAACACCAATATCAAATGTGGGCCGAGACTAATTTAAATTTTTTTTAAAGCCCAAACTACACTTAACAAATTTTTAAACGAATTTCGATTGTTAATTGCCAAAAGCAATTAGCAACCAAATTAAATCGTAATTTGATGATACTTAATTATCACAAATCCCTGGGTTGTTACAAACTCCCCTCCTTATAAAAATTGCGTCCCCGCAATTTTCATAATTAAGGTTGTCTATAACAATTATTTTTCTAACGTAAACTGGTTAAGCTAGAAAAATAAAGGTCGAGAATACAAACCCCAAAGAAATCCTTTAATTTCATAAAAGAAATTAGCAATTTCTCAACAAAATCTAATTATCAATAGATACTTCAGAAAACAGCAATTCAACATAATCAACATAATCTAGAATCAATTTGAGACTAGAAAATCCTATAATCAGCAAAATTAGCAATTATCTAATTATCCGATAATCAAAAATCTCAAATCACAAATATCCGATTATCAAAAACGATAATCAAATGAACAAATATTTCGATTATCAAAAACGATAATCAAATCAACAAATATTTCGATTATCAAAAACGATAATCAAATCTCAAATCAACTAATATTCGATTATCATATTGAATTGAATAAACGAAACAGTTCAAACAATTGAAATATCAATTAGGATAACTATACGGGTAGGGCTGCAGTACACGCGCACGTGCACTGCCTCGCCACTACAGCATATGGATTACGCAAAAGATCAATACCGTGTGGCTTCAGTTCACGCTTGCATGCACTGCCTTACCACTACAGTGATGATGTACACAAAAACTCAATACCGTGTGGCTCCAGTTCACGCTTGCGTGCACTGCCTTGCCACTACAGTGATGATGTACCCAAAAGATCAACGAACCAAAATCAATGAAGATTCAAATATCAATGCCACAGACTCAATGGTCAAAGCAGACAGACATGGACAATGTGCACGTATGTATACCATGAAAATTCACAAATGAACACAAGGTCAAGCCCGAATTACTGGATTCAACTTAAATGAATTCGAAAACAAATCCAATCGCATCCAGGCAAGGCAAACCAACAAGGGCAAAGTGCAACCAAAAACAGCAGCCACCACAGAATCCCACATAAAGACAACTTAATGCAGCCACCAACCCAAATGCAGCAGGGTTTCAAATGAACATGACTGCATGGTGAAACACAAATCAGGTAAATGGTAACCAGTGGAGCAGTGAAACAACAATGGTGTGACAACATGATGAAGTCAGTGCCAACAGTAGATGGCAACAACTCAGTCAATATGATATGTAGTGCACATCATACTGGAAGATCAAGTTCAAAACTAACAGTGGTGTAGTAGACCACATAAAACCAAACAAATATGCATATACAACTACAACAAGAACAATGCACATAGGAGTGCAAGAGCAATTAAAACCATAGTCAAAATGCAAAAGTCAAGTCACTGACTCAACAAATGCATATATATGACACTGTGCACATGTGTACACACTGCTACAACAAAACGAACACCAGCTTCAGACTAAAATATACATGAACCATCCATGATATGGAAGCAAAACCTATTCAGGTTAAACAAGAAAGACTGTACATGAGAATGAAACAGGTCCGCAACAGATGAAGCATATGTACCAGCATTTCATATCTCAAAACAAAGCACCAAAATACAACACGTAGTGTGCTGTGATACAAGTAACAAAAGTATAGCCTTTATAATGAAGAGATAGTGGAGATTCAAATATCAATGCCACTGCCTAAATAGGTACAGTGCAACAGGTCCAGGCAGCAAACATTCATGAAACAAAAAGGCCAATTGGATGACTCAAGTGATACTAAGACCAGGCAACATCACTTGAAGCTAGAAACAATGCAAGCAACCTGAATGTGAACACGGCACACTTGCGCAAAACAAAGCACATCGTACCAAAACTTGAAAACATATGTTAACAAGCAAGTACAACCCAATTAAACGCATGGAAAACAAGGGCAAGCTATAAGGCCTAACACGGTGCTTAAGGGAGAAAGATCAAAGTGCACAGCATCTGATATGCAAAACAAATCCAGGCATAGGCATATCAGACGCACACAAGGCCAAATTGATACAAAGAAGGTAAACACAAAAACTGGTGCAATAACAAGTGCACAGTTCAATCGCAACTGAAGCCGTGGCGGCCATAAAATTCAACAGTGCCGAGATGACCGAGGCTGAAGATAATACAAAGGAATCACATACACAAAATCATATAACCAAAATCAAATGAAAATCAGGCCGAGAGTATCAAATATCAAAATAATTCAATTTTGTTAAAATCAGAGGGACATCAACCTCGAATTAAAATCGAATACTGAAGCACGGTTGTATTAGATGTGGGTGAAATAAAATTACTCACACGAAATCAAATGGCCGAAGCTAAATACTGAAGATGAATTAGGATGTGAGTGAAAGGAATCACTCACCTTGCTTCCCTTAGCACGAATCGAATTCGACATCCAAAGTCACTGAATTGCCTACTCATGCAACCTCGAACTTCGACTGAGAAGGAGCAGCCGCGTGCATCTCAGAAACGAACAACATCGAGTCGTAATCGACATCTACAAATTTGCGAAAACCCTAATTTTGAGATGAGGAAGAAACGACGAACGAGAGCGGCCATTTTTCATTTTCTTTCGTTTTAGGGTTCGAATTGAAAAAAATAGGTAGAGGGATTATGGTATCGACCTTAGATAGATTTCACAACACCAATATCAAACGTGGGCCGAGACTAATTTATTTATTTATTTTTATTTTTTTTAAAGCCAAACTACACTTAACAAATTTTTAAACGAATTTCGATTGGTTAATTTCCAAAAGCAATTAGCAACCAAATTAAATCGTCATTTGACGAAACTTAATTATCACAAATCCCTGGGTTGTTACAAACTCCCCTCTTTATAAAAATTGCGTCACCGTAATTTTCATAATTAAGGTTGTCTATAACAATTATTTTTCTAACGTAAACTGGTTAAGCTAGAAAAATAAAGGTCGAGAACACAAACCCCAAAGAAATCCTTTAATTTCATAAAAGAAATTCACAATTTCTCAACAAAATCTAGTTATCAATAGATACTTCAGAAAACAACAATTCAATATAATCAACATAATCTAGAATCAAATTGAGAATAGAAAATCCTATAATCAGCAAAATTAGCAATTATCTATTATCAAAAGCGATAATCAGAAATCTCAAATCACAAATATTCGATTATAAAAAACGATAATCAAATCAACAAATATTTCGATTATCAAAAACGATAATGAAATCTTAAATCGACAAATATTCGATTATCAAAAACGATAATCAAATCTCAAATCAACAAATATTCGATTATCAAAAATGATAATCAAATCTCAAATCAACAAATATTCGATTATCAAAAACGATAATCAAATCAACAAATATCTAATTATCAAAAACGATAATTAGAACTCATATCAACAAGTGTTTAATTATCACAAACGATAATCAAATCAACAAATATCTAATTATCAAAAACGATAATTAGAACTCATATCAACAAATATTTAATTATCACAAGCAATAATCAAATCAACAAATATCTAATTATCAAAAACGATAATTAGATCTTATATCAACAAATATTTAATTATCACAAGCGATAATCAAATCAACAAATATCTAATTATCAAAAACGATAATTAGATCTTATATCAACAAATATTTAATTATCACAAGCGATAATCAAATCAACAATTATCACAAGCGATAATCAAATCAACAAATATCTAATTATCAAAAATGATAATTAGAACTCATATCAACAAATATTTAACTATCACAAGCGATAATCAAATCAACAAATATCTAATTATCAAAAACGATAATTAGAACTCATATCAACAAATATTTAATTATCACAAGCGATAATCAAATCAACAAATATCTAATTATCAAAAACGATAATTAGAACTCATATCAACAAATATTTAATTATCACAAGCGATAATCAAATCAACAAATATCTAATTATCAAAAATGATAATTAGAACTCATATCAACAAATATTTAATTATCACAAGCGATAATCAAATCAACAAATATCTAATTATCAAAAACGATAATTAGAACTCATATCAACAAATATTTAATTATCACAAGCGATAATCAAATCAACAAATATTTAATTATCAAAAACGATAATTAGAACGCATATCAACAAATATTTAATTATCACAAGCGATAATCAAATCAACAAATATCTAATTATCAAAAACGATAATCAAATCTCAAATCAACAAATATTCGATTATCAAAAACGATAATCAAATCTCAAATCAACAAATATTCGATTATCAAAAACGATAATCAAATCAACAAATATCTAATTATCAAAAACGATAATTAGAACTCATATCAACAAGTATTTAATTACCACAAGCGATAATCAAATCAACAAATATCTAATTATCAAAAACGATAATTAGAATTCATATCAACAAATATTTAATTATCACAAGCGATAATCAATTCAACAAATATCTAATTATCAAAAACGATAATTAGAACTTATATCAACAAATATTTAATTATCACAAGCTATCAACAAATATTTAATTATCACAAGCGATAATCAAATCAACAAATATCTAATTATCAAAAATGATAATTAGAACTCATATCAACAAATATTTAATTATCACAAGCGATAATCAAATCAACAAATATCTAATTATCAAAAACGATAATTAGAACTCATATCAACAAATATCCAATTACCTGTAGATAATTGGAAACAACAGATATCTAGAAATCAATTAAGATGATCTAGAAAATCAACATAAAAGGTGGATCGATCCCAACAAATGGCGAGTTTTAGCTACGCCACACGTTCACCAACATATGGCCGAAGCCTACCAAGTACCCAACATAATTTTTTCGCTCAACAAATGACCCGAAGGTCCAACATATGACCCGAAGGTCCGGTACTGGTATTGACCCGAAGGTCCAACATTTGACCCGAAGGTCCAACATAGTGGCTCGAAAGCACACGAAAAACATCAAATATTCAATTAACGAGTCCGAAATTAACCAAAATAGCAAACGCACATGTCCCATACCACGTGTTTTACTAAATCGTTTGATTCTCTTCATCGTTTCCTTGAACGTGTAAAATCATCAAAATCATCAAACAGCAATTGTTTCAATTAACGAGTCCGGAATTAACTGAAATAGTAAAAGTGTGGTTCCATACTCCGCACTTTTGCTACATCGTTTAAATCTCTTCATCGTTTCCTTGAAAGTGCAATTTGTGTATTCCAAAAATAACATTTCACATTCTCAAACGGACAAGTCCGGAATTAAGCGAATCAGTAAAAGAAAGGGGTCATAATCCTCGATTTTTCTGAAACGTTTAAGTCACTTTCTCGTTCTTCTGAAAACGCAAACTGTAAAAGTTCTGAAAACAATTTCATTTATTTTATAAAAGTAAATAATCTACATTCTCAAACGAACAAGTCCGGAATTAAGCGAATCAGTAAAAGAAAGGGTTCATAGTCCTCGATTTTTCTGAATCGTTTAAATCACTTCCTCATTCTTTTGAAAGCATAAACTATAAAAAAATTGAAAAACAATTTTATTTTTAAAACGATTTGCAAATCCGTGATAAAACAGCAACATTAGCGACAATTTCAATAAGAAAATTGTACTTCTCAAAACACCGTAGAAACGGATCTCAAAATCAGCATTGCGGGATAACCGCTTGAAAATCCACTTTAAAATATGACGGATACTGAAGTCAATGCGACAGTAATTTTTAAACGTCAAAATCTCATCAAAATAATTCACGTCAAAATACAATATCAGTGAATTTTCGTTCATTAAAAATGTCAACAAATCACCTTGCTTCAAAATATAGCATTGGAGTAAAAATCACGTTATAAGAATAACGGCAACAATATACGTTTCATAGCCAAGCATCGGTTCAATGTAAAATTAGTGTAGTAACGTGCAACATAAATTTGCACGTATACCTCAAAATGAACAAAGGAATCATTCAAATATATCTTCAATGAAGATAATTCAAAACAGCATAAATCTAATAAATTCCCATAACTGCAATTGCTTCGAATTCTCAAATTGGATTCGAAATTTCCAAAGAAAACAAATTAAACACAGCTATGTAAGCAACAAATGAAATTTATTTCAATTTCATAATTTGATTTTTAAATCAAAAAGGTTATCAACCGTACTCAGCGAAGACAGTCACTGTTTCCGCTGCGCACTCTGATAAACGGAACACACTCAATCAATCATCAAAACACAGTTTCACTTTTTATTTTTAAACAAAGATATTTAAAAATTCCATCCTAATTTCAAAACTTTAGTTTTGACTCAAAACATAATAAAACATCGACATATAGTTGTAACACATGTTCCATCTAAGTTATGTTTTATATTATGTCCATAAACCCCAAGCTCTGATACCAACTGTAACGCCCCACCTCTATGCTCACAATAACAAAGAGTATTAAAGAAAATATTGTCTGTTATCACGAAGAATAAGGCTGGATAGGAGCGGCCATCCTTAGTTAGACCTTACACTAGTATTGGTTATCTCGATAGGAGCGGTATATATTTTTACTTTTCATCTCTTATTTGTTTACTCCCGTCGACATACCCAATTCCAGTATAAAATGAACTACGATGGTTCATAATAGTTTAGGACAATATATATAATAACAACACAGATACTATAAATGCGGAACACGGATAAAACAAAAAGTCTCATATATATAATAACTTATGTCAGTTACAATACATTTTGACACAATACATATGATACAACTACAACTGTCGACTCTGGAAGTTACATATACAAGTACATTATCGTGAATAATATACATGAATATACAACATCCTATACAAATACACTGACTACTAAACATGACGACGACTACTCCAAAAGATATAAAGAAACTTCATAGCTCTAGCAACAATCCAAAGCAAGATATCTGCAACCTGTAATAACTCGGTCTGACCCGAGTATTACATTCAAAAGAAAATAATACACGGGTCAGTCTAATTCAAACTCAGTTATTGATGCACAGAAGCAATAATAATTAAATAAAGATTAGACGACAGTAAAAGTAAATCTCGTCTATCCGACCCTTTTAATAAAGAATCGGATAACAGTAAATATAACACTTAACAATGTCAAACAACAAATCAGCAGATTCAAATCATCAACAAGGATAAGTGAAAAGAATATCAATGAAGATAATTTAGAAAAACATCCAAATTGCCTAATCGGCAATTAACAACAAAATCACCAAATTAAACCAATCAAAATACAATTCAAATCATATTGAATTGAATAAACGAAACAGTTCAAACAATTGAAATATCAATTAAAATAATTATACGGGTAGGGCTGCAGTACACGCGCACGTGCACTGCCTCGCCACTACAGCATATGGATTACGCAAAAGATCAATACCGTGTGGCTGTAGTTCACGCTTGCATGCACTGTCTTGCCACTACAGTGATGATGTACACAAAAACTCAATACCGTGTGGCTGCAGTTCAAGCTTGCGCGCACTGCCTTGCCACTACAGTGATGATGTAACGACCCGTATTTTATGTGTCCATAAATCGTAAAATAGTTGCCATTAATTCATTAGTATTGCATAAGTCGTTCTGAGTCTAAGTCGTATGTTAGTATAGGTTGGCCGAGCAACCCAAGTCATGTGAATGACTTAGAGAAGTTAGTGGTAGTGGTTGCTGACTTAAGGGTTAACGACTTAAGAGATTGACCGACTCATAGGGTGAGCGACTTATAGGAATTGGCCGACTTAAGGTGGTTAGCAAGTTAGTGGATTGAATGACTTATAGGAGTTAACGACCTAAGTGTTGGACCGACTTATAGGATGGAACGACCTAAGGGTAACGACTTACGAGTTAACGAGTTTGTAACCTAGAGATTAGCGCTGTGTTAAGATAGGTCGTGGGAGTCTTAAGTCGTTGGGTCGTAGGGTTTGCTAAGTCGCTAAGCCGTAGGTAGAGTAGAAGTGATAACCCGTTAGGATGGTTAGGTCGGCATTATATTTAAGTCGTGACCGACTTATGTTAGGTCGTACGAGCGACTTAAGTGTTAGGTCGGCAAGGTAGTTAAGTCGCGTATATGTTCGTGTGTGTTAGGTAGTTAGGTCGGCTACATTTGTAAGTCGTTGAGCCGTGGAGTGATAAGTCGTAGGTCGTTAGGTCGGCAAGGGTTAAGTCGTGACCAACTTAAGGAGGCCGAACGACTTAAGAATTTGGCCTATAAATACACGGCTTTGGTTCACTTTTTGGCACCGGATTTTGAAGCGATGAAGTGCTGCTATTTTGAGAGCTCGACTACAACACTTCTTCACTTCTTTAATCTTGTGCTTCCATCCATCTAAATTGAAGATCCAAGAGCCAAAGTTGAAGATCTCCATCCATTGAAGAGAGATTTCATCATTTGAAGCGGAATCTTGTCGAATCAAGCTAGATCCTTTGTTGTCCAGATCTGGAGTTTGTTGCTTTTGAAGTGTTTAGGTGATTCGGTGAGTGGTGGTTATCTCTCACACGGACCCAAAGGAGTATATTGGATCGGTGACTTGTTTATGTGTTAAAGATAGCGATTTCATGCATTTTCCTTAAGTCTGCATGTAGATCCATCACTCATAAAGTTTTGATATCCATTCTACTATATGTTAACCTATGATAGTTCATTCATCAAGATATTACTCAGAATTCATGCTTGTTAGATTTGGACTCTTTATTTACTAAATTGCCATTATTGTTATAACTGTTTATTTAGATCTTGTTTGAATGATTGATTACTTGGATTAATGTTTGATTTGATTGATTGTTAGAAGTTAGTTGATTGATGACTTGATTTGGACAAGTTGGTCGAAGATGATTCAAAAGCTAAGTGGAAAGGCTCTTGAATAAGGAAAGCTGCCCGTGGCATATGAAGCGGATGATAAAGCTCATATGGATGGATTTGATGATGACGTTGAGATGGGACTTTGCTATGATGCGATGAGGCAAAGCATGGTGTTGAGATGGGGCTTTTCTATAATGCGATAAAGCAAAGCATGATGTGAGATAGCCTTGGTTTAACCCAGACGGGATCATTCCAAGCATGTTGATAACTCGGTGATATGGTCCGAGTTTGCTGATAATGGATGGCTCGAGAGGCGCTTGAGCTAGTATGAGAATAGTCGTCGAGGAGGATGACTAGAAGGCTGAGAACTCATCGTTATTGAAGGTTCTAGCTGGCTCAAAGCAAGAGTACGCTGGACAGATTCGATAATCCCAGGCATGGGCTGCGACGACGTGCTGAGCACTCTGGGCATATTCGATAGTCCTAGGCACGGGCTGCGATGACGTGCGGAGTTATGTCTAGAACTGGGGTTACCATTAGCCCTTGACTGACGGATGAAATAATGAGCCGATCATTTAATTAACGGTGATATCGAGGCAATGATAACAGTGATAGCCAGAGTTATGGATGTTTGGATGCTTTGGTTGTATCGTCACTCGGTCTCAAGAGCGATGTTTTGTGGGTGCTTATCTGATCTTGGTTTTGGCCTTGGGGGTTTGTACTTGGAAAACATCGACCTTGACTCGAGTGATAATTGCTTTACTTTAATGGTCTGCTTTTCTATGCTTATTTCCGCTTAGTGTGTCAGCAAGGCTATCACTGTAGAAAGAGGTGGAGTGAGATGGTTGGGTTTCTATTCTTTTCCTTTTTACCCTTTATGCTCTTTTGGTATGTTTGATTGCTGATTTACTGCTCACTAGGACTTTTGTCTGACTCAAGGTTTTATGTTCAACTCTTATTACCTTCGGCTGCTCATCCGTTTTGGGATGGACAGACTATGTAGCAGGTGACAGGTGCTGTTCTTAGTGACTAACGCTGTTGATGACGAAGACGAGCTGGAGGCTTTTGCATATTGTTTTCTTACTATATGTACTGGATGCTCCGCTGTTTGTATGATTCTCTGAGTGTTATGAAGTGAGGCTTGATGTATTGACTATTCAGATTGTTGTACCAAGCTATTATGAGTTTATATGATGAGATTCTGTTCTATGGAGCTTCACTATGTATACTTTTCTATTGTATTTTATCCTTGCGTTGTGAGTAATATGATAGAGTTTACTGTTTTACCTTAACCCTGATGATCGTCCATGGCGGCCTGGCACACCTTTCAATGCACTATTTCCTTATTTAGTGCAGGAGTCATGGGCGGTCGTCACATTTGGTATCAGAGCCAGGTTAATCGATTTTAGCCAACGCTCGATGACGTAACCACGTATGAGAGACGTAATTGTATTGTGATGGATGATTACTATATATATAATGTAGTAGCTTAGAAGGATTTGAACTTCTTATGCAGTTGTTTCTCTGGGTATATTAATCATTTTCCTATAGATATTAGGAATGAGTCGAAGAGGGAGACCAGCTGCTAGGGAAGGCCGTGCTGTTGAGGGGGCTGCTGATTATGCTTCTATGTTCGAGGCCATGATGACTTCGATCATGAGAAGGATGCCAGCTCTAGGGCCAACAATAGATGTTGGAGTTCAGGTTCAAGCCCCAAAACCAGTGGATTTTGCTAAGTTGTGCAAAGACTATACTGCTCTTGGAGGAAAGGTTTTCTTGGGGACAGAATCAACCATTGAAGTCCAGAGATGGATAGATGCTTGTAGAAGGATTTTTGGTGACTTGGGAATTGAGGATGCAACTAAGAGGAAGCTTGCATCAAGACAGCTTCAGGGAAGAGCTTCTGATTGGTGGAACTCTATCACCATTGATACTCCAGAGGAAGAAATTACTTGGGAGCAATTCCAAGTCAGATTTGAAGCTAACTTCATTTCTACAGCTCAGAAATCTATTCTGTTTAAGAAGTTTGTGGAGCTCAAGCAAGGTGGAAGACCAGTTCTTGAGTATGTTTCTGAGTTTGAAGCTTTGTCCAAGTATGCTCGGTCATATACTGAATCCCCTTATCAGAAGAACGAGAAGTTTGTGACAGGCTTGGACAGTTATCTTGGGAGGCAGTTGGTGAATCATTTGGATGACCCATTTGAGAAGCTTGTGGAGAAAGCTCTCAGGCACGAGAATCTGTATCCTAAGGAAGGATATGCTGTTGTTGTAACCAAGGAAGGGTCTAAACCACAGCAGGGTGGAAACAAGAAAAGGAAGCAGCATCAACAGAGGGCTAAGGATGGTCACAAGAGGCCGAAGAGTGAAGTGACATGCTACAATTGTCAGCAGAAGGGCCATTGGTCTAGAGATTGTAAGAATCCGAAGGTGCCGACGAAGTGCCACAACTGTGACAAACCAGGGCATTTCAGGAAGAATTTTTCGAAACCGAGGAAGGACAAGCAGATTGTGCAAGCTTATGCTTTGGGGGCTGTGCCATTGTCTTCGAAAGCTCCTACTGCTGAAGAGAAAGGAAAGAGTGTGGTGGTTCAAGTTACTCTTTCCATATGTGGTGTTCCAGTTAGAGTGTTATTTGATACTGGAGCGTCGCACTCCTTTGTTTGTAGTAAACTGGTAGACCGGTTGGGTTTGGAACCAGATATTGTTGATAGACCATTGGTTGTGACTAATCCAGTTGGGGGTTCGTCTTGTTTGTGTATGGTATGTCGTGGTCTAGTCGTATCGAGTCATGATTGCTCTTTTGTTTGTGATTGTTTTGTTCTGAACTTTGCGGGGTTCGGAATTATTTTGGGTATGAACTGGCTTAGGAAGTATGCGGCAAGGGTTGATTGTAAGAGGCTGGAGGTGACAGTCGAGAATGTGGAGGGGCGAAGGGTTGTGATACGATGTAAGCATGAAGAAGGCGTCTTCATGAGCTTCATGTATTCGCTAGTTGTTCCACGGGATGGACTGTCATCGGTGTCTATTGTGAATGGATTTGAGGATGCCTTTGACGAGGTCAAAGGGTTACCGCCGCATAGAGAGATCGAGTTTCGTATCGATCTAGTTGAGTGAGCCAGACCTGTTGTTATGCCTCTTAGGCGGATGGCGCCTAGAGAACATCAAGAGTTGAAGGTGCAAGTTGATGACCTTTTACAGAAAGGATTCATTCGGTGTAGTGTGCCCGAATGGGGTGCACCAGTTGTGTTTGCAACCAAAGCGGATGGATCGTTGAGGTTGTGTGTGGATTATCATGAGCTGAATAAAGTGACTAAGAAGAACAAGTATCCTTTGCCGAGAATAGATGACTTGTTTGATCAGCTTCACGAAGCTAAGGTGTTTTCTAAGATGGATTTGGCAACGGGATTTCACCAATTGAGAGTGGCAAAGGATAGTGTGCCAAAGACTGCTTTTAGGACACCGTCTGGTTTCTATGAGTGGCTGGTAATGCCGTTTGGATTGACCAATGCACCATTATATTTTGTGGATCTTATGAATAGGGTGTTCAGGGATCAGTTGAACAAGTTCGTACTTGTGTTCGTGGATGATATTCTGATTTATTCCAGAACTGAGGAAGAGCACAAGACGCACTTGCGTATTGTTTTGGAGATCTTGCGAAAACAACAGATGAGGGCTAAGTTTTCGAAGTGTCACTTCTGGAAGAGTGAAGTGAGGTTCTTAGGCCATGTTATCTCTGGAAATGGAATAGCGGTTGATCCCGCCAAGGTGGAAGCAATCCAGGATTGGGTTAGACCTAAGAATGCATCTGATGTGAGAAGTTTTCTTGGATTAGCAGGATATTATCGTCGTTTTATCAAAGACATTTCCAAGATAGCTGCACCATTAACAGGATTGACGAAAAAGAACTAAGTGTTCAGATGGGATGCTAAGTGTGAGAAAGCTTTTGGAATTCTGAAAGAGCGACTGACAAGTGCTCCTGTTTTGACTATTCCAAGTGGAAATGATGAGATGGTGGTTTACACCGATGCATGTGGTACTGGACTTGGAGCAGTGCTAATGCAGAAGGATAAAGTTATTGCATATGCAAGTCGACAACTGAAGCCGCATGAAAAGAATTATCCGACCCATGATTTGGAGTTAGCGGCGATTGTATTTGCTTTGAAGATGTGGAGGCATTACCTATTGGGAGTTCGATTCAAGTTGTTTACAGATCATAAGTCATTGAAGTATCTTTTCTCCCAAAAGGATTTGAATCTCCGACAGCAACGATGGCTGGAGTTTTTAGCATCATATGATTTTGTATAACCTATACTCCGGGGAAAGGTAACGCAGTGGCAGATGCGTTAAGTCGAAGACATGCAGGATTGGGAGCCATGTTTTCAGAATGGAAGAATCTCAAGTATTTGGCTGGATTTGACTTCAGGCCTAGATGTGAATTGGAACCTGAGATGTTGGCAAACTTATCGATAAGACCTACTCTCGTGGAAAGAATTGGCGAGAGCCAAAAGCGAGACGATAAGCTTGTTAAGATTATCCGTGATTTAGAATCTGGATTGGACCCAGAGAAGGATAAAGGATTCGAGGTCGATCGAGAGGGTTGGCTTCAGAAACAAGGACGACTGGTTGTTCCCGATATAGATGAATTGAGGAATGAAGTTCTGAAGGAGAGTCATCACTCGAAGTTGACAATTCATCCAGGTGGAAATAAGATGTACCGGGATATGAAGAGAACCTATTATTGGGAAGGTATGAAGAAGGATGTTGGAAATTTTATTTCCAAATGTATGAACTGCCAGTTGGTAAAAGCCGAACAAAAGAATCCAAGTGGATTGCTTCAGCCGTTAGAAGTTCCTACATGGAAGTGGGAGCAAATATCGATGGATTTTATTGATGGACTACCTAGAACAAGAGCGGGAAACGAAGGAATTTGGGTCATAGTAGATCATTTGACTAAGAGTGCAAGATTCATTCCTGTTCGATCAACTAGGACTGCATCAAAATTGGTTGAGTTGTATGTTAAGTGGATAGTTCGATTCCATGGTATTCCGAAGAGTATAGTGAGTGATCGAGACCCATTGTTCACTAGTGGATTTTGGAAGAGCTTCTAGGAAGTTTTGGGAACCGATTTGTGTTTGAGTACAGCTTATCATCCCTAAACAGATGGTCAGACCGAGAGAGTCAACCGAGTTTTGGAAGATCTCCTCAGAGCGTGTGTTTTGGACTTCGGAGGATCATGGGGAGATTATCTTCATTTGGTGGAATTTTCGTATAATAACAGTTATCAGTCGAGCATTGGTATGGCACCGTATGAAGCATTGTACGGAAGACCGTGTAACTCTCCGACATGTTGGTTGGAAACAGGAGAAAAGTTGATACTTGGGCCAGAAATGATTCAACAGACTATGGATTGTATAGAGATCATTCGGTAACGAATGAAGGCAGCCCAAGACCGTCAAAAAAGTTATGCCGATAAGCGTCGTAAGGATTTGGAATTCGACGTAGGTGATATGGTTTTTGTAAAGATTTCTCCACTAAAGAATATTATCCGATTCGGGAAGAAAGGAAAATTGACGCCGAGATTTGTTGGACCATTCCCGATCATCGAGCGAATTGGAAAGCTCGCCTATAAATTGGAGTTATCGGAAAAGATGTCGAGTGTGCACAATGTTTTTCATATATCGTATCTACGGAAGTATGTGCACGACTCAAATACAGTGGTTTCTGCTGATAGCTGTGAAGATTTGGAGGTTGATCCAGTAGTTAAGAGACCTCGTAAGCCGCTTCGTGTTGTGGAGACTGACACGAAACAGCTTAGGAGGAAGGTAGTCAAGTTGCTCAAGGTACAATGGAGTGATGATGTTAACGACTGTACATGGGAGGAGGAAGAGAGGATGAAGGCAGCTCATCCTGAACTCTTCGAGGTATGGCCCAAAGGTGTCGTGACATCTCATGAATTTGTAACTTGTTCTAGTCTTAGAATTCTGCATGCTAGCTAGTAATTGGATGCATGGTTTGTTGATTGCTATGGATGGTAGGCATGCAGAATAGTTTTGATTGTTCTTGATTTTTTGGAATTTCGGGGGCGAAATTCCTAAGGGGGAGAGAATGTAACGACCCGTATTTTACGTGTCGATAAATCGTAAAATAGTTGCCATTAAGTCATTAGTATTGCTTAAGTCGTTCTGAATCTAAGTCGTATGTTAATATAGGTCGGCCGAGCAACCCAAGTCATGTGAATGACTTAGAGAAGTTAGTGGTAGTGGTTGCTGACTTAAGGATTAACGACTTAAGAGATTGACCGACTCATAGGGTGAGCGACTTATAGGAATTGGCCGACTTAAGGTGGTTAGCAAGTTAGTGGATTGAACGACTTATAGGAGTTAACGACCTAAGTGTTGGACCGACTTATAGGATGGAACGACCTAAGGGTAACGACTTACGAGTTAACGAGTTAGTAACCTAGAGATTAGCGTTGTGTTAAGATAGGTCGTGGGAGTCTTAAGTCGTTGGGTCGTAGGGTTTGCTAAGTCGCTAAGCCGTAGGTAGAGTAGAAGTCCTAACACGTTAGGATGGTTAGGTCGGCATTATATTTAAGTCGTGACCAACTTATGTTAGGTCGTACGAGCGACTTAAGTGTTAGGTCGGCAAGGTAGTTAAGTCGAGTATATGTTCGTGTGTGTTAGGTAGTTAGGTCGGCTACATTTGTAAGTCGTTGAGCCGTGGAGTGATAAGTCGTAGGTCGTTAGGTCGGCAAGGGTTAAGTCGTGACCGACTTAAGGAGGCCGAACGACTTAAGAATTTGGCCTATAAATACACGGCTTTGGTTCAATTTTTGGCACCGGATTTTGAAGCGACGAAGTGCTGCTATTTTGAGAGCTCGACTACAACACTTCTTCACTTCTTTAATCTTGTGCTTCCATCCATCTAAATTGAAGATCCAAGAGCCAAAGTTGAAGATCTCCATCCATCGAAGAGAGATTTCATCATTTGAAGCAGAATCTTGTCGAATCAAGCTAGATCCTTTGCTGTCCAGATCTGGAGTTTGTTGCTTTTGAAGTGTTTAAGTGATTCGGTGAGTGGTGGTTATCTCTCACACGGACCCAAAGGAGTATATTGGATCGATGACTTGTTTGTGTGTTAAAGATAGTGATTTCATGCATTTTCCTTAAGTCTGCATGTAGATCCATCACTCATAAAGTTTTGATATCCATTCTACTATATGTTAACCTATGATAGTTCATTCATCAAGATATTACTCAGAATTCATGCTTGTTAGATTTGGACTCTTTATTTACTAAATTGCCATTATTGTTATAACTGTTTATTTAGATCTTGTTTGAATGATTGATTACTTGGATTAATGTTTGATTTGATTGATTGTTAGAAGTTAGTTGATTGATGACTTGATTTGGACAAGTTGGTCGAAGATGATTCAAAAGCTAAGTGGAAAGGCTCTTGAATAAGGAAAGCTGCCCGTGGCATATGAAGCGGATGATAAAGCTCATATGGATGGATTTGATGATGATGTTGAGATGGGACTTTGCTATGATGCGATGAGGCAAAGCATGGTGTTGAGATGGGACTTTTCTATGATGCGATAAAGCAAAGCATGATGTGAGATAGCCTTGGTTTAACCCAGACGGGATCATTCCAAGCATGTTGATAACTCGGTGATATGGTCCGAGTTTGTTGATAATGGATGGCTCGAGAGGCGCTTGAGCTAGTATGAGAATAGTCGTCGAGGAGGATGACTAGAAGGCTGAGAACTCATCGTTATTGAAGGTTCTAGCAGGCTCAAAGCAAGAGTACGCTGGGCAGATTCGATAATCCCAGGCACGGGCTGTGACGACATGCTGAGTACTCTGGGCAGATTCGATAGTCCTAGGCACAGGCTGCGACGACGTGCGGAGTTATGTCTAGAACCGGGGTTACCATTAGCCCTTGACCGACGGATGAAATAATGAGCCGGTCATTCAATTAACGGTGATATCGAGGCAATGATAACAGTGATAGCCAGAGTCATGGATGTTTGGATGCTTTGGTTGTATCGTCACTCGATCTCAAGAGCGATGTTTTGTGGGTGCTTATCTGATCTTGGTTTAGGCCTTGGGGGTTTGTACTTGGAAAACATCGACCTTGACTCGAGTGATAATTGCTTTACTTTAAGGGTCTCCTTTGCTATGCTTGTTTCCGCTTAGTGTGTCAGGGAGGCTATCACTGTAGAAAGAGGTGGAGTGAGATGGTTGGGTTACTATTCTTTTCCTTTTTACCCTTTATGCTCTTTTGGTATGTTTGATTGCTGATTTACTGCTCATTAGGACTTTTGTCTGACTCAAGGTTTTATGTTCAACTCTTATTACCTTGGGCTGTTCATCTGTTTTGGGATGGGCAGATTAGGTAGCAGGTGACAGGTGCTGTTCTTAGTGACTAACGCTGTTGATGACGAAGACGAGCTGGTGGCTTTTGCATATTGTTTTCTTACTATATGTACTGGATGTTCCGCTGTTTGTATGATTCTCTGAGTGTTATGTAGTGAGGCATGATGTATTGACTATTCAGATTGTTGTACCAAGCTATTATGAGTTTATATGATGAGATTCTGTTCTATGGAGCTTCACTATGTATACTTTTCTATTGTATTTTATCCATGCGCTGTGAGTAATACGATAGTACTGTTTTACCTTAACCCTGATGATCGTCCATGGCGGCCTGGCACACCTTTCAGCGCACTATTTCCTTGTTTAGTGCAGGAGTCATGGGCGGTCGTCACAGATGATGTACCCAAAAGATCAACGAACCAAAATCAATGAAGATTCAAATATCAATGCCACATACTCAATGGTCAAAGCAGACAGACATGGACAATGTGCACGTATGTACACCATGAAAATTCACAAACGAACACAAGGTCAAGCCCGAATTACTGGATTCAACTTAAGTGAATTCGAAAACAAATCCAATCGCATCCAGGCAAGGCAAACCAACAAGGGCAAAGTGCAACCAAAAACAGCAGCAACCACAGAATCCCACATAAAGACAACTTAATGCAGCCACCAACCCAAATGCAGCAGGGTTTCAAATGAACATGACTTCACAACACAAATCAGGTAAATGGTAATCAGTGGAGCAGTGAAACAACAATGGTGCGACAACATGATGAAGTCAGTGCCAACAATAGATGGCAACAACTCAGTCAATATGATATGTAGTGCACAGCATACTGGAAGATCAAGTTCAAAACTAACAGTGGTGTAGTAGACCACATAAAACCAAACAAATATGCATATACAACTACAACAAGGACAATGCACATAGGAGTGCAAGAGCAATTAAAACCATAGTCAAAATGCAAAAGTCAAGTCACTAACTCAACAAATGCATATATATGACACTGTGCACATGTGTACACACTGCTGCAACAAAACGAACACCAGCTTCAGACTAAAATATACATGAACCATCCATTATATGGAAGCAAAACCTATTCAGGTTAAACAAGAAAGACTGTACATGAGAATGAAACAGGTCTGCAACAGATGAAGCATATGTACCAGCATTTCATATCTCAAAACAAAGCACCAAAATACAATACGCAGTGTGCTGTGATACAAACAACAAAAGTATAGCCTCTATAATGAAGAGATAGTGGAGATTCAAATATCAACGCCACTGCCTAAATAGGTACAGTGCAACAGGTCCAGGCAGCAAACATTCATGAAACAAAAAGGCCAATTGGATGACTCAAGTGATACTAAACATGGCACACTTGCACACTTGCACAAAACAAAGCACATCGTACCAAAACTTGAAAACTTATGTTAACAAGCAAGTACAACCCAATTAAACGCATGGAAAACAAGGGCAAGCTATAAGGCCTAACACGGTGCTTAAGGGAGAAAGATCAAAGTGCACAGCATCTGATACGCAAAACAAATCCAGGCATAGGCAAGAAAAATATCAGACGCACACAAGGCCAAATTGATACAAAGAAGGTAAACACAAAAACTGGTGCAATAACAAGTGCACAGTTCAACCGCAACTGAAGCCGTGGCGGCCATAAAATTCAACAGTGCCGAGATGACCGAGGCTGAAGATAATACAAAGGAATCACATACACAAAATCATATAACCAAAATCAAATGAAAATCAGGCCGAGAGTATCAAATATCAAAATAATTCAATTTTGTTAAAATCAGAGGGACATCAACCTCGAATTAAAATCGAATACTGAAGCACGGTTGTATTAGATGTGGGTGAAATAAAATTACTCACACGAAATCAAATGGCCGAAGCTAAATACTGAAGATGAATTAGGATGTGAGTGAAAGGAATCACTCACCTTGCTTCCCTTAGCACGAATCGAATTCGACATCCAAAGTCACTGAATTGCCTACTCACGCAACCTCAAACTTCGACTGAGAAGGAGCAGCCGCGTGCATCTCAGTGACGAGCAACATCGAGTCGTAATCGACATCTACAAATTTGCGAAAACCCTAATTTTGAGATGAGGAACAAACGACGAACGAGAGCTGCCTTTTTCATTTTCTTTCGTTTTAGGGTTCGAATTGAAAAAAAGGGGTAGAGGGATGATGGTATCGGCCTTAGATAGATTTCACAACACCAATATCAAACATGGGCCGAGACTAATTTAATTTTTTTTTAAAGCCCAAACTACACTTAACAAATTTTTAAACGAATTTCGATTGGTTAATTGCCAAAAGCAATTAGCAACCAAATTAAATCGTCATTTGACGATACTTAATTATCAAAAATCCCTGGGTTGTTACACATTAGCACAATACCAATCCCGTTTCAAGACGGGATATCGCGGTATATGAGATTTATAAATTATTATCCGCTTAATAGGCGTTGTAATAGGGTCTCATCCGCTATATAATGCGGGAAATCAACTCCAAGTACATATATAATACCAATTCCACTTCAAGGTGGAATATCGCGGTATATGTGTGTAATAAATAACCTCCGCTTAATAGGCGGCGTATAAGGTCTATTTCAATGCAATAGATAATACAATATTATCCAAACAAACAATCAACACAATCAACAATTTTAAATCTAACTATTTAAAATTTAAACAAACCCTTTTGAGTGAGAAGCTCTCCCCTTTGCTTTTAAATTTGCAGTCCATTTCCATCTTGACTCAATTTCCTTGTTTTATACCTATTTAATTATTTACACAATTCATTAATATTCAAATCAACTCAACAATTAATTTCCGTTTAATAGTTTTCGATTAGCTGATAATTCTTTTTAAACCAATTTTCTCCTTTAATAAATTTATCTAACTAATGATTAAATTTCTCCTTTTTTAATAAATTTAATTAACCAAAAATTATATTTTAAACTAATAATCTTGGTTTAAGCAAATTTCTTTTCAAAACTCCCAATTCTTTAAAGAATTACTTTGCTTAAGATTTTCCATTTCGATTTATTTTCTCCACAATATTGACCTTGTATAAGCATTGTAAGATTTATTAATATTTAAACTGAATTGAATAATTAATTACCATTGAATAGATTTATTTAGTTTAAACTAATAATTTGTTTTTAAACTAAATTTTCTTCAAGTTTTAAAATTCCTATTTTTTTTTCTTTTCCTAGTTTTATGAATAATTCTCGTTTATAAATTTATTTAAGATTAAATTTTAAACTACATTTCCTTAAATAAATCATTTTATCAAATAATTTGAATTCCTAACAAATTTACTTTTACCAATCCATTTAATCAAATCGAATATCCATTTAAAAATCTTAAGGAAATTAATATTAATTTTAAACCAATACTTTTAATTTCTAAACAAATCCCTTTTTAACAAATTCTAAAACCGTCAAACAAGTTAATTTACGGTTAAATCACCTAATCCATTATTTTAATTTCAAACTAATGACTTAATTAATTAATTATTTAGTTTAAAATCAAATTTCCTTTAATAATTTATTTAACTAATTTTCCTTTTTAATAGATAAATTAACCAGTGACATGTTTAAACTAATGGTTTTAAATCTTAAGCTAGCTTCCTTTAAGAAACTATTCTTAGTGATTAACTAATAAATTGAAACACATGTATGTATATTTATAATTAGAAATTTCTGTAAAAATAGAACAAGAATTAACTTTACTGTTTACATTTTTCTTTACTATAAATTCACTTCTATATTTATAGATTAAGAAATTGGTATCAAACAAATAAAAAAAAATATCTACAGCAAAACTTCGATCAATCTCGGCTAATCCCTTGCCGAGCCTCACGAGTGCCGCTCCATCACTTTCTATCGCCGAGCTATGGCTGCCGTCGACGCCACGCCTCCCTCTGTCGTTTCGATTCGATTTCGACCCAGTCGAAACCGTCGCGAAACCAAACTCGCAATGCCAAACTCCAATCGCTGAAATCAAGCTCGATCCCCTCCCTTGCTCGCGACTCCATTGCTTGATTGAGAAGCTAGGTTAGGTTTGAGTTTGAAACAATGAAGACGAAGGGGTTCGCGTGAATAAAAAGAGGGTATTTTGATTATTTTTTTGAATTGAAGAAGAGACTTCGTTTAACTGAAATGAAGAGGAAGCTGGTTTATTTTATACTTCTGCCATTTGTTTCATTTTGATTTACAGAGGAGCGGCCATTGATTTTTCTCTCTGGCACATTTGATTTCGAAATTAAAATAGAGGAACATGGCCTTGCTTTGCACGATTATTGTCGTGATTTTAGGCGTAATTTTAGGGAGATAACATGCTGATGTTGACTAAATAACATTTTAAATTCAAATTGAATTCGATTTAATGTCAACGCGTTTACTTACCGTGTGCTCACATAACAACTCCGAAAAATACGAAATTTGAAATCCAATAATAATTCAATATTACGGACCCAATGGAACTGGTTTCGTCGAATTCCGAGACTGTGCCTCGGAAGGCTATTTTTAAATATCGATTCAAACGATATAATTTCAAAACTGAACAATTCATTTTTAAATTCAATTCTGAAGCTTATATTATCTTCAGTATTATCTATATGAATTTTACAAGCCTTTGAAATATTTTTTATCAGCTTAAAATTGAAGATTCAAATTTTTATTCAACTTTCAATAGATTAAATTCTATAATTTAATTGCCAATTTCAAAGTTATATTGAGAATTCAAAATAAACCATCATTCAAATATTTAAAATTAATTTAACATTTTCAAATTAAATTGTTCAAAATTTTGGGCCGTTACCACCTTCCCCCCTTAAAAGAATTTTGTCCCGAAATTACAAGTTAGGAAGAAATGATTCTCACCCGTTCGCTATCTTTCCAAAACTAATCAGTTTTATCAACTTACCAAAACAAATCTTTTTATTAAAGATCCATTATCATTTCAATTAATTTTCCAAAATCAATTATAAGTTCCAAACAACATTGTTTTCCTAACAATTCAAATTTAAATTTAAATTTCAACTTTCAAAATTTTCTCAAAATTTTTCTAACACTCTAAATTTTTGAAAAATTTCGCCAACGTCTCCTTTGCGCTGCTAGCTCGGTAGGACTACGAAATGGCACCACGGCCCCTCAGATTTGAAAAGAAAACGAAAAACCAAGCGGCTGGACAAGAAAATCACCAAATTTCATACTGAAATTGAAATACGTACCTTTTTGTCGAGAAATTCAATTTTATCTTTGAAATCAAAATCTCAATTCCATTTCTTTTAATACACCTGTATATCCTGCTAGCCATAATATCCAATTACAAAATTCAAACCATTTTGCCAATTCCATTACAAAATCTCGATACTTACTTCTTATACATTCTTTAGTTTACTATTGAAGTTATATATCCATTTTCATTCAATTTTGCATTTCAATTTCATTTGAATTCAATTCACAATTTCAATTCTATTTGAATTCAGTTTATTCTATTCTGAATATTGAATTTTATCTTTCAATTATAACTGATTCATATCACTATTTTAAATTAGTTTCATTTACTAACTTACTTCAATTCCCATTTTGAAATCGTTTATCGTTAACTAAATTTTTTTCAATAATTTTCAAAAATATTTCTAACTCCCAAAATTTTCAAATTTTTTTGGCAGAGTCACCTTTGTACGGAGGAGCTTTTGCAATTTGACAAAAGATATAAATATATATACATCGACCCACACGGTCGGAAAAACTAAAAACAGTTCATATTTCCTATTTTATTGCGTAGGCGTACCTTATTTAGCATTTTTAAGCAAGTGGCTTATTAATTTAGCAATTGTGCGTCCAAAATCCCGCTATATAGTGTCCCGGTACCTGAACTTACTCAATTTAAACACATAAGTAACATATTTATGAAGTTTATAATATTTCATTCATATACAACTACAACAATCAATAACATAAGTAGTGCATTATAAATACTTCCATAAACAAATTTATATAGTTTCCAAACTAGTTCCGTTTGTTTTTAACTGATTCACATACTATTTGCATTCAACTAAAGTGATTAACAACTCATTCATTGGACAATACCTAATTTAGTTTATTAACAATATACACTGAATATTATTTCAAATTCTATTTCACAATCAATTTATTGACTCAAAACTTCGATTTATATTTAACCAATTTAAATCTTATTAACATATTCACTTTACTATTTTATTCCACATTGGTTTACTTCCTCTTTCAATTCAATATTTGATTTTTATCACACAAAAAAATCACTACATTATATTTCTTGAGTTCAATTCTAGTTTGGATTTCTATTTCATTTCTCTTGCAATCATCCTTCCATAAAGTTTAATCAATCTTAAGTTAATTTATTTATTTCAAATTCACACTTAATTTCATTAATTTTTTTTCCATTCTCAATTTCTTAAGATTATATCCAAAACCATATTTAATTCATTCATTCTCAAGTTGGACTCATTTGCCAATTCAAACTATCTTTGTTTTAATCCAATTCCATAACAATTTTAATTCATATTACTTCACTTACAAGTCCAGGTGAATTTCTATTTATAACTCGGGTTCTATTCTCACATTCCATTTTTAACTCCAATTCAACTTTATTTAAATATAACTGAATTTTTTTTCTTCAGTTTAATTCAACTTACTTCCATTCACATAGCTTAAATGAATTTCAATCCATTTTAGTTCCTATCTTCTCATTTTAATCACCTTTAAAATTTACTAATTTTTTTTGTCATTAATTAAATTTCACATTTTAACCTTAATCTAAGTTAAATTTCATTTTTTTTTATACTTTTCATTTTTAATTTTAATTTCAAAAATTTCAAATCTAATGCTTTCCTTGGTTATATAAGCTATTTCAGAATTTATGATCTGATTTGACTATAATGTTATCATTCAAAGCATCCAAGTTATATAATACTTTCAGAAAACATTTTTTTATATATATCAAAATATAATTTGGATGAAATTATTTCATTCATCACCTTTTGAAAACAATATTGTATCGAATTGTTCTATTCAAGTGTTTAGAAACCCCTTCGGCGCAGTTGTGCAGACCGTGCTGACGAAGGTTCATATGCCACTCAATAAATAAGTCAACACAATATAAAATCATTTTATATTTACTAACAAATACGCATTCATATCTATTATTACACTCATACTCATTCTAAAGTACTACTGACTCTATCTCTAATGAGTAACACCCAACAGAGCCATGGTCGCCGCTTAACCATATGCTCTGATACCAAAGGTAATAATCCGCAAATCCGTACTCCTTGAAAAGACACTAATCTCCATCGATTAACTCAAGATGAACGGAAATACGAACCATTAGTGTTTAAGAAGAATAAAAAGGTAGAAGAAGAAGAAAGAAGAAGCAACAGAACAATATCAGAATCTCACAATCGCAGCGGAACAACATATAATAGATAAATGAATAATCATTAAACAAAAGAACTGTACATTTTATACATTACATCACATTACATTCATTATCAGAGTTTACAACAACAAACAGCGGAAAAGAAATACTATATACTTAGTAATATGCTACGCCATCTAGCTTGCCTCCAGATTTCTACAGCAACTCTCGAATCCAGAATGACCTGATAACCTAACTCTAGACTGCCCGTGTGGAAATTGGTGGGCACCCAGAGTTTAGGAAGGGAAACAATAAACTCCAGGTCAGTCATGTGACTGGTGTGAGAACTTAAAACAGTTATTTAGCTTTAAAACAAATAACATGATAATTTTAAAATAGATTCGCAATGCTTTTTAGAAAATGAGACTACCAAAAGTCCTCCCGCACGCTCACACAATGCAAACGTAGAATCGGAGGAGATTTCTCCTTATGATAGTCAAAGATGCTTGATACGCATTAAAAAGAAACATTTGATATTATTACTAGTGCATAGTGTAGGAAAAATCATTTCGAAAGTAAAGATATAAATCTTAGCCAGCATAGGCATTCTGCACTTATGCCTACTATAGCTACCATCCAAACAGTGGTGACCACCATAAGTGAATGATAGGTTCTACAACTAAAACCGTACAAGATCGCATTGTTTCTTTGGATTTCCAACAAATGATTAGGCCAAGGAACTTCCCATTGCCACATGGGTACGCCTCTGGAAAGACGACCCGAGAACCAAACCGGATCTCTGCCAACACAAGGCCGGGTTACCCTTCAAACTGGTTAACTACTGACACAAATATGTCATTCCCCGATCGTAACCGTTCTATATCCGAGGATCCTCGATTCCAACAACCACGAAGTAATAAATTTGCAGCAGCAACCTAGGTTAAGTATCTGAGCTCCATACCATGATACCACCTCTATCCAGAAGGAATGACATACACTAAAGGGGCGCTACCCCTAATAACCTTGCTGCATCCTTCCCGTTTTGACCATTTCCGGGGTGTGAGGTCCGACGAAGTCTCGTCCACAAAGCTACGCTTTATACAAAGCCATGCTTCGATCAACAAATGCTCAACAGCACTTCGTATGCCACATTACCAATTTGGGAATGTATCACTAGTAACCATCAACTACATAACCTCTAAGGGTGTTAAGCTAAGAGAATAAATTCTCCGCCACCAATGGAAATATATTTGATAGAAACCAGCTTTACATCTCAAATTGTAACGTCGGACACACATCCATACAAGTCCGTTCCGGGATCGAACGGAACCGAAGGCACTTACGAAGAAGTCCTTGCAATCCGAATATTCACTAATCACGACCGGACTTCCCATCACAAAGGGTAATAAATTTCTATATCGAGGATCGGCCGATGCAGAAACATTCGAAGGTAATCCTTCTGTTTTCATAAATATCCGGTCTTCAACACCGGCCATCAATGCTATCCATTACGACGTATCACATATTAAGAATGGGTTATACGACCCCAAGGTCCTTTCCCGGCTAATCCGAATAGTGAGCGCTTATTTTTAAAAATAAGTGTAGCATTCAAATTCAAGCAATCATAATAAATACCTATTTAAAGGTAAATATTGATAGTCGGTTATTTAACTATCAATAGGTATGCACAACATCACCAGATTCCAAATAATTTACCAAATTATTTATTTTCCAAAATTATCTTTACAAGATATAATATATAATTTCCATACTTCAAAAATAAATCGATATTTATTTTTAAACCAATTTTCCCAATTTCATTTATAAATTCCATACTGAATTTACATTTCCAAAATATCTGTGAATATACGATTTTCAAATCAATTTCAAATGTTCAGTTTCAATTTATCTTTAAAAAGATAATTCTCAAAATGTTCATTTCATATTGGAAAAACATTTCCCTACTTATTTAAAAATAAGTATTTCACAAATCTATTTATTTTCAATATTTGGAAAATATTCGATATACTTAAATTAATATTAAGTATATATTTCATTTCTTAAGGAAAACATTCTATTAGACCCATGATTTGGGTCAAAATGAATGTTACGTAAAACATCGTTACGACAACCCAAAATCACTAGTATAGGGATTCGAATTTAAGATAGATATATAAATCCCAATACTATATAAAGCAATTCCTTTCAGAAATCATTTACTGTAACGATAGTGTTATAGTCTACCATTTCCGTCTTTCTCGAAAACGTCTATTTCAACAATGAATGTTGAAATCTATGGTTTCGATATTTAATATATTTCAAAACAACTCTAATCGTTTTAAATTAAAATATCATTTCCCAGAACATTTCTTTAATATATTATTCACTATCCAAAATCGTGAATATACTTAGTTAATCCAAATTCAACATTTTCTACATATTTTATTTAAAAGGTTATCCCCTGTCCAAAATCGTGGATACATCTCCTTTAATAAACTTCTATGTTTAATCTATCGAATCCACTTGATTTCGGATTTATAAAGTAACGTTTATAAATTCACATCTATATATTTTATAAAAACTTCAACTTATAAAATCCCTTAATTAACAAATTCTATTTATATCTTATTTAAATGCTAATACCCAATTTATAAGTAAATTAATTATAGTTCTCTTATTTTACAAAAATCATTTCCTTTTATAACTTCACAATTTTATAAATTTCATTCACTTATGAATTCATTTATAATTCATTTTAACGTTTATAAAAACTCGTTTTATAATTCCAGTATTTTTATTTATAAATATCCATTTTATAAATCTTTTTATATAAACCAATTATAATAATTCGAATATCCCAATTCAAACCATTTTACAAATTTATCTACTACTTATTTCAAAATTAAATTAAATTTATTTCCGGTATCTAATGATACCAGAATTTTATTCGGCTAAATTTTAGCCTTCCATGATTTCAATCATAAAGATAATCACACAGGGATTATAATAAAAAGAAATCAACACACAATATTGAAACCAATTCAATTATTTGAGAAATCCAGTTGGATCCCTCCAACCTGTTTCGCTGCATCCACAGACATTAGCACAATACCAATCCCGTTTCAAGACGGGATATCGCGGTATATGGAATTTATAAATTATTATCCGCTTAATAGGCGTTGTAATAGGGTCTCATCCGCTATATAATGCGGGAAATCAACTCCAAGTACATATATAATACCAATTCCACTTCAAGGTGGAATATCGCGGTATATGTGTGTAATAAATAACCTCCGCTTAATAGGCGGCGTATAGGGTCTATTTCAATACAATAGATAATACTATATTATCCAAACAAACAATCAACACAATCAACAATTTTAAATCTAACTATTTAAAATTTAAACAAACCCTTTTGAGTGAGAAGCTCTCACCTTTGCTTTTAAATTTGCAGTCCATTTCCATCTTGACTCAATTTCCTTGTTTTATACCTATTTAATTATTTACACAATTCATTAATATTCAAATCAACTCAACAATTAATTTCCGTTTAATAGTTTTCGATCAGTTGATAATTCTTTTTAAACCAATTTTCTCCTTTAATAAATTTATCTAACTTATGATTAAATTTCCCCTTTTTTAATAAATTTAATTAACCAAAAATTATATTTTAAACTAATAATCTTGATTTAAGCTAATTTCTTTTCAAAACTCCCAATTCTTTAAAGAATTACTTTGCTTAAGATTTTCCATTTCGATTTATTTTCTCCACAATATTGACCTTGTATAAGCATTGTAAGATTTATTAAGATTTAAACTGAATTGAATAATTAATTACCATTGAATAGATTTATTTAGTTTAAACTAATAATTTGTTTTTAAACTAAATTTTCTTCAAGTTTTAAAAATCCTATTATTATTTATTTTCTTTCTTTTCCTAGTTTTATAAATAATTCTCGTTTATAAATTTATTTAAGATTAAATTTTAAACTACATTTCCTTAAATAAATCATTTTATCAAATAATTTGAATTCATAACAAATTTACTTTTACCAATCCATTTAATCAAATCGAATATCCATTTAAAAATCTTAAGGAAATTAATATTAATTTTAAACCAATACTTTTAAATTTCTAAACAAATCCCTTTTTAACAAATTCTAAAATCGTTAAACAAGTTAATTTACGGTTAAATCACCTAATCTATTATTTTAATTTCAAACCAATGACTTAATTAATTAATTATTTATTTAGTTTAAAATCAAATTTCCTTTAATAATTTATTTAACTAATTTTCCTTTTTAATAGATAAATTAACCAGTGACTTATGTTTAAACTAATGGTTTTAAATCTTAAGCTAGCTTCCTTTAAGAAACTATTCTTAGTGACTTAACTAATAAATTGAAACACATGTATGTATATTTATAATTAGAAATTTCTATAAAAATAGAACAAGAATTAACTTTACTGTTTACATTTTTCTTTACTGTAAATTCACTTCTATATTTATAGATTAACAAATTGGTATCAAACAAATAAAAAAAATATTACCTACAGCACAACTTCGATCGATCTCGGCTAATCCCTTGCCGAGCCTCACGAGTGCCGCTCCATCACCTTCTATCGCCGAGCTATGGCTGCCGTCGACGCCACGCCTCCCGCTGTCGTTTCGATTCGATTCGACCCAGTCGAACCCAACGTGAAAACGAACTCGCGATGCCAAACTCCAATCGCCGAAATCAAGCTCGATCCCCTCCCTTGCTCGCGACTCCATCGCTTGATTAGGAAGCTAGGTTAGGTTTGAGTTTGAAACGGTGAGGACGAAAGGGTTCGCGTGAATAAAAATTGTGTATTTTGATTTTATTTTTTTTGAATTGAAGAAGAGACTTCGTTTAACTGAAATGAAGAGGAAGCTGGTTTATTTTATACTTCGGCCATTTGTTTCGTTTTGATTTACAGAGAAGCGGCCATTGATTTTTCTCTCTGGCACATTTGATTTCGAAATTAAAATAGAGGAATGCGACCATGCTTTGCACGATTATTGTCGTGATTTTAGGCGTAATTTTAGGGAGATAACATGCTGATGTTGACTGAATAAAATTTTAAATTCAAATTGAATTCGATTTAATTCCAACGCGTTTGCTTACCGTGTGCTCACATAACAACTTCGAAAAATACGAAATTTGAAATTCGATAATAATTCAATACTACGGACCCAATGGAACTAGTTCCGTCGAATTCCGAGACTGTGCCTCGGAAGGCTATTTTTAAATATCGATTCAAACGATATAATTTCAAAACTGAACAATTCATTTTCAAATTCAATTCTGAAGCTTCTATTATCTATATGAATTTTACAAGCCTTTGAAATATTTTTGATCCGCTTAAAATTAAAGATTCAAATTTTTATTCAACTTTCAATAGATTAAATTATATAATTTAATTGCCAATTTCAAAGTTATATTGAGAATTTAAACTAAACCATCATTCAAATATTTAAAATTAATTAAATATTTTCAAATTAAATTGTTCAAAATTTTGGTTCGTTACAACATACTAGTCGTCGAAAGCCATCAAAAAAGAACCATCGACGGCCGTCGGTACGTGTTGTCGAAATATACTGTTGTTCTTGCAGTGAATAAGTGATCATGGAGCTTAGTATTAATGATACAACAATCATTTATTTTGAAATTAGGTGTGATTATACATTTATGTCACTTAACTATGATCCAGATGAAATGAATTTTATCATCAACTAAGCAGGCTATATGATACCATTTGTTATGAACCAAACTAGGTAGAACTCGCTCTCAAAAGCTAGCTTGTAAGGGACGGGTGCTCAGTTGGTTTTTTAGTCATCGTCCGTACCATATCAGACGATGTTGGACATTACATAACACACAGTTTGGTTAGTTTATCCTCATGTATTTTCTTTGTAGATGAACCAATGATAATCACCTAACAAAGACATCCCCATATTCCTAACTTGGTCATTTTAAGTTTAGAAAATTTCTCGGTGCATAGTCCAAGTAAAGTGTAGGTCTCTCCTTTTTACTATATCACTTATTGCACACAATCGACTGGGCAAAATTCTTAGTTTTTCTTATTGAGAGGATGGATCATCTGCGTATCCAACGATTCATAATCGCTTAGATGGTTAGACTGTAGTGAGATTCAAAACCTAGTTGTTGGGTCTAGTTGAAATTTTAACGAAATCTGAATATTTTATCGTTCATTCTCTTGCAAAAATGAGATATTTACTAAACTCTTCATGATTAGTTGGTCTATGAACCAAGTTGGAAGTTTACAATTGGTATTACATACACAAAAGTGAAATATTTCTGTCATGGCTTAGGAGGACATTGATAACACTTAGCAAATAGGCCAGATGTATCAATTTGACGTATGAAATTAAGCGTGCTTTCCTACCCTCCAAAACCAAATCCATCCACAAACACCCAAACCAGCACAAAGACATTCACTGAGTACGAGCAAGCCCATCCTCCTACTATTTTCGGTGGTCTTTCCACAACATTCTGCATGAGTTAGCAGATGTTAAACACTCAATTATTGAAGAAAGAAAAAATCATGTAGTTTTGTTTAAAAGCTTGCACACTTGGTTTTCTATAATTCTTGTTGTGATATGCATTAATGAAGCATAAAACTAGTCTTGTACTTGAAACATGTCAAGTTACTTCTCTGATTTGTGGAAAACCTTCTCTTGGCCATAGCTCTTATCGACCACATAACTAATATCCAGGTGGTTAAATTAAGTAGACAGTCTTGTTGTAGGGACACGGTTACAACACACACATCTGGTGCAATGACAATTAATCATGGTATCATATCAGTTTTGACATATTTAAATTAAGTAGACATTTAATCATGGTATCATATCAGTTTAATCATGGTAAGAAATACTTCTCTGGCAGCAGCTGGGGCGAATGTTTGTTACCATATGAGCCAAAGCAGGGATAATATAAATGATAAACTGTGAAGCTGATGTGTAATGATCCAACTGTCGAGTTTATAGGGCCAAAGAAGGGGAATATGATTGCCAGAAACCAAATTGGGATTACAACTGGAAGTCTTGCCAGTGCTCGTTTGAACACACTCTTTGTTTTATGCATGTCAATAGCTTTCTCCCACACAAAGTACAGTGGTGTGCATGCAAATCCGAAGGTTATAAATTGCATTATTTTCATAAAATATATGTCGATTTTGTGTCAAGACAGCATAATTTCACCTGATAACCTAACTCTAGACTGCCCGTGTGGAAATTGGTGGGCACCCAGAGTTTAGGAAGGAAAACAATAAACTCCAGGTCAGTCATGTGACTGGTGTGAGAACTTAAAACAGTTATTTATCTTTAAAACAAATAACATGATAATTTTAAAATAGATTCGCAATGCTTTTCAGAAAATGAGACTACCATAAGGCCTCCCGCACGCTCACACAATGCAAACGCAGAATCGGAGGAGATTTCTCCTTATGATAGTCAAAGATGCTTGATACGCATTAAAAAGAAACATTTGATATTATTGCTAGTGCATAGTGTAGGAAAAATCATTTCGAAAGTAAAGATATAAATCTTAGCCAGCATAGGCATTCCGCACTTATGCCTACTATAGCTACCATCCAAACAGTGGTGACCACCATAAGTGAATGATAGGTTCTACAACTAAAACCGTACAAGATCGCATTGTTTCTTTGGATTTCCAACAAATGATTAGGCCAAGGAACTTCCCATTGCCACATGGGTACGCCTATGGAAAGACGACCCGAGAACCTAACTGGATCTCTGCCAACACAAGGCCGGGTTACCCTTCAAACTGGGTAACTACTGACACAAATATGTCATTCCCCGATCGTAACCGTTCTATATCCGAGGATCCTCGATTCCAACAACCACGAAGTAATAAATTTGCAGCAACAACCTAGGTTAAGTATCTGGGCTCCATACCACGATACCACCTCTATCCAGAAGGAATGACATACACTAAAGGGGCGCTACCCCCTAATAACCTTGCTGCATCCTTCCCTTTTTGACCATTTCCGGGGTGTGAGGTCCGACGAAGTCTCGTCCACAAAGCTACGCTTTATACAAAGCCATGCTTCGATCAACAAATGCTCAACAGCACTTCGTATGCCACATTACCAATTTGGGAATGTATCACTAGTAACCATCAACTACATAACCTCTAAGGGTGTTAAGCTAAGAGAATATATTCTCCGCCACCAACGGAAATATATTTCATAGAAACCAGCTTTACATCTCAAATTGTAACGTCGGACACACATCCATACAAGTCCGTTCCGGGATCGAACGGAACCGAAGGCACTTACGAAGAAGTCCTTGCAATCCGGATATTCACTAATCACGACCGGACTTCCCATCACAAAGGGTAATAAATTTCTATATCGGGGATCGGCCGATGCAGAAACATTCGAAAGTAATCCTTCTGTTTTCATAAATATCCGGTCTTCAACACCGGCCATCAATGCTATCCATTACGACGTATCACATTTTCGGAATGGGTTATACGACCCCAAGGTCCTTTCCCGGCTAATCCGAATAGTGAGCGCTTATTTTTAAAAATAAGTGTAGCATTCAAATTCAAGCAATCACAATAAATACCTATTTAAAGGTAAATATTGATAGTCGGTTATTTAACTATCAATAGGTATGCACAACATCACCAGATTCCAAATAATTTACCAAATTATTTATTTTTCAAAAATATCTTTACAAGATATAATATATAATTTCCATACTTCAAAAATAAATCGATATTTATTTTTAAACCAATTTTCCCAATTTCATTTATAAATTCCATACTGAATTTACATTTCCAAAATATCTATGAATATACGATTTTCAAATCAATTTCAAATGTTCACTTTCAATTTTTCTTTAAAAAGATAATTCTCAAAACGTTCATTTCATATTGGAAAAACATTTCCCTACTTATTTAAAAATAAGTATTTCACAAATCTATTTATTTTCAATATTTGGAAAATATTCGATATACTTAAATTAATATTAAGTATATATTTCATTTCTTAAGGAAAACATTCTATTAGACCCATTATTTGGGTCAAAACGAATGTTACGTAAAACATAGTTACGACAACCCAAAATCACTAGTATAGGGATTCGACTTTAAGATAGATATATAAATCGCAATACTATATAAAGCAATTCCTTTCAGAAATCATTTACTATAACGATAGTGTTATAGTCCACCATTTCCGTCTTTCTCGAAAACGTCTATTTCAACAATGAATGTTGAAATCTATGGTTTCGATATTTAATATATTTCAAAACAACTCTAATCGTTTTAATTCTATTTAAAATATCATTTCCCAGAACATTTCTTTAATATATTATTCACTATCCAAAATCGTGAATATACTTCGTTAATCCAAATTCAACATTTTCTACACATTTTATTTAAAAGGTTATCCCCTGTCCAAAATCGTGGATACATCTCCTTTAATAAACTTCTATGTTTAATCTATCGAATCCAATTGATTTCGGATTTATAAAGTAACGTTTATAAATTCACATCTATATATTTTATAAAAACTTCAACTTATAAAATCCCTTAATTAACAAATTCTATTTATATCTTATTTAAATGCTAATACCCAATTTATAAGCAAATTAATTATAGTTCTCTTATTTTACAAAAATCATTTCCTTTTATAACTTCACAATTTTATAAATTTCATTCACTTATGAATTCATTTATAATTCATTTTAACGTTTATAAAAACTCATTTTATAATTCCAGTATTTTTATTTATAAATATCCATTTTATAAATCTTTTTATATAAACCATTTATAATAATTCGAATATCACAATTCAAACCATTTTACAAACCTATCTACTACTTATTTCAAAATTAAATTTTATTTATTTCCGGTATCTAATGATACCAGAATTTTATTCGGCTAAATTTAAGCCTTCAACGATTTCAATCATAAAGATAATCACATAGGGATTATAGTAAAAAGAAATCAACACACAATATTGAAACCAATTCAATTATTTGAGAAATCCAGTTGGATCCCTTCAACCTGTTTTCCTGCATCCACAGACATTAGCACAATACCAATCCCGTTTCAAGACGGGATATCGCGGTATATGGAATTTATAAATTATTATCCGGTTAATAGGCGTTGCAATAGGGTCTCATCCGCTATATAATGCGGGAAATCAACTCCAAGTACATATATAATACCAATTCCACTTCAAGGTGGAATATCGCGGTATATGTGTGTAATAAATAACCTCCGCTTAATAGGCGGCGTATAGGGTCTATTTCAATACAATAGATAATACTATATTATCCAAACAAACAATCAACACAATCAACAATTTTAAATCTAACTATTTAAAATTTAAACAAACCCTTTTGAGTGAGAAGCTCTCACCTTTGCTTTTAAATTTGCAGTCCATTTCCATCTTGACTCAATTTCCTTGTTTTATACCTATTTAATTATTTACACAATTCATTAATATTCAAATCAACTGAACAATTAATTTCCGTTTAATAGTTTTCGATCAGCTGATAATTCTTTTTAAACCAATTTTCTCCTTTAATAAATTTATCTAACTTATGATTAAATTTCCCCTTTTTAATAAATTTAATTAACCAAAAATTATATTTTAAACTAATAATCTTGATTTAAGCTAATTTCTTTTCAAAACTCCCAATTCTTTAAAGAATTACTTTGCTTAAGATTTTCCATTTCGATTTATTTTCTCCACAATATTGACCTTGTATAAGCATTGTAAGATTTATTAATATTTAAACTGAATTGAATAATTAATTACCATTGAATAGATTTATTTAGTTTAAACTAATAATTTGTTTTTAAACTAAATTTTCTTCAAGTTTTAAAAATCCTATTATTATTTATTTTCTTTCTTTTCCTAGTTTTATAAATAATTCTCGTTTATAAATTTATTTAAGATTAAATTTTAAACTACATTTCCTTAAATAAATCATTTTATCAAATAATTTGAATTCCTAACAAATTTACTTTTACCAATCCATTTAATCAAATCGAATATCCATTTAAAAATCTTAAGGAAATTAATATTAATTTTAAACCAATACTTTTAATTTCTAAACAAATCCCTTTTTAACAAATTCTAAAATCGTTAAACAAGTTAATTTACGGTTAAATCACCTAATCCATTATTTTAATTTCAACCTAATGACTTAATTAATTAATTATTTATTTAGTTTAAAATCAAATTTCCTTTAATAATTTATTTAACTAATTTTCCTTTTTAATAGATAAATTAACCAGTGACTTATGTTTAAACTAATGGTTTTAAATCTTAAGCTAGCTTCCTTTAAGAAACTATTCTTAGTGACTTAACTAATAAATTGAAACACATGTATGTATATTTATAATTAGAAATTTCTATAAAAATAGAACAAGAATTAACTTTACTGTTTACATTTTTCTTTACTGTAAATTCACTTCTATATTTATAGATTAATAAATTGGTATCAAACAAATAAAAAAAATATTACCTACAGCAAAACTTCGATCGATCTCCGCTAATCCCTTGACGAGCCTCACGAGTGCCGCTCCATCACCTTCTATCGCCGAGCTATGGCTGCCGTCGACGCCACGCCTCCCGCTGTCGTTTCGATTCGACTTCGACCCAGTCGAACCCATCGTGAAAACGAACTCGCGATGCCAAACTCCAATCGCCGAAATCAAGCTCGATCTCCTCCCTTGCTCGCGACTCCATCGCTTGATTAGGAAGCTAGGTTAGGTTTGAGTTTGAAACGGTGAGGACGAAGGGGTTCGCGTGAATAAAAAGAGTGTATTTTGATTTATTTTTTTTTTTTGAATTGAAGAAGAGACTTCGTTTAACTGAAACGAAGAGGAAGCTGGTTTATTTTATACTTCGGCCATTTGTTTCGTTTTGATTTACAGAGGAGCAGCCATTGATTTTCTCTCTGGCACATTTGATTTCGAAATTAAAATAGAGGAACACGACCATGCTTTGCACGATTATTGTCGTGATTTTAGGCGTAATTTTAGGGAGATAGCATGCTGATGTTGACTAAATAAAATTTTAAATTCAAATTGAATTCGATTTAATTCCAACGCGTTTGCTTACCGTGTGCTCACATAACAACTCCGAAAAATACGAAATTTGAAATTCGATAATAATTCAATACTACGGACCCAATGGAACTAGTTCCGTCGAATTCCGAGACTGTGTCTCGGAAGGCTATTTTTAAATATCGATTCAAACGATATAATTTCAAAACTGAACAATTCATTTTCAAATTCAATTCTGAAGCTTCTATTATCTATATGAATTTTACAAGCCTTTAAAATATTTTTGATCAGTTTAAAATTAAAGATTCAAATTTTTATTCAACTTTCAATAGATTAAATTATATAATTTAATTGCCAATTTCAAAGTTATATTGAGAATTCAAACTAAACCATCATTCAAATATTTAAAATTAATTAAATATTTTCAAATTAAATTGTTCAAAATTTTGGGTCGTTACAACATACTAGTCGTCGAAAGCCATCAAAAAAGAACCATCGACGGCCGTCGGTACGTGTTGTCGAAATATACTGTTGTTCTTGCAGTGAATAAGTGATCATGGAGCTTAGTATTAATGATACAACAATCATTTATTTTGAAATTAGGCGTGATTATACATTTATATCACTTAACTATGATCCAGATGAAATGAATTTTATCATCAACTAAGCAGGCTATATGATACCATTTGTTATGAACCAAACTAGGTAGAACTCACCCTCAAAAGCTAGCTTGTGAGGGACGGGTGCTCAGTTGGTTTTTTAGTCATCGTCCGTACCATATCAGACGATGTTGGACATTACATAACACACAGTTTGGTTAGTTTATCCTCATGTATTTTCTTTGTAGATGAACCAATGATAATCACCTAACAAAGACATCCCCATATTCCTAACTTGGTCATTTTAAGTTTAGAAAATTTCTCGGTGCATAGTCCAATTAAAGTGTAGGTCTCTCCTTTTTACTATATCACTTATTGCACACAATCGACGGGGCAAAAGTCTTAGTTTTTCTTATTGAGAGGATGGATCATCTGCGTATCCAACGATTCATAATCGCTTAGATGGTTAGACTGTAGTGAGATTCAAAACCTAGTTGTTGGGTCTAGTTGAAATTTTAACGAAATCTGAATATTTTATCGTTCATTCTCTTGTAAAAATGAGATATTTACTAAACTCTTCATGATTAGTTGGTCTATGAACCAAGTTGGAAGTTTACAATTGGTATTACATACACAAAAGTGAAATATTTCTGTCATGGCTTAGGAGGACACTGATAACACTTAGCAAATAGGCCAGATGTATCAATTTGACGTATGAAATTAAGCGTGCTTGCCAACCCTCCAAAACCAAATCCATCCACAAACACCCAAACCAGCACAAAGACATTCACTGAGTACGAGCAAGCCCATCCTCCTACTATTTTCGGTGGTCTTTCCACAACATTCTGCATGAGTTAGCAGATGTTAAACACTCAATTATTGAAGAAAGAAAAAATCATGTAGTTTTGTTTAAAAGCTTGCACACTTGGTTTTCTATAATTCTTGTTGTGATATGCATTAATGAAGCATAAAACTAGTCTTGTACTTGAAACATGTCAAGTTACTTCTCTGATTTGTGGAAAACCTTCTCTTGGCCATAGCTCTTATCGACCATATAACTAATATCCAGGTGGTTAAATTAAGTAGACAGTCTTGTTGTAGGGACACGGTTACAACACACACATCTGGTGCAATGACAATTAATCATGGTACCATATCAGTTTTGACATATTTAAATTAAGTAGACATCTAATCATGGTATCATATCAGTTTAATCATGGTAAGAAATACCTCTCTGGCAGCAGCTGGGGCGAATGTTTGTTACCATATGAGCCAAAGCAGGGATAATATAAGCTGTGAAGCTGACAAGTAAAGATCCAACTGTCGAGTTTATAGGGCCAAAGAAGGGGAATATGATTGCCAGAAACCAAATAGGGATCATAACTGGAAGTCTAGCCGGTGCTCGTTTGAACATTCTTTATTTCATGCATGCCAATAGCTTTCACCCACACAAAGTACAGTGGTGTGCTTGCAAATCCGAAGGTCATAAACTGCATTATTTTCATAAAATATATGTCAATTTTGTGTCAAGGCAGCATAATTTCATTGTTTCTTTTGTTATTCTTGCTATAAATTAGCAGATGTGTTAAAAGTAGAAAACAAATAGACAGCGGAGGTAAATCTTTACTTGATGGATGGGCATGAGGATAACAGCAGTATCTCTGAATCCATTGCGTGGAAGCAAAGCAAAAGCATTGGAGTGAGTGAGCAGCATATCTCCGAATGCCCAATACATAGAAGCAGCCGATGGTAATGTTAGTGTAAGCACATACAGTGCTGCTATGAGGTATATCAGCTTAAATTTCTATGGCTTCCACATAGCATGCATAATCTCTTTGAAATATTTAAAACCATAATATTACTAACTAACAAAGCAAATGGGACGAAACCAAATAATTTATGTGGTTCAACATTGTGTAGGCTTGCACTGTGACAGCATATCCTCCAATTGTGTAGAGAGTGTTTGTTGCACCAGTGAAATATAAGACCATCTTTGCAGGACCTGAGTGTTGTACTCTATCAACCTTGGATTGATAAAAATATATATTACAGGGTTATATTATTGAAAAAATAGGTTCTTTTGTAAGAACCTTGATATTTGCTCTAAATAATATTCATCTTCTTTTAAGTCAGGTGGCTAAATGGAAAATAATTATCAATTCGACAGACACGTGCCATTTGCCAAGGCCTTCTTAAGAATTACAAAACTTATATTTGTTTGGCACATTGGGCGTCACAAAATTTGTAATAGTTTATGCTTTATGCAAGTGGCATACGCCTTATATCTCAATCAAATTCTTGCCGAAACTGACTGTTTAGGATAACCCGCTTTGTTCAGCGGTTTGTTACTTGTGAGAATGGTAGCTCTACGAAAATATCTCTAGCAAGAATTGGATTAAGGCAAAACTATAAATGAGATTCAAAAAAAAGTGTTATGAACTTAATTAAATTTATGAAATGTGACATAAATAAATTTGAAAAGTAAATGAAAACTAATTGGACAAACGAATATGAACTAAAGGTGAAATGATTTTAAATAAAGTCACGACTATTCTAAATTCAAAACCTTTTATAAAGAAAAGATGTTCAATCCGATATGCCTCTTCATACAATGAAATCGATTTTGGGAAAATTTGATTCTTATATAAGATGAACTTCACACAAGTATATGGTGATTTGAGAGACTATTGGTTTTGGATGGTATTCGATCTGAGGTGAAAAATCTTATATACAATGGAATTTATATAAGAATGCTTTGATATATTCGAGACTGTTGACTTTGGAAAGTATTCTATCTGAAAATGAGATCCTATATATAATGGAATTTGTGTAAGCGTGATAGCTGAAGTTATGATTTTGAAAGAGTACTATATATGGTATGTTATTATTTTGAAGTAAAAAGAATGAGGAAGCAACCTCCATGAAGAAGTATAATATGATATGCTTCGATCCAGATGGACTTGGGGAATTCAAAAATGGATTCGACTTATAAACCCTAATATACTTGAGTGAATTCAGAAATGGATTCGAATCGATATGGTTGTTCGAACTCAAACTCATGAGTTACTCGATTTTTTTCTAGGGTAGATGATTATGTAGTTTACCCCATGGAGACGTTTTTTGTCTTAGGATCTGTTATTTATGGATCTTTCGGGAAGAAAGTGCATCTATTGCGTAAATCATTAAATCAGCAGTTACCACTACAACAGGGATCGATGGTCCCTTGTTTACGAAATGACGACGATATTTTTCTGGAATTTGAAAGGTGTAAGGATCTTCTAGAAAGTTTTGTGTCCATTGCGCAAACACTGGATCAGCAGCGGGCTACTGCTATTGTAACATCATCGTTTGACATCAGATTTTGAGTGGTATTTCTCATACCTGTTTTTAAGCATTTTAACTGGGTGTTGAAACAGGTCTACTATGTACTTGGAGATTTTTAGTCTTACGCTTGATCAACGTATGACCAGAGTCTGCAAGAACAGAGATAAACCTGTTAAAACATTGAGTTATAAAAGTATTTTGATAAAGTATTATATAAAAGATATTTTGGTTATTTTTTCCATTTCTAAATATTTTAAAATGTTTAAAATATTGTTTATTTATGTACAACATGATTTAGTAGTAAATTATTAGTGTTGTAAATACTGTGAGAAGTTATTAATAAAATAAAACATATTTAAAGTTAATAATTATTATTTTATTAATGATGTCTAAAAGTATTTTGAGATTTAAAACCAATAAAATTTATAAATAATGGATTTAATGTTTTCAATAACTCTTTTTAAATATAAGTGATGATGTAAATAATTGTTTTCACATAGTTTACATATGTTTGTAAAGATGTTATTTAATTTTTTTGTGTGGTATTTATCAATGACGCAAGAAATTTTAAAGAAGAAATTTTTTCGTATAGTATTAAAGTAATAAAATGATTGATTTGCAAATGAAGTTTTCAAATGAATATTTCAAGTATTATATAAGTTTCTTTGAATGCATAATTTAGAGATATTATATGAATGAAAAAAAATGACCCACGAAGCTTTATTTATAGTAATATACTTGGCCAATTAATTTGAATCTCTATTTTGGAACTATGGTTTGAAATATTTACTTCATAGGTTTATTCACTATTTGAATTTTTGTATTAAACCATAATAATTTTTTTTTCATGATTTGAATATTCATTTTAAACAAATGTGTAAAATTAATTACGAAGAAATGAAATTTCACACTTTGATTTGGATATTTAACGTAAGATTTGAGTATACTACTAGTTTCAGTTTAATAATCTAGGGTTATACTTATTTTAAAATAATGAGTTTAATAAACTATCGGATTTAAGGAACTTTATTTATAAAAGGGCATATCCTATTGTTTTGATATAAACTTCTAAAATTGTTTACCTTTTGGAAAATTCTTGCATAATGCTACGAAGATGTTTTAAATATATCTTATATTCTTAATAAGTGAATGAGGTTAAATGTTTTAATTGAATTTTTAGATATATTGAAATATTTCTTTTCTCTTCAAGGGCGAATACCAAAAACTTATGTAACATTCAGTTACATTCCTAATATATATATATATATATATATATATATATATATATATAACTTATCCAAAATGTTTAATAAGTTGAAATGTTAATAGAATATGCAATGGAATATTGTACAAGTAAACTTAAGTAATGAAAGTGTTCATTGAAATTATTTTTGAACAAGAATTTCGATGTGCAAGAAATGTTATGAATGTAAGTTAATATTGTGAAATAATTTATGTAAGTACATGAAAGAAAGAAAAATATGTTGTGTGAATGAAAAAAAAATAAAAAATAAAAATAATGATGTGAAAAGAAACCATTTAAATAAACTTAAATAATGTGTGGAAATTCTTGGCTTATGAGATGTTTGGAAAGGATACTTCTAATTGTTTAAGGTTGTGTGGATAGTCTATTGAGTAATTACCAAAGGCTATTGAGCGTAGGATACACTGATAGTTTACTTGTCTCCCTTGTACGATTAAAAGTTTTTGAACTAAACAAACCATCGATTTTGGTTGCTATGAATCTATGATGGATTCTGTGGTTGCATATAATGGTTGTATTGTTTGTTTCTATATGTTTTATAGTGATTTGCTTTTGTTGCAAATTGAACAACTTAAATATTTCTCATTTTGCATAATTTTTAACCTATTATGGATTATACAAGTGAAATACATATTTATGGAACCAATAGCTACTGCTTTTGGTTTCATAAATAAGCGTTGTTTGTCCGATAAATAGGTACATTTTCGAATTATGGTTTTCTAGCGATATTATATTGTTTTTCCATGATTAGAATATTTTTATTTTCAAACATGATATATATAAGGTTATTATTGATATTATTATTATTATTATTATTATTATTATTATTATTATTATTATTATTCGGACCTCTCCATACAAAGGAGACTGCTGAAATTTTCTGTGAATTTTAGACTTAGAAATTTTTTGTCGAAGTTAAAAAATATTTTTTCAAACTTTAGTAAACTTGAATATGAAGATTTGATTGTTTATTAATTAGTATAATTTATTTAAAATACTTAATTATGTAAATTAATTGTTTATAAATTGAATACTTTGAATAAAATATACCAATTCCTTAATTCCTTCTTTTCCCTGTTCGAGAGCAAAAAGTTTTGAGTGGGGGAAAGCGTAACGACCCATATTTTTTGATAATTAAAATATTAAATTTAATAAGATTTTGAAATATTAATATTGTAAAAAATTAAAATTTATGATTTGTAATGATAAAACAATTAGAATGTAATATAGTAATGTTGATTTAATGTAATTGATAACCATTTTAATCCAATTTTCATCAATGGATATGATTGTAAGGTTATTTGGTTATAACTATAAATAGTGAAATAAATTAAATGATGCATTTAATGATGAGATTATATGTAACTGATTGAACTAGATTAATATAGAATATGAAATCATTTTGTTATAACCCTTGGTTGTAAACGATAAGATTATAGATATGAACTGTTATTATAAATGATGGCTGTAATTATCTTCTCATTAATTTTTCCGTTTGAATATTAAATGGGGAATTAATGGAATTAAGGCTATTTAATGTTGGAATTATACGTTGTTAATTGAAATTGAATGTAATCAGTGATGGGTAAGTGGTCATAGCATTTGTTGTAGACAATAAACTTATAAATATGATTAAATTACTTAAGGGTAACAATTGTTCATTTCTCATCTCATTATTTAATATGTTTGATGTTAATTTGAAAATAAATGAAAATTTATGTAATTTATTATTGCGGTTAATATGGTAAAAGATGTTAACAGTAAAATAATGAATGTAATAAATGTAAACTTATGTTACTATAATTCATAGGGTATTGTTGATTGAATAATAAGGATGATAACATAGGTTTGAATGTAATTGGATGCGTAGTTAACGACATTTAACCTTTTAAATATGATAAGGGGAAACAAATTAATATTACATTAATTGATATTACATCTTTTAATTAAGATAAAGTGTAACAATTCGTAACTTTTAACAACTTTAAAATGGCAGTATTTTGAATTTAAATAAAAATTAAATATAAAGAAAATTTGAATTTGTGATGTTGAATGTTTTATTTGGTCAAATTTAATAAAATAATGTTTTTGTGAAATTTCAAATTTTGGTCAAACTTAGTCAAAGATTAACTTTTGTTTGAAAATTTTAAATATGAGTTTTAAAATTTTATTCTTTTTATATGATACCAGGCTGAATCTGATCTTCTCTACACTTTCCGTTTCGTCAAAATCAAATTCATATTGCTCCAAAAAATTGAATTACTGCGAAAAATTAACATGAATTGGCAGTGTTTAGTTGTGTTTTATTTGGCTAAGGCATATTGAGTTTGTTTGGTCTAATGGATCTTGGTTAACCAAGAAACTCTAATCAGTCGTATGACCATTTCTTTGCCTTTGACCTTATGTTTCTTATCTGATAACATTTACCTACATAATTTTTCTCCTAAGAAACTTTCTCTGTACACTTCTTTTTTCTCCTCAAAATCTACAAAGAACTTTAGATCTAAAACTCTAAAAACCTCACAAATCAAAACTCATTTCCTTCTCTCCTTCAACCCTTCCTCCTCCCCTATAGCCGCCGCCATCTCCACCATCCATCTCGTTCCACCTTCTTTCTCATCTTCTTCTTTTCCCCTTCCTTATTTTCCCTCTTTCTTCCCCTTATTTCCATGGCTTCTATATTCCACTAAACTACTCCAAATCAAATAATAATTTTTGAAACCATGTATAATTTCAATGGCAATAACTTTGTTGTTGAACCCTTCTTCCCATTCCGAATATTTCTATATCAAAAACTCCATTTTTCAAATCCTTTTTCAAGTCATGTTTTGGCCGAAAATACCCATATTGTATCAATCATATCTCCTCCATGAATGAGCCAAATTATGTGATTCTTCTTTTTCAAACCATTTATTTTTTCAGTAGCTTCAACTTTATTTTAGATCAGTTCTTCAAATTCCTTGATTTGCTATGCCTAAAACTCAAATTTTCCCGAATTACTTTTGAACTCAGATTTTCAACTCAGAAAACACTTCTGTTTGTTTTGGCCGTAACTTCGTCGAGATAGAAGTTTTTTGAGTGATTTTTTTCTAAAGTGGAGCGAAAATAATTTGTAACAACTTTCTAATTAGTTACTTTTACAGATTTAGTAATATTCTGGTCTGAATATTTTCTTAAAGATGACCTATTTTCAGGTTTGTCTGTAGTTTGGATCTTGAGTTGTTTGGAAGTTGGAAGTTGGAAGTAGTTGAAACTTCTTTATTGGTTCATGTTCGTTTGCTGGATTTACTTCGCGTTTGGATCTTTGCTAGGAATCTCCATATTGCTCCATTTTTATCATCACCTTCGTTGTCATGAAAGGTGAGCAAACATTCACGACTACTAGATTTTCTTATGTTAGTTAAATTGAATTTATGATGTGATTAGAAATTGATTTATTGATGTTTAGTATATTTTAAATTGTCATTTCAGTTAAACCTAACTTTTATTGAATTTAATTGCTATTTAATTTAATATTGAAATTTAAATTTCCAGCCAAATACCTGTTAATGATAACCAATAAATTGTTGGTAGTTATTGGTTGATTTCAATAATGATTGTGCTGTATGTTCAATTGTTGATATTTGGGTGATTGGATGGATATTATTAGTTGACATTTTGGATGATTGAATGCTATTATGTCTATATCTCTGTTATCCCTATGGGTTGAAATGATACATACCCGAGCGATCTTATAGATTAGGGGAAAATCATTATGAGTTGAATTGATAAACCCGAGCATTTTTCATTGATTTGGAAATGTTGATTTTTGATACCGATTGAAATGACATATACCCATATAATTTTTTGAATTTGGATTTTATTTGGAATTGAATTATTTGAAGGGTTTAAGTTAATTCAAACTCTGGATTTGTTTTAATTAGATGATTAAGATTGATATTTAGAATTATTTGAAACCCTTGAAATAATTACATTCACGTTGTACATGTCATAGGAGATGAAAATCCCGTAACATCTATGAAACCATCAAACTAATATTTCTATTTTACTTATTTTGATCTAACTTATATAAGGTTTTTTAGTTCTGACTCAAATGTTTTGTCTTTTCATTACGCTCGGGTTAGTCTGAGCTTTTTCAGTGTATTGAAGACTATTTTCTGGAGGATGAAGACGAAGATTCGGTATATTATTGCTATTTATTATTCCACTGCATTCTGTACTCCATTGCATTATTTGTTTATTTCTGATATATGTATAACTCTGATTTGAATTGTAAAAGTGTAATCAAATGCTATTTATAGAACAACTTCATGAACTATTTATTTGATTATTATATTTTGTCGCTCCACTGCAAGGTTCTGTGTTTTGTTTTCCCTTTCTTTTATTCTTATTTACCCAATTAACAATCCTCTCTTTTGAATGGTTTGAGTCTGACACGTTTGATTTATTGTATATTTAAACCGTCCAAAAAGGTGAGCCGTTAAAAGAAAGAGCATGCTTATTAAATAAGCTGTCCAACTCCCATCAACACATGAAATATCCGAAATATAATTCTATATACCAATTGAGTGAATGAATATGGCAACGTCAATAACACTTGTGCCACCTACACATTTGCAACACTGTAACAAATTATTTTAGGTAAACAGCATACATACATGTGTGTGGGTGGGAAAATGATTGATTACACCTTAACTTGGCTACATCTCTAATTTCCTAAATTCCACCACAACTTCCAAATTAAATAATAATATTTTCTCTCTCTTTCCACTATACTATAGAAATTATAGGAAAATGAAGTGTGGCCAAATTAAGGTGTAGCTGATCTTTGCTATATATATATATGCATTACGTACACAAAGATGTGCGTGTGTCTATATATATTTATCTATATCTGTATGTATCTATGTATGTACATATATATGCAGAAGAGCGTTCAATGACACCCTAAATAGTGCAACATCCCTTTAGCCCCCTAATTTCCGTCGCATAATCCAAATTAAAAAATATGGCTTTCTCTCTCTTTCCACTAGCCATATTATTTAATTTGGATTGTGTGGTGGAAAACATGAGGGGAGGGGGGTGCTGCAAAACAAAGATGCTATTGAGCGTTCTTTATATATATACACACACACACATACATACATACATACACACATACACACATACATACATATGTATACATGTATATATATATATATATATATGTGTGTGTGTGTGTGTGTGTGTGTGTGTGTGTGTATAGATATGTATATGTATGTATGTATATTTATATGTAGGTTTGGACAGCTTATTTAATAACTGTACACAATTCCTTGACTCAAAAAGCTTCCAACATCCATCTACGTATAAATGAATATGGCATCGTCAATGGCACTTGTCCCGCCAGCACATTTACAACTCCTTATGTAATAACCCGAATTTTTTGTCTTCTGTAATTGATTAATAAACTAGATTAATTAATTGAATGGTAAATTAAACGAATAAATCCGATCAGATAGATATTTATATTTGTAATTGTGTTGTATATATATACATAGATTTTAAATAAAATTTTTGATTACAAATTCAATTTGTGTTGCTTAATACATACATATATTTGAAAATATATATAGAGTTAAAATAAATTTTCAAAGCATATAAACTCATGACGCATTTAATCTGATCAAAGCATAAGTTAATTACTAATAAATGTTTATCTGAATTCACTTTTGTTTATTAAAATCTAGAAGCTTATTTATATAAGATAAATACATTTTATATACATGTAGTATATGTTATAATTTGGATTGTTTTGAAAATTTAATTCAATCTATTGATAATTTAAATAGGTATGAATTGTAAAGCTTTGTTTCAAAATATAAGATAATGGTTTATTTTAATATGATAGTTTATAAAAAGGACTTAAATAAAGTTTTGTTTTGTTTCTTTAAAGTATTTACTTTTAAATGGTTAAAAATGTATATGTATAAGTTTTAGATTTAAAATAACATGTATAAGAAGTATATTATAACTAGTTTTAGAATAATTTCTTTTAAAAGTAAATTTATATATACATATGTAAATTATATTTATTAATAGAATTAAATAAGTAAGTTATATTTATATTTAATTTAGGTGAGAATTAAATTAAAAACACTTAAAAACATGTGTTATTATCTTAAGTTATATTAATAACATTTGTAAAGAAATGAAGCATTGCATGACATTTGTCCAATTTAAAAACAAGTGGCAACTATTTTATTTTAACTTTTAATAAATATTGTAAGAAGAAAATTGGTTTTTCTTTCACAGATACTTTTCTCTTTATTTTCACTTCTAAGCTCAAAATAGAAATTCTTCTAAAAAACTGAAATTAAACCAAAATCAAAAATCTGAAGTTAATGTCAATCTGCAACATCAATTAAAACTGCAAATGCAAATGAAGTTCTTCTTAATAATCAAAGCAAATGAGATTTAAAACCTGCAATTCGATTCAAAAATGCAAACTTCAAATCTTCTGCAACCTTCAACTTACAATTCAGATTGATGATCAACTGCAAGTTTCAACCTTTAAAAACCTCAAGATGTATGCATGCAAAGATTAAAGGCCTGGAAAGTTTATATAATCTGCTCAGCTTTTGTTCACCGCAAATGAACAGGTGTGTAACATCATTCTTTAAAATTTCAAGTATATAATTGTGTTGCATGTTCAACTCTGGAAACAAGTATGTTTGTGAATATAATTTAAACTTTGTGTATATATATGAATATATTGATGTGTGCGTGTCTGAAATGTCTGGAACATCTCTGTCTATGTTTTAAGCTCAGTTTTTAATTTAAATTCTCTAGCTCTTGATCTAGTCATAAATTTGAGATAAGTTACAAACAAAACTTGTTTGTTTGATCGAAGAGTAGGATTTAAAATTTTATGCAAGTTAAAAAAACTTAGATTTGCTCTGGAAACCATAAGAACAGGAATGCTTTAGCTTTGTCAAAATTTCAAACATTTAAATTTGTAGTTTCAGGTTTAGGATCTAAATCCTCATCCAAAAACTTGATTTTTAAAACTAAAATCATTTTTTTTAGTAATGGGAATTGAGAGGAGTTCTGGTATGAACTGGAGGTGGGAATGTGATGATTTCTGGTGATCTTGATGGTCTGAAGATCGGGGGTCTTCTGTGATGATGGAGGGATGATCGGAGTTTGGGGGAAAATTGCCAGGAAGTTGATCAGAGCTTTGTGGCGACGGTGGCCGGTCGAGGAAGTTTGTAACCCTAGTTTTAACTAGGTTAGGTGTTTCGATTTGCACGTCTGCTCTGGTTGATCGAGTTCAACCAAACTCGAGAGGATGGAAGTAAGGAGGTGGGCGATGGTGTGGCCGGAGTTTCAGAGTCGCTAATGGTCGGGGATTCGTGGTCGAGGTGGTTTCCAGGCTTGGATGGATATTCCAGTTTGTGTGTGAAGCTCGTTTCCGATTTTGAGTTGTAGTCGAGGTTTTGGTGATCGGATTCTGGTGAGGGATGGTCGTCGTCTTGCTCGATGGTGTGGTGTTGACCGGAGGCGGCGAATGGAGGCGTGCACATGCACGGTGGGGTGTTTTCTGGTGAGGCTGTTTTTTTTTGGTGGTTTCGAATTTATGCAGGGGGACTCGAAGCAGGTTGTTGATTTTCTCGGGGAAGCTTCACGTGTTGCTCGAAGTAGATAAGGGGGAGGCTTGGGTTGATGTTGTTCAGGTTTTAAACCTGTAGCAGTTTTGATAACTTTAAATTAACATTCAAATTTCTTTAACTTTCAAGGATTTAAGTTTAAATCTGTAATAAATTTTCAAGCTGTATTTCAGTTTGAAATTTAAAAGAAATTTTTAAATTGAAATTGTATTTAAAATAATCTGGAATATTTAGGTGTGTTTTTTTTATTTTATTTGAATTTAAATTGAATTGGAATTTAAATTCTTTTAAACTTATTTTATAAGTGGACGTTTCTTTAACATATGAGATAATAAGGTTTAAATTGTTTTAAAAACCTCGTTTAAGTTAAATTTGTATCTTAAGTTTAAAATGAAATTTGTGAAATTTAAAGTAAATTTGAAAACAAAGTGTTTTTAAATACTTCCAATAAGTAAGAAATGATTCTTAGATTAAGTTAGAACTTAAGAAATTGGATTCATTTAAATTATTAAGTTAATTTAAATGGGTAATTAATCATTTAATTAATTAATAATGTGGATGATTAATTAAGTAATTAATAAATTTTAAATTGATTAATTAAGATTTGAGATTAATTAATTAAGGTTAATTAATCTATAATTAGGAATGGTTAAGATTAATTGGTAAATAATTAATTTGTAATTAATATTGGATAATTTGGGTTAATTACTTAAAGGACGTAATTAAGGATTGTTAACGAAGGTCATTATCTTAAGATTGTTTAACAATTAATTGATGTAAGTAATTTTTTTTATAATTAATTAGATTAATTAATTAATGATAATCATTTGTGAAATTGTTTATGGTTAATTGCTTAATAGAAGTAATTAATGAGTTAATTACTTGATGAAATTAATTGGTTTAATGTGATTTGTTTAGGTTAATTAATTAAGTTTAATTAATTTAAACACTTGATCAATAATTACTTAATGTAATTAATGGGATTGTAATTACTTAGGAAAGTAATTAATTGATATTTACCGAATATAATTAAAGATGTTTTAATAATGGAAGTAATTTGGATTTAATTACTTTGTAACTAAACAAGAGATTAATTAGGGAATATATTAAGGGTTAATTTATTCAATAATGTAATTAAGGGTAGTTAATTACTGATGTTATTTATCAAGGGAGATAATAATTATAGTTAGCAATTAATTAATGAAATTATTAAAAGTTAATTACCGTATTGGGTTGAGAATAATTAATTTGTGAAATTAATTAAGGGTTAATTCTTAAATGTAATCAAAGGATAAATAGATCGATATTGGAAGTTTTGATTAATTAATATGTAATTTGTGATGCTTGATTTGAATTGTGATGATGGTGTTATCTATTGTTGATTTAATTATATGACATCCTGTATTTAAAATTGAGTTGTATTTCGCTTGAATAATTTTAGTTAAGATGATTTTGGTTTCGAAGAGACCGGAGTCGGGTATTAGAAAATACCCGAAACCACTTCGATTCCTTATAGATTGATATGTGAGATCAATAGGCTGGTATCGAATGTTTTAAGCGAACTGGACCATTTAATCTAAGCATTGGTACTTAGAAAATGATGTGTGAAATAAGTGATGTCTATAACAAATTGTGAAGTTGTAAATTGATATACGTTACCCCGGGTTTATATATGTGGTATGCTTTTGTATTCCATGTTAGATGGGTTTACACACGCTGGTTTCCAGCCTGACCTGGGTTTTACCTTGATGTATTGCTCGGGTCAGACCGAGTATTACAGATTTTCAGGTAAGGACGTTCTGGAGCTCAGGAGGCGAGCTGGAGGGCAGGATCGTATGGTGTTTTCCGCTGTGATATGCTATGTTAACTAGAATATGTTGTCTTAGACTATCCACTGTTGTGTATTGATTGTAACTCTGATATATATAAATGTGAATATACTGATGAGTTTTTCTTTGTAAAACTATTATTTATGTGATATTATATTTTATCTGCTGCGAATGTGAGATTCTGAGTTTGAGTTTTCTGTTTCTTCTTCTTTCTTTTTCTTCTTTTCACTAACTATCCGAAAATTTCTGGATCGAAATTTTCGGGTTGTTACATTTGGTATCAGAGCTGAAGGTTAAGCGAGAACCTTGGCTCTGTTAGGATCACTCATTAAGGATAGGGTATGTGATACCCTAGGATGAGTTGAGTATATAAATATGAGAGAGCGTACTTGTTATTTCTTATATAAAGTTTTTTAAATGATTTCAAAAGTAAGTGAATCTTATATAAGAAATAGATTATCTATTATATTAAGGAAATTGGTTGTAATATTAATTAAATTAAAAGTAATAGTAAGAATTAAATTAAGAAGTAATAGAATACAACCAAATTGAAATTGGACTTAAATTAAAGACAAGTTTGAAATGGATTCAAACTGAAATTAAATCTTGAAATTGGGAAAGGTTTCAGGATAAGGATAGTCAACTAATGTATGTAATTAATTAAACTTTATTTAAGTAATGGATAATAATTGGAAATGATAAATAAAGAGGGAGTTACTTAATGAAGTAACTAGAGGCAAGTAATTTAAAAGACAATTAATAAATGAAGGTAATTAAGAAATAGGTTAATTACCGAATTCGATTAATTAATGACGTAATTAATTTAGAGAAATAGTAACTAATATTATTTAATGTAATTGAATGAAAGGGTCCTATTTCAAACAAGAGTTGTTTGAAAATATAAAGAAATTTGTTTGAATTAAAAACCAAAGGTGGTTTAAAATTGTAAAGTATAACTTGGTATGTAAAAGAAATTAATATGTATATGTGTGGATATACATAATATCAAAGTTGGTTTGAAATAAACTCTAAATATTGAGTTTTGAACTTGGAATAAGATGTGATATCCAAGTGATAAGTTTTGAACTTATAAATGGGAAAAATTATTAATGTGAAGTTTAGAATTTTGAAATTTGAAATGGAGAATTCAAATTTGAGTGAGGTTAATGGGGATTGATTGAATTTAACTCGGAGGAGGTTAAATAAGTCTGAATGAACAATCTGATTTGGAAATTTCAAAATGAAATTGAGATTTAATTTGGAAAGTTAAAAGGTTAATCTGAATTGGGAGTTTGTGAGATCTCAAAATGGTTTGAGATCTGGAAATTGTAAATTGATGGATGTTTTAAGATGAATTGAATGATATCATCCTATTGTTAATAAAAATATTTAAGTTGTGAATTAGATTTGTTTAAATGAATAAGAAATGGAGTATGGTAATCCATTGTTGGGATAAAAAGGTAAATTGATTTAAAAGAATTAAATCAACATTTGAAGTATTAACTCGAATTTATATAATTCGGGATGGTTTAAAATTTGAAATTTAGTTCAAATTGAATTTTATTTGAATTGATTGAAATTGTGATTGAAGATGTATGAGTATAAGATTCAAATGGAAATTTGAATTGGATTAATTTGAATGATTTGAAATTGAAGTGGGTTCAATTTGAAGTTAGTCCAAATTAATTTGAATAATTTGGAATTGTAATTAAAGTTGAATAGTTTTAAAATTCAAATGGAATTTGAATTGAATTTGGGAGGAAGTTAAGAATAATTCAACTTGATTTGGAAATAGAGTTTGAAATTGGGATTAATTCAAACTGGAGTTGAAATGAATTAAAATTTATTTGAATTAGTAGAATTTGAGATCAAGGTTGAATAAAATTAAATTTGGAAAGAACTGAGGTTAATTCAACTTGAATTTGGATTGAATCAATTTCAATGGAAATTGAAGTTATTTAAAATTGGAATTGGGTCAATTTAAATGAAAGTGGAAATTTAAATTGAATTGATGAGAATGGAGATTGGGAATTTAATAGTTTTGACTCTGGACTATTTTTAATATAAATTGTTTTAATATAAACCTATTTTTCCAAGCTATTTATTATATATATAACTTTTCCTTTAAAAAGCCAAACTATCTTATACTTGTTTTACAATTATTTTTGAAACTATTTAACAATTTTCTAACTATTCTATAAACTTATTACTATTTTTAACTACTAATTACTATTTTATAGCTATTTTGCAATTATTTAAAAATTTCTATGACTATTTAACTATTTTCCAATTATTTTACAATTACTGAACTATTTTACAGCCATTTTACAAACTAGTAATTATTTTTCAACTACTTATCTATTTCTTTAACTTTTTAAGTTATTTTCTAAATTTAAAACTGGACAGAGTTTAAACTGTTATTGGTTAAATATCCAATCGAGATAAGAATAGAGGAAATAATCCAAATGGATTAAAGCAATTGTGAGTAAGTGAATGAAAATCAAAGTGAACATGAATAGAAAGAGAATTAATTTGGCTAATAACCAATAAAGATAAATACGTACGGTGTACGTATGTTATTCTATTCGCATAGTAATTTGATCCAGATTCGAGCACAGAATTTCGAGATAGTTATATCGATCCGAGTGGGATTTTTCACTCGATTTTTGACGGCGAACCATGGATAAGGATTGTTAATTGGTTCTAGATGTTCTCTGCCATAGTTAGGCTATGCAAGAAGAATGACGGTTTCTGATCAAGAAACCAGATCTGAGTCCGCACTAGAAAGTCGAGTGGACGATACTAGTTCGGAAGTGAAATTGTGTGATCGAGTGAGCGATCAGATTGGTATAGCGTACGGATGATATGTGTACATCGTACGGATTTGAATGTAAATGATATTGAAAGGAGTAATCAAATTTGAATATTGATTTTGAGTAAACAAAGTTAAATATCTTTGTTATATAAGATAAAACTCCCCTTGATGAATCTTTTGCCGGAAGAAATGGTTTTTGAAAATGTTTGAAGTATAAAAAGGAGTTTATACAAATTTGGAATGATCCAAAGTTTTGGAAGATTTTATATATCTGAATATATATATATATATATATATATAAAGGATCATATGAGGATTTTGGAAAAGGTTTTGAGAACCTATGGATTTGGAAAGGCTTTTGATTTTTGGGTAAAATCAATATTGAATTTGGAAAGCCTAGTTTGAGAATTATCGATTTTGGAATAATCGATTTTGTGTAAAGGAGCTTTGTATGGGATCATACTAGGTGTATGAGTTAAAGAAACTATATATTTATAGTATAAAATGTTTTGATGATGGCTCTGGGGAAAAAGGCGCTCCCTTGAAATGAACTTCTCAGGAGTACCACCGGGTGGTGCTGCCTTGAGCCCCAAGAGGGGGGTTCTAAAGTTGATCCTGTGAGGAGTCCGGACGAAACTAGTTCCTGAGGATTTTGAGTAGAGTATACCATAGCGAAAGTCGTGTGTGCCGCTGAGAGCCAACAGTTACGTGGACTTTTGCTGCGATGGCAACGTAACTCAGGATGTAACTGCGATCTATGGTATAACATAGCGAAAGTCGTGTGTGCCGCTGAGAGCCAACAGTCTGAGTTTGATTTTATATCGGCATACTACGACCTATGTAGGAGTGGAGAGGTTTCATTTCGACAGGGAAAATCAGAGGCCGTTGAGAGCCTGCAGTTACATGGACTTTTGCTGTGACGTCAACGTAACCCTGGATGTAACTGTGATCTGTTGTGTGGGTTCCATGGCGCAATCGAGAGGCCGCTGAGAGCCTGCAGTTACATGGACTTTTGCTGCGATGGCAACGTAACCTTGGAATGTAAATGTGACCATGGATGGGGGTGATGATTTCCAGAGCATTCTCACCAAAGATATATCCTCTATTTTAAAAAACTGTTTTCAATATTTTCGATAAAATTATTTTTTCAAGTATTTTCACTAGGTGTTGAAAATGGGTCTGCTAAGTACTTATAGATTTTCAATCGTACGCCTGATCAACGTATGACCGAATTTCTATGAGAACGAAGATGGACTTGTTAAAACATCGAGTTATAAAAAGTATTTTCATAAAATCTATTTTATAATATTATATTTTTTTTCTTTTTTCAAAGCGTTTTAATAATGATCAAGGAATATTTTAACTGGTTTTAAAATATTTAATAATTCTGGCTTTGATTCTTTTCGAGGACGAAAAGATTCTAAGGGGGAGGAATGTAATAACCCGAATTTTTTGTCTTCTGTAATTGATTAATAAACTAGATTAATTAATTGAATGGTAAATTAAACGAATAAATCTGATCAGATAGATATTTATATTTGTAATTGTGTTGTATATATATACATAGATTTTAAATAAAAATTTTGATTACAAATTCAATTTGTGTTGCTTAATACATACATATATTTGAAAATATATATAGAGTTAAATTAAATTTTCAAAGCATATAAACTTATGACGCATTTAATCTGATCAAAGCATAAGTTAATTATTAATAAATGATTATTTAAATTCACTTTTGTTTATTAAAATCTAGAAGCTTATTTATAAAAGATAAATACATTTTATATACATGTAGTATATGTTATAATTTGGATTGTTTTGAAAATTTAATTCAATCTATTGATAATTTAAATAGGTATGAATTGTAAAGCTTTGTTTCAAAATATAAGATAATGGTTTATTTTAATATGATAGTTTATAAAAAGGATTTAAATAAAGTTTTGTTTTGTTTCTTTAAAGTATTTAATTTTAAATGGTTAAAAATGTATATGTATAAGTTTTAGATTTAAAATAACATGTATAAGAAGTATATTATAACTAGTTTTAGAATAATTTCTTTTAAAAGTAAATTTATATATACATATGTAAATTATATTTATTAATAGAATTAAATAAGTAAGTTATATTTATATTTAATTTAGGTGAGAATTAAATTACAAACACTTAAAAACATGTGTTATCATCTTAAGTTATATTAATAACATTTGTAAAGAAATGAAGCATTGCATGACATTTGTCCAATTTAAAAACAAGTGGCAACTATTTTATTTAACTTTTAATAAATACTATAGGAAGAAAATTGGTTTTTCTTTCACAAATACTTTTCTCTTTATTTTCACTTCTAAGCTCAAAATAGAAATTCTTCTAAAAACTGAAATTAAACCAAAATCAAAATCTGAAGTTAATGTCAATCTGCAACATCAATTAAAACTGCAAATGCAAATGAGGTTCTTCTTAATAATCAAAGCAAATGAGATTTAAAACCTGCAATTCGATTCAAAACTGCAAACTTCAAATCTTCTGCAACCTTCAACTTACAATTCAGATTGATGATCAACTACAAGTTTCAACCTTTAAAACCTCAAGATGTATGCATGCAAAGATTAAAGGCCTGGAAAGTTTATATAATCTGCTCTGCTTTTGTTCACCGCAAATGAACAGGTGAGTAACATCATTCTTTAAAATTTCAAGTATATAATTGTGTTGCATGTTCAACTCTGGAAACAAGTATGTTTGTGAATATAATTTAAACTTTGTGTATATATATGAATATATTGATGTGTGCATGTCTGAAATGTCTGGAACATCTCTGTCTATGTTTTAAGCCCAATTTTTAGTTTAAATTCTCTAGCTCTTGATCTAGTCATAAATTTGAGATAAGTTACAAACAAAACTTGTTTGTTTGATCGTAGATTAGGATTTAAAATTTTATGCAAGTTAAAACAAACTTAGATTTGCTCTGGAAACCGTAAGAACAGGAATGCTTTAGCTTTGTCAAAATTTCAAACATTTAAATTTATAGTTTCAGGTTTAGGATCTAAATTCTCATCCAAAAACTTGATTTTTAAAACTAAAATCATTATTTTTAGTAATGGGAATTGAGAGCAGTTCTGGTATGAACTGGAGGTGGGAATGTGATGATTTCTGGTGATCTTGATGGTCTGGAGGTCGGGGGTCTTCTGTGATGATGGAGGGATGATCGGAGTTTGGGGGAAAATTGCCAGGAAGTTGATCAGAGCTTTGTGGCGACGGTGGCCGGCCGAGGAAGTTTGTAACCCTAGTTTTAACTAGGTTAGGTGTTTCGATTTGCACGTCTGCTCTGGTTGATCGAGTTCAACCAAACTCGAGAGGATGGAAGTAAGGAGGTAGGCGATGGTGTGGCCGGAGTTTCAGAGTCGCTAATGGTCGGGGATTCGTGGTCGAGGTGGTTTCCAGGCTTGGATGGATATTCCAGTTTGGGTGTGAAGCTCGTTTCCGATTTTGAGTTGTAGTCGAGGTTTTGGTGATCGGATTCTGGTGAGGGGATGGTCGTCGTCTTGCTCGATGGTGTGGTGTTGACCGGAGGCGGCGAATGGAGGCGTGCACGTGCACGGTGGGGTGTTTTCTGGTGAGGCTGTTTTTTTTGGTGGTTTCGAATTTATGCAGGGGGACTCGAAGCAGGTTGTTGATTTTCTCGGGGAAACTTCACATGTTGCTCGAAGTAGATAAGGGGGAGGCTTGGGTTGATGTTGTTCAGGTTTTAAACCTGTAGCAGTTTTGATAACTTTAAATTAACATTCAAATTTCTTTAACTTTCAAGGATTTAAGTTTAAATCTGTAATAAATTTTCAAGCTGTATTTCAGTTTGAAATTTAAAAGAAATTTTTAAATTGAAATTGTATTTAAAATAACCTGGAATGTTTAGGTGTGTTTTTTTTATTTTATTTGAATTTAAATTGAATTGGAATTTAAATTCTTTTAAACTTATTTTATAAGTGGACGTTTCTTTAACATATGAGATAATAAGGTTTAAATTGTTTTAAAAACCTCGTTTAAGTTAAATTTGTATCTTAAGTTTAAAATGAAATTTGTGAAATTTAAAGTAAATTTGAAAACAAAGTGTTTTTAAATACTTCCAATAAGTAAGAAATGATTCTTAGATTAAGTTAGAACTTAAGAAATTGGATTCATTTAAATTATTAAGTTAATTTAAATGGGTAATTAATCATTTAATTAATTAATAATGTGGATGATTAATTAAGTAATTAATAAATTTTAAATTGATTAATTAAGATTTGAGATTAATTAATTAAGGTTAATTAATCTATAATTAGGAATGGTTAAGATTAATTGGTAAATAATTAATTTGTAATTAATATTAGATAATTTGGGTTAATTACTTAAAGGACGTAATTAAGGATTGTTAACGAAGGTCATTATCTTAAGATTGTTTAACAATTAATTGATGTAAGTAATTTTTTTATAATTAATTAGATTAATTAATTAATGATAATCATTTGTGAAATTGTTTATGGTTAATTGCTTAATAGAAGTAATTAATGAGTTAATTACTTGATGAAATTAATTGGTTTAATGTGATTTATTTAGGTTAATTAATTAAGTTTAATTAATTTAAACACTTGATCAATAATTACTTAATGTAATTAATGGGATTGTAATTACTTAGGAAAGTAATTAATTGATATTTACCGAATATAATTAAAGATGTTTTAATAATGGAAGTAATTTGGATTTAATTACTATGTAACTAAACAAGAGATTAATTAGGGAATATATTAAGGGTTAATTTATTCAATAATGTAATTAAGGGTAGTTAATTACTGATGTTATTTATCAAGGGAGATAATAATTATAGTTAGCAATTAATTAATGAAATTATTAAAGGTTAATTACCGTATTGGGTTGAGAATAATTAATTTGTGAAATTAATTAAGGGTTAATTCTTAAATGTAATCAAAGGATAAATAGATCGATATTGGAAGTTTTGATTAATTAATATGTAATTTGTGATGCTTGATTTGAATTGTGATGATGGTGTTATCTATTGTTGGTTTATTATATGACATCCTGTATTTAAAATTGAGTTGTATTTCACTTGAATAATTTTAGTTAAGATGATTTTGGTTTCGAAGAGACCGGAGTCGGGTATTAGAAAATACCCGAAACCACTTCGATTCCTTATAGATTGATATGTGAGATCAATAGGCTGGTATGGAATGTTTTAAGCGAACTGGACCATTTAATCTAAGCATTGGTACTTAGAAAATGATGTTTGAAATAAGTGATGTCTATAACAAATTGTGAAGTTGTAAATTGATATACGTTACCCCGGGTTTATATATGCGGTATGCTTTTGTATTCCATGTTAGATGGGTTTACACACGCTGGTTTCCAGCCTGACCCGGGTGTTACCTTGATGTATTGCTCGGGTCAGACCGAGTATTACATATTTTCAGGTAAGGACGTTCTGGAGCTCAGGAGGCGAGCTGGAGGGCAGGATCGTATGGTGTTTTCCGCTGTGATATGCTATGTTAACTATAATATGTTGTCTTAGACTATCCACTGTTGTGTATTGATTGTAACTCTGATATATATAAATGTGAATATACTGATGAGTTTTTCTTTGTAAAACTATTATTTATGTGATATTATATTTTATCCGCTGCGAATGTGAGATTCTGAGTTTGAGTTTTCTGTTTCTTCTTCTTTCTTTTTCTTCTTTTCACTAACTATCCGAAAATTTCTGGATAGAAATTTTCGGGTCATTACACCTTATCAAATTATTTACGATAAACCGTATGTATGCGTGTATGTGCAAGGATCAGCTACACTTTATTTTTACTACACCTCAAATTCCCCTGGTTTCAACCACATGCTCCAATTAAATATTATATTGAGTCAAACACCTTCCAACATCCATCCATGTATATATTTAAACACGTTCACCCTATTCACCATGTGATATGCTGCACATGCATGTTTTACACATATGACCATATATTGATATGCTCATAAACTATATAAATTTCATTTAATATAGTTCATTAAGTAATTAAAAATAGAAAATTATATAAAATATGATTTTATTTAAATCTATTAGATCAAATCTAATAAATACTTCATAGGACAATAAAATCTAAATTAGAGATTTTTTTTAAATCCACTATACTTATCTGTTATAATAAGGTTACATTTCCATAAAAGAGACTGGTTTTTATGTTGGCTCGTGAAGCTTATCACAACCCTCCTCCTTTATCCTTATTAGGATAGGCTACATAGAAAACTACACAGGCGGAGTTATTTTACTTTATTTATTTTAATTATTTTACTTTATTTTATTTTTATTTCTATTTCACCTTATATATATTTATTTTATTTTATTTTTATTTCTATTTTCACCTTATATATATAAATCTAATATTGTTATTATTTCTTTTAAATTGACTTTGTCGTTTAGTTTTGGGTTCCATTTCTAGCCGATCCAAACTTGCTTGTGAAAAATTGTTTAATTGTTGTTGTTGTTGTACTATATTTATCCGTTGCGACCCAACTCGGTTCCTTAAACGTTATGATCGTTATGTTTGCTATGGATGTCATGTGATGAAGGTGCTAGTGAGTTAAGTACCCTAACATCCTATATTGTACTTAGTGTAGTACACTCGTATGATGATATTGTAGCATTTATTGTATTATTTGCTAATTTTGGATTGAAGAAGCCAACGACGAGTCGGGTACGATCCTTCATTCCAAATGTACCTACTTTTGATGATTCTATTTTTATATCTATTTTGGGAGTATAGATCGCTCATACTTTGTTTGATCCGAGGTTATTTGCATTTTTCCTCTCTTAAATGAGTAGATTAAGGGACATATATGAGATGACGTAGAGCGGTGCAGAGCATGAGCGGGAGGCCGACAATCTTCATATATCTATTTTTGGAGTAGTTATCGCTTACATTTCGTTGTATAGTATTTTAAAGCTATGTTAACACTTATCTATTATTTAGAGACAGTTACTTAAATTTTATTTGATTCAGACGTATAAATCTATTATCACTCTATTTGTATATAATTTGATGAATCTACTACACTCTGATGCTATACTCTGATATGATGTTTTATTCGAGTTCGTTTGGTTATATTACTGTCTGTCTCATCTATTTTGCATCTATGTTGTTATTATATTTTGTCCATATGCTGTGAGAAGATCTATAGGTTTTATGATTGATTTACCATTTAGTGCTTCCCTCCATCAATCGGGTATCAACGCAGTGCACTCTTAGGTATCAGCTATTGGTTATTTGGGTACCGAAGGTGGAATGAGGTAGGGATGAGCATTTAACCGAGTTAATCAACCTTAATCGAATTGCTTTAACCGAAAAAATCGATCAACGAACTTTCGGTTAGCCGTTCAATGTTAACCGGTTAATATTTTAATATTGGGTCGGTTAACGGTTAACCACGGTTCATTCATCGGTTGGTTGTTAATAGAACCTATTTTACTTTATGAAAAGGATCAAATCCAATACTTTCGCAACCTAGCCCACCTATTTTTTCCTAACCCTTCGAATCGAGCTTCCTTTTAGTTGCTATTCAGTATTCACAATTCATTCCTAAATTGTTCATTTTCGTTCCTAAAAATATACACCGAACCTTCAAATCCAAATAAAAATTGATCCCCAACCTCCTTGGTTTTCGTTTTTTGCTATCCGGATCATCGATTTGAATTTTAAGTGATGATGAATGCTAGCAAGAAGAGGAAAAACGTGATTTTGATTCAGTTTGTGTAGTTTTAGTGTTTAGTTTTAATTTGGAACTGATATGTAATGTTGTCATAATTATATTAGTTTGGTGTATATTGGTTTGATGTTTTCTTAAGAACCAAAATGATTCTTCATTTCAAACCACATTTGAAATGCATTCTCATAGTTTTTAAAATCGAATCACAAGCACAGTATCTAATGTCTATTTCTCTAAAATTAGGAAGTTGGTCTAAATTATTAATTTCTAAAAGAAATTATATACGCTTCCCTTATGTTTACCTTCCATGATTAATAGTAATGGAAGGTACATAGAATGTGAATGTTAAGATTTTCATTAGCATTACATTTGGATTGAATAAAAAAAAGTGAATGAGTGAAATGCTAAAAAAAACAAGTCCAAGTAAAAAGGCTAATTCCATACATAAATTATAGATAAATTTGTTCAGGTATGCAAAATTTCGCATATATGTTAGGAAATTTAAAAACATCAATTAAAAAAAAATGGATTAAGTAAACTGAATTATAATGAATATTCTTCTACGTCTCTTTGTCATTTAGAATATATTATATCATTAATTAGACATGCTTTTGATTTTAGTCATAAGGATCATCCAATATTATTTTTCTCATGCTGCTAAGAAATGATATTTAGTGTTCATAAATCATGTGTCTATGGTATGTGCGAAAATGATAAGCTATATTAATATAGAAACTTTGATCTCACGAGGTTGGGAAATAGAATTGGATGTTATTCTTCAAGCTGGAATGCAGCTACCTATATATCAACATTTTGAATTTGGATAGTTTGTATATCCTAATATATATTGTATATAAACTGTATTAGGATTCATATACAATTTTGAATTGCATTGTGCTAAACTGTATATCGACATTTTGATACTATTCATATACAATTTTTAATTGTATATGATAACAGTTTTTTATTGGGATTCATATTTTCTATTTTGTATATATTAAATACTAATACATGGGGATTGCATGTTGCAATTTTGAGTGGGATTCATATTATCTATTACTACTATCATTGACAATTCCGAAGGTATGTGGCATGTCGACATAGCCATGATATCACATTCAAGAAATGTCGAAAGTATGAAGAAAAACCAGTGCTGAAAGCATACAATGCCGCCTCTCATCAATAAAAAATAATAGGCAACATTGCAGATTATCAACAAAACCAGCACTATCGAATGCCATAAATGCTGGATATTGCTTACAAAATTGAATGAGTGATATCATGTGAAAGAGATTGGAAATAATGTTGCATGTTAGTAAGGGACTGACAACATTGGAAAGCTCTGTGTCGAAAGTCATCAATGTTATAACGACACGATGTAGCATTGATGCGGCATCACATTAATGTCGCATTCCATCAATGAAGCACTTCTTCCATGTAGCTAGAAAAATCAATGACGTTCCATGTGACGCCCCACCTTTATACTCACGCTAGCCAAGGATACTACGGGGTAATGCCGTCGACTAGCACAAAAAATAAGGCTATTGAGTAGCGACCATTCATGTAATTACTTTGTACGAGTACCAATATGTCAGATAGTATAACATGCATTTCATTTCAAGAGGAAATCCGACATATCAAATACAAACTCAAAGCTACTACACAGCGGCTATGTGTTCTTCGAAAACAAATATAGAAATAAGAATAACACAAATCAGTCACAGATATCCATATCACAAAGGCGGAAACAGATATGAATATATCACATAAAAGTGTACATCAAGGTAATGGTCATTCAAGATCCACTACATCACAAAAGAATAGGTACAAGTGCTACACAAAAGAATATGTATACATCAAGGAGTCTCTATCTCGAATGTATAATGACAAAAAGTACTAAACTAAGTAGTTAGACCAAAGTCAGATGATGGTCCCAAATAAGGAGTCAAGCAGAAGCACCTGTAACATCTCGTTCTGACCCGAGTATTATTTAATAAGAAAATAATAAATGGATCAGTCTAGCTATAAATATTAGATAAAATGAGATAGGATAAGAGATATAACAAAAACATATGATAACAATAATGTCATACTATGAAAAATATACATTTATCAACAACAAAAATCATACAATATCTCAAGAATCTCAGAAATAAAAAAGAATGTCATATTCTTTATTTTATTCACTAAACAAAAATATTGACACATATATCAATGCCAATCGCAAAATTGGTGAAACATAAATTCTAGAAATCATCAATTACAAAGGGGGAGGCCTATCACAAACAGAAGCGTGAAAACTCACCAACACGTGCATCACAAATGGGTTGCTAACCCACGGTCGCTAACCCATGGTCGCTAACCATAAAGCCGGTGCAACAACATAGTACAATAACGGTATACTCGAGGAACCTGAAACTCAAGTAATTCGGAACAACGACGTAGTACAATGTACGCCCGATGAACCTGATAAGCCGGTACAACGACGTAGTACAACGGTACGTCTGATGAACCGAACTCCATAAAAGAACAAGGGTTGCTAGCCCACAAAAATGAGTCGAAACTCCAAAAAACCCATAGGTCGTTAGCCTATAAAAGAAATGAGACGAAACTCAATAAAATCAGGTATAGTCCCCCATGTGGACAAAGTGACATCGCATATCGCTAGTCTAAATCAAAAAATGATCATCGTCGATCATCAAGAAGTGTCGATTATACTAAGCTAGTAAATAAATGAGTTTAGCTTTGTGTCCCATAATCACTGGCTTAACTTAAATATTTACGAAAAAATTGTAGATTTCCACTCGAAAATTGTCACAAGAGTTTCAATCGAACAAGTCCAAAAATTAACCGACGAAGTAAACGCAAGCGTTTTATACCACTTGTTTTGCTAAGCTGTTTAATTAGATTTTCTCACTCAAACGAGGTAAAGGTTTGTATATACTAATAAGTTGGAAAACGATTTTAATAAGCGAACTTTGTATTAAAATAGTGTTGAAATCATTTTACTGAAAGAGTTTTGATATTTACTACTAGTATAGAAACCTTTGTATTTCAAAGTGGCAAATCGCCAAAAATGATTTTAAAAACAATCATTTACCAAAAATACACATTCGAAGACGTGAATCAAATCCAAAGAAATCGATACCAAATCCATCAAAATGGATATTTCCAAAAATCCCCAAAAAGAAGTTGTCAAAGTCAACCAAGGTGATAACAATAAATTGGATCTACTAGAATCGATTAAAAATTGAAAATCAACACAGAAAGGCAAGATTGGCTAAGACAGAACATTCAGTTGACTGGACCATGGCAGCTAGTCGACTGACACAATACTTGGGAACTTTCTGTTTCCAGGTTCAGCCGGCTGAACCAGGGTGGACAGTTGACTGAAACATGCCTGGAAACTTTCGGTTTTCAGGCTCAGTCGACTGATACTGGCCCAGGAAAACTCCTGGGTTCTGGTTCAGTCGACTGACTTCCTAGTTCAGTCGATTGAACTGGAATTTCCAGTATTTTCAGCCTATCCCTACCAAAGGTAAAAATCTAACAAATTGTGATCGGACGAGCGATGGGCGCTAGGGGTTTCTACCAATCGGCAACCCTGCCCTATAGGCTCTTCGATATACCACCAAAACGTGTTTAAACATCAAAGCTAGGATTTTTAAAGATTTGACTTCAAAACATCAAAGATTGGAATATTCATAAAACCAATTCAATCCAAAGCAAATGGACAAGGAATAGACGTTAGAAATCACTACCTAACAACTAGCAAAGATATAGACATAGATGTGAGTTTAAAAACACACCTTTAAAACTCAAAAACAACAAAGGAGAACCTTGAAACAAAGGGAAGATCGACTATTATTCAACTTCAACTCTAAAAGCTCCAATCTAAGATCATAAGCAAATATTTACTAAGTTAGGTTATAGGAAATTTCTGAAATTGGAAAGAGATTGAGATGGAGAAGTAGAAGAGGATGCTTACCTAAGCTTCTCTTTGATTTTGGAGCTAGTACTTGAATTTGCAAAGGAAATTAGGGCTTAGGATTTTAGTTTCCAATCTCCTCCCCCATTTTTACTAAAGCTTGAAGATTTAGGAAATGAGGAATGAACGAAGAGGAGTGGGGGTGGAGTTAGGATATAAGATGGGTTGGGTTAGTGTGTTGAAAACCAAACCCAAACCCAAACCCAAAGCCCTAAATGAAAACATCAAAATTTTACTCAACTCCAAAAATATCAATGTTTATACTCAAAAAGGTTGCAAACGCCATTTTGAACTCGATGGAAGTAGTCTCGAGTTCTAATTCGACTGTTTGCAAAAAGTAGCATTTTGGACTTAAATCTAACTAACGATGCTATATTTAATTAAAATATTTAAATATACAATCGTAAAATATGCGCGTTGTTACAGACTCCCCTCCTTAAAGAAAGTGCATCCTCGCAAAATTTAAGAAGAAAATAAAAAGTAACAACCATAAAAGCATATCAACACAAAAGAAAATTTGAAATAAGAAGTTCACCTCAAACAGCACGGGAGAGTAAGTCTGGATGTGTTCGTTCGATGAATTCTCTAGATTCCCAAGAGCAATCCTTAGGATTTGAGGACCATTGAATTTTCATAAGAGTAACATCTTCGAATCAATGATACGAATAGGATGTTGCTCATAATTCAAATTAGGCGAAACTTCAATTCCTTCAACAACACTGGGCTTAAGAATAGAATCGGAATCTCGAAAGCATTTCCGTAGTTGAGAAACGTGGAATACGTCATGAATAGCAGAAAATCGAGCCGGTAATAAAGGCGATAAGCCATGGAACCAATGCGTTCGGTGATGGGAAATGGGCCAATATATCGAGGTGCTAATTTTCCTGATCAACTGAAACGCAGAACACCTTTCATGGGTGAAACACGAATGAACACAAAATCTCCCATAGAAAATTCTAATTTCCCTTTTCGAATATCGACATAGGATTTTTGTCTACTTTGAGCTTCTTTCATCCTATGACGAATAAGGTCAATTTTTTCTATGGAATCACGAATAATATCTGGGTCTAAAACCAGCTTCTCACCGGCTTCAAGCCAACACGAAGGAGATCGGCATGGCCTTCCATAGAGTGCGTCGAAAGGTGCCACACCAATACTAGATTGGAAGCTATTATTATAGGAAAACTCAACAAGAGAAATACGATCTTTCCAACTTCCACCAAAATCAAGAACACAAGCACGAAGAAGATCTTCAAGAGTTTGATTCACACGCTCGGTTTGTCCATCGAACTGAGGATGATAAGCAGCGCTAAAATTAAGCTTCGTTCCCAAAGCTTTTTGAAGACTCTTCTAAAATCCACTAGTAAACAATGGATCACGATCACTAACAATATAAGTAAAAACTCCATGCAATTTAACAATTTCTCTAATATAGAGTTTGGCCAAAAGAGGTACAGTCCGATTAGACCGAACGGGAATAAAACAGGCGGATTTTGTAAGTCTATCAACTGTCATGGCCCGGACGAAAACGGTGAAGTCCGTCAATAAAATCCATGGATACTTGATCCCACTTTCAAATTGGAATGTCCAAAGGTTGTAATAACCCACCAGGCCTTTGGTGCTCGGCCTTAACAAGTTGGCAAGTCATGCAACGCTTAATAAAGTTAGCAATATCAGATTTCATTCCATCCCAATAATAAAATTTCTCCATATCCACGTACATTTTACTACTACCGGGATGAGTGGTAAATTTAGAATGATGAGAATCTTCTAAAATATCTTTACGGAGATCACTAATATTCAGCACAATAAGTCTACTAAATTTTTGAGTGCCGCCACGAGCATCGATATCAAAGTCTTTCAACCCTTCAATATCAATTTTATCCCTACAATTTTTGCTAAAAAGAGCCAATTTGGGATCTAGCATTTGAGCTTCAAGAATGCAGTCTAAAAGAGATGGATGAGCCTTAAGGCTACATAGAACAAGAGATGAACATAAACCCGATTCACGATCTCGAATCTCACAAGTGGATAAAATCCTGAGATCATTCCATTCAGATATCATCATAGAAACAACCGCCTGTTGCTTACGACTAAGGGCATCGGCAACGCGATTTCCCTTTCCGAGAGTATAAAGAATATCAGGATCATAAGATGCAAGGAACTCGAGTCAACGTTGTTGACACAAATTAAGTTCCTTTTGAGAAAACAAATACTTCAAAGATTTATGATCGATATAGAGAACAAATTTCTCTCCCAAAAATAGTGGCACCGAATTCTAAGGGCGAACACAATTGCTGCGAGCTCTAAATCATGAGTGACATATCAAGTCTCGGTAGGCTTTAATTGCCTAGAGGCATAAACAATAACACATTCTCCTTGCAGAACGGCTTCCAAACCAACATGGCTAGCATAGATATAAACAATAAAGCCTAGGTTCCCTTCCGGAATCACAAGAATAGGAGCATCGGAAAGGAGTTCTTTTAATCTTTGAAAAGAAGCTTCACATTTGTCTGACCAAATGTATTTAATTCCCTTCTTTGTAAAACTAGTAAGAGGCATGGAAATTTTAGAAAAGTCTTTTATGAAACGACGGTAATAGCCCGCCAATCCAAGGAAGCTACGGATTTCCGTCACACTCTCCGGTCACTTTCAATTTTGAATCGCTTCAATCTTTGAAGGACACATAGAAATTTCGGATTCGGAAATAATATGACCGAGAAATTTCACACAAGATTGCCAAATGTGACACTTAGAAAATTTTGCTTTCAATTGATAGCTCCTAAGAGTTTCCAACACAATCCGAAGATGCTTTTCATGCTCCTCCTCAGTTTTTCAAATAAACAAGAATATCTTCTATAAAGATGAGAAAAAATCGATCGTGGAAGACTTGGAAAACTCGATTCATAAGGTCAACGAAATAGGCTGGAGCATTCGTTGAACCAAATGGCATAACAAGCCATTCATAAGATCCATAACGAGTACGGAACGATGTCAAAGGAATGCTATCCTCCGCAATACGAAGCTGATGAAAACGGTTGCTAAGTCTAACTGCGAAAAGACTCTAGCACCACAAAGTTAGTCAAATAAATCATCAATCCAAGGTAAAGGATATTTATTCTTAATGGTAAGATCATTAAGCTTGCGGTAATCAATGCAAAACCTAGGTGTACCATCGGATTTCTTCACAGAAGTAGCCGAAGCTCCCCAAGGAGAGGAACTAGAATGAATAAATTGATTCCCTTCCAATTCGGATAATTGTTTACGCATCTCCTCATTTTCTTTATTTGACATATGATAAGGATAACGAGTTATAGGTAGAGCTCCAGGGATTAGATTAATTCTGAACTCAATTGCTCGCTTAAGGGGTAACCCTAAGACCGGCTCAAATATGTCAGAAAATTCTTGAAAAACGTGAATGAGAGAAATGACCTCTTCATCATCATCATCGCCATTATCATCAGCATCATGAGGGTTTAAAGAATACAATGACGCTGCCAATTTGGAATCCGAATCTTTAAGAACAATAGAAATCTTCTTAACAAATTGAGGATGTCGATGATGAATAGTCCTCTCGGGACATAGGATATGAGCTTCATAACGGTTAAGCCAATTCATTCCCAAAATCATTCCGAAGCCTAAGTAACGCATAACATGCAAATCGGCTTTGAAAGCATAGTCACATAAAATAATCTCGATATCTTTACCAAGCAAACTGAGTGTTGCGGATCCACCAACTGGATTCGCAATTCTCAAAGAAGTCATCAAAACCATAACACTTAAAGAAAAGTATCAACAAGTTCTTTTGATATAAAAGAATGGGATGCACCCACATCAAAAAGAACTCGAATAGGATGATCAGGAGACATAATAATGCTATCAAGGATAGAATGATAAATACCTTGACCACGAGAAGTGTTATTAGGGACTTGCACAATATTTAGCTTTCCCTCGTTCTTGCTTTGAAGTTTGGGACAAGAAGATAAAAGATGACCCGAACTTTTGCAATAACGATAAAAGATAGGTTTCGGACATCTATTAGCGAAATGGTCCTTAGAACCACAATTGTAGCATTTCCCATGACTAGAGGTAGTAGTCTTTGCTACCGGAGTTGCCTGCTTCCCTTTCTTGTTGGGATAAGGGGCTTTGAACTTAATAGGCCTCTTCTTATTGTTGTTGAAGTTCGGTTTGGCACCAACAACTTCAACGTCATCTTCTTTATCGGCCTCTTCAAGTCGAAGAGCGATATCAACAAGTTGGTCGAAAGAAACTTCTACTTTCAGAAGTAATGGCTTTTTGAGATTCTTATTCAAGCCATAGACAAACCTCTGATTTTTCTTCAATGGGGTATTTATATACTCGACCCCATACTTTGAAAGAGATTCAAAAGATGCGACATAGTCTGTCACAGAAGATTCACCTTGAACAAGGTCAATAAAACGCCGAGCTAAAGTTACTTTTTCAGCTTCCGGCACAAACTTCAATTCAAATCTTTCTCGGAATTGCTCCAAGTAAGATTCGCTTCAATAATTTCAGAAATCAGAAGCTCATACCAATCTGATGCTCTTTCTTGGAGCATACTAGAAGCCATTTGGACATGATGCAAATCAATAAGATTCATGCGAGAAAAGATGCGATCGCATGTTCTAAGCCAAGCCTAGACTTCTATAACGCTTTCGGAACCCTTGAATGGATTTCCACCCAAATTGGTATAATCACTGCACATGCGTGCAAACCTAGATTTAGGGTGAATAGGCTCTGAATAGGTCCGACAGCTTGAGCATTCTTTACAAGATGTAGAAGCTGTTGGATAGACATAAATACTCCATCCTAAGGAGTAGCACTGGATTGACCAGCGCTGGGACGACCTGGTCTAACCATTTCCCTTCTTTAAGAAAGAAAAAAGAAGAAGAAAAAGATTATTCATAAAATGAACATCAAACAATCATGATTGATAAAACAAGATGCCATAAAAGAAAAGGATAAAACGGGTCCACTGACTCGAATAAATCCTAAGGCATGACTCCTAAGAAGGACTTAGGACAATGGTCCTTGCTAAATTATTCTACATTATTTCGAAGTTTTGCTCTGATACCAAGCTGTGATGCCCCACCTCTACACTCACGCTAGCCAAGGACACTACGCGGTAATGGCGTCGACTAGCACGAAGAATAAGGCTGTTGAGGAGCGACCATTCATGTAATTTCTTTGTGCGAGCATCGATATGTCAGATAGTATAACATGCATTTCATTTCAAGAGGAAATCCGACATATTAAATACAAACTCAAAGCTACTACACAGTGGTTATGTGGTCTTCGGAAACAAATATAGAAATAAACATAACACAAATCAGTCACAGATATCCATATCACAAAGGCGGAAATAGATATGAATAAATCACATAAACGTGTATATCGAGGTAGTGGTCATTCAAGATCCACTACATCACAAAAGAATAGGTACAAGTGCTACACAAAAGAATATGTATACATCAAGGAGTCTCTATCTCAAATGTATAATGAAAAAAACTACTAAACTAAGTAGTTATAGTCAGATGATGGTCTCAGATAAGGAGTCAAGCAGAAGCACCTGTAACATCTCGGTCTGACCCGAGTATTATTTAATAAGAAAATAATAAACGGATCAATCTAGCTATAAATATCAGATAAAATGAGATAGGATAAGAGATATAACCAAAACGTATGATAACAATAATGCCATACTATGAAAAGTATACATTTATCAACAACAAAAATCATACAATATCTCAAGAATCTCAGAAATAAAAAAGAATGTCATATTCTTTATTTTATTCACCAAACCAGAAATATTGACACATATATCGATTATAATCGCAAAATTGGTGAAACACAAATTCTAGAAATCATCAACTAGAAATCCAGAAATCACAAAGGGGGAGGCCTATCACAAACGGGAGCATGAAAACTCACCAACGCGTATATCACAAACTGGTCGCTATCCTATGGTCACTAACCATAGAGCCAGTGCAACGACATAGTACAATAACGGTACACCCGAGGAACCTGAAAATCAAGTAATTCGAAACAATGACGTAGTACAACGGTACGTCTGATGTACTTGGTAAGCCGGTACACCGATGTAGTACAACGGTACGTCCGATAAACCGAACTCCATAAAAGAATGTGGGTCGCTAGCCCACAAAAATGAGTCGAAACTCCAAAGAACCCATAGGTCGCTAGCCAATAAAAGAAATGAGACGAAACTCAATAAAACGAGGTACAGTGCCCCCACGTGGACAAAGAGACATCACATATCGCTAGTCTAAATCACAAAATGATCATCGTCGACCATCAAGAAGTGTCGATCACACTAAGCTAGTAAATAAATGAGTTTATCTTCGTATCCCATAACCACTACAATAACTTAAATATTTACGAATAAATTGTAGATTCCCAGTCGAAAATTTTCACAAGAGTTTCAATCGAACAAGTCCAAAAATTAACCGACGAAGTAAATGCAAGCGTTTCATACCACTTGTTTTGCTTAGCCGTTTAATTAGATTTTCTCACTCGAATGAGGTAAAGGTTTGTATATACTAATAAGTTGGAAAATGGTTTTAATAAACGAGATTTGTATTAAAATAGTGTTGAAATCGTTTTGATGAAAGAGTTTTGATATTTACTACTAGTATAGAAATCTTTGTATTTCAAAGTGACAAATCACCAAAAATGATTGTAAAAACAATCATTCACCAAAATTCCACATTCGAAGACGTGAATCAAATCCAAAGAAATCGATATCAAATCCATCAAAATGGATATTCCCAAAATCCCGACAAATGTAACAGCCCGATATTTTCAACCATTCGCATCCATTATAAGTGTATAGGTAGACACTCATGCCGGAATTGAATTTCTCAAAATACCACGTTGTAAATAAAAATTTGGCAAATCTCAGAATATACAGTAAATAATAATCACAGATCACAGATACAGAGTATTTAATAATGCAGCGGAAGTAAAAGAGATGGTAGTTCATGAAGCTACTATATAAATATCAGAGTTAAACAAGATACAACAGAAGAAATAAAGTACAACAGAAGGTTCAATATGATAACCAAGTACAAGCTGAACAGAACAACCGAACTGAAATAGATAAGACTACATAAGCAGATAATCTCCAGCGATTCCAATCTCCAGAAAGTGGAATCCAAATCTGTGAATACTCAGGCTGACCCGAGCGCAAATAAAAATACAAACACTCGAGTCAGGACATACATACTTATACAATGTAAACCAACTCAAGTGATCTGTAGTAAAAGTACATGTAACTTAGAAGATGCTTGGGACCGTCCATCCTCTAAGTATCCGTTAAACTATTTACTACGTAGTATATTACGCTATATACAGTGGTGTCTCATCAGTAAAGTATAACCATATAGACAATAGCGTTAAGGGGATGGTGAACCTTAACGCGGTCGGATCTTTAAACCAAAATCATAGTGGGCTCGATATAAGGAACATATGACAAGGCACGCGAGGCAATGCCAGGGTGGATACACCATTTGCACTCCCGAACCGGTGGTGACGGCAAGCCAGCAGCTTCCGCCCACCTCGAGCAATACCCCGAATCAAAGTGGCGCCACCATATCGAATCAAAAAAGTAATAGAATGGTTTCCGAAGAAGCATGCTCGATGAAAGGGTGCGACCCTTTGTGTAGCCCGGTATAGCTCCTGTTTTAGTCATAATTAAACCATCCATCAGCGGTCTCTTACTTCATTCCAGTGGCGTTCGCCAACCAACCTACTTCGTTCTAGAATCTCCACTGCGTACACGGTTGTCAAAGTGGTTTTCAGTATCGACAGAGAGTATGCCAGATATCCGATCCCGATCTCTTTGTCAACCAATTGTTATTATAACCCGTGGTTATAACTTTTAAAACAATTTTTTATACCTTAAAATAAAATATCCTTTTCAATTCAAATCTTTATCAAAATAAAGATTAAATCATTTCCAAAACCATTTCAATATATCGACATACCATATCATTCAAATTCAAATATTTATCAAAATAAATATCAAGTAATTTCTAACCATTTCAATATATTAAATTATCATATCCTTTCAAAAACTCCTTTCAATCCATTTAATATATTAAAATATCATATCTTTTCAAAACTTCCTTTCAAATCATTTTATTATCAAAATATCTTATCTTTCAAAACTTCATTTCAAAACATTTTTAATATCAAAATATCATATCTTTCAAAAATTCATTTCAAAACATTTTTAATTTCAAAATATCATATCTTTCAAAAATTCATTTCAAATCATTTTTATATATCAAAATATCAAAGTATTATTCAAAACATCATTCATTTTTAATTCATTTAAATACCTTTTAAAACCATTCATTTTATTTAAAAATTAATCACCATTTCAAACTTACATTTCAAGGGAGTTTATATTTAAAGATTAAATCTTTTCATATGAAAAAATAAAGTCAATTCCTTATTATTTAATAGTTAAATATTAAATTTCCAAAATTTAAATCTTATTCCAAAGATTAATCTCATTAAAATTTAATAAAATAATAAAATTCAGTTTCCGTAGCACTTAAAAATGCTACGTAATGTTATAGTTTAAAATGGTTCATTTGACAAAAATACAGCATTTAAGTGCTGTAATTTTTCTTTAAATTTCAAATAAACTTTAAATGTTAAGTTTAACCACTATAGCACTTACAATGTGCTATAATAGCCTTATTTCAAATTAACTTTTTAGTTCATTTAAAACAACTACAGTATTTACAAAATGTTGTAATATCCTTTACATTACACTTTAAAAATGCTGTTAAATCAAATTCAGGGTTTAAATACAAATTTCACCAACAGTTAATCTTAAATTTAAATCATTTAACTTATAAACATCATATAATTTCACATTTTCAAATCATCATTTCAATACTCTTATTTTTATGATTTTTATAAAGTTAAATCTCATCCAAAATCAAATTTTAACATAATTTCTTATTTAAATTCAAGTATTAAATTCTATTTCTTTAATTATATTATTAACTTAACAATTAGGTTTAAATTTAAAAAATATAACTTATTTCCATAAATTTTACTTAATTAAAATTTTACTTTTTAAAACAAAATTTAAAATTTCACATTTAAGTTATATTTCAAAATTTACTTCAACATTCATTTGTTTAACATTTTAACTTATTCAAAAATCAATATTATTTTTATAAAATCATTTAAAATACATTTTTAAATCAAAATATTATATTTTTCTTACTTTACATAATTTTCTTTTTAAAACAAAACATAAATTCCAAAATTTACTTATAGTTCAAATTCTACTTTACCGTTTACTGAATTCATTACTTAATCTATAGGTGAATTAAGTAAAGTAAACGGTAAAGTAGAATTTGAACTATAAGTAAATTTTGGAATTTATGTTTTGTTTTAAAAAGAAAATTATGTAGAGTAAAAAAAATATAATATTTTGATTTAAAAATGTATTTTAAATGATTTTATAAAAATAATATTGATTTTTGAATAAGTTAAAATGTTAAACAAATGAATGTTTAAGTAAATTTTGAAATATAACTTAAACGTGAAATTTTAAATTTTGTTTTAAAAAGTGAAATTTTAATTAAGTAAAATTTATGGAAATAAGTTATATTTTGTAAATTTAAACCTAATTGTTAAGTTAATAATTTAATTAAAGAAATGGAATTTAATACTTGAATTTAAATATGAAATTATGTGAAAATTTGATTTTTGGATGAGATTTAACATTATAAAAATCATAAAAATAAGAGTATTGAAATGATGATTTGAAAATGTGAAATTATATGATGTTTATAAGTTAAATGATTTAAATTTAAGATTAACTGTTGGTGAAATTTGTATTTAAACCCTGAATTTGATTTAACAGCATTTTCAAAGTGTAATGTAAAGGATATTACAGCATTTTGTAAATGCTGTAGTTGTTTTAAATGAACTAAAAGTTAATTTGAAATAAAGGCTATTATAGCACATTGTAATTGCTATAGTGGTTAAACTTAACATTTAAAGTTTATTTGAAATTTAAAGAAAATCTATTACAACACTTAAATGCTGTATTTTTGTTAAATGAACCGTTTTAAACTATAACTTTACGTAGCATTTTTAAGTGCTACGGAAACTGAATTTTATTATTTTATTAAATTTTAATGAGATTCATCTTTGGAATAAGATTTAAATTTTGGAAATTTAATATTTAACTATTAAATAATAAGGAATTGACTTTATTTTTTTATATGAAAAGATTTAATCTTTAAATATAAACTCCCTTGAAATGTAAGTTTGAAATGGTGATTAATTTCTAAATAAAATGAATGGTTTTAAATGGTATTTAAATGATTAAAAATGAATGATGTTTTGAATAATACTTTGATATTTTGATATATTAAAATGATTTGAAATGAATTTTTGAAAGATATGATATTTTGATATTAAAAATGTTTTGAAATGAATTTTTGAAAGATATGATATTTTGATATTAAAAATGTTTTGAAATGAAGTTTTGAAAGATACGATATTTTGATAATAAAATGATTTGAAAGGAAGTTTTGAAAAGATATGATATTTTAATATATTAAATGGATTTGAAAGGAATTTTTGAAAGGATATGATAATTTAATATATTGAAATGGTTAGAAATGACTTGATATTTATTTTGATAAATATTTGAATTTGAATGATATGGTATGTCGATATATTGAAATGGTTTTGGAAATGATTTAATCTTTATTTTGATAAAGAATTGAATTGAAAAGGATATTTTATTTTGAAGTATAAAATATTGTTTTGAAAGTTATAACCACGGGTTATAATAACGATTGGTTGACAAAGAGACCGGGATCGGATATCTGGCATACTCTCCGTCGATACCGAAAACCACTTTGACAACCGTGTACGTGGTGGAGATTCCAGAGCGAAGTAGGTTGGTTGGCGAACGCCACTGGAATGAAGTAAGAGAACGCTGATGGATGGCCTAATTATGACTAAAACAGGAGCTATACCGGTCTACACAATGGGTCGCACCCTTTCATCGAGCATGCTTCTTCGGAAACCATTCTATTACTTTTGTGATTCGATATGGTGGCGCCACTTTTATTCGGGGTATTGCTCGAGGTGGGTGGAAGCTGCTGGCTTGCCATCACCACCGGTCCGGGAGTGCAAAGGGTGCATCCAATCTGGCATTGCCTTGCGTGCCTTGTCATATGTTCCTTATATAAAGCCCACTACGATTTTGGTTTAAAGATTCGACCACGTTAAGGTTCACCATCCCCTTAACGCTATTTTCTATATGATTATACTTTACTGATTAGACACTACTGTATATAGCAAAATATACTACATAGTAGATAGTTTAACGGATCCTTAGAGGATGGGCGGTCCCAAGCATCTTCTAAGTTACATGTACTTTTACTAAAGATCACTTGAGTTGGTTTATATTGTATAAGTATGTATATCCTAACTCGAGTGTTTGTATTTTTATTTACGCTCGGTTCAGCCTGAGTATTCACAGATTTGGAATATTCATAAAACCAATTCATCCAATGCAAATGGATAAGGAATAGATGTTAGGAGTCACTACCTAACAACTAGCAAAGATATAGATATAGACGTGAGTTCAAAAACTCACCTTTAAAACTTAAAAACAATAAAAGAGAAGCTTGAAAACAAAGGGAATATCAACTACTCTTCAACTTCAACTCTAAAAGCTCTAATCTAAGATCATAAGAAAATATTTCCTAAGTTAGGTCGTAGGAAATTTCTGAAATTGGAGAGAGATTGAGATGGAGAAGGAGAAGAGAATGCTTACCTAAGCTTTTCTTTGATTTTGGAGCTAGAACTTGAATTTGCAAAGGAAACTATGACTAAGGATTTTAGTTTCCAATCTCCTCCCCATTTTTACTAAAGCTTGAAGTGTTAGGAAATGAGGAATGAATGAAGATGAGAGGAGGTGGAGTTAGGATATAAGATGACTTGGGTTAGTGGGCTGAAACCTAAACCCAAACTCAAAGCCCTAAATGAAAACATCAAAATTTTACTCAACTCCAAACATATCAATGTTTATACTCAAAAAGGTTGCAAATGCTATTTTGAACTCGACGGAAGTTGTCTCGAGTTCTAATTCGACTATTTGCAAAAAGTAGCTTTTAGGATTTATATCCTACCAACGATACTATATTTAATAAAAATATTTAAATATACAATAGTAAAATATGCGGGTTGTTACATTCCAGATTAATGTTGCATCTCATCAATGCATCCTCACCATCGATGTCGTCTCCTATCATGCTGCTCCTCACCAATGTCGTCTCTTATTAATGTCATTCATCATCAATACTGTCTATTGTCAACGCCGCCTGTTATTAATGCCGCCTATTATTAATGCCACTTGTTATCAGTAGCGCTTGTTATTAATACTGTTTGCTATCGATGCCATCTTTTATCAATGTCATATATTATCAATGTTGATCGTTGCCAATATCGCCACTTATCAATGTCATCGCTTGTTGATGTCGTGCCATAGTAATAAAGCACTTCATCAACTTTCAAAGGAGGCCTCCTATCCCAAATACAATGTTGATGCCATCAATGAAGGCTATCAAAAAGGGATAGATGATAAGCACCGAAGTTCACCATTGTGCAATTGGATTTTGAAGTATAGCGTCGTGCACCATCAATATGTTTAATGCTGGAGGTCAAGCATGCCAATGGACACATGGCAGCCATGTCGCATCCCTTAATCCCTATGAATACGGACCTAGGGACGCGAAGAAAGACGCGAATCATTCATTTCTTGTCTCTTACATTTTAAACTTTGTAACCCAAAATTGATTTAGGGATTTTAGTGCTGATTATACTTTTTCACATAAGACCTTGTACATTCAACAATTACATAACATATGAATAAAGGGGACTGGAATTATGACATGTTTCGAGTTCTAAAGCACTTGTGATTTTTAATCATAACTTGCTTAGATTTCCAAAAGCACTCGTAATCTTGGTTTGTTCTTGCATAAGATTACCCTACATTGATTGACATTGCTTCGACACAATCATGCTTATGACGTCATCATGGACTTGAACAAGCCAAGCCTTAATATACAAGCCTTTTCTCAACCAAGTGTCGCTTTTGCCAATACTCATTGAGGTTTATAAGGGTCATTCGATCCTTTTTACAACTACATTTCTCTTTCCTTACACTTTTTGGGGTTGACGAAGAAATTCTTTAACATCTATTTTGTGATTTAATATCAATTTGAACTTCGTCAAAATAATGTATGTAGTTTTAGAGATTTATGCGTATATATTAACATTCTAAGTGCTTGGTATATGAAACAAGCCACGTCAATTATTTTTCCTTTTAGAAGGCAATTTATATGCTCATTCTTTTCTACTAGTTCATGAATTATTTATATATTAATCATGGAATAGTGGATATGTATCATAAGATGGATCTCTTGTTGTTGTGAAGGAGATTTAGAGATTGCGTATGTATCAAAAGAAAAATATGTTTTTAAAAAGTTCCGATATGCTACCAAGCAATATGTATTTTGGTCTTTTTTATAAACTAGATAATTTCAGCAATTTTTGAGTGATTTTCAAACGATGTACTTCTGCAATATTACATTTATTATTCATGAAATAATTTGGATATGTAGCATAAATTGGATCCTTTGTCTATGGATTGATAAATGAAGCAAACATAGTTTAAAATTTCTTTATATGACTAAATAAATTAGATCTTACCTTGGTCTAAAAAGATCACTTAAAATTTTCATTAACATTTGGATCTTTTGTACTTGGATTTTGAAAGTTTCTACTTGATCTATGTGATGAAATGTCAACAATGAAAATTTTGAAGAGACCTTGTTTATACAATATTTATGTAAGTTGAGGCTCAAGATATACTTATTATCTAATTATGTAGATTAGGTTGGATTATCTAGTACAACGCTTCTATTAGTCTTAAGGGTTGATTTTATTTGTTATGATGATATTCGTTATATTCATATTTAAAACTGAAATTTAGTGTTCATCTTGTTTGCCATTTAGAATTTGTACATGGATGTCAATGTAAGTTACCATCATCTTTTTGTTCACAAAATAATCTAGTTTCTCGTTTGTTTGATTTTAAATATAATCCTCTAACTAACTTGTTTTCCATTTGGAATTTGTGCATGGATGAAACGTGAGTCGTCGTTGTTTTTATTTTCACCATGGATAATCCATCTCCGTCATCACGGTTTACACCTTGGTATATTATTAAATATATTATACAGTTATATCATAGCAAGTTAGTAACTGACTATAAGAGCAAACTATATATATTGTAAACATGCAGTTTTCGTTTTATAAATAAGCAATTTTCATTTATAACAGTTTTCAGGTACATTTTGCCTTGTTTTAATTTTATATGTAGAATTATAAATGCTTGTTTTAGTTCAAATGTACAATTATAAATGCTTGTGTATAATAGTTCTGCAAAAAAGTAGTTTTAATTTCATATGTACATTTTAGTCTTGTTTTCATGTACAATTTTCGTTCATAACAGTTTCCACAACAAATTATAAATGACTATAAGAGCAAATTATAAATGCTTCATGTTAGTTCCTCATTTCAGTTTTCATGTATAATTTTCGTTCATGACAGTTTTCACAGCAAATTAATGACAATAAGCGCAATTTATAAATGCTCAATGTTAGTTCCTCGTTTCAGTTTTCATGTACAATTTCTACTGCAATAATACAAATTTGCATATAATATGCTTCATTTCAGTTTTTCATTTTAGTTTTCATGTACAATTTCTATCGCAGCAACACACATATGCATATAATATATATGTTTCATTTCAGTTCAGCTAATTTATCTGTTTATTTTTTGATAGAGACTTGAAATTTAAAGGCAGAAAGTTGTAATATGCCAGTCTATTCTACTAGTTTTATGTTATTAGATTTGGAATCTTTGTTGTTGTAGTTATATTAATGTTTTCTACTTATGTCTGGACTTTGGGGTTTAAAACTTTGAATTATGATGTATTGTATCTTAGATACATACTGTAATGCTATTATTATAAAGCTATGATTTGCTGTAGATTAATGGTTGCTATAGTGAATTATGATTTAATGCTTGCTGACTCAAATTCAATGCTTACTCTTTTCGTACAATGATTATAAGTTATAACAATTATATGGCTGCTATATTGGTTGCTGCAGACTTCATATGCTCATATATTATATTATATACTATGAATTAATGCTTGTATTAATGCTTATGAATTGATGCTTGTATTAATGCTTATGAATTGATGCTTGTATTAATGTTTATAATGCTTATGAATTGATGCTTATATTAACGTTGTGATATTCACATATCATATATTATGTTGTTGCAGTATATCACCTGTATAACAGTTAACCAATCAAACAACCAGCCAACTACTTAATTTAAACAGTTAACCAACCAATGGTGTAACGACCCGTAAATTTCGTTGATTTAGTTTGGGTGAATTAATGAGTTTTGTAATTAAATTTAGTAGAAATGAAAACTTTATAAACTAATATTGAAATGAACGCTAAAATAATATATATATATATATATATATATATATATATATATATATATATATATAAACGGTGACTTAAAACCTATTTACTAGTAATTTGAATAAATTTCAATAAATGAAATGGGGTAATTATTATACGTGGATATAAAATTCATTAAAAGGAAATCAATTAATATGTTAATGTAAATTAAGATAATATTAGAATAAATGATAATTCCATTCGTACTTGTAAGCAGTTACTATAAGTCGCGCGTTGAAAGGATTGACCGAATTGGAATTTATATTTAATTTAAATGAGATTATTAAATGTTTACAATAACGGAAAATTTAGGTAATAAAAGTTAGAACAAGTGGATAAGTATTAACCATATAAGGGAATAGCATTAATATAAATTAAGTTGGAACAAATTGGACGTAGAGAAATAAATGTAAGCATTTAATATATTAATTAATGTTAGTTTGATGATAACGTTACTTGGTGATTAATTAGATAATAACGGAAGTGTGAACGTGAAGTAATAAAAGAGTAGATTTATGTTAAGTAATAATTTGTGTATACACGGGATTTTAAACGGTGATTGTTAAGTAATAAACCTATAAAGGCATGTAAGGAAATAGGTAACAATCTATATGTTGTTTATTTTATTTAGTATGATAAATAAAGGTCGGAATTCAAATCACAATTAAAGGAGAGTAGGTAGTACGTTATTAGGAAGTAAATATAAGGGTAGATAACAACTATTATAAATTCCCTAATTAATTGGTCGAAAAATTTATTTGAAATAACGATCTTTTGAATGTGAGTAATTACAATGTCGTTATTGATTATAAGCGTTATTTTAATAATTATGATTAATTGAGAAATTAATACGAGAAGTATGTAAATAACTGTGAAAGTAATACGTTATAAGTTGATTATAACCTAAAGTTATGTGTAAGTTTGAAATTGAATCTAACCCGTTTAATTGGAAACTTATTAAAATAAATTGGATTCAAAGTGTAATAAAAGGATTATTTTAAGAAATTGAAATAAATACCATAATTGGTGAAATAATTTACATTTAAAATTTGAGATGGGAATTTATTTAAGGAATTAAATTGTAAGTAAATCAAGGTGATAAAGTTCATGAATTATAGAATTTGAATTTTAATAGTGAGTTAATTTATTTAATTTATAATAGTTGGATTTATTGCAAATGAAAAAAAATCAAATAAATTATTACGTTAATTTAAAAATTAAGTTGAAAACTGGAAATATTTACGTGATAATTTTAAATCCAATGGTAAACCCTTTTATTTGAAATTTATGAATGGAATAAATATAGGTTAATTCAATTAAAAGGAAATTTTGGAAATTTATCTATAATTTTGAATTTTATGAAATCGAAAGATTTATATTGATTTAATCTTTAATAAATTGACATTTAAAAATTGTTAAACCATTTTAAATGTTTGAGAATTATTAAGTGATAAAAATTTCCAATTCTAAAACTGAAATATAAAAATTGGATTTATTTACTAATTCTTAATTTATTAATTAATATAAAAATAGCCATTTTGGTCACGGACTCGGATTTCGACGAAACTAGTTTCATCGAATCCGTAACAGTGAATTATTGTAGGGTTTCAAGTTTCGTAGCGATCGGACTTGTCATTTGATCGTACGAACGCGAAACGCCTTGAAATCGATTCAATTGAAATCAATTTGAAATCAATTTGAAATATTAATTTCAGCATAACTTCTTCATACGATAGAATTTGGACGTGAAACTTTTTCCATCGCGTTCAGAATATTTAAAACACCTATTTCGATATATGGGTTTATCCAATTTCGTTCCGGGGTCAGAACGGGCTTTTTGGGCCACGTTAGCGATAGCACGTATATCTATCAACCCGATCCATCTATTTTTCAACTTTATCTATAAATACCCTACTAAACCCTAGCCTCCGCCTATTCTCATTTGTCTACGCGTAAATTTCATCAGTTCTTCCTCTTCCTCAATGGATGCAAACCCTATATCCAATTACAATTCAAAATCAAAAGTCAAAATTTAAAGGCCTTAGAAAAATCTCAAAAAAAATATATGTTAATGCTCTCGATGAGTGTAATTCAATGGTGTAATTCGTTTTTCGATCCGAGTTGCTGTTTTTTCCAGAAATTGATGAATAATTCGGGGACGTTCATCTTGCGACGATCCAGTTCGTCTGATCGTCAAATCGACGGTATGGGGGCGTAGAGATTGATGAGCATGGTCCATCGGTGTGGTTCGTTCATGTAGTCGACGGCTTGATTGAGCGCTAAAATTCGATTAGGGTTGGAAACCTTTAGGCGGCGGCTGCCAAATCGCATGCTTGGTGATGGGGGGAGGGCACCGCAGTGGTCGTGGGGGTGTAGGTTCGACGCTCGCTTCGAGGGGAGGCCGGTGGTGGCGTTCCTTAGGCGGCGGTTCGCACGTTCGAACGCGTGAGGCCGTACGTTGTTTTCAGAAAGGAAGGAGGCGTTCCTGTAGGCGTAAAGAAGAATTTGATGACGTGGCTGTAAGTGTGGTTTATTTTTCTAATTTATTTAATTTAGGTTTCAATTGTTCTAATTTCAATAACTTTCACGTACGAACTCCGTTTCGCACAAGTTTTTTTTGTTAGGATCGTAATAAAATTCCGGATCTGTTGACCCTGGTTTGGTCCAATTTGGAGACTGTTAAATGTTTGAGTTTAAATTGGATTTAAATTCAATTTAAATTCAAAAGATGAGTGTTTTAACCCACTCACAACTTCTAAAACTTCCTATGTCTGTTAATTTGACTTAAGATATGAGTAGAAATTTATTTATGACCGTTTGGCATGTTTTATTCATCATCTCTGTTAAATCGCATAATTTAACTGTTAATTAATTTTATTATTGCATATAAATTGACATTTAAAATTTATTTATTTGCATATAAACTGATAGTTAAACAGTTAATAAATTTATTATTGAATATAAATTGTTAGTTAATAACTGTTATTTATTACCTATTATATTGTATATGTTATATATTGATGTTTGTTTAAATTGGATGATGATTGTAATAAATGGTTGATGATTGATATTTGGATGAATGAATGCTATATTTTAGGTCGTATAAACTGCAAGTTATTATGCATTTTCATTTCATTCGGGATTGCGGTTTGAAATGATATACAACCGCATTTTTATTTTTAAATTGCGGATTGAAATGATAAATATCCGTATCACTTGACCATAAGATAGAAAATGATATACATGCACCGCGGTGTGTGTGTGTATATATATATATATATATATTTGAAATGATTTTCTATGGTTTGGATAAGATACGGTTTAATAAATATTTAATTTTAATATTTTAAAAATCTTATTTTATATATACATATATAGTTAAATTATTAAATTTAAGATATGTATAATTTGTTAAATAAACTAAATAAGTTGAATAATGGAGTTTAATGATTTAAATCAATCTAGATTGGAAGGTAAATAAAAATTTAAATTGGAATTGAGCATATTTAAGAATTAAACTCTATAAGTGATGTAACTTATTTAAACTTGGAAATTTTAAAGGTATGACATTTATAACTGGATTTTTATTCAAGATAAATTAAATGAATATTTCTAGTATAAATAAATTGAAGGAAATGTTTAATTGTTAGAAATTTTGAGTTTTATTTTATGGATTTATTTTCTGAATATTTTAAAACTAAATAATAGGACAATAAATTTTTGAATAGAATTTCCAACCTTATGTTTTGAAATTGTTAAATACTCAAAGTTAGGAATATATGGAAATTGAAGTGGTTTATTTAACTGAAAGTGAATTTAAAATTTATGGATTTAGACTAAATTTTAAATGAATAAATTTGTAAAGCCGTGAAAATTATTTACTTTATAAAGTAATATGAAATCAACTATTTTATTCTATATACTGTTGAATATCCAAACCATTCAAGTTTTAGAAGTTATGGTTTTAAAGCTATGAGTTTCGAAGTATTATGTTTTGAAAGTTATAATTTAAATGTTTGGTTTTCAGATAATAAATTTTAAAGCAGTATGATTTTGGAAAAGAAATATATTTGAAATAAAAATGATATTATTGATTTCGGTTCTATAAAAATAATATCAAATGAGTTTGTTTTGGAATGGAAAGGATATCGTATTTATACGGTTTTGAAATAGATATTTATTTCTGGTTTTGTAAGTAAAATTATTTTTAAAAGACCGCGGTGTTATAATAACGTTTGGTTGTTAAAGAGACCGAGATCGGAAGTTGTCATACTCTCTGCCAACTCCGAAAACCACTTTAACAACTATGTACGCGGTGGAGATTCCAGAATGAAGTAGGTTAGTGGCGGCGTTTTCCTGTAAGGTAAATACGTGGACCCAACTCCCGTGAGTTGGCATAAGGTGGCTAAACAGGAGCGATCGACGGGTTAATAAGTAGCACCTTTAATCGGACAATTCCCTTCGATACTATACTCTGACTTTGGATTGATTCGGTGGCCACTTTCACTTTTGATTTCTTTGATTTGAGGGAGTTTGTTCGAGGTGGGCGGTAGCTGCGCGCTACGCGTTACCACCGACCCGGAAGCGTAATTGGTATATCTATCCTGACATTGCCTAGTTGTGCCGTGTCACCTATCCTATCGCGCCTTGTACAAGTTTGGATTTCTCCCGTAGCCCGTGTGGTATCCTCTGGTGGCTTCTCGATCAGGAGGGACTATGATATTGGATGGACTACTGGGACTATTACGTGTTAAGGGCTATATGGGTAACCCCTTATTGCTAAGAAAAAGTAAGTTTATTTTATAAATAGACACTATTATAATAGCGAAACATACTACATAGTAAATAATTTAACGGATCCTTAAGAGACGTGAATCTCGAGCATCTCTTGAGTTACTGCACTCATATTTATTTCTATAAATTTAACTTACACAAGATCTTTTTGTTTTGACTCGAGTGTTTTGTCTTTTCAATTCGCTCGAGTCAGTCCGAGCGTTTCAGGATTTGAAGATTTTATTCTGAAGGACGAAGACGAAGATTTGTAGTATTACTATCTACTATATTATTCCACTACGCTTTTTAATTCCGCTGCATTGATATTATTGGTATGTGAACTCTGATATTTATTGTATAAAGAAGAATCAAATGGTTTGTAAACAGTTTTATGAATTGTATATTTATTATTATATTTTATCTTTCCGCTGCGAGATTCTGGTTAGTTTTACTTCTTCTCTGTTTTTCTTATTTACCCCATAACAATCCGCCCTTCCGTATGGTTTGAATTGGCACGTGTGTCGATTTAAAGTGTGCGAAAAGGCGGGACATTACAGTTGGTATCAAAGCTTTGGTTTAGCGATAAACCTTAGCTTTGTGGGGTTTGACTCTTTATTAATAGAGTAGAAATACCCTATGGGAATCGCTGAGTGTATATATACGAGAGAGCGTATTTGTTAGTGTTATAAAAAGGTTTTAATGTTGTGTTAATCTATTCCGTTTTGTATTTATAAATTCTGGTTGGTGCATAGGACGCTATGATATCAATAGAGATTTCTAAACACTTAATAGGATAGACCGACATAATATTTGTTTATATAGGTGAATGAAATAATTTTGCCTATTATATTTTCTATATAAAATAAAATTTTCAAATGATATCTATATTTGGCTATAATAGATTGGTTGTTAGGTAATAAAGTGTATAAATAATAATAGAAATAAGATTGAAAAATAAAATAAATGAAATTTGGGAAATTTAGAACTTAAGATCCGCGGTTTTGAAATTTCTTTCGAAATTTTTTTGGAATATAATAATATTTTTTATAAGTACTTTCTGATCTAAATATTTATTATAATTCGGAAGAATTGTTTAAAAAAAAGGATTTTGGAGAAAATAAGTTTTGTACTTTCCTCTCTGTCGTTGGAAAATAATTTCGGTGAGGGCGGCCGCATCATCGACTTTCATTTTCGAGTTTCGAAGGGGGTAGGCCATTGTAGTAGCTTTACTGCAGACATTTTTGAAAAATATATAAATTTTGAATTGTTTTAAAAATAATTAGAGATATATAAGTTGTAAGAATATATTTATCTATTGTTTTAAAATAAATCAAAAATTTAACCCGGTATTAAATTCTTAAATTTCCATTAATTGATTCTTTCAATTATTGTAGCGAAATGAAAGGTAAGTAATTAGTAATTGAAACCTCTAATTTAGGTAAGAGATTTAATGCCAAGTTATAAAGGAAATAAAAAGGAAGTTGAAATTTTGACTTATAAGAAAAGGATAAAAATTTATTGAACAATGAGTTAATTAAAAGAAATGAGAAAACTTGTATAACTTTCAATTACATTCTTTAAAAGCATATATATAACTTACCAAATAATAAAAGTTGAAGATGTTAATAAGAAAATGTAATCGATATTATACAAGTAATTAACTTGAGGTAATGAAAATAATTAATGGAATTCTTTAATAAATAAGAATTGATGTGTAGTTGTATAAACTTAAGCTTAAATTGATAAATGAATGAAAATGAACTTAAGTAAATAGTTGAAGCTATTCATAAATAAAATTAGTAGGAAAATGAATACTGTAATAAATGAAATTAAGTAATAAATAAATAAGGACGTGTAATAATCAATGAATGAATAATTATAACGAAATAAAAGGAATTGGCATGACCTGAGTTAATGGAATTGAATAATTGAAAGTAATAAGTAAAAATAAATGAAGCAAACATTTAAATGTAAATTAAAAAGATAAATCACTGTATAAATAAAAAGGAAAATCAAACAACCAAGGTATGAAATGAAATTAATAATAAGTTAAGTTGATTGTTGTTTGAATTTGTTATTGTTTAGTGATGGTTGTTTGGGCAAGGGTACTCTAAAATTGGATTTGGGGTGAATGAATAATCTATTTAGTTTTATCTAAGACTGTTGAGTAAATGATGCGCTAGTAGTTTGTTCTTCATTCCATACAATTTAAAAGTTTTGAACCCGAACAACTATTTGTTTGTTTGATTGAATGGTTGCTTTGTATTTGTTGTGTATGTTGTTTTTTGGAATTGATTGTTGTTGTGGTTGAAACAACTTTAATATTTCACTTTACAAATTGTTAACCCTTTGGATTTTATAAGTGAAATGTAGGTTATGGAAGCAATTGCTACTGCTTTTGGTTCCATAAATTAAGCGTAAATTGCCCAGCAAATAGGTACATTTCAAATTATGGTTTATAGCGCTATTTTATATATTTTCCCGGGTTGGGATATAATATTTTGGATAACATATGTAATATAATTGTTATATTTTGATATTATATTTTCTTCCGAGCCTCTCCGTACAAAGGAGACTCTACCGAAATGTTTCGTAAAATTTTGGACTTACAAATTATTTTGAAAATGTTTCTCCAAACTTTATTTAATTAAGTATAAAAAGATATAATGATTGTAAAATGGGTATATTTTATATAAAGTAATAAATTTTGTAAATGATTATTTATAAGTTTATATTTTGAATAAGATATATGGATTTCCTAATTCTTCTTTTCCCTTCTTTTCCTTTTCAGGGACGAAAAGTTTTGAGTGGGGGAGAGTGTAACGACCCGTAAATTTTGTTGATTTAGTTTGGGTGAATTAATGAGTTTTGTAATTAAATTTAGTAGAAATGAAAACTTTATAAACTAATAATGAAATGAACGCTAAAATAATATATATGTATATATATAAATGGTGACTTAAAACCTATTTACTAGCAATTTGAATAAATTTCAATAAATGAAATGGGGTAATTTATACGTGGATATAAAATTCATTAAAAGGAAATCAATTAATATGTTAATGTAAATTAAGATAATATTAGAATAAATCATAATTCCATTCGTACTTGTAAGCAGTTACTATAAGTCGCGTATTGAAAGGATTGATTGAATTGGAATTTACATTTAATTTAAATGAGATTATTAAAGGTTTACAATAACGGAAAATTTAGGTAATAAAAGTTAGAACAAGTGGATAATATTAACCATATAAGGGAATAACATTAACATAAATTAAGTTGGAACAAATTGGATGTAGAGAAATAAATGTAAGAATTTAATATATTAATTAATGTTGGTTTGATGATAACGTTACTTGGTGATTAATTAGATAATAACGGAAGTGTGAACGTAAAGTAATAAAAGAGTAGATTTATGTTAAGTAATAATTTGTGTATACACGGGATTTTAAACGGTGATTGTTAAGTAATAAACCTATAAAGGCATGTAAGGAAATAGGTAACAATCTATATGTTGTTTATTTTATTTAGTATGATAAACAAAGGTTGGAATTCAAATCACAATTAAAGGAGAGTAGGTAGTACGTTATTAGGAAGTAAATATAAGGGTAGATAACAACTATTATAAATTCCCTAATTAATTGGTCGATAAATTTATTTGAAATAAAGATCTTTTGAATGTGAGTAATTACAATGTCGTTATTGATTATAAGCGTTATTTTAATAATTATGATTAATTGAGAAATTAATACGAGAAGTATGTAAATAAATATGAAAGTAATACGTTACAAATTGATTATAACCTAAACTTATGTGTAAGTTTGAAATTGAATCTAACCCGTTTAATTGGAAACTTATTAAAATAAATTGGATTCAAAGTGTAATAAAAGGATTATTTTAAGAAATTGAAATAAATACCATAATTGGTGAAATAATTTACATTTAAAATTGAGATGGGGATTTGTTTAAGGAATTAAATTGTATGTAAATCAAGGTGATAAAATTTATGAATTATAGAATTTGAAATTTAATAGTGAGTTAATTTATTTAATTTATAATAGTTGGATTTATTGCAAATGAAAAAAAATCAAATATATAATTATTAGGTTAATTTAAAAATTAAGTTGAAAACTGGAAATATTTATGTGATAATTTTAAATCCAATGGTAAACCCTTTTATTTGAAATTTATGAATGGAATAAATATAGGTTAATTCAATTAAAAATAAATTTTGGAAATTTATCTATAATTTTGAATTTTATGAAATCGAAAGATTTATATTGATTTAATCTTTAATAAATTGACATTTAAAAATTGTTAAATCATTTTAAATGTTTGAGAATTATTAAGTGATAAAAATTTCCAATCCTAAAACTGAAATATAAAAATTGGATTTATTTACTAATTCTTAATTTATTAATTAATATAAAAATAGCCATTTTGGTCACGGACTCGGATTTCGATGAAACTAGTTTCATCGGATCCATAACAGTGAATTATTGTAGGGTTTCAAGTTTCGTAGCGATCAGACTTGTCGTTTGATCATACGAACGTGAAACGCCTTCAAATCGATTTAATTGAAATCAATTTGAAAATATTGATTTCAGCATAACTTCTTCATACGATGGAATTTGGACGTGAAAATTTTTCCATCGCGATCATAATATTTTAAAACACCTATTTCGATATATGGGTTTACCCAATTTCGTTCCGGGGTCAGAACGGGCTTTTTGGGCCACGTTAGCGGTAGCACGTATATCTATCAACCCGTCCATCTATTTTTCAACTTTATCTATAAATACCCTACTAAAACCTAGCCTCCGCCTATTCTCATTTGTCTACGCGTAAATTTCATCAGTTCTTCCTCTTCCTCAATGGGTGCAAACCCTAGATCCAATTACAATTCAAAATCAAAAGTCAAAATTCAAAGGCCTCAGAAAAATCTCGAAAAAATATATGTTAATGCTCTCGACGAGCGTAATTTAATGGTGTAATTCGTTTTTCAATCCGAGTTGCTGTTTTTTCAGAAATTGATGAATAATTCGGGGCCGTTCATCTTGCGACGATCAAGTTCGTCTGATCGTCAAGTCGACGATATGGGGGCGTAGAGATTGATGAGCATGGTCCATCGGTGTGGTTCGTTCGTGTAGTCGACGGATCGATTGAGCGCTAAAATTCGATTAGGGTTGGAAACCCTTATGCGGCGGCTGCCAAATCGCGTGCTTGGTGATGGCGGGAGGGCGCTGGTCGTGGGGGTGTAGGTTCGGCGCGCGCTTAGAGGGGAGGCCGATGGTGGCGTGCCCTAGGCGGCGGTTCGCACGTTCGAACGCGTGGGGCCGTACGTTGTTTTCAGGAAGGAAGGAGGCGTTCCTGTAGGCGTGAAGAAGAATTTGATGACGTGGCTGTAAGTGTGGTTTATTTTTCTATTTCATTTAATTTAGGTTTCAATTATTCTAATTTCAATAACTTTCACGTACAAACTCCGTTTCACACATGTTTTTTTTGTTAGGATCGTAATAAAATTCCGGATCAGTTGACGCTGGTTTGGACCAATTTGGAGACTGTCAAATTTTTGAGTTTAAATTGGATTTAGATTCAATTTAAATTCAAAAGGTGAGTGTCTTAACCCACTCACAATTTCTAAAATTTCCTATGTTTGTTAATTTGACTTAAGATATGAGTAGAAATTTATTTATAACCGTTTGGCATGTTTTATTCATCATCTCTGTTAAATCGCATTTGTTTAATTTAACTGTTAATTAATTTTATTATTGCATATAAATTGACAGTTAAAATTTATTTATTTTCATATAAACTGATAGTTAAATAGTTAATAAATTTATTATTGAATATAAACTGTTAGTTAATAACTGTTATTTATTACCTCTTATATTGTATATGCTATATATTGATGTTTGTATAAATTGGATGATGATTGTAATAAATGGTTGATGATTGATATTTGGATGAATGGATGCTATATTTTATATTGTATCAACTGCAAGTTATTATGCATTTTCATTTCATTCGGGATTGCGGTTTGAAATGATATACAACCGCATTTTTATTTTTAAATTGCGGATTGAAATGATAAATATCTGTATCACTTGACCATATGATAGAAAATGATATACATGCACCGCGGTATATATATATATATATATATATATATATATATATATATATATATATATATTTGAAATGATTTTCTATGGTTTGGATAAGATACGGTTTAATAAATATTTAATTTTAATATTTTAAAAATCTTATTTTATATACATATATTGTTAAATTATTAAATTTAAGATATGTATAATTTGTTAAATAAACTATGAATAATGGAGTTTAATGATTTAAATCAATCTAGATTGGAAGGTAAATTAAAATTTAAATTGGAATTGAACGTATTTAAGAATTAAACTCTATAAGTGATGTAACTTATTTAAACTTGGAAATTTTAAAGGTATGACATTTATAACTGGATTTTTATTCAAGATAAATTAAATGAATATTTCTAGTATAAATAAATTGAAGGAAATGTTTAATTGTTAGAAATTTTGAGTTTTATTTTATGGATTTATTTTCTGAATATTTTAAAACTAAATAATAGGACAATAAATTTTTGAATAGAATTTCCAACCTTAAGTTTTGAAACTGTTAAATACTCAAAGGTAGGAATATATGGAAATTGAAGTGGTTTATTTAACTGAAAGTGAATTTAAAATTTATGGATTTAGACTAAATTTTAAATGAATAAATTTGTAAAGCCGTGAAAATTATTTACTTTATAAAGTAATATGAAATCAACTATTTTATTCTATATACTGTTGAAAATCCAAACCATTCAAGTTTTAGAAGTTATGGTTTTAAAGCTATGAGTTTCGAAGTATTATGTTTTGAAAGTTATAATTTAAATGTTTGGTTTTCAGATAATAAATTTTAAAGAAGTATAATTTTGGAAAAGAAATATATTTGAAATAAAAATGATATTATTGATTTGGGTTTTATAAAAATAATATCAAATAACTTTGTTTTGGAATGGAAAGGATATCATATTTATACGGTTTTGAAATAGATATTTATTTTTGGTTTTGAAAGTAAAATTATTTTTAAAAGACCGCGGTGTTATAATAACGTTTGGTTGTTAAAGAGACCGGGATCGGAAGTTGTCATACTCTCTGCCAACTCCAAAAACCACTTTAACAACCGTGTACGCGGGGGAGATTCCAGAATGAAGTAGGTTGGCGGCGGCGTTTTCCTGTAAGGTAAATTTGTGGACCCAACTCCCGTGAGTTGGCATAAGGTGGCTAAAACAGGAGCGATCGACGGGTTAATAAGGTAGCACCTTTGATCGAACACTTTACTTCGATACTATACTCTGACTTTGGATTGATTCGGTGGCCACTTTCACTTTTGATTTCTTTGATTTGGGGGAGTTTGTTCGAGGTGGGCGGTAGCTGCGCGCTATGCGTTACCACCGACCCGGAAGCGTAATTGGTATATCTACCCTGGCATTGCCTAGTTGTGCCATGTCACCTACCCTATCGCGCCTTGTACGAGTTTGGATTTCTCCTGTAGCCCGTGTGGTATCCTCTGGTGGCTTCCCGATCAGGAGGGACTATGATATTGGATGGACTACTGGGACTATTACGTGTTAAGGGCTATATGGGTAACCCCTTAATGCTAAGAAAAAGTAAGTTTATTTTATAAATAGACACTATTATAATAGCGAAATATACTACATAGTAAATAGTTTAACGGATCCTTAAGAGATGTGAATCCCGAGCATCTCATGAGTTACTGCACTCATATTTATTTCTATAAATTTAACTTACATAAGATCTTTTAGTTCTGACTCGAGTGTTTGGTCTTTTCAATTCGCTCGGGTCAGTCCGAGCGTTTCAGGATTTGAATATTTTATTCTGGAGGACGAAGACGAAGATTTGTAGTATTACTATCTATTATATTATTCCACTACACTATTTAATTCCGCTGCATTGATATTATTGGTATGTGAACTCTGATATTTATTGTATAAAGAAGAATCAAATGGTTTGTAAACCGTTTTATGAACTGTATATTTATTATTATATTTTATCCTTCCGCTGTGAGATTCTGGTTAGCTTTACTTCTTGTCTGTTTTTCTTATTTACCCCATAACAATCCGCCCTTTCGTATGGTTTGAATTGGCATGTGTGTCGATTTAAAGCGTGTGAAAAGGCGGGACGTTACAAATGGTTAACCGTTTAAATTATTTGGTTAACCGGTTAACTGCGGTTTAAGTTAACTACTTGATCAGTGGGCTGTTGATGCCCACATTAACCGATCATCGGTTAGGAGAGGCCGTTAATATTTTCACTAATCGAAATTGTTAACCGATTTTGCCGGTTAACCGCCGTATGCACCCCCAGAATGAGGTTTTTATATATGTACTCATGTATTATTTACTTAAGCTCCTTTTATTTCTAATTTTTTCTCATGCACCACTTTCACATTTCCCTGTTAGCTGCATAACTTCTATACAAGGAATATGTAGCTAGAAAACATGACTAACATTGTAATAATCCTATTTTATAAGTCGTCATAATAAACAATTTTATTTAAAATAAATTATTTGGTTTCGGTTTTTGGATAACTTTATTTAGGAAAAAATATTTTACTGAATTAAAAATTATTTGATCAACGACTTTCTTTTAATAAATTGAAGTAATAAATAAATTCTTTTCTGAAAACATATTGAACTCGAATAACATATTTAGAGGAAATATAAAATATTTTTGTGTTGTAAATAATATTCATGTGGTTGAAATATATGAAAAGAAGGTTTTTTACTTTAATAAAATTAATGACGATAAAATAATTATTGTATTTTGTGAAACCTATCGAACTATATCTGGTAAATGTATCATCTATTTCAATCGAATTGAGAATATCTTCATAGGTATTTGTTAGAATTATTTATATGTAATAAAGAGATTCTATGTTGCAATCAAGGAGGCAATTTAAAAATACATTTCCTTGGGCATAATTGAAAAATAAAGAAAAAGAAAATACTAACAAACAAAAATCCTTTCTCCTTTATTCCACAATGATCTACATTCCTCTTATTGCTTTGACCCAACCAAATGCTCAAGGCCCATTCCTTTTCTATTTTCTACTAGCCATGATGCACTCAAATCATAAAATCGAACAAGAGAAAAATATGATGCGACTTAAAAAACTGGGGGCAACTTTGATAACGTCGGGTGGAGCGCATTACGTAAGGGACAACGACCTTGGTTGAATGATTAAGGGATGATTGGACGTGTAAGTGAAGGGAAGGATACGTTGACGCCTTTGCTGAGCAGGCAATGCGGGGGTGTGTGGCCAAAGAGAATTGTTGATTAAATGCATGTACGAAAGAGTTGTGCACGATAGTTTTTAGGTGGTGATGCAATGGAGGAGATGTCGATCCAGGACTGTAAGCAATTGGGTTGGATGTTGGCTGAGGAAACAGGTTGGAACAATGTTTTGGTGAGTTATTTTCATAACTCACATCTATAGTCTAAATTCCTCTTTTTCTATGATTTTTGCTGATTGTTGGTAATAATTTTAGATGATATTGGGTGAATGGATTGAAATTAAGATCCTTAGCTTGGCCTATCGTCAAACTAGCACAGATTCAAGGTAGATGCTGCCCACCAAACCCATGAACTGAGACAACCTGTAAGATCGAAGGAAAATTTCAAAAAGTTAAATAGAGCCTTGTTTCATTCAATTCTCTTATTTCATATTCGATTAATTGATTGAATTTATTAAATCTATTAAGTAGTTTATTTTATTTATATATTAATTTGACATATATATGAATAAAACAATTTAAATGTGTATATGAACATTTTATGAGTTCAGCTACGTCAAGTTTGCACAACCATAAAACTAGTAAGTATGTAATTATATATGATTGGATGTTTTTTTGCCTCCTGCTCTTACTAACAACGATTTGGACTTGATTTCATCAAGCAATGTTTTCTACAAATCCTGCATTTCCAAATTTATCTTCATTACAAAAGTCACCAGCAAATGTAAAATAGTGATTTATATCATAAAAGGTAGAAGATAAAGACTAAAAAACTCATTGGTGAACACAAATAAATTTTGCACATAAAGATAATATAAGCACACTTTAAATAAATCGTAAGCACACTTTAAATAAATTGCAACGTACCAAATTGGAATGACATAAAGAGATTTTATGGAGTGTTGAGATTTTGAATTTCAATTTTCAAAATTTGAAGTTTCTGTTCAGCATTCTCCAACATATCCTGCATTTTGAGCAATCTGTCAATCCGATTCTGAGCTACATCTTGATAGGGCATACTAATGGTTTCAATTAAGGACTTTTAACCTCTCAGTTGCTTGAACCAGATCCTTTTGCATTCTCTTTTGAGCCTTTTGGGTTTGGCATCATATTTTCTATGCAGACTTTCTGTCTCATATTTTCTAAGCAAACTATCTGTCTCATATTTTTCTGTGCAGACTATCTGCAAATCAGGATATGCTCCTTTTAACATCCTGTCTCATATGTTCATTGAATTTGCACAGGTATGAGTAATCCTGTAGTTTAGAGGAACGTCAAGCAAATCCTAAGGTAGCTCCTGTGATTGCAAAAATGATGGGAAAGATGGATGCTTGAGGCAAGTAATATGCTTATGTTTTCTTCATACTTGTATTGGTACATTATGCTAGATAATGTTGTTATTATGTAATGCTTGAGGCGAACTATTTATTATGACCTAGTTTAGGATGTTACTATGAGAAATGAATGCTTTTATTGATTGTGCTTTAGCCTTAGTTTTAATGGTTGTGCACTCTCTACACAGTGGTTTCATTGTTCTCGAGTCTCACGGTGGGCTCTCCAGCTAAATGTAATTAGTTGATTTGGTTTCACTGTTCAATGATCATAATATGCAACTTAGAGTTCAAAATTATTATGCAACTATATATATATGTATGTATGTATGTATATATATATGTATGTAATGTATATAATAATATAATATAATAAAAAGATGAAACTGAAACAGATAAGTGCTATAAATTAATATTATAAGGAATTGCGTTACATAAACGCTATTGATTAACAAAACGCTATCCAAACTGTATGTGATGTAAGATTTATGCATCAACAGCACTATAACAGAAAATCATCAACGCTATACAAGGATGATAAGAAACGCTATTGAAATATCATCTTAACGCTATAATATGGTATGCTGAAATGCTACAAAATATGCCCAGAAAACGTATAGAAATCAATTGCAGGATAATATTTCCTATAGCGTGTTTTTTAATAACAGAATATAAATGCTATGGTAGGCTACAAACTCTCTGATCGTTTATAAACACTATTGTTTATTATAGCGTTTTCCTCCCTGCTATGTAATGCCAATTGCCTACCATAGCTTGTCGTTCTATGGCGTTCTTTTAAACGCTATAGTAGGTTGTAATAACGTTCTCTGAACGCTACGAAAGCCCAGTTCTGTTGTAGTGTAGGTAATTTGACATTGTTTAAAATTCTAATATCATCAATATTCAACCCTATAGTCCAAACATAAAGTCCTTGGTTCAATAATAATAATTATTGTTATTAACCAAACTGCTATGGTCAGAGACTTTGACTTTGAGTTGACTGAAGTTGATCGTAATACTAACCCTATATAACCAAGGAGATGAACCCTCTCTTGAATAATGCTTCACTTCCAATATTTCCATTCGGCCTAACTATAGTTAGTCGATGGACATCGTACCATGATTTTACTCTAATCAAAGCATAACTTTCATATTAAAGATCTATAGTATTCTCAAGTTAAGAGAACTATGTAAATCAGTCACATCAATATCTTCTATTTGACCTTACTTATACTGTCCAACAGAAAACCATCGAGTGAATCATTCCGTAGTTATCCAATAACCATCAATACGTAACACCTAGGTGCCCCAACAGTTATGAGTAATACACTGTCCAACATATGGAGAGTATTGCATGCTCTAGTCTCAACAGATACATCGATATCTAGTCTCGATTCATTTTGACTAGAAACATTTAAAACGGTATATCTGTTTTTATTATGATAAATTATTCATCGTTACAACACTTTGCGACTACTATCACAAAACATACCATTTATGGATTTCTCAATAAATATACTTTTAATTAAATTAATTAATTAATTTAACACATTATATCAAGTATATAATAGAAATAAAACACCTTTTATTTCGAACAAGACTAGTTGTCGAGTTGGATATATGTAACAAATTACATAATTGTCCATATGGAATACCCTAAACTCTATCACTACCTTGGTAGAGGTCTTCTGTGGTGATGGACACTCACTCCTCATGTGCCTCAATTTATTGCAGTTGTAACATTTGATCTTCGAGATGTCTATCTTGCACTCCTTAACAAAGTTCGCCCCCTTTTCATATCTCATACACTACATCTCCCACTTCTTAATCTTCCGCATAGGTCCTCATCTACCCTTTTGCTGATTCTACTATGACATCTTCCCTTCAAACTTCTTGGGTTCTTCCTTTATTTCCTCTATGGGATGGTATTCAGCAAAGCCTTCTCCACCAAACCCTCATAAGTCGTACCTACGAGAATATGACTTAGAGCCAAATCTTGAAGAGGTTGATTCAGCCCTTTAGCAAACTTCAAAGCTTTCTTGTGAGGGGTATTTATCAACTCCATCCTGAACCTAGCCAACTAATTAAATTGGCTCACACACTCCTTTACTGACATCTCTCCCTTCCGCAAGTGTATGAACCTCTCCAGTTGTACTTCCACCTCTACTCTGGAAAGAAAATTCATCTCAAAACAACTCCTAGACTCTCCCCAAACGATATTTCCCTCAGTCTTTGCCACCACTACATACCACCAATTCATGGCCTCTCCATTGGCACGACACAAAAATCCAAGTAGTAAACAATCTCCACACACTCCAAGTAGTAAACAATCTCCCCACTCATTGGCACGACACAAAAATCCGAAAACCCTCTCACAAGTGCGGACCCATGCCGCCAAATCCACATACGACTACAACTTCCCTCCTAGACTAGTTGTTGGAACTGGACCAGCCTGCAGCGAAAATTATAGGTGACTTTCTAAAATTTTATCCTATTGAAACTTTATTGGGCCTATGAAGTCTAATAGAATTAGAACATTTCTAAATTTCATTTAAATAAAATCATTTATTTTATTTAAATTCAAATATATTAAGATACGAAATAAATTTTATTTGATTTAATTTATAAATGTATTATATACATATATGTGTGAGTGCATGTGTAACATAATAATCTGTTACAGGTATAATATGCCCATATGTAGATGTTGGGATTTACATCGCAGCAAATATATTAGCTTAATTTGTAAGTCATGTATGTTATCCAAATATGTGCATGTATATATGTAACAAAATACACACACAAATTTGTATGTATAAATATATTATATATAATATATAAACATTAAACATTTATGTATAGATAAATATACACATAGAAAGAGAGAGAACAATTATTAATAATTATTTATGATTCAAAATTAACTTATTTTTGCAAACATAATAATTTTAGTATTTTAATTTGTATATATTATGAATAAATAATGTTTTCATCCATAAATAATTAACATAAAATAATCTATTGATGAAAGTTCAAATTTTACAATTTTCGAAAATCTAGGATCATAAATTAGAGCTTAGAAAAAATATGGAGATTTTTCAAAGTTGAAATATTATTTTTAAAAACAAGTACATAGATTTTGGCAATAATTATATAATATAAAATAATATATTATTGTACGCCTTTGAATCCACGTTGAAGCAATGACTTTCCTTCCTTTTACCGTTCTTGATTCGTCAAATTGCAAGTCCGAAAGCACCGACCTCTAACTATCGAATAATATTAATTTAATTTGAAATATATTTGAAATTTTGGAGTGGATTGAGAGCTATGCTTTAACATCAATGTAAAAGGTAACGGCGGCTAAAAAAGGTTAGTCATTATTTTAGAGATAAATACATACATATATACATACATGTATATATGTATATATAGGGTTGTATTTGAGAGAAACAAGAATTTTTTTTTACCCATTCTCACTCGATGTCAACCCATTATCTCCAAGCCAATTCCCTATCTTTTAGCCACCTCTAGACCTTTCCAAAGCCTAGTCGAGAGAACCATGTAAATCAGTTACATTGATATTTTGTGTTTAACCTTAGTTATATTAACCAACAGAAAACTATCGAGTGAGTCATTCCGTAGTTATCCAATAATTATTAGTATGTAACCCCTAAGTGCCCCTGGCGGTCATGAGTAATACACTGCCCAACATTTGAAGAGCATTACATACTCCAGTCTCAATGGATACATGGATATCCAGCCTCGATGCATCTTGACAAGAAACATTTAAAATGGAATATTTGTTTCGTTGTGATAAATTACTCGCGGTTACAACACTTTGTAACCACTGTCATAAAATATAACATTTATGGATTTTTCTATTAAATACACTTTTAATTAAGTTAACTAATTAATATAATCATATTATATCAAGTATATAATAGAAAGAAAATACCATTTATTTCGAACAAGATTGGTCAACGATTAGATATATGTAACAAATTATATGATGCCCCTAAGGTATATCCCTAACTCTATCAATCTTTCACTTGCAGTTGGGGTCAATTATGGAATCTAATTCCAACTACTCCAATCAGTTTTCTCAAAACCAATTAGGTCAGTCCCTAAGTCGACGACGACCAATGATCCAGATCCAGGGTCATTCTTGTTTCTATTTGATGCGGACGACGGCTGCTCCTGTTGCACCACCGTTGCATGATTCCTCATATATTGCGGCAGTCTGCCATTCCTGACGTGCTCCTTAATCATGTCCTTTAAATGCCTGCATTCATTCCTCGTGTGCCCGTTCAACTCGTGGAACAGGTAGTACTTTCCAGAAATACGATCCTGCTCCATGGGATCCCTCCTTGCTATTTTTCGAAGGGGGAGTTGCCCCCTAGTATCCAGATAAATCTGTTTTAGGCTTTTCATCAAATTTGAGTAGGAGGAGAACTTTAGTTCCCACTCTTTTCATCACCTTTTCGTCCCATCATATCCATTATCTAGTTTTCCTTTGCCTTTATCATTCTTGTTTACACCTCCTAATGATCCTCTTCTTTCCACAACGTTCACCTCTGGTTTGTCGGCTCATGCATCTTCCTACCGCAGGAAACTTTTTGCTTCATGATAAAACTCCCCGAGATCCATAGGTGGATCTAGTGCAAATGATTCCTTGAAATCTATGCCGTCGGTAATTCTTAGTATGGCTATCATCAAAATTGTGGATGGATCTAGCCGATCCACCGATGTCGCTGCAGAATTAATTTTTGTTAGAAAACTCTTTTAAGACTCTTCGGTCTTCTGTTTCTGCGTTGCCAAACTCATCACATCATTGGGTCTCAAAATATGAATCCTAAACCACTTCATAAATTTTCGTCCAATTCCATCCATGTGCCAATAGAACCACTCTCTAACTGCCTTAACCACAGTGCAACCATATTCGTTAGAAACAAGGGAAAGCATCATGCCATGACTTTCTCTAATGCCCCCAGTATTTCCACGTGTCGTATATATCTCATCGTATGTATAGTTGGGTTCGACTTTCCATCATATACTTCCAGTGTTGGTAGTTTAAACTTCGGTGGATTCCTAGCATGCCTGATGTTAGGAGTGAATGAACTTCTATTTGCATCCTCCAACCCCTGTTCGTCGGTCCTCCACGCATAACTCGTCTGATCATCTCTACAAACCTGTCATTTTCATCCAGCAGTAGTCTCCTATCATCATTTCCAAGCTGCCCCTCGAGTCCATAAGGGTATTCTAGAACGTGTTTCTCCAAGCATGCATCCAAATATTGATTTGCACCAAGATCCATGGGATCGATAGCATGTCCTCTAGCAACACGATCAACTAGACACAAGGGCATGCCCCAAGCCTTTGGGGATTTGGGCCGATCTCTCTAAGATGGCTGGAGACTGCCCCCGGCTGCTTTGTTCCATTCCTTTTTCCAATAGCTCTGTCTCCATGTTCCTGGTTTCTATTTCGATCGATTCTTACTGCTTCAACTCCTTGATCTAAGTTATCACTAGCTCCTACTACTCTATTCCCTTGGTTCTGCTGTCCAGCTTGTCCAATTTGTTGGAGTAAATTCTGCACCATCTCCTCCTGTCTTTTCAGCATCCTTTCCTGTATATAGTCCATCATCGTTTCCATTTCATCCCTAGTGTTATAGATATATGCTTGATTAGCTCCAGCTCTAGAGGAAGCCTTCGGACTCCCTCCATGACGGTTCCTTTCCGGTAGCGTTCTCCTTGTTGATTGTTTAACTATTGCTCCAAATCTAAGCTATCTAGTTAATTCCAAATTTGAACTCCAAATCCACGAGGTCTGGCTTTCTTAGTAAAAGCACCAAAATGTTGGCATAAAAATAGCTACCAACATCTAGTTGTATGTGAAAGCATCGATATCCAATCCAATTATAGAAATATGAAGAGAAATAAATGAAGAGCAAAATTAAAATAGAAAGCAAGTAAGGAGAGACACAGATTTATAGTTGTTCGGCTAATTCCGGCCTACTTCCACTCCGAAGATTTTCCTTTTATCCATTTTACTGCTAATTGTAGTTACAAACCCATGAAATCCAAGACTAAAAATGGCAAAGTATAACCTAGGTAGATGATAGAAGTGAAGCAAAAAGATCTCATTTTTGATGTCATGCCTACTGTATTTATAGGAGAAGACGTGATAATATCTCCCTCAAAACCCGGATTTAGAACCCTGAAGCCAAGGAAAGCCTTTTCAAAATGTTTAGGGCCCATTAGAGCGAATAATAAGGATATGGGTCGATGCCTATATTGGGGTATTTAGGGGCTGGGATCCCTATGGGGTGTTCCTTATGTTGTAATATGCTTGTACTCTAAGTTTCAAATCAATTGAATCTGTAGATGTTGAGTGATTAATCGATCTTCGTTGCAATATGCCGTGAAAGCTGATTATAGCTTATCCCTAAATTGAGGTAAGAGGGTCGATCCATCCAACATGCTATATTTGTTGTGTGATCCCTATGGTTGACTCCCTAGGGTCCATTCTTCTTGTTTCCAAAGTTTCACTTAAATCCGCATCGTGGTTGTTGAGTTATGGAGCGATCATTATTGAGTTGTGTTGTGTGCATCCTGTTTAATCTATCCCTCTACTCCGATACCTCTATTCCGATCATTTTTTATAGAGTATATATTCCGATCCGATCCCTCTTCTAAGGGAGTGCTAGCTCCATACTTAGCCATTTTTTGTACGTTTTCCATCTGAATCCATTCAACTATAGTTTGTTTCAAATCTAATCGATCTCCAATCCTAGTAACCATCTCTTCGGACTTTCTTCCTTAATGAACATGAAGTCTGTTGGGTTAAATCCACATGTGTACTGCCTTGAGAAAAGGCTGGTTAACAATCATATTATATGTAACATAAATATATTAGCAAAATTAAACTTTAATTACAAAATAAAATAAAATAACGATTTTATTTAATTTATTTAGATCAAATTTAGATTTCATGTCATGGCCCATCTTCTTTAGCCCATAATGACGCATCATGAATAATAAAGAAAGAGATAGAAAAGAGAAAAGATAGAGAAGAAAGAAAGACACAACATCAGAATCTCAACAGCGGAACAAATAAATTATATTAATCACATAAGATATTACATAGTATACAACATATAACAGAGTTACACAGCTTGTACAACACATACTAGGAAGTTATGAACACCTGTCTAGTTATTACAACTTAATACAATACAGAGATACCAATCATAGCGGAACACTATAAATATCTACAACGTGAAGCCTCCTGCTCCATTGCTCCTCCACAATTCGTCAAAGATAACCTTAATCCCTTGGCTACTCGTAAAAATTTGCGTACCCAAGAGTTTAAGAAAAACAGAATAAACTCCGGGTCAGACATAAGTCTGATGTGAGTAACATGTTAAAGTTGCTTAACTTTGAAAAACCTTTGAAAGAAAAGGTATTACGTAAGACTCCCCACACATAAACATGGGTAAGCTTTTACCTTACGCTAACCAAAACATTTGATAGGAAATCCGATGATATTATAGTAGGTCTAGGGTTTTCAAATAAATAAGAAATAGCTGAAATTGTTACATGATTAAATTCCAGCTACTAGCCAAAAAAGTGGGTAATACAATCAAAATCGTAAGGGCACTTAGGAAGAATGGGTTTCCATCAATGGTAGGGCTACTGGCATACCGCCCATCACAGTACGGGGCCTAAATCACCGTACCGAGGATCCACCTGAAATTCCTTGCAACACAAGGCCGGAACAATCCCTTACTGGATAGTCCCGAACAAGACAACCCCAGCAGTTGTCGCGACCAACTACCCACACAGCCGAATAAAAAATGACCTCTAGACAGGGGAAAATCTCGTCCTACTTGGGCATGACCCACTTAGCCTTGCTGCACCTCCCCTATTTTAGCCATTCGCGGTTGACAAGGCTAGAGGCTACGATTACCTTTAGAGAACATATCTCTTAAAATGCTCATCGCCCACCTGACGATGTTCTGAAAGCATTCAATACATACAAGTTCGTTCCGGGTTCGAAAAGAAACCGAAGGCGTTATCTCGTTACACTCATTTTGGAATCATCCTCAGAGTTAACGACGATAACCCTTGTACTCTGAATCTTCATCTTCACTTGAGATTCATGCATCATAAATGACAATTTGATACGGCTTGTAGCCGTATCAAAACTTGGCAAGCTTATAGTTTTGATACGGCTCAAAGCCGTATCTAATTTTCCATTTAGGTACGGCTAAAGGCCGTATCTAATAGTCGAATTAGATACGGCTCAAAGCCATATCTAATTGTCCATTTAGGTACGCCTTGAAGCCGTATCTAATAGTCTAACTAGATACGGCTTTTAGCCGTAGCTAATAGAACAATTAGATACGGCCTAAGGCCGTACCTAAGTGAACCTCGAATCGCATCTTGTAGGTCATTTAGATACGGCCGATGGCTTTGTCTAACTTGTTAGTTAGATACGGCTTTTAAGCTATACCTAATGACCTGCTCCTACGTACCTGTTTAATTTGATACTAATTCTAGATTTGGGATTAATCGTATATTCAGCACATATAGGCATATTAAGCACAACAAAGATCTCACGCATACTTTTGATAGTTTACAATTCTAGCAACATTAATCCAACAATGCATAGTTTAGATAGTTTACAATTCTACCATATTTCAGCATACGGTCTGAGCTTTAGCTTAATACAAATAGCTTAATACATACAGTTTACAATTCTAGATTTTAGATAGTCTCTTAAATCATTTAATTACATTTATAGTTTAATAACACATGAATAACTTAATACAAATAGTTTGGAGATTGAAATTCCAAGTTTCCATAGCTGAGCCTAAGCTTCAAGTGACCAAGTCCATCCCTTTTTCACTGCAAAATATAAGCATAACTATAAACTATTTCGTTGCATGCAATAACAAAAATGATGCACTTGGTGGCACTGCAAAAAAGAAAGGCAAGCAAATAATGAAAGTGGTGAGTGATAACGGCTGTAGCAGAACCTCTTGAGCTACATCCACATAGAAGATATGCACTTTTGTTTTCATGCAATGGAAAATGAAACACATATACCTAAATTCAAGTATCTTTAGTTGGGTTTAATGGCTAGTCTTTTAGCAAACAATGATGTAAAAAATTCAATTCAAACCTATCAAATTTGTACTACTGCAGTTCTAATCCACTCTGCATCAAAAGGTTTAAACAATATTAGTATCCATAACTATAATATGCTACTACTGAAAATGATTTTATCGTTGAGTTCTGAAATAAAGATATGATTTTTATTTGCTAATTTTTCTTCATATATTAGAAACTATTACTGCATGCATGTATGAGAATGAAATTAATTGTACGCTTATAAGTTTGTTTTCTAAGTTGTGCTCCGTTCTTAAACTATTGTAAGAGTATAAAGACCGAATAACTCACTGGCAATCAACATGAGTGTGCAATTACTATTATAGAATACACATACAGTGGGTCCACTCAGCTGTTAATTTCACTTGATTTTAAGGTACATTTGATCGTATCAAATTGGGTCAATTACTTATTTTCTTTGATAGCCTGAAGTCTTGTCAGTCAAGTTGTCTCTTTTGTTTATTATATGATGTATTATTCTGTAATCCTGATTGAATCATCATTTGTATTAATATGAATTTTTTTTGTTCTAAGTTTAAAGATTAAGAAAAAAATGGGTTGATATAAGGGGATTTTTTATAAAGGTAGTCACGCATAGACATGAAACTTAAGATCCAACAAAATAGCGCCAACGGAACATGAAACATATATTGAGCAGCCCATGCCATTTGGACAAAAAATATAACAACGTAATACTGCTTGCATGACGTTTCAATGTATACTGCTACTTATTGCTGGTGGGGTGTTATAAGATGGTGTTTTAGCATAAATCGTTGTCACTTCACCCGACTTTTACAGTAACATTATTTCCCTTATAGTATAGCATCTGAGAAATGGATATGATGGTAGAAATACATGCCCTCTTTTTAAATTATAGGTGTATTTTTAATAAATAGCTCCTAACTTATCCTGATCTTGGGAAATTCCTTTCTAAAGTTTAAGGTTTATTAATTAAACAGCACGTAGCACAAGTAATGACCTAAAATACTTGAAACTGCAGATATTTATCTAATACATTGACTCTGCCAATCTCTTTAAAATGTTTGATTGTAAATCTAGAAAGAAAATATATATCAGTATTCGTCCTAGGAGGCTTGGACTACAGCTCAACAACTTGAAACTTGAATAAATGAACAAGAAGCATAATCACTAAGCTGCATCCTTATCTCTGGCGTCACTACAGAATATATTCAACAATTTTATTACTAAAAGATCAGATGAGTTTCTATCCAAACAACGCAGTTTCCGCACACTAATGCTATGCAAGCATTCCATCATACAAAAAGAAAACCAATTAGTCATGAATCAGGGGTGGCTCAAGCTTTATACAAAGGCAGTAATCGTTTAGCTAAATAAGTAGCTAAATGCTATTTAAAGAGTTATCACCGAAAAGATAGCAATATTACTATATAAAGGTTAGTTTTTGAAATTCCATGTGTAAAATTAACTTAATAGTATAAATTATTGATCATTTCTTTGTAGAAATGGTGCTAATGTGCTGTATTTTCATCTTCTTTTTTTAGTTTGATTAATTGATTAATCATTGTAAGAGTTAAAAGATGATTCTCTCATCATCTCCTTGATTTATGATCCATCTCCTCCCATTTATTAAACATTGTTCCAAGTCTGCTAAAATTATTCATAAACTATTTCTATCTCCGCCCTTCCAACCTGAAAACCCACACTGCTATTATACCCGTCACTGTGACATACCACTTCAGTTCACTATAACTCAACTCAGTCAAGCAACTTCAGTTCACTAACAATTGCATGCATACCACCGTACCACAATACGACAACTGTTTCAACATCAAACTTGCCTCTGCCCAAAACTATTTCAACTCCTCACCTCTTGCCTTCAACTCATCACCTTGCCTGCTGACTTGCACTACCATCTCCTCTAACAAGCCACCATCTTCCGACCATCCCCAAAAGCAAGTCTACCTCGAACTTCAACAGCATCTTCCCTGTCCTCTATCACACTTCATATTAACTGCTACGTATCCTTCCACCACATAACATACTGATCTGCCACCCTATACATCAATTCCTCAACATATCTACTTCATCACCCATACGCTCCATCATCAAATATAATTCAACACATTTCCAAACTTCATCACATTGTCCATTGCCATCAACAAACTTCTACATGCTGTAACTTTCCTCTACATGCACATACCCCTCCACTGCCTACAAACACTGCTTCACAATACACATTCCTTCATCTTCCCACTGCCTCTCCGCTGTTTCACTTCCACTTACATGCTAACATCATCTAACCGCCTTATTTCCATTACTCAACTTATACCACAAATACATACAGCTGTGCGTTATGCCATTCACCTAACTGTATATCACGAATCATCCCTGAACATTGTCGTTTCACCCATCCTTCAAACTGCCTCTGTGCAACATCTCACACTTAATCACCTGACTAAATTCCCAACATTTCGGCCACAACTTGAAAAATCACCACTTCACTTCCAAATTCCCTTCACTAAAACTAACAACTTCACATTTCAACTACCCAAAACACACTTCGTCACCCCTACTTTATCTTTGACTGTTTGATGTGATTTTTTGTTTGATGATAACAAATATATATTAATTTATATATGTTTTTGCAGATTGTACTATATAAATATAGGAATAAATATTCATATTGAAGAATAATACTATTGCACATAATTTATATAATTCAATCAGTATTTTTATTCAATATAATATTTTATTTCAACACTTATACAGTACAAAGTTTTCATCTCTCTCTATATACATACACCGATTCATACATTTCACATTCATATTTTTTCTCTCACTACAACGCTCAACACTTAGTTTCTCACTCTGTCTGCACATCTACATCTATCTGCATTGTTCAGCTCCAGTTCTTGTCCTGTCTCCTGTGTACCTGTATAATTAGCAACTACAACAGTAATCTGAAAATAAACAAATTTGAATTTGCAAAAATATAAATATGTTTTTGGTGTCTCAGGTATATGTGTTATTGTCATCATTTTTGATTGTGTAATATCTGTGCATATCAGTATTCTTATCAGGGACAGGTAATCATGAGTGGCTGCAATACACACGTGTACATTTATACACGTGTGCACTTCCTCGCCAACTCGTGTGCGCAGTCAACAAAAGCAATCATGCACAACATAGACACAGCTGGATATGCAACCTGACAATGCTCAAGTCGAGCCAAAAGACATGGTGAGCAATACAAATGCAGTTATATACCAACTGCATAATGCAAATGAATTCGAACCAAGTCCATGAAGCACAAAGACTCCAAGCCTTCAAGCTTCAACTCAAATGAAACAGATCAAGTGACATGATGAAGCAGTGCAAACTCAAATGAGCAAGTGCAACAAAGGAATAGCAACAATGCACAAAGGCTACAGCAACCAAAGTTAATGCAAAGAGTTCAAAGTGGAAGTACCACCAGAGTCTAACTAAATTGAAATGCAATACACAGTGCAATGCAGACCAACTAGAATAACTTCAGATGAACTCATGGCCAAGATTAATGTCGAATGCACAATAGGCCGAGAATCAAGACCACATGCAAACTGAAACAAGTCTCGACCAAAATCAGTGACTCAATACAAATACAGTATGATACAAGATGAACCAGACAGTGATGCAAATAGTGAACTACAATATGGAAATGATAACAAAGTCAAGGTCTATAGTAAATCAAGTTATTCAATGCCGAGAAACAATGTAACAAAGATTAGGAGACAAGTTCGAAGTCAAAGCAGATGTTGAACAAGTCGAAGAATAACAATGCAGACGCAAAATAGTCAAGCGTGTATGAAAATTCTTGAAAAAGTAAAAAATCAGAAGACTTGGTCAAGAAATCAAATATGGCAAACAAATCTTGGCAATGCAAATATATGGAAAAGATTTTTTCATATTTGATTAAAGAATTCGAATGCATATATGGACAGAAATAATTCGAATATGGACCGAAAAAAATTCCAGAACAAAATCAGAAGCTCAAATTTCAAAATTGTGAAAACATATAGGAAATATCCAAAACTGTGGGTACCAAGCAAAATTCGAATCGTATATACCCGAAATGTCACAACAAAATCATGGAAATATTCAAAGACTTCGAGGCCAAGCAAGAAATCAAATCTGACGCGAATTATTAGGGTTTCTACCCTATATATACCCCAAGATCATCATAGACAGAAGATGAGAGAACAAGCAAGATAAATCAGAAAATATCAACTCAAATCATACCAATTCAATCACCCGATCCTTTAGCAATCGGAATGCGCTTTAAACTGGTTGTGCAAGCCTTAATCAGAGGAGATTGGACATTCGAAGGGAAGAGGAGCAATTGGAGGCAACTTAGAGATCCAATCAGATCGTAGTTGAGACAAAGCCGCCATTTTCAGAACCCTAAATTGCATCAAGAGGGAAGTGGCCGTGTGCTGTTTTCTTTTGGGTCGGGTTGCTTTATTTAAGGAAAAAAAATAGTACTCAAGTTTTTATTTATTTTTGCTCTTATTTTTATTTTTGAAGTATGTACTTTTCGAATCAAATCTTGGAAAATCACCACCTAGGATTTAGGTTGTGTCAGATTGTCTAGTTAGGATTAGTTCAGTAAGCAGGGTTTGCGAGTTTGCAAAATTCTATCGGCGGTAGCAGGGTTTGCGAGTCCGTTAGAGTGTTTGTAAGCGGGAGACTGTTTAATTCTAATAGAAATCTGGGAATGCAGCAATAGGCAGGGATTGCCGAAGCTGGGTAAATTTTGTGTGTAATTTACTTTTCAGCATATTTACTTCTCTGCAGTTTTTTTTTTGTTTAATTCGAGAAAATTTGCTATAACCCTATTCACCCCCCTCTAGGGTTAATCTAGATCCTACAAGTGGTATCAGAGAACGATTTTTTTTCTTTAACTCTAGAGTCATGAATCCACCAAATAATGCTTTTTCTGAGGGGCAATCTATTGCTAGGCCACCCATGTTTAATGGGAATGATTATGCTTATTGGAAAGTTAGGATGGGTATTTATCTTAGTTCTATTGATTATGATGTTTAGGACATTATTGAAACTGGCTATAAATCTCCCACTATAACTGTTGGTGATACTGAGATTCCTAAACCTAAGATAGGTGGGATGCTAACGATAAGAAATTAAAAACTACAAATGCTAAAGCCATGAATGCTTTGATCTGTGCTCTTGATAAGACTGAATTTAATAAAATTTCTCATTGTAAAACTGCACAGGAAATTTGGCATACCTTGGAGGTGACACATAAAGGAACTTCTCAAGTCAAGGAGTTCTCGTCTAGCCCTATTCAGCAATGAATACGAGAACTTTGTGATGGACAAAGGCGAGAGCATAAAAGACATGTTTGGACGTTTTTCAACTTTGGTGTACAATGCTAGAGCGCTTGGGAAGGTATTCACCGAGGTAGAGCTTATGAGGATAGTGCTACGAGTCTTACCGATGATCTTTGAGGCAAAAGTCACGACAATACAAGAATCGAAAGATCTGAGTAAACTAAGCATGGAGGAGTTGATCGGCAACTTGATGACATATGAGCTTGAGCTAAAAACAAAGGAGGAACGCAACAACTCCGAATCAAATAAAAAGACGATTGCCTTAAAGAGCAAAGAAGAGAGCGATGAAGAAGAAGAAGATCCAATTAAAGAGCTTGCAATGGCTGTCAATAATCTTAGAAAATGGTCGAGATTCAGGCCATGCAAGAAGAAAACAAGTGGTAATAGGTCAAAAGATTCTGACAATTCCGATAATGAATTGACGTGCTTTAACTGCAAGAAGCCTGGCCACTTCAAACAAAAATGCCCACTTCTTAAAAACAACAAAGGAAAGAAAAAGAAGAAGAAGGCCTTTGCAACGACTTGGGATGATGAAGAAGGAGAGGAAGTTTCGAATAATAGCTCAAAGGAGGCTAACTTGTGTTTGTTGGCAAAATCAGATTCAGAAGCAAGCTCAGAGGAATCTAGTGAGGTAGGTGACTATTTTTATAAAGAACTTGTTTTGATGTGATGTGATCTTACTAAAACAATTGATACTCTTGAATCTAAAATTGAAAAATTGAAATCTGATAGGAGAGAACTGGTCCATGAAAATTCTAGGTTAGAAACGGAACTTGAAAATATTCAAAACCTAGACTGTAAAAAATGTAAAATTTTAGATTCAGAATTATCAAGACTTAAGAATAGCTTTGAGAATTTTGAAAAGAAAACTTGAGTCTTAAGGAAACCATTGACACTAGGAAAAAGGATTTTATAAATAGATGCACCTCACTTGTAACTGAAAACACAACACTAAAACCAAAGTCCAAAATCTTGAGAAATCTCTGAATAACTTTTCAAGAGGAGAGAAATCATTCAACATGTTATTAGGAAATCAAATTTTTGCTAACAACAGAAAAGGACTAGGCTTTGGAAAAACACAAGTTGATGATAGTGCAAAAGGTAAGAGTGTCTTTGCTAGATGTGAAATAATTCGACATCGTGTTGAAAATTGTAGTCATGGGAACAAGAACACAAAATTTATACAAGTTTGGGCTCCTAAGAATTCTACAAACAAATTTCATGTCTATTGGAACAAGAATAAAAGGACAAAACAAGTTTGGGTTCCAAAGGGTTTGTTTATTCACGATGCTTCAGTCACTAATATCATTGGACCTAAGAGTTTCTCTAGGTCATCCTCCTTTCTCTTTATGTAGGTCTGTTGGCGGGCTAAGGAGCAACAAGAATGGTTTCTAGATTCAAGTTGTCTAGACGGACATGTGACAAATCGAAGTTCCTTAGCCTAGAGAATTTTAAAGGTGGAAATGTGATCATGGGATACAATAGCAAGTGTAAGATTATTGGTAAAGGTGAAGTAGGTAACGGTACTTTTTCCTTGACTAATGTTTTATACGTTGATAATTTGCATCACAATCTCATTTCTATTAGCCAACTATGTGACAAAGGTATGAATGTGGTTTTTGATAGTGATACTTGCAAAATCATTGATAAATCTTCTAATAACATTGTTTTTATGGGCAAAAGAAAAGGAATGTTTACTCGCTTTCGTTTGATAATCTAAATCTTTCTAGATGTTTGGTAGCCACTGACGAAGAGGCATCTTTATGGCATAGGAGACTTGGACATGCTAGCATGAGCCTCTTAAAAAAACTTGAAACGAAAGAATTAGTCAGAGGGTTACCGCATCAGAAATTTAAAAATAATAAAGTGTGTAAAGCATGTTCCTTGGGCAAGCTTAGTTGATCATCATTTCGCCCTAAAAACATCGTTAGCACATCAAGGGTCCTTGAATTAATTCACATGGACTTATTTGGACCAAATGAAATTGCAAGCTTGAATGGAAAATGTTATTGTTATGTATTGGTTGATGATTATTCTAGATTTACATGGGTTTATTTCTTAGCCAAAAAGTCTGAATCTTTTGATTATTTTTCGAAATTTGCAAATCTAGTTCAAAATGAAAAAGGAGTTTCAATTAAAACCTTGAGAAGTGATCATGGAGGCGAATTTGCAAATTTGGAATTTGAAAGCTTTTGTGAAGTAAATGGTTTAAAACATGAATTTTCTGCTCTACGTACACCTCAACGAAATGGGGTGGTTGAAAGGAAAAATCGTACATTGCAAGAATTGGCTAGATCCATGTTGAGTGAGTATAAACTACCTCTAACCTTTTGGGCAGAGGCAGTGAATACTTCGTGCTATGTATGAATAGAGTAATTATTAGACCAATACTTGGCAAAATGTCTAATGAATTGTGGCATTAAAGGAAACCTAACATTTCTTATTTTCGTGTATTTGGATGTCCTTGTATCATTCTTAACACAGGTGATCAACTTGGAAAATTTGAATCAAAGGCTGATGAGGGAATTTTCATAGGCTATTCAACAAGGAGAAAGGCTTACAGGATATACAACAAACGAACAAAGACAATTGTTGAATCAATCAATGTGAAATTCGATGAATCTGACTTGGAAAGGACGACTGAAAAGATGGTTGACGATGGGGTAGATCATGAAGGCATTGAAGAAGGGACATCTAGTGAGAAAGCTAAAAGTAGGACTGTTGATGCTGATAGATTGAAGTTCAAATCCAATCATCCTCCTGAATTGGTTATAGGTGATCCTACGGAAGGTATACGCACTCGCTCTTCATATGATAAAAATTTGTGTGCGTTTTGTTGTCACAGTGGTTTTATTTCTGAGATTGAACCTAATTCTGTTGAAATGGCTCTTAATGATGAAAGTTGGGTTTTAGCAATGCGAGGATGAACTTAATCAACTTGAGAGAAATAAAGTTTGGAAATTAGTCCTAGGCCTAATGACTATCCAATTGTTGGAACTAAATGGGTGTTCAAAAATAAACTTGATGAATCAGGAAATGTAATTAGAAACAAAGCTAGGTTGGTCGCAAAAGGATATAACCAAATAGAAGGCATAGATTTTGATGAAACATTTGCTCCGGTAGCTAGGTTAGAAGCCATTAAAATGGTGATTTGAAACTTAAAAAATGGATGTAAAAAGTGCCTTTCTAAATGGTGATTTGAAAGAAGAAGTTTTTGTTGAACAACCCCCCGGTTTTGAAAATCATGATTTTCCAAATCACGTGTATAAACTAGAAAAAGCATTATATGGTCTTAAGCAAGCTCCTAGAGCTTGGTATGACTGCCTTTGTACATATCTTTTGGAAAATGGCTTTAAAAAGGGGAGTGCTGACATGAAACTGTTTCTATTACACAAGGGAAGTGAATTTTTGATTGTTCAGATTTATGTGGATGATATCATTTATGGTGCTACTAATGAACTCTTGTGCGAGAAATTTGAACAAGTCATGCAGGCTAAGTTCGAGATGAGCTTGGTTGGAGAATTGAAATATTTTCTTGGATTTCAAATCAAGCAAAGCAGTGATGGTATTTTCATGTCACAATCCAAGTATGTGTTGGAACTGTAGAAGAAATTTGGAGTTGAGAACTCCATACCATTGAGAACTCCTATGAGCCCATCAACAAAGTTGGATAAAGACGAGAAAGGAATTGCTGTTGATCAGAAGAAATATCGAGGGATAATTGGTTCACTTCTCTATCTTACTGCTTCTAGACCTGATATTATGTTTTCTGTGTGTTTGTGTGCACGTTTTCAATCTAATCCTAAAGAATCTCGTTTGAAAGCCACTAAACGAATTTTGAGATATCTTTCACACACACAAAAATTTGGATTATGGTACCCTTCTTGTGAAAATTTTGATTTAGTTGTCTATTCTTATGCTGATTATGCTGGTTCATTGGTTGATAGAAAAAGCACTAGTGGGACATGTTTCATGCTAGGACATTCATTAGTTTCATGGTCAAGTCGAAAACAAAATTGTGTTGCATTATCCACCACTGAAGCAGAATATATTCCTAGGAAGTTGTTGTGCTCAAATTTTATGGATGATGCTAACTCTTTCTGATTTTGGCTTAGTTTATAAACAAGTTCCATTAAAATGTGATAGTAAAAGTGCAATAGACTTGTCAAATAATCCTGTTCATCATTCATGCACAAAACACATTGATGTGAGACACCACTTTCTTAGAGATCACATTGTTAAGGAAGACATTTGCATTGAACATATTTCAACTGAGACTCAACTTGCTGATATTTTCACAAAACCCCTCCCTGAAGACAGATTTTCCAGATTACGTTTGGATTTGGGGATTATAGAAATTGACTAATCATTTTCCATGTTTTGGTTGAAATATTCTTGGATATTTATTTTCAACTTCAATTTCTAGGATTCAAACCAGTTTTGGATATTATTCAAAGATTGATTCGAATATGGTATTCAGTAGTGGAAATTTGTTTGTTTTATTATTTTTTAAAAATTTCATAATATAATTAACTTGGTAACTTATTCCACGACCATTTCTATTTCTACCATCTTTCTATCATTCATAATGGTTTTGTAAAATGAGAAGAGTGAATTATCTTTTAAAAAAGAATTATCTCTCATGCATCCATTCTCATTTAAAAGTCCTTATGGTTATGCATGGATGGATCATGTGAGTGAATTATTTCTATTTTATCTCCACTCCATTCTCATTTAGAAGTCCTTATGGTCATGCATGGATGGAGCATGGTGGCTAAGTATTTTTCCGGTCTCACTTAAAAGTCCGGATGCTTAGACTAATAAGTAACTGCTAATCCCATTTAAAAGTCCTTATAATTATGCGTGGTTAGTAAGTGCTTATTTTTTGTGCTTAAATGTCAAATTATTTTTAAAATATCTCTCTTCTTATTACATAGAAACCGAACCATCGATCCATTCTCTACAATGTGGAAATTGTTATCGCGTTGTGATATATTATGATTTTTTCTTTATTTTGCATTTTTTTAATAAAATAAAAAAATTCCTACTGTTCCATTAGTTTTTGTCAGTCTTTTGATAATGACAAAAGGGGGAGAAGAACAAGATTTTGATAAGGAAGTAAATATTTTTTGAATACTTCAACAAAACTGTTAAATGTTGTTAGTTAATTTTCTTTAGTTCTTTTATTCTTCTATAATTTTCTAAATCTTCTAAACAGGGAATGGTCTCAGTTGTAGGGGGAGCATTCATATTGGGGGAGCTAAATATCTCATGCTCAAACACATTTATTAGAATTTCAAAATCTTTAATATATATGTTTGTCATCATCAAAAGGGGGAGATTGTTTGATGTGATTTTTTGTTTGATGATAACAAATATATATTAATTTATATATGTGTTTGCAGATTGTACTATATACATATAGGAATAAATATTCATATTGAATAATAATACCATTGCACAGAATTTATATAATTCAATCAGTATTTTTATTCAATATAATATTTTATTTTAACACTTATATAGTACAAAGTTTACAGCTCTCTCTATATACATACACCGGTTCATACATTTCACATTCATATTTTTTTTCTCACTACAACGCTCAACACTTAGTTTCTCATTCTGTCTGCACATCTGCATCTATCTGCATTGTCCGGCTCCAGTTCTTGTCCTGTCTCCTGGGTACCTGTATAATTAGCAACTACAACAGTAATCTGAAAATAAACAAATTTGAATTTGCAAAAATATAAATACGTTTTTGGTGTCTCAGGTATATGTGTTATTGTCATCATTTTTGATTGTGTAATATCTGTGCATATCAGTATTCTTATCAGGGACAGGTAATCATGAGTGGCTGCAATACACACGTGTACATTTATACACGTGTGCACTGCCTCGCCAACTCGTGTGCGCAGTCAACAAAAGCAATCATGCACAACATAGACACAGCTGGATATGCAACCTGACAATGCTCAAGTCGAGCCAAAAGACATGGTGAGCAATACAAATGCAGTTATATACCAACTGCATAATGCAAATGAATTCGAACCAAGTCCATGAAGCACAAAGACTCCAAGCCTTCAAGCTTCAACTCAAATGAAACAGATCAAGTGACATGATGAAGCAGTGCAAACTCAAATGAGCAAGTGCAACAAAGGAATAGCAACAATGCACAAAGGCTACAGCAACCAAAGTTAATGCAAACAGTTCAAAGTGGAAGTACCACCGGAGTCTAACTAAATTGAAATGCAATACACAGTGCAATGCAGGCCAATTAATACAACTTCAGATGAACTCATGACCAAGAGTAATGTCGAATGCACAATAGGCCGAGAATCAAGACCACATGCTAACTGAAACAAGTCTCGACCAAATTCAGTGACTCAATACAAATACAGTATGATACAAGATGAACCAGACAGTGATGCAAATAGTGAACTACAATATCGCAATGATAACAAAGTCAAGGTCTATAGTAAATCAAGTTATTCAATGCCGAGAAACAATGTAACAAAGATCAGGAGACAAGTTCGAAGTCAGAGCAGATGTTAAACAAGTCGAAGAATAACAATGCAGACGCAAAATAGTCAAGCGTGTATGAAAATTCTTGAAAAGGTAAAAAATCAGAAGACTTGGTCAAGAAATCAAATATGGAAAACAAATCTTGGCAATGCAAATATATGGAAAAGATTTTTTCCATATTTGATTAAAGAATTCGAATGCATATATGGACATAAATAATTCGAATATGGACCCAAAAAAATCCCAGAACAAAATCAGAAGCTCAAATTTCAAAATTGTGAAAACATATAGGAAATATCCAAAACTGTGGGTACCAAGCAAAATTCGAATCGTATATACCCAAAATGTCACCACAAAATCATGGAAATATTCAAAGACATGGAGGCCAAGCAATAAATCAAATCAGAAGTGAATTATTAGGGTTTCTACCCTATATATATACACCCCAAGATCATCATAGACAGAAGATGAGAGAACAAGCAAGATAAATCAGAAAATCTCAACTCAAATCATACCAATTCAATCACCCGATCATTTAGCAATTGGAATTCGCTTTAAACGTGGTTGCTCAAGCCTTAATCAGAGGCGATTGGACATTCGAAGGGAAGAGGAGCAATTGGAGGCAACTGAGAGATCCAATCAGATCGTAGTTGAGACAAAGCCGTCATTTTCAGAACCCTAAATTGCATCAAGAGGGAAGTGGCCGTGTATTGTTTTCTTTTGGGTCGGGTTGCTTTGTTTAAGGGAAAAAAATTAGTACTCAAGTTTTTATTTATTTTTGCTCTTATTTTTATTTTTGAAGTATGTACTTTTCGAATCAAATCTTGGAAAATCACCACCTAGGATTTAGGTTGTGTCAGATTGTCTAGTTAGGATTAGTTCAGTAAGCAGGGTTTGTGAGTTTGCAAAATTCTATAGGCGGTAGCAGGGTTTGCAAGTCTGTTAGAGTGTTTGTAAGCGGGAGACTGTTTAATTTTAATAGAAATCTGGGAATGCAGCAGTAGGCAGGGATTGCCGAAGCTGGGTAAATTTTGTATGTGATTTACTTTTCAACATATTTACTTCTCTGCAGTTTGTTTTTTGTTTAATTCGAGAAAATTTGCTATAACCCTATTTAACCCCCCTCCAGGGTTAATCTAGATAATACACTGACCACATATCACCATCTTTCAACTCTCACTGCCATTGCCATTCACCACCATGAGAGCAACCATCACTTTTGCCTACACTTCTACCCCCTCTGTCTTCAACCACTACTGCTCTCCCTTCATTATCTCATCAACACAACTGTGCAAACCACCGTACTCACTCACCTTTTTCTTTTGCTTCACTATCCACTTCTCCACTTCTCCTGTCTTTTATTTCGTCACCCACTTCCATTCCTCCAACCATCAGAAATACCAATTTATCCATCCTCACTGAAAATCCAAACCTGGACATATAAAACACCCATAGCCAAATTAAATATGCAAAACCAGCAAAAAAACAAATTCATATATGGTTCAATTATACACATGGAAGCTAAACACGTCGGTATTCCCATACACTAGGAGAAAGTTAAAGAAATCCTTCACAGCCTTCTATATTTGGTTTCTAAGATTTAACAAAATTAACACCAAGTTTGAAATGGAAAAATATTTAGATGATGCCAATTAGGAAAGGAAGAAAATATACATGTGACATGTCATTTATATAGTGGAAGAGGTTTCAAAAAACAATACATAGTAAAATATTAACATAAACAGAAAATATACCTGCTCCAACGTCTAAAGAAATTGAATAAGACCCTTCGGATGACACACATACCCACCCACTCCAACTTCAGTAAAGGTCTCTGCAAATTGATGATTTATTTTGCTTGTTCTCTCATCTGGTAGCAGTATGTTATCCAACACCACTTTTTCATGTGTGGGTGGTACATATTTCCCATGGATTTTAGACGATGTAGAATCTCGGCATACAGTACATGTTGCAATAAATATGTTTAGATCTGTCCAACAAAATTTTTGGTCTAAAGCAACTAAAAATAGAAATCTTGTAATAAATACCTTTTGCTATTATGTCTAAATCAGAGTTGAGGATTTCACATCTTTAATTGTTCGCTACATCGATCGAATTCTGGAACTGCGAAGCAACGAATTCAGGAGCATTGAATTATGTGGTGCGTCCTACATCAGAAGAATTGACCGGTGCGTGAATTCCCTGTTCGATGTTTCGCACCATGTTGATCAGAACCTCCATTTTCCCAGACAAATTTCCCACTGTACCCTCCAAACTTCCCACCCTCATTTTCAACTCATCATGCTCTCCATGAACATGTCTGAGTCGTTTCTTTGCAATGGCACAAGCCTTAACTTTAGTGTTTGGTATAACGGTCCCAACACCGCATCTCCTACCCCTTGCACCCTTACCAAGCACTTGTGGTAAGATGTCTTCATCCACTGTCAATTTTTCTTCATCGCTGTCAGTGATCTTTTCCTTCTCTTTTTTAATTTGATCCGGAAATATGATAATACTTATATGAAGAAGGAATTTTAAAGAATATGCAAATTAGTATTTGTTATAAGTATGAAGAAGTGGCATACGCATATTTTAGCATCTGATTAGTATTTGTTTAACTTACAAAGTATGAAGAAGTGGCATCTGATATGCTACCATCTTTTTTCCTGTGTGTCTTCTCCCATACTTGACGATGACTGATATTTGTCGATGGACTAGCAGCGATCTGCAATACAAGTACAAATTTGATTGAAATAGTTGATGTTTGTACACATGTAGATGTATGTATGTAGAATGTAGATATAGTGAATACTAAAGCATATGAATGAAAATGGATATAAATTACCATTTCTTGTTCTATTTTAGCGTTACTTTTACGTCCTGCATGGTGACCATAACTGAGCAATGCTCTGTTCTTTTTGCCTGTCTCCCTTCTTCCGCTCGCTTCAGGCGTTGCTTCATTTTTTTATGAACTGTTCCCAATCTTCTTGAGCAACTGTAGGTGGATAATTTTTCAACCATTCTTCGTCATTTTTGAAAGTGTCATAATAAACTACTCTCAGGTTTTTCTTGTATCTCGTAAAAGCCTTGGCCATTCTCTTTAAAAACATTTCCTTTGAAAGCGGATCGAGCTCATAAATTTTCTGCAAAAATAACTCAGCTTGTTCACTCAAAGTTTAGATACTTCAATTCATACAGAAAGAAAAGTGAAAATGAATACTTGTAAAATAGTACACATACAGTTGGATATCATTCAAATGCTGAAATTTTTGCAAATACTTAAGAAATTACAAGAGCCTCAAAGGGTGTGGATTGGATATATTGATAATATATCTAGAGAAGATAGTCCTACCTCCTTTCTTAATTTATCAATCTGTGTTGGCATTATTCATATCATATTGTAACTTACAATTACATTAACCTTTTATCGCAAAATGAATGCAGCATTCAAAAATGAAGAAGAATTATTTGTACTAACATGCATACCAAATAGCTTTAGGTAAACACAAGAATTTTCTACGGGCGTAAAAATAAAGCAGCCTTTCTGGGAGATTTTACTATGTTCTTAAGCAGATAGGAATTTGTTCTCTCTTCCATTTGAAGTTATATTTTGGCTATGTATATTTATCATTGCTTGCTATCGACATGGAATTCTATAATTGACTAAACAAGGAATTACTTGCATTATATAAGCACAAAGAGTTGACTAAACAGGATATGCACATTTAGAATCATGAATATCTAAAGATTCACAATTTTAACTCTAAATCATTTTTTGCACTACAGCAACTACTTACATTATAAGCACAAAATCCTTACGAAACTTTTAATAATGTAATAAGAGAAACCAATTATACAGGAAACTCAGCAAATTGTTCCAATAGGTGACATAACTAATTTAGAAATTTAATAAAACATTATATTAATATTTGAATCTTTACAAAGCTGAACTCCAAAAGAACTGAAACCGTAAAGAAAAAAATAAAGCGATGAAAAATGAAATCTCATGTCCAATTTTTTCATACTTTTATGTCAAACCTAAATATTGTCTTGTTACACATAATATAAGAAAAAGGATATCAAGTCCCTGAAATATTAAAAAAAGCAACACAAAGTGGATAACTAAGTTAAATTTTAAATGGATAGGTAATTACAAATGGATGGAAAAATATTTACTTACCACCAATTCATTCCAAACGTTGTCCTCATATATTCCGGGTACTTTATCCCAACTTATATATGATATCGACACATGAGCTCTTACTAGTTTACCAAGCGTAGTAGCGATTTTTCTAACGTTATCTGAGACCGAAATACCAAGTAAGTTTTGATCAACTTTCTTCGCCTCTGAACATGATGAATGTGAAGATGTTGGATTTTCTGACGTGGAAATTTTGTTTTGCTTTGGTTCAAACCTGCACAGCAAGTGAAGATGTACAGCAAGTAATGAATCTAAGCATCAAACAATCTGCAAAAGCCAATTTCATTATTGTAGAACAATCAAATATTTAAGAAGCTTCAAAGTCAAAGTAATTTCCAAAATCTTAAACAAAGCAACTAAATAAAAAAAAACCTTCCGTCATTTACCTTCCATTAATCACGACTGAAAGTTGATCCAGAAGCCGTAGTTAGATAAACCTGATTTACCTTCCACTATACAAGCATAAAAAGGAGGGCCTTTCAGTAATTTATCCTATTAAAAGGAGGCCTTTCATAGATGTTATACTAGTCTATAAACTAAATAAACCAAATTTGACTATAAATATAGTTCAAGTGAACCAATTTAGTTAGTTATGTATTTGTATTTTGGTGCAGGGGTACATGTATTTGTATTTTGGCATTCATTGTGTTTGTTTTTCTTTTTTCTTTTTTGAATGAAACCTAGAGGGGTAAGTTTCTTCTACTTTTCATCCACTTTTTTGTTTTTGATTTTAATTAGTACTGGAAAGTGGTAATTGCCTATTTTAACTGTAGGTAAATTCCAAATCTGAACCAGTAGGATGTTGTACTATTGTTGTTTATTTACAGTTGGTGCAATAATATGAATATTAATCACATTTAATGCCAACATGCTAAACTAGAAAGTGACAAACTATTTGCGTCCTAAGGTCATGTTATTAATGTTAGAAAAATAAGGAATTCTCCATTCTTGCACATTTTGAACCCACTATTATAAGCAACTGAGTGATTTATGTGCTCTACTTTAGATTTCAGAAAAGGTAAACCAAAAGTAAAGCTTACGTCTGCTATGAAAATGAATACGTAGAAATAAGGAAGAGCTTTTTTTTGTTGGAAATAAATTTAACTTTAAGCTAAACTATTTCGAGCGTAAAATAATTTAGAAGTGCTAAAAGTTGAAAGCAAAACAATTATTTAGAAACATGAGCAATTATCTAAAGCTCTATAATCTAGAGGTATGTTAGGATTGTGTAATAGAAGTATGTAATAATTAAATGATGGAAATTTGTAGAATGAAGAATATACAAAATAAGAGAATTATGAAGTACTCTGGAGAATGATAGTGAATGATATGATTAAACGCATCTCTGTCCTTCGATTAGATGTGTAATACTGTGTGTAAAGATTGGGTATTTTATTATGTAATGAAATAGGAGAAAGTTAACCATCCAAAAATTTGCAACCAAAGTTTATAACAAAACTTTATTTCCTCTTTTATAAAATTAGCATTTCTCGTTTTTCAATGATGCCAAAATCAGTTATTCTTTTACTTAGAAAATTGGAAACTTTTCTATTTTATAAATCAGGGGAGTTTATATTTAGTTATGGATGATAACACATAAATAGATAATGTCTATAAGAAAAAATAATTAACATTTGAGCCAACAGTAACAAGTTTAACTATTATCAAATAAATTATAATGAAGGGAATAAAACAACTCTCATTTGAAAATGGTGGAATAAATGTTAAGACTTATAAAGTGACTAAATGCTGGTCCACATGCACGTCCATATATACTCGAATTATTTAGAGTGGACTAGTTGAAAAGACAAAGTTGGAAAAAACAATTAAACCAAGGACACTGTCTCAAAAGATTGGTCTGAAGGAAAAAATATTAACAAAATGTTATATTAATGCAGCATTATATGATGCTGAGTTAAATTAGCAATATATATACGAGGGATATATGTCTACCCTTAGCTATGCTCAAAACTCTGTGACTTTCTTCCTACAACTTGGTGCTAAATCACCCAACAAATCCTTAAAAGATCAAAATATAATATAACATCATAACGGAGAAAAGAATACAGAGATTTTGCAAATTATAACTTGCAAAACAACTAGGAAAATCAAAACCATGTATAAAATATTCAAAACCATACATACACACAATCGTGCAATTATAAATATACAGACACACAATCTTGTGATGTACGAATACTAATAAGTTAACATATGGATTTGGTAAGGTCTTCTAATTTTTCATTGTCTTCAAAAGCTGATTGATAGATCGTAGGGAACTTAATGTCATCCACATTTGTAGTCAACCGTTTTGGTGTATGCAAGACCACAGACCATCCGTTATTTTTTAAATCTTTTGAGTAGAAAACTTGACTCGCTTTTGATGCAAGAATAAATGGCTCGTCATTCACGTTATTTTTGTTCTTCAATTTCCCTAAATTTACCATGATCAGGTTTGAAATGGGATCTATTTTGCAACCATTGACCTTATCCTCGACCTTTACCCAATCACAATAAAAAACTTTTGTTTGAAGTCAGTGTAATCCAACTCAAGTATCTGTTGAATGACTCCGTAATATGTTGTTTCTGCTTCCTTATAATTTTTATCCTTACCACTCACTCTAAATTTTGTAATTGCTCTCATGCATACACCGCTATTGTGTGTTACCATATGGTCTTCGTACTTTTTCGTGGAAAATGAAAATCCATTCACTTGGTACTTCATATAACTACGCGTTATGAACTTCAGCCCGTGCACTAGCCGACACAGAGTTGGATCAACATCGATGGTCTTTAATAGATACATAAAATAAAATAAGTAAAAAAGCATGATCACGAAGGTGTATTGCACACTTATAAACACCGAAATACTTAAGACGATGTTATACCTCATTACGTAACCATAGATTAAAACTTTGAACGACTTCCACGGTGGTAGCCCTGCCTCGAGGTTGAAATCTAGTACTTTTCACATAGGAGTTATACCTTCTACAGAAATCACATATCAAAATGTATATATAAAATGAATTAAAAAAATTGAAATTCCGGACAAGTTCGTGAACTTACTTCTTCCATTCATCCAATCCATCGTACTTATTAAGGACCCATCTATGCACTTGTTCAAACCGCACTTGTGTTAAAGTTATATCTTTACCATTATATAGAGGTATCTCACCAACAAACTCATCGTCCTCATTTAAAAACGCTTCGCGGGTATGTTTATGATTGCCATCACCTCCGTTTGGCATATATTCCATGCAGTAAAGACTAGCTTCTTGTATGATATATCCTTCTGCAATACACCCTTCAATGTATCTTTTATTCGCACATATCTTTTATATGTTTTCATCAACCTATAAATATGACCAATTATATATTGTAGACGGTAGCTATTTATATGAAATAATGATGTACATAACTGAAATTAGAAATTTACCATTCAAAAGGATACATCCATCTATATCTGACAGGGCCACAAATCAACGCTTCATCGGCTAAATGAACCATAAGTTGGACACTGATATCAAAAAATTCAGGTGGAAAATGTTTTTCAAAAACACACATTGCTTATACTAAGCTAGCCTTTGCTTTTAAAAGATGTTCCCCATTGATCACCTTTTAACACAAAATGTTAAAGAATAAACTAATATGATGAACATCATTTCGCAGGTCCTTATGTTGTGGATAAGAATGTTAAAGCAATACCGGAAGCAATCGCTGCATTATGACATGGTAATCATGTGACTTCATATTTCTTAGTTCAAGAGGATTGATGCTCACATTGTTGTGGAAGTTAGAAGAGAATTTGTTAGGCACTTTCAGATTTTTCGAAATAGTGCAAAACCGAGTTCGAACAGAATCAAAGGCACTTCAAAGAAGCCCTTGCAATCCGGGTATTCACAATCCCGATCGGACTCCCCATCACATATGGAGATCTATATACCATAGTTACTTAGTGTAGAGTCATTCGATGGGCAATCCATTCGTTCTCGAAAATACCTGGTCTTCACCACTGGTCTTCCAATGCAATCCATAACGTCGTATCATTTTTCGGAATGGGTTATATGACACAAAGTCCTCTCCGGGCTAAAGTGGTCTTCAAATGCAATCCATCACATATGGAGATCTCCAAAATAATACTTTTTAAAATGGTTTAAAACCATATAAATACATTATATAACTTACATAGACTTTTTAAACCATAATTTTCAAAACTCTATCAAGTTATTCAAAATAACTTTATCTTTAAACTTTTCATAAAAGCTTTTCATATTTAACCCAATTCCGTTTCCAAACCATTTGAATTCAAAATTCAACTGTAAAACCATTTCATCATTTGAATAAAATAATATTAAATTCAAAATATGTGTGACTTAAGAGATTTCCTGTGAAATCCATATTTGTGTGTGTATAGTATAGCCCAGGGGTTTTACACAATTGTGCAACATCATCAATCATCAATCATCACAATCCAAACACAACAATATCGATAAGCGGTATAATCCTATAACGCTTATCTTTATCCATAGATTTACAGATATAAATTCATCACAGATAAATAAATTACATTCATCACGGCTTATCTTTGCCACTTGTATTATCCAAATCATGTTATGCTAACACTTGCTATTATCTTATCTTTATGTTTTACACTTGTCTTAAACAAGAAATTTGTGTTTTATACCTTTTCTTTAGTTTATTTATAACTTTGTTTTAAACCCTCTCTTTATTTTAATTTATAAAACATGTTTTATGTTTTTAAACCCTTGTTTGAATTAAGCACTTATGTTTATATTTTAAACACTTTAAATAATATTTTAAATACAACTTTATATTATATTTCCTATTTAAATAAACACATTTTCTTTATTAATCATTTATATAATCTTTTAAAGAAAATGGTTTTAAAATTCAATTATACAATATATTAGAATTTAATTCTTAATTAACCTTTGAAAAATTTATCATATCAAATTCAAAATATCATTTTCAAATCAAAATGCATATTTAATATAATTAGAAAACAAATTCTTATTAACTTAAAAATAAAATTTTAAATCCAATATATTTAATTTTGAGTTTTCAAATTCAAATTTCAAAGTACAAATTTATTTACATAAATAAACAAGCACATATCTTGTTTAATTTGGGAAATACCAAATTTGTTCACAATTTAATTCCAAAAATAAATTAATTTCCAATTTGAATTTGATTTAGAAATGGGAATGTTACAAATTCCCCCTTAAGAAAATTTCGTCCTCGAAATTTGCTAGACAGAGAGATAACAAAGAATAGATGGACACACAAAGTAGAGAAACAATTTTCCAGATCAAACTGAATATCCATTTTGCATTTGGCTCAACAAATCAGAATATCACCAATAATTATGAGAACAAACTCATTCAATATTTCACGAAGTACTCGGGTCATCTAGTCTACGAAATATACAAGGGTATTAGTTAGTTCGAAGGATAACTAACCATTCGTAGGATATATCAGGACCCCAAAGAATAGACAAATGGATTCAATTCAATTTAGTTTCATATTTCGTTAACCAATTTATTTTAATTTCAAATTTCAAATTTATTAAAGTCTAAAATGAAAAGAAACCGATGAAAAGAGTACGAAAAAGGAACTTATCTACAACGATACGCAGGGCCATCACCACACCAAAGCCCACGAAGCCGTCAGAGAATTGAAATTGAACGATGGTCAGAAGAGAAAAGATTGTTTCCATTGTTGCAGGTGTTGACCATTTATAGTGATATTCCCCTGTCCCCTACCTCGTCCTCTTCTTGCACTCATACTCACTATCAATGGGTGGTAAGTGAATTTACCGAGGCATACAGACGGATATCTTAGGGATATACTCATTCTAGGGAATTTGTAACCCTATTTATAATGAGTTCCCTAATGTGTTATACTCCAAAAACTAAAGTTAAACCTTTAGCTCTGATACCAAATGTGATGACCCTGAGTCGACCTTCGAAAATCAACGGCGAATACATCAGCCGTACTCGAATGCCGTAGATCCAAACGTCGAATCTGATTAACCGGGGCTTATAACACATTAAGTACAACAACACAGCGGAAGAGAAATGAATAATATCATTGATAAAATATCAGATACAATATAGATATCACATAATTAGAGATACATAACAGCGGAAATAAAATCTCCAACTTAGTCTCAAAGAGAGAAAGAAAGAATCCAATATCACAAACTCCATTTCCAAAGCACCAAAAATCTTCAAACCATAAGCTCGAACCACCATCGAGTTGTATTAAGCAAGGTCAGTCCAAGTGAACAAATGCTATTGCCAAATCCAAAAGCTGAATGCTAACGAATCTACACGACTATTTGATTATCTGAAAAATCCCAACCCTACGTTGCCCGTGTGGAAAATTGTGGGCACCAAAGTTTAGAAAAGGAACAATAAACTCTAGGTCAGTCATGGGATTGGTGTGAGCAAAAAAAAATAGTTGTTTGAACAGAAACAGTTTATAAAAGAAATCCATTATGCTTTTGGAAAATGAAACTACCATAAGCCCTCCCCGCACACACACAATGCAATCGTGCAATTGGAGGAGATTTCTCCTTATGATAGTCAAACATGCTTGATACGAGAAAACTCTTTTGATATTATTATTAGTGCATAGTGTGAAAACATTTTGAAAGTATAATATTAATCTTAGCCAGCATAGGTACCATTGTACTATGCCTACTATAGCTACCACCTAAGGGGGCAGGTTATACAATTGCAATCGTAAAGGGCTCATATTGTTTGATTGGATTTTCAACAAATGGTCAGGCTAAGGAACTTCCTTACTAAATGGAACGCCTTTGGAGGGACACCCTCAAGAACCAAACCGGATCTCTGCCAACACAAGGTCTGGTTACCTCTGTAACTAGGTAATACCTACAAGTATGCCATTCTCGGTCGTTACCGAGCTTTATCCCAGGATTCGCCGGCAAATAACAACAACCACGCAGTTAAATATCTGGTCTCTATACCATGATACCACCTCTTATCTAGAAGAAAATGGACATACCCTAGGGGCGTGTCCCCTAATAACCTTGTCGCAACATTCCTGTTTCGACCATTATCGGGTTGTGAGGTTCGACGAAGTCTCATCCACAAAGCTACGCTTTTCACAAAAACCATGCTTCGATCAACGCATGATCAGCAGCACTCAACATGCCTACCAAGTTGGGAGTATATCACTAATAACCATCAACTACATAACCTCTGAGCTCGTATGTCTCAAAGAAGGGTGTTAAGCTAAGAGAATAAATTCTCCGCCACCAACAGAAATGTATTTAAAAGAAATCAGCTTTATATCTCAAAGTGTAATGTCAGACACACATCCATACAAGTCTATTCCGGGTTGGAACAGAGCCGAAGGAACTTCAAAGAAGCCCTTGCAATCCGGGTATTTACAATCCCGATCGGACTCCCCATCACATACGGAGATGTCTATATCGTAGCTACTCAATGTAGAGTCATTCGACGGGTAATCCTTTCGTTCTTGAAAATACCCGGTCTTCACCACCAGTCTTCAAATGCAATCCATAACGACGTATCATCATTCGGAATGAGTTATATGACAGAAAGTCCTCTCCCGTCTAAACCGAATAATGAGCGCAATATTTAAAAACATATGGATATTGGGATCCCAGTTAAGTCACAACTTAAATCCCAAAACCTTTCCTCAGATGGTTTAAACAAATTCCCACTTTAAATCTTTAAAATAAAATATTCACAAGATTCACTAAATCTTTCACAAAGATTTATTCATAGCTTTCAAAAAAATTCCATTCGAAATCTTTTATACAAAAGATACACCTTTAAGATCCTCTTCAATATCGAAACAAAGTTTAAAAATCTTTCACAAAGATTCATAAATAGCTTTCAAAACTATTTCAATTCCAAATCTTTTATACAAAATATATACCTTTAAGATCCTCTTTAATTCGAAAACAAAGTGTACCAATCTTTAATAAAGATTCATTCAAAGCTTCCAAAATAATTCCATTTCAAACTTGAAATCTTTTTCAACACAAACTGGAAGCCATTATCATTTGAAAACAAATACTTTTTTTTTTCAAAAAACCTATCAAATATACACAAGCTATAGTCTTTAAAGTATAGACTTGGGTTAAATTCAAATCTCCGAAATAATACTATTTAAATGGTTTAAAACCCATATAAATGCATTATATAACTTATATAGCCTTTTTAAACCATAATTTTTAAAATTCTATCAAGTTATTCAAAACAACTTTCATCTTTATGCTTCTTTACAAAGCTTTTCATATTTAACCCAACTCCATTTCCAAACCATTTGAATTCAAAATTCATCTGTAAAACCATTTCATCATTTGAATAAAATAGTATTAAATCCAAAATATCTGTGACTTTAACGATTTCCAATGAAATCCATTTTTGTGTATGTATAGTGTAGTCCAGGGGTTTTACACAATAGCGCAACATCATAAGTAATCAATCATCAAAATCCAAACATAGAAATATCGATAAGTGGTATAATCCTATAACGCTTATCTTTATTCACAAATTTATAGATATAAATTCATCATAGACAAATAAATTACATTCGTCACAAATAAAAAAATTACATTCATCACAGTCAAATCAAAAATAATTCATATCACAAAGCATCAGACATTAGGGATATCACACAATTCAACATTCAATTGAATACAAACATCCATAAGTAAGATTAATTAATCATCTAATTAATTTAAATCAGATAAATCACGTATGAATAACTAATAATCCTGGTTAATTAATATTTAATTAATTACAAACCATCTTAATTAATTAACATTTAATAATAAATTAATTAACCTTTAATTATTAATTAATTAACCTTAATTAATAAATCAATCAATCTTTAATCATTAAATAATTAACCTTTAGTTATTTAATTATCCTTTAATTAATTACCCTTAATTAATTAATAAATAAATTAACCCTTAATTAAATACCATTTAGTTAATTATCCTTAATTAATTACCATAATGATTATCCCTGATTACAAATTAATTACATTGAGTAATTATCCTTTAATCCCTTGATGAATCAACTTTAAATCATTAATTAATTACTTTTAATTAAGTAATTATCATAAAGTAATTAATTACCTTTAATTACTTACATTAATTAAATAAATCTTTAAATTAATTAATTATTTCCAATTTAATTACCTTAATTAATTGATCACCTAAATTAATTCCTTTTAAGTAATTAAGTAATTAATCATTTAATCACTTTCATTAAGTAATTATTCCTCAAAAGTTAATCTTTAATTTCTTTCATTAATAAATCATTATTTACTTAAGATTTTGAAAGATAAAACATTTTATCTTAATTAATTACTTTAACTATCATATAAACCTTGTTTAGAAATATTGTAATTAATTATTATTAACCACTTAACTTAAACCTTTAAGTTAAATTAACTTTTTTTTTAAAACATTTCATTCCTTAATTACCCACTTAATTTCCATACCAAGTTTATTTAAATAAACTTTAAAATAAGGTTATATATACTAAACATTTTAAAGTTAAAATAATTTGGTTTTAAATCAACATTTATTATTCAAAAAGAAATGGATTAAAACTGTTTAAACTTGATTGAATTTTAACTTTAAAACTTAATTATTTCTTTTTTTGATGTTGTTAACAAAGCCTAGAACCCGAATCAACCCACTAAATTACCTGAGCCAAACTACCAGAGACTCGAGCAAATTTAAGTTCTTCATTTTCCTAAGACAACACGCATTCATACCCAAGCCAGACGTGAGAAAACACTATCTTCCCTAATCGATCAACAATATCAGATAATAGCTATACATGGTGCACGTGTACATGCGACCGGAGCAACTCCGATCATCGTCGCCAACATATACCAGTCATCGATGATCCACTTGACTTGCCCGAGCTCCCAGACCCTTCAATTTCGTCGCTGATCAAAATCGAGCAACTCGATTTAAAACTGGAACAAAGTAGATCACTTAAAAACTCCCTACGCCACCACATGCCATCGCTAGAGACCACACCTCATGTCTACGTCTTCGCCATAGACCCCTGCTTCGATTTCTCCCGACGCAGCTAAGTCCAATACACCCACGGCACTGTAGTTTCCTCAATTCTAACATCGATCAAAGCAGGACCTTAAACCCTAAATTAACAACGACTAACTTAACAGATGATCTAAAAATTGATTCACTATTTTTCTGATGATTTTCAGCATTCAAGCTTCCTCGACATCAATCTCGACCCACCACATGTCGTTGATCAACGGATAATGACGAAAATGGGTTTTCCGTTCATCTTGAAATACCTCGTTGAATACCAAGTTAAAAATCAAGATTTCTATACCTAAATTCATCATATTGCATTATGATTCCACTTATACGATCAAATCATAAAATTAAAATGGTAGTTTCATTTGATCTTAAAAGATTTCTCAGCAAAACTTTATTTTTGAAATTTTTTGCTAAATAATTTCACTTGAAATAATTTTTAAAAATAAGATTACATCCTTACTAAAATTTTCCTTTTTATAATCATAGCCTAAAAGGAATTGGAGCAAGTGGTTTTGATTTTTATTTCGAAGGAGTAGTCTGTTGTATCAACAGAGACAAGCACCTTCATCCATTTCAATATGCACAACCATTTTCATGTATATACATACATGCAGATATATTCACACAAGCACAATTACATCACAACTTCAAGTATAAATCAAACATCAAGAGATATATCAAGTTCAAATGGTTTGCACATCTGGATGGGTTTTAAATAGAGGGCAGGTTTAGCTTAGGCCTGGAACTATTTATTTGATTTTCCAAAGACTGGAAACTTCTTTGATCTGTTGTTTGATCTAAGACTTGAATTGATTTGATCTTGAAACTTTGTTTGTTGTGCTGTTGAGTTGCTTCTTAGTCTAGCTTTGATTCAGCTTTTGATCTTAATTAATTTCAACTTGATTGTGTTGAGTTGAGTAGTTGCTTCAGGTTCGTATTTTGTTTTGATCCATTTCTTCCAGGTTTTTAATCTTTCCAGGCTTTAAGACTGTTGTTGGTTTCTGGTTTTATTTTTTGATTGCTTTTGTTTTGATTTATTTTTTTTCTTTTTTTCAATCTTTTAAGATGTTTAAACTGAGAATAATAATAACCAGGTTTATTTTTAAAACATGTTTATACAAATTCAAATTAAAAGAAAATTTATCTTTGCCACTTGTATTATCCAAATCATGTTATGCTAACACTTGCTATTATCTTATCTTTATGTTTTACACTTGTCTTAAACAAGAAATTTGTGTTTTATACCTTTTCTTCAGTTTATTTATAACTTTGTTTTAAACCCTCTCTTTATTTTAATTTATAAAACATGTTTTATGTTTTTAAACCCTTGTTTGAATTAAGCACTTATGTTTATATTTTAAACACTTTAAATAATATTTTAAATATAACTTTATATTATATTTCCTATTTAAATAAACACATTTTCTTTATTAATCATTTATATAATCTTTTAAAGAAAATGTTTTTAAAATTCAATTATACAATATATTAGAATTTAATTCTTAATTAACCTTTGAAAAATTTATCATATCAAATTCAAAATATCATTTTCAAATCAAAATGCATATTTAATATAATTAGAAAACAAATTCTTATTAACTTAAAAATAAAATTTTAAATCCAATATATTTAATTTTGAGTTTTCAAATTCAAATTTCAAAGTACAAATTTATTTATATAAATAAACAAGCACATATCTTGTTTAATTTGGGAAATACCAAATTTGTTCACAATTTAATTCCAAAAATAAATTAATTTCCAATTTGAAATTGATTTAGAAATGGGAATGTTACAAATTCCCCCTTAAGAAAATTTCGTCCTCGAAATTTGCTAGACAGAGAGACAACAAAGAATAGATGGACACACAAAGTAGAGAAACAATTTCCAGATCAAACTGAATATCCATTTTGCATTTGGCTCAACAAATCAGAATATCACCAATAATTATGAGAACAAACTCATTCAATATTTCACGAAGTACTCGGGTCATCCAGTCTACGAAATATACAAGGGTATTAGTTAGTTCGGAGGATAACTAACCATTCGTAGGATATATCAGGACCCCAAAGAATAGACAAATGGATTCAATTCAATTTAGTTTCATATTTCGTTAACCAATTTATTTTAATTTCAAATTTCAAATTTATTAAAGTCTAAAATGAAAAGAAACCGATGAAAAGAGTACGAAAAAGGAACTTATCTACAACGATACGCAGGGCCATCACCACACCAAAGCCCACGAAGCGGTCAGAGAATTGAAATTGAACGATGGTCAGAAGAGAAAAGATTGTTTCCATTGTTGCAGGTGTTGACCATTTATAGTGATATTCCCCTGTCCCCTACCTCGTCCTCTTCTTGCACTCATACTCACTATCAATGGGTGGTAAGTGAATTTACCGAGGCATACAGACGGATATCTTAGGGATATACTCATTCTAGGGAATTTGTAACCCTATTTCTAATGAGTTCCCTAATGTGTTATACTCCAAAAACTAAAGTTAAACCTTTAGCGCTGATACCAAATGTGATGACCCTGAGTCGACCTTCGAAAATCAGCGGCGAATACATCAGCCGTACTCGAATGCCGTAGATCCAAATGTCGAATCTGGTTAACCGAAGCTTATAACACATTAAGTACAACAACACAGCGGAAGAGAAATGAATAATATCGTTGATAAAATATCAGATACAATATAGATATCACATAATTAGAGACACATAACAGCGGAAAGAAAATCTCTAACTTAGTCTCAAAGAGAGAAAGAAAGAATCCAATATCACAAACTCCATTTCCAAAGCTCCAAAAATCTTCAAACCATAAGCTCGAACCACCATCGAGTTGTATTAAGCAAGGTCAGTCCAAGTGAACAAATGCTATTGCCAAATCCAAAAGCTGAATGCTAACGAATCTACACGACTATTTGATTATCTGAAAAATCCCAACGCTACGCTGCCCGTGTGGAAAATTGTGGGCACCAAAGTTTAGAAAAGGAACAATAAACTCTAGGTCAGTCATGGGATTGGTGTGAGCAAACAAAAATAGTTGTTTGAACAGAAACAGTTTATAAAAGAAATCCATTATGCTTTTGGAAAATGAAACTACCATAAGCCCTCCCCGCACACACACAATGCAATCGTGCAATTGGAGGAGATTTCTCCTTATGATAGTCAAACATGCTTGATATGAGAAAACTCTTTTGATATTATTATTAGTGCATAGTGTGAAAACATTTTGAAAGTATAATATTAATCTTAGCCAGCATAGGTACCATTGTACTATGCCTACTATAGCTACCACCTAAGGGGGCAGGTTATACAATTGCAATCGTAAAGGGCTCATATTGTTTGATTGGATTTTCAACAAATGGTCAGGCTAAGGAACTTCCTTACTAAATGGAACGCTTTGGAGGGACACCCTCAAGTACCAAACCGGATCTCTGCCAACACAAGGTCTGGTTACCTCTGTAACTAGGTAATACCTACAAGTATGCCATTCTCGGCCGTTACCGAGCTTTATCCCAGGATTCGCTGGAAAATAACAACAACCACGCAGTTAAATATCTGGTCTCCACACCATGATACCACCTCTTATCTAGAAGAAAATGGACATACCCTAGGGGCGTGTCCCCTAATAACCTTGTCGCAACATTCCTGTTTCGACCATTATCGGGTTGTGAGGTTCGACGAAGTCTTATCCACAAAGCTACGCTTTTCACAAAAACCATGCTTCGATCAACGCATGATCAGCGGCACTCAACATGCCACACTACCAAGTTGGGAGTATATCACTAATAACCATCAACTACATAACCTCTGAGCTCGTATGTCTCAAAGAAGGGTGTTAAGCTAAGAGAATAAATTCTCCGCCACCAACAGAAATGTATTTAAAAGAAATCAGCTTTATATCTCAAAGTGTAATGTCAGACACACATCCATACAAGTCTATTCCGGGTTGGAACAGAGCCGAAGGAACTTCAAAGAAGCCCTTGCAATCTGGGTATTCACAATCCCGATCGGACTCCCCATCACATAAGGAGATGTCTATATCGTAGCTACTCAATGTAGAGTCATTCGACGGGTAATCCTTTCATTCTCGAAAATACCTGGTCTTCACCACCAGTCTTCAAATGCAATCCATAACGACGTATCATCATTGGGAATGAGTTATATGACAGAAAGTCCTCTCCCGTCTAAACCGAATAATGAGCGCAATATTTAAAAACATATGGATATTGGGATCCCAGTTAAGTCACAACTTAAATCCCAAAACCTTTCCTCAGATGGTTTAAACAAATTCCCACTTTAAATCTTTAAAATAAAATATTCACAAGATTCACTAAATCTTTCACAAAGATTTATTCATAGCTTTCAAAACAATTCCATTTCAAATCTTTTATACAAAAGATACACCTTTAAGATCCTCTTCAATATCAAAACAAAGTTTAACAATCTTTCACAAAGATTCATTCATAGCTTTCAAAACTATTTCAATTCCAAATCTTTTATACAAAATATATACCTTTAAGATCCTCTTTAATTCGAAAACAAAGTGTACCAATCTTTAATAAAGATTCATTCAAAGCTTCCAAAATAATTCCATTTCAAACTTGAAATCTTTTTCAACACAAACTGGAAGCCATTATCATTTGAAAACAAATACTTTTTTTTTGAAAAAACCTATCAAATATACACAAGCTATAGTCTTTAAAGTATAGACTTGGGTTAAATTCAAATCTCCGAAATAATACTATTTAAATGGTTTAAAACCCATATAAATACATTATATAACTTATATAGCCTTTTTAAACCATAATTTTTAAAATTCTATCAAGTTATTCAAAACAACTTTCATCTTTATGCTTCTTTATAAAGCTTTTCATATTTAACCCAATTCCATTTCCAAACCATTTGAATTCAAAATTCATCTGTAAAACCATTTCATCATTTGAATAAAATAGTATTAAATCCAAAATATCTGTGACTTTAACGATTTCCAATGAAATCCATTTTTGTGTATGTATAGTGTAGTCCAGGGTTTTACACAATAGCGCAACATCATCAATAATCAATCATCAAAATCCAAACATAGCAATATCGATAAGTGGTATAATCCTATAATGCTTATCTTTATTCACAAATTTATAGATATAAATTCATCATAGACAAATAAATTACATTCGTCACAGATAAAAAAATTACATTCATCACAGTCAAATCAAAAATAATTCATATCACAAAGCATCAGACATTAGGGATATCACACAATTCAACATTCAATTGAATCCAAACATCCATAAGTAAGATTAATTAATCATCTAATTAATTTAATTCAGATAAATCACGTATGAATAACTACTAATCCTGGTTAATTAATATTTAATTAATTACAAACCATCTTAATTAATTAACATTTAATAATAAATTAATTAACCTTTAATTATTAATTAATTAACCTTAATTAATAAATCAATCAATCTTTAATCATTAAATAATTAACCTTTAGTTATTTAATTATCCTTTAATTAATTACCCTTAATTAATTAATAAATAAATAAACCCTTAATTAAATACCATTTAGTTAATTATCCTTAATTAATTACCATAGTGATTATCCCTGATTACAAATTAATTACATTGAGTAAGTATCCTTTAATCCCTTGATGAATCAACTTTAAATCATTAATTAATTACTTTTAATTAAGTAATTACCTTTAATTAATTAATTACCTTTAATTACTTACATTAATTAAATAAGCCTTTAAATTAATTAATTATTTCTAATTTAAATACCTTAATTAATTAATCGCCTAAATTAATTCCTTTTAAGTAATTAAGTAATTAATCATTTAATCACTTTCATTAAGTAATTATTCCTCAAAAGTTAATCTTTAATTTCTTTCATTAATAAATCATTATTTACTTAAAATTTTAAAAGATAAAACATTTTATCTTAATTAATTACTTTAACTATCATTTAAACCTTGTTTAAAAATATTGTAATTAATTATTCTTAACCGCTTAACTTAAATCTTTAAGTTAAATTAACTTTTTTTAAAAACATTTCATTCCTTAATTACCCACTTAATTTCCATACCAAGTTTATTTAAATAAACTTTAAAATAAGGTTATATATCTATATATTAAACATTTTAAACTTAAAATAATTTGTTTTTAAATCAATATTTATTATTAAAAAAGAAATGGATTAAAACTGTTTAAACTTGATTGAATTTTAACTTTAAAACTTAAATATTTCTTTTTTTATCTTGTTAACAAAGCCTAGAACCCGAATTAACCTAATGAATTACTCGAGCCAACTACCAAAGACTCGAGCAAATTTACGTTCTTCATTTTCCCGAGACAACACGCATTCATACCCGAGCCAGACGCGAGAAAACACTGCCTTCCCCAATCGATCAACAATATCAGATAATAGCGACACATGGTGAGCGTGTACATGTGATCGGAGCAATTCCGATCATCGCCGTCGACACCTACCAGTCATTGATGATCTACTCGACTCGCCCGAGCTCCCAGATCCTTCAATTTTGTCGTTGATCAAAATCGAGCAACTCAATTTAAAACTGGAACAAAGTAGATCGCCTAAAAACTCCCCGCGCCACCGCATGCCATTGACAGAGACCACACCCTCATGTCTGAGTCTTCGCCATAGACCCCTGCTTCGATTTCTCCCACCGTAGATAAGTCTGATCTACCCACGGCATGTAGTTTCCTCAATTCTAAGATCGATCAAAGCAGGACCTTAAACCCTAAATTAACATCGACTAACTTAACCGATGATCTAAAAATTGATTCACTATTTTTCTGATGATCTTCAGCAGTCAACCCTCCTTCGACGTCAATCTCGACCCACCACACATAGTTGTTCGACGGATAATGATGAAAATGGGTTTTCCGTTCAACTTGAAATACCTCATTGAACACCAACTTCAAAATCAAGATTTCTATACCTAAATTCATCATATTGCATTACGATTCCACTTATATGATCAAATCATAAAACTAAAACGGTAATTTTATTTGATCTTAAAAGATTTCTCAGAAAAACTTTATTTTCAAAATTTTTGCTAAATAATTTCACTTGAAATAATTTTTAAAAATAAGATTACATCCTTACTAACATTTTCCTTTTTATAATCATAGCCTAAAAGGATTTGGAGCAAGTGATTTTGATTTTTATTTGAATGGTTTAGTCTATTATATCAACAGAGACAAGCACCTTCATCCATTTCAACATGCACAACCATTTTCATGTATATACATGCAGATATATTCACACAAGCATAATTACATCACAACTTCAAGTATAAATCAAACTTCAAGAGATATATCAAGTTCAAACGGTTTTCTCACCTGGATGGGTTTTGAACAGAGGACAGGTTTAGGTTAGGCCTGGAACTTGTTATTTGATTTTCCAAAGACTGGGAACTTCTTAGATCTGTTATTTGATCTGAGACTCGAATTGATTTGATCTTGAAACTTTGTTTGTTGAATTGTTGAGTTGCTTCTTAGTCTAGCTTTGATTCAACTTTTAATCTGAATTGAATTTCAACTTGATTGTGTTGAGTTGAGTAGTTGCTTCAGCTTTGTATTTTGTTTCGATCCTTTTCTTCCTGGTTTTTAATCTTTCCAGGCTTCAAAACAGTTGTTGATTTTTGGTTCTAACTTTTTGATTGTTGTTGTTTTGATTTATTTTTTTCTTTGTTTCAATCTTTTAAGATGTTTAAACTGAGAATAATAATAACCAGGTTTCTTTTTAAAACATGTTTATACAAATTCAAATTAAAAGAAAATTTATCTTTACCACTTGTATTGTCCAAATCATGTTATGCTAACACTTGTTATTATCTTATCTTCATGTTTTACCCTTGTCTTAAACAAGAAATTTATGTTTTAGACCTTTTCTTGAATTTATTTGTAACTTTGTTTTAAACCCTCACTTTATTTTAATTTATAAAACATGTTTTATGTTTTTAAACCTTTGTTTGAATTAAGTACTTATGTTTATATTTTAAACACTTTAAATAATATTTTAAATATAACTTTATATTATATTTCCTATTTAAATAAGCAGATTTTCTTTGTTAATCATTTATATAATCTTTTAAAGAAAATGGTTTTAAAATTTAATCACACATGACTAAATATGTTAGAATTTAATTTTTGATTAGCCTTTGAAAAATTTATTATATCAAATTCAAAATATCATTTTCAAATCAAAATGCATATTTAATATAATTAGAAAACAAATTCTTATTAACTTAAAAATAAAATTCTAAATCCAATATATTTATTTTTGAGTTTTCAAATTCAAATTTAAAATTACAAATTTATTTATATAAATAAACAAACATATTTCTTGTTTAATTTGGAAAATATCAAATTTATTCACAATTTAATTCCAAAAATTAAATTAATTTCCAATTTGAATTTGATTTAAAAACGGGAATGTTACATAAATCATGTTCGAAAACATTATTGAGTAAAAAGGATACTTATAAATTATATTAATTTTATTCAATATTAATTTCCATATTCAACAATTACTATTTGTCGAATAACTGTGAGACCACTTTTTAAATTCATAGAAGTAGTACGAGTTCCCTTCTTATAATTTAACACTAAGTATAAGAAGATTATTTGTAACAAACGCATATTTTACGATTAAATATTTAAATATTTTATTTTATTATTTTATCGTTAGTTGGATTTTAGTCCGAAAAGTTACTTTTTGCATATGGTCAAATTAGGACTCGGAACCACTTTCATTGAGTTCAAAGCACCATTTGCGATCTTTTTGAGTATAAACTTTAATATGTTTGGAGTTAGTGGAATTTTGTCACGTTTTCACCTTGGGCTTTGGGTTTGGTTTAGCCCATTAGCCTAAACTATTTACTCTAGCTCAACCCCTTTCCCTTTATAATTTTACTTTCATTTCCTAACACTCAAGCTTCATCAAAAATGGAGGAAGGAATGGGAAATTAAAACTCCAAACTCAAGTTCATTTGCAAATCCAACATCTAACTCCAAATTCAAAGAGAAGCCATTGATTCTTCCATTGATTTCAAGCTTCTTCTTCATAGATTTTGTGTAAAGGTGAGATTTTTATCTCACATCTTTGTCTATAACTATCTTTGATTGTTGGGTATGAATTCCTAACACTTATTCATGTGCATTCGCTTTTGGTTTGGATTGAATTGGTGAAAATCCCAATTTTTAGTGTTTTGGGTTCAAATCTTTAAAAATCCTAACTTTGATGTTTGAACACGTTTTTGGTGATGCATCGAGGAGCCAATACGACCGGGTAGCCTATAGGCATAATCCCCTAGCGTCCGTGCTCGATCGGTTGCAAATTAGGAGAGTTTTTGTACTTCAAACCCTTAGGTCGCTCGGCCTGCACATGAAGGATTCTCGGCCTGCACCTTAGATCACTCCCCTATAGGTCGCGCCGTGCTAGGTCATTGCTTGGCCTTATCTCCTTTAGGTCGGCCTATATTTAGGTCGCAACCCTATAGGTCGTCCCCACTTAGGTCGCTCGGCCTTCTCATATGTGTTAGGTCGTTGCTCGGCTTTGTTTCATTAGGTCGCTCGGCCTTAGTCGTTAGGTCGCTCGGCCTTGTTTAGTCGATAGGTCGCTCGGCCTGTTTTCTCGTTAGGTCGCGCGTTCGGCCATTAAGTCGCTTTGCCGCTTAGGTCGCCCCATTTAAGTCGCTCGACCATGATAAGTCGCGCCTGCATTATGTTGCAACCCCTTAGGTCGCTCACCACTTAAGTCGCTCGGCCATGATAAGTCACGCCTGCATTATGTTGCAACCCCTTAGGTCGCTCACCACCTTAAGTCGCTCTGCAGTTAGGTCGCGCCATGGATTGATCGCGCCATGCTAGGTCGCTTGTGTTAGACCGCTTGCACCATTAGGTCGCACCATTCCTTAGGTCGCTCGCCCCTGCACTTATGCCGTTACCTCTTAGGTCGCTCATCTGCTAGGTCGCGCCGTGTCGAGAAGCAAGGGTATTTCCACTTTGATGAATTTGGAATCGAATTCTTTGGATTTTATTCACGTCTTCGAATGTGAATTTTTGTGATTTATTGTTTGTACAATCATTTTTGTGATTTGTCACTTCATCTCACTCGTACGAGAAATCTAATTAAACAGCTTAGTAAAACAAATGGTATGAAACACTTGCATTTACTTCGCCGGTTAATTCTTGGAATTGCTCGATTGAATCTCTTGTGACAATTTTCGAGTGGAGATCTACAATTTGTTTGTAAATATTTAAGTTAAGCTAGTGGTTATGGGACATAAAGCTAAGCTTATATATTTACTAGCTTACTATAATTGACACTTCTTGATGATCGTTGATGATCACTCTTGTGATTTAGACTAGCAATTGTGCGATGTCTCTTTGTCTACGAGGGAGACTAAACCCCGTTTCTATGGAGCTTTGGCTCAATTTGGTAGGGTAGCGACCCATGGTCTTCGGGCCGTTTTGTGGAGCTTTGGCTCAAAATTAATGGTTAGCAACCATGGAATAGCGTTCTATTTTGTGATACACGTGTTGGTGAGTTTTCATGCTCCCGTTTTGTGATAGGCCTCCCCCTTTTTGTGATTTCTGGATTTCAATTGATGATTTCTGGAATTTGTGTTTTCACCAATTTTCGTGATTTACATTGATAAGTATTATCAATATTTGTGCATTAGTGAATTTGTGTGTCATTAACTTTTGTGATTGGCATTAATATTATTGTCAATATTTATGGTTTGGTGAATATAAATAAAGAGTATGACATTCCTTTTGAACTTTAAGAAGATTCTCGTGATATTGATTAATCTCTTGTTGATTTTCAATTACATACTTATTACAATATGGTTTTATGGTTACCATATATCTATGTCATATCTCTTGTTCTGTATCTTTTTATCTGATATTTATAGCTAAACTGATCCGTTTATTACTTTCTTATTAAATAATACTCGGGTCAGACCGAGATGTTACAGGTGCTTCTGCTTGACTTCACATCTGGGATTATCACCCTGACTTTTGGCAAACTACATAGATTAGTAGTTTTTGTTGTATACATTTGAGATATAGACTCATTGATGTATCCATATTCTTTTGTCTAGCACTTGTAGCTATTTTTTGTGACATTGTGGATCTTGTTTGACCACTACTCTGATGTACACTTTTATGTGTTATATATTCATATCTATTTCCGCCTTTATGATATGGATGTCTGTGACTAGTTTGTGTTATGTTTATTTCTATATTTGTTTCCGAAGAATATATATAGCCACCGGTTAGTAGCTTTGAGTTTGTACCGGTATGTCGGATTTCCTCCTGAAACCAGATACTTGTTGTACTATCTGACATATCGGTGCTCGCACAAAGCAATTACATGGGTGGTCGCCCCTCAACAGCCTTATCCTCCGCGCTAGTTGACGGCATTACCCCGTAGTGTCCTTGGCTAGTGTGGGTATAAAGGTGGGGCGTCACATTATTTATATTCAACCCCGGTTAAGGAATTACTTATGGAAAGAAAATCTATTAATCTTTTCTCGTTTTCGACATTTCGACCCTGTAACGACCCGCAAATCCGTACCCCTAGAGTCGACACTATTCTCCCTCAATCAACTAAAGATGTACAGAAATACGAACCATTTAGGTTAAAGAAGAAGAGGTAGAAGAAGGAAAAAGAAAACAGCATCAGAATCTAACCATCGCCGCGGAATAAAATATAATAGTTAATATCAGATCTTTACACAAAATGAAAACTATATCTATTTTATATAATATATCATCGGAGTATATCTCAAACAAACAGCGATTACCAGCCCGTCGATTTTCAAACAAATCACAGCAGCGGATATAAACAAGTACGGATAATATGTCTCGGTCTCCAGCTTCTCTCCTAAGCTCTATAGCATCCTTTTCTGTAATCTATAATACTCGGTCTGACCCGAGCATTATAATAATATAACACCCGAGTCAGTCTAGACTACCAATGTGAGAGAAATACACACAAATTGATTATTAAAGTTTCAAATTCCTTTGAAAACAAAAGCATCTCGCAAGACCACGTCACAAATAAACATGTCAGGTTTTTACCTTACGATAGCCAAAACACTTTTTATTAACTGATATTATAATAGTGTCTATGTACAAATACTTATTAAAATAACTGAAATTGTTAAATGATTAAATTCCAACATACTAGCCACAAAGTGGGTTCTACAAACAAAAACCGTAAAAGGCTCGTAGGGAGAATGGATTTCCAACTAATGACTAGGCACTGGGGTACCACCTGTCACAGTAGTGGCCTAGATCACCGTACCGAGGATTACTCCCAATCCCCTGCAACACAAGACCGGGACTACCCCTTACTGGATAATCCCGAGTAAGATCACCCCACGGTTGGGATTAGCAACCGCACCACTGAGCCGAATAAAAGGGACATCTAGACAGGGATGACCTCACCCTAATGGGTGCTACCCACTTAGCCTTGCTGCATATCCCCTGATTTTCAGTCATTCCCAGTTGATGAGGCTTGAGGCTAAGCGTTACCTTTTTAGAATGTTTCACTTAGAATTCCCACCGTCCACCTAACGATGTTCCGAAAGCATTCATCCATACAAGTCTGTCCCGGATTCGAACGGAACCGAAGGCACTACTCCTACTACATCCATTTTGGAATCCTCCTCAGGATTAGTAGCGACTAACCCTTTCACTTCACTGCTTCGTCTTCGACTCCGAACTCGTTTCTCCTACGAAAACGTACAAACCGGATCGAAGTGGTTTTCGAGAAATAAATCCCGATCCTTGTCTCTTCGAAACGAACAACACATTAGCTAATATTGGTAGTCGGTTATTTAACTATCAATTAACATTCACAAACATCCATCAAACAATAAATATTTCCCAAATTATTAATTAACCTCAAAATATCTTCACAAGATATATTCCCAATTTCAACCCTTTTGAAAACAGTTTTCAAACCATCTTCTTTTTTACGGAATAAATTTCCCAAACATTTCCTATTTCCACTGAAAATAACCAAGTCCATATACTTTAGATTTTAAAACAATTAAATCACTTTATTCTAAAATATACCTTAAAATATATTTAAAAATATTTAAAGCAAAACTACTTTATAAAATATAAGCAAATTTTAAAATAAAAGTTCAATTAAACTAAATTTTACAAGAAGGGTTACAAAATCCTATACAATTTTCAAATAAAACTTTAACCTATTATCTTTAAAATAAAACCATTTTATAAAATATAAATATTAATAATATTCTTTTAAAACATAATACCAATTACCCCATTTAAAATAATTATTACTATAACTAATTTAGTACATATTTACCTTTAAAAATTTTACAACTTAAACAAGAATATTCCTAAAAACATTCTTTTAAAACCAAATTTAAAACTTTTAACCTTACTTAAAAATCTTCTTTAAAACGTATTTGGCTTTTCTGGGAAATACTCTTTCATTTTAGAATAAACCAAAGAATCCTTTTTTAAATCCTGCTTGATTTATCTCAATTCGAATTTACATTTAAATCCCGTAGATTTCTCCCAACACTTTAAAAATAAACCCTTTTAATTTTTAAACATATTTCCCATTTGTAGGAAATCACTTCCATAATATACTTAAAATATGATTACTAAATTCTTTATTCATATTGTACTTTTGAAAATCTATAAAAGTTTCTTAAGTAACTTAAATAAAAAATTTCCTTTTTATATGAGGTTATTGTATCAAATATTTATATTAAATTCCCTTTAGAAAACATAATACTAAATTACCTTTTAAATAATTAAATACCATAATTACTTAAATAAATATTTACTTTCACTTAAAAATAATTAAAAATAATAATTTTCTAAAATATTCTAAAATCACCTTTCAAAACTTTCTAGTTTATACTTCAAAAACTTTTCTTTGAAACTTGCTTAGTTTCCAGGAAAAAATACACTTCCCATCCTTTAAAAATAATCTCGCTATTATTTTTAAAACAATTCGCACTTCTTATAGAAATTCCTCTGGAAATCTATATCTTCAATATTTTCCCTGATAAATATTCCATTTCATTTGTAAACCCAGTTTATAAATTTCTATTTCTCATTTCCTTTTAAATCCCAATTTCAAAAACACTTCTAATTTCCATAACTAATTCTTGAATTTAATTCCCTTAAATTCATTGCTCCATAAATCCCTCTTCATTTCCTTTTAATCCCGATTTATTTTATTTATACTTTAAAATCCCAGATTTATTCATCCAATCATAACACAACACAATTTAAATTTCAAATTAATCTATCACAATATATAAATAAAATACATCATCAATTGTGAAAATAATTTCTATATTGTGAGGGATCCAGTTGGATTCCTCCAACCTGTTTCCCTGTACCCACAGATATTAGTTCACTAATAAGTATCGATCCAATCTGATAATAACTATCACATTCAACCAATCAAGTAATCATTTTAATATTAGCTATTTAAATTAAATGGCATGCAGATGTGAGTGAGATTAACTCACATGGAATCCCGACGAGCGCTCTAGATTTTAAATTAAATCGAACCCTTCGATTTAGTTCAAAATTTTCGCTTGTTCCAAATGTCTCTAGATCTACTGCAACGCGTAGATCGCGTCGCTGCGATTCCGATGCTTCTCGTTTTGTCGAAATCTGATTACACATGCAAAAGATATAGAATTTTAAATTTTGAAACAAATTTTAAAACAAATTTCCTTTTAATTTAGATTAATTAAACCGTCAGCCGTTCGCTGCCTACCACGAAATCAAGGCCGCCAAAACTCTGCCTTCTTCGTTCACAAAACCTGGGTTGTTCGAACCCATCAACGTCCATCTAGGGCTCCAAACGGCTCCATGCTCGTACCAAACAAGTTAGATTGAAACCCACCACGCGATAGCTCGTCGCGACCTCCACCTTTGGCCGAAACATGGCGAAGCTCGGCACTCCACGGCTCTTGGAAACAACATATGATGAACGACACCAAAATACACCCTCAAACGACAACATCAATCAAGATCCACCGTTAGATGTTTAGATCTCGCGGTCCCCCTCATTTTTCTAGTTGGAAATTTTTGCAAAAGCTTAATGGATTTGAAAAAAAAATAAAGAAGAAGATCTCAACGTTTTCATCCATAGAAAATGTGAATGACAGATGAAGAAAAGAAAATAGGGTTTCGGCCCTTATACGTATATATATGCGCTTATAAATATTATTTTAATATTAAATCCATTTTAAAACAACTTTTTCACACGATCTCCAAACGACGCATGCGGACTAGCGATTATAATGTTTTACCCGCATTCCGAATACAATGTAATGTGTTTCGGAGGCTAATTTGATCATATGTGGAAGATAGATTTTTAAATCAATTTAAAATATTTAATTTTCTTTTATAATTTCAACGTGTTTCTCACCCGTACGAGCAAACGTTATCTCCAAACGCTACGAAATTCGAAATCCGATAATAATACGCTATTACGGATCTAATAGAACTGGTTTCGTCGAATTTCGAGACTGTGCCCCGAAAGACTATTTTAACTCGTTCATAAATTCGAGCGATTTCCAAAATCACCGAAATCACTTAAAATTTCACTTTTAAATTTTAATAACTTAATTATAAATCATATAGAATTTATATTCACACTATTATTTCTCATATCAGCTCAGCACATGATAAGAAAAACCGAATTCCTCTATTTGATGTCGATTCATCCACACTTCCGCACCTCACACTTCCTGGCAACTCACTGGACAACTGGAGGAGGAGAGCTTCGATGCAGAGAACGGGCCCCCATGAATCATTGAGCTTCGAGTCAACAAGTCAAGAAAACAAGGCAAGCTTCGAGTCAAAGGAATATTCTTCCTTGCAACCGAAGAATCAGTTAGTGATTTTGGGTTTGACTGCGTAAAGTCACTAATTGATGATAAGTTGGAAGATCTCTTATTGTCGCAGAATGTGAACTGTTCTATTGCTGTTGAAACCAGGAAAGATTTCTGGTCCGATTCCTCCTTCGCCCGCCTTACCGAACCCGGTTTTTCGTAAGAAGTGGTATCTATGAACGCCTAGTTCGGTAAGAAGAGAAGACTGGAATAGGATTATTTGGCCAGGGCTTCTGCTCACATTAGACCAAGCCGTAGCCTTCTTACGGGCGCCAATTAATATACCTGATTCATTGCCAGAGCTTGTTATAGCCCCACTGGGGTGTAATTCTTCCTGGTCAATCAAGCTTGAAAGAGTGACTCTTTTGTTTCGGGGATAGAAGTTCACCAGATTCATATGGGCTACTGAGCAGTAGGCAATGATATTCTTAAGATCGATCTGTCTTGAAGTGGTCGAGGGGTTCATTTTGTTTCACTTCGAACCAAAATCTGATTATTTGCTTTATTATACTATTAAATTCCATTATTAAATTAATATAAAAATTCCAAATTTGACTTATCGACTTTTGATTCCATCCGAAAGTCCAAGGTTATAATTCAAATCCATTTAGACTTAAAATAAATCTTTGAAACCATCTTCATAACCATTTACATCCAGATTCACAAATTATCCCTTTTTCAAATATTTAAATATTATTATTCAAATTCAATTGAATTACCATATTTGAAATTTAACTAATTTCACTAATTTAACCAAAATCTTTTTATTTCAAATCCAGTTATAATTCACATTTAACATTTAAAATGAATTAAATGTTCAAATCTAACGACCAAAATTCCGGGTCTTTACAGACCTTATCTATTCCTCGCCCGGGAAGAGACCAGGTGAGCCAGGGCATTTGTTGCTCCTAAACATCTCCTTAATTTAAGCACCCCACATCCGAATCTTACGAATTGAAGAACCAGGTCAACTCATCGGCTTTTAGAGCTAAGATTTAATCATTTGTTTATAACAGCTTTCCTTTTAATCATTTATTTAAACTCTTTTTAAAAATAATTATAAAAATTCCAAATTATCTTTAAAATATTATTTATTTATCTATTTTAAAACGTTTACTAAAGATTCGGGAAAGAATAGTTAAGTTAAAACTGTAAATTGTATAAGTTATTAAAATTGCTACGAAAAGTGCTGGAAATATTATTTCAAAGCTTATTTGACCAAAACAACTTTTCTATCACTAAAATGTCCATCTTTATAACTCAAATCCTTTTTAAAACATTTTGGTATACTAATAGAATTGATTCCACATTTTAAATATTTAAAAATATCATTTCAAAGAAATTTCCTTTTTGGATTCCGAACTGCCAAACAGCCACTAATCTGAAACTTGTTATGCTCATATTTCAAAATCTACTAAATGAAATGTAACATCCCAAATGTGGAGGCCAAAAGCTAAGCGCTACAGGTGCTGTAGTGATCTATAGTGTTAACTTCTGGTGATAAGATACAGTAATGCTAATGATATCCATAATATCAGAAGCACTTGAATATGAACAAAATCATTGATTTCAAGAACAACATTTTACCAATTTTATTTCAAAACAAATTCATATCCAAATTACATCATCAATATCATTTCCTAGGTAAAGACCAAATATAATCACTACAAAAATACACGAAGAGCGACATAAGACGATACCCCTTGGTTGATCAGAGCCAATACAGTCATATCTGACTTAATATACATAGCAGAATCAAAATAAGATAGAATATAACTCCTATTAGCTATCCGTCAGCCACTGCTCATCTTTGGAAGTTTTATTAGCCAAAATTTCTAAAACCTGTAAACATTAACCCTCTGCCTATTCAAATAAATTTTTAGCATCCGAGAGTTTAAGGGGAAATAAAAACTTCGAGTTAGACATAAAGCCTGGTGTGAATAATACTTGTTACATCCTAGTTTACTGATATTAAGTGATACCATGCCGCTTAGCGGAACTGGTTTCCCCTCACTAATATCCTTTTCAGAACATATTTTTTGTAAATCTTTCCCTACATCGAAATTGGTTAATCAAACTGATCATAGTAATAATAGCAATATCCATCATGCTAAAAACATGTAATAAATGGACCACCTGTTCGAAATCTGGGCTAACTGCCCACAAACTGGGCTAACAGTCCCTTTGGATGACTCGGGCTTCCCAGATAAAATATTAATTGGTCCAAACATCTGCTAGAAAAAAAATTCTGGATGGTCTGTCCTTAACTTACTTCTCCAAGGGTCAATTGATCCTAATGGTTTTGTGGTTTACCAATAATCTATCTCCGTACATAAATATTCCTTGCTGTATGCGTCCAACATTTTAGTCTTACCCGTGACTAAGCCCTACACATTTGACAAAACTAGCTAGGGTCTAATAGCTAATGGGCATAGGGTGCAACCCTACACAAGTCCTATCGGGTCTTCTAGTCTGAGACATTTTCATAGGGTTAACTACCCTTCATCTTTTTCCTTGAAAAACCTTTTCAAAATGATTTATTCTTTTAAATCATAATTGTAGGATAAAAACACATCTTTATCTTTACTGTAAGCTATTTTGAAATTTTATATATACTTTACTCAAAATGATGTTGATGAATTTTAATAAGGATTGACTATCCTTTCAAAACAAGTTAAAGCCCTTTTTAACTTGAAAATACTTAGGCTATATTGCCTTTTTAAAACATTAGAAACTTTTGTTTAAAACCTTTAAACAAACCTTTCAAAATCCTTAAAGGTAACCCCTTTCTAAACTATTCATTAAAACCCTTTCGAAAGCATTAAAATACTAAACCTTACGAAGCTATTAAAAGCCTTTCCTTCAAAATCTTCCAAACATTAGACATCCTTCTTTAAATCCTTTAAATATTACCTTTCAAAAACATAGGAAAAACCTTTCCTTTCAACCTTTTCGAAACCTGGAGGAACCACCCCTCCAGACATGGAGAGAGATGTTTTTATGTCAGCAACAGAAGCCCAAGCTCATGGCATTGTTGATCTTGTAGCGGTCGAAAATGAATGCAAGACTGGGGTAAAAAAATACTTTTCTTTACAATTGTAGTTCTTGTCATAAGAAAGCGCTCTTAGTTCAGTTAGGTAGAACGCGGGTCTCCAAAACCTTATGTCGTAGGTTCAAATCAAACCATTCATTAAAACCCTTTCTAAAGCATTAAAATACTAAACCTTTGGAAAGCCTTTGGGTTCAATTTAAAACACATGGAAACCTTTCTAAACCATTCAAAAATTTACCCCTTTTAAACCTTTGAATTTTTTTGGTCGAAAGCCTTTGGCTTATGCACTCAAGTAGAGCAAAGGACCAAAGACCCATTAAAGTCGAAAGCACTTCTTTCGAAACCAATTCTAAGTAAAGTAGTGATGGTGTTGAAGCCATCCCTTTGAAAGCTTTAAAGAAGTGGCCATATTTTTAAAACAAAGCAATCCCTTTGAATCCATCTGGGTTGAAAGGTAGAAAGTGGCATCATAAGGCTTCGACTTAGTTAAAAGAAATGATTTAAAACAAAACGCAATCTAATTGAGACCATTTCTTTAAATCCATTTGACCCAGTCGAAAGCTAACTAAATCGAAAGCTACTTAGTCGAAAGCAAGCAGATGCGTTTTCCTTTTAAAGCAAAGTAATGCCTCAACCACTTTGAAACCACTGGTTTCAACTACATACCTTCTGCCTACATCCAATTCACTACATACCAGTTCCCTGATATCATGTGCATTGGTTTCAACTATGTCGGAAGCAAATCTAAGAAGGCGGAACCTGGTGCCGAAAGCATCGAAATAGTGAAAAACGTGTAGATTAGTCCTTTTAAACTAATTTTCATACCTAACATGCCTTGTTTATCAAATTGTGATTGGTTGCAATTTTCTATTTTTAAAAGTACCGTCTAACTTTCCAAAATTATTTTTTTTATCTTTTCTACGAAAAGCCCCTACTCTTATAAATATATAAAACATTTAAGTCCCATACTTAAAATCTCTTTTAATATTTTTTCCAACATATAAAAATTTCAAAACAATCCTTTACTTATTTAACCGTAAATAATTTATAATCCAATTTAACATTTTCTTTACTAGAAAATTCGTATAAATTCCATAAAAATTCTAAAAATTGAAACCCATCTCCAAAATAATATTTCTGGTCTATATAAAAATTTGCAAGGAATTTGGAGATCATTTAGTAAGGTTTTCATATCTAACCATGTCATAAAACCTGTATGAACAACCATAAATCATCAACAGGTATATAAAATCACTCCATCATTCAAAAACATAGCAAACCAATGCAAAATATTTTGGATTTCATCATAAAAACAAAAACTAAAGAAATATGAGATGTAAATATTATTCACCTTAGCTTTAGAGATTAAAGAAATTAAGATGTGAATGGATTTGATCTGTATTAGTTTCTTCCTTAGCATTTCTTAATCTTCTTCCTCTTTCTCTTGTTAACAGTGGTCGACCTTAAGCTTTCAAAATTTTGACAATTGAAAATGAACGTGTATACACTGCCAAGTTTTAGGGATATAGTAATGTCCTCTTTCCTATTTTACCCCTCCTCTATGTCGTTTCAATCCTTGTTTTAATTTATTGGTTAAATGGCACGGCTTCCCTTAATAAAATCAAATATCAATCCCCTAATCAACACATTATTTTATTTTTTTTAACTAATTAAATATCCTAAATAATATTACCAAATATGGGGTGTTACACGAAATCATCTCAATCCGTTTCTTTTTTGAAAACTATGATTATAAGAGTTCGGAAAATTCTTACTCCAAAAAATTCCAACTCTGATTCTATCGTGTAAATGGATTTAAACTATTACAGTGTGAAATCGCAAACTATCGTTATGTGATATGTTTTTTTACTCCAATTTCAGTTCTTTTCAAAAATTCATCGAATTGATTCTTTGTAACGACTCAGAATTTTAGTCATTCAAAATTCATAAATAACTGATTTTAAATATTCACAAGTTAATTTTATAAGTTCAATAACTTATATTCAAATATAAGGATTTAAGTAGATAATTAAATTGTTAATTTAATATTTGGAATTGTGGAAATAATATTATTTTTGAATTTAATGTGAATGAAAATGATTTATAAAGTTATTTTAAATTTTATTTCAATTAGAATAATATTAGGGAATTTTTAAAATTGAATTAAAAGTTAATTTATTGAAATTGGAAATTTTAATATTTAATTAACATGTAAAAATAGTCATTTTACACACAATCTTGGATTTTGATGAAATTAGTTTCATTAAATCCGTAATTTTATATTATTGTAGGATTTCAAATTTCGAGTCAATTGGACTTACGGTTTGTTCGTTCAAAGCTGAAACACGTAGAAATTTTTTAAGTAAATTTTAATTAAAATAAATCGATTCGAAAGCCTATTTTACAAATAAGATCGAATTGGCTCCCGATATATATTCCATTGTGTTCGGAGAAGTGGCAAAACATTATAAACGCCAAGCGGCACGCTTCGCTTAGAGTTTGAAATTTTTTGGATGAATAGTGTCATTAAAATTTTCTATATAAGGCCACAACATTTTATAATTTGCAAACAAACAAATCCCTAATCCTAAATTTCTACCAGCTGCCACCATTATAATTTTGAATGGCCTAAACTTTCCAATTTTCTTCCCTTGATCTCTTCCAATCCGTCGACTATTACCAAAAACTATCAACTACAAAATTATCAAGTTCGATGAGTACTATCAATATGACAACCCAGGAATTTTAACATTTGAAATCGAAATATTTAGTTGTTCTTAAATATTTGAAAGTTAATTTAACTTGAATTTCAAATATCAGAATGAATTTGGAAATTAAATTATTGAATTTAATTTATTGAAGCGGGTAAAAAATATATGAATCCTCAGTTTTATGCTTGTTAAAATTATTTTCAAGGCTTAGAAAGTTTATATTGATAATACCGAAGATAATGGAAGCTTCAGAATTGAATTTGAAAATGATTTGTTTATTTTTGAAATATATCGTTTAAATCAATATTTAAAAATAGCTTTCCGAGGCACGGTCTCGGAATTTGACAAAACCAGTTCCATTCTATCCGTAATATTATATTATTATCAAATTTCAATTTTCTTAGCGTTTGGAGTTGTCATGTGGTCGTACGGTCGATAAACGCGCTAAAATTTAAATTGAAATTTTGATTTAATAACTGGGTCCAAAAAAGCTATCTTCTCTATACGATCGAATTTGGACTCGGAACCTTTTCCATTGCATTCAGAATAAGGGTATAACCTTATGAACGCCTAGCGGCATGCCTCGATAGGAATTCAAAGATTTATGTTGCGAAAATCGAAAAGATTTGAATTTGTATTTGAATAATATATATATATATATATATATGAATTTAATAATATAAGATAAAAAATTTACACGCTTCTTCTTTCTTCATACACTTGGTAAAAAGTTTACACGCGTTGGAAAATAAGAAAAATAAAATAAAATAAAACCCGACACGGTAAAACTAAAAAGAAAAAAAATAAAAGAGCCGAGCCCTCGTTCTTTTATTCTTTGTTCCTCTCTCCTTTTTCTAGAATTCAAATTTGAAATGGCAGATACCGCTGGAGAAAAAATATTCACAGTCTAGTTGAATTGGTTCCAGTCGAACCCTAAGCCGAAGCAACTTCAATTGCTCGACTGTTTGACCGAGCTCTGATGGGCGCATGCGCTAGCACGAGGAGGCGGGACGTCGTGGTGAAGTCAACGCGGTTGAGATAGGAAGTAATCGAATCGAGTGGTCGAACTCTTGAGTCTGGAGGCAAAGTCGATTGGCTCGATTTCGAGAGCATAGACGAGGTGGGTCATCGCGGAGTTGTTCAGTGATCTAAGACGTGGGTAGGGAGGGCACAGTGGAGTGGGATGATGATTCGCAACCTTGTCCTGGTGGTGGTCAAAGCCTTACTTCTAGATGGAATCGTGTGCGTTGGATTAGGGAAGGAAGGTATTTTCTGTAACTTAATTTGAATATATACATATATAATATATATATATATATATATATGTATGTATGTATGTATTTAAGGGAAATGAAATAAAATAAAAAGAAGATTTATTAAATTTCAGTAAAGTACAAAACAAATTAATATTTATATTGTAGGTTTATATATATATGTATATGTTTTCAGTAAAGAAATTACTACTTTGTTATTCAGAAAAATATATAAAGATAAATATATTAGATTTTTGAAAATAAAATATAATTTATTAAGGCGATTAATTTATTTAGTAAACTTATATAATTATTTTAGTTACTAAATATAATATATTAAAGGAAAATTTAGTTTAAAATCAAATTATTAGTTTAAAACCAAGTTATTTGTGTAAATTAAATTAAATTAAATTAAATTAATAAAGAGTAATTGATGTGTTCGATTAATTCAAATAGTAACAAATCGTGAATTGCTTATGCAAGGACAAAATGGCAAAGAAAATAAGTGGAATGAAAATGGGTTGCATGCATAGTTAAAGATGAGATCTTCTCACCCACTTGGTTTGTTTGTTGAATTTAAATAGTTAACTTTAAATACTGGATGTGTTTGGATGAATTTGATAATTTATCTATCGATGATATTATATATATATATATATATATATATATATATATGTATATATATATATATATATTTGGAGTGATTGATATCCCGCATTATATAGCGGATGAGACCCTATGCGCCACGCAATAGCAAATGATTTTATATAATCCATATACCATGATATTCCACCTCGAAGTGGAATTGGTATTTAATTGTTGTGCTAACATCTATGGATGCAGGGAAACAGGTTGGAGGGATCCAAATGGATTCCTCAAATATTTGAATTTGTTTTAATATTATGTGTGGATTTATTTATAATCTGTGTAGATTATATTTGTGATTGAATTCGTTGAAGGCTATAGTTTAGCCGATTGTATTTTTGGTATCGTAGAATACCAGAAATATAAAATTGGATTTTTGGAAATTAAAGTAGAAAACTTTAAGTAAATTCGTTTTTAAGAATTATTGAATTTAAAAGAGGAATTTAAAAGGATAAAGATTGATTTTTGTAATCCTATTGAATTAATTGCAAAACATGGGAAAAGTTTTTAATAATTGGATTAAAAGTTGGAGAATTTGTTTAAAATCCAGATCTTAAATAGCTTGGAAGAAATAAAGGAATATGTTTTAAAAGATAATAAATTTGGTGTTTGAATGAAAATTTATTTGGTGTTTTGAAAATAAATTAGGAAATACAAATTGATTTGATGTTTTGAAATAAATCTTTGGGAAGTTGATTTGGTGTTTGAAATAAATGTTTCAAAAAACAATTTAGGATTTGATTTGGTGTTAAAAGTGAATATTTGAAAATCGATTTGAAAATCGTATATCAAAGGGTATTTGGAAATTTAAATTCACAATAGGAATTTATAAAGGAAAGGGAAATTTGTTTTAAAAATAAACATTGGGTTATTTTTAAAAGTGTGGAAAGAAATTTACATGTTTGAAATGTAAATTAAAATAAATTGAAGAAGATTTATTAATTGATTTAAAATGGACCATTTTGAAATGGAAAGTGTATTTACCCTGGGAAGCCGAGTATGTTTTCAAAGTAGTTATCAAATATACATTAAAAGTTCCAGTGTTGGTTTTAAAAGAATGATTTCGAAGAAATTATTTTCTTAAGATATTTTTAAAATCTTTAGAGTAAAGATTTATTTAATTAATTATAAAAGTGTTTTTTACAGATTTAATTGATATTTGTTTTACAAAATGGTTATTTAAAAAGTTATACACCATCTACTAATTTTATTTTAAAATTAGTTTAGGACTTGAAGTTTTATATTAGATATTGGTGTAATGTTTTCATAGCTAATATTTAAATAAGTGTTTAGAAATAGTTTTTACTCTAAATGTTTCCAAGTATATATATTTGGATAAATAATTTAAATTATTTTAAAAGTATTCAAACTCGGCAAATTTTCAGTGGAAGTACATAAATATTTGGAAATTTATTTCCACGTGAGAAAAGTGATTTGAAATTTGTTTTCCAAAGTGTTGAAGTGTAAAAACAATATGTTGCAAAGATATTTTGGAAAATAAATAATTGGGGAAAAATTATTTAAAATCTGGTGATTTTTGTGAATGTTGATTGATAGTTAAATAGCCGACTATCAATATTGGCCTTTAAATGATATTTGAATTTCGATGCGATTGGAGGTCGGATTCTAAATGGATACTCGAAAACCACATCGAATCTTTGTGATGGATCTTTTGTTTAAAAGATCAAAGTGGAAATTTGCTGTGAATTACTTGAAATCTAAATGTAACGGTTTTTTTTAATAAGCGCTCGTTATTCGGATTAGCCGGGAGAGGACTTTGTGTCATAATACCCATTCCGAATAACGATACGACAAAATGGGATTGCATTTGAAGATGGTGTTGAAGACTGGGTATTTTTGAAAGCGAAAGGATTACCTGTCGAATGTCTTTTCACCGAGTTTCTCCGATATAGAGATTTTATCACCTTTGTGATGGCGATTCCAAACGTGATTAGTGGATATCCAGATTTGCAAGGGCTTCTTCGAAAGTGCCTTCGATTCCGTTCGATCCCGAAACGGACTTGTATGGATGTGTGTATGATGTTACACTTTGAGATGTAAAGGTGGTTTCTATCAAATACATTTCTGTTGGTAGCGGAGAATTATTCTCTTATCAAATACGAGCTCAGAGGTTATGTAGTTGATGGTCGTTAGCAATACATTCCCAATTTGGTAATGTGGCGAAGTGTTGTTGATCATTTGTTGATCGAATCATAGCTTTATGAAAAGCGTAGCTTTGTGGACGAGAATTTGTCGGACCTCACACCCCGGAAATGTTCAAAATAGGAAGGATGCAGCAACGTTATGAGGGTCATGCCCTTTAGGGTATGTGATAACCCAGATTTTTTGGATATCTATAAATTGGTAATTAACGGATTTAAGATTTTTAAATTGTTAATTTATAAATTTAACAAGTAAAATTATAATTATTATATGGATGTATAAAGTGGATTTGAAACTATATTAATGTGTAATTGGAAAATCAAATGATTTTCTCTTTGAGATGCTTATTTTATTTAGTTGAAAAAAATAAACTTTGAAAACAATAAATAAATATGGATGATATTAAGTTTGATAATCTTCTAATATAAAATATGATTGTAAATAGAATTTGAACTGGAATTTGAAATTCAAGAGATAAATATCTTAAAAATATTTGGATATGAAAAATAATATATGTATGATTTTTATTAATGTATAAATTAGTTTTAAACCATTTTCGTATAACTTGTATAAATATAAAACAAAGGAAATGTAATTAAGAAAGATATAAGTTTATATCAAAAACACACATAAATATAAACTAAATAAAGGAAAATTTTGATATATTATATATAAAACTACTATTAACATGGAAGATTACGAGTGTAAGCTATTAAGACATATAAATTAACAAGTGTTAAGGTTTAAATCATGTGGATGAACAAGTGTCAATTTTTCTTTATTTTCTTTTATTTTTAGAGGTAATATAGATAAAGTACATAATCATACACATATACATACACACAAAAGATATATGCAATATAAGATTCATATAAAGAGATGTGTAAACGAAAGAGGAGACAACATCAAATCCAAGCATACAAAATATATTATCAATGTCAAAGTAAAAATCAATCCATAGAAAAAATCAAGCTTGTACAAAATGTTTCAGCCCCTATAGCTTACAGTGTACTCTTTACCATCTCTATATAGATGGTTCTATAGTTCATATTCACGCATGAAAAAAAAATTAAGATAAAAAGTGAAAACAACTCACTGTGTATAGAGCTGCAACCTACATATTTCTCCATCCCGTCTTCTTGTTTCATCGATTCGAATAAGCTTAAGTTGGAAGCAAATATAGATCTTCCATTAAACAAAGAACAAAAGAATCAAGAAGAAAAAGAAAGGAGGCTAAAAGCAAGGCAGCAGTGCAAACAACAAGAAAGAAGGTGAGTAAACAAATCTTAAAAACAGTTTTAAACCTGGATTTTTACTGTGATATTTGAATGTAAATTATGTTGCTTGCCTGAAATTTTGGATTAAATTGGATGCATGTTTATGTATGAATATTAAATGTCTGTGTGAATGCCTGTGAGTATACAAATATAAGCTCGGTGTTTTATCAGAGTTTGATTTTCCTTTTAAAATCCAATATCTCATCTCTGAATTCAAATTAGTTTATGATGTGTAAATAGTAAATGTTTGAAATCATGTAACATCGTTCCTAAAAATAATTACAGGAATTTAAAGGGAATATTTGGCTCGAAATTTCGTAATTTACAGTGAAATTGAAAGTTTGGTCAAAATTTAATAAACTTAATTTTAAGATTGGACTGCACGGTTAAATTCGTGATGGGAAATCATGAATTTTAGTGTAAATATCTTGATTTTTTTTTGGATAATTGGTTGGGTTTCTTGAGTTGAACGAATCGACTGTTTTAGTCGATTTCAGTTGATCAGCGACGAACTGGGCAACGTGGTTGGGCTTGAAGGTCGAAGGGAAGACAAGGATCATCGAAAAACTGCTATGGCGATTTATTATTGATCGTGGGGGCCTGGAATCGATGAGATAAGGTTTTATCACCTGTTTTGGACGTGGTTGTTCAAAGGGGATTCGCGATGTCTAGATGCGATCGGAGTTGATCCTGTGGTGTCCTGGAGGTGCAGGAAGACATGGCGGAGCTACGGTGAAGATGACGAAGCTTCTCGAGGCAAGGATCATCAGAGGTGATTGATTTTTCCGATGATGGCATAATCGGCTGCGTGGGTTCTTCGTCGAATTCGATTCTCATTCAAATCAAGGGAGATTGGGTGGTCGTACATGAAGACAAGGTGGATGTCGACTGGTCGGTGGCCTGAACGTGGTTCGTTGGCGATCGCGGTCAGTGTGTCCGTGGATGTGCATGTTTGCGTGCATTTGGAATTGGGTTTGGAAGAAGGAGACGGTTTCTCGGGTTTTTCTTCGAGATTGTTCGAGCATTACTCGAAGCACGATGTATGTAGGCGTGTCTCGTGTTTGCATCGGGGAAATTGAGGGGTTTGCTCGGGTTTTTTTTTATGTTATTCATACTTTAAGATGGAACAGGAGTTTTAAATAAAAGTTTTGAAACAAAGAAAATTGATATTTGTAAATAATTCAAGCTTTAAAAGCAAAGGTAAACAAGTTTTATGTAGTAAACTAAATTGTTTTCAAGGATAATTATTTTAATAAGTTTTAAATATTTAAATAGATAAGTATCTAAAGGATAGAAAGTAGATTTTAAAAATAATTTTTATTTCATAACTTTGGAAATTTCAAAGATTTTAAAGTTTTAAAATTAGATGTTTATATTGTTTTAATGATAATCAATGTCTAAAATGTTATATTTTAAGTAAAGTTTATGATAAGGATTTAATAATCAACTATAATTAAGAGTTTATCTTTAGGTGATTAAGAGTTTTGATGAATTTAAGATAAATAGTTTTTCTTAATTAAGAATCTTTTAAGTATAATTAATTAAGAAATTATTTAGTTTATTTTAAATGATTGGTTAATAATTAAATAAGTAATTAATTAGTGATTAATTAAAGATAAGCACTTATGAATTAAGTAAGAGTAATTACTTAATGAAGTAATTTAAGCGATTAATTATTTGGTGTAATTAAATAAGTTAGTGTGATTAATTTTAATTGATTAATTTTAATTGATTAATTAAGTTTGACTAATTAAAGAGGATCTTCTGATGATGAGATTAAGTTTAATTACTTAGTGAAGTAATTAATGAATAATTACTGGATGTAATTAATTAAGGGAAATTACTTGATGATATTAATTAAAGGATAATTACTTGAGGAAGTAATTAATTGGTGATTACTCAGTTTAATTAAAGGATTAATTAATGAAATTAATTAAGGGTTTGATTTAATTTATATAAGTAATTAAAGGAAGTTAATTACTAAGGTGATCAATCAAGGTTGAGTAATGAATGTAATTAAAGTTAAAGATTAATTATTAAATGAAATTAGAAGAATAATAAATAAATAAAGATAATTAAAGGTTACTTACTGTATATGGTTAAGAATAATTAATTTGTGTAATTAATTAAGGTTTAATTACTTAATGCAATTAAAGAATAATTAATCTAGGGTGATTAATTAAAAGGATGATTAATTATTTGGTTTGAGATTAATTATTGTTAAATAAGCAAGACTAAAGGTGATTAAAGAAAATTGATTTGATTTAATTAGGAATAAGTGACTAATAAATTTTGCATATAAATGGTTGGTTGATATTTATGATATGAAATGTTTGAGACATGATAAGTTTGTCTTGAATAATGATTATGTGGTTATCTGTCGATCATGAATTGATGTGTAAAAGAGTGACATCTTTTGATTAAAGGTTGAATTGTGTCTCACTTGAATAGTATGGGTTAAGATGGCATTGAATTTGAAGTGACTAGAGTCGGGTATTCTTAAATACACGAAACCACTTTGATTTATAATCTATAAAAATTCTGTACAGATTTGATATGTGGAATCAATAGGCTGAAATGGAATGTTTTAAGTTAACTAGACTATTGTATCTAAATTTGGTACTTAGAAATTGATATGTGAAATTAGAGATGTCTATAACAACTTGTGAAGTTGTAAATTAATACAAGTTACCCAGGTTTATATAGTGGTATGCTTTTGCATTCCTTGTTAGATGGGTTTAACTCACGTTGGTTTCCAGCCTGACCCGGGTGTTACTTTGGTGTAATGCTCGGTTCAGACTGAGTATTACAGATTTTCAAGTAAGGATGTTCTGGAGCTCAGGAGACGAGCTGGATGACATGAACGTATGGAGTGTTTCCGTTGTGATATATTGATGTATATCTAGGACATGTTGTTTTAAACTGTCCAGTGTTGTGTAATGGTTGTAACTCCGATGTATAAAAATGTAAGTGTGCTGATACAGTTCTTCTTTGTAAAACTGTTATTTTGTGTTGTTATATTTTGACCCGCTGCGAATGAGAGGCTTCTGTGACTTGTTTCTGTTTCTTCTTCTTTACCTTTTCTTCTTCTTTATCTTTTCTCCTTCTTCTGACTATCTGGAAATTTCAGGATCAAAAATTCCGGATCGTTACAGTTGGTATCAGAGCTAAAGGTTAAGCTAGAACCTTGGCTCTGGTAATTACTCATTAAGGATAGGGCCAATGGTACCCTAGAATGAGTTGAGTGTGTGTATATATATGAGAGCGTACTTTATTTTATCACATAAAGATTTTAAATGATTTTATATGAGAATATATTTCGATATATAAAGCAATATTTCCTTCTAATAAATATTTAGGTGATTGGTTGTTAAATTATTGGAATTAAATCAAGAAGTAATATAATACAACCAAACTGAAATTGAAATGGGTTTTAAATGGTGAAGTATTAAATCTACGTCCAGAAAATTTGGGGAATTTGATCTAAATGTTTGAAAAAAATTATAAATAGTATTACTTAAATAAAAGAGCTTGATTCAAACAAGAGTTGCTTGAAAATTTAAACCAAAGTTGGTTTAAAATTTAAAGTAACTTGGTGTGTAAACGAAATAAATATGTATATTTGAAATAAACTCTAAGGTTGAGTTTTGGATTTTCCTTGGAATGTGATGTTAAAAACCCAAGTGATATAAGTTTTGAACTTATAAGTAAGGAAGAATATTATTAAAAATTGGAAGATTTGAAGTGGGAATCCGAATTTGAGTAAGGTTGACTGAATGAATGAATTGAATTTAACTATGGGAAATTTAAGTAATCTTACAAGCAACCTAAATTCGAAATTTCAAAATGAAATTGGGAGTTTATGTGATCCCAAATTGGGTTTGAGGTCTGGAAATTGAAGATGGACACTGTAAATTGTGGTTTGGATAAATTTGGATGTTTATTTATCCGGATATTATAAATAATCTATGAAACTGAGAATGGATTTTGAAGTTAAAATTCAGTGGTAAAATTGGATTTTGACGATAAAATTGTTTTTGAATTCTTAATTGAACATCGAGATAAGTTAAGTAGAGATAATTTAAAATGGAATTTTGAAATTCTGAAATAAATTGTTTAAAGATTTAGATTGTTGACTTAAAAATAAAAGTTAATTTAATTTAAGCGATTAAATCAACATTTAAAATTTAACTCGAATTTATAATTCGAAATGGTTTAAAGTTGAAATTTGAATTAAAATAGTTCAAATTCAAATGGGAATTGGGATTAATTCAAAATTTAAATTGATATGAATTGAAACTGGTTCAATTTTAAATTTACTTGAATTAATCGAGGTTAATTCAACTTGAATTGGGGTTAAATCAATTTCAACGGAAATTGAAGTTATTTAAATTTGAGTTGAGTCAATTTAAATAGGAGTGGAAATTTAAATTGAATTGATGAAAATGGAGATTTGGAAATTGAACAGTTTGGCTCTGGACTGTTTTCAGAATAAATTGTTTTTGTACAAATTTATTTTTCCAAGTTATTTATTATATATACAACCTTTCTTATTTAACCCAAAACTATCTTATACTTATTTTATAACTACTTTTGGAATTATTTAATTATTTTGTAACTATTTTACGAAATAATTACCGTTTTTCAACTATTTTACAAATTAATTACTATTTTACAACTATTTTGCAATTATTTAAAATTTCTATAACTAATTGACTATTTTCCAACTATTTTACAATTATTTAAGCTATGTTACAAACTAATAATTATTTTTCAGTGACTTATTTATTTTAAACTTTTCAAGCTATTTTTCGAATTTAAGCTCGACAGAGTTCAAAATGTTTATGATTGAATATCCATTTGGGATAAGGATTAAAGTGACAATCCAATGAATTTAAACAATTGTGATTATGTGGGTAAAAATTTAAGGAAATGTGAATAGAAAGAGAAATTGATTTAGTTGATAATCAATAAAGATAAATACATAGGATGTACGTATGATGCGGCTAAGGCCAGAGAAGAGGTGGTGCAAACTTTAATTCCTGAAAACACGAGTTTGTGGTGTAGTGTGTTGAGTCGTCCACGACTCAAGGAAGGTTTGAATCGGTTCCGAGCTAAGGAAGGAGGGCCACGAGTTAACAAGCCAAGGGGGAAGGTAGGCCGAGTTAACAAGGCATCGGATTTGAGTCGTCCACGACTCAAGAGAAGCATGAGTCGTTTCCGACCTAACTGGGAGAGAGAAGGGGAGGTATAACTTGACAAGGAAGAGATTCGAGATAACAACTGCTTGAGTCGTACATGGGTTAATAAAGCAGGGTTACGACTCAAGGGAAAGTTGGGTGTTCGTGTTTGATGAGTCGTACACGACTCAACGACTCATCATTAAGTCGTTCGGAGTTGACTCGGGAGGAGGGGATATGCCATAAGGAAGCTATGAGTCGGTGAAGTCTTATGACGTGGTTTTCTTAAGTCGGTTTGTAGTTGAGTCGTGGGTCGTTTGGCTTGTTGAGTCGTTTACTTGTGAGTCGGTCATGTGTGTTACTGTGTAGTTGAGTCGTGTGATTTAAGTCGCTACCGACTTAAGGGGAGTTGTATGAAGGTCGCTTGTGTTAAGTCGGATATGTGTGAGTCGTGTTAACCGTGTTGTGTAGTTAAGTCGGTAACGACTTATGATGAGTCGGTCGTGTTTGAGTCGTCTGTGTTGAGTCGGTGCCGACCTATGAGTTGTACAGCGTTGTGTTGTATTGTTGAGTCGAGAGCCTTAAGTCGTGAGTCGTGGGGAATGAGTCGTGTACGACTTAAGGCTGGGTTGTAACTCCTATAAATACGCGTGCGTTGTACATTTTTTTGTTGTTGATTTTTGAAAAAAATTCTCTTTTGTTAGCTTTGTGCTTTCATACCAATTGGTAGTTGAGTGTAATCTCCTATCTCCTCTTTCGGTTAATTGAGTGCGCTCGATTCAACGATCGTAGAAGCCGATTCACGGAATCTAGTGCGCTAGATCAACGTGCGAAGAATCGTAGATCTTTAAACACGGTATAGTGCGCTATCAACGTGTTTGAGATAGCTTGAGTTCGGTATCTTTGGATCAACGAACTTGGATATTTTGGTATCTTCAACTCACCGATTGCTACATTTCATCGATTGAAGTTTTGTTTGATTAATCCGCTGCGTCATTATTTGGTATCAGAGCCATACTTAGCCAATCATAGCTAAGTTGATTCTTGGAGCCAAGTTTTTGAAGTTTTTGAAGTTTGAAGTTGTTCATTGTGTTCATATTGAAGTTGCAACAAGTTTGAATTGTTTGATCCATTACATTTTGGATCAAAGTGAGCAAAGGAGTTTGAAATTGAAGAAGGCCGTGTATACTAGCGGGGAGTAGCCGAGCCTTGTGGAGTGTTTGAATTTGAGCCGTTTCATATTGTCAAGACAAGTGGAGGCCGAGACAAATTATAGCCGAGTCATTGTTGAGCCGTGACTTATTGCATTGTTGAAGCTTTGAATTTTTGTGTTCGAATTGTTGAAGTGTTTGTGAGAGTTTTTCAATCATGCCACCAAGGAGAGCTAATCGTCATCAAAACGTTGAAGCTTTGTATCGTAGAGAAGAAGCCGAGCTTATGGAACAACGTATTAATGAGAAATTTGATGAAGGCATTGGTAAGTTGGAGAAATTGATGAATGATTTGAATCAAAGGAGGAGATCACCAAACTCGAACCATGGAGGAAACCGAGTTTCGCCATCGGTTACGGAAGCGAGGAGGGTATCGCCACATTCTTGTAGAGATAGAAGAGAAACATCAATTTCATCGCGAAGAGATCATCATGACTATGCACATGAAGAAAGAAGAAGTCAACGTGAATTTGACAATGAAGCATATAGAGATGAAGAGAGACATAGTCAAAGAAGCATGCATGAACGAAGGGATGATAATGGTCGAGATCGATGTAGGCGTACTTTTGATTTTGTTGAAGAAGGTGATAGAACTAGTATTCATTATCGAGATCGAGACCAAATTCGAAATTCTTATCGGGATGTTGAAGAGGATCGTCGATGGGAATCGGGTATGAAGATGGAAATTCCAGAATTTAAAGGAGGGATGGTAGCTGAAGAATTTCTTGATTGGGTTTCAAATGTTGAAGAGATCTTTGATTTCAAGGAGGTTCCTGAGCATAGAAGGGTGAAGTTAGTTGCTACTAGGTTGAGGGGAAGAGCTTTGGCGTGGTGGCAACAAACTAAACTTACTAGGGAGAGAATGGGGAAGTCAAAGATAGAATCGTGGGATAAGATGAAGAAGTTGATGAGATCTACTTTCTTACCTTACAACTACCAATCACTTATGTACCAGAGGTTGCAGAATCTGAGGCAAGGGACAAAGTCTGTTAGTGATTATGCTGATGAATTTTACCAACTCATTGCCAGAAACGATATTATGGAGACAGAAGAACAGCTAACTGCTAGATTCATTGGGGGATTGAGAATGCAGATCCAGGATATGGTTAATATGTTTGATCCTAGATCAGTTGCAGAGGCACATCAGAAAGCGTTGGCTTGGGAGAAACAAGGAAGGCGTGGAGGTGGTGTGTTTACTAATTCCAATAATCAAGCAAGGGGTGTTGGTGGAAGTTCTAATGTTCCTAAACCTGTTTCAAAGCCAGTGGTGAAGGAGGCTGAGAAGGCGAAGGTTAGCAGTGGGTTCAAATGTTATAATTGTCAGGAGTTGGGTCACAAAAGCAATGAATGTCTGAAGCCGAAGAAGAGAACCATGGTTGTAGAAGTTGAGGAGGATAATGGTGAGGAGGCAGAATGTTCCAATACACCTTATGTTGAGGAGGAAGAAGAATTGTTTGGAGATGAAGGTTGTAATCTTATGATGAGGAGAAGTTGTTTGACACCAAAGCAAGAAGAGGATTCTAGTTGGCTGAGAAGCAATATTTTTCAATCGACATGTACTATTCTGGGGAAAGTCTGCAAGTTCGTTATTGATGCTGGGAGTTGTGATAATATTATTTCTACAGAAGCAGTGAGGAAGTTGAACTTGAAAACTGAGAAGCATCCTAAACCGTACAAGCTAGCATGGTTAAGGAAGGGTGGTGAAGTGAAGGTGTGTCGAAGGGCTTGTGTTAATTTTTCTATTGGGAAGAAATACAAAGATGAAATTTGGTGTGATGTAGTAGACATGGACGTGTGTCATCTGTTGTTGGGCAGACCGTGGCAGTTTGATAGAGCAGTACAGCATGATGGTCATGCCAATAGTTACAGTTTCATGTTCGAGGGTACTAAAATCACTTTGGTTCCCAAGAAGCAACAACAGAAGGAGAGCAAGTTAGAAGAGATTGAAGAATTGAAAACTCTGTTGACTTTGAAGGAGTTTGTCAAGGAAGTGGAGGAAGAACCTGAAGTGTTTTTGTTGATTGGGAGAGAGAGTAGTGAAGAAGTTGAAATCCCAGAAGCAGCAAAGCCAATTTTGAAAGAATTTGAAGATGTCTTTCCAGAGGAGTTGCCTAAGGAGTTACCTCCACTTAGAGACATTCAACATCAAATTGATCTTGTTCCGGGAGCAGTGTTACCACATCGACCACATTACCGAATGAGTCCGAAGGAACATGAGGAGTTACGAAGGCAGGTGGAAGAGTTGTTGGAACAGGGACGTGTTCAGGAAAGTTTGAGTCCATGTGCTGTGCCAGCATTGTTAGTACCAAAGAAGGACGGAACTTGGAGGATGTGTACTGACAGTCGAGCTTTGAACAAGATTACTGTTCGTTATAGATTTCCTATGCCAAGGTTGGATGACTTACTGGATCAGTTGAGTGGGGCAACTATATTTTCGAAGATTGATTTGAAGAGTGGTTATCATCAAATTTGAATCAGACCTGGAGACGAATGGAAGACAGCTTTCAAGACAAGAGAGGGGTTATACGAATGGTTGGTTATGCCATTTGGTTTGTCAAATGCACCTAGTACATTCATGCGGGTGATGAATCAAATCTTTAGACCATTCATTGGGAAGTTCGTTGTGGTTTATTTCGATGATATTCTGATTTACAGCAGAAGTATGGAGGAGCATGTTCTACATTTGAGGGAAGTGTTGATTATTCTGCGTGAAGAACAATTTTATGCTGCTACAAAGAAATGTGTGTTTATGACGCACAGTGTTTTATTTCTGGGTTATGTTGTTTCAGGAGAAGGTATTCAAGTTGACCAGAGTAAAGTTGAAGCAGTCAGGAATTGGCCACAGCCAAAGACGATTACGGAAGTGAGAAGTTTTCATGGGCTAGCGTCATTCTACCGAAGATTCATTCCACACTTCAGTAGCGTGATGGCTCCAGTTACTGATTGCATGAAGGGGAAACAGTTTGTATGGTCAGAGGAAGCGGGAGTTGCTTTTGAGAAGATCAAGGAATTGTTGACGTCTGCACCAATTCTTGTTTTACCGAATTTTCAGTTATTGTTTGAATTGCATACTGATGCTTCGAAGGTTGGTATTGGAGGAGTTCTGAGTTAGAATGGGAAGCCAGTTGCTTATTTCAGGGAAAAGTTGTCAGGAGCAAAGATGAGATACAGTACATATGACGTTGAATTTTATGCTGCTGTACAAGCTGTTAAGCATTGGAGACACTATCTATTTCAGAAGGAATTTGTCCTTTATACAGATCATGAAGCATTGAAGCATTTACAGGGGCAGGATAAAATTTCAGCAAGACATGCATCATGGATTGCATATTTACAGCAGTTTACTTTTGTCGTTAAGCACAAATCAGGGGTGACAAATCGGGTAGCTGATGCTTTGAGTAGGAGGAGTCATTTATTAACGACAATGAAACTTGAAGTGACGGGGTTTGAATTACTGCCAGAGATGATTAATGAAGATCCTTACTTTGTGAAATATGTTGAAAAAGTGAAGGATGGGAGTACCGATGAATTTATGATAGTTGATGGTTTTCTGTTTAAGGGGAATCGTTTATGTATACCGGACTGTAGCTTGAGATTGAAAATTGTCAAAGAGTTACACGAGGAAGGGCATGTGGGCCGTGATCGTACTTTGCAATTGATTTCACAATCTTACTTTTGGCCGTCGATGAGAAAAGAAGTGGAAAGATTTGTGGAGCGATGCCATATTTGCCAAGTTTCAAAGGGAACAGCGACGAATGCAGGGTTGTATATGCCATTACCTGTACCGTCTAAGCCATGGGTTGATATTAGCATGGATTTCGTTTTGGGTTTGCCTAGAACTCAAAGGGGAAATGATTCGATATTTGTTGTGGTGGACAGGTTTTCGAAGATGGCACATTTTGTTGCTTGCAAAAAGACAACGGACGCAGTTTGAGTGGCGCAGTTATTTTTTAAGGAGATTTATCGAATTCATGGTTTACCAGAATCTATTGTTTCTGACAGGGATACTCGTTTTCTGAGTCATTTTTGGTTGAGTTTGTGGAAGATGGTGGGAACGAAACTGAAATTCAGTAGTGCTTATCATCCACAAACTGATGGACAGACGGAAGTTGTTAACAGGTCATTGGGAAATTTGTTGCGATGCCTTGTACAGGATAATTTGAGAAGTTGGGACATGAAGTTATGCCAGGCAGAATTTGCACATAATCATGCAGTGAATCGTAGCACGGGATTCAGTCCATTTCAGATTGTTTATTCAAATTTACCCAGGGGGCCGTTGGATTTAGCAGTAGTACCACAGTCGAAGGGAACAGTTAAACGGGCTGCTGATTTTGTTGATGAGCTGACTGAATGTCATAAAGTCGTTCAGAAACGATTGGAGAAATCGAATGAGAAGTATAAGAAGTCTGCAGATTTAAAGCGACGAAATGTTGAATTTAACGAAGGTGATTTGGTTTATGCTGTATTGACCAAAGATCGTTTTCCAGTGGGCGCATATAATAAGTTGAAAGCCAGAAAAATTGGTCCTGTCGAAATTGTGAAACGAATTAATGATAATGCTTATAAGTTGAAGCTGCCGGAGGATATTTACACTTCTGACGTATTCAATATTAAGCATCTTGTGCCATATTATGGAGATGAACATTTTGATGAGAAAGAATTTGCAAATTCGAGGACGAATTTTTCTCAACCAGGGGAGGATGATGCGGCTAAGGCCAGAGAAGAGGTGGTGCAAACTTTAATTCCCGAAAACACGAGTTTGTGGTGTAGTGTGTTGAGTCGTCCACGACTCAAGGAAGGTTTGAATCGGTTCCGAGCTAAGGAAGGAGGGCCACGAGTTAACAAGCCAAGGGGGAAGGTAGGCCGAGTTAACAAGGCATCGGATTTGAGTCGTCCACGACTCAAGAGAAGCATGAGTCGTTTCCGACCTAACTGGGAGAGAGAAGGGGAGGTACAACTTGACAAGGAAGAGATTCGAGATAACAACTGCTTGAGTCGTACACGGGTTAATAAAGCAGGGTTACGACTCAAGGGAAAGTTGGGTGTTCGTGTTTGATGAGTCGTACACGACTCAACGACTCATCATTAAGTCGTTCGGAGTTGACTCGGGAGGAGGGGATATGCCGTAAGGAAGCTATGAGTCGGTGAAGTCTTATGACGTGGTTTTCTTAAGTCGGTTTGTAGTTGAGTCGTGGGTCGTTTGGCTTGTTGAGTCGTTTACTTGTGAGTCGGTCATGTGTGTTACTGTGTAGTTGAGTCGTGTGATTTAAGTCGCTACCGACTTAAGGGGAGTTGTATGAAGGTCGCTTGTGTTAAGTCGGATATGTGTGAGTCGTGTTAACCGTGTTGTGTAGTTAAGTCGGTAACGACTTATGATGAGTCGGTCGTGTTTGAGTCGTCTGTGTTGAGTCGGTGCCGACCTATGAGTTGTACAGCGTTGTGTTGTATTGTTGAGTCGAGAGCCTTAAGTCGTGAGTCGTGGGGAATGAGTCGTGTACGACTTAAGGCTGGGTTGTAACTCCTATAAATACGCGTGCGTTGTACATTTTTTTGTTGTTGATTTTTGAAAAAAATTCTCTTTTGTTAGCTTTGTGCTTTCATACCAATTGGTAGTTGAGTGTAATCTCCTATCTCCTCTTTCGGTTAATCGAGTGCGCTCGATTCAACGATCGTAGAAGCCGATTCACGGAATCTAGTGCGCTAGATCAACGTGCGAAGAATCGTAGATCTTTAAACACGGTATAGTGCGCTATCAACGTGTTTGAGATAGCTAGAGTTCGGTATCTTTGGATCAACGAACTTGGATATTTTGGTATCTTCAACTCACCGATTGCTACATTTCATCGATTGAAGTTTTGTTTGATTAATCCGCTGCGTCATTATTTGGTATCAGAGCCATACTTAGCCAATCATAGCTAAGTTGATTCTTGGAGCCAAGTTTTTGAAGTTTTTGAAGTTTGAAGTTGTTCATTGTGTTCATATTGAAGTTGCAACAAGTTTGAATTGTTTGGTCCATTACATTTTGGATCAAAGTGAGCAAAGGAGTTTGAAATTGAAGAAGGCCGTGTATACTAGCGGGGAGTAGCCGAGCCTTGTGGAGTGTTTGAATTTGAGCCGTTTCATATTGTCAAGACAAGTGGAGGCCGAGACAAATTATAGCCGAGTCATTGTTGAGCCGTGACTTATTGCATTGTTGAAGCTTTGAATTTTTGTGTTCGAATTGTTGAAGTGTTTGTGAGAGTTTTTCAATCATGCCACCAAGGAGAGCTAATCGTCATCAAAACGTTGAAGCTTTGTATCGTAGAGAAGAAGCCGAGCTTATGGAACAACGTATTAATGAGAAATTTGATGAAGGCATTGGTAAGTTGGAGAAATTGATGAATGATTTGAATCAAAGGAGGAGATCACCAAACTCGAACCATGGAAGAAACCGAGTTTCGCCATCGGTTACGGAAGCGAGGAGGGTATCGCCACATTCTTGTAGAGATAGAAGAGAAACATCAATTTCATCGCGAAGAGATCATCATGACTTTGCACATGAAGAAAGAAGAAGTCAACGTGAATTTGACAATGAAGCATATAGAGATGAAGAGAGACATAGTCAAAGAAGCATGCATGAACGAAGGGATGATAATGGTCGAGATCGATGTAGGCGTACTTTTGATTTTGTTGAAGAAGGTGATAGAACTAGTATTCATTATCGAGATCGAGACCAAATTCGAAATTCTTATCGGGATGTTGAAGAGGATCGTCGATGGGAATCGGGTATGAAGATGGAAATTCCAGAATTTAAAGGAGGGATGGTAGCTGAAGAATTTCTTGATTGGGTTTCAAATGTTGAAGAGATCTTTGATTTCAAGGAGGTTCCTGAGCATAGAAGGGTGAAGTTAGTTGCTACTAGGTTGAGGGGAAGAGCTTTGGCGTGGTGGCAACAAACTAAACTTACTAGGGAGAGAATGGGGAAGTCAAAGATAGAATCGTGGGATAAGATGAAGAAGTTGATGAGATCTACTTTCTTACCTTACAACTACCAATCACTTATGTACCAGAGGTTGCAGAATCTGAGGCAAGGGACAAAGTCTGTTAGTGATTATGCTGATGAATTTTACCAACTCATTGCCAGAAACGATATTATGGAGACAGAAGAACAGCTAACTGCTAGATTCATTGGGGGATTGAGAATGCAGATCCAGGATATGGTTAATATGTTTGATCCTAGATCAGTTGCAGAGGCACATCAGAAAGCGTTGGCTTGGGAGAAACAAGGAAGGCGTGGAGGTGGTGTGTTTACTAATTCCAATAATCAAGCAAGGGGTGTTGGTGGAAGTTCTAATGTTCCTAAACCTGTTTCAAAGCCAGTGGTGAAGGAGGCTGAGAAGGCGAAGGTTAGCAGTGGGTTCAAATGTTATAATTGTCAGGAGTTGGGTCACAAAAGCAATGAATGTCTGAAGCCGAAGAAGAGAACCATGGTTGTAGAAGTTGAGGAGGATAATGGTGAGGAGGCAGAATGTTCCAATACACCTTATGTTGAGGAGGAAGAAGAATTGTTTGGAGATGAAGGTTGTAATCTTATGATGAGGAGAAGTTGTTTGACACCAAAGCAAGAAGAGGATTCTTGTTGGCTGAGAAGCAATATTTTTCAATCGACATGTACTATTCTGGGGAAAGTCTGCAAGTTCGTTATTGATGCTGGGAGTTGTGATAATATTATTTCTACAGAAGCAGTGAGGAAGTTGAACTTGAAAACTGAGAAGCATCCTAAACCGTACAAGCTAGCATGGTTAAGGAAGGGTGGTGAAGTGAAGGTGTGTCGAAGGGCTTGTGTTAATTTTTCTATTGGGAAGAAATACAAAGATGAAATTTGGTGTGATGTAGTAGACATGGACGTGTGTCATCTGTTGTTGGGCAGACCGTGGCAGTTTGATAGAGCAGTACAGCATGATGGTCGTGCCAATAGTTACAGTTTCATGTTCGAGGGTACTAAAATCACTTTGGTTCCCAAGAAGCAACAACAGAAGGAGAGCAAGTTAGAAGAGATTGAAGAATTGAAAACTCTGTTGACTTTGAAGGAGTTTGTCAAGGAAGTGGAGGAAGAACCTGAAGTGTTTTTGTTGATTGGGAGAGAGAGTAGTGAAGAAGTTGAAATCCCAGAAGCAGCAAAGCCAATTTTGAAAGAATTTGAAGATGTCTTTCCAGAGGAGTTGCCTAAGGAGTTACCTCCACTTAGAGACATTCAACATCAAATTGATCTTGTTCCGGGAGCAGTGTTACCACATCGACCACATTACCGAATGAGTCCGAAGGAACATGAGGAGTTACGAAGGCAGGTGGAAGAGTTGTTGGAACAGGGACGTGTTCAGGAAAGTTTGAGTCCATGTGCTGTGCCAGCATTGTTAGTACCAAAGAAGGACGGAACTTGGAGGATGTGTACTGACAGTCGAGCTTTGAACAAGATTACTGTTCGTTATAGATTTCCTATGCCAAGGTTGGATGACTTACTGGATCAGTTGAGTGGGGCAACTATATTTTCGAAGATTGATTTGAAGAGTGGTTATCATCAAATTTGAATCAGACCTGGAGACGAATGGAAGACAGCTTTCAAGACAAGAGAGGGGTTATACGAATGGTTGGTTATGCCATTTGGTTTGTCAAATGCACCTAGTACATTCATGCGGGTGATGAATCAAATCTTTAGACCATTCATTGGGAAGTTCGTTGTGGTTTATTTCGATGATATTCTGATTTACAGCAGAAGTATGGAGGAGCATGTTCTACATTTGAGGGAAGTGTTGATTATTCTGCGTGAAGAACAATTTTATGCTGCTACAAAGAAATGTGTGTTTATGACGCACAGTGTTTTATTTCTGGGTTATGTTGTTTCAGGAGAAGGTATTCAAGTTGACCAGAGTAAAGTTGAAGCAGTTAGGAATTGGCCACAGCCAAAGACGATTACGGAAGTGAGAAGTTTTCATGGGCTAGCGTCATTCTACCGAAGATTCATTCCACACTTCAGTAGCGTGATGGCTCCAGTTACTGATTGCATGAAGGGGAAACAGTTTGTATGGTCAGAGGAAGCGGGAGTTGCTTTTGAGAAGATCAAGGAATTGTTGACGTCTGCACCAATTCTTGTTTTACCGAATTTTCAGTTATTGTTTGAATTGCATACTGATGCTTCGAAGGTTGGTATTGGAGGAGTTCTGAGTTAGAATGGGAAGCTAGTTGCTTATTTCAGCGAAAAGTTGTCAGGAGCAAAGATGAGATACAGTACATATGACGTTGAATTTTATGCTGCTGTACAAGCTGTTAAGCATTGGAGACACTATCTATTTCAGAAGGAATTTGTCCTTTATACAGATCAAGAAGCATTGAAGCATTTACAGGGGCAGGATAAAATTTCAGCAAGACATGCATCATGGATTGCATATTTACAGCAGTTTACTTTTGTCGTTAAGCACAAATCAGGGGTGACAAATCGGGTAGCTGATGCTTTGAGTAGGAGGAGTCATTTATTAACGACAATGAAACTTGAAGTGACGGGGTTTGAATTACTGCCAGAGATGATTAATGAAGATCCTTACTTTGTGAAATATGTTGAAAAAGTGAAGGATGGGAGTACCGATGAATTTATGATAGTTGATGGTTTTCTGTTTAAGGGGAATCGTTTATGTATACCGGACTGTAGCTTGAGATTGAAAATTGTCAAAGAGTTACACGAGGAAGGGCATGTGGGCCGTGATCGTACTTTGCAATTGATTTCACAATCTTACTTTTGGCCGTCGATGAGAAAAGAAGTGGAAAGATTTGTGGAGCGATGCCATATTTGCCAAGTTTCAAAGGGAACAGCGACGAATGCAGGGTTGTATATGCCATTACCTGTACCGTCTAAGCCATGGGTTGATATTAGCATGGATTTCGTTTTGGGTTTGCCTAGAACTCAAAGGGGAAATGATTCGATATTTGTTGTGGTGGACAGGTTTTCGAAGATGGCACATTTTGTTGCTTGCAAAAAGACAACGGACGCAGTTTGAGTGGCGCAGTTATTTTTTAAGGAGATTTATCGAATTCATGGTTTACTAGAATCTATTGTTTCTGACAGGGATACTCGTTTTCTGAGTCATTTTTGGTTGAGTTTGTGGAAGATGGTGGGAACGAAACTGAAATTCAGTAGTGCTTATCATCCACAAACTGATGGACAGACGGAAGTTGTTAACAGGTCATTGGGAAATTTGTTGCGATGCCTTGTACAGGATAATTTGAGAAGTTGGGACATGAAGTTATGCCAGGCAGAATTTGCACATAATCATGCAGTGAATCGTAGCACGGGATTCAGTCCATTTCAGATTGTTTATTCAAATTTACCCAGGGGGCCGTTGGATTTAGCAGTAGTACCACAGTCGAAGGGAACAGTTAAACGGGCTGCTGATTTTGTTGATGAGCTGACTGAATGTCATAAAGTCGTTCAGAAACGATTGGAGAAATCGAATGAGAAGTATAAGAAGTCTGCAGATTTAAAGCGACGAAATGTTGAATTTAACGAAGGTGATTTGGTTTATGCTGTATTGACCAAAGATCGTTTTCCAGTGGGCGCATATAATAAGTTGAAAGCCAGAAAAATTGGTCCTGTCGAAATTGTGAAACGAATTAATGATAATGCTTATAAGTTGAAGCTGCCGGAGGATATTTACACTTCTGACGTATTCAATATTAAGCATCTTGTGCCATATTATGGAGATGAACATTTTGATGAGAAAGAATTTGCAAATTCGAGGACGAATTTTTCTCAACCAGGGGAGGATGATGCGGCTAAGGCCAGAGAAGAGGTGGTGCAAACTTTAATTCCTGAAAACACGAGTTTGTGGTGTAGTGTGTTGAGTCGTCCACGACTCAAGGAAGGTTTGAATCGGTTCCGAGCTAAGGAAGGAGGGCCACGAGTTAACAAGCCAAGGGGGAAGGTAGGCCGAGTTAACAAGGCATCGGATTTGAGTCGTCCACGACTCAAGAGAAGCATGAGTCGTTTCCGACCTAACTGGGAGAGAGAAGGGGAGGTACAACTTGACAAGGAAGAGATTCGAGATAACAACTGCTTGAGTCGTACACGGGTTAATAAAGCAGGGTTACGACTCAAGGGAAAGTTGGGTGTTCGTGTTTGATGAGTCGTACACGACTCAACGACTCATCATTAAGTCGTTCGGAGTTGACTCGGGAGGAGGGGATATGCCGTAAGGAAGCTATGAGTCGGTGAAGTCTTATGACGTGGTTTTCTTAAGTCGGTTTGTAGTTGAGTCGTGGGTCGTTTGGCTTGTTGAGTCGTTTACTTGTGAGTCGGTCATGTGTGTTACTGTGTAGTTGAGTCGTGTGATTTAAGTCGCTACCGACTTAAGGGGAGTTGTATGAAGGTCGCTTGTGTTAAGTCGGATATGTGTGAGTCGTGTTAACCGTGTTGTGTAGTTAAGTCGGTAACGACTTATGATGAGTCGGTCGTGTTTGAGTCGTCTGTGTTGAGTCGGTGCCGACCTATGAGTTGTACAGCGTTGTGTTGTATTGTTGAGTCGAGAGCCTTAAGTCGTGAGTCGTGGGGAATGAGTCGTGTACGACTTAAGGCTGGGTTGTAACTCCTATAAATACGCGTGCGTTGTACATTTTTTGGTTGTTGATTTTTGAAAAAAATTCTCTTTTGTTAGCTTTGTGCTTTCATACCAATTGGTAGTTGAGTGTAATCTCCTATCTCCTCTTTCGGTTAATCGAGTGCGCTCGATTCAACGATCGTAGAAGCCGATTCACGGAATCTAGTGCGCTAGATCAACGTGCGAAGAATCGTAGATCTTTAAACACGGTATAGTGCGCTATCAACGTGTTTGAGATAGCTAGAGTTCGGTATCTTTGGATCAACGAACTTGGGTATTTTGGTATCTTCAACTCACCGATTGCTACATTTCATCGATTGAAGTTTTGTTTGATTAATCCACTGCGTCAACGTATATTATTCTATTCGCATAGTGATTTGATCCAGATTCGAGCACAGAATTTCAAGATAGTTTATCGATCCGAGTAGGGATTTTTCGCTTGATTTTCGACGGCGAACCTGGATATGAATTGTTGATTGGTTCTGGATGTTCTCTATCATAGTTAGTCTATGCAAGGAGAATGGCAGTTTCTGATCAAGAAACCAGATCTGAGTCCGCACTAGGAAGTCGGGTGGATGATATTAGTTTAGAAGTGTAATTGTGTGATCGAGTAAGCGATCAGATTGGTATAGCGTACGGATGATAGGTGTACATTGTACGGATTTGAATGAAATTGATATTTAAAATTTGTGAATAAGAAATGTGAAATGATTTCTTTTGAAATGTAAGTATATTTTGTGAAATATACAATGGATAAAAGTGAAAGTTGGATATTTTTATGATGATAAGTAAGATGGAAACAACTTTATAAAAAAGAGTAATCAAATTTGAATATTTGATTTTGAATAAACGAAGTTATATAAGATAAATCTCCTCATGTTGAATCTATTGTCGGAAGAAAAGGATTTTAAAAGTGTTTGAAGTATAAAAGGAGTTTTATACAAGTTTGAAATGTCCAGAGTTTAAAAAAATTAAATTATATATATATATATATATGAAGGATCTTATGAGGATTTTGGAAAAAGGTTTTAGGAACCTTTGGATTTGGAAAGGCTTTTGATTTTTGGGTAAAATCAATATTGGAATTTGGAAAGCCTAGTTTGAAAATTATCGATTTTGGGATAATCAGTTTTGAGAAAAGGAGATTTATATGAGATTCATATAGGTGTATGATTTGGAAGATACTATACGTGTATAGTATAAAGATTTTTCATAATGGCTCTGGGGAAAAAGGCGCTCCCTTGAAATGAACTTCTCAAGAGTGCCACAGGATTGGTACTGCCTTAAACCCTAAGGGTGGGTTCTAAAGTTGATCCTGTGAGGAGTCTGGACAAAGCTAGTTCTTGAGGATTATGAGTAGTGTGTAGCGAAAGTCGAGGGCGTTGATGCCTACAGAGGCATTTGGGTTATGCTGTGACGACAGTGTAACTCGATGTCACTACGATCTACTACAGACCATAGCGAAAGTCGTGTGTGCCACTGAGAGCCAACAGTCTGCGTTTGATTTTACATCGGTAGACTGCGACTTATGTGGAAGTGGAGAAGTTTCATTTTTGACCGCGAAAATCGAGGGCGCTGATGCCTACGGTTACACGGACGTTTGCTGCGATGGCAACGTAAACCTAGAATTTAACTGCAATCTGTTGTGGGTTTCATGGCGTAATCGAGGGGCACGAAGTGCCTACAGTTACATGGACTTTTGCTGCGATGGCAACATTACCCAGGATGTAACAGCGACCATGGATGAGGGTGATGATTTCCAGAGCATTCTCACCAAAGATATTTCCTCTATTTTCAAAAACTATTTTCTATATTTTCAATAAAATTATTTTCCCATGTATTTTTACTGGGTGTTGAAAACGGGTCTGCCAAGCACTTATAGATTTTCAGTCGTATATCTGATCAACATATGACCGAATTTCTGTGAGAACAAGGATGGACTTGTCGAAACATCGAGTTGTAAAAGTATTTTTATAAAAATTATTTTAGTAATATTATATATATTTTAAAGTAGTTTAAAAATGATCAAAGAAAATTTATCTGATTTTAAGCATTTTAATAATTCTGGCTTCGTTCCTTTTCGAGGACGAAAAGGTTCAAAGGGGGGAGGAATGTGATAACCCGGATTTTTGGATATCTGTAAATTGGTAATTAACGGATTTAAGATTTTTAAATTGTTAGTTTATAAATTTAACAAGTAAAATTCTAATTAATATATGGAAGTACAAAGTGGATTTGAAACCATAAGTAATGTGTAAATGGAAAATCAACTAATTTTCTCTTTGAGATACTTATTTTATTTAGTTGAACAAAATAAATTCTGGAAAAAATAAATAAATATGGATGATATTAAGTTTGACAATCTTCTAATAAAATATGATTGTAAATAGAATTTGAACTGGAATTTGAAATTCAAGATATAAATATCTTAAAAATATTTGGATTTGAAAAATAATATATGTATGATTTTTATTAATGTATAAATTAGTTTTAAACCATTGTCATATAACTTGTATAAATATAAACAAAGGAAATGTATTTAAGAAAGATATAAGTTTATATCAAAAACACACATAAATATAAACTAAATAAAGGAAAATTTTGACATATTATATATAAAACTATTATTAACATGGAAGATTACAAGTGTAAGCTATTAAGACATATAAATTAACAAGTGTTAAGGTTTAAATCATGTGGATGAACAAGTGTCAATTTTTCTTTATTTATTTTATTTTTGGAGATAAATAGATAACGTACATAACCATGCACATATACATACATACAAAAGATATATACAATGTAAGATTCATATAAAGAGATGTGCAAACAAAAGAGGAGGCAACACCAAATCCAAGCATACAAAATATCTTATCAATGCCAAAGTAAAAATCAAGCCATAGAAAAAATCAAGCCTGTACAAAATGTTTCAGCCCCTATGGCTTACAGTATACTCTTTAGCATCTCTTATATAGATGGTTCTACAGTTTATATTCACGCATGAAAAAAAAATTAAGATAAAAAGTGAAAACAACTCACTGTGTACAGATCTGCAACCTACATATATCTCCACCCTGTCTTCTTATTTCATCGATTCGAACAAGCTTATGTTGGAAGCAAATATAGATCTGACATTAAACAAAAGAACAAAAGAATCAAGAAGAAAAAGAAAAGGAGGCTAAAAGCAAGGCAGCAGTGCAAACAGCAAGAAATAAGGTGAGTAAACAAATCTTAAAAACAGTTTTAAACTTGGATTTTTACTGTGATATCTAAATGTAAATTATGTTGCTTGCCTGAAATTTTGGATTAAATTGGATGCATGTTTATGTATGAATATTGAATGTCTGTGTGAATGCCTATGAGCATACAAATATAAGCTCTGTGTTTTATCAGAGTTTGATTTTCCTTTTAAAATCCAATATCTCATCTATTAATTCAAATTAGCATATGACGTGTAAATTGTAAATGTTTGAAATCATGTAACATCATTCCTAAAAATAATTACAGGAATTTAAAGGGAATATTTGGCTCGAAATTTCATAATTTACAGTGAAATTTTAAGTTTGGTCAAAATTTAATAAATTTAATTTTAAGATTGGATTGTATGGTTGAATTTGTGATGGGGAATCAAGAATTTTACTGTGAATATCTTGATTTTTAGTTGGATAATTGGTTGGGTTTCTTGAGTTGAACGAATCGACTATTTTAGTCGATTTTAGTTGATCAGCGACGATGTAACAATCCTAGATTTTTGAATATAAATTTAAATTTGACTTTATTTTGTTTGAAATTATTTTAAATTTGTTTTATTTGTGAAATTTCATTTCTAAATATTTTTAAAGTGATAATAGAATTTTTCCAAAATTTATTGCATTTATTTCCTATTTTTAAAGGCTAGTTTCTATTTTTCTGCTATTTTCTTCATTTAAATTATATATAATAAAAATTTATTTATTTATTTTTGTGAATGCATTTTTATTTTATGTTCTTATTTTTATAAATATTTTCATGTACATAGAAATTTTCCAAAGTTTATTCCATTTATTTTCAAATTTTCCAGACTAGTTTTCATTTTCTATGCTATTTTCTTAATTTAATCATATATAATTAATATTTATTTATTTTACTTTGTTTATTTGTTATATTTTCGTATTTTAACTGGATTTATAAGTATTTTCAGTTATTTAAAATTATAAAAAGAAAATAGAGAAATGTGAAAGGTTGTGTGACTTTTTATTTCTTAAGGCTCTTTGTATTCTCATCTTTTGAATTCCAACCAACATCTTTTCAATTTTTGGCCATATCACTTCATTCCTTCAGCCGACCATCTCATTTCACATTCACGTAAACATTTTTCTTCTCACCTGACAAAAATTTCGGCGTCTCTCCTCTGGAAAAAATTTGTAAACTTCTTTTCTTTTTTTTCACTTTTATTGTTTTTTTTTTATTTGATTTACACTTGTTCTTCCTTTTCTAGGTTCGGCCTTGCTCCTCCACTAGCCTTGCTGCCTCCACCACCATTGGAACCCACCACCACCACCTCCTCCTCACTAGCCATCCCAAGCCGAGCCACCATAGTTTGATAATCCCCCAAAAAATACACAAAACTCCAACTACATACCATAGCCGAGAACCACATATGCATCCACCACCTTCATCACCCCTTAGCCGCCACCTACTCCACCACCACCACCTCCAACCGACCTGAAACCCTCTGCCACGTCCCTCTTGACCCACCATAGATGGCCATGCTCATATGGACTTGGCCGTGGCCTTGTTTTGCATAAAATCCATGTTGTGGTGGCCTGACTTTGTTTTGTTGTTGTTTCATGCTCACCACACCGTTACCCCATCACCATACATGTTTGGCCGACCCATATCAACCCAAACCAGATCCAAACTCTAACTTTAGACATGTATTCTACCTTATGGCCGAGCCTAAAGAATGTTGGAAGCAAGTGCAAAGCATTTCAGCTTTGTTTTATGTAGTTAATTCTAGCATAGTTAGATCGTATTTTGAGTTGAAAGCTTATGATTGTTATATTGTTTCGTTTGATTTGTATTCAAGGAAATTGACCTTTGGCTCTCTCACTCGAAGCTTTGTCGTGCTATCGTGCTTGTGTGGATCTCATTTGTGTATTCGTTGTTGTCATCTCCAGCTATACCGGTGAGTTATTCTCACTAGACAATTTGTACCTATATAACTAGTAAATTGACCACTTTTGGATCTGTAAAATGCATCACCATATTATATCTGTTATGCTATGATTATATGATGTTCACCCATGCTTAAACACCAGTTATATCATATGTAACTGTTATTTTATGTTGTTCTGTTATTTATATCAGTTTATCACACTGCAAGTTCCCTTTGGATTGAATCACTATGGGTTGAAATGATAAATACCCGAACGGACTTTAGAATAGGGGAAAATCGTTATGGGCTGAAATGATAGTCCGAAACAATTTTCAATTATTTCATTTTACTTGGGACCGCGGGTTTGAAAAAATAAAACCCAGGGTTTCCTTGTAAATTACGGGTTGAAATGATATATTACCTGTATCAGTTTACATAGTGTAGAAAATGATATACAGACCGTGGTAAAAATATATTTTTCTAAAAATTTTAAAATATTTTAAAAATGTAAATATTATAATATTTTGATTTAAACTTAATTAAAAATGATTCTTGTAAAGTATTTTGATTTTTTTGAGAATTTATAAGTGAAATAAATTAATGATAACGTGGAAATTTGAAATAAAAGTTACTTTGGAATTTTTGATTTAATTATAAACGGAATTTAAATTAAATACGAAAATATGATAAATTTACGATATTTTGAATTAAATGAATTTAAAATGATTTTTATAATATATTAATGGATTTTGAATAAGTTAAATGTGAAATAAATGAATATTGAGTTGAATTTTGAAATATAACTTAAATTGGAAAATTGTGAATTTTGTTTAAAAGTGAATTTTTAAGTTAAGTAAATAAAATGTAAACAAGTTATATTCTAAAATTTAAACTTAAATGTTAAGTTAAAAATTTAATTATATGAATTGAAATTGAATGTTGGAATTTAATAAGTGAATTATTATTAAATATTGATTTTTGAATGGAAATTTAACTTTATAAAATCATGAATTTAAGGAAAATGAGTTGATGGTTATAAAAGTGAAAAATATATGATTTTATAAGTTTGAAATGGTAAAAAAATTAATGCTTTGTGAAAGTATAGTGAATAGTTGGAATTTAATTAGCAGCATTTTGAAATGCTATTATTTTCTAGAGTAAACGATATTATAGCATTTGTAAATGCTGTAGTTAATATAAATGAACTGAAGGGATAAATTGAATTAAAGGCTATTATAGCACTTTGTAAGTGCTATAATTTTTGAATTTAACTAAGGTTTTATTTGAATTAATGTAACCTATTGCAGCATTTTGAATGCTCTCTTTTGTTAAATTGAATTTTTTTAAATGTAACTTTCTATAGCATTTTTCTAAATGCTGCGAAAGTTGAATTTTCATTGTTTTAATAAATTTAAGTGGATAAATGAATTTTGAAGGATTAAAAATTTGTAAATTTAATAATTTAGTTATTAAATAATAACTTCATTTTTATGATTTAAAATGAAGTAATTTGTTGAAATATAACTATTTGAAATGTGTGTTGAAATGATATTTTAAATAAATGAATGTGGTTTGGAAGATACGACATTTTGATATTTGAAATGGATTTTGGAATGATATTGAATTCTTGAAATGATATTTGATTTCGAAGTATAAAATACCATTTTTAAATTTTAACCACGGGATGTACTTAATTTATAGTTTAGCTGATTCTTAAAGGATGGGTGATCCCAAGCATCCTTTAAGTTATTGTGCATTTCTACTACAATTCACTTGAGTTGATTTACACTATATAAGTATATATGTCCTGACTCGAGTGTTTCGTATTTTACTCTATGCTCGGGTCAGCCTGAGTATTTATAGCTTAGCTTTGGATTTCTTTCCTGGAGTTAGAAACCGGTGGAGATTCTGCTTGTCTAGTATCTATTCCCTTTCAATTTCAGTTTTTCTATTTCAGTTCTGGTATTTATAAACTGCTATGTATTTGGGTTTCTATTGTATATGTTTCAGACTGATATTATGTATTATGTTTCTAAGAGTTTGTTATAGTAGGTTCATGACCTACCGTGGTATTTTAATTTCCGCTGCATCTGATATTTCTGTGTCTATGATTCTGTGATTGTATTTCATTTGCTCCAAATTTATTTACAATGCGGTATTTTGAGCAATTCAAGTCCGGCATGTGTGGATGCGAATGACTGAAAATATCCGGTTGTTACAGTTGGTATCAGTGCTTTGGTTTTTAGGCAAACTATAGCCTGCGGAGCAAAAACCCATTAGCGATAGGGCAGAAATACCCTAGAATGAGTGAAATCAATCTCAGGATCCTTTCTTTGTGAGAGAACGTATTTTCGAAGTATGAAGTGATTTAAAAATGATTTTAAAGTATTTCAAAGATTATATTGGTATAAAAATCTTCTTATTTTGAAATCAAGATCTTCTAAACTTCATTCCTTCGGTATCCATCTTGTTAGTAATCTCTTTGGTTAGGATTTACTTGGATTTGGAAATTCTATCATTTTGATCCTGACTCTTTTCTTGATTGGAACCTACTATAGTTATGGCGAGATCGGAAGAGCAGAAAACAGCTCGTCGAGCTCAAAGAGCACTAGCCCGTAAGGAACGGGAGGAAGCAATGGAGAAGTGGGAAAGGCAATGGAAGGAAAGGGCAGGACCTGGTCCTTGTGACCATGTCATTTGTTATCGGTGTCAGGAGAAGGGACACTTTACCGCCATGTGTGGGAAGAGAAATGAAGGAAAGAAGGAGGGCAAGCATTTTCGATCCAAGATCTTCTATTTTAGATGTCGTAGTATGGGGCACTTTCCCAGTCGCTGCTAGAAGGTGAAGAAAGTAAAATCTGCATCAACTGCATCAGTCGACCGATCAACCATTTGCTATCACTACAGGAGGCCTGGGCATATAGCCAGGAATTGTCCTGTGAGGAAGTACGGAAGGAAGGCTGCGTACCCATGGTTCGTTAGGGAAGATGGGAGTGTAGTGGATTTATGCAAGAAATGCAGAAGTTGGGGATATATTGAAGGGGAGTGTTCTGGACCCGTTGAAGTACCACCCGGTAGAATTAATACCGATGCTTTATTTATGTAGGGTGGTATTATGTGGATCTGTTTGTTTCAGCAGTTATTAGGTTGCATTCGGTGAACTCTATTGTATCTTTTACTTAGCTGAAGCTCCCAAACTAAGATATTCATGTTCCTATTTTCGTATGATATGAAATTTGAATCTCTATTTGTTTTGAAATCCATCCTTGAATCATCCCTTAGAAATTTGTGTTTGGTTGTATTTTGAAATCGTGCAAACATCGAAATTATTATTTTGATAAGGATGATCCTATTTTTATAGATAAAAGTGAAATGTTTTCAATAAGGATTTTATCTTTAGAAAATGGAAATTTGAAACTTTGAAAGTATTTGAAAATTTGAAAATTTATAAGAATTTTACTTATATAAAATGATTTATAACTGAAGGATTGAATTTTGGATTTCGAGGAATCGAACTCCGGTGTTTTGAAATCGGTTTTAAGATTTGGAAAATATACAATAATAATGTGATTTAAAGATATTTCTCTGAATAAAAATGTTTCAAATGTACTCGAATGAATTCCAATGATTTTGAAGTAATTTCAAATAAGTTTCAAGAAAATAAAAGTCCAGAACCTACTTATGTCGCTGAAAAATAATTTCGGTGATGAATGTAAGCATTATCGACATTAATTTTCAAGTTTCTGAGTGGGGTGAGGGCACTCTAGTAGCATTGCTATGCAAGTGATTTTTGTGAAACCAAATTTTGATTTCAAATTTCGAAATACGGTTTGATATTCGAAAGATATATGTATATATATATTTGAAATAATTTAAAGTAAGCCGGTGTTTAGTCCTCGAGATTCAGATTTGTTTGGGTATAACCCTACCTTTTGGAATTGGTTTATTGATTTGTTGGTGATTTCCAACTCTTGGAGTGAAAATATGATTTCTTCGACTATTTTGAAGGTTCGAGCACTTCCAAATCAAGGTTAACTTTTCAAGGCTAAGAAATGTTGAAAGGTATAACGTATTTGATAAAGAATATAGGTTGAGTTTTGTATGATTAATGTATAAAATAATATGATTTACATAAGTTTGAAACTGTTTGTTGAGTGAAGTAAATAAGACTATTTTGAATTATTCTGGTACGAAATATAGATTTGAAACATTTTGAATAAAGTGTATATATATAGAATAATAATCTTTCCAATGGTAAATTGGATTTTTGGTATAGAAATAAATAGTTTGAAGGTGTTGTTGAAAAACTAAATTGAATTGAAAATGACGGTTTGAATTGAATTAAAATTGGAAATTTTAGATTTGGGTTTAATTGAATAAATTCATGAAATGTAAAGAATTAAAGGAATGTTTTATGATTTCAAATGTATGATCCAAAAGGTTATGATTTGGCAAAACCATATATGATTGTGAAACTAAAACGTTATTGAAAGGAATTGAAATTGAGAACCTTGATTTACTAAATGCTTGATTTGGGAGTTATCGAACTTATATAAAAATTTATTTATATAAGTATGAAGTGATTTGTAACTATTGATCTGTAAAGGTACTAAATTTGTAAATTGAAATCTTATATAATCGGAGTCTATATAAGTGTGATTTGATATACTATTGATTTTGGAAAGTATTTGACTTGAAATGAAATCTTATATATAATGGACTTTATATAAGTATGATATTTGAAAGAAATTTTGAAAGGTACTATATGATACATATTTCAAAGTAAAGATATGGAAAGTGCCTTCTGCTTGATATCCTCTTTGCGGCCACACTGTGGATTCATTCTATCAATATTATTTTCTCTGTTTTGGGTTTTTTGGATATGATACTCGAGTGTCCATCGAATTCCATGGCGATCTCCATGGTCTTACGAGCGCGACTGCATAGCACAACTGCCTGGCTGAGATGCCTAGGGGTACGGTTTGTTTCCTGGGGGATTCAGGCGTAACCATTATATATCCTGCAACCTATGTAGGTCGCATTAGTAGTGCAACTGCCTGGCTGAGATGGCATAGGTGTACAGATTGTTTCCTGGGGGATCCAGGCATAACCATTGTGTATCCTGCACTCTACTAGTCATCACGGCGTAACTCGCAAGGCTGAGAAAGCTTACGGATACGGATTGTTTCCTGAGGGATCCAGGCGTAACCATTGTGTATCTGCGATGCATGGTTAGACAAATGTTTGGTTTGGTCGATTTGTTTGGATTGTACTTTCCATGTCTATTGTTTTAAAAAGGTTTTCCAGTATTTTCACTGGGTGTTGAAATAAGTCTACCAAGTATCTGGAGAATTCTAGCTTTGCGCCTGATCAACGCATAGCCAGAGTCTACAGGAACGAAAGTAAACTTGTTAAGACGTCGAGTTATAAAAGTATTTTGATAAAGAATTATATAAAGGATATTTTGATCATTTATTTTATTTGTCTAAATAAATAAAAAATATTTTAAAGATTGTTTACTTCGAACTATCAAATTTGAATCAAATGACTATTCATTATATTATAAAATGTATATTATGAAATGTTTAAAATGTTAAATATAAAATTTTAAATTTTAAATGGTCCATCCTTGTGTTCCAACCTATTTTCCTCCTAGCTATTCCTACCTTCTTCTTCTTTGAAGGTTCTTTCTGCATTATGGAAAGAGTTGGTTCTTTGGCCTATCGTTTAGATTTGCCCAAGAAACTTTCTGGAGTGCATGATATATTCCATGTCTTGCACCTTCACTGTCATCTTCATGATCCATCTCTTATTGTCCAGGCTTCTGCTCTTGATAGTTTGGATATTGAGCCTAATCTGACTGTTGAGAGGAAGCCACTTCGTATTGTCGATAGAGATACGAAGCAACTCAGAAGGATGTCTGTTAATCTGGTCAAAGTACAGTGGAGTACTGACGATCGAGATTATACCTGAGAAACGAAGGAGAGCATTCGTGCTTCGAATCCAGAATTATTCGTTTCAGGTACTATTTTGTTTTTTCTATCTTGTTCCTTGCCCGTTCTTTTCGAGAACGAAAAGATTTGAGTGGGGGAGAGTGTAACAACCCTAGATTTTTAAATATAAATTTAAATTTGACTTTATTTTGTTTGAAATTATTTTAAATTTGTTTTATTAGTGAAATTTCATTTCTAAATATTTTTAAAGTGATAATAGAATTTTTTTTCAAAATTTATCGCATTTATTTCCTATTTTTAAAGGCTAGTTTCTATTTTTCTGCTATTTTCTTCATTTAAATTATATTTAATATAAATCTAGTTATTTATTTTTGTGAACGCATTTTTATTTTATTTTCTTATTGTTATTTATAAATAGTTTTCATGTACATAGAAAATTTTCAAAGTTTATTCCATTTATTTTTAAATTTTCTAGACTAGTTTTCATTTTCTGTTCTATTTTCTTAATTTAATCATATATAATTAATATTTATTTATATTTTGTTTATTTGTTATATTTTCGTATTTTAACTGAATTTATAAGTATTTTCGGTTATTTAAAATTATAAAAATAAAATAGAGAAATGTGAAAGGTTGTGTGACTTTTTATTTCTTAAGGCTCTTTGTATTCTCACCTTTTCAATTCCAACCAACATCTTTTCAATTTTTGGCCATATCAATTCATTCCTTCAGCCGACCATCTCATTTCACATTCACGTAAACATTTTTCTTCTCAGCTGAAATTTTTTTTGCCCTCTCTCCTTTGAAAAATTTGGTAAACTTCTTTTCTTTTTTTCACTTTTATTGTTTTTTTGACTTGATTTGCACTTGTTCTTCGTTTTCTAGGTTCGGCCTTGCTCCTCCACCAGCCCTGCCGCCTCCACCACCATTGGAACCCATCACCACCACCTCCTCCTCACTGGCCTTCCTAAGTCGAGCCACCATAGTTTGATAATCCACCACAAAATACACAAATATCCAACTGTATACCATAGCTGAGCTCCACATATGCATCCACCACCTTCATCACCCCTTAGCCGCCACCTACTTCACCACCACCACCTCCAGCCGACCTGAAACCCTCCACACGTATCACTATACCTAGTGTAGAAATGATATACAGACCCGTGGTTAAAATCTATTTTTCTAAAAAATTTAAAATATTTTAGAAATGTAAATATTATAATATTTTGATTTAAAATTAATTAAAAACGATTTTTGTAAAGTATTTTGATTTTTCTGAGAATTATAAGTGAAATAAATTAATGATAAAGTGGAAATTTGAAATAAAAGTTATTTTGAAAATTTTGATTTAATTATAAATGGAATTTAAATTAAATATGAAAATATGATAAATTTATGATATTTTGAATTAAATGAATTTAGAATGATTTTTATAATATATTAATGGATTTTGAATAATTTAAATGTGAAATAAATGAATATTGAGTTGAATTTTGAAATATAACTTAAATTGGAAAATTGTGAATTTTGTTTAAAAGTGAATTTTGAAGTTAAGTAAATAAAATGTAAATATGTTATATTTTGAAATTTAAACTTAAATGTTAAGTTAAAATTTTAATTATATGATTTGAAATTGAATGTTGGAATTTAATAAGTGAATTATTATTAGATATTGATTTTTGAATGGAAATTTAACTTTATAAAATCATGAATTCAAGGAAAATGAAATGATGGTTAGAAAAGTGAAAAATATATGGTTTTATAAGTTTGGAATGGTTTAAATAAAAATTTAATTGTTTGTGAAAGTATAGTGAATAGTTGGAATTCAATTAGCAGCATTTTGAAGTGCTATTATTTTCTAAAGTAAAGGATATTATAGCATTTGTAAATGCTGTATTTAATATAAATGAACTAAAGGGCTAAATTGAATTAAAGGCTAGTATTGCACTTTGTAAGTGCTATAATTGTTGAATTTAACTAAGGTTTTATTTGAATTAATGTAACCCTATTACAGCATTTTGAATGCTGCATTTTGTTAAATTAAATTTTTTAAAAAGTAATTTTCCGTAGCTTTTTTCTAAATGCCGCGAAAGTTGAATTTTCATTGTTTTAATAAATTTAAGTGAATAAATGAATTTTGAAGGATTAAAATTTTGAAAATATAATAATTTATTATTAAATATAATAACTTCATTTTTATGATCTAAAATGAAGTAATTTTTTTGAAATATAACTGTTTGAAATGTGTGTTGAAATCATATTTTAAATAAATGAATGTGGTTTGGAAGGTACGACATATTGATATTTTGAAATGGATTTATGAATGATATTGAATTCTTGAAATGATATTTGATTTCGAAGTATAAAATACCATTTTTAAATTTTAACCACGGGATGTATTTAATTTATAGTTTAACTGATTCTTAAAGGATGGGTGATCCCAAGCATCCTTTAAGTTATTGTGCATTTCTACAACAGTTCACTTGAGTTGGTTTACATTATATTAGTATATATGTCCTGACTCGAGTGTTTTGTATTTTACTCTACGCTCGGGTCAGCCTGAGTATTTACAGCTTAGCTTGGGATTTCTTTCCTAGAGTTAGGAATCGCTAGAGATTCTGCTTATCTAGTATCCGTTCCCTTTTAGTTTCAGTTTTTCTATTTAAGTTATGGTATTTATAAACTGCTATGTATTTGGATTTCTATTGTATATTTTTCAGACTTATATTATGTATTTTGTTCCTGAGAGTTTGTTATAGTAGCTTCATGAACTACTATGGTATTTTAATTTCCGCTGCGAGTTATTCTGATATTTCTGTGTCTATGATTCTGTGATTATATTTCATTTGCTCCAAATTTATTTACAACGCGGTATTTTGTGCGGTTCAAGCCCGGTATGTGTGGATGCGAATGGCTGAAAATATCGGGTTGTTACAGACTAACTGAGCAATGTGGTTGGGCTTGAAGGTCGAAGGGAAGACGAGGATCATTGAAAAAATGCTATGGTGATTTATTTATGATCGTGGTGGTCAGGAAATCAATAGGATAGTGTTTTATCATCTGTTTTGGACGTGGTTGTTCAAAGGGGATTCCCGATGTCTAGACGCGACCGAAGTTGATCGCGTGGTGTTCTGGAGGTGCAGGAAGACGTGGCGGACCTATGGTGAAGATGATGAAACTTCTCGAGGCAAGGATCATCAGAGGAGATTGATTTTTCTGATGATGGCGTAATCGGCTGTGTGGGTTCTTCCTCGAATTCGATTCGTTTTCGAATCAAGGGAGATTGGGTGGTCGTACATGAAGACGAGGTGGATGTCGACTGGTCAGAGGCCTGAACGTGGTTCGTCGGCGATCGCGCTCAGTGTGTACGTGGATGTGCACGTTTGCGTGCATCTGTAATTGGGTTTGGAAGAAGGAGAAGGTTTCTTGGGTTTTACTTCGGGATTATTCGAGTATTACTCGAAGCACGATGTACGTGGGCGTGTCTCGCATTTGCTTGGGGGAAATTGAGGGGTTTTCTCGGGGTTTTTTTATGTTGTTCAGACTTTAAGATGGAACAGGAAGTTTTAAATAAAAGTTTTGAAATAAAGAAAATTGATTTTTGTAAATAATTCAAGTTTTAAAAACAAAGGTAAACAAGTTTTATTTAGTAAACTAAATTGTTTTCAAGGATAATTATTTTAAGAAGTTTTAAATATTTAAATACATAAGTATCTAAAGGATAGAAAGTAGATTTTCAAAACGATTTTTATTTATTAACTTTGGAAAGTTCAAAGATTTTAAAGGTTTAAAATTAGATGTTTATATTGTTTTGATTATAATTGATGTCTAATATGTTACATTTTAAATAAAGTTTATGATAAGGATTTAATAATCAATTATAAATAAGAATTTATCTTTAACTGATTAGGAGTTTTGATGAATTTAAGATAAATAGTTTTTCTTAATTAAGAATCTTTTAAGTATAAGTAATTAAGAAATTATTTAATTAATTTTAAATGATTGGTTAATAATTAACTAAGTAATTAATTAGTGATTAATTAAAGATAAGCACTTATGAATTAAGTAAGAGTAATTACTTAATGAAGTAATTTAAGGGATTAATTACTTGGCGTAATTAAATAAGTTAATGTGATTAATTTTAATTGATTAAATAAGTTTAATTAATTAAAGAGGATCTCTTGATGATTAGATTAAGTATAATTACTTAGTGAAGTAATTAATGAATAATTACTGGATGTAATTAATTAAGGGAAATTACTTGATGATATTAATTAAAGGATAATTACTTGAGGAAGTAATTAAGTGGCGATTACTCAGTGTAATTAAAGGATTAATTAATGAAATTAATTAAGGGTTTGATTTAATTTATATAAGTAACTAAAGGAAGTTAATTACTAAGGTGATGAATCAAAGTTGAGTAGTGAATGTAATTAAAGTTAAAGGTTAACTATTAAATGAAATTAGAAGAATAATTAATAAATGAAGATAATTAAAGGTTACTTACTGTGTATGGTTAAGAATAATTAATTTGTGTAATTAATTAAGGTTTAATTACTTAATGCAATCAAAGGATAATTAATCAAGGATGATTAATTAAAATTATGATTAATTATTTGGTTTGAGATTAATTATTGTTAAATAAGCAAGATTATAGGCGATTAAAGAAAACTGATTTGATTTAATTAGGAATGAGTGACTAATAAATTATTCTTATAAATGATTGGTTGATATTTCTGATATGAAATGTTTGAGACATGTAAGTTTGTCTTGAATAGTGATTATGTGGTTATCTATCGATGATGAATTGTTGTGTAAAAGAGTGACATCTTGAAATTAAAGGTTGAATTGTGTCTCACTTGAATAGTATGGGTTAAGATGGCATAGAATTTGAAGAGACTAGAGTCGGGTATTTGTAAGTACCCGAAACCACTTCGATTTATAATCTATAAAAATTCTGTACAGATTTGATATGTGGAATCAGTAGGCTAAAATGGAGTGTTTTAAGTTAATTGGACCATTGTATCTAGGTTTGGCACTTAGAAATTGATTTGTGAAATTAGAGATGTCTATAACAACTTATGAAGTTCTAAATTAATACAAGTTACCCGGGTTTATATAGTGGTATGCATTTGTATTCCTTGTTAGATGGGTTTACTCACACTGGTTTCTAGCCTGTCCCGGGTGTTACTTTGATGTAATGCTCGGGTCAGAACGAGTATTATAGATTTTCAGGTAAGGACGTTCTGGAGCTTAGGAGACGAGCTGGATGGCAGGAACGTATGGAGTGTTTCCGCTGTGATATATTGATGTATATCTAGGACATGTTGTTTAAATTGTCCAATGTTGTGTATTGGTTGTAACTCTGATGTATAAAAATGTAAGTGTACTGATACAGTTCTTCTTGGTAAAACTGTTATTTATGTGATATTATATTTTGATCCGTTGCGAATGTGAGGTTTTCGTGACTTGTTTCTGTTTCTTCTTCTTCTAACTATCTGGAAATTTCAGGATCGAAAATTCTAGGTCGTTACAGGGTATGTCATTTCCTTCTGGAAAAGGGTGGTATCATGGTATGGAGCGCAGATACTTAACTTATGTGGTGATGTAAATTTATTACTTTGTGGTTGTTGCGTTGTGGTTGAGGATCCTCGGATAAAGGTCGCTAACGACCGGGGGATGGCATGCTTATGTAGTAGTTACCTAGTTATAGAGGTAACCTGACCTTGTGTTGACAGAGATCCGGTTAGGTTCTCGAGGCGTTCCTCCAGAGGTGTACCCATGTGGCAATAGGAAGTTCCTTATCCTGACCATTTGTTGGAAATCTAAAGAAACAATATGCGCCCTGTATAGTTTTAGTTGTATAACCAGCCATGGAATGTGGTGGTAACCTGCTATTGAACATGGTAGCTATAGTAGGCATACAATAATGGTTGTACGCTGGCTAAGATTAATATTATACTTTCGAAATATTTTCCACACTATGCACTAATGATAATATCAAAGATATTTGCGCATCAAGCATGTTTGACTATCATAAGGAGAAATCTTCTCCAATTATGCATTTGCATTGTGTGTGTGGCGGGTGGCCTTATGGTAGTTTCATTTTCCAAAAGCATAGCGGATTTCTTTTTGTTTTCTTTGTGAAAATAACTGTTTTTAAGATCTCACACCAGTCCCATAACTGACCTGGAGTTTATTGTTCCCTTTATAAACTCTGAATGCCCATAATTTTCCACACAAGCAGCCTAGAGTCAGGTTATCAGTTATTCGGGAGTGAAGTCAAGAAGTATGCTGTGGAGATCTTGAGTTCAAGCTGGATGGCGAGGCATATCACTAGTATATAATATTTCTATTCTGCTGTTGTTTTATTGTAACACTCTGATGATGTATGTAAAAACTGATATAGTGCTTTTGTTTTAAAGATTATTCATTTATTTATTATATTTTGCTCCGCTGCAAAATGTGAGATTTTGTTATTGTTTCTGTTTCTTCTTCTATCTTCTTCTTCTTTAACCCTAACAGTTCGGTTTTTCGGCATTCGATTGTGCGGCATTTGATACAGTGGACGTATTGATGTCGACTTTCGAGCGTCGAAAAATTGGGTCGTTACAATTTGGTATTAGAGCAATTTGTTAAGCGACAACCTTAGCACTGGTGGGTGTTACTCATTAGAGATAGAGACAGTAGTACTCTAGAATGTATTTGAGTGTATTAACAGATATGAGTGCATATTTGTTAGTGAATATAAAAATTGTTTTGTATTGTGTTGACTTATCAGTTGATTGTTCATAGATTCTGGTCAGTGCAGTTTGGCCAACTGTATCGATAAGGGTTTCTAAACTCTTAAATAAGATAAACCAATACAGTATCGTTTTAAAATAGGGTAATGAAATAATTTTAACCAAATTATTTTTGTATATAAAAGGAAATGATTTCTCATAAATTATTATAGTATATGGTTGCTTGATTGTTAGGAAGTGATAATATTAAATTATTATCATTGATTATTGAATAGGAAATTGAAACCATAACAAAAAGCTAAATAATAAATCACATACAAATGGGATTTGTAAATATAAATTGTAAGTGTGAATTGTAAATGTAATTTATAAATTGAAATAAAATTCCATAGAATTTTTTAAAGTAGATTGAAAGGTTTTGAAATTTGAAATTGTGGTGAAAGGATTAAATTCCCTTGGAGTTTGGAAATGGTTTTCAAAGGTTTGGAAAATAATAGTTATATTATTTGGAAAATGTTTTAGAGGGATAAAAGCTCTAAACTCTTTTTGGTCACTGGAAAATAATTCCGATGATGATCGCGACATCATCGTTGTTTATTTTTGAGTTTCCAGAAGAGGAATTGCTGCCAAATTATTTAAATGGAAGTTGTTTGTCAACTGGATTCAGTTTTGGGAATTCAAAAGATTTTTTGAATTGATTTCAAAAATGGTTTTGAAATATTGGAAAGACTCATGAATTTGATAAAAATAGTCATGGAATAAATAAATTTAAGGTGGAAATAAAATTGCGAATGAATAAATGAATTTACAATCGCAAGTAAATGAAAGTGAAATTGAATGTTGAAATTCATTTGAAATTTATAAGTAAATAGAACTGGAATTGGAATTGAATTTGATTTGTGATAAACAAAGCGAAGTATTGAAATAAAATTAGTAAGTGAGACTAATTGAAGGAATAACCAAATAAATATGGTTTGAAATGAATTGAATTCAATAATTATGAATAAAAGGTAAATTGAGTTCATATGGAGTTGAAAATCCAGTTTAAATATAAGTAGATATAAACTAAAGTGGTGAAGTGAAATAAATATAAGAAGTATATAGAATATTTGTATTGAACTTAAGAAATAAATGGTGTAATTCTTAAGTAAAATTTGGAATTGAGAAAATATTCTAAATTGATAGGTGAATGAAGATTAAACTGGAAATTATGAAATGGTGATTGTGAATAAGTGTATAAAAATGAAAATCAATGTGAATAAAACAAAGGAAATTGATATATCTAATAATCAATTTGGAATAAATACGTAGGTTGTACGTATATTACTTTCTTCACATAGCGATTTGATCCAGAATTCGAGCATAGAATTTCAAGTAGTTGTATCGACCCGAGTTAGGATTTTTCACTCGATTTTCGACGGCGAACCGGAATATGAATTTTTGGTTGATTCTGGAAATTCGCTATCATAGTTTACAACTATGCAAGGAGAATGACAGTTTCTAATCAAGAAACCAGATCTGAGTCTACACTAGGAAGTGGGTGGACGATACTAGTTCGGAAGTGAAATTGTGCGATCGAGTGAGCGATCGAATTTTGTATTGCATACGAATGATGTAACGACCCGTATTTTACGTGTCGATAGATCGTAGAATTTGCAGGTCGATAGTGTTGTTTGTGTTGCCTCTAGCTTGAGTCGTTTAGAAGTTAACCCGGGTGGAGTATGAGTTGTGACCGACTCATGAGCATTGCCGAGCTAAGGGATGAGTCGTGACCGACTCATAGGGGACCGACTCAAGGAGGGGTTACGGGTTGGAGTGTTGGCCGAGATAAGAAATTCACCGACCTAAGAGTTGCCGAGTTATAGAAGTAACGACCTAAAAGTTAGGCGACTTAGTGATGGTGACCGACCTATAGTAAGTCGCAGACGACCTTAGGAAGTGGCCGAGTCAACGAGTTACGACTCATAAGGTTTGCCGAGTTAAGGTGTTAACGGGTTAGTAGTTAGGTCGTGGCATGTTGTTTTGAGTTAGGTCGAGAACGAGTTACGACTTAGTGTTAGGGGCTTAGGTCGTAAGGTAGATGACTCGTGAAGTTGTTAGCTCGGTAGGATTTAGGTCGGTCGAGAGATAAGTCGTATCTCGTAACTCGTTTACGAGTTAGTAAGTGAATGTTAGGTCGGTGGCGAGTTAAAGATGTTAGGACGCTGGGCCGGTTTAGCCTTGGATAGATAGGTCGCAGCATTTTATCTCACCTTTCATTTTAGGTCGCTGGGAGATCTGGGCCATTGGTTAGTGTTAGGTCGTTCAAACGACTTAGGATCTAGTAGAGTTAGGTCGGAGGCCTATGAGTCGTAGGTCGTAACACGTGAAGGCTTTAGGTCGTGTAGGGGCTTAAACCGTTAAGACGTTAGGTTGTGTACCCATTGAGTCGTAAGTCGTAGCTCGTATACGAGTTAAGTCAGATGTTGTTAGCTTGTGTGTGTTAAGTCGTAGGTCGTTGGGTCCTGTGCAGTTGAGTCGTACCTGGTCTAGTTGAGTCGTGCTCTTGTGTGAGCCGTTGAGTCGTGGGGGGGGGGCATTGAGTCGCCTTTGTAGATGAGTCGTATGATGTTGTCTTGAGTCGGCAAGGATGAGTCGTGGACGACTCATGATGAGTCGTGACCGACTCATAGGGGCGACGACTCATAGGATTTCCAGCCTATAAATAGTGGACTTTGGCTCACTTTTTGGCACCGGTTTTCGAAGCGACGAAGTGCTGCCATTTTGGAAACTCGACTACAGTATTTTCTTCACTTCTTTCTCTACTTCCATCAAGTGCTAACATCCATTGAAGATCAAAGATCGAAGATCCAAAGTTGAAGATTTTCATCCGAAGAAGCTAGATTTCACCGTTTCAAGTGAAATTTCTCCGGATCAAGCTGTGATCTTCGCTGTCCAGATCTGAAGTGCTGTGATTTTAGGTTGTTTTGGTGATTTGGTGAGTGGTAGTTATCTCTCACACGGACCCAAAGGAGTGTAGTGGATTGGTGATATGTTTATGTGTTAAAGTTAGCGTTTTCTCGCATTTTCCTTAAGTCTGCATGTAGATCCATCATATTTGAAGATGTTTATCTATGAAAGTTATTTATCAAGTATTAGAGACAAAACCCATGTTTTAGATTTGATAGATCTATGCTAAAAACCATGATTTCACGTATGTTGGACTTTTGCTCACTTAATTACGAAATTGCCATTATAATTGATATTGCTTAATAGATCTTGTTTGAATGGTTGAATGTTTGAATGTATGTTAGATTTGATTGCTCCAAGTTAGCTTGTAGTTGATTTGGAACAAGATGGTTGAAGATGATTCAAAAGCTAAGTGGAAAGGCTCTTGAATGGTGAAAGCTGCCAATGGCATATGAAGCGGATGTGGAAGCTCATATGGATGGATTCGAGGATGTGGGATCTTGCCATGATGCGAGAAGGCAAAGCATGGTTGAGTTGGGACTTTGCGATGATATGATGAGGCAAGGCTTGTGTTGAGATGGGACGGGTCATGATGACGTTCCAAGTTGAGAGACTTTGCTATGATGTGATGAGGCAAGACATATGTTGTGATGGGACGGGTCACGAAGACGTTCCAAGCACGGGTCATGACGACGTGCAAAGTTATAACTCGGTGATGCGGTCCGGGTTGGGGTGGATAATGGTTAGCTTGAGAGGCGCTTGAGCTAGTATGGAAGTAGTCGTCGAGGAGGATGACTAGGAGGCTAAGATCTCATCGTTGTTGAAGGTTCTAGCATACTCAAAGCAAGGGTACGTTGGAACGGGTCACGATGACGTTCCAGGCACGGGTCATGATGACGTGCCAGTACTCTGGGCTGATGCGTTCGGCTTAGGCACGGGTCACGATGACGTGCGGAGTTATGGCTAAACCGGGGTTACCATTAGCCCTTGACAGGCGGTCATTCAACTAACGGTGAAATCAAGGCAATGATAACAGTGATAGCCAGAGTCATGGATGTTTGGATGTTTGGTTGTATCATCATTCGGCTTCAAGAGCGGTGTTTTCTGGGTGCTTATCTGATCTTGGTTTAGGCCTTGGGGGTTTGTATTTGGAAAACATCGTCCTTGACTCGAGTGATTATTGCTTTACCTTACTTATCTGCTATGTTATGCTTACTTCTCCTTAGTGTGTGTATGGGGGCTATCACTGTAGAAAGAGGTGGAGTGGGATGGTTTGGTTCCTATTCCTTTTATCCCTTATGCTCTTTGGTATGTTTGATTGTTAATTTACTGCTCACTAAGACTTTGTCTGACTCAAGGTTTTATGTCTCCTCTTATTACCTTGGGCTGTTCATCCATGTTTGGGATGGGCAGACTAGGTAGCAGGTGACAGGTGCTGTGCTAGGAGTTCTACGCTAAAGATGACGAAGACGAGCAGGAGGCTTTGCATATTAGTTTTCTTACTATATGTACTGGGTATCCGCTGCTGTATTTGGTTGAGTGATTTGTAGTGAGGCTTTCATGTATGGATTCGAGTAGATGATTGTATGAAACAACTGTGATGCTTATATGATGATGTTCTGTTCTATGGAGCTTCACTATATTATATTTCTCTATTGTATTTTATCCATGCGCTGTGAGTTATGCGATAGAGATTCTTCTGTTTTGTTTTACCCTGACTATCGTCCATGGCTGCCTGGCACACCTTTTAGCGCATTATTTCCTTGATTTGGTGCAGGAGTCATGGGCGGTCGTCACATTTGGTATCAGAGCTTTGGTTAATCGATTTCAGCCAACGCTCGCTGACGTAACTACGTATGAGAGACGTAATTGTATTTTGATGGGTGATTACTATATATAATATAGTAGCCTAGAAGGATTTGAACTCCTTATGCAGTTGTTTCTTAAGGTGTTCTAATCATTCTTATTACAGATACTAAGGATGAGTCGAAGAGGGAGACCAGCTGCAAGGGAAAGCCGTGCTGATGAAGGAGCTGTTGATTATGGAACTATGTTCGAAGCGATGATGACTTCGATCATGAGAAGGATACCAGCTTCAGGATCATCAGTGGATGTGGGAGTTCAAGTTCAAGCTCCAAGACCGGTGGATTTTGCTAAGCTTTGCAAGGATTATACTTCTCTTGGAGGAAAAGCTTTCTTGGGGACGGAGTCGACTATTGAGGTGCAGAGATGGATTGATGCTTGCAAAAGGATCTTTGGTGACTTAGGGATTGAGGATGCAACTAAGAGAAAGCTTGCATCGAGACAGCTTCAGGGAAGAGCTGCTGATTGGTGGAATTCTATCACCATAGATACACCAGAAGAGGATATTACTTGGGAGCAGTTCCAAGTTAGATTTGAAGCCAAGTTCATCTCTACTGCTCAGAGGTCTGTTTTGTTCAAGAGATTTGTGGAGCTCAAACAAGGCGGAAGGCCTGTTCTGGAGTATATTTCTGAGTTCGAAGCTTTGTCTAAGTATGCCAGATCATATATTGATTCTCCCTACCAGAAGAATGAAAAGTTTGTGACTGGTCTGGATGCTTATCTAGGAAGGCAGTTAGTGGATCATCTGGACGATCCATTTGAGAAGCTGGTGGAGAAAGCTCTGAGGCATGAGAGTTTGTTTCCTAGGGAAAGTTCTGTTGTTGCTGTAACCAGGGAAGGATCTAAACCACAGCAGAGTGGGAATAAGAAGAGGAAGCAGCAGCAACAGAAGGGAAAGGATGGTCAGAAGAAGCCAAAGGGCGAGGTGACTTGTTATAACTGCCGTCAGAAGGGTCATCTTTCTCGGGATTGCAAGAATCCGAAGGTGCAGTTGAAGTGTTACAACTGTGATAAGCTGGGACACATTAAGAAGGACTGTCCAGATCCGAGGAAAGATAGGCAGGTTGTGCAAGCCTATGCTTTGGGGGCTGTTCCATCGTCTTCAAAAGCTCCGACTGCTGAAGAAAAGGGGAAGAGTGTGGTGGTTCAAGGTACTCTTTCTATTTGTGGTGTTCCAGTTAGAGTGTTGTTTGATACTGGAGCGTCGCATTCTTTTGTTTGTGATGATTTGGTAAGCCGGTTAGGTATGAAACCGGATATTGTTGATAGGCCATTGGTTGTGACTAATCCAGTGGGGGGTTCGTCATGTTTGTGTATGATATGCCGTGGTCTAGTTGTGTCGGGTCATGATTGCTCGTTTGTTTGTGATTGCTTTGTTCTGAACTTTGCGGGGTTCGGAATTATTTTGGGTATGGACTGGCTTAGGAAGTATGCGGCTAGGATTGATTGTGAGAGGCTTGAGGTGACAGTCGGGAATGTGGAAGGGCGAAAGGTTGTGATACGATGTAAGCATGAAGAAGGCGTCTTCATGAGCTTCATGTATTCGCTAGTTGTTCCACGGGATGGACTGTCATCGGTGCCTATTGTGAATGGATTTGAGGATGTCTTTGACGAAGTCAAAGGGTTGCCGCCGCATAGGGAGATCGAGTTTCGTATCGATCTAGTTGAGGGAGCCAGACCTGTTGTGATGCCTCTTAGGCGGATGGCACCGAGGGAGCAGCAAGAGCTGAAGGTGCAAGTTGATGACCTTTTACGGAAAGGATTCATTCGGAGGAGTGTGTCCGAATGGGGTGCGCCAGTTGTGTTCGCAACCAAAGCGGATGGATCGTTGAGGTTGTGTGTGGATTATCGTGAGCTGAATAAGGTGACTAAGAAGAACAAGTATCCATTGCCGAGAATAGATGACTTGTTTGATCAGCTTCACGAGGCTAAGGTGTTTTCTCAGATGGATTTGGCAACGGGATTTCACCAGTTGAGAGTGGCGAAGGATAGTGTGCCGAAGACTGCTTTCAGGACACCATCCGGGTTTTATGAGTGGCTGGTGATGCCGTTTGGATTGACTAACGCGCCAGCATATTTTGTGGATCTTATGAATAGAGTATTCAGAGATCAGTTGAATAAGTTCGTGCTTGTGTTCGTTGATGATATTTTGGTTTATTCCAGAACCGAGGAAGAGCACAAGACGCACTTGAGGATTGTTTTGGATATACTGCGGAAACATCAGCTGAAGGCTAAGTTTTCGAAGTGTCACTTCTGGAAGAGTGAAGTGAGGTTCTTAGGCCATGTTATCTCTGGAAGTGGAATAGCGGTTGATCCCGCTAAGGTGGCAGCAATCCAGGATTGGGTTAGACCTAAGAATGCATCTGATGTGAGAAGTTTTCTTGGATTAGCCGGGTATTATCGTCGGTTTATTAAAGACTTTTCCAAGATAGCTGCACCGTTGACAGGATTGACGAAGAAGAACCAAGTGTTCAGATGGGATGACAAGTGTGAGCAAGCCTTCGTAATCCTGAAAGAGCGATTGACGAGTGCTCCTGTATTGACTATTCCGAGTGGGAATGATGAGATGGTGGTTTACACCGATGCATGTGGCACTGGACTAGGAGCGGTGCTAATGCAGAAGGATAAAGTTGTTGCGTATGCTAGTCGACAACTGAAGCCGCATGAAAGGAACTATCCGACTCATGATTTGGAGTTAGCGGCGATTGTGTTTGCTTTGAAGATGTGGAGACACTATCTATTGGGAGTTAGATTCGAGTTGTTTACAGATCATAAGTCGTTGAAGTATCTGTTCTCCCAAAAGGATTTGAATCTTCGACAGCAACGGTGGCTAGAGTTCCTAGCATCTTATGATTTTGGTATAGCCTATACTCCGGGAAAAGGTAACGCAGTGGCTGATGCGTTGAGTCGAAGACATGCAGGATTGGGAGCCATGTTTTCGGAATGGAAGAGTCTTGAGTATTTGGCTGGATTTGATTTCAGGCCTAGATGTGAATTGGAACCTGAGATGTTGGCAAACTTATCGATAAGGCCTACTCTGGTGGAAAGGATTGGTGAGAGCCAAAAGAGAGATGATAAGCTTGTCAGGATTATCCGAGATTTGGAAGCTGGATTGACTCCAGAGAAGGATAAGGGATTCGAGGTCGATCGAGAGGGTTGGCTTCGAAAGCAAGGGCGACTAGTTGTTCCCGATGTAGATGGATTGAGAGATGAAGTTCTGAGGGAGAGTCATCACTCGAAGTTGACAATTCATCCAGGTGGAAATAAGATGTATCGGGATATGAAGAGAACCTACTACTGGGAAGGTATGAAGAAGGATGTTGGAAACTTTATTTCCAAGTGTATGAATTGCCAGTTGGTGAAAGCTGAGCAGAAGAAGCCCAGTGGATTGCTTCAGCCATTAGAGGTTCCTACATGGAAATGGGAGCAAGTGTCGATGGACTTTATCGATGGTCTACCTAGGACAAGAGCAGGGAATGAAGGGGTTTGGGTCATCGTAGATCGTTTGACCAAGAGTGCAAGATTCATTCCTGTTCGATCGACTAGGACTGCATCGAAGTTGGCTGAGTTGTATGTTAAGTGGATAGTTCGTTTCCATGGTGTTCCGAAGAGTATAGTGAGCGATCGAGACCCATTGTTCACTAGTAGATTTTGGAAGAGCTTCCAGGAAGTTTTGGGAACCGAGTTGTGTTTGAGTACAGCTTATCACCCTCAAACAGATGGTCAGACTGAGAGAGTCAACCGAGTTTTGGAAGATCTTCTTAGAGCATGTGTTTTGGACTTCGGAGGATCATGGGAAGATCACCTTCATTTGGTGGAGTTTGCTTATAATAACAGTTATCAGTCGAGTATCGGTATGGCACCATATGAGGCATTATATGGAAGACCGTGTAACTCTCCGACATGTTGGTTGGAAACTGGAGAAAAGCTGATACTTGGGCCAGAGATGATTCGACAGACTTCAGATTGTATAGAGATCATTCGGCAACGAATGAAGGCAGCCCAAGATCGTCAGAAAAGTTATGCCGATAATCGTCGTAAGGATTTGGAATTCGACGTAGGTGATATGGTTTTTGTGAAGATTTCTCCATTAAAGAATGCTATAAGGTTTGGGAAGAAAGGAAAGTTGACTCCGAGATTTGTTGGACCATTCCCGATTATCGAGCGTATTGGAAAGCTCGCTTATAGATTGGAGTTACCGGAAAAGATGGCGGGTGTGCACAATGTTTTTCATGTATCTTATCTACGGAAGTATGTGCACGACCCAACTACGGTGGTTTCTGCTGATAGCTGTGAAGACTTGGAGGTTGATCCTGTTGTTTCGAGACCTCGTAAGCCGCTTCGTATTGTTGAAACCGATACGAAACAGCTTAGGAGGAAGACGATTACGTTGCTCAAGGTACAATGGAGTGACGATGTTAACGACTGTACGTGGGAGGAGGAAGAGAGGATGAAGGCAGCTCATCCCGGACTCTTCGAGGTATGGCCCTAAAGTGTCGTGACATCTCATGAATTTGTAGCTTGTTCTAAGTCTTAGAATTCTGCATGCTAGGTTAGAATTGGATGCATGATCTGTTGATTGCTATGGATGGTAGGCATGCGGAATATCTTTGATTTCTGTTGTTTGCTTGGAATTTCGGGGGCGAAATTCCTAAGGGGGAGAGAATGTAACGACCCGTATTTTACGTGTCGATAGATCGTAGAATTTGCAGGTCGATAGTGTTGTTTGTGTTGCCTCTAGCTTGAGTCGTTTAGAAGTTAACCCGGGTGGAGTATGAGTTGTGACCGACTCATGAGCATTGCCGAGCTAAGGGATGAGTCGTGACCGACTCATAGGGGACCGACTCAAGGAGGGGTTACGGGTTGGAGTGTTGGCCGAGATAAGAAATTCACCGACCTAAGAGTTGCCGAGTTATAGAAGTAACGACCTAAAAGTTAGGCGACTTAGTGATGGTGACCGACCTATAGTAAGTCGCAGACGACCTTAGGAAGTGGCCGAGTCAACGAGTTACGACTCATAAGGTTTGCCGAGTTAAGGTGTTAACGGGTTAGTAGTTAGGTCGTGGCATGTTGTTTTGAGTTAGGTCGAGAACGAGTTACGACTTAGTGTTAGGGGCTTAGGTCGTAAGGTAGATGACTCGTGAAGTTGTTAGCTCGGTAGGATTTAGGTCGGTCGAGAGATAAGTCGTATCTCGTAACTCGTTTACGAGTTAGTAAGTGAATGTTAGGTCGGTGGCGAGTTAAAGATGTTAGGACGCTGGGCCGGTTTAGCCTTGGATAGATAGGTCGCAGCATTTTATCTCACCTTTCATTTTAGGTCGCTGGGAGATCTGGGCCATTGGTTAGTGTTAGGTCGTTCAAACGACTTAGGATCTAGTAGAGTTAGGTCGGAGGCCTATGAGTCGTAGGTCGTAACACGTGAAGGCTTTAGGTCGTGTAGGGGCTTAAACCGTTAAGACGTTAGGTTGTGTACCCATTGAGTCGTAAGTCGTAGCTCGTATACGAGTTAAGTCAGATGTTGTTAGCTTGTGTGTGTTAAGTCGTAGGTCGTTGGGTCCTGTGCAGTTGAGTCGTACCTGGTCTAGTTGAGTCGTGCTCTTGTGTGAGCCGTTGAGTCGTGGGGGGGGGCATTGAGTCGCCTTTGTAGATGAGTCGTATGATGTTGTCTTGAGTCGGCAAGGATGAGTCGTGGACGACTCATGATGAGTCGTGACCGACTCATAGGGGCGACGACTCATAGGATTTCCAGCCTATAAATAGTGGACTTTGGCTCACTTTTTGGCACCGGTTTTCGAAGCGACGAAGTGCTGCCATTTTGGAAACTCGACTACAGTATTTTCTTCACTTCTTTCTCTACTTCCATCAAGTGCTAACATCCATTGAAGATCAAAGATCGAAGATCCAAAGTTGAAGATTTTCATCCGAAGAAGCTAGATTTCACCGTTTCAAGTGAAATTTCTCCGGATCAAGCTGTGATCTTCGCTGTCCAGATCTGAAGTGCTGTGATTTTAGGTTGTTTTGGTGATTTGGTGAGTGGTAGTTATCTCTCACACGGACCCAAAGGAGTGTAGTGGATTGGTGATATGTTTATGTGTTAAAGTTAGCGTTTTCTCGCATTTTCCTTAAGTCTGCATGTAGATCCATCATATTTGAAGATGTTTATCTATGAAAGTTATTTATCAAGTATTAGAGACAAAACCCATGTTTTAGATTTGATAGATCTATGCTAAAAACCATGATTTCACGTATGTTGGACTTTTGCTCACTTAATTACGAAATTGCCATTATAATTGATATTGCTTAATAGATCTTGTTTGAATGGTTGAATGTTTGAATGTATGTTAGATTTGATTGCTCCAAGTTAGCTTGTAGTTGATTTGGAACAAGATGGTTGAAGATGATTCAAAAGCTAAGTGGAAAGGCTCTTGAATGGTGAAAGCTGCCAATGGCATATGAAGCGGATGTGGAAGCTCATATGGATGGATTCGAGGATGTGGGATCTTGCCATGATGCGAGAAGGCAAAGCATGGTTGAGTTGGGACTTTGCGATGATATGATGAGGCAAGGCTTGTGTTGAGATGGGACGGGTCATGATGACGTTCCAAGTTGAGAGACTTTGCTATGATGTGATGAGGCAAGACATATGTTGTGATGGGACGGGTCACGAAGACGTTCCAAGCACGGGTCATGACGACGTGCAAAGTTATAACTCGGTGATGCGGTCCGGGTTGGGGTGGATAATGGTTAGCTTGAGAGGCGCTTGAGCTAGTATGGAAGTAGTCGTCGAGGAGGATGACTAGGAGGCTAAGATCTCATCGTTGTTGAAGGTTCTAGCATACTCAAAGCAAGGGTACGTTGGAACGGGTCACGATGACGTTCCAGGCACGGGTCATGATGACGTGCCAGTACTCTGGGCTGATGCGTTCGGCTTAGGCACGGGTCACGATGACGTGCGGAGTTATGGCTAAACCGGGGTTACCATTAGCCCTTGACAGGCGGTCATTCAACTAACGGTGAAATCAAGGCAATGATAACAGTGATAGCCAGAGTCATGGATGTTTGGATGTTTGGTTGTATCATCATTCGGCTTCAAGAGCGGTGTTTTCTGGGTGCTTATCTGATCTTGGTTTAGGCCTTGGGGGTTTGTATTTGGAAAACATCGTCCTTGACTCGAGTGATTATTGCTTTACCTTACTTATCTGCTATGTTATGCTTACTTCTCCTTAGTGTGTGTATGGGGGCTATCACTGTAGAAAGAGGTGGAGTGGGATGGTTTGGTTCCTATTCCTTTTATCCCTTATGCTCTTTGGTATGTTTGATTGTTAATTTACTGCTCACTAAGACTTTGTCTGACTCAAGGTTTTATGTCTCCTCTTATTACCTTGGGCTGTTCATCCATGTTTGGGATGGGCAGACTAGGTAGCAGGTGACAGGTGCTGTGCTAGGAGTTCTACGCTAAAGATGACGAAGACGAGCAGGAGGCTTTGCATATTAGTTTTCTTACTATATGTACTGGGTATCCGCTGCTGTATTTGGTTGAGTGATTTGTAGTGAGGCTTTCATGTATGGATTCGAGTAGATGATTGTATGAAACAACTGTGATGCTTATATGATGATGTTCTGTTCTATGGAGCTTCACTATATTATATTTCTCTATTGTATTTTATCCATGCGCTGTGAGTTATGCGATAGAGATTCTTCTGTTTTGTTTTACCCTGACTATCGTCCATGGCTGCCTGGCACACCTTTTAGCGCATTATTTCCTTGATTTGGTGCAGGAGTCATGGGCGGTCGTCACAAATGATATAAGTACATCGTACAGATTTGAATGAAATAGATATTGTATCTTTTATAAATAAAAGTGAAAAATGGTTTTGAATGTTGCAATTGGATATTATTGCTAGTAGGATATATAGGTAATTTAAATGCAAAGGGAATTGGATTTTGATTTTGAAGATAAAATTTTGAATTGCTCGAAAAGATATGTATTTAAATTTCTATATGAAATTTGATAACTTTCTTGTCCAGCCACTTGGCTTTTCGTTTTCTTTTTGAAATCTGGGGGCCCGTTGTGGCATTTTGTAGTCGTACCGAGCTAGCCGCGCAAAGGACATGCTGGCGAAATTTTTCGAAAATTTTAGGGGTTAGAAATTTTTGACAAAATTTTGAAAATTTAAAATTTGAATTTGAATTTAAATTTGAATTGTTAGGAAAAACAATGTTGTTGGAAACTATGAAATTTTTAGAAAGCTAAATGAAGTGATAGTGGGTTTTTAAATAAAAGATTTGTTTTGGAAAATTAATAAAACTGTTAGGTTTTGGAAAGATAGCAAACAGGTTAAGGAAAATTCATCTTAACTAGTAATTTCGGGACGAAATTCTTTTAAGGGGGAAGAATGTGATGACCCAGGAATTTTAACATTTGAAATTGAAATATTTAGTTGATTTTAAATATTGGGAAGTTAATTTAACTTGAGTTTCAAATATCATAATGAATTTGGCAATTAAATTATTGAATTTAATTTGTTGAAGTGGGTAAAAAAAATTATCCTCGGTTTTAAGCTTGTTAAAAATGTATTCAAGGCTTAGAAAATCTGTATTGATAATATTGAAGATAATAGAAGCTTCAGAATTGAATTGGAAAATGATTTGTTCAGTTTTGAAACATATCATTTAAATCGATATTTAAAAATAGGTTTCCGAGGCAGGTCTCGAAATTCGATGAAACCAGTTCCATTGGATCCGTAATATTGTATTATTATCGGATTTCAATTTTCTTAGCATTCGGAGTTGTCATGTGGCCGTACGGTTGATAAACGAGCTGAAATTTGAATTGAAAATTCGATTTAATAAACGGGTCCAAAAAAGCTATCTTCTCCAATCGAATTTGGACTCGAAACCTTTTCCATTACGTTCGGAATAGGGGTATAACCTTATGAACGCCTAGCGACACGCCTCTATAGGAATTCGAAGGTTTAAGTCACGGAAATCGAAAAGATTTGAATTTTTATTTGAATTAAATGTATACATGAATTTAATAATAGAAGAGAAATTTTTTTACATGTTTCTTCTTTCTTCATACACTTGGCAAAAAATTTAAACGCTTTGGAAAATAAGAAGAAAAATATAAAATAAAACACGACATAGTAAAACTATAAAGAAAAAAATAAAAGAGCCAAGCCCTCATTCTTTTATTCTTTGTTACCCTCTCTTTTTTCTCGAATTCAAATTAGAAATGGAAGATACCTCTGGAAAAAATATCCACGGTCTAGTTGAATTGGTTCCAGTCGAATCCTAAGCCAAAGCAACTTCAATTGCTCGACTGTTCGATCACGATCTGATAGGCGCACGCGCTAGCGCGAGGAGGTGGGACATCTTGGTGAAGTCAATGCAGTTGAGATAGGAAGTAATCGAATCGAGTGGTCAAAATCATGAGTCTGGAGGCAAAGTCGAGTGGCTTGATTTCGAGCGTGTAGATGAGGAAGGTCGTCGTAGAGTTGATTAGTGATCGTAGACGTAGGTAGGGAGTGCGCAGCGGAGTGGGATGATGATTCGTGACCTTGCCCTGGTGGTGGTCACAGCCTTACTTCTTGATGGAATTGTATGCGTTGGATTTGGGAAGGAAGGTATTTTCTATAACTTAATTTGAATATATATATACACACACGCACACATACATTTAAGGGAAATGAAATAAAATAAAGAGAAGATTTATTAAATTTCAGTGAAGTACAAAACAAATTAATATTTCTGTTGTAGGTTTATATATATGTATATGTTTTCAATAAAGAAATTACTGCTTTGTTATTCAGAAAAATATACAAAGATAAATATATAAGATTTTGAAAATAAAATATAATTTATTAATTTATTTAGTAAACTTATATAATTATTTTTAGTTACTAAATATAATCTATTAAAGGAAAATTTAGCTTAAAATCAAATTATTATTTTAAAGCCAATTTATTTGTTTAAATTAAATTAAATTAATAAAGGGTAATTGATGTGTTCGATTAATTCAAACAGTAACAGATCGTGAATTGTTTATACAAGGTCGAAATCACCAAGAAAAAAGCTGTAATGAAAATAGGTTGCATGCATAGTTAAAGGTGAGATCTTCTCACTCACTTGGTTTGTTCATTGAATTTAAATAGTTAAATTTAAATTCTGGATGTGTTTGGATGAATTTGATAATTTATCTATTGATGATATTAGATATAGTAGGATATATATATATATATATATATATTTGAAGTGATTAATTTCCCGCATTATATAGCGGATGAGACCCTATGCGCCACATAATGGCGGATGATTTTATATAATCCCATATATCGCGATATTCCACCTCGAAGTGGAATTGGTATTTAATTGTTGTGCTAACATCTGTGGATGCATAGAAACCGGTTGGAGGGATCCAACTGGATTCCTCAAATATTTGAATTTGTTTCAATATTGTGTGTGGATTTATTTATAATCTGTGTATGATTATATTTGTGATTGAATACGTTGAAGGCTGCAGTTTAGCCGATTGTATTTTTGGTATCATAGAATACCATAAATATAAAATTGGATTTTTGGAAATTAAAGTAAAAAACTTTAAGTAAATTCATTTTTAAGAATTTGTGAATTTAAAAGAGTAATTTAAAAGGATAAAGATTGATTATTGTAATCCTATCGAATTAATTCCAAAATATAGGAAAAGTTTTTAATAAATGGATTAAAAATTGGAGAATTTATTTAAAATTCAGATTTCAAATAGTTTGGAAGAAATAAAGGAATTTGTTTTAAAAGATAATACATTTGGTATTTGAATGAAAATTTATTTGGTGTTTTGAAAATAAATTAGGAAATCGATTTGAAATCGATTTGGTGTATTAAAATAAATCTTTGGGAAGTTAATTTGGAAATCGATTTGGTGTTTGAAATAAATGTTCGGAAAAACAATTTGGAATTTGATTTGGTGTTAAAAGTGAATATTTGGAAATCGATTTGAAAATCGCATATCAATGGATATTTGGAAATTTAGTCAATTGGAATTTATAAAGGAAAGGAAAATTTGTTTTACAAATAAATATTGGGTTATTTTTAAAAGTGTGGAAAGAAATTTACAAGTTTGAAATGTAAATTAAAATAAATCGAAGAAGATTTATTAATTGATTTAAATGGACCATTTTGAAATGGAAAGTGTATTTTCCTTGGGAAGCCGAGTATGTTTTCAAAGTAGTTATCAAATATAAATTAAAAGTTCCAGTGTTGGTTTTAAGAGAATGATTTGGGAGAAATTATTTTCTTAAGATATTTGGAAATCTTTAGAGTAAAGATTTATTTAATTAATTATAAAAGTGATTATTTAAAGATTTAATTGGTATTTGTTTTACAAAATGGTTATTTAAAAGTTATACCCGATCTACTAATTTTATTTTAAAATTAGTTTTGGACTTGAAGTTTTATATTAGATATTGGTGTAATGTTTTCATAGCTAATATTTAAAGAAGTGTTTAGAAATAGTTTTACTCTAAATGTTTCCAAGTATATATATTTGGATATGTAATTTAAATTATTTTAAAAGTATTCAAACTTGGCAAATTTTCAGTGGAAGTACATAAATATTCAGAAATTTATTTCCACGTGAGAAAAGTGATTTGATTTTTTTTCAAAAGTGTTGAAGTGTAAAAAATAATATTGCAATGATATTTTGATAATAAATAATTGGGGAAAAATTATTTATAATATGGTGATTGTTGTGAATGTTGATTGATAGTTAAATAACCGACTATCAGTATTGGCCTTTAAACGGATTTGAATTTCGATGCGACCGGGGGTTGGATTCCAAACGGATATTCGAAAACCACATCGAATCTTTGTGATGGATCTTTTGTTTAAAAGATCAAATGGAAATTTGTTGTGAATTATTTAAAATCTGAATGTAACACTTATTTTTAAAATAAGCGCTCGTTGTTCGGATTAGCCGGGAGAGGACTTTATGTAATAAAATCCATTCTGAATAATGATACGATGAAATGGGATTGCATTTGAAGATGGCGTTGAAGACTGGGTATTTTGGAAAGTGAAAGTATTACCTGTCAAATGTCTCTTCACCGAGTTGCAACGGTATAGAGATTTTATAACCCTTTGTGATGGGGATTCCGGACGTGATTAATGGATATCTGGATTTGCGAGGGCTTCTTCAGAAGTGCCTTCGGTTCCGTTCGATCCGGAACGGACTTGTATGGATGTGTATCTGACGTTACACTTTGAGATGTAAAGATGGTTTCTATCAAATACATTTCTGTTGGTGGCAGAAAATTTATTCTCTTAGCTTAACACCTTTCTCTGCGACGTACGAGCTCATAGGTTATGTAGTTGATGGTTACTAGTGATACATTCCCAATTTGGTAATGTGGCATACAAAGTGCTGCTGATCATTTGTTAATCGAAGAATGGCTTTGTGAAAAGCATAGCTTTGTGGACGAGACTTCGACGGACCTCACACCTTGGAAATGGTCAAAACGGGAAGGATGCAACAAGGTTATGAGGGTCATGCCTTTTAGGGTATGTCATTTCCTTCTGGAAAAGGGTGGTATCATGGTATGGAGCCAGATAGTTAACTTATGTGGTTGCTGCAAATTTATTACTTTGTGGTTGTTGCTTTGTGGTTGAGGATCCTCGGATAAAGGTCGCTAATGACCGGGGGATGGCATGCTCGTGTAGTAGTTACCTAGTTACAGAGGTAACCCGGCCTTGTGCTGGTAGAGATCCAGTTAGGTTCTCGGAACGTCCCTCCAGAGGTGTACCCATGTGGAGATGGGAAATTCCTTAGCCTGATCATTTATTGGAGATCCAAAGAAACAATAGGCGCCCTGTATAGTTTTAGTTGTATAACCTGCCATGGAATGTGGCAGTAACATGCTATTGAACATGGTAGCTATAGTAGGCGTACAATAATAGTTGTATGCTGGTTAAGATTAATATTATACTTTCGAAATGCTTTCCACACTATGCACTAATAATAATATCAAAGATATTTATATATCAAGCATGTTTGACTATCATAAGGAGAAATCTCCCGCAATTCTACTTTTGCATTGTGTGTATGGCGGGAGTCCTTATGGTAGTTTCATTTTCCAAAAGCATAGCAGATTTCTTTTTATTTTCTTTGTGACAAAACTATTTTTAAGATCTCATACCAGTCCAATGACTGACCTGGAGTTTATTATTCCCTTTCTAAACTCTGGATGCCCATAACTTTCCACACGGGCAGTCTAGAGTCAGGTTATCAATTATTTGAGAGTGAAGTCAAGAAGTATGCTATGGAGATCTAGAGTTCAAGCTGGATGGCGAGGCGTATCACTAGTATGTAATATTTATGTTCCGCTGTTGTTTTGTTGTAACACTCTAATGATGTATGTAAAAATGATGTAGTGCTTTTGTTTTAAAAATTATTCGTTTATCTATTATATTTTGTTCCACTGCGAAATGTGAGATTCTATTATTGTTTCTGTTTCTTCTTCTATCTTCTTCTTCTTTAACCCTAATGGTTCGATTTTTCGCCATTCGATTGTGCAGAATTTGATACAGTGGACGTATTGATGTCGAATTTCGAGCGTCGAAAAATTGGGTAGTTACAATCAACCCAATGGCGACGATCAAAATCAAGGCGATAGTTCGATGGAAAATATCGTGTGAAGCGGCGCCGTTCACGCATGTTTTTCTAGGAGGTGGCGCGACCGAGCTTGACCAGAATCAGGCCATGGGTGGTGCACATGATTGCGGAGGCGCCGGCTGCCCCTGATCGGCGTGAAGGCAAGCGAGGAGTTCGCGATAATTGAGGGTAGATCGGCAGCATATGGGTTGGTTTCAAAGCCTTGGTTTCAAAACGCGTGATGGAGGAAGAAAAGAACATGTGGCCTTGATTGGAAGAAGCTAGATCTAACGGCCATATTGAAAAGTAGGTTTAAAAAATAAAAAGAATTGTAAACCAATTATATATAAAATCCTGTAATGTTTGAAATTGCATAACCTTTTCATATGAGATCCGTTTCGCACGAAACAAGTTGCGTTGAGTTCGTTTGGATGACAACCAAATTTTCGAGCTGGTTTGCAGTTGACTGGAGCTAGTGAAAATTTTGGGTAAAATTAAATGCTTATTTAATTTTATTGGGAATAAAACACCGCAACGTCTATTGGAATCAAAGTGAGTACAACTCACTCTTTCTGTCTCGCTTATATTTTATATAAGTGAGAATAAATTTATTTTGTGATTGCTGATAATTGTTTGGACTATGTATGATATATATATATATATTTATTGGTATTTGGATATATTTCTGCCTATTAGAGTAGATGAGACCCTATACATTCCCATGTATTAGCGATGACCTTTTGTAGGTGCGTCTGCCACAAAGTGGATATTGTACATATTTTCTAATATGTATATTTGTTGCATGTGACAGGATGGAGGGATCCAAATGGATTCTTTACTAGTGCTGATTTTATTTACAAATATTGTTATATACGCTGTTATCATGTGATATATGATGTTTTGATTGATATGATGGATGTGAATCATTTTATTAAGTGTTGTTGCAGCATTGGACATTTTTTGGAATTTTTAAAATATTAAAATGATGTTTTCAAATTACAAAGGATATTTAAGTGATTTTTGAAGTTATATAAGTTTTAATAATGATTTGTAAATTATTAAAAGAAGAAGTTTATTTAAATGGAATCAAATGTGACTTTTGAGATATAAAATTGATTATTTTGTAAAATGAGTTAAATGATATTTTTGAACATATTATAAACAGGGTATATATATAAGTTTTATAAAACTGATATTTTATAAATCAAAATAATGAAATTATAAAGGAGCTTTGTAAATGTTTAAAATGAAGTGATAAATGAATCTTATATGTAAATAAGATTTATGAACTTATAAAGTTATAAAGAAGAATGAACTTGTAAATAAAAGATTTATATGTAAATTAACTAATAGTTAGATTTTGGCATATAAATGAGATATAAATGAGATTAGTTGAATAAGGAATTTTATAAATGGAAGTTTTTACAAAGTATAAATGGAATTTATAAACATTGTTTCATAAATCCAAAATCAAATTATTTTGATAAGTTAATTATGAAAACTTATTAAAGGAATTATATTCACGATTTTGGACAGCGGGTAATCCTTTAAATAAATATGGAGAACCATTGAATTTGGATAAGTGAATTATATTCACGATTTTGGACAGTGAATAATCCTTTAAGTTAAATGAATGTTTTGAAAAGTGATCTTTTAAATGTAGTTAAATGAGTTGAAGATGTTTTAAAATGTGTAAGCATCGAATACATAGATTTCAACATTCATTGTTGAAATAGACGTTTTCGAGAAGTAAGGAAAGCATGGACTATAACATTATTGTTATAGTAAATGGTTTTTGAACGGAAATGTTTTGTCTAGTATATGGGATTTATATATCTATCTAATTATCGAATCCATATACAAGTGATTTTGGGTTATCGTAGCGATATTTTAGCCAACAATCATTTTGACCCAAATAAGTATGTTTAAGAGAATGTTTTCCTTAAAGAATAAATATATACTTAATCATGATTTAAGTATATGTAAAAATTTCGAAGTGTTGAAAATAAAGAGAATTGTGAATTACTTATTGTTAAATAAGTATATGGAAATGTTTTTCAAATAGTGAAATGTTGAAATGGTTTTGAGAATATATCCTTTTAAAGATAATTTGAAGTGAATATTTACAAAGTGATATGATTGATAAAAGATTAATAAAAAGGGCCTAGAGATTGCTTATGGTGCTAAATATTTGTTTATTGCTTTGATAGTTACATAACCATCTATCAAATTTGACCATTTTAGTTCCTTGACTTGATGTGAGAACTATTTATTCATACATTTAGCACGTAACCATCTGTGTAGGCTTGATTATCGTTTGTGTTGAGGATGTTGATTCGTACAGTGAAGAGTTTTACTCCAATCTATCGAGGTTCCTTCTTGGCCGAAGGATAGCAAGTTGAAAGGAGACGTGATAGTCATGAGACTTAGTTTCTGTGTGAGGTTGAAAAATGCTTTGCGTTATCGGTGTGAAGAGATTGGGATCAGTTTATATGAAAACCACTTCGGACCAACGTATATGCGTTCAATTGTGCAAGTTGTGATGATATTGATATTTAGGATTTTCATAGTGAAGGACTGCTTGTTGATCGTTTGGGGTTAAAATACCAATACACATATAATAGTAGTGGTCTCTATGTTATTAAATATCCAATGCAAGGACTATTTGCTACTAATCCTAGGGATTTCCCGATAGGATGTGGTAGGAAAGTACCTTCGGTTTGTCCAGTTCCTTGACAACATGTATGGACGGGTGTCTGACATTGCATTTTTAAGATTACGTACATTGGTTTTTAGAAACGTATATCAGTGGTGGCGGAGAAAGCAACTTCTCTTAGCTTAACAACCCCATTAAGATATAAGAGCTCAAGAGTTGTATTTTTATGGAGGGCAATTAGTAGTCAATGAAATCGGCAATGTGGCATTCAAAGTGATGTGATATGTAAAAGGTAATGTTACCTTAGGCCTCATCAATCGGAATTGACCGAAATAGGGTTAGATCCAGTAAGGCTATGTGGGTCATTCCCAATTAGAATATAATCATCCCCTTCTAGATATATTTCTTCCCCCCGTGATATTCAGGATGCAATTAATGTGGTTCGTATGCTATGAGGACCCTCGGAAAAGGTTGGCAATGACTGGAGGATGACATATTCGGTACTACATAGTTACAGAGGTAGGCCGGTCTTGTATTGGAAGAAGGTAGATGCTCTGTGCCTCGGGACATCCATCTAGAGGTGTACCCATCAGAAGGTAGTCCCTTCACCTGGCCATTTGTATGGAAATTCAAACTCCATTACGTGTCTGCCATTTTGTTTGCAGAGCCTAATATGATGAAATTCAATAATGGTAACAATTTTGGCTATGATTAATATTATTTGTATACTAGACACTAGTATAATATAACATGATTTGATATGAACTGTTTTGGTTATCGTAAGGTAAAAACATGTCTGTGTTTATGTGTGGGCATGTCTTACGAGATACTTTTGTTTTGAATGGAAAAGTTTTGTAATAATAAATTCAGTTGAGTATGTTTCTCAGGCTGGTTTACCAGACTGATCCGAATGTTCTTCCTTTTCAATGCTCGGGTCAGGCCGAGTATATTTACAAGTTTAGTTTGGTGCTTTTATAGCTTCAGCAGGAGAGCAGGAGATCTGGAGATCTTCATTTTCATATGCACGTATCTTTTTATATCCACTTTGTGCATTGTAGTTGTTTATATTATCGGCAATTATAAAGACAGATTATTATAACTGTCTAGGCTGATAACTAGTGACTGATTGTTCAGCTCCGATTGATGTATGTATATACAATTTCTATTTTGTAATGATATGATATTATATGTTTTCCGCTGCGATGTGAGATTCTGTATTATTCTGTTTGGCACTTCTCTTCTCTTCTTCTCTCTTCTTTTCTTTCTCATGACTTTCCTTTAGTCTGTGCTTTTTGGGTCAGACATGTATGGTTTTTTGTCGATTCAAAGCGTATGGATTTACAAGTCGTCATAGTTTTAGTGATTATAAACCAATTTAAAGAGGTTTAATCATCTCATAACACTTTTATAATTCATTTCAGAAAGTGATCTCCATTGTGTAATTTCAATGTATATTAAACGTGAATTGTTTACACATCCGAGCAATCATATTTTCATAGCCAAAACATGATGATCAAAATGTAACAACCAATCATTTCAAACATATCATATCATCATCCATATCATAATATAAATAGAGTTTCCTCACCTTTACATGACATGTTTAACTGTATATTACTTTTTACTTCTTAAGCAACCATCAAGCATCATTTATTAACCAACCAAACATCATAATTATTTTTTAAAATCATGCTAGCTTACTAAAAACCACTTTAAATTTATATAGAATCAAGTTCTCACCTTGAATTCGATCGTTCTAACTTTATAACGACTATAGCTTCGCTATATTAAAATTGAAGCTCAAGAAACTTGCAATAATGTTTCCTAGGGGGATCATCCTTGGCTTGAAAAGGGGTGGAAGGCTCGGCCATTGATGGTGGGGTGTGTAGCCGTGGATTTGCAAGGAGGAAAGGAGGAGTTTGGCTTTGGCTTTGAGGTGTTTGATAATGTATATGTACTATATTATTTTTAATTTCTTTTGCAATAAATTTTGCCATTATTTTCTTTAGGTAAGAGGCCATTAAAGTGGAGATAAGAAGGTGAATAAAGCTTAGGAAAACGAAGAGGAAAATGTGAATGGAAATGAAGATGGATAATGGGTATTTATAGGCAAATGGAAGTGATAAAATATCATGATATTTATGTAACGACCCGCATTTTTAACACCCTAAAAATGAGATATTTAATTATTTTAAATATTCAAATGTAGAATTTTCAAACTTAAACAATCATGTTTTATATGATAAATAAGAATGGTAAACTTATTTTTGATATTGAACAAAGAATTTTGGTTTTCCATTGTAAAATTGACAAAAGTCGGATTCCAATAAAGTAGGATAAATATACAAGAAATTTATTTAAAGGATAAATAATTCCTTTTTAATATATATAATCGATATCAAACTCATTTGATAATAATGGTAATTTAATTTATAATGGTTCTATAAATATATAGAACTTATTTTATAAAATTGACAAATTTCATCGCATGTCGATAAATCAATACTGTATTTTTATAAGGAGATTTAGACGTTGTTTTGTATTATTTTATAAGTCAAATATGCTTGTTTTAAATTTTTAAAGATAATAAGAAATTTATTTTGAAGTTTAGTTTACATGAATAAATAGTTTAACAAGAACGTCAAAATGTGGACGAAAAAAGTTTTGTCGAAGATCTATGTTTTATTCAAAATAAGTTGCCGCAATGTTATTGCACCTTTATTAATATGTTTTATCATATATATTACATATTAAAATAACTAAACATGTTTACTTTTACTAAATATAATTATAAAACTTCTAGAACATCATTAAGAAAAATAAGTAAGTTTAACAAATTAAAAGTAAACATCAAATCCAAATCACATCAAAATCCAACAAAATAATTACTTTTCTTTATTTTATCTTTCAGCGACTAAGACATAAAATAAGAATGTGAATGTTGATGTTAAGTGTTGGAAAAGTGGAGAACGCTTTATGTTGAAGTAAGGTTAGTTTGGTAATTTGGTAAGAGGTTATTTTGGTAAATTTACCACTTATTTCTTTTTCTATAAATACCCACCTCCTTCTTCACTTTCATTCACATTTCTTCTTCTTCTTTTCTGAAACTTCATCTTCAACATCATCTCTTTAATGGCTTCCAAGCCATATAAAAAAATTATAAAGAAATAATGTCAAAATATTTAAAAATATTCAAAAGAAACCAATGTTTATTCTCTTCAAATCAAACTCCTCTTTTCTTCAAATTTTACCTCTTCTTCTCTCGGACACAACATCTTCAAAGCAGAACCAAAATGTAATCTTTTTTTTCAAATCATGTATTTTCCAGTGGATACAACGTTCAATTGTACCACTTTATCCAATTCTTTGCATAAATATATCAAAAATCTACTTCTTTATAGTGCATTCTCTGGCCCAGTTTTTAAGCCAGAGAATATGTGTAACGACCCGATATTTTCAACCATTCGCATCCGCACATGTCGGACTTGAATTGCTCAAAATACCGCGTTGTAAATAAAATTTGGCAAATCTCAGAATATACAGTAAATACATAATCACAGATCACAGACACAGAGTATTTAATAATGCAGCGGAATTTAAAAGAAATAGTAGTTCATGAAGCTACTATATAAAAATAAGATACATCAGAGTTAAACATGATACAACAAAAAGTAACAAGATACATCAGGTACAAATCAGAATACATCACTGAAATCACTGGATACAGAAAGCAAAATAGATGGCTGGATCTTTAAGGAAAGCTCCAACTCCGAAGGTGAATCTTGAATGCTAACTCACTCAATCTGACTCGAGCATAAAGCAAAATACAAAACACTCGAGTCAGGACATAAATACTTATGAACTGTAAATAAACTCAAGTGAACAGTAACAAAAATGCATCAGTAACTTAAAGGATGGTTGGGATCGCCCATCCTTTAAGGATCCGTTAAACTATTTACTATGTAGTAATATTGTGCTACTATAATAATGTCTACAGTAAAATAAACATACTTTTAAATAGCGTTCCGGGCTACCCATATCACCCTTCACACATAATAGTCCCAGTAGTCCATCCAATATCATGCCATCTCCACTCTGGGTGACTGTCAGAGGATATCACACGGGCTACGGGAGAAAAACAAACTCGTAGTAAAGGCTCGGTATGGTAGGTGACACGGCACATAAGGCAATGCCAGGGTAGATATACCAATTACGCACACGGGCTGGTGGTAACGCAGCAGCCACATACGCCCACCTCGGAACACACTCCCAATCAAAATCGGAGGATGGCCATCTAATCAATCACCAGTAAGAGTATAGTATCGAAGGAATGTGTCCGACCAGAGGTGCTACCTCCTTTGGCCCGAGATCGCTCCTGTTTTAGCCACCTTATGCCAACTCATGGGAGTTGGGTCCACGTAATATACCTCAAGAACGTCGCCACCATCCTACTTCATTCTGGAATCTCCACCGCATACACGGTTGTTAAAGTGGTTTTCGGAGTTGGCAGAGAGTATGACAAGTTCCGATCCCGGTCTCTTTAACAACCAAACATTATTATAACGCCGTGGTCATTTCAAAATAGTTTATATTTCAAAAAGATCAAATCATTTCATTTCAAAACTATATTCCTTTCAAAATAGTTTACGCCTCGAAACCAAAACAATTTTTATTTCAAAATTATTTATTCAATCAAAATAGTTTATACTTCGAAACCAAAATCATTTTTATTTCAAAACTATATTCACTTCCAAAAATCGTAATACTTTCAAAGTTATAACTCTTTCGAAACCAAAATAGTTGAAATCATTATACTTTGAAAATCATAACATTCTGAAATCATACATTTGAAATCATGAAACATTCATTTAATTCTTTACATTTTACAAATTTATTTCCAATTTAATTCAAAATTTCAAATTTCCAATTTAATTCAAATCAAACCATCAATTTCAATTCAATTCAGTTTTCTAACAAAACATTTCAAATCTTATAAATTTCAAATATAGATTTGATCTACAAAATAAGCTATCCAATTTTAATATGTTTCCAAACTTTAATATCCCATATTTCAAAACTAAACTTTATAATTCCATATATTCATATCTCAAATCTAATTTCACTATTATGTAGTTTTGAAATATTCATTTCATAAATCCAATATTATTAAAATAAACTTAAATTACAATTAAACCAAATATCTTTTCATACAAATATAAACTTCAAATATTCCTTTATCAAATAAAGCAAAATCAAATATCATTCAACATTCACATTCTTTATTAAAATAAAGATCAAATCATTTCCAAACCATTTCAAAATCATTAAAATATTACATCCTTTCAAAACTTCATAATCAAATCATTACTTGAATTCAAATCCAAATATTCAAAGTTAAATATCATTTAAAAATCAAATATGTCATTCATTTATTATTTCAAACATCATTACCAAAAATACATTCCAAAATTCCATTCAAAAATTCATTTATTATATTACATTTCATTCCGTTTAACACATTACCAAGTAAACTTTATTTAAATTTAAATTCAATTTAAATTCCTTAAAATTTCAAATTTAAATATTCAAAACTTCTAAAATTTCACAGATAATCCATTTCAAAAGTTAAATTATTTAACACTTTAAAATATAGCCCAAACAGTGTTAAAATCTATAACATTTCAAAACATTGTCAAATTATAGCAACGACAGCATTTATAAAGTGCTATCGTAGCTTATGTTTTCCAAAATGGTTTATTTCAATAATAGCGACATTTATAAAATGTTGTAATAGATATTTAGTTATTTCAAACATTGTTAGATTCAAAACAATAGCATAAAAATGCTGTGAAAAGACTAAAGCATGTTGAAAATGCTATAAAATTCCAGGTTTCATTTTAGCTTTTCAAAAATAATAATAAAACTCCAAATTTTTATTATTACAACTTAAAAATCATATTTCTAGACTTCAAAATTTCACATTTAAGATTATTTTAACATATGATTTAACACATTAAAATTATAAGATCAAATATTCAATTTTGCAAACTCCATTCATTTATTAAGTCAAAATTCACTGTTTATTAATTTTTAAATTTAATAAACTTAAAATTTTACTTCAAATATCATTTCAAAACTTTAAATTTAATTTCCATTATTTATTTACATCTTAAAATAAAATTTAAAGTCAAACGTCACATTTACTCCAAATTTACATACTTGAATTCACTTAAATTTACAATTTCAAGATTTAATATTTAACTTTCTTAAAACCATAATATATATATTTTAAATCAAAATTTCATACTTCTGAAAATACATATTTAAAAAAATCATTTAAAAATATACCACGGGGTCTGTATATAATTTTCTAACCTAGGTCAAGTGATACGGATATATATCATTTCAATCCGTAATTTACAAAGAAAACCGGGTTTTATCATTTCAAACCCGCAATCCCAAGTCAAATAAAATACAATAAAAATCGCTCAGGCCTATCATTTCAGCCCATAAGAATTTTTTCCTATTCTAAAGTCCGTTCGGGTATGTGTAATTTCAACCCATAGTGATTCTATTCTAACAGGGAACTTGCAGTGTGAATATATGCATAAACAATATAAACAATGTCAATGTCACAATATAATGTCATATATCAGATGTCAGGTGATAATTAACAGTTTTAACATGGTAATAACATGGCATAGCATATCATATGATCATCATTAAATCGCATAAACATTTTATATTACTAAACACTTGTCATCAATTCACTATTTCATAAGTATAAATGTCAGAGTGAGAAAGACTCACCTTTTCAAGCTGAAGAACACTACGACACACAAACATGATTCCAAGGGCAAGACAAGCACGACAATGGATTCAAATAAGTGGAGAGAGCCTAGATGATCATCTTGTAACAATCCAATAAACACAAACAAGACAACGCAACACATGAATATACAACACAAAACAATATTGAACAAGTTGAAATACAAAGCAATAAAGAGCAAAGTGACTTGACCTTGCCTTATCACTCAAATGCATAGCCTAAGTGGAGCATACATTCAGCCATGATCAGGTTTAGCTCGGGTATGGCATCCATAAAGCACGGCTAGAAAGAATATAAAAGGTAGGGTTTGCAACATGAAGCATATCAATGGACAAGGCAAAATAGGTGATGTTTTTGGTGCATTTTGGTTCGGCTATGACCCCATATAGGCTCGGCCATGGGGTCTTCATGTTAGTTCAGATCTGGATAGCAGTGAAAGGGGCAGCCAAAGGTGAAGTAGATGAAGGTGGTGGTGGCTAAGGGGTGGCCAAAAGCAACTATCAAGGCAATAGTGGAGTACAGGCTTGGCTAGCATTGTTTTGTTGAAGAGCTTTGCAAATTTGAGGTGGTGGCTTCATCTAATGGTCATGGCCAGAGGTGGTGGTCAGAGGAGAGGGGTTGGTGCTTCTGTAGATGGTGGAGAGTATGGTCGTGATGGTGGGTGGTAGGGGCCAAGCAAAGTTGAAGGGAGATCTAGGCAAAACAATGAAAATAGGAAGGAAAAGTAGAAGAAGAAGACCATGAACTTTGCCATTTTTTTTCTCAAATTGAAATGCCTTGAGTTTAAGTGAAGAATGATGTTTTCTCACGTGAATTTTGAAGGGAGATACACGGCTAAGCAAGAAAAAGGTACGGCTAAAAGAAAGAAGAGGAAAAGGCAAAAGCAAATGAAAAGACAAGGATATGAAAAGACTAGAAAATGAAAGGACTTTGCCTCTTTGTTTTCTATTTTCTTTTTAAATTTTAAACACATGTAAAATATGTATAAATACAGATAAAATACGAAAATATAGTAAATAAACAAAAATAAATAAATAAATATTAATTAAATATAATTAAATTAAGAAAATAACAAAGAAAATGTAAATTAGGCTTGAAAATTTGAAAATAAATGAAATGAACTTTGGAAAAATTTTATGTACATGAAAAATATTTATATATAAAGATAAAAAAATAAAAATAAGATGCATACATAAAATGAATAAATAAATTTTAATTAAATATAATTTAAATAAAGAAAATAACATAAAAATGGAAACCAGGCTTTAAAAATAGAAAATAAATTCAGTAAGTTTTGGAAAAATTCAAACATCACTTTAAAAAATATTTAAAAGGTAAGAACATATGTAACATAGCATATAATAAAATTTAGAATAAGATATGACAATTAAAAAGATTATTTATATAATTTAAAACAAACAATTTTGTTAAATACAGCAAATTTCACAGAATAGTTAAAAAGGCATAACTTTCACATTATAAATCAGATTTCAACGAAACGAAAAGCAGTGTTCTTAAAATTTTATTTACTTTCATAATAAAATATAAAATTCAAATTTTCAAACTTTCAAGTTTTAAATTTAAAAGTCAAAGTTTGACCATTTTGACCAAAATTCACTTTTCTGGAAATATTCCATTTATGCATGATTGAAATTCTAATCCACATCAAAATCAACATTTATATTTCTATTAACAAAATATATTCATTTTAAAAAAATAAAGTTTTTAAATTAGGAATTTAAATTAAAATAATTAAAATATACAATTACAATAATCAGAAAATACAGGGTTGTTACACTCTCCCCCACTCAAAACTTTTCGTCCCCGAAAAGGAATGAGGTACGGGAAAGCACAGAAAAAGATAGAATGAAATAGTATTAAGACAAGATGACAAGAAGATTAAAATTATACCTGATAACTGTTGCTATAGGTAAGTTTAACAATGTGGAGATGATCTTTCCAAGATCTTCCAGAGTTCAAGAACACAAGCATGAAAAAAATCTTTTAGAATCTGATTCACCCTTCCCGTTTGACCGACGGTCTGTGGATGGCAAGCAGTGCTTAGATTCAAAGATGACTATCAAAGATTATTAAATATTATAAAAAGATTTCTAAACAGACTGATATACGCAATAGCCTCCCATTCTGTAGCAAGATAAGGGAAATTAGGACAACCAAAAGATAGTTTGAAAAACAAAATAAAATAATAAATTTGAAACCATAAAATTTTAACTTAAACTGAAAATTAATTTTACATAAGTCAAATAAATCTTAAGCATCTCTAATTTCATTATCTTATCATCCAATTATCTTAAATTAACAAATCCGTAAAATCATGTATTTGAAAATCTTTTATTATACTCAAAATGTACCAAATAAAATTTAATTCTTCTTCATTTCTAATTAAAATTAAGTTTATTTCTCTCAATATATTTATACTAATTGTAACTGCTTTAATTTATTCTCAGTTTCTTTAACATCATTTTATATTGTAAATTATTCCATTACCCTTTTCTTTATTTACCTCTGTTAATCCCTTTTATAACTAAAATTTAAGTATATAACATTTATAATAACCACTCAAATTTTATTTATAAAATCTTTTTTTTTATATTGTACATTATCCAATTACATATTCAACTTCTGAAAATTAAGGTAAGTTATATTGGAATGAAATTGTGTATTATACAAATAAAACTTTCTAATTAAACTATTTCAAGCTTGAATATTTATCCAAATCTTGAAATTATACTTAGAAATTATCTTTGAAGATAAATTTTAGGAATTAAATTTCCGATAAATTCCAAACTATTTAGAGATAAATAAATGCTCATATACTATATATATATATATATATATATCCATTCAAATTTAAATCATATATCAGTATATGTTATAAATCCATTCTTTTTTTAGAAATTAAAATCAATTAAATTTTCCAAAAACAAAACTGTAGCAAGACTACAGAATGGTCTCTTCACATCGAAACTCGAAAATGAATGTCGATGATGCTGCAGTCATCACCAAAATTATTTTCCAGCAACAAAGAGAAGAGCACTAAATTTAAATTTAAAATTCTTTGGAAACAAATTTCTATTCGAAAATACTTTAAATAATATATCCTTTAAAACTTTAAACATAAAGTTTGAAATGCATCGGGAATTAAATTCTCAAATTCTTGTTTTACGTTTAATTTAAATTTCCAAATAAATTTATAACCATGTTTTATAGTTCAATTAGATATATGAAACAATAGAAAATGATATATAAAATCAAATATTATTTCTTAACAACCAATTCAAATAAAGTCCAGATAAAGATTTATAATATATACAAAATTTATTTCACAAAATTTATTTCATTACTAAATTTTAAAAACATATTGTGTCAGTTTGCTCTGTTCAAGTGTTTTGGAAATCTTATCGATAGCGTTGATCAGAAGAATCGATTAGAAACCCAAATCAACATCAACAACTCAAACAGCACAATATATAAAACATTTTAAATATTAGTTTACAAATACACTTCAAGAATGATTTGAAGATAAGTTGGAAACAAAGATGAGATGATTAAATAACAGAATAGGGAGATGGATGAGTTTATATGAATCACGGACAACCTTAACCGGGTCAACCGTGACTTAAAGAACAAGATCGATGTGGATTTCGTGGGTAAATCAACATTCGGTCTCAAGAGATAGAGTTCGGGATTACAAGAGGTACTAGCATCTAAACCAAGGATATAGAATCTTTGGTGAATCGATGCTGTTGTAAAGGAGTTTCCCCCTTTACAAATAAATTTGAGGTTGGCGAGACTGCCGACTCATTATAAAGATCATTCAAAGTGGAATTATGGGATACTCCAGAATCAAATGAAGATGAATAGTGAGGGACACGAAATAGATTTTGAAACCGCAGGGAACGTTCCAAAATCAAAGGAATCGAGTCAAAAGGAAGAGATTCAAACTCGAATGAAAGTGATTCAGTAAATTCATTTACTCTATATGCTGAGCTTTGCCAAGAGCTACCAAAGCTCTGATACCAACTGTAACGACCCGATATTTTCAACCATTCGCATCCGCACATGTCGGACTTGAATTGCTCAAAATACCGCGTTGTAAATAAAATTTGGCAAATCTCAAAATATACAGTAAATACATAATCACAGATCACAGACACAGAGTATTTAATAATGCAGCGAAATTTAAAAGAAATAGTAGTTCATGAAGCTACTATATAAAAATAAGATACATCAGAGTTAAACATGATACAACAAAAAGTAACAAGATACATCAGGTACAAATCAGAATACATCACTGAAATCACTGGATACAGAAAGCAAAATAGATGGATGGATCTTTAAGGAAAGCTCCAACTCCGAAGGTGAATCTTGAATGCTAACTCACTCAATCTGACTCGAGCGTAAAGCAAAATACAAAACACTCGAGTCAGGACATAAATACTTATGAATTGTAAATAAACTCAAGTGAACAGTAACAAAAATGCATCAGTAACTTAAAGGATGGTTGGGATCGCCCATCCTTTAAGGATCCGTTAAACTATTTACTATGTAGTAATATTGTGCTACTATAATATTGTCTACAGTAAAATAAACATACTTTTAAATAGCGTTCCGGGCTACCCATATCACCCTTCACACATAATAGTCCCAGTAGTCCATCCAATATCATGCCATCTCCACTCTGGGTGACTGTCAGAGGATACCACACGGGCTACGGAAGAAAAACAAACTCGTAGTAAAGGCTCGGTATGGTAGGTGACACGGCACACAAGGCAATGCCAGGGTAGATATACCAATTACGCACACGGGCTGGTGGTAACGCAGCAGCCACATACGCCCACCTCGGAACACACTCCCAATCAAAATCGGAGGATGGCCATCTAATCAATCACCAGTAAGAGTATAGTATCGAAGGAATGTGTCCGACCAGAGGTGCTACCTCCTTTGGCCCGAGATCGCTCCTGTTTTAGCCACCTTATGCCAACTCACGGGAGTTGGGTCCACGTAATATACCTCAAGAACGTCGCCACCATCCTACTTCATTTTGGAATCTCCACTGCATACACGGTTGTTAAAGTGGTTTTCGAAGTTGGCAGAGAGTATGACAAGTTCCGATCCCGGTCTCTTTAACAACCAAACGTTATTATAACGTCGTGGTCATTTCAAAATAGTTTATATTTCAAAAGGATCAAATCATTTCATTTCAAAACTATATTCCTTTCAAAATAGTTTATGCCTCGAAAACAAAACCATTTTTATTTCAAAATTATTTATTCAATCAAAATAGTTTATACTTCGAAACCAAAATCATTTTTATTTCAAAACTATATTCACTTCCTAAAATCATAATACTTTCAAAGTTATAACTCTTTCGAAACCAAAATAGTTGAAATCATTACACTTTGAAAATCATAACATTCTGAAATCATGCATTTGAAATCATGAAACATTCATTTAATTCTTTACATTTTACAAATTTATTTCCAATTTAATTCAAAATTTCAAATTTCCAATTTAATTCAAATCAAACCATCAATTTCAATTCAATTCAGTTTTCTAACAAAACATTTCAAATCTTATAAATTTCAAATATAGATTTGATCTACAAAATAAGCTATCCAATTTTAATATGTTTCCAAACTTTAATATCCCACATTTCAAAACTAAACTTTATAATTCCATATATTCATATCTCAAATCTAATTTCAATATTATGTAGTTTTGAAATATTCATTTCATAAATCCAATATTATTAAAATAAACTTAAATTACAATTAAACCAAATATCTTTTCATACAAATATAAACTTCAAATATTCCTTTATCAAATAAAGCAAAATCAAATATCATTCAACATTCACATTCTTTATTAAAATAAAGATCAAATCATTTCCAAACCATTTCAAAATCATTAAAATATTACATCCTTTCAAAACTTCATAATCAAATCATTATTTGAATTCAAATCCAAATATTCAAAGTTAAATATCATTTAAAAATCAAATATGTCATTCATTTATTATTTCAAACATCATTACCAAAAATACATTCCAAAATTCCATTTAAAAATTCATTTATTATATTACATTTCATTCCGTTTAACACATTACCAAGTAAACTTTATTTAAATTTAAATTCAATTTAAATTCCTTAAAAAATCAAATTTAAATTTTCAAAACTTCTAAAATTTCACAGATAATCCATTTCAAAAGTTAAATTATTTAACACTTTAAAATATAGCCCAAACAGTGTTAAAATCTATAACATTTCAAAACATTGTCAAATTATAGCAACGACAGCATTTATAAAGTGCTATCGTAGCTTATATTTTCCAAAATGATTTATTTCAATAATAGCGACATTTATAAAATGTCGTAATAGATATTTAGTTATTTCAAACATTGTTAGATTCAAAACAATAGCATAAAAATTCTGTCAAAAGACTAAAGCATGTTGAAAATGCTATAAAATTCCAAGTTTCATTTTAGCTTTTCAAAAATAATAATAAAACTCCAAATTTTTATTAGTACAACTTAAAAATCATATTTCTAGACTTCAAAATTTCACATTTAAAATCATTTTAACATATGATTTAACACAATAAAATTTTAAGATCAAATATTCAATTTTGCAAACTCCATTCATTTATTAAGTCAAAATTCACTGTTTATTAATTTATAAATTTAATAAACTTAAAATTTTACTTCAAATATCATTTCAAAACTTTAAATTTAATTTCCATTATTTATTTACATCTTAAAATAAAATTTAAAGTCAAACGTCACATTTACTCCAAATTTACATACTTGAATTCACTTAAATTCACAATTTCAAGATTTAATATTTAACTTTCTTAAAACCATAATATATATATTTTAAATCAAAATTTCATACTTTTGAAAATACATATTTAAAAAAAATCATTTAAAAATATACCATGCGGTCTGTATATAATTTTCGAACATAGGTCAAGTGATACGGATATATATCATTTCAATCCGTAATTTACAAAGAAAACCGGGTTTTATCATTTCAAACCCGCAATCCCAAGTCAAATAAAATACAATAAAAATCGCTCAGGCCTATCATTTCAGCCCATAACAATTTTTTCCTATTCTAAAGTCCGTTCGGGTATGTATCATTTCAACCCATAGTGATTCTATTCTAACAGGGAACTTGCAGTGTGAATATATGCATAAACAATATAAACAATGTCAATGTCACAATATAATGTCATATTTCAAATGTCAGGTGATAATTAACAGTTTTAACATGGTAATAACATGGCATAGCATATCATATGATCATCATTAAATCGCATAAACATTTTATATTACTAAACACTTGTCATCAATTCACTATTTCATAAGTATAAATGTCAGAGTGAGAAAGATTCACCTTTTCAAGCTGAAGACCACTACGACACACAAACATGATTCCAAGGGCGAGACAAGCATGATAATGGATTCAAATAAGTGGAGAGAGCCTAGATGATCATCTTGTAACAATCCAATAAACACAAACAAGACAACGCAACACATGAATATACAACACAAAACAATATTGAACAAGTTGAAATACAAAGCAATAAAGAGCAAAGTGACTTGACCTTGCCTTATCACTCAAATGCATAGCCTAAGTGGAGCATACATTCAGCCATGATCAGGTTTAGCTCGGGTATGGCATCAATAAAGCACAACTAGAAGGAATATAAAAGGTAGGGTTTGCAACATGAAGCATATCAATGGACAAGGCAAAATAGGTGAAGTTTTTGGTGCATTTTGGTTCGACTATGACCCCATATAGGCTCGGCCATGGGGTCTTCATGTTAGTTCAGATCTGGATAGCAGTGAAAGGGGTAGCCAAAGGTGAAGTAGATGAAGGTGGTGGTGGCTAAGGGGTGGCCAAAAGAAACTATCAAGGCAATAGTGGAGTACAGGCTTGGCTAGCATTGTTTTGTTGAAGTGCTTTGCAAATTTGAGGTGGTGGCTTCATCTAATGGTCATGGCCAGAGGTGGTGGTCAGAGGAGAGGGGTTGGTTCTTCTATAGATGGTGGAGAGTATGGTGGTGATGGTGGGTGGTAGGGGCCAAGCAAAGTTGAAGAGAGATCTAGGCAAAACAATGAAAATAGGAAGGAAAAGTAGAAGAAGAAGACCATGAACTTTGCCATTTTTTTTTCTCAAATTGAAATGCCTTGAGTTTAAGTGAAGAATGATGTTTTCTCACTTGAATTTTGAAGGGAGATACACGGCTAAGCAAGAAAAAGGTACGGCTAAAAGAAAGAAGAGGAAAAGGCAAAAGCAAATGAAAAGACAAGGATATGAAAAGACTAGAAAATGAAAGGACTTTGCCTCTTTGTTTTCTATTTTCTTTTTAAATTTTAAATACATGTAAAATATGTATAAATACAGATAAAATACGAAAATATAGTAAATAAACAAAAATAAATAAATAAATATTAATTAAATATAATTAAATTAAGAAAATAACAAAGAAAATGTAAATTAGGCTTGAAAATTTGAAAATAAATGAAATGAACTTTGGAAAAATTTTATGTACATGAAAAATATTTATAAATAAAGATAAAAAATAAAAATAAGATGCATACATAAAATGAATAAATAAATTTTAATTAAATATAATTTAAATAAAGAAAATAACAGAAAAATGGAAACTAGGCTTTAAAAATAGAAAATAAATTCAGTAAGTTTTGGAAAAATTCAAACATCACTTTAAAAAATATTTAAAAGGTAAGAATATATGTAACATAGCATATAATACAATTTAGAATAAGATATGACAATTAAAAAGATTATTTATATAATTTAAAACAAACAATTTTGTTAAATACAGCAAATTTCACAGAATAGTTAAAAAGGCATAACTTTCACATTATAAATCAGATTTCAACGAAACGAAAAGCAGTGTTCTTAAAATTTTATTTACTTTCATAATAAAATATAAAATTTTCAAACTTTCAAGTTTTAAATTTAAAAGTCAAAGTTTGACCATTTTGACCAAAATTCACTTTTCTGGAAATATTCCATTTATGCATGATTGAAATTCTAATCCACATCAAAATCAACATTTATATTTCAATTAACAAAATATATTCATTTTAAAAAAATAAAGTTTTTAAATTAGGAATTTAAATTAAAATAATTAAAATATACAATTACAATAATCAGAAAATACAGGGTTGTTACAATATGCCATTTTGTTTTTACCATAACTTGATCAAAACAGATCCAAATTAAGAATTTTTTTAAAATCATATAAAATTCCAGTGGCTACAAATTTATGTTGATAAGTTTTTCAAGTTTTGAGGTTTGTTATACCTGAAACTCAATTCTTTGAAGTGCATTTTTGGGCTTCATTTTTGTTAATCCGACAATACCTCTTCTTCATTCTATCATATCTCCCTCAAAACAATTTGGAATCAAGAGATTCTTTTTCTTAAATTCAAAATAATTTGCAACAACTTTTTAGTTAACAAGTTTTTCAAATTTTGAGAGTAACAGAGTCAAAAACAAGAGAGAAGATGACCTATTTTCGGGTCTAATTTTGAGAATTCAAATTCAAAACTCTACCACTTCTTCTTTGTACTTTTGGCCAATCTCCATTTCAAGCCTTGGCCAAGCCTTAGGAAGGAGGAATTCGAGCTTATTTTCATTTGGTTTCCGAAGCATTATAGGAAGTATGCGTTAGATCTCAAGTTCCTTGCCTTAATGTTTGATGGAGTGGAATCCAATGTGAGTATAACTCACTCTTTCTGGCTCACTGATATTTTTATATAAGTGAGAATAAATTTTATTTATGATGATTGATGATTGTTTGGATGATATATGATATTATATATGTATATATATGTATTGATATTTGGATATATACCTGTCTATTGGAACAGATGAGAACCTTTACGTTCCCGTGTATGAGCGGATGACCCTTTGTACGTACGTCTGCCACGAAGTGGACATCGTACACATATTCTAATATGTATATTTTTTGCAGGCAACGGGTTGAAGGGGTCCAACTGGATTCCTTACTACGGTTGATTTTTTTATATATATTGATATATGTGATGTTATCATGCGATATATGATGATTTTGGATGTCGTGATTGATTTATTTAGTGCTGTTGCAGCATTGGGCCTATTTATGATAATTTAAAAATATTAGATTGATGATTTCAAATTGGAAAGGATTTTCAAGTGATTTTTAAAATGGATGTTCTATTGATTTTCTAATTTGTTAAAGAAATGGATTTATTTTAAATAAATAAATGTTATAATTTTTATGTTATAGAAATTATGATTTTTGTGAAATATACTTAATTATGGTTTTTGAATTATATAAGTTTTAATAATGATTCATAAATTATTAAAGGATAAGTTTATTTAAATCAAGATTTTTTTGAATTATTATAAATGGTTTATATACAAGATTTATGAAATCAATATTTTATAAATAAAAAGTAATGGGATTATAAAGGAGTTTTGGAAGTGCTAAAATGAGGTTATAAATGGATTTTATATGTAAATAAGATTTGTGAATTTGTGAAGTTATAAAAAGAATGATTTTGTAAATAAATTAATTTATAAGTAATTAACTTTTAAGTTGGATTTTGGTATGTAATTGAGTTATTAATGGAATTTATTAATAAAGGAATTTTGTATATTGAAGTTTTTATAAAATATAAATGTGAATTTATAACATGGTTTTATATATCCGAAATCAACCTATTTTGATAAGTTTATTATGGAAGCTTAGTAAAGGAATTTCATCCATGATTTTGGACAGTGGATAATCCTTTAATAAAACGTGTATAAGTAATGAATTTGGTAAAGGAGATATATTCATGATTTTGGACAGTGGATAATCCTTTAATTAAATAGGTAGAAGTTTTGAATTTGGATAAGAGAATTATATTCATGATTTTGGTGACGACCGGACTTTCAACCATCGAAAATCGGCATCCAATACTACACCGTATTCAAATGCTAGAGATTCAAACGTTGGAGTCTGCATCATTGGAGCTATAAAACATTAGATGATAACAACACAGCGGAAACAAAATGACTTTCCTCGATATACATCATGGATTGCAACATTCATCGCAACAACATTACAACAACAAGTGACCAACATCATCAGAGATAATTACACAACATCGGAAAAATAAAATCAATGGAACATCAACATTTCTTCCAAAAGGGACCAACATACTACGTCTTCACTTACGAAGCTCCAAATCTCCAAAACAAAAGCTCCTAAACCAAAGATATCTAAATCCATATTGACTTAGTTCCAAACTACTTATAACCTGACTCTAGGCTGCACGTGTGGAAAATCAAGGAGTACCCAGAGTTTAGAAAAGGGAACAATAAACTCCAAGTCAGTCATGGGACTGGTGTGATAAACTAAAACCAGTTATTTTTACCAAAGAAAAGAAAAATAAAATCCATTCATGCTTTTGGAAAATGAAACTACCATAAGGTCTCCCGGCACACACTTAATGCAATCACACATATTGGGAAGGTTTCTCCTTATAGTAGTCAAACATGCTTGATATGCAAAAAATACTTTTGATATTATTATTAGTGCATAGTGTGGAAAAGCATTTCGAAAGTATAATATAAATCTTAGCTATCATACGTACCATTATAGTATGCCTACTATAGCTACCATGTTAATTGGCAGGTTCTACAACTAAAATCGTAAAGGGCTCGTATTGGTTGTTTGGATTTCCAACAAATGGACAAGGCTAAGGAACTTCCTTTATGCGACTGGGTATGTCTCTGGGGGGACGTCCCGAGAACCTAACCAGATCTCTACCAACACAAGGCCGAGTTACCTCTGTAACTAGGTAACTAACTGCCACGAGTATGCCATCCCTTGGTCGTAACCAACCTTTATCGAGGTACCTCTATTTCCAACAACAACATAAGTAAAATATCTGGGCTCTATACCAGAATACCACTTTTATCCAGAAGGAAATGTACATACCCTTAGGGTCGCGAACCCCATAACCTTGTTGCGTCCTTCCTGTTACGACCATTTCCCGGGGTATGAGGTTCGATGAACTCTCGTACCACAAAGCTATGCTTTACACAAAAGCCATGCATCGATCAACCAATGATTAACACTTAGTATGCCACAATACCAAATTGGGAATATATCACTAATAAATATCAATTACATAACCTCTGAGCTCGTACATCTCATAGAAGGGTGTTAAGCTAAGAGAATAAATTCTCCCCCACCAACAGAAATGTATTTGATAGAAACCAGCATTACATCACAAAGTGTAATGTCACACATACATCCATACAAGTCCATCCTAGGTCTGAATGGAACCGAAGGCACTTCATCCAATTAAAGAAAGAAGTTCTTGCAAATCCGAATATCTCCTAATCACATCCGAACTCCCCGTCACATAGGATAATCTCTATACTGGAGTAACTCGATGTAGAGACAATCAATAGGCAATCCTTTCATTTTTGAAAATACCCGGTCTTCAACCACCGTCTTCAAATGCAATTCCATTCCATCATATCATTATTTGGAATGGGTTTTCGACTTAATGCCCTCCCCTGGCTTTTTCGAATAGTAAGCGCTTATTTAAAACATATGGATAAAAATTTCCATTTTTTAATCTATTAAACAAAAGATCCACCTTTAAGATTCGACGTGAATTCAGATAACCTTTTGGAATCTGATACCGGTCTCATCGAAATTCTAATGCCGTCTTAAAGGCCAAGTTGTTTAAGTAAGTTTTTTTAATCCAATTCAGAAATTCACATTCACACAGCAATTCATCACAGTTAAATAACTTCCATTTATCACAGCTCAATCCAAAGCAATTCATATCACACAATATCACATATCGGAGATACCAAATAATTCAAGGCATTCAATATAATCCAATCATCCATAAGCAAGATTAATTAATTGTTCAATTCCTAGTTAATTTAATTTAATCTCCAAATAAATTAAATTAATTGCTTTAATTACTTTTAAATCCTACTTATTTAACATTAATTAATTATAAACCATTTATTATTACTTTAATTAATTAATGAGACTAATCAATCATCCTTAATTATCCATGTTAATTAACTAACCTTAATCACTTACATTAATTAATTATCCCTTAATTAATTACATTAATTAATTAATTAACCCTTAATTATAAATTAGCTAACCTTTAATTATTAATTAATTAACCTTTCCCGTTCAACCCAAAAACAAAGTTAAAAATCTTGACTTTTCTTTTAAAATTCATGGTTTTTGAAAATGATTTAAATTATGTAAGTGAATCATGAAATCAAGAAGGTCAAGTTTCACACATGCATTGACTTTCACCGTGTTTTCCTAATTCCCAGAAAATAATTTAACTAATTATACTTAAAAATATTTTTAAAACTTAAATCATGTTAATTCAAACATATCTTGTTTAAATATTAAAGCCTATAAGAGAATAGATGAAAAGATTTTGATATTTGAATCTGGTTTAAACCCTGTAAACCTGAAACAGAGCAAGTATCTTGTACCCAAACATGCACACATCAGTTACATTTATATATTTACATGCAGGCATATTTTACATCCATACTTCAAGGATTATCACATGCAAATCAGGATATAGACGGATATAAGATTTTAAAGGGTAGCCTACTCACCTGTATTTTGAAAACAGAGAGCTTTTTAAACTTGACAATTGGAAATAGAAGCCTGTAAAATGTTTTTGCTCTAGAATTTGAAAATTGGAATTTGTTTTGATCTTTGATCTGCTTTGCTTGATGTTTTGAGATGATCTGATCTTTTATTTATTTGGGATAATTTGAATTTTGTTTTGATGGCTTTTTTTCTGGTTTTAGTTTTAATTTGCTCAGGTTTGATTTTGAATATAACAAAGAAAATGGTAAAAGAAGGAGTATAAATATATATTGCCTTGTTTTCTTTTATTTATTATTTCAAAAAATGAAAATAAATATGATACTTCTATTTTGCATGATAAAATTAAGTTAACACTTGTAAATACGTATCTTCATAAGACTATACATGTCTTTATTCATGTAATTAATATTTCTATATAATTTTATATTATATTTCCAATTTTTATAAATACATTTCCTTTATTTATATTTATACAATTAAAAGAAAATGATTTGAAATCTAATTATGCATTAATAAAAAATCATGTATATATTATTTTTAAATCCCATTTTCTTAAAGTATTTATATTTGAATTTCAAATTCAAATTCTATTTACAATCTACTTATATATATATAAACAAACACAAATATTATTTATTTTGGAAAAATTCAAATTAATTCACAGATTAATTCTAAAAATTATATTAAGCACTAAATTAAATTTGGCTTAAAAACGGGATCGTTGCTGATTTTCCCCCTTAAGAAAATTTCGTCCTCGAAATTTGATAGACAGGGAGACAAACAAAGAACATATGAACACATAAAAAGATGGAGAAATGGCTTACCAGGTCAAGCTGAAATATCCACTCTACATTTGGGATAGGACTTTTGCATGCTTTCCTCCGTTTTCTAAGTACAATCATTCGGGTCTCCACTCCATTGTACTTACACCAATTTCACCACTTTATTCCTTAACCGCTTTTCATCTCGACCAATAACTTTCAATGGTTCTCTTTTCACTGCCGAGTTGGGTGTGATTTCCAAATCCTGTTGAGCGGCCTCCTTGGTTTCCATCCTAACGCTTTAATTTAATAGGGCACCGGGAACTCCAATTCTTGATTTGATAAAGTACCGCCTTGAAAGTTGGAAGCTGGGACTTCACTAATGGTGCTACCTCGGGGATTTGATTGGAAATAATTTCCCATAGATTTACCCAGGTTGAAGCCCTGGGTAAAAAGATTCGGGCGAAGATCTGAGCAAAGAAATAATAATGATATGCTCAAGGCCGTGCACATACTTCCGAAGGTGTGAAACATGGAATACATTATGCACGCCAGCTAACCAATTAGGTAACTGCACTCAATAAGCCAATGGACCAATCCTCTCATGTATAGGAAAAGGACCTATATATCGCAGTGCCAGCTTACCTGTCTTTTCAAGTCTCGAAACTCCACGCATTGAGAAACCTTTAGGAAAACTAAATCTCCATCCTGGAACTCTAAAGTTCTTCTCATATGGTCGGCATAACTTTTCTGTCGAGTTTGGGCAGTTTTCAACTTCTTTCGAATGGAATCAACCTTCTCAGAAGCTTCCCTTATCATGTCCGGACCAAGAACAAGCCTATCACCCGACTCAATCCAACATGCAGGTGATCTACAAGGACGACCATACAATGCTTTGAAAGGAGCCATTTTAATACTGGCCTGATAACTATTATTATATGAAAACTCAACCAAATACAAATGGTCCTCTCATGAACCTCCAAAATCAAGAATATAAGCATACAAAAGATCTTCCAAGATTTGATTTATTCTCTCGGTTTTCCCATCAGAATGCGGGTGGTAAGTAGTACCGAAGTTCAACTTGGTTCCCAGTGCGGCTTGAAATGCCTCTCAAAATCTACTAGTGAATATCGGATCACGATCACTCACTATATTACTTGGTATTTCATGGAGTCGAACAATCTCCTTCACGTATAACTCTTCCAAACTCGCTGCCATTCGGGTGGATTTAACTGGGATAAAGTGGGCAGTCTTGGTCAGACAATCCATAATAACCCAAATCGTCTCATTACCCTTCCAAGTTCGTGGTAAACCATCTATGAAATCCATAGACACTTGGTCCTACTTCCATTTGGGCACTTCCAGTGGTTGGAGCAAACCTGCCATCTTCATTTGATGACTCTTTATTTGTTGACAGTTGCGCATCGACTAACATAAATAGATATATCCCTCTTCATCGTTTTCCACCAAAAGGTCCTCTTAATATCTCGATACATTCTGTTAACCCCTGGATGGATACTGAACTTGGATATGTGGCATTCGTCCAATACTTCTGGTTTGAGATCTGGGATGTCTAGAACACAAATCCTTCCTTTCAACCTTATAATTCCACTATTATCGATTTCAAAACTAGAATCTTCACCTCGAAGTATTCTCCCATAAATTTCATGGAGAAACTTGTCTTCTTTTTTCTTACTAGCAACCATCTCAAGAAGAGTGGGGTTGACAATAACATAAGCAAGAACAACATGTCTTCTACTCAAAGTATCAGCTACCATATTGGCTTTACCAGGTGTATACTGAATATCCAGGTCATATGACGCTAGGAATTCCAACCAATATTGTTGTCTTAGATTCAAATCCTTCTAGGTAAAGAGGTAATTCAAAGATTTATGGTCGGTGAACAATTAAAAATTTTCACCCATAAGATAATGACACAAGTTTTTCAAAGCAAAGATAACAGCCAAAAGCTCAAGATCGTGGGTCGAGTAGTTCTTCTTATGTGGTCGCAATTGTCTACTTGCATAGGCAATCACTCCACCGTCTTACACTAGAACAACACCCACACCTTCACCATACGCATCTGTGTAAATAGATAGATCTTTATACCCGTTAATAATAGCTAGAACGGGAGCAATGGCCAATCTTTTCTTCAATTCTCGGAATGCTTCCTCGCACTTTAGAGTCCAAATAAATTTGGCATTCCTCATAGTCAGCTTAATTAATGGACTAGCTAACTTAGAGAAATCCTTGACAAAATTTCGGTAGTGTTCGGCTAATCCTAGAAAACTTTTGACCTCCTTTGGGGTTGTGGATTGCTTCCAATCAAACATAGCGGAAACCTTAATAGGGTCTATAGAAATTCCTTCTTCTGTTACAATATGTCCCAGAAATCAAACTTCTTTTACCGAAAAATGACATTTAGAAAACTTGACAAAAAGAATATTCCTCCTCAATATTTACAAAACTATTTCTAAGTGTTTGGCATGCTCTTCTTCAGTTTTGGAATAAATCAGAATATCATTAATAAATACAAGAACGAACTTATTTAATACTTCATGAAATACTCGGGTCATCAGGTCTACGAAATATGCAGGGGCATTGGTTAGTCCGAAGGGCATAACTAGCCATTCGTAGAATGTATCTAGACCCCTAAAAGTAGTCAAATGGATACAATCTTCCACAATTCTCAGCTGATGGAATCATTGGGCTAGGTCCATCTTGGAAAAGAATCGAGCACCATGCAATTGATCGAACAGGTCGTCGATTCGGGGCAAAGGAAATTTATTCTTAAGGGTTAACTTATTAAGATCACGATAATCTATGCACAATCTCAAAGATCCGTCGGACTTGGCTACAAATACTACGGCCGAACCCCAACTGGAACGACTAGGTCATATAAGTCCTTTCTCCAGTAAAACTTAGGATTGCTTAACTAGCTCTACTCTTTCTCTTGGTGTCATCCTATGACTTGCATGCACAACTGGACGGGCATTGGGAACCAAGTCGATTCTAAATTTGATTTCCCTATGTGGAGGTGAGACTTAACTTCTTCAAATACGTCAGGAAATTCTCGAGCAATAGGTATGGATTCCAAACTCGGGTCAGGATAACCTAAAGTATACATTAACTTGTCCCTCTTCAGACTTGGATCCTCAAAAGAAATTACGACAAAATTTCCAAGTTTGGTTTTGACCGAAATCGTTCTATTGGTACAATCCAATTTAGCTTCATATTTTATTAACCAATTCATTCCAAGTAAAATTTCAAATTCACTAAAGTCAAGAACAAAAAGGCTGATAGGAAACTGATGATGAGAATACGAAATAGGAACCTTTCTACAACATAAACAAAGATTGGCAGGGCCTCCTATCGGATTCTTCACACAAGTAGGTTCGCCTACGAATTCGGGTTCAAGATTTAATTCTTCTACGTTTTGCTTGGAAATAAAACTATGTGTAGCTCCAGTGTCGAATAGAACTCTAACAATTTTATCATAAATAAGAAGATTATCTTCCAAAACTCCTTTCCTTTTATCAGCTCCTGAGCTTGAAGGTTCATCCTTGATTGCACACACCTTTGCTACTTGGGTCTGCTTCACTATCGAGCATTCTCGAACATGTGTCCTGGCTTATGGCAATAGTAACACTCCCTAGCTTCTTGTCCTTACTTCTTAAGTTGATCCGTCTTCCCTTGGTTCTTGGGCATCTTGCAACTACTTGAGTAATGATCTTTCTCCTAACAGTTGAAACATGTAATGTTTTTTTTCCTTGTTCTCCTGAATATCCTTCTTTTATTTACCTTGCCAATGCTTCTTTCCTCCAAACTTTCTCTTCTTCCAATTTGGACTACTTCCACTTCCTTTCTCTACTAGAATCTCCTTTTTATCAAAGGTGGCGTATCTATATCCCATGTCTACCAAATCAGTAAAAGAATCCTTCACATGGCCTGTCGTCCTTTCATGAAACTTCTTGTTCATCCTTTTAATAAATCTCTCACTCTTCTTAAGAGGGGTATTTACCAATTCAGTTACAAATCGGGATAACTCAATAAATTTATTTAAGTATTCTTCAAAAGGTAGATTTCCTTGCTTCAAATCAGTAAACTCATGATACATCCAGGAAATACCGACGGAAGGCACATAACGCTGCTCAAATACTTGCTTGAATCTATCCCATGTAAACTCATTCTCCGATTCGGCCAAAATAATGGTCTCCCACCATGCCAAAGCTTCTTCCTGGAGCTGCCACGAAGCCATCAACCTCCTTTGATTATTATCCAATTTCAATCCTTTAAAGATCCTCTCACAAGATCGAATCCAAGCTTGCGCTTCTATGACATTCTCCGTACCTTTGAATAGTTTTCCTCTAAGTCTTGAGAAACTCCAATATAACTCTGCCAGATTTGCCTGGGGTTGAATGGGAAGAGATGCTCCTTCCATTACTGTTGTTATAGGGTCTCGACCATTTGTAGTGGTACTCCCCCTTTTCCAGCCTCGCCCTCTTCTTGCACTCATTCTCACTATCTGTAAATAGTAAGAAAATTGATTTTAGGCATACGGACGAGATACTTAGGGAATATACTCATTCTAGGGCATTCCTAACCCAATATCTAATGAGTTACCTAATGAGTTATACTCCAAAGCTAATTTTCTTACTCAACTTTTAGCTCTGATACAAGATGTGACGATCCAGACTTTCAACCATCAAAAGTCGGCATCCAATACATCACCCGTATTCAAATGCGGGAGATTCAAACGTTGGAGTCCGTATCGCTGGAGCTATAACAAATTAGATGATAATAACACAGTGGAAACAAAATGAATTTCATTAATTTACATCATGGATTACAACATTCATCACAATAGCATTACAACAACAAGTGACCAACATCATAGACAATTACACAACAGCGGAAAAATAACATCAACGGAACATCAACATTTCTTCCAAAAGGGATCAACAAACTGCATCTTCACTTCCAAAGCTCCAAAGCTCCAAACCTAAAGCTCAAAACCAAAAGCTCCCGAACCAAAGACTTCTAAATCCACATTGACTTAGCTCCAAACTACTGATAACCTGACTCTAGGCTGCCCGTGTTGAAAATGAAGGGGCACCCATTGTAACGACCCAGAATTTTTATTAATTAAAATTTGAATATTTAATTTATTTTAAATATTAATAATTGAATTTATAAGTCGAATAAATTTTTATTTAAATTATTGGATTTAATTGAATAATTAAATCAATAATTTAATATGTTAAATTATGAAAATAATTGAAAATTGAGTTAAATATGATTGAAAATGATTTGTAAAATTTTATTTTATCATATGGAAGTTAGAACGATATTTTAGAACTTTTAAAATCGAATTAAAAGTTAATTTGTGAAAATTGAATATTTTAATATTTAATAATCGACTGTAAAATAGTCAATTTTTGAACAGTCTCAGAATTGAACGAAACCAGTTTCATTGGATCCGTAATAGTTAGTTATTACCGGATTTCAATTTTCGTGTCAATCGGAGCTATCGTTTGATCGTGGCAGCTCGAAACGCATCGAATTATTTTTAATTTAAATTTGGCGAGTCAAAATAGCCATTTTTCAAAAAGTCTCGGATTTCGACGAAACCAGTTTCATCGGATCCGTAAGGTGATATTATTGTAAGGTTTCAAATTTCAAGTCAATTGGATTTACCGTTTGTCCGGTACAAATTAAAACGCCTAGAAATCGAGTTAAATCGGTTTAATTTAAATTGAACGTTTTCAGCCATAACTCGCACATACTTCCGAATTAGCTTCCGAAACCTGTTCCATTGTGTCCGGAACGCGGGGTAAACCTTAGAAACGCTGGTTACGGCGTCTAAATCGGAGTTCGGAATTCCCGGGATGAATAGTGTTTACGCTAGCTTTTTCTATAAATACACCATTCACAAATAAAAAAAAAAATAATTCCAAACCCTAATTTCATGTTACCAGCCGCCACCCACAAGATGAAGGGCTGAAAATTCATTTCCTTCTTCTTTTAATATATTTCAATCCGTCAAAAATTGATGAAAGTTGTTAACTACAACGTTGTAGAGCGAAGAGAGGGCTTTGATTTCATACGGAGTTGATCGGAAATGGTGCAACGGAGGAGGAGCAAATGTGGGCCGTTCTCTACAGCTGTGCATGCGTCTCGAGGGTAGAGGGGGAGGCCAAGTTGGCCATGGTGGTAGGCGTGGGTAGCTTGCGTCGTGCTCTTCGTGATGGCATCTCCTGATCGAGTTCTCATCGTGTGTGGTGATCGAAAAGTTTAACCCTAATTCTTGTTAATGGGTTTGTGCATGCGGCCTTGTTGCTGTAGAAGAGATACGTGAGTTGAGGGAGATGAAGGAGAGGCCTTGGATGCAGATCTTACGGCCAGGATTTGCTGTGGTATGAAGATAGTTGAATAAAAGTTGTAAAAGTTATTAAAGTCGTGTACAAACTTGTAAATTACATAACTTTTTCATACGAGGTCGAAAAAATGCAAACTCAGTTGCGTTGGAATCGTATGGACGAGCACTACGCGATGGAGCTGGTTTGGAGTCGTTTGGAGTTAGTGAGAATTTCGGGTAAAATTAAACGCGCGTTTAATTTTATTCGAAATAAATCGCTAAAACGGAAATTAAAACCAAGGTGAGAATTTCTCACTCAATCGAATAAGTTTCGATTTTATTTTAAATAGTTAGATTTAAAATATTTGAATGCATGTTTGAATGTTGTTTGATATCTATTGATTGTTAAAATAGACATTATGCGCCGTTAGTAAGCGGATGTTATTTATTAAAAAAATATACCGCGAATATTTCATAAACAGTGAAATTGGTATTATATATAATATCAATATATATATATTGGCATATGTATATATTGCAGTTGTTGATTTCCCGCATTTTTTGTTTAGCGGATGAGACCCTATTACGCCGTTATTAAGCGGATAATATTTAATAAGAACATATACCGCGATAATTTCGTACTGGAGCAAAATTGGTATTGTGCTAATGTTTTTGGATGCAGGAAAAACAGGTTGGAGGGATCCAACTGGATTCCTCAACAGTATTTATTTTATTTCAGATATTTTGATATTTGATGGATTATCATATCGATATATGATATCGTTGTTAGTCGTGATTGACTATTTGGTGTGTAGCATCATTGGACCAAATTTTGGAATTTTAAAATGATTTATAAAGTGATTTTTGAAAATATACTATATATTTGGAATTTGATCTATTTTAAGTAAATAAACGTTATAATTTTTAAAGCTATAAAAATTATGATTTTGTGAAATATAGTTAAAAGTTGATTTTTGAGAAATAAAGGAACGATTTTATAAAATAGTTTAAATTGGATTTTGAATACATTATAAAAGTTTGAATATACGATTTATAAAATTTGATTATTTTATAAATCAAAATGGTGAAACTATAAAGGAAATTAAAGACGTTTTAAAGGAATAATATAAATTGATTTATATTAAGAAATTTATAAACGGATATTTATAAATTGAAATATTGACTTATAAAACGAGTTTTTATAAGTGTTTGAATGAAGTGAAAATGAAATTCATAAATGAATAAAATTTATAGAATTATAAACTGTGAAGTTATAAAAGAAATTTATAAATAGTAAGATTTATAAATTTGGTGAAATTATTTGAAGAATAGATTGGTTAAATAAATGGATCTTATAAGTTATAAGATTTATAAATTGGAAAGTCTCTAAAGGAACGATTTTGTAAAATAATCGTTTTATAAGTAATTAACTTATAATATGAACGTTTAGTTTATAATTTAGTTATAAACTGGAATAAGTTAATAAAGAAATTTATAAAAAGGAAGTTTTTATAAATAATTAGAAATGGAATTTATAAACGTTGTTTTATAAATTTGCAAATGATTTATTTTGACGAGAAAATTTGTTGAAACCTATAGATGGAGTTATATTCACATTTTTGAATAGTGAATAATCCTTTGAATTAAAATGAATAAAAGGATGAAATTTGTTAACGAAGTTTATTCACGTTTTGAATAGTGAATAACACGTTAAAGAAATTGTTTTAGATTTGGTGTTTTAAACAGAATTAAAACGATCTAACGATGTTTTAAAAGATGTTGAGATTCGAAACCATAGATTTCAACATTTATTGTTGAAATAGACGTTTTGGAGGAATAAAAGGAAATGGTGGACTATAACACTGTTGTTATAGTAAATGATTTCCGAAAGGAAATGTTTAGAATAATATTGGGATTTATATATCTATTTTAATTTCGAATCCCTATACTAGTGATTTTGGGTTGTCGTAACGATGTTTTACGTAACATTCGTTTTGGCCCAAATAAATATGTTTAAGAGAATGATTTCCTTAAAGAATGAATTATATACTTAATTCGATTTAAGTATATTGAATATTTTCTAAGTGTTGAAAATAAAAGGAATTTGTGAATTACTTATGAATAAATAAGTATGGAAATGTTTTCCAATATGAAGTGAATAATTAGAATTTATCTTTTTCTGAAGATAAATTGAAATGAATTATCGAAATCGCATATGCATGGATATCTTGAAATATAAATTCATTATGGAATTTATATGTGAAAGTGAAACTTGTTAAAAATAAATACTGATTTATTTTTGAAGTGTTGAAATTATATATCTAGTAAAGATATTTTGGAAAATAAATAATTTGGAAAATTATTTGGAATCTGGTGATGTGTGCATATCCAGTGATAGTTCAATAACCGACTATCAGTATTTCCCTTTGAATGGGTATTTGATGTGAATTGATTGAATTTGAATGCACACTTATTTTTGAATAAGCGCTCACTATTCGGGTTAACCGGGAAAGGACCATGGGGTCGTATAACCCATTCCGAATATGTGATACGTCGTTATGAATTGCATTTGAAGATCGGTGTTGAAGACCGAGTATTTGTGAAAGCGATAGGATGACCTATCGATTGTCTCTGCACTGGGTAGCTCCTGGTATTGAGATTTCCTTAAGTGATGGGAAATTCGATCGGGATTGTGAATACCCGTATTGCAAGGGCTTCGTAAGAAGTGCCTTCGGTTTTGTTCGAGCCCGGAACAGACTTGTATGGATTGTATGTCTGACGTTACAAGTTGAGATATAAAGCCGATTTCTTTCAAATATATTTCTGTTGGTGGCGAAGAATTTATTCTTTAGCTTAACACCCTTCTCTGAGACGTACGAGCTCAAAGGTTATATAGTTGAAGTTATCAGTGATATATTCCCAGTTTGGTAATGTGACATGCTGAGTGTTGCTGAAATGATCATTGTGTTGATTATTGTGATAGGATCATTTATTTGATCGTCTATCTTAGTGATCATTGTGTTGATCATTTGTTGACCCAAAGCATGGCTTTTGTATAAAGTATGTTTTTGTGGACGTGACTTCGTCGAGCCTCACACCCCGTGAATGGTCAAAACAGGAAAGATGCGGCAAGGTTATGAGGGGTAGAACCCTTTAGGATATGTGCATTTCCTTCTGGAAAAGGGTGGTATCATGGTATGGAGCCCAGATACTTACTCATGTTGAAAACACTTTATGATTGTGTGAATTGATTACGAGCGCTCGGTTGATAAAGGTCCCAAAGGACCGGGGGATGGCATATTCGGTGAGTTGTTACTCAGTTAGGAGTAACCCGGCCTTGTGTTGGTAGAGATCCGGTTTGGTTCTCGGGGATGTCCGTCCAGAGGCATTCTCATGTGGCAATGGGAAGTTCCTTGGCCTGATCATTCGTTGGAAATCCAATTCCCAATACGAAACTTGTACGGTATTAGTTGTAGGACCTGCCATTCACTTATGGTGGTCACCACTGTTTGGATGGTAGCTATAGTAGGCATAGTTCGAAATGTCTATGTTGGCTAAGATTTATATTCTACTTTCGAAATGAATTTTTCTCTACACTATGCACTAGTAATAATATAAAATGTTATTTTAAATGCGTATCAAGCATCTTTGACTATCATAAGGAGAAATCTCCTCCGATTCTGCGTTTGCATGTGTGTGTGTGCGGGAGGCCTTATGGTAGTCTCATTTTTAAAAGCATTGCGAATTGAATTTAAAAATATCTCTCTATTTTGATTTTAAAGTTAAATAAACAGTTTTGAGTTCTCACACCAGTCACATGACTGACTTGGAGTTTATTGTTTTCCTTCCTAAACTCTGGGTGCCCACCAATTTCCACACGGGCAGTTAAGAGTTAGGTTTATCAGGATATTCTGGAGTTGCTGGAGGCAAGCTGGATGGCATGGCGTATTATTTATATAGTATTTCTTTTCCGCTGCACTGTTGTTGTTGTATGTTGTTGTACACTCTGATGATATGATGTAATGAAATGTGATGTAATGTAATAACCGATCTAGTTCTTTGTTTAAAGATTATTCATTCATTATTATATGTTGATCCGCTGCGAATTGTGAGATTCTGATGTGTTCTGTTGTTTCCTTTCTGTCCGTTCTATTTTTAAAATGCTTCTATCTTCTATTTTCAAATTCTCTATTTTCTTTTCTTTCTCTGTTTTCTAAAAATTGTCTATCTTCTTTTCCCTCTATTTTTCTTTTTCTTTCTTCTTTTTCTCTTTTCTTTCTTTTTCTTAAATTCTTTTTAAAACCCATAACATTCCGTGTTTTCGGCCTTCGATTTCTCGGCAGTCGATAAAGGGAGTATCGATGTCGAATTTTGGAAAGTCGAAAATTTTCGGGGCGTTACATTTGGTATCGGAGCTAATGGTTAAGCGACAACCATGGTTCTGTTGGGTATTACTCGTTAGAGATAGAGTCAGCAGTACTCTAGAATGAGTTTGAGTGTAATAATAGCTATGAGAGCGTATTTGTTAGTGAATATAAAATTGTTTTATATTGTGATGATTGGTTTATTGAGTGGCATATGAACCTTCGTCAGCACGGTCAGTCAAACTATGCCGAAGGGGTTTCTAAACACTTGAATAGAACAATTCGACACAGTATTGTTTAAATTGGGTAAATGCAATAATTTTACCTTAATTATATTTTATATATAAAGAAATAATTTTTCAAGAATTATTAAAGTGTATATAAGTTGATTGTTAGGTTGTTTGAATAATCTAAGTAAAAGAATAATTGTATAAGTAAAAGAATTATAAGAATTGAATTATAATTAAAGTGATTTACAATTGTGAAATAAACTTATATATATAAGAAGTGAAACTATATGAATTTAAGTTATGTAAAACTAAGTGATGTTTAAAGGAAATATAACTTTAGTAATGTTAATGAAGTTAATATTGGTATCGAAGTAAATTAATGAAGTTAGTAATAAATATGAACTTGAGTTATGTAATAGAATTCAACTTTGTAATTGAATTGAATTAATGGATTGAATGTTAATCAATTAAATGTAAATTTAAGTTGATATAAAATAATGAACATAAGTGTTAATTCATTAAAATTCAAATGTTATTAGAAGTTGAATAAAAATTGAATGAAAATCAATTAAAATTTAAACCGAATTGAATGTATGAATATAAGCAAAGGAATTTGGTTGAAATTAATATACTTCGGTTGTTATTTGATTGTTGATTGATTGTATATAATTCATTAAGTGTTAATGAAATTGAAAGCTATGAAATTGAAATTCAAATTGAAAGTAAATAAATTTGAATAGAATTGAAAGTGAATTAGATTTAATTAGTAAATGTAAACTAATTGAATTGAGAATGAATGTTAGTAAATCCAATGTAAATAAATCAAATGTGATTTGATAGTGAAAACCTATTTCATTGAATATTAATGAGAATATGAATGAATATAATTGGTTATGGATGTAATTGGTTGATGGTTGAATATATATTGCTTTAGTTGCATTTGCTATGTGACATGTATAGTTATGTTGCTATATGTTGTATATTGATACTATTTTCATATATGCATGATTCTCATGTTGTTTGTTGAGTTTAGTAGGTGCGGATCGCTTTTGCTTCGCATTTGGAGTTCGCTTTTGCGCTATATTAGCCATATATGCTTGCTAATAAAATATAAGGTACATATCTCGGATTAAATATCGTACTTTCATACTTTTTTCCCTGCGGGATGCCTCATTACTTGATGAGATGTATATTTGTGATATATATACTGTCATTTTTTTTTCGGATCGAGCCGCGCAAAGGAGACTATGGCGAATTTTTCCGGAAATTTAAGGCGTTAGAAAAAATTTGAGAAAATTGGAAAATTTTGAAAACTATAACTTTGATTTTGGAATTGAAAGTTAAACTATAGTAGTTGTTTTTGAAAAGATAACTAAGTATGATTTGAAAACTTAGTAAAGATTTATAAGAAGTTTAACTATGAATTTTGGAAAGTTAATAGATTCTGTAATTTTCTTACTTGTAATTTCGAGGACGAAATTCTTTTAAGGGGGAAAGATTGTAACGACCCAGAATTTTTGTTAATTAAAATTTGAATATTTAATTTATTTTAAATATTAATAATTGAATTTATAAGTCGAATAAATTTTTATTTAAATTATTGGATTTAATTGAATAATTAAATCAATAATTTAATATGTTAAATTATGAAAATAATTGAAAATTGAGTTAAATATGATTGAAAATGATTTGTAAAATTTTATTTTATCATATGGAAGTTAGAACGATATTTTAGAACTTTTAAAATCGAATTAAAAGTTAATTTGTGAAAATTGAATATTTTAATATTTAATAATCGACTGTAAAATAGTCAATTTTTGAACAGTCTCAGAATTGAACGAAACCAGTTTCATTGGATCCGTAATAGTTAGTTATTACCGGATTTCAATTTTCGTGTCAATCGGAGCTATCGTTTGATCGTGGCAGCTCGAAACGCATCGAATTATTTTTAATTTAAATTTGGCGAGTCAAAATAGCCATTTTTCAAAAAGTCTCGGATTTCGACGAAACCAGTTTCATCGGATCCGTAAGGTGATATTATTGTAAGGTTTCAAATTTCAAGTCAATTGGATTCACCGTTTGTCCGGTACAAATTAAAACGCCTAGAAATCGAGTTAAATCGGTTTAATTTAAATTGAACGTTTTCAGCCATAACTCGCACATACTTCCGAATTAGCTTCCGAAACCTGTTCCATTGTGTCCGGAACGCGGGGTAAACCTTAGAAACGCTGGTTACGGCGTCTAAATCGGAGTTCGGAATTCCCGGGATGAATAGTGTTTACGCTAGCTTTTTCTATAAATACACCATTCACAAATAAAAAAAAAATAATTCCAAACCCTAATTTCATGTTACCAGCCGCCACCCACAAGATGAAGGGCTGAAAATTCATTTCCTTCTTCTTTTAATATATTTCAATCCGTCAAAAATTGATGAAAGTTGTTAACTACAACGTTGTAGAGCGAAGAGAGGGCTTTGATTTCATACGGAGTTGATCGGAAATGGTGCAACGGAGGAGGAGCAAATGTGGGCCGTTCTCTACAGCTGTGCACGCGTCTCGAGGGTAGAGGGGGAGGCCGAGTTGGCCATGGTGGTAGGCGTGGGTAGCTTGCGTCGTGCTCTTCGTGATGGCATCTCCTGATCGAGTTCTCATCGTGTGTGGTGATCGAAAAGTTTAACCCTAATTCTTGTTAATGGGTTTGTGCGTGCGGCCTTGTTGCTGTAGAAGAGATACGTGAGTTGAGGGAGATGAAGGAGAGGCCTTGGATGCAGATCTTACGGCCAAGATTTGCTGTGGTATGAAGATAGTTGAATAAATGTTGTAAAAGTTATTAAAGTCGTGTACAAACTTGTAAATTACATAACTTTTTCATACGAGGTCGAAAAAATGCAAACTCAGTTGCGTTGGAATCGTATGGACGAGCACTACGCGATGGAGTTGGTTTGGAGTCGTTTGGAGTTAGTGAGAATTTCGGGTAAAATTAAACGCGCGTTTAATTTTATTCGAAATAAATCGCTAAAACGGAAATTAAAACCAAGGTGAGAATTTCTCACTCAATCGAATAAGTTTCGATTTTATTTTAAATAGTTAGATTTAAAATATTTGAATGCATGTTTGAATGTTGGTTGATATCTATTGATTGTTAAAATAGACATTATGCACCGTTAGTAAGCGGATGTTATTTATTAAAAACATATACCGCGAATATTTCATAAACAGTGAAATTGGTATTATATATAATATCAATATATATATATTGGCATATGTATATATTGCAGTTGTTGATTTCCCGCATTTTTTGTTTAGCGGATGAGACCCTATTACGCCGTTATTAAGCGGATAATATTTAATAAGAACATATACCGCGATAATTTCGTACTGGAGCGAAATTGGTATTGTGCTAATGTTTTTGGATGCAGGAAAAACAGGTTGGAGGGATCCAACTGGATTCCTCAACAGTATTTATTTTATTTCAGATATTTTGATATTTGATGGATTATCATATCGATATATGATATCGTTGTTAGTCGTGATTGACTATTTGGTGTGTAGCATCATTGGACCAAATTTTGGAATTTTAAAATGATTTATAAAGTGATTTTTGAAAATATACTATATATTTGGAATTTGATCTATTTTAAGTAAATAAACGTTATAATTTTTAAAGCTATAAAAATTATGATTTTGTGAAACATAGTTAAAAGTTGATTTTTGAGAAATAAAGGAACGATTTTATAAAATAGTTTAAATTGGATTTTGAATACATTATAAAAGTTTGAATATACGATTTATAAAATTTGATTATTTTATAAATCAAAATGGTGAAACTATAAAGGAAATTAAAGACGTTTTAAAGGAATAATATAAATTGATTTATATTAAGAAATTTATAAACGGATATTTATAAATTGAAATATTGACTTATAAAACGAGTTTTTACAAGTGTTTGAATGAAGTGAAAATGAAATTCATAAATGAATAAAATTTATAGAATTATAAACTGTGAAGTTATAAAAGAAATTTATAAATAGTAAGATTTATAAATTTGGTGAAATTATTTGAAGAATAGATTGGTTAAATAAATGGATCTTATAAGTTATAAGATTTATAAATTGGAAAGTCTCTAAAGGAACGATTTTGTAAAATAATCGTTTTATAAGTAATTAACTTATAATATGAACGTTTAGTTTATAATTTAGTTATAAACTGGAATAAGTTAATAAAGAAATTTATAAAAAGGAAGTTTTTATAAATAGTTAGAAATGGAATTTATAAACGTTGTTTTATAAATTTGCAAATGATTTATTTTGACGAGAAAATTTGTTGAAACCTATAGATGGAGTTATATTCACATTTTTGAATAGTGAATAATCCTTTGAATTAAAATGAATAAAAGGATGAAATTTGTTAACGAAGTTTATTCACGTTTTGAATAGTGAATAACACGTTAAAGAAATTGTTTTAGATTTGGTGTTTTAAACAGAATTAAAACGATCTAACGATGTTTTAAAAGATGTTGAGATTCGAAACCATAGATTTCAACATTTATTGTTGAAATAGACGTTTTGGAGGAATAAAAGGAATTGGTGGACTATAACACTGTTGTTATAGTAAATGATTTCCGAAAGGAAATGTTTAGAATAATATTGGGATTTATATATCTATTTTAATTTCGAATCCCTATACTAGTGATTTTGGGTTGTCGTAACGATGTTTTACGTAACATTCGTTTTGGCCCAAATAAATATGTTTAAGAGAATGATTTCCTTAAAGAATGAATTATATACTTAATTCGATTTAAGTATATTGAATATTTTCTAAGTGTTGAAAATAAAAGGAATTTGTGAATTACTTATGAATAAATAAGTATGGAAATGTTTTCCAATATGAAGTGAATAATTAGAATTTATCTTTTTCTGAAGATAAATTGAAATGAATTATCGAAATCGCATATGCATGGATATCTTGAAATATAAATTCATTATGGAATTTATATGTGAAAGTGAAACTTGTTAAAAATAAATATTGATTTATTTTTGAAGTGTTGAAATTATATATCTAGTAAAGATATTTTGGAAAATAAATAATTTGGAAAATTATTTGGAATCTGGTGATGTGTGCATATCCAGTGATAGTTCAATAACCGACTATCAGTATTTCCCTTTGAATGGGTATTTGATGTGAATTGATTGAATTTGAATGCACACTTATTTTTGAATAAGCGCTCACTATTCGGGTTAACCGGGAAAGGACCATGGGGTCGTATAACCCATTCCGAATATGTGATACGTCGTTATGAATTGCATTTGAAGATCGGTGTTGAAGACCGAGTATTTGTGAAAGCGATAGGATGACCTATCGATTGTCTCTGCACTGGGTAGCTCCTGGTATTGAGATTTCCTTAAGTGATGGGAAATTCGATCGGGATTGTGAATACCCGTATTGCAAGGGCTTCGTAAGAAGTGCCTTCGGTTTTGTTCGAGCCCGGAACAGACTTGTATGGATTGTATGTCTGACGTTACAAGTTGAGATATAAAGCCGATTTCTTTCAAATATATTTCTGTTGGTGGCGAAGAATTTATTCTTTAGCTTAACACCCTTCTCTGAGACGTACGAGCTCAAAGGTTATATAGTTGAAGTTATCAGTGATATATTCCCAGTTTGGTAATGTGACATGCTGAGTGTTGCTGAAATGATCATTGTGTTGATTATTGTGATAGGATCATTTATTTGATCGTCTATCTTAGTGATCATTGTGTTGATCATTTGTTGACCCAAAGCATGGCTTTTGTATAAAGTATGTTTTTGTGGACGTGACTTCGTCGAGCCTCACACCCCGTGAATGGTCAAAACAGGAAAGATGCGGCAAGGTTATGAGGGGTAGCACCCTTTAGGATATGTGCATTTCCTTCTGGAAAAGGGTGGTATCATGGTATGGAGCCCAGATACTTACTCATGTTGAAAACACTTTATGATTGTGTGAATTGATTACGAGCGCTCGGTTGATAAAGGTCCCAAAGGACCGGGGGATGGCATATTCGGTCAGTTGTTACTCAGTTAGGAGTAACCCGGCCTTGTGTTGGTAGAGATCCGGTTTGGTTCTCGGGGATGTCCATCCAGAGGCATTCTCATGTGGCAATGGGAAGTTCCTTGGCCTGATCATTCGTTGGAAATCCAATTCCCAATACGAAACTTGTACGGTATTAGTTGTAGGACCTGCCATTCACTTATGGTGGTCACCACTGTTTGGATGGTAGCTATAGTAGGCATAGTTCGAAATGTCTATGTTGGCTAAGATTTATATTCTACTTTCGAAATGAATTTTTCTCTACACTATGCACTAGTAATAATATAAAATGTTATTTTAAATGCGTATCAAGCATCTTTGACTATCATAAGGAGAAATCTCCTCCGATTCTGCGTTTGCATGTGTGTGTGTGCGGGAGGCCTTATGGTAGTCTCATTTTTAAAAGCATTGCGAATTGAATTTAAAAATATCTCTCTATTTTGATTTTAAAGTTAAATAAACTGTTTTGAGTTCTCACACCAGTCACATGACTGACTTGGAGTTTATTGTTTTCCTTCCTAAACTCTGGGTGCCCACCAATTTCCACACGGGCAGTTAAGAGTTAGGTTTATCAGGATATTCTGGATATTCTGGAGTTGCTGGAGGCAAGCTGGATGGCATGGCGTATTATTTATATAGTATTTCTTTTCCGCTGCACTGTTGTTGTTGTATGTTGTTGTACACTCTGATGATATGATGTAATGAAATGTGATGTAATGTAATAACCGATCTAGTTCTTTGTTTAAAGATTATTCATTCATTATTATATGTTGATCCGCTGCGAATTGTGAGATTCTGATGTGTTCTGTTGTTTCCTTTCTGTCCGTTCTATTTTTAAAATGCTTCTATCTTCTATTTTCAAATTCTCTATTTTCTTTTCTTTCTCTGTTTTCTAAAAATTGTCTATCTTCTTTTCCCTCTATTTTTCTTTTTCTTTCTTCTTTTTCTCTTTTCTTTCTTTTTCTTAAATTCTTTTTAAAACCCATAACATTCCGTGTTTTCGGCCTTCGATTTCTCGGCAGTCGATAAAGGGAGTATCGATGTCGAATTTTGGAAAGTCGAAAATTTTCGGGGCGTTACACCCATTGTTTAGAAATAGGAACAATAAACTCCGAGTCAGTCATGAGATTGTGTGAGAAACTAAAAATAGTTATTTGTCCCAAAGAAAAGAAAAATAAATTCCGTTCATGCTTTTGGAAAATGAAACTACCATAAGGTCTCCTGGCACACACTCAATGCAATTGCACACATGGGGAAGGTTTCTCCTTATAGTAGTCAAACATGCTTGTTACGTGAGAAATCCTTTTGATATTATTATTTGTGCATAGTGTGGAAAAGCATTTCGAAAGTATGATATAAATTTTAGCCAGCATACGTACCATTATAGTATGCCTACTATAGCTACCGTGTTAAATGACAGGTTCTACAACTAAAACCGTAAAGGGCTTGTATTGGTTGTTTCGATTTCCAACAAATGGACAAGGCTAAAGAACTTCCTTTATTCGAATGGGTACGCCTCAGGAGGGACGTCCCGAGAACCTAATCGGATCTCTGCTAACACAAGGCCGAGTTACCTCTGTAACTAGGTAACTAACTGTCACGAGTATGCCATCCCCGGTCGTAACCGACATTTATCGAGGTACCTTAACTTCCAATAACCACATAAGTAAAATATGTGGGCTCTATACCAGAATGCCACTTTTACCTAGATGGAAATGTACATACCCTTAGGGTCGCGAACCCCATAACCTTGCTGCATCCTTCCTGTTTCGACCATTTCCCAGGTTGTGAGGTTCCATCACGTCTCGTCCCATAAAGCTATGCTTTACACAAAAGCCATGCTTCGATCAACCAATGATCAACGCTTAGAATGCCACATTAACAAATTGAAAACATTTTACTAATAAATATCAACTACATAACCTCTGAGCTCGTACATTTCAACGAAGGGTGTTAAACTAAGAGAATAAATTCTCCACACCAAACAGAAATGTATTTTATAGAAACCAGCTTTACATCTCAAAGTGTAATGTCAGACATACATCCATATAAGTCCATCCTGGGTCTAAATAATCGAAGGCACTTCGTCCAATTAAGGAAAGAAGTCCTTGCAAATCTGAATATCCCCTTATCATGTCCGGAGTCCCCATCACATAGGGTAATCTCTATACCGAAGCAAATGGATGCAGAGACAATCAACAAGCAATCCTTTCGTTTTCGAAAATACCCAGTCTTTAACCACCGTCTTCAAATGCAATTCCATTCCATCATATCATTATTCGGAATGGGTTTTCGACTTAAAGCCCTCCCTCGGCTTTTTCGGATAATGAGCGCTTATTTAAAACAAGTGGATACAAATTTCCATTTTTTTAATCTTTTAAACAAAAGATCCACCTTTAAGATTCGATGTGGTTTCGGATAACCATTTGGAATCGGATCCCGGTTTCATCAAAATTCAAATGCTGGCTTAAAGGCCAAGTTGTTTAAGTAAATAATTTTAATCCAATTCAGAAGTTCACATTTACACAGCAATTAATCACAGATAAATAATTTACATTTTTCACAGCTCAATCCAAAGCAATTCATATCACACAATATCACATATCAGAGATATCAAACAATTCAAGGCATTCAATATAATCCAATCATTCATAAGCAAGATTAATTAATTGTTCAATTCCTAATTAATTTAATTTATCATTAATTTAATTTAATCACCAAATCAATTAAATTAATTGCTTTAATTACTTTTAAATCCTGCTTATTTAACATTAAGTAGTTATAAACCATTTATTATTACTTTAATTAATTAATGAAATTAATCAATCATCCTTAATTATCCATGTTAATTAATTAACCTTAAGCACTTACATTAATTAATTATCCCTTAATTAATTACAATAATGAATTAATCCTTAATTATAAATTAATTAACCTTTAATTATTAATTAATTAACCTTTAATTAATTATCCTTTAACTATTAATTAATTAATTAATTATTCTTTAATGACTTATTTGTTAATTAATCTTTAATTACCCAAGACCTTAACTAATTAAAAGACGAACTATTTATCTTTATTAATCACTTCATTACATTTAAGTTTTATTTAATAAACCTTTGAAATTAATTATCATCAATACATGAATTAGCTTAAGACCTTAAGTTAATTAAAAACATTTACCTTCTTCAATTAATTTCTTAATTACACTATTAAATTTTGTTTAAATAACTTAAAGAATTAATTGTAAATAATGGTCATATAAAAAAATAATTTAAACTAAATTAATTTAAAATAATTTACTTTAAAACCTTAAACTAATCTCATACTTAAATAGAAACAATATTTAAAAGAATTAGTTAAGAAATGTTTAAATTTGATTTTGTTTTAAAGTTTGAACACTGCAACTTCACATACCCGAGTCATTCCATGTGCCAACCGAGCCCAAACCTGAGCATTCCTTTTTTTTCTAATTTTTTTTGTTATGTTTGAAATTTTAAAACTGTGAACATTTTAAAACCCAACCTGAAAGCCTACTCGAGCAAATTCCTTTCTTCCCCGAGACAAAACCCGAAACCACCTTCTCCTCAAATCCAACGACAACCTAAATCCCCTGACACATGTGCACGTGCACACATGGTCTGACCAACTCTGATCCATGATCTGACCATGACAAGTCGGCGACCTCCTCCTCAATCATTCCGACCACCCAGAACCAAGAATCGATCACAAAAATTGAATTCGAGCTACATAAGCTCCACTGGAACAAACAATTCATCCAAATACCTCCTCGACCCGCCGCCTCAGGCCATCAGGACACTCACCACTTCGACCAAAGCTTCACCAAGGACTCCCGCATCGATCCCCCTTACACCGGTCAAGTCCGGTGCTTTGTCGACGCCGCGAATGGCACTTAGACTTGTCGACCAAAACCTGAGTTTAAACCGTAAATCGACACCGTGCCGCCGCCACGGTGATCAGGAAATTCCTTGATCATTTTTCCCCAGTTCGCCAACCTCCCAGCTGCCTCCAGCAGTAATCTCGACCACCTACCTTGCTCCGGTCGCCAGGAAATGCCAAAAACTCCTTTCCCGTTCAACCCAAAAATAAAGTTAAAAATATTGATTTTTCTTTTAAAATTCATGGTTTTTAAAACGATTTAAATGATGTAAGTGAATTAAAAAATCAAGAAGGTCGAATTTCCTACATGCATTGAGTTTCATTGTGTTTTCCTAATTCTCGAAAAATATTTTAACTAGTTATACTTAAAAAATATTTTTAAAACTTAAATCATGTTAATTCAAACATATCTTGTTTAAATACTAAAGCCTATAAGAGAATGGGTGAAAAGATTTTGATTTTTGAATTTGGTTTAAACCGTGTATACCTGGAACAGAGCAAGTATTCTTGTACCCAGACACGCACCCATCATTTACATGTATACATATACATGCAGGCAAATTTTACTTCCATACTTCAAGGATTATCACATGCAGATCAAGATATAGACGGATTTAAGATTTTAAAGGGTAGTTTACTCACCTGTATTTTGAAAACAGAGAGCTTTTTAAACTTGACAATTGCAAATAGAAGCCTGGAAAATGCTTTTGCTCGTGAATTTGAAAGCTGGAATTTGTTTTGATCTTTGATCTGCTTTGCTTGATGTTTTGAGATGATCCGATCTTTGCTTTATCTGGGATGATCTGAATTTTGTTTTGATGGCTCTGTTTCTAGTTTTAATTTGCTCAAGTTGGGTTTTGAATATAATAAAAAGGAGTATAGATATATATATATATAGCCTTGTTTTCTTTTATTTGTTATTTTTGAAAATGAAAATAAATGTGACACTTGTATTTTGCATGATAAAATTTAGTAACACTTGTAAACACATATCTTCATAAGCCTGCACATGTCTTTATTCATGTAATTAATATTTTTATATATTTTTATATTATATTTCTAATTTTTATAATTACATTTCCTTTATTTATATTTATACGATTTAAAGGAAAATGATTTGAAATCTAACTATACATTAATAAAAAAATCATGTATATATTATTTTTAAATCCAATTTATTTTTTAAAATATTTATATTTGAATTTCAAATTCAAATTCTATTTACAATCTACTTATATATATATATAAGCACATATTTTATTTGTTTTGGAAAAATTCAAATTAGTTCATAAATTAATTCTAAAAATTACATTAACTACAAAATTAAATTCGACTTAAAAAAGGTATCGTTACATTTTTGGACAGTGAATAATATATTAAATAAAATGGAATGATTTGGGAAGTGATATTGTAAATGGATTTAAATGATTTGAAGATATTTTAAAATGTGTTAAGTATTGAATACATAGATTTCAACATGTAATGTTGGAATAGACGTTTTCAAGAAGTAAGGAAATGATGGACTATAACACTATTGTTATAGCAAATGATTTTCGGAAGTAAATGTTTTTGTATGGTATATGGGATTTATATATCTATCTTATTTTCAAAACCCCATACTAGTGATTTTGGGTTGTCGTAACGATGTTTTACACAACATTCATGTTGACTCAAATAAATGTGTTTAAAGAGAATGTATTCCTTGAGAATAAACTATATACTTAATCGTGATTTAAGTATATGTGATGTTTTCTAAATGATGAAAATAAATTGATTTGCGAATTACTTAATATTAAATAAGTATATGGAAATGTTTTCCAATATAGAAAGTTGAAATGGGTTTTGAGAAAGTATCTTGTTAAAGATTTTCTAAAGTGAAAATTTGGCAAATGATTTAATTAATGAAGATTAATCAAAAGAGCCCACTGATTTCATATGGTGCTAAATATTTGTTCGTTTTTTTGATAGTTAAATAACCGACTATCAAATTTAGCCAAATTTCAGTTTCTCGACTTGATGTGGGAACTATTTAGTCGTACACTTAGTATGTAGCCTTTTGTGTAGGCTTAATTATTGTTTGTGTTTAGGATGTTGATTCGTGTAGTGCGGAGTATTACTCCAATCTATCGAGCTTCCTTCTTGGCCTGAAGGATAGCAAGTTAAAAGTTGGATACATGATAAGTTTATGAGACTTAGTTTCTATGTGAGGTTGAGAAACACTTTTGCATTGTTGGTGCGATGAGACTGGGATCGGTTTATCCGAAAACCACTTCGGACTAACGTATATGCGTTCAACTGTGAAGGTTATTAATGATATTGCTATTCCGGATTTTAATAGTGGGGGACTGCTTGTTGATCATTTGGGTTAAAATCCTAATATACATATAGTAGCAGTGGTCTCTTCGTTATGAAATATCCAATGCGAGGACTATTCGCTACTAATCTTAGGGATTTCTCGACAGGATGTGGTAGGTAAGTACCTTTGGTTTGTCCTATTCCTGGACAACTTATATGGACGTTTGCCTGACATTGCATTGATAAAGGTTACGTATATTTGTTTTCAAAAACGTACATCAGTGGTGTCCAAGAATGCAACTTCTCTTAGCTTAACACCCTCCTTAAGACGTATGAGCTTAAGGGTTGTATTTTTTGGAAGGCAATTAGTAGTCAGCGAAAATGGTCGCATGGCATTCAAAGTAATATGATTTGCGACATGTGAAAGGTAATCGTTACCTCATGCCTCATCAACCGAAAATGACCAAAACAGGGTTAGATGCATTAGGGTCGCTCCCAAGTAGGGTATGATCATCACCTTCTAGATATATCTTTACACGCTATGACGTTGTGTATATGATCAATGTGGTTTGTATGCTAGAGGGCCCTCGGTAAAGGTTGGTAAAGACCGAAGGATGACATAGTTGGTACCATCTAGTTATAGAGGTGGGTCGGTCTTGTGTTGGTAGAGGGCAGATGTTCTATGCCTCGGGACATCCATCTACTGGTGTACCCATCGGGAGTTAGTCCCTTCACTTGGTATTTGTATGGAAATCCAAACTCCACTACGTGCCTGCCAATTTATTTGTAGAGCCTAGTATGTTGGAATTAAACAATGGTAACAATTTCGGCTATTTTTAATATTATTTATATACTAGACACTAGTATGATATCAGATGAATTGATATGAAATATTTTAGTTACCGTAAGGTAAAAACATGTCCCTTTTTATGTGTGGATGTGTCTTACGAGATACTTTTGTTTTGGTAAAGGAAAAGTTTGGTAATTTAATAAATCCAGTTAAGTGTGTTTCTCAAGCTAGTTTACCAGACTGATCTAGGCATTCTTCCCTTTCAATGCTCGGGTTAGACCGAGTATATTTACAGGTTTAGATTTGGTGCTTTTGGAGCTTCAGCAGGAGAGCTGGAGATCTCCATTTCATATACACTTATCTGTTTTGTTTATTTGCTGCATTGCTTAGTTGTTTTACATTATCGACAATTGTGAGGACGTGTTATTGTAACTGTTCAGACGATAATATGCGATTGATTTTTGAACTATAATTGATATATGTATATACAGTTTCTTCTTTGTAAAGATCATTGATGTGATATTATATGTTTTCCACTGCGATGTGATATTCTGTATTGTTCTGTTTGGTTCTATCTTCTCTTCTTCTCTCTTCTTTTCTTTCTCCTGACTTTCCGTCAGTCTGTGCCTTTTGGGTCGGACCTGTGTGGTTTATTATCGATTCAAAGGGTACGGATTTGCGGGTTGTCACAATCTAAGTGCAAACACATCATCATTTCATCACCACCACACCCTCCTCCTCCATCATCATTTTGACTGAAGTACACCACCCTCCCCCCATGTGGCTACTCCATGTGCATGTACTTATGTGCAAAGGTTAACTTTGGTTTAAAGAAATATCATGATATTTATAAATAATTTCATGATATTTTCTTTTATCCTTTATTATTAATTTTGTGTGTGTGTGTGTATATTCATTCATGTGCATGTGTATATGTTCATGTATACGTGCATATGCATGTCACAAACGATCCACAACGTTGCACAACTTCTCTACGTTGAACCGTTATGAATTTTGATTTTGATTTTCGATTATATTTTCACTTCTTAGTCAATATAAATATATTTGTAAACAAAATTTGAAAACTAATTTCTTATCATTTTTAATTAATTAAAATGATCACATTTGTATTATAAAACCATATAAATCAATATTAAACAAGTGATTACAAAAAGTGCCGTCGAATCGATGAAACGTTATAAATTTTCTTATATTTTCAAATCAAGTATATATTTTTATAAAACTATCATAAATGATTTATTATCACTATATAACTAATTAAAATGAATTATCATCATTTAAAACAATTATTTAATTACTTAAACTTAATTTTAAAATTATAGAGAATATATAAAATTGATGACATCTCGTGATATCATGAATATATTTTTATTTCGAAAAATAAAATAAATAGTTTTTATTTCATATTCTTGCTTAAATGGATAAATAAGTGTATGTATCTAGACTCGTGCACGTTAATACTGAGAAAATATCTATTTCATGAAAACTGGTTTTCGTCGTTTTCTGATAAAATACCCAAATATCCATATTTGTTCATATACCTTTAAAATAAGTTTACCATCGTTATTTGTAGTTCAGAACATTATAATTTGTGTTATAAAATCTTGCATTTGAATATTTCAAATATAAATAAAATTTATCAAAGTGATAAATTTGCGGATCGTTATAGACTTCCCTCCTTAAAGAATTTCATCCTCTAAATTACAACGCAAAACCTAAAGGTGTTTGTCCAATACTTTTTTTAAACGTACACTTGTATAATGTATATAGATTATATGTATGCGATAGTTGTTTTGATCTGTTTTTCGAATATACAATTTTATGTCCAAACTAGTATTGATCTCTCGATCCTCTAGTGTGGACTTTGATTAGGTTTCTTGATTTGAAACCTTCATTTCTCTTGCATAGCTCTCAACTATGATAGCAAACTTATGTACCCAACCACAAATCCTCATCAATCTTCGCCGTCGAGAATCAAGTGATAAATCCTTTTTTAGACCAGTGTAAACACCTCAAAGTTTTGTACTTGAATCTTAGATCAAAATCATGCATCGAAATAATCTACGTACCTCATACGTACTTATTAATTTTCTAAAAAAATTTATGAACACTTCATAAAAAATTTATTCAAACATTTTTTAAAGATGCTTCTTTACGTATAATTACTTTAAAAAATTTATTCATCAAAAATTTCTATCTTCTTTCTAAAGAAATTATTCAAATTCAACACTTCGAAAATACCTCTATATACTTAAGTCCGTAAAAATCATTGAGGAAAGCGTCAATATTCCAAAACACACTTTGTTGGGTCAAAATGAATGTTGCATAAAACATCATTATGACAACCCAAAGGCACTAGTATAGAGATCTAATTAATTATAATTAATAATTTTCGATGTCGAACTTAAACTATTTATTAGTAAGCAGTGAAGCCGATCCAGTTAGGTTCATTGCCTCTCATACCTTGAATGGAAGGTCACTCTTAACTTTCAAATAGATATCAGTTACCCACCCCAAATCTTTACATCAAATATAGGATATGAATATATCACATATACTATATAAAACTTATTATTTCATAAATCACTTACTATAGCAACAGTGATATATCCATGTCTTCCTCATTTTCTCAAAAACATTTATTACAACAATAATGTTGAAATCTATCTCTTCCTCTTACTTAACACATTTTAAATCACTTTTAAAACCATTAAACTCCATTTACAAATATCACTTTCAGAACATTCCTTTAAGAGATTATTTTAATTTTAAAACCAAATGTACCTACCTTTAAAATCATCCTCTACTTATCAAAATAAACCCTTTTGTACTTATAAAACCATGTTTTATAATCTCCTTCATTTTTATAAAAAAATCTTTTTATAAAATCTCTTTCTTTTTAAAATTCCATTTATTAATCTATTCCTTTCTAAACATGCTTATTTATAAAATCCTTTTTATTTTTGTAAAACACACTTTTATACAACATTATCATTTATTATCTTATATAAATTAATCATCCTTAGCCCAGCATTATTTTCAAATGCCTTATAGTCAAATTGTGGAACTTAATTCACAAGATGCTTGTTAAATTAACAAATGATAATAATCGAATGTTATTACTTATAACATTAAATGCAAATACGTTGATAAAATTTAACAATCACTAATTAATCTATCAATTAATGATTTTCATTATCTTTTTAACTTTAGAAAATTATATATATCGAGTAAATCAGAAATGATAACAAGGAACTGGGTACTGCCAATAGTATTACATATTCCTTTAACAAGAAGGGGAATATTTAAGAGAAGTGTTTACCATCCGAAAACAACTCCTATCCATTTTTAGTTATTTTGAGCCCCTTGAACTAGTTAATCGTAAGATTTTTCAAAATTACCGAGATTAAAATTCTCAAAAATCCCTTTATAAAATATGTTTATAAATCCAATTTATAATATCGCTTATTAAAGGCATTCATAAAATTTATTTATCTTAAATAAATTCCATTAAGCTTAAACCAACGTTATTATTTATCGAACATCGCATAGTTAAATTGTGAAACAAAATTCACTAAGTGTTTGTATTTAAAATTTTAATCAAACAACCAATCAATTAATGATAACAACAAAATATTATCATTCCCTTAATAATCAAACACTACATAAAAAACTATATCTTTTGAAAGATATTTCTTTATGTTCAATATATAATTCTAGATAAAATTATATCATTTACCAGTTTTTCAAAAAAAATCATTTATATATAACGTTAACAAATACACGGTAATATATAATACACTCACACTCATTCCATGAGTGTCACTTACCCTACCTCTAATGAGTTACCAGTCCTAGGGTATTGCTAACCTCATCTATAATGAGTTTTACCACACCTAGATGTTTGCTCAATCTAAGCTCTAGTGCCAGATGTGATGACCCATCCTTTCGAACCACATAAATCGATGCTAATACGTCCTCGATATTCTCGTGCAGCAAAACCAAGTTCTGAAAGGATGAATGGTAAAGGGTGAAAAGAAAAAAACGATAGAACAAAATTTTGCACGAATGGAATGACATGTATTATTTTAATATATATGATCTTTACAGCAGAAATTTTAAATACATTTATTAGAGTTTATCTTATAAATCAGCCTGGACAGTAAAGGTGGGCATTTAACCGATTTAACTGACTTAACCGATTTAACCGATATCAACCAAACCGACGTAACCGATAAACGCGATCAAGTGACATCATTGGTTAACCGACCAACCATAACCGACTATTTTCAGTTCGGTTAACGTTTAATAAAATTTAGATGGCCAGTTAACTATTAATTGACCAAAAAATTAAGCGTTTTTCTTTAACACAGCCTAACTCAATTGTTAGCCCATTTGTATTATACATCTGTACCTAATCCAATCTCGTGCCTTGCTTAAGATAAAATCAAAAGAAAACAACAAAAAATATGGAAAACCCTCGATCTGCTCAACTTCATCTGCTTATCGCCAGCGCCATGAACATCTTCAACTATTCGAATCGCTGACTTTGGAACGCATCATGGTAATGTCGACTTCATCTGTGCTGTTGTAGAGAATAATGGCATCATGAGCAAAGAGAAGCTTGAGAGTATAATTATCTTGAATCTATTTTAGAAAATTCTTAGTGGATTCTTAATTAATCGATTCATAAATTGTAATAAGTGTATATGTATACACTTTATTTGTTCTATGAACAGTCGGTTTTGCTTTACATTTCAAAAATGATTGATTGTTCAATGGTTTTGATAATTAATATAACTTAAATTTGGGGTATTATGTGAATTTTTATATTCCCAATTCACACAAGCTAAATTAATTTATGAACTATGATTTGGATTCTTAAATTTATGAACTATATGAATATTGTGTTGATATATATAAAGCCTTAGTTACAGTTACTACTTACCGGTTATTTTTAAGTGTGGTTTTAGATGCTATAATTGTTGCATCTGAAAACCACTTGTATCCAATGCAAACAACCACATTTCAAATGTAGTATAGAATAAGAAAAAATTTCATGAAAAATATTGCATTTGTTAACTGTATGAAATTAGTCTGTAATATATCATAAAGTCTCTTTCTATGTAAGTGAATTAAGTCTTTTGATCTATGTATCACAGGTACAACTTGTGCTGTTCTTACAAAAGCAATATTCTCTAAACGATGCAAGTCAGTTTCCGCAAGAATGAATGCAATGGATTTAATGAGACGAATCACAATGGCTGTTGGTTCAATTGTCATCGAATTAAAAAGGAATGCTAGGATGAATGTTATGACTTGTCTCCTCAACCCTAAAAAATCGACACTAATACATCCACGTTATTCACGTGCCGTAAATCCAAGTGCCGGGAAGGCAGATTATCAGGGTTGTAAAATAGAATAAAGATACAAGATAACACAATAATATAATCTCACATCGCATTCAACATTTAATTATACATCAATGATCAGAGTCAAATAAAAATCCAGTGGGATAGTTATAAATGTCTATCCGTACTTATGCTGGAAAATACATACAACATAACACAGTAGAAAATGGTTAGATATCTACAGAAGGTAACTTCAACTTCATAGCTCCAAAAGAATTCTCCAAAATGCTCTCCAACATGCTCCAAATGCTACTAAGGTACCCTGACAACTTGGCTGCCTGAAAAATAGGGCATCTAGAGTTTAAAGGAAAAACAAACTTCGGATCAGTCATGGGACTTGTATGAAAACTCAAAGTGTGATGTTTTGAAAACAAAAAGGTATCTCATAATACCACACTGCAAATAAAAACGAAATGGGATTTTACCTTATGCTAACCAAAACTCTTTATTACACAAAATTTGGGGATATTAATTTTAATAACATTCTTTGAAAATATTTCCAAATAAACTTATTAAACTTAGCTGAAATTTTTACATTGATTAAATTCTAGCATAATAGGTTTACAATCAAGTCCATATGTTTTGATTGGAGAATGGATTTCCATACAAATGACCAGGTGAAGGGACTACCTTCATACAGTACATCTCTAGAGGAATGTACCGAGGACCATCACAAAGGATCCTTTACCAACACTAGACTGGCCTATCTCTATAACTAAATAGTACCGAATATATCATCCCCCAGTAGTTACTGACCTTTATCCGAGAGCTCTCTCAGCATACATCCAAATTAATTTACATCCCAAATGTAATAGTAGGAAGAAATATATCTAGAAGGGAATGATCATACCCTAATTGAGAATGATCCACTTAGCGTTGCTGCATCTAACCCTCTTTTAGTCATTTTCGGTTGATGAGGCTTGTGGCTATGATTACCTTTTCACATAACACATCTTCTTTCACTTCGAATTTCACATTGCCATCCCACATTCACACGACTGATTTCTACAAACGTATATCTTCCTAAACTCGTATGTCCCAGAAGAGGGTGTTAAGAAGAGGGTGTTAAGCTAAGAGAAGGTGTCTTCTCTGCCACCGACTGATATACTTTTATAACGATCGCTCATTGTGATTTGGAATGCAAGGTCAGACATTCATCCATACAAGTTCGTTTTGGGACTGAACGAAACCGAATGCACTTTCCTCGGTCGTTACTAGACGAGAAGCCTTTGTAGTTTTGTGTTTTTTCCAACAAAGAGATCACTGCTATAATATAGTGAATCGGAAGTTTATCCCCAATTAATAAACAAGTAATCCTTCGTTATTATTCATCTCAATATCTCCATCTTCAAACATCTTCAATCTTCGAACATGCAAAAATGATTCGAAGTGATTTTCGAAAAGGAATCACCCGAATCTGACCCCGGTTCTTTCGAAATCCAATCACCGATAAAAATGATGTAATTAGGTGATTGTTTTTCGATTCATTCATTTACCTTTACCAAAATATCTTCAAGAGATATATATTTTCAAAATATTCTTTTAGTGAATACGGAATCATTTAAACCTCTTTTTTGAATATTTCTCAAATCATTTTTAAAGAGTGTCTTTTGAGAAAATAGGATTATAGAAATCACTCTACTTTTGTTCAATATTAACTTCCATATTCAACAAGTGCTATTGGCGGGATAACGGTGAGATCACCATTTAAATTCCATGGATAAGACAAGTTCCCTCTTCAGATTTTAATGATGAGTGTAAGAAGACTATTTCTATAAACTCCATGTTGAGTATCCGGGCTTTTCATTCGATATGTTTCACCCTCACCTAAAAAAGAAAACCAAGGTTAGGTAAGTTCAAGGAACTAGTTGCTCCATCCCTAACCTTAGTTATACACCTTTGATTTCACTTTTAGATCAAACAGGCGGAACGAATGTACTAGTCGTTTCCACATACTCATATTCCCTTTTTAAATCACTTAGCTATTTGTTTAATCACCTTTGAAATAATTTTGATTTGTTCCAATCTCTTTTCAAATTACTTTACCATTTACTTAAAAATGTGTACATAAAATTTTGAAAAGAATTGTTTAGTTCCAACCTTTACTTCAAAAGTTATCGAAAAGCATTGCAAAAAGTGTTATAAAAAGTGCTTTAAAAGCTATATTCTTCAAAACGACTTTTATATCCTTTAGAAAACCAAATTTTCAACTTAAATTACTTTTAAAACATTTTAAAATATTTTTATAATTTATTTAATATTTTCAAAACGATTATTTTATCAATTTTCAATTTTGCTCATTTAGTGGATTTTTCTTGAAAACTGATCGTGCCATATTTCAAAATATACAACATGAAATCTTGATTTTCTTATCTCATTTGAATGATATGGATATAAGATTCGAAAAATGCTTACTTCGAAGAGTTACGAACTATATTCCACTTCATATGTTCATTTGAACTTTTGATGCGAAAACACGAACTATCCTTACATGACGCGTCAAATTTTAGGAATATTTTGAGATTCATATCCAAATTTTGTCGAGACAAGTTTAAACACTTAGGAATCATTTCTAAAGCATATTCAAACATTTTTTTCAAAGGTATAAATGATTCCATATCACATTTCCGTGTGAATCAATGTCGTGTATATCGTGACTTGTTTCAATATTTTCATGCAATAAACAACATGTGGAATTCAATATCATAACCAAACATCCAAACAAACATATCACAAAATCATAACCAAATATATACATATAAATTTGGATTTCCCACCTTAGTTGCAAATGAACTAACTTTAAAGTGATTATAAGACTTGGATTCTGAGAAAGATTCTAATTGACTCTGTTCTTATACTGGACTTGCCCAATTGATCGGAGTCTTTCCTAACTTCAATCGGGTGTTCACGAATGCTTATTTTAAGGTTTCTAGGTGGCTTGACTTGGCTTGTGGTGGTCCTTGGAGCTTTGGGCCATGGGTTTCAAGGAGGGTTTGAGCTCGACTTGATGGTGAAGGGGCAGGTCGTGGTTTGTGAAGGAAGGAGGAGGAGTTTTGGTGAATATTTAAGGTGATATGATGATTACTTTGTTTAGTATATTTTTTGGAAAAAATTTTGGCATTATCTAATTAAGGTTGGAATCCATTAAAGAGTGATAAGAATCTTGAAATTTTGATAAGAAGAAGTGTGGAAGGAAGTGAGAAAGTGGGTATGTATTTATAGAAATAAAACTTTGGCTTAAAATATTATATTTACAACATACCAAAATACCCTTTACTTACTTCTAAAATAATCTTACTTTTCAACACTTAACATCACATTTAAAATCTTTACTTTATGTCCTTATCACTTAAGAAGTAAGAAAATTTAAAGTAATAATGATGCTTCTTTTGATTTGACATGTTTTGTTTTTATTAGTTTACTTTTCCTAATTATATTCTTGAATTTTCTAATTGTGCTTTAATAAAAGTAAACCTAATTAGCACCTTGATTAAAACTTAATACATGCATAAAAGTGTACATGAATATTAAAATAAAGGTGCAAGACGTTGCGACAAATTTAAATCGACAAAATGTTGATTTTTGACAAAATGTTCTATGGTCATATTTTGACATTTTAGTTAAACTATCTATGTATGTAAACCAAATTTAAAAATAAATTTATATAATGTTATTTAAAAATATAAATACTCATGAATAAATTAAAATAATTTATTAAACCATTTAACTTACTTTTTTGAAATCAGGATTTTGTCACTTTTGTCAAGTTACTATTTTTATGTGTATTTCTACCTCCAAATCCTATCTAATATTATATGAATCATAAAACCTTTAATATTTTATACTTAGAATCACTTTAAATGTTATATTTTTAGGTGGTCGAAAGCTGAGTCGTTACATTCTCCTTTACTTAAAAGAATTTTGTCCTTGAAATTATATAAGAAAAAGGTAGCCCAAAAGGAAATAAATACTCGGTAAGATGGAATACATACAATAAGCTACTACACCACATATGGTGAGAACACTCAAACGATATATAAGGTCTATACATCGATCCTATACTTAGGATATGCTTTTCTTATTCTATCTTCTATTTCCCATGTGCAATCATCAGCATCCCCGCTCCATCGAACTTTTACCAACCTTACAATCTTTCTTCTTAATCGTTTCTCATCTTGATCCATGATTCGAACGGGCCTTTTAATAACCGCTAAGTTTGGTTCTATCTCCAAGTCATCTTGAGCAGCTGTATGATTTGTTCTACGTCATATACATGTTTCCGTAGATGTGAATGTGAAAAGCGTTATGTCACCAGACATTCTTTTAGGAGATTGTACTCAATAAGAAAGTGGGTCGTTTCCTTCGGTAATGGGAAAAGGCCCAATATATCGAGATGCTATCTTCCCAGCTCTTCCAAATCTTACCACTCCTCTCATTGGAGAGACTTTCAAAAAGATTAAATCTCCAATTTAGAATTCCAGATTTCTACGCCTTCGGTCTGCATAACTCTTCTGTCTACTTTGGGCTTCCTTTAGCTTCTTTCTAATCATATCAACTTTCTCTGAAGCTTCTCGTATCATTTCTAGGCCAAGAACTAACCAATCTCTGATTTCTATGCAACATGTTGGCGATTTACATGGACGACCATACAAAGCTTCATACGGTGCCATGTCGATGCTAGCTTGGTAGCTATTATTGTAGGAGAACTATACTAAATGTAAATGATTCTCCTACGAGCCTCCAAAGTCTAGAATACGTGCTCTTAAAAGATCTTCTAAAATGTGGTTGACTCTTTCTATCTACCCATCAGTTTGGGGGTGATATGCAGTGTTTATACTCATTTTTGCTTCCAAAGCTGTCTGCAGTGCTTCCTAAAACTAACTAGTGAAGATTGGATCATGATCGCTTAATATACTGTTCAGAACTCTATGCAATTGGACAATCTCCTTCATATATATATCCGCAAGGCTTACTGCAGTTCTTGTTAGCTTTACTGCAATAAAGTTTGCACTTTTGGTTAATCGGTCTATGATAACCCAAATGTCTTCATTTCCTTTCCTTTTTTGGGGTTATCCATCAATGAAATCCATGGATATTTGATCCCACTTTCAAGCTGGAATCTCCAAAGGTTGAAGTAAACCTGCCATCTTTTGTTGGTCACTTTTGATTCTTTGGCAATTTTCACAACGGCTGACATGGATAGATATGTCCCTCTTCATGCTTCTTCACCAAAATGTACGCTTCATGTCCTTTTACATTTTATGAATTCCTGGATGAATGCTAAGTTTGGTTGTGTGGCGTTCAACTAGTACTTTCTGCTTAAGATTTCCAACATCCGAAACACAAATTTTTCCATTTAACTGCAATACTCCATGGTTATCTATTTTAAAGCTTGAACTCCTTCCTCTGTATATATCTTCAATAATCTCCATTTGGAATTGATCTTCTTTTTGCTTGCTAGTTATTTTGTACTGAAGAGTTGGAGTTACTACAAAATAAGAAATAGTAGCTAACTTTCTACTCAATGCATCTGCTACTATGTTGGCTTTTTCGAATGTATATAGAATATCCAGATCATATGACACGAGAAATTCTAGCCATCTTTGTTGTCTCATGTTCAAATCCTTCTACGTAAAGAATACTTCAAAGATTTGTTGTCCGTGAAAAGTTTGAATTTTTCACCTAAAAGATGAAATATTATTTACTAAGGTCAATTCAAAGTTTTATCGAAATAAACTGTGAAAGATTCTTACCCAGCAAATAATGTCTCCATAACTTTAAAGCGAACACAATGGCTAATAATTCTAAGTTGTATGTTGCATAATTCTTCTCATGCACCTTCAGCTTTCTACTTGCATAAGCAATCACCTTTCCATCTTGCATTAAAACTGCACCAAGTCTTTCTCTACAAGCATCTGCATAAACGGTCAATCCACTATTTCCATTTATAATTGCTAAAACTAGAGCAGTTGTCAACCTCTTTTTTAGTTCTTGGAATGCTTTTCCACATTTAGGAGTCCAAATAAGTTTAACATCCTTCATTGTCAACTTCGTTAGGTGATAGGCAATCTTAGAGAAGTCTCGAACGAATCTTCTGTAATATCCTGCCAAATCTAAGAAGCTACGAATCCCTTTAGGAGCTTGTGGTTGCTTCCAATCTTGAATAGTTGTAACTATCCCTGGATCCACTGAAATTCCATCCCTTGATATTATATATCCAAGAAATCTTACCTCCTTCTCCCAAAAATTATACTTTAAGAATTTAGCTTTAAGCACATTATTTCTCAATATATCCAACACGGCTTCTACATGCCATGCTTGTTCTTCTTCTGTCTTTGAGTAGATGAGGAGATCATCGATAAAGGCTAGCATGAATTTATTTAGCACGTCTCTAAAAATTCTATTCATAAGGTCAATAAAATAAGCGGACGCATTAGTCAGCCCAAAGGGAAATAACCAACCACTCATAAAAAGTAGTCGTCCTTTGAGTGCAGTTAAATGAATGCAATCTTCTACGATCCTTAACTAATGGAATCCTGTGGCTAGGTACATTTTAGAGAGAACTTGAGCTATGTGTAACTGGTCAAATAAGTCATCTATTTGGGATAAATGATACTTGTTCTTGATTGTTTTCTTGTTCAAACCCCGATAGTCTATGCACGATCTTAAAGATCCATCCGACTTGGCTACAAAAACTATGGTTGATCCCCAACTTGAACGGTTGGATCTTATCAAACCTTTCTTTAATAGCTCTTGGTTTTGGTTATTCAACTAATCCCTTTCTTTCGGAGCTATCCTTCTATCTTGTTGTTTAATTGGAATCGCACCAGGAACTAAATCAATATGTAATTCGATTACTCGATGTGGAACAAACTTTTTACTTCCTCAAAGACATCAGCAAATTCTTCAACAATGTGTGTTTTTTCTAATCCTGTCTAGATGTATCCAAATCATAAAGAAAACTATCCCTTCTTGGACTAGTATCTTCACAAGGTATTTCTATGAGTTTCTTTAACTTTGTTTTCACTGCAACTATTTTTTCAAACAATCTAGAATGGCTTCATTTTTAGTTAACCAATCCATACCAAGTAAAATTTCAAATCTAATAAAATCTAAGATGAAAAGATCAAAAGGAAAGTGATGGGGAAGATGGGAAATTGGGACTTTTTCACAATGCATACAAAAATTAGTTGAAACTCCTATACGATTCGTCACGCAAACAGGGTCCTCAACAATTTTAGGTTCAAGTTCTAATTCTTCTACTATTCTTTTAGGTGAGAAGCCCTTGTGGTTTTGAGATTTTTCAAAACAAAAAACCACTGCTACAATATAGTGAATCAGGAGTTTATCCCTAATTAATCAACAAGTAGTCCTTCATTGTTATTCGTCTCAATTTTCCATCTTCAAACATCTTCAATCTTCAAACACATAAATTGGTTAGAATTGGTTTTCGGATAGGAATCATCCAAATTAGACCCTGGTTCCTTTGAAATCCAATCATCGATAAAAATTGATGTAAAGGTGACTATTTTTCGATTCATTCATTTTCCTTTACCAAAATATCTTTGAGAGATATATATTTTCAAAATATTCTCACTATTGAACACGGAATCATTTAAACCTCTTTTTTTAATATCAAATCATTTTAAAAAAGTGTCTTTTGGGAAAACAGGATTATAGAAATCACTCTATTTTTGTTCAATATTAACTTCGGTATTCAACAAGTGCTGTGGGTGGAATAACGATGAGATCACCTTTTAAATTCCATGAATAGAACAAGTTCGCTCTTCGAATTTTAATAATGAGTATAAGAAGACTATTTCTATAAAATCCAAGTTGAGTATCTAGGCTTTCCCTTCGATATGTTCGTCCTCTAGCCTAAAAGAGAAAACTGAGGCTAGGTAAATTCAGGGCACTGGTTGCTCCATCCATAACCTTAATTACACACCTTGTTTTCACTTTTAGATCTCACAGGTGTGACAAATGTAATAGTCGTTTCCGCATACTCACTTTCCCTTTTTAAATCCCTTAACTATTTGTTTAATGTAACGACCCGCCTTTTTGGACAGTTTAAACCGACGATCAAATACACATGTCGATTCCAAACCATTAAAAGGGCAGATAGTTATTGGGGGTAATTAAGAAAAGAAAAGGGAGAGAAATAAAGGGAATGAAACAACACAGAATCTCACAGCGGAAGGCTAAAGTATAATAATAAAATAACAGTTCATGAAGCTGTTAATTAAATGAATACATTTGAAGTGAATACATTTGATTATTATTATACAACATTCATCAGAGTTACATACACAGCAAATATCATACAACAATGCAGCGGAATGGAATGAATATAATAGTAGTAGATCATATACCAAATCTTCGTCTCCGTCCTCCAAGGAAATGATCTTCAACCTAAACTGAAAACTCAGGACTGACCCGAGCGTAATGAAAAGACAAACACTCGAGTCAGGACTAAATATCCTTATGAAAGTTAAATCAATCGTAAATAAATATGAGTGTAACGGCGTCAGAGATGTTTACGGGGTTTGACATCTCATATCCAGTGTCAACGTGCGTGCAATAACTCAAGAGATGTTACGGGATTTTCCATCTCTCAAGGATCCGTGAAACTATCTACTATGTAGTAATATACGCTAAGTAGATAATGTCTATCAGTAATATAAAGTATCAAAATAGCGTTAAGGCGTTACCATAATCCCCCTTAACACATTTTATATTCCCAAAAGCATATACAAGACCGTAGTTTCCCCAAAACCGGAAGTCACCAGAGGGCAATCCATATACTCAAGGTACAAATCAAAACGTAGTGGTCGCGAATAGGATAATCAGTATGACAAGGTACATGAGGCGATACCAACTAGGATACTAGTAGTTGCGTGATCCGGACTGATGTTGGGCATAGCCAGCAGCTACCCCAACACCGCGAAACAACACTCCGAAATCAAGGGGTGCACCCAAATCGCATCACAAATGTAATAGAAATGGTATCGAAGAAGTGTGTCCGCTAGAGATGGCGAACCTCAATGGCCCGGCGCGGCTCCTGTTTTAGTCATATCAGGGGTCATCCAAAATCGTTCTCTTTCTTCAGTCAACGCGTTCACCAAACCATCCACTTCATTCTGGATCAACACTCCACGCATAATAGTTATTAAAGTGGTTTTCGGTATCGACAGAGAGTATGTCCATATCCGATCCCGGTCTCTTTAATAACTACGTATTATTACACCGTTGGCTCTTTTATATTTCAAATCGATTCATAATTGGTATCAAAATATCATATTCACTTCAAAAATCAAGTCCATAGCAAATATCATCGTATCTATTCAAATTTAAGATTCCGCTTCAAAAATCATGTCGCTTCAATATCTCTTTTCGATTTCAAAATCATTTCGAATTTCAATTTAGGTTGCAACTTCATTTAATCCAATTCGTATTTAAATTCAAGATTTTAAATATAAACATTTCACCCTTCTGATCAGCTTAGAATTTTAGAAAATAGTTTTAAGTAGTTTAAAAGTAGTTTAAATAATAAAATAGTTTAAAACACTTAAAATCTTAAAATGGATTTGAAATAGATAAATTTAGTTTAAAATAATTTAAATTGGGTTAAGTAGGTTTAAAATAGATTAAAATAGTTTATGTATTCAAAATGGTTTATATAACCGAGAAATTTGGAAAACAAAATAAAACAGCTTTAGAACCAATCTATTTCAATTATAACTTCCCAATTCAAATCAATTTCAATTTCCATTCTACCAATTCAATTTCGATTTTAATTCAAATCAGTGTCAACTTTGACTTTAAACTTATTCAATTTTATATTCACTTGCGATTAATTCAATTTCAATTTTATATACACTTCGATTAATTCAATTTCAATTTTTATATCAATTTGGAGCTTGATTTTTCAAAATATCCATTTATAACACTTAACCAAATTTATCCATCATTATTCAAGTTTTAAATCCAAATTTCAAATATGATTCAATTCCAAGCTCAATTTCAAATTATCATTTTTATGTCGCTTTTACTTAGTAATATTCAAAGCTCGAGTTAAGGTTCAATCATTAAACAAATCAATTTTCGAAATTCAGTCAAATCCTAATTTTTAAATTTCAAAGCTCGACTGATATTATTTTAAAAATTTCCTTTAACCAAAATCTATTTCAACACTCCAAACTCAATTTTCGATAAATTCGATTTCTATAAATTGATTTTCATTTATAACCTTTAAATCAAACATTTTAAATAAATTTCAAATCGACGATTTCAAAAATTATTAATTTAGCCAATTCGGAGTCCGTATATAATTTTCTATCCTATGGCCAAGTAGTTATTTATTTCAATTAAATGTCAGGGATGAATATATATAACTTAAATCAAATCACAGTTTCATATGTATGCATAACAGTATATATATAAGCGAATAAACATCCAAACATTCAAATATCAACCAATAGCATCCATCGAAATATATCATCCAATACACAATACAATTCATGGCAATTTCACAGTTATCAATGTCAGGTAATTAAATCGCAATTCAATTTCAATTTCAATCTAACTGTCAATTTAAATTTTTTTTTTTTTTCCAACGGTTAATTCAAGCAATGATCTATATGACAATTAAATTTATATCAAACAACGGCAAATAAAATTCATATCACTTCATAATGTCAAATTTAACTAGCATAAAGATATTTAGTACGGTGTGAGCGTTATAAAACACTCACCTTGATTTTCCTGTTGTTACCGAGAAGTTCCGGTTTGGAACTAAACCGGACGACTTCCAATTTTAGCCCAATTTCAACTATCTCCAAATTCATCCAAACCAATTTCATTTCGAAGCTTTCGTCATCACGATCGCAACGCAAAAAGTCTCGTCTCAATCGGACCTCGTATGTGAGAGTTATACATTTTATAAGTTATCGACCTTTAAATTTGTAAAACAATTTATTATATTCAAATGAATTCATACCCAAGCCAAAAAGGAGCCCAGCCCACTAACATCTTCTTCCCCAACGAAGCCTGTACGTGAACAAAATGCACAACCCACCATTGCCGTGCATCAATCCTAGTGATACGGAGCTATAGTTGACGAAATTTGAATCCGTCTTCACCGACGAACTCTCCTTCACGATCTCCACCTCCCCGTACCATCAACATCAGACTCGGCCACCACTTGGAAGTCGCGACCTGGAGACCCCAAGCACGAACGCGAGCAGGTCGCGCGTCCCAAACCCTAGCCGCACGCCACCAAAACTTGCTCCGAGATGCTATCTTCGACGACGAGTTCAAATCCAAGCTCCGTATCGCGAATCGATCGCTGAATCCCTCGATTTCCCAAACCCTAGATCGCCACTATGAACGGCCTCGACCCCAAACCTTGCCGCACCCAGCAAAGAGCATATCAAATTGAAGCAGTCGATGAAATAGGAATTTTAAAACTGGTTTCGTGATTTTTAGTCGAGTAGAAATAGAGTTATGATTTTTTCAAAGTTTCATCATTCATTTTTTCTTTCTCCTCTCCTTTCTGCCATTGCGTGTGGAACAAAGTAGAGGGAGATGTGAATGGAAAGCTACTGGGACAATGCAGAGTTTACAGCTGAAAAGAAGGGTTGACTAGTCAAAGTATACATTTTAAATTAAACCAATTTAACGAATTTCTATGCATTTTGGCTTGCCCCGGACGAACGGTAAATCCGTTTGACTTGAAATTTGAAATATTACAATAATATCACATTACGGATCCGATGAAACTGGTTTCGTCGAAATCCGAGACCGTTTGAAAAATGACTATTTTTAACTCGGCAAATTAATATTAAACAATTTCAACGCGTTTCGAGCTGCCACGGTCAAACGACAACTCCGACTGTTACGAAAATTAAAATCCGATAATAATTAACTATTACGGATCCAATGGAACTAGTTTCGTCAAATTCTGAGACTGTTCAAAATTTGGCTAATTTCCAGGCGATAATTAAATATTAAAATATTCAATTTTCACAAATAAATTTTAAATTCAGTTTTAAAAGTTCTATAGCATCACTATAACTCCAATATGATAAAATAAAACTTTACAAATCATTTTTAATCATATTAAACCCGTTATTCGATTTATCCAATAAATTCCAATTTTAAAATCTTATTAACTCTATTAAAATCCAAATATAACTTACATTCATTTTGGAAACCAATTTGAATCATATTAAATCAAATTTCAAATATTCACTCTATTTTCATATATTAAATTTCAATATCCAATTAATCATATCAAATTCGAAATTTAATTTATTCAAACATTATAATATTAAATCTAAACAAATCTGATTATTCTTAAATCACTATCTTTTGAATTATTCAACGAACTTATAAAATTTAACAAATTCAAATTATAGAACAACCATTTTCATTAAACAGTTATTCGATTCCCATTATTAAATTATTCAATTGATTCCAAATATTTAATTTAAACAATTTCGATTATCCCATAATTCATTATCTTTTGAAATATTGAAATTTAACTTGTAAGATTCAACCTTTAAAACCAATTCACAATTTAGAACACTATTTTCATTTTACAGTTATTCAATTATTCAATAAGTTTTAAATATTTAATTTAAACACTTTACCTGTTCAATATTCCATATTTGATTTTCAATAGATTTTACTTATCAATCAATTACCCTATTATACCCAATGAATTCAACATTTATTATCCTATTCAACTTTTGATTTCAAAGGCATTCACTAAGTAGCTTTCATTTTACATTACTTGGATAATTATTGTCGCAATTCCTTTCAGTTATTATTATTCCAAACGAATTATAATTTTTTTCTAACCCTAATTCACGAAATCTTATTAAATTAGCTATTTTAATTATCAAAAATTTACGGGTCGTTACACTCTCCCCCACTCAAAACTTTTCGTCCCCGAAAAGGGAAAAGAAAGGGAAAAGGAACTAAGTATAGAATTCAACATTAGATACATTTTATTCAAAGTTACTAACTTATAAAACAATGAAATTCCATTTATAAAGTCATAACTATGCTTCCACTAAGTTACTCCGAACGGCTTCCTAACGTTAAAAGTTAGTTATCAAAACAAGTTATAAAAATTTTTAAAACTGGAAAATTTTTCTAACACCCGGATTTTACGGAAAATTTCGGCAGAGTCTCCTTTGCGCGGCTCGATCGGTACAACTACAAAACGCCTCTACGGGCCCCAAACCAACAAAAGAAAATCCAAAAGCCAAGTGGCTCATCAAAAATCACCAAATCCAATGATAAAATAAACATGTACCTTATATTTGTATTAGCGAGCATATACGAATAATATAGCGCAAAAGCGAGCTCCAAATGCGAAGCAAGCGCAATCCGCACCTACTAAACACTCAACAAACCATGAGAAACATGCATATATGAAAATAATATCAATATACATCATATAGAAACATACAACTACATGTACCAACATAGAAAATGCCACAAAACAACATATGCAACCATTAATCAACTATCATCAATTTATCATCCAAAAAATCTATAACCAATCAATATAAATTCGCTTCTCATTTATATTTATTGACTTGGTTTCAATTTTAATCACAGTTGATTCATTAACGTTTGATTTTACTAACATTCACTCTCAATTTAATTAGTTACCATTCACTAATTTATATTTACATTAGTTCACTTTCAATTTTAACTTAAATTTAATTTTATTTAAATTCATTTAACTTCCAATTTAATTTCATTGATTTATAGCTTCCAATTTCATTAACACTTAATGAATTATATACAATCAACTAACAATCATATAACAACCAAATCATACCCAACATAACCAAATTATTAATTTTACATTAAATTTGGTTTATCTCTTTTATATATATATATATATGTTATATAATTTTAAAAGAATCATTTTATATTTGGCATCTTAAAATTTTCAATATTAACTTTAATTAAGTCCGTAAGCCGTACATATATCATCCGTGAGCAATATCAATCTAATTGCTTATTCGATCACACAATTTCACTTCCAAACTAGTATCGTTCACACGACTCTCTAATGCGGACTCAGATTTGGTTCCTTGATTGGAAACTATTACTCTCCTTGCATAGCCATATACTATGATAGAGAATTCCAGAATCCAATTAAAAATCCATATCCAAGGTTTGCCGTCGAAAATCGAGCGAAAAATCCTAACTTGGATCGATATAAATCATCTCGAAATTTTGTGCTCGAATTTGGATCGATTCGTTATGCAAATAAAATAATATACGTACAATCTCACGTATTACCATCCAATGGATTTCTATCCAATTTATCTATACTAAATTTATTTTATTGACTTCTATTTTTTTTCCACTTAATTACTCACAATCCATTATTCAGTTAGTATATTCATTTCTTTACATAGCATATTCTTTAACATTATCCTTTCTCAAACATCATATCAAAGAATTTGCTTACTCAAGTTCATTTTAAACATTATATATAATTTAATTAAATTCAATTTCATTTTCCAATTGATTCTTAGCTATACCAAAATCTTTTGTTTACATTTACTTCAATTTCATAATTTTAGTTAATAACAAATTTATTTATGGAACATCTTATTAATCATCACTTTAGTTTATAGTCATTCCATAAAAGTCTAACTTCTTATATATGACTTTTCTTAGTTTATAGTTATCTCAAAGGTTACAACTTTAGTTCCAATTTCTTTGCAATTTATATTTATTTCCATAACCAATTACAAAGATAATATGCAATTCATTCGTCTACTTCCTTAAGCTCACCCATTTATTCCAATTTTTTTATTGATCACTTCAGAATATACTTAAGTATATAACTAATTTTTTTTCACAACCAAATTTCCATTTACATATATTTCAATTCCTTTAGAGTTTTTTTTTTTCTCACTTGTATACTTCAATTACTTCCAAGTTCTTTTTATTTGTATAATATCTCATTACATATCAAAACATCATTTTAACTTTTAATTTTTGGTAAGTCTTGTTATATGTTATTAGAATGCAGATTTTGTATTATACAAATTTATAGAATTTCATTTTACCAATTTAGAATGTTCACAATTTACTTTGTTTAAATTCTCTTTACCTTTCAACTTTAAAGTTTTCCCAAACAATAGCTTAGATATCTTAATCCTCTTATCTTATAATTTCTGGTTATTCACATTTTTTTTTCAAATAATTTGTAAATTATTAATTAACAGAACTTAGAAATTTAAATGCCTAGTTCTTTTCAAATCATTTGAAATAAACATATATACTTATATCTTTAATATATATCAAATCATACCTTTGGAGTTTAAACCAAAACCCATTTACCCAAAATAATTTCGAAGAAAAACAAACTTCTTAGAAGTCTCCCCCACTTTGAGACTCGAAAATGAACGTCGATGATGCTGCGCAGTCATCACCGAAATTTATTTTCCAGCGACATAAGAGAGGAGTACTGAATTCATTGCTTCCTTTAAAATCCTTTCAAAATATTTCCATAAACCATTTCCAACTAATATCACTATATTTTCTTTAAACTTTGAAAACCATTTTTCAAAATCTCCGGGTCTTAAACTCAATATTTTCCAATTTAAATCTATTTTAATTTATAAGTTACCTTTATAGAATATTCTTATAGGATTTTCTTTCTTAAAACATTTCACAAGTGTTTTATCATTGTTCATTTTGTAATTCACCTTATTTATTAAATTACAATATCCAATTAATGATAATAGCCAACATTTCATTTCCAACAACCAAATAAGCTAGATTGATCACAATAAATTTTGAAATAAATTCTTTATATACAAAATATAATTAGGGCAAAATTATTTCATTTACCCAATTTAAAACAATACTATGTCGAATTGTTCTGTTTAAGTGTTTAGAGATCCCTATCAATAACGTTAATTACTCGTATTGACCAGAATCCATAAGCCGCTCAACAAATCAACCGACACAATATAAACATTTTATATCACTAACAAATACGCTCTCTCATATACACTCAACTCATTCATATAGTTTACCTCTATTTCAATGAGTTATTCCCCACTAGAGCCAAGGTTTATCGCTAAACCAAAGCTCTGATACCAACTGTAACGACCCGCCTTTTTGGACAGTTTAAACCGACGATCAAATACACATGTCGATTCCAAACCATTAAAAGGGCAGATAGTTATTGGGGGTAATTAAGAAAAGAAAAGGGAGAGAAATAAAGGGAATGAAACAACACAGAATCTCACAGCGGAAGGCTAAAGTATAATAATAAAATAACAGTTCATGAAGCTGTTAATTAAATGAATACATTTGAAGTGAATACATTTGATTATTATTATACAACATTCATCAGAGTTACATACACAGCAAATATCATACAACAATGCAGCGGAATGGAATGAATATAATAGTAGTAGATCATATACCAAATCTTCGTCTCCGTCCTCCAAGGAAATGATCTTCAACCTAAACTGAAAACTCAGGACTGACCCGAGCGTAATGAAAAGACAAACACTCGAGTCAGGACTAAATATCCTTATGAAAGTTAAATCAATCGTAAATAAATATGAGTGTAACGGCGTCAGAGATGTTTACGGGGTTTGACATCTCATATCCAGTGTCAACGTGCGTGCAATAACTCAAGAGATGTTACGGGATTTTCCATCTCTCAAGGATCCGTGAAACTATCTACTATGTAGTAATATACGCTAAGTAGATAATGTCTATCAGTAATATAAAGTATCAAAATAGCGTTAAGGCGTTACCATAATCCCCCTTAACACATTTTATATTCCCAAAAGCATATACAAGACCGTAGTTTCCCCAAAACCGGAAGTCACCAGAGGGCAATCCATATACTCAAGGTACAAATCAAAACGTAGTGGTCGCGAATAGGATAATCAGTATGACAAGGTACATGAGGCGATACCAACTAGGATACTAGTAGTTGCGTGATCCGGACTGATGTTGGGCATAGCCAGCAGCTACCCCAACACCGCGAAACAACACTCCGAAATCAAGGGGTGCACCCAAATCGCATCACAAATGTAATAGAAATGGTATCGAAGAAGTGTGTCCGCTAGAGATGGCGAACCTTAATGGCCCGGCGCGGCTCCTGTTTTAGTCATATCAGGGGTCATCCAAAATCGTTCTCTTTCTTCAGTCAACGCGTTCACCAAACCATCCACTTCATTCTGGATCAACACTCCACGCATAATAGTTATTAAAGTGGTTTTCGGTATCGACAGAGAGTATGTCCATATCCGATCCCGGTCTCTTTAATAACTACGTATTATTACACCGTTGGCTCTTTTATATTTCAAATCGATTCATAATTGGTATCAAAATATCATATTCACTTCAAAAATCAAGTCCATAGCAAATATCATCGTATCTATTCAAATTTAAGATTCCGCTTCAAAAATCATGTCGCTTCAATATCTCTTTTCGATTTCAAAATCATTTCGAATTTCAATTTAGGTTGCAACTTCATTTAATCCAATTCGTATTTAAATTCAAGATTTTAAATATAAACATTTCACCCTTCTGATCAGCTTAGAATTTTAGAAAATAGTTTTAAGTAGTTTAAAAGTAGTTTAAATAATAAAATAGTTTAAAACACTTAAAATCTTAAAATGGATTTGAAATAGATAAATTTAGTTTAAAATAATTTAAATTGGGTTAAGTAGGTTTAAAATAGATTAAAATAGTTTATGTATTCAAAATGGTTTATATAACCGAGAAATTTGGAAAACAAAATAAAACAGCTTTAGAACCAATCTATTTCAATTATAACTTCCCAATTCAAATCAATTTCAATTTCCATTCTACCAATTCAATTTCGATTTTAATTCAAATCAGTGTCAACTTTGACTTTAAACTTATTCAATTTTATATTCACTTGCGATTAATTCAATTTCAATTTTATATACACTTCGATTAATTCAATTTCAATTTTTATATCAATTTGGAGCTTGATTTTTCAAAATATCCATTTATAACACTTAACCAAATTTATCCATCATTATTCAAGTTTTAAATCCAAATTTCAAATATGATTCAATTCCAAGCTCAATTTCAAATTATCATTTTTATGTCGCTTTTACTTAGTAATATTCAAAGCTCGAGTTAAGGTTCAATCTTTAAACAAATCAATTTTCGAAATTCAGTCAAATCCTAATTTTTAAATTTCAAAGTCTCGACTGATATTATTTTAAAAATTTCCTTTAACCAAAATCTATTTCAACACTCCAAACTCAATTTTCGATAAATTCGATTTCTATAAATTGATTTTCATTTATAACCTTTAAATCAAACATTTTAAATAAATTTCAAATCGACGATTTCAAAAATTATTAATTTAGCCAATTCGGAGTCCGTATATAATTTTCTATCCTATGGCCAAGTAGTTATTTATTTCAATTAAATGTCAGGGATGAATATATATAACTTAAATCAAATCACAGTTTCATATGTATGCATAACAGTATATATATAAGCGAATAAACATCCAAACATTCAAATATCAACCAATAGCATCCATCGAAATATATCATCCAATACACAATACAATTCATGGCAATTTCACAGTTATCAATGTCAGGTAATTAAATCGCAATTCAATTTCAATTTCAATCTAACTGTCAATTTAAATTTTTTTTTTTTTTTCCAACGGTTAATTCAAGCAATGATCTATATGACAATTAAATTTATATCAAACAACGGCAAATAAAATTCATATCACTTCATAATGTCAAATTTAACTAGCATAAAGATATTTAGTACGGTGTGAGCGTTATAAAACACTCACCTTGATTTTCCTGTTGTTACCGAGAAGTTCCGGTTTGGAACTAAACCGGACGACTTCCAATTTTAGCCCAATTTCAACTATCTCCAAATTCATCCAAACCAATTTCATTTCGAAGCTTTCGTCATCACGATCGCAACGCAAAAAGTCTCGTCTCAATCGGACCTCGTATGTGAGAGTTATACATTTTATAAGTTATCGACCTTTAAATTTGTAAAACAATTTATTATATTCAAATGAATTCATACCCAAGCCAAAAAGGAGCCCTGCCCACTAACATCTTCTTCCCCAACGAAGCCTGTACGTGAACAAAATGCACAACCCACCATTGCCGTGCATCAATCCTAGTGATACGGAGCTATAGTTGACGAAATTTGAATCCGTCTTCACCGACGAACTCTCCTTCACGATCTCCACCTCCCCGTACCATCAACATCAGACTCGGCCACCACTTGGAAGTCGCGACCTGGAGACCCCAAGCACGAACGCGAGCAGGTCGCGCGTCCCAAACCCTAGCCGCACGCCACCAAAACTTGCTCCGAGATGCTATCTTCGACGACGAGTTCAAATCCAAGCTCCGTATCGCGAATCGATCGCTGAATCCCTCGATTTCCCAAACCCTAGATCGCCACTATGAACGGCCTCGACCCCAAACCTTGCCGCACCCAGCAAAGAGCATATCAAATTGAAGCAGTCGATGAAATAGGAATTTTAAAACTGGTTTCGTGATTTTTAGTCGAGTAGAAATAGAGTTATGATTTTTTCAAAGTTTCATCATTCATTTTTTCTTTCTCCTCTCCTTTCTGCCATTGCGTGTGGAACAAAGTAGAGGGAGATGTGAATGGAAAGCTACTGGGACAATGCAGAGTTTACAGCTGAAAAGAAGGGTTGACTAGTCAAAGTATACATTTTAAATTAAACCAATTTAACGAATTTCTATGCATTTTGGCTTGCCCCGGACGAACGGTAAATCCGTTTGACTTGAAATTTGAAATATTACAATAATATCACATTACGGATCCGATGAAACTGGTTTCGTCGAAATCCGAGACCGTTTGAAAAATGACTATTTTTAACTCGGCAAATTAATATTAAACAATTTCAACGCGTTTCGAGCTGCCACGGTCAAACGACAACTCCGACTGTTACGAAAATTAAAATCCGATAATAATTAACTATTACGGATCCAATGGAACTAGTTTCGTCAAATTCTGAGACTGTTCAAAATTTGGCTAATTTCCAGGCGATAATTAAATATTAAAATATTCAATTTTCACAAATAAATTTTAAATTCAGTTTTAAAAGTTCTATAGCATCACTATAACTCCAATATGATAAAATAAAACTTTACAAATCATTTTTAATCATATTAAACCCGTTATTCGATTTATCCAATAAATTCCAATTTTAAAATCTTATTAACTCTATTAAAATCCAAATATAACTTACATTCATTTTGGAAACCAATTTGAATCATATTAAATCAAATTTCAAATATTCACTCTATTTTCATATATTAAATTTCAATATCCAATTAATCATATCAAATTCGAAATTTAATTTATTCAAACATTATAATATTAAATCTAAACAAATCTGATTATTCTTAAATCACTATCTTTTGAATTATTCAACGAACTTATAAAATTTAACAAATTCAAATTATAGAACAACCATTTTCATTAAACAGTTATTCGATTCCCATTATTAAATTATTCAATTGATTCCAAATATTTAATTTAAACAATTTCGATTATCCCATAATTCATTATCTTTTGAAATATTGAAATTTAACTTGTAAGATTCAACCTTTAAAACCAATTCACAATTTAGAACACTATTTTCATTTTACAGTTATTCAATTATTCAATAAGTTTTAAATATTTAATTTAAACACTTTACCTGTTCAATATTCCATATTTGATTTTCAATAGATTTTACTTATCAATCAATTACCCTATTATACCCAATGAATTCAACATTTATTATCCTATTCAACTTTTGATTTCAAAGGCATTCACTAAGTAACTTTCATTTTACATTACTTGGATAATTATTGTCGCAATTCCTTTCAGTTATTATTATTCCAAACGAATTATAATTTTTTTCTAACCCTAATTCACGAAATCTTATTAAATTAGCTATTTTAATTATCAAAAATTTACGGGTCGTTACATTTAACCACCTTTGAAATAATTTTGAATTTTCCAAATCTCTCTTTATATTCATTCATCATTTACTTAAAAATGTTTTCATAAGACTAGGGAAAGGATTTTTAATTTCCAACCTTTACTTCAAAAGTTATTGAAATGCGTTGCGAAAACTGTTGCAAAAAGTGCTTTAAAAGCTGTATTCTTTAAATCGACTTTTATATCATTTAGAAAACAATCTTTTAGACTTAAATTACTTCTAAAACATTTTAAAAGATTTTCGGAATTTATTTAATATTTTTAAAATGATTATTTTATCAATCTCCAACTTTGGTCATTTAGTGCAAAATTTGGATTTTTCTTGAATACCGATTTTGTCATATTTCAAAATATACAAGATGAAATCTTTTTTTTTTTATTTCATTCCAAAGATATAGATTCGTAAAATTCTTAATTTGAGGAATTCCAAACTATATTCCACTTTGTATGTTCATTTGAACTTTTAACGCGAAAACACAAACTTCCGCAACGTGATGCGTCAAATTTTAGGCGCATTTTGTGATTCATATCCAAACTTTGTCGAGACAATTTTAAACACTTAGGAATCATTTCTAAAGTATATTCAAACATTTTCTTCCAAAGTTATAAATGATCTCATATACAAATTTCATTTTATTTTGGAAAGTGTTTTCCGTGTGGATCGATGTCGTGTATATCGTGACTTGTTTCAATATTTCATGCAACAAAAAAATATAAAAATTAATATCATAACCAAACATCCAAACAAACATATCACAACATCACAAACAAATATATACATATAAATTAGGAGGTCTTACCTTAGTTGAAAATGAACTAACTTTAAAGTGGTTATAACTTTCTTAACTTCAATTGGGTGCTCACGAATGTTTATTTTAAGGCTTCTAGGTGGCTTGACTTGACTTATGGAGGTCTTTGGAGCTCTAGCCCATGATTTTCAAGCAGGGTTTGGGCTCGGCGCTATGGTGAAGGGGTGGGTCGTGGGTTGTGAAGGAAGGATGAGGAATTTTGGTGAATATTTAAGATGATTTGATGATTACTTTCTTTAGTATATTTTTGGAATAAATTTTGGCTTTTTTAAAGGTTGGAAGCTATTAAAAGAGTGAGAAATTCTTGAAATTTTGAGACGAAGAAGTGTGGAAGGAAATGAGAAAGTGGGTGTGTACTTATAGAAAAAATTTTGAATTAAAATATTATATTTGCAAAAGACTAAAATACCCTTTACTTACTTTTAAAGTAATCTTAGTTTTCAAAACTTAACATAACATTTTAAATCTTTAATTTTTGTCCTTATCACTTAAGGAGTAAGAAAATTTAAAGTAATAATGATGTTTCTTTTGATTTGACATGTTTAGTTTTTATTAGTTTATTTTTTTCTAATTGTATTCTAGAATTTCCTATTTGTGTTTTTATTAAAGTAAGCCAAATTAGCAACTTAATTAATACTTGCCACATTTATATAAGTGTACATTAATATTAAAATAAGGATGCAACAACATTGCGACAAATTTAAATCAACAAGACGTTAATTTTTGATAAAATGTTCTACGGTCATATTTTGACGTTTTAGTTAAACTATCTACTTAAACCAAATTTAAAAATAAATTTGTATAATGTTATTTAAAAATATAAAAACTCATAAAAATTAAAATAATTTATTAAACCATCTAAACTTACTTTTCTGAAACCAAGATTTTGTCACTTTTATCGATGTAAGCAAATGTTATTAATTTTATGTATATTTCTATTTCCAAATCCTAAAACCTTTTATATTTTATTGGATCATAAAACCTTTTATATTTTATATTTAAAATCACTTTAAATGTTATATTTTTAGGTGGTCAAATTCTGGGTTGTTATAACGATTAGAACCTTAGAAGAGATTGCTCATGTTGTGACAATGTCTGCTAATGAACAATAAGTAATGGCTATTGATTCTCTTAAAGTTCTTTTGTTGGCGCTCATGGTATTCAACATTAGATATATATATATATATATATATATATATATATCACTGCTTATATTATATTACATTACTTTAGATAATGATTTTGATGTGTAATCCTGTTCCTGGAGACAAAGGCCATTACACATTGTTGCTGAAGACATTATTATGATATGTCAAAATATATTATGATATTATGAATTATTATTATATAGTCTGCCTTAATAATAGTAAAAACTGTATAGTACGTAATTTGTGAACATATATTTGAAGTGTGAATAGTTTGTATATTTTTAAACCTTGTAACATTATTGTATAGTTTTGAAAGTTAGTTTATAAAGATATATGAGTCCTTTAATAGCTGAGCACAGTTACATTATATAGACATGCCCACAAGATGATAAACATATGTAACACCTTCAAGTTATACAATCAACATGCAATGGTGAACTGAACTAAGAATAATATGAACCTATTAATTTTCGGTTTCTTGCTGATATTTTGGGCTTTATGTCCATGTATGAAGCTGTGAATTATGAACCTATAAGATTTCCTGCTATATAAGTTGAATTGCTAAGTCCCTAGTTGATGTCAGGTTATTGATCAGCTTAATATGCCGGCTTCATACGAAAATAATAAAATATTTTAAGCCTATCTCCATATTTCTTCCATGTCCCTATAATATGATGTCAACTTATGCTCTCTTTTACATACTCATGTTGCAAGTTATCAAAAATTGCATGTTACTAAAAAACAACCAATATAAATTCTAAATAAGATAGCAAAGTTTCTAGTTACTAAGAACTGCTAATATAGATTCTAAATATGATTTATAATTCCCTTTATCGTCTCTAATGAAGAAGACGTCATTGGTTTAAGACATTACCAATGATGGTATCAGGTATATAACTATGTTTTCATTTAGATTCACATATATCAAATAACAGATTCATTTTGATTCACACGTCTCACTGTCTCACGGTTTCATTTTAATTCACATATATCAAATAATTGCTTACATACATGTATATCATTTTAATTCACATATATCATTTTAATTCATATACATGTATAGTAACAACTGATATGCATATAATTGCTTGCACATAAGGCAAGCTGATGTTTCGTAGTTTCATATCCTTAGACATCTTCTTGTTCATATGCATAGGAAACAAATCTATATTGTCAGTTTATAGGAAATATAGTTCATATGCATAGGAGGATGTTTAGTTTATAAGAAACATATATGAATTGTGAAACATGAATTCTGAACATACATGAAAATATTGATCGGTTTGTATATGCTACAGTCTATTGCTTTATTTATCATGTATTGTGTTTTAACAATTAACTTACTGAAAGTATTGCACCACTTCTCACTGTAGTAACTTAGAGAATCGGGGCCTGGTAGTGGTTTGCTAGACTATCAGCTTAATGTTATGATTTGGAGATAAGCACATGCATCTAACGATGTGTGTTGTATGTTCGTGTTATTGTTATTATTATTGTATGTTTGTGGTATTTATTTTGAACTTTGATACATTATCTCTAGAACTGGTAACTTGATGTTGACTGCTATTATTTGCTGCGCCAATGCTCTTTGTAATTTATATCTGATAAGTGATAACCCTTGTTGTATTTGAATTAGGAAAATGAACTTTGGACTTTCTATCATGCTATGAACTGTTATGTTACATTTATTTAATGTATAATAATTGATCTATGAATATTTATTATCTGATGATGAGAATCTATTTTGTCTAATAAGCTATATATATTTAATCATTTTGATAAATGTACACTACTTCAAAATTGAGTTGCAGTTAACCATTTATATGTTCAGGTTAACAATAAAATTTGATCAGTTAACCATTTGTGCGATTAACCATTTAAATCCAATGGTTAACCGATTCAATACAACGGTTAACTACGGTTAATATCGATCGATTCGGTCAGTATTTCCAGACTAATATTAACTGAAAAATAGTTAATCGAACTGATCATGAAGTAGGGTTAACCGAAAATATTCACCGATCGGGTCGGTTAACCGACTGCGCCCACCCGTACTAAACTGTTATAAATCCCTATTAATATAACCAGTATACTAAAGTAAATGGAAATGAAGAACCATTTATAGGAATATCTTCAACTCCAAACTTAGAGCTCCATCACAATGCTCCAAGTTAAACCTGACTACTTAGCTAACGGAAAAAACACCCAGAGTTTAAGGAAAAAGAAAATAAACTTCGGGTGAGTCATAGGACCGGTGTGAGAAACTCAAAAATACAAGTATTGGAAAACAAAGGGTATCTCATAAGATCATGCCACGTAGAAACACAAAATTGGTTTTTACCATATGAAAAAAAACAATTGCTATGCAAAATCAGGGATATTATCTTTAATGAAATTCTTTGAAAATCCTTTCAAATAACATAGTAATCTTAGCTAAAATTGTTACATCTTTTTAATTAGAAGGCATAATGGGCTTACAACTAAAATCCAAAGGATCATATTGGAGAATGGATTCCATAAATGTCAATATAAGGGACTACTTTTCGATGGTACATCTCCGTAAAAATGCACCGAGGCACCAATAGATTGTCCTTTGCCAACACAAGACTGACCTACCTTTATCATAGATAGTATGGAATATGACATCACCCCCGTCGTTTCCAACCTATCAGAGAGTTCTCATAGTATACACAATATACCCGATATATATGGTAATATAGAAAGGTGATGATTATATCCTAATGGATGCGACCCACATAGCCATGCCACATCTACCATGTTTTTGTATTTCTCGGTGTGAGGCTTAAGGTCACATTTTACCTTGCATAGAATCATCAAATCCTACTTAGAATGCCACATTGCCATGTCCATCACACATTATAAATTTTCACAAATGTACAGCCTTTGAGCTCGTACATCTCAAAGAACTGTGTCAAGTGTAAGAAAAGTTACCTCCTACACCACTGAACAGATGTATGATCGTAGGGATCAATGTGCATGTATTTTAAAAATGCAATGTCACACATTCATCCATACAAGTTGTCCATGAGGACAAACTGAAAGAACTCTCATACTACAGCCTATTTTGGGAATTACCCCTAAGATTAGTAACGAGAGATCGAAGATTTTCAAAATTAAGTACAACTGCCACCATATGTATACAATATGGAAATGGAGGGGCTAGTGGCAAGTAACCTTTCATTATGAAAATCTTTGTCTTCAAAATCATTGCCTTTATCATTTTTTCACTTTCGAACTCACATTGGTTCGAAGTGGTTTTCGGACAGAAATCATCCAAATCCGATGTCGGTCTCTCTGAACCAATTATCGATAAAATATCATTTATAGATATAACATTTCTTTTCCAGTATATACAAGATTATTAAACCTCTCTTTAACTTTGGGAACACCAAATCATTTCTCACAAATCTTGTTGGAAAACATTATTGAGTAAAAAGGATTCATACAAATTGTACTAATTTTACTTAATATTAATTTCCATATTCAACAAATACTATTCATCATATAATGATGAGATTACCTCTTAAATTCACACGAATAGTACGAGTTCCCTTCTTGAAATTTAACACTAAGTATAAGAAGATTATTTCTATACAACCCAAGTTAAAGAATTAGTTATGGAAAGTAAATCTTTTATACTTGTCTCTTTTTTGACATTTCGGCCTTATCTATTCCTCGCTCAGGAAGAGGTCAAGTGAGCCAAGGAACTGGTTTCTCTTGAATAACTTCTTAGTTTAAGCACCCAACATCTGGATCTCACAAATAGAAGAATCAGATCTACTCATCAGCTTTTCTAGACAATATTTAATCCTTTATTTATAACATCTTTTCTTTTAATCATTTAATTATTTAAACTCTTTTTAAATAATTTTAAAATTTCCAAATTATATTTAAAACACTTATTTATTTATTTGAAAATGTTAACAAAAGATCCAGGAAAAAATAGTTAAGTTAAAACTGTAATTTGTATCAATTATAAAAACTACTACAAAAATGCTGCAAATAATGTTTTCAAAGCTTGTTTGATCAAAAAAAATACTACCATTAGAAAGTCCATTTTCATAAATCAAATCCTTTCTAGAAAAATTTAATATATCAACAAAATTTATTCCATATTTTTAAAGATTTAAAACATCATTTCAATGAAATTTCCTTTTTGGATTCCGAACAACCAAATCGCGACTATTTTGAACACTTGCTTTGCTTATATTTCAAAGTCTGATAATTTAAATCTCGATCTTTTTCTTTGTTTGAAAACTATGGTTATAAGAGTTTGGAACATTTTTATTCCAAAGAATTCTGTCTTCGATTCCATTATATAAATAGATTCAACTGTTACAGTGCAAAATCGTGAACTACCATTATGCGATGCAATTATTTTTGAATTCTTTTTAGAACTTCACCAAACCAAGTTTTAGTGATTATAAACCAATTTAAAGAGATTTAATCATCTTGTAACACTTTTATAATTCATTCGAAAAGTGATATCTGTTGTGTAATTTCGATGTGTATTAAACATGAATTGTTCACACAGTCAAACAACCATATTTTTCATAACCAAAACATGATGATCAAAACATAACAACCAATTATTCCAAACATATCATCATCCATATCATAGTATAAATAGAGTTTCCTCACTTTTATATGACATGCTTAACTGCATATTACTTTTTACTTCTGAAGTAACCATCAAGCATCATTAATTAACCAACCAAACATCATAACCATTTTTTATACTCATGCTAACTTATTAAAATCATTTTATAATTTATTTAGAATTGAGTTCTCACTTTGAATTTGATCGTTATAATATTACAACAACTATTGCTTCACTATCTCTAAATTTAAGCTTGCAAAGCTTACAATATCATTTCCTGGGGGGCTCAGCCTTAGCTTGAAAGGGGTGGAAGGCTCGACCATTGATGGTGGGGTGTGTGGCCATGGGTTTGAAAGAAGGAAAGGAGGAGTTTGGCTTTGTTTTGAGGTGTTTGATAATATATATGTACTATATAAATTTTAATTTCTTTTTGCAAGAAATTTTGCCATTATTTTCTATGGGTAAGAGGCCATTAAAGTGGAGAGAAGAAGAAAGCTTAGGAAAATGAAGAGAAAAATGTGAATGGAAGTGACGATGGATGGTGGATATTTATAGGCAAATGGAAGTGATAATATCATGATATTTTAGTGCAAACACATCATTTCATCACAACAACGCCTTCCTCCTCCATCATCATTTCGACTGAAGTACCCCCTTCCTAATGTGGCTACTCTATGGGCATGTACTTATGTGTAAGAGGTTGACTTTGATTCGATGAAATATCATGATATTTATATACAATATCATGATATTTTCTTTTATCCTTTATTATTAATTTTGTATGTGTGTCTATGTATATATATATGTGTGTGTGTGTGTGTATTCATGTGCATGTGTTATTGTATATGTACATGTATATGTGCAAATGTATGTCACAAACGATTCACAACGTTGCAAAACTTCTCTACATTGAACTGTTTCGAAATCTGATTTTGATTTTCGAATATATTTTCACTTCTTAGTCAATATAAATATATTTGTAAACAAAATTTGAAAACTAATTCTTATCGTTGTTAATTAATTAAAATGATCGTATTTGAATTATATGTACATTAAAATGTACCAATGCATATGTGCTGCATTAGATGCGAAAAGAATTGCATCCGAACTATGATGAAAACATGATTAATTAAAGGGTATAATAACCTCGATATGTGAGAAATCTGCAAGCTCTTCATCTAAACAAAGTGGCGGAGGACAAGATGCCTTAGGTCTTCTAACAACACTAGATAAGGACAAAACGTGTGACTTCCAATAGAGTTTAATGACTTTGAATATTATTTTTAACTAGCGAGACAACAAATCGTACCTAAAAAAAGGTTCCAACTAAAAATGTAACATTTTTTTATTCTATCTCTTATGATGCATCGATACTAATATTTCTTCTATTAGTTTCCTTTTTTGGTGCCTTACCTTTATCATTTACATGTCCTATGAGTAGAATAATGTTGGAGCTGTAATTGCGTCCAATATTGGCATCTTGGTGCTGCTGAAAATGGATTCTGCCTTTCAGACTTGTGTTTCAACAAGGCCTCATGCGTATTTATTTGTTATAAGGTGTTATGACCCTCCTATCTTGAAACATTAATTCACTTTATTTTAAGCAAAAATGAGAACCATTACTGCATTTTATATCAGTTGCGATCTCTCTCACAAAGGACGCAATTCATACTAGGTACAATTTTATCTCCTCGCTTTGCGCTTCATGAAGTATTTCTGGTTTCGGTTTCATATGTTTGGGATATGGTATGCTACATCTTCTAATGTGTACTTCATCACATGCTGATTAGTTCGGTGTGTTGTTCTTGTATTTGAAGTAGGTATGTGTCTAAAATGAAGCATATTTCTTTATTATTTAGTTTGAGGTTCATGTCTCTTACATCATCAATTGTGATTGTATATCATAATCTGGATAAAATATGATGACTCACACTTATGTATGCACAATTATACAGATCCTTACATGTGTAGTGGTTTAAATGGTATAAGTAAATGTAGTAAGTGCAATAATTGAAAAATATGCATTGGAAAATAATCTTTTATAAAGGACGTTGCATTTTTTTGTTTTAATGACAGTGTTACGGATTTTAAACTCAAACTAAAAGAAAGCATTTACGCTATTTTTTTAGTACTATTTTGTTTACATAAACATGTAACCGACTTTTTTACCAGCACCATCTGCTGATACAATATCATCAAGAAGTACATCCAAATTTATTCTCCTTTTCCAACAAATTATGAATTATATCAAGGACAACGGGGTATTATAAACACTTATATGTGGGTTAGCCATCATTTGTTTTGCTTGTTAAACTTATAGGACATATTGTAGCTTCTATTAGGGCACATGATGTTTGATTTACATATTAACTGAGCATGGATGCCATTTTTGAATTTTGACAATGTACCAGCGGCACTTTATATTACTAAAAACACAGTAGCATTGTACTTATTAGGAGGTGTGTCTAATTAATATTTTGCAACATTAAAAACACATCATAGCAGAAATGCATAATGCCCACTTTCAATGAATATGAGTCACGCATTATCTTTAAAACTTTGAAATCATAACTAAAAATGTAACAGGTGCTAAAATCGATCGTTTCATTTATAACCGATCCTAAGATTAGTTTTTAACCGGCCAGGACATGACAATGCAGAAACTATTCATAGAATTCTTAACGTTGGTGTTAACATGAAGATGATTACTAGTAAATAAAACATTGTAATTTTAATCTGTTCCTAATGTTCTTATAGTATTCTACCATTTTCCATATGTATTCCTAAATTCTTTTTCTTCATGCATGATTGGTAAGGTGATCATATGTTGCTAAGGGAACTAGGCGTAAGACCTATAATGGGAACAAACATGAATAAATCTTCATCGTTACATGGAAGTGGCCATGAAAAAGATGCATCAATCGCTTCTCTCCCTATTGATGAAGTGATTGAGATAGCTGGTGGATTTGCTAGGAGTTTTCCTTGGAAAAAAGCTTCACATAATATATTTTCTACATGTGTTACTTATTTTCATTCTAATCCATTCTATTTGCATTTGAATAGAGCACAAATATGAGAAAGCAAAAGATTTTACAAGAAAGGAACCGTTATATGGAATGGTTGGAGATGGTGTGATGATGCACCTGTGTTGAAAAGAGCGGATATTGGATCGGAAACCATAAGAAATTTGAGTTCGCTTTATTATTTATATGAGTAGAATAAAATGCATCTTTGCTAGTGGTTAGTTCAGCTCAGATTCCCATTATAAATCTTCGTAAACCTTTATTGTCTTTGTAGTAATTGCTCTAATCATATTCTTAATTCATGTTTCAGTACGGGATCAAATTTTATACATAGTAAAGTTGCTGTTATAGATTTATTAACAACTCTAAAAGAGCTTTCTGGTAGTTAAACAATTTTTTTTTTGAAGAACTTAAAATAGTTAGATACCAAACTTCCGATTTACTTTATAAATGCATGTCTTGTTTTGCCAGATATTTCAGAACACGGAGGTTGTTGAAGGAATCAACATATTTACTACTCAACAAGCCCCTTCAACTACAAAACCAGGTTTAATATGTTGTTATTTAGCAGTACATTATGCAATTTTGTTGTATTAGATGCCATTTATTTCACCTGAGCTGACCGCCCTTTAACCCTATTTTTTACTGTTCATTTTACCATGCTAATCAAAAGTGTCCTGTCAAAATTTAACTTGTATATTTCTCACTAATATGGGGTTTAACATTCAATTTAATCTGATTACAGTGGGAATGATACAAGATTCCAATTCATTTACATGTTTCACACTTACCTATACATACATAAGTGTGTCCACACATCTATAACTAAAGAAATTAAGTTTTATAAATAATAATAGCAATAAATTAACAAATAATTATTATTATAATGAATTATAAAATATTAACTGTTAACAAGAAAACTTGTCAACACCCCAAAGCGAAGTTTAATTGTGAACCCTTTAAAAAATTTCTAAGTCAATTAAGTTTCATAAATAATAATACTAATATATTAAGTAAGTTCATAATAATAATAATAACAATAATAATAAATTATAAAACATTAACCAAGTTAACTAAATTTAATTAAAATTAAGTAAATTTATAATAATGATAATATACTTTGATTAAGTTAACTTAGTTTTATAAATAATAATAATGATAAATTAACTAAGTTAATAATAAAAACAACAAATTATAAAATATTAACAAAATTAACTAAGTTTTATAAAAATTAACTAAATTTCTAATGATGATCATGATAATTACTAAGTCAATCAAGTTTTACAAGTAATAATAATAATAATAAATCAAAAAAATATTAACCAAGTTGACTAAGTTTTAAAAAACTAATTAAATTTATAATAATGATAATAAATTTTTTACTAAGCCAATTAAGTTTTATAAATAATAATAATGATAAATTGACTGAGTTAATAATAACAGTAGTAGTAATAATTATAAAACATTAACCAAGTTGACTAAGTTTAATAAAAATTAACTAAATTTATAATAATGGTAATAATAATTTAATCAAGTCAGTTAAGTTTTATAAATAATAATAATGATAAATTAACTAAGTTAATAATAATAATAAATTATAAAATATTAACCAAGTTAACTGTGTTTTATACAAAATTAATTAAATTTATAATAATAAGAATAATAATTTGACTAATTTTTATAAATAATAATAATAAATTAAGTTTTATAAAACTTGTCTAAGTTTACTCGATTGTGTTAAAGCATTTGAACATTTTTTGCTTGATATAGGAATTTGTTTACTCGATGTGAACCATTTTTCTTATGAAGATAATAAATTGTTTATTACATTGTTATGTTATAAAATATATTTCATTCATATTCATAAATAATATATAGTATGTTAAGGATAATTATTAAATGTAATCTTAGCTATATTCTGTGAAAATGTGTTATTTAATCTACAAATGAGGCATAACACATACGATTAAATAGATAAACTTAATTATTATTACTAATATGTTTATTATTACAATTAGTTTTGAACATAGTAACTCTGTGATGAATATTTACATCAACTATTTCTTGAACATAGAATACATGTGCACTACTAGAGAATTCCTGCCATCACAGTTTGTTAAGCCATACCCATCTGGTGTCTCTTGATGAACCTAGATTAAATTTATGGTATTTTGCTTTAGATAAGAACTTTAGGTGAATTTGGGATGTTATATTGGTAATGCAGAGTGAAATGAATGATAATCTTGTCTTTTTAACTGATTGCACATTATTTTACACTTGAATTTGAGTATTCTGAGTCAACTTTTTTTTAATCGGATCAAATGCTTGGGATTCGAGTTAGTAGTAAATGGAGAGTAGAAGAAGAGATGATAATAGAATGTAAAAACTGACATGATAATGGATCGTACATATGTATCTCATTTTCTTTTTGGCTTTTATATAATCAACTCATTTTTGTTCTCGTATACCGCTGATCTCTAATTACATTTTCCTTTGAATTTATATTCTCTTTTAGCAAGCTTGTTTTGTAGGATTTTATATTGTCAACATTTGTGCTTAAAACATTGTTCATGAAATGTTGTGTATGACTAAATTTTATTGTATATGAAAGTAATGTAGCTTTGATTATTTTTAATCATTGTAACTGCTCATATTATCGGATTATATCTATTCATGTTTTATAAATTGAGCCTGCTGCAGTAGTTGTAAAATGTAGCAAAAAATTGATATACCGCAGCGTTTCATAAAAACTGCATAACTTATTTTTGCAGCGTTTCAAAACTGCTGCTGTATTATTGGTTCTTTGAAGTCATGTTTTTTTTTTGAGAAAAATGTGTGATCCTCTACGAGTAGAGGAGAGCACACATGCAAATATATATATCACGAATATAAAGTGCTGCCAACATGCCTGACAGGTAACAAAAACCGAAATACCTATAAATCAAGTCGCAGGCATTCCTAAGATGAGTTCCGGAAAGGCACCATCCATCACACGCCGATATCGAGCACCGGCATGACCACCACCCGATAAAAAGGTGTTAGAAGTACGTAAAAAAACTAGAGAAAGAACAAAAGCTACTGGATGACGCCCCAGACTAATGGTGAAACTCCAACCAGCTGAACCTGGGGAGGTGAATAAGCATCTGCTCTGAAGTGGATCTACTGAAAGGAGAAACCGCTCTGAAGCCTCTGAACAAGAGAAAGGGGTACCAAACTGAAGAGTGTATCCTCCTGAATAGAGTACTCCATAGTGAAGATAGCATAATCCAAAGTCCGAGGGGAAAACTGCTAGAAGTCCTGGATGTAGATACTCTGCTCTGGTGACCTCTCTACCATCTGATGTCCACCAGTCTAAATATATGAAATCCTGCAAAATGAGCCTGATATCCTATCTCCCATACCTGTAACTGGAGATTGACTAAAGAAAAAATTAGAATGATACATATGTATGTATATTTGTATAATAAATATACATATATATATATGTATATATACAGAAGGAAATAAAAACCCGATTAAGGCTAACTAGACAATAACAGTATGAGTAAAATACCTAAAAACCAATATCAGATAGAGACTAGAACAAATATTTAGACGATTCTATCTTATGAACCTTCAATCATAAGTAAGTTATGATTAGAAGTGAAATCCTCATCTAAGTTAGAGAAAACATCAATAATACTATTGGTAATGTTAAAAAAATTATTATTGTGTTTAAAATTATTAATATTATGATTAACCTTGTTAATATACCTTTTGAAAAGGATATTTTTAGCTAATTTATATTTGGGGTTAGAGATCCAATGAAAACAATATGAAGAAATTGTAAAAATCAATTTGTTAAAATGACAATTATTATTATTGAAAATTCTTTGATTCCTTTCAAACCAAATAAACCAACTAATAATAATGAATAGAGAGTCTAGTAAAAATCTAATATTCTTTTTGTACTTGAGTCTATATTTATTCCAGTAGAATTCACAATCCGAAATTTTAATTGTTATATTAAAGTTAAAAATTTTAAGAGTGTTAATTAGAATGTAATTAGAATCCATACAGTTATAGTATATATGATTAATGTCCTCAAGATACAGATTACAAAAATAACATTTAGTATCGTTTTGAATATTTTTTCTCTTTAAAAATTCAATTGTGTTAAGTTTTCCATGAAGAATTAACCACATGTGAATTTTGGATTTGGAGGAGCATTAAATTTCCACATATATTTAAATGAGTCGTTTATTATCCCCGAAAAATTAATGAATCTGTAAAAAGAATTAGAAGTATATTTCTTACTTTTATCTCATTCCCAACTAATAATATCATTGTCATTATCGATATTATAAAGATTTAATCTGGTTGCGTTTGAAGTCATGTTATTTCGTTGCGTTTCCAAAATGCCGCAAAATAATTTTACAGCGTTTAACTAAAGCTACAAAATTAATTTACGGAAACATTTTCTAAAAGCTTTATAACCATTAATTTAGTAGCATTTACGAAACGTTGCGGAATTTCCCGACTTTATTGTAGCATCCCATTAGGCAGCGTTCTTCAAAACGCTGCTAATGATTGTGGCAGCACTTTCAAAACGCTGTGTAAGACCTTTTTTGTTGTAATGAGGAATAAATATATATGTAAATGTACGTCTATCGTGATTTCTGATGTGTTCGACACTTGATTTACTAGAGTATTTCATAAGAAATGCATTAGATCATAAGTTGATGTCACCCAATGTGATATATTAAAGATACGAACCTTGATGTTCCCTACCATATATAAATATATATATATATTAATAAATTACTTGCATACTCCTTAGTTGTTGAGCAAACTCAAGCTAAGGATGTTATGTGTAATATTATTAATATATTGAACATACAAAATACGATAACTATATGTATTTGTTAAGCAAACTCAAGGTACATATACTCTTCTTAGGCCGTCACGATAGGGTAGGTACAAGCGAATAATTTCGTTTCATTTTGTTGAGCAAACTCAAGTTCGGAATGGGGTTAGTTTAAGAAATTATGAGTTAGGATTCGTATGTCATACAACTGAAAAGGAGTTATCCATCATCCGTGGAGCTATGACTTATTGAGCAAACTCAAGGTCATAATTCCAAGACGAATGAGTCCTAAACCCACTATTGAAGTCGAAACATTTTTATGTTTCGACTTAGGGTTGGTGAAATATAAAAGACTAGCATGAGCCTTATTAGAAAAATGAAATGATAACATTTGAACTTTCTAATATTGTAATAACATATGTTATAATAATCTATATTGATAAATTTGTGTGTTTAGTACGGTTGATAAAACATTTATCACTTAAGATATATAGATGAACTGAATAGAAGATTGACAAATAGAAATATACTATATATACACACACGCACTTACTATTAAGTACTTCTTGCATGTTGATGTTTTCTACACCCATGCAAGCACCTAATTTTACAATAATTAATACATTTCTAATATAGTTATTTATATGTTTATTTGGTCGAGACCACGTATTGCATTCTACGAGTTTCAAACTCTAAGTAATACAAGACTATGGATTTTTGATCCATATACTATCGCACGTAAGTGTTATGTGAAGAATGGTTCACAATTTGTAATGTACAATACTTTGATGAAATTAATTCATTTGAAACAAACAAATAAACCATGCTATAAGATTGAGTATTCAATTCAATTAATTGTGACAAACATCACATTGTGTTAAATGTATCATAAGAGAAAAAGTACAATAAAGATCTTAGTAGTCGATCTCTGATATGTCAATTTGGTTAGTTTATGTAAAATACATCAAATTTGATGTCTTTTAAAGTTAAGGATGTAGGAATTCACTTTAGTAATGAGTTCGCTATGACGTTGTAGTAAGGATATTCCTTTAAATGGTTGGACCATTTAAAAAGAAAAGAGTGCACATGAGTAGATGTCATTCAAGGTACAGTTGGAATGAAGAGAGTGAGTAGTCAATCCTAGTACGTAAAGAAACATAAAAAATGAGAATTATAGTAATAATAAGTAATACTTAACATTTGAATAAGAAATATGATTTATATTTCAAAATGTATTTTCGTGTAGAAAATTATTTTCTATGAAATTTATTTCTTTGAGTTCAAGAAATTTGATTAAAGAACTCTCGCTATAAACTAGTTACAGTATATGAAATAAATACCCTATATTAAGTGAATGATGGACCTCCTAATTTAGTATGCTATTATAGTAATGGCAAAATAGTGGGAAAATGCCATATAGCACTTATTGATTGCAAAAAACATAGAAATTGTTTTCGTGAAACGCAACGCATATTATTTGTGAAATAATGAGTATTTTTTGGTGTCAATTAAAAAATAGACGTTGTTTTATTTCAAAATGAATATTATGAAAATTCATTATGAAATAAAACAACAATTTGGTATTTATTTTCACAATAAAGCGATGCATTCGAAATATTGAAGTATCTAAAAATATTAACAATTATTTTGGATTTATAGGCTAAGCCGTATGTAATGATCTGCTTTTCTTACTCCCAAAGGCAACACTTAATACATCCACGATATTCATGCACTAACCATCTAGGTGTTTAAAAGATGGGTCATTGTGGTAAAAGAAAAGAAAAGAACAAAGAAACATAGAATCTCATAACGCGTCGAAATTATATATAATTGAACATAAGATGGTGCATACAGTCACTTCCAAAATGAAAACATCAGAGTTGCAACAGGTGCTAACTCCAACTAGGGATAGTTATAGCTACATGCCCTAATAATGTTGATACATACTATACATACAGTGGAAATAAATAGATAACTAGATAACGTTGAAGCCTCTATCTCCATGTTCCTCCAAAACGCATCTGTAAGAACCTGGACAACTTGGCTACCTAAAAATTAGAGTACCCAAGAGTTTAAGGAAAAAAAGAAAAATTCTGGGTCAGACATGAGTTTGGTGTGAGTTCTAAACTCAAAGAATATACTTTTAGGGAAAAAAAGGGTACCTCATAAGACCACGCTGCACATAAACATGGACAGGATTTTACCTTACCATAACCATAACCTTTATATTTAAAATCGAAGATATAAATATCAATGTCTAGGGTTAAAATAAGAATACAACATAACTGAAATGCTTGCATCTTATGTTCCATTATATTTGGTATGAAACTAAGTTCTTAAAACACATAATGAAAACTAGATTCCAACAATAACAAGGTAACAGACTACTTCCATGTAGTACATCTCTAGAGAAAATATACCTAGGCTACAAAACCTTGCACCTCTGCCAACACGGAACTAGCATACCCCTTCCTGGATGGTACCCAATATAATTATCCCTCGATTGCGATCAACAGCTGTCTTAGGCCTGAAGCATATATCCAAAGAAATATTGATCTAGATCAGTGGTGATCATACCCTAATGGTAGCGAACCATATAGCCCTGCTGCATCTCCCATATTTAAGTCATTTCTGGTTGTGAGGCTTGAGGTAATGATTACCTTTTTTAGCAAACCTATCTTGAAAGGCAAATACTACCTTCCACGCAACAAATGCATTGTTAGCACTCATCCATACAAGTTGTTCTGGGATCGAAGAAACACACCAATATTTGCTACCTTCCATTTTGGAATCACCCTCGGGATAATTAGTACAGCTCCATAGAATACTTTACGATAATTCAAATCACGAATCATTTGTTAATTTAATGTGGCTCAAATAAACCTTGCTTATTCAAAACTGGTGTCTCCAAACTAAAGCGATGAATACCCGACCGACTTAATTCCAGTTCTTTTTAAAAGTATGCGAACAAATATAAGAGTCCCTACTGGGATCTCAAATATACATTTTTAAAAGAAAACTACATTTTCTAGAAATGAGTCCTCCTCTGGGGATCTCGAATTGTACAAAACTGTGAAGCTTTTATATACTTCTTAAGCCAAAATAGGTCAAGTTATCGATAGTGGACAAACCACTATCTGGTGTAAGTAATTAGTTTGCATATGGAAAATCAAACATCACATACTTATCACCACTTTTCAATTTCAACCCTATGTCATCCCTCGATTAACAACGAACTCGGACAGGTTAGAGAACTAACCATGCCTCGACGTTCATTATTAAATTTTCACGAATAGAAAACAGGCTTCCATACCTCGAAATTTAGTGTTAAGTATAAGATGAAGTACCTTCCATATACTTAATTACTCATGACCCATTTATCAAAATTAACCCTTGTATATTTATCACGTTTCCGACATTTTGACTTCTTTATTACTCACCCGGAATCAAAGTCAGGTAAGTTAGGGTACTGGTTTCAAGCCACCGTGCCTTAATTATAACAATCTGATTCTAGATCTCAAAGAAAAAGGAAAGTCTACTCATCGGTTTTTAATTAGGCGATTTATTTTCCATAAAACATCTCAACATTTTAGAACTTTTTTAATCATATTGGTTTTGTGTCAGTTAATGGAATTGAGTAAGAAATCCCTTATTTAATAACAAAGGGCTTTAAATATCAATGAAAAATTATCTATGAAACTTAATTCTAGTTTTTGGTTTCAATTAGTAAATTTAACCTTTTCCATAAACCTTTGTTTAAAATTAAAGCTTGAAAAATAACATTTTCTATTATAAATGTAAACACCTTTTTAATAAATTCCAAACCACTTCCTAACCTCTTTGTAAAGAATTTTGAGAACAAGATTCAAGTTCGAAAAAGGAAACATTTAGGAAAAAAATTCTTGGAAAATGAAGTAGTAAACTAGTATAAAGAAACATGGGATATCAATATCGAATAAAAACCAACTCAAGTTTGTTAACTATACTAAGCAACATTCACAACATTTACATACACAAGTAAATATATAAAAACCACATAGGCTAGGAACTCTTTGAGTCCCTCTACACAAAGTCCCCTGTAAATCATTTCATATGCACTTCGAAGTAGATCGTGCAACCTATTCGCTATGACCACTTCGATTTCAATTCGAGCCCCATATCTAAATCCTATATGTCATCCACTTTCAAGTGGGAACCCAACCAAATAATAATAGTTACGTACCCTTGTATGCATAAGCAAAAAACATAAATTATTACAACAAATAACAAATTTTCAAACTTGCTTTTAAGTAAGCTTTGCTCACTAAAACAAGCCACGAACTTCACCCAACGCTACTATGACCTTGCAAACAACACATGGACCTAGCTTCCTTTTACTAAACTTGCTTTTTAAGACCACCAACCACGTTTGGGCTCGGCCATGACTTAAAAGGGGGTTTTCATGGTAAATGAGTGATGCATTGAGGAATAGAAATTGTTTTAGCAACTAGTTTAAGGATTTAAAGAGAAAAGAAGCAACATTGAAACTATTTCTTTTAGGAAGCCATGGAAGAAGAGAGTGGGGAGAAATAGGGTTTTGAAATGAAAATAATGAAATAAATTGAAAAGTGTAAAGGTAGTGTTCTTTTAATAAAAAATGAAAAGCAACTACTCTCCATTCAGAATTTGACAACACGCCCTTCCCTCTCTTAATAAAACAATTTTTGGTCGCATTTTCGATTTTTATCCCAACTAATTATTTTCGTAAACCAAATTTTAAAACAAATTTACTATGAATGGTTATTACATAAAAGAGGTCTATTTGAGATATAAAATCCATCATTTAATTAGTTAAAAATATATAAATATTCTCATTTAAAGTGACCAAATTACGGGTCGTCAGATTCTCCCCACTTATCCCGAAATTAACACATAAAGAAGATAACTCGAAAAAATTATGTATATATATATCATATACAATGAAACACATACAAAGATATACATGATTAGTGACTACACCACAAGTGGTGAGTACACTATCGACGCATTAAGAAAACTACTCAACTCATAGCAATTCGGGATAAGATCCTCTCGTTCTATCCTTGGTTTTCCAAGTGTAGTCTCTAGGATCTTCACTCTATTAAACTTTAACCAACTTCATAATCTTATTATGCAATTTTTTATATCTCGATCAATAATGCATACATGATGCCTTATTATGGCCGGGTATTTTAGGGGGGTTTTTAGGTTAAATTTTTGTAGTTAAGTGATGCAGAGAGTGGTGATAATGGTTTTAGGAACTTGTTTTTGAATTTAAAAGAGAAAAGAAGTGAATTTGAAGTGCTTTTTTTAGATCATAAAGATGAAAAAGGTAGTGGAGAAATATAAAGAAAGAGAGCAAGAATATGGAAAATGAAACAAAAGAAGTAAAGTAGAAAATGGAAAAGGATCGGAGGTGTTCGTTTTATAGAAATTGACAATTAGTTAATTACTAAACTAATCTTCCTTAATAAAAGCAACCACCCTCCTTTACAAATTTGATAATGCATACTCCTCCCTCTTGTTATATGCATCCCCTCCTTGTCATACTATCCATCACATCTCTTTTTTTATGTCCTTCTGTTACCAAAATATGTACTTTAACCGTTTTAAAATAATAAGTCCACTTATCCTTTATTTACTTAAGTAGCATTTTTAATTTTTAAACACTATCATTAGTAAACGTATTAGTTATTTGAATATATGTTCATATATACACTAGTATGCACAACACATCTCGATAACTTTTTGACGATGGAATGTCGAAAATCCAAAAAAAAGATTATCAGTCACATTTTCGATTTTTCTCCTAACTACAATTTTTTGTGAACCAAATTTCAAAAAAGTATACCATCATTGGTTATTACATAAAAGAGGTCTATTTGAGTTATAAAATCCATTATTTTATTATTTAAAAATATATTGAATATTCACATTCCAAGTGACTAGATTATGGGTCGTTACACTCTTCCCGCCTTAAAAGAATTTCGTCTCGAAATTTAACATACTAAGAAGATACTCAAAAAGAACATATCTCATATATGATGAAACACATACAAAAGTGATACATGAATAAGTAACGACACCATGGGTGGTGAATACACAATCGCTACATTAAGAAAACTACTCAACTAACAGCAACTTTAGATAAGCCTCTCACATGCTATCCTTAGTTTTCCAAGTGCGATCTCTAACATCTTCGCTACATAAACTTTAACAAACTTCATGACCTTATTACACCATTGTTTTATATCCTGGTCAACAATGCAAATAGGATGCCTTATTATGGTCAAGTTCGGTTCCACGTCCAAGTCTTCTTGAACAATTAGTTCAATAATCGGTGACGGATCATGTACATACTTCCTCAAATGAGATACTTGGAAAACATTATGTACCGCTGACGATCTTTCAGGTAACTCAACTCGATTAGGCAAGCGGCCTGATCTTCTCACGAATCTAAAAAGTTCTAACATAAAGAGGTGCTAACTTTCAGCTTTCCCAAATAGCACAACTCCTCTAAATGGAGAAACCTTTACAAAAAGGAAGTCCCTAACTGAGAATTCCAAATCTCTATGCCATCGATTGCATAGGTCATTTGTCTATCCTAAGCTTCCTTTATCTTCCTCTCAATATCATATACCTTCTCTGTGCCTCCAAGAATCATATTGGGACCAAGCACTAAAAGATCCCTGGTTTCGACCTAACACTGTGATTTGCACAGCCATCCATAAAGAGCTTCGTAGGGTGTCATGCCAATACTGCCAGGTACTATTATTATAAGAGAACTCAACTAAATGAAGATGATCCTCCAAAATCAAGATACAAGCTCTCAAAAAATCTTCCAAAACCCATTTTATCATCTCTGTCTAACCATCAGTTTGAGGATGATATGCGGTGCCCAAATTCAGCTTTGTTCCCAAAGCTGCTTGCAATGCTTTCCAAAATTGACAAGAAAAATTAGATCTTGATCGCTTACGATGCAACATGGAATTCCATGCAACCAGACAATCTCCTTCATGAAAATATCTGCCCAACTTGCTGCAGTTCTAGTTGGTTTTACCGGAATAAAATGCACGCATTTGGTTAATCGATCAACAATTGCCCAAACTCCTTCATTACCCTTCCTTGACCAAGGCCAACCATCTATAACATCTAACAATGCTTACTCCCATTTCCAGCTTGGAATCTTAAGTGGTTATGGCAACCCAACAATTCTTTGGTGATCATCTTTGAATTGATGATAGTTTGCACATCTGCTAACACAAATTTAAAGGTCCTTCTTCATCCCTACCCACCAAAACACTTGCTTCACATCATGGTACATCATAGTAACTCCAAAGTGGATACTTAGCTTGGATTTGTGGCATTCTACTAAAATTTCTTGCCTTAACCGTCGACTTTTGAAACATATATCCCACCGTTCATCCGCAACATCCCACGGTTATTTATCTCAAGGCTCGAACATCACCCTTCTTCAACTTCTTGCATAAACTCCACTAGATGACTACCTTCTCTTTACTGGCTTACAATCCTTTTGAGGAGAGCTAGAGTAACGTACAAAAGATCCAAAACTACATTTCTACTTAGAGTATCAGCTACCCCATTGGCTTTTCCATATGTATATAAAATATCAAGGTTATATGCCGTAAGAAATTCTAACAAACGTCATTGCCTCATGTCCAAATCCTTTTACGTGAAAAGATACTTCAGGGACTTATGATCCGTGAGGAGTTCAAACTTTTCACCTAACAAGTAATGCCTCCACATCTTTAATGCAAACGCACCAGCTAATAATTCCAAATTGTAACTTGCATAATTATGCTCATGAGGCTTCAGTTGCCTACTAGCATAAGCGATCATTCTTCCATGCCGCATCAATACCGCACCCAAGTTTACACTATAAGTATCTGTATACACTATCAATCCTTCACTTCCATCCGGAATAGCTAAGACTAGAGCATCGGTTAATCTCTTCTTTAACTCAATGGATACTTCTTCACACTTAGAAGTCCAAGCAAACTTAACATCCTTCTTTATCAACTTTGTTAGATGTAAGGCGATCTTGGAGAAGTCTTGAATGAATCTCCTATAGTATCGTGCTAAGCCTAAGAAACTTCGAACCTCCGTTGGAGTCTGCGGTGTCTTCCAATCTTGAGCAACCGCTACTTTCTTGGGATCAACCAAAATACCATCCCTCGACACAACGTGTCTAAGGAACCTCACTTCCAATTGCCAAAATGTCACTTAAAGAATTTCGCTCTTAAAACGTGTTTCCTCAACATTTCTAGCACAAATTTCAAAAAGCATTTGTCTTCCTCCTCTATCTTGGAATAAATAAGAATATCAAGTATAATACTAACATAAATTTATTAGGCACATCTTTAAAAACTCGATTTATAAGATGTACAAGATAGGCAGGTGCATTGATTAGCCCAAAAGGCATAACCAACCACTTGTAAAAACAATCTAGCCCTCTAAATGCCGTTAAGGGTAAATTATCCTTTGCTATTCTTAACTGGTGTAATCTTATGGCCAGATCCATGTATGCGAATACTCGAGCACCATGTAGTTGGTCGAACATGTCGTCTATATGGGGTAAGCTATACTTATTCCAAACCATCTATTTATTTAGCTCACGGTAATCAATATAAAGTCTTAGTGAATCATCTGACTTTGCAACCAAAACTACAGCTGCCTCCCAACTTGAGCGACTTGATCTAATTAGCCCTTTTCTCAACAAATCATCGATCTGATTTCTTAGCTCCTCTTTTTGTCTCGAAGCCATCTTACGGATCATATGAATAATAGGATTCCAACCGAGAATTAAGTTAATACAAAACTTAATCTCTCGATGTGCAGGTATATTGGTAACTTCTTCGAAAATATCTAGGAAGTCCTTAATTATTAATATTGACCCTAACTATTCTTAGGATGAATAAAATACATAAAGGAAACCATTCATAATCTTGCTAGGCTCTTTACAATACACTTCAATAAATTTCACAAATTTGGCTTTTAAAAATATCATCCTCCCAACACAATCTAAGACAGCTTCATTTTTCCTTAGCCAATCGATAATGAGTAAAACATCAAACCCATTAAAATTTAGAACAAACAGGTCATATGAAAAGTGGTGGGTAAGGTAAGAACTTTGTATATCTTCACAAATCATGCATGGATTAGTTGCATCACTCATGGGGTAAGATACACAAGTAGGAATTTTTATAATTTTTGGAGAAAGTTGCAATCTATCTACCAATTCTTTAGAAATAAAACTATGGAAAGCTCCTGCATCAAATAATACTCAAACTAAAATGCCATTAACATATAAAGTACCTTCAAGAACTCCTTTCCCTTTCATATCCTTTCAAGTTTATGGCTTTGTAAGCATAAACTTTGACCTGCTTTTCTTTCTTTATTGGTGGACAGTCCTTCACCATATGCCCTAGTTGGTGACAATTAAAGCAGAGTATCTTTTGAACCATTGGAGAAATAGGACCTACCTGCTGCTCCCGAACTTTGGAATTCTTACTAAATCTTGCGATATAGCCTTTCTGCTTACAAACGTTGCAAATGTAATACTTATAACAGTTTTTGTGTGCCCTTCCTCCTGGCTTTCCTCCCCGCTGTGTCTTTCCTTGCTAATTTAGCTTTCTCTTGTTTAGGTTGTTGCTACTATTGTTGTTGAGTGCTGCTGTCGGCTTCTTCTTCTCAAGAACTTCATAGCGCAAAGCCATATCTACAAGGTCTAAAAAAGATCCATTCAGATGTGCAATCATCTTCTCATAAAATGCTTCTCTTATCCAAACTACAAACATCTGATTCTTTTAAGAGGATTATCAATAAGTCGTGGGCCAAAGTGCAATAACTCATTGAACTTAGTTTTATACTCAGCTACAATCATTTCCCCTGCTTAAGATCCAAAAACTTCTATAAAGACGGCTTTTCCCTCCTGTAGGCATATATTAATCTTTAAATACCTCCTTAAACCTTGCCCAAGAAAAGTAATCCTCTAGGACATTTGCTGTAACTGAATCCCACCATATTGAAGTTTCTTCCTGCAACTGTTAAGCTGCCAAGAAATGCTTCTACTCATCAAAAATACCAAGCCTCTTGATGATCTTCTCATACGAACGAAGCCAAGATTGGACTTCGATAAAAGACTTTGTGCCATTGAAAGGCTTCCCTCTTGAATTAGTATAATATTTTGCATAAGGATGCAAAGTTAACTCAGGGTTGTGCAAGTGCAACCTCTTATACTACTCTTACCCTTCTAGCATTTGGAGATCGACCATTCGCAGTCGTAGTACTACCATCTCACCCTCCTCTCCTTCCTCTATTACTCATTTCCTACTACTTGAATATAGAAAGATGACTTTAGAATACATAGACAAGATTATCATAAGGAAAAAGGTACAAAATAAAACATACTAATGATCAAAATAACGCGAATATGTATATATATATATGGATAAAATTACAAATACGCGCTCTCAAATACTAAACTCGTTCTAAGGTATTACAAACCCTATTTCTAATGAGTTGATCTCAGCCAACGCCAAGGTATTCGCTCAACCTAAGCTCTGATTCTACGTGTAATGATCCATCTTTCTTACACCCAAAGACGATAGTTGATAAATCTACGACATTTGTATGCCTATCATTTAGGCATCCGGAAAATAGGTTGTTGAGGTAAAGGAAAAGAAAAGATAAGAGGAAGGAAACATGAATTTGACAACACATCGAAAGTATATATATAATAGAACATAAGATAGTATATATAGTCACCCCCAAAATGAAAACATCAGAGTTACAACTGGTACTAACTCTAGACTGGGATGGTTATAACTGCCTGCCCCTACAATGCTGATATATACTATACACACCAACAGAAATAAATAGATAACGGTGAAGCCTTCTGCTCCATGCTCCTCCAAAAAGCATCCATAAAAATGTGGACTTCTTGGATACTCAAAAATTAAAGTACCCAAGAGTTTAAGGCAAAGAAAGAAAATCTCCAGGTTAGACATGGGTCTTGTGTGAGTAAACTCAAAACATACGCTTTTAGGAAAATAAAGATATCTCGTAAGACCATAGCGCACATTAATACAAACTTTTTTTACTTTACGACAACCAAAATATTTATACTTAAAATCAAAGATATTATTATTAATGTCAAAGGTATAAAATAAATATACAACATAGCTGAAATGCTTGCATCTTACTTTCAAGCATATATGGTATATAACTAAGTCCGTAAAGCACATACTGGAAAATGGATTCTAACAATGACAAGGTAAGGGACTACCTTCTGTACAGTACACGTTTGGAGAAAATGTACCGTTGCTACAAACCTTACACCTCTGCGAACATAGAACCGGCTTTCCCCTTCCTAGATTGCGCCGAATATAATCATCCCTCAATTGTGATCAGCAACAGTACTAGGCCCGAAGCATAGATCAAAAGAACTATCATTCTAGATCAGGGATGATCATACCCTAATGGTAGCAAACCATATAACTGTGACGACCCAGAAATTTTAATGAATTAAATTGGAATAATTAATTGTTTTTTTTAAATGATTAAAAGTTAATTTTAACTTGAATTCAAGATATCAATGTTTACTTGATAATTAAATTATTGAATTATATAGTTTAACTACTGAATCATATAATTTGAAATTGGGTAAATTGATCAATCTGAAATTTCTAAGCCTGTTTAAAATAATTGGAAGGCTTATAAAATTTATAATGACGATATTGAAGATAATAGAATGGTTGAAATTTAATTTAAAGGTAATTCGTTCAGTTTAATAATATATCGTTTAAATCGATATTTAAAAATAGCCTTCTGAGGCACAGTCTCGGAATTCAACGAAACCAATCCCATTGGGTCCTTAATAGTTATTATCGGGTTTCAAGTTTCGTAATGTCTGGGGTTGTTGTGGGAGCGTACGACATGTGAACGCGCTAAAATTTTTAACGAAATAAATTGAACACTTATTTACTTATATACGCATTGACCAAGTCAACTATGGATCCTTCTCGAATACGCCTGTTTTCTACCTTTAATCACGCAAATCTTTCTTTACCCTTAAAAAATCAAATCACCTTATGAAGGAAGCCAAAGCCTTCGTTATTCTAAATCGAAACCTGCCTCTTTCTGTTACAAAGCATTCTGTAATTCATCTTAACGAAAAAAAGATCAAAGGAAACGAAATAATGGCCGAAGCCTATTCCTCACCTTTTCAATTCAATCCAGTTCACAAATTCAAATTTGAAAATTAAGTCGACGGCTTCTTTCCATAAACCATGGCCGTAGTTCGAAGTCGCGACGGCATGGGGTTCGAATCGAGCGAAGTTCGTCGGCAAATGGAAGGGGCTCTCGAACTTTAGGGTTTCGCATTTGATTTGGGGGAGACACGATTTAAGGGAGGAGGTGAGCATCGACTACTCGAAGGCGAGATGGTATGGCAAAAGTCGCAACCGACTCGAGATCGAAACGCGACCGTGTGGGGAGCAGGCAGCAAGCATTGAGGTTTGAATCGCGTGATGACGAAGCTCGAGCGGCGGCGTGTGTGGCAGCAAAGAGTAATGGTCGTGCTGGGGTGCTGCTGGGGAGATGGGGTCACGCAGTGGTTTATAATCGTCTAATGTTCGTTGGTGAGTAATTAAATTTTATTTTCTGTGAGGACCCGCAAATCCGTACTCCTTGAATATACATTAATCTCCATTGATTAATTCAAGATGAACAGAAATATGAATTCTCAATGTTTTAAGAAAAAGAATAAGACAGAAGAAGAGATAGGAAGATAGAAAAATAGAGAGAAAAGAAATTAGAATGGAAAGAAAACAGCAGAACAATATCAGAATCTCACAATTCGCAGTGGAACAACATATAATAATAAATGAATAATCTTTAAACAAAGAACTATATCAGTTATTACATTTTATCACATTACATTTCATCATATCATCAGAGTGTACAACAACAAACAGCGGAAAAGAAATACTATATACAATAGATAATATGCTACGCCATCCAGCTCGCCTCCAGATATCTGTAGCACTCCTGAATCCAGAATGACCTGATAACCTAACTCTAGACTGTCCGTGTAGAAATTGGTGGGCACCCAGAGTTTAGGAAGGGAACAATAAACTCCAGGTCAGTCATGTGACTGGTGTGAGAACTAAAAACAGTTATTTATCTTTTAAACAAAGAATAGGAGAAATTTTAAAAGAAAATTCACAATGCTTTTTGAAAATGAAACTACCATAAGGTCTCCCGCCACACACACAATGCAAACACAGACTTGGAGGAGGTTTCTCCTTATGATAGTCAAAGATGCTTGCTACGCAAAATCAAATCATTTTTGATATTATTATTAGTGCATAGTGTAGAAAACAATTTCGAAAGTAGAATATAAATCTTAGCCAGCATATTGAAAATTCAAAGTTATATTGAAAATTCAAAGTTATATTGAAAATTCAATCCAAACCATTATTCAAATAGTTAAAACTAATTAAATATTTTTAATTTAAATTGTTCAAAATTCTGGGTCATTACAATCTTCCCCCCTTAAAAGAATTTCATCCCGAAATTACAAGTTAAGGAGAATGATCCTAAACCGTTTATTATTTTTCACAATTCAAATAGTTTTATCAACTTTCTAACACAAATATTTTTATTAAAGATCCATTATCATTTCAACAAGCTTTCCAACTTCAATTCTAAGTTTCAAGCAATATTGTTCTACTTAACAATTCAAATTTAAATTCAAATTCAAATTTTTAAACTTTCAAAATTTCTCAAAAAAATTCTAACACTCTAAATTTTCGAAAAATTTCGCCAGCGTCTCCTTTGCGCGGCTCGATCGGTACGACTACAAAATGGCACCACGGCCCCTCAGAATCAAAAAGAAAAGAGAAAGCCAAGTGGCTGGAGAAGAAAATCATCAAATTTCATACTGAAATTGAAATACGTACCTTTCTGTCGAGCAATTCAATTTTTATCCTTGAAATCACCTGTATAACCTGCTAGTAGTAGTATCCAGTAATATCCAACTACAATATTCAAACCAATTTACCAATTCTATTGCAAAATTCTAAATATGCACTACTTATACCATCTTTAGTTTACTATCGAAGTTATACATATCGAATTTCAATCAATTTTGCATTCCAAATTTATTTGGATTCAAATTCACAATTTTAATTTATATTTAATTCAAGTGATTAACAACTCATTTTCTTTTATTCAATTCATTTTTAAGTGAAACGAATTCATATCCATTCTAATTGATTTTAATTTTCATTTCATTTCCAATTGATTCCATTCAATTTTGTTTACATTCCATATTCATATTCATCTCGAATTTACTTAAGCTATTTTTCTTCAAACTCAAGTTCATTTCCTTGTAAACAATTTCCAATTTATTTACGAATGTAGCTTCATTTGTTCATCCACCGTTCATTTTATCTCAATTAATTGAGCCCATTAGATTAAATTCTCAAATTTACTTTTATCCAAATTCATTCACTTATACATACTTTAATTTAACTCTATTCTTTAAATTAAATTTATTCTATCATAATTGAAGTTGTATAAGTTATCAATTCAATAATATTCCATAAATATTTTTATATAGTATTCCAGAGTCCTTTTAACCTTTCGAAATCAATTTCGAAATCAATTCAATTATCTTTTGAATTTCCAAACTCAAATCCAAATTTTCCAACCAAATTCCATATTAAAACAATTTAACAGCAATACCTCTTTTGGAAACCCGAAAATGAACACCGATGATGCCGCGGTCATCATCGGAATTATTTTCCAGCGGCCGAAAAGAGTTTAGAGCTTTCCATCCTTCAAACATTTTTCCAAAAACCTTTGAAAATTATTTCCAAATCAAACAGGAATTTAATTCCTAAAATTTCCAAATTCTCTCAAAAACATTCCCAAATATTTCTCTGGAATTTCATTTCTAATTATAAATCACATTTATAATTTACATTCTTCAATTTCATTTGCATATGGATTTTATTTTCTAACTTTTGATTATGATTCCAATTTCTTATTCAATAATCAATGGTAATAATTTAATATTATCAATTCCTAACATCCAAGCAACCATATATTACTATAATTTATAAAGATAATTTTCTTTATCTACAAAAATAGTTTTGGGCAAAATTATTTCATCTACCCGATTTTATTTTTTTAAAAACAATACTATGTCGAATTGTTCTATTCAAGTGTTTAGAAACCCCTTCGATTCAGTTTCGAGGCTGCGCCGACGAAGGTTCATATACCACTCAACAAACCAATCATCACAATATAAAACAATTTTATATTCACTAACAAATACGCACTCATATCTATTATTACACTCAAACTCACTCTAGAGTACTGCTGACTCTATCTCTAATGAGTAACACCCAACAGAACCATGGTTGTCGCTTAACCATATGCTCTGATACCACCTGTGAGGACCCGCAAATCCGTACTCCTTGAATATACATTAATCTCCATTGATTAATTCAAGTTGAACAGAAATACGAATTCTCAATGTTTTAAGAAAAAGAATAAGACAGAAGAAGAGATAGGAAGATAGAAAAATAGAGAGAAAAGAAATTAGAATGGAAAGAAAACAGCAGAACAATATCAGAATCTCACAATTCGCAGTGGAACAACATATAATAATAAATGAATAATCTTTAAACAAAGAACTATATCAGTTATTATATTTTATCCCATTACATTTCATCATATCATCAGAGTGTACAACAACAAACAGCGGAAAAGAAATACTATATACAATAGATAATATGCTACGCCATCCAGCTCGCCTCCAGATATCTGTAGCACTCCTGAATCCAGAATGACCTGATAACCTAACTCTAGACTGCCCGTGTAGAAATTGGTGGGCACCCAGAGTTTAGGAAGGGAACAATAAACTCCAGGTCAGTCATGTGACTGGTGTGAGAACTAAAAACAGTTATTTATCTTTTAAACAAAGAATAGGAGAAATTTTGAAAGAAAATTCGCAATGCTTTTTGAAAATGAAACTACCATAAGGTCTCCCGCTACACACACAATGCAAACGCAGACTTGGAGGAGGTTTCTCCTTATGATAGTCAAAGATGCTTGCTACGCAAAATCAAATCATTTTTGATATTATTATTAGTGCATAGTGTAGAAAACAATTTCGAAAGTAGAATATAAATCTTAGCCAGCATAGGCATTCCGCACTTATGCCTACTATAGCTACTATGTTCAATAGCTGGTTACCGCCACATTCCATAGCAGGTAATACAACTAAAACCGTACAAGGATCGTATTGTTTCTTTGGATTTCCAACAAATGGTCAGGCCAAGGAACTTCACATTACCACATGGAAACGCCTCTGGAATGACGTCCCGAGAACCTAACCGGATCTCTGCCAACACAAGGCCGGGTTACCCCTAACTGGGTAACTACTGACACGAATATGTCATTCCCCGATCGTAACCGATCTATATCCGAGGATCCCCGATTTCCAACAACCACAAAGTAATAAATTTGCAGTAACCACATAGGTTAAGTATCTGGGCTTCATACCATGATACCACCTCTATCCAGAAGGAATGACATACACTAAAGGGGCGCTACCCCCTAATAACCTTGCTGCATCTTTCCTGTTTTGACCATTTCCGAGGTGTGAGGCTCGATGAAGTCTCGTCCACAAAGCCACGCTTTTAAACAAAAGTCGTGCTTTGGGTCAACAAATGATCAAAGCAATGATCATCAAGATAAACGATCAAACAAATGATCCTATCGCAAATGATCATTCAACGATCATTTCACAGCAACACTTAGTATATCACACTACCAAATTGGGAGTATATCACTAATGACCTTCAACTATATAACCTCTGAGCTCGTACGTCTCAGAGAAGGGTGTTAAGCTAAGAGAATAAATTCTCCGCCACCAACAGAAATATATTTGAAAGAAATCAGCTTTATATCTCAACTTGTAATGTTAGACATACAATCCATACAAGTCTGTTCCGGGATCGAACGGAACCGAAGGCACTTCCAAAGAAGCCCTTGCAATCCGGATATTCACTAATCACTTCCGGACAACCCGTCACTAAGGGTGATAAAAACCTCTATATCGGAGATCAGCCGATGCAGAGTAACTCAACGGTAATCCTTCCGTTTTCACAATTATCCGGTCTTCAACACCGGTCTTCAAATGCAATTCATAACGACGTATCACATATTCGGAGTGGGTTATACGACCCCATGGTCCTTTCCCGGTTAACCCGAATAGTGAGCGCTTATTTTAAAAATAAGTGTGGCATTCAATTTCAAACAATTCACAACAATTACTCATTCAAGGGTAAATATTGATAGTCGGTTATTTAACTATCAATAGAGATGAGCAACATCATCAGATTCCAAATAATTTCTCAAATTATTTAATTTCCCAAAATATCTTTACAAGATATATATAATTTTCCACACTTCAAAAATAAACAACGTTTATTTTGAAACCAATTTTCCCCTTTCATTTATAAATTCCATGGTGAATTTATATTTCAAATTATCTATTGATCTACAGTTTTCAATAGGTTTTAATTATTCAATTCCAATTTATCTTCAAGAAGATAAATTCTCAAAAACGTCTCGTTTCATATTGGAAAAGCATTTCCATACTTATTTAATAATAAGTATTTCACAAATCTTATTTATTTTCAACAATTTGAAAATATTCAATATACTTAAACCATAGTTAAGTATATATTTCATTCTTTAAGGAAATCATTCTTTTATTCACATTTATTTGGGTCAAAACGAATGTTGCGTAAAACATCGTTACGACAACCCAAAATCACTAGTATAGGGATTCGAAATTTAAAATAGATATATAAATCCCAATACTATACAAAACATTTCTTTTCGGAAATCATTTAATATAACAACAGTGTTATAGTCCACCATTTCCTTCTATTTCTCGAAACGTCTATTTCAACAATAAATATTGAAATCTATGTTTTCATTTCCCTCTATTTCTCGAAAACGTCTATTTCAACAATAAATGTTGAAATCTATGGTTTCGATTCATAATACATTTTAAAAACATCTTTTAAAATAATTAATTTCATCTTATAATATCGTTCTCCCAAAACATAATCATTTTATTTAATAATATATCCACTGTCCAAAATCGTGAATATACTTCGTTTAATAAACTTCTATATTCAATTTATCAAATTCAATTGATTTTCGAATTTATGAACAATGTCTATAAATTCCATTTCTATTTATAAATTCGATCTTTTATAAATCTCCTTTATCAATCCAATTCAATTTATAAAATTCAATTTTATACCAAGAGTCTATATTATAAGTTGAATACTTACAGTATCATTTATTTACAAAGTCGTTCTTTTTAAAACTTCACAAATTAGAAATCTTGTTACTTATAAGATTTCGTTTATATTTTATAACAACTTCAACTTATAAAATCTCCTTTATTAACAATTTCTATTAATATCCTATTTAAATGCAAAAATCCAGTTTATAGTTAATTACTTATAAATCCTTTATTCTGCAGCATTTATTCATTTTAAAATTTCACCATTTATACAACTATGAATTTCATTCACTTATGAAATCCTTCAATGCTTCATTTTCAACATTTATAAGCCTCGTTTTATTATTCCAATATTTTTGATTTACAAATATCAATTCTAAAAGTCTTCTATATACATCCTTTATAATAATTCAAAAATCCCTATTTAAATAAACCAAACCTTCTAATAATTTACAAAACGTTATTTAAAGCTCATGTAACTCCAAAATCATACTTAAGCACTATTTTCCAAAAACATAACTTTTATAATAATAAAATTTTAATATTTATTTATTTTAAAGATTCAAATTTCAATAAAACGTATAGTTTCAAAAATCACTTTAAAAATCCTTTAAAAATCAAAATTGTTACTTTAAAACTTCAAAATTGGATTCGATGATGCCACAACACCCAAATAACAAATCAATGCATCAAAACATCATATATCAATATGATAAACAATCAAATATCACAATATTTGAAATAAAATAAATATTTGTGAGGAATCCAGTTGGATCCCTCCAACCTGTTTCCCTGCATCCACAGATGTTAGCACAATACCCATTCCACTTCGAGGTGGAATATCGCGGTATATGGGATTTATAAAATATATATCCGCTTAATAACGGCGCAATAGGGTCTCATCCGCTATACAATGCGGGAAATCAATCAACTGCAATATATACATATGCCAATATATATATATATATATATATTGCTATATATAGATATATCCTACTATATCTAATATCACAATCAAACAATCAATCAATCAATGAACAAATTTTAAATATAACTATTTAAAATTTAACAAACCCTTTTGAGTGAGAAGTTCTCACCTTTGCTTAAATTTGCAATCCATCATTATTCCAGCTTGATTTCTCCATTTTAGACCTTGTATAAATATTATACAAATTCATTAATATTCGAAATAAATCGAATAACAAATTTTCATTTATAAATTTAATTACCAATTATTTTTATTTTAACTAAAAATTTAAAATTCAAACTGATTTCCCTTAAATAAATCTAATTGTCTAACCATTTGACAAATTTAATTTACCAACAATTTAATTTGAACAAACGATTCCATTTCAAACCAATTTCATTTTAAACAAATTTGTTTTAACTAAAAATTTAATAAATTAACCAAATATAATTTGTTTAATTTGAAATTTCAGAAACAAATTTTACATAGAAATCCCAACAATCTAAAATTTCTATATTTCATTTAAGTGCCAAAATCTAATTTATAATAAATTACTTATTTATCTTTCTCACTGTTAATTTTTTCATCATAAACTTTCAAATTAATTAAGGTTAGCTGAAAATCAAAACTGCTTCAAACGTCACCTTACTGTAATTTCAATCACTAGGAAAAACTTAAATTAAATTTTTAGATTAAAACTAATTACCCAACAGCCACCATCTCTAACAACTAGAATCCCTGGTGGTGATAGCATCGCCAAAACAACTCCACTGAGCTTGCTCGAGGTCTTGACAGTAATGCGCGCATGAAAACCCCTAGGTGCGACCTCGAAAACTTCCCAGACCACCTTCCATCGCGTCACCAATTCGCCACCTACCCAAAACCGCTACATCACCAAATCGTTGCCGCTTCCCATTGGTCGACGTCACGACCAAATCGCGAGCCTCCCAATCGAACGTGACTTGCCCCACTCTCCTGTAGCCGCGAAGAAGCCCGTGCCCCCACCTATTCCCTAGCCGCCATGAAGTAGCATCGCCCATATCGTGATGCCATCGCGACGAGGCTACCGCCGATCCAATCGCCTTGCACGCGAACCCTCCCCCTTTTCGATCGAATGATCGATTCAATTTTTTTTTAGTTCGGTCATTGTTTTATTTTACTGCTCGATTTTGGTTTTGAGTGAGATCGTCCTCGTTTTGAAAAAGATGAGGAAGCGGCATTATTTCTTTGATTTTGGGTTTCGAGAAGTTTTAACAATGCTCGGCCATTTTCTTTCTTTTCAGTGATGCTCTGTATGATTTGGGAAGTAGCGTAAAAGAAAAAGAAAAGGGTACGAAGAAGACAATGCTTCAGAGGGTAGGTCTGCTGTGGTATTCGAATTCCAATGCGTTTACACGTCGTGCGCTCACATATCAATTCCGAAAAATACGAAATTTGAAATCCGACAATAATTCAATATTACGGACCCAATGGAACTGGTTTCGTCGAATTCTGAAACTGTATGAAAAATGACTATTTTTAAATATCGATTTAAACGATATAAATTCAAAACTGAACAAACCACTTTCAAATTCGATTCTGAAGCTTCTATTATCTTCAGTATTATCAATATAAATTTTACAAGCCTTTGAAATATTTTAAATCAGCTTAAAATTTAAGATTCAAAATTTTATTCAACTTTCAATAGATTAAATTTTATAATTTAATCGCCAAATTCAAAGTTATATTGAAAATTCAATCCAAACCATTATTCAAATAGTTAAAACTAATTAAATATTTTTAATTTAAATTGTTCAAAATTCTGGGTCGTTACATTTTCTCTTTATAAGCTTTGGTTTGGATAAAAAAAAATTCATTGGTGCATCTGTGAACGAATTGTTTGGAAAGATGGTGATTCCCTCAGCACGATTTTGGGTTGAATTCTTGTACGACTTGAAGTGTTTGTTGTAGGGATCTTGTGAATGTCCGTGATCTTGGGTGTTAGCCGGTTGTTTAGGTTTTGTGTTTGGGTAAATTGTTCTTGAATCTGTTTGCAAGCTTAAACAGTTTAAAAAAAAATTAAACTGAAAGAAAAAAGAGAGAGAAGAAAATGGGGGTTAAGCCTAGAAAAGAGGAGGTGAGGACCAAGTTGTGTTCAAGTAAGTGTTGAATTTGTATAGGGTAGGATAATTGTGTTTCAAATGTAAAATAACACAATCAAGCTTTAAGAAATTCACTTAATCACCCTTTTATATAAAAGCGATTATTTAAGAAAATTTGATTCATTAAGTGGAATTATTTATTTTAACTTAGAAAGTTAACTATTTAAGTTTACTAATTTATAATGTAATTAATTTAAGTTGAACAATTAAGGGTCGAATTAATTAATTAGGCTTTGTGTTAATTAATTAAGTTTGATTAATTTAGAATAATCCTTGGGTGGTTCATTAGGTAATCACAAAATGAAATTAATAAAATATAATTACTTTATGGAATAAATCAAGAGATTAATTAAGGTGATTAATTAAGGAGTAATTGATTTATTAAATGAAGTAAATAAAAAGGTATGTGATTACAGGATGAGTTAAACCAAGAATAATTAATATTATGGTTTAATTAATGATAAATTATTAAATGTAATTAAATTAAATTAGGGAAATTTGAGAAGTAAATGGAAAATCATTAATTTATATAATTAATGACGAAATTAAAGATTGATTAATTAAGATTATTTTATCAGCACTAATTGAGTTATGAGAAATTAATTAGTATAAGTAATCTAGAATTAATGTAATTAATATAGTTAATTAATTTATGAAGTAATTAAGATTACTTAACGACTTTGGTTAAGAATAATTAATATTGTGGAATTAATTAAAGATAATTATTTAATGTAAATGAAAGATAATTAATCCAGGATGATCAATTAAGATGAATATGAAGGGTTGATTTGTTAATTGACTTGGAATTAATTAATGATAAATGAAGAAATCTAACTGATTTAGATTAGAAATTCAATTGCAATTGGAATCAACTGAAGTAAATTTGGAAGTGATCAAGTTTGCTTATGGATGATTGAATGGTATTGGATGCTTTGAATAAATTGATATATCTGATTTGAAATGTTGTGTATCCCATTTGGATAACTTGGGTTAGGATGACATGAGACTCGAAGAGGCCGGGATCGGGTTTGGGAGATACCCGAAACCACTTCGAATTTGTTATCAATTGTTGTGTGAAATTAATAGTTGGGATGAAATGATTCAAGTGAATCAGACTATTTGATCTAAATTTTGGCACTTAGAAACTTATGTGTGGAATAAGTGATGTCTGTAATAAATTGTGGCCTTGTGAACTGATATAAGTCACCCCGGGTTTATATAAGTTGATTGCTTGATATTCCATGTTAGTTGGGTTTACTCACGCTGGTTTCCAACCTGATCCGGGTGTTACTTTAGTGTAATTCTTGGGTTAGACAGAGTATTACAGATTTTCAGGTAAGGACGTTCTGGAGCTTGGGAGACGAGCTGGATGGCAAGAACGTAGGGAGTGTTTCCGCTGTATTATATTATTGTAAATCTGAGGCTTGATAATTGTGTATATCCAATGTCTGTATAAATGTGTAACTCTGATGTATTATAAATGTAATTGACAGATATAGTATTCTTTTGTAAACTGTTATTATTTATTATATTTTATCCGCTGCGTTTGTAAGATTTTTGGTGTTTCTGTTCTTCTTCTTCTATCTCTTTCTTCTTTTTCATAACTATCTGGAATTTTCGGGTTTGAAAATTTTGGATCGTTACAGTTGGTATCAGAGCTGAACGGTTAAGCGAGAGCCTTGGCTCTGGTGGGATTACTCATTAAATAGAGTCCAAAGAACTCTAGAATGAGATGAGTGTATATATATGAGCGTGTACTTGTTATTTTCTTATATAAAGATTTTAAATGATTTTATATAAAATATATATTTTGATATATAAAGTAATATTTTCTTCTAATAAATATTAAGGCGATTGGTTGTTAAATTATTAAAAGTAGAATTAAGAAGCAATATAATACAACCGAATTGAAGTCTTGAAAAGGAATTGTAATGAAATTCTAAATTTAGAATTCAGAAATTAAATTGTTTAAAAGCTTTAAATAAAGGTAAGTTGAAATGGGATTCGACTAAAATTCAATCTTGAATTTATGGAAATATGAATAATATAAAAAGGAAATGGGTATCTAGATATGATAACCTTGGGTATTATCATAAATAGTTGTTGTATTTAATAATGAGATATTTGTTATTAAGTAAGTCAAATGAAGTACATTTATAGGAAGAGTATAACTTTTAAATTCAAAAGTAATGAAAAATAATAAATAAGTATTATTTGGATAACTGGACTTGTTGCAAACAATGGGTTGTTTGAAAATTGATTTGAATTTAAAACCTAAGGTGGTTTAAATTTTAAAATATGGTTGGGAGGGTCAAGAAATAAACATGTATATATGTATGGGTATACAAGATATCAAAGATAATTTAGAATTTTGAAGTTTGAAGCGGGAATTCAAATTGAATGAGGTTGATTGGATTAAGTAAATTGGGATTTAACTTTGGGAAAGTTAAATAAGTGTAGAAAAAGCAACCAGAATTGGAAATTTCAAGACGAAATTGAAATTTAACTTGGAAGGTTAAATGGTTGATTTGAATTGGGAATTTGTGTGATCTCAAAACGGGTTTGAGATTTAAAATTTGAAAATAGATGGACGTTTTAAAATAAATTGGATGATATCATCCTTTTGTAAATAAAAATCTTTAAATTGAGAATGGAATTGTATAAATAAAATAAGTTTGAATAATTAAATTGTAAAAAAAAAAACTTGTTAAGAACTGGCTTCAAACTGGAAAATTAAATTGAATAATAAATTAAAATTTTAAAATAAAATTGTATTGAACCTTGAAATACATAAGTAAAAATAATTTAACATGAGAATTTTGAGAAATTGGGCTCAGAAATTAAAATGATTAAACACTTTGATTTAAAGGTTAATTTGGTTTAAAGAGTTAAACCAACCTTTGAGAATTTAACTCGAATTTCTATAATTCGAGATAGTTTAAATTCAAGATTTAATTGAATTAGTTTAAAATTGAATTTGGTTTGAAGTAATTGGATTGGTAATTGAAGATGTCTAAGTTTAAAATTTTTAAATGGGAAATTGGATTGGATTAAATTGAAGTGATTTGGATTCTGAAATTAAATGGATAATAACTCAAATTGATTGGAATAGTATGAAATTATAATTAAAATGAACAGGATTAAAATCAAATGGAATTTGATTTAGATTGGGAAAGGAATCAAGATTGATTCAACTTGAATTGGGGATTAATCAAGTCCAATGGAATTTGGAGTTATTTGAATTGGAATTAGGTCAATTTAAACGGAGGTTTAGATTGAATTGTTGGGGAAGTGAACAGTTTGACTCTTGACTATTTCCAATATAAATTGTTTTCATATAAACTTATTTTCTAAGCTAGTAAATATATACAACCTTTCTTTTTAAAGCTAACCTATTTTATAATTGTTTACTATTATTTTGGAGTTATTTAACCATTTTTCAACTGTTTCTTAAACTAATTACTATTTTTCAACTATTTCACAAACTAATTTCTATTTTACAACTATTTTGCAATTATTTGGAATCTTTGAAACTATTCAATTAGTTTTCGACTATTTTACAATTAGTTAATTATTTTATAGCTATTTGGTGAACTAATAATTATTTTCAACTACTTATCTATTTTTAAAATTTTCAAGCTATTTACTAAAACTGGTCGGAGTTTAAACTGTTAATTGGTTTAAATACCCAATTGAAGTGACAATTCAATGGGAATTAAAGGAAATGTGAATAGAAAGGAAATTGATCTTGGAAAAATTAATCAAATTTGAATATTTGATTTTGAACAAACAAGGTTATATATCTTTGTTATATAAGATAAATCTTCCATTGTTGAATCTATTGCTGGAAGAAAAAGATTTTTGAACATGTTTGAAGTATAAAAGGAGTTTTATACGAGATTGAAATGATCCAAATTTTTGGAAGTTATATATATATATATATATATATATATATATATATATATATATTTGAATATATATATAAAGGATCTTATGAGGATTTTGGAAAGGGTTTTGAGAACCTTTGGATTTGGAAAGGTTTTTGATTTTTGGGTAAAATCAATATTTGGAATTTGGAAAGCCTATTTCGGGAATTACCGATTTTGGGATAATCGATTTTGTGTAAAGGAGCTTTGATAAAATTCATACTAGGTGTATGATTTGAAGGATACTATATGTGTATAGTATAAAGTGTGTGATGATGGCTCTGGGGAAAAAGGGCGCTCCCTTGAAATGAACTTCTCAGGAGTGCCACTGGGTGGTGCTTCCTTGAGCCCCAGGGGGGTTCTAAAGTTGATCCTGTGAGGAGTCCGGACAAAACTAGTTCCTGGGGATTATGAGTAGTGTATACCATAGCGAAAGTCGTGTGTGCCGCTAAGAGCCAACAGTCTGCGTTTGATTTTATATCGGCAGACTGCGACCTATGTAGGAGTGGAGAGGTTTCATTTTGACAGCGAAAATCAGAGGCCGCGGAGAGCCTGCGGTTATATGGACTTTTGCTGCGACGGCAATGTAACCCTGGATGTAACTGTGATCTGTTATGTGGGATCCATGGCGTAATTGAGAGGCCGCGGAGAGCCTGCAGTTACATGGACTTTTGCTGCGACGGCAACGTAACCCTGGGATGTAACTGTGACCATGGATGGGGGTGATGATTTCCAGAGCATTCTCACCAAAGATATTTCCTCTATTTCAAAATGTTTTCAATATTTTCAATAAAATTATTTTCCAAGTATTTTCACTGGTGTTGAAACGGGTTTACCAAGTACTTATAGATTTTCAGTCCTACGCCTGATCAACGTATGACTAAATTTCTGTGAGAACAAGGATGGACTGGCTGAGACATCGAGTTATAAATGGTATTTTTATAAAGAGTTATTTTAATAGTATTATGTGACTTTAAAAGCTTTTCTAAAATTTTGAAATAAAGGTGTTGGGATTTTGGAAAATCAAAGGAAATCCAAACTGAAATTATAAAATTGAAACTTGGGAAAATTTAATGAAGTGATTCTTTGTAATTTAAGGAAATCGAATATTAAATTAAAAGTGAAATTAAACCAATCAGCTAAATAAATTATTTAATAGTGTATGTTAATAAAATTTAACTTGGGTAAACAGATGGTTGTAAATTAATAATGGAATTTGGTAATGAATTCGAATTGTAAATAGAATTCGACTTGGATTTGATAATGAATTAAATAAGAAGAGATGTTGTAAAATAAAAATAAAATAGAGTTGGATTGAAAATGTGATGGTTTGAATTACAAATAAAATTCAAGGGTGATTTGAATAATGTTTAATGAAATTTGCAAGAAAATTGGATATAAGAAAAGTGATTATAATAGCAATGTTTTGAGTTGCAAAACAAAACCCAAGTGAATAGAAATAAATTGAGAGTGGCCTTGTATTAATAAAATAAATTCGATAACGAATTAAGTAAGTAAATTAAAAATTTAAAACGGGTTAATTGAGTTAAATAATAAATGGATGAAGTCTGATTTCATAAAAACTAAATCGAAGGTGTGATTGGAATTGGATTATCAGATTGAACTTAAGTTTGGTGGCATATTAATTTGAAGTATAAATGAGTTAAGAATGTGCTTGGATATTATTTTGATAAATTGTGAAAATGAATTAAAATTAAAATTAAAATGGATGGGCTTATTGAATTTAATGGAAGTTGATTAAATGAGAATCAAATAGAAGTAAACTTAAGTTGAAGTCGGAATAGAATTAAAGTAAATTAACTTAAGTTTAAAATTTATGGAAGCTTGGCTTCAAATAAGGGTGAAATCCCATTTAATAAAAACTTGGATTGAATTAATTTGGGAAATGGTTATTAATTTATAAGTATTAGATGTACCAAGCTTAACAAATTTTTTTTGAATGGAACAATTGCGGAAATGAAATGAAATGCAATGAATGGTTGGTGAATAGATAAGAAATTAAGTGGAATTAATTACAGAATGAGTTGAAAAGTAATTTGAAGAAGTTATAAACTAAATAAATACTCTATTAAGCGAATATTGACGAACTGGTATAGAATGAATCGTCGTATGACGTAAATAAAAGTAATTAAAATTCTATGGGCTGATAGAGATTAAATAAATTGATTTTGAAATCAACTAAATTGAATATGAGCTTGTTTGGAGTTAAAATCAATTGGATGTAAGAAATTGAGTTGTGAACCATTAAAATCGAATGAAATGGCTTATGAATTGGTTGAAAGCAATTGAATTAGATTTGAAAACATATAAATTGCTCATGAAAGTTATTTCAAACGCATTTCCTTTAGAATTAAAGTGTTATAGTTGTTTAAGTAAGAGAAATGTTGTAAATTTCATATATATAGTGCTTATATGTTTAAATTGAGTGAGTATAGATACCTGAAGGCCGTTTGGCTGGTTTGGATTGCGCTAATTGCTTAAATTAATAAGCTGCTTGCTTAGAATGCTAAATAAGGTACGCCTACGCAATAAAAATAGGAAATATGAACTGTTTTTGCTTTTTTCGACCGTGTGGGTCGATGTATATATATTTATATCTCTTGTCAAATTGTACAAGCTCCTCCGTATAAAGGAGACTCTGCCAAAATTTTCTGAAAATTTTGGGAGTTAGAAAATTTTTGAAAATTTTGGGAAAATTTTGTTAACAACAAACAATTTCAAACTGGAAATTAAAATAAATTAGTAGATGAAACAACTATGAACCAGTTATAAATGAAAGTTAAAATTCAATTCTCAAATTGAAGATGAATTGAATTCATATGGAAATGGGAAAGACTAATTTGAAATAGGTATGAAACATATGTGAGGAAATGTATAAAATGATTAAAAGGTTACAATTGGATATTATTGCTAAGTAGGTTATGCAGGTATTAAATGGGGAAAAGGAATTGGATTTGATTCCAAGATAAACTTGAATTGCCCGACAAAAAGGTATGTGTTTAAATTTCAGTATGAAATTGGATTGGGTTTTGATATAGCCATTTGGCTTTTGTTTTCTTTTTGGAATTTGGGAGCCCGTAGAGGCCTTTTGTAGTTGTACCGAGCTAGCCGCGCAAAGGAGACGTTGGCAAAAAAATTCGGAAATTTAGAGAGTTAGAAATTTTTTTATAATTCAAGAGCTGGTTAAATTTAAATTTAAAGGATTGAACAAAAAGGGTAATATTTGAAACTATAAAAGGTTTAGGGAGTTGATTAAGGTGATAGTGGGCCTTTAATAACAGATACTTGGTAGGATGTTGAATTGTGAGTTTTGGGAAAGGTAAATGGGTATTGGTCCATTCTTCCTAACTAGTAATTTCGGGAACGAAATTCTTTTAAGGGGGAAGGAATGTGACGACCCAGAAATTTTAAGGAATTAAATTGGAATAATTAATTGTTTTTTTTAAATGATTAAAAGTTAATTTTAACTTGAATTCAAGATATCAATGTTTACTTGATAATTAAATTATTGAATTATATAGCTTAACTATTGAATCATATAATTTGAAATTGGGTAAATTGATCAATCTGAAATTTCTAAGCCTGTTTAAAATAATTGGAAGGCTTATAAAATTTATAATGACGATACTGAAGATAATAGAATGGTTGAAATTTAATTTAAAGGTAATTCTTTTAGTTTAATAATATATCGTTTAAATCGATATTTAAAAATAGCCTTCCGAGGCACAGTCTCGGAATTCAACGAAACCAGTTCTATTGGGTCCGTAATAGTTATTATCAGGTTTCAAGTTTCGTAATGTTTGGGGTTGTTGTGGGAGCGTACGACATGTGAACGTGCTAAAAATTTTAACGAAATAAATTGAACACTTATTTGCTTATATACGCATTGACCAAGTCAACTATGGATCCTTCTCGAATACGCCTGTTTTCTTCCTTTAATCACGCAAATCTTTCTTTACCCTTAAAAAATCAAATCACCTTCTGAAGGAAGCCAAAGCCTTCGTTATTCTAAATCGAAACCTGCTTCTTTCTGTTACAAAGCATTCTGTAATTCATCTTAACGGAAAAAAATCAAAGGAAATGAAATAATGGCCGAAGCCTATTCCTCATCTTTTCAATTCAATCCAGTTCACAAATTCAAATTTGAAAATCAAGTCGACGGCTTCTTTCCATAAACCATGGCCGTAAGTTGAAGTCGCGACGGCATGGGGTTCGAATCGAGCGAAGTTCATCGGCAAATGGAAGGGGCTCTCGAACTTTAGGGTTTCGCATTTGATTTGGGGGAGACACGATTTAAAGGAGGAGGTGAGCATCGACTACTCGAAGGTGAGGTGGGTATGGCACAAGTCGCAACCAACTCGAGATCGAAACGCGGCCGTGTGGGGAGCAGGCAGCAAGCATTGAGGTTTAAATCGCGTGATGACGGAGCTCGAGCGGCGGCGTGTGTGGCAGCAAAGAGTGATGGTCGTGCTGGGGTGCTGCTGGGGAGATGGGGTCACGCAGTGGTTTAGAATCGTCTCCTGTTCGTTGATGAGTAATTAAATTTTATTTTCTCTTTATAAGCTTTGGTTTGGATAATTTTTTTTTCATTGGTGCATCTGTGAACGAATTGTTTGGAAAGATGGTGATTCCCTCAGCACGATTTTGGGTTGAATTTTTGTACGACTTGAAGTGTTTGTTGTAGGGATCTTGTGAACGTCCATGATCTTGGGTGATAGCCGGTTGTTTAGTTTTGTGTTTGGCTAAATTGTTCTTGAATCTGTTTGCAAGCTTAAACAGTTTAAAAAAAATCTAAACGGAAAGAAAAAAAGAGAGAAGAAAATGGGGTTAAGCCTAGAAAAGAGGAGGTGAGGACCCAGTTGTGTTCAAGTAAGTGTTGAACTTGTATAGGGTAGGATAATTGTGTTTCAAATGTAAAATAACACAATCAAGCTTTAAAAAATTCACCTAATCACCCTTTTATATAAAAGCGATTATTTAAGAAAATTTGATTCATTAAGTGGAATTATTTATTTTAACTTATAAATTTAATTATTTAAGTTTACAAATTTATAATGTAATTAATTTAAGTTGAATAATTAAGGGTTGAATTAATTAATTAGGCTTTGTGTTAATTAATTAAGTTTAATTAATTTAGAATAATCCTTGGGTGGTTCATTAGGTAATCACTAAATGAAATTAATAAAATATAATTACTTTATGGAATAAATCAAGAGATTAATTAAGGTGATTAATTAAGGAGTAATTGATTTATTAAATGAAGTAAATAAAAAGGTATGTGGTTACAGGATGAGTTAAACCAAGAGTAATTAATATTGTGGTTTAATTAATGATAAATTATTAAATGTAATTAAATTAAATTAGGGAAATTTGAGAAGTAAATGGGAAACATTAATTTATATAATCAATGATGAAATTAAAGATTGATTAATTAAGATTATTTTATCAACACTAATTGAGTTATGAGAAATTAATTAGTATAAGTAATCTAGAATTAATGTAATTAATATAGTTATAATTTATGAAGTAATTAAGATTACTTAACGACTTTGGTTAAGAATAATTAATATTGTGGAATTAATTAAAGATAATTATTTGAATGTAAATGAAAGAAAAATAATCCAGGATGATCAATTAAGATGAATATGAAGGGTTGATTTGTTAATTGACTTGGAATTAATTAATGATAAATGAAGAAATCTAAGTGATTTAGATTAGAAATTCAATTGCAATTGGAATCAACTGAAGTAAATTTGGAAGTGATCAAGTTTGCTTATGGATGATTGAATGGTATTGGATGCTTTGAATAAATTGATATATCTGATTTGAAATGTTGTGTATCCCATTTGGATAACTTGGGTTAGGATGACATGAGACGCGAAGAGGCCGGGATCGGGTTTGGGAGATACCCGAAACCACTTCAAATTTGTTACAAATTGTTATGTGAAATTAATAGTTGGGATGAAATGATTCAAGTGAATCAAACTATTTGATCTAAATTTTGGCACTTAGGAACTTATGTGTGGAATAAGTGATGTCTGTAATAAATTGTGGCTTTGTGAATTGATATAAGTCACCCCGGGTTTATATAAGTTGATTGCTTGGTATTCCATGTTAGTTGGGTTTACTCACGCTGGTTTCCAGCCTGACCCGGGTGTTACTTTGGTGTAATGCTCGGGTCAGACCGAGTATTACAGATTTTTAGGTAAGGACGTTCTGGAGCTTGGGAGACGAGCTGGATGGCAAGAACGTAGGGAGTGTTTCCGCTGTATTATATTATTGTAAATCTGAGGCTTGATAATTGTGTATATCCATTGTCTGTATAAATGTATAACTCTGATGTATTATAAATGTAATTGACAGATATAGTATTCTTTTGTAAACTGTTATTATTTATTATATTTTATCCGCTGCGTTTGTGAGATGTTTGGTGTTTCTGTTCTTCTTCTTGTATCTCTTTCTTCTTTTTCATAACTATCTGGAATTTTCGGGTTTGAAAATTTTGGGTCTTTACAATAACCCTGCTATAACTCCCATGTTTCATTCATTTTCGGGTGTGAGGCTTGAGGCAAAAATTACCATTTTAGTAAACCTATCTTGGAATGCAAACACTGCCCTCAAGGAACCGAATGCAATGTCTGTACTCATCCATACAAGTTGTTCCGGGGTCGAATAAACACAGCAACCTTTACTACCTTCCATTTTGGAATCACCCTCAGGATAGGTAGTACAACTCCTTAGCATAGTTTATGACAATTTAGATCACAAATCGTTCGTTAATTTGAAGTGGCTTGGATAAAATCAACTTATCTGAAACCAGTGCCTACAAATTAGAGCGATGAATTCTCGACTAACTTAATTTAGTTTCTTTTTAAAAGCATGCAAAAAAGTATAAGAGTTCCCACCGGGATCTCGAATAAACATTCTTAAAAGTGAACTACATTTCATACAAAATGAGTCGTTCTTGGAGGATCTAGAATCGTACGAAATCACGAAGCTTTTATATGCTTATGAAGTCAAAGTAGGTCAAGTTGTTGATAGTGGACAAACCAGTATCTAGTGTTATAAATTAGTTTGCATATGAAAAATCATCATATTCTTATCACCACTTTTCGATTCTACACCATGTTATCCCTCGATTAACAATGAACTTGAACAAGTTAGAGAACTAACCATTCCTTATGTACATTCTTAAACTTACACGGATAGAAAATGGGCTGCCATATATCAAAATTTAGTGTCAAATATAAGAAGAAGCACCTTTCACATACTTAATTAATCATGACCCATTTATTGAAATTATCCCTCGTATACTTACCATGTTTCCGGCATGTCGACTTCTCCAACCTCACCCAAAATCGAAGTTAGGTAAGTTAGGGTATTGATTGCACGCCGGTTTTCCATAGTTATAACATTTCGATTCTAAATCTCATAGATAAAGCAAAGTACTCATTGGCTTTTAGTGCTAAAGATAATGCGACTTATTTTCCATAAAACGTGTCAATATTTTAGCATTATTTTAATATTGGTTTTTTGTTACTTAATGGCACTGAAAAAGAAATCCCTTGTTTAAAAACAAAGACCTTTGAAAATAAATGAAAAATCATCTTTGAAACTTAATTCTAGTTTTTGGTTTCAACTAGTAAATTCAACCTTTTCCAAAAATCCTTTGTTTAAAACTAAAGCTTGAAAAATAATGTTTCCCCTTACAAATGTAAACATTTTTTTTAATAAATTCCAAACCACTTTCTAACCTCTTTGTAAACAGTTTTGAGAACAAGAATCGAGTTCGAAAAAGATAACATTTAAAAAAACTTTCTTGGAAAATGTATTAAACTAGTGTAAAGAAAACACGAGATTATGATGTCGAATAAAAACCAACCTAAGTATGTTGACCATACTAAGAAACATTCACAACATTTGCATACACAAATGCATATACAGAAACCACAAAGGCGGGGAAGTTTTTTGAATTCCTCTACACATAATTCCTTGTAAATCATTTCATATGCACTTCAAAGTGGATCGTTGCGACCTATTCGCTACGACTACTTCGACTTCAATTCAAGTCCCTTGTCTAAACCCTATGTGACATCCACTTTTAAGCGAGTACCAAACCAAACAATGATAATTACATATACTTATACATAGAAGCAAACAACATAAATTATTACAACAAAATAATGAATGTTCAAACTTTCTTTTAAGTGAGCTTTACTCACTTAAACAAACACGAACTTTACCCATTGCTATTGCGCCGTTGCAAACAAAACACCGACCTAGTTTCCTTTTACTAAGCTTGCTTTTGAAACAATGGGGATAAAATTTGGGCTCGACGAAGACTTAAAAATGATGGATTTGATTTCGGTAAATGAGTGATGTAGAGAGTAATAGAAATGGTTTTAACAACTTTTTTAAGGGTCTAAAGAGAAACGAAGTAACTTTGAAACTATTTCTGTAACGACCCAGAATTTTTGTCATTTGAAATTCGCAAATTTAATTGATTTTAAATATTAACAAGTAAAATTTGTAAGTCGAATAATTTTTATTTCGAATATCTAGATTTAATTGGATAATTAAATCGATAAATTAATATATAAAATTACGGAAATAATTGAAAATTAGGTTTAAAATGATTAAAATTGATTTGTAAAGTTGTATTAAATCATATTGGAGTTAGAACGATGTTATAGAACTTTTAAAATTTAATTAAAAGTTAATTTGTGGAAATTGAATATTTTAATATTTAATTGACGAGTTAAAATATTCATTTTTAAAACAGTCTTGGATTTCGACGAAACTAGTTTCATCGGATCCGTAATGTCAAATTATAGTAAGGTTTCAAATTTCGTGTCAATCGGATTTACGTTTGTCCGGGGGAAGCCAAAACGCGTAGAAATTAGTTTAACCGATTTAATTTAAATTAGATCATTTATTTCCGTAACTCGCACATATGATCAAATTAGCTTTCGAAACATGTTCCATTGTGTCCGGAACACAGGTTAAACCTTAGAAACGTCAGCCGGCATGCTTTATTTGGAGTTCGGAAAATTTCGAGTGAATAGTGTCGCGTAATTTTCTATATAAGGCCACAATACTTTCTCATTTGCAAAAAACTAAAACCTAGGGTTTCCATTCTATTCTTCAGGCCGCCACTTATTTTATCAATGGCCGAAAAACATTTGTCTTCTCCCCCTCTTTTCTTCAAATCCATCAACAATTAGGAAAAAGTTTCAACTACAACATTGAGGATCGTAACGAGATCTTCATAACCAACGGTGGTGATCGTCTGAAACGCATCGTGGAGGGAGTTATCGTGGTCGATAGGGGTGTCATTCGTTCTCTATTTGCGTGCTAAGGAGGCAGCCGAGTTCGCCTATACTCACGGCGTAGGTCGAGCTCGCGATGGGCTAAATGATGGAGGTCGCCGATCGTGCCAAAGTTCGTCGTAGATGGAGCGACACGAAACCCTAAATGGCGGCTAATGGGTTCTGGTGTACGCGAATTACCTGGGAGGAAGATGATGGAATGCTCGGCCCTGATTTCATGATGTAAAATCTAACGGCTGCGGTGAATCTGAGGTTTAAAATTAAAAAGGAATTGTAAATTATTATACATTTTAATTAGTTCAATCTTTAAAACATTATAACTTTTTCATACAAGGTCTGTTTCGCACGAAACAAGTTGCATCGGGTCCGTATTGATGAGCACTACGCAATGGAGCTGGTTTGGAGTCGTTTGGATTCAGCGATAATTTCGGGAACGTTTAATTTTATTCGAAACGAAACACTGCAACTGCTATCGGAAACTTAAGTGAGAACTTCTCACTCAATCGAAATTGTTTCAATTTAAATTTTAAATAGTTATATTTAAAATTGCTTGATTGTGTGATTGTGTGATTGAATGATAAATTGCTATCTGTTGTATTGAAATAGACCATGTGCGCCGTATATTAAGCGGATGCTATTTATTAAAAACATATACCGCGATATTCCATCTTGAAGTGGAATTGGTGTTATATATGTACTTGGAGTTGATTTTCCCACATTATATAGCGGATGAGACCCTATTGCGCCGCATAATAGCGGATAATATTTTATAAATCCCATGTACCGCGATATTCCATCTTGAAACGGGATTGGTATTGTGCTAACATCTGTGGATGCAGGGAAACAGGTTGGAGGGATCCAACTGGATTCCTCAACCGTATTGATTTATTTACAGATATTGCGATATATTCCGTTATCATATTAATGTATGATGTTTTGGATGTCGTGATTGTTATATTTAGTGCTATTGCAGCATTGGGCCTATTTTCGAAATTTTAAAAGGATTTTTAAAGTGATGATTTTCAATTTTAAAAGGATTTTTAAAGTGATTTTTGAAAGTATACGTTTTATTAGATTTTGGAATTGATTCATTTTAAATAAATAAACATTATAATTTTAATGTTATAAAAATTATGATTTGAGAAATATAGTTGAAAATTGATTTTTGAAATAAGTAGTTGATTAATTTATAAAATGGTTTAAATTGGGATTTTTGAATTATTATAAACGGTTTATATGAAAACATTTATAAAATTGATATTTATAAATTAAAATATTGGAATTATAAAACGAGTTTTTATAAACATTAAAATGAAGTATAAAGGGATTTCATAAGCGAATGAAATTATGAATTTATAAACTGTGAAGTTATAAAATGAAATGATTTTTTAAAATAAGATATTTATAAGTAATTAACTTATAAATCGGATTTTGGCATTTAAATGAGATATAAATAGAATTTGTTAATTAAGGGGTTTTATAAGTTGAAGTTTTATAAAATATATATAAATGGAATTTATAAACCTTGTTTTATAAATCCGAAATCGACTTATTTTGATAAGTTAATTATTATAGCTTATTAAAGGAAGCATATCCACGAATTTGGACAGTGGATAATCCTTTAATTAAATATGTAGAAGTGTTGAATTTGGTTAACGAAGTATATTCACTATTTTGGACAGTGAATAATGTATTAAAGAAAAGTTTTGGGGAAGTGATATTTTAAATAGAATTAAAATGATTTGAAGTTGTTTTAAAAAAAATGTGTTAAGGATCGAAACCATAGATTTCAACATTCATTGTTGAAATAGACGTTTTCGAGAAATAAGAAAAAGATGGACTATAACACTGTTGTTATAGTAAATGATTTTCGAAAGGAAATGTTTTATATAGTATTGGGATTTATATATCTGTCTTAATTTCGAATCACTATGCTAGTGATTTTGAGTTGTCGTAACGATGTTTTACGCAACATTCGTTTTGACGCAGATGAATGTGTTTAAGAGAATGTTTTCCTTAAAAGAATAAAATGTATACTTAATCGTGTTTTAAGTATATTGAATATTTTCTAAGTATTGAAAATAAATAAATTTGTGAATTACTTATTGTTAAATAAATATTTGGAAATGTTTTCCAATATGAATTGAAATGGTTTAGAGAATATATCTTTTTAAAGATAAATTGAAGTGAATATTTGACAAGCTATTTAATTTATGAAAGATTAATAAAAGGCCTAGTGATTGTTATGGTGCTGAATATTTGGTTGTTTGCTTTAATAGTTAACCGACTATCAATCTTTACCCTTAAATGGGTATTTGTTGTGATTTGCTTAAAATTGAATGCTACACTTATTTCCAAAATAAGCACTCGTTATTCGGTTTAGCCGGGAGAAGACCTTTGTGTCATAAATCCCATTCCGAACAATGATATGTCGTAATGGATAGCATTTGAAGACCGGTGTTGAAGCCTGGATATTTTCGAAAACGGAAGGATTACCGTCGAATGTCTCTGCATCGGCTGATCTCCGATATAGAGATTTTATCACCCTTTGTGATGGGAATTCCCGTCATGATTAGTGAATATCCGGATTGCTAGGGCTTCTTTGGAAGTGCCTTCGGTTCCGTTCAATCCCGGAACGGACTTGTATAGATGTGTGTCTGACGTTACAATTTGAGATGTAAAGCTGGTTTCTATCAAATATATTTCTGTTGGTGGCGGAGAATTTATTCTCTTAGCTTAACACCCTTCTCTGAGACGTACGAGCTCAGAGGTTATGTAGTTGATGGTTACTAGTGATATATTCCCAATTTGGTAATGTGGCATACGAAGTGCTGTTGAGCATTTGTTGATCAAAGCGTGGCTTTTGTATAAAGCGTGGCTTTATGGACAAGACTTCGTCGGACCTTACACCCCGAAAATGGTCAAAGCAGGAAAGATGCATCAAGGTTATTAGGGGATAGTGCCCCCTTAGTGTATGTCATTCCTTCTGGATAGAGGTGGTATTATGGTATGGAGCCCTGATACTTAACCTATGTTGTTGCTGCAAACTTGTTACTTTGTGGTTGTTGGTGAATCAAGGGATTTAGGTCGGTTACGACCAAGGGATGGCATATTCATGTCAGTTAATACCCAGCTAGGGGTAACCCGGCCTTGTGTTAGCAGATATCCGGTTAGGTTCTCATGGAATCTTTCCGGAGGCGTTTCCATGTGGAAATGGGAAGTTCCTTGGCCTGACCATTTGTTGGAAATCCAAAGAAACAACACGAGCCTTGTACGGTTTTAGTTGTAGAACCTGCCATTTAATATGGTAGCTATAGTAAGCATACTATAATGGTACCTATGCTGGCTAAGATTTATATTCTACTTTCAAAATGTTTTCCTACACTTTGTACTTATAATAATAATATTGAAAAGAAATTTGTGCATCAAGCATGTTTGATTATCATAAGGAGAAAGCTAGATGGCATGGCGTATCAACTAGTATATAGTATTTCTTTTCCGTTGTTTGTTGTTGTACACTCTGATAATGTAATGATAATGTGATGTAATGTAATAATTGATATAGTTCTTTGTTTTAAAGAATATTCATTTATCTATTATATGTTGTTCCGCTGCGATTGTGAGATTCTGTTATTGTTTCTGTTTTCTTCTTCTTTCTTTCTTCTTCTATCTTCTACCTCTTCTTTAACCCTAACGGTTCGTTTTTCTGACATTCGATTGCTCGGTAGTTGATACAGTGGATGTATTAATGTCGACTTTCGGGAGTCGAAAATTGCAACGTTACATTTGGTATCAGAGCTTATGGTTAAGTGACAACCTTGGCTCTGTTGGGAATTACTCATTAGAGATCAAGTCAGCAGTACTCTAGAATGAGTTTGAGTGTAATAATAGTTTTGAACGCGTATTTGTTAGTGAATATGAAATTGTTTTTTATTGTGTTGACTTATCGGTTGATTGTTTATAGATTCTGGTCGGTGCAGTCTAGCTAACTGTTTCAATAGGGGTTTCTAAACTCTTGAACGAGATAAACCGACATAGTATCATTTTAAATTGGGTAAATGGAATAATTTTACCTTGATTATATTTTATATATATGAAGTAAATAGTTTTTCAGAATTATTAAAGTGTATATAAATTGATTGTTTGGTTGTTGTTGAAAATAGAATATATATATATATAAGTTAATTAAAGGATGTTTGAATAATCTAAATAAAAAAAAATTAGAAAAGAATAAATTGTATAAGCGAAGAATTATAAGTATGGAATTATAATTAATATGATTTACAATTGTGTAATGATCTTATATAAGTAAAGAGAAAATAGTGAAATTATATAAGTAAAAGATATATGAATAAAAGGAAAATTTTAAAAGAACAAAAAGCACTGAATTCACTACTGTTGCTGGGGAATAATAAGGGTGATGACTGCAGCATCATCAGTATCATTTTCGATTTTCTATGTGATGGATTTGCTACCATAGTAAATTGAAAATTGAAATTTTTTGTTGTGATAAACAGATTTGAAGTTAAAATCCTAGTTGTAATTGATAAATAAAAGTTAAATGAGCTTTGAATTTGTAATATGAGATGATAAATTTTAGCTTTGGTAAAGTTGAAAGGAAATTTGAGTTAGCATAATAAATGTATGATTTGAAATTTAACTAAAGGAAAGTTTAAATAATTTGAATTGGATTTTAACTGGATTAGATATGTTGTTGAAATGGAAATTTAAGTTAAGTTAAACAAATGATGTTTAAAAGGAATATAACTTAAGTAATGTTGGATAAAGTTGATTTTGGTATCAAAATGAATTATGAAATGAAGTCATTAAATGAATATGAACTTGAGTTATATAAAGGAGATTCAACTTTATTTGTAAAATAAATTAGTAATTGAACTTGTGAATTGAATATTAATCAATCGAATGTAATGAATTGATATAGAATAATGGATATAAGTGTTAATTCATTTAAGGTAATTGAATGTTAAACCAAATTGAAGGTAAACAAGTGAATATGAATGTTGAACGTAAAGTGAATAAATTCGGTTGTATTGGATATACATTGGTTGTTAGATTATTGTTAATTGATTGAATAGAAATTCATATGCAATTGAATGAATAAAATTGAAAGCTAAAGCAACTAAACTCAAATTGGAAGTTAAGTAAATTTAAATTGAATAGAAATTGATTTGAATTGAAAGTGAACAAATGTGAATGTAAATGAGTGAATGTAAACTAATTGAAAATGAATAATGGAATGTCGTTGTATATAAATTGGTTGTAAATAATTACAAATAATATCGAAATCATATAAGTTGTTTATAAACCGTGCTTAGTATGCGTTTCTTTTAATATGCATAGGTTGTGTTTGTTTGAAAGGGGTAAAATGTTAATAATTTCCTATATATGTCACTTACATATTTAAATTAAGTAAGTACAGGTACCGGGGTTACTGTTTGGCAGGTTTTGGTTGCGCAAAATGCTAAATAAATAACTGATTTGCTTAAAAATGCTAAAAAGGTACGCCTACGCAATAAAAATAGGAAATATGAACTATTTTTCTGTTTTCCGACCGTGTGGGTCGATGTATATATGTTTATATCTATTGTGATATTGTAAAAGCTCCTCCGTACAAAGGAGGTTATGGCGAAATTTTCTAAAAATTTAAGGCGTTCGAAAATTTTCGGGAAATTTTGGAAAAAATTTGTGAAAACTAAGTTTTGATTTGAAGTTAAAGGTCAAACGATAAAGTTGGTTTTGAAAAGATAACTATATATGGATTTGAAAATATTAGTGAAGTTTTGTAAGAGGTTTAACTATGGATTTTGGAAAAGTTAAACATTTAAATGAATTTGAAACTTAATTTGAATGAATTGTTCTGAAAAATTAATGAATTTGGGGCATTTTTCTTACTTGGTAATTTCGAGGACTGAATTCTTTTAGGGGGGAAGTTCGTAACGACCCAGAATTTCTGTCATTTGAAATTCGTATATTTAATTGATTTTAAATATTAACAAGTAAAATTTGTAAGTCGAATAATTTTTATTTCGAATATCTAGCTTTAATTGGATAATTAAATCGATAAATTAATATATGAAATTACAGAAATAATTGAAAATTAGGTTTAAAATGATTAAAATTGATTTGTAAAGTTGTATTAAATCATATTGGAGTTAAAATGATGTTATAGAACTTTTAAAATTTAATTAAAAGTTAATTTGTGGAAATTGAATATTTTAATATTTAATTGACTAGTTAAAATAGTGATTTTTCAAACAGTCTCGGATTTCGACGAAACTAGTTTCATCAGATCCATAATGTCAAATTATAGTAAGGTTTCAAATTTCGTGTCAATCGGATTTACGTTTGTCTGGGGGAAGCCAAAACGCGTAGAAATTAGTTTAACCGATTTAATTTAAATTTGATCGTTTATTTCCATAACTCGCACATATGATCAAATTAGCTTTCGAAACATGTTCCATTGTGTCTGGAACGTGGGTTAAACCTTAGAAACGTCAGCCGGCATTCTTTATTTGAAGTTCGGAAAATTTAGGGTGAATAGTGTCGCGTAATTTTCTTTATAAGGCCACAATACTTTCTCATTTGCAAAATACTAAAACCTAGGGTTTCCATTCTATTCTTCAAGCCGCCACTTATTTTATCAATGGCCGAAAAACATTTGTCTTCTCCCCCTCTTTTCTTCAAATCCATCAACAATTAGGAAAAAGTTTCAGCTACAACATTGAGGATCGTAACGAGATCTTCGTAACCAGCGTGGTGATCGTCTGAAATGCAGCGTGGAAGGAGTTATTGTGGTCGATAGGGGCGCCATTCGTTCTCGATTTGCGTGCTTAGGAGGTAGCCGAGTTCGCCTATACTCACGGCGTAGGTCGAGCTCGCGATGGGCTAAATGATGGAGGTCGCCGATCGTGCCAAAGTTCATCGCAGATGGAGCGATATGAAACCGTAAATGGCAGCTAAGGGGTTTTGGTGTACGTGAATTACCTGGGAGGAAGATGATGGAATGCTCGGCCCTGATTTCGTGGTGTAAAATCTAACGGCTACGGTGAATCTAAGGTTTAAAATTAAAAAGGAATTGGAAATTAATATATATTTTAATTCGTTCAATCTTTAAAACGTTATAACTTTTTCATACAAGGTCCGTTTCGCACGAAACGAGTTGCATCGGGTCCGTATTGATGAGCAATACGCAATGGAGCTGGTTTGGAGTCGTTTGGAGTCAGTTATAATTTCGGGTAAAATTAAACGTGTGTTTAGTTTTATTCGAAATGCAACACTGCAACTGTTATCGGAAACTTAAGTGAGAACTTCTCACTCAATCGAAATTGTTTCGATTTAAATTTTAAATAGTTATATTTAAAATTGCTTGATTGTGTGATTGTGTGATTGAATGATAAATTGCTATCTGTTGTATTGAAATAGACCCTATGCGCCGTATATTATTATTTATTAAAAACATATACCATGATATTCCATCTTGAAGTGGAATTGGTATTATATATGTACTTGGAGTTGATTTTCCCGCAATATATAGCGGATGAGACCCTATTGCGCCGCATAATAGCGGATAATATTTTATAAATCCCATGTATCGCGATACTCTGTCTTGAAACAGGATAGGTATTGTGCTAACATCTGTGGATGTAGGGAAACTGGTTGGAGGGATCCAACTGGATTCCTCAACCGTATTGATTTATTTACAGATATTATGATATATTATGTTACCATATTGATGTATGATGTTTTGGATGTCGTGATTGTTATATTTAACGCTGTTGCAGCATTGGGCCTATTTTGGAAAATTTAAAAGGACTTTTAAAGTGATGATTTTCAAATTTAAAAGGATTTTTAAAGTGATTGTTGACAGCATACGTTTTATTAAATTTTGGAATTGATTCATTTTAAATAAATAAACGATGTAATTTTAATGTTATAAAAATTATGATTTTTGAGAAATATAGTAGAAAATTGATTTTTGAAATAAGTAGTTGATTAATTTATAAAATGGTTTAAACTGGGATTTTTGAATTATTATAAACGGTTTATATAAAAAGATTTATAGAATTGATATTTATAAATTAAAATATTGGAATTATAAAACGAGTTTTTATAAACGTTAAAATGAAGTGCAAAGGGATTTCATAAGTGAATGAAATTTATGGATTTATAAACTGTGAAGTTATAAAATGAAATTATTTTGTAAAATAAGATATTTATAAGTAATTAACTTATAAATCAGATTTTGGCATTTAAATGAGATATAAATTGAATTTGTTAATTAAGGGGTTTTATAAGTTGAATTTTTATAATATATATATATATATATATGGAATTTATAAACCTTGTTTTATAAATCCGAAGTCGACTTATTCTGATAAGTTAATTATTATAGCTTATTAAAGGAAGCATATCCACGATTTTGGACAGTGGATAATCCTTTAATTAAATATGTGGAAGTGTTGAATTTGGTTAACGAAGTATATTCACTATTTTAGATAGTGAATGAAGTATTAAAGAAAGGTTTTGGGGAATTGATATTTTAAATAGAATTAAAACGATTTGAAGTTGTTTTAAAAAAAATGTGTTAAGGATTGAAACCATAGATTTCAACATTCATTGTCGAAATAGATGTTTTCGAGAAATAAGGAAAAGATGGACTATAGCACTGTTGTTATAGTAAATGATTTTCGAAAGGAAATGTTTTATATGGTATTGGGATTTATATATCTATCTTAAATTCGAATCCCTATACTAGTGATTTTGAGTTGTCGTAACGATGTTTTATGCAACATTCATTTTGACTCAGATGAATGTGTTTAAGAGAATGTTTTCCTTAAAAGAATAAAATATATACTTAATCGTGTTTTAAGTATATTGAATATTTTCTAAGTATTGAAAATAAATAGATTTGTGAATTACTTATTGTTAAATAAGTATTTGGAAATGTTTTCCAGTATGAATTGAAATGGTTTAGAGAATATATCTTTTTAAAGATAAATTGAAGTGAATATTTGGCAAGCTATTTAATTTACGAAAGATTAATAAAAGGGCCTAGTGATTGTTATGGTGCTGAATATTTGGTTGTTTGCTTTGATAGTTAAATAACCGACTATCAATCCTTACCCTTAAATGGATATTTGTTGTGATTTGCTTAAAATTGAATGCTACACTTATTTTTAAAATAAGCGCTCGTTATTCGGTTTAGCCGGGAGAGGACCTTTGTGTCATAAATCCCATTCCGAACAATGATATGTCGTAATGGAAAGCATTTGAAGACCGGTGTTGAAGCCCGGATATTTTCGAAAATGGAAGGATTACCGTCGAATGTCTTTGCATCGGCTGATCTCCGATATAGAGATTTTATCACCCTTTTTGATGGGAATTCCGGTCGTGATTAGTGAATATCCGGATTGCTAGGGCTTCTTTGGAAGTGCCTTAGATTCCGTTCAATCCCGGAACGGACTTGTATGGATGTGTGTCTGACGTTACAATTTGAGATGTAAAGCTGGTTTCTATCATATATATTTCTGTTGGTGGAAGAGAATTTATTCTTTTAGCTTAACACCCTTCTCTGAGATGTACGAGCTCGGAGGTTATGTAGTTGATGTACTAGTGATATATTCCCAATTTGGTAATATGGCATACGAAATGTTGTTGAGCATTTGTTGATCAAAGCGTGGCTTTTGTATAAAGCGTGGCTTTGTGGACAAGACTTCGTCGGACCTCACACCCAGAAAATGGTCAAAACAGGAAAGATGCATCAAGGTTATTAGGGGATAGCGCCCCCTTAGTGCATGTCATTCCTTCTAGATAGAGGTGGTATTATGGTATGGAGCCTTGATACTTAACCTATGTTGTTGCTGCAAACTTGTTACTTTTTGGTTGTCGTTGAATCCCGGGATTTAGGTCGGTTACGACTAGGGGATGGCATATTCGTGTCAGTTGTTACCCAGCTAGGGGTAACCCGGCCTTATGTTGGTAGAGACCCGGTTAGGTTCTCGGGGCGTCTTTCTAGAGGCGTTTCCATGTGGCAATGGAAAGTTCCTTGGCCTGACCATTTGTTGGAAATGCAAAGAAACAATACGAGCCTTGTACGGTTTTAGTTGTAGAACCTGCCATTTAATATGGTAACTGTAGTAAGCATACTATAATGGTACCTATGCTGGCTAAGATTTATATTCTACTTTCGAAATGTTTTCCTACACTTTGTACTTATAATTATAATATTGAAAAGAAATATGCGTATCAAGCATGTTTGACTATCATAAGGAGAAATCTCCTCCAATTTTGCATTTGCATTGTGTGTGTGGCAGGAGGCCTTATGGTAGTTACATTTTCTAAAAGTATTGCGAATCCATTTAAAAATATTTCTTTGTTTGTTTTAAAAAAATAAACTGTTTTAAGTTCTCACACCAGTCCCATGACTGACTTGGAGTTTATTGTTTCCTTCCAAAACTCTGGGTGCCCACCAATTTTAACACGGGCAGTCTAGAGTCTGGTTATCAGGTCATTCTGGAATTCAGGAGTTGTTGTGGAGATCAGGAGCAAGCTAGATGGCATCGCGTATCAACTAGTATATAGTATTTCTTTTCCGCTGTTTGTTGTTGCACACTCTGATAATGTAATAATAATGTGATGTAATGTAATAACTGATATAGTTCTTTGTTTTAAAGAATATTCATTTATTTATTATATGTTGTTCCGCTGCGATTGTGAGATTCTGTTATTGTTTCTGTTTTCTTCTTCTTTCTTTCTTCTTCTATCTTCTACCTCTTCTTTAACCCTAACGGTTCGGTTTTCCGACATTCGATTGCTCGGCAGTTGATACAACGGACGTATTAATGTCGACTTTCGGGAGTCGAAAATTGCAACGTTACAATTTCTTTCAAGAAGCCATGAAAGAAGTGAAGTGAAGTGAAGAGAGTGGAGAGTATTGAAATGAAAATAATGAAGTAAAGTGGAAATTGGAAAGGTAGTGTTCTTTCTATAGAAAATGAATATTAGTAATTACCAAAATAAACCCCCTTAATAACTACCCTCCATTCAAAATTTAACAGCACACTGTTCCCTTTCTTACTATGTGAATCCCCTCTCCTTGTCACTCAAAGCCGTCACTTCTCACTTTTCAGTTGCTCTTGCATTATATTTTATGCTTTATTTCTCTGTAAATTATAAAGAAAAGTCTAACTTTACTTTATAAATTTAAATATATTTTTAAACTTTTTTTTATCTAACTAATAAATTGGCAAAACTATTTGTATTTGTATACATGTTTACATATGTACACTAGTGTGTACAACACATTTTGACAACTTTTGAACAATGAAAGTCAAAAATTCGAAAAATGACCTTTGGTCACATTTTTTATTTTTCTCTAAACTAATTATTTTCGTAGAAATATTTTTAAAGAACTTTACTATCATTAGTTGTTACTTAAAAGAGGTCTATTTGAATTATAAAATCCATCATTTAATTACTTAAAAATATATTAAATATTCACATTTAAAGTGACTAATTTACAAACCGTTACACCATAATTTTGAGAAATAATTTTTTATTATGTGATTGCGAATCATATGCTACTAGTTAATTTTATCTCAAACAATTAAGGGCTATGCAACCATTTAGCAGGAGCATCATAAAATTTGACGAACTCTTCAGATTGATACATATAGATATATATAATTGTAAGTCTATTAATACCAAAATGATTCCATATACTTTGTTATATTCATCGATGAGTCATCATATACACATATATGTGTATTTTATATGCATGTATAAATGTTTGATAAGCTCAAAGAATATAAAACGGAAGTAAATAATATAACATGCAATATAAATGATTCGATTTGATCGAATGTGCGAGTATGTTGGAAAGAGTTAAAACGTATCTAAAATGGATAAAGATTCATTCTCAACAGTAACTTCTCCCAATAATACATAATGCTGTATTGATAAGGAGTAATCGAACTTTGTTGGACAAAGCACGATTAAGGGTGCATGAAGTTGAGGTAAAACTCTTTCTTTAATTTATGTACTGAAAAGTAGTATGCAAGATTAAAATTAATATCATCCAAGGAATAATTTATAAAAACATATGAGATAAGGGTTTATTAGAAATCCATACATATCCTAGGCTAAGGAATTGGTAGATTATGCGAGTTAAAAGACTACATGTAATAATTGTACCTAAGGGACTTATATGAATCAACCCAAAAGAATTTTAGGAATGATAGTCATTAGATGACTGATTTATGCTGTGAACATAAATGAATTGTGAACTAATGCAAAATCAGTTTTATATGAGAAAATTCATAAAATGTTTATAAATGCCTATTTCATTGCACTAAGAAGCATCCAAAGTTTCAAGAAATACCAACTTCGTAATGAATGAATTTCTATAAGAAAATATTGGTATAAAATGGATTTGAACATTATCCAAGGATAAAACTGATTGCAAGTAATGAAATGAAATTAATAAAACCTAAATGAACACATTAGAGTGTCTAATAAGTATTTTTGTATATTAAAGAGAAAGTATAAGTTTCTTGTTGATGATAAGAATAAATAATCCTCATTTATTTAACTAGACCATTAAGAGTATCAACTCTATGATATGGTACAACGCGCAAATCTGAAACAAATTCCAAGTACATTATCAAAAAATGATTTTGATAGTGGTAACCAAAAGGATATGATTTTTTGGTCGCAGATGTGTCTTTATGAAAAAGACAAATGTAGTTAGAATATAGTGAGCCACATTGCTAAGAATATAGCCGTGAATTTCAATTGTTGAGATTAATGTAACAGGTTCACCATGCAATGTTCTTTGATTGGTTTGAATTTTACTCACAGTTATAGCCTAGTATGACTTTATATTTTGGTATATATTTGTCAAAGTGTAAAATTATAAATATAGATTTACATTAGAATGTCTACATATAACAACCAAAGTGTCTCGAAGTCAGTGAGCGCGATATTGAGTTTGTGGGTTTTTGAATATGATCTGGGAACAGATACGAAAGTATCGTTTGATAAAGCATCAAAATTAAACATGTGTTTTGATAGATGTACAAATAATTTGATTATCAATCAAAATGTAAAGGAAACGTGTGTTCATAAGAAAGAATAAAGGGTACATTGATATTTCTAAACCATAAGTAAACAACACAATGCTGATTGTTAATGATGTAGTTTGTTAGAATCTACTTTTTTAATACTCAATGTTAGATTTGTTAATAATGTCTTTTATAATAAGTATAAAAGATATTGGAAATGTCCCAAAACAATATGCAAGGACCCTTGTTAAAATGTTTAATATAGAACATGTAAGATGGATACCTTATGTATTGGCAATAGGAATTATCATATATGTTATGTTGTCAATGAAATCATGATTTTTTTTGTGTATTGATACATGCAGCAAATATCAAATTCAAATTGATATCGCTTTATGAATTATTCCACAAGATATAGGTAGTATATCTGCATTGAAGAGAGTTGATTTATTGCATAGATAATTGAAACATAATAGAATATCCGTTCATTGTTGGACCGACCGAATTGGTTTTGAGGAAACCGATTAAAGAAGTTGGAGTAAGATTCCATAATTGACTCCAAGTGTAAGTGGGAGATTGATGGAGTTAGAGGTATATCCCAGAGGTAATTATGTAATTTGTTACATATATCCAACTCGATAACCAGTCTTGAAGGTATTTTCTTCCTATTGTATGTTTGATATAATCTGTTATATTAATTAACTTACTTAATTAAAAGTATATTTAATAGAAAATCCATAAATGGTAAGTTTTGTGATAGTAGTTACAAAGCGCTGTAATCGTAAGTAATTCATCATAATGAAAACGAATACACCATTTTAAATGTTCCTAGTTAAGATGCATCGAGACTCGATGTCGATGTATCCGTTGAGAATAGAGTACGTAATTCTCTCAAAATACTACGTTGTGTTTTACTCTTGACTGCTATGGGCACCTAGGGGTTACATACTTATAGTTATTGGATAAATATGGAATGACTCACTCAACAGTCTTTTATTGGCTAATATAACCAAGATCAAACAGAAAATATCGATATGATCAACTTACATGGTTCTCTCAGTATGAGAATACCGTGGATCTTCAACTTGAGAGCCCCACTTTTATTATAGTTAAATCATGGCACGATGTCCATCGAGAAACTATAGTTGCGTTGAGTGAAAGTATTGAAAGTGAAGCATAATTCAAGAAAGGATTCGTCTCCTTAGTTATATAAGATTAGTATCATGATCAACTCTAGTCAATTCAAAGTCATTGGCCAGAGCAGTTCGGTTAATAATTATTATTACTATTGAACCAAGGACTTTGTGTTTGGACCATAGAGTTGAATATTGATGATATTGGAATTTTTACCATTATCAAATTCCATAAGTCCAAAGTGATATAGCTTTGACGAAGAGAATTGGTGTATATAAATGTCATAATCGGGTAATGCTTAATAAAGTGAAGTTGGATTTTACCGAAACAAAATAAGCGATAAATTTGGCTAAAGTATCACACCACCTACTAAGTGATGTGTGAATATTAACATTCAAATAGTTTGATGTTAATCGTTGATCAAATTTACACCTAACAAGTCACATAACCGAAATGATGAATTTGTTTTAGACCAAATGATTTAATTAGTCTATAATTGTTATAAATTGAATAATATCTATGGAATATAAATTATTTAAATTTTAATATGATTTGAGGAATTTATACTATTACGTATATTTGTAATAGTTATAAATATATCGATCGATACACAACATCGATAAGCAATTAAATTATATTTAATCAATAATATTTATTTGGGCTCAAACGGGATATTGGCCAATGATGATAGGTTGATAATTTTGGTTGTTATGGGGACTATAAGGGGCAGCTAAAATGGGTTAGAGGTGTTAGAAATGGATGGATTAGATTTAGAGAGAATTGGTATGAGATAAGATCCATAACTTTCCCACTTTCATCCACTATTTAAAGACCCCAAACCATAAATTGATTAGATTTTTTTTCTGCCACTATCAACTTCCATTATCGGCTGATTTTAACCCTTGGAAGCTCAAGCAAATCCAACTCAGACTAATTCAAAAGACAATTACTATTTGGTAGTCAAATGTTTATGGCTCAAGCATTAATAGTGTTCCGAATCGAAAAGCTTTCAAACAAGAGAGTTCATCATTATTTGATGTGCTTCAAGGCATTAATTTTACGTATGTTCTTACTCTATTATATGATTTATAATTTCTAAATAATGATTTAATATTTATTTATTTATTTATTTATATATATATATATTAGTGTTATATTGAAATTTATGTGACGATTCTTATATGTATTGATGTTGTCACATACTAGATTTGTGTTATGTATGTATACATTGAAAAACAATTTTTTACATATAGATTAGATATGCATAGCCAAATATTTTATTTATAATAATTATTATTTTATTAACTAATCTATACATATTAATATGTCATTTAATTATAATCAAATGGTTTGTATTTAATTATATCATTATTTCACACTAATTGAACATATATTTTATACATGTATATTCACATAAATTATAATTTTATGTAATTTTAAATTATTTTTAAATAATTATTCACTATTATTTAATATTATCTAAATCTATACACTACCTAAATAATTATATAAAATAAAATATTTTTAGAAAATTAACTTTAAATTTATAAAATTATTCATCATGAAATAAACTCTCAGCTTAAAAATGATAATTTAGAAACAATTTTTTATATTTTTTAGAATTATTATAGTATACGACCGAAAATAATTAGTTAATAAAAAATAAATTTTGACCAAGAAAAATTATGAATCTTTTATCTAAACCTCAAATTTATCATGTTATATTTTCTAAAAATTTAAATAATATGTCCTGGAAATATTTTTATTAATATTTATTGTTTTTGACTAATTATTCATTTTATATTTTTTTAATATATTTCAATTTTGTTATTTTGTGCATAAGATCTAGAGTGTTTAAAAATTAAAAATAAAATTTTAATTTAATTCTATTAATATATACAAATATATTAGTATATATATTTTGAAAATATGCACTTATATATAAATAAAACAATTATTTTATCTTTGTGTACTAGTTCATAATTAAAAAAAACTTTTATATTATGTGTTTATATATTATTTTAATATTTATTACTATAATAGGTATGTAAATATTTATATAAATAATTAATATTTACTTACATATACATGTATGTGTGTGTGTAGATTTATAATATTTATATAAATAACAAATTACATACATAACTGGACAACACACAATACATATCGGATGAGCTAACATGTATGTTGCAGTGTATATCCTAACATCTATATACAGGCAAGTGATAACTGCATGATATGTCATACATACACGCACATACATATACGTATATGATACATGTGTGTGTGTGTGTGTGTATAAGCCTAGAATATAAATTAAATAAAATTGTATATAATTTGTACGTAAAATAAAATAAGAGATTTTATTTGAATAACATTTAGAAATGTTTCAAATAAGTTAGACTTCATAGGTCCAATGTAGATCCAATAAGAGATTTTTTTTTTGAAATTCACACATAATTTCCGCAGCGAGCTAGTCCAGTTCCAACAGGTAGTAGATAACTAATGCGCTAGACGTCGTTTCCTCCTTGAGTGCACCTCTAGTAATGGACAAGGAGAAGAATGTCGTGATTGAAGGTGTGTTAACTCGATCTGGTTTATCTATTCGTACCTTATTTGACAATGGGGCATTATATATCTTTTATTTCAGTAGACTTGTAGATGAGTTACACTTAGACATTAGCATAGTTACAGACCATGTAGTCGTATCAAACCCCATTGGAGGGTCGACTTATTTAACTATGTAGAGGTTTGAAATTGTTTATTTTAGGGGTTGATTTTGATTACGATGCTTTTGTCTTAGGACTTTGTGGGTTTGGTTTGATTTTAGGCATGGATTGGATTATTATGTATGGGGCAATCCTAGATTGTGATAGGAAGGTTATTAGGTTAGGTACTTGTAGTGGGCGTAGTCTAGAGGTTTATTGCGATCCTAGTGGTTCAGTTATGTTGATTTACATGTATTCATTAAACCTATCGCATGATGAGTTAGATTATGCGCATGTTGTTAGAGACTATTTAGATGTCTTTTCCAAGGTTGCCAGCCTCTCGGCCTAGAGAGAGTTCAAGTTTCGAATTTATCTAGAGGGGAATGCTAGACCGATTGCCTTACCATCAAAAAATCATATGCTCCTAAGGAGAGATGCGAGCTTAACAAGTAAGTGAGTAAGCTATTAGAGAAGGGCTTCATTTGGAGGAGCATTTCAGAGTAGGGAGCACCAGTTGTCTTTATCACTAAGGAAAATAGTTCCTTGAGGCTTTGCGTCATTTATAGAGAGCTGAATAAGCTAATAAAGAAGAATTGTTACCCACTGCCTTGCATAGACGGTCTCTTTGATCAGTTGGTCGGGGGCGAAGGTGTTCTCTCATCTTGACTTGGCTACCTGATTCCATCAATTGTGTGTAGCCGAGGACAATATTTATAAGACTACTTTTCGTACACCTCGACAAACTTTATGAGTGGTTAGTCATGCCCTTTGGACTGACCAATGCAGCTGCCTATTTTATTGATCTGATGAGCCGAGTTTTCATAGGGTTGCTTAATAAGTTCATGATGGTGTTTGTGGATGACATTTTATTCTATTCGAGGAGCGAGGAGGAGTACATGATGCATTTAGAAAAGTACTTAAAACACTCCATGAGCATAAGTTAAAGGCAAAGTTTTCTAAGTGTTACTTTTGGCATACGGAGGTGCGCTTTTTGGGATACATTGTCTCATAGAGTGGGCCGGCGGTCGATCCTAGTAAATTTGCTACAGTACAGGATTGGCATGTTTTGAAGAAGGCTATGGAAGTAAGGATCCTTGATTTGGAATGCTACTATAGAAAGTTCAGTAAGGAATTGGCAAAAATATTTACCCCTCTAACCCCCTCACCAAGAATAATTTGGTTTTTTCATAAGATGCAAAGTGCGCGGATGCTTTTATTAAGCTAAAGGAGGCGTTGACTAGTGCACCTATTCTAGTACTACCCAATGATACTAAGTCATTCACAATATGTACTGATGCTTGTGATACGGGATTGGACACGGTGTTGATGCAGGAGAGAAGAGTGCCGAGCTATGCTAGTCGGTAGTTGAATGTCCATGAGAGAAACTACCCTACCCATGACATTAAGTTGGCAGTTATTGTCTTTGCATTCAAGTCATGGAGACACTATATTTTAGGGGAGCGGTTTGAGCTATATACAGACCATAAGTCTCCGAAGTATTTATTCTTTTAGAAAGATTTGAACTTAAGGCAGGAAAGGTGGATGGAGTTCTTGGCATCGTATGACTTTGATATCTCCTATACTCCAGGCAAGGCTAATGGTGTAGCCGATATCTTGAGTAAGAAGCATGCGAGGTTGAGTCCTATGTTCCTAGAGAGAAAGCGCTTGGTGTTTATTTCTGTATTTGACTTTCGACCATCATCAAATATTACTCCAGGATTCTTAGTAGCTTTGAATGTGTAGCCTACACTTATGGGCCATATAGGGTCAAGTCAGAAGCAAGACAAGGAGCTATCAGATATTTTTGAAAGGATTAGTAGTAGGGAGCAGTCAAGTCATTTGAGGTGCTATGTCATTGATTTGAAGGGGTAGTTACTGAGAGATGGTAGATTTTTTTTCTCTCATTATGGATTTGATTGACATGGTACTAGTCGAGTCTCATTGTTCTAGGATGACCATTCATCTCGATGGGGACAAAATGTACCATGACACGAGGAGAGTCTTTTATTGGTCTAGTATAAAGAAGCATGTGTCCCGATGTATGACTTGCCAAAGAGTAAAGGAAGAGTAGAAGAGGTGGGAGGATTGTTGCATCCATTAGATATTACTCAATGGAAATGGGAGAGTGCTTCTATGAATTTCAATGACGGACTACCTAGGAGTAGGAGGAGGAATGATAGTTTTGGTTTATAGTCCACTAATTGATAAATGCGCTCATTTCATTCCGATTAGGAGTACGAGGACTAGGCTATCTTTGGCGACACTTTATGTGAGGGAGATAATTAGATTACATGGAGTTCCTTGTAGCATCGTGAGAGACCGAGATCCACTTTTCACCAACGAGTTTTGAAGGAGTCTTCAGGAGGCGTTAGGCATGGAGTTGAGTTTGAGTACCGCTTATAACATGCAAACAAACGGATGAACTTGGAGGGTAAACTAGGTGTTGGAGGACTTACTTTGGAAGTGTATCTTTGATTTCGGAGGCTCTTAGGAGGATTACTTGCTGTATTAGAGTTTACTTATAATAATAGCTATCAGGTGAATATAGGGATGGCACCTTTTGAGGCATTGTATGGGAGGCCTTGATGATTACCATCTTCTTGGTGAGATACAACAGATAGGATTATTCATGGACTAGATATGGTGTGGGAGACATCAAAGATGGTGGAATTGATTCGTAGGAGGATGAAGATCGCTCAAGATAGGAAGAAGTCTCACGTAGACAAGAGATGCACTGAGTTGGAGTCCATAGTAAACGACATGGTTTTTGTGAAGGTCTCACTGTCTAGAAATGTTATGAGATTTGGTAGTTTGGGGAATTTAGCACCGAGGTTTGTAGGCCTTTTCCTGTCACTGGTAGAGTAGGAAAATTAGCTTATCGAGTGAAACTTCCTAAGAAGTTAGTGGGAGCAAACAACGTTTCCCACATATCACACTTGCAAAAGTGTTTACATGATACACAACTGTAGTTGAGCAAGTTAGCTAGAGGAGGTGGAGGTAGAGAGGGAGTCACTTATCCTGCATGTACCCATTTGTATTCTTAAGCATGGTACAAAGCAACTCCGCAATAAAGTTATCAAGCTAGTTAAGGTCCAGAGAGGAGACGATCCAACGGAGAGTGCATGGGAGCTTGAGGAAAGGATTCGAGCTACCATCCATAACCCTTTGTTGGTATGTTTCCATTTAATTTAAATAAGTATAAACTACTTATGTGATTGGGTTCTGGCTTCTAATAGGTAGAGGTTATTAGATACTAGGGTTGGTTGCAAACGTGTAATTAGTACATGTTTTGGATGATTATGGATGTGTTATCTAGCTTTATCTTTGCATTCTTATGACAAATATATTCTCAACATACACTTACACCATCACTTTTTCATCTATTGAGTTATGTATATTAGGTTGTTGCATATGGATTGACTGGTTATGCCTATATATAGAATTGCTAGTATGTTTACATAGGATGTTGCATACATTTTTGATACATGACATAAGCATGTGCATTAAAGGAGGACAACTAGATGAGGAGAACACCTAATCATTTCATTAGTATAGGTTCATATGCATCCATAACTATATGTACATGCTCGCATTAGAATTTATATTAAGTACAATGATTGCTAGTGGATGAAGGATGAGTAGATGGTTGTAGTTTCTGATTTCCACACGTACGAGTTACATTTTTCCATCCTTAGAGATTTTGGGGAAGAAATCCTTTTAATGAGAGGAGAATATAACACCCCAAAATTTAAACGAAAAATTTAAATAAAAGAATTATTTAAGTATAACAAGGTAAAAAATGGAATTTTTGCAAACATCCGAACCTGGTTCGAAACTTGCATCGTTGAGTTCAAAGCGATATTCTGGTCAATTTTCATATATAATCTTCTGAAATCAGAGCTAATATGAAGAAGTTATAAACATTTTAAATTTCAGAGTCAAAAATAATTAAATAAGAAATTAAGAAAAAATTCTAAAATAAAAAGCTTCACCGGTCAACACCTTGATAGGAACCGGTCAACCACTAGAGGTCGACTGCCCCCAATCATAGAAGTTGATCAATCGAGTGTATGCGGCTAGGATTTGGTTAGGCCACTGCCCGAATTCGATCGTATATTTTTATCAGTGGCTAGGTTTGCATCATATATATTTTTAATGGCCCATATTAGCTTGAACCCTATAAATACAACATTAACCCAAACCCTAATTCATAAAAATTAGAGCAAAATGTCCATACTTTATCAAATTCAAATCTCTTCGTTAAATCACAAACTTATTCAAAAATAAAAATTTAAAATATAGAGAGATTGAAGAAATTAAATCAACCGAGAGATAGCAAATCGAGTAGATCTCAAGCAGTATTCGGAGTGGATAACTTGGATTTTAAGTGGTGGGTTCGCTGTTAATTAGGTGTTATAGACAATTAGTATTTAATTTAGATTACTAAAAATAAAAAAATTGAAATCTTTCTTCATTTAGATATGAGATTTAAACTAAAAATATAAGTTGATGTTAACCTATAAATCAAACTGATAAATCTGTAAGAAGCCCTTTTGTCAATTTGATGAGAACTGATTGCTAAACATGGGTAAACTTATTTACTGCAAATATGTAATTGAATAGTAAGTGTTGACAATGAAAAATCACATGTTCATGACTTTGGCTATTATAACAAGGGTTACTGTAGCATAACCAGTGATTCAAGTTTACTGTAGTAGATTTAGGAATGAGGGTAATTAATAAACAAAAATGAACTGAAATAGCTAATTAAGAACACTAAACGATAATGTCCGATCGACAGCACTCACTGAAGCAGTTGATAATAAGAGATCAAATGCTCTAGGAGTAAGCGATCAGCCGGTTGGCATTTCCAAAGCACGGTATGAACCTCGTCCCAAGCCTCGGGTTATAAATAAAATAGTTAGTAGTGAGTGTGTGTATGGATGTTACTAGAAGTAAGGAAGCTAGCTCCCTATGTTGAAAATGATAGGGAGTTGCAGGACTAGGTAAATGTCATTTATCAAGTAGGGTCGATTTCAACTTATGGTGATTCTATCACAAATTGCACTCATGAGAGGTTCTACGATAGATGAGCAACACTAACAATGATGTCTGATGTAGTGTGCGATCCAAAACTAACAGGAATTCCTTGGTATTTATAGTGATGCGACATGATGATGTGTTATTGATGGTATCATTGCAGTGCAATAAGAGGCTTTAGGTAACCATTGAGAGTGGGTATGGACGTAGCGACGATGAGACACCCAAACGAGTCAACATTGCGGGCTTCTCTTCAATGTGTAACTAGGATACATATAGTTGTAATGTGGGAACATAGTCTCATGGTTGATATGATACGTGTAGCCATAGTGTGGGAAACTTAGTCCTATGGTTGGGAATTATAGGTAACCCTATGTTGGAACGGTTTTAGTAGCTATTAGCCGATCATTAGTTGTCTTTAGGTTTGATTAGTTATTCGACCTTAGGTATGAGCCTACAAAAGTAGTAGTGTAAGTGTGTATTGAGCCAAACCCCTTAAGCATATGAAATAAGTAATTCATGGACACTCATAGGACATTCTAGGTCACATAAAGTATTACTAAAGTCAATTGCATATGAATGCCATATATTAATACTGTACTCATTCACCATACTTTTGTTTGACCTATTTCATTCCTTTCTTTTTTACCCATAATAAGAGGATAGGGTAGAAAGCGATAGCTCCGAGATCAGTACATGGATAGATGAGCTTAGCATTGGAGTTGCTATATATTTTCCATTCCTCTCCATGTATTTACGTATCATATTCAGTACTTAGTATTTATCATACTATTTTTCGTATTTCTAGATTCCCTGCATTTCACTTGTAACGACCCGAAAATTTCGATGCAGAAACTTCCAGATAGTTAGGAAAAGAAGAAGAGATAGAAGAAGAAGAAACAGAAAACCAAACCCAAAGTCTCACATACGCAGCGGATAAAATATAATACCACATAAATAATATTTATACAAAGGAAACTGTACTTGTCAAATTACACTTTATTATATATATCAGAGTTACAACAGATTACAATCACAGAACAGATAAATCTATCTGTTTCAGATACTATAATATATTAACATCAGAAGCTCTCCATACGTTCCTGCTCTCCAGCTCTCCTTCTGAGCTCCAGAACGTCCTTACCTGAAAGCTGTAATACTCGGTCTCACCCGAGCATTACATCAAAGTAACACCCGGGTCAGGCTGGAAACCAGCGTGAGTAAACCCATCTAACATGGAATACAAAAGCATACAACATATATAAACCCGGGGTAACTTATATCAATTTACAACTTCACAATTTGTTATAGACATCACTTATTTCACACATCATTTTCTAAGTACCAATACTTAGATTAAATGTTCCAATTCACTTAAATCATTCCATACCAGCCTATTGATTTCACATATCAATCTATAAGAAATCGAAGTGGTTTCGGATATCTACTAATACCCGACTCCGGTCTCTTCGAAACCATTGTCAACTTAACTTAAATTATTCAAGTGAAATACAATTCTACTTTTAATACAGGATGTCACAGTAATTCATCATCAAAAGATAACCACATCATCACAGTTTAAATCAAACATATCTTATCACATAGCATCACGAACCACATATTAGGATAACAATTAATCAAAGGCTTCCAATATCATTCTATTAATCCCTTAATTAATTTCACAAATTAATTTATCCTTAACCAAATACAGTAATTAACTTTTAATTACTTCGTTAATTAATTATTAACCATAAATATTTAATCACCCTTTATTAATAACATCCAGAATTTAACTACCCTTAATTACTTCATTGAATAAATTAACCCTTAATTTATTCCCTAATTAATCCCTTGATTAATTACAAAATAATTAAATCCAAATTACTTCCATTATTAAAACATGTTTAATTACATCCAGTAAATATCAATTAATTACTTCCCTAAGTAATTACAATCTCATTAATTACATTAAGTAATTATTCATCAATCATCAAGTGTTTAAATTAAATAAACATAATTAATTAACCTAAACAAATCACATTATCCCAATTAATTTCATCAAGTAATTAATTCATTAATTACTTCTATTAAGTAATTAACCATAAATAGTTTCACAAATGATTATCATTAATTAATTAATCTAATTAATTATTAAAAATTAATTACATTAATTAATTGTTAAATAATCTTAAGTTAATGACCTTCATTAACAATCCTTAATTACTTCTCTTAAGTAGTTAACTCAGATTATCCCATATTAATTACAAATTAATTAATTACCAATTAATCTCAACAATTCCTAATTATAGATTAATTAACCTTAATTTATTAATCTCAAACCTTAATTAATCAATTTAAAAATTATTAATTACTTAATTAGTCATCCACATTATTAATTAATTAAATAATTAATTACCCATTTAAATTAACTTAATAATTTAAATGAATCCAATTTCTTAAGTTCTAACTTAATTTAAGATTCATTCCTTACTTATTTAAAGTATTTTAAAAACACTTTGTTTTCAAATTTACTTTAAATTTCACTTTAAATTTCATTTTAAACTTAAGATACAGGTTTTAAAATAATTCAAACCTTATTATCTCATATGTTAAAAGAAACATCCACTTATAAAATAAGTTTAAAAGAATTTAAATTCCAATTCAATTTAAATTCAAATCAATTTAAAAACACACCTAAACATTCCAGGTTATTTTAAATGCAAATTCAATTTAAAAATTACTCTTAACTTTCAAACCGAAATACAGCTTGAACCTTAATTTCAGATTTAAACCCAAATACTTGAAAGCTTTACTTAGATATGTAACAAACGGAAATTTTCGACTTTCGAAAATTCAACATCGATACTCACTTTATCGACTGTCGAGAAATCGAAGGCCAAAAACCGAAATGTTATGGGTTTAAGAAAGAAGAAAGAAAGAAGAAGAGAAGAAGGTAGAAGATGGAGAGAAGAAAGAATAGAAAATTTTAAAATAGAAGAAAAAGAGAATAGAAAATGGAACGGAACAGAAAACAACAGAACAACAACAGAAACAGAATCTCACAATTCGCAGCGGAACAACATATAATAATAAATGAATAATCTTTAAACAAAGAACTATATCAGTTATTACATTACATTTCATTACATCATATCATCAGAGTGTACAACATCATACAACAACAAACAATGCAGCGGAAAAAGAAATACTATATAAACTAGTAATACGCCATGCCATCCAGCTTGCCTCCAGCAACTCCTGAATATCCAGAATATCCTGATAAACCTAACTCTTAACTACCCGTGTGGAAAATTGGTGGGCACCCAGAGTTTAGGAAGGAAAACAATAAACTCCGAGTCAGTCATAAGACTGGTGTGAGAACTCAAAACAGTTTATTTATCTTTAAAAATCAAAATAGGAATATTTTTAAACTCAATTCGCAATGCTTTTAAAAATGAGACTACCATAAGGCCTCCCGCACACACACACATGCAAACGCAGAATCGGAGGAGATTTCTCCTTATGATAGTCAAAGATGCTTGATACGCATTTAAAAGACCTTTGATATTATTACTAGTGCATAGTGTAGGAAATATTTCGAAAGTATAATATAAATCTTAGCCAACATACGACCATTATCGTATGCCTACTATAGCTACCATCCAAACAGTGTTGCGACACCATAAGTGAATGATAGGTTCTACAACTAAAACCGTACAAGTTTCGTATTGGGAATTGGATTTCCAACAAATGGTCAGGCCAAGGAACTTCCCATTGCCACATGAGAATGCCTCTGGAAAGACATCCCCGAGAACCAAACCGGAACTCTGCCAACACAAGGCCGGGTTACCCCTAACTGGGTAACTACTGACACGAGCACGCCATTCCCCGATCGTAAACGACCTTTCTCACGGGATCCCGATAGCCAACAACCACAAAGTAATAAATTCGTAGTAACCACATAGGTTAAATATCTGGGCTCCATACCATGATACCACCTCTATCCAGAAGGAAATGTACATACCCTAAAGGGTGCTACCCCTCATAACCTTGCCGCATCTTTCCTGTTTTGACCATTTTCGGGGTGTGAGGCTCGACGAAGTCACGTCCACAAAAACATACTTTATACAAAAGCCATGCTTTGGGTCAACAAATGATCAACACAATGATCACCAAGATAGACGATCAAATAAATGATCCTATCACAATAATCAACACAATGATCGTTTACAGCAACACTCAGCATGTCACATTACCAAATTGGGAATATATCGCTGATAACTTCAACTATATAACCTCTGAGCTCGTACGTCTCAGAGAAGGGTGTTAAGCTAAAAGAATAAATTCTCCGCCACCACAGAAATATATTTGAAAGAAATCGGCTTTACATTCTCAACTTGTAATGTCAGACACACAATCCATACAAGTCTGTTCTGGGCTCGAACAGAACCGAAGGTACTTACAAAGAAGTCCTTGCAATCCGAAAAATCTCTAATCACGTTCGGATTTCCCATCACATATGGAGATCTCAATACCAGGGATCAGCCAGTGCAGCGACAATCAACAAGAAATCCTTTCGCTTTCGAAAATATCCGGTCTTCAACACCGATCTTCGAATGCAATTCATAACGACGTATCACATATTCGGAATGGGTTATACGACCCCAAGGTCCTTTCCCAGTTAACCCGAATAGTGAGCGCTTATTTTAAAAAAATAAGTGTGGCATTCAAATTCAAGCAATTCACAACAAATACCTATTTAAAGGTAAATATTGATAGTCAGTTATTGAACTATCAATAGATATGCCAACATCACCAGATTCCAAATAATTTTCCAAATTATTTATTTCCCAAAATTATCTTTATAAGATATATAGTTTTCACACTTCAAAAATAAATCAACATTTATTTTCAAACAAATCCCCTTTTCATTTATAAATTTCATAAGGAATTTACATTCCCAAAATATTTATGAATATACGATTTCCATTCAATTTTTAATATTCATTTTCAATTTATCTTCAAAAAGATAAATTCCAAATATTCACTTAATATTGGAAAAGCATTTCTATACTTATTAAAAATAAGTAATTCACAGATCTTTTTATTTTCTATACTTAGAAAATATTTAATATACTCTAATCGAAATTAAGTATATATTTCATTCCTTAAGGAAATCATTCACTTAAACATATTTATTTGGGCAAAAACGAATGTTGCGTAAAATATCGTTACGACAACCCAAAATCACTAGTATAGGGATTCGAAATTAAAATAGATATATTAATCCCAATACTATACAAAACATTTCCTTTCGGAAATCATTTATTATAACAACAGTGTTATAATCTACCATTTCCTTCTATTTCTCGAAAACATCTATTTCAACAATAAATGTTGAAATCTATGGTTTCGAACCTCAACATCTTTTAAAACATCTTTAGATCGTTTTAATTCTATTTAAAACATCACATCTAAAATGATTTCTTTAACAAAATATTCACTATTCAAAAACGTGAATATACTTGTTAATAAATTTCATCACTTCTATTCATTTTATTTTAAAGAATTATTCACTGTCTAAAACATGAATATAATTCCATAAATAAATTACAACAATTCCTTATCAAAATAAGTCGTTGCGGATTTATAAAACAATGTTTATAAATTCTATTTCTATTTATTTTATATCAACTTCCTTTTATAAATTTCCTTTATAAATCTATTCAATTTCATATCTCAATGATATACTAAAATTTCATATTATAAGTCAAATACTTATAATTTATTTATTTACAAAATCATTCCTTCAAACTTCCCAAATCTATAAATCTTATAACTTCTAAGATTCATTTATTTATCCACATCTATTTCCTAAATAACTTTATAAATTTTTATTTATAAAATTCTATTTATAACTTCACCGTTATAATTCTATAAATTTTAGTCATTTGTGAAATTGATTCACAATTCTTTCTAATACTTATAAAAGCTCGTTTTATAATTCCAATATTTTTAATTTATAAATATCAATTTATAAATCTTTTAATATAAAACAATTTATATTATTATTTTAAAACGTCTTTCAGCTCCTTATAATTTCATCATTTTAATTTATAAAATAATCAAATTTCATAAATTCTATAGATTTCATTCCTTCATGAAATTCATTATACAAACCATTCTATCACTTATAAAAGCTTGTTTTATAATTCAAGATATTCTAAATTTATAAATATTAATTTATAAATCTTTTAATATAAATCAATTTATATTATTACTTTAAACATCTTTAAACTCTTTTATAGTTTCATCATTCTGATTTATAAAATAAAAATTTTATAAATCCTATTTTTAAACTTCTTATAATAAATTCAGAAATCCCAGTTCAAACTATTTTATAAAATCACTAATCCCATAATTTCAAAAATTAACTTTTAACTGTATTTCTCAAAAATCATAATTTTTATAATATTAAAATTATAACGTTTATTTATTTAAGATGAATCAATTCCAATATTTTTATAAACGTATACTTTCAAAAATTATTTTAGAAATCAAAATAGTTATTTTTTTAAACTTCAAAAATTGGATCCGATGATGCAACACATCAATATTCAATCACAACTTTCAAACATCATATATCATCCATGATAACAATCAAATATCACAATATATGAAATCAAATAAATATTTGTGAGGAATCCAGTTGGATCCCTCCAACCTGTTTCCCTGCATCCACAGACATTAGCACAATACCATTCCGTTTCAAGACGGAATATCGCGGTACATGGGATTTTATAAATATATATCCGCTTACTAACGGCGCATAGGGTCTCATCCGCTAAAAGAAAATGCGGGAAATCAATCAACTGCAATATATACATATGCCAATATATATATATATTGCTATATATATAATATAATACCAATTCCACTTCAAGGTGGAATATCGCGGTATATGTGTGTAATAAATAACCTCCGCTTACTAACGGCGTATAGGGTCTATTCACATCCAATATATATATATATATATATATATATATATATATATATATATATAACAATCATCATTCAATCATTCAATCATTCAATCAACACAGTCAAACAATTTTAAATCTAACGATTTAAAATTTAAATAAACAACAAAATTCCTTTTGAGTGAGAAGTTCTCACCTTTGCTTTTATTAGCAATCCATTTCCATCTTGACTCGATTTTCTTGATTTATACCTTGTATAAATATTATACACAATTTATTTATATTCGAACAGATCGAATAATAAATTTTTCCATTTTATAATTTTAATTCATCGGTTTTGTTCTAAACCAATTCCTTTAAAAAAAAATTATTCAACTAATTATTTCATCTCAAGTTAATGATTTTTATTTTAAGCTAAAAATTAAAGATTCAAACTGATTTTCTTTTTAAAATAATTCTAACATCTTGCTTATATAAATTTTCTTAAATCTTTTAAAATTCCTTTGTTTAATAAATTATTTTAACTAAAATTTTAATTTAATTAACCAAACTCACTTTCAATAAAATTATCTAATCGAAGAATTAAATCTTAAACTAGAATTCCTTTAATTTATTTATCCAATAAATTAAATTCCTATTAGGTAAATTAAATTAGCCAATGATTTTATTAATACTCGAATTAAATCGAACTATTTAATTTTCGTTCTTGATTGTTTAATTAATCAATTGTTTTATTTAAACCAGTTTCTTCTTTAAATAAATTTATTAAAACTAATTTTCCTTTTACAAATTCTGTTTAACTAAAAATTAGTTTTAAACTAATTCTTTTCTTTTAAAAATCTAGTCTTTATAAACTCGATATTGTTTCTAAAAATTTCTATACTTTAAAAATAAATCTTATATACATATGTTTACTGTAAAATGTTTTTCATACTTTTTTTTTCTTTCTTTCTATAATCTATATCCTAAAAATCTGCATATGTATTAAACTAATTCAAAAACAAAAAGTTTATACCTGTATCATCATTCCATTTTCCTAATCTATATATATTTATTTATTAAATCAAATTATCCAAAACTTGAATTACCTTACTGCTCTAGGTCGAACTCGAGACACTCAAGCCTCTATCACCTCGCCTGCATCATAGTTCGATCGCCCCTCTGTCGCCGCCGCACCTCGAGTCGCGCGCCCATCGTTGCCGTCGCGAGCCCCACTGCCCCACACGAGTCGCCGCAATCCCCCTCGCCCAGATCAACGCCTCCTCCTGCAGCCCTAAGCGCGCGCCACCACACTCCAGATCACCGCGACCACGATACCCTCTTCGACCTCGCAGCCACCAAATCCAAAACGCGACCTTCCCTTGCATCGCGTCGCAGTTTCCTGATCCCATTGCCGCTTCCAATCGCCTTGCACGCGAACCCTCCCCCTTTTCGATCGATTCAATTTTTATTTTTATTTTATTCGGCTATTTTTTTTTAATTTGCAGAATTGTGAGAAGAGGGGAGGTGCGGCCATTAATTTGTTTTTCGTCCGAGTTGAATAGGAGTTTTAAAAGTGAGGGAGGGAGAGCGAAAAATTGGCTTCGGCCATTATAAGTTTGAACGAAAGTATGGGTTTGAACTGATGAGGGAGAGGACGTGATATTTAAAAAGGTGAAGAACGTGGCTGCACGATCTTCATCGTGATATTAGGCATGACTTTAGGCGTAATTGAAGGGGAGAACAGTGTTTTGATTTCGACCAATTTAAATTCAAATTTTAATTTGAATTCGATTTTTATTTCAGCGCGTTTACATCTCGTGTGCTCACATGTTAACTCAGAAAAATACGAAATTTGAAACCCGGCAATAATTCAATATTCCGGACCCAATGGAACTGGTTTCGTCGAATTCCGAGACTGTGCCTCGGACGGCTATTTTTAAATATCGATTCGAACGATTTAATTTCAAAACTGAACAATTCACTTCCAATTTCAATTCTGAAGCTTCTAAAAATTTTAATATTATCAATATGAATTTTACAAGCCTTTGAAATATTTTTAATTGGCTTAAAATTGAAGATTCAAATTTTTATTCAACTCTCAATAGATTAAATTCTATAATTTAATCGCCAAATTCAAAGTTATATTGAAAATTCAATTCAAACCATCATTTAAATATTTAAAATTAATTAAATATTTCCAAATTAAATTATTCAAAATTCTGGGTCGTTACAATCTTTCCCCCTTAAAAGAATTTCGTCCCGAAATTACAAGTTAAGAAGAATGCCCTTATCCCGTCTATCATTTTTCACAATCCAATAGTTTTATCAACTTACTAACCTAAATCTTTTTATTAGAGATTCATTATCATTTCAACTAGCTTTCCAACTTAAATTATAGGTTTCAACCAACATTGTTTTCCTTACAATTTAAATTTAAATTCAAATTCAAATTTCAAACTTTCAAAATTTTCTCAAAAATTTTCTAACACTCTAAATTTTTGAAAAATTTTGCTAGCGTCTCCTTTGCGCGGCTCGATCGGTACGACTACAAAATGGCACCACGGCCCCTCAGAATCAAAAAGAAAAGAGAAAAGCCAAGTGGCTAGAGAAGAAAGTCATCAAATTTCATACTGAAATTCAAATACGTACCTTTTTGTCGAGCAATTCAATTTTATTTTTGAAATCAAAATATCAATCCCATTATATACCTGTATAACCTGCTAGTAGTAGTAGCATACAAATCCAACATTCAAACCATTTTGCCAATTTATTACAAAATTTTCAATATATGTTTTTTATACACTTTTACTTCACTATTGGAGTTACATATTCACTTTCATTCAATTTTACTCTTCAATTCAATTTCATTCACAATTTAAATTCCATTTGAATTCAATTCACAATTTGAAATTATTTCACAAATGAATAAATTATCAAGTTAATTTTCTTGAATTCAATCCATTTTATTTCTTATTTAATTCCATATAATAATGATAACAATTTAATATTATTAACAACCATGCAACCATATACTATAATAATTCATAGAAAATCATTTCTTTTCTATTCAAAATAGTTTTGGGCAAAATTATCTCATTTACCCGATTCAAAACAAATTTTATATTCACTAACAAATACGCTCTCATATCTATTATTACACTCAAACTCATTCTAGAGTACTGCTGACTCTATCTCTAACGAGTAACACCCAACAGAACCATGGTTGTCGCTTAACCATATGCTCTGATACCAAATGTAACAAACGGAAATTTTCGACTTTCGAAAATTCAACATCGATACTCACTTTATCGACTGTCGAGAAATCGAAGGCCAAAAACCGAAATGTTATGGGTTTAAGAAAGAAGAAAGAAAGAAGAAGAGAAGAAGGTAGAAGATGGAGAGAAGAAAGAATAGAAAATTTTAAAATAGAAGAAAAAGAGAATAGAAAATGGAACGGAACAGAAAACAACAGAACAACAACAGAAACAGAATCTCACAATTCGCAGCGGAACAACATATAATAATAAATGAATAATCTTTAAACAAAGAACTATATCAGTTATTACATTACATTTCATTACATCATATCATCAGAGTGTACAACATCATACAACAACAAACAATGCAGCGGAAAAAGAAATACTATATAAACTAGTAATACGCCATGCCATCCAGCTTGCCTCCAGCAACTCCTGAATATCCAGAATATCCTGATAAACCTAACTCTTAACTGCCCGTGTGGAAAATTGGTGGGCACCCAGAGTTTAGGAAGGAAAACAATAAACTCCGAGTCAGTCATAAGACTGGTGTGAGAACTCAAAACAGTTTATTTATCTTTAAAAATCAAAATAGGAATATTTTTAAACTCAATTCGCAATGCTTTTAAAAATGAGACTACCATAAGGCCTCCCGCACACACACACATGCAAACGCAGAATCGGAGGAGATTTCTCCTTATGATAGTCAAAGATGCTTGATACGCATTTAAAAGACCTTTGATATTATTACTAGTGCATAGTGTAGGAAATATTTCGAAAGTATAATATAAATCTTAGCCAACATACGACCATTATCGTATGCCTACTATAGCTACCATCCAAACAGTGTTGCGACACCATAAGTGAATGATAGGTTCTACAACTAAAACCGTACAAGTTTCGTATTGGGAATTGGATTTCCAACAAATGGTCAGGCCAAGGAACTTCCCATTGCCACATGAGAATGCCTCTGGAAAGACATCCCCGAGAACCAAACCGGAACTCTGCCAACACAAGGCCGGGTTACCCCTAACTGGGTAACTACTGACACGAGCACGCCATTCCCCGATCGTAAACGACCTTTCTCACGGGATCCCGATAGCCAACAACCACAAAGTAATAAATTCGTAGTAACCACATAGGTTAAATATCTGGGCTCCATACCATGATACCACCTCTATCCAGAAGGAAATGTACATACCCTAAAGGGTGCTACCCCTCATAACCTTGCCGCATCTTTCCTGTTTTGACCATTTTCGGGGTGTGAGGCTCGACGAAGTCACGTCCACAAAAACATACTTTATACAAAAGCCATGCTTTGGGTCAACAAATGATCAACACAATGATCACCAAGATAGACGATCAAATAAATGATCCTATCACAATAATCAACACAATGATCGTTTACAGCAACACTCAGCATGTCACATTACCAAATTGGGAATATATCGCTGATAACTTCAACTATATAACCTCTGAGCTCGTACGTCTCAGAGAAGGGTGTTAAGCTAAAAGAATAAATTCTCCGCCACCACAGAAATATATTTGAAAGAAATCGGCTTTACATTCTCAACTTGTAATGTCAGACACACAATCCATACAAGTCTGTTCTGGGCTCGAACAGAACCGAAGGTACTTACAAAGAAGTCCTTGCAATCCGAAAAATCTCTAATCACGTTCGGATTTCCCATCACATATGGAGATCTCAATACCAGGGATCAGCCAGTGCAGAGACAATCAACAAGAAATCCTTTCGCTTTCGAAAATATCCGGTCTTCAACACCGATTTTCGAATGCAATTCATAACGACGTATCACATATTCGGAATGGGTTATACGACCCCAAGGTCCTTTCCCGGTTAACCCGAATAGTGAGCGCTTATTTTAAAAAAAATAAGTGTGGCATTCAAATTCAAGCAATTCACAACAAATACCTATGTAAAGGTAAATATTGATAGTCAGTTATTGAACTATCAATAGATATGCCAACATCACCAGATTCCAAATAATTTTCCAAATTATTTATTTCCCAAAAATATCTTTATAAGATATATAGTTTTCACACTTCAAAAATAAATCAACATTTATTTTCAAACAAATCCCCTTTTCATTTATAAATTCCATAAGCAATTTACATTCCCAAAATATTTATGAATATACGATTTCCATTCAATTTTTAATATTCATTTTCAATTTATCTTCAAAAAGATAAATTCCAAATATTCACTTAATATTGGAAAAGCATTTCTATACTTATTAAAAATAAGTAATTCACAGATCTTTTTATTTTCTATACTTAGAAAATATTTAATATACTCTAATCGAAATTAAGTATATATTTCATTCCTTAAGGAAATCATTCACTTAAACATATTTATTTGGGCAAAAACGAATGTTGCGTAAAACATCGTTACGACAACCCAAAATCACTAGTATAGCGATTCGAAATTAAAATAGATATATTAATCCCAATACTATACAAAACATTTCCTTTCGGAAATCATTTATTTTAACAACAGTGTTATAATCTACAATTTCCTTCTATTTCTCGAAAACATCTATTTCAACAATAAATGTTGAAATCTATGGTTTCGAATCTCAACATCTTTTAAAACATCTTTAGATCATTTTAATTCTATTTAAAACATCACATCTAAAATAATTTCTTTAACAAAATATTCACTATTCAAAAACGTGAATATACTTGTTAATAAATTTCATCACTTCTATTCATTTTATTTTAAAGAATTATTCACTGTCTAAAACATGAATATAATTCCATAAATAAATTACAACAATTCCTTATCAAAATAAGTCGTTGCGGATTTATAAAACAATGTTTATAAATTCTATTTCTATTTATTTTATATCAACTTCCTTTTATAAATTTCCTTTATAAATCTATTCAATTTCATATCTCAATGATATACTAAAATTTCATATTATAAGTCAAATACTTATAATTTATTTATTTACAAAATCATTCCTTCAAACTTCCCAAATCTATAAATCTTATAACTTCTAAGATTCATTTATTTATCCACATCTATTTCCTAAATAACTTTATAAATTTTTATTTATAAAATTCTATTTATAACTTCACCGTTATAATTCTATAAGTTTCAGTCATTTGTGAAATTGATTCACAATTCTTTCTAATACTTATAAAAGCTCGTTTTATAATTCCAATATTTTTAATTTATAAATATCAATTTATAAATCTTTTAATATAAAACAATTTATATTATTATTTTAAAACGTCTTTCAGCTCCTTATAATTTCATCATTTTAATTTATAAAATAATCAAATTTCATAAATTCTATAGATTTCATTCCTTCATGAAATTCATTATACAAACCATTCTATCACTTATAAAAGCTTGTTTTATAATTCAAGATATTCTAAATTTATAAATATTAATTTATAAATCTTTTAATATAAATCAATTTATATTATTACTTTAAACATCTTTAAACTCTTTTATAGTTTCATCATTCTGATTTATAAAATAAAAATTTTATAAATCCTATTTTTAAACTTCTTATAATAAATTCAGAAATCCCAGTTCAAACTATTTTATAAAATCACTAATCCCATAATTTCAAAAATTAACTTTTAACTGTATTTCTCAAAAATCATAATTTTTATAATATTAAAATTATAACGTTTATTTATTTAAGATGAATCAATTCCAATATTTTTATAAACGTATACTTTCAAAAATTATTTTAGAAATTAAAATAGTTATTTTTTTTAAACTTCAAAAATTGGATACGATGATGCAACACATCAATATTCAATCACAACTTTCAAACATCATATATCATCCATGATAACAATCAAATATCACAATATATGAAATCAAATAAATATTTGTGAGGAATCCAGTTGGATCCCTCCAACCTGTTTCCTTGCATCCACAGACATTAGCAAAATACCATTCCGTTTCAAGACGGAATATCGCGGTACATGGGATTTTATAAATATATATCCGCTTACTAACGGCGCATAGGGTCTCATCCGCTAAAAGAAAATGCGGGAAATCAATCAACTGCAATATATACATATGCCAATATATGTATATTGCTATATATATAATATAATACCAATTCCACTTCAAGGTGGAATATCGCGGTATATGTGTGTAATAAATAACCTTCGCTTACTAATGGCGTATAGGGTCTATTCACATCCAATATATATATATATATATATATATATATATATATATATATATATATATATATATATATATATATATATAACAATCATCATTCAATCATTCAATCATTCAATCAACACAGTCAAACAATTTTAAATCTAACGATTTAAAATTTAAATAAACAACAAAATTCCTTTTGAGTGAGAAGTTCTCACCTTTGCTTTTATTAGCAATCCATTTCCATCTTGACTCGATTTTCTTGATTTATACCTTGTATAAATATTATACACAATTTATTAATATTCGAACAGATCGAATAATAAATTTTTCCATTTTATAATTTTAATTCATCGGTTTTGTTCTAAACCAATTCCTTTAAAAAAAAATTATTCAACTAATTATTTCATCTCAAGTTAATGATTTTTATTTTAAGCAAAAAATTTAAGATTCAAACTGATTTTCTTTTTAAAATAATTCTAACAACTTGCTTATATAAATTTTCTTAAATCTTTTAAAATTCCTTTGTTTAATAAATTATTTTAACTAAAATTTTAATTTAATTAACCAAACACACTTTCAATAAAATTATCTAATCGAAGAATTAAATCTTAAACTAGAATTCCTTTAATTTATTTATCCAATAAATTAAATTCCTATTAGGTAAATTAAATTAGCCAATGATTTTATTAATACTCGAATTAAATCGAACTATTTAATTTTCGTTCTTGATTGTTTAATTAATCAATTGTTTTATTTAAACCAGTTTCTTCTTTAAATAAATTTATTAAAACTAATTTTCCTTTTACAAATTTTGTTTAACTAAAAATTAGTTTTAAACTAATTCTTTTCTTTTAAAAATCTAGTCTTTATAAACTCGATATTGTTTTTAAAAATTTCTATACTTTAAAAATAAATCTTATATACATATGTTTACTGTAAAATGTTTTTCATACTTTTTTTTTCTTTCTTTCTATAATCTATATCCTAAAAATCTGCATATGTATTAAACTAATTCAAAAACAAAAAGTTTATACCTGTATCATCATTCCATTTTCCTAATCTATATATATTTATTTATTAAATCAAATTATCCAAAACTTGAATTACCTTACTGCTCTAGGTCGAACTCGAGACACTCAAGCCTCTATCACCTCGCCTGCATCATAGTTCGATCGCCCCTCTGTCGCCTCCGCACCTCGATTCGCGCGCCCATCTTTGCCGTCGCGAGCCCCACTGCCCCACACGAGTCGCCGCAATCCCCCTCGCCCAGATCAACGCCTCCTCCTGCAGCCCTAAGCGCGCGCCACCACGCTCCAGATCACCGCGACCACGATACCCTCTTCGACCTCGCAGCCACCAAATCCAAAACGCGACCTTCCCTTGCATCGCGTCGCAGTTTCCTGATCCCATTGCCGCTTCCAATCGCCTTGCACGCGAACCCTCCCCTTTTTCGATCGATTCAATTTTTATTTTTATTTTATTCGGCTATTTTTTTTAATTTGCAGAATTGTGAGAAGAGGGGAGGTGCGGCCATTAATTTGTTTTTCGTCCGAGTTGAATAGGAGTTTTAAAAGTGATGGAGGGAGAGCGAAAAATTGGCTTCGGCCATTATAAGTTTGAACGAAAGTATGGGTTTGAACTGATGAGGGAGAGGACGTGATATTTAAAAAGGTGAAGAACGTGGCTGCACGATCTTCATCGTGATATTAGGCATGACTTTAGGCGTAATTGAAGGGGAGAACAGTGTTTTGATTTCGACCAATTTAAATTCAAATTTTAATTTGAATTCGATTTTTATTTCAGCGCGTTTACATCTCGTGTGTTCACATGTTAACTCAGAAAAATACGAAATTTGAAACCCGGCAATAATTCAATATTCCGGACCCAATGGAACTGGTTTCGTCGAATTCCGAGACTGTGCCTCGGACGGCTATTTTTAAATATCGATTCGAATGATTTAATTTCAAAACTGAACAATTCACTTCCAATTTCAATTCTGAAGCTTCTAAAAATTTTAATATTATCAATATGAATTTTACAAGCCTTTGAAATATTTTTAATTGGCTTAAAATTGAAGATTCAAATTTTTATTCAACTCTCAATAGATTAAATTCTATAATTTAATCGCCAAATTCAAAGTTATATTGAAAATTCAATTCAAACCATCATTTAAATATTTAAAATTAATTAAAGATTTCCAAATTAAATTATTCAAAATTCTGGGTCGTTATAACATAAATCATCAAATCATTTAACCTTCCAATATAATTAAATGATTTAAATTTAAACTTGTTTTATTTTAAAAACTGAAGTTCAAATTTAATTCCAGATTTAAAAACCCAGATTTAAACTCATTTTAAATTTCTAATTTAAAATTTTAAACTTCCAATTCAAATCCAAAACACACATATGCTTTTCACTTATAAGTTTTAAAACCAAATTTAAATTTTAAACTTAAATTATTTCAATTCTCAGGCAATCTAATTTGAATTCATATTCAAATTTCAGATTTTAAAAACTCAGTTTAAATTTCCATTTTGCATTTTATACTTTTTTTAATTTCAAAAACAGAACGGGTTTTTTATTTTTATTTAAAACCCAAACTAAAATCTAAAAATTCAAATTATTTTAAAACTAAGATTTAAACTGTTGAATTCATATTTAAATTCAGGTTTTAAACTCAGTTCAAATTTTAGTTTGCATTTTAAAACTTTACTTCAAAAAATTTAAAATACTGTAACAGGTTTCTGTTTAATGTCAAACCTGAAACAACAGTTTTACCCAAGCAACCCGATATATACTTCGAGTTAGAAACTCCCTTACTTCGAGTTGAAACTCAAATTTCCCAAGACAAACACGAGCGTGCTACAGTTTTAACAATCCCAAATTCATCTGAAAATAACATATCGCCGTGCACATGTACAGTGATGTCGGCCATCCTTGATCATCTTGGCGATCTCCCCACAGTCAACGTTCATCATCTCACATCTACACACCAATTCCCTCGATTCACGCTTGACATCAAAATCGAGATTGAAGTCTCAAACCTGGAACAACAGCACCCACTTCAACTCTAACCTGTCAGCGCCTCCCATTTAAAACTCCGACTCCCCTCGCCTTCGAAACTCCGACGAATACTTCCTCAACTCAATACTTTCCAGTACCCATGAGATAGTTGAACTCGATCAACTATATTTGTCAAAATGATCGATTATACCAATCCCAGAAAAACTAGGGTTCCATACTTCCAATCACAATCACAACCTCCAAAATGGAATACACAACAATCTGATAATTTTCCCATTATCCCCGATAACTCCATCACTTCCTGAAGCAAATTCAACTCAAACGAACTTGTATATCAACAGTGCTAACCCAAGAAGTAATATATAGTAAAACTAGAACTACTCCGAAATCTAACCCTAGAAATTATGATTTTTCCTTTAAAAATCATGATTTGATAAGATGATTATATATGTAATCCTGAAACATTGAATTGTAGTGTTTGAATTTTCCCACTTATACAGATTCTTGCTCTGTTATTTTGATTTACTTCCAGCCAGTACAGAAATTATTTCAACCTAAATTTTTTATTTATTTTACTTTATCATATAATACACAAGTTTCATTTAAATATTAATTCAAAACAGCAGCCATATCAAAAAAAAAGAATTTTTTTTATCAATCTAAACTTAAACTGTAAATGGTCAGAAACATGATTAAACAAACATGCATCCCATCCATGTATGCATAGGCATTTTTCAAAGATATATTTCAATATAAACTTCATCAGATAAACTAGCATGCAACTCAAACTTTTAGCCATTTAAATTTTAAAAAAAATTGAGTTACTCACCTGTTTTAAATATGCAGAGCAGAGCTTCAGGTTGAAAAGCTCTTGAATTTTTTTTATTCTGTTTGAATGCTTTTAAGGCTTGAGCTGTTTGATGCTTTTAATTTGCTTCCAGTTTTGAAAAAATTTCATGCATGTAGGTTTTGCTTGCCTGATCTTGAATCTGTTTTGATTCAATCTTGAATCTGGTTTTTGATTCTGAAGTATACTTTGTTTTTATCTTGAAATGGTAGATACTGTAATAGTTTGATATAATTTTTGGTCTTGATTTTCCTTTATCTCAGTTTCTTGTTTTGAAAATTTGAGAAATGTAAAATGAAAAATGAAGAGAAGATGGGAATAGGAGATAGTAGGATTTTTTTTTATTAAAAACTAAAATGAAGAATGGTAAATGACGCTTGTAAAAATCTTACTACATGTTATACACTTGTTACTAGCATTATTTCATACATTCACACTTGTATCCTTAAATGATTTTTTTTTAATAAAACCTATATATATATATATATATTTCCATTCAGTAAATACATTATCTTAATTTTATAAATAAATCTTTTAAAGAGAATAATGTAAAACCAATCATATAAAATCATAAAATATAATTTCAAAATAACTTGAGATATTCACCCTTTGAGTTTCTAATTTAAATTCAATTTAACTCAAATATATATGTATAGATATGAATAATACCAAATTTATTTGTTTAATCTATAAATTTGTATTTCTATTAATTAACCTAATTATATTATTATTTACAATGCCCAAAAATCCGGGTTATTACACTCCTCCCCCTTTGAATCTTTTCGTCCTCGAAAAGGAGCGAAACTAGAAATTATTAAAATGCTTATTTTTAGAAAAATTATTCTTTGAATCATCTTTAAAACACTTTTAAAATCTACATAATATTACCAAAATAGTTTTTATAAAAATGCTTTTTATAACTCGATGTTTCAATTAGTCTGTCCTCGTTCTCGCAGAAATTCGGTCATACGTTGATCAGGTGTAAGACTGAAAATCTATAAGTACTTAGCAGACTAGTTTTCAACACCCAGTGAAAATACTTTGGAAAAATAGTTTTATTGAACATATCGAAAACAGTTTTTTGAAAATAGAGGATATATCTTTGGTGAGAATGCTCTGGAAATCATCACTCCCATCCATGGTCACAGTTACATTCCAGGGTTACGTTGCCGTCGCAGCAAAAGTCCATGTAACTGCAGGCTCTCCGTGGCCTCTCGATTACGCCATGGAACCCACACAACAGATCACAGTTACATCCAGGGTTACGTTGCCGTCATAGAAAAAGTCCATGTAACTGTAGGCTCTCAGCGGCCTCTGATTTTCGCTGTCAAAATGAAACCTCTCCACTCCTACATAGGTCGCAGTCTGCCGATATAAAATCAAACGCAGACTGTTGGCTCTCAGCGGCACACACGACTTTCGCTATGTTATACCATAGGTCGTAGTCTACCGATATAGAATCAAACGCAGACTGTTGCCTCTCGGCGGCACACACGACTTTCGCTATGGTATACTCTACTCATAATCCCCAGGAACTAGTTTTGTCCAGACTCCTCACAGGATCAACTTTACAACCCCCCTTGGGGCTCAAGGCAGCACCACCCGGTGGTACTCCTGAGAAGTTCATTTCAAGGAAGCGCCTTTTTCCCCAGAGCCATCATCAAAACATTTTATACTATACATATACAGAATCTTTAAATCATACACCTAGTATGATCTCATACAAAGCTCCTTTACACAAAATGGATTATCCCAAAATCGATAATTCTCAAACTATGCTTTCCAAATTCAATATTGATTTTACCCAAAAATCAAAAGCCTTTCCAAATCCATAGGTTCCCAAAACCTTTTTCCAAAATCCTCATAAGATCCTTTATATATATATACACACAATTTTTAAAACTTTGGATCATTTCAAACTTGTATAAAACTCCTTTTATACTTCAAACATTTCCAAAAACCCTTTTCTTCTGGCAAAAGATTCATCAAGGGGAGTTTCATTTTATAAAACAAAGATACTTAACTTTATGTACTCAAAATCAAATATTCAAATTTGATTACTCTTTTCAATATCAATTTCATTCAAATCCGTACGTTGTACACATACCATTCGTACGCCATACAAATCTGATCGCTCACTCGATCACACAATTTCACTTCCGAACTAGTATCGTCCACCCGACTTCCTATTGCGGACACAGATCTGGTTTCTTGATCAGAAACCGTCATTCTCCTTGCATAGCTTAACTATGATAGAGAATATCCAGAATCAATCAACAATCCATATCCAGGTTCGCCGTCGAGAATCGAGTGAAAAATCCCAACTCGGATCGACTTAATTATCTCGAAATTCTGTGCTCGAATCTGGATCAAATCACTATGCGAATAGAATAACATACGTACACCCTACGTATTTATCTTTATTGGTTATTAGCCAAATCAATTCCATTCCTATTCACATTCACCTTAATTTTCATTCACTTACTCACAATTGCTTCAATCTATTCGGATTATCACCTCTATTCTTATCTCGATTTGGTATTTAACCAATAACAGTTTGAACTCCGTCCGGTTTATTTAGAAAATAGCTTGAAAATTTTTAAAAATAGATAAGTAGTTGGAAAATAATTACTAGTTTTAAAATAGGTGAAAAATAGTTAGAAAATAGTTAAAATAATTATAGAAATTTTAAATAATTGTAAAATAATAGTAAGATAGTATTTAGTTTTGTAAAATAGCTGAAATATAGCAATTAGTTTATAAAACAGTTGGCAATTTGATAAACAGTTTAAAAAATAATTGTAAAACAAGTATAAGATAGTTTGGCTTTTAAAAGAAAGGTTGTATATATAATAAATAGTTTGGAAAAATAGGTTTATATTAAAAATGATTTATATTAAAAATAGTCCAGAGTCAAAACTGTTCAATTCCTAATCTCTACTCCCAATCAATTCCATTTAAATTCCACTTTCATTAAAATTGACTTAACTCCAATTTAAATAACTTCAGTTTCTACTGAAATTGATTCAACCCCAATTCGAGTTGAATTAATCTAAGTTTCTTTCCAAATTTAACTTTATTCAACCTTGATCTCAAATTCTACTAATTCAAATAAATTTCAATTGAACTAGCTCCAATTTCAATTCATTTCAATTCCAATTTGAATTAATCCCAAGTTTCAAACTCCATTTCCAAATCAAGTTGAATTATTCTAAATTACCTTCCAAATTCAAATTCAAATTCTATTTGAATTCAAAACTATTAAACTTTAATTACAATTCCAAATTATTCAAATCTATCCAATTCAAATTTTCCATTTGAACTTTATACTTATGCATCTTCAATCACAATTTCAATTAATTCAAATCAAATTCAATTTGAACTAATTTCAATCCAAATTCCAAATTATTCACAATTTACATATTTCCAGTTTCCAGATCTCAATACCCATTTTGAGATCACACAAACTCCCCCATTCAGATTAACCATTTAACTTCCCAAGTTAAATTCCAATTCCATCTTGAAATTTTCAAATTAGTTTGATCATACAAACTTATTTAACTTCACATTAATAATCTTCCTACTTATTAAGTTCAAAAACTTATCACTTTGGGTATCATATCTCATTCCAGATTTAAACTCAATATTTAGGGTTTATTTCAAACCACATTTGATATTATGTATATCCACATATACATATTTACTTCTTGGCTTGCCAAGACAAATTTAAAAATTTAAACCACATTTGGTTTCAATTCAAACAAATTTTCTTTAAAATTTTCAAACATTTCTTATTTTTAAAATAAGATCATTATTCAAAGTAGTTTGAATAATATTATTTCCTTTAACATTTTGAAACCAATTCTAATTCATCTTATTTTGAAATACTTCTTCAATTCAAGATTTCAATTTCAGTTAGAATCCATTTCAAACTTATCTTTATTTAATTCCAACTTCAATTTGGTTGTATTTTATTACTTCTTAATTCAATTCTTACTATTACTTTTAATTTAATTAATACTACAACTAATTTCCTTAATATAATAGATAATCTATTTCTTATATAAGATTCATTTACTTTTGAAATCATTTAAAAAAACCTTTATATAAGAAAATAACAAGTACACTCTCTCATATATATGCACTCAACTCATCCTATGGTACCACTTACCCTATCCTTAATGAGTAATCCCACCAGAGCCAAGGTTCTCGCTTAACCTTCAGCTCTGATACCAAATGTAACGACCCGAAAATTTCGATCCAGAAACTTCCAGATAATTAGGAAAAGAAGAAGAGATAGAAGAAGAAGAAACAGAAAACCAAACCCAAAGTCTCACATACGCAGCGGATAAAATATAATATCACATAAATAATAGTTATACAAAGGAAACTGTACTTGTCAAATTACACTTTATTATATATATCAGAGTTACAACAGATTTACAATCACAGAACAGACAAATCTATCTATTTCAGATACTATAATATATTAATATCAGAAGCTCTCCATACGTTCCTGCTCTTCGGCTCTCCTTCTGAGCTCCAGAACGTCATTACCTGAAAGCTGTAATACTCGGTCTGACCCGAGCATTACATCAAAGTAACACCCGGGTCAGGCTGGAAACCAGCGTGAGTAAACCCATCTAAAATGGAATACAAAAGCATACAACATATATAAACCCGGGGTAACTTATATCAATTTACAACTTCACAATTTGTTATAGACATCACTTATTTCACACATCATTTTCTAAGTACCAATACTTAGATTAAATGGTCCAATTCGCTTAAATCATTCCATACCAGCCTATTGATTTCACATATCAATATATAAGAAATCGAAGTGGTTTCGGATATTTACTAATACCCGACTCCGGTCTCTTCGAAACCATTGTCAACTTAACTTAAATTATTCAAGTGAAATACAATTCTACTTTTAATACAGGATGTCATAGTAATTCATCATCAAAAGATAACCACATCATCACAGTTTAAATCAAACATATCTTATCACATAGCATCACGAACCACATATTAGGGATAACAATTAATCAAAGGCTTCCAATATCATTCTATTAATCCCTTAATTAATTTCACAAATTAATTTATCCTTAACCAAATACAGTAATTAACTTTTAATTACTTCGTTAATTAATTATTAACCATAAATATTTAATCACCCTTTATTAATAACATCCAGAATTTAACTACCCTTAATTACTTCATTGCATAAATTAACCCTTAATTTATTCCCTAATTAATCCCTTGATTAATTACAAAATAATTAAATCCAAATTACTTCCATTATTAAAACATGTTTAATTACATCCAGTAAATATCAATTAATTACTTCTCTAAGTAATTACAATCTCATTAATTACATTAAGTAATTATTCATCAATCATCAAGTGTTTAAATTAATTAAACTTAATTAATTAACCTAAATAAATCACATTATCCCAATTAATTTCATCAAGTAATTAATTCATTAATTACTTCTATTAAGTAATTAACCATAAATAATTTCACAAATGATTATCATTAATTAATCTAGTTAATTATTAAAAATTAATTACATTAATTAATTGTTAAATAATCTTAAGTTAATGACCTTCATTAACAATCCTTAATTACTTCTCTTAAGTAATTAACTCAGATTATCCCATATTAATTACAAATTAATTAATTACCAATTAATCTCAACAATTCCTAATTATAGATTAATTAACCTTAATTAATTAATCTCAAACCTTAATTAATCAATTTAAAAATTATTAATTACTTAATTAATCATCCACATTATTAATTAATTAAATAATTAATTACCCATTTAAATTAACTTAATAATTTAAATGAATCCAATTTCTTAAGTTCTAACTTAATTTAAGATTCATTCCTTACTTATTTAAAGTATTTTAAAAACACTTTGTTTTCAAATTCACTTTAAATTTCATTTTAAACTTAAGATACAAATTTAACTTAAACGAGGTTTTAAAACAATTCAAACCTTATTATCTCATATGTTAAAAGGAACATCCACTTATAAAATAAGTTTAAAATAATTTAAATTCCAATTCAATTTAAATTCAAATCAATTTAAAAACACACCTAAACATTCCAAGTTATTTTAAATACAAATTCAATTTAAAAATTACTTTAAATTTCAAACTAAAATACAGCTTGAACCTTAATTTCAGATTTAAACCCAAATACTTGAAAGCTTTACTTACATTAATCTTCAAATCATTTAACCTTCCAATATAATTAAATGATTTAAATTTAAACTTATTTTATTTTAAAAACTAAAGTTCAAATTTAATTCTAGATTTAAAAACCCAGATTTAAACTTCCAATTCAAATCCAAAACACACATATGCTTTTCACTTATAAGTTTTAAAACCAAATTTAAATTTTAAACTTAAATTATTTCAATTCTCAGGCAATCTAATTTGAATTCATATTCAAATTTTAGATTTTAAAAACTCAGTTTAAATTTCCATTTTGCATTTTATACTTTCTTTTAATTTTAAAAACAGAACGGGTTTTCTGTTTTTATTTAAAACCCAAACTAAAACTAAAAATTCAAATTATTTTAAAACCAAGATTTAAACTGTTGAATTCATATTTAAATTCAGGTTTTAAACTCAGTTCAAATTTTAGTTTGCATTTTAAAACTTTACTTCAAAAATTTTAAAATACTGTAACAGGTTTCTGTTTAATGTTAAACCTGAAACAACAGTTTTACCCAAGCAACCCGACATATACTTGGAGTCAGAAACTCCCTTACTTCGAGTTGAAAGTCAAATTTCCCGAGACAAACACGAGCGTGCTACAGTTTTAACAATCACAAATTCATCAGAAAATAATATATCGCCGTGCACATGTACAGTGACGCCGGCCATCCTTGATCATCTTGGCGATCTTCCCACAGTCAACGTTCATCATCTCACTCCATCTACACACCAATTCCCTCGATTCATGCTCGACATCAAAATCGAGATTGAAGTCTCAAACCTGGAACAACAGCACCCACTTCAACTCCAACCTGTCAGCGCCTCCCATTTGAAACTCCGACCCCCCTCGCCTTCGAAACTCCGGCGAATACTTCCTCAACTCAATACTTTCCAGTACCCATGAGATAGTTGAACTCGATCAACTATATTTGTCAAAATGATCGATTATACCAATCCCATAAAAAATAGGGTTCCATACTTCCAATCACAATCACAACCTCCGAAATGGAATACACAACAATCCAATAATTTTCCCATTATCCCCGATAACTCCATCACTTCCTGAAGTAAAATCAACTCAAACGAACTTATATATCAACAGTGCTAACCCAAGAAGTAAAATATAGTAAAACTAGAACTACTCCCAAAATCTAACCCTAGAAATTATGATTTTTCCTTTAAAAATCATGATTTGATAAGATGATTAGATATGTAATCCTGAAACATTGAATTGTAATGTTTGAATTTTCCCACTTATACAGATTCTTCCTCTGTTATTTTGATTTATTTCCAACCAATACAGAAATTATTTCAACCTAAATTTTTTTATATATATTTTACTTTATCATATAATACACAAGTTTCATTTAAATATTAATTCAAAACAGCAGCCATACCAAAAAAAAAGAATTTTTTTTATCAATCTAAACTTAAACTGTAAATAGTCAGAAACATGATTAAACAAACATGCATCCCATCCATGTATGCACAGGCATTTTTCAAAGATATATTTCAATATAAACTTCATCAGATAAACTAGCATGCAACTCAAACTTTTAGCCATTTAAATTTTTAAAAAAAATTGAGTTACTCACCTGTTTTAAATATGCAGAGCAGAGCTTCAGGTTGAAAAGCTCTTGAAATTTTTTTTATTCTGTTTGAATGCTTTTAAGGCTTGAGCTTTGATGCTTTTAATTTGCTTCCAGTTTTGAAAAAATTTCATGCATGCAGGTTTTGCTTGCTTGATCTTGAATCTGTTTTGATTCAATCTTGAATCTGGTTTTTGATTCTGAAGTATACTTTGTTTTTATCTTGAAATAGTAGATACTGTAATAGTTTGATATAATTTCTGGTCTTGATTTTCCTTTATCTCAGATTCTTGTTTTGAAAATTTGAGAAATGTAAAATGAAGAAAAGATGGGAATAGGAGATAGTAGGATTTTTTTTATTAAAAACTAAAATGAAGAATGGTAAATGACACTTGTAAAAATCTTACTACATGTTATACACTTGTTACTAGCATTATTTCATACATTCACACTTGTAACTTTTCCATGTGTTTATATTTTTCAATTTCATAAACCATATGTATTACATTTGTTTACACTTAGTTAGATACATTCTTATGCTTCCATTTGTAATCATGTAAAAATTCAATTTATATTTGCAATCCCATGAATTAATGAATCCTTTAATGATTTTTTTTATATAAAACCTATATATATATATATATTTCCATTAAGTAAATACATTATCTTAATTTTATAAATAAATCTTTTAAAGAGAATAATCTAAAACCAATCATATAAAATCATAAAATATAATTTCAAAATAACTTGAGATATTCACCCTTTGAATTTCTAATTTAAATTCAATTTAACACAAATATATATGTATAGATATGAATAATACCAAATTTATTTGTTTAATCTGTAAATTTTTATTTCTATTAATTAACCCAATTATATTATTAATTACAATGCCCAGAAATCCAGGTTATTACATCACTACTTACTGTTTGTAAGACAGTGTTTTGAGATATTTTATGAGATGGTTATTTTCTATATTTATATTTTTTTGCCTTCTGCTGTAAGATCTGAAAGCATAGAATGTCGGAGATCATATCTGTTTCTTGTTAGTCTTTGTGATGTTTAAAAACCCAATAGCTCATACTTCTTGGCTCCGACGCTTGTCTGAAAGTCATCCAATACTTGGATTGGTGTATGGGAATGTGTGTGTTGTGACAAAGGGAGTTTAAATAGAAGAGAAAAGAAAGAGAAAAGAGTGAATCAAGTTCCATAACTCTCTCTACATTTCGAACTCCATTTGAATCAAATTCAACCCCATTTCCCCACCATGTATGGCTGGCCACGTGTAACGACCTGCCTTTATAACCATCAAAAGTCGACACTAATATATCGACGTTATGCACGTGCCGAGCATCCAAGTGCTGAAAGGACAGGTCGTTCGGGTAAAGGAAGAAAAGAAAAAACATAATCTCAAAACATGATGGGTAATATATAATATACAACAGATCTTTACAAAAGAAAAGTGTAATATACATACATCAATCAACGCAACTGTCAATCATAAGATTGGATAATTATAGCAACCTATCCCCACAAATGCTGATGCAGTGGAAATAAAAGAAATATGTGAATACGTCTTGGAGGAATCCATCTTGTTTCCTGAAGCTCCAAAGCGTCCAAACTAAATCTAGAAATATGTTTGGGTTGACCCAAGCATTATAAGAAAATAACGCCCGGATCAGTCTGGTAAACCAAGATGAGAAACACAGATCAAATGGATTTTTAATGTTATAAAATCTTTTAAAATATCTTGTAAGATCACGTTGCATATAAACATGGATGGGATTTTATCTTATGATAACTAAACCATTTCAAATAGAAAATCCAGTGATATTATAATAATGTCCAAGGTTAAAAATAAATGATGAATCATAGCGAAATTGTTACATTAATTACATTCCAGCATATTAGTTATACAACTAAGTCCGTAAAGGCATATATTTTAACATGGATTCCATACAGTGACAATGCTACCGGGGTACCACCTACCATAGTACACCTCTAGATAAAATGTACCGAGGGCCTCACCAAATCCCACTTGTAAAGCTAACCCTACCCTTTAGGCAACAATGCAATGTCAACATTTGTCCATACAAGTTGTTCAGGATATGAACAAACCAAAGGCACCACTTCTACTACATCCTTTATGGAATCACCCTCAGGATTAGTAGTAAGTATTCCTTGTGCTTCAAAAAACTTCGTCTTTGATTCCATCATCTTCAAGATGTCTTAATTTGAATGCATGTGCAAGTTTGAAGTGGTTTTTACATAATATATCTAATTCTGGTCTCTCGAACCGATAGCAATAGTTTTCAAAATTGGCCAACATTTGATAGTTAGATACATTTGATAGTGGGTTATTTAATTACAACAATCAAATCAAAGATTTAATTTCACATGTAAATCAAGCATGGTTAAGAACATAAGCATCCACTGAGCCCTTTTAATCAATCCTTTCATCAATCAAAATCACTCTTTGAATATCTGTATTAAAATACCCTTTCAAAAGATATATTCATAAACCCTCTCTACCATTTTCAATACTTGAAAAAAATATTGATGTAGTTATCTCAACTATATAAACATACTCACAAGACATTTTAGTTTCAATAGTTAGAAAGCCTTTCCATATACTTATCTAAATGGTATAAGTATATTCATAAAACACTACACTTTCGGTACTTAGAAAAATATACCCGATTATCTTAATAATATAAGTATATTCATAAATCTTAAGAAATATTCCATTTCCATATTTCAAAATTTGTGTTATGTATGAGAAGAATGCTTCCCACGCCACTCTAAGTTAAAATGATCATTTATAGAAAATAGATATCTTATCTTTATAATACACCTTTTTATTAATTTCCACATTCAAATCTCATTCATTTTATGAAACCTCCTTTTTATAACTCTCTTTTATATTTACAAAACACTTTTTATAAACCTCCAATAATAATTATAAAACTCCTTTTATATATCTCTTTTATAAATTTCTTTTATAAATATTCATTTATAATATTCCTTTTTAAAATATCATTCATAAACTTCCTTTAATAGTTAACACAAATCTTTGTTTCCAAAATAAGATCAAATACTTTTCATAAAACGATCATATCATAAATCAATATAAATCCACAAATGTGATTTATTTTCCAATTTATCAGAATGACATTAATTTCCTTTTTATGAAATACCATTTATAAATCTACCATTTCTTTATAAGATATCATTTATAAATATATTCTTTTATTTATAACATTTTATATAAAACGTTTCACAATTATTTGTTCCAAAATATTTCTACCTTCTAAAAAAAATCACTTTATTATAAAACAGATAAATAGCCTTTATTTTCCTTTAAAATAAATATTCATTATTATATTAACGTTTCTGTAAAATAAATGTTTTTCGAAATACTTTAAAACATTTCCAAATAAATTAGAAAAGACTAGTAAAAAGGTTGAAGTAAAATAGAGAAGTTCAAAACCCATTTTAAATAAAATATCACAAAAACCAAAAAGTCAGATTTAAAATCATTCTTCGAATCAAAACCATTTTCAATCCAAAACAGCAAACCATAGTGTTTTAAAATACTAAAATGAGGCTAATAGCTATTATAGCACATAACTAATACTGTTACTACCTTTTAGCATCAAAAATGGCTGCCCACCCAGATAATGTAAAAGCGCCACAAATCTAATAACCGATTCCAAATAGAGAGAAGTAGAGAGTAAAATATGAAGAACGGAAAATTAAAACAGTAAAAAATGAACACAAGAGGTTTTATAATGGTTTGGCTAACTCAGGCCTACGTTTACTCCAAAGATTTTTCTTTTCTTTATACTGCTGATTACAGTTACAATGATTCGAATCCGAGTAATAAAAATGGTAGAGTTTAGCCAAGAGTGATGAAGATCAAGAAGGAAAAAGAAGATCCCAAAATGAGTGCCATGCCTACTATATTTATAAGGGAAAACGGACAAATATCCTACTGAAAATCTACATGCAGAAGACCAAGACCAAGACGAACCCCTCCAAAAAAAGGGGACCTATCTGAGCCTCTCTGAGGGATTGGCCTCGATCCCTATAGGGCATCGGCACCGATCCCTATACGGCTTCGGCACTGATCCCTAATGCTTGAGCATTGGCGTCGGCGATCCCTAGGGTGGGACCCCTACATGCCTTTTTTGGTCTCTTGAGTTGTTTGTGTAGTTCCTTAAGTGAAAGACAGAGATATCAATCGATTTCCATTGAATTGAGCTATTGAGTTAAGTGTCCATATCATAGTGATCCGATCTGATCCCCTGCCTAGGGTTAGTGCCAATCCATACATAGCCAATTTTGGGATGCCATTCGTATGAATCCGCTTGACTATCATTCATAGCCTTATTTATAATCGATTTTCAAACCTGATTATCTTCCCTCCAGACTTCCTGCCTTAATGATCACGAAATCTGTTTAGCCAATTCCATGGTATATTGCTTGTCAAAAGGTGGGACAACACTGCTTTATCAGTAAAAAGGTTCAACTTTTAACATACATCAATATCATATTGAATATGGCCAACTATCAAATTTTAGCATTTAATAATTTATACAACAAATTTTAACTGAAATTAAAATCAATAGTAATAAGGAATCCAGATTCTGCTAAAGAATTCTCTATATTTCATTTTATATGTCATTCGCTTTTTTAAAGAAAAAATTCAACTAAATCAAACCAATAAATCATCCAAATACAAAAATAATAATTTATATCCACTATATATCATTATGGTGTTCATTCAGAGATGAGATAACTCAACAAAATTCCATCGGATGCTTAAGCATTATGGTTTGATCTAAAATCGAACAACTATAACGACCTTGGTTTTTGGACCAGTCAAAATCGCCGAAGAACCGTCCCTTCTAAAACTATGAATGAAAACTACCAACTTAATACACACTATTTGATAAATATTCAACATTACTAAATGCATAGGATATAAATTTCAATTATACAAGTTATTAGAGTAATCATTTATTCTAAAGTGTGCTTTAATACAAACCCAAAATCAAATACTACAAATAAACTGTAATCTACCGATGCGCAACTCAGATGAGAAACAACAATATTTTTATATGCAAACTCAATAAACAATGTGAATGCGGAATAAAAGAGTAAGAAGAAAAGATATAATAATAAATGGTATATAACAACCAATAAACAGAAATATGTTATGTAATTATTGGGGCTGCATCACTATCACTTATGACTGCCTACGTACCCTTATCTAATTGGGTACCCAATTAGATACAGGATCAAGCCAACATAGTTCTCCTACCGCAAATAGGACTCAAGGAGCATACGATGCAACAAACAATATGCAATTCTCAAAACTATCCACTTTGGCTTAATCTTCAAATTTAGATTTTCAAAAATCTAACTGGCTTTACGAAAATTATATATTTGGACCTTATTCCCAAATTCTTATTTCAAAACTTTTGAAATATATATCTTTTATATTCAAACTAGTTCTTTCCTTCGGGATCTGAAAACAAATCACCTTTTGAAATGATACCTATATACAAGCATACAAAACTATATGCTACCAAATGTCGGGAGGTTTCTAGCCATAACTAGGCCACTGGTTCTAGCCTTCCGAATAAATAATAGATTGGTGCATCACCCTATTCGAAGAGCGGACTGCATCAGGCTACAGAACATCTGCACCTCTCTTGCCCACTTTTTAGTTATGGATTACCCGAATCATCGGTAATATAACAAATCACTTTTATACCCCAAAGTGGAAAAATCATTTACACTAATAATCACAAATACTTCTAATATCTAATTATTTCCATTTCCAAATCTTTTTAAAAATCATCTTAAAACCATTGGGTTTAGTCCTCGAAATTCTTTTCGTTTTATAGAAATTTTTTATAAAACCATTCTATATATAAATTACTTCTATATAAAATAACTTTAAAATATTCATTTCCAAATATTTCTATTTCCTTTCAAGGAAAACATTTCGTAATATTTCCATTTCAAAGCCTACTTTCAAAATAATTCATTAAATTGAAATAACCAAATATTATCACTAAACACCTTTTAGTCAAATCTTGAAGTAAATCACAAGATGTTAGCCTTATTTTCTATCCAACCCATGCATATGAATGATTAATTGCCCATAAACTGGTCGAGCGATGTCAATAATAGATAGATAATAACCGGTGATCATAAACTGGTCAAGCGCTATCCAAACAACCAAAAAATCAATCAACAATAATAATAAATAGAAACACATCTATTTATTAAATAATTAACAACAATATCAATAGATCAATTATCGAATAAAAATAAATCTATACAGTTTATAATAGTGGAATAGGGGATTTGTTTTGCTAATAAAAATGTCACTAATATTTTATCAACATTTTATACTTCTCTAAGTGTGTCAATAAACTACACAAGTTTGTTCTATTCGTTAATACAAATCTAACGTCGAAGACCGTGGGTTAAACGAACTTTGTACGAGTCAGATAAACATTTCAAACTAAACTAAAACTAAAACACTTAACTAAATTATAACTAAATCTAATTAAATAAATTTGCACCCAATTTTCAAACATGCAAAGCTGAAATACACTGTCCAAAATGCACACTTCTTCCTGCTAACAGACGCATGCACCCTCTCCAGTCTCAATGCAAATGCAGTTGTCCATATTCTAGTAGATTTAATTGTAAATCTCTTTGCATACAATAGTAACCCAACTTCCTTATTTACATGCACAAGCTCCTACCTTCTTCATGCATGCTTTTTTCCTTAGCCTTCATGCATGCGTTCGCCTCCAAACACACTTGCATTCACACACTCAAATACTTTGGCCCATCACTACAAGAACAGAGTCTCTCCTTCCTATGCACGAATGTAAACACAAACATACACTAACCACTAAGGTTTTTTTTCCCTTCAACGCATGCATATATACTAACACACATGTTTTCATGCAATGATTCAAGCCATAACATAGTACCTTTTAGGGCCGAAGCTTGTTTTTTGTTCTTTTTTCTTTAACAAAATTTATTACTATAAGTTAAACAATAGTGTAACAATGATTCATATAAATGTGTGACACCCAGGCTCCAGCGGTCGAAACATTAGAGGGTGTTTACCGTCCAATAACTCGGATTAATGGCATGGAAGGAGCGGCTCTCGTATACACTACTTTGGGTCAACACGGATACGTTTAAAATACCTGTACATATATGAAATGATTTGTATCTCATCTCGACTTAATGTAGTATACACAAGTTCGAAGAATTTGTATCTAAATCACATATCAAGAACACAATATACAATGGTTGCAGCAAATAGCGGACCAAAAATAGATATACACACACACGCACGCATGCACACACACACACACACACACAAATAGAATAACATTTGTACAACTAGACGTCAGAGTACCATCACATATTTACAACCATCACAAAAATGACGTCCTAAACATACTCAGTCAAATATATACAACATGCATATCATCAAATCATGAATAAATAACTAATATAACTAATATAATTCAACAGACTCAAGATAGGTCTCTCTAATGTTGTCTTTCCATATAACTCTAACTGTACCCATGACACCAGTAGCCGATGTGCGTCCGTCAAGCTCTAGATCTGCCACTATCTTAAATTTTTACACGGTGTTCCAGTCTCCCTCCATTATAATGTCATGGGAGGTCACCTCAAAAAGCGAGAAGGAGATCATCCTACAACACATCGGTCTGACTCGAGGAGTTGTCACAAAACATAACCTCGAGTCAGGCTATAAATCTAGGTATGAGTATAATAGTGTAATAATGATTCATATAGATGTGTGGATTTGGTTATACATATGTGATGTTAAAAGAAATAGATATGTCACACACTCCATAATCTAAACCCGTCCATATACCATTGAATTATTTCAGTTTAAATACACGTGTCATGGCACTGTTTAAAATGAATCACAGCTGCAACTCTAATCAACCGAGATATCACATCCTATTCAGTTATAAGTTGCAATCATTATTCAATTGACATTTCATTGTCAAATTATTCATACACAAGGTCTGTAATTACTAGTGAATCCTACTCATTATTCACTCTTACTATGCTCTATATTGAACCGATATCGCGGCCTTTTTCATCCGTATACCTATTGATCAGAAATTGTGGGTGCCTCCATACAATCTATCAGTTGCACTATCTTCTCCTATTCACCATTTGCGCTCACCCCATTGTGTTGTAATCTTCATCTTTGTTTTATCACATATTCAACAATGAGATTACAATCAATTCTTTCTCGTTTCCGTTTGCATTGTGCTTGTCACCATGGTTGTGTCTGTGCAACAGATCGTTTGGAGAATAAGTGACGAGGGACTAGGTCATCATGATTCAAGATGCGGCCTTGAATTTGTCCACTAGGATGGATTCTGGTATCTAGTAATCCCGCCTCATCTCGTTTGCTTCATCTGTTAAATTCATTCATAAGGAGAATTTCGTTGGATTTGAATTTAAATTACAATATAATGTACATTTCAAATTTAGACTTAATTTTTGATGACATTATTTTAATTTAATTTACAGATTTTTTCCATAAATTTTTATTTTAAAAATAAAATATTTTCGGTAGATGCGTTTTGCGCTAAAAGTCAGTTCTTTTGAAATTTTACAGTATAAGTTAACTGGTCTATTTTATTGTTATTCTATAATCGTGTAACTTTGTTATGTGTGATAATATTTTTATTTCGATCATTCGTGATGTAACGATTAAGATTTTCGACTCCCGAAAATCGACATTAATACGTCCACTGTATTAACTGCCGAGCAATCGAAGGCCTGAAAACCGAATTGTTAGGGTTAAAGAAGAAGTGGTAGAAGAAGAAAGAAAGAATAAGCAACATAAACAATATAAGAATCTCTCGCAGCGGAAAAACATATAATAGATAAATGACTATCTTTGAAACAAAGAACTATACAGTTATTACATTACATCACATTACATTATCAGAGTGTTACAACAACAAACAGCGGAAAAGAAATACTATATACTAGTTGATATGTCATGCCATCCAGCTTGCCTCCAGATCTCTACAGCAACTCCTGAATTCTAGAATGACCTGATAACCTGAATCTGGACTGCCCGTGTGGAAATGATGGGCACCCAGAGTTTAGGAAGGGAACAACAAACTCCAGCTCAGCCATGGGACTGGTGTGAGAACTTAAAAACAGTTTATCTTAAAAAAAAACAAGCAAAGATATATTTTAAAATAGATCCACAATGCTTTTAGAAAATGTAACTACCATAAGGCCTTCCGCCATACACATAATGCAAACACAGAATTGGAGGAGATTTCTCCTTATGATAGTCAAACATGCTTGATATGCAGATTTCTTTGATATTATTACTACAAGTGCAAAATGCAAAAAAACATTTCGAAAGTATAATATAAATCTTAGCCCACATAGGCATTCCACACTATGCCTACTATAGCTACCATCTAAACAGTGGTGACCACCATAAGTAAATAGCAGGTTCTACAACTAAAACCGTACAAGGTACATATTGGAAGATTGGATTTCAAACAAATGGTCAGGCCAAGGAACTTCCCATTGCCATATGAGTACGCCTCTGGAAGGACGCCCGGAGAACCTAACCGGATCTCTGTCAACACAAGGTCGGGTTACCTCTGCAAAAGTAGGTAACTACTGACACGAGTATGTCATCCCCCGGTTGTAAACAACCTTTATCCGAGGATCCTCAACCAACGACAATCACAAAGTCATATATATTTGTGATATCCACATAAGTTAAGTATCTGAGCTCCATGCCATGATACCACTTCTATCCAGAAGGAAATGCACATACCCTAAGGGGCGCTACTCCCTATGACCTTGCTGCATCTTTCCTATTTTGACCATTACCGGGTTGTGAGGTCCGACGAAGTCTCGTCCACAAAGCTACGCTTTTCACAAAAGCTATGCTTTGATCAACAAATGATCAACAGCACTTCGTATGCCACATTACCAAATTGGGAATGTATCACTAGTAACCATCAACTACATAACTTCTGAGCTCGCACGTCTCAGAGAAGGGTGTTAAGCTAAGAGAATAAATTCTCCGCCACCAACAGAAATGTATTTGATAGAAACGAGCTTTACATCTCAAAGTGTAACGTCGGACACACATCCATACAAGTTTGTTCCGGGATCGAACGGAACCGAAGGCACTTCCAAAGAAGCCCTTGCAATCCGGATATTCACTAATCACGTCCGGACCTCCCATCACAAAGGGTGATAAAAACTCTATATCGGAGATCAGCCGATGTAGAGACGTTCGACGGTAATCCTTCTGTTTCCGAAAATATCTGGTCTTCAACACCGGTCTTCAAATGCTATCCATTACGACGTATCACTATTCGGAATGGGATTCATGACCCAAAGGTCCTCTCCCGGCTAAACCGAATAACGAGCGCTTATTTTAAAATAAGTGTAGCATTCATATTCAAGCAAATCACAACAAATACCCATTTAAAGGTAAATATTGATAGTCGGTTATTTAACTATCAATAGATATGCACAACATCACCAGATTCCAAATAATTTCCCAATTATTTATTTTCCGAAAATATATTTACAAGATATATTTTTCCACACTTCAACCATTTGAAACAAATTTCAAATCACTTTTCACCTTTACAACTTTTGAAAACAAATTTCAAATCATTTTCCTTATGCAGAAACACTTCCAAATATTTATTCATTTTCACTGGAAATCTGCCGAGTTCAAATATTTTAAAACAATTTATAATACTTATCCAAAATATATCGAGAAAACACTTTGAAATAAAACTATTTTTCTTTAAACACCTTACTTAAAATATTAGTTATAAAAATATTATACCAATACATATAACTTAAGTCCAAACTAATTTTCAAAATAAAATTAGTAGATAGAGTATAACTATTTAAATAACTATTTTCTAAAACAATTATTGATTAAATCTTAGAAATAATCATTTCTATAACAACTTAATAAATCTTTACTTAAAGGATTTAAACCAATTTAAGAAGTTAATTTCTCCAAAGTATCCTTTTCAAAACCAATTCTAGAAAATTATATATATGGATATGTATATATAATTTTCAAAGCTATTGAGAAATTATATTCGACTTTCCAAAGAAAATATACTTTCATTTCAAAATGGTTCATTCAAATAAATTAATAAATCTTCTCGATTTATTTTAATTTACATTTCAAATCTGTAAATTCCTTTTCACACTTTAAAAATAAACCAATATTTATTTTTCAAACAATTTCCCTTTTCTTTACAAATTCCCATTGTGAATTTAGATTTTCAAATATCCACCGATATACGATTTTCAATCAATTTCCAAATATCACCTTCAAACCAAATCAAATCCCAAATTATTTCCAATTTATTTCAAACACAAAATCAAATTTCAATTAGATTTCCCAAATTAATTTTCGAATATCAAATCAATTTCAAATTGATTTTCTAAGTTATTTCCAAAACACCTAACCAAATTACCAAATCGATTCCTAAGATTTATTCTAACTCCAAATTTATTCCCGAATCGATTTATAAAATCAATTTCAACTAAAAATTAAATTCTAAATTTATTTCCTTTTGAAATTAATTTCTTTATCTCTTTCAATTATTTAAAATCCTATCTTAAATAAATTCTTCAACTATTAAACAACATTCTCCAAATTCCTTTATTAAAACGTTTTCCCATATTTTTGGAATTTAATCAATAAGATTAAAAATAAAACTTTATTATTTTATAATTCCTTCTTTTAAATTTATCCAATTCTCAAAAATAAATTTTTAATATAAACTTTCAACCTAAATTTTCAAAAATCAAATTTTTATTTATTTCCGTTATCTAACGATACCAAAACTATATTCGGCTAAATTTTAGCCTTCAACGATTTCAATCACAAAGAAAATCACACAGAGAATATAGAAAATCAGCACACAACATTGAAACAAATTCAATTATTTGAGGAATCCAGTTGGATCCCTCCAACCTGTTTCCCTGCATCCACCGATGTTAGCACAATACCAATCCCGTTTCAAGACGGGATATCACGGTACATGGGTTTATATAAAATATTATCCGCTATTATGCGGCGCAATAGGGTCTCATCTGCTATATAATGCGGGAAATCAACTCCAATTACATATATAATACCAATTCCACTTCGAGGTGGAATATCGCAGTATATGTGTTTAATATAATAACCTCCGCTTAATATGCGGCGTATAGGGTCTATTTTAATACAACAGATAGCAATCATCATTCAAACATACAATCAAGCAATTTTAAATCTAACTATTTAAAATTTTAATCGAAACACAATTCGATTGGATGAGAAGTTCTCACCTTGCTTCCAATACCAGTTGCAGTGTTTCATTCCGAATAAAATTAATACGCGTTTAATTTTACCCAAAATTCCACTAGCTTCAACCAATACCAATCCAGCTTCATCACGTAGTGCTCGACAATACGACTCCAAAGCAAGTCGTTTCGTCATTTTTCGACCTCGTATGAACAAGTTATGCGGTTTTAAAGTTTACACAATTTAAATTACAATAATTTCAACTTTTTTGTAACCTAACTGCATCGTGGCCGTTCATTTCCATTCCTCCATATCTCGGCCGCACCTTCCATCTTCTTCCTCTCGTTCCTTTCATGTACGCGAGACCCATTGCCGCCGAGAAACCCTAGATGACGCGACCATCCCAATGATCGAGACGTCGATCGAGCACCATCGTTTGACTCGTCGAAGCAAGCTCCAACCTCGGCCCAAACGACATGAAGCTCGGCAGCTCCCTCCCCTTGAAAAACGCACACGAAGTCCGACCATTCAGACCCTTATTGCCGTCGATTTACTGCCCCATTCTCGATCACAGCCGTTGGATAGAGAGATCTTTATGCTCTCTACAACTTTGCGGAAGAAAGTTTTACGAATTGGTTGATGGATTTGAAGAAAATGAGGGAGGAAGAGATGCATTTTCGGCCATTAATTATAAGGGTGGCGGCCTAAAGCTTGAAACCCTAAATGTTTTGCAAAAGTGAAAAGTTATGGCCTTATATAGAAAATTACGCGACACTATTCACCCGAATTTTTCCCGAACTCGAAACGAAGCGTGACGCCTGACGTTTATAATGTTTTACCCCTATTCCGAATGCAATGGAATATATATCGGGAGCCAATTCGATCATATTTGCAAGATAGATTTTCAAATCGACTATTTAAATTTAAAATTCACTTAAACCGATTTCAGTGCGTTTTAGCTTGCCCCGGATAAACCGTAAATTCGATTGACATGAAATTTGAAATCTTGCAATAATATAACATTATGGATTCGATGAAACTGGTTTCGTCGAAATCCGAGACCGTTTGAAAAATGGCTATTTTTACTCGTCAATTAAATATTAAAATATTCAATTTCCACAAATTAATTTTTAATTAAATTTTAAAAGTTCTATAACACCATTCTAACTCTAATATGATTTAATACAACTTTACAAATAAATTTTAATCATATTAAGCCCAATTTTCAATTATTTCTATAATTTCAAATATTAAATTATCGATTTAATTATCCAATTAAATCTAGATATTCGAAATAAAATTTATTCGACTTACAAATTTTACTTGTTAATATTTTAAAATCAATTAAATATACGAATTTCAAATGACAGAAATTCTGGGTCGTTACATGTGGTTCATACGCGAACGGAATATCGCGCAGCGTCATACTCTAAAACTTTTTGGTCATGGTCACACCTTCACACGCTTCCGACGACCGAACCGAGACCATCCACGTGTTTTCTTTGTAATACGGTCCTGCTGGTACCTTCCATTTTGACGGTAACGCTTCCGTTCATCAAACGGACGCGGACATAACGGTGCCATTTTTGGTCAACACTGGGTCCGTCGATCAGGCGGAAGCTAGTCGATTTATTTGTCTCACTTCCCTCAACATATTTCCTTTTGGTTGCATGGACAAAATCATCATAGATTTTGAGTTTAATATTAAAGTTGTGAAACAAAACTTGTTTTATATAATAAAGTTTGCATGGCTGTTGCTATAGTGTTCATTGTAGACTAAAGTAAGCATGCACATTCTCTCATGTAATCATGTAATGTAGTTTTTGAGAACTTAACTTAGTAATGTGTTCATTACTTTTAGCAAATTCAATGCCTCAACTATGCTACTGTAAAATGTAGCTATACAAGAATACAAAATCTCAACTAACAAATTCAAGCCTCGTGATATTTATGATATTCACGAAAATATAACACACGACGCATATGGAAAAGAAATGCACGGTGTAGTCATATATATATTGCCTATAAAATAATTTCATTTGACACTCCATTTAAACATTCATGTATTAAGTTTTGAGATGATATAGTACTAAAAAAATCCTTCAATCTATCTAGAAAAACATGTATTCTCGCTAAGGAGAGCAAGATTATATTATAAGTGTAATGAAAAATTGTTCTTGTATTTTCTTATGAGACAGAATATTACATATTATATCAAATGAATATTGTTAAGGCTTACATTTGTATAAGATGATTTTTCAAGATACCACAATGACCGAATATTATGTTATCCAGTCAACACGTTGGTATAATTAAGTTGACCACTGAATAACAAATGATTATTTTCTTCTAATGTTGTTTTTCAATTGTTTTGCTTACCTGTCTTGGTGATAAGGTAGATATATTATTAAATCAAATAAATAAGAAAAGGAAAAAGATATTGGTAGAGATCTTGAATAAGATGAGTGGGACAGCAAAACAAACGTTTCTTTAGTTATAAAGTATTTGTGCATTGTCCAATAGATAACAATATGAATGGCATTATTGCCAATCATTCTTATTCCTTTACTGTTACTTTCTTAAAACTTGTATTTGCAACATTTTTTCCTCTATGAGCTTTAAAATGCCTTGAATTTTTTGTTTTTTAGTGTTTTGTATATTGGATATAAAACAGATAAATGAACTGTAAATATTTGAAAAGCATTACAGCAATATTCAAAAATATCGTACATTAAATTATTTTTAGTTAAGTCAAGAGAAAGGAAAAAAAGCAATGTACTAATGTTGAAATGGATCAGTGAAATATATGTATGTACGAATAATAATGTGTATATGATAGGGGACTAAAGCACGTACAAAAAATATACTCACTTTGCTTTGCTGATAATGAAGTTAGCGTGAGATTTCAGTGCCTCTGTGGAAGCTGAGCGAAGGTGTTTGTACAGGCACTGATACTTTAGGCCTAAGCAATCAAATAGATTAAAATATAATGATAAAAGGGATAAGCATGTATACAATGGTATAATTAAAATAAAGTCGTTTAATTTTTTCAATAAACAATTTTTATACCCCTCAGATAAATTTTCATACCCTTCACTGCAATATTGCCCTACCGCAATTTGATATTCGATTACAATTTCGCTCATGGCGTTTTATTCCAAATTTTATTTTATATCCATAATTTTTTTTTAACAAAATTTATTACTATAAGTTAAACAATAGCGGGATGTTACATACTTCCCTCCTTCAAGAAATTGCGTCCTTGCAATTTACTAAAGAGTACCGTAATCTATTCGTATATTAAATATCATCCTATCAACTAATAAATCATAACATCCATGACTCAACGAATATACACACACACACACATGCATCTAATGAGTTTCAATCAACTCGGGATGTGATTTTCTAATTTGCTCCTTAGTTTCCCAAGTGCAGTCTTTGGGATTTTCTGACCATTGAACTTTGACTATTGGAACTTTCTTGTTTCTTAACAACTTCATCTTTAAATCCACTATTCTGGCTAGCTCCACGGTGAAAGTCAAGTTCGGTTCAATCTCTAGTTCATCTAGTTGTTTTGGTTCTATAATAATATCGGGATCCCATAAATATTTCTTAATTGGAATACGTGGAACAGGTTATGAACTTTGGATACATATGCTGGCAATTCAACTCGGTAAGAAAGGTTTCTGATATGCTCCATAACCAGATAAGGTCCGATATACCTTGGAGCTAATGTTCCTACTTTGTCAAATCTTACAACTCCTTTCATTGGGGATACCCTTATAAAACTTAATCTCCAAGCGTGAATTCCAGATCTTTTCTATATTGGTCAGCATAGCTCTTCTGTCATGATTGAGCAATCTTCATACGATCTCTGATAAGCTCGATCTTCTCAGTCGTTTCTTAAACCATATCTGGTCCTAGTATAAGTCTGTCTCCAATTTCTAACCATCAGGCTGGAGAACAACAAGGTCTTCTATACAAAGCTTCAAATGGTGTCATACCGGTACTGAATTGAAAACTATTATTGTAGGAGAATTAAATCAACTGAAGATATTCTTCTCATGAACCCCCAAACTCTAAGATACTTATCCTGGATAGATCTTCTACAACTTAATTTACTCTTTCAGTTTATCCATCCGTTTATGTTGTGCTAAAATTGAGTTGTACACCTAAGACTGAATGCAACGTTCGATTTTAGCTCAACTACTTACTCCAAACTTAATGAAACCACTTCTAGTACGTAGAGAATGCTCCTACGAGCGCAATGTAAAAGACCGCATTTCGATTGAACCTCATATTAAGAATTATTCAATTTATAAGAACTTGAATTAATTAAACAATTAAATTACTTAATCACTTTTAATTAAATTAATTACTCTACATAATCCTTCTTCTCTCTCCACTAACACCTACCTATACATGATCTGTATGCACCAAATCATTCAAGTCTTCCACCTATTCTCCTTTATTCCTCAATGAAACCAAAATCCGACTTCGCCGTCGAACTCCATATCCAAATCTCCACCTTCTCGACCTAACGACATCAAACTCGCCTTCAATAGTGGATCATGAGCTGAAGCACTAGATTCGACTACACAAAATTTTGAACCACCCATCTCGATGTCGCTTCATCCCAAACTTCCACAAAAAAAAGATCTCCACTCGTGAAACCCTATGCTGCAAATGCCATGATCTCACATCCCCTAAATTGCCATTCCTACCAAACCCTACTTCATGTCTTCAATGTCAACCACCTCAAACCAATGCTGCACCCATCCAAACAACTACAGATCGAAGATCTCACTAATATGAACCCAAATAATCCAACTTTTTAATTTATAATTTTTTTGGAGCACGTAATTTGATTTTGATATTTGAATTTTTTGCTTTGATTTTCTTTTATTGTAAATGGTGAATAAGAGAGAAGATGGAAAAGTAAAAGTGTGTTGAATAACCTAAGTGTGGATTTGATATATTTTGTGATTTCCAACATCATGCCGCACAACATTTTTTTTAAGTATAAATCACGAGCACCAAAATAAAAATATGATGGCATACAAAAATACAAAACGATCACAAAACAATAATAATATACACTGGTTATCTTATTCGGTAAAATTTCAAAATACCACTGTTTGCTGCAAAATACGTCAAACGAAAATTTAAGTATTTTTCAAATTAAAAATTATGGAAAATTCTATCAAATTAAATCAAAAACACGTTATTTAAAATCAAGTCATTTTATTAACAAATAAATTTTCTTATTATTCGTTAAATTTAAATCAAATTTGAATATTTAAATAAATTAAATATTTCCCTTCAAAATGTTAAAATTCCGGGTCGTTACACCATACATGCTCCATATATGGGCCTCCATCTCATTTCAAGCTTGATTAAATAATATACATTTAAATTAAATTTAAATGTGCATCGATATCGTATATCGATACGCGTCTATACAAAATTTATATATGCACTATTTTTAACACAAATAAAAAAAAATTATAATTAATATTTCAGAATTATTAATTAATCTAATTATTTTATGACAATTATTATTTAATTAAATCTGGTGGTAGTCATAGTATTTAACATTTTGGTTGTGTGACACTTTGGTGTAAATTCGATCGGTGATTAATATCGAATAATTGGAATATTAACGTTCACATGTCACCTTATCTAGTTGTGTGAAATCATAGCCAAACTTATCATTTACATAGCTTTGGTAAAATCGAATTTTACTTATTTCAGATGTTACCTAGTAGTGATAATTATTTATACAAATCCTCTTTGTCAAAACTATACCACATTAGAACTTATGGATTATGGTAACAGCCAAAATTTCAATATGTCTACATTCAACTTTACAGTCCAAACACAAAGTTTTTTCTTCAGTAATAACAATAATTATTAACTGAGAGACTAAGCCAAGAGACTTCTAATTTTAATTGATTTTAGTTGACCGTGATACTAACCTCACATAACTGAGGAGATAATTCTCTATCAAATGGTGTTTCACTTCCAGTCCTTTCACTCAACGCATTATAATAATTCCATGAACATCATGCCATGATTTAACTATAATTAAAACGGAGTTTCCACATTGAAGCTCAATGGTATTCTCAGGTCAAGAGAACTGTATGATATTGTCACATCGATATTTTCTATTTGACCTCAGTTATATATACCTGTTGAAAACTATCGAATGAGTCATTCCATAATTATTCAATAACTATTAGTACGTAACCCTTGGTACCTCCAACAGCAATGAGTAATACACTGCTCAACTTTTAGAGAGCGTTGCGTACTCTGGTCTCAATGGATGTATCAATTTCCAACCTCAGTAAATCTTGACTATGAATATTTAAAATGATGTATTTATTGTATTGTGACAAATTGCTCATGATTACAACATATTATAATTACTATCACAAAACACATCATTTATGGATTTTGTATTAAATATACTTTTAAATAATTATTAATTAACATAACACATCGTATCAAGTATATAATAGAAAGAAAAACACCCTTAGTTTGAAACATATTTAATAATTCACAGTAAATTGCAGAAATGCCCATAAAGCATACCCCAAAATATATCGGTATTTAATATAATAATAAATTTCAAATCACATAAATAAATAAAATTTAGGAACACGAATAATATGTAATTGTATAAAAGTACAAACACATACAATAATGTAGATATCTAATATCCACTTTATATAAAACAATGCTTAAGTATATAATAAAGAATAAAATGCAACAACAAAGTGACATTAAAACAAGAAATTATATTAGACACATGCACACACTCTTATGTTATTATATAAGTAGTATTAAAACGTAAAAGGTTACATAATGACATAGTACATGCTATTTAGTATCGTGGATCTCATTCAAATTTATCATACTACCACTAATTTCTCCATAAGGAAATCATTCTTTTAGAAAGGTGACATGTCTTAGGACAATGAATTGTGCAACGACCTGTAAATTTCGATAATTAAGTTTATTAATTAAATAATTTTTAGAATTTAATGTTGTGAAAAATTAAAAATTAAAGTTTAATAACGAGAATAATAACTAGAATGAAATGTAATAATGTTAGTGTAAGTTAATGGATAATCATTTTAATGCAATTTTAATTAATTGAAATTTAATAATGTTAATTTAAGGCAATTGACAACTATTTTAATTAAATCTCAATTAATTTTAATGATTGTAAAGTTAAAAATTGGGTATAAACTGTAAATGAGTAAATAAATCAAATGTTGTATTAAATGGTGAAATTGTATGCAGTTAATTTGAATTGATTAAAAAAAATCCGTACGTGAATTTATTAGTTTTGTTTGTTAACAATAAACATAGAAATGTGTTTGAATTGGTAAGTTATAACAATGGTTTAATTATAAATTCACTGTTTAATTTATTGATAATAAGTTGAAAATCAATTGCAATTAAGTCACTTAATTAGTGCAGTTAGTATGAATTAAATTGATAGTTGGATTTAAGGAGTATTGATAATTTAAAGGTTGTGTAAATTAATGAAATAGTATGCGATTAATTGTAATTGATAAAGGTAGTATGGTGGTAGTAGTTATGACATTTGTGTGACTTACAAATGTTATTAAATATGGAAAAGGTGATGGTGGTTATTTGTTATGCTTAATTTGTTGAAATCAAGTTTGGAATGAATTACAATAAATGAAACTAAATATAGCGTAAAATTGAATTAAGATAATGAATGTAGAATATTGATGTAATAAGAGAAACCAATGTTAAATGTATACATAGAGGAATGAATGATCGAATATAAAGATTTAAATCAAATTTGATCAAATTATTGGAATATAAATTATAATAATTTGATTCATTGCAATTTAATATAATTAAATATTACGTCAATGAAAATTAAGATGGTAATTGTAAAATATTAGTATAATAAGATATGAACAAATGATAATTATAGCCTTGAGATGACAATTGATTGAATACTAAGATGAAAAGGTGAATAAATGGATTTACTGGAATTTAAAGTAATAATCGTTGTATTTATTTCAACTGAAATTAAAAATCGTAACTAGTAAAATAATTAACATTGAATTGACATGCTTTTTCTAAATTATTGTAAATGTCTAAGTAATCAAAAATGACAAAATTTGTTAGTACATAAATATTGAATTAAAAAGTGATTAATTATTTAATATTAATTTATTTAATTAATGTGAAAATAACTATTTTGACCACTTTCTCGGATTTCGATGAAACTAGTTTAATCGAATCCGTAAAATTATGGTAAGATTTCAACTTTCGTAGAGATCGAACTTGTCGTTCGATCATACGGACTCGAAACGCTTAGAAATCCATTTAATTGAAATCGGTTTGAAATAAGCTGATTTTGAAAGCTAACTTCTATATACTTTAAATTTTATTTTTATGGTAACCTATGAGTATGATGGAATTGAGCCTCGAAACTAGTCCACTTGTGTGCAGAGGGCCTTTTTACATAAAGTCTGCCTATCAACATGCCTCGATTGGAGTTTGAGATATTTTGGACCAAACTATATAAATAGAACTGCATCGAGACTAAAATATTATTAAATTATTGAATCCCTAGCCGTCTCTAAAATAAAAATAAAAACCCTAAATCGTATGTACTATGGCAACCGGAGCCACAGACGTTATTTTCGAGCGACAAGTTCAACTAGAGATAGGCTTGGCTTGGGGAGGCAAGTGCCTTGGATGGTCGGGTCATCGTCGTTCACGACGTGATAGTGGCAATGTCCATTCGAAAGCCGCAGTTTGTATGGCGAATATCCTGATGGAGGCGGCGTGTCCATTGATCGGACCTGGGGCATTGAGGGAGTCTCGGTCAGGCGAGTTGGCAAAGTGGATGTGGGGGTGGTCGGTGACCTCTAGTGTTGGTAAGAGGCGGTCAATGGTGGTAGCTTGTTTGGATTTGAACGTGCTGTAGTCGTAGGGCTTGAGGATGATATAGGTTATTACATAAATTGGCATTCATTATTTTATTTTAATTTTATATTTTAAACTTCTAACTCCATAACTTTTGCATATGAGGTCGAATTTATGCACGGTTTGATCCACTATGATCGTATCGAAATTTCGGACATTTTGACATGAATTTTGATGAATTGTGAGACTGTTTGAATTTGGCCCCTAAATTAGATTTTAAATCGATTTAAAATTCAAAGGTGAGTGTTTTGATCCACTCACAACTACTATATTATCGTATGTTAGTTAAATTAAATTTATGATATGATTAGAAATTTATTGATTGTTGTTTGGTATGTTAAATTGTCATTCTGGTTAAATTTGACTTTTATTGCATTTAATCGTCATTTAATTTAATATTGAATTTTAAGTTGTCAATTTAATGCATGTATTAATTATCAATTATCTGTTAATGTTTATTGATTGTTTTGGATGATGATTATGATGTATGTTTGATTGTTCGTATTGGATGACTGGATGTTGTATTTTATATTGTTATAATACTGCAAGTTCCCTATGGGTTGAAATAATACATACCCGAACGATCTATAGATTAGCAAAAAATTGCTATGGGTCGAAATGATAGACTCGAGCGATTTAATGGATTTTTATTTAATTCGAGATTACGGTTTAAAATGATATATAACTGTAAAATTGTAAATTACGGATTGAAATGATAAATATCCATATTACTTGATCCTAGGGTAGAAAATTACATACAGACGCTAGATTGGTTAAATTAAAGTATTTTTCATTCCTTAAATTTTGAATTCAGTTAACTCATATTGAAAAAGAAATTGATTTATATAAATTGAATTATTTTCGATAATCCTAGTATTATTACTAAAATTGGAATTGATTTAATGAATTGTTCAAATGATTTAAATTGGAATTTCAAGGTTGACGTGTCGAACATAAATGAATTTTTCAAAATTGAGTTATTGAAGTGCTTGGATATAACTTTGAAATCTAATTTAAATTAATTTAAACTATATTAACCAATTAAAACTATTTCAATTTATTTTAATCTATTATAACCTTTTAATCCAATTTAATCTGTTTTACCTATTTTAAACTAATTAAATTTATTTAATCTATTTTAAATCTATTTAATATAATTTAAATCTTTTTAATCCATTTTAAATTTATTTAATCTATTTAAAAATCTACTTAATATAGTTTAAACCAATTTAATCTATAATTAATCTATTTAAATCAATTTAAGTCTAGTTAAATCAAATTTAAATCTGTTTAAACTATTTTACTACCTAAACTATTTAAATCTATTTAAACTATTTTAAAGAAAAACTATTAAAACTATTTATGACTATCCAAACTATTTCTAAAATTTCAGATTGTGTAAAGTTGAAGTATATATATATTTAAATTCTTGATGATGATATAACCTAAGTTGGAATTTCGAATTGATACCTTTTGGGTGAAATGACGTATTTGAGTAAATATGATTTTGAAGGGGAATATGACTTTGGAAGTGAATGTGATTTTGGAAGTATATATATTTGAAAATGATATGGTTTTGGGAACATGATATTTTGATATCAATTGTGAATTGACTTTTGAAATGTAAAAGAATCATCCAGTGTGAAATAAGTATTTAGTTGTTAAAGAGACCGAGATCAGATATTGTCATACTCTCTGCCAATTCCGAAAACCACTTTAACAACTGTGTACATGGTGGAGATTCCTGAAATGAAGTAGGATGGTTTGGCGTACGATTCTGTATGAGGTATTGACGTGACCCAGACTCTCGTGAGTCAGCTTAGATGTTTCTAAAACAGGAGCTATACCTGCGCTAAGTGAGGTCATTCCTCCGATCGGACATGCTTCTTCGATACCATATTATGACTTTGTGATGATTTGGTGGCCACCGCTTGATTTTATTATAGGAGTGTGTTCCGAGGTGGGCGGTAGTAGCTGTTATGCGTTACCACCAGCCATTTTCTATAATTGGTAAATCTAACCTGGCATCGCCTCAAGTGCTGTGTTCACATGCCCTAGTGCGACTTCTACAAGCTTGTTTTATACTGTACCTATAGGGTGTCCTCTGGGTAAACCACTGGTTTGGTGGAGTCTACGGCGTTGTATAGACTATGGGTGTATATATAATGTGTTAAAGGGGATATGGGTAACACCTTAACGCTATTTTAATACTTTACTTTACTGTAGACACTATTATAATAGCGTATTGTATTACATAGTAGATAGTTTAACGGATCCTAAGGAGATAGAAATCTCAAATATCTCTTAAGTTATTGCACCCATGTTAGACACTGGATAGGAGTTGTCAAACCCCGTAAACATCTTTGATGTCGTACGCCCATATTTATATACTATTGATTTAATTTACGTAAGATCTTTTAGTTCTGACTCGAATATTTTGTCTTTTTGATTCGGTCAGGTCAGTCTGAGTTTTTCAGTTTATCAAAGACTAATTTTGGAGGATGAAAATGAAAATTTAAAACTATTATTACTTATGATATGTATTCCACTCCATCATGTGTTTCGCTGCATTTATTTATTTATTCCTGTTTTTTGTAACTCTGATTTTTGTGTTGTAAAAGAATAATCAAATGTATTTATATAACAACTTTATGAACTATTATTTGATTATTATATTTTGTCATTCCGCTGTGAGATTCTGTATTTGTTTTATTTGTTTATCGTTTTCTTATTACCTTATAACAATCTGCCCTTTTGAATGGTTTGAGTCTAACATGTGTGTCTGCTTAAAATATCTAAAAAGGGATGTCATTACTGTTAGTATCAGAGCTTCGGTATAGCGATAACCTTAGCTTTGTGGGGTCTGACTCATATTAAATAAGGTAGTAATACCCTAGAATGAGTCGTCGAGTATATATATATATGAGAGAGCGTATTTGTTAGGTTTATAAAAGGTTTTGTACTGTGTTAATTTGTTCTGTTTAGTATTTATAAATTCTGGTCGGTGCATAGGATGATATGACATCGATGGGGATTTCTAAACACTTAATAGGACAGAGCGACATAATACTTTTTTTGAAGTATAGGTAAATGAAATAAATTTTTCTATTATATATTTTTTATATAAAATAATAAATTTTAAAAATGATATAGTTCATTTTAATATGTTGTTTGTTAGGTAGAATTTTTACAGATATTAATTTAAAAATAGGATTTACAAATTAAGTAAATATAAATTGGAAGTTTAGAACTGAAATTCCAAGATCTTGAAAATTTCTTTCAAAAGATTTTGGAATATAATATTAGTAGTACATAGAAGTATTTTCAGATATAAGTATTTCAAGATGATTTGAAAGAAATGTTTTAATAGATTTTTTTTTTAAAAGGAAATAAGCTCTGTATTCCCCTCTCCGTCGTTGGAAAATAATTTCGGTGATGAGTGCTGTAACATCCCGCCTTTTCGCACACTTTAAAACGACACACATGCCGATTCAAAGCATACGTAAGGGCGGATTGTTATGGGGTAAATAAGAAAAACAGAGAAGGAATAAAACAAATAGAATCTCACAGCGGAAGGATAAAATATAATAATAAATATACAGTTCAAAACAGTTTACAAAACAGTTATTTCACTTATACAATGAACATCAGAGTTACACATACCAATACAACAATGCAGCGGAATATAGAGAGTGTGTGGTGCAATACTATATATATAAAATAATGCTGAATCTTCGTCTTCGTCCTCCAAAGCTAAACCTGCTATCCTGAAATGCTCGGACTGACCCGAGCGAATTTGAAAAGACAAACACTCGAGTCAGACTAGAATATCTTATGTGAGTTAAATAAACAGAAATAAATATGAGTACAGTAACTCAAGAGATTCTCGGGATTTACATCTCCTAAGGATCCGTTAAACTATTTACTATGTAGTATATTGCGCTATTATAATAGTGTCTATTTATAAAATAAACTTACTTTTTAATAGCGTTAAGGGGTTACCCATATAGCCCTTAACACATAATAGTCCCAGTAGTCCGTCCAATATCATAGTCCCTCCTGATCGGGAAGCCACCAGAGGATACCACACGGGCTACGGGAGAAATCCAAACTCGTACAAGGCGCGATAGGGTAGGTGACACGGCACAACTAGGCAATGCCAGGGTAGATATACCAATTGCTATCCAGGCTGATGGTAACGCGCAGCGCGCAGCTGCCGCCCACCTCGAACTAACTCCCCCAAAAATCAAAATATAGAAGTGGCCACTGAATCAACCCAAGTCAAAGTATAATATCGAAGAGGAGCGTCCGATCAGAGGAATGACCTCATTGGCCTGAGAATCGCTCCTGTTTTAGCCACCTTATGCCAACTCACGGGAGTTGGGTCCACGTATTTACCTTACAGGAAAACGTCGCCACCACCTACTTCATTCTGGAATCTCCACCGCGTACACGGTTAGTCAAAGTGGTTTTCGGTATCGACAGAGAGTATGTCCATATCCGATCCCGGTCTTTTTGCCAACCAATCGTTATTATAACACCGCGGTTATTTAAAAACATTTTATACTTTAAAACAAGAATATAATCCATTTCAAAACCATAATATTACGATATCATTTCTTCTTTAAAAAAACCAAAACAATATGATATCGTTTATCCCAAATATAATTTCTTCCCAATAATTTAAAATGCTTTAACTTCATAACGTCTGAAAATCAAATATTTTCAAAGCATACTATTTTGGAAATCCATAGTTTCAAACCATAACTTTTAAAACTCAAATGGTTTGGATATTCACGGTATATAGAGTAAATGGTTTAACTTTAAAAGTTACTTCGTAAAGAAAATAATTTCTATGGCCTTATAAATAAAATTCTTTATTTTAAAGTCTAAACCAAACTTAAATATCACTCTTAAGTTCCAAAACCATTTCAATTTCCATATATATATAAATCCATTGGAGTATTAATATTCAAATACTAAAGTTGGAATTTATTCTTTCAACAAATTAAATGTTTTATTATTTAGTTTGAATATTCACATAAATCCTTAAATAAATAACTCCAATTTCTAGTAATAAAACATATGTATTTTTCAATTCCAATTATATTAGAATATTTTTTTCCAATTCAGGAAAATCCAATTTTAAATATCATATCTAAAAATTTCCAACTTACCATTTAAACATAGGATATAAATTATCAAACTTCATTTTCCAAATTTCTTCCATTTTTATAAAAGAATTTATACACCTTTTATTTTCAAATTTTCAACTTATATGTATATAAATATGGAAGAAAATATTTATACAGTATAAAATTTAAGATTATTATAAACCGTATTCCATCCAAACCATAGAAATCACATTAAAATAGTTATACATAGACCGCGGTGCCTGTATATAATTTTCTATCCTATGGTCAAGTGATACGGATATTTATCATTTCAATCCGCAATTTAAAAATAAAACTTTGCGGTTTTATCATTTCAAACCACAATCCCGAAAAAATGAAATATGCATGATAAATTTGCAATTTAATGATATGCAATAAACATTCATTCATCAACGACATCCATCATCCAATCGCAACCATCAACCAATCTCAATCAATAACAACATATATATATGAACATATACAACAGGTGATAACTGTCAGTTTGTTCAAATTAAATTTATCAACTATTCATCTAACAGTTTATTCAGTAATAATTTACATAACTATTAATAGCAGTCCATATGCAAACAAAATTTCTAACAGTCAATTAATACGCAATAAATCAATTAAATTAACAGTTAAACTTAATAAAATGCAATCCAACAGATATGAATGAAATAACATGCCAAATGCTCATAATAAATTTCTATTCATTTCTAAAATTTATTTAACAAACATAAAAGCTTCTAGTAATTGTGAGTGGGTTAAAACACTCACCTTTGGAATTTAAATCGAATTTAAACCCGATTTAAACCCAAAAATTCGCCCGTCTCAGAATTCGTCCAAACCAGCATCATTGGATCCGAAATTAAATTACGATCCTAACAAAAAAAACCGTTCGTAAAACGGGTATCGTATGAAAAAGTTATTAAATTTAATCGAGTTGAAATCAAAAATAAAAAAAATAAAACAAGAAAATATACTGCACAAAGCTGCCACGTCATCAGAGCTTGCGTGCTTCCTCCCTGAACACGTTCGAACCGAGCATACACAGCAGCTCGCCCCTTTGGACCGACCGTTGACCACGATTTGCATGCCGCCTCGACCACCGTTTGACAAGCCATTGCCACCACTGGAACCGCCTCCATCTCCCCTTCTGGTCGACGTGGGTGCGGCACCCCCTGGTGCTCGCCGCCGCCACCATGGGCCTAGGGTTTTCGAACCCTAAACGCCACTTTCCGGCCACCACACCTCGATTTAGGTCTTGCAACCACCACCATTCGACTCCAAACCCAGATCTCTATAAAACCCAGAAAGCAATTGCTCGATTGATGCCTAAATCGAAAACGCCCAATTCGACATATGGGTTACGAAATTTGATGCTTTAACCGAGTTTTCTGGCTGAAATAAAAGTCGATTGCAGAAACAAACACCACCCGTAGATTCGTATCGATGAAAACTACAACATATATTTTTTTGGGAATTTTCTGAAATTTTTGAGTTTCGACTTTTGATTTTGAACTGTGGATAGATCTAGGTTTTGCAGCCATTAAAGAGGAGAAAGATATGAAGGAATGTACGTATTTTCAATTGACAGAAGAAAGGAGGCTAGGGTTTATGATCGCGTATATATAGACAAATAGAAGAAGGCTAGGTGGGTACGGATAACCAACGTGCTAAACGGTAGTTGGCCCAAAAAGCCCGTTCTGACCCCGGAACCGAATCTGTTAAAACTATATATCCAAATAGGTGTTTTAAAATATTCTGAACGCGATGGAAAAAGTTTCACGACCAAATTCGATCGTATGAAGAAGTTATGCTGAAAACAAGATTTCCAAATTGATTTCAAATTGATTTTTAATAAAATTGATTTGAAGGCGTTTCGCATCCGTACGATCAAACGACAAGTCCGATCGATACGAAAATTGAAACCCTATAATAATTCACCGATACGGATCCGATGAAACTAGTTTCGTCGAAATCCGAGTCCGTGACAAAAATGGCTATTTTTAATGTTTATTAAATCAATTAAATAAATCATAAAAATCCAATTCTAATTTTTCAACTTCTAATATTGGCCAAATCTTATTACTTATATAATTCAATCAATTCCAATTGATTTAGCAGCTTGGATGTGAATTAAAATCTATAAACATATCAATTTGCAGTGTTAATTTCTGCATTTTTATAATTATTTGGAAATTATAAATTATATTCTAAAACTCAATTATTAAAGCTTATATTCTTATACTCTCAACGAAATCCAATTAGATAAATAGATTTGATTTCCATTCCAACTCATGATTGCAAATAAACTTTTACCATAATTAAATTCCAAATTATTAATAACCCTTATTTTTCTTAACTATTTATTAATTCCAATCCAATCGAATTCAACACTATAAATTTGATTAATTTATTATATTCACTTCCTTTCTATTATTCAAAGTTATTGTTGTAAATACGACGAATACTAACATTAGTTTAAGATTTCACTCAATGTTTACAAATTCCATTTCAATCTAATAACGTAATATTTTACGTTCAATTCTATTTTATTTGTCGTAAATACCACTTGTTGAATTAAATACTCAAATCTTAAATAAATCTTGCTTCTAAAGTTATACCAACAATGGTCCAGTTAAATTTGAATTAGCTTTACCTTTATTTTATGAAATTAACTATTGCAATAAATCCAGATTAATAAATAAGGCTTGATTCCTATATTAACTTCTTTGGTCTCAATTAACCTTTTATGGCGAGTATGAATTTCAATGTATAATTGAAACCTTTATATCCATTTAATTTTACTATCATCCAATATCTACATATTCTAGCTAAATTCCAACTAACATATAAATTAGCTATTCCAACTTCCATTAATTGCGATTATCATACTATAGAAATTAAATTCCATTAACCACATAAATAAAAGTTGATCCCCATCTATTTACATTATATCACGTTTGCATAAATTTATTCAATGGTCACTTTTAATTAGTAACTATCCATTTTCCAATCCAAATGTAAATCTTCCACTTTTGAATTCTTATATTAAATGGAATTTATTCTAGGTAATATTTTTACTAATATTTACTGATTCAACAAATGTTTCTAAAAATTTACTCCAACCAAATGTGACAATCTACATTTCATTTCTATGCAATATATACTCTTTTTTTTTTATTCCATTCATTTGGTTACTGCGTTGAAATCTATTTATTACTAATACTAACGTTATTATCATCAATTATAATTGGATTCCAAATTTTTATTCAATACTGTGAAAAATAACTTTCATATAAATCAAATCCTTTTTATACCTAATTCAAATTGGATTATATTCCAATTCCTATAACTAGGTCTTCAGTCACCATTTACATATTTAGCGTTTATTTAAATCTCCGTTTATAAATTTAGAGTTTCTACTAAATTGAATTATACAACTTGTGAACTTTAACAAATTTAGTCCACCTAATAAATTTTCTAATGTTTATATATTGGCAATCCGATTCAGCTATCATTTCATTAATACCTTTTAAATCAACTAATTATAACTAATAACTACCCACCAATTTACATTAATCCAATCTATGCCACATAAATATTTAATTGTTAACATTAAATTATAATCACCACATCAATTCCTATATTTACTCAAATAAAAATCTTAAGACTTATATTTCCTTCTAAATTAGATTAGCAATTCTATTAAATTCAATTCATTAAACATTATTAATTTAACGGGTCGTTACAAGTGCATGCATCATCGACATTCATTTTCGAGTTTCAAAGTGGAAAGACTGTTGCAGTAATTTTAAAGCACAATTGTTTTGATAAATTAATCTTGATTTTGAATTCCAGATATGATTTGATATATATAAAAGATATGATTATATATATTATTAAAATGAATCCGGTTGTTTAGTTCTTAAGTTTCTGTAAATTAGAAATTAAAATTATTGTAATGAATGGAATCTTGACTATATTAATAAATGAAAACTTATAAAATGAAAATAAGAAATTTGAGGTTAAAATGGTTCAATGAAATAGATAAGAGATTTAAAATTTGCAAACAGTAAATAAAATGGAAATGAAAATAAGAAATGGTAACTATTAAACATTTTGTTAACTAAATAAATAAGAAAACTGGGGTAATATTGTTTTGCATTCTAAAAGACATATATATAACTTACCAAACTATTAAAAGTTGAAATGTCAAAAAGAATATGTAATAGAATATTATACAAGTTTAAGTATAATGAAAGTGTTCAATGGAATATCTTCTATAAATAAGAAATCTAATGTTATAAATTGTTATAAACTTAAATTAATAATTTTAAATGCTACTAATTAAAGGTAATAAAGTGAATGAGGTAATAAAAAATGATTGTAGACTTAAGTTAACATTTTATGCTATTTATAATCAGATTTATGGTAAAGGTGAATACTATAAGTAAATAATTATAAGCTTGAATTAATATTAAAGCCATTTATAATTAAAATGAATACTATATGGATTGAATGATTATAACTTCACAAAATATTGGAAATAATTTAGAAATGAAGTAATATTCAATAATAATTTATATAAAGAATGACCATGAAAAAGAAATAATTTATAAATGGAGAATTGGATTGTAAAGAAACTTACCTAGTAATGTATAATCCAATAATTGAAATAAAAATAACTTATTTAAGCAATGACAATAAAGTAATAAAACGAAAGGAAATGACACTGTATGAATAAAGGAGAAATGAAATTTCGTAAGTAATAACGAATGTAAATCACTGGAAATAAACATTATACGAATGAGAAAAGGAAAGTAAATGACGAGAAAAAGAGGGAAATCAAACTAATTGTAAATGTGAAGTAAACTGAAATAAAATGTGTACAATACTTCAACAGTGAGTTCATATATGACCCAAATAATTGAAATGGATGTAACTTAGGTAAGTTAAGAATGTAAATTAATGAAATAATCCTTACATGAATGAATGAAAATTAAAATTTTGTAAGTAATGAAGGTGAATTAAAGAAAATCACTGTATAAAAAAAATTAACAATAAATGATGTGAAAAAGATAAATAAAGTAAACTTAAAAATATATTGGATTATTTGTTTGTATTGACTTATGGATGGTTGGGAAAGGACACATTTATTGTGTAGGATGTATAAATAATCTATAAAGTTATCTAAAACTTTTGAGTGTATGGTTTACTTTATAGTTTATTTATCATTTTATATGATTAGAAGTTTTGAATCCAAACAAACCATTTGTTTTGATTGCTATGGATAGATGGTTGCTCTCTTTGTTGGGAATGATGTTTGTACTATTGTTTTCAAGTGATTATTGTTATGTGGTGATGTTTTGTTTATTATTTATTGAAACAACTTAAATATTTCTCTTTTATATAATTATTAACTTTTATGGATTATATAAGTGAAATACAGGAATGGAAGCAATAACTACTGCTTTTGGTTTCATAAAATAAGCGTTGTTTGCCCGAAAAATAGATACGTTCTCGGGTTATGGTTTTCTAGAAATATTATATTGCTTTTCCATGGTTTGGGATATTATGTTTTGGAAAATAAGATATATATTGTTATTTTTGATATTACTATTTTTCTCAGACCTCTCCATACAAAGGAGACTCTGCCGAAATTTTTCGTGAATTTGGGACGTAGAAAATATTGTAAAATGTTTTCAAACTTTTATTAACTCGAATATAAAAGGATTTAATTGTTATAAATTGATATATTTTATTTAAATTATTTATTTATGTAAATTAATTTTTTATAAATTTAATATTTTGAATAAGATATATCAATTTCTTAATTCCTTCTTTTCCCTTCTTTTGCTTTTTCGAGGACGAAAATTTGGAGTGGGGGAGAGTGAAACGACTTGTAAATTTCGATAACTAAATTTATTAATTAAATATGTTTTGGAATTTAATGTTTTGAAAAATTAAAAATTTAAGTTTAATAACGAGAATAATAACTAGAATGAAATGTAATAATGTTAGTGTAAATTAATGGATAACCATTTGCAATTCAATTAATTGAAATTTAATGATATAAATTTGACGCAATTGATAATTATTTTAATTATATCTCAATTAATTGGAATGATTGAAAAATTAAAAATTGGGTATAAACTATAAATGAGTAAATAAATCAAATATTGTAAATAATTTGTACTATTGTTTCCAAGTGATTATTAGTTTTGTTTGTCAACAATAAACATAGAAACTTGTTTGAATTGGTAAGTTATAACAATGGTTTAATTATAAATTCACTGTTTAATTCATTGATAATAAATTGGAAGTCAATTAGAATTAATTCACTTAATTAGTGCAGTTAATGTGAATTAAATTGATAATGGGATTTACGGAGTAACTGATAATTTAAAGGTTGTGTAAGTTAATGAAATAGTATGCAATCAATTGTAATTGATAAAGGTAGTGTGGTGATAGTAGTTAAGACATTTGTGTAACTTACAAATGTTATTAAATGTGGAAAAGGTGACAGTTGTTATTTGTTACCTATTTGCTTAATTTGTTAAAATCAAATTTGGAATAAATTGCAATAAATGATATTAAATATTGCGTAAAAATGAATTAAGATAATGACTTAAGAATATTAATGTAATAGGATAGAAAGCAATGTTAAATGTATACATAGAGAAATGAATGATTGAATATAAAGATTTAAATCAAGTTTGACCAAATTATTGGAATTTAAATTGTAATAATTGGATTTATTGCAATTTAATGTAATTAAATGTTACGCTAATGAAAATTAAGATGGTAACTGTAAAATATTAGTGTAATAAGATATTGCAATTGTTAACTATAGCCATGAGATGACAACTGATTGAATAATAAGATTTTTATTTTGAGAAAAATGTGTGATCCTCTAGTAAAAGAGGAGAGCATACATGATACTATATATATATAACATAATAAGGTGCTACCAACATGCCTGACAGGAGATAGAAACTAAAAGAAACAATGAAATAATCAGGTACCCCTATAATGAGCTCCGGCAAAGCCACCGCCCATTACACCACAAAATCGAGCTCCAGCATGGCCACCGCCCGATAGTAAGTTGTTGGAGGTACCTAGAAATGCTGAATAGCATCAAAATCCACTTTGAGAGGTCAAAGATATTGGAAGTCGGCTCAATCAAAAGAAAAATATATGAAGCTGCCTCAGCAGATGATCCGGTAACAAAAAATCCACTTTGAGAACACTGATAAAGCTGGAAGTATCTCCATCCTCGATTAGCAATTCTGGAAACAGCTATCCTGCACACCTAAGAATAGACACAAACATCCTATCTAACCCAAACCTGAAACAAAACTAGGAAAAAGAATTAGAGTGAAACACATATATGTATATAAATAGAATTTTATACATATATGTGTAAATAAAAAATAATGAGATATAATAAAGCAAAATAACCTAGAACAAAAACTAACAGTTTTTAAGTGAAAGGGAAATATGGTCCAGACTGAAGAAAATAAACAAAATGCAACCAAAAATAAAAATAACTAATTCAAAGACAAAGACAATTTTATAATTATCTTTGTGGACCATCAATCAAAAGCAAGTTGTGAAGCACCGAGGGATCGTCATTTAAATTTGCAAAGAAACTAATACTATTATTATTAGAGTCAAAAATAATATTGTGTTGTTTAAAAATATTGATATTATTACTAACTTTGTTAAGATATTCCTTTAAAAGATAGTTTTTGGCTAATTTATATTTAGGATTAGAGATCCAATTAAAGCAAAAGGACGAAATTAAAAAAAAAATCAATTTATAGTAATGGTTCTTATTGTTATTAAAAATACGTTGATTTCTTTCAAACCAAATGTACCAACAAGATATAGTGAATAAAGTATCAATCAAGTATCGATTAACTTTATTAAACTTAAATCTAAAAGTGTTCCAATAGAAAAAACAATCAGAAATTCTAGATTTAATATTAAAGTCAAAAAATATATTAAGGGTGTTCATGAGAATAAAGTGAGTATCCATATAGTCATAGTAAATATGCTTAACATCCTCTAAATGTCTATTACAAAAATAAAAATTATTGTCAATATGAATATTTTTTCTTTCTAAATATTCTATAGCATTTAATTTTCCATGCAAAATTAGCCACATATGGATTTTAGATTTAGGAAGAGTATTCGATTTCCAAATAAATTTAAAATAATTATAGGTTACACCTGAAAAATTAATAAATCTATAGAAAGAATTTGAAGAAAATTTCTTACTTTTGTTCTACTCCCAACTATTAAAATCATTATCATTATCAATATTATAAAGATTTAATCTAGCGATGAGCAAATTAAACTGTCTAAGAGCAGAATCTTCTAGAATTTTGCTAAATTAAAAATCCAAGGAGGTTCATTATCAGAAGAAAAAACTTCTGAAATAAATGCGTATTTAAAGTCACAAATATCATATAACTCTCTAAACTCAATCTTAAGAGGAATGGCGGAAATCCAACTATCATGCCAAAAGGAGGTATTATTACCAGAGTGAACAATAATGTTAATGCCTAAATTAAAAATCTCATTGCATTTTAAAATGGATTTCCAAAAATAAGATTGTTTACATGAAACCGATGGGCTAATACGATAAAGATTATTACTACCATTATAATAATATTTAGAAATAATTTCTTTTCAAGTGGCATTATCATTAATGTCTTTAAACTTCCATAACCATTTACTAAGAAGGGATAAATTCATATTACGCAAATTAATAACTCCGAAACCTTCATCCTTTTTGGATTTACAAACAGTATCTCAATTTACTAAACTTTTAATGCAGCTATTAGATGGTCACCATTCCATAAGAAATCTCTTCGAATTTTATCGATTTTATTAATCACCCAATCAGGGAAAAGGTGCATTGACATCCAATTGATCGGAAGTGCTGATAAAACAGAATTAATTAAAACAAGTCCACCAGCTCTTGATAAAAGTCTACCATTCCAATTAAAAATCCTATGTTTAATTTTATCTATAATTATAAACCAATCATCATGTTTTAACTTAGTAGGCCTAATCACAAAACCAAGATAGTCAAAAGGAAAACCCATAGTATTACAATTTAGAGTTTTGGCCACTAAATTTTCAATTTTATCAAAATCATTTAAAATTAAGACCGAACTTTTATCAAAATTTATTTTTAAGCCCTGGTAGAAGTTCAAAACTATATAAGATAAACTTAAGAGTGATAATGTGTCGAGGAAGATGAGAAGAAAAAAAAGCAAAGTATCATCTGCAAATTGAAGGACGGGTATACCATTACGCGATATATCATTACCTATATAACCCAAAGAACCATTATCAACCGCTTTTTTAATTATATTAGCAAAAACGTCTGCGACTAAGTTAAAAAAAAAAGAGGAGACAAAGGATTCCCCCTGCCTTAGTCCTCTCTTAGATTGAATTTTATTACCCAAAATACCATTAACCATAATACTAGAGTTACCAGTTTTAAGCAAATTCATGATCCAGCTAATCCACCTAGGACTAAAACCTCTAGCATGAAAAATATCTACTAGAAAATCCCAATCTACCGAATCAAAAGCTTTTTCAAAGTCTAATTTTAAAATGGCACAGGTAATATTGTTGTTGTAGCAGTGATTAATGTATTCTTGAACAATTGCCACACCATCGGTGATATTTCTCCCTTTAATGAAAGCAGATTGCGAACAATCTATTAGATCATTCATTTTGGAACTAAGTCTATTAGCTAAGACTTTTGAGAAAATTTTAACTGAATAGTTGATTAAAGAAATAGGCCTAAAATCTTTTAGGTTATTAGCACCTACTTTCTTGTGCAATAAAATAACATTTGTAAAATTAAACCTACCCAATTGTAAATTTCCATTGTAAAAGTCATTAAACATGTTAATTAAATATAATTTTAAAACATCCCAAAAGGTTGTGTAAAATAAAAAAGGAAAGCCATCCGGCCCCAGGGATTTATCACCAGGAAATCGTTGACGGCTTTTGGATTTCCCCTTCAGTAAAAGGAACATCTAACTCTGAGAGATTAATATTGGAATTAGTTGGATATAGTTCATTCCAATTAACATTAATTCTATCATTGTTTTTGTTTTCAAAAATATCTCTATAATAGTTTATGAAAGCCTTATTGAGATCTCTTTGGTCAACTATTTCTACATTATTAATTAGAATGAAATTAATCGTATTACAACGTTTTCTTTCATTTGCCATATTATGAAAAAATTTATTATTATTATCTTCTTTAATGATCCACTGAATTCGAGATCTTTATTTCCACATAACTTCCTCTTTCTCTAGAATAGAGTTAAGTTCTTCTCTTAAATTATTAAGAACATTCTGCTCACCTACATGTAGTTGTCTATTTTCTTCAATTTTATTTAGTTTGAGCATCTCATTAAGAATATTTTCTTTTTTAATTTTAATATTACCAAAAAAAATTCTTACTCCAATTTTTTAGAAATAACCTAAGTTTCCTAAGTTTTAAAACAAAGTTTTTACTTGAATTGTCACTATTTCTAATATTATATAAGCTCATGGAAGTCCATTTATTAATAATTAATATCGGTAAACTAGATTCTAATAATCACATTTGTTCAAATTTGAAAGGTTTAATAAAAAAGCTATGATGATCATAAGTAAGGATAATTAGATAGTGATCAGAAAGAGTGAAGGGAAGTTCAGACACTATACAGATAGGGAACTTGTCCTCAATTTCATCACTAACGAAAAATCTATCTAGTACAGCCTTAGAAGGGGAATCCCTAGAATTACTCTAAGTAAAATCTCTGTTAGAGTGGGGAATTTCAATCAAACTAGAACTAATAATAAATTGATCAAATTCCTCCATTGCAGAGAAATCTCCCTCCCTTGAAGTTTGCTCACCAATATAATGAGTAACATTAAAATCACCCCCTAAAATCCAAGAGCCCGGCGCTAAAGATCTAAACTCAAGACATTCATCCCAAAGAATCCGACGACCTAATTTAGAATTCCGTCCATAAACATTAGAAATGTTTAAAAAATAATTGTCAGAAAGATTAATTAGAATAATGTGAATCGAGTGTTGTTGGTGATACATTGGAGATGATTAAAATAATTGTCCCGCCAACCAATCATTAAACCTCCAGCTACACCCACCGAAGTTAGAGTAACCCATTTTCTGAAATGATATCCACCTAGTCTTCTATAAAAATAATTATCTGGAAACTCAATTTTAGTCTCTTGAAGAAGTGCAATATCAATAGAACGGTCTTTAAAAAAATCTCTAACCTCATCACATTTATTTAAGTCATTCAAACTTCTAATATTCCAACTAATGATTCTCATAAACCCAAAGATTTAGCCCTATCAAATTACTTACTTCTAATAAACTCATGATCTAACTCGATATCAGTAAAAATAAAAGTAGTATCACTGGCTAACTGACTGAACTTTGAAGCAGTACTACCTAAAGCATAAGATGAATATGTACTACCCAAATCAAAATGCGTACCTGGGCCTGAATCCGTAGCACCGATCACGGTACTCGAATCAGGAAACTTACCCGACGATTGAGAATGACTGCATCGAATCCTGATGCTTTGACGAACTGACCCACTAGCTTCCATAGACTTCCTCCGTCCACCTCTCTTCGAAGAAGTATAGCAAGAAGAAGAATTACCGCCTAAATCCCCATAATGAACATCCAACTGAAAACCAGACTTCTCCTCACACAATAACAAAGAAGCTGAATCGATAGCGCCACAACTACTCACCAAATCTAACGAATCTCCTACATTCACGGAATCACTATACATAACCCTTGACTCAAAAAGGGCAGAAGAACCTGAACACCCCTCTTCCAGTTTATCAGCTCCATGCAAATTCACAACAGACAGATCAGCCTTATCACCATTTTTATCACAGGCATCAACACCATTACAAGAATTGAATACATCATTTTGGACGACATTCAGCCTATTCACATCAGACAGACTATCAACAACCAGAGAAGGTTTTGAATTAAAAGATGAATCAGCCAATAAGATATTATGTGCACCATGCTGTGCACGTGCACAACAGAGAAGGTGAGCATATCAACTGATGAAGCCGTGTTCGACTTTGAGATCGCTCCGGATAAGTTTTCAAACAGTTTCACAACAGAAACACTAGCTTCAATCTCTGTGACTTTGTCAATATCATTCAGCTGATCGAATGACATGATCCACTGAAATAAATCCCCAGATTCGAACTAATTCTCAACACTAGAATAAATAATATCATATCTGACTAGAGAATCTTTAAGTTCCTCCATCAACAAATTATCTAATTTACTATAATCCAACATAACACTCTGGTAATTTGAGTCAACAACATAGATCAAAACAATATCCAAACTCTTCGACCACACATCGCTGCAAGAATCTTTAAAGGATTGCAAAATCTGGTCATCTGATGAGATACTCTGATGATCAAATTCGTTATCTAACAAGAATTCACTCAAGAAAAACAATCATTATAACTATCTCCATTATTATCAATAGAGATATTGTTATGAACATTAGCTCTCATTTGGTGTTCGATCGAATTATCAGACAGGGAAAGGACACTCATATCACTATCCATTACATCCATGTCGTTCCCAATAACATCTGAAATAATCGCCGATCCAAGACATTCGAATTTGTTGGCTGTATGAATTCAAAAATTCTCTAATCTAAGGGTAGAAGGTTTACCTTTCTTGGTCTTAATGCGAGTAAAATCTTTGCTAGATTCAAAGCCCTTTCCTTCCACCTTTGCAACAGACGAATGTAAGTAACTATCAATTAGGGCAGCAACAGCAGGATCGAACATAAAAGGATCGAAACTTATTGATTCCTCTCTTTTAACAAGATTAGGATTTTCTTTTTCAATCTTGTTAACAAGATTTTCCTTTTTCTTATTAGGAGAGGAAGCATACTTACCGAAATAAAGCTTTGGATCCCCAAATTTTTCTCGATATCCCTTATCGATGTTTGGCGAATTTATGATGTTAAAATGGAACAGTAGATCTTCTAAATATTTAATTCCCTCATTTCAATTTTGTCATAAGTGATCCAATATAATCCCCTTCAAAAGCATACATTTTAGAATAGATAGGAATCCATGATCGCTAAGAGTTGCAGATTCATTGTTTGATTTAAATGAACATTCAAACTTCATGTGACCAGATTTACCACAGGCGAAACACCTAATAGGGTCTCGGCATTGAGAGGCACAATGGTTATAATCTCCACATCTAAAGCAGAAGTCCCTTCTTTTTCTTGATTCAATCCAGTTCTTGTTCTTAGAGCGAGGCAAAGAGTACCGATGGCCATCAATTGATTGACGATCCTTTACCACTTGTGCATACGAACGATAAGGAAAAGAATCACGATGAGAATAATTCGGCCGAGAAAAAAAAGACGGTTGAAATGGGAACGATGAATTTTGAACACGAGAGTAGGAGCCTGACGCCATTTTTTTAACATTGAATAATAAGATTAAAAGGCGAATAAATGAATTTATTGAAATTTAAAGTAATAATCACTATATTTATTTCGATTGAAATTAAAAACTATAATAATTAACACTGAATTGACATGTAAATTTGTTTTAAATTATTGTAAATGTCTAAGCAATCAAAAGTGACAAAATTTGTTAGTTTATAAATACTGAATTAAAAAGTGATTAATTAATTTAATATTAGTTTATTTAATTAATGTGAAATAGTCGTTTTGTCCATTGTCTTGGATTTTGACGAAACTAGTTTCATCTGATCCGTAATGGTAAATTATGGTAGGATTTCAATTTTCATAGCGATCGGACTTGTCGTTCAATCATATGGATTCGAAACGCTTAGAAATCCATTTGATTGAAATCAATTTGCAATAATCTGATTTAGAAAGCTAACTTCTTTATACTTTTAAATTTGATTTTTATGGTAACCTATGAATGTGATAGAATTGAGCCTCGAAACTAGTCTCATTGTGTTTAGAAGGCCTTTTACATATAGTTTTCCTATCAGCATGCCTCGATTAGAGTTTGAGCTGTTTTGGACCAAGCTATTCGAATAAGCATGCATCGAGACTAAAATATTATTAAATTATGGAAACCCTATCCGCCTTAAAATAAAAATAAATAATAAAAAAACCTAAATCGTACGTCCCATGGCAATCGAACACAAACGTTGTTTTCGAGCGAGGAGTTCAACTAGAGATAGGCTCGACTTGGGGCAACAAATGCCTTGGATGGTCGGATCGTCGTCGATCGTGACAGTGGCAATGTCCATTCGAAAGCCACAGTTTTTATGGAGAATATCCAGATGGAGGCGCCGTGTCCAGTGATCGGGCTTGGGGATTTTTGAGGGAGTCTTAGACAGGCGAGTTTGGCGGGGTGGATGTGGGGGAGGTCGGTGATTTGTAGCGTTGGCGAGAGGCGATCAATGGTGGCGACTCGTTCGGGTTTGAACGTGCTGTTGTTGTAGGGCTTGAGGATGAAATAGGTTATTACATAAATTGGCATTCGTTATTTTAATTTAATTTTACATTTTATACTTCTAACTTCCATAACTTTTGCATACGAGGTCGGATTTACGCGCGGTTTAATCCACAACGATCGTATCAAAATTTTGGACATTTACACATGAGTTTATACAAATTTTGAGACTGTTTGAATTTGGGCCCTAAATTGAATTTTAAACTGATTTAAAATTCAAAGGTGAGTGTTTTGATCCACTTACAACTACTAGATTATCTTATGTTAGTTAAATTAAATTTATGAAGTGATTAGAAATTTATTGATTGTTGTTTGGTATGTTAAATTGTCATTTTGGTTAAATTTGATTTTTATTGCATTTAATCATCGTTCAATTTACTATTGAATTTTAAAATGTCAATTTAATACCTGTATTAATTATAAGTTATCTATTAATGTTTATTGATTGATTTGGATCATAATTGTGATGTATGTTTGACATTGGATGACTGAATGTTGTATTTTATATTGTTATAATATTGCAAGTTCTCCATGGGTTGAAATGATACATACCCGAACGATCTATAGATTAGAGAAAAATTATTCTGAGTTGAAATGATAGACTCGAGTGATTTTATGGATTTTTATTTAATTCGAGATTGCGGTTTGAAATGATATATAACCGTAAAATTGTAAATTGCAAATTGAAATGATAAATATTCGTATTACTTGACCTTAGGGTAGAAAATTATCACTAGATTGGTTAAATTAAATGACTTTTCATTCCTTAAATTTTGAATTCAGTTAACTGGCATATTAAAATAAAAATTGATTTATATAAACTGAATTATTTTCGATAATCCAATTGTTATTGCTGAAATTGGAATTGATTTAATGAATTGTTCAAAGCATTTAAATTAGAAAGGTTGAAATGTCGAATATAAATGAATTTATCGAAATTGAGTTATTGAAGTGTTCGGATAAAACATTGGAAACTATTTTAAATTAATTTAAACTATTTTAACCAGTTAAAACTATTTTAATTTATTTTAATCTATTATAACCTATTTAATCCAATTTAATCTATTTTACCTATTTTAAAAAAATTAAATTTATTTAATATATTTTAAATCTATTTAATATAATTTAAATCTATTTAATATAATTTAAATCTATTTAATCTATTTTAAATGTATTTAATTTATTTAAAAATCTACTTAATATAGATTAAATCTATAATTAACCTATTTAAATCAATTTAAATCTAGTTAAATCAAATTTAAATCTATTTAAACTATTTTACTACCTAAACTATTTAAATCTATTTAAAATATTTTTTGTTAAAAAAACTATTAAACTATTTATAACCATCTAAACTATTCTAAAATTTCAGACTGTGTAAAGTCGAAGTATTTATATTTAAATCCTTGATGATGATACAACCTGAGTTGGAATTTGGAATTATACCTTTTTGGTGAAATAACATATTTGAGTAAATATGATTTAGGAAGTAAATGTGATTTTGAAAGTATACATGATTTGAACATGATATGGTTTCGAGAATATGATATTTTGATATCAATTGTGAATTGACTTTTGAAATGTAAAAGAACCATCCGGTGTGAAATAAGCATTTGGTTGTTAAAGTTATTGGGATTAGATATTGTCATACTCTCTACCAATACCGAAAACCACTTTGACAACTGTGCACATGGTGGAGATTCCAGAAATAAAGTAGGATGGTTTGGCTAACGATTTTGTATGAGGTATTGACGTGACGCTGACTCCCGTGAGTCAGCTTAGATGTGACTAAAACAGGAGCTATACCTGGGCAAAGTGAAGTCATTCCTTCGATCGGACATGCTTCTTTGATACCATATTATGACTTTGCGATGATTTGGTGGCCACCACTTGATTTGATAATGGGAGTGTGTTCTGAGGAGGGCGGTAGTAGCTGATATGTGTTATCACAAGCCTGATTCTGTAATTGATAAATCTACCCTGCCATTGCCTCGAGTGTCGTATTCACATGTCCTAGAGTGCACTACACCAAAAAAGATTTTTGGTAGCGTTGAAAAAACGCTACCATAACTTATGATAGCGTTTTAGAGAACGCTGCTATACGACATGCAACTAAAAGTCTAAAAAAATTTGTTGCGTTGTAGTAAACGCTACCTAAAATCTCTTTTAAATGCAACTATAGGTATTTTCTGTAGGATTTAAAAACGCTACCAAAAGTCACTTTTAAATGCAGCTATAGGTTTTTTCTGTAGGGTTAAAAAAACGCTACCATAAGTCTTCATTTTTTGGTTGTATTTTTTGTTTATATGCTTTTTTTGATTTTCAGTAGCGTTTTTAAAATGCAACTGTATAATTTTTATATTAGTTTACATTTGTTTCTGTAGCATTTCTGAAATGCTACTAAAAGTTATTGATTGTTTGGTAGCATATTTTAAATGTTACTATTTACGGTTGATGGTTTATACCATTTCCAGCAATCGCTTATATACTATTCTTATTAAAACGAACGATCAATCGCATAATTTTCATATATTCAAACAAATAATTAAATCACATAATTAGCATATACAAACAATCATTCATATGATCATCATATTCAAATAATTGCAGAAACGTGCTAATCTTAAAATCAAATATAATATCCATAATCAATTCGATAGTAGTTTTTCAACAAAATAAGTCACATACTACAAGCATTCACAGACAAGTTTCCACAAATGGTACTAACAAAATACGACAACATATATAGCAATTAAATTCATGTTCGTTGCTTGATTACCAATAGTTCTTTGTTGTCCACAGTCGCATCATAGGATCTGATAAGATATTCTGGATTTCCAAAACCTGCATTTACTTCGCCTGCACATTCATTTAGAAACATAGTTATATATTAATGTAAAAAGTCTACAAGGACAAAGACAATACACAATGAGGATACTTTCAGCTCTTTAGGGCTGATATCACCTCTGTTTGCCTTGTTGATTTGTTTTGCACACCTTTCTAATTCACAATCACACATGAGATGTGTTTTCTGCAATCGTCTAAATAAAAGGTTGATCATCTTCACTATATTTCATTACTAAGCAAGGAACGATTTATATGAACATATAAATTCCTTTTTTATATAGGCATTAAACTCAACCATTATAATAGAGGAAGAGACTTACAAAGGCTAAAGTGGTTCTGATAAATAAACAAACAAGGGACAAAGAACATATGACATTTACATGTACAAAGACTTAGATGATTCAAAACTTGATGACATTTAATATTTGTTAGGAATTAGTATGTTAGACAACATATTAGCCAGAGATAGTCCTAAAACATCCTTGTTCACATCATTCCCTATTCAGATCATTAAAACTATAAATTATTAACTAACAAACTAATTTGAGCAAAATCCAACACAATTACTTTTTGACTAATGTATAAGTTATGTTCCTCTTACCAGGAAGTTGAAGTATTCATCAACATATCAAACTAATATGATTGATTGGAAGTACCTTTCCAAAAACTTGAGGCCATCAAACTCGGGCATTTCACAATCCTTTGGCTGCCACCTAAACTACTCATATGAATTATCCATGCTCTGAAAACCTTAATCATAACTTTCCATGTATTAAAGTAGGATATTAAATGGAGGAAAAACAAACCTTGAAGCACAGACTTATTTGCAACTGGCATTCTATCTTGAATCAAATTATCAGGTAAAAGGTTTGGAATTTTCCACGGATGTTCAAATTGAGGGTTCTCTTTCTGCTTATAGGAAGAGATATCCAAATTTTGTCGTTTCACATTATTAGGGTTGAAAGCATGAAAATCCTGCAACAAGAAATCCAAAATTTAAATTATCGAACTACATAACAATTAGACATATAATGCCAATCCAATTTGAAAAGCGAATGTTTAGAAATAAGCATATCACCATACTAAGATAATGCAAAAACACCTAGCTTATCTAATATGTTATTACTGATATACCACTAGTCTATGTTCCAGTATTTTCTCATGGTTGTTAACATGCTAACAAAGTCTCACTACTGCACAAACATAGTTTGATGGGTGGAAAAATAATTCGTGCAATTATTAATGCATAAATTATTAATTTATTTTTCTACAACAAATTCTTATAGCCAAATTAATGTTAAAACATGACCCACCTCAATTAGACAACTAAAATCAATGAGAAAGGAATCCACTGTAGTCAAATTATTTAGTTCGTTGGATTTAATTTATCATTTATACATACATGATAAGAATTATCCCAAGTACTTTTAGATCAAGAGAAAGTCAACTGACCTTATCTTTTGTGCCATTCTTTTTCCATTTTTTTTACCAGCATGAAATATGGATATCTTCTAGATACATGCAATGAAGTCAAAAAAATTTCTTCATAAACTATAATTCTGGAACAAAAATAAATTAATTTATAATTTAGAAAATATTCTGAACATGCAGCGAAAATGAAAGACAGAGTTATGAATCAATAGGTTGTAACAAATGAGATCTGTTTGATAAACTGTCGTACTGAATGAAGATGCATCAGAAAATAGAGTCCATATATCATTATGAATATACTTGTTTTCAGTTCTATTACTGTCTACAGTTTCGGAACGAAATTTTTATCACTATGAAATGGCAAATATGATTTTAGGCTACTTCTGTTAAATCTTTATATGATATTTTAACTTTAATAATAATTAAAAAGTAACAGAAATTCAACCCACTTCTGCTAGTATAATTTGCATTCCAAAGGAAATTTTGTTAATATCTTTCCTCGTACAACTTAAATCTTAAAAAAATGATTTTTTTTATAACGCAGCATATAAAGTATAAAAAATGGAAGGAAACAAATATTTTTAAGATAAACCTGAGTGCAAACCTTAGAGGAGATGTACGCTTATAAACACCTACAAATCATGTTATGCTTATATAAGCATATAAAATGCATGCTCATAGCAATTTTATTGACAAACAAACTATAATCTTTCATGTAGTCATACAACGAACTCATTCTTATTTACAAAGCTAACAGTTTGTAGCATAAAGGGATTTTTTTAATCAAAATACAATATTATATACTATAGCCATCCAAAATTTTGGTTGAATATGTGTAGCGTAGTTAAGCTGGATTAAAAGTGACCTGATATACACTCGGTACTCAATGTAGATAAAATTATCAAAGTTATAAGTATATTATCAATATAGAGAAAACTCTATTATCGGCAACATCATCCTTTCATAAATCATCAATCAGAAACTAGCTTTTGACAGAATAATGTAAGATAAACCGAGACTGTGAACATTCTTTGAAGATAAACCGAGAAACTAGCTTCTTTCCAAAATGATCATTCTAAATATTTTCGCTAGCTACAGTTGGTAAATGCTTGTGAGAAACTAAGGATCCAACAACTGATATAATCAGGCATTGATGTAATTATGGAAGCATAAGATAAAAGCTAGAAGCAAGGTGAAGGGAACTTACCATAAAGCTATAGTTGTTTTTTTCCATTTCATCAGAAAATATGAAAGGCTTTCTTTGTTGATTATATCCAATTAACATACTTTGTTGCATCGTTGCACACTCTGACCGTAACTGAGGTTTCATATATAATCAATGTTTGTCCACAGCTGACTTGACCATTGTAGTTCGATGGTGGGCCACCAAATCCACGGCATGCTTTAAAAGGTGTTCCAAATCCTGGCCAAAATAAATTGTCAGGAACTCAAATGGAAAAACAAACCTACACCAAGCGACCAATTTTCCAATTCATAAATTTTAACATACAGTGCCTGAAATAATTGGAAAATAATGCTTACATTGCTATTTCTTGGTCTTACAAAGACATGGCACAATGCATCTTGCATATTAGGTGTCAGCATTGCAACAGTTCCATCAAGTATTTCTTCCTTTTCCTTAACAATTTTTTCTACCCAAATTGGTGGTTGCTCGTAAGATTTATTTAGAATTATAAGAAGTTCATCCACAACAACATTATATGCAACCAGATAGTCATAAGCAGTAAAATCTCTTTCACTGCAACTATCTATCTCATCTCTATAAAGAAAATTATGGGATACTTGCGTATTAGTGCTTATTCAATTAATTTTCTTTGGATAGCAAAGGTGAATTTTAATAACGTTTTTGGCCTAAAAGATAAAAGCAAAGGTCTACCAATCCTCATTTTTAATTTAAACAGTTTTAAAAATGGTATTTTACAATATGATTCTGTTGAAAGTTGTATGTAGTATGCTAGTACAATAGAAAACTAGTATAGACAAAGACCTACTTAATTGTGAATTTCTCACTAAATTTTTGGACATGGTTACAATTGCATTTCCAACTAATTATAGCAATCATACACCCATTCTAATCAAGTTTTCTAAACAAGTTCAACATCGAAAAGGAAAGCCATTCGATTATGTAAAAAACTGGTATTGACATAAATGATGTTTAAACTATGTAGTGGATGAACTTAAATAAACAACATGAGAGGATGCAACTCATAGGTTTGAATGCAAAAGCATGGAAGAAGAATAAAAACAAGTCAGATTTTGTTTAAAAGCTTGAAGAAGGATTTAAATTGGAATTCATGCAAACTAAAGAAAATCCAGAAAATGATACTTATATGACAACATGCTTCAACTTAATATGCAGCTCATGGAGCAAAATTCAAGATACCATGACTACAATTGGGTGGTATAAATTTTTCTATGCAATGAAGTAAATGAGTAAACACAAAAACATAACCCAAGCAATACTAAAAACCAACGAGGAATATCTAATAAGAAGACAACTAAAGAGGTCATCTCTTAATATTCCAATATATTTAATGGGGGGAAACATATAATTTTCCAACAATGCACACAAGAATGAAAGTTAATGATGTGGGAAAAAAATTCTTATTTGTTGAAGTATTATTGGAGGAGAGAAAATCTACTTTGCTTTAAATTAATGATTCCAAAATCCTAAGCCCCGATGGATCCTTTACCATATTCTTTAGAATACATTGGGACCTAATTAGTAAGGAGCTCTACAATGTCATATCTGAAAATTTCCAAATTGGAAAAACAGTTATATAATCTACCATCAAAAAATGAAAATGAGTTATAAATAGATTATAACACTGGGTTATTAAAGCTTATTGAAACAATTGTATACTCTACCATCGGTTACTAGATGCAGGTTTGTCAAATGCTAAAAAACATTATTTCCCATATTGAATGCATTTAGGAAATTTCTTAAGACAAGGAAGAAAACACCTTGTGAATTGGTATACTAAAGCCGAACATGAAGGAGGTATGGGGCTCAGAAATCTAAATGATGCTGCTAACTTTCATGGTTTATAAATCACTTGGAATTACTTAAATCAAAAAAGCATATGGACAAAGTGGATGCAGCAAATATACTATAAAAAGTAGAATTTTTGGATAATTCAAGAAGACAACAGTGCATCATTTACGTGAAAGTTACTGCTTAAAACAAGATGTTTATGTTATGGCATAGTCGAAAAGAAAATTGCCAATGGAAAAAACAATAGTTTATGGTTCGACCACTAGCTTAATGGAAACACATTGATCAATACAGTTAGATGGTTATCAATGAGCTATTTTGTACGTTCGGAAAAGGAAGTGTCTGCACTCATCTCAGACTCCAATGATGCCTCAACAACCATGATATTCCTCATAATATTGGAACCTAGATTGGAAAAATTATCATTTACAATAATATAGAAAGTGATTTTTTATGGTAGAAACCCCATACAAAGGACAGTTTGGTTTTAGCCCGATTGGGACTGCACTCAAATTAGTGAACAAACTTAAGGCCAATCTCTTCATATATGGAATTCTATAAATGCTCCAAAAATGGAAAAGTGTTTCTATCTTGCATTGTAGCATTGAAAAAATTTAATACGCTAGATAGAATAAAAAATTCGTGCAATGCTTAAGCACAAATTGTTCTTTATGCGCTAGGAAGTAGAAAATTAATTTTCAAGTGTGAATATTCGAAATAGATTTGGGAAAATATCAAACAAAATAAAAGCTCACGCACAATAACATCAAGACGTCAGAAGATCTCATGATCTGTCTCTCAAATTTGCAAATCAACAAAACTTTATATCATAACATAATGGATGCAGCTATCAGTATGGCATTTATGCGTCGAACAAAATCAAAGACTATTTCATAACATACCAGCTCCAGTAACTGTCATGCATGACCTACTTATTCGAGACTATAAAATAATAGCCATTAAGCGAACTCAGTATCGGAAGCATGCAGTAAGAATGAAGAGATGCGCAAAAACTTTCAATTTATCTAACTCTACTAGTTGACAGTCCAATTGATCCCTCCTCCTTCAAAGCTGATTTGAGCATGTATTCATATTTGAGCTTCCAGGAAAGGATTCATGCATATTGTACTACATATCATTTGACCTAACTAGTAAGACATGGATTAGATAGGTTGATGGCCAATTCATTGATAACCTTATTAAAATGAACATGTGTTATAACATAGATTATAACAAAGCTATTCGTATCATTAGTGGAAAATCAATGCTATGTTATAATCATCAAATGATAACATTAGTCGTACCTTGAGTAAAACTGCCATAATCATATCTCTTAAAACCTTTTGAATTAAATACATGACATCTTTCACCAGTGCATATGCACCCAAGAGCAAACTGACAATATGTGTTACAATATTAAAAATATCAACACTGCTAGTAGCTTGAGTGGAAAAAAAACAAAGTCTGATTTCATTTTTATTTATTACTAATATAAAGCTAACATAAAACTAGTAATAGGTACTTGGAGAATTGGAACTTAATCACTATTAAATCTGCACACTAAGGTTTTTCCACTTTATAGTTAGAAAATAACTACATTTCCATACCTGAAGTAAATTATAAATTGTTGAATTATGATTCTATGAGAAGATTTTGATATTAATCAATTATATAACACTAGTTTGATCCAATTGTCAATATATTAGCCAGTTTAGTTGGAATGTTTTCTTCCAAATAAAGGCAAAAAAATAACTTTAAAAGTTTCTTCTTTTTGGGTACGGAAACGTCGTTTTGATTTTGGTTTTAAATGAACAAGGCCCTAACTTATTGCTCGTACAAAAATGCAAATTAGGTGATGGTATTACTATGTGCAATGATATTAACCGTCGTAGGCACGGTTATAAGCGGAGATTTCAAAACCATGAGCACAGAAGAAAAGAACGTCAAACATGGATAGCTTTTGTACATAATCATTCTGTTCTGGTCGGTTGTCACATTTCAGCTGGGAGTTCTAGTGGCAACAGTCGTCCTTTTTCTGGCCTTGGCCATAGTTGCTGGAGTTGTGAATGCAGTCGGAGTGCCAGTTACTAGTATTTCTGCGGTTATATTTTTGCATATTCCAATTATATTTTTGCATGATCCAATGAGTGGTTTTAAAATCCTTACACGTGTAACTGAAGGGTCTAATTTGGTAATTCAATCTTGGACAGTGATTGAGCCTCTATCAACTAGGTTATGACATAATTATGTAATTTTCTCAACAGTCGTACATATATAGAATATATATATATATATATGTCCTCTTTTCTCGATGAGAAAAAAGGGTTTTTATTACTTTGATATTGATTATGTAAAGGTTGCTGGGAACTCCAACAAATATCTCATCTTATCATTTATCTGAAAAAATGCACCGAAAATCATATATCGAATATACCAAAAAATATCATTCACGATGTTAACAAAATCTTTTTTAGTTTTGAGTGAATGCAATTAGCTAAGGTTGGTTTATATCTATGGCAATATTAAATCAGAAAAAAAATTCAACATAAAACTCATTTATACCAATAAAAATGACAATTTATGGTATACAACTACTTGCCCTGATGAAATGCGCTGCGAATCTATTGCTCAAACCACAAACAAGGCTACAAGCAAATGCAACAGATTTATACAAAAACTGGTTCATGCAAAATTTAGCTACAATGTTCAAAATGCATATTACCCAAAATGCTAATACTAGGTTTACTTAGTTGGTGACCAGTAAGATGGAAACTACAGTATAAAATGAGAAAAGAATACCATTTATCACCATATCCAAATGCAACTGCAAGATTCCTCTAACTCCTAAGCACGAAGGCTAGGTAACTTTAAAAAATTACCCATTTTTTCATTTTGATTTTTGAATAAACTAAATGCAATTTATGTGATGAATTCAAACAACAACACACAAAAGCTATTTCGTAGGCTCGTTCTAAAATACAAACACAAAATAAAGTTCATTTTCAGATTACCTTTATTAACTTTATTGAGCTGAAGGTGTGAAGCAGAGGGTGGAGATTGAAATCATCACTTGAGCGCAAGGTTTCTGAGGCAAATTATGGTAGAACTGCATGAGCTAAGCAACGATTGAAGCAAATTTAGGGTTTACTGTGGCTGGAGGGAAAGAAGTTTAATAAAATTGCTTAAGCGGCGATGAAATAAAAAGTAATTTGAGCGGGCAGAGAAAATATTACCCAAATCTTAGTGTGTATTGTTGGCGGGATAGTAAAGAAGCGATACTTTATTTAAGGCAAATTTTTATAAATGAGTAATGCTTGCACTTAACATTGAAACGCTACCAATAACTGCAACCAATAGCAAGTTTTGTTGTAGTGGTGCCTTCTGTGAGTTTGTTTGTACCGTATCTATGGGGTGTCCTCTAGGTAAATCACCAGTTTGGTGGAGCCTACGGCATTGTATAGACTACGGATACATATAAAATGTGTTAATGGGAGTATGTATAACGCCTTAACGCTATTTTAATACGTTACTTTACTATGGACACTATCATAATAGCGTATTGTACTACATAGTCGATAGTTTAACGGATCCTTAGGAGATGGAAATCCCAAACATCTCTTAAATTATTGCACCCACGTTAGACACTGGATAGGAGATGTTAAACCCCGTAAACATCTCTGACGTCGTTACACCCATATTTATTTACTTTTGATTTAACTTAAATAAGATCTTTTAGTTCTGACTCGACTGTTTTGTCTTTTTAATTCACTCGGGTCAGTTTGAGCTTTTCAGTTTATCGAAGACTGTTTTGGAGGACAAAGACGATAATTTAATACTATTATGATATGTATTCCACTGCATCATGTGTTCCGTAGCATTTATTTATTCCTGTTTTATGTAACTCTGATTTTTGTATTGTAAAAGAATAATCAAATTTATTTATCAAACAGCTTCTTGAACTGTTATCTGATTATTAGATTTTGTCATTCTGCTGCGAGATCTGTATTTGTTTTATTTCTTTCTCTTTTTCTTATTACCCATAAAAATCTGCCATGTTGAATGGTTTGAGTCTGACGTGTGCGTCTGCTTAAAACGTTCAAAAAGGCAGGTCATTACAAATTTTCTTCAATATGATAAAAGAGGTGTCCTAGTAAAACTTAAAAACATATGCAAAACTAGTTCAGCTTATGTTCTTTAACATAGGCTACATAACTCAATACCTAAAATGATTTAATATATGGTCTATTTCCCATCCATGTGTGGTATGGAACCGCAATCGAATATTAGATGGTTCTATATTCCACATATGCACTACAACCTTTGTCGCATGTCCCCAAGAAAAATGGTAACTCAACTTCATTAATCATAAATTGGACCATATCCAATAAAGTTCAATTTTTTCCTTCTGAAACATAGTTGTGTTGTGTGCGTGGAGATGAGTGAATTGAGAGTGAATTTCGGTCCCTTTTAGGTACTCTTCGAGTCATATCCAAGATACTCACATCTATGATCTATTGAAGCATTCCACTTTTGCATATTATGTTTTCTACTTCCGCCTTATATTCTATGAATTTCTCATAGACCTTTGGTTTGTGTTTCAGAAGAATAACATATCCATATCTATACAATCGTCTGTAAAAGTGACGAAATAATCTGATCCTCTCTTGGTACTCGTAGAAATTCAATGTACATGTATATGTATCAGTCCTGTGAGTTTAACAACTCTTTGAATTTGACATATCCATATATTACTAGTTGTTCAAATTATATAAAGTCGTGTTTAATATTAATTCAATTTCGATTTGATTTGAAAATTTTTTGTCAAATAAATTTGATTTTATTAATTGGTGTCTCAATACTACTCTCTATAAGTTTAATTGCATGTGATTATAATAATATACTTATATGTGTGTGCGTGCACGATATAATATACATATATACTTACTGGGACATACATATGTATATGTATGTGTGCGTGAGGGCAATGATCGGTTATACCTTTATCCCCTCCGATTTCAACCACATAATTTGATTTAAATAATATATTTTCTCTTCCTTAGCATCTCACTATCTTATTTAAATCAGAATGGATTGTTGAAATCGATGGGGCATAGAGGTGTAGGAAGAATGAGGCGTAGTCAATCATTGCCTAAATATATTGTGGGTATACGTGTATTTGTTTATTTACATTTTATGTAGAATATATTCTAGATAATGTTTATTAAGATTTCCTTTCTTTTAATAAGGCTTCTATTTATGTTCAATTTTACATGTTAAGCAATTACTCCTTTTGTTTAAGATCTAGTTCTTAATATTTAAGATATACACATCAACTAAAATTTAAAATAATCTTGATATCATAAGATATTTAATATATATTATATATTTGTTTATATATAATGTTCGACTATAGCAATTTATTTTTTGTAAATTCAAGAAGATAAGAAAATTACGTATACATATTTTTATACAAATAGACATATGTTCATATATCACTATCAAACGTAAGTTATAATACATAAATGGATATCATACGCATAAGTGTAGAACTAAGATTGTAAATCCATACATACACGCATATGCATACATACATACATATAAATTCAAATAATTTGCTCACACAAAATTGTTTGTTTATTCTTTTTTTGAAAACAACGGATGAGCAAAACCATGTGAATCACGATGATATATGTAAAACGAAGAAATAGACAACCCTTGATGAAGGAGCGTGGTGTTGTACATAATGGAGTTGTAGTACAATGTACAAATAGTCCCTTTACGATTGTAATTGGCTTTGCAAGGCCTTTTTAAACGTTATAATGGTGGAAATGAAGATGAGATGGATAAGATATTTTTGTTCTCTGATGAAGTAAACGGTGAAAAGAGTTTCAAATTTGATCTGAATTTCTATTTTTTTAGAAAAATATTAGTTGGGTTCCTTTGATGTAGGGAAATAAATGTCACTACTCTCAACCTACTTTACCACAAAACGATCTCCAATTTTTTTCCACCGTTGCCAAACAAAGTTGGCCCTTCTCTTTTCTCCACAGCCACACAAAATTAGGCAATTAGTTCCTATTAATGACTTTAATCCATGGTTACAAAATTAGGCAATTAGTTACTATTAATTACTTTAATCCATGGTTACATTTTTTCTCAGCCACTTTACATAATCACTCGTCTATCTAAATTAAATTACACATGCATGCCTCTTTAATTTTGGATCTCTTTTACGGCTGAACAAAAGGGGAAGAACCCATAGCAAAAGAAAACCCTAATTTGGAGGACGAACTAAATCAATCACTCCGAAATTTAGGTCCTTCTCCTCAAATGGATGGAAACAAAGATGAAAACTCTGATAAAAGAAACTGGAAAGACCTACCGGAGTCAGTTGCCTTCTCGATCCTAACCCTCCTCCCCTCGTTCGTCGATCTAAATTCAGCCGCCTGCGTCTCTCGCGCTTGGAACGCCGCCGCCGTTGCCGTCTGCAACAGCAACGATTGTCCACCTTTCGTCCTCTCACCCCTGATCAAGCGAACCCTCCGCGTCACCCCTTTTGAATCCACCCTCACATCCCAATCCTACCATCGCGCTCCCCTCCCCTTGCCGTAACCATTCAGGCCTTCCCACCTTGTCGGCAATGATTTCACCAAACTCATATTCGTCACTGATGCAGTCATCACTCTGCACGATGTCTATTCCGGTGAACAAATTAGATCTGCAGAAATTGCATGTTTGAGCGACCTACAAGTTGGTTTTGGTACGCTAACCGCGCCTCTGGATTCATCTTCTTTGTCTATAATTTTGCTCGTACCCCATTATGAAAAACCCGTGGTCGCTTAACTATCTCTTGGGAACCTAATGGTAGTGGCAACAGAGATGGGAAGTTTGCTCACAACATGAAAATTGTGTCCATTGCTTTGTTCAATGGTCAAGTATACTATCTGGACTCAATGTTAAGGGTTGGTGTTGTGGAATTTGAGCCAGGAGTCAGTACCTGACTACTTGGTGACATGATAGTTGAGGATAAACCGATCTTATGGAAGGTTTGGGATATTGATCATTATTTGGTTGTGCATGATGGGGAGCTTTTGATGGTGCTTTTCCTTCAAAATTCTAATGTGTTATATGACGAAAATTGAAGTTTACAAATTTGATTTGGGGAAATCAAAGCGGGTTAAGATGGAGATACTAAATAATTGGTGTGTATTTGTTGATGGAGTTCGGAAAATGGGGTTTTCGTGCAAGCGTCCGGAAAGATGGGGAGGGAGGAGCAATTGTATTTATTTGGCTGGATCCGACCACCTGGGTTACTCTAGGTACATGTTGGACAATGAAGATAAAGAGTTTCGCGAACTGTGCAGCTTTCTTGCTTCCTATTTTTCTTCTCTTTGGCTTCCTTCATCTATTAAGAGCATGAAATAAGTAGAAACGGGGCACAGTTACCACCATAGTTCTTATTACTCTCTGTTTGAAGACCTTGAATATCCGCACAACCTCAGATAGACTGTGAAGTTACTCCGTGAGTTGATTGTCATATTGTTATGTCTTAAATGTAGAAACTAAGCATTTTGGGTGCACATCTTTGTTATTTACAGTAGCAGTACTTTGTGCTTTCTTTTGCTTTGAAAAATAATTAAAATTTAGGTTTGGGCAATGGACATTTTATCCAGAGATTAAAAAAGATTAATTTTAGTATTAAAACATGCACATACACAACAATTATTTATCCATCTTATACAATATATCTTAAAGTCGGATCCTTGTAATATTTTTTCCTTTTTCTCATATTTTAGAATTTTAATACTCATATCTTCTTGATTGAGTATGTTCTAAAGAATATCACAGGTTCAAATCTTGTTAACCATTTTCGTCTCTACTATCAAGTTTTTCAAATGGGATTCAAATCACACATCGAAAAGCTCAAATGTTAAATCTAAACGAGATTTAAGTCGTAAATCGAAGATTTAAAAGATCTATGTTATAAGGTTTGTACACACTTTGAAATTAATCTTGATGTTTGAATGTCTGCATCCAAACTTAAAACTTCATTTCTCCTTTGTTCCAATTTTATTTTGTTTAGAAAACCTTAGAATTGAAATTGTAGATCCAAGTAAGTATATTAGATATATCAATTTGGATTGAATGATTTTCTAATATGTGTGGGTTTGAATCAGAATATAAATCGAATCGTAAAGGGAGATATTCGATTTGAAATGGAACTTAAATCGTAGAATTTTAAGATTTTTGACAACAATGTCTAATATATCTTACAATAACCTTACTTACCTTGATTCGGTTTAGCTTAAGCACTGGTTCGAATCCAGTTGACCTCATTTTTTTCCAATGCATTCTAGAACAACTTAATTCATTTAAGAATCTATTAAGTTTATAAACTACATTCAAATCATATCATAAATCTAGTATTTTGTTCCTATTTTAAATAAGCATGATCTTTATTTGAATATCATTTGTTCTGTTTTTTGAAATGTAAAGTTTATTAACAAATACCCTTTCTCAGCACTAACTATACCATTAATAAGAATAAAATCAAAAAATATAACACCAAAGGAGTCTATATACATGCACTCAGTTTGAGACCATTAATTTTATCTTAAGATTTTCTGTAATTCAACCATTGACTCATGTACACACACATAAGTTGGATCTCTCCTAAACCTTTTGTTTTTCTCTCTCGTACTTTTGGAATTTAAATCCTTATTTCTCTATGATTCATGTGTATATTTGCATATTGTTAGAAAATGGGCTTTATATAAAACAATGCGGAATGGATCTTTAGACTATTTAAACACTAGAGAAAGTGAAGTTTAATTCCGTCTTCAGTTTTATAATAAATAAATAATTAAATTTTATCATATATTTTAAATGGTTTTCTTATATATACATATATAATTATATGTATGTGTGAATGTATTTATAATTATTCAAAATAAAATATAAATTTTTACATATATATGCAATATTTTGTATACATAAACTAAAGCATATAAGCATACATTTGAACGATATAATTGTATACTAGATCAGCTAACATGTTCGTTGCGGTGTAAATCTCAACACTTAACGGGCAACTTAACCTTGCACAAATTGCTATATTGCACATGCATCAACACACCTGTATTCGATACATGTGTGAATGTGTATAATCAATTACATTAATACAAACTAGATTATAAATATAAATAAAATAATGATTTTATTTAAAAGAAATTTAGAAATGTCCAAAATAAACTAGACCTCGTAAGCCCAATAAAAATCCAAAATGGCAAAAAAATAAATAAATTAAATTCACTCATTTCTTCTTCTGCAGGCTAGCCTAATTCCAACAGAAATGACATATAGAAAATTTATCCTTTAACTTATGTTTTCTCGACATCTCCAACGCAAACCTTTGGTGAACCTCATGCTCTTTCTCATCTCTTGAGTATAACAAGATGTCATCGATAAACGCAAAGACATATTGGTCGTACTGGTCTTGAAAGATCTAATTCATCAAGTCCACAAAGACTGTAGGTGCATTAGTTAGTCCAAATAGAAACACTAGTCACTCTTATGAACCATACCTCATTATAAAAGCATTCAACAAAATAATCTCCTCGACAATCCTCGGTTGGTGGAACCCGATTTAGCTGCGAGAATACCTTGGCTACATTCAACTGAGCAAACAAATCATCTACCCTTTGTAAGGGATATATGTTCTTCATAGTCCTCTTATTCAGCTTTAGATGGTCAATATATAATCTTAAACACCCGTCAGACTACTTCAGAAACATAATTGAGGCACCCAATAATGAACAACTCGGCCTCTCAAAGCTCTTGCTTTCCAACTCTACTAGCTGCTTCTTCAATTACTCCTCTCTTTCGGAGGCATTCTACTAAGGATTTGGCTAAATGGTCCAGCTCCCAGTATCAACTCAATCTAGAAATTAATAGCTCCTAGGGTTAGTAATCATAAAATTGGTTCAAACACATCCGAGATATCTCTCTCCACTCGTACTCCTCAAACTTCTGTTTCCTCCGAAACTAAGGCAAACATCTCTCCTTAGCAGCTCAGTCTCGATTTTTCTATATGTAACGACCCGCAAATCCGTACCCCTTGAGTCATCACTATTCTAACTAAATCAACTCAAGTTGTACAGAAATACGAACCATTTGGGTTAAAGAAGAAGAGGTAGAAGAAGAAAATAGAAATTAACAACAGAATCTAACCATCGCAGCGGAATAAAATATAATAAGTAATAGATGGTCTTTACTCAAAATCAAATATATCTGTTTATATATATTACATCATCAGAGTACATCAATCAAAGTTCAACGTCAATAACATAGAACTGGATACACAGCAACTCAACACAGTGGAATATATATAAAAGCAAGTACGAGAGTATGTATCGTCATCCAGCTCGTCTCCTGAGCTTCACAGCATCTCCTGTATCCTATAATACTCGGTCTGACCCGAGCATTACAGTTAAATAACACCCGAGTCAGTCTGGAATACCAGCGTGAGAAAATCACACTCAATTGATTATTAAAGTTTCAAAAATCCTTTGAAAACAAAAGCATCTCGTAAGACCACGCCACAAATAAACATGTCGGGTTTTTACCTTACGATAGCCACAAATAAGCATTTAAATATTAGAAACAATAAATTTTTCAAAACATGCTTTTAAAAATAACTTTAAAACTTTTAGCTTCTATTTGAAAATTCACTTTAAAAACGTACTTGGTTATCCATGGAGAATTTCCAACTTCAATCACTTAAATCAATTTTCCAAATTGATTTCCAATTTATCCCAATTAAATAAATTTCTTTACTTATCAGTTCATTTCCAAATTCATTAGTTATGGACTTTATTATTATTATTTTTCCCAGTTTCTTCTTTACTCTTTTCAATAATTTAATTCTTAAATTTTAAATAAATGTTTTGTTCTTTTAAAATTATAATACTGAAGTTTAAAATTCATTAATCTTCTGATTATTCAAAATTTCCCTTTCTGTACTTAAGATTTATTTATTAGAATTTCAAAGTCACTTTATTTCCTTTCCAATTCATTTTTAAATTTATTCAAATTTATATAATTATTTACTTACAAATTCACTTCTTTATTTCTTTCCAAAATCCAATTTATATGTTTTTGATAATTCATTATACCTAATTTTGTCCAATCGAACCATAGCATTCATTATTCCAATAAAGTCCATCATAGAATATCAAATAATCACAACAGAGGGTATTAAATAATTTTAAATAAATGTTGAAGGGTCCAGTTGGATCCCTCCAACCTGTTTTCCCTGCATTCACATACGTTAGCACAACATAAATATCTTCATTATAAAATGAGGGAAATCAATCATTCCAAGATAAATAGTAGTTCATGAAACTACTACAGAAATAACATAGTCCAAAACAGAATACATCAGAAATCCTAACACACAGATGCCACTAACACAAAAGTAACCGACAAGTTTGATCATACAACTGAAATAATAGAAATAAACCAAAAGTTGAAAAGATAAGATAGTCCTTCCAAGCGAACTCCAAGCTTCAAAAGATGAATCTCAAACTGTGACACTCAGGTTGACCCGAGCGTAAAGGAAAACAAAACATTCGAGCCAGGATTGACATTCTTATGCCAGTAAATCAAACTCAAGTGAAATGTCAAGTAAATGAGAAATAACTTAAAAGATGTTAGGATTCCATTCTCTAAGGATCCAATAAACTATCTGTATACATAGTACAATACGCTACAAATATAATATCTATCGTAAAGTAAAGTATCAAAATAGCGTTAAGGCGTTACCCATATCTCCCTTAACATATTTTTATATATTCTCATAGTTTATACAGTACCGTAATTCCATCGTAAACTGGAGGACTATCAGAAGGCACTCCATAGGTACGGTACAAACCAAACACGTAGAAGGCGCTTTAGGACATGTGAACATGCCACTCGAGGCAATGCCAGGGTAGATATACCAATTGCATAACTAGGCAGGTGGCAACGCATCGCAGCTACTATCGCCCACCTCGAACAACATTCCCATAATCAAAGATGTGCACCAATCAAATCACAAAGTAATAGGATGGTTTCGAAGTATGACCTCACATGGCCCAGGTATAACTCTTGTTTTAGTCACATCTAAACTGACTCATAGGAGTCAGGCTCACGTCACACCTTATACAGAAAATCATTCACCAAACCATCCTACTTCATTTATGGAATCTCTACCACGTACACAGTTGTTAAAGTGGTTTTCGGTATTGGCGAAGAGTATGACAATATCCGATCCCGATCTCGTTAATAACCAAACGTTTATTTCACACCGTGGTCATTTATAAATTACTTTATAAATATTGAAAATAGAATCTCAAGTTTTTTTTTGGTTAAATCAAAATAACATATTCAATTTTTAATTCTATTTAGATTTTTTTAAAGTATTCATTTAATCTTTTTATTAAAACAAGTTATAAATCATTTCCAAAATCATCTAGTTCCAAACGAATCATTATTTAAGTTCAATTAATAACCAGTTTAAGTTGCCAATAAAATCCCAATGTACCTTACCACCTTTTTATTTAATAATGTTATAAAAATCTATTTTTTATATATTAACTAAACCCTTTCAAAGATATTACACAAAAAATTAATTTTAAACAATTTAAAATAAATTAAACCTTTATTTATCTATTTAAAATCTTATTTTATATTTTTTGAAAATAAAACTATAAGTAAACCTTTTATAATTACTTTTAATTAAAATCATAATTTTTATATTTTCAAAAATCGATGTTAAGATGATAAAATTTACAATAACAAAATAGAGTACTTATTACATTTCAAAATCAAACTCACGCATTTCCTTTCAAACATAAGAATCAATTTCCAAAATATAGACCAACGGTGTCCGTATATAATTTTCAATCTTATGGTCAAGTGATATGGATATTTATTATTTCGATCCGTAATAGTTCAAATTTTACGGGTTTATCATTAAACCCGCAATCCAAAATTTCAATAATAACTGAAAATCGTTTGGGTTTATCATTTCAAATCATAACGAATTTCTCCTATTCTAAAGTCCGTTCGTGTATGTATCATTTCAACCCATAGTGATTTCTAGAACGAAGGCAACTTGCAGAGTGAGAGCAATAAATAACATAACATAACAATTACAACAGATGTGATAAATAACAATTTGATTAAATAATTAGTTAACCTGTAATAGTGTCAGTTTACATAAGTGATCAATTTAAAATAACAGCATGTTATATTTTACTATTATAAATTAACAATTCTAATTCAACAGCACATTTAAATTGTCATTTTCTATAAAATAAATTTAATAAGCATAAAGACGTTAATCGTGAGTGATTTCTCACCTTTCGTGGCCAGAGAATGATGGAAGCAACTATGATAAAGAGCAATGCAACGGACACTGGCACGAATCAGGAACGATAAGTCAATTAGCTACGACAAACATGAAACGGATTTTAGCACAGCAGTTAAATAAAACAAATATACACATGTGAATGATGTACGTATACATTTTTTTAAAATATTTGAAAGAACAATGATATACAACACATATAATTTCGCCAAAGCGTACACACCAATACATATGACATATATAATTCATCGAAAATTGGAAGAAATACGACTTTTGTAACATTTTTCCCAACAATATATATAAATTCAGATTTTTGAGCACATATAGATTTTGTAAAATATGGGTATAGAATACAGATATGTGCATTTCTTCAAGCATCACGCATGCATAAAATACATATATATTTTATATATATATCACATACTGCAGCATAAATATGAAAAGTAAAGCAAGGATAGGGTGTACGCTATGTATATATTTTTACTGCAATAGACATCAACTTAAAGTAACAATATATATATATATATATATATATATATATATATATGTGTGTGTGTGTGTGTGTGTGTGTGTGTGTGTGTGTGTCTGTGTGTGTAGTGTGTCGGCAATGAACAATTCTTAATTCTATATACTATCCAAGTGTATGCACAGAATAGAAGACTACCGGGCTAGATGGTGACTAAAATAAGGTGGATAGGGTGGAGTTCAAAGTAATTGCAGATGAGTAAACAACTACGAACGATATTATGTATACCAATGTATAGGTACTTCGGCCATGATATACATGCACAGATTTGTCGATAAAGTATATACAGTGCATACGTTAGATGCAATGATCCTAGATTCAAACAATAACACTACTGCCAATACCGAATGCCTATATGCCACGCGTGTAAATCATGTACAGGCAGTATAGCAGTATAATTATCGACAGCCAGAGTGTATATATACATCAGAATACAATTTTATTCCTATATATATACACAGACAGAGCATATATATACAACTTGAATGGAATGTACACAACACATGTATAACCTTGTATGTGTATGCCATATATATGCATCACTGTGCATGGCATGTGAGCAACGGCTCAGCCAAAAGGGGAGTTGGTGGGATGATAGATCTAGGATGGTGGTTTCGGCAGTTCATTTTGGTCAGGCTCGGGAAGCGGGAAGGTAGGCGATGCGTTAAAGGTTTGGGTTTGAAACAGGCCCGCTCGACAACTTTATAAAGAGAACGGAAGGATCAGGAGTTTGGCTGCTTGGGTCTGTGGGGAGGCACACGGCGTTGGCTTTGGGAAGGTTTTTTTTTTCGGAGCAGAGTGGGAGAGAAGTAGTTGAACAACAGGGGAGAGGGGAGGCGGCATGCAATTTGAAGGGGAGAAGGAAGGCTCGGTAGCATAAGTGGAGGAATGGAAAGAAAAACTACAGAAAGAAAGAAGAGAGATGAAAAGGAAAGAAAAGAAGACAAAAGGAAAAATAAACGTACGGTGGAGAAAAAGTGAAGAGGCCTTGAATATATATATGAAAATTGATATAATAGCAATGGTCACTCATGCTTGAATCAGATAAATAATTTAAAGCAATTAATTGTTGCTTGGATGACATGGCTGAAGTTTGAAAGTGTAGGGAAACCATTGTTTTTGGCATGCATTTCCATCATGTACCAGACCTCAAAATACAGGAATAAATAAACTATAGAGATCAACGCGACGAGTCGAATAAAGTGGTATACAGACATCAGCGGTACAATCAATTATTAAAGCTCAAATTTTCTGCTATCGAAAATGCTGCTAAAATGCAGAGAATAAGATAAGCGGAGCTATAAAAGTCCAAATTTGACGAAACGAATTACGACGTCTTTCTCAGAAAATGATTTACATTTTTACTATATAAAAATAATCAGATTTCAAAATATTAAATTTTCAACAAATAAACTGGTGGAATTTATTCCAAAATTCCACAAATAAATTAACCTTCATATTTTCCAACAAAATTTTACCAATTGCTATAATTAACTAGACGTATTTCAAATATCAAATTTTATTCCAAAATTTTATCATTTAATTTTTTGGTAAAATTAGTTAATTACACTATAAAATTCATCAAAATTTCAAGTCGTTACACTCTTCCCCACTTAAAATTTTTCATCTTCGAAAAGGAACTAGATAGGAAAATAGGAACAATAGAGGGGTAAAATAATTCACATAAATAGCACCCGAGTTGAATAATTTAGGATTCGAAGCACGCATGGATTCCTCAGTTTTGCAGGTGCAATCCTAATCATCTGTACTCCACTGTACCTTGACCAAACCGACAGATTTCCTTCGAAGCTGCCTCATATCTCTATCGATAATCCAAAGTGGCTTCTTCTTGATGGTGAGATTAGAGTCAACGTCCACATTCTCTAACAAAGCAGGCAGGACTATTAAGGATGGATCATGGAGATACTTGCGAAGGTGAGATATGTGAAACACGTTGTATAGACCCGCCAGCTTCTCCGGCAAATCAACTCTATAAGACAAAGGACCAACTCTTTCCAAAATGCGGAAAAGACCAATGAATCTAGAAGCAAACTTTCCTCTTCGAAAACCAAAACAAACTACATTTTTCAGTGGTGAGATCTTAAGAAAGATCCGATCCTACATTGAAAATTCCAAATCACTTCTACGCCTATCAGCATACTTCCTCTGCCTATTTTGAGCAATTCTCATTTTCCTCCTAATCTCTTCAACCTTCTCAGATGCTTCCAGAATCATATTAGGTCCAAGAACTAAGCGATCATCGGACTCAGTCCAGCAAGATGGAGATTTGTAGGATTTCCGTAAAGAGCGGCAATTAGAGGCATCTCAATACTTGCTTGAATTGAAAAGATTGGGATTAACAGATTGATTTAGCTTAAGGTGATTCAAATTCAAAGATAAAGTTATACCTGATAACTGTTGTTATAGGTAAACTCTATGAGATGGAGATGATCTTCCCAAGACCCTCTGTAATCAAGAACACAAGCACGAAGAAGATCTTCTAGAATATGATTCACCATTTCCGTCTGACCATCAGTCTGATGATGATAAGTCGTACTAAGAATCAAACGGGTACCTAAAGCTTCACAGAAAGCTTTCTAGAACTTGCTGGTAAAGATAGGTTCACGATCGCATACAATGCTAGAAGGAACACCATGGAAATGGACAATCTCCCTTATATAGATCTCGGCTAGGCTTGGAGCTGTTCGATTCGACCTGACTGGAATAAAATGGGAGGACTTGGTCAATCGGTCGACAACTACCAAATACTCTCATAACCCTCTAGTCCTTGTTAAACCATCGATAAAATCCATAGAAACTTGATCCACTTCCTAATGGGAATCTCAAGGGGTTGCAGCATTCCAGCTGTCTTCTAATGATCGGCCTTAACCTGTTGACAAGTGGCCCATCTACTGACAAAGATAGAGATATCCAGCTTCATACCACTCCATCAATATAGCTTCTTCATATCTTGAAACATCTTCATAATTTCTGGATGGATGGAGAGTCTGGACTGATGATTCTCTGTAAGAACCTCTTACCTCAAAACATCAACATTCGGAATACAAATTCGGTTATTAATCCTTAAAACTCCATTCTGATCAATCCGTGCTCCTAACTCATTCTGATTATTACCCTCCCTATCCTTGATATTCTCCTTTATAAGCTTAAGCATCGCGTCCTCAACCTGTTTGGCTACGATGTGATCCATAAGAGAGGGAGAAACAACAATCTGACACAACAAGGCCTTCTTCCGACTCAAAGCATCAGCCACAACATTGACTTTCCCAGGGGTATAGATGATGTCGAGGTCATAAGATGCTAAGCCATCGAACTTGCCACTGGTTTAGATCCTTCTGGGTGAAGACATACTTAAGTGACTGGTAGTCAGTGAAGAGCTCCAATTTGGTACCCAAAAGGTGATGCCTCCATAACTTCAGAGCAAAAAAACATCAAGCAATTCTAAATCATGGGTTGTGGTTTCAAATGGCGACTAGCATAAGCTTTCACCTTCCCATCTTGCATCAAAATAGCACCCAAACCTTCTCTACTAGCATCAGTGTAAACTGATAATCCTTCGCTCCCATTCCGCAGGGTGAGAGCAGGAGCAGAAGTAAACTTTTGCTTCAACTCGTTAAATGATTCTCACACTTATCATTCCAATCAAAATTGACATTCCTATGAGTCAAAGTGGTAAGTGGTGTAGTTATACGGGCAAAGTTCTCTATAAATCTCTAGTAATAATGGACCAAGCCTAGAAACTAAGAATATCAATCAGAGTTTTAGGTGTCTTCCAGTCCTGGAATAGATAAGGGGATATGTTCAAAGATAGAAAGATATTCAAAAGAGAAAAGGCATATAGACTTACGTTAATCTTGGCGACCTTAATTGGGTCAACCAAGACTACATTCTCAAAAACAATGTGCCCAAGGAATCGGACTTCATCTCTCCAGAAATGGCATTTAGAAAATTTGGATTTCAACTGGTGTTTCCCAAGAGTTTGAAGGGCATAGCTCAAGTGCAACTCTTGCTCCTTCTCTGACTTGGAAAAGGCTAGGATATCATTAACGAAAACCAGAACAAACTTATTAAGAACATCGCGGAAAACGTGACACATAGGATCAATGAAGAAGGCAGGAGCATTGGTTAGTCCAAAAGGCATGACTAATCATTCATAGAAACCATTCTCCGTTCGAAAAGCACTCTTTGGAATATTGTCCTCAAATGAGCGAAGCTGGTGGAAACTGGTAGCCAGATCAAGCTGAGAGAATACCTTAGCCCCATGGAGTTGATCGAACATATCATTGATGCAGGGCATCAGATATCGGTTCTTGAGTGTAAGCTTGTTCAGCTCTCTATTATCACCACACATTCTCAAAGAACCATCAGATTTTATGACAAAGACCACAGCACCGCCCTATTCAAAAAAACTCTGCCTAATCAAATCTTTAGAGAACAAGTCCTCAATCTACTTCTTCAACTCAGCTTTATCTTTCGGCGTCATCCATTTAGGAGGGAGAACAACAAATCGAGCCCCCAGGATAAGATCAATGCGGAATTCAATTTTTTGCTTGGGAGGGACAGAAGCGACCTCCCCCAAAGACATCCGGGAAGAGTTGGACAACAGGGGTTGAGTCAAGGTCACTTGGCTGAACATCAAGTGAGAAGATAAAGCTGCTAGCATAATCCAAGGGCATCCGATATTCAACCACCAGAGAATTACCTTGGTCGTCCACAAGAGAAACGGTTCAAGCTTTACAAGAGATAATGGCGTCATAATGCTTCAACCAATCACCTCCAAATAAGATATCAAATGAATTGAAACCCGAAACATAGAAATCTTCAATGAATCGATGCCTATTATAAAGGAGTTTCACCCCTTTACAAATCATAATAAGGTGGGCAGGACCGCCGATGGAATTAGTCACACATAAGATGAAGTAGCAAGTTGAGGTTGCAAGATATGCTCAAATTTATCACAAAGATTAACAAATATAAAACTATGCGATTCTCCAGTATCAAAAAGAACACGAATGGCAAATTATGGAAAGTAAAAGAGCTCTGAAGAGTACCTTGGCTATCACTGGTAGATGGAGGAGTGGAAGAAGTCGTGGAAAAGACTCGATGTCTTGCCTTTCAGCTGAGTGGGACAGTCCCTCTTGAGATGACTAGGTTGAAGACAGAGGTGGAAAAAATTATTCCTAGTTGTCTGAGGTGGAGGAATGGCAACACCGGTAGGAGATGGACAATCGTTGGCATAGTGACCCTGCTGGTTGCACTTGAAACAAGTGTTGGAAGATAAGTCAAGTCGTTGCCTCTGAGGAGCATATCCAACACCATGAGTATCCTGCCGTTTCATCTTATGAGAACCGCTGGAACTGCCCTAAGATATAAAAACTGTCTGTTTACCCTTAGAGCTAGGTTCTCAAATCTGGTGACCATATCCATAAGAGAAGTGAAGGCGCCGTAAACATGACTAGTCAGGCGGTTATAATACTTTGGATGAGCACCGTGAATAAACTTCTCATTCTTCTTAAGCTGAGTTTCAATCAAGCCAAGACCAAAATTAGACAGTTCGTTGAACTTCCTTTCACACTCAGCAAAAGCCATGTCTCCTTGCTCAAGATCCATGAATGCTCTATATAACTAAGATTTCCCAGCTTTGGGCATCCATTTAACTACAAAAGCATCCCTAAAAAGAATGGGTTCAAGATGAGACCGAGATAAAGAAATAAAATTTCAAAGAAATAGGTTCGACAAAATAAAGACAACTAAGAATCTCATTTAAATTGCTGCCAAGTGATATTAGCCTCAATAGTCCGAGTGGTAACAGTTTCCCACCAGTCTTGGATGGACTCCTACAACTGCCAAGTTGTTAAATGACACATCTAAGCATTAGTGATCTCAAGGCCAGTGAAAATCCTCTCGAGACTCTTCAGCCATTACCGAGCCTCAGTAATACTCTCTGGTCCAGTGAATTTGGTACTTCCAAGTTGAGAGCACTCCTTACAAAGCTGGGTGAATCGAACGGGATGAACACGTGGAACAGGTGCAACAACAGGTGGAAATTGAGCAAATGGTGGTACACGGGTAATTGGTGGTGCAGGGACAACCGGTGGTGCAGGGGAATTTCCACGACCCCTACCACAGACATTCCCACGATTACTGATCTGGAAAAGACAAAATAACCTTTAGAACAATGATAAATTTCCAAAATTCGAAAGAAATCCTTACCAAAAGAATTTTGACTAATAATTTCAGGTACGAACGAATATGACTCCGTGATTAATTCAACTCATTCTAGGGTATTACTACCCTATCTCTAATGAGTTTTATTCCATATAATAAGTTTGCCAAAACCTGGCTCTGATACCAACTGGAATGACCCGCTAATTTGAGCCATTCAAATCGACAATAGTAGACACACATGTCGGACTTGAATTTTCCAAAACAACATATTATTGATATATATATATATATATATATATATATATATTGGCACAACTTAGCATATATAGTAAATAAGTCAAACACAGAATCACAGACACAGAGTTTTACAATAATAAGCGGCAAAATAGATAAATAGTAGTTCATGAAGCTACTACAGAAATAACATAGTCCAAAACAGAATACATTAGAAATCCCAATACACAGATGTCACTAACACAAAAGTAACTGACAAGTCTGATCATACAACTGAAATAACAGAAGTAAACTGAAAGCTGAAAAGATAAGATAGGCCTTCCAAGCGAACTCCAAGCTCCAAAAGACGAATCTCAAACTGTGACACTCAGGCTGACTCGAGCGTAAAGCAAAACAAAACATTTGAGTCATTATTAACATTCTTATGCTAGTAAATCAAACTCAAGTGAAATGTCAAGTAAATGCGAAATAACTTAAAGGATTTTGGGATTCCATCCTCTAAGGATCTGATAAACTATCTACATACATAGTACAATACGCTACAGATATAATGTCTATAGTAAAGTATCAAAATATCGTTAAGGCGTTACCAATATTCCGTTTTACACATTTTTATATATTCACATAGTCTATACAGTACTATAATTCCTCCGTAAACTAGAGGGCAATCAGAGGGCACTCCATATGTATGGTACAAACCAAACTCGTAGAAGGCGCTCTAGGGCATGTGAATACGGCACTCGAGGCAATGCCATGGTAGATACAATAATTGCAGAACTGGGCTGGTGGTAACGCATAACAGATACTACTGCCCACCTCAAACAACATTCCCATAATCAAAGGTGTGCACCAATCAAATCATAAAGTAATAGGATGGTTTCGAAGAAATATGTCCGATCGAAGGTATGATCTCACTTGGCCCAGGTATACCTCCTATTTTAGTCACATCTAAACCGACTAATGGAAGTCAGGGTTACGTCATACCTTATACAGAAAATCGTTCACCAAACCATCCTACTTCATTTCTGGAATCTCCACTACGTACACAGTTGTTAAAGTGGTTTTCGGCATTGGCAAAGTGTATGACAATATCCGATCTCGGTCTCTTTAACAACCAAATGCTTATTTCACACCATAGTCATTTATAAATTACTTTATGAATATTGAAAAATCTCAAATTTTTTTAATCAAAATATATATTCAGTTTTTAATTCTATTTAGATTTTTTAATGTATTCATTTAATCCTTTTATTAAAACAAGTAATAAATCATTTCCAACTCATCTAGTTCCAAATGAATCTTTATTAAAATTCAATTAATAACCAAATTAAGTTGCCAATAAAATCCTAATACACCTTACCATCTTTTTATTTCATAATGTTATAAAAGTCTATTTTTTATATATTAACTAAACCCTTTTAAAGATATTATACAAAAATTTAATTTTATAAAATTTAAAATAAATTAGACCTTTATTTATATATTTAAAATTTTATTTTATATTTTTAGTAAATAAAACTATAAGTAAACTTTTTCAAATTACTTTTAATTAAACTCATAATTTTTATATTTCCAAAAATTGATGTTAAGGCGATAAAATTTACAATATAAAATAGAGTACTTATTACATTTCAAAATCAAACTCATGCATTTCCTTTCAAACATAAAAATTAATTTCCAAAATATAGACCAACGGTGTCCGTATATAATTTATCATTAAACCTGCAATCCCAAATTTCAATAGTAACTGAAAATCGCTTCGGTTTATTCTTTCAACCCATAACGAATTTCTCATGTTCTAAAGTCCATTCGTGTAGGTATCATTTCAACCCATAGTGATTTCTAGAACTAAGGGAACTTGTAGAGCGAGAGCAATAAATAACATAACATAGCAATTCTAGTGGATGTAATATATAACAATTTGATTAAATAATTAGTTAACATATAATAGTGTCAATTTATATAAGTGATCAATTTAAAATAACAACAGGTTATATTTTACTATTATAAATCAAGAATTCTAATTTAATAGCACATTTATATTGTCATTTCTTATGAAATCAGTTTAATACACTACTAGAAAATGGGCAAATAGCGATGGGGGAGAGCGACGGCTTCCGACGGGCTGTCGGCGGCCGTCGAAAAATCGTTAATTACAGCAGCCCAGCCGAGCCTTTCTTCCTCATTTTCCAGCTAACTCAAATTAAGAAAAAAAAACCCCAAATCACCATTTTCCACCTCCAACCGCTGATTTCGTGATGTTTTTCTCCTTCTCCCGCTGTGAATTCAACACCTCTTGCTCTCCAGCTCAGGTATAATCTCTTATTTTTGTGAAAAATTCAGTTTTTATCCTAATTCTAGATTTGCATAAATTGATAAATTGGGACTAATTAGTGATTGCAATTGTTTCCAATAGCATAATAACGGTTTATAGCATCACATGGTATGCCTATTTCATCTTTTATCGTGAAATTGTGAAAAACATGTATAATTTGTGGTTGTTCATATATATGTAAATCGTTGTGTATGCCTTGATTCTACGATTGTATATATGTGTAGCGCTACTATCATTGTATTGTGTTAGTTGGAATAAAATAAAATAAATGAACGAGCTAGGAGTATTATATTGTGCACGTATTGACTTATGAAACAAAAAAAATGCATGAGTCTAAATTATAATTGTGTGTATTAAAAAATGACAAAAATGTTAAACCAGCCTTAAGTTGATGTAATACGTCGAATAAATGTGTTAAATTAAAATATATTTTTGTAAATGTGAACAATTAGTAAAACTGTATTTTTTCGTAAAATGCGCACATGTAATTGACAAATGTCCCTTAGGGAGTTTTTGGCCCCGTCTGACGGGTGTTGTACATGATCGTTGTATAAGTAGTCGTTTTTTTGAAAAACGACCATTTATATTCATCTGGTACAATGTTTGTTGGATTTGTCCCTGTATTGGACAAGTTATGAACATAGTAAGCATTTACATTTTGTATATTATTTCGTCTCAAACGGTTCATAAAATTTCGGCCTAACTTTTCTTTTTTGTTTCCTGCGTACATGCATTTGTGTACAATGCAGCGAACAAAAGGGAAATGCTGTCGAAATTTTGTTGAATCGTTTGATACAAAGTAATATACGAATATAAATGCTTACTGTGTTTGTAATGGGAAGTAGGATGCCTGACCAATTAAAAAAAAATTTATATAATTTTTTATATCGATACGTTAAAAAATAAAATGTGCCATATTTGAAACTATTTTTAAATTTGTGAAGTTGTTCTTTAAATTCAAATATTATACGACCATGAAAATAATTTTTTTCGAATTTGTATTCTTGAAAATAAATATTAAATTTTGATCTTCTCATTTTGTCAAATAGGAAAAATGATTGATTATTTTGTTGATCGGAGGAGATGGATGTACCAAAGAAAAGGACTGAGGGGCTCAATAAAAGAAGATTTTTATAATGGTATAAATGTGTTTGTTGAATTCGCTTTAAGTAATAACGGAAACGATCCAGAAATTCGTTGTCCGTGTAGTAGGTGTAGACATTTGAAGTATTTGTTACCAGATATTGTGAAAGTTCATTTGTGCCAGAACGGTTTCGTACCCAAGTATTATGTTTGAGATCGACATGGAGAAGTTGTAGCAAATACTTCTGTAGAGTCTGAAAGTGTCGTTAACAAAATAGTTACGACGACCCGTATAGAAAATATGGTCGAAGATGCAGCACGATCAATATTTCCTATGGTTAAAGTTGACGACGATGATGGAAATGTTGAAGAACCAAATATTGAAGCAATTTTTTTATAATTTACTAGATGCTGCTAAGAAACCTATTTGGGATGGTTGTAAAAGCGGCACTCAGCTGTCAGTAATCGCAGAATACACTGCGATTAAGTCAAAATAAAATATCACTGAAACAGGGTTTATGGCTGCTGTACAAGCTGCAAAAGGACATATGCCGCCCGATAATCTAATGTGCGAAAATCACAATGAAGTTAAAAAATGTATGTCGGCTTTTGGTGTACCTTATCAGAAAATAGATACATGTTTAAAAGACTGCATGTTATTTTGGAAAGAAGATGCAAACCTTAAAAATTGTAAAGTTTGTAACCAGGAGAGATACAAACCAAGAAAAAAGAAGGGAAAGCAAGTTCCGTACAAGCGTATGCATTACTTACCCATAACTCCAAGACTTCAAAGATTATATGCATCTGCTGTAACTGCATCTAATATGAGATGGCATAGCATGAGAACGGAGGAAGAGAGTACGTTGACACATTCGGCCGATGAAGAAGCATGGAAACATTTCGATAAAACGTATCCAAATTTTGCAGCGGAGAGTCGAAATGTTAGATTAGGATTATGTATGGACGGTTTTTCTTCATATTCTCAATTTGGTTCTAAATATTCATCCTGGCCCATTATCGTCACACCATATAATTTACCTCCATGGATGTGTATGAAAATGCAATATATGTTTCTTACTGTTGTCGTTCCTGGCCCCGACGATCTGACATAAGGAATCGATGTATATTTACAACCGTCGATTGAGGAGTTAAAAATACCATGGAACGAAGGAGTAGAAACATACGATGTGTCCAAGAAGAAAATTTTTCGTATGTTTGCTTCTTTGTTGTGGACTATAAGTGATTTTTCTGCCTATGCAATGCTTTCAGGATGGAGTACTGCCAGTCGCCTAGCATGTTCATATTGCATGGATGAAAAACGAGCGTTTTCTTTGCCTCATAGTAAGAAAATTTCATGGTTTGACTGTCATCGATATTTTCTCCATGTAAATCATCCCTTCAGAGGAGACAAGAAAAACTTTTTAACTAATAGAGTGGAAACAAGATAACCACCGACGATATGGTCAAGCGAAGACATATATGAACTTGTTAGGGACTATCCAATGATATATGAAACCGGCGAGCAAACAGAAATTGAAGGCAAATCAGTTGTTCACAACTGGTGCAAACAAACTATTTTTTGGGAGTTGCTGTATTGGAAACATCTTCTGCTTCGTCATAACATAGATGTGATGCACAATGAGAAAAATGTATTTGATAATGTTTTTAACACAATTTTGAATGTGAAAGGGAAGACGAAGGATGATTTGAAATCAAGATGTGATATAGAAGAATTATGCAAACGTCCTGACCTTCATATGAAACCAAATAACAGTAAAAAATCCAAAGCATGTAATGAATTAGATAATAATCAAGTTAAAGCTGCGTTAAAATGGATGGAAGGGTTAAGATTTCCTGATGGGATATCATCAAATCTTCTAGATGTGTTGACTTTAAAAAGGTAGATTGAGCGGAATGAAAAGTCACGACTGTCACATAATGATGGAAAATTTATTTCCCGTTATGTTCAAAGAACTACTGCCATTAAAAGTTTGGAAGGTAGTAATGGAGCTTAGTATGTTTTACACAGAGCTTTGTTCGACTACTTTAAAAGTGCAACGTTTACGTAAACTTGAAGTGGACATTCCTATATTGCTTTGCAAATTAGAGAAAATATTTCCGTCAGATTTTTTTTTAATGTAATGGAACATTTACCTGTTCATCTCCCATCTGAAGCACGACTTCGAGGTCTTGTCCAATATGGATGGATGTATCAATTTGAGAGGTATGTAATATGTTATCACGTAATTTAATTGCATTTGAAAGATGAAGTTAATATAAATTAATTTTGCATAGATATTTGAATCATCTGAAGAAAAAAGTGAGGCAAAAAGCACGAGTTGAAGGTTCGATATGTAAATCTTACATCGAAGAAGAAGCTTCGTTCTTTTTCTCTCACTATTTCAGTGATCATGTGAATATTTCATTTGAAAGTGTTCCTCGTAATGACGAAGGCGACGAACAAGAGTCCTCTCAAGCAATGTTATCTATTTTTAGACAACATGGTCGGCCTTCTGGAAAATGTGTAGAAATATGGCTGGACGATAGAGATTTTCATATAGCACACACTTATATTCTTCTAAATTGTGCCAAGGTTGCACCATTTGTTAGGTAATCTAAAATAATAATTTGTGTTTTATTCTTTTCTATAATGCATGCGCGTGTATAACCTAATGTAATAATTTTTTTATATAAACAGTGTTTATGAACGTGAACATCCGAACGGAGATCTCAGTAAAGAATTTTCCGGTTGATTTTCAAATTACGTTTATGAGCCGAGAAATTGTATTGTTGACGAAGGGTTGAAACATCTTGTGATGGGACCAAAAAGAGTGGTCAAGCCGTATCCAATATATTTCGTCAATGGATATAAATTTAACACCAAAGAATACGGTGTAGAAAAATTAACAAATAATACTGGTGTATTTGCTAAAGGTAATTACGATCCAGAAAATCACTTAAATGATTTTTATTGCCTTCTAACATAAATTTCGCAACTGACATATTTCTCACGACCCGCGGAGGAGGTGATTCTATTTAGATGCAATTGGTTTAGCAATGTTCCAGGTTCTGGAATTAATGTGCACAAGGATTATAATCTTATGAAATAAAGCATACATCGCACTATCACAAGTATGATCCTTTTGTACTAGCCAAACAAGCATTGCAAGTTTATTATGTTCCTTATCCATCTCTAAAAAGAGATAAAGCAGATTGGTCTGCAGTTTTTAAAACAAAGGCCGGATTCACATGCGATGGGAAGAATATTCTGGACGAACAAGCTTATCAGGCAGTTCTTGTGCAAAATAACGAAATAATAATTACAGATGATCATACAGATTTTGGTCCTTTGATCGATGAATCAAATGTTTTGGTAGAAGCGATTGATAATGCAGAGGAAAATATCGTAGAAAACGAGACCGAATCTGAATTAGAAGACGATGATGACTGATATAAATCTGAATCTGTTTTTTTGCAATTGATGTAACTATGTTGAACTCTTGATGTATTATGAAATTGATGTAAGCATGAACCAAATCTGTTTACCATTGTTAACATATTTTATGTCATTTCCATTTGTCATTTATTTAGCAATTTTTATTAAAAATGCAATGAAATCTGTTTATCGTCGGAAGAGTACACCCATTATGAATCAGGTATAACACATTTCTATTTCTATTTCCATTTCAGTCATTAATTAAGCAATTTATACCGTTGATGTCATTTTCATATGAAATATATTTCATTATCATGTTATTATTCTCTTATATAATGATGTGTATATATGTCACAGGTTTATCATAATGTCATATAGAGGTAGGACCTCTTCCCGATCATCAGGAGGCGATGGCAGTGGCCCATCGCAAGAGGCACAGCGTACAATAGTTTCATTAGTCCCTAGAGCAGAGGGGTAAGAATTAAATTTTATTCAGCATCTTATTTTTTTATGATATACGTACGTACTTATTTATATCGTATTTAAAAACAGAGGTTCGACCTACTTTCCTCGAAGGTTGTGCTGGATGTCTCTAGAGCTTCTTATCGCAGTAGGATGAGTGCTTGCTGGCCGAAGTGGGATAACATCCCTCCTCACATCATAGAGTGTATATGAAGGATGTACTAGTATGTATATGTTCTTGTTTTTCATTTTTAATTCGTTTTTGTCGTTTTTCTACTGTTTATAGTTTAATGTGTAATTTTTTTGTACTTTTTATCGTGAAACACAGGCTGAGATAGACATCCAGACAGATGATATGATGCTGGCACGAGGATACTGGATGAAGAAGATGCGTAAGAACTACAGCGACTCGATATCTGAGATTAAAAAATCTGGTAAGAAATCACGGTGGATGGGGGAGAGCGTATGGCAAGCTTGGTTGAGATACTGGGAGACGGACGAGGCGAAGACAAGTATACTAAATTTTCTTGAATTATTAATTTGACGTGATCGAAAAATAATGTATCAAATTTTGAATGTACAGGCAGAGTGTGATAGAAACTCTGCAAACAGAAATAAGAATCATGTCACTCATCGCGGAGGGTTGAAGTCGTTTCAGCAGTATCGGCAATAGTTGGTAAATTTACTGAATAATAATTGTAAATAGTTTATGCTATATAATTTTAAATGTATAGTAATTGTATGTAAAAATCAACTTCAGGAAGCTGAGGCACATAGTCATGTGGGCTATATGGACGTGTTCACCCGTACGCATGCTGTCGAGCATGTAAATCCGGACAGGACTGTTTCGTATACATGGCAGGACGATAAATCCAGCAAAAGCCATGTAAGCATATTTCATTTTATTCAGCATTAGTAATTGTTTTTCTTGTTACACTATAATGAAATAAGATATGATATTATTAATTTGTTAATGCAGGAGAAGTTTATGGAGCAGCGGCAGAAACTCCTTGCTGATAGGGTCGAGATCAGCTGACGACTGATGAGCAGGACGCTATTTTTGAGTCCGTTATAGATCCAGCAGAGCATGGAAGACGATACGGATTTGGCAATCATGTGGTAAATAATTTATTTTATCGTAAAATACTTCAAATATGATATTTTGAACTTTTCAAAACAATAAACTTGAATTTTATTCATTTTTTCATTGTTGCAGGCCAGCAGTCAGAGTATGGGACGACGGAGTAGAGCTCAGAGCGATCTAGCAGATATAGAAGAATTGCGGACTAGAGTGTCCCAACTGAAGGAGCAGAACCTCCAACAGACCATGCAGACCACACAGTTGCTAGAGTACATGCACCAGTTTGGTGGCCGCTTCCCTTCCTCGGCTGGCTCTGGATCTGGAGAAGATTGATTCATTGCTTGCTTGCTTGTTCAGTTATGTTTTTTTTAGTTTTAAATGATTTGGTAGACGGTGGAGGTAATTGTTGATTTTGTATAATTATGTTTGATACACTTGGTTTTGTAGTTGTATGAGGATGTGGATGGGGATATCGATGATTTTGTGTATTTATAACATGGTAGAACACTTATTGTTAGGGTTATTGTCAATGTTGGAATGCTTATGTATATAATGTATTTTATTTTGATGTAATTTTATTTATTTGTGTGTTTATTGAATATTGTGTAGTTTGGCTTTTAATATTTGGTTGGAATATTGTATGCTGGATTGTGCAGTGTTGATGTAATAATGTTTGGAAGAGAAATGTGGAGGAAGGCTATATTTGCAGCAGAATTCAAAAAAAAAACAGCAGATTTCCGACGGCTTCCGACGGATACCGACAGCTTACAGGTCAAAATTTCCGACGGCTTCCGACGGTTACTGACAGCCTGTAGGACTTCATTTCTGATGGATTCCGAGAAGTGTCGGGATTCGTCGGAAACCGCCGGAAAAGGATACGACACCCTGTGTCGGAAGCCGTCGGAAATACTGCTCCCCGATGTAGTATATTCCGACGGTTTTTTCCGACGGCCGCCGACGGCTATCAGCCATCGGAAATCCTTAATCTCCTTGTAGTGAATAAGCATAAGAACATTAATCGTGAGTGATTTCTCATCTTTTGTGGCCAGAGAACGATGGAAACAACTACAACAAAGAGCAAAGCAACAGACACTGGCACGAATCGGGCACGATAAGTCAATTAGCTGCGGCAAACATGAAATAGATTTTAGCACATCAATTAAAGAAAACAAATATACACATATGAACGATGTATGTATACATTTGTTTTAAAAATATTTGAAACAACAATTATATACAACACTTATAATTTCGCCAAAGCGTACACATGCAATATATATGACATATATAACTCATCGGAAATTGAAAGAAAAATGACTTTTGTAACCTTTTTTCCCAACAATACATACATACATACATTTACATACATACATACACATACATACATGTACATACATATATATAGATTCAGATTTTTAAGCACATACAGCTTTTGTAACATATGAGTACAGACTACATATATGTGCATTTCTTCGAGCTTCACGCGTGGATACAATACATGTATATTTTATATACATATCACATATTGCAGCATGAATATGAAGAGTAAAGCAAGGATAGAATGTACGCCATGTATATATTTTTACTGAAATAGACATTCAACCTAAAGAAACGATATGTGTATGTCTGTGTGTGTGACGGCAGTGAACAATTCTCAATTCTCTATACTATCCAAGTGTATGCACAGACCAGCTACCAGGCTAGATGGTGACTAAAATAAGGTGAACAGGGCGGAGTTCAAAGTAAATGCAGATGAGTTAGGTACTTCGGCCATGATACATGCACAGATTTGTCGATAAAGTATATACAATCATACGTTATATGCAATGATGCGAGATTCACACAATAACACTACTCCAATACCAAATGCATATATGCCACTCGGGTAAATCATATATAGGCAATATAACAGTATACATGTCAACAGCTAGAGTGTATATATACATCAAAATGCAATTTTCTACCCATACACACACACACACACACACACACACACACAGAGCATATGTATACAACTTGAATGGAATGTACACAACACATATATAACCGTGTATGTGTATGCCATATATATGCATGGCATGTGAGGAGCGGCTCAGCCAAGAGGGGAGTTGTGGGACGATAGATCTGGGATGGTGGTTTCGGCAATTTCGTTTGGTCGGCTCGGGAAGGTAAGCGACGCGTGAAAGGTTTGGGTTTGAAATGGCCCCGCTCGGCAACTTTATAAAGAGAACGGAAGGATCGGGAGTTTGGCTGCTTGGGTCTATGGGGAAGCACTCGTCGTTGGCTTTGGGAAGGTGTTTTTTTCGAGTAGAGTGGGAGAGAAGTAGGTGAACAACAGGGGAGAGAGGGGAGGCGTCATGCAATTTGAAGGGGAGAAGGAAGGCTCGACAACATAAGTGGAGAAATGGAAAGAAAAACTGCAGAGAAGAAGAGAGAGGAAAAAGAAAAGAAAAAAGGAAAAAAAAAAGGAAAGGAAAAATAAACGGACGGTATGTAGTGAAAGACAATAAAGCAAAGGTACATTGATTCTGCTAAAAGATTTAAAGCAATTTATTATTGTGGCCTGAAATTTAGGGTTTTCCTTAGCCATGGGGGAAAATCTCTCTCCCCATAGAAATCTCTCTCTTATCTCACTCTCTCAACATCTAAACAGACCACCTGAATCTCAAATCAAAGAATCAAGCAATGGAATCATCATAGATGATGATGGATTTCAATTAGTTCAATCGAGATCACAAAAGAAACGACAACCCTATCAACCTGGCTATCAGAAAAGTCTGAAGGGTAACAACGCGCAATTGAAGAAGACAGATGGTCTGAAGTCAACCATCCCTCCTCCGATCATGAGAAATCAAGCATGTCATACGAAGAAACCCATCAGTTTTTCTCTGAATAAAGCACAGGGGCAAAAATCTTGGGCTGAAATCGTTTCTGAGCAATCTAAAGAACCAAATGATGATGAATGCAATCTTGAAACCATCGCTCCCATCACAATCAATAGTAAGAAATATGGTTTGATAAAATAATCAGTTTGTAAAAGGGCTATTGATTGCTGGAGCAATTCGGTAGTGGTTTATGTTGTTGGTATTAAACCATATTATATGTATTTCAAATCTTATATACAACGTGTATGGAAACCAGTCGGTGAATTTGAAATTTTCACCAGAGAAAATGGGTTCTTTATTGTGAAATTCAAAGATGTTCAAGATTGCAATTCAGTCATTCAAAATGGCCCTTATTTCTACAATGGAAAGCTCATCATTTTGAGAAGATGGTCTGAATCCCTAAAATTGGATAGAGATCTCCTCAGTACAATGCCGATATGGGTTAAATTACCCAATGTTAACCTCAAATTATGGGATCGTGAAGCATTCAGCGTTATGGCTAGCATTATTGGAAAACCCATAAAGATGGATGCAGCTACCACCCTGAAAACGAGATTGAATTATGCTCGCATTCTAGTGGAGGTATCTGCAAATGATGATCTTCCTCAAGAGTTAAATCTTACTTTATACAACGGGGAAAACATCACTCAAAAAATTGAATATGAATGGGTTCCACCAAAGTGTAGTATCTGCAAATGCTTTGGACACACTAGAGAGCAATGTGTCTCAGTTCAAAGATGGATACCCAAAGATCATAACCAGAATAAAGAAATGGCTACTGATCAAGAAAAAGATTCAGATAATACAATCCAAGAAATGCATCACATTGAAGAGACTCTAAAGGAATCAAGAATTCAAAAGAATAATGATCGAATCAACCAGAAAGGTATCATATCCAATCAAGAAACTGTATCTCATTTGCTCACTGATCAAGAGGATCAGATCCTTGCTTCGGAAGTTCATCATTTTAAAGACAAAAGAGAAAACTCAACAGATAGTATGCATGGTAATTCAAAAGAGGGATTAAGCAACAAAGAGGTCTTTAACTCTGAAATCCCTCCCATTTCAGAGTTATGTTTAATTACAAACAATCTCAATTCAGAAGCATATAATATCCTGCATTCGAATCCCAACCAGCTGTCAGAATGTAATATGGAGAGTGAACCTCCACCAGAATTTGCTGCAGAAGGTGAGGACATTGCTGGCATCCACTCAACCTTGCCTCGCAATACTGAGGAGTTTGACATCTCTCGAATTCAAATCCCAGAAAGTCATGTTGCATCACCATCTGATAAGAATATGGAGGAACCTGAAAAACAATTTGATATCTCTGAATTGCATATCCCCAAAACTAAAGCTATTGGCAAATATAAGAATCCTAATAAAGAGAAAAAAGCTTTTGGACAAAAATACATTTCTATCAATTCAAATTGGAATGAGATGACTACAAGGCTCAAAGCTAAAAGTTCTGAGAAGAAAAAGAAGGGTAAGGGAAGTAGTGTATCAGGTTCTATCTGACACTCCGGTTTTTTATTTTTATTTTCTTCATCAATATATATATATATATATATATATATTATGTCTATAATGGCCTGGAATGTCAGGGGTATGAATTCCCCTGCTAAACAAACTGACATATTAACTATGATTAGCATTTACAAACCTACTATAGTTGCCCTCATAGAAAACAAGATGGATGATTCTAATACTGAGAAATTTTGTTTTAAACTGTCAAACAACTGGAAATCCATTAACAATAATGATTGTGGCAGCAAAGGTAGAATCCTTGTCATTTGGGACTCTAATATTTGGAATTTGGGTAATTGCAATAAAGATATTCAGTTTATAGACTGTAATTTCAATAATGCTGGTGGTTTCTCTCTTCAGATTACCTATATTTATGGCAGTAACTTTGAGATAGAGAGAAACAGTTTATGGTTTAGATTAAAAGATCTTAGTCAAAATTATGATTTCCCTTGGATTATCTTAGGTGATTTTAATACTGTTTTCCATGTCAATGAAAAATTTGGAGGAAATTCTATCCCCCACAGTAAGCTTGAAAGAATCAGTAAATTTTTACTTGAATCTGGGCTTATTGAACCTAAGATGAATGGTAATAAATACACTTGGAAATCTGGTAAAGAGAAAAATATTCATTGCAAGCTTGATAGGGTTTTAATTAATGAAAAGTTTTGCAATACTTTTCCAAATTCTTGTTGTTCCACTATTGAGCAAAATACTAGTGATCATACCCCTTTGCTTATGAGTTTTTTCCAATACCAAACTAATAATTCTCTTAAAGATGCTCCTTTTAGATTTAAAAATGGCTGGGTCTTAAACAATGATTATAATGATATTATTAAAGATTGTTTTACATTTTCTAATAATGGTTCTTATCAAGCCCAGTTCAGTGTTTTTCTTAAAAGTACAAAAAATAAGATCAAAGAATGGAATAGGACTAATTTGGAAAAGAATAACTGTTTAAATAAATTAAGGGAAGAAGGTAAACTTTTAAAAAAGCTTGCTGATGATAACCCTGGCAACACTGGTATTATTGATAAATTCTTTTCTAATCAAGCTAAGCTTTCACATGAGCTCCATATAAACACTGTTAATTACAAACAAAAAGCTAAAGTTGACTGGCTTACTATGGGTGATGATTGCACCAAATTTTTTCATGCTAAAATGAGCTGCAGAAAGCATATTAACAATATAGGAAAAATTATTGACAGTAAAGGTGACTGCACTAATGAATTTGATAAAATTGTCAATGAGGCTATCAGTTACTATTCTCAGTTATACTTTACTGACTCTAATGATATAAATTTTCCTGATATTGTGTGTAAACATGTGCTTAATGATAAGGCTGCTGAAATTCTTATGGCCCCTGTTAGTATTGATGATATCAAAGCTATTATTTTTAATGCTGGTGATAACAAAAGCCCTGGTCCAGATGGTTTCAATGCAAAAATTTTCAAAGTCCATTGGGATAATATCAAAGAACATATTTCTAAAATTGTCAATGAATTTATGAATGAAGGTAAATTACTTAAAAGTTTTAATCATACTTTCATCACCCTAATTCCTAAAAATAAGAATCCATCTTGTATTGAGGATTACAGACCTATTTCTTGTTGCAATTTCATCTACAAAATCATTTCTACCATTTTAAGTAATAGAATAAAATTATTTCTTCCCTTTTTAATCTCTGAAAATCAATGTGCTTATATTCCTGGCAGACTTATTTATGAAAATTCTTTGCTAGCTCATGAAATGGTTAGGAATTTTAATAATAGAAGAGGGGAAAATATGTGTTTGAAAGTTGATCTCCAAAAGGCATATGACAAAGTTAACAGAAAATTCATTATTCATATTATGAAATGCATGAATTTTCCTGCTAAATTCTGTGAGTTAATTTTTGAATGCATTAGTACACCCACCTTCTCTATTCTATTTCAAGGCAAGCCTGAGGGTTTCATCAAAAGTAACAGGGGCATTAGACAGGGAGACCCTCTTTCTCCCTATCATTATACCCTAGCTATGGAATATTTTTCTATTCTCATTGATATTGAAACTATCAAGAATACTATTTCTCCAATAAATAGAATTAAACCTGTCATTACTCACCTGATTTATGCTGATGATCTTATGGTGTTCTCTAAAGCTAACAAAAACAATGCAGAGGCTATTAGTGAGATTTTTGGAACTATGTACAAATATGCTGGTCTTAAAATTAATGAATTTAAAACAAAAGCATATTTTAGCAAATACTGCAGGTACAAGAAGGAAGTATTGGATGTTCTCAATGTAAGTGAAGGTAATCTCCCTATTAAATATTTAGGTCTTCCTTTATCTGCTAATCATATCAAAGACAGTGACTGCATATATCTCATTGAAAACATTCAAAACAGAATGGAAACTTGGACTTGCAAGTTGTTATCAATTGCTGGTAGAATTGAGTTAATTAAAACTGTTGTGTATGCCATTATTCTATACTGGTTTCAAACTCATCACACCCCTATTGCTACTATTAAAAAAATTGAAAACAAGTGTGCTGATTTTCTTTGGAGGGGTAAATACCATAAAATCAGTTGGGATAAAGTTTGCAAACCCAAAAAAGAAGGTGGACTTGGGATTAGAAATCTCAATGATCTTAATTTGACTTGTCAATTAAAACTTTTTTGGAGATTTATTAGTGGTGATTCTTTATGGACAAAATGGATGACTTGTAAATATCTTAAAAATGAAAACTTCTGGGCTACTTTACATAAGAATAACCACTCAAATGCCTGGAAGCAGATTTTAAAATGCAGGGAGTTAGGTAAATCTTTAATTCAAAAAAAGTTCAAAGATGGGCATAACACTAGTCTTTGGTTTGACCCATGGTTTCAAAATGATTCTTTTATTAATAAGGTTGGGTGGGACACTCTAGTTATTTGTGGTGATGTTAATGCCAGTGTTAACATCATTATTAAAAATAATCAATGGCAGCCTCAACTCCATCCTATCACTAATCCTCATAAAAATTCTATCATTAATTTTCAACTAGATCATGATGCTGATAATGATTATTGGGAATGACTTGCTAACAGTAATGGTAAGTTCTCTTTTAAAAAAACCTGGGAACATATTAGAAACAAACAATCTACTGTTGAGTGGCATAATTGCATATGGAACAGGGTAAATAATCCAAAAATGGCTATCTGTACATACTTTGCTATTAAAAACAGATTGCCAACATTGGAAATTACCAATAAGTGGGGTAAAAATACCTCCTCACTCTGTTCCCTATGTAATTTATCAAATGAAACTATGTCTCATTTATTTTTTGAATGCAGTTACAGCTACCATATATGGAATCAAATCAAATCTAAGCTGGGGATGGTAAATTCTAATAGCATGCATCTCGATCAAATTATCACTGACATCAACAATCATTTCAAGGGAAAATCGCTAGAGAGAGATTATGCGCATATTCTTCTAACAACTACTGTCTACCATCTCTGGAAAGAAAGAAATGAACGTAATCACAACAACAAAAAACTCCCCAAAGAGCAGAAATGGATTATTATTGAAAGTGATAGCAATATTATTCTCCAGAAATCAAAAAATAAGATCAGAAATCAGACCAAATTCGATTTTCTGGCGGATTATTGGAACAAAGAGGCTGGCAGCAAGCATATTGAGCTATATTTACTCAATCCGAAGGCTTATCTAACTGATTCAAGCAACATTCAGAGACTGAATCATGACAATTTTGGGCCTTCAACCAATCGCCTTTCTGTTGATAACGAAGGAGGAAGCAGATCTACAGATCTGAGTTGTGCTAACATCAGATCTGCAGACCATAGCTATACTAACCACTACTTCGATTTGCGACATCATATTGGATCCAACACTGCTGATAGTAGCATGCGTAGCAAATTCAACCAAAGCCTCTCTTATTGGGAGAGAGGCGAGAGCAGTAAGGAGACGAGATAGGGAAATCTCAGTTTCGCCTCCTCTCGTCGCCATGATTTTATTTTGTGTTATTGTTTGTAGATGTCGGCTGCCCTAATAAGTTAGGGTTTGAAGTATTGTGTGGTGCGGTATGTGTTTTATCTGTGTGTGATGGGGTTTGTATTTTATCTGTATGGGCTGGGCCCTTTAACCTTCTTCAAAAAAAAAAACAATAGAGCAAAGGTGAAGAGGTCTTGTGAATATATATGAAAATTAATGTAATAGTAACGGCCACTCACGCTTGGATCAAGTAAATAATTTAAAGCAATTAATTGTTGCTTGGATAACACGGCTGAAGTTTGAAATAGCAGGAAAACCAGAAGTCATAAATGCAGTACCGATACGACCATTGTTTTTGCATTTCCGTTACGTACCCGACCTCAAAATACAGGAATAAATATACTACAGAGATCAGCGCGACAAGTTGAATAGAATGGTATATAAATATCGGCGGTACGATCAAATTATAAAAGCTCAAATTTTCTGCTATCGAAAATGCTGCTAAAACGCAGAAAATAAAAAAAATGGAGCTATAGAAGTCCAAATTGACGAAATGAATTAAACGTCTTTCTCAGAAAATGATTTACATTTTTATTATATAAAAATATTTAGATTTCAAAATATTAAATTTTCAACAAATAAACTGGTGGAATTTATTCCAAAATTACACAAATAAATTAACTTCCATATTTTCCAACAAAATTTTACCAATTACTATAATTAACTAGACGTATTTCAAATATCAAATTTTATTTCAAAATTTTGTTGTTTAAAATTTCTAGTAAAATTAGTTAATTACGTTATAAAATTTGTCAAAATTTCAGGTCGTTACAACTAACCATAGTTAGTTAATAAATCCAAGTGAAAAGTATATGAAATTAATTATCCTCTTTAATGATTAAAATAATAAAATATTATTGTAAATAAGTTAAAGTAGTTTTAATATGGTTTCAAAATATATCTGAAGTGTTTCGAACAAGTTTTGGAACAAGTCATCAAATGGTTAAAATCGAGCTCGTCGCGTAGCAGTGGTCCGTAATATTCGACCTATAACTTTAACTCAATGTGAAGGATGCAAACTAAGTCAAAAATCTTTGAAATAAGAAATTTGCAAATCCTTGTAACTATAGTTTTCAAATGAAAAATAAAAATCAAGGTTTCGTATGATAGAGTTTGAGTTATGTCCAAAATAAGTTTTTAGAAAAATCGCGGTTTTGCAGTTTAAACTCCGAATTTGAAATTGATTTAAAATGAATATTTTTAAATGTTTAAAAATATGGAATAAATTCTATAAATCTTTCAAAATGTTTTAAAAGTTTTTTGACTAGGAAAAATGAACATATGTGATGTAAAAATGTTGTTTTGATCAAGAAGCTTTAATACACTGTTTGCGACACTTTTAGGCACTGTTTTATAACTTGTGAAATATGATTTTAAACTTAACCATTCTTTTTCATATCTTATATAAATGGTTTTTAAAAAGAAAAAATAACTGTTTTAAATAATAATTTTAAAGTTTTATAAATCATTTCTAAAAAAAATGAAAGGAGTATGCGGAAATGACTTTACACGTGTTTCGTCTGTGAGAATCAAGGAAACTTGGGCGAGGAATGGAACATGTCGAAGGAAAATTCCGGATGCTCTAAAATAATTTTTTCAATATGAGATTTAAATAAATGATTTGGAAATATTTTCCTAAATAAAAGGTGAAATGGTTAGAATTATTCTAAGATTTAAAATGGTTTTTTTACTAGCCAAAGAATTTGTTAAATGAGGTTTAATGATTTCATATACACTGAAAAAGATAAAGGAATAATTTAATGAATCTATGTCTTAGCGCAATTTAATTTGAATTAAAATATTAATTTATTGGATGTTGTTTGACAAACACCTATACATCTGATATCTTTTTGCCGATGATTGGTTCGAAGGAACCCGGGCAGATTTGGGTAACTTCTATCCGAAAACCACTTTGAACCGATATATACGTTCGAAAATGAAAGCATCTTGATAATGAAGACATGTTGAATATGATGATTATTGAAGACCAAAGGTCTGCATAGCATAAGGACTGCTTGTTGACATTCTCTAGGTCGCTTCCCAATATAGGGATAACTATTATAGCGGTGGCCATGTCATGTTTTGAAATCTTCGTATTACAAGGGCTGCTCGTTATTGATCCTAGGGGTAATTCCCAAAAGGATGTGGTAGGAGGAGCGCCTTCGGTTTCGTTCAGTCCTAGAACGAATTTGTAACGACCCGTATTTTACGTGTCGATAAAACGTAGAATTTGCAGGTCGATAGTGTTGTTTGTGTGGCCTCTAGCTTGAGTCGTTTAGGAGTTGACCCGAGTGCAAGTGATGAGTCGTGACCGACTCATAGATAAGTCGTAGACGACTTAAGGGGATGGACCGAGTTAAGGGATAGAACGGCATAGTAGTTGCCGACTTAAGAAGAGAGGCGAGATAGGGGTCAAGTGATGAGTCGTGGCCGACTCATAGAGGGCCGACTCATAGGCTTAGACGAGTCAAGGGGGGGTGACCGACTCATAGGAGGGGCGACTTATAGGTTTGGCCGAGATAAGGATAGACCGACCTAAGATAGTGACCGACTCATGGGTTAGCGGCTTAAGGGGCTAAGGCTTAGGTCATGGGGTCTTGAGTCGGTAGGGGTTGGGGTCGGCAGGGTGTTGTCTCGTGAAGTTGTTGAGTCGTTAGTAGGATGAGTCGTGAGTCGTGTGTGTGTATGGTTGAGTCGTCGAACGATTTAGGACTTGAGTCGTTAGGACCTTAGTACGACTTAAGAAGATATGTTGAGTCGTATGTGTCTTAGGTCGGAGGCTTTTTAGGTCGTGACCGACTTAAGTTGAGTCGTTGGGATATAGGGTCGGCTTTGTAGATAAGTCGTTAGGTTGCTGGGTTGTTGAGTCGTGTGAATGGCTTGTGCTAGGTCGGCAGGGCAATGAGTCGTGAAGGACTCATGGTAAGTCGGCTGTGTTGAGTCGGCATGGGGATGAGTCGGGGACGACTCAGGAGTTGGGTCGGCGACGACTTAAGAGCGACGACTCATGGTTGATTCAGCCTATAAATAGAGGGGTTTGGCTCACTTTTTGGCACCGGTTTTTGAAGCGACGAAGTGCTGCCATTTTGAAGACTCGACTACAACATTTCTTCATCTTCTTTTCTCTATTCCAATCTAATTCTAACATCCATCCAAGATCGAAGATCGAGATCGAAGATCCAAGTGCCAAAGTTGAAGATCTTCATCCGTTCGAGCTAGAATTCATCGATTGGAGCGAGATATTGCCGGATCAAGCCTTGATCTTTGCTGTCCAGATCTGAAGTTGATTGATTTTAGGTTGTTTTGGTGATTTGGTGAGTGGTAGTTATCTCTCACGCGGATCCAAAGGAGTATATGGGATTGGTGATATGTTTATGTGTTAAAGTTAGCGTTTTCTCGCATTTTCCTTAAGTCTGCATGTAGATCCATCATATTTGAAAATGTTTATCTATAGAAGCTATTTAACAAGTATTAGAGACAAAACCCATGTTTTAGATTTGATAGATCTATGCTAAAAACTATGATTTCACATATGTTGGACTTTTGCTCACTTAATTACGAAATTGCCATTATAGTTGATATTGCTTAATATATCTTGTTTGAATGCTTGAATGTTTGAATGTATGTTAGATTTGATTGCTCCAAGTTAGCTTGTAGTTGATTTGGAACAAGATGGTTGAAGATGATTCAAAAGCTAAGTGGAAAGGCTCTTGAATGGTGAAAGCTGCCGATGGTATATGAAGCGGATGTGGAAGCTCATATGGATGGATTCGATGATGGGACTTTGCCGTGATGCGAAGAGGCGAAGTATGAGATCGAAATGGGACTTTGTCAGGATGCGAAAAGGCAAAGTATGGTTGAGTTGAGACTTTGCTTTGGTACGATGAAGCGAAGTATGATGTGAGTCTTGGCTTAATCCAGGCAGGGATCATTCCAAGCATGTTGATAACTTGAAGGGTAGTTCAAGTTGGTTGATAATGGATTGCTCAAGAGGAAGCTTGGGCTAAGTTGATAGAAGTCGTCAAGAAGGATGACAAGGAGGCTTGGATCTCATCGTTATTGAAGGTTCTAGCAAACCTAAAGCAAGAGTACATAGGGACGCCTAAAAGACTACAGGCAGTTAGTCGAGTACTCTGGGCCAAGAAGATAAGTCCTAGGCACAAGGCAGTGTGCGGGGTTTTGTCTAGAACCGGGGTTACCATTAGCCCTTGACAGATGGCTCAGGAAGGAGTCGGTCATTCAATTAACGGTGATTTCGAAGCAAGGTTAACAGTGATAGCCAGAGTCATGGATGTTTGGATGTTTGGTTGTATCATCATTCGGCTTCAAGAGCGGTGTTTTCTGGGTGCTTATCTGATCTTGGTTTAGGCCTTGGGGGTTTGTATTTGGAAAACATCGTCCTTGACTCGAGTGATTATTGCTTTACCTTACTTATCTGCTATGTTATGCTTACTTCTCCTTAGTGTGTGTCTGGGGGCTATCACTGTAGAAAGAGGTGGAGTGGGATGGTTTGGTTCCTATTCCTTTATTTCCTTATGCTCTTTTGGTATGCTTGATTGTTAATTTACTGCTCACTAAGACTTTGTCTGACTCAAGGTTTTATGTCTCCTCTTATTACCTTGGGCTGTTCATCCATGTTTGGGATGGGCAGACTAGGTAGCAGGTGGCAGGTGCTGTGCTTAGAGTAGAGTTTTCCGTTGATGATGGCGAAGACGAGCAGGAGGCTATGCATATTATTTTCTTATATGTACCGGGTATCCGCTGCTGTATTTGATGAGTGCTTGTAGTGAGGTCTTGATGTATGGATTTGTTGAGATGATTGTATAAAACCTCTGTGATGCTTATATGATGATTTTCTGTTATGAGACTTCACTATATATTTCTCTATTGTATTTTATCCATGCGCTGTGAGTTACGATAGAGATTCTGCGATTTTATTTTACCCTGACTATCGTCCATGGCTGCCTGGCACACCTTTCAGCGCTCTATTCTCTTGTTTTGGTGCGGGAGTCATGGGCGGTCGTCACATTTGGTATCAGAGCCCAGGTTAATCGATTTTAGCCAACGCTCGCTGACGTAACTACGTAAGAGAGACGTAATTGTATTTTGATGGATGATTACTATATATAATATAGTAGCTTAGACAGATTTGAACTCCTTTTGCAGTTGTTTCTCAAAGGCGTTCTAATCATTCCTTTTTGTAGATATTAAGGATGAGTCGAAGTGAGAGACGAGCTGCTAGGGAAAGCCGAGCTGCTGGGGAATCTGCTGATTATGGGGCTATGTTCGAAGCAATGATGACTTCGATCATGAGGAGGATGCCGGCTCCAGGGCCAGCTGTTGATGTTGGAGTTCAAGTCCAAGCTCCAAGGCCCGTGGATTTTGCTAAGCTGTGTAAGGATTATACGGCTCTTGGAGGAAGGGTTTTCTTGGGGACGGAGTCTACTATTGAAGTCCAAAGATGGATTGATTCTTGTCGAAGGATCTTTGGTGACTTAGGGATTGAGGATGCAACTAAGAGAAAGCTTGCATCGAGACAGCTTCAGGGAAGAGCTGCTGATTGGTGGAATTCTATCACCATCGATACTCCAGAAGAAGAGATTACTTGGGAGCAATTCCAAGTTAGATTTGAAGCTAAGTTCATCTCTACTTCCCAGAAATCTGTCTTGTTTAAGAGGTTTGTGGAGCTCAAACAAGGGGGAAGGCCTGTTCTTGAGTACATTTCTGAGTTTGAAGCTTTGTCTAAGTATGCCAGATCGTATATTGATTCTCCCTACCAGAAGAATGAAAAGTTTGTGACTGGTCTGGATGCTTATCTTGGGAGGCAGTTGGTGGATCATCTGGACGATCCGTTTGAGAAGCTTGTGGAAAAAGCTCTTAGGCACGAGAGTTTGTTCCCTAAGGAAGTATCTGTTGTTTCTGTAACCAGGGAAGGATCTAAACCACAGCAGAGTGGCAATAAGAAGAGGAAACAACAGCAACAGAGGGGTAGGGATGGCCAGAAGAAGCCGAAGAGTGAAGTGACTTGCTATAACTGCCAGCAGAAGGGCCATCTTTACAAAGATTGTAAGAATCCCAAAGTGCCGGGAAAGTGTTACAACTGTGATAAGCTGGGACATATCAAGAAGGATTGTCCAGAACCGAGGAAAGATAGGCAGGTAGTGCAAGCCTATGCTTTGGGGGCTGTTTCATCGTCTTCGAAAGCTCCTACTGCTGAGGAGAAGGGGAAGAGTGTGGTGGTTCAAGGTACTCTTTCTATTTGTGGTGTTCCAGTTAGAGTGTTGTTTGATACTGGAGCGTCGCATTCTTTTGTTTGTGATGATTTGGTAAGCCGGTTAGGTATGAAACCGGATATTGTTGATAGGCCATTGGTTGTGACTAATCCGGTAGGGGGTTCGTCATGTTTGTGTATGTTATGTCGTGGTCTAGTTGTGTCGAGTCATGATTGCTCGTTTGTTTGTGATTGCTTTGTTCTGAACTTTGCGGGGTTCGGAATTATTTTGGGTATGGACTGGCTTAGGAAGTATGCGGCTAGGATTGATTGTGAGAGGCTTGAGGTGACAGTCGGGAATGTGGAAGGGCGAAAGGTTTTGATACGATGTAAGCATGAAGAAGGCGTCTTCATGAGCTTCATGTATTCGCTGGTTGTTCCACGGGATGGACTGTCATCGGTGCCTATTGTGAATGAGTTTGAGAATGTCTTTGAGGAAGTCAAAGGGTTACCGCCGCATAGGGAGATCGAGTTTCGTATCGATCTAATTGAGGGAGCCAGACCTGTTGTGATGCCTCTTAGGCGAATGGCACCGAGGGAGCAGCAAGAGCTGAAGGTGCAAGTTGATGACCTTTTGCAGAAAGGATTCATTCGGAGAAGTGTGTCCGAATGGGGTGCGCCAGTTGTGTTCGCAACCAAAGCGGATGGATCGTTGAGGTTGTGTGTTGATTATCGTGAGCTGAATAAGGTGACTAAGAAGAACAAGTATCCATTGCCGAGAATAGATGACTTGTTTGATCAGCTTCACGAGGCTAAGGTGTTTTCTCAGATGGATTTGGCAACGGGATTTCACCAGTTGAGAGTGGCGAAGGATAGTGTGCCGAAGACTGCTTTCAGGACACCATCCGGGTTTTATGAGTGGCTGGTAATGCCGTTTGGATTGACTAACGCGCCAGCATATTTTGTGGATCTTATGAATAGAGTGTTCAGAGATCAGTTGAATAAGTTCGTGCTTGTGTTCGTGGATGATATTTTGGTTTATTCCAGAACTGAGGAAGAGCACAAGACGCACTTGAGGATTGTTTTAGGAATCTTACGGAAACATCAGCTGAAGGCTAAGTTTTCGAAGTGTCACTTCTGGAAGAATGAAGTGAGGTTCTTAGGTCATGTTATTTCTGGAAATGGAATAGCGGTTGATCCCGCTAAGGTGGCAGCGATCCAGGATTGGGTTAGGCCTAAGAATGCATCTGATGTGAGAAGTTTTCTTGGATTAGCAGGATATTATCGTCGGTTTATCAAAGACTTTTCCAAGATAGCTGCACCGTTGACAGGATTGACGAAGAAGAATCAAGTGTTCAGATGGAATGATAAGTGTGAACAAGCTTTCATAATCCTGAAAGAGCGACTGACAAGTGCTCCTGTTTTGACTATTCCGAGTGGGAATGATGAGATGGTGGTTTACACCGATGCATGTGGCACTGGACTAGGAGCGGTGCTAATGCAGAAGGATAAAGTTGTTGCGTATGCTAGTCGACAACTGAAGCCGCATGAAAGGAATTATCCGACTCATGATTTGGAGTTAGCGGCGATTGTGTTTGCTTTGAAGATGTGGAGACACTATCTATTGGGAGTTAGATTCGAGCTGTTTACAGATCATAAGTCGTTGAAGTATCTGTTTTCCCAAAAGGATTTGAATCTTCGACAGCAAAGGTGGCTAGAGTTCTTAGCATCGTATGATTTTGGTATAGCCTATACTCCAGGGAAAGGTAACGCAGTGGCTGATGCGTTAAGTCGAAGACATGCAGGTTTGGGAGCCATGTTTTCGGAATGGAAGAGTCTTGAGTATTTGGCTGGATTTGATTTCAGGCCTAGATGTGAATTGGAACCTGAGATGTTGGCAAACTTATCGATAAGGCCTACTCTTGTGGAAAGGATTGGCGAGAGCCAAAGGAGAGATGATAAGCTTGTCAAGATTATTCGTGATTTAGAATCTGGATTGGACCGAGAAAAGGATAAAGGATTCGAGGTCGATCGAGAGGGTTGGCTTCGAAAGCAAGAACGATTGGTTGTTCCCGATGTAGATGGATTGAGAGATGAAGTTCTGAGGGAGAGTCATCACTCGAAGTTGACAATTCATCCAGGTGGAAATAAGATGTATCGGGATATGAAGAGAACCTACTACTGGGAAGGTATGAAGAAGGATGTTGGAAATTTTATTTCCAAGTGTATGAATTGCCAGTTGGTGAAAGCTGAGCAGAAGAAGCCCAGTGGATTGCTTCAGCCATTGGAGGTTCCTACATGGAAGTGGGAGCAAGTGTCGATGGATTTTATTGATGGTCTACCTAGGACAAGAGCAGGGAATGAAGGGATTTGGGTCATTGTAGATCGTTTGACCAAGAGTGCAAGGTTCATTCCTGTTCGATCGACTAGGACTGCATCGAAGTTGGCTGAATTATATGTGAAGTGGATAATTCGTTTCCATGGTGTTCCGAAGAGTATAGTGAGCGATCGAGATCCATTGTTCACTAGTAGATTTTGGAAGAGCTTCCAGGAAGTTTTGGGAACTGAGTTGTGTTTGAGTACAGCTTATCACCCTCAAACAGATGGTCAGACTGAGAGAGTCAACCGAGTTTTGGAAGATCTTCTTAGAGCATGTGTTTTGGACTTCGGAGGATCATGGGAAGATCACCTTCATTTGGTGGAGTTTGCTTATAATAACAGTTATCAGTCGAGTATTGGTATGGCACCATATGAGGCATTATATGGAAGACCGTGTAACTCTCCGACATGTTGGTTGGAAACTGGAGAAAAGCTGATACTTGGGCCAGAGATGATTCGACAGACTTCGGATTGTATAGAGATCATTCGGCAACGAATGAAGGCAGCCCAAGATCGTCAGAAAAGTTATGCCGATAACCGTCGTAAGAATTTGGAATTCGACGTAGGTGATATGGTATTTGTGAAGATTTCTCCTCTGAAGAGTGTCATTAGATTCGGGAAGAAAGGAAAGTTAACTCCGAGATTTGTTGGACCATTCCCGATTATCGAGCGTATTGGAAAGCTCGCTTATAGATTGGAGTTACCGGAAAAGATGGCGGGTGTGCACAGTGTTTTTCATGTATCTTATCTACGGAAGTATATGCACGACCCAACTACGGTGGTTTCTGCTGATAGCTGTGAAGACTTGGAGGTTGATCCAGTTGTTTCGAGACCTCGTAAGCCGCTTCGTATTGTTGAAACCGATACGAAACAGCTTAGGAGGAAGACGATTACGTTGCTCAAGGTACAATGGAGTGATGATGTTAACGACTGTACGTGGGAGGAGGAAGAGAGGATGAAGGCAGCTCATCCCGGACTCTTCGAGGTATGGCCCTAAAGTGTCGTGACATCTCATGAATTTGTAGCTTGTTCTAAGTCTTAGAATTCTGCATGCTAGGTTAGAATTGGATGCATGGTTTGTTGATTGCTATGGATGATAGGCATGCGGAATAATTTTGATTGCTGTTGTTTGCTTGGAATTTCGGGGGCGAAATTCCTAAGGGGGAGAGAATGTAACGACCCGTATTTTACGTGTCGATAAAACGTAGAATTTGCAGGTCGATAGTGTTGTTTGTGTGGCCTCTAGCTTGAGTCGTTTAGGAGTTGACCCGAGTGCAAGTGATGAGTCGTGACCGACTCATAGATAAGTCGTAGACGACTTAAGGGGATGGACCGAGTTAAGGGATAGAACGGCATAGTAGTTGCCGACTTAAGAAGAGAGGCGAGATAGGGGTCAAGTGATGAGTCGTGGCCGACTCATAGAGGGCCGACTCATAGGCTTAGACGAGTCAAGGGGGGGTGACCGACTCATAGGAGGGGCGACTTATAGGTTTGGCCGAGATAAGGATAGACCGACCTAAGATAGTGACCGACTCATGGGTTAGCGGCTTAAGGGGCTAAGGCTTAGGTCATGGGGTCTTGAGTCGGTAGGGGTTGGGGTCGGCAGGGTGTTGTCTCGTGAAGTTGTTGAGTCGTTAGTAGGATGAGTCGTGAGTCGTGTGTGTGTATGGTTGAGTCGTCGAACGATTTAGGACTTGAGTCGTTAGGACCTTAGTACGACTTAAGAAGATATGTTGAGTCGTATGTGTCTTAGGTCGGAGGCTTTTTAGGTCGTGACCGACTTAAGTTGAGTCGTTGGGATATAGGGTCGGCTTTGTAGATAAGTCGTTAGGTTGCTGGGTTGTTGAGTCGTGTGAATGGCTTGTGCTAGGTCGGCAGGGCAATGAGTCGTGAAGGACTCATGGTAAGTCGGCTGTGTTGAGTCGGCATGGGGATGAGTCGGGGACGACTCAGGAGTTGGGTCGGCGACGACTTAAGAGCGACGACTCATGGTTGATTCAGCCTATAAATAGAGGGGTTTGGCTCACTTTTTGGCACCGGTTTTTGAAGCGACGAAGTGCTGCCATTTTGAAGACTCGACTACAACATTTCTTCATCTTCTTTTCTCTATTCCAATCTAATTCTAACATCCATCCAAGATCGAAGATCGAGATCGAAGATCCAAGTGCCAAAGTTGAAGATCTTCATCCGTTCGAGCTAGAATTCATCGATTGGAGCGAGATATTGCCGGATCAAGCCTTGATCTTTGCTGTCCAGATCTGAAGTTGATTGATTTTAGGTTGTTTTGGTGATTTGGTGAGTGGTAGTTATCTCTCACGCGGATCCAAAGGAGTATATGGGATTGGTGATATGTTTATGTGTTAAAGTTAGCGTTTTCTCGCATTTTCCTTAAGTCTGCATGTAGATCCATCATATTTGAAAATGTTTATCTATAGAAGCTATTTAACAAGTATTAGAGACAAAACCCATGTTTTAGATTTGATAGATCTATGCTAAAAACTATGATTTCACATATGTTGGACTTTTGCTCACTTAATTACGAAATTGCCATTATAGTTGATATTGCTTAATATATCTTGTTTGAATGCTTGAATGTTTGAATGTATGTTAGATTTGATTGCTCCAAGTTAGCTTGTAGTTGATTTGGAACAAGATGGTTGAAGATGATTCAAAAGCTAAGTGGAAAGGCTCTTGAATGGTGAAAGCTGCCGATGGTATATGAAGCGGATGTGGAAGCTCATATGGATGGATTCGATGATGGGACTTTGCCGTGATGCGAAGAGGCGAAGTATGAGATCGAAATGGGACTTTGTCAGGATGCGAAAAGGCAAAGTATGGTTGAGTTGAGACTTTGCTTTGGTACGATGAAGCGAAGTATGATGTGAGTCTTGGCTTAATCCAGGCAGGGATCATTCCAAGCATGTTGATAACTTGAAGGGTAGTTCAAGTTGGTTGATAATGGATTGCTCAAGAGGAAGCTTGGGCTAAGTTGATAGAAGTCGTCAAGAAGGATGACAAGGAGGCTTGGATCTCATCGTTATTGAAGGTTCTAGCAAACCTAAAGCAAGAGTACATAGGGACGCCTAAAAGACTACAGGCAGTTAGTCGAGTACTCTGGGCCAAGAAGATAAGTCCTAGGCACAAGGCAGTGTGCGGGGTTTTGTCTAGAACCGGGGTTACCATTAGCCCTTGACAGATGGCTCAGGAAGGAGTCGGTCATTCAATTAACGGTGATTTCGAAGCAAGGTTAACAGTGATAGCCAGAGTCATGGATGTTTGGATGTTTGGTTGTATCATCATTCGGCTTCAAGAGCGGTGTTTTCTGGGTGCTTATCTGATCTTGGTTTAGGCCTTGGGGGTTTGTATTTGGAAAACATCGTCCTTGACTCGAGTGATTATTGCTTTACCTTACTTATCTGCTATGTTATGCTTACTTCTCCTTAGTGTGTGTCTGGGGGCTATCACTGTAGAAAGAGGTGGAGTGGGATGGTTTGGTTCCTATTCCTTTATTTCCTTATGCTCTTTTGGTATGCTTGATTGTTAATTTACTGCTCACTAAGACTTTGTCTGACTCAAGGTTTTATGTCTCCTCTTATTACCTTGGGCTGTTCATCCATGTTTGGGATGGGCAGACTAGGTAGCAGGTGGCAGGTGCTGTGCTTAGAGTAGAGTTTTCCGTTGATGATGGCGAAGACGAGCAGGAGGCTATGCATATTATTTTCTTATATGTACCGGGTATCCGCTGCTGTATTTGATGAGTGCTTGTAGTGAGGTCTTGATGTATGGATTTGTTGAGATGATTGTATAAAACCTCTGTGATGCTTATATGATGATTTTCTGTTATGAGACTTCACTATATATTTCTCTATTGTATTTTATCCATGCGCTGTGAGTTACGATAGAGATTCTGCGATTTTATTTTACCCTGACTATCGTCCATGGCTGCCTGGCACACCTTTCAGCGCTCTATTCTCTTGTTTTGGTGCGGGAGTCATGGGCGGTCGTCACAGAATTTGTATGAACGTATGTCCGACAATGCATTTTAAATACCATAATGTTGACTTTTCAAACATACATATACTTAGTGGTGAAGAAGGCAACTTCTCTTAGCTTGACACCCTTCTTTGAGATGTACAAGCTCAGAGGTTGTATGTTTATGGCGTCAATATCAATCCAAGGAATTGTAAGTTTCACTCTAAGTGGAATGTGCTTTGTGGAAGAATAAAGCGTAGCATTATGAAAAACAAAGTATGGAGCCATGGCTTTATTGAAAGAAGAGCATGACCTTTCTAGTCTCACAATTCGGTAATGATACGGGATACTATGTTGTCTACATGATACAATTACAGGCTATGGATGAAATGCAAAAAAGGCTATAGCCTTCCATAAGTAGAATAAGTGGCGTCTGAGTCCTTGGATGAGTAGCCATTGATATTGATTCCTATCGGTTGTTGATAGCATTATAGTGGCGTCTGATTCCTTAGATTGGTAGCCATTGGACACATGTTTGTTGCAACCAAAATGCTGCTTCATGTCACTAGTTTCTTCTCATGTTGCAAATCAAATCCCAATACGAGCTTTATGGTTTTGATTGAAGTCCCAAAATAGTTGTAATACTTTGCAAACATTTTAGCTATCCCTTTTGTTTCATATATTCCATCCAGGTATATTCTGTTTGACCTAGTCTGGATATATTACCATAGACTTAGTCCGGGTATTAATATTTGTTTTATATATATTTACTTGAAAAATGTTTTCAAAGAAATTTTATTAATAATAATATCAAAGTGATTTTCCATATAAAATTTTTAGTTATCATAAGATAAAAACCCGTACGTATTCATGTGTGGGCGTGGTTTTACGAGTCCTTCTTTCCAAAGGTTTTGATTTACATCACCATGATCTATACATTTAAAAATTCAAGTATCTTACGTTGGTTTATTAAGCCAGATATGGGTATTTTCAATACTCGTGTAAGATCCGAGTAGCTTCAGATTTAGTTGAATACTCTTGGAGTTTCTCGAGGAGAGCTGAAAATCTTCATCTACATATGGACGTATTCTATTATCCTCTGCATCCACTACATTTTTTGTTGTTGTCGGCATTTGTAAGGACAGAGATTTATAACTATCCAAGCTGCATCTAGGTTAGACTCTTATGTATGTATTTCAAAAAAAAATTCCGCTGTAAAGATTATTGAATTATAAATTATTCCATTCGTGTGAGATTATATTTTATGTTCTATCTTCTTTTCTTTTTCACCCCTATAATCCATCTCTTCGACCTTATAATTGTAGAATATGAATACCATGGATGTATTAGTGACGATTTCTAAGAAACGAAAAGGTGGGTCATTACACCTAAAGAAGAGCCCAAGCCGCAATCGGGTAGGGAAGGCAAGAAGAAATGTAATAATAGGAAGATGAACAATGTCAAGGTAAGGATGGCAAAAGAAAAGAAAAGCTACGGTGGTTTGGTACAAGTGCGGTGGTAAGGGTCATTATAGTCAAGATTGTAAAGATGAAAGGAAGAAATGCTACAATTGCAGCAAGGTCGGGCACATTCAGAAGCACTATCTAGAGCTAATAAAGTAGAAACAGGTGGTGAAAGCATATGTTATCAATGTTGTCCTAACTTCATCGAGTGCTCCATTGACAAAAGAGAAAAGGAGGATCATTGTCATCCAAGGTACGCTTTCCATTTATGATGTTCCAATACATGTTTTGTTTGATATCGGGAATTCACATTCCATTATATTTAGTGATTTGGTAGATAGATTGGGATTGAGACCCAAAATTTTTGATCGACCTTTTATTGTGACAAACCCTATAGGAAGATCTACTAACCTATGTATGGTTTGTGGTGGTTTGGTCTTATCGATTCATGGATGTTCTTTTGATTGTGACTGCTTTGTTTTGAGTTCTGGTTGGTTTGGTATTATTCTAGGTATGGACAGGCTTTATAGATGAGGTGTGATGATGGATAATGAGAGGCCATTAGTGATAATAGGGGTAGACGATGGGCGAACGTTTGTGTTAGGCTGCCGATCAGATAATGATGTGATGGTTAGCATTCTATGTTCACTCGATATCACACACGATGAGTTATCATTAATACCTATCGCTGATGGTATCTGGATGTATTCGAGGAGGTGACCGGAATTCCACCACATAGAGAGATCGAGTTCCACATTGATTTAGTGAAAGATGCAAGACAAATAGTAATGCCTTTGAGGAGGATGGCACCCAAAGAGCAGCAGGAGCTTGAGAAGCAAATGAATGACTTATTATGACAAGAGTACCCATAGTATTCGACATGAAAGTGGATGGTTCCCTTAGATTGTATGTTGATTTTTATGAGTTGAATAAAGTAATGATGAAGAACGAGTATTCACTCCCACATACCGATGACTTGCTTAACCAGCTTCATGGTGCTACAGTATTTTCTCAGTTGGATCTTGCAAAGAGATTTCACCAATTAAGAGTAGCAAAGGAGAGTATGCTAATTACGGTGTTTCGTACACTGTATGATTTCTATGAGTGGTTAGTTACACTGTTCGGGCTAACTAATGCATCAGTATACTTCGTTGATCTCATGAACTGTGTTTTTAGGGTCAGCTAAATAAATATGTTCATGTTTTCATTGATAATATTATCGTCTATTCATAGACAGTGGAGGAACGCAAGATGCGTTTGAGTATTGCGCTTAAGGTGTTGAAAGAAGCACCAACTGAAAGAATTTTTTTTGAAGTGTCACTTTTGGAGGAGGGGAAGAGAGATTCTTGGGTTCCGTTGTTTTTTAGAAGGGTATTGCCGTAGATCATGTAAAAGTTGCAGTAGTTCAAGAATGGACTAGACCTAAAAATGCTACAGACCTGAGAAGTTTCTTGGGGTTAATTAGATAGTATAGGATTCATCCATGATTTCTCCAAAGTAGCCGCATCAATGACTCATTTGACGAAAAAGAATCATATTTTTACATGGGATGTGAGATGTGGACATGCATTCATGAGTCTGAAAGAAAAGTTGATGAGTGCACCAATATTGACCATTCCTAGCGGGAATAAAGAGATGATGGTATACATGGATGCTTATGGTACCGTAGTGGGTGTGGTATTGATGTAGAGAGGCAAAGTTGTTGCATGTGCTAGTCGACAACTGAAGCCACGTGAGAAGAAATACCCGACCCATGATTTGGAGTTAGCGACTATGTCTGTGCTGAAGATTTGGAACCATTATCTTTTAGGAGAGAGATTCAAGCTGTTTACCAACCATAAATAATTGAAGTGATTCTTTTTATAGAATAACCTTAACCTTCGTCAATAGCGATGGTTAGATTTCCTAGCCTTTTACGACTTTGGTATTGCATATAAAATAGGGAAATGGAATGCAATTTCTAATGCAATGAGTAGAGGACATGCTAGATTGGGAGCTATATTCCTAGAGTGGACGTAGTTAGAGTAAATTGTTGGTTATGATTTTCATTTGAGGTGCAAGCTAGAGCCGAAGATAGTGGTAAGCTTGAAAATCAAACATACTGTAATTGGGCGGATCGGTTCGAGTCAGAGGCGTGATGCTAGACTAGCTGAGATTATTGCTAAGATTAAAGTTGGAGTAGAGTCTACAGAGATGAGATATTAAGACTTGATCGAGATGATTTACTTCATAAAGATGAGAGATTGTTTGTTCTTGATATCGATGGATTGAGGGATGAGGTGCTATGAGAGTGCTATCATTTGAGATTGACTATCCATCTCGATGGTAATAAGACGTACCGTGATATGAAGCAAACTATTATTGGAAAGAAATGAAGAAAGACGTTAGGACATTCATCTCAAAATGCATGAATTGTTAGTTGGTTAAGGCAGAGTAGAAAAATCCTAGTGGTTTGGTGCAACCGCTAGAAGTTCCCTAGTGGAAGTGGGAACAAGTTTTGATGGTTCATCAATTGACTATCGAGGAGTCGAGCAAGGTTCGATAGAATTTGGGTCATAGTCAATCGATGGACCAAAAGTGCTAGATATATACCCGTCAAGTTAAGTAGAAGGACAACGAAACTGGCCGAATTATATGTGAAGTGGATATTTCAGTTCCATAGTGTGCTGAAGAGCATTGTGAGTGACCGAGACCCGTTATGCACCATTGGGTTTTGGAAGAGCTTACATGAGGCACTGAGGACAGAGATGCATATAAGTACAGTTATCACCCTCAAACTGATGGCCAAATTAAGAGAGTAAATCATATCTTAGAGGATCTCTTTCGGGCTTTTGGAGGCTCATGGGATGATCACTTACATCTCGTTGAATTTGCATATAATAACAGCCATCGATCCAACATAGGTATGGCACCATTTGAGGCAGTATATAACCGACCGTATAACATTGCTTCTTGTTGGTGGAAAGTGGGTGATAAACTGATACATAGATGAATATGATTAGAGAAACCTTGGAGAAGATTAAAACCATTCTGCAATAGATGAAAGATGCTCAAGACAATTAGAAATGCTATATTGATAAGAGATGTAGAGTTCTTTGCCGTCGATATGGTGTTTGTTAAGTTCTCTCCATTGAATTGTATAATTCGGTTCGGTGGTAAAAGAAAGTAGGTACCGAGATTTGTAGGTCCTTTTTCAATAGACAGGATCAAGAACCTTTCTTATAGGGTCGACTTACCATAAAAAATGGCGAGAGTGCACAATGTGTTCCACATTTCTCACTTGTGGAAATTTGTGCACGATTTAGGCGTAACTATCGCACCGGATCAACTAGATGATATCGAGATTCAACCATAGGTTTCAAGACCTAGCTTATTCTTATAGTTGTACATGATACAAAACAGCTTAGGAGAAAGACGGTGAAGTTGATGAAGGTTCAATGGAGCGAAAGCAAAAGCTATTGCATTTGGGAGAACAAAGAGAGCGTGATGACAGCTTATCCAGAGCTCTTTACGGTGGAACTTTCTACATATTGCTTTTACTTTCTTTTATGATATCATGAAGTATACCATAGGATAGTATCCTCCATGTTAGGATAGGCTTGGATGTTACTTTTTAATTTTTTGTTGTGTATGCATGTTTGATGTATGATGGTTTCCTATGCTTGCATATGATTGTTAAGCGTGTGGGATAACCTTATTTATTTTATTTGGGAATTCGGTCGCGAAATTCCTTAAGAATGGGAGAATGTAAAGACTGTATTTTATGTGTTGGAGTATCGTAAAATATCTTTAATAATAGTTGAAATACCTTTGGTGTCACACTTTTTTGGTATCAACATGAACTACCGAAAATGCCCCTCTTCAAATATTATTAAATAATACTATTGCTTAAAAATAGGATCTAACGGTTAATTTTTTTTTAACAATTCAAAACGTACTTATCTTATTATCACTTATTAATAGGATCTTACGAATAAACTTTTTTCAAAGTCATTTTTTACTGATTAGTAATAGAAATAAAAATTTAAACCAACATAAAATTAGATCCATTCTTTAGTAATTAATAATAGAAATAAAAATTCATACGCTCCTAAAAATAAGATCTAATAATTAAACATAATTTACAAATTCAAAACGCTTCTAAAATTAGGATATAAAATTAAACATTCTTTAAAATTCAAAATACTTCTCTACAAATATACAAATCTTAGTATCACTTGAAATAATAAATATTTTTTTTTGACTGATTTAAATATATACAATTTATAAGAACAATAATTCACGCGCGATGCCATTAGTCTCGTTAATATTATTTTATTAGGATTTTATGAATCTGTAACTCTGGGAAATGATTACTGGAGACATTTTACGTCCTTAGGATTCTTATCAGATAACTTTAACCCTGAAAATCTTGCATGGCCTACAACTTTTTATAAGAGCCGAACTGGGGTCTAAAACTACTTCCATAAGATCAGAATGATTATTTCTCTTTACATAAAGTGCTCATAATAGAAAAACAAACTTACCATTTGGGAGTTATGGTCGTTTAAAGTTTTACTTGATTTTGAACAGCTTAATGGATAGTTAGTGAGTTAGTGGCAAAGCCCAAAAGCCATTTCTAGATTAGCATCATGATGAAGCCGTTGGAACTTCTCCTTCTCGCTTTTACACTTTCTAAAGTTGAGAGAAAGCCTTCGTTAACCACTCTAAGCAAAAAAGTTACCATAAACCTCACTTTAATTAGCCAAATCTTATCATTAGAAAAAGATTAGTGTAATTAGCACTTGGATTTGCTATTGGAGATCACTTGGAGCTGCTGTTCATCTCGGGATTCATGAACTTTTGGGTTTGCTATAGATTGCTTTGGATCTAGGTGAGTGGGTAGGATTTCTCACTTACTAATTAGTGACGCAGCGGATAAATCAAAACAAACTTCAATCGATGTACATAGCAATCGGTGAGTTGAGAATACTGCAATGCCCAAATCCGTTGATCCAAAGATGTCGGATTCTAGTTATCTTCGTCTCGTTGATCGCGCACGATACCGAGAAACAAAGATCTACGATTCTTCGACGTTGATCAAGCGCACTTGATTCCGCGAATCGGCTTTAACAAATGTCGATTCGAGCGCTCTCGAATGACGTAGGTGGAGATAGGAGATTTCACTCGACTACCAATTTAATGAAAGCACAAAGCTAACAAAAGAAGAATTTTATTCAAATTTTCAACAACCCTTACAAGTGACACCATTTGCCTATTTATACGCTTACAACTCAACAACACTACACAAAGTACAACACGTTACAAACAGTTACCACATAACATGACTTGCCACAAAACAGACGACTTAAGAGACAACGCACGCGACCTACAAACAAAATTAACAAAATGCGACCTAAAATTAACTCGGCAGCGACTTAAAATTATCTCGGCTTATAGATGACTCGGTAACGATTCAAATTACCTTGCGACTCAACAGAAATAGTTCGCGACTTATAGAATGAAATAATTTGCGACTTAACAATTCATCGCCGACTCAACTAAAGTCGTTTGCGACTTAGTGATGGATTGTTAATGACTTAAGGAAGAGATCTTCGCGACTTAGAAAACTCGCGACTTAGGGTAGCAGAACGCGACTTTGATATGGAGGAGGTGGAGTATAGGGCTGCGGAGTATAGGGGAAAGTCGTTTGCGACTCATGATATCTCGCGCGCGCATATGGAGGAGGTGGTTTTAGGGATGCCGATGTGATAATAGGTCGGCTGCGACTCATTGGTGGAGATAGGTCGTGGGTCGGAGGGAATTAGGTCGGAGGGAATTGGGTCGGAGGAAATTGGGTCGGAGGAAATTGGGTCGAAGGGAATTAGGTCGGAGGGAATAGGGTCGGCGCGGCTTAAGGTTTGTACTTCATCATCCTCCCCTTGTTGGACGGAATTCGTCCTCGAATTCACACTCTCGTCAACTTCATCAAGTTCCTCCCCATAATACGGAACTAAGTGTTTGATATTGAAAACATCAGAAGTATGAATATTTTCCGGCAACTTTAACCGATACGCATTATCATTGATCTTCTTAAAGATTTCTAATGGACCAATCTTTCGTGCTTTCAACTTATTATAAGCTCCAACTAGAAAACGATCTTTCGTTAATACTGCGTAAACAAGATCACCCTCTTTGAAGACAATATTTCTCCGTCTCTTATCCGCCATTTGTTTATACTTCTCATTTGTCTTTCCCAATCGTTCCTGAACGATTCTATGACATTCCGTCAACCCATCAACAAAATCAGCAGCCCGTTTAACTGTCCTCTTCGGTTGTGGTACTACTGCCAAATCCAATGGTCCCCGGGGTAAATTTGAATATACAATCTGAAATGGACTGAATCCCGTACTACGATTCACTGCATGCTTATGAGCAAATTCAGCTTGACACAACTTCACATCCCAACTCTTCAAATTGTCTTTCACAAGACATCGTAACAAGTTTTCCAACGATCTATTCACCACCTCTGTCTTCCCATCTGTTTGCGGATGATAAGCACTACTAAAATTCAGCTTCGTTCCCACCATCTTCCACAAACTAAGCCAAAAATGACTTAAAAATCTGGTATCCTTGTCTGAAACAATAGACTCTGGTAAACCATGCAATCGATACACCTCTTTAAAGAATAATTGTGCCACTCGAACTGCATCCGCTGTCTTCTTACAGGCTATAAAATGTGCCATCTTCGAAAACCTGTCCACTACAACAAATATAGAATCATTCCCCCTTTGAGTCCTAGGCAAACCCAAAACGAAATCCATGCTGATATCAACCCATGGTCTGGTAGGCACAGGTAACGGCATATATAATCCCGCATTCGTAGCCGTTCCTTTCGAAACTTGACAGATATGACATCTTTCCACAAATCTCTCGACCTCTTTCCTCATCGACGGCCAAAAATAAGATTGTGTAATTAACTGCAATGTATGATCACGGCCCACATGTCCTTCCTCGTGCAATTCCTTGATAATCTTCATTCTCAAGCTACAATCTACTATACATAAACGATTCCCTTTGAACAAGAATACACCAACCAACACAAATTCATCAGTATTCCCATCCTTAACTTTCTCAACAAACTTTACAAAGTAAGGATCTTCTTCAATCAGCTCTGGCAATAATTCAAAACCTGTCACTTCAACTTTCATTGTCGTTAATAAATGCCTCCTCTTACTCAAAGCATCAGCCACACGATTCGTCACCCCTGATTTGTGTTTAACGACAAAAGTAAACTGCTGTAAATAGGCAATCCACGATGCATGTCTTGCTGAAATCTTGTCCTGCCCTTGCATATGCTTCAACGCCTCATGATCAGTGTACATAACAAATTCTTTCCGAAACAGATAGCGTCTCCAATGCTTAATAGCCTGAACAATTGCGTAAAACTCCACATCGTACGTGTTATAGCTCATCTTTGCTCCTGATAACTTCTCACTGAAATAAGCAACTGGTCTTCCATTCTGGCTCAACACTCCACCAATTCCAACCTTCGAGGCATTAGTATGCAACTCAAATAATAACTGAAAATTTGGTAAAACAAGAATCAGTGCTGTCGTCAATAGTTCCTTGATCTTCTCAAAAGCAACCCCCGCTTCCTCTGACCATACAAACTGTTTCCCTTTCATGCAATCAGTAACTGGAGCCATCACGCTACTGAAGTGTGGAATGAATCTTCGGTAGAATGACGCTAGCCCATGAAAACTTCTCACTTCTGTAGTTGTCCTCAGCTGTGGCCAATTTCTGACTGCTTCAACTTTATCCTGGTCCACCTGTATACCTTCTCCTGAAACGACATAACCCAGAAATAAAACACTATGCGTCATAAACACGCATTTCTTTGTAGCAGCATAAAATTGTTCCTCACGAAGAATAATCAACACTTCCCTCAAATGTTGAACATGCTCCTCCGTACTCCTTCTATATATCAGAATATCATCAAAATAAACCACCACGAACTTTCCAATGAATGGTCTAAAGATTTGATTCATCACCCGCATGAATGTACTAGGTGCATTTGATAAACCAAATGGCATAACCAACCATTCGTATAACCCCTCTCTTGTCTTGAAGGCTGTCTTCCATTCGTCTCCAGGTCTAATCCGAATTTGGTGATAACCACTCTTCAAATCAATCTTCGAAAAGACAGCAGCTCCACTCAACTGATCTAGCAAGTCATCCAACCTCGGCATTGGAAATCTATATCTCACAGTAACGTTATTCAAGGCTCGACTGTCAGTGCACATCCTCCATGTTCCATCCTTCTTTGGTACCAACAAAGCTGGCACAGCACACGGACTCAAACTCTCCTGCACTCGTCCTTGTTCAAGCAACTCTTCCACCTGCCTTCTCAGTTCTTCATGCTCCTTCGGACTCATCCGATAATGTGGTCTATGCGGTAATACTGCTCCCGGAACAAGATCGATTTGATGTTGAATGTCTCTCAGTGGCGGTAACTCCTTAGGCAACTCTTCTGGAAATACATCTTCAAATTCTTTCAAAACTGGCTTCACTTCTTCTGGAATTTCAACCTCTTCGTTACACCCTCGTCCAATCAACAAGTACACTTCAGGTTCTTCTTCGACTTCCTTGACAAACTCCTTCAAAGTTAACAGAGTTTTCAATTCTTCAATTTCCTCCAGCTTGCTTTCTTTCTGTTGCTGCTTCTTAGGAACTAACGTGATTTTAGTACCTTCAAACATGAAACTGTAGCTATTAGCATGACCATCATGTTGTACTGCTCTATCAAACTGCCATGGCCTGCCCAACAACAGATGACACACATCCATGTCCACTACATCGCACCAAATTTCATCTTTATATTTCTTCCCGATTGAAAATTTAACACAAGCTCTTCGTCCAACTTTCACCTCACCACCCTTCCTTAACCATGCTAACTTGTATGGTTTAGGATGTTTCTCAGTCTTCAACTCCAACCTTTTCACAGCCTCTGTAGAGATAATATTATCACAACTCCCGGCATCAATAACAAATTTACAGACTCTTCCAAGAATAGTGCAAGTAGACTGAAATATGTTATTCCTCAACCAGCTGTCTTCCTCCTCTTGCTTCGGTGTCAAACAACTTCTCCTCATCATCAGTGAATATCCTTCGTCTCCCGACAACAAGTCTTCTTCCTCAACCGGTAAGGAATTAGAACACTCTGCCTCTCCTTCCTCTTCTTCAACCTCAGCTATCATAGTTCTCTTCTTCGGCTTCGGACACTCGTTGCTTTTTTGACCCATCTCCTGGCAATTGTAACATTTGAATCCACTGTTAACCTCCGCCTTCTCACCTTCCTTCACAAATGGTTTTGCAATAACTTTAGGAACACTAGAATTTCCGCTAACACCCTTCATTTGGTTGTTAGAGTTAGTAAACACACCACCTCCACGCCTTCCTTGCTTTTCCCAAGCCAACGCCTTTTGGTGTGCTTCCTCCACAGATCTTGGATCGAACATATTAACCATATCCTGGATCTGCATTCGTAACCCTCCAACAAACCTTGCTGTCAGCTGCTCCTCCGTTTCCATTATATCGTTCCTGGCGATGAGTTGGTAAAATTCATCTGCATAGTCATTGACAGTCTTCGTCCCCTGCCGTAGATTCTGCAATCTCTGGTACATTAGTGACTGATAGTTGTATGGTAAAAATGTAGCTCTCATCAATTTCTTCATTTTCTCCCAATCTACAATCTTCGACTTTCCCATCCGTTCTCATGTAAGTTTAGTTTGCTGCCACCACGCCAAAGCTCTCCCCCTCAACCTAGTAGCAACCAACTTCACTCGACGATTCTCCGGAATCTCCTTGAAATCAAAAATTTCTTCAACATTTGACAACCAGTCTAAGAATTCTTCAGCAACCATTCCACCCTTGAACTCTGGAATTTCCATCTTCATTCCCGATTCCCATCGACGATCATCATCTACATCTCGATTCTGATGTCGTGTTTGTTCTCTATCTCGATAATGAACACTTCCCCTATCACCATCAAACTCCTCATCAAAATCTAACGTATATCGATGTCGATTACGACCTCCAACATCTCTACTATCACTCCTTCGATCAACATTCCTATCACGATTATCAACACTTCTATGATCTTCTCTTCTCTCCCGATCTGAATGTATCGAAGCTCTACTTCTCCCATGGCTCGATTCAGGTGAAACTCTTCTTCTACTTTGATTCATTTCAAGCATCATTCTCTCTAATCGACCAATTCCTTCGTTCAACTTTTTAGTAAAACTCTCGTGGATTCGTTGCTCCATTTCATCGGCCTCTTCTCTTCCATATAAAGCATTAATATTGCGATGACGTTGAGCTCGTCTCGGAGGCATGATTGATCTTCAAACAAATAATTCAACAAATCTCCAAACTTCAACAAATCAAAAACTCAACAAATTTGACTTCAAAAATCTTCAAACAAAACAACTCCAAAACTACAATTCAAATCAACTAGCACGGCTTCAAGCTTGCTTCGAACTTCACTTTGGCGTGCAAACTCTCCTACGCAAATTCAAACACCTTTCCCACACTTTGATCCAAATGATTATGGATCAAACACCCCAAACTTGTTGCAACTTCAATATGAACACGACGAACACCAACTTCAAACTCCTTGGCTCCAAGACTCGTCTTAGCTATGATCGGCTAAGTCAAGCTCTGATACCAAACTGACGCAGCAGATAAATCAAAACAAACTTCAATCGATGTACATAGCAATCGGTGAGTTGAGAATATTGCAATGCCCAAATCCGTTGATCCAAAGATGCCGGATTCTAGCTATCTTCGTCTCGTTGATCGCGCACGATACCGAGAAACAAAGATCTACGATTCTTCGACGTTGATCAAGCGCACTTGATTTCGCGAATCGGCTTCAACAAACGTTGATTCGAGCGCTCTCGAATGACGTAGGTGGAGATAGGAGATTTCACTCGACTACCAATTTAATGAAAGCACAAAGCTAACAAAAGAAGAATTTTATTCAAATTTTCAACAACCCTTACAAGTGACACCATTTGCCTATTTATAGGCTTACAACTCAACAACACTACACAAAGTACAACACGTTACAAACAGTTACCACATAACATGACTTGCTACAAAACAGACGACTTAAGAGACAACGCACGCGACCTACAAACAAAATTAACAAAATGCGACCTAAAATTAACTCGGCAGCGACTTAAAATTATCTCGGCTTATAGATGACTCGGTAACGATTCAAATTACCTCGCGACTCAACAGAAATAGTTCACGACTTATAGAATGAAATAATTTGCGACTTAACAATTCATCACCGACTCAACTAAAGTCGTTTGCGACTTAGTGATGGATTGTTAATGACTTAAGGAAGAGATCTTCGAGACTTAGAAAACTCGCGACTTAGGGTAGCAGAACGCGACTTTGATATGGAGGAGGTGGAGTATAGGGCTGCGGAGTATAGGGGAAAGTCGTTCGCGACTCATGATATCTCGCGCGCGCACATGGAGGAGGTGGTTTTAGGGATGCCGATGTGATAATAAGTCGGCTGCGACTCATTGGTGGAGATAGGTCGTGGGTCGGAGGGAATTAGGTCGGAGGGAATTGGGTCGGAGGAAATTGGGTCGGAGGAAATTGGGTCGGAGGGAATTAGGTCGGAGGGAATTGGGTCGGCGCGGCTTAAGGTTTGTACTTCATCAATTAGTCATTATACACCTTAAATGATGTTTTAAAATGATTTATAAACTCTAAAATATGTTTTAAACCACTTTAATCATATATGTAAGTTTCAAAGGATTTGGAAAATATTTGTGAAATTCTTGTTTTTATGGTTTTCTTATTTAGATTTAGAATATAAAATGGATGTATGTTAATATATGTATATTAGGATACATTGTATATATTATTGCTTGAATGTATGTTGTTTGTTTTGTCGAAGATGCCGATTAAATGGCAATATAGTTATAGGAACAAGTCTTGGATCGATGATGATCCAAGAACTTGACTTTGCCCAAATTTGGTGCAATCCATGTGAGGTGACAAGGAAGGCCCCACAGGGCTTCACTTTAAGTTTCAAGTCGTTTGGAGTTCATTTGGTTGAGTCATGGTTAATTGAAGATGGAGTAGTGTTGATGGATTGGTGGGAAGTTGCTTTGAGTTTTGGGTGGGTTACTTCGAGTCCAAGGGTTGTTTGCTTCAGGTCGTGAGTAATGGTGTATGGGTCATTTAAAGGAAGTTAGAAAATTCCAAGTGAGAGATCGGTCATGAGTGATGCCTCGGGCTAGTTGCTTCTAGCAATGCGTGTAAGCTTACTTAGAGCTGCACAAAGCGGAAGGAAATTTGGCTAAGGGATGGATCTGTACCGATCCATCAGGGGTCAGGTTGACGGCTTTGTTCGGTGAAGGGTTACTCGGGATGAGACTTGGCTTGGTTGTGCTGAAGTGCTGGCTCGATAATGGGATGGTTTAGTGGTGATGGTTTGGGCTTTATGGTTTGAGGTTGTATGGTTTGGTGATGGGAACTATGGAGCGGCTTCAAGTCACTAAGGCACCTGCTTTGAGTCATGGAGAAAATTGCTTCAGGCCTTCACATTTGTACTTGCTTCGAACCATGCATTTAGATTTTCGAGCTAAGCCTCATGTCAATACTGAACCGTTATGTTCGGCGATGATTTTCAACGACGACTGTAAGAACCCACCTCTATACCCATACTATCTAAGAGTATTACAAAGTAATACTGTAAGATAATACCGAGAATGAGGCTGTAAGGGATACACAAGTGAATGTTCCCTTGGACTAACACTAGTACGCATTAAAACACCAGACATAAAACTCATTAGTACATACACAATGTCGGTACAAAATAATAAATACGTGTGCCTCCGGGATAGAACAATACATAATATATAGTACTTCATAGAGAACACGGAATCTATCGCAGCAATAACATTTAATATATATATATATACACAATAATGTTAAAAGAATATAATACAACTCAAATATCAGCTATCTCAATGTAATGATATATAATTAACATATACACAACTTAGTGGCTAAGTAGATAGTGAATAAATGTTATTTAAATATCGTAGAACATCCTACTATGTCTTCTCTAAGCCCATTAATGCAAATGCAGGTCAAGTCGTCCCTGTAGCTGAAATGTCTTAGACTGACTCGAGCATTATAAAAAAATATACAGGTTAAACTATGTCTAATCAAGGTCATAAATAAGAATAATAATGTGTAGAATAGATAACAATATTATATCACAATCAAAGATATCCTAATCATCATCCAACATATCAAAATAAATATTAAATATAAAAATGTGTGTCTAAAATATCGATACAATGTAATTATCAAGGCAATAGGCCTCACAAATAACACATGTTTATATGAAACAATCGGCATTAAATATCAAAAGATGTCATCACCCATATAGATATACATTGAATCAAAAATCACAAAATCTACACAAATGGGTGAATTATATATATAGAAATCATTATTAATCCAAAATGATCAGTAATGAGACGTCCTCAAGAAAAGTCGGGCAGTAATAAAGCAATGCCCACTATCTCTCTCTCAATCTCATATTATAAAATATCAAAATCAAATCAATAAGAAATATTTGAGCTAGCTCATTATAATATCCAAATACAATCAATAATAAGTAGGTCGTCTGCTTGTAAAACATAGGCCGTCTTTCTAAGAAGGTTGTGGGGTTGACCATACACTGGACATGGTCTTAGGTATAATTTCATCTATACATATTATATGTCTATCACTACCCACATACATCTACATATTCTGGAACCAGACATGAGACTGACAATATCACATCTGCTTGCTCCAGGAGCCACACGTGGTCCATATGACACGACTCTTATAGTCATTGGTTACTATTACCACTCCTCTCTCGGTGTCATGACAATGATCCACCATAGGCTGGACAAGGCGTAGCCTCTTCGGCCACGACTACCGACATGTGCCCCTATATGGTAACTGACTGTCGGCCTGTGCGACACAAGAGGCAATCAACTATCAATCTCATGATGTGGATTGAATATCAAAAATAACAATGGTGTCACAGATCTGGGGAGCGACCCTACGATCAAGCCGCTAGGGTGGATATTGGTCAATTTGGTTCACTCTTAAAATATAAAGGGAGTTGGACAAAGATAGACAAACATATATATAATGTATACAAACTATGTGTCTAACAAGTAGCCTCCATACATGCTCACACACAACATACCCTGTATTAAGTGTCATCCACGTGCCAAAAATAACTGAATAAAGTTAAGCTCTTCATCTGAGTCACTCCCGAAGCCAACCATAGCACAACGGCATCCCATATCACCGTGTGTTACTAGTGTATTTATTCAGTACTCATACATTACACCCATCCTATTTTATTCTATATTACAAGTCCAAAGAATAACCATAAAAGTATTACCGAAAGCCCCACATCGGACGGTGTCACTAAACCGTTTATTTTAATTTCTCATCACATAGAATAATTATTATAAAATAAAATAGAAGATGTCAACACTATATCATAATAAAATATCAACTAAATCAATGCCCATGGTGAATCACTCATATTATCAAAATCATTATATCAGAACTCAGAAACTGGTTTAGAAATAGATTGTCCAGATAAACAATAAATAAACAAATCAATACTTAAGGATACCACATATAATTTACATAACATGATAAAAGCTAAGAGCTAGATAATAAAATTCATACTTTAGAATAATTTAAATAATTATCCAAATTCAAATATAGTTTAATAATTACAATAGATAACTAATTTCCTATCATTATATAAAATAAATCAATTACTAGATGTTTATTAATAATATCAGAAAGCTTAATTTAAATTCAAAAATAGCTTAAAACGATAAATTTTACATATAGACATTATATCATAATTTTCTATGATTAAATACTAATTAAATAATTATAAACATTCAAATTAATTACATATACTCAAATCGAATATATACACTTATATACATTATCAAAACTTAAATAGAACATTTGTCAAGATTTCAAAAATATTCATTAATTGCTATAAAACTTCCATCAATTAACAATACATGTTTCATTCCAATAAAATTCTCACAAATTCACTTTGTTTGTGGAGTAGTCTAAAAATCGATTTAATATATAAATATACACATATTGTAGTTCAAATGTAATATGGCTTGGCAAGATACTGAGTAGGAGTAAAAGAAAATGAAAAAGTAGAACATGGAACATATATAACACATGAAAATGGATAATAAAAATAGTAATGTAACAGAAAAAGCAAAATACAAGGCAGTAAAGCACATAACCCATATAAAGGAAACATACACCTATATAAACAAACACAGACGCCTAATTGTACACATCTAAAAGTATATGACAGTAGGTACAAACTCATAAATGCACATATATAAATTTATATGTGAATACCTACAAAACAAGCAACCCAATAGGCTTAATAAAACACACAACAACAACTTGAAAATAGCATAGTTTGACTCGCTCAAGCAACTTAAAAATGGTTTTATATATATATATATATATACACATATACATATACATATATATATACATATACACTAGTGCGAACCCGTGCTTCGCACACGGGTTGGTCGAAAGAGGGTGTACATATTTAAATCATTAGTGATTTAAAATTTGAAGCACATGAATCTGCTGTCAAATATGTGATAATATTATTATGCAAAGATAAAAGCGACGGAGGATCCATATTTCAATGACTGATTTGTAGAAAAAAACAGTGTATCACTTGATATTTTGCAAACCATAGACTTACAGTAAATTGTAGTCAAAAATTATATTAAAACTATTGTAATATCAAACATCAATTTTAATGCCATGGTCATCAAGCGCTTGAGAACCATGGGTTGTAAATGTTGCAAATGTTAAAATGAAATGAAAATAATCCATGATATAGGAATCACATGTGTCTGTTTGACCACAGACATTTCTAAGATAAGTAAAATGAAATTAGAATAAAGCGGAGCTTATCAGTCACCGAAACTTATGAAAGGGTAAAACATTGTCTTGGAATCAAATAGCCAATGGAAAATGACTTTATTAAAAATAAATAAATAGGTTAATATTTTTTTATCCAACAAAGCATCATTGAACCAAAGTAAAACAAAGACAGTTGAATTTAGAAACATAAAATCTTGAATTGTTCATTATCACGACAGTAGAACATAAAACTTGGGTAAAAATGTAGCAGATGAATAGAATAATATAAAGTAAGACAATAGAATCAACTCCGAACTCTTTATCCAGTTTTTTGCCTTCGACCTATTCCTGCAGTTGATTGCTGGCAAAGATATTTATTGTATCATCTGCTCTATCATGAAAACTTTGGGTGATAAGGCCAATTGTATGTTGGCTGGTATATAAGATATGAATTTTGAGTATTGTGCCATAACTTTATATTTTCATACATCATAAGTTCTACTATATAATTTGATGTATAACAGACTTGAAATGAGTTTTATGTAGAAAACTGTATGAATTATATAGTCAGACTTGTTATACACGAAGTGTTGCAGTGAATTACATTGCAATTAGACAATGGTTTGATATGTTAATAATGTATTTTTACCATTGGACAATGATCTAGGCAATAGAGCCTCACCGTTATAGAAAGTTTTGTTGCTAAAAAGTGTACCATTATTTGTGAATTCATTATCTGATCTCGCTAATAATACTATCTCTTAGTGGTGATAGAATTCTTGTTCCCAAGTTCATCTTTAACTGACTTTAGTAAAGGTGGCCACATAATATGTAGTTGGTAATAAAACTGAAAGAGTAATTATGTGAACCAAGATGTGAGAATGCTAGCAATAAGGGAACCATGTCCTATTAAATTTAAATTTTGAATCTGGACCAATATTATTTCAGAGCGTGAAAACTAACAAAATTTCTACACGTTTTATAGCTATGCCCAATGTCTTATATAGAATCTGTTAACGCTAAAATTTGAACGCTAACACCCCGGTGTATGAAGTGTAATTGTGAAAGCACCACCCGATAGCTCGGGAACAGATTATAAGTAGATAATAGCGGAAAAGCAGTAAAAAACAGCAATTTTATAGTGGTTCGGCTTAAGAGAGAGCCTACGTCCACTTTGAATATCTTTATTGACGATTTCGTTAAAAGCTGATACAATTCTTCCCAAGTCCAATACACTTTGAATTACAAGACACTTTGAACGAGTAGCTCAAACTTCAATGGAGATGAGAGTCTTCAAATCCATGTTGGATGTATGTGATCTCTTCTTGAAGTTGTTTGTAGCGTTCTTCGTGTCTTGAGAGCTTCGAGTGTTGGATTGGTTTGGAATGCAGCAGAGTATCGGCGCTTGAAGAGAATGAGCTCAAAGGTCCCCTTTCTGTTGGAGTTATGGGCGTATTTATAGGCATCTACGGAGTTAGGTCGTAACTCGTATACGACTCACGATGAGTCGTAACTCGTGTACGCCTCATGATGAGTCGTAACTCGTATACGACTCATGATAGGTCGCGGCTGATTTACTGGGTTCATGGCTTGGCCCAGAGTTATGCACCCATCTGAATGAATGATACAAGTTCTAAGTCGTTCACGAGTTAACCAAATGCAGTTTCCTTTATGCTAGCATGAGTCGTACACGACTCATCATAGGTCGTAAGTCGTCAGCGATTCTTCTTACTATAGCGTGGTGTTGAACTTGCCTCCAAGTCTTAGGTCGTGAACAACTTATCTTTTGAGCCGTAGACTTCCTGTCGCGCCATCTTCTAACTCGTAAGATTGTTATCTCGTAGACTCTTTAACTCGTGGAGGCCTTAAGCCGTAGATCCTTATCTCGTAGACCTTTTAACTCGTAGAGTCTTTAACTCGTAGTGGCCTTAACTCGTAGATCTTTTAACTCGTAGATTCTTTAACTCGTAGATCCTTAACTCGTAGGTCGTTCAGCCCTTGAATGGTTAGGTCGTGAAGACCTTGAGTCGCACAGTTCTTGAGTCGTTGATCCACTGAGTCGGCAACCTTGTTAAGTCGGCAACCTTGTTAAGTCGGCAACCTTGTTAAGTCGGTAAGTCGTATACCGTTTTGGTCGGGGCGCTGCCCCGCACCCCGCCGGGGGCGCTGCCCCCTGGACCCCTGCGACCTGACCGGTCAGGTCGAACACCGTAGGCGGTGGCGTTGCCCCCGCACCCCCACCTTGGGGGGTTGGCACCCCCCCTGGACCCCTCCTCCGTAGGGGATCTTATCTGAAAATTCATTCAACAGAACTTGCTTTATTGGGAGGTTAAATCGACCATCCTTCGAGATGAACTATCATTGGCTTCTCGGTCTATTTTTGATGTCACGGCCTTGCTGAAAAAGCAGAGTTAACACTTGCCCCTCGAAGTATACGCCTAGGGACTAGGTCGTGTGCTTCGATTCTTCTTAACTCGTGCTTTATTGAGCTGCTGAGCTTGTACTTAGGCAGCTTTACTTTGTTTTGTCCTGAAGCCTTTTGAACTTGACCAGAACTTGTTGCATCTCTTTATAGATTATTTTAACAACCTATTAAATGCAACATTTGCGGAAAAATGGGGCGAATATACTCATCACCGATTGCCCATATCGAGTGATGGATTAGATCAAAGAACTGATATTTTACGGTAAGTAAATTAGTATGGATTTGATGAAGTGTTGCGAATCAACTATCTTGAATGAAGTATCAACAAAAAATTTACACAGTTATAACTGCTATTTGCATTGATACTGCACTTATTTTCAAATAACAAGCCTCGAATTTTTCTGAATTGAGATATTTGCCAACCAGTATTATTTCGAGTATTACTTTATTAGCTTGTTATTCAAGTAGCTTTGTACAACACTTCACACGCTTTTAGGAAACGTGCACCTTTATTTTTCGAATACTCAGTTCTTTATGTAGAATGTCTTCTTGATAAGAAGAAATAGTGGAGCAAGCTGGATTTTTTCACTTCTGAGATTTTCAGAATTCGAGTTGTTGAGTACTAATTTCGTTCTTTACTTTGTAGCATTCCCTTCTCTTTCCGAATATTTCAGTCATAAGTCAATTTTTAAAAGACTAAATGCTGTGGCGGTTAAAGAGAGGAGTGTTAAATTTCTGCTGAAAGACTAATTTTTGCACTTAATTCGGACCTTTTTTCCTCTTTTGATTGACTTGGCCTTATGATGCCCCTGATTTTCAAGCAGAGACTTCAGGTGCCCCAGCTTTCGCAGAGGAACTTGCATCTAGGAGACCTGCAAATGTGTGAAATTTTTTTTATAGTATGGAATGAGATGATTCTTCCTACTTGTACAGAATTTTGTCTGTATTTGAGAATGCAATTATTGCTCATTTTCATATAAGTTTTTCATTTTCTTTGCATAATACTGCGGTGAGCTTGTGGTCTTTTGCTTGGGTATTGCTTTGACTAATATAGCGATATTTTATTGTCCCTATACCATAGCTTATTGTAATATTCTCCATTTTTGCGGAGATTTTGGAGGACAATTCTTCTGTTTTGAGAAGACTTGTACTCTTACTTTAGAGAATAACTCTTCCATTTTGAGAAAGCATGTAATCTTTCTTTAGAGAATAATTTTCCATTTTTGAGGAAACATTATTCTTGCTCTGGTAGAGTGCGCCTTGTATTGGAGAAGCCTTTTCTCCTTTTTTTTTTTTTTTTTTTTGTTGCACCTCGCTGGAGGGCTTTGATTTGACATTTCAACTCTGGAGGAGTGGGCCTCCACAGAGATTGCACTTCATCTCCGGTGAAATGTGCCCCCGAAGAGGTCTTTATCCTCTGAAGGGTTGTACCTTTGAGTACGGCTTTAGTTTAAGCTTCAAACATGGGAAGCGTGCCTCATTGGAGGACTTTAGTTTGTGCTTCAAACATGGGAAGCGTGCCTCATTGGAGGACTTTAGTTTGTACTTAAAACTTGGGAAGTGTGCCTCATTGGAGGACTTTAGTTTGCGCTTCAAACATGGGAAGCGTGCCTCATTGGAGGACTTGAGTTTGTACTTCAAACTTGGGAAGTGTGCCTCATTGGAGGACTTTAGTTTGCGCTTCAAACATGGGAAGCGTGCCTCATTGGAGGACTTGAGTTTGCTCTTCAAACTTGGGAAGTGTGCCTCATTGGAGGACTTTAGTTTGCGCTTCAAACATGGGAAGCGTGCCTCATTGGAGGACTTGAGTTTGTACTTCAAACTTGGGAAGTGTGCCTCATTGGAGGACTTTAGTTTGCGCTTCAAACATGGGAAGCGTGCCCATTGGAGGACTTGAGTTTGCTCTTCAAACTTGGGAAGTGTGCCTCATTGGAGGACTTTAGTTTGCGCTTCAAACATGGGAAGCGTGCCTCATTAGAGGACTTGAGTTTGTACTTCAAACTTGGGAAGTGTGCCTCATTGGATGACTTTAGTTTGCGCTTCAAACATGGGAAGCGTGCCTCATTGGAGGACTTGAGTTTGTACTTCAAACTTGGGAAGTGTGCCTCATTGGAGGACTTTAGTTTGCGCTTCAAACATGGGAAGCGTGCCTCATTGGAGGACTTGAGTTTGCTCTTCAAACTTGGGAAGTGTGCCTCATTGGAGGACTTTAGTTTGCGCTTCAAACATGGGAAGCGTGCCTCATTGGAGGACTTGAGTTTGTACTTCAAACTTGGGAAGTGTGCCTCATTGGAGGACTTTAGTTTGCGCTTCAAACATGGGAAGCGTGCCTCATTGGAGGACTTTAGTTTGCGCTTCAAACATGGGAAGCGTGCCTCATTGGAGGACTTGTGCCTCCGAAGAGGGCTTGTGTGTTTTCTGTCTGCTTGCCCATGCCTCTTCACCATCTGCTCCTTAGTGATTCCTCGTTATCATTTCCACAGCCATGTTCTTTTCTTTGCCAGTTATTTGTCTCTTTTCCAGAGAAATGCTCCTCATTGTTAAGTGAATCCATAGGGCAGACCCAAACTACCCGACTAGATGTCTGTTTGCACAAACGATCTTTGTCGGTTAGCGAGGGCCTGAAACCTCCGCGTTGGGAAGGTGCCCTTTTGGTTGTATCAACTGTTCGTGAGGAACATTTCTTATGCAGGAATTCAATTTGGAACCTTTTTTGGCTTGACATTTATTTGCTCGATGACTTATAGGAATCGCTTTGCTTTGCGATGTGCTGACTAGGTAAGCTTTGCTTTGATTGCCTGCAATATTAAATCGACATTTTAGCAATATATTCAAGATATTTGGCATATCGAAATGAAACAGGTCTTTTATAGTAATAGAAAACGCAAGATTTATAGTTCCTATATTTCATTTGCAATGTTTTTACAACGACTTTTAATATGAGAATGATAAATCCATTATTCTTTTACAAATTTGTAACAAAGCCTTAAAGTAAAACATGGATGCAACTCCATGCTGTCCCAAGCTTCTCGGGATCGAATCTCCGGTGTGAGAACAGGAACATTCTCTCCCTTCTGGACTTTTCTTAGAGCATGAGCGTATCCTTCCATCCTATCATCATTCCTGTCTGCCGGGTGAGGGGCTCCCCTGAGTGGATGAGGATGGGTCATTCCTGTCTCTTTTGACATATTGCTGGAGTTTATTCTGTCTCAATAGTTCTTCAATCAAATTCCTTAAATGAAGACATTCGTTGGTGTCATGACCAGGTTGGTTGTGGAATTGACAGAACCTCCCATTATGCATAGCATTTTTCCCAACCTTCAACTCAGGTGGCTTAGGATAATCAAAAGCATCCTTGGTTGCGAGAAAGATGTTCTCCAGAGTATCAGTTAAGAGAGTAAAGTCTGAAGGTTTAAAGTGGCGAGCTTTCTTCAAGTCTCTTTGCTTTTTTCCACCATCGTTCTTCCTCTTCTGTCCTCTAGATTCTCTTTTATCAGAAGTAACACCGACATTCAAAATTTCGGCCTTGATTGCTCTTGAAGTCGCAGGAAAGCTTTCCAAACGCATAAATTCATCAGCCTTCTTATAGAATTTCTCAAGTGAGTTTGGCTCCTTCATTTTTAGCCATTTACCAAATTCACTCGATTTATCGATAGCCCGCATTAGATAAGTCAAAACCATCCTTGGCTCTGCGTTCTCGACTTCAGCTAGGGCTATATTGAAACGATTTAAGAATGATCTGGTAGATTCTCCGGGGTTTTGTTCTAGACTAGAGAGAGACATTATATCCTTGGCTTTTGTAGCATATAGCCTGAACTGATCCTTGAACTTTCGTGTTAAGTCAGAGAATTGATCCACGGATCTAACTGGCAGCTTTGTGAACCAAAGTAAAGCCACTCCCTCTAAGTATACCGGAAAGTAACGGCACTTGATCTCATCTGTTGCTCTTGCCCCGGTCATATGCCAATCGTACTTGTAAAGGAATTGGTTAGGGTCACTTGTCCCTCGATAAGCTGGGATGGTAGGAGGTACAAATTTCTTGGGAAACTCTGCCTTTAAGATTTTTTCGGTGAACGGTGTCTTACTCGGGGCAAATCCCCAATCATTTTCATCCTCTTGCCTTTGCATGCTTTCTTTCATAATTTGTCGGACCATTCCAGAAAGATACTCCTCATCATGTCGAGTCCTAGATCCACCAACCTCTGGAAGTGTTCGTTCAAAGGGGCTAGCAGCTCTTTCAGGAGCATTTCTTTCTTCAGCATCACGAATGTTGCCAGCCAAATTCCTTTCATTATCTGCCGGTTGGCGGTTTGCCCCAAGCAAATCGTTCAACCTATTCAGAATTAGGGCATTCTGGGCATTCTGAGCCTCGAATTGTGCATTTTGGGCATTGATTTGTTGGTTCAGCCCTAAAATTGCAGCATCCAGCTCTGGCTTTGTAACTCCGACAGCTGGAGTGGCTTGATTCGATATAGGGGAAGCGGAGGTTCCCTCTTGAATATTCCCAGATCTGACAGATCTACTCTTCCTTCCAGGAGCCATAATCTCGGATAGACTTCTGGTTTTCAAGGAAATTCTCTCTACAAACCTCTGTGAAGCAATGATGATAACTCGCCTGAGTTCAATTCTCAGTGAAAGCACCAAAAATGTTAACGCTAAAATTTGAACGCTAACACCCCGGTGTATGAAGTGTAATTGTGAAAGCACCACCCGATAGCTCGGGAACAGATTATAAGTAGATAATAGCGGAAAAGCAGTAAAAAACAGCAATTTTATAGTGATTCGGCTTAAGAGAGAGCCTACGTCCACTTTGAATATCTTTATTGACGATTTCGTTAAAAGCTGATACAATTCTTCCCAATTCCAATACACTTTGAATTACAAGACACTTTGAACGAGTAGCTCAAACTTCAATGGAGATGAGAGTCTTCAAATCCATGTTGGATGTATGTGATCTCTTCTTGAAGTTGTTTGTAGCGTTGTTCGTGTCTTGAGAGCTTCGAGTGTTGGATTGGTTTGGAATGCAGCAGAGTATCGGCGCTTGAAGAGAATGAGCCCAAAGGTCCCCTTTCTGTTGGAGTTATGGGCGTATTTATAGGCATCTTCGGAGTTAGGTCGTAACTCGTATACGACTCACGATGAGTCGTAACTCGTGTACGCCTCATGATGAGTCGTAACTCGTATACGACTCATGATAGGTCGCGGCTGATTTACTGGGTTCATGGCTTGGCCCAGAGTTATGCACCCATCTGAATGAATGATACAAGTTCTAAGTCGTTCACGAGTTAACCAAATGCAGTTTCCTTTATGCTAGCATGAGTCGTACACGACTCATCATAGGTCGTAAGTCGTCAGCTATTCTTCTTACTATAGCGTGGTGTTGAACTTGCCTCCAAGTCTTAGGTCGTGAACAACTTATCTTTTGAGCCGTAGACTTCCTGTCGCGCCATCTTCTAACTCGTAAGATTGTTATCTCGTAGACTCTTTAACTCGTGGAGGCCTTAAGCCGTAGATCCTTATCTCGTAGACCTTTTAACTCGTAGAGTCTTTAACTCGTAGATTCTTTAACTCGTAGATCCTTAACTCGTAGGTCGTTCAGCCCTTGAATGGTTAGGTCGTGAAGACCTTGAGTCGCACAGTTCTTGAGTCGTTGATCCACTGAGTCGGCAACCTTGTTAAGTCGGCAACCTTGTTAAGTCGGCAACCTTGTTAAGTCGGTAAGTCGTATACCGTTTTGGTCGGGGCGCTGCCCCGCACCCCGCCGGGTATGTATAGTTAAAGAACAGAACTTGAATGGTTCGAATCTGAATCTGTTCGAATAGGAAGATCCTCAGTTATAAAAACTAAACCCATGTATAGTTTACAAAAGAACAGAACTTTTTTTTTTTTTTTTGTTGCGCCTCGCTGGAGGTCTTTGATTTGACATTTCAACTCTGGAGGAGTGGGCCTCCACAGAGATTGCACTTCATCTCCGGTGAAATGTGCCCCCGAGTATGTATAGTTTATAACTGAGGATCTTCCTATTCGAACAGATTCAGTCTTGAGTATGTATGAACAATTATAGTTTAGTTCTTTTGTAAACTATAATATATCTCTTTAAAAGAGACATGGGCTTATCTAAATCAGATTAACACTAACTAAACATGTAAAATGAAGAAGGATTTTAGCTACAACACCATATTAAGGGGCGAATAAAGAGTGTAATATTGACCCTAATGTTGTATAATATCTAAGCATGGATGACAATTGCAGAACAAATCAATAGATGCTGACAGTTTAATGGAATTATGAAGATCATAGTAAGGTAGACAATCGCTTCAAATGGGAAAACATATATTTGAAAAGCAAAAGTAAAATCTTACATTGATGTGCACCGCTTGATTGGAATTCAACTACTTCTTGAATCGATTTGACATGGATGAGAATCGATTTAAGCGGCCTAAGGCCGATGTCTAATTATGCAGCCCTTACTGGAATTTTTTTTGCTATTCTCTATGTCAGTGAGAAACTAGACTGGTGAAAAGATTTATTAAATCAAATGAGGAGTAGGCCATGATCACTTTTTAATTAATGGTGAGAAATAGGGTTACAAATTCGGAAACGACCTCTCCATAGATAATTTGTGAGGTTTTTTTTCTTTGAAAAAATCTGAATATATCTGATTGACTTTCGTATACATTGACATCAATTCAGTATCAGCAATAAACCGTCTTCATATATGATTAGTAAACATAACTCTAGTTTCAGATCTAAACACTTAATATACCTGCTACAAATTACGTTATAGATATCCCTCCTAGTCCTTTAAATCAATATCAGTTTACATATTCTTTTACTTTAGAACACAAAGTAATTGAAGAAAAGCCACTTCCTAGGCAATTTTATCAAACAAACTGACAACCATTTTCCTCCTCGGTTTAGCAATTGTGCACATTTTAAATTTGTGATAGCATCATGTTCATTGTACGTAAAACCCACATCCTAATACACTATTATTTTCATTGTTGGTTCAACCAGAATTAAAGACAGGTGCTTATTTAATTCTATTGCGGAAGTGATTAATTTCACCAAATGCTTAGTACTAATCAGATGAAGTATTGGGCCTAAACCTGTATTTAGAATGTCAAAAAATTAATGTACAAACCTCCAGTCAATTCTCCATATTCTATTTTTTAAGGCAACATCTGCATATGGTTTACCTTAAAGCTTGATTTGATTTATTCGTAATCTGCAGTCTGATATACAATATATTGCTGAAATATACGTGCATGCATTGTTTTTAGTAGCATCAAATGAATATTTCTGAACTTTATAAATACCTTCTATATGTCTTCATATTATTTCACCTAGATTCATGTTCATGCAGTGCAAATCATATATTTTGCAATGAAGCATATAGAAATATCAGTCAATAAAAAGGAATTAAAAAAAGAAAGAAAAAAACTGTAAAATGCGTAGAAGTACCTTCGACTATCATTAATTGGTTGATGTGAAGCATAAGATGTCAAATTCAATGCATGTTTATCCTGCTAGAACTAAGCCTAGTAGCTCAGTATCATCTTAATAGCTCACTAACTTTATATCCAACCTACAAAACATCAAAACCAAAAATATATATAACACCAAGTGCAAGAAAATGTCCCATGAATGTCCATTCATCAGAGTTTTAGTCCTCAACCATTAATGATTAAATCTGAAGCAAAGTGGTTTAAATATTCTCAAAAGTAAGGTGGCCTAAACATCCTTATTAATAGGGTGAGTTTCTGAATCGGTTCAAGTGAAGGTAAAAAAAAAAAAAGAACTCGTTAGATTTGTTAATGACAATCAACCATTCAAATTCATTCAAATTGGAAAAAATCTCACTTATATCAGTTCATATGCCACTCTACAAATTATAATACATATTTATGTGTCTGTATATACAAACATAGTCATGATGTTTTGAAAAGAATATATAATTAACTATTACTAGCATGTATTATAGTACGACCATTTAACATGGTAGAAATCTTCCATGACAATTTTCAAAATATGAATACAAACATAATACTTAAGCGCACATTAGCACAAATTAAGATTACTAAAAAAAAGGTTGGATTTCATAACTCTTTTGAGTGATCAATCGAATGTTATTAACTATGATGAGCACATTAGACTTGTGTTCCTTATTAAAAATATTACATAAAAATTGCACTATTAAGCAGATATGGCAATGGTTCCATTTGACTCAAAAATGCAACAGCAATTACATATACACTCTTTTATTCTGCAGAAGATAAGAGAAGACGACGAGGGATTTTGTCTTTTCTCGTAGAAAAACAGAAATAAAAATGTATGAAAAAATACGTGTTGACATGATAAGAAGAAAGAACATGTAATATTTGACTATAAAGGTTGTCAATAATGGTAGTAGACAGAGGCCAACGAAAGTAGCATCTCAATGGACTTCCACCTGTGCCTTCTACAATAATAGAGGGCATGATATTAGAGTTAGAACTAGTGAGTAGTGGAAATTTGTTGCATCATTGTCAACAGTTTCTGAATTAAAAAGGCTTTTCATGGAGGCATCTGTTGTTGATGTCACAGTTATGTGATGATGACGGACCTCTAGGATCCTGATTTCTTTTGGTCATCCAATGCATTAACAAACCATAAAGACTCTCTTAATTAAGGTCAATTTATTACAAATATAAATAAAATAGTACACTAACAAAATGGATTAACTATTCGTTACACATATAGGAGTTTCAAACCACAAATCTTTCTTCAAATTATATATATATATATATATATGTATGTATGTATGTATATATATATATATATATATATATATATGTATATATATATATATATGTATGTGTATATATATATATGTGTGTGTGTGTATATATATATGCACCTCACATATTCGGAGAGTTTCACCAAGAATTTAACGTTTACGATGAATGAGAAGTGTACATCATCAGCTATCGTGAGTAAAATATATTTAAATCATACAAATTCGGTGTGTTCATAATCCAAATAGTGAACACAAATGTAGTTATATTATTTTGAGCGTAATATCATCTCAAAAAAATAGTAGATAGTTGGCTGGCATAATTTAGAAGCACTATCAAATGTCAAAGTAATGTTTATTTATTAAAGATCAGATAGAATCAGCATATGCTCAAGTTTTACGGCGTGGAAACATAACATACAGTCAGAAATATAATCACTAAATTTTCAACACTTCAGATGAATTTAAAATCATGTTATCGTAGCGAGTTGTAAAGGATAAAATATTGGTAATTAAGACAATTTTTTGAGTAAGAGTTACTCGACAATGATGCAAACTACAATAAAGATATGTGCACACATCATGTCAGAGACCTACTATTATAATCAGAATGATTTTCTTGCATTACCAATTATCTAATGCTGGATTTCATGATCACGTTGCTAAAAGCATACACAAATATTTCATGTTAGAAATAGAGTGCTTTGTTTAGAAACACTAGTTCCTTTTACTTACACTTTTAAATTGCATATTAGATTCAAAATGGAAATGGTAAAATGGTCAACATAGTTTTGAATATTAACCCACATCGAATATTTAGTTTTCTCTTTAAGAATAAAGAAGTGACATGTGTAATTAAATTATTCTTGACTACCAAACTCGAGATGTTACTTTTGGGTTTCTTTTACTTACTTCTGTAGAGTTGTCTATGTTATCCTTTTTATTCATAGCATATAGTCATAGAATAAAAAATAGACAAAGTACAAACTTGGTATGTGCACTTAAAAGATTGACCACTGTCTCTGAAAAAGCTAAACTATCACGGTACTTTAAAGAGAAAGCCAAATCTGTGTCTGGAGGGAGAAAGAAATAAAACGATGAATTCATTACATGGAAATGATGAATCATAAATTTAGAAATATACCTTTTGAGAAATGATGGTAGAAGAATTTAATATGATTCGTCTGGAGATTAACTGATAAGCATAACAGCTTCATATTTATACATCTGAAAAACAAATAAAAGCAAAAATCAAAACAAAGAATCAAAATTTAAAATAAAAAAATAAACCTAAATAAGACAAAGACATATTAAAAAAATGTAATTTCCTATGTAATGGATGACTTATAAAATTTTGATATACTAACTTCTCAAATTGACGTAAGGAAGTATCCATGAAAAACTGAAATTTGAATCAATAATCGAACAAAAATATAAGAATTAATAAAAAAAACGTTAAATTTGGATGATTCAAAAATTTGTTAAAGAGGAAAGAAATTGATTAATTGATTCATTCAAATCAATTAATTTGGCTGCTGTATAGAAGGATATTTTGAAGGAAACTAATTAATTAGTGAATCAATTAATTAGTCATGTATTTGCTATATGAAGAAATAAATGATTAGGCATGGAGAATAAATCAATCAAAGGAAAGATATGAAAATCAAGATTACGCCATCTATTTGCAATAAAATCAAATCATTCAATTTGGAAAGATATTTGGGTAATCAGGAAATTGATTTTCGTAATCTCCAAGCAACCCTTCATTATCAGGTCTATTTAAATGAAGGAATTTCATCTTCATGTGAGCAAGCAAGTGTGTGAGAGTATCCAACATTATTCTTCCCTCTCTTTTATACTCTTTTCTTTAGCGAAATAAAAGAAGTTGTTGGGTCTCCGTGGACGTAGGATATTCATATCTGAACCACGTTAAATCTTCTGTGTCTCTTATTTTTGTTATTATTGATCCTGATCATATAAATCACTTCCGCTCAAATTAAAACAATTTTTCAGTACAGTTTTGTATCAGAGCTAGTGTTATTGTTTCTGGATATTAATGGCTACTTCTAGTAAGTTTGTTGGTAGATCTGGTGTCAATTATGGAGTAACAGGTTTTGACGGAAAAGGAGATTTTGATACTTGGAAGATGAAGATGGAGGCTGTATTGAAGAAGAAGACGACTTACAAGGTTGTTTCTGTGCCTGAGAAATTGAATGGTATCGATGGAGCTGATTTGGAAGAGATGGAAGATGAAGCTCTCACAACAATTCAGTTATAACGGCGGTTATAATTTAATAGTGTAAATTAATAATTAAAGAGGAATTTAAATTGTTTATTGGGAATAAATAATATATTTAAGGATAAAATGAGAAAAATAGAATTTTGTAAACTTTATGAAGATGGTTTGATTTAAAAGATTGAGGAAATGTGTTTTACTTAGAGTTAATGCAATAATTTTGTAAATTATTGCTATTTACTTCTTTTAATGATTTTTAAAAGAAGTAATTAAATTTTAAAATGAGATATATTTAAAATAATGATGGAATTGGGTTTAAAAATATAATTTTAGTGTTAAATTACATTTGAAATGGGTTATAAAATTTTATTACACAAAAATGTGATTTTTGTGTAATTTATAATGTTAATTACAATGAGTTTTGTAATTAAAGATGTAAATTTGCTATTTTATTTAAAATAGAGAAAGATGATAATAAAATGTTTTAAATATATAAATAATCTTTTATTTTGAGTGTAAAACATTTTTACTATCATGAGTATTGAGTTTCAAAAGTTTTAAAGAAGTAAAACTTGAAATAATGTTAATTCCATTTGTTAATATGCATTGTAACATGAAATAAGAGATTAAGTAAATAACTTAAGTTAACTTCTTTTATTAATTTGGGCTAGAGCCCATTACCACTATCATTAGCCTATTACCAGAAATGGGTAATGAGAAAGAAAAAAATATAGTACGTATATTTTTCTATTTTCTTCCTCAAAATTCCAAAGCTTGTTAAAGGTTGAAGAAACCCTTTCTTCCCCTTTCAATATATGCTTAAATTTGTCAAATGAAATGAAAATTGGTGATTTTAAATGTCAATTCTAGAGCTAAACTCAGGTTTATCTTCAATCTAAAACCAATCTTCATATAAAAATCTATTTTTACAGTGAAAATTTGTTGATTTGCCTCTCTCTTTGTTTGCATGCATCTATTACTAGTTTCTACAGGTTTCTTTGGTCTGTACTTGAGAGAAATTGCAACCTTTGGCTCTAAATTGTTGCTTAATCATCTATGGCAGCAAGTGAGTTAATAAACTCACAATCTCTAGCTAAAGCAAAGCTTCAAATGCAAAAATACATGAAAATAGCTTGAGAATATTGATTTTTCGTTGATGTTTTGTTTCTGTAAAAACTGAATTCTTCTCATCTTCGAAGTAGAAACTAAATTAACCATAACTTTCTCGTTTTTGATCCGATTTTGATAATTTTAGACGTTTCGGAAAGTTTAAGTCATGTACTACAACTTTCTTGTATTGAGTTTTCTGTAATTTTGAGGTTTTCTATATCAAAATCGAATTTTTGTATTGTAATCCCGAGAGCAAAACCAATATTTGCTCCGTGCTTAAGGCAGAAAGTAAATTAGCCATAACTTTCTCGTTTTTGATTCGATTTTGATAATTTTAGATGTTCCGGAAAGCTTAGAAACTAAGATACAACTTTTCCTTTATTCATTTTGCCTGATTTCGAAGTTATCTATGCTAAAATTGCAATTGTTGGTCGCTGTCCTGCAAATGCATAAGTTCAGGCTAAGTTTGATATTTTAAGTAAAATGATCGTAACTTTTGAACCAATGATCGGAATTCGACGATGTTGGTCATTTTGGAAAACTTAGAAACTAAGCTACAAGTTTTCTTTTATTCATTTTACATCATTTCGAAGGTATCTATGCTAAAATTACAATTGTTGGTCGCTGTCCTGCAAATGCATAAGTTCAGGCCAAGTTTGATGTTTTTAGTAAAATGATCATAACTTTTGAACCAATTATTGGAATTCGATGATCTTGGTCATTCTAGAAAGCATAGAAATTAAGATACAACTTTAGTAGTATTCATTTTGCCTAATTTTGAATTTATCTATGCTATTATTGCAATTGTTCGTCACTGTCTTGTAAATGCATAAGTTCAGGCTTAGTTTGATATTTTTAGTTAAATGGTCATAACTTTTGAACCGTTGATCCGAATTCAATGATCTTGGTCATTCTGGAATGCTTGAATTATGTGCAACAACTTTTGTTCAGAGTGTTTTAAATTTTTTTAATGTTTGCTAGCTCAAAATAGCGGATTTTATCCGTTGTCCTGTGTTTTGTTCCATGTTGTTAGTGCACTTATTGTTTTCAAACCATTTGAAAATTGTTTTGCATCCATGAACATGTATATGCATGATCTGGCTTGGTAATTATGATGTTAAATATTTTATTTTTAATATTTTTAAGATTATTTCTAAATAATAAAAGTATATATATACTATATTTATTTTACATAAAAAGTAGAATTTTAATAAAAGGATTTCTTTGGGTTTCGAAAAATTTATTTAAAAAAAACCCGGTTTCCTTAGTAAATTATTGCCCAAAGATCATAAACTATTTTTTTTCCTTTCGGACGTATAAGAATGAGAATTAAACGATTTAGTAAGGATATATGGTATGGGACATGTGTTCTTGCTTTATCGCTTAATATCGGACTTCTACGACCGAAACTAATTTGAATTATTTTTTTGAGATGATTTAGAAGTTGCCAAATTTTAACGAACATTATTGGTTGGAGAATTCTCTTTTTGAGTACGTTCGATGACGAACCAATCCAGATGTTTTTACAATCGCTGATGAGATGAGGCAACCAAGACGAAAATTTTCCATTTGGAGAATTATGATTAGAAATAACCGTCATGATGTTGTTTTACTTACCGATGAGACGAGGAAGTCTATTTATGAAGTATTCATGAAGTTAAGATGTTTATGACGATTTATGAAGTTAAGATGGTTATGATGATTTTTACTTGTCGATGAAATGAGACAAGTCACGATGGAACCACTACTCGTCGATGAGAAGAGATGGGTGTGGTATTATATTAACTCGCCAATGACATGAGGCAGAGTGAGTTTTATGATGGTTCTGATGTTTTATGATGTTTTCTAATGTGGAACCAACTAACGATTAGTAAACCATTAGGGGAGAACGTATAGTATGAGATATATGTTCTCGTCTTTTTGGGTTCCTATTCGAATAGTTGAGACACATTCAAGATGTTACTAGTACTAGACCGAGTACGATTGGAGTCACCAGGATGTTCACGATGTTATTACCCAACTCCAATCACCATGATGCTTTTACTCGGATTTGTGACTGGGTGTCATCAAGATGTTCCGACTGGTCAATCATGATGTTGACGATGTTATGTGACCCCAAGTCATCACGACGTATGGTACCAAATTACTAGTACTAGTCAAGATGTAAAGCACGTGCTGTTTTCCATGAAGTTTAGATGTTTCATTTTTACTATTTTAATGATGATGCTTTATTATAGCCTTATGCAAGAAAAGCGCTTATTTATATACAGGGTTTTATGGTGATTCCGAATATGATGTTTTGAACTCTTTTCGGGTTCTATTAAGAGGATTTGAGGCATTTTATATTTATATCAATGAGATGAGGTATAAATTATGGAAATTCTTTTATAAGGAGTTTTAATAGTGGATTTGAGATGTATTTATATTTGTACCGATGGGATGAGGTATAAATGATTATGAGATTTTTTTTTTGATAATAAGTTTTAGTGATGGATTTGAGACGTATCTATATTCATACCGACGAGATGAGGTATGAATAAGTATGATGCTTCTTTTATAATTGGGTTTTATATTTGCATGAATGATCCTTGGGATGTGCCAATGAGATGAGGTACATCCATATGCATTTTATTCTATTTATGAAGGATATGTACCTTTGATGTATTGTTATTTTAACAACCACTTCTAAGAAGATAGTTGAATCATTTGAAGTCATTATCCATATTCCTTTATACTGCCGACGATATGAGGCGAAAGCGATGTTTATTGAGTCTTATCTTTAAAATTTCGCTCGTCGATGCTCCATTTGCTTAAGTGTGAGTTATGCCATTTTGTATGGCTTTATCATCATTATCTCTGCTACTGCCAAGAAGAGATGTCCTTTCTTATGGTATTGAAACACTGTTTAGGGCATGACATCCTTTGAGAAAATGATACCATAGCTTTCACCTACTTATCCTTATCGATTATTCTGTTTAACTGATAATTTTAGCTAGCCTGACCCGTTTGTTTTCACTCGGGCCAGACCGAGTTGTTTCAGATATCATCTATTGGGCTTAGCTTGAAGTTGATGTTGGATATCAGCTCTTCTTTCTCTTGAGTAGTTATTCTTTCGCATACTCTGATGTAGTTATATTCGATTCGATATTTATGGTGTGGTTGAGTACCGCATTTATTTTATTCATATTGTATTGTGCTAAACATGTATCAGTGTATGTGTGTGTGTATATATATATATATATGTATATATATGATGTTGGTTACTGTTCTGTGATGTGATTTACATTCAGTTATTGTACTTTGTTCTGATAGATCCTTTAGCCACCTATAGTTTTGGATTAAGCATTTACTGGGTATGTCGATCCACTTGAGTTGAAAAAAAAATTATATTGCATTTATCGACGTATTCAATAGATGTTTAAGATAAAATTATAGATGGTCGCCCTTAACCAGCCCTATTCTCCACTTTAGTAGACATAATTACTTGTTAATTCTCTTTGCTCAGGTGAGTCTCGTGGTGGGGCGTTACAGCTTGGTATTAGAGCTATGGTCAGAACAAAGTAGAATAAACACAGAACGGTATGTATATCATGATACATCGAAGTACAATACGAATGAATCACTGTCCTTTATTCGAGCTTATTTTAGAATTAAGCCTTGATTCTTTTTCGAGTTTTAGGATTGTTGATATGGAATATGTCTAGGAATATAGATATATTGTATTCCGTTGTATTCCATAATAGAGTTTGATGTCATCTTATCTTATATAAAATCTTATTTGGTATTATTCTATTCTTATTTTTGTTGATACGAGTGAGTTCGTATCGATGGAGCTGATTGATTTCTTTGAGTATTCTTGTTACATTCCTTTGAGAGTTTGTGAATCCTATTGAAGGGATCCACAATGATTGGCTTGTTGTGAGCATTCTGAGATTTCTATTTGATGTTGCTTTTGTGAGTAACTATTTATTACTTGCTATCTTGAGATATATTTTATTTGAGTTGGATTGGCTTATATGAGGCTAAGTCCAATCCTTTGTGTTATAGGATCCTATATTTATTTAGGCATCCTAATTTGATTGGGTTATTATTTCTATCACTTTGGAATGTTAATGATGATTCCGAAGTTTTTGTATTCACTCTTTAGTATCGAGATATTGATGATATATCTCGAATTCCAGTCAAGGTGACTTTGTCGAGTTTTGTGAGTCCGTCTGGATTTGACATCCAATCGGGCAACCGAGTGTTGAGGTAGCCTTATTCCTGGCTCTTAGCTCTTCGGTTATTCTTCCACGAGGGCATCCACTAAAGAATGAGGTGAGTTTCTAGATTGTTTGAGTTTGATTGAGTTTATCATTCAGTTTCTTTGTGTTATCCTTTTCGGATACTCAATCGGTGTTATCCTTTGTAGCATTACTTTGTTTGAAGTAATAACTTGTTGTTTGTGTGCTTCTTCTCCTTCGACAAGAATATCTTGCTTATCTTTTGTCTTGATTATTTCCGAGAGTGGCTCGTCGTCTTGTAGGAGTCGACGAACACTCCATCTCCTTCTGTTGATTTTGTGAATCGCGTATTCTAGGAATATCTCGATGCATTCTCTCAATGTTCTTTGGTTTGAGTTTTTGAAGCTATATATATGAGTTTTAAAAAGAGAATTGGAGTGTTGAGATAAAAAAAATTTCAAAGAATATTCTGAGAATATATTTACATGAGTAGTATTTTTTTTATGGAAATAATTAGAGAGTGTTGGGTTGTCCATCGAGTAGTTTAGAATTCTAGTCGATACGCCTGATCAACGTTATCCATAGGAATCTCCTAAATGTTATGATAAGGCAATCAGACACAATGGTTTGTGTTTTAAAAATTGATATTTTGAAAAATAATATTTTGAGATTATATATTAAATTTATGTTGAATGGTAATTGCAGCATTGATTTTAGAGACGTGTAACAGAGTGGCGAGGCAGTTTTGATCGTTCAATCGACTCTGCAGCCAACGGATATATCTACTTATTAGAGGTTCAATGGCGAGGCAATGCCATTTATTTTTTTATTTACTTTGATCTATACTTTATTGAAAGTATATTTTGAGATTTTAGAATCTATATTTTATACAGTGGAAGTTTTAAGGGAATTTGAAGATTGTTTTTTTTTACTATTTAAGTGGTTTAATAAAAAGAATAAAAAGAATTTAAACCTTTAATTTATATTGAAGAATATTATTATGGATTTACAAATTCTTTGGTAATTAATTTTGAAGTAAGAGAAGAAATTTTGGACTTTTAATTTGAGTTTTAAATTATTTACTAAGTAATATAGTAAAGAGTTGAAAAAGTTTCAAATGTTGAAAATTGAGATTTAAAATATAAAAGATGTTGAGATTTAAAAATAATAAATATCTTGAATTGAAAAATAATTTGAGCTTATATCCTTGTTTCTTGATTATATTCTATCCCTGAGCTAATATCAACGACATGCATATTTCACAGTCGTTCGATTTTGGTGGCCTTGTGAGAAGCCATCTTGTGATTTATCTATATTGTCTATTGTGTCTATCTTTATTGTGAGGATGTTCTTTCCGTATTATTCTGTGGAGAATCTTGATGTTGATTTTCTTTTATTTCTTAGAGACCGGGTTTGAGTGAGTTTAATCCCAACTCTATTCATAGAGTTTTGAGTAATCAATCATTTTCGATTGATTAATTATTCGGCATCTTATTGAGTTTTGATTCGAGACGGGAGATATTCGAAATTATTTCGAGTTGCTTAGAAAATTCGATGGTTAGCTAATCACTATATTAGCATATGATGGGCCATTGAATTAACGAAGTGAGTTATTTCTTCTTTCTTTCTACCATTCTTATTGAGAGTATGAATGGTTTGGCATTCGAGCTTGTCTTTATCCTTCGGTGATTGTATGTTTTAGGTTGTTTACAGCTCTTTTTCTAGAAAATTGCGGGGACGCAATTTTTGTAAGCGGGGGAGTTTGTAACAACCCAGGTTTTAGCAATCATCTGAGAATATTAAATTATAACGGCAGTTATAATTTAATAGTGTAAATTAATAATTAAAGAGGAATTTAAATTTTTTATTGGGAATAAATAATATATTTGAGGATAAAATGAGAAAAATAGAATTTTGTAAACTTTATTAAGATGGTTGATTTAAAAGATTGAGGAAATGTGTTTTACTTAGAGTTAATGCAATAATTTTGTAAATTATTACTATTCACTTCGTTTAATGATTTTTAAAAGAAGTAACTAAATTTTATAATGAGATATATTTAAAATAATGATGGAATTGGGTTTAAAAATATAATTTTAGTGTTAAGTTACATTTGAAATGGGTTATAAAATTTTATTAGACAAAAATGTGATTTTTTTGTAATTTATAATGTTAATTACAATGAGTTTTGTAATTAAAGATATAAATTTGCTATTTTATTTAAAATAGAGAAAGATGATAATAAAATGTTTTAAATATATAAATAATCTTTTATTTTGAGTGAAAAACATTTTTAATATCATGAGTATTGAGCTTCAAAAGTTTTAAAGAAGTAAAACTTGAAATAGTGTTAATTCCATTTGTTAATATGCATTGTAACATGAAATAAGATATTAAGTAAATAACTTAAGTTAACTACTTTTATTAATTTGGGCTAGAGCCCATTACCACTATCATTAGCCTATTACCAGAAATGAGTAATAAGAAAGAAAAAAATACAGTATGTATATTTTTCTCTTTTCTTCCTCAAAATTCAAAAGCTCGTTAAAGGTTGAAGAAACCTTTTCTTCCCCTTTCAATCTATGCTTGAATTTGTCAAATGGAATGAAAATTGGTGATTTTAAATGTCAATTCTAGAGCTAAACTCAGGTTTATCTTCAATCTAAAACCAATCTTCATATCAAAATCTATTTTTACAGTGAAAATTTGTTGATTTGCCTCTCTCTTTGTTTGCATGCATCTATTACTAGTTTCTACAGGTTTCTTTGGTCTGTACTTGAGAGAAATTTGCAATCTTTGGCTCTAAATCGTTGCTTAATCATCTATGGCAGCAAGGTGAGTTAATAAACTCATAATCTCTAGCTAAAGCAAAGCTTCAAATGCAAAATTATATGAAAATAGCTTGAGATTATTGATTTTTGGTTGATGTTTTGTTTCTGTAAAAACTGAATTCTGCCCACCTTCGAAGCAGAAACTAAATTAACCATAACTTTCTCATTTTTGATTCGATTTTGATAATTTTAGATGTTTGGAAAAGTTTAAATCATGTACTACAACTTTCTTGTATTGAGTTTTCTGTAATTTTGAGGTTTGCTATATCAAAATCGAATTTTTCTACTGTAATCCCGAGAGCAAAACCAATATTTGCTCCGTGCTTAAGGCTGAAAGTAAATTAGCCATAACTTTCTCGTTTTTGGTTCAATTTTGATAATTTTAGATGTTCCGGAAAGCTTAGAAACTAAGATACAACTTTTGATTTATTCATTTTGCCTGATTTCCAAGTTATCTATGCTAAAATTGCAATTGTTGATCGTTGTCCTGCAAATGCATAAGTTCAGGCTAAGTTTGATGTTTTAAGTAAAATGATCGTAACTTTTGAACCAATGATCGGAATTCGACGATGTTGGTCATTTTGGAAAACTTAGAAACTAAGCTACAAGTTTTCTTTTATTCATTTTACATCATTTCGAAGGTATCTATGCTAAAATTACAATTGTTGGTCGCTGTCCTGCAAATGCATAAGTTCAGGCCAAGTTTGATGTTTTTAGTAAAATGATCATAACTTTTGAACCAATTATTGGAATTCGATGATCTTGGTCATTCTAGAAAGCATAGAAATTAAGATACAACTTTAGTAGTATTCATTTTGCCTAATTTTGAATTTATCTATGCTATTATTGCAATTGTTCGTCACTGTCTTGTAAATGCATAAGTTCAGGCTTAGTTTGATATTTTTAGTTAAATGGTCATAACTTTTGAACCGTTGATCCGAATTCAATGATCTTGGTCATTCTGGAATGCTTGAATTATGTGCAACAACTTTTGTTCAGAGTGTTTTAAATTTTTTTAATGTTTGCTAGCTCAAAATAGCGGATTTTATCCGTTGTCCTGTGTTTTGTTCCATGTTGTTAGTGCACTTATTGTTTTCAAACCATTTGAAAATTGTTTTGCATCCATGAACATGTATATGCATGATCTGGCTTGGTAATTATGATGTTAAATATTTTATTTTTAATATTTTTAAGATTATTTCTAAATAATAAAAGTATATATATACTATATTTATTTTACATAAAAAGTAGAATTTTAATAAAAGGATTTCTTTGGGTTTCGAAAAATTTATTTAAAAAAAACCCGGTTTCCTTAGTAAATTATTGCCCAAAGATCATAAACTATTTTTTTTCCTTTCGGACGTATAAGAATGAGAATTAAACGATTTAGTAAGGATATATGGTATGAGACATGTGTTCTTGCTTTATCGCTTAATATCAGACTTCTACGACTGAAACTAATTTGAATTATTATTTTAAGATGATTTAGAAGTTGCCAAATTTTTACGAACATTATTGGTTGTAGAATTACTCTTTTTGAGTACGTTCGATGATGAACCAATCTAGATGTGTTTACAATCGCTGATGAGATGAGGTAACCAAGACGAAAATTTTCCATTTGGAGAATTATGATTAGAAATAACGATCATGATGTTGTTTTACTTACTGATGAGACGAGGAAGTCAATTTATGAAGTATTCATGAAGTTAAGATGTTTATGATGATTTATGAAGTGAAGATGGTTATGATTATTTTTACTTGTCGATGAAATGAGACAAGTCACGATGGAACCACTACTCGTCGATGAGAAGAGATTAGTGTGGTATTATATTAACTCGCCAATGACATGAGGCAGAGTGAGTTTTATGATGGTTCTGATGTTTTATGATGTTTTCTAATGTGGAACCAACTAATGATTAGTAAACCATTAGAGGAGAACGTATAGTATGAGATATACGTTCTCGCCTTTTTGGGTTCCTATTCGAATAGTTGAGACACATTCAAGATGTTACTAGTACTAGACCGAGTACGATTGGAGTCACCATGATGTTCACGATGTTATTACCCAACTCCAATCACCACGATGCTTTTACTCGGATTTGTGACTGGGTGTCATCAAGATGTTCCGACTGGTCAATCACGATGTTGACGATGTTATGTGACCCCAAGTCATCACGACGTATGGTACCAAATTACTAGTACTAGTCAAGATGTAAAGCACGTGCTGTTTTCCATGAAGTTTAGATGTTTCATTTTCACTATTTTGATGATGATGCTTTATTTTAGCCTTATGCAAGAAAAGGGCTATTTGTATACATGGTTTTATGGTGATTTCGAATATGATGTTTTGAACTCTTTTCGGGTCCTATTAAGATGGATTTGAGGCATTTATATTTATATCAATGAGATGAGGTATAAATTATGGAAATTCTTTTATAAGGAGTTTTAATAGTGGATTTGAGATGTATTTATATTTGTACCGATGGGATGAGGTATAAATGATTATGAGATTTTTTTTTTTTGATAATAAGTTTTAATGATGTATTTTAACGCATCTATATTCATACCGACGAGATGCGGTATGAATAAGTATGATGCTTCTTTTATAATTGGGTTTTATATTTCCATGAATGATCTTTGTGATGTGCCAATGATATGAGGTACATCCATATGCATTTTATTCTATGCATGAATGATATGTACCTTTGATGTATTATTATTTTGACAACCACTTCTAAGAAGATAGTCGAATCATTTGAAGTCATTATCCATATTCCTTTATACCGCCGACGATATGAGGCGAAAGCGATGTTTATTGAGTCTTATCTTTAAAACTTCGCTCCGATGCACCATTTGCTTAAGTCAGTTATGCCATTTAAGTATGACTTTATCATCATTATCTCTTCTACTTGCCAAGAAGACATGTCCTTTCTTATGGTATTGAAACACTGTTTAGGGCATGACATCCTTTGAGAAAAGGATACCATAGCTTTCACCCACTTATCCTTATCGATTATTCTGTTTAACTGATAATTTTAGCTAGACTGACCCGTGTGTTTTAACTTGGGTCAGACCGAGTTGTTTCAGGTATCATCTATTGGGCTTAGCTTGAAGTTGATGTTGAATATCAGCTCTTCTTTCTCATGAGTAGTTACTATTCTTTCGCATATTCTGATGTAGTTATATTCGATTCGATATTTATGGTGTGGTCGAGTACCACCTTTATTGTATTCATATTGTATTGTTCTAAACATGTATCAGTGTATGTGTGTGTGTGTGTGTATATGATGTTGGTTACTGTTCTGTGATGTGATTTACATTCAGTTATTGTATTTTGTTCTGATAGATCCGTTAGCCACCTATAGTTTTGGATTAATCATTTACTGGGTATGTCGATCCACTTGAGTTTAAAAAAAACTTATATTGCATTTATCGACGTATTCAATAGATGTTTAAGATAAAATTATAGATGGACTCCCTTAACCAGCCCTATTCACCACTTTAGTAGACAAAATTACTTGTTAATTCTTTTTGCTAAAGTGGGTCTCGGGGTGGGGCGTTACATAAGGCTCACTCAAGCGCAGTACATCAAGAAGGTCCTCGCTCTATTTGGAATGGAGAAAGCTAAATGGTTGACACTCCATTAGGCTCTAATTTTAAGTTGTCAAAAGACTTATCTCCCTCATCGGAAGAAGACAAGAGGTATATGGCTGATATATCTTATTCTAGTGCTGTTGGTAGTCTTATGTATGCGATGGTGTGCACAAGACCAGATTTGGCCCATGTAGTGGGTGTTGTGAGTCGATATATGTCTAACCCAGGCAAAGAACATTGGCAAGCTGTGAAGTGGATTCTTAGATATCTTCGAGGCACTTCTTCGGTGGGCTTGTTATATGGTGGAGTGGATGGTGACATCTTTCTTAGAGGATACTGTGATCCGATTATGCTAGGGATAGAGATGCTAGGAAGTCAGTGTCGGGCTATGTTTTTACACTTGGCATAGGCTCAATTTCAAGGAGATCAAAGCTGCAGTCTATTGTAGCTTTATCGACTACCGAAGCAGAGTTGATATTGATCGTGGAAGCAACAAAGGAAGGATTATACTTACTTCAGTTGTTGGATGATCTTTCAATGGTGCAGCGGACAGTGGAGCTATTTTTAGACAGTCGGAGTGCGATTCATCTTGTAGAAAATCAAGCTTATAGTTCACGGACGAAACACATTGATGTTATGAGTTTCTTTCTTATGCTTGAGGAAGAATGAAGCAAGATCAAATTGTTGAAAGTGGGAACTTTAGATAATACTTTAGATATGATGACTAAGTCACTTCCAAAGGACAAGTTTGAGCATTGCTCAAACTTGATCAGTTTGATACATGTTACTTGAGCGCCATGGGGCGCTAGACCCAACAACTTCTAATTTGATTTCTTGATGACGAAGTGATGAAGAGAGATTGTTATATTTGAATAAAGGTGGAGTGTTAAATTTGGATGATTCAAATATTTTTTAAAGAGGAAAGAATTTGATTATTTGATTCATTCAAATCAATTAATTGCTGCTATATGAAAGGATATTTTGAAGGAACTAATTAAGTAGTCAATCAATTAATTATTCAATCAATTAATTAGTCAATATATTTTCTATATGAAGAAATAAATGGTTAGGCATGGAGAATAAATCAATCAAAGGAAATATATGGAAACCAAGATTACGCCATCTATTTATACTAAAATCATATCATGCAATTTGGAAAGATATTTGGGTAATCAGGAAATTGATTTTCTTAATCTCCAAGCAACCCTTCATTATCAAGTCTATTTAAATGAATAAATTTCATCTTCATGTAAAAGAAAGTGTGTGAGAGTATCCTCCATTATTCTTCCCTCTCTTTTGTACTCTTTTCTTTAGTGAAATAAAAGAAGTTGTTGGGTCTCCGTGGACGTAGGATATTCATACCCGAACCACGTTAAATCTTCTGTGTCTCTTATTTCTGTGAGACTGCATAATTTTTTTTATGGGTCATTGGTATCTGAATAGGCAATACTAAATCCTAATCAAATAAATCACTTCCGCTCAAATTAAAACAAAATTTCGCTACAAAAAGTGTTAAAACCTTCAAAAAGCAAACTTACGTGGTAGTTGAACTAACGATCATATACAGAGGAATCGGGAATCTATGTATAAATTCATTACTTTGAAGAGAAGACTGAATATTCACTGAATTGACTAAATCCCAACAATTCAGAATATTGATGTACAAATATATGTTGTTATATAATCAACAAAAATAATAATGGATTATTTTAAGGAACACCCATTTATCTCTGATGTGAAAAGGCATGAAGGTTTTTCGTTGAGGAAAAATAGAAGGATTAGCAAAAGAAGGAGTAGAAGTTTTCAAGAATTCTATTTCAACTTTTAGGAATATTTTCAATATCATGCTCCACTTTTTTGAATTTTCTATAGAATTATCTAGCTTATTAAAAAAACGACATTTTTCATAAATACTTCTATTTAATTAGAAATAAGAATTATGCTACTTTGAATAAAGATAATATGTTTTTGAAGGTTTGAAAATTAAAACAAAATTTAACCAATTTTGGTTAAAAAATGAAATGTATAGATTTCATTTATAAGTATTTCAACTTCTCCAAAAAAATAAATTCCTTTGGTTGTTCTTTATTATTGAAATATTTGAATGATTTATTAAGCATTTCCTGACTTATGAAAAACGAATTATTATTACAAAATATAATTATATAATACTCTCTTGAAAGGTTCAACTTATTTTTATTTGATTGTCATAAGTTCTCTTTCAGAAATTTCAAATCATTTCTGAAAACAGTTTAAATTTAAGAAATGCTTAAGCTTTGATTAACCTGTCATCTATATTTTTAAGGAAAAATCTAATTACTTTAAAAAACACATTTTTTCTGAAAAAAATTAAATGCACTTCATATCTTAAAATTTTCAGTTTTTTTCAAAAATATTTTGAGCTTTGATCTTCCACTTCTTTGTTTACAGTGCCTATTAGTCAAATTTGAGCATTTTAAGTTAAATAAATTAAATTTAATACTACTTTAGTAGATCCCAATTTGTAACGAATAGTAAAGGATAAAATAGAATAAAATGATGCAAAAGATGTTATACGAATAAGAGAACCATTTTCATCTATTACAACATTATGTTCGTTTGGGTTAACTAAAGAGCAAAATTGGACATATTCACAACAAATGAATATGAATACATCTACGAATAAATATAAGAAATTGGATCCATCTCACTTTAAAACTTGTTCCTTTGAGTTAGAGGCAAATGCGATGACCTTCACTGATGATAAATCTATTTAAGTTAATTGCTATTCATAACTATTAAATGCATCAGAAGTAGAGATGGATTAAGCATAATTTTTGAAACATGTCATCAAGGTGCAATTTGTCAAACATTTGAAGTGGACAGCAAAGAGAAAATATGGACCATGGAAGGATAAGATTTTCAAACAATTAAACATGCAGCAAACACCTTCTCATTTATTTATTTGTAGTATACAACTTAAACTATCCACGACAAAATACATTTCATTAAAGATGGTATAGTAGCACTTGTTAAGGTTAAGATTATAAAGTTAATGAGTCAACATGATATCATCAATATGGAGCAATGTACTTTATGGGACGACATACCTTTATGTCGTAAATCTTGGTTTCCTTTCACAAAGTCGTGATTAGCTTATCATTTCTCCAACTCATTGTTTACTTCTACAAACGAAGATAATATGTGTTATATGCATACATATGGCTCACAATGTACCTAAAAGAGTAACGTATTAGAAAATAATATATTTTCTAAACAATCACATAAAACTAAAATTTCAAAATTCAGCAATCAAAGTAGCAATAGCCTAATGCTCTTGCTTCTATATGATTTTGGACCTATATATCTTGAATAACTTTTTACTGCCACGGAAAATTATTTTTTTAAAAAGGGATGGTAAATAAATAGACCTACTGGCCAACAACCACTATCACATATAACGCTAAATTTTCCTTAAATGCATGGTAAAAAATTTGTGTTGGATGGGTAGCCAATAAGGAGGAAGAGTTGGTCCAATCGAATGGTAATACGAGACAATGGTTTAGAAAATATAAAGACAATGGTTTAGAAAATCATGTTTCACAAAACTTTTCAAAAATTGTATGAAGCATAAACCTAAAATACTTACCTATGTGAACATATTGTTCAAGATACAAAAATATATTTGTAAAAAAAGCAACTCATTTGTGTTTTCTTCCTTCAGTAATATCTGGAAACAAAAATTAATGTCTTTAAAATTAGAGGTTTGCAATAACTTAGTTACCTTGTTCGATACCTATATTAAGTAGGTTAACAGTCCTAAATGGATATTTTTGTTTATGTTGCCTTTTTTGAATAGTAGTAGTGGAGCATAGTCAAAGATTACATGATATACTTTATTTGGCCTTGATTATAGTGCGAACCAGCTAAATTTCATTTGTCTTTGAAGACATCCTTGAAACTGAAATCTAGTTGTAATTATCTAGTCTTTATTCGTAAGAACAGAACAAATTTGCAACAAAAAGTGCAATTAGATATTTTACATTATTTCAATGATGAAATGAAATGTAAATAATTGTAAACAGTACCGTTATAAGAGATAGTTGGTGATGATCTTTAAACATGTGGAGAAGCGGGGTTGTAGTTTATCCTCTGCCCATTTTTCCGCAATGTCGGATCCATGTGGTCTCTCTTTGCTGCCACCAAAGCTAAAAAAAGTAAAACATAAAAATCAATTCGGATATAATATTTTATTTATTTATTAAACAACTATGTTAACAATTTTTATAAAATAAATTAAGAAGAAGCATCTTACAAATTTGTATCCCTTGGATATATAACCTTCTTATCAGTGATGAGGGCCACTTTCAAAACAATGCAAATTGCTTAGAATGCTTTATGATTTTATTTTAGTATTCTATAGCCAAGAACCTATGATTTCAAAGTTAAAAATAAACTCCAATTAATTAAATAGTAGAATAGAAAGAGAATGATTGCTAAGAGAAGCATTAATATGGTGGATTTTGACAAATTTAATCGAATATGTAAAAGATAAAGTTGAAATATTAATCTACTTATGAATTTACCACACATGAAGGGGTGTCAACGTCTAAAGGTCAAATTTAAAATATATGTTAAAGTGGATAGAGCAAATCAGCTCTTAAAATGGAATTTTCCACTCTAGATCAGATGCAAGGTCTGGCATCTCACTACTTCTGCCTACCATATAAACCCAACTAACATGGAATACCAAAGCAATCAACTTATATAAACCCAGGGTAACATATATCAATTTAACCAATCATAATTTGCTATAGAAAATGCTTATTTCACATATAAATTTCTAAGTACCAAACTCAGATAAAATAATCCAATTCACTTAAACCATTTCATTTCAGCCTATTGATTTCACAAATCAATTTATAAAAATTCAAAGGGGTTTCGGGTATTTCCCAATACCCGATCCCGGCCACTTCGAGTCTCATGTCATCCTAATCCAAGTTATCCAAATGGAATATGCGACATTCATATCAGAGATTTCAACACATTCAAACATCCAATACCATTCAACCATCTATAGTAAAGCTTAATCACATACAAATCAATTCAATTGATTCTAATTGAATTTCAAACCTCAATCACTTAGATTTCTTCTTTCAATATTAATTAGTTCCCAATCAATTGATTAATCAATCCTTCATTTTCATCTTAATTAATCACACTGGATTAATTAACTTTAATTACATTCAAGTCATAATCTTCTTCGCAATTTAATTATCCTTAACCCAAATCAGTAGTAAATCTTTAATTACCTGTATAATAAATTTGTCATAATGCACCTAGTATTGATTAATTTATCTTAGTAAATTAACATTTTTAATTACGCCATTAATTATATAAATTAATAACTTCCCATTTATTTTTCAATTTATCCTAATCTAAATTAATTACTTTAATTCAACCACAATATTAATCATTCTCGATCAATCTCAACATGTAGTTAATTATCTCTTTTTTTTAACTTCATTAAATAAATAAATTTCTCCTTAATCAATTATCTTAATTAACTCTTGAATAATCTCACAAAGTAATTATATTTTATTAACTACAATAAGTAGGTACTTATTTAATCATCCAATGCTCATTTTGATTTAATTGAACTTAATTAATTCTCCCAAATCATTAATTAATTAATTATCCATTTAAATTACCCTACCTATTTAACGAACCACCAATCATATAGCCCTTATTAATAATAAAAAAAAGAACCATCTTCTTATTTTATAAGATTTAAGTTTAAACAATTTTTAAAACCCAAATGCTTCGAGTCAGACAACAAATAACCCGAGAACCAACCAAAATTTAAAATTACTAGATCATCAGTATACATCTAAACAACACAATCATTCATCCAATTATTTAAATTCAACCATTAAAATTTAAATAAAACCCAACAGAGTGTGATTTACTCACCTTTGCCTTTGTTTTGCAATCCACCCTAACTCGACTCGTTTCCCATGTTTTCAGACCTTGAATAAATATTAAATGATCTTATGAATATTCAAACAATTTGGACAAATCAATTTCTATTTAATAAATTCCATTTTACCTAATAAGTCAATTTCAAACTAATTTCCTGTTTATAAAATATTATCTATTTATCAAATAATTCTACAAGTTAATTAAATAAATTTGATTTCCATTTTATAAATTTAATTTAAACTTCTTATTTACTTTTAAAAATTCTTTTAGTAGCCAAATAAGTTTATTTCACGAATAAATCAATATAATACACTATCAAGAAATAATCTAATGAGCTTGAAATACGTATATATATATATATATATATATATTGGATTTTATTTTCATTTCATTTTTTTTTCTTGCTGTAAACTAAAACTCCTGCATATAATATTCCCTAAAATTTCTGTTTTAGGCTCTAAACAACTCAAATCTGAACAAAATATACTAGCATGTAAAACGAGAGAAATGAAAAACAATTACCTCCTCCTGCCGCAGATCGTCACCGACGCCTCGAGCACCCATCGGCCAGAGCCCAAACCCTAAAAACAGCTCATCTCCTCAAAATCATGTCGCCACTGCTGCCGAGTTCCCTAGTCCCTTCGACTTCGACTAAGTTGTTCGTACGCGTGGAGACGGTGAGATGCCTAAGCCAATTCCACGACCCCCAATGCTAGAATCACCTCGCGACGCTCACAAGAAATCAATCGAACAACCTCGAGAAACCCTACTCCCGGTTGCGACTTCGCTCTATGCTTCGATGCTCGAACTAGTATGCACAGACCAACTCGACGTCGAATAAGGGTGAGAGGAGTTGACTCGATTTCGAAATCGAGTGTAGGGGAAGAAGAACGCGTCGTGAGGTTTTACGTGACGTATCGGCCATAGGAAACGAATGAATGACTTCGATTTTATTTACCCTTTTTTTTATGAATTCAATTCTGATGAAGGTTGGAGAAGGAATGGGAATAAGATATAGGGTTGGGGAAAATGGCTTCCTAAATACGATTGTTGACTAATAAAATATCTCTGACCAATTATATTATAAATTTCCAAAACGTCTTGATAAGCATAACGCGACATCCCAAACCCCAAATCAGACGTGCCGACAGGTGATTATAAGGTTTTACTTGTGTTCCGAACACAATGGAACGTGTTTCGGAAGCTAATTCGATCTTATGCGTAAGTTACGGCAGTAAACAATCAATTTTAAATTTAATCGATTAAAATATTTCTAAGCGTTTTGAGCTGCCAGGGTCAAACGGCAACTCCGATTGCTACGAAAATTGAAATCCGATAATAACTAACTATTACGGATCCAATGGAACTAGTTTCGTTGAATTCCGAAACTGTGCCTCGGAAGGCTATTTTTAAATATCGATTTAAACGATATATTATAAAAATTGTACAAATTACCTTTAAATTAAATTTTAACCATTCAATTATCTTCAGAATCATCCTTATAAATTTTATAAGCCTTCAAATTATTTTAAACAGGCTTCGAAATCCCAGATTCAACAATTTACCCAATTTCAATTATTAAATTCATTTCTTAAACCATATAATTCAATGGTTTAATTATCGAGTAAATATTGATATCTTGAATTCAAGTTAAAATTAACTTTTAAATATTTTGAAATCAATTAACAATTCCAATTTAAATTGTTGGAAAATTCTGGGTCGTCACATTCCTCCCCCCTTAAAAGAATTTCGTCCCCGAAATTACTAGTTAGGAAGAATGAAACCATACCCGTTTACTTTTTCCAAAACTCTCAATTCAACATCCTACCAACTACCTTTTATTAAAAACCCACTGTCACCTTAATCAACCTCCCAAAACCCTCTATAGTATCAAACAACACCCCTTTGCTCAATCATCTAAATTTCAATCTAAAACCAAATTTTGAATTATAAAAAATTTCTCAAAATTTTTCTAACTCTCTAAATTCTCGAAATTTTTTGCCAGCGTCTCCTTTGCGCAGCTAGCTCGGTACAACTACAAAAGGCCTCTACGAGCTCCCAAATTCCAAAAGAAAACAAAAGCCAAGTGGCTACATCAAAAACGCAATCCAATTCATATAGAAATTAAAATACATACCTTTTTGTCGGGCACTTCACATTTATCTTTTGGAATCAAATCAAATTTTCTTTTCCCTTTATAATATCATATCCAATCATGATTTTCCAATCATTTTATACATTTCTTACAGAAGTTTTCACATCCACTTCTATTCAATTTAGTTTTTCCCATTTCCATATGAATTCTATTTACTTTCAATTCTGAATTATTGAATTTATCACCCATTTATAACTGATTCATATTAATTTCATCTTCTAATTTACATTAGTCTTTAGTTTGGAATCGTTTTGTCGTTAACCAATTTTTTTCCCAAAATTTTCAAAAAAATTCTAACTCCCCAAATTTTGAAATTTTTTTGGTAGAGTCTCCTTTGTACGGAGGAGCTTTTGCAATTTGACAAGAGATATAAATATGTATACATCGACCCACCCGGTCGGAAAAAGCAAAAACAGTTCATATTTCGTAATTTTATTGCGTAGGCGTATCTTATTTAGCGTTTTAAGCATGAAGCTTATTTATTTAGCAATTAGTGCAATCCAAATCCAGCCAAACGGCCTTCAGGTACCTGTACTTACTCAACTTAAATATGTAAGTGCCATATATAGAGTATTTATCAGCATTTCATTTATTTTAATAGCAAATCACAAGCATTTAACTTATATTCAATAGTTAAACACATGTATATCATAAGCAACAAGCACCAAAACGCTTTCCATAAGCGATTTATATAACTTTAAAGCTGATTCAATTGCTTTAAACCAATTCATATGCCATCTCATTCAATTTTAATGACTTGTAACTCAATTTCTTATATTCAATTGATTTTAATCCAAACAAGCTCATATTTACTTCAAATGATCCAGAATCAATTTTATTTAAATCTCTATCAACTCGTAGAATTTTAATTACTTTTATTTATGCCGAACGACAACCATTTTATGCAATTTCGACGATATTCGTTTAATAGAGTATTCATGTAGTTTATAATTACTTAAATTAATTTCAACTCATTCTGAATTTAATTTAATTTCATTTCTAATTTATTTACCAACCGTACATTGTATTTTATCTCATTCCCACATTGGATTCATTCGAAACAATTTATTAAGCATGGCACATTTAAACTTATAAATTAATAACCATTTCCAAACTAATTTAATCCAAGCCTTTATTTAATGGCTTCCACTCTTATTCGAAGCCAAGCTTCCATAAATTTTAAACTTAAGTTAATTTACTTTAATTTATCCCAACATCAAACTTAAGTTTACTTCGATTTGATTCTCATTTAATCAAATCCCATTAAATTTAGTTAGCCCATCCACTTTAATTTTAATTTTTATTTTAATTCACCTTCTCAATTTATCAAAATAATAACCAACCACATACTTAACCCATTTGAACTTCAAATTAATAGGCCACCGAACTTAAGTTCAGTCTGATAATCTCATTCCAATCACATCTTTGATTTAGTTTTTTATTCAATCAGACTTCATCCATTTATTTCTTAAATCAATTAACCCATTTATTTACCCATTTTAACTTTTGAATTCATCTACTTAATTCATTTTCAAATTCATTATATTATACAAAACCATTCTCAATTCATTATTACTCATCTGGGTTTTGATTGCAACTCAAACTATTTCTATTATTATTCACTTCCCTTTCATATGACAACACTTCTCTTATATCCAATTTACTTGCAAATTTCATTAAATATTGTTCAAATCACACTTGAATTTTATTTGTAATTCAAACCATCACATTTCAATCCAACTCTATTTTATTTTTATTTTACAACATCTCTTCTTATTTACTTCATTAAAACTCCAGTTTGGATTTCCCTTCATTTCCCCAAAATTCTAACATCTTTATTTAAAAAAAATTTAGAAATGCCTTTATATTCACATAATATTATCAAAATAGCTTTCATAAAATATTTCTTATAACTCAATGTCTCAACCAGTCCGTCCTTGTTCTCATAGAAATTCAGTTATACATTGATCAGGCGTAGGACTGAAAATCTATAAGTACTTGGTAAACCCGTTTTCAACACCCAGTGAAAATACTTTGAAAATAATTTTATTGGAAATCTAGAAACAGATTTTGAAAATAGAGGAAATATCTTTAGTGAGGATGCTCTGGAAATCATCACCCCCATCCATGGTCACAGTTACATCCAGGGTTACGTTGCCGTCACAGCAAAAGTCCATGTAACTGCAGGCTCTCCGCGGCCTCTCAATTACGTCATGGATCCCACACAACAGATCACAGTTACATCCAGGGTTACGTTGCCGTCACAGCAAAAGTCCATGTAACTGCAGGCTCTCCGCGGCCTCTGATTTTCGCTGTCAAATTGAAACCTCTCCACTCCTACATAGGTCGCAGTCTGCCGATATAAAATCAAACGCAGACCGTTGGCTCTCAGCGGCACACACGACTTCCGTTATGTTATACCATAGGTCACAGTCTACCGATATAAAATCAAACGCAGACCGTTGTCTCTCAGCAGCACACATGACTTCCGCTATGGTATACACTACTCATAATCCCCAGGAACTAGTTTTGTCCGGACTCCTCACAGGATCAACTTTAGAACCCCCCTTGGGGCTCAAGGCAGCACCACACAGTGGCACTCCTGAGAAGTTCATTTTAAGGGAGCGCCTTTTTCCCCAGAGCCTACATCAAAACATTTTATACTATACATGTAGTATCTTTCAAATCATACACCTAGTATGATATCAAACAAAGCTCCTTTACACAAAATCGATTGTCGATAAATTCTCAAACCAGGCTTTCCAAATTCCAATATTGATTTTACCTAAAAATCAAAAGCCTTTCCAAATCCAAAGGTTCTCAAAACCTTTTCCAAAATCCTCATCCTTTATATATATATATATATATATATATATATATATATATATATATATATATACAGAGATATATAATTTTTAAAAACTTTGGATCTTTTCAAACTTGTATAAAACTGTGACGACCCGGAATTTTGAGCAATATCAATTTAATAATCTTTGATAATAATTAAATTGATTTGATCATTTTATATTATAAATTGACAAGTTAAATTTATTTTAAAGGCTGAAAATAATAATTTGTTAATGTCTATTAATATTTTCTTTGCAATATGAATAGGCAAGAATAAATTCTTTTGAAAGTTAATAATAATTTGATTTGGAAATATTTATTTTGGTAAATAAGAAGTTTTTAATGTAATAAAACTTTATATTCAAATTGTGATATATATATATATAAATGTATATATTGTGATTTGATATTTGTTTTAAAATTTAATATGGAAATTAATAAATTTAATGTTAGAATGTTTCTATTTGAAATGTGTATATATGTTTGAAATAGGAAAATTATTAATTTAAACTTAACAAGAGTTTTTTCAAACCTTAATAAATATATAATTTGTAAATTGAAATGATAATTTGATTTAATGTCTTTGAAATGATATTTGAAATTTAAATTTTAAATAATAAAGTTAATTTTTTATTTTATAAACATATATTTTAGCTTTTGTTTTTAATAAGATAAAATTGTTTTAAAAATTTATATAAGGAATTAAACTAAGTTTCTCAATTTATGAACAAATGATAAAATTAAATTGATTAAAATACAAGTTATTTAAAAATGCCTATATGAATTTGTTTTTAAGATAATGAAAGCCTAAAAGTTTATTTTTATATGATGAAAACATTTTTTATCAAACATTACATAAACATATATATAAGGCTTAGATAAATTATTAAAGATAAAAGAACATTTGTAAAACATTAATAAAACATTTAAATAACACTTATAAAACACTTGTAAACATTATAGGATATGTAAGGACATTCGTAAACTTAGGAGTATATGTGTAAGTTAATTAAGAAACTTGAAGTGACAAATGTCTTCCTCTCCAATAATTTAATTTAAAATTTAATTGTAAAACAAAAAGATGAGTTTATTTTCAGCAAGAGAATTCCTTCACTCTCCTCAATTCAAAATGAATACAAATAAAAAAAATGAAAACTGCAAAGAAATCTGGAAATAACAAGGAAGATGAAACCTGAAAGAAATATGCTGGATTTTCAAAATCAGAGGCAAGCATGATGTAAACTTCAACAATTCAAATGCTCAGCTGCAAGATTAAAATTCAACATGCACTTCAGATTCATCAAGCAAAACAATTCTGTAAATAGTATGCAAGATAATTGCAAACCTGGGAAGCATATAGTCTCTGTCTTCTGCTTTATACAAAGGTGAGTAAATACAATTTTAAAAAACAGATTTAAATTTTCAAAATGGATCTTGTTCTTGTGGAATTATGATGATTCATCTGGATTTTTGAATTTAAACTAATTGCATGTTTGAAATATAAAATGCTTGTTGTCTGTGTAAATAAACAGTTCTGTGTGATATTTACAGGTAGCAAATATATATTAAAATCAGTAACTTCATATTGGATCCAAGTTAGCTTATGATTTATGAATAAGAGTTGTTTGAAATCATCTACCTTATCATCTAAAAATGTTTGTAAGTTTTAAATTTGAAGAATTAGTTGTAAAATTCAGATTTACAGTGAAACTTTTATTTTGGGTCGAATCTTTATTATTTCAATCTTAAGTTTTGATCTTATAACTAGATTACATATATTAAATCATGAAATTTACCAAACATATCATGATTTTTAGATTAGTTTTTAGTGTGAATTTAGGATTTTTCTGTTTTGGGCAAATTGATCGAATCACGACAATCCATGGCGAACTGAGTCTCACCGTTGGTCATGAAGGTGGAGGGGGTTTCAGTGATCATGCGAAAAATACTATTGTATTTTATTGAGGTGTGTGGTGATCGTGGTTTGAGGTAGTAGGGTTTTAGGTGCTGTTTTTATCGTGAGTGTTCACTTGGGTTTCGCGGTAATGTGAAGTAACTGGAGGCGATCGCGGTGGTTGCTGAAGGTTAGGGAGGACGTGGCGTATCTGAGGTGAGAACGGCGCGGCGTTTCAGGTGGTGATTCGTCGGCGTCGTTGATTTTTGTTGGTTGATGGGTTCAGACATTTTTGGTTCGATGGTCAAATTTCGATTTCGATCGAGGTTTTGTTTTCTGGGTTATGCGAAGTAATGTAGGAGTCGAGAGAGACTCATCGTAGCTGCGACGATGGTCGCTGGTGGAAGGGTGGACGTTGCACGGTGCAAGGGGTATCAGGAAGTATGGGTTCTGGGGTGAGGAGGGAAGGAGACTTGAAGGAAGACTCGCGTTTTTGTTGTGTGGGACTCGAAGCATGAAGGAAGGTGGGAAGCACGGGTTAGACTCGAGGTTGACGCGAGTTTTTGGAGGAGTTTACTCGTGTTTTAGGGTGGGATTACTTGGGTATTAGGTATTCAGGGATTAGAACAAGTCGTTTAAGTTGTTAATGCAAAGGAAATTTTATTTTAGGAATAAAGTTTTTAAAACAAAGGTTAAACAAGTTTTAAAACTAAATTTGTTTCAAAGTTATGTTTAAAACAAGTTTATATATTTTAAAATATGGGAGTTTTAAAATAAAATAAGTAGATTTTAAAATAAAATTTGTATTAAACTTTAACAAATAAATTGGGAAAGGTTTTAAGGATTTAAAAACTTAATTTAAATGTGATTATTTATAAATTGATTTCTAAAGGTTATACTTTATTTTAAATAAAGTATAATGATTAAGAATTTGATAATCAACTATAATAAATTTTATATTATGTAAATTAGAATTTTATTTATCTAAAGATAAATAATTGTGAGAATAATTGTGATAATTCAATTATAATTTATAAATAAGTGTTATTGATTAATATAAATGATTTAATTAAGATGATGTTTTCTTAATCAAGAATCTTTATAATATAAGAAGTTAAGCCATTTAATTACTTTTAAATGATTAGGTTAAATAATTAATTAAATAATTAATTTGTGATTAATTTAAGATAATCACTTATGGGTTAATCTTATATAATTACTTGGGGATAGTAATTAAAGTAACTAAGTAGTTAAGTACTAGATGTTATTAAGTAAAAGTTGATTAATTTATAAAAGTAATTAAGTAAATGTGATTAAGAGTTAATCACTTTAGTTATTAATTAAAGAATTAATTAATAATTAGTTAAAGGTTTAAATTATTTGATTAATGATTAATCAATAAAAGGATTAAGAGTAATTAATTAAGTGATTAATTACTTGTTAAAGTAATTTATTAAGATTATAATTAATGAAGTAATCATTAATTGATGGAAATAATTAATTAATTGTTAATTAATAATTTAAGAATAATTAATTTATAATTAAGTTTTAATTACTAAATGTAATTAAAGTAATTTATCAAAGTTGATTAATTAAAAGTAATTAATTAAATATGATTAATTAAAAGTCATTAATCAATGTGATTAATTAAAAGTGATTAATCAGGTAATTAGTTAAAGGATAATTAAGGAATAATTGTCAGGATAATTAAAGAATAATTAATCAAGTATGATTAATTTTAGAAGTAACTAAGAGGTAATTACTTAGTATAATTTGGAAGTAATTAATCAAGATGATTAATTAATATGGTAATTAAGTAAGAATTACTTAAAATAATTAAGAGATAATTAATCAGGGAAGATTAATTGAGATGGATAATTAAGTGATGTTAGTTAATTAATTAATTTAAAATTAATTAATGAATAAGAAGTTGGATTGAAGATAATCCAAGCCTTTAATTTAAGGATTAATTAAATTAATTAAGTTTGGATCAAACTTGTTTATGAATGATTAATGATTGGATGATATATATCATTGGATGAGTTAATGATATTGGTTGTTGTTGGATGACATTGATTGATGGGTGATGATGTGAATATGCTATATCTGAATGAAATATATATGCTGCTATGTGATATGTATAGATGCATGTGATAATAGATGCTTATCTATCTATGTAATATGATACATCCATTTATGTTAAGTGATATTTTTTGAAATATCTATTGTTTAAATCCCTTAAGTATAACTTGGACATTAAAATGGCGTTTGGATTCGATGAGACCGGGACCGGGTTTCCATATTTGGATATCCGAAGACCACATCGATTCCAATTAAACGTAAGGTCGTTAATCCAAGTGGAGCAAGCGAAGACTCGAGGTGTAAGGGCTATACGTCAGTATAACTCTGTGGGTGATTCCGTAATGAGTTTGACGGGATAGTGCTTATAGATTCGAGATGGTGATTTAGAGTGCAAGGGCTATGGTCGTTGACTCTGAGGGTGATTCCAAAATTAGTGCAACGAGATAGTGCCTTCGGTTTCGTTCGAACCCGAAACGAACTTGTATGTATTGAATGCTTTCAGCACATCGTCAGGCGGACGATGAGCATTCTAAGATAATTGGTCCTATAAAGGTAATCGCAGCCTCAAGCCTCATCAACCGGGAATGGCTAAAGCAGGGGAGGTGCAGCAAGGTTTCGTGGGTCGCTCCCACTGGAGAGCAAGATAGATCCCTGTCTAGAAGTCCCTTTATATTTCGGCTGTGTGGGCAGTTGGTCTGCAGCCAACTGCGGGGTGGTCTTGTTCGGGACTGTTCAGTAAGGAATGGTCCCGGCTTTGTGTTGCAAGGGAGTGGGAGTACTCCTCAGTACGGTGATCTAGGCCACGTACTGTGACGGGCGGTACCCCAGTAGCCCTGCCATTGATGGAAACTCATTTTCCCTACGAGACCCTACGGTTTTGTTTGTATTACCCACTTTTGTGGCTAGTAGCTGGAATTTAATGAATGTAACAATTTCGGCTATTTCATATTTACTTGAAAACCCTAGACACTATTATAATATCACTGGATTTCCTATCAAATGTTTTGGTTAGCGTAAGGTAAAAACTTTTCCATGTTTATGTGTGGGAAGTCTTACGTGATACCTTTTGTTTTCAAAGGATTTTCTAAAGTTAAGCAATCTTAAACCGTTTACTCACACCAGACCCCTGTCTGACCCGAGTGTTTATTTTCTGTTTTATTAAACTCTTGGGTACTCATATTATGTATGTGTAGTCAAGTGATTCAGGTTATCTCTTGACGAAATCTGGAGGTGCTATGGAGCAGGAGGCTTCAACGTATAGATATATAGTTAGAGTTTCCGCTGTGTGTTATTCTGTATGATGTCTTGTATTGTATTAGACAGAAATGTTATAACTGTCTGAATTGAGATGTTTAGTTGTGTACTCTGATGTATATGATACTATGTATATGTTCTATATTATATTTAAATCGTTCCGCTGTGAGATTCTGATGTGTTGTTTCCTCTTTCTTCTCTTTCTTTTCTTCTTCTATCCCTTTTCTTTCTTAATTAGTGATGCGATTTTCCGGGAGTGGAAAGTCGGGTCGCTACAGCTGGTATCAGAGCGTTAGGTTGAGTGAATACCTAGGCTCTGAAGTGGTGTCTATCTTGAGAGAGCGTACTTGTAATATATATATATATATATATATATATATATATATATATATATATATATATATTATATAACTACCTAATCGGTTGGGTTATCTGTTCGGATTTTCCAACATAGGTTATAAAGGTAGATAAGGTCGGGTTGTGTGGAACACGACTACCACCAATGGAAGAGGTATATATGTTGTGGTTGGAGGAGTTTATCGAGATTGTAGATCTAATGCTGTCTCGAATAAGTTGTGTAGATTGGTGAAAGGATTTCTTTGAGTCCAGAGGAAGTATTTTCAAGAATTGGAATATGTTGTGCGAGTTTGATTTGCTCTCAAGTGAGCGGGATTTCTAAGAGTTGAGTTGTCCGCTGAGGAGAAGCAAGTGGTGGTATCTTGATAGCTTCAGGTAAGAACAGCTGTGTGATTAGGTGCAGTTTCCATAGATGGTTCTGAAGATGTTTCTTTTGGAGCTAGATTAAGATGGTATTGGAAGAGCATTGATGTCTACTGCAATGAAGATTCGGATGTTTAGGGATTTTCTGGATCTCAAGTAAGGGTGTCTTGTCTATATTGAAGTATGAGACTAAGGTCAATGAGTTACCCCATTTCAGGCATGGTCTCATTTGTTTCCTTAAGAAGATAAGTGGTTGGTATTGGATTTGAGCCGAGTTTCTTGAGAAGATGTCGACCCGTCTCAAGGATTTTTGGCAAAATTAGATGTTAGTTTTGTGTTTCAAGGAGCTTTTGGTTAAGGAAGATCTTTGGTTTAGTTGTATTTTTTTAAAGTGAAGTTTTGAAGCAGTAGCATGAATCTATTTCTTCGATAATTCAGTAATCTTTGGAATTCTATTATCAACAGACCAGGCAGATGGTGAAGGCTTATTCTTTTCTTTGGGAGGCACAGTAGAGTGGGATATCTGTTGGAAGTGATCTATCAGTTTTTCTGATAGGTGAGCCATTCTGGAAAGATTTATCTTATTTAGGAAAAGTTGTTTTAGTTGGGAAGACAGTTCTTTGGAATCTGAACTGAGTGGATCGCAAAAGTGACTTGCGATTAGTTTGGGGATCTTTGAGTATTCTTGGTTTGAGATTGAGGCATCTCATATGGGGGTAAAAGCTATGGAAGTAGTCAGAGATTTTCCAGATGTTTTTTTGAATGAATTCAGAAGTTGACCTGAATCGGAGATTGAGTTTCCTTATCGACTTGGAATTCAGGAGTAATTTTGATGGTTCAACCCTATAGTAGGATGACTCTTGGAGCGAGAAGAGTTTGGTGAGGCAGCTCAAGAATTCTTTGGAGAAGGATTGATCATCTTATTCTAAGTTGAGATTTTGTTGGAAAGTTTTGACCAAGTGGAAGGGTCACTAAGATTTTTACGAGTCGAATGAACAGTGTATGAAGAATGATTTTGCTTATGTTCTTCGATAGCATTCTTATCTGCTCTAGATCAGAGTTGTGCAGCGGAAGCGAGTTAGCAATTATTTTTGGAGAGCCATTTTGTTGAGTAGAACCTTGAGATTTGGTTTGAATTGGTCCTGTTGTTTCTTAAAGCAATCAGCAAGGGTTAGGCTGATCAGGAATATTGAATGTGACTCAGGAGCATCAGAAGAGTTATGTAGTTAAGAATTGAGAAATTTTGGAATGTGCAGTTAGAATTTGGATATTGCTTTAGTTTTATCCGATCAAAGGAATTATAAGATTTGGTAAAACTGGAGAGTTCGCTCTGGAGGTATTTTGAGTTTTATCTGTGTTCTCTAGAGATCAGATTTTGATCTACAGGATTGAATTGCCAGTCCGGATAACTGGAATTCATTGTATTTCACATATCTCTGAGGAATATGTGTATGATTCTTTGAGTGATAGAATCAGCAGTTCAGAAGGATCTGGTAGTTGATTTGGTTTGAGTTTAATCTGATATCTTGTTCAGATTTGAAGAATCAGATGAGGAAGTTCTTGGTTTTAATAGGGTAGTATGGTAATTAAGATTCTGTAAAGCGAGTATTCCAGTAAAGGTATCTGGAAACTCTTGATAATATTAGGAAGTTCTATTCAGAATTTTGTTTGAATAGATAAATTGTTTGCTTGAATTGATTTCTATGATTGATTGTATGATTGCTAATTTAAATTTAAATACTTAAGCCGGATTATTAAATTATCTTTGCTTTTAAATTTCAGGGACGAAATTCTTTTAAGGGGGGAGGAATGTGACGACCCGGAATTTTGAGCAATATCAATTTAATAATCTTTGATAATAATTAAATTGATTTGATCATTTTATATTATAAATTGACAAGTTAAATTTATTTTAAAGGCTGAAAATAATAATTTGTTAATGTCTATTAATTTTTTCTTTGCAATATGAATAGGCAAGATTAAATTCTTTTGAAAGTTAATAATAATTTGATTTGGAAATATTTATTTTGGTAAATAAGAAGTTTTTAATGTAATAAAACTTTATATTCAAATTGTGATATATATATATATAAATGTATATATTGTGATTTGATATTTGTTTTAAAATTTAATATGGAAATTAATAAATTTAATGTTAGAATGTTTCTATTTGAAATGTGTATATATATTTGTATATATATTTGAAATAGGAAAATTATTAATTTAAACTTAACAAAAGTTTTTTCAAACCTTAATAAATATATAATTTGTAAATTGAAATGATAATTTGATTTAATGTCTTTGAAATGATATTTGAAATTTAAATTTTAAATAATAAAGTTAATTTTTTATTTTATAAACATATATTTTAGCTTTTGTTTTTAATAAGATAAAATTGTTTTAAAAATTTATATAAGGAGTTAAACTAAGTTTCTCAATTTATGAACAAATGATAAAATTAAATTGATTAAAATACAAGTTATTTAAAAATGCCTATATGAATTTGTTTTTAAGATAATGAAAGCCTAAAAGTTTATTTTTATATGATGAAAACATTTTTTATCTAACATTACATAAACATATATATAAGGCTTAAATAAATTATTAAAGATAAAAGAACATTTGTAAAACATTAATAAAACATTTAAATAACACTTATAAAACACTTGTAAACATTATAGGATATGTAAGGACATTTGTAAACTTAGGAGTATATGTGTAAGTTAATTAAGAAACTTGAAGTGACAAATGTCTTCCTCTCTAATAATTTAATTTAAAATTTAATTGTAAAACAAAAAGATGAGTTTATTTTTAGCAAGAGAATTCCTTTACTCTCCTCAATTCAAAATGAATACAAATATAAAAAAAATGAAAACTGCAAAGAAATCTGGAAATAACAAGGAAGATGAAACCTGAAAGAAATATGCTGGATTTTCAAAACCAGAGGCAAGCATGATGTAAACTTCAACAATTCAAATGCTCAGCTGCAAGATTAAAATTCAACATGCACTTCAGATTCATCAAGCAAAACAATTCTGTAAATAGCATGCAAGATAATTGCAAACCTGGGAAGCATATAGTCTCTGTCTTCTGCTTTATACAAAGGTGAGTAAATACAATTTTAAAAAACAGATTTAAAATTTTAAAATGGATCTTGTTCTTGTGGAATCATGATGATTCATATGGATTTTTGAATTTAAACTAATTGCATGTTTGAAATATAAAATGCTTGTTGTCTGTGTAAATAAACAGTTCTGTATGACATTTACAGGTAGCAAATATATATTAAAATCAATAACTTCATATTGGATCCAAGTTAGCTTATGATTTATGAATAAGAGTTGTTTGAAATCATCTATCTTATCATCTAAAAATGTTTGTAAGTTTTAAATTTGAAGAATTAGTTGTAAAATTCAGATTTACAGTGAAACTTTTATTTTGGGTCGAATCTTTATTATTTCAATCTTAAGTTTTGATCTTATAACTAGATTACATATAGTAAATCATGATTTTTACTAAACATATCATGATTTTTAGATTAGTTTTTAGTGTGAATTTAGGATTTTTCTGTTTTGGGCAAATTGATCGAATCACGGCAATCCATGGCGAACTGAGTCTCACCGTTGGTCATGAAGGTGGAGGGGGTTTCAGTGATCATGCGAAAAATACTATTGTATTTTATTGAGGTGTGTGGTGATCGTGGTTTGAGGTAGTAGGGTTTTAGGTGCTGTTTTTATCGTGAGTGTTCACTTGGGTTTCGCGGTAATGTGAAGTTACCGAAGGCGATCGCGGTGGTTGCTGAAGGTTAGGGAGGACGTGGCGTATCTGAGGTAAGAACGGCGTGGCGTTTCAGGTGGTGATTTGTCGGCGTCGTTGATTTTTGTTGGTTGATGGGTTCAGACATTTTTGGTTCGATGGTAAAATTTAGATTTCGATCGAAGTTTTGTTTTCTGGGTTATGCGAAGTAATGTAGGAGTCGAGAGAGACTCATCGTAGCTGCGACGATGGTCGTTGGTGGAAGGGTGGACGGTGCACGTTGCACGGTGCAAGGGGTATCGGGAAGTATGGGTTCTGGGATGAGGAGGGAAGGAGACTCGAAGGAAGACTCACGTTTTTGTTGTGTGGGACTCGAAGCATGAAGGAAGGTGGGAAGCACGGGTTAGACTCGGGGTTGACGCGAGTTTTTGGAGGAGTTTACTCGAGTTTTAGGGTGGAATTACTCGGGTATTAGGTATTCAGGGATTAGAACAAGTCGTTTAAGTTGTTAATGCAAAGGAAATTTTATTTTAGGAATAAAGTTTTTAAAACAAAGGTTAAACAAGTTTTAAAACTAAATTTGTTTCAAAGTTATGTTTAAAACAAGTTTATATATTTTAAAATATGGGAGTTTTAAAATAAAATAAGTAGATTTTAAAATAAAATTTGTATTAAACTTTAATAAATAAATTGGGAAAGGTTTTAAGGATTTAAAAACTTAATTTAAATGTGATTATTTATAAATTGATTTCTAAAGGTTATACTTTATTTTAAATAAAGTATAATGATTAAGAATTTGATAATCAACTATAATAAATTTTATATTATGTAAATTAGAATTTTATTTATCTAAAGATAAATAATTGTGAGAATAATTGTGATAATTCAATTATAATTTATAAATAAGTGTTATTGATTAATATAAATGATTTAATTAAGATGATGTTTTCTTAATCAAGAATCTTTACAATATAAGAAGTCAAGAACCATTTAATTAATTTTAAATGATTAGGTTTAATAATTAATTAAATAATTAATTTGTGATTAATTTAAGATAATCACTTATGGGTTAATCTTATATAATTACTTGGGGATAGTAATTAAGTAGTTAAGTACTAGATGTTATTAAGTAAAAGTTGATTAATTTATAAAACTAATTAAGTAAATGTGATTAAGAGTTAATCACTTTAGTTATTAATTAAAGAATTAATTAATAATTAGTTAAAGTTTTAATTATTTGATTAATGATTAATCAATAAAAGGATTAAGAGTAATTAATTAAGTGATTAAGTACTTGTTAAAGTAATTTATTAAGATTATAATTAATGAAGTAATCATTAATTGATGGAAATAATTAATTAATTGTTAATTAATAATTTAAGAATAATTAATTTATAATTGAGTTTTAATTACTAAATGTAATTAAAGTAATTTATCAAAGGTGATTAATTAAAAGTAATTAATTAAATATGATTAATTAAAAGTAATTAATCAATGTGATTAATTAAAAGTGATTAATCAGGTAATTAATTAAAGGATAATTAAGGAATAATTGTCAGGATAATTAAAGAATAATTAATCAAGTATGATTAATTTTAGAAGTAACTAAGAGGTAATTACTCAGTATAATTTGGAAGTAATTAATCAGGATGATTAATTAATATGGTAATTAAGTAAGAATTACTTAAAGTAATTAAGAGATAATTAATCAGGGAAGATAAATTGAGATGGATAATTAAGTGATGTTAGTTAATTAATTAATTTATAATTAATTAATGAATAAGAAGTTGGATTGAAGATAATCCAAGTCTTTAATTTAAGGATTAATTAAATTAATTAAGTTTGGATCAAACTTGTTTATGAATGATTAATGATTGGATGATATATATCATTGGATGAGTTAATGATATTGGTTGTTGTTGGATGACATTGATTGATGGGTGACGATGTGAATATGCTATATCTGAATGTGATATATATGCTGCTATGTGATATGTATAGATGCATGTGATAATAGATGCTTATCTATCTATGTAATATGATACATCCATTTATGTTAAGTGATATTTTTTGAAATATCTATTGTTTAAATCCCTTAAGTATAACTTGGACATTAAAATGGCGTTTGGATTCGATGAGACCGGGATCGGGTTTCCATATTTGGATATCCGAAAACCACATCGATTCCAATTAAACTTAAGGTCGTTAATCCAAGTGGAGCAAGTGAAGACTCGAGGTGTAAGGGCTATACGTCAGTATAACTCTGTGGGTGATTCCGTAATGAGTTTGAAGGGATAGTGCTTATAGATTCGCGATGGTGATTTAGAGTGCAAGGGCTATGGTCGTTGACTCTGAGGGTGATCCCAAAATGAGTGCAACGAGATAGTGCCTTCTGTTTCGTTCGAACCCGGAACGAACTTGTATGGATTGAATGCTTTCAGCACATCGTCAGGCGGATGATGAGCATTCTAAGATAATTGGTCCTATAAAGTTAATCGCAGCCTCAAGTCTCATCAACCGGGAATGGCTAAAACAGGGGAGGTGCAGCGAGGCTTCGTGGGTCGCTCCCACTGGAGAGCAAGATACATCCCTGTCTAGAAGTCCCTTTATATTTCGGCTGTGTGGGCAGTTGGTCTGCAGCCAACTGCGGGGTGGTCTTGTTCAGGATTGTTCAGTAAGGAATGGTCCCGGCTTTGTGTTGCAGGGGAGTGGGAGTACTCCTCGGTACGGTGATCTAGGCCACGTACTGTGACGGGCGGTACCCCAGTATCCCTGCCATTGATGGAAACCCATTTTCCCTACGAGACCCTACGGTTTTGTTTGTATTACCCACTTTTGTGGCTAGTAGCTGGAATTTAATGAATGTAACAATTTCGGCTATTTCATATTTACTTGAAAACCCTAGACACTATTATAATATCACTGGATTTCCTATCAAATGTTTTGGTTAGCGTAAGGTAAAAACTTTTTCATGTTTATGTGTGGAAAGTCTTACGTGATACCTTTTGTTTTCAAAGCATTTTCTAAAGTTAAGCAATCTTAAACCGTTTACTCACACCAGACCCCTGTCTGACCCGAGTGTTTATTTTCTGTTTTATTAAACTCTTGGGTACTCATATTATATATGAGTAGTCAAGTGATTCAGGTTATCTCTTGACGAAATCTGGAGGAGCTATGGAGCATGAGGCTTCAACGTATAGATATATAGTTAGAGTTTCCGCTGTGTGTTATTCTGTATGATATCTTGTATTGTATTAGACAGAAATGTTATAACTGTCTAAATTGAGATGTTTAGTTGTGTACTCTGATGTATATGATACTATGTATATGTTCTATATTATATTTAAATCGTTCCGCTGTGAGATTCTGATGTGTTGTTTCCTCTTTCTTCTCTTTCTTTTCTTCTTCTATCCCTTTTCTTTCTTAATTAGTGATGTGATTTTCCGGGAGTGGAAAGTCGGGTCGCTACAAAAACTCCTTTTTATACTTCAAACACCTTCATAAATCCTTTTCTTCCGGCAATAGATTTAACAAGGAAAGATTTTTCTTATATAATCAAGATATATAACTTTGTTTATTTAAAATCAAATATTCAAATTTGATTACTCTTTTCAATATCAATTTCATTCAATCCGTACGATGTACACTCATCATCCGTACGCTATACCAATCTGATCGCTCACTCGATCACACAATTTCACTTCCGAACTAGTATCGTCCACCCGACTTCCTAGTGCGGACACAGATCTGGTTTCTTGATTAGAAACCGTCATTCTCCTTGCATAGTCAAAACTATGATAGAGAATATCCAGAACCAATCAACAATCCATATCCAGGTTCACCGTCGAATATCGAGTGAAAAATTCCAACTCGGATCGATATAACTATCTCGAAATTCTATGCTCGAATCTGAATCAAATCACTATGCGAATAGAATAATATACGTACATCCTACGTATTTAATTTTATTGATTTTTAGCCAAATCAATTTCCTTTCTATTCATATTTCCTTAAATTCCCCTTCACTTATTTTAATTGCCTTAATCCCCATTCGGATTATCACTTCAATTCTTATCTCAGTTGGGTATTTAAATCAATAACAGTTTGAACTCCGACCAGTTTATATTTAGAAAATTAGCTTGAAAATTTTAAAATAGATAAGTAATTGAAAAATAATTATTAGTTTACAAAATAGCTATAGAATAGTTAACTAATTGTAAAATAGTTGAAAATAGTTAAATAGTTTCATAAATTTAAGATAACTGCAAAATAGTAGTAAGATAGTAATTAATTTGTAACATAGTTGAAAATTAGTAATCAATTTAGGAAACAGTTGAAAAATGGTTACACAGCTCCAAAAATAATGGTAAAACAAATATATAATAAGTTAGCTTTAAAAAGAAAGGTTGTATATATATCTAATAGCTTAGAAAAATAAGTTTGTATTAAACAATTTATTTAAAATAGTCAAGAGTCAAACTGTTCACTACCCCAACAATTCAATGTACACTTCCATTAAAATTGATCCAATTCCAATTTAAATAACTCCAATTTCCATTGAAATTTATTTAATCCCAAGGCAACTTCAATTCTAATTAATTCAAACTAAATTTAATTTGTACTAATGGAGTTTAAATTTCTACTTTAACCCATCTCGGATTATAAAAATTCGAGTTAAATCCTCAAAGGTGGGTTTAACTCTTTCAAACCAAATTAACTTTTATTTTAAGGTTTTTAATCTATTTAATTTCTGAGTCCAATTCTCAAAATTCCATTTTAAATTATCTTAACTTATGTATTTCAATGTTCAAATAAGAATTCAATACAATTTTATTTGTTTTCAAAATTAAATTTATTATCCAACTTTATCTTCCAGTTTGAAGCCAGTTCTTAAACCAGTTTATTTTACAGTTCAATTATTCAAATTTATTGTATTTATACAATTCCATTCTCAATTTAATGATTTTTATTAACAATAGGATGATATCATCCAATTTATTTTAAAACGTCCATCCATTTTCAAATTTTAAATCTCAAACCCGATTGAGCTCACACACATTCCCAATTCCAATCAACCATTTATCTTTCCAAGTTAAGTTCCAATTTACTTAATCCAATCAACCTTACCAAATTTGAATTCCCGCTTCAAACTTCAAATTTCTTTCCCTCTTATAAGTTCAAAACTTATATCACTTTGGATTTTTACATCACTTCAGAGAAAAATCAAAACTCAACCTCTTAGAGTTTATTTCAAATTATCTTTGATATCATGTATATCCATAAATATATACATATTTATTTCTTGGCTCTCCCAGCCATGTTTTACAATTTTAAAACACCCTTGGTTCTTAAATTCAAATCAAATTTCAAACAACCCATTGTTTGCAATAAGTCTCATTTCAAACTTACCTTTATTTAAAGCTTTTAAATAATTTAATTCCTAAATTCCAATTTTTGAATTTCATTTTCAATTAATTAAATTTCGATTTGGTTGTATTTTCATTTTCACTTCATTTAATTCTAATTCAAGACTTCAATTTGGTTGTATTATATTACTTCTCAATTTTAATTCCAATAATTTAACAACCAATCACCTTAATATTTATTAGAAGGAAATATTGCTTTATATATCAAAATATATTTTATATAAAATCATTCAAAATCTTTATATAAGAAAATAACAAGTACGCTCTCATATATATATATATATATATATATACACACACACACACAACTCATTTTAGAGTACTTCAGACTCTATTTAATGAGTAATCCCCACCAGAGCCAAGGTTCTCGCTTAACCTTTCTGCTCTGATACCAAATGTAACGACCCGAAATTTCCAAAGCCAAAAATTCCAGATAGTTATGAAAAGAAGAAAGAGATAGAAAAAGAAGAAGAACAGAAACATCAACAACTCACATTCACAGCGGATAAAATATAATAATAAATAATAACAGTTTACAAAAGAATATTATATCTTCGATTACATTTAATTATAATAGAGTTTCACATATATATACAGTCACTGAAAATACACAACTATCAAGTCTCGGAATAACAATAATATAAATACAGTGGAAATACCCTGTACGCTATTGCCATCCAGCTCGCCTCCTGAGCTCCCAAAACGTATCTAGCTAAAAATCTGTAATACTCGGTCTGACCCGAGCATTACACCAAAGTAACACCCGGATCAGGCTGGAAACCTGCGTGAGTAAACCCAACTAACATGGAATACCAAAGCAATCAACTTATATAAACCCGGGGTAACATATATCAATTTAACCAATCATAATTTGCTATAGAAAATGCTTATTTCACATATAAATTTCTAAGTACCAAACTTAGATAAAATAATCCAATTCACTTAAACCATTTCATTTCAGCCTATTGATTCCACAAATTAATTTATAAAAATTCGAAGGGGTTTCGGGTATTTCCCAATACCCGATCCTGGCCTCTTCGAGTCTCATGTCATCCTAATCCAAGTTATCCAAATGGAATATGCGACATTCATATCAGAGATTTCAACACATTCAAACATCCAATACCATTCAATCATCCATAAGTAAAGCTTAATCACATACAAATCAATTCAATTGATTCTAATTGAATTCCAAACCTCAATCACTTAGATTTCTTCTTTCAATATTAATTAATTCCCAATTAAATGATTAATCAATCCTTCATTTTCATCTTAATTAATCACACTGGATTAATTAACTTTAATTACATTCAAGTCATAATCTTTTTCACAATTTAATTATCCTTAATCCAAATCAGTAGTAATTCTTTAATTACCTGTATAATAAATTTGTCATAATGCACCTAGTATTGATTAATTTATCTTAGTAAATTAATTTTTAATTACGCCGTTAATTATATAAATTAATAACTTCCCATTTATAATTCAATTTATCCTAATCTAAATTAATTACTTTAATTCAACCACAATATTAATCATTCTCGATCAATCTCAACATGTAGTTAATTATCTTCTTTTTTTAAACTTCATTAAATAAATAAATTTCTCCTTAATCAATTATCTTAATTAACTCTTGAATAATCTCACAAAGTAATTATATTTTATTAATTACAATAAGTAGGTACTTATTTAATCATCCAATGCTCATTCTGATTTAATTGAACTTAATTAATTCTCCCAAATCATTAATTAAATTAATTAATTATCCATTTAAATTACCCTACCTATTTAACGAACCACCAATCATTTAACCCTTATTAACAAAAAAAAAGAACCATCTTCTTATTTTATATGATTTAAGTTTAAACAATTTTTAAAACCCAAATGCTTCGAGTCAGACAATAAATAACCTGAGAATCAACCAAAATTTAAAATTACTAGATCATCAGTATACATCCAAACAACACAATCATTCATCCAATTATTTAAATTCAACCATTAAAATTTAAATAAAACCCAACAGAGTGTGATTTAGTCACCTTTGCCTTTGTTTTGCAATCCACCCTAACTCGACTCGTTTCCCATGTTTTCAGACCTTGAATAAATATTAAATGATCTTATGAATATTCAAACAATTTGGACAAATCAATTTCTATTTAATAAATTCCATTTTACCTAATAAGTCAATTTCAAACTAATTTCCTGTTTATAAAATATTATCTATTTATCGAATAATTCTACAAGTTAATTAAATAAATTTGATTTCCATTTTATAAATTTAATTTAAACTGCCTATTTACTTTTAAAAATTCTTTTAGTAGCCAAATAAGTTTATTTCATGAATAAATCAATATAATACACTATCAAGAAATAATCTAATGAGCTTGAAATACGTATATATATATTGATTGGATTTTATTTTCATTTCATTTTTTTTTCTTGCTGTAAACTAAAACTCCTGCATATAATATTCCCTAAAAATTCTGTTTTAGGCTCTAAATAATTCAAATCTGAACAAAATATACTAGCATGTAAAACGAGAAAAACGAAAAACAATTACCTCCTCATGCCGCAGATCGTCACCGGCGCCTCGAGCACCCATCGGCCAGAGCCCAAACCCTAAAAACAGCTCATCTCCTCGAAATCACGTCGCCACCGCTGCCGAGTTCCCTAGCCCCTTCGACTTGTACTAAGTTGTTCGCACGCGTGGAGACGGTGAGATGCCTGAGCCAATTCCACGACCCCCAATGCTCGAATCACCTCGCGATGCTCACAAGAAATCAATTGAACAACCTCGAGAAACCCTACTCCCGGTCGCGACTTCGCTCTATGCTTCGATGCTCGAGCTAGTATGCACAGACCAACTCGACGTCGAATAAGGGTGAGAGGAGTTGACTCGATTTCGAAATCGAGTGTAGTGGAAGAAGAACGCGTCGTGAGGTTTTACCTGACTTATCGGCCAGAGGAAACGAATGAATGACTTCGATTTTATTTACCCCTTTTCTTTTCTTTTTTTTATGAATTCAATTCTGATGAAGGTTGGAGAAGGAACGGGAATAAGATATAGGGTTGGGGAAAATGGCTTCCTGAATACGATTGTTGACTAATAAAATATCTCTGACCAATTATATTATAAATTTCCAAAACGTCTTGATAAGCATAACGTGACATTCCAAACCCCAAATCAGACATGCCGACAGGTGATTATAAGGTTTTACCTGCGTTCCAAACACAATGGAACGTGTTTCGGAAGCTAATTCGATCTTATGCGTAAGTTACGGCAGTAAACGATCAATTTTAAATTGAATCGATTAAAATATTTCTAAGCGTTTTGAGCTGCCAGGGTCAAACGGCAACTCCGATTGCTACGAAAATTGAAATCCGATAATAACTAACTATTACGGATCTAATGGAACTAGTTTCGCTGAATTCCGAGACTGTGCCTCGGAAGGCTATTTTTAAATATCGATTTAAAGGATATATTATTAAAATTGTACAAATTACCTTTAAATCAAATTTTAACCATTCAATTATCTTCAGAATCTTCCTTATAAATTTTATAAGCCTTCAAATTATTTTAAACAGGCTTCGAAATCCCAGATTCAACAATTTACCCAATTTCAATTATTAAATTCATTTCTTAAACCATATAATTCAATGGTTTAATTATCAAGTAAATATTGATATCTTGAATTCAAGTTAAAATTAACTTTTAAATATTTTAAAATCAATTAACAATTCCAATTTAAATTGTTGGAAAATTGTGGGTCGTCACAATTTTCAATGGGGGAAAAGGTGGGAGAGGAGATAAACATAATGAGAGTCGATGGATTTCAAATGGAAGAAATTAGGAAATGGAGATTATGGGTGGGGATAACGAAATTTTCAGGTGGAGGAAGGGATGAGAAAATCACAAACAACGCAGACATGAACAAATTTGGAGACGGTTCAATTTGCAAAATACAAGGAGGTTTGTGTACTCTTGAAATCAAACTCAGTATTCATAGTATAATATAGATATATACACATTGGTGCAAGCACACTTAGATGCAAAATTTAAAACAGATCACACGCACACACAAAATCTCCTACTCATACATAGTCACCCAAATGCACAAACCAACTTACACACTCATGGCACCACAGAGAGTATGCTTGGAAATCATGCAATTGTCTTTGGAAAAATATAAAGCATGCATTCAACATGTTCCAAGTGCAGGATCATTTGGAATCCAACTCAGTTTCATCTTGTTTAATTTCTTTAAAGACATGGCAATTGTATTTATGTATTTATTATATGCATATTTGTAAGAACCCATTTCCCACAGAGATGGAAGTTGAACAAGATGCGAGCAAGAAAAAATTAAGTGTCGGGTTCATAAATGCATTTCAAAAGAAGTAGAAGACATGGCGAAAATTGCACACAAGAAATGAATGTCAGAGCCCTAAAGTTTGCACATATGAAATAAATGAAAACACAGCGTAAACGTATATATCAGGACCTAAACGATTAAAACATAAGTTATGTGAGTGTAAACTACTCACCAAAAAAGCGCTTCTCTTCTCCCTAGTCTTGGATGCATGCCTTTCAGCTCGAACATCACATCGCTTGTTGCTGCAAGTGTTAAACAGTGGCACCAATGATATTTGCAGTTTTGAGATTTTAACAATTTAACTTTTTTTCCAGAATAATGAGTATTATCTTTCAAGCTTGCGGAAGAAAATTGTATAATGAAAAAAAGGGTGGCACACATATATTTTTCCATTAAAAGAAACTGATAGAGAAATCTAGAAAATTGATTTGGGTTTTAATCCTCGAGCTTGGGTATAAAAGCACGGGCCTTGAAATTGTAAAGTAAGCTAAAATACATATTTATTGGCCTTTTACTCTTAAACTAAATTCTATTTGATTAAAATAAATGCAAGTTTATATTTGAAATCATTTCTTTTCCAGTCCATTATTTTATTTCATTTTTATCACTTCTATAAATCATTATTTTCACAAATTTAAATTCTTTCACTAAATAATTTTTGAAACCCATTTTCATATAAATTTCTTAATTCCAATTTAATTAATTTACTTACTATCATTAACTTTGATTAACTATTACATAAAAACCGGGTTGTTATAACGACGCCTGATTTGAGGATGATGATTCTATGATGGGAAATGATGTCTTTGATGATGGATAGCTGTACTTCGAGATGCATAGTTGGTTATGGAACTACTAAAGGAAGGTTATGGAAAAAACAATGATTTTCTATGACTAATGATGGTTGTCTAGAATAGTTTCCAATCATGATGACTTCAAATAGGAGTTGTAAGGACAGTTCTAGGATGAACTCTGCTATGAATGACGGGTGCAAAGAGATTGTTGATTCCCGAGGGTTTTCAACGTACTCGTAAAGTGAGGTATGCACTTGGGGAATGATGGCTCCTTATCTTCAGATGAGAGGTTTACTTACCCTGGACTAACATGATGGTTAGTCTAGTTCATGGCCTACTGAATGGCTTTGATGAGAATATCATGAAACTAGAACATTGACTATCATGATGCAGATGTTACCGATGTAAATACTTAAACATCCCTTAGTACTTTAATGTATGGTACACGTGATGATTATGATGTAGAGTAGCATATATTCTATGGTATGTACTAACTTTACGGATGTAGGGATAGGTCGGGTATGATTTTCCATACTATTTGTCCTAGTATATTGACTTTATTATACTTGAGATTTTCTACTACTCACACTGGACTTTTGTCTGGCTTGGGATTTTCTTCATCGCTTCCTATTATTCCCGGTACTCTTAAATGAGTAGATTAGGGATTTCTGGTCTGGTAAGCACGTGGAGCTAGACAGGTGACGAACAAGAGGCTCTACTCTCGTATTACTATGTTTAGCTATTATTACTTAGCATTCCACCATGCATCATTATGGAGCTTACTGGTGGTATGATCTATTTTGAGACAGTTATCTATTTTGAGTTTATTATCAGTTGTATAAACTCTATCACTTATGTTGTATACTGTAAGGATCTGACTACTTTGATTTCTATGATTCATTCAGTTAATATTATCTTCCTTATAATGTATTTGAGATGTTTACTATTATATTTTATTCAATGCACTGTCATATATACAGCAGTTGGAGCGACTAATAAATGGGGGAGTGTACTTATATGAGATGACTTGAAACCGTAACCACTCCAAAACCATATACGTGTTCGATGCTTTGGAAGAGGTTCGAGACTGGTTTGAGGTGATGGGGTCGAAGACAGAGTTTTTTGAAGTGCAAAGGCCACTTACTATTAATCATGAGGGTGATTCCAAAACGGATGTAGTAGAAGTAATGCCTTTTGTTTGTTCATATTTTAAACATTGAATGGATGAATGCTAGCCTTGTATTATTTCCTAGATAGCATTGTTAGCATTCTAAGTGGGAATTGCTAAGGGGAAAAGGTAAAACGTAACCTCACAAGCCCACAACCCGGTAATGGCTAAAACAGGGGATGCCTACAGAGCTATGTGGTGAGCTACCATTAGGAGCATCATTCCACGATCTAGATTTGGTTTTATGGATTTGGTGTGCACGCGATGCGACTATGGGGTAATGTTTGCAGCCTTCGTGTTCGAGGGGTGATGTAATCCAGTATGACAGGTTAAATGGGACAACTAGCTTTGTCTTGGCGGGGGTCCATGTGTGGTCCTCAGGTACATTTTATCTAAAGGCGTGTGTACGGAAGGTAGTCCTTCCTTGTCATGTTGGTATCCATTCTCCAATACGTACCTTACGGTCTTAGTTGTAGAACCTAGTACTATTGAATGTAATTATCGGTAACCATTCGAATATGTTATATATTTATTTCTCACCTCTATGCATTATTATAATATCACTGGATTTTCTAATAAAAATGGTTTGGTTATCACAAGGAAAAATACCATCTGTGTTTATGTGCAGCGTAGTTTCACATGATACCTTTATTTTCAAAGGGTTTTATAAATATAGAAATCTACATGATTTGATTTGATTTTTCACACATGGTTTACCAGACTAATCCGGGCACTATTTTCATATAATGCTTGGGTCAGCTCAAGCATATTTTCCAACTTTAGTTGGACACATTGGAGCTTTAGGAGATGAGCTAGATCTACCAAGACGTATTCTAGAGTTTTATCTTCCATTGTTTGGTTCTTGTTTGTATTTATTAGCCTTTGTGAGGACATGTTGTTGTAACTGTTCAGGCTAACGATAGGTTAGTTACGATGGTTTATGTATGTATATCATAGTTTTCTTTTGTAAAGATCATTGGTAAATTATATATTACTCGTCGCGTTGTGAGATTTTATTCTGTCTTTTCTTTTTTTAACCCAACAATTTATCCTTTTGGCACTTGAATGTTCGGTATGTGAATACCGTAGATGTATTAATGTCGACTTTTGAGAATCAACAAGGTGGGTCTTTACATTAGCTACATTTTGAATAGGGTATTCTTGGGTTTGAGGAAAAAGGGTTGATATTTCTGTATCTTTTTGGCTACAAATAAGATAGTCCACTCCTTTTTCTTTACATTTTTCTAACAGATCCCTAACCCAAATTAGCTCTATTAGTGAAGCTAAGGTGTCTGCATTGCAAACCGAAACGGAAGTAGAGAGGCAAGGTTTAGGGAGGAGACAACAAGCAAACAACATGTTCAACTATTGGCTTGATCACATAGGTGAAAGGTATTGATTTCTAAATATATATTCAAATTATATAATTGCACATACATACTTCTAAATCACTTGTCCCCTTCATTTCATTTTCGACCGTATTATTTAAAAAAACCGACATAGATTTTATTTATAATATTTAATTATTAATATTAGTAAGTACACACACAAATATATATATATATATACCAAAATTACATTTGGTAGCTGAAAAAATTCAAATCCGAAGGCATTAAATATATGTGTGTGTGTTCATTAAATCTTTTCCTTTTAAATTATTTTTTGGTTTCGTTTAATTTTTTAAAAATCTTTCATCTTTGGTTTGAAAAATATTCATTCTAATTTTATATATACATACACTAAAATTTCCATACTAAAATTAAAAATCTTTTCAAATCCAAGATAAAAAAGCCATTTTTTATGTATATGAAAAATGTCAAATTTTTTCAAAATTCGAAAGTTCGAAATTTTCAAATACAACGATTTTTTATTAAAATAAAAGAAAAAAAATATTTTTTTCATACACATACTTTTGCACCAGAAACACTTTTTGAATTATTTAAGTTGAATAAGTCAATAATTTTTAAATTTGAATTTTCTAAATTATTAAATATATGTATATATGTGTATGTGTGTGTCTTATTCATATATCTATATATTAGTCTTTTATTATAAAAAAATTTAAAATGTAAAACCTATAAATTTGAAATACTTATAATGTTTTTAAATATATGTATGTATATGTATATGTATGTATATGTTCATATACGCATCTGTATATATATGTATATACATATACTAATCAAATAATTCGATGTATAAAAAAGTAAATTAATTAAAGTGTTATATTAGTTTTAGCATTAAATTTATTATTTAGTATATATACGTATATCATCTTTGATATTATTGACATTCACATCACATTGACGCTTATTGACCATAGGACATGGCTGTAGGATTGAATTAACCCTAGAGGGAGGGATGGATCAGGTTATTATAAATTCGTCGAATAATAAAAATTGTAGCACATATATATAATAATAGAGTAAAATGAAAAAAATAAAATAAACATAAAATTTTACCCACTTCGGTAAAACTTGTCTACCGCTGCCCCTGAGATTTCCACAATGATTAAAAAATCGATCGCTTATAAATCCTGTAAACTTACGACTATCGCTAACCTGATGACTCTAATCCTAATCCTCAAAACTTTCCTCAACTCTATCCCTGAGTTGAGAATTTCCAAATTACACACAGTGGTTCAATCCTAAAATAAACTAGAGTTTTTGAAATTTAAAAATAAACGTAATATTTTAAAAACTAGAAACCCTATTAATTTAACAAAGAAATAGTTTGACCCACAGAATTAAATTCGCTTCTCCTTTATTTTCCGGCCTTTCACTTTTTCTTCGGTATTCTCTGATTAGGGTTTCTTATTATTGAAAGCCACCGATTTTGTCTTCGATTGATGAAATTTTGCCTTTATCTCCTTATCGATCGATTTCTTCAATGCCCTGGCGATTCACGAGCTCGGCTACTTCAATGAACGAGTGTTTCTCCAATTGACACTTTGGTATGATTTGGCTTTTCTAATTTTTGGTATCGAACTTGACTTAAAAAATTTCTAATAATGATTTGGTTTATATAGGATAAGATTTTGAACAAGTCTTCTATGGATTTTCGTATATTTATATTTCATGATTTCCAATTTTGAACTTTTCAACTCCAATTGATGCTTTTAATCATTACTATGATTTTCGATCGATCATTTGGTCTTTGGTTTTGAGATCCTTTACTTGTTCATCCTTGATATATACATTGACTTCGACTTGAATTTTTCAACTTGCGAATTTTTTTATTTTCTCTTGTGAACCTTTTTAGGTATGCACATACAACTATGTTAATTTTGAAACCTATTCTTGACTGATTTTGAAAAGTTTTGCATATGTATATGTATAAAATTTACATATGTATGTATGTATGTATGTACGCGTTTGAAAAAACTACTTTGTGTTTGTCACTGCACCTTACCATGTACTTGCTTTGTGATCCTCTGAGTTTGGTGTTGCTATCTTTGGCTATGTGTGGGTTTATGCACTTGCCTTGTGCACATTGTGTGTTTCACTTATGAGCTTGCCTTGAGTATGTTTTGTTGTTCCCTTATGTTGGCCTTATATGCACTTGCACTTTTTATGCACATGAGCTTCTGCTATGTATCTGAAATAATTAATTGACCACGTAGTCCATATGTGTTTGGTTTGTGCACTTTCATGTTTTCACCTGTGAGCTTGTATATGAACTTGTTGTCCTTGTGTGTTTGGTTTGTACATTTGTCCTTGTGTTTGCTTTGAACTCTGGTTAGCTTGCCTTCTACTGTTCCTGACTGTACTTGTACATTTATGTATTGACCCCACTTCTATATCTGTTTAGCAAAGAACGTTATAAGTAATGTTGTCTACTAATCTGGAGAATATGGCTGGTTAAGGGTGATCAAACGTGAATATATTTTTATACTAACACTGACATGTCATTTATACCTTTTCCTTAATGTCTGAACTGAAATTTGACGTGTACAATATTAATACAAAATAATAAACACACTGATTTAAAAGTGCTCTGAAAAGTAAAAAGTTATGAAAATAAATATCAGAGATACTCAGATCACAGCGGAATAATGAATCTCACAACTTATACCACTATAAGTTTACAAAATGAAACATTAGACTCACATAATTTACAAGTGATAATTCAACAATCTTAACTATACGTCTCAAATATATAAAGTCCAAATGGCTAAAATAAGGTAAACTAAAAGTCCAAAGGTATATATTCTAACTAGCGCAATGTTCCGAAGGTGAACCTGTAACCTGAAAAGTCTCAACCTGACATGAGCATCAAATAACACTCGGGTCGGACTATATCTAAATATCAAAAGATGAGATACCGATAACAAGAATTATGACTTAACCATATCAAAATTAGTCATATCAAATAGGAATATTCAAACAATATATATGTAATGACCCGATATTTCGTGCCATTCGCATCCGCACATGTAGGAATTGAATTTCTCAAAATATAAGATTGTTAATTTATATTTGGCAAAACTCAGCATATATGGTAAATAAATAAACCATAGAATCACATACACAAAGTAATATAATAATAAGCAAAAGAAATAGATGAATAGTAGTTCATGAAGCTACTATATATATAACAGAGTTGAACAAGATACAACAGAAGTTTCGAATACATAGAAGTCTCAATACAATAGTCAAATAACAAAATTTGAATATATCACTGGAGTCAACTGAATAACTGAAAGCTGAATAGATAGATGGATCTCCAAGCGAAGCTCCTACTCCAAAGGCGAGTCTCAATTGCAGTGACACTCAGTTTGACCCAAGCATAAAGCAAAACACAAAACACTCGAGTCAGGATTAAAATTCTTGTATCAATAAATCCAACTCAAATGAAATATCAACTAAAATACAAGTAACTCAAAGAATGTTTGGGATACCCATCCTTTAAGGATCCATGGAACTATCTACTATGTGGTACCATACGCTATTATAATATGTCTATAGTAAAGTAAAAGTATTAGAATAGCGTTAAGGCATTACTCATATTCCCCTTAACACATTTTAATATATTCTCATAGTCTATACAGTACCATAATCTCCCCCATACTGGAGGTTATCAAAGGCCACTCCATAGGTATGGTACAAAACAAACTCGTTGTGTGCTCGATACGGTAGGTGACATGGCACAACAAGGCAATGCTAGGGTAGATATACCAATTACACTTCTGGGCTGTTGGTAACGCATAGACACAGCTAAAGCCCAACTTGATCCACACTCCAAAAAATCCGAAGGTGCACCCAATCAATCGCAAAGTAACAGAATGGTAAATGAAGAAGTCTGTCCGATCGGAAGAGCTACCTCACTTGGCCCATCAATTGCTTCTATTTTAGCCATCTTAAGCTAACTCACGGGAGTCAGATCCACGTATATAACTCCAATAGAACATCGCCAACATATCCTACTTCATTCTACAATCTCCGTCGCGTACACGGTTGTTAAAGTGGTTTTCGGTATTGGCAGAGAGTATGAAAATAACCGATCCCGATCTCTTTAACAATCAAACATTATTATAACACCATGGTCATTTCAAAATATCATTTTCATATCCAAAATATCATTTCCATTTCAAAACCATATCAATACGATATCATTTTTTTTCACTTCAAATATATCCATTTCCAAAATCATAGCTCTTCAAAGTTATAACACTTTCGAAATTATAAAACTTAGAAATCATAATGCTTTAGAAATCATAACACTTTGAAAACGTAATTTTGAAATCATAACACTTTTCTCTTAAACGGTTTAGATATTAATAATACTATATATAATAAAATAGTTTATATAATAAAATAAGTAGTATATCAAAATAGTTATAAATTAAATAGTTTATAAATTAAAATAATTAGTATATTAAAATAGTAAAAAAATTAAAATAGTTTATATTAAAATAATTTATAAAGTAAAATATGAAAAATAGTTTAAATATATTTTAAAATACTTTACATAATAAAATAGTTTCCTCCAATTCCACAAATCGACTCAAATCATCCAAAATCTCATTTAAATCAAATCTCGTTTCTTCCATTTCAATTCAAATCTTAAATATTATAAACTCTATATTAAGATTTGAAAGAAAGTTTTGAATTTTAAAGTTGTGACTTAATTAATATCCCATATCTATATGTTTTAAATATTGCGTTCATTATTCGGTTTAGCCGGGAGAGGACCTTTGTGTCATATAACCCATTCCGAATAGTGATACGACGTTATGGATTACATTTGAAGACCGGTGGTGAAGACCGGGTATTTGTGAGAACGATAGGATAACCTATCGATTGTCTCTGCACTGAGTAGCTACGGTATAGAGATTCCCTAAGTGATGGGAAGTCCGATTGGGATTGTGAATACCAAGATTGCAAGGGCTTCTTCGGAAGTGCCTTCGGTTCTGTTCGAACCCGGAACAGACTTGTATGGTTGTATATCTGACATTACACTTTAACATATAAAACATATTTCTTTCAAATACATATCTGTTGGTGGTGGAGAATTTATTCTCTTAGCTTAACACCCTTCTCTGAGACGTACGAGCCCAGAGGTTATGTAGTTGAAGGTTATCAGCGATATACTCCCAAATTGGTAGTGTGGCATGCTAAGTGCTGCTGTGTGTTGATGATCATTTGTTGATCATTTTTGATCAAAGCATGGCTTTGTGAAAAAGCGTAGCTTTGTGGACGAGATCTCATCGAGCCTCACAAACCGGTAATGGTCGAAACAGGAAAGACGCGGCAAGGTTTCAGGGGTAGCTCCCCTAGGGTATGACCATTCCTTCTGGAAAAGGGTAGTATCGTGGTAGGGAACCCAGATACTTACTTATGTGGGCACTGTAGTATATTTATTACTGTGTGTTGTTGTTGGTGTAGAGGATCCTCGTATAAAGGTCGCAAACGACCGGGGTGGCATATCTTAGGTTTTACTTTCCAGGAAGGGGGTAACCGGCCTTGTGTTGGCAGAGAGCCGGATAGGTTCTCGGGGCGTCCCTCCGGAGCCGTTCCCATGTGGCAATAGGAAGTTCCTTAGCTTGACCATTTGTTGGAAATCCAAAAAACAATACGCGCCCTGTACGGTTTAGTTGTATAACCTGCCATGGAAAGTGGCGGTAACCTGGTATTGAACATGGTAGCTATAGTAGGCATAAGTGCGAAATGCCTATGCTGGCTAAGATTAATATTATACTTTCAAAATGTTTTCCACTATGCACTAATAATAATATCAAAATGGTTTCGCGTATCAAGCATTTTTGACTATCATAAGGAGAAATCTTCTCCAATTCTGCGTTTGCATGGTGTGTGTGGCGGGAGGCCTTATGGTAGTTTCATTTTCCGAAAAGCATTGCGGATTTATTCTAAATCCTTTTGTTGTTTGTTTTTAAAGATAAACTGTTTTGTTGCTCATACCAGTCTCATGACTGACCTGGAGTTTATTGTTCCCTTCCTAAACTTTGGGTGCCCACAATTTTCCTACACGGGCAGTCTAGAGTTGGGTTTTTCAAATAGTCAGGTTTAATAGATTATCTGGAGCTAGTTCAGTCTTTGGATCACGACTGACCTTGCTTATCATTGTGCATCGTTATTAGGAGTTCGAGCTACTTTTGGATTGGTGCTTTGGAGATGGAGTTACAGTTCTGGATTCTATTCCTCTTTCTCTCTTAAAGACCATATTGGAGATATTGTTCCGTTGTTATTGTTACCTTTTATTTCCGCTGCTATTGTCTTGTATCATATCTCTGATGTATATAGATATTCATTGTATCATTCAATTGTATCGGTTGTTGTATCTGAATGTTGTATATTGATATCATTTCTTCCGCTGTGTTTTACTTAATGTGTTATAAGCTCCGGCGAACCAGATTCGACGTTTGGATCTGCGACATTTGAATACGAGTGTCCTATTCGGTGCCGATTTTCGAAGGTCGAGTCAGGGTCGTTATACTCATGCTCGGCCTATAAGGTCAAAATACACGGCCATGGGGTGTAAATGAGTCAAGCATGGGTTCATATAGGGTCGGCCAAACTTGGGTATGAAGGAGCTTATGGCTGTGACAAGAGAATGCAATGGTCAAGGCAAAAGTGGATTTTTATGCAACAACAAGTCACGACCATGGCCTTATGTGGCATGGCCAAGCCTGGTGGATCCTAGGGGATGGTGTGGCAGTGGCTTTGGGTCAGGTAGGGGCTGGTGGAAGGTGGTGCAAAGGTGGCCAAGAGGTTGTATGACGTGGTGATGGCCATAGGAGCTCGGCTATGAAGATTTCAAGTGGTGCATGCAATAATTTGTGGAGTTTTCAACCAAGGGTTTTGTAACGATCCTGATTTTAAAGACGAATTTAAATTTATAATTTAATTTAATTTTAGATTGAATTATGGATTTGGTTGAATTTTTCAAATTAAATAAGATGTATTTACTTATTTGTTTTTGAATTTGATTTGAAACTCAAAGCGAATACATTGAATTGAATTTTAAATAAAGTTTTTAAATAAAATATATGTATAAAATAAATACCTTAAAATTTTGGTTATGTAAACTATAAAAATAAAAAAGTAAAAATAAATAAACTAAACAAAGTAAAACTTAATAAACAATTTACGTTGTGTTTTAAAATCAATGTACATCTATAGAATAAAATACAAATATATATAGGATAAATAAAAAAATGAACTAACACGTAAAGTGAAATCTAATAACAAATTTAAATGGAAATTTATTTATATTATAAGTAATATTATAAAGTTAAAGTGTAAGACCAAACATAAGTGTGAACACTTGAAAAAGAAAGAAAGATATTAAAAGCTTAAGTATGCAATACAAAGTAATACAATACAAGTAACAAACATAACTAAAACTACTTTATATCTATATCTATATGCATGCAAGTATCTGCAGCCACCAAGTATTACAAAAAAACAAAGGATAAAGTACAACCACATTTTTATCTATAAACAAACAAAGTACATAAGCATGGGAACAAAGTATCAAAACATTAAATGCAAGATTTTCAGCCACCACCAAGAGCTTGTCTCATAAAACAAATAGAAATACAAGTACAAATAAAACATAAACAAAGAAATGCAAGCATATCAACCATGCCTACTTTATTAAATAATATGATTAACCTGTATAAGCATGTCTCATGTAAACTTCCCTCCTATATATCAAGCTTCTCATTAATTCGTTCCTGCAAAACTAACAAAAATCTGAAAGCAAAATAGAAAGAAACTAGGCTCATTCATTTCCTTTTCAAGAACAAAACCTGGTGATTGAAACTCAAAACAAGTTGCAGATTTAACTCCAGGGTCAAAGTAGATGAAAATTATCCAGGCTTTCTTTTCAAATTTTAAAACAGTCAGGAGCTTTATATGCAAAACTGTGTTAGGTGAGCTTTTGAATGTTTGAATTCAAATGTTTTGGAAATGGATTGGGTTTAAAGTGAAAAGCTTTTGAAATGGGATTTCATAGATGAAATTTATTTTGAATAACTCGATAAAATATGAAGTTGAATAATTTTGATTTGAACTTAAATTCAAGATTTGAAATTGAATTCTATGATTTAAAACTAGGGATTAAAAAAAATGTTATACCAGTTATATATATGGGTTAAACTATTTTAAAAGTATTGATTTGGGGATGTGAATAGAATTCAAGGGCTTTAACTCGTGTAAATATAATTGGATTTTTCTGAAACGAAAACTGTTTGTTTTCAAATAATAAAAACTTTCACATAAGAAATGAATTTCCAATTTGAGTTAAAATGATTTCTAGTCTGAGATGAAGATAATTTCCAAGTTACGAAAAGGATTTGAAAGCTATAAGTTAAATCTTTGATTTAAAGATTTAACGGGTTAATCCTATCGAAATGAAATTGTTTTGGAAATCTATGAATGGATCTTTTTGAAATAAATCTTTTTGTTTAAAGATTTGAAATGGTAATTGGTTTAAACCATTTGGAAGAAAGTTTTGGGTAATAAGTTGTGACTTAATTGAAATCCCAATATCCATATATTTCTTGTAGATATTGCGCTCACTATTCGGTTTAGCCGGGAGAGGACCTTTGTGTCATATATCCCATTCCGAATATGTGATATGACGTTATGGATAGCATTTGAAGACCGGTGTTGAAGACCGGATATTTTTGAAAGCAAAAGGACAACTCGTCGAATGTCTTTGCATCGACTGGTCCCCGGTATAGAGACTCCATCTGTGATGGGAAGTCCAAACGTGATTAGTGAATATCCGGATTGCAAGGACTTCTTTGTAAGTGCCTTCGGTTCTGTTCGAGCCCGGGACAGACTTGTATGGATTGTATGTCTGACATTACAAATTGAGATATAAAGCCGATTTCTTTCAAATATATTTCTGTTGGTGGCGGAGAATTTATTCTCTTAGCTTAACACCCTTCTCTGAGACGTACGAGCTCAGAGGTTATATAGTTGAATGTTATCAGCGATATTCCCAATTTGGTAATGTGACATGCTGAGTGTTGCTGTAAATGATCATTGTGTTGATTATTTGTGATAGGATCGTTTATTTGATCGTCTATCTTGGTGATCATTTCTATGATCATTTGTTGACCCAAAGCATGGCTTTTGTATAAAGTATGTTTTTGTGGACGTGACTTCGTCGAGCCTCACACCCCGTGAATGGTCAAAACAGGAAAGATGCGGCAAGGTTATGAGGGGTAGCTCCCTTTAGGATATGTGCATTTCCTTCTGGAAAAGGGTGGTATCATGGTATGGAGCCCAGATACTTACTCATGTTGAAAACACTTTATGATTGTGTGAATTGATTACGAGCGCTCGGTTGAAAGGTCCCAAAGGACCGGGGGATGGCATATTCGGTCAGTTGTTACTCAGTTAGGGGTAACCCGGCCTTGTGTTGGTAGAGATCCGGTTTGGTTCTCGGGGATGTCCATCCAGAGGCATTCTCATGTGGCAATGGGAAGTTCCTTGGCCTGATCATTCGTTGGAAATCCAAAGAAACAATATGATCTTGTACGGTATTAGTTGTAGGACCTATCATTCACTTATGGTGGCACCCCACTGTTTGGATGGTAGCTATAGTAGGCATACGATAATGGTCGTATGTTGGCTAAGATTTATATTCTACTTTCGAAATGAATTTTTCCTACACTATGCACTAGTAATAATATCAAATGTTTCTTTTAATGCGTATCAAGCATCTTTGACTATCATAAGGAGAAATCTCCTCCGATTCTGCGTTTGCATTGTGTGTGTGTGCGGGAGGCCTTATGGTAGTCTCATTTTAAAAAAAAACATTGCGAGTTGACTTTGAAAATCTTTTGTTGAATGTTTTAAAAGACAACTGTTTTCTTTTTGTTGCTAACACCAGTCCCACGACTGATCCGGAGTTTATTGTTTCTTTCCTAAACTCTGGGTGCTCATTATTTTCTACACGAGCAGTCTAGAGTTGGGTTTTTCAGATAGTCAGATTAGTAAGTTATCTGGAGTTAGTTCAGTCTTTGGATCACACCATTCTTGCTTAGCTTGGTGCATCGTTATTGGGAGTTCGAGCTATTGCTGGATTGATTCTTGGAGATGGAGTTGCAGTTCTCGAAGTTCTCTTTTGAAGACTATCTAAAAGTTATATTGTTCCGCTGCTAGATGTTATCTATTTTTCTTTTCCGTTGCTATTTTATTGTATCATATCTCTGATGTATATTGATATCTATTGGATCATCTGTTGTATCAGATATTGTATCAAAGCTGTATATCAATGTATTATTCTTTTATTCCGCTGTGTTGTTTACTTAATGTTGTTATAAGCTCCGGCGAATCGGATTTGAACGGTCGAATCTATGGCATTCGAATACGATTTGAAGTATGGATGTCGATTTTCGAGCGGGCAAAATCCGCGTCGTTACATTTGGTATCAGAGCTAAGGGTTGAACTTTAGCTCAGGAGTGTAACACGTTAAGTAACTCATTAGAGATAGGGTGAAGTAAACCTTAGAATGAGTATTCCTTAAGATATCCGTTTGAATGCCTCAGTAAATTCTCTTACTATCCACTGATAGTAAGTATGAGTGCAAGAAGAGAACGAGATAGGGGACAGGGAAATACGACTATAAATAGTCAATACCCTGCAACAGTTGAAACAACTTTCTCTTCTCAATCTCCTTTGATTCGATTTCAATTCTTTTGATTTCTTCGTGACAGCTCCAGAAGAAGTTTCGGTGCGATGATAGCCATACGAATCGTTGTAGAAAATCCTTATTTCGTATCTTCATCGGTTTCCTATCAGTTTTGATTTTAAACTTTAATGAATAAATTTGAATGAATTGGGAATTTTGAATAAATTAGAAATTTTGAATTGAGTTAAAATTGATTAATAGAAGAAGAAGCTAAATCGAATTGTATCGATAAAACGATTTCGTTTAAAACCAAAATTTGAAATTCTGTTGTAATTTCTTGGGTTGGTTGAAGTCCGAAGAGGGACAAATTGGTATATATTTTGAGATATTCCGACTTGAGTTTGGAATCCATATCTTGTAATTGAGAAATTGTAGAGATTGAGTCTATCTCTGTGTTGTTTTCGTGCCTGCGAATTTCGAGGACAAAATTCTTTTAAGTGGGGAAGTCTGTAACGATCCTGATTTTAAAGACGAATTTAAATTTATAATTTAATTTAATTTTAGATTGAATTATGGATTTGGTTGAATTTTTCAAATTAAATAAGATGTATTTACTTATTTGTTTTTGAATTTGATTTGAAACTCAAAGCGAATACATTGAATTGAGTTTTAAATAAAGTTTTTAAATAAAATATATGTATAAAATAAATACCTTAAAATTTTGGTTATGTAAACTATAAAAATATAAAAGTAAAAATAAATAAACTAAACAAAGTAAAACTTAATAAACAATTTACGTTGTGTTTTAAAATCAATGTACATCTATAAAATAAAATACAAATATATATAGGATAAATAAAAAAATGAACTAACACGTAAAGTGAAATCTAATAACAAATTTAAATGGAAATTTATTTATATTATAAGTAATATTATAAAGTTAAAGTGTAAGACCAAACATAAGTGTGAACACTTGAAAAAGAAAGAAAGATATTAAAAGCTTAAGTATGCAATACAAAGTAATACAATACAAGTAACAAACATAACTAAAACTACTTTATATCTATATCTATATGCATGCAAGTATCTGCAGCCACCAAGTATTACAAATAAACAAAGGATAAGGTACAACCACATTTTTATCTATAAACAAACAAAGTACATAAGCATGGGAACAAAGTATCAAAACATTAAATGCAAGATTTTCAGCCACCACCAAGAGCTTGTCTCATAAAACAAATAGAAATACAAGTACAAATAAAACATAAACAAAGAAATGCAAGCATATCAACCATGCCTACTTTATTAAATAATATGATCAACCTGTATAAGCATGTCTCATGTAAACTTCCCTCCTATATATCAAGCTTCTCATTAATTCGTTCCTGCAAAACTAACAAAAATCTGAAAGCAAAATAGAAAGAAACTAGGCTCATTTATTTCCTTTTCAAGAACAAAACCTGGTGATTGAAACTCAAAACAAGTTGCAGATTTAACTCCAGGGTCAAAGTAGATGAAAATTATCCAGGCTTTCTTTTCAAATTTTAAAACAGTCAGGAGCTTTATATGTAAAACTGTGTTAGGTGAGCAACTTCAAATTTTTCTAAAACCAGTTTTTTCTTCTTCTTCCATTGCCTGTGAATCTGTGAGCAAACTTATTATTTAAGCTAAGTTCTTTTGAAGTTTATGCCTGTGATGATAATATGGATAGATGTGAGTATCAACTAGCAAATATTAACTTGAACATATATATATATATATATATATATATATACATATATATATATATTTGAAAGTGCTATGTCTATATGTGTATGTACCTGTTCTTCTTGCTTTACAAAGTACAACCCAACAAAGAAAAGAAAAAAATTCAATTTCTTGTTTTATAATCCATATTAGACTTTGGTTTCAAAACAAAACAGTGGTGTTTAAGTATGAACTACAATAAGAAAAAAATCTCATGAAGTAAAAATGCATATAGGATGGAAAAATCAAGTTTTTACAGTAAAAACTTAAATTTCTGGAAATTTTGTCTATCACGAATCATTAATTCAAGAATATAACTTGAATCTATGCTAAAAGTTATGATTTTTAAGCGTGGTTTGATGATTTTTAGTTGCGTGGTTCAATAGCAGTTCGAAGATGATCAAAATTGGTATTTTGGCCAATTGCCGATGATATGATGAACTGGAGGTGTCGGGGTTGTGTGAGGAGGTGGTCGAGCCTACGGTGGTGGTAGGAAAAATGACCGGAGGTGGCCTCGATCTTTGTGGCGAAAGCGGCGTTTGATTTTCTTTCGAAAACCTAAATTTTTGAGGGGTTGAACATTGGGTCGCCGCGCCTCCTCTCGTGCATCGAGCTGCACGACCTTCCAAGGGGAGTTAGGTGAGGGTGTGTCGAGTTCGTGGCCGGTGGTGGATGTTTTCTGGTGGTCGGTGGAGGGAGCAGCTGCCGTTGACAGGTTTGGACCGAGTTGCAGTGCTGAGTTCCAGGTTTCGAGTTTTAAACTCGAATTCGATTTCAAGTTGCTGTTGGAAGACCGGTGGTCGTGATGTGTTCATTTGATGATCGGCGATTGGTTGAAGTGCTAGTGGATGGCCGGAGATGGCCAGAGCCACGGTGCACGTGCACCATGCATGTTGAAGCACTGATGAACTTTGGGTTTTGGGGAGAAGATGCACTCGGGTTGAGCTCGAGTTATTCCAACACTTGACTCGAAGCAGGAGATGGAAAGACTCGAAGCAATTTGCTTTGCCTCAGGGAAATTTTAACAGGTTTCAGGTTTTTGAAACCCTGACTGGAATGTGAGAAAAAAAAAATTAAAACAAGCTTAAAGTCAAAGTTCAAAACAAAGTTAATCAATGGATTCAAGTTCCTTTGATTTCAAATTTGTGACTTAAATCAGTTTTTTTTATCTGAATATTTTAAACAAGTTCAAATCAAACAGCCTTTTAAAAGTAAATTGTTTTCAAATAAATATTTGAATTGATTTTTATAAAGTTCTATGATAAAAAGGATTTTGAATAAAGAATTAAAAACTTGAATTTTGCAAGATAAAATAAAATGTAATTCAAAAGCTTAACTTCATAATAAAGATGAAGTAATTGAGTTTAAAGGTTTTTTTCCCCTTATATAAGCTTCCTATAAAAATAAATAAATAAATAAATGTTCTTTACATTTATTCTAAGGTTTATAAAATGATGTTGAATTTGATTAATGTTTTAGATAGTTAATCAAATTTGAATCTTAAATTCAAATGGAATTTTAATTTTAATTTAAAAGTGTAAGGTTAAAAATACACTTAAATATTTATGAAATCATTAATAAAGAAATTAATTGTCTTAGGGATAATTAAGGCAATCAAATAATTTAATTTATAAAATAATTAAAGAATGATTAATCAAGGAGTTTAAGTATAATTACTTGATGTAATTAAATTATGATTTATTAAAATAAGTGATTTGGGATAAGCACTTATTGTAGCCAGTAAAGGATAATTAATTGAATGATATTAAATTAAAGATTTATTAATGAATGAGTTATAATTAATTGAAGATTAATTAATTGTAAGTGGTTAATTATTAAAGTTAATTAACCAAGTGATTAAGATAAAATTACATTTAATGTAATTAGAATGTTGATTTATTTATAAAGATAATTAATTATTTTAAAATAATTATTTAATGAAATAAATTTAGGTTAAATAATTTTGTAATTAACCTAAGGTTAATCTAATTAATTTATTAATTAAAGATAATTAATTAAAGTGTTGATAAATTATTTATATCAAATTATTTGTGATTAATTTATAAATCAGAATTAGATAATAAATTCATATGTAATTAATTTACTAGGAAATAAATTGAATTGATTAGGATTGAACGAATAATTAATCCTGTTTATAAATGTTTATCAAATGCTTGACCTTACTTATGAATGATTATTTTGTATGAAATGCCCTGATTGATTGTCCTATTTGATCTGTGATATTTTGATCTGTTGATTGTGCTATGTATAATTTCATTCATTTATTGATGATACATCTGTATGTATACCTGTGATCTGTGAATGAAGATAAGTGTTATAGTTTATATCGCTTATCGGATATATTGTTATATTTGATTTGTGATGATTGAATGATGTTGCACTACTGTGTATAAACCCCTGGACCACACTTATACACACACCAATATGGATTTCACGAGGAAATCGATTAAGTCATAGATTTTTGAAAATAGTTTTAAATTTGAATGTTTGAATTCAAATGTTTTGGAAATGGATTGGGTTTAAAGTGAAAAGCTTTTGAAATGGGATTTCATAGATGAAATTTATTTTGAATAACTCGATAAAATATGAAGTTGAATAATTTTGATTTGAACTTAAATTCAAGATTTGAAATTGAATTCTATGATTTAAAACTAGGGATTAAAAAAAAATGTTATACCAGTTATATATATGGGTTAAACTATTTTAAAAGTATTGATTTGGGGATGTGAATAGAATTCAAGGGCTTTAACTCGTGTAAATATAATTGGATTTTTCTGAAACGAAAACTGTTTGTTTTCAAATAATAAAAACTTTCACATAAGAAATGAATTTCCAATTTGAGTTAAAATGATTTCTAGTCTGAGATGAAGATAATTTCCAAGTTACGAAAACGATTTGAAAGCTATAAGTTAAATCTTTGATTTAAAGATTTAACGGGTTAATCCTATCGAAATGAAATTGTTTTGGAAATCTATGAATGGATCTTTTTGAAATAAATCTTTTTGTTTAAAGATTTGAAATGGTAATTGGTTTAAACCATTTGGAAGAAAGTTTTGGGTAATAAGTTGTGACTTAATTGAAATCCCAATATCCATATATTTCTTGTAGATATTGCGCTCACTATTCGGTTTAGCCGGGAGAGGACCTTTGTGTCATATATCCCATTCCGAATATGTGATATGACGTTATGGATAGCATTTGAAGACCGGTGTTGAAGACCGGATATTTTTGAAAGCAAAAGGACAACTCGTCGAATGTCTTTGCATCGACTGGTCCCCGGTATAGAGACTCCATCTGTGATGGGAAGTCCAAACGTGATTAGTGAATATCCGGATTGCAAGGACTTCTTTGTAAGTGCCTTCGGTTCTGTTCGAGCCCGGGACAGACTTGTATGGATTGTATGTCTGACATTACAAATTGAGATATAAAGCCGATTTCTTTCAAATATATTTCTGTTGGTGGCGGAGAATTTATTCTCTTAGCTTAACACCCTTCTCTGAGACGTACGAGCTCAGAGGTTATATAGTTGAATGTTATCAGCGATATTCCCAATTTGGTAATGTGACATGCTGAGTGTTGCTGTAAATGATCATTGTGTTGATTATTTGTGATAGGATCGTTTATTTGATCGTCTATCTTGGTGATCATTTCTATGATCATTTGTTGACCCAAAGCATGGCTTTTGTATAAAGTATGTTTTTGTGGACGTGACTTCGTCGAGCCTCACACCCCGTGAATGGTCAAAACAGGAAAGATGCGGCAAGGTTATGAGGGGTAGCTCCCTTTAGGATATGTGCATTTCCTTCTGGAAAAGGGTGGTATCATGGTATGGAGCCCAGATACTTACTCATGTTGAAAACACTTTATGATTGTGTGAATTGATTACGAGCGCTCGGTTGAAAGGTCCCAAAGGACCGGGGGATGGCATATTCGGTCAGTTGTTACTCAGTTAGGGGTAACCCGGCCTTGTGTTGGTAGAGATCCGGTTTGGTTCTCGGGGATGTCCATCCAGAGGCATTCTCATGTGGCAATGGGAAGTTCCTTGGCCTGATCATTCGTTGGAAATCCAAAGAAACAATATGATCTTGTACGGTATTAGTTGTAGGACCTATCATTCACTTATGGTGGCACCCCACTGTTTGGATGGTAGCTATAGTAGGCATACGATAATGGTCGTATGTTGGCTAAGATTTATATTCTACTTTCGAAATGAATTTTTCCTACACTATGCACTAGTAATAATATCAAATGTTTCTTTTAATGCGTATCAAGCATCTTTGACTATCATAAGGAGAAATCTCCTCCGATTCTGCGTTTGCATTGTGTGTGTGTGCGGGAGGCCTTATGGTAGTCTCATTTTAAAAAAAAACATTGCGAGTTGACTTTGAAAATCTTTTGTTGAATGTTTTAAAAGACAACTGTTTTCTTTTTGTTGCTAACACCAGTCCCACGACTGATCCGGAGTTTATTGTTTCTTTCCTAAACTCTGGGTGCTCATTATTTTCTACACGAGCAGTCTAGAGTTGGGTTTTTCAGATAGTCAGATTAGTAAGTTATCTGGAGTTAGTTCAGTCTTTGGATCACACCATTCTTGCTTAGCTTGGTGCATCGTTATTGGGAGTTCGAGCTATTGCTGGATTGATTCTTGGAGATGGAGTTGCAGTTCTCGAAGTTCTCTTTTGAAGACTATCTAAAAGTTATATTGTTCCGCTGCTAGATGTTATCTATTTTTCTTTTCCGTTGCTATTTTATTGTATCATATCTCTGATGTATATTGATATCTATTGGATCATCTGTTGTATCAGATATTGTATCAAAGCTGTATATCAATGTATTATTCTTTTATTCCGCTGTGTTGTTTACTTAATGTTGTTATAAGCTCCGGCGAATCGGATTTGAACGGTCGAATCTATGGCATTCGAATACGATTTGAAGTATGGATGTCGATTTTCGAGCGGGCAAAATCCGCGTCGTTACATTTGGTATCAGAGCTAAGGGTTGAACTTTAGCTCAGGAGTGTAACACGTTAAGTAACTCATTAGAGATAGGGTGAAGTAAACCTTAGAATGAGTATTCCTTAAGATATCCGTTTGAATGCCTCAGTAAATTCTCTTACTATCCACTGATAGTAAGTATGAGTGCAAGAAGAGAACGAGATAGGGGACAGGGAAATACGACTATAAATAGTCAATACCCTGCAACAGTTGAAACAACTTTCTCTTCTCAATCTCCTTTGATTCGATTTCAATTCTTTTGATTTCTTCGTGACAGCTCCAGAAGAAGTTTCGGTGCGATGATAGCCATACGAATCGTTGTAGAAAATCCTTATTTCGTATCTTCATCGGTTTCCTATCAGTTTTGATTTTAAACTTTAATGAATAAATTTGAATGAATTGGGAATTTTGAATAAATTAGAAATTTTGAATTGAGTTAAAATTGATTAATAGAAGAAGAAGCTAAATCGAATTGTATCGATAAAACGATTTCGTTTAAAACCAAAATTTGAAATTCTGTTGTAATTTCTTGGGTTGGTTGAAGTCCGAAGAGGGACAAATTGGTATATATTTTGAGATATTCCGACTTGAGTTTGGAATCCATATCTTGTAATTGAGAAATTGTAGAGATTGAGTCTATCTCTGTGTTGTTTTCGTGCCTGCGAATTTCGAGGACAAAATTCTTTTAAGTGGGGAAGTCTGTAACGATCCTGATTTTAAAGACGAATTTAAATTTATAATTTAATTTAATTTTAGATTGAATTATGGATTTGGTTGAATTTTTCAAATTAAATAAGATGTATTTACTTATTTGTTTTTGAATTTGATTTGAAACTCAAAGCGAATACATTGAATTGAGTTTTAAATAAAGTTTTTAAATAAAATATATGTATAAAATAAATACCTTAAAATTTTGGTTATGTAAACTATAAAAATATAAAAGTAAAAATAAATAAACTAAACAAAGTAAAACTTAATAAACAATTTACGTTGTGTTTTAAAATCAATGTACATCTATAAAATAAAATACAAATATATATAGGATAAATAAAAAAATGAACTAACACGTAAAGTGAAATCTAATAACAAATTTAAATGGAAATTTATTTATATTATAAGTAATATTATAAAGTTAAAGTGTAAGACCAAACATAAGTGTGAACACTTGAAAAAGAAAGAAAGATATTAAAAGCTTAAGTATGCAATACAAAGTAATACAATACAAGTAACAAACATAACTAAAACTACTTTATATCTATATCTATATGCATGCAAGTATCTGCAGCCACCAAGTATTACAAATAAACAAAGGATAAGGTACAACCACATTTTTATCTATAAACAAACAAAGTACATAAGCATGGGAACAAAGTATCAAAACATTAAATGCAAGATTTTCAGCCACCACCAAGAGCTTGTCTCATAAAACAAATAGAAATACAAGTACAAATAAAACATAAACAAAGAAATGCAAGCATATCAACCATGCCTACTTTATTAAATAATATGATTAACCTGTATAAGCATGTCTCATGTAAACTTCCCTCCTATATATCAAGCTTCTCATTAATTCGTTCCTGCAAAACTAACAAAAATCTGAAAGCAAAATAGAAAGAAACTAGGCTCATTCATTTCCTTTTCAAGAACAAAACCTGGTGATTGAAACTCAAAACAAGTTGCAGATTTAACTCCAGGGTCAAAGTAGATGAAAATTATCCAGGCTTTCTTTTCAAATTTTAAAACAGTCAGGAGCTTTATATGCAAAACTGTGTTAGGTGAGCAACTTCAAATTTTTCTAAAACCAGTTTTTTTTCTTCTTCCATTGCCTGTGAATCTGTGAGCAAACTTATTGTTTAAGCTAAGTTCTTTTGAAGTTTATGCCTGTGATGATAATATGGATAGATGTGAGTATCAACTAGCAAATATTAACTTGAACATATATATATATATATATATTTGAAAGTGCTATGTCTATATGTGTATGTACCTGTTCTTCTTGCTTTACAGAGTACAACCCAACAAAGAAAAGAAAAAAAAATTCAATTTCTTGTTTTATAATCCATATTAGACTTTGGTTTCAAAACAAAACAGTGGTGTTTAAGTATGAACTACAATAAGAAAAAAATCTCATGAAGTAAAAATGCATATAGGATGGAAAAATCAAGTTTTTACAGTAAAAACTTAAATTTCTGGAAATTTTGTCTATCACGAATCATTAATTCAAGAATATAACTTGAATCTATACTAAAAGTTATGATTTTTAAGCGTGGTTTGATGATTTTTAGTTGCGTGGTTCAATAGCAGTTCGAAGATGATCAAAATGGGTATTTTGGCCAATTGCCGGTGATATGATGAACTGGAGGTGTCGGGGTTGTGTGAGGAGGTGGTCGAGCCTACGGTGGTGGTAGGAAAAATGACCGGAGGTGGCCTCGATCTTGGTGGCGAAAGCGGCGTTCGATTTTCTTTCGAAAACCTAAATTTTTGAGGAGTTGAACATTGGGTCGCCGCGCCTCCTCTCGTGCATCGATCTGCACGACCTTCCAAGGGGAGTTAGGTGAGGGTGTGTCGAGTTCGTGGCCGGTGGTGGAGGTTTTCTGGTGGTCGGTAGAGGGAGCAGCTGCCGTTGATAGGTTTGGACCGAGTTGCAGTGCTGAGTTCCAGGTTTCGAGTTTTAAACTCGAATTCGATTTCGAGTTGCTGTTGGAAGACCGGTGGTCGTGATGTGTTCATTTGATGATCGGCGATTGGTTGAAGTGCTAGTGGATGGCCGGAGATGGCCAGAGCCACGGTGCACGTGCACCGTGCATGTTGAAGCACTGATGAACTTTGGGTTTTGGGGAGAAGATGCACTCGGGTTGAGCTCGAGTTATTCCAACACTTGACTCGAAGCAGGAGATGGAAAGACTCGAAGCAATTTGCTTTGCCTCGGGGAAATTTTAACAGGTTTCAGGTTTTTGAAACCCTGACTGGAATGTGAGAAAAAAAAATTTAAAAAAAGCTTAAAGTCAAAGTTCAAAACAAAGTTAATCAATGGATTCAAGTTCCTTTGATTTCAAATTTGTGACTTAAATCAGTTTTTTTTTATCTGAATATTTTAAACAAGTTCAAATCAAACAGCCTTTTAAAAGTAAATTGTTTTCAAATAAATATTTGAATTGATTTTTATAAAGTTCTATGATAAAAAGGATTTTGAATAAAGAATTAAAAACTTGAATTTTTGCAAGATAAAATAAAATGTAATTCAAAAGCTTAACTTCATAATAAAGATGAAGTAATTGAGTTTAAAGGTTTTTTTCCCCTTATATAAGCTTCCTATAAAAATAAATAAATAAATAAATGTTCTTTACATTTATTCTAAGGTTTATAAAATGATGTTGAATTTGATTAATGTTTTAGATAGTTAATCAAATTTGAATCTTAAATTCAAATGGAATTTTAATTTTAATTTAAAAGTGTAAGGTTAAAAATACACTTAAATATTTATGAAATCATTAATAAAGAAATTAATTGTCTTAGGGATAATTAAGGCAATCAAATAATTTAATTTATAAAATAATTAAAGAATGATTAATCAAGGAGTTTAAGTATAATTACTTGATGTAATTAAATTATGATTTATTAAAATAAGTGATTTGGGATAAGCACTTATTGTAGCCAGTAAAGGATAATTAATTGAATGATATTAAATTAAAGATTTATTAATGAATGAGTTATAATTAATTGAAGATTAATTAATTGTAAGTGGTTAATTATTAAAGTTAATTAACCAAGTGATTAAGATAAAATTACATTTAATGTAATTAGAATGTTGATTTATTTATAAAGATAATTAATTATTTTAAAATAATTATTTAATGAAATAAATTTAGGTTAAATAATTTTGTAATTAACCTAAGGTTAATCTAATTAATTTATTAATTAAAGATAATTAATTAAAGTGTTGATAAATTATTTATATCAAATTATTTGTGATTAATTTATAAATCAGAATTAGATAATAAATTCATATGTAATTAATTTACTAGGAAATAAATTGAATTGATTAGGATTGAACGAATAATTAATCCTGTTTATAAATGTTTATCAAATGCTTGACCTTACTTATGAATGATTATTTTGTATGAAATGCCCTGATTGATTGTCCTATTTGATCTGTGATATTTTGATCTGTTGATTGTGCTATGTATAATTTCATTCATTTATTGATGATACATCTGTATGTATACCTGTGATCTGTGAATGAAGATAAGCGTTATAGTTTATATCGCTTATCGGATATATTGTTATATTTGATTTGTGATGATTGAATGATGTTGCACTACTGTGTATAAACCCCTGGACCACACTTATACACACACCAATATGGATTTCACGAGGAAATCGATTAAGTCATAGATTTTTGAAAATAGTTTTAAATTTGAATGTTTGAATTCAAATGTTTTGGAAATGGATTGGGTTTAAAGTGAAAAGCTTTTGAAATGGGATTTCATAGATGAAATTTATTTTGAATAACTCGATAAAATATGAAGTTGAATAATTTTGATTTGAACTTAAATTCAAGATTTGAAATTGAATTCTATGATTTAAAACTAGGGATTAAAAAAAATGTTATACCAGTTATATATATGGGTTAAACTATTTTAAAAGTATTGATTTGGGGATGTGAATAGAATTCAAGGGCTTTAACTCGTGTAAATATAATTGGATTTTTCTGAAACGAAAACTGTTTGTTTTCAAATAATAAAAACTTTCACATAAGAAATGAATTTCCAATTTGAGTTAAAATGATTTCTAGTCTGAGATGAAGATAATTTCCAAGTTACGAAAAGGATTTGAAAGCTATAAGTTAAATCTTTGATTTAAAGATTTAACGGGTTAATCCTATCGAAATGAAATTGTTTTGGAAATCTATGAATGGATCTTTTTGAAATAAATCTTTTTGTTTAAAGATTTGAAATGGTAATTGGTTTAAACCATTTGGAAGAAAGTTTTGGGTAATAAGTTGTGACTTAATTGAAATCCCAATATCCATATATTTCTTGTAGATATTGCGCTCACTATTCGGTTTAGCCGGGAGAGGACCTTTGTGTCATATATCCCATTCCGAATATGTGATATGTCGTTATGGATAGCATTTGAAGACCGGTGTTGAAGACCGGATATTTTTGAAAGCAAAAGGACAACTCGTCGAATGTCTTTGCATCGACTGGTCCCCGGTATAGAGACTCCATCTGTGATGGGAAGTCCGAACGTGATTAGTGAATATCCGGATTGCAAGGACTTCTTTGTAAGTGCCTTCGGTTCTGTTCGAGCCCAGGACAGACTTGTATGGATTGTATGTCTGACATTACAAATTGAGATATAAAGCCGATTTCTTTCAAATATATTTCTGTTGGTGGCGGAGAATTTATTCTCTTAGCTTAACACCCTTCTCTGAGACGTACGAGCTCAGAGGTTATATAGTTGAATGTTATCAGCGATATATTCCCAATTTGGTAATGTGACATGCTGAGTGTTGCTGTAAATGATCATTGTGTTGATTATTTGTGATAGGATCGTTTATTTGATCGTCTATCTTGGTGATCATTTTTATGATCATTTGTTGACCCAAAGCATGGATTTTGTATAAAGTATGTTTTTGTGGACGTGACATCGTCGAGCCTCACACCCCGTGAATGGTCAAAACAGGAAAGATGCGGCAAGGTTATGAGGGGTAGCGCCCTTTAGGATATGTGCATTTCCTTCTGGAAAAGGGTGGTATCATGGTATGGAACCCAGATACTTACTCATGTTGAAAACACTTTATGATTGTGTGAATTGATTACGAGCGCTCGGTTGAAAGGTCCCAAAGGACCGGGGGATGGCATATTCGGTCAGTTGTTACTCAGTTAGGGGTAACCCGGCCTTGTGTTGGTAGAGATCCGGTTTGGTTCTCGGGGATGTCCATCCAGAGGCATTCTCATGTGGCAATTGGAAGTTCCTTGGCCTGATCATTCGTTGGAAATCCAAAGAAACAATACGATCTTGTACGGTATTAGTTGTAGGACCTATCATTCACTTATGGTGGCGCCCACTGTTTGGATGGTAGCTATAGTAGGCATACGATAATGGTCGTATGTTGGCTAAGATTTATATTCTACTTTCGAAATGAATTTTTCCTACACTATGCACTAGTAATAATATCAAATGTTTCTTTTAATGCGTATCAAGCATCTTTGACTATCATAAGGAGAAATCTCCTCCGATTCTGCGTTTGCATTGTGTGTGTGTGCGGGAGGCCTTATGGTAGTCTCATTTTTAAAAAAAAACATTGCGAATTGACTTTGAAAATCTTTTGTTGAATGTTTTAAAAGACAACTGTTTTCTTTTTGTTGCTCACACCAGTCCCACGACTGATCCGGAGTTTATTGTTTCTTTCCTAAACTCTGGGTGCTCATTATTTTCTACACGAGCAGTCTAGAGTTGGGTTTTTCAGATAGTCAGATTAGTAAGTTATCTGGAGTTAGTTCAGTCTTTGGATCACACCATTGTTGCTTAGCTTGGTGCATCGTTATTGGGAGTTCGAGCTATTGCTGGATTGATTCTTGGAGATGGAGTTGCAGTTCTTGAAGTTCTCTTTTGAAGACTATCTAAAAGTTATATTGTTCCGCTGCTAGATGTTATCTATTTTTCTTTTCCGTTGCTATTTTATTGTATCATATCTCTGATGTATATTGATATCTATTGGATCATCTGTTGTATCAAATATTGTATAAAAGCTGTATATCAATGTATTATTCTTTTATTCCGCTGTGTTGTTTACTTAATGTTGTTATAAGCTCCGGCGAATCGGATTTGAACGGTCGAATCTATGGCATTCGAATACGATTTGAAGTATGGATGTCGATTTTTGAGCGGGCAAAATCCGCGTCGTTACAGGTTTGCACGGCCATGACTGGTCAGAGTGGTAGGAGGGGTTTGCAGTCGAGCAAGGTGATGGTGGAGGAGATATGGTGATGGAGGAGCTATAGGCCGAACAATATAGTGAAAGCAATGCATGAAAAATGAATAAAACAAGGAAAAAAATGTAAGAAAATGATGAAACCATTACCAATTTTTTCAGAAATGTGGCTGAATGTTTTGGGGTGAGAAACTTTCTTTTTTGCGTGAAAAATGAAGGAAGATGCGGCTAAGAAAATGATATGGCCAGCTCAAAATAAATGCAAATGTTGATTGAAATGGAAAGGCAATGGTATGTGAAAAGTCAAAAGTAAATGAAAGGTTATAAAACTATTCATATTTCTAATTTTCTTTACTCATTTCAAACACATGAAAAATGTAAATAAATAAAATAAAAACACAACAAAACAATGTATGAAAAGAAATAAATAAATAAAAATTTTAAATATATAAATTAATTAAGAAAAAATCTTAAAAATAGAAAGCAGGTTTTAAAAATTGTAAATAAATACAATAAGCTTTGGAAAATTATAACATCACTTTAAAAATGTTTTAAAATAAAAATAAATACCTAACATGTCATATAACACATATTAGAACATGATATGACAAATAAAAATATTATTTATATAATTTAAAATAGACAATTTTATTAAACAAATCAATTTACATACAATATTGTAAAAAGCATAACTTTCACAATATAAATCGGATTTCAACGAAACGAAAAGCAGTATTCTTGAAATTAAATTTATTTTCATAATAAAAGATAAAATTAAAGAAGTCAAATATTTAAATCTTAAATTTAAAAGTCAAAGTTTGACCAGATTGACCAAAAATTCACTTTTTTGGAAATATTCAATTTATTCATGTTTGGAATTGTAATTCACAAAAAAATCAAAATTTATAATTAAAATAACAAAAATTATTCATTTTTATAAATATATAAAGTTTTGTAATCAGGAGTTTCAATTTAAATAATTAAGATAAACAATTAAAATAAATCACAAAATTCAAGGTTGTTACACACTCCCCCACTCAAATCTTTTCGTCCTCGAAAAGAACGAACAAAGAAAATAAGGAAACAAGATAGAAAACAAAATAGTACCTTAAACGAACAATTTTGGATTTGAGGCATGAATGCTCTCCTCCGTCTTCCAGGTACAAACTTGATCGTCGGTACTGCACAGTACTTTGACCAGACTAATAGATTTCCTTCTTAGCTGCTTAGTACCTCTTTTGACAATACGAAGTGGCTTACTCTCGACAGTCGGATTAGGCTAAATATCCAAACTATCAAGAGTAGAAGGCTGAACAAAAAGAGATGGGTCAAGAAGATACCAGAGAAGATGTGATATGGGGAATACAACATGCACTCCTGAAAGCTTTTCGGGCAAATCCAGACGATAAGCCTAAGAACCAACTCTTTCCACAATGCAAAAAGGACCATCAAAGAGGAAAGGGTAGAAATAGCTAGAAGGGAAATTAGGTTGAAATACAAGGATGAACCATATTTTAAAACTATATAAATTTCAATTTGAATTCTTTTAATATTTATAATATTTTATAATATGATGAATAGTCATGTGAGTCAAATTTGTTAGTTTGAAGTAAATAATATTTAAAACATTTTTAAATTATTTAGACAAGTAAAATAAATGATCAAAATATCCTTTATATAATACTTTATAAAAATAATTTATAGCTCGATGTCTTAACAAGTTTACTTTCGTTCCTGCAGACTCTGGCCATGCGTTGATTAGGCGCAAAGCTAGAATTCTCCTGGTACTTAGTAGACTTGTTTCGACACCTAGTGAAAATACTTGAAAACCTTTAAAAATAGATATGGAAAGTACAATCCAAACAAAACAACCAAACCAAAACATGTCGATCATGGATCGCGGATACACAATGGTTACATTTGGATCCCCCAAAAAACATTCGCATCCGTAGGCTGACTACCGCAACCCTGCAATTACGCCATGAAGACTGGTAGTACCGCAGATACACAATGGTTATGCCTGGATTCTCCAGGAAACATTCGTACCCTTAGGCTCTCGCAGCCCCTGCGGATTACGCTACCAAGCAACCCAATAGATCGCAGATACACAATGGTTACACCTGGATCCCCCAGGAAACATACGTACCCGTAGGCTCTCGCAGCCCCTACGAATTACGCTATGCAGTCGCGCTCAAAAGAAAAACCATGGAGATCGCCATGGAAGTCGATGGACAATCGAGTATGATATCCGGAAAACCCAAATCAGAGAGAATAATATCGATAGAATGAATCCACAGTGTGGCCACAAAGTAGATATCAAGCAGAAGGCACTTTCCATATCTTTACTTCGAAAAATATAAATCATATAGTACCTTTCAAAATCATTTTCAAATATCATACTTATATAAAATCCATCATATATAAGATTTAATTTTCAAATCAAATACTTTCCAAAATCAATAGTACATGAAATCACACATATATAGACTTCGATTACATAAGATTTCACTTTACAAATTGAGTACCTTTTAAAAATCAATGGTTTTCAAATTAATTTCATACTTATACAAATCCATTTTATATAAGTTTGGTAACTCCCAAATCAAATATTTAATAAAACAAGATTCTCAATTTCAATTCCTTTCAATAACATTTTAGTTTCAAAATCATATATGATTTCGCCAAATCATTTCTTCCAAATTATATATATTCAGTTTCAAAGTTTCCTAAAAAATAGATTTAGAAAATAATCCAAATTTCCAAATCAACAAAATTAATGTCAAACCAACCCATTTCCAAACCATCATACAAATATTGATTTTTACTATCCAATCTATTTTAAAAACCAAATATCTTTCTCAAAAATCAATTATACTCAAAAATGATTACCAATTCTATAACTCTTCCTTTGAATCCTTTAAACTATTTATTTCTATTCAAAAGTTTAATTTACCCTTTTCAAACTATTTAAAACTAAATTTTATTCAAAACATTCCAAAACTAAATTCCATATTAGTATAATTTAAAATGGTCTTATTCAATTACTTAATAAAATAGTTTCAACTTTCCAGGATTACTTAGCTTTGAAAATTAAACTTTGATTTAGAAGTTCTCAAACTTTTAAAAATAGTCAAAGAAATCATTTTAAAATCCAAAAGTTGGAAATCACCAACAAATCAGTAAATCAATTCCAATAGATAAGGTTATACCAAAACAATCTGAAACTCGAGGACTGAACACCGGTTTACATTAAATCATTTCAAATATATATACATACATATATATTTCGAATATCAAATCATACTTGAAAATCTGAAATCAAAATTGGTTTCACAAAATCACTCGCATAGCAAAGCTACTAGAGTGGCCTCTCCCCCACTTAGAAACTCGAAAGTCAATGTCGATGATGCATGCATTCATCACCGAAATCATTTTCCAGCGACGTAACGGTTCGGACTTTTATTTTCTTGAATCTTCTTTGAAATCTTTTTGAAATAATTGGAATTCATTCAAATACATTTGAAACATTTCTTATTCAAAAAAATATCTTTAAATCATACTATTATTATATATTTTCCAAAATCTTAAAACCGATTTCAAAACACCGGAGTTCGATTCCTCGAAATTCATATTCAAAACCCTTCAATTATAAATCATTTTTATATAAGTCAAATTCTTATAAAATTTTCAAAATTACAAATCCTTTCAAAGCTTCAAATTTTCATGTTTTAAAAGGTATATAATCCTTATCGAAAACATTTCACTTTTATATAAAATGTGATCATCCTTATCAAAATAATAATTTCGATGTATGCACAATTTCAAAATACATCCAAACACAAAATTCCAAGGGATGATTTAAGGATGGATTTCAAAATAAACAGAGATTCAGATTTAGAGAAACTCTAATCAAATAGAATTCTTGTTCGAAGATAAGCTCGAATGATGACGAGTTAATTTAATTACCAAATAGGAGATGATAAGCCTATATAAATCGCATGCGACCTTAACTAGTCAACCGTGACTTCAGCAATATAACAAATGCGGAAATCTAAGGCAAATCGACATTCGATCGCCAGAGAAAGAATCCGAGTAGAGCAGGAGATAGATAGCATCATAAAGGAGGATATAAAAATCTCCGGTGAATCAGTGCCAATTGTAAAGGAGTTTCACCCCTTTACAAATCATTTAAAGATTTGCGGAATCACCGCTCTTTGTAGAGGTCATTCCAAAGTGGAGTTACGGAATGCTCCAAAAATCAAAAGGATAAAAATAGGGAAGACAAGACTAGATTTCAGAACCAGTGGGAGCATTCCAAAGTTCAAGGAATCCTAATCGATAAGAATCCTAACCAAGAGATTTCTAACAAGGTGGGTACCGAAGGGATGAGTTTTAGAAAATCTAGGTTTTAAAATAAGAAAAAAAAATTATACTAATATAATCTTTGAAAACACCTTAAAATCATTTTGAAAACCATTTTATACTTTGAAAATACGTTCTCTCACAAAGAGATGATTCTGAGATTGATTTCACTCATTCTAGGATATTTCTACCCTATCTCTAATGAGTTTTTGCTCCGCAGGCTATGGTTTGCCTAAAACCAAAGCTCTGGTACCAACTGTAACAACCCGATATTTTCAGCCATTTGCATCCACACATATCGGACATGAATTGCTCAAAATACCGTATTGTAAATAAAATTTGGAGCAAATGAAAAACAATCACAGAATCACAGACACAGAAATATCAGAATAACTTGCAGCAGAAATTAAAATAACATAGTAGTTCATGATGCTACTATAACAAAATGTCAAAACAAAATACATAATATCAGTCTGAAAAACATATACAATAGAAATCTCAAGTACATAGAAGTTTATAAATACCAGAGCTGAAATAGAACAACTGAACTGAAATGGAGAGATAACTAGATAAGTAAAAATCTCCAGCGATTCCTAGCTCCAGAAAAAGAAATCCAAAGCTAAGCTGTAAATACTCAGGCTGAACCGAGTGTAAAGTAAAACATAAAACACTCGAGTCAGGACATACAAACTTATATGATGTAAACCAACTCAAGTGAACTGTAGTAGTAATGACAATAACTTAAAGGATGCTTGAGATCGCCCATCCTCTAAGGATCGGTTAAACCATAAATTAAATACATCTCGTGGTTACAATTCCAAAATGGTATTTTCTACTTCTAAATCAAATATCATTTCAAAATTCAATATCATTTCAAATTCATTTCAAAATATCATATCTTTCCAGAACCACATTCATTTTTATTTTATTTAAATACCGTTTCAAATCACATTTTAAAATGGTTTATATTTCAAATCAAAATATTCCATTTAAATCATTTAAAAAATGAAGTTATTATATTTAATAATCAAATATTAAATTCCTAGAATTTTGCCTTTCAAAATTCATTATTCACTTAAGTTTATTAAAACAGTGAAATTCAACTTTCGCAGCATTTAGAAAATGCTACGGAAAGTTACATTTGAAAACAATTCAATCTAACAAAGATAGCATTTACAGAAATGTTGTAATACTATAACGACCCAGAATTTCGGGCAATATAAATTTAATAATCTGTATTAATAATTTAATGGATTTGATCATTTTTCTTTATAAATTTCATTTAAATTGGTAAATTTAATCTTTTTAAAAGGTTAATAAATATTTAATCTGGTAATTTTGATCAATATCTTTGTAACAATTTGAAATTGATAAGAATTATTTTTCAAAGCTAATAAATTTATATTCTATTTATAATATATATATATATATTTGATATATATTGTGAATAGAAAATCTTTTGTTTTAAATAAAGATGAATTTTCAAATTGTAATATATATGTAAGTATATGTTATAATTTGATGTTGTTTTGGAATTTATTTAATCTATTAATAATTTATATATGTATGAATTGTAATTTAAAGCTTTGTTTTAATTTATATTTTTCAAAAGTTAACATAAGATGATTGTTTATTTTTAAAATATGATAGTTTAAAGGGGATTTAAATAAAGTTTTCTTTTCTTTTTAGAATGCTTAAATTTAAATGGTTATAAATGTATATGTAAATGTTTTAGATTTTAAAATACATGTATAAGGAATTTATTTATATTATAATTAGTTTTAGAATATTTTCTTTTAATATTTATATTTACATATGTAAGTATTTATGTATAAAGTAAAATAAATAAGTGAGCTTTATATTATCATTTTAAATTAAAAAAAAATTTAAAAAAAAATGCTTAAGTACAAATGTAAACATGTTAAGGCATCTCTATAACACATGTAAGAAATTAAGCAAGATGAATGACACTTGTGCAATTTATTAACAAGCGGCCTTCATTTTATTTATTTGAAATTTTAACATATGAGAAAATTTGTTTTCTCTTTCATTTTCCAAATTTTCTTCTTCTTCTCAAATTTCTTTTTTCCTTCATTCCTTTAAAAAATTAATGGCTAACACAGAAAATATTCTCAACCTGATAATGAAATTCAAAAAGCAAATCTGAAATTAAATATGCAAACCTCAATCTGCAATCTTTCAACTTGCAATCTAAATCAACTTGCAATTCAAATAGAATGAAATTCAACTGCAAGCCAACAGCGGTTTCAACACTTTTAAATCAGCAAATCAAAGCATTTTTCAGATCTAAGATGTTCAAGCCTGGAATTTACTGAAACCTGCTCTGCTCTGCAAATTTTAAAATGGTGAGTAAATTTTGTTTTAAAAACAGTTTTAAATTAATCTATGGTTGAATGATGATGCATGCAAATGAATTTTGTTTTGATAATGAATATTATTACATGTATATTAATAAGTTGTATGTTGTAAGTGTGAAATTTTCCAGGAATTCAAATGACAGTGAACATTCATTCTCTGTTTGAAACTTTTTTTTTGAAGTTGTTCCTTAGGAAAATACAAATCTGCCAATCTATACCCTATTTGATCTTGATATGTAAATGAAGATTGTATGTTAATGCTTGATAGGGATTTTAAAAATAGTTTCATAATTTTTAAAGCAACAGATAATTATAAATAAGGGGATTACAGTAAAATTGGAATATTTGTTAAAAATTAACTATCTTAAATTATAAATTGAACTACATGCATGAAATCATGATTGAAAATCATGAATTTTGATATACAATTCATATATTGGGTATTTAATGTGAATTTTGGGTTTGAACATTTATGGAGTTTTTGGTGATTTCCGTCGATCTATACAATAATTTAATTTGAAATCTTGTTCGATGCTTGCTTGTGAGTTGTTGATTTTAGGAAAAATGCAATTGGATTTTTCCAATTGTTGAATTGTTCGAATTTGAAGGAAGTAGGGTTTTGGTTTTTGTAACGACCCGATATTTTCAACCATTCGCAATTCGCACATGTCGGACTTGAATTGTTCAAAATACCGCGTTGTAAATAAAATTTGAAAAATCTCAAAATATACAGTAAATAATTAATCACAGAATCACAGACACAGAATCAGAATACTCGCAGCGGAATTTAAAAATACTTAGTGGTTCATGAAGCCACTATAAATAGTCTCAATCAAATAAAAATTACATAGTCTTTAATCCAAATATAGTTTTAAATCATCAGTAGAACAATCCAAATGTCCATTAGTCTTGATTTCATAAATTTAGATAAAGAACGGGAAGGGAAGTTTGCCAGCAGCTTGAAAGTGATCTACAGAAATCCTAACTCCGGGATGAAAACTGAACTGCAACTCAGGCTGACCCGAGCGTAAAATAAAACATAAACACTCGAGTCAGGACATACATACTTATAGAGTGTAAGCTAATTCAAGTGTACTGTATTAAAGAACAAGTAACTTAAAGGATGCTTGGGACCGCCCATCCTCTAAGGATCTGTTAAACTATTTACTATATACTAATACTTCGCTATTATAATAGTGTCTATTAGTAAAATAAACTTACTTTTAAATAGCGTTAAGGCTTTACATTTTCCACCTTAACACGTAATAGTCCCAGTAGTCCATCCAATATCATAGTCCCTCCTGATCGGGAAGCCACCAGAGGATACCACACGGGCAACGGGAGAAAACCAAACTCGTACAAGGCTCGCTATGGTAGGTGACACGGCACAACTAGGCAATGCCAGGGTAGATATACCAATTGCTATCCGGACCGATGGAAATGCGCAGCGCGCAGCTGCCGCCCACCTCGAACAACACTCCCAAATCAAAGGTGCGCACCAAAACAATCACAAGAGTAATAGAATGGCATACGAAGAAGTGCGTCCGATCAGAGGTGCTACCTCATTAATCCGAGAATCGCTCCTGTTTTAGCCACCTTATGCCAACTCACGGGAGTCGGGTCCACGTATTTACCTTAAAGAAAATGTCACCACCATCCTACTTCATTCTGGAATCTCCACCGCGTACACGGTTGTCAAAGTGGTTTTCGGTATCGACATAGAGTATGCCAGATATCCTATCCCAGTCTCTTTAACAACCAAACGTTATTTTAACCCGTGGTTACAACTTTTAAAAAATGGTATTTATACTTTAAAAATCAAAATAAATTTCAAATACCTTCAATATCATAATATCATTTTTAAACATCAGTCATTTTTTTTTAAAAAATACCATTTAAATCTATCCAATTTATTTAGGAATTAATTTCCTTTCAACTCACATTTAAAAGTTAAATTCTTCCATTTAAAACCATTTAAAGTCAATTCCTTATTTTTATTAACTACATATTAAATTCCAAAATTTAAGCTTTTTCCCAAAGATTATTTCCATTAAATTTTTTTATTAAAACAATCAAAATTCAGTTTCCGTAGCACTTATAAAATGCTACCTAAAGTCATAGGTTAAAACAGTTCATTTACAAACGACAGCATTTAAGTGCTGAAATAAATTATTAACTTAACAATTAATTTTAAATTCCCAAATATAACTTATTATCAAGTATTTTAATTAACTAAAATCTCACTTTTGACAAAATTCAGAATAAGTTACATTCCAAAATTTTACTTAAACTTCCATTTATTTAACATTGACTCATTCAAAATCATTATAATTTTCATAAAATCCTTTAAATACATTTAAGCCAGAATATCATAAACTTCCCATTTAAAATAGTTTAAGAGATTTCAGAAAAATATTATATAAATCACGGGTCTGTATATAGTTTTCTAGCCTAGGTCAAGTGATACGGATATATATCATTTCAATCCGCAATTTACAAAAGCCCGGGTTCTATCATTTCAAACCCGCAATCCAAGTTAAATAATAAATAATTAAACAATTAAATAAATAAATGGGTAAATAATTATCGTTCAGGCCTATCATTTCAGCCTATAACGATCCCAAATTTACAGGGAACTTGCAGTGTGATTAACAGTCAATAAGCATTTAATGGTATAACTGCATAATACTTCAATAAATAAAGAACTGATGATGTGTCAATAAATAATGGGGTTTAACATCATACGTTTATATCACAGGAAGATAAAATTAAATAAGATAAATTTTACAATTACACTTGTGATAAATTCACAGATATATAGGTATGTTTGTCTGGTGAGAAATACTCACCTTAAAGCTGCAGATAATCAGATTCAAACGATTGTATTACTTGATAAAAGAACGTAGAATGGCACGATTAGATTTCCGCAGATGCTACGTCTTGATTCAAATATAGAACAAGATCCAAATAAAACCAATACGCGACTTAAATTTACGGTCAAAAGCAAAATTTAAATAAAACGAATTTGGGACGGGATTATAAAAGATAATTGGACTAAACTTTGCTCGACCCCTCCACCATCCAACTCGACTCTTTTTTTTTTAAGTTGCATAGTCAACTACACCAAATTTTCACAATGCAAAAAAAAAAAAGAGTCGAATTGGATGGTGGAGGGGTCGAGCAAAGTTTAGTCCAATTATCTTTTATAATCCCGTCCCAAATACGTTTTATTTAAATTTTGCTTTTGACCGTAAATTTAAGTCGCGTATTGGTTTTATTTGGATCTTGTTCTAGATTTGAATCAAGACGTTGCATCCACGGAAATCTAATCGTGCCATCTACGTTCTTTTATCAAGTAATACAATCGTTTGAATCTGATTATCTGCAGCTTTAAGGTGAGTATTTCTCACCAGACAAACATACCTATATATCTGTGAATTTATCACAAGTGTAATTGTAAAATTTATCTTATTTAATTTTATCTTCCTGTGATATAAACGTATGATGTTAAACCCCATTATTTATTGACACATCATCAGTTGTTTATTTATTGAAGTATTATGCAGTTATACCATTAAATGCTTATTGACTGTTAATCACACTGCAAGTTCCCTGTAAATTTGGGATCGTTATAGGCTGAAATGATAGGCCTGAACGATAATTATTTACCCATTTATTTATTTAATTGTTTAATTATTTATTATTTAACTTGGGATTGCGGGTTTGAAATGATAGAACCCGGGCTTTTGTAAATTGCGGATTGAAATGATATATATCCGTATCACTTGACCTAGGCTAGAAAACTATATACAGACCCGTGGTTTATATAATATTTTTCTGAAATCTCTTAAACTATTTTAAATGGGAAGTTTATGATATTCTGGCTTAAATATATTTAAAGGATTTTATGAAAATTATAATGATTTTTGAATGAGTCAAAATGTTAAATAAATGGGAGTTTAAGTAAAATTTTGGAATATAACTTATTCTGAATTTTTGTTAAAAGTGAGATTTTAGTTAAGTAAAATATTTGATAATAAGTTATATTTGAGAATTTAAAATTAATTGTTAAGTTAATAATTTATTTCAGCACTTAAATGTTGTCTTTTGTAAATGAACTGTTTTAACCTATGACTTTAGGTAGCATTTTATAAGTGCTACGAAACTGAATTTTGATTGTTTTAATAAAAGAATTTAATGGAAATAATCTTTGGGAAAAAGCTTAAATTTTGGAATTTAATATGTAATTAATAAAAATAAGGAATTGACTTTAAATGGTTTTAAATGGAAGAATTTAACTTTTAAATGTGAGTTGAAAGGCAATTAATTCCTAAATAAATTGAATAGATTTAAATGGTATTTTTTTTTAAAAAAAATGACTGATGTTTAAAAATGATATTATGGTATTGAAGGTATTTGAAATTTATTTTGATTTTTAAAGTATAAATACCATTTTTTAAAAGTTGTAACCACGGGTTAAAATAACGTTTGGTTGTTAAAGAGACCGGGATCGGATATCTGGCATACTCTCTGTCGATACCGAAAACCACTTTGACAACCGTGTACGCGGTGGAGATTTCAGAATGAAGTAGGATGGTGGTGACGTTTTCTTTAAGGTAAATACGTGGACCCGACTCCTGTGAGTTGGCATAAGGTGGCTAAAACAGGAGCGATTCTCGGATTAATGAGGTAGCACCTCTGATCGGACGCACTTCTTCGTATGCCATTCTATTACTCTTGTGATTGTTTTGGTGCGCACCTTTGATTTGGGAGTGTTGTTCGAGGTGGGCGGCAGCTGCGCGCTGCGCGTTTCCATCGGTCCAGATAGCAATTGGTATATCTACCATGGCATTGCCTAGTTGTGCCGTGTCACCTACCATAGCGAGCCTTGTACGAGTTTGGTTTTCTCCGTAGCCCGTGTGGTATCCTCTGGTGGCTTCCCGATCAGGAGGGACTATGATATTGGATGGACTACTGGGACTATTACGTGTTAAGGTGGAAAATGTAAAGCCTTAACGCTATTTAAAAGTAAGTTTATTTTACTAATAGACACTATTATAATAGCGAAGTATTACTACATAGTAAATAATTTAACGGATCCTTAGAGGATGGGCGGTCCCAAGCATCCTTTAAGTTACTTGTTCTTTAATACAATACACTTGAATTAGCTTACACTATATAAGTATGTATGTCCTGACTCGAGTGTTTATGTTTTATTTTACGCTCGGGTCAGCCTGAGTTGCAGTTCAGTTTTCATCCCGGAGCTAGGATTTCTGTAGATCACTTTCAAGCTGCTGGCAAACTTCCCTTCCCGTTCTTTATCTAAATTTATAAAATCAAGACTAGTGGACATTTGGATTGTTCTACTGATGATTTAAAACTATATTTGGATTAAAGACTATGTAATTTTTATTTGATTGAGACTATTTATAGTGGCTTCATGAACCACTAAGTATTTTTAAATTCCGCTGCGAGTATTCTGATTCTGTGTCTGTGATTCTGTGATTAATTATTTACTGTATATTTTGAGATTTGCCAAATTTTATTTACAATGCGGTATTTTGAACAATTCAAATCCGACATGTGCGAATGCGAATGGTTGAAAATATTGGGTCGTTACAGTTTTCAGTTTTGATGTCGTTGCATCTGTGGGTTTTGCGTCGTGTGTGGTAAACCGGAATCGTTCGCTTTAGGTGGAGATGGAGTTCGTGACGTGGCGGTTCTGTGGTGGGGACGGTGAGTTCATCGGCGATTGGGTTGGTCGGCGGCGTTGGGTTTTTGGTTCGAGTTTTTCTGCAGGTTTCGAGTTTGAGGCTTGGATTTTGATTCGCGTACTTATTCTTCGATCTGGGTTCATATTGTTGCTCGCGTGTGATCGAGAGATCATCGTCGATGGTCGTGACGACTAAGTTTGGCCGGCGGTGATGGGCACATGTACGTGTGTTTCTGGTGTGCACTAGAATTTGAAGCTTGGGGAAGACGAGTTACTGCCCGATGTTTCGCTCGTGTTTTCTTAGGGTTCGTCTCGAAGTTGTTGTGTGTTGGGTTTACTTGGGGTAGGTACGGGATATTTAGGTGTTGTCTCGAGATTTTGGGTCGTTGGTTTCCTGGTTATACTGGGTAATGATATATGTTGAAAAAATTAACTTCTTGTTGAATAAAATCAAGCATTCAAGCATAACCAAGTTTTATAAAAAGAAACATTCAAAGTTAAAAACTTGTTGTTTTAAAATAAATGTAAATCAAACTTTATAAATGTTAATTCAATTTATTTTCAAAATTTAAAATGTTTTGAGGTGATTCCTTTTGTAAGTAATAATCTTAATTAAATTTTGAATTTCAATTTAAAAGAATATTTTGACTTTAAATATTGAATCAAAGTTTTAAAGTAAATCTTATAGTAATGTTTAATAACAAAGTTTTCAAATTTATTTTGAAAATAAATAAGTTTAAAGTTAGATAATTTAATGTATTTTAAATTTGAAATTGATTTCTAAATACTTTATTTTCAAGTAAGGTTATTATTAAAATTTTGAAAACCAAACGGAATAATTGGTTTTTAAGTTATTAAAATTTGATTTAAATTCAAATAATTTATTTATAAAGATAAATATGGTTAACTTATTTTGTTATGAACTTAAGAATACTTAATATAATTTGTTAATAAGTAAGAATTTAATTAAGATTAATGTTTTCTTAATTAATTAAGAATTTTGTTTAAATATAAGAAGTTAATTAATTAATTATTTAATTAATTTTAAATAACTAGTTAATTGTTTATTTAATTTTAAATAATCACTTAATTATGGATTAATTAAGTGTAATTACTTAATGAAGTGATTATTGGTTAATTATTGAATGTAATTAAGAATGGTAATTACTTATGGAAGTAATTAGTGGGAAATTACTCATGGGTGTAATTAAAGTGGACGTGATTAATGGTTAATCACTTGATGTTATTAATTTAAGGATTGATTAATATAATTGTTTTGAAGTTAATTAATTATGGAGTAATTAATTAATTAATTAATTAAGAATTATTTAATGATGAATTAATTATTTGATAAGTAATCAATTAAGAGAGTAATCAAGATTTATTAATGAAGTAATTAGAAGATAATTACTTATGTAAGTAATTAAGAGTAAATTACTTAATTATTTGAGTTAATTAATTAATGTGATTAATTAATCAATGAATGAGACTAATTTAAGATTAATTACTAAGGGTAATTAATTAAAAATATAATTAATTAATAAGTAAGGATTATTTATTAATTTAATTGATTAATAATTACTTAATGAAGTAATTAAAGATGAATTAATTAGAATAATTAATCAAGATTAATATAATTAATTAAGAAGTTAATTAATTGAGATAAGTAATTACAAGTTATTAATTACTGTTTATGATGATTAATTACAAGTTAATTATTTAGTTAATTAAAGAAATTATTAATTAATAAGGATCATTAGTTAATTATTTAATTAATTAATCAAGGTTGATTAATAAAAGTAATTAATTAGAGTGTGATTAATTAATTGTAATTAATTGAGGTTTAATGCAATTAATTATAGTTGATTAATAAATGGAAGCAAATGTAGGATTATTAATTATTATAATTAATGATAGTAATTAAAGGTTAATTACTGTATATGGTTAAGGATAATTACTTGAATGTAATTAAAGAATAATTAATCGGGAAGATTAATTAAGGAAGATCATTAGAGATGATTTATTTATTTAGAATAAATAAATGAAGAAGGATTTAGATAATCTAATTGATTAAGAGTTAATCAATTCTGCTTATGGAATGATTGATTGATATTGGATGATTGATTTATAATGGGTGGTTGATATTGGATGTTGAATGATATTGGATGATTTGGATATCTATGATATGTGATATGCTGCTTTGTGAGATGAATATTCGATATGAATTATCTGTTGTGATAATGTGATTCATCTATCTGTTTATATCATCCTGAATATAAGTTTAATTGTTTAAACCCTTAAACAACTTGGACATTAAGATGGCGTTTGGATTCGGTGAGATCGGGATCAGGTTTCTATATTTGGATATTCGAAAACCATATCGATTCCAATTAAACGTTAGGTCGTGAATCCAAGTGGAGTGCAAGTGAAGACTCGAGGTGTAAGAACTATTCGTCAGTATAACTCTGGGGGTGATTCCGTAATGAGTTTGACAGAAGTAGTACTTATAGATTCGAGATGGTGATTTAGAGTGCAAGGGCTATGGTCGTTGACTCTGAGGGTGATTCCAATATGAGTGCAACGAGATAGTGCCTTCGGTTTCGTTCGAACCCGGAACGAACTTGTATGGATTGAATGCTTTCAGAACATCGTCAGGTGGACATGAGCATTCTAAGATAGATGTGTTCTATAAAGGTAATCGCAGCCTCAAGCCTCATCAACCCGGGAATGGCTAAAACAGGGGAGATGCAGCATGGCTAGGTGGGTAGCGCCCATTTCAGAACAAGATTTTCCCCTGTCTAGAAGTCCCTTTTATTTCGGCTGTGTGGGCAGTTGGAATCGCGCGTCAACTGCGGGGTTGTCTTGTTCGGGACTGTCCAGTAAGGGACGGTTCCGGCCTTGTTGCGTGGGAGCGGGCGTACTCCTCTGTACGTTGATCTAGGCCACGTACTGTGACGGGCGGTACCCCAGTAGCCCTGCCATTGATGGAAACCCATTCTTCCTACAAGACTCTACGGTTTTGTTTGTATTACCCACTTTTGTAGCTAGTAGCTGGAATTTAATAATGTAACAATTTCGGCTATTTCTTATTTACTTTAAAACCCTAGACACTATTATAATATCATTGGATTTTCTATCAAATGTTTTGGTTAGCGTAAGGTAAAAACTTTTCCATGTTTATGTGTGGGAAGTCTTACGTGATACCTTTTCTTTCAAAGGTTTTTCTAAAGTTAAGCAATTTTAACCATTTACTCACACCAGACCCCTGTCTGACCCGAGTGTTTATTTTCTATTTTATTAAACTCTTGGGTACTCATATTATGTATGAGTAGTCAAGTGATTCAGGTTTGCTTGACGAATTCTGGAGGAGATATGGAGCAGGAGGCTTCCACGTGTAGATATATTATGGTTCCGCTGTGTTTGTATGGTATCTGTATCTTGTGTACTTGAGTTGTATAGTTAGACAGATGTTTATAACTGACTAACATGTGTTGTATAGTTGTGCACTCTGATGTAATATGATACTATGTAATATTTATGTGATATATTGTATTTCATTCGTTCCGTTGTGAGTATCTGATGTTGTTGTGTTTCTTCTTTCTCTTTCTTTTCTTCTTCTATCCCTTTCTTTCCTAATTAGTGATGCGACTTTCTGGTGTTAGGAAGTCGGGTCGCTACAAATAGTTCAAGTTCCAAATAAAAGCTTTAGTTCAATTCTGCAACTACAGCACTTACAAAGTGTTGTAATAGCCCTTAGTTCATTTTAGTCATTTAGTTCATTTGTATCAACTACAGCACTTAGAAATGCTGTAATATCCTTTACTTAAGAAATGATAGCATTTCAAAATGATGTTAATTAAATTCCAAAATTTCAATACAATTTCATAAACAATTAAATTTTTACTTAAACCAATTTAACTCATAAAATTTAATAATTTCACTTTAAGACAATCATTTAAATACCCTTTAATTTATGATTTTATAAAGTGAAATTTTCATACAAAATCAAAAAATTCATAATTTACTTATTAAATTAATGTACAATTTTATAACATTTCATTTACTTTACATTTTAATTAAATTTACCATTTCATAAATTAAATTTAAATTCCTTTTATTTTCCTTAGCTTAACTTTTATTTTTAAAACATATTTCACATTTCCCAAGTTAAGTTATATTTCAAATTTTCAATTTTAAACATTTATTTATTTAACTATTTTTTAATTTATAAAAAAATCAATAACGCTTTATAAAATCATTTTAAATTCAAATTATCATATTTTCCTACTTAATTTAAACTACATTTATAAACCAAATCATAAGTTCCAAAATTTACTTATATTTCAAATTCTACTTTACCATTTATTTATTTCACTTATTTAACTTATAGAAAATCACTAATATTTATAAAAATCATTTTTTAATTTAAATTTAAATCAAAATATCATAATATTTACATTTGTAAAATATTTTAAAAATTTTAGAAAAATATATTTTAACCACAGTCTGTATAAAATTTTCTAACCTAAGTCAAATGATACGGATAATATATCATTTCAATCCATAATTTACAAAGGAAAAATTCGGGTTCTATTATTTCAAACCCGCAATCACAAGTAAAATAAAATAAATAAAATAAAAAATCGTTCAGGCCTATCATTTCAGCCCATAACGATTTTTCCTTATTCTAAAGTCCGTTCAGGTATGTATCATTTCAACCAATAATGATTCTATTCTACAGGGAACTTCCATGTGATAAACTGATATAAATAAACAGAATAGCATTCTATAACAGCAATAGATGACATGACAGGTGTATAAACAGGGGTGAACATCTTATGATCATATCACAGGCAGTTATAACATAATAATATAATTTACAGATTCACAGGGTGTCAATTTACTAATTATATAAGTACAAATGTCTGGTGAGACATACTCACCTCTACAAGCTGGAGATAACAGATTCTGACACACAAACAAAGACCCGGAAAGCACGAAGGCACGAGTAAGGATTCAAGTGAGGGGAGAGCCAAAGCTATTTGTCTTGTGCATATGAAACAAAACAATACATATGACATGAATTTACAACCCAAAATATATCATTAAACAATCTAGAAATCATTCACAACAAAGAATCAAAAACTTGCACTTGCTTTCACAAATCTCATGCTCGTCCTATGTGGTCAAAATACATGACCATGGGGTGTAAATGAGTCAAGCATGGGTTCATATAAGGTCGGCCAAACTTGGGTATGAAGAAGCTTATGGTTGTGACATGAGAATGCAATGGTCAAGGCAAAGGTGGATTTTTATGCAACAACAAGTCACGGCCATGGCCTTATGTGGCACGGCCAGGCCTGGTGGATGCTAGGGGATGGTGTGGCAATGACTTTGGGTCAGGTAGGGGCTGGTGGAAGGTGGTGCAAAGGTGAGCAAGAGGTTGTATGAAGTGGTGATGGCCATAGGAGCTCAGCTATGAAGATTTCAAGTGGTGCATGCAGTAATTTGTGGAGTTTTCAACCTAGGGGGTGCACGGCCATGACTGGTCAGAGGTAGTAGGAGGGGTTTGTAGCCAAGCAAGGTGGTGGTGGAGGAGCTATAGGCCGAACAATATAGTGAAAGCGAGGCATGAAAAATGAATAAAACAAGGAAAAAAATGTAAGAAAAAGATAAAACCATTACCAATTTTTTTCAGAAATGAGGCCGAATGTTTATGGGGTGAGAAACTTTCTTTTTTGCGTGAAAAATGAAGGAAGATGCGGCTGAGAAAATGATATGGTCAGCTCAAAATAAATGCAAATTTTGATTGAAATGAAAAGGCAATGGTATGTGAAAAGTCAAAAGTAAATGAAAGGTTATAAAACTCTTCATATTTCTAATTTTCTTTATTCATTTTAAACACATGAAAAATGTAAATAAATAAAATAAAAACACAACAAAATAATGTATGAAAAAAAAATATATAAAAACATAAATTAATTAAGAAAATAGCTTAAAAATAGAAACTAGGTTTTAAAAATTGTAAATAAACACAATAAGCTTTGGAAAATATAACATCACTTTAAAAATGTTTTATGTGACGGCTCGGATTTTGCCCGCTCAAAAATCGACATCCATACTTCAAATCGTATTCGAATGCCGTAGATTCGACCGTTCAAATCCGATTCGCCGGAGCTTATAACAATCATTAAGTAAACAACACAGCGGAATAAAAGAATAATACATTGATATACAGCTTTGATACAATATCTGATACAATAGATGATCCAATAGATATCAATATACATCAGAGATATGATACAATAAAATAGCAGCGGAAAGAAAATAGATGACATCTAACAGCGAAACAAATAACTCTAAGATAGTCTTCAAGGAAGAACTCCAAATCGAAACTGTAACTCCATTTCCAAGAATCAATCCAGCAATAGCTCGAACTCCCAATAACCATATCACTTTGTCTTCTTTTTGTTTAGTATAATAGGCATGGCCGGTATGTTGTTTGATACATATGCATATATTGTTTGTTGTCTTCAGGTTTTCTTATGTGTATGTTGTATATTTTACATTTTATTTTTATGCTTTGTTTTGTTTCTTATTTTATTTGTTTGAATACTTATTGATTGTATTGTCTTTATTTATCTAATCTATAACTTTGTTTGTACATAGATGTTTAATATGTTTCTTTCTTTGCTGAAATGTATTATATTATGTACTTTATTTTGTTTGTTTTGCAAGCTAAGTTTACATACTTGCAGCTCCATGCTTATTTTTGTTTTCATGTATGTTTCAAGTTGACATACATCTCTTAAATCTTTGTTTTATGCCTTGTTCATTATTATTTTCTTTACTGACTTTATGTACATTTTATTGCCTACATATATTTTATATAACTCTAATTATCATTATTTATAAATTTTTAAATCAATTTATTTATTTATTTTTATACTTGTGTCTAAAGTATATTATTTATTATTTAAAAATCAATTTTACAATTTTTAATTCAAAATTTCATTTAATTATCAATTTAAATTAAATTAAAAAACTAGGGTCGTTACATTTTAAAATAAAAATATATACCTAACATGTCATATAACACATATTAGAACATGATATGACAAATAAAAATATTATTTATATAATTTAAAATAGACAATTTTATTAAATAAATCAATTTACATACAATATTGTAAAAAGCATAACTTTCACAATATAAATCGGATTTTAATGAAACAAAAAGCAGTATTCTTGAAACTAAATTTATTTTCATAATAAAAGATAAAATTCAAGAATTCAAATATTTAAATTTTAAATTTAAAAGTCAAAGTTTGACCAAATTGGCCAAAAATCCACTTTTCTCGAAATATTCAATTTATTCATGTTTGGAATTATAATTCACATAAAAATAAAAAACTATAATTACAATAACAAAAATTATTCATTTTAATAAATATAGTAAAGTTTTGAAATTAGGAGTTTTAATTTAAATAATTAAAATAAATCACAAAATTCAGGGTTGTTACAAGACATATTGGTTTATTGTCGATTTAAACCGTCCAAAAAGATGGGTTATTACACTTAGCCCGTTTTTGTACCTAAATATTAGAGGAAGCAAGTGACCTAACAAAGAATGTAGGACCACTTTTATCTTCGTTTGCAACCTTTGGTACCTAAATTTTTATATAGCAATCATTAGTATTTACAAATGTACCCTTGCAAACCCAAACTTGTTTAAGAAAAATTACATTTGTACCATTTGAAACCCAAATTTGTTTATCGGTTTTCTGTTTGTTCCTATTCCAACATTTATTTTGTTTATGCCCTATTTTTCCACAAATAAGCACTTTGAAATTTGTTTTCGAAATTTGACTTCATCAAAATTTTCTCTTAATTTGTTCAACTCTATCATATTCGAGTTCTTTTCTATTTTCGATTACAGTCTGACTATCTAACAACATATTCAATAATTTTCCTCTTTTAGAAATTTTCTTATTGTTGATTCATGTTGTTGAAACTTAGATCTAAGAGAATCGTTTTCATTCAAAAGTGAGGTGCATATTTTAATGGAATTTCTCTTTTTGTTTAATCTTTATCTTTTAGAGTTGAAATTTTATTTTCCAGAAAGTCAATTTTTAGTCTTAGACCTATTAATTTCTTCCTCTAGAGACCGACACTTCTCATATTCTGAGTTAAATTTTATAACATTTTCAACCCTCTATTTTAACTCATTATTTATACTAATTAGACTATTTTTCTCAGATTCTAGTTTATTGTATATTGGTTGATGTCTATCAATTTTTGAGTTTAACTTGCCATACAACATAAGTAGATTATCATGGGATAAGTGCGCTACATCATTTGGTATATCGTCCATATCACTTGATTCTATCATCAGACACTTTTTCACTTCTTCTTTCTCACCATTAGTGTTCTCCTCCTTTTCTTCTTTACACTTATTCTAAGTGGCTACAAAACTCCTTCCCTTCTTCTTTTTTGCTTTGTCGAGTCGATTCGGTGGACAGTTTGGTCTAATGTGACCCGGCTTCTTACATTGATGACATATCATTTCTTCTTCAACCACATCCAGTACTTTAGAAATGATAGTTTTAATTCGTAGGTTTATTGCTGGATTTCCATGATTTCAAGTCCATCTTTTGAGTTGCTTCATCAATAATGATAGCTCAACTGTAGTGTCATCTTCTTCCACATTATTGGTTGCACCTTTTAAAGTGATAGATTTCTTTTTTGAATTTCTACTTTTACGTTCCTCCCTAACTTTCAACTTCATCTCATAGGTGATGAGATTTCCTATTAGTTCCTCCAATTTAAGCTGTTTCAAGTCTTTGGATTCCTATATTGCTATCACCTTTGCTTCAAAACTTCACGGGAGGATTCTTACAATTTTCGGACAATCTCCAATTTTGTATAAGCTTTTCTTAAAGTTTTGGATTCTAATACTTTATACGAAAATCATCCATACATCTCCTTTATATTTTCATCTTTTGTCATCAAGAAATTAACGTATTTATTGCTGAGCATGGCTAGATGCGATTCCTTGACCTACGATGTACCTTCATGAGTCACTTCAATTGAGTGCCAAATTTCTTGTGCGGTCATGCAATGAGAAACATGATTATATTCAATTTTATCTAAGGCATAAATAATAGAATTTATAGCTTTAGCATTTTCCCAATAGCGACTAATCTCAATTCCATCCTACTTGTCTTTAGGCTTAGGAACTTCATGACCATCTATATTTACCGTAGGCAGATTATAACCAGTTTCAACTATATACCATGCATTTATAGTATCTACAAAAGATTCATCCTAGTTTTTTAATAAGAATAATCAGCACTGTTAAACATGGGTGGCCTAGCAACAGATTATCCTTTAGAAAAAGCATTATTAGAATTAGCCATAGTTAAAAAAGTGAATTTGATTACCCAGCTCTGATGCCACTTGTAGGATCGAATTAACCATAGAAGGAAGGTAATTAAGTTTATTATAAATTTACAGAATAATAAAAATTACAGCATAAATAATAATAGAGTAAATGCGAAAATAAAAGCAACACAAAAATATATCCAGCTTTGGCAAAACCTGCCTACTGCTGCTCTTAAGATTTCTACTAAGATTAAATAATTGATCGCTTACAAAACACTGTAAACTCACGAATATTATAACCTGATTGTTCTAATCCTAATTATAGAAATCCCGCCTCAACTATATCCTCAGGTTGAGAATCTTTCGAACTACACATCATAGTTCAATCCTGAAACAAACTAGAGTTTTTAAAATTGAAAATAAATACAATATTTTAAAAACTAGAAACCCTATTTATTTAACAATGAAATAGTTCGGCCCAGTAAATTCGATCCACTTTTCTTTTTATTCTCAATTTATCCCCTTCTTCTTCGATATTCTCTAATTAGGGTTTCTTATTTTTAAAAGCTGCCGATTTTATTTTCGACTGATGAACGTTCACCTTTATCTCCTTATCGATCGATTTCTTTAATGCCGTAGCGATCCTAAGCTCGACTACATCAAAGGTCGAGTGTTTCTCCAATTGATACTTTGGTATAATCTGCCTTTTCTGATTTTCGGTATCAACTCGACTTAAAAAATTGCCAATGCTAATTTGGTTTTACATAGAGGAAGATTTTGAAGAAGTCTTCCTTGCATTTCCATATATTTCATGATCTTCTGTTTTTAATTTTTCAACTCTAATTGATGCTTTTAATCTTGGCTATTGGTTTTCAATCGATCCTTTGGTCTTTGGTTTTGAGATCCTTGACTTGTTCATCCCTGATATATATGATGACTTCGGCTTGAATTGTTCAACTAGCAAAAAATATATTTATTTGCTATTGCGAATATTTTTGGGCATGCCTCCAACCGTGTTAATTTCTGAAACCTGTTCTTGACCGATTTTTAAAAATGTTGCATATGTATATGTATACATATATACATACACACAAACACACACATATGTATATGTATGTATGTATGTACGTACGTGTTTGAAAAGACTACTTTGTGTTTGTCGCTGCACCTTACTATGTACTTACTTGTGATCCTCTGAGTTTGTTGTTGCTGCCTTTGTTGTGTGCGTGGTTTGTGTACTTGCCTTGTGCACGCTGTGTTTACACTTGTGAACATGCCTTGAGTATGTTTTGTTGTTCCTTTATGTTGGCCTTGTATGCACTTGCACTTGTTGCTGTGTACATATGCTTCTACTGTATACCTGAAATCATCAATAGACCATGTTGTCCTTGTTTGTTTGGTTTATGCACTTGTCTACATTCACTTGTGAGCTTGTGCATGAACTTGTTGTCCTTGTGTTTTTGGTTTGTGCACTTCTTCTTGTATATGCTTTGAACTCCGATGTACTTGTACTTTTAATCTGCCTTGTGCATTACATTATGTTGCTGCATGCTGTGGCTTGTTAGCTCGACCTAGTTGTGCACTGTGTCGAGTAGCTTGTGTGTGTGCATGACCTTATTGAGTCAATTTGTTGGTACTGCAGCAGATTTCTTTTATTTGTTTCCTTATGTACTTGAATTGTGTTTTCCTATGTCGTTCCCTTACGCATGTCTTGTGCTTGCCTTGTGTTTGATTTTCTTGGTCTAGTTCATGCACGTATTTGGTTGGCTTGCTCTTGTCCTACTGTTGTGCACCATGTTCATCTTCTTTTGTGCTTTTGGCCTTTCAGTCATGTGCATTTGCATTGTAAGTACCTTATGCATTCATTTTACTGCCATGTGTTGAGTTTGAAATACATTTAAGCTTGACATTGTGTTGTACATGTACCTGATCTAGTTGCGGTTGCTTGTTTTGGCTTGGTCACACTTGAAATTGATGTTGCACTATATGTTTTCAAACTACTGGTGCTAATTTGTTTTGCTTGTGTTTGAAATAGAATTTCTTTATTTGCTTACTTATGTGTGCATGTCGTGTCCTATGCACTTGTATTTTAGATCTGAATTTGTATTTTGTAGCGTGTGCTTTGTGCATGTGTGCAAGTTTGACATGTTCACATGTGCAAATGCATTTCCTTTTTATTGTGCTTGTTTATTTTAATTTGCTCGGTCTTAGAGCATGTACAGCGATACACTATGCATCTCATAGGTTGCTCGTGCATATTGTTGACTTGATTTTAATTTTTGTTCTACACGAACATGTTGTACTAATTCTTATATATACATGCTGTACTAGTCTATGTTCATTACTTTTGTGCCTTTCTAAAATATGAAAAGAAAAAAAATCAATGAACCGCGGCAATGTCGAGTTCAGGTACATTTATAATTTTGCAGTTTCAATTTGTTTCTATTTGCTTTTTCACAACGTTGTTATTTGATAGGCAAAAAAGATGATTGGAAAGAAAATTGAAGTAAGAAGATAAAAATCAAATTCGAGTTAGTAAGGTTTGGAGTGATTACAAGTTATTGTATTTAAAAGTGTGTTGTATATGAGAATGACAAAACAAATTATTATATATGAATCGTGAATGAAAAAGTTTGGAAGCTCTTGTTGTAATTGTGTGTACTATTAAAATTCTATTGAAATAAAATATTTGTTGAAATAAATTTTTTGACTGTTTATTTTATTCTGTGATATTGTAATAGTACTATAACAAACACATGTAAAAAAATATATGTTTATTATCATCAAACAATAATCATAAACTAATATATTTTACAATAACGGTCAATTTTCTGCTTATACTCTTAGGTTAGTTTTAATGTTGTTGAGATGTTCATATTTTGAATGGAATATCTCAAAACATTAAATAGAAAAAGAAAAAAAATTAATAAATTAAATTAATAAAAAAGTATTAATTTTAAATCATTAACATGCAAAGAAATATTTTAAATAAATTAAAAAAATTAAAATATTACACAAACTAGTTTTATTAATAAATATACTAAATTTGATTTAGTATAAATAAATCTTATTCACATCAACAAAAAATAATTAAGATCTTGTGAAAATTAATATAAGGATAAAATTTTGAAATCCCCCCTTTTACCCAGCTACCAGTGCACCCGATCCAATAATGTAAACTAGTCTCAGTGAATAATCGATATCATTTTCTCGATATAACTTGCTTAGAAGTATTTAGATACCAACTCAATACTTATAGTTACGAACATCGTTCTCAACTGCAATCTATAAAATACTTCTCCTATGGATTTTCTACATATATATATATATATATATATATATATATATATATATCGTTTTAATCTATTTATTTTATTATTTATACTACTATATATCAACACATATAAAAAAAACATACTTTATTTCGAATGAGATTCTCTATAAGAGTTAAATTTGTATAATCAAATTGCATAATTGACTCTATGACACATCATTAACTCTATCAATTGCTCAAATAAATTAAATCAAAAAATTTTGAATTAAAAAATGGAAACATGATTAGGTAAATCAAATTATAAAATTTTTAACAGGATCAAAACACTGATGTTGTACCATATTAAAATATTAGAATAAAACAAAATAAAATAGAGATGCAGAAGTGGGAGAGAGAAGAAGAAATGAGAAACACAAAGAAGACTACATTTCTATTGGATTACTTGATTATTTTTCTACAATATATGGCTGGTAAATCTGGTTATGTTAGTTGGAATCCAGGTAATTATATAATGGAAAAATATTGTAATTTGAGAAATTACAAATACTGAAATATTCTTAACACGTTTCTTAACACATAGATGATATTCTCTTGATACAACCAAAAGATCTCAAACCTCAATTTGTCGTTTGGTGTAATAACTTTAAATATGTATAACACAAAACTACTACTATTATTTGAATCCATACATTCGTCCTCATAGTCGAAGAAGTAGAAGCTTAATGAATACCAACGTTTTTTTAGGTGGTTGTTTAACTGAAATTTCGTTGAATTCTAATTTTTCAAAATTTGTCGGCTTATAGTGTTTGAACTTATTGCTAAATAAGGTTTCTATTATTAGAGTCGTGGAATATCGATAGTAGCCACTATAGTACATACCTCAAGTGCTCAAACTTAGAGGATAATGTGTAGTTTATGAAATCAAATGGCATATTACTGCTCCTTAGTTTCCAATGTTATTCTGAAATATAATTGCATATTCCTCTCTTTGCCTAGTATTTAAATTTTTTTATTTTTTTCTAAAAGATGAACTCTCCGTCATTTGTTACTACATTCCCAATTTATGAATGGGTAAAATGAAAATTTGTGCACAGAATATTAGAAAGAACGACTCCTTTCTCATGGTTGCTACAATATATGCATTATGATAATGCTGAAATTTAAAGACAATGTAAAATGATTTAATATAAAGTAAAATGGTTCTGGATGCAATGCAAGTCAATTTTGAATAAAATGCAAGTTGATGAATACACTATACACACCTGACAAACAAAAATTGCAATATGCTATGGCTTTGCTGGCTTGTAAGTTGAAATTTAGTACTCGAGTAACAATAATGGTCAAATAAAGATGCAGCATGCTGAAGTTAACAGAGAGTTGGTGGTAAAACAATTGGCACTGTTCAGACAAAAAGTGAATGTAAAATGCACTTACATTGTGCTTTTAAAATACAAATTTTTGAAACGTGCTCCAGAAAAACTTTATATATTTGGAGTGCGCATATATAGATGAACAAATAGAAAAAACAAAGCCTAATTTTATAAATAATTTGAAACGGAGCCTATTTCAAAAATTTATTCGCTTTTAAAATTGTACCATAAATAAAGAAAAACTTTATATAAGTTGCCATGACTACTGTGCAAATTAAATGATACAACTCGTATAAGTTACAAGGCATTAACCTGCATATTAAATGATAAATCTCCTGTAAGTTACTTCTAGATTTGTACTGTAAATTAAGAAGGATAACTGAATTAAAAGACAGTTACTGTGCATATTAAATGATACAACTCCCATAAGTTGCTGTGATAATTCTGAGGTGTTCAGAATCTCTAAGCATATTCTCAGCTTTATCAATGTTAGCTAGGAATAACTAAATAAGAATTCTCTCAAGTTCCATAATGTTCGTTTCAGCCATTGTGGCCAATTTATTTTCATTCTATTGGAAGTTTGCTAATATGGCATTTAGCTGTCATTAACTATTGGAATTAACTGCTTTATAGCATCATGTAATGAGAATTTTTGAAAAATACCCTTATTGGTTATCATAATAGGAAAAAAGCATTCTTGCTTTTTATATTATGAATGAAACCCTAATGTTCACAAAAATAAAATCACATACAAATACACTATAACGCAAAATTAATGATCTAAATCAAAGTTTCAGATCGAAAATCTTGAAATCAAATGCAACGAAATAAGTAGCTTGCACTGTTTAAAATGCAACCTTCAATGCAACAAATAAAAAAACAGAAGTAAAAGAATTTTGAATATATAATCTGTTTATATTATTTAATTTCATGAAATATAGCATTTGTGTAAATATAACTTAAGTTAATTTCGAAAAGAAATAATATTTATAATCATTATGCACATTGTACTATTATGCAATAAAATGAAGCATTAACGGATTATTATACACATAAACGTACAGTAAAAGCAATTAAATTACATATAAATACATTATTATGAACACATGATTGTTAATAACATTATTTTTATTTAAATGTTATTTTACTTATATAACTCAACATATTTTTTTGTTGCATTTTAAATAATTAAAGTTTAAAACAAGGTCTACTTTGAATTTACATAAATTCCAAAGGCGTTTTCTATAACTTGAAAAGACTGGCACGACATATTCGTCGACATCATAACACAGTTAGGCAGTTATTCTCAAATGGAACTATTTTCACAGATTATGTGAGAATAAATGGTAACCTAGCGGATCCATTTACTAAAGGTTTATCAAGAGAGAAAATTGACTGCACATCGAGGGGAATGGGTTCAAAAGGTTAAACCACCAAGAGTTATCTTATACGGAAACCTATCCTAACGACTGGAGATCCACGGGCTAGGATCAATAGGCAAACCAGTTCTGAGTAACTCAAGACATAATGCATTTGCATGGACATAGTCCAACTTCATTCGTATGGTGCACAATATAAATGCATGTCTACAGAAGAATTTAAAGCTTAAAACTATGTTTTTTAATGATGACCATATCTTGGAAATAACAAGTGGGGTATATGTAGGATACTCTTAATGGTTGTGATCACCTATGTTAGTGTGAGCTGGGTCGGCTGTATGAGAATATTAAAGGTTTATATTTTCTATAAACACTCGCAGAACCAAAAAATTGTTCATGACCAAAATGAACACAACCAAGAGATTGGATGGGAAGAGAATCAATGCTTCGTAAAGCTTATTGTCTGGATATACAATAAAGGCCGACGGTTCAAGATGAAATAATTCACCGATTAGCCAAGTAGACCCGATAAGTTTTAACTAGAGAAAGTTCAAAGTGAAATATCTACTTATCCATGATAAAGCATTATTGCATATGTACTCTGTGATATTTCGCTTTGTGTGGGGATATGTATATTATCATTCATGTGGGGGATTGTTGGAATTCCTAAATGAATGAAAACACATATAGTCCCACATCGTCGAAATTCCAAAGCTATTCTAGTATGTCAATGAAGGGGTTGGGGCCTAGGGGCATCCAAATGTATGCTTCGTTGTGAAGAGGGAGAACATGCATCTCCACCACACACGCGTGCGCCGCCGCCACCGTCCGTCCGTCTGACCGAACCGAACCGGACTGGGCTCGGGCTCGGGTTTGGGTTTGGGTTTGGGTTTAATATGATCCTATTTTTACTTCAAAACCGGGCCAGGCTTTTTGACAGTTGCAGGCTATACGAACAGGTACGAATCTGTTCATAAAGCAGATGCAGATTGACTGAGGGGAAGCGGACACGTGTTTCTGACGAACAGACGGAAGCGGGTGCGAACCGTTAGACGCGAGCGGGTGCGACCTGACTGAATAAGCGCGGACAAACAGAAGCGGATGCGGCCCGACTGAAGAGGTGCGGCCGAACAGATGCGAGGAGCAGGCGGGTGCGACCCGTTAACGAACAGTAGCGGTCAAAAGGCAACGGGTGTGACCCGTCAAGCGGACGCGACTGTTTGAATGGATGCAGACGAAATTATAAATATGAGATAATCCTAATCACATTCTCATTCAAGTCCATTCTAATTTATTCTGCTTCTTCTTCTCTACTGCTCTAAACAATATATCACAGAGTTAATATAATCATTACAATCTCATGCAGATTACGTCTGTTGTATCTTGGGAGGCTTTAAATAAAGTTTTAAGGAAATTGTTACGAGAAGCCTCAGACAGAATTTCCTTCTTCAAACCGGTTAGGTTTATAATTGATATATATATATATATATATATATATATATATATATATATATCATTTTTGTTTCTACGTTGTACTATTTTTTTAAATAGTATAATGTTTGATCTATCCCTATAGTTATTATTACTATAGTTGTTAGATTGTGGTTGTAATTTAATTACGATATATTGCTTTATTTAGCAAATACATACTTCCGGAGTAGTGGAAATCTGATTGATAAACTTGCGAGACGAGTTTATAATTGATTATTCTCTGTTTTGATATACTAGACTTATAACAGAATGTATATTGTATCACATGTCAACATTGCCATTATTAGGAAAATTTAATGCATTAATCTTGTATATGACCCATATGCGTATGAAATAGGATAATCATATGCTCTGATCATGGATTCGTCCATGTATATCATGGCTATACAACAAAAGATTTGATAGTGCGTTATAGCCTTTAAAATAACAATATACCTAAAATTCACATGTGCATTAAACTGCTAAATTCTTGATATAAAAGTTAGGATGCTCATCTTGTTAGATGGAAAATTTTGAAATCTCCACCCATAAACATAGGTTTACATGATAAGAGTTGAGTTTCATGCTAAGTTAAAATAAGGAAAAATTATTTGTTTCCATACGTCAAAGCACCATTCATGTATATTTATCTAGTATTAGCTAGTAAATAGGTTCATATATATATGTGTGTACACACACATGTGTATATATACATATGTACACACGCGCATAAAGGACACCTTTAAACATTGATAAAAAAGAAAGTACTTAATTGGGTAATGCATTTTATCAAAGTTTATGAGATCGTACTTTATACATTAATGTTGGTAAATAATTTACGTACAATTTCGATAAGTGGAAATTAGACTGAAGGACTTCTCATTTAAGTATGATAAGTTTTAAATATAATATTTCTAATTAATTAGTTTTAATGACAATTTATAATAAAAAAAATGATAAATTCATTTATCTTTTTAAGTTTTTCAGGAAAATGATAAATTTGTTTAACATTATTTCTATATATATAACTGAAAATGATAACGTCATTTATCTTTTTTTCAAAAATTGTTCTTAAAACTAATTTTTCAGAAGTGCTGTGCTTAAAACTTATTTTGTCAATACGTAGTCATAAACTAAGATGCTATGTGCAATTTAATTGATTACATTTTTGAAGACAAACAAATGAATAAATCTTTAGTGAATAATATATGGATGGAAGATCTATGCAGCAAACTAAATTACTATTACTATTACATCTAAAAAACCATTCACCACCAAGCTGTAATTATTTCCAGTAACAGAAGCATTAACAATAAGCTAAAAAAGCAAAGGTAACTGTACTTTACCTTTAATTTTCCAAATGGTTTTCTTTAAGTTTTCTAGTACATCCTTCACAATGCAGCCAAACTTTAAACACCACAGTCGATATTACTGGCTGAATCAAAATAGAACCAAATTAAAAAAAGACATTATTTTTTTTTTCCTTCCATAAACAAAGCTAAAAATCTCATAAATATTACCTCTTTAGTTTTTTCAGGAATCTTCGCTTCGGGTTTCTTAAGCACGACATCCTTTCTAGGCACATAGTTAAGTGGTGAAATGAGCTCCACTTTCTTTCGGGTTTTGGATTCTACACGTTCTCGGATCATGCCCGGATCCACTTGTCGGGTTCAGAATCGCGGTTAGCGGTCCTTGGTACCTTTGCTTTTTCGCTTCCTTTCTCTCTTCCTTCCCCTCCAGTTCCTTTTCCTCTTCCTTTTTCTCTTCTTTTTTCTTTTTCTCTCCACCTCCTCTTTTGATTTCTTTTTTGATGTTGTTTCTGTTCGGCTCGGATTTCTTCTCTTCCTCCTACGTTGAAAAAGTAAGGCATGAAGCAAAATATAAATCAAAATTGAATATAATTCCAAAATAAAAGTTTTGATAGGAACAAACCAACCTCAGCCATCGTTTGAGGATCGACTCAGCAGCAGTTTAACGAGAGTGCGCGAGCATAAATGCGTGGTAGTGTGATGAAGAAGGAAAGCAAAAAAAATAGAAGAGCAATTGAAGTCGACTGTGATTTTTAAAGGAAATAATAAAGTTTAACGAAATGGTAGTATTTGGCATAAATGCAGTAATTAATGGTCATTAAACTTGCACGTTGTTGTTTGATTTTGGACCCACAGCTGGCGCGTAATGTGAAAATATGATGCGGATGACACGGACCAAATTTGGGGTTTAATCGGGAATAGGGATAATCAAAATATTCGAAATCTGTCCGTATCGGAGAAATGAATAAATATTTGATATTTGAAAAAAATTAATGTGGATGCATATACGACATTCGTATTCGAAAATTATCCGTCCGATTTTTGTCAAAATTATAGTTTAAACGTATTTTAGTACAATAAAAAATATTCATTTATTATTTTATTAAGTTGGTATTTTATATTATATGCACTTGATGGTTATTAACCACTCGAAACTATTTATTATCATTATATTTCTTAATTTTCACACTTTTATAATCAATAGGATTGAAAAATGTTTATGTTAAACTAAAATTTTTCTTTTACAATTTTCTATTTATTGGTCGTTATCCGATATCCATCCGTATCCGCGAATGCAGATATTCAATATCCGAAAATAATTTCGGATGCGGATATGACACTATCCGCATTCGAAATCATCCGTTGACAGGTTCAATTTGGATAAATGAAAGTTGCCATGTAATTTTGAGAACGGATCTGTGCTGTTGTGTTATGAATGAATGAAAGTTGGTTGAGCATCAAATTTGCATTATGCGTTGAATACCCGGTCGGTTTGTCATTTTCTAGTTTTGTATTTTCGTACAAACAAAATAACGCAAGGCACGTCTATTTTTTCAAAAACAAGTAATTTGAAAAATGAAGTCAACATACAAACTTAAAAAGTAAGCTATTGTTTGGTTTGAAAATGAATTTTGTGTTTTCGATTTTCAATACGTATGTCAAATATGAAAAGAATGGAAGGAAGTCGCAGGGATGAATATATGACGGATGGAAGGACGAAGGGGATAGATGGACGATGGAAAAATGGATTGTTTCACGTGCTTGTGTTATTTCTCAAAACACGAAAAATAAAAAAAGTTGTTTTCTATTTTATACGTTAATTTCATTTTCTAAATTGATCGTTTTTCGACAATATACATGCGTTATGTGCACTTTTGTATGGACGAAAACCCAAAACTAAAAATAACAAACCAAACGCTGCCTTAATTTATTTTGTTTTTCAATATTTCAAAAATAACAAAAGTATGGAAAACGATCAATCCCTCCATTCTCTCTGTCGTTTCTCTATCTCTTCTGTCGTCCCTTTATCATCGTTGTAATGACTCAAACTTTTAAATATTTTCTCTACTCTTTCATGTTTTGTAACGAATTTTGACAACACAAAACCTAAAACCAAACGGATTCCAAGTTTCTGCCAGTTTTGTTTTCTGCATAATGACATCGATTTGTGTAGGCCAACAACACTACGAATGAGAACAAACTTGTAAAATTTTATTCGATACGAACATTAATCACAAGAAAATTCTACTCTCATTGTTACACCCACATCGGGTATTAACACTTACTTTTCAATGACCCAAATGTGTTAGCGTTTGAATTTGATATTTATGTTCATCTTTATTGGTCGATATGTACGGTGCAACGGTTGAAATTGAAGATTTGTCTAGAAAAAGGAAAATTCATCAAATGAGAATTTACTTTAAAGGACAACATTTATGTTGACATACTTTTCAACATTCAATGACCATAAATTGGTTTCGTAAGAAGTATCCACATTCCAAGTTAAACCCAAACGGTGTTTGTAAAGGAAAAGTAACTAAAATGATGGTTAACAAGAGTAGAATCTTAAAGTGATAAATAGACATGAATTTACAATTATTCAAGATAATCTCTACGTTCACTCTTGATATGTTTCTTATTTAGAGCTCTCTATGCCAAAAGTACGGGAAAACGGTTGGGAAATCATTCATAATTTTTTGATAGATGTCATGAGCAAGAAAGGTTCAAAAATGTAGTAGACTTGGCTTGCTATCATTAGTTATCTCATATCTAATGTTGTTTTTGGAATGTGAGCACTCTATTTATAGTAGTTTGGAGGTTATGTGGATTGATGGCTTGGTATATTTGCGGATTTAGACTAAAACTATGTTCGTAATCTATTAACTAGAGTAAACCACACTAACTAATGGAATTTCATTTATTTGTTAGGCTTCGGAAACCTTGATTGGCACTTGATCCTACATTAGCATTGAGTTACGCCATTGATGATGGCATCTGCGGTCTTTAGTTGACAACTTTCAGTTCTTAGGAACGAACGCTCTCCTCAATTTCAAGACTACTCTTTCATGTATAAAAAATTTCAATCCTTAGGTGGGCAATTATTGTGTTGCTGGATGTTAAGGACAAATTCATTGTCTTGATATATATACAAATCAATTGGATAACATGCCCAAGATCAAGACATGCATCCAAATCGAAACAGCACTTCAATCCAAGCTATTGTTTTGAAGATATAAGTGTATGAAAATCCATCCACTACCTAACTAATTTGGACCCACGTTAGAGAACCATTAGCTACGCTACCCACATGGTACTCTCGTAAACACTGGAGTGTGTTCTACTCAATGATACGAAGTTGTTGTGTAACACCCTTATTTTTAATACACATTATTCTGGAAGTTTAATTAATTTGTAGTTGATTAATCATATGGGTAATATGTGAAAGTATGGTGGTTTGCCATAATAATTTATTATTGAATTTAATGTAATAATGGGTTGATAACTTTTTGTGAAAAAAGAAATTAAAAGACTTAATTAATTTAGTGGAGAACAAGGGAAGAGAGATAAGACCTATAGTTTATTTCTCTAACTCGTCTCCCCCTCTCCCTTATATTTCACTCATTCCATGTACCCTTTCACTCACCTCGTACCTAAAACAAAAAGAAAATAAAAAAGAGAAACTACATTAAAATCTCCTAAACCAAAGAAAGAAGAAGAAAGAGGCTTAAAGGAGGAAGCTTGGGCATATCTCTTCGCATCGTAACTAATCAAGGTGAGTGAGATTATTATCTCTAAAGTTTTTATAGTGTCTATTTCGGATTTGCTGCAACCGAATGAATTATGACATTAAACATGGTTTTGGTTGAAATATTCATTTACATGGACGTATAAATAATATATATGAATTTATAGAATTCAATCAAGGATTTTCAGATTTAAACTATGATATCGATCTCCACATGGTTTGAAATTTTGATATATATTGTTTTGACATTACTTTGGAGATGACTTTTTAATTTCATAATTTCTCTATTTATTATGAATAATCTATGAATTTTATGAGTTAAGAAAATGGTTAATTTCTTATTTTAAATATTTAAAATATAAAATATAATTGTTTTCTTAAAACTTTTGTATATGGAAGAAGATAGAAAAATTGATTTTTGGAGATTTTAAGAATTTCCCCCTATAATTTTGACTAATATGAATTATTTAGTGAAAGGGAAAATTTGCAAAATTGGAACTTAGTTAATTAATTAAGGTATTAATTAATGTTTTATGGAAAAATATCTTTTCTAATTTTTTTTGGAGTGAATTCCGTAAATATATTGACTTATAAATGGAAATTTGATATATGGAATGATTGGTGAACAAATAATTACTTTAAGAGGAAATAAACATGTTTTAAAGTTAATTACAAAATTACCATTTATATTTGCAATAGCATATTTTTATACTTCTGATAACTATGGTTTTTTCCCCAAGGCTAACGGCTTTAAAGTTGGTCGTGCCATTCTATTAATAATATAAAACGAGTATTCTATACATGCACAGAACAGCTAATAGCTGGTTTTACAGTGGCCAGACCAGAGAACAAGTACAAAACATGTGAGAAGAAAAACGCCTTGATAGCTAAAAGACCTATCTAGTCACCCTTCGAGGAGGAAGTTCCGCTACCCTCATTTGAAGATTCAAGCCCAAAAACAAGATAGTACCCAAAGAATGGAGAAGCTACAGTGGGAACGAAATCGATAGAATCAAGGTTGTAAAGGAATTTCCTATCCCATAAGGAATCCGAGATAACAATGCTATTCAGTTTTTCTAACTGACCAACAACCGAGAGCACAAGGCTTTCACCCTCAACATGGTGACGTAATCTCCTTTCTTCATCATCTCTACCTACGTGCTTATAGAACCTACCGCCCTTAGGGTCAAATCTCATCTCAAAATGCTCATGGATCAAAGCCTGCTCCGACGAACCCCAAAAGAAATCATCTAAGGAGGGAGCCAAATCCAAAAGATCTACAGAGCCGTCCTCAACATCAACAGAGCAATGCTAGCAGCGGTAGTATGTACATCAATGATAGGGGACACAATCGCAGGAGATGTAGACACAACATCATCAGCATAACGAACATCAACAACGTCGTTAGTGGAAACAACCAAGTCCATAAGCAACGTAATAGAAAGCGAGATCAAAGTGTCAGGGAAGACTTTTGGAACCCACTTCATGACAGGACTAAGAAGAGGTATCCTATCAGGAAGTAGAACAAGAGCAATATCGGACGATACAGAACAAGTTTCCTTCAGGATTCCAAATGATTGATAAGATGTGCATATATCAAGTTTCCAACTGTATTGGACAACCTCAGCATCCTACCCCTTAGCAATTCTGACCTTAAGCGAAGAAGGCAGATAACTATGTTTTTAAATGTGTGATAAAGTTATACTTGCGATATCTATGTTTTAAACGTGTGATAACACTAAAGTTGTACTTACGATAACTATGATTTTAAATGTGCGATAACACTAAAATTATACTTGTGATGCTATATTACTAAATGTACGATAGCATTAAAGTTATACCTACGATAACTATGTTTTTAAATGTGCAGTAGCACTAAAGTTATACTTATGATGGCTATATTTTTAGATATGGAATAGCATATGATCTAGGATGCGATAGCATATGATCTGGAGATGCGATAACTATATGGTCGATAGTTCATTTTTAAACATGTGATGACTCTATTTTTGAAGATACGATAGCTATGCATGTGATAGTTTATAATCGTTATAGCATGTTAGACATACGATAATTTTAAAGAAGCGATAACCCAGTTTTACATGTTAGATATCAGCTTCTTAATTATTAGGATGGGCTTTCCCTAATTACCAAAGAGGGTCTGCTGAATTTATAAACTTGAATAATAAAATTCTCAAAGATGAGAAAAGGAATATTTAGGCTGAAATTATTAAGTTTATATGAAATAAATTACATGCTTGTTTATATGTGATTTATGTGTAAAGATTATCATGAGAAAATATTTCAATGTTTGATGATAACTTTATATGTTTAGTTATTTAACTTATCGATTATGCTGTTGTTTATGTAGATTGTTGAACATGCTTATTGGAATGATATCACCAAATACTTATGACTTTGGCGGCTTGGGAACTGATAACCAAATAGGATTGTTCCATTAGTGGATATGGTTAGACTAAACTCCAGTGTGATAGAATTGCATCTAGGAAATAAGGAAGATCAAATTGTGTTAGGATGCCCACTAATAAAAAAATGACTTGTTCGATGTTATAAAACCAAATTTAAGTCGTATGGACAGGTATGCCTCGTACTATAGTTGATTAGCCCCTAGGTTGTTAATGTCACTGATTCTAATGTTTAAGGCTTTGTCAAAATCGAGGATAAAATTTTCTTTTACACACGCTCACTATTATTTTCTTCTTAATAGGGGTATCTTGGTATTCTTATGGAATGGAAGATCAGTATTATTTTTCTCCCATTACGGGAGTATCATGAAACTCATATGGGAATGGAATACCGTTATAGATTACATGGTTTATAGGTCAGTCAACCTTATAGGTTTTTTGTTGGCCTATAAAAACTAATAAGTATATTTTGACCTTGGGAAAACTATATCGATGTACCAACACATGATGGGAAAAGTAGATGTAAGGAATGTGAAACCCATAGACCAATCAAATATTGGCATATTCATCTTTGACTCATTATGTATGATGTTTATGTTATGTTCTAACCATTGAAGTTGTAGATGGATGAGGAGAGCACAATATGGTAGGCATGTCTCACCATATCTAATGAATGTTATGTTTTACATTTTGATTTCAAAGATACCTATAAAGGAAAACCCATTATGCTTAGCAACATTGTCTCACTATGTTTTTATTAGATTGGTATGAAATAATATTATTCATACCAAACTTTTTGTTCGGTCCAAAGTTTTTTATTTCACCTTAAACTATCAGGTATTCATTTGAGTAGGCATTGATTAGGTTTTCAGATTAAGAAGAATAGAGCTTCCGAAGACATGCAAGAGACAAGCTAATAATAGTTTATTAGAAGTTAAGGGAATGCCCTAGGGAAAATACTATAATTTATTGTAAATTATTAACTCTGCAATAAAATCTCGTTCTAGATAAATGATGTTTGTTTTCTATCTTATACTTATTATATTATTATACATTAATTAAGTAATTTATTTAAGTATATTAAAATAAAAAATATTTATATGATATGTTATATGATAATAAATATAAGGAGTTGTAATCATGAGAAAATTATCACAATAAAAATAACATATTATTTTAAATATTCCTGCTCAAGATGTTTATAAAAATATCGATACATTCATTGAGACCAGAGTACGTAACGCTCTCCAAATGTTGGGCAGGGTGTTACTCATAGCTATTGGGGACACCAAGAGGATACGTACTCATAGTTATTGTATAGCTACGCAATGACTCATCCATGAGTTTTCTATTGTTCAATTACAAGCGCGTCAAATAAGAAATCTCGAGATGATGATGTTACACAGTTACCTTGACCTGAGAATGCTATGGAACTTCTTTGTGAATACTCCACTTTGATTACAGTTAAATCATGGCATGTTGATCCATCGGGCGACTATAGTTAGGCTTGAGTTAAAGCATTGGAAGTTAACCGCTGTTCAATAGAGAATTTATCTTCTTAGTTATACGAAGGTAGTATCACGGTCAACAATAGCTAACTTAAAGTCTCTGGGTAGAGCAATATGGTTAAAAGTAAATGTTATTATCAAATCAAGGACTTTGCTTATGGACTAACTAAATTAAATAAACACGGTATTAGAGTTTTGACCAAAACCAAATTCCATAAACCCTAAAGTATATAGTGTTGGCGAAGGGAATGTGTGTAAATTATCGTCGCTAAAAGATACTGCTTATAAATTATGAAATTTGATTTTATGAAAAGATCGTTAAGCGATGAGTTTGACCACACTGTCATGCTACTAGCTAAGGTGACATGTGAACGTTAATATTTGAATTGTTTAAAATTAATCACTGACTAAATTCACATCTTTGAGTCACATAATCATATTTGTGAATTCTAAAATAACCACATGATTTAATTAGTTCATAAATAATATTTAAGAAATATTAGTTAGTACTAATTTATTTGATGTTTTGTGATTGTTTTTATTTATTTGAATGCATATATAAAAGTTATATTTGTTCTAATATCGATGTACTTTTAAATGGGGTTTAAACAGATGATAATTTCTTCAGAGTTTTTTTTTGGAAATTTTGTGTCAGATGATGCAGTATAGGCCAGTCATACAAAGAAGGGGATTGTGTGGATTGATAAAAATTAAGGAGGGATTAATTGGGGAAGTTTTAATCAATAGAATTGAAAATTATTCATTCTTTTAATTAAAATAAATCCACTAATTTGTTTCTCTCATTCATTTTTCTTTCTTGTCTTTTCTCCAAGCATGGCTGGAATTTTTTTCTTCATCATTTTCAGAAAAATTTCAACTCCAAATATCAAATTAAAAAAAAAGGTTTATATGGTTTATGCAACCCCATCAAAGATTGGGTGTTGATTTTTAGTAAACTGGGGGAATTCAGATGAATGTGTCACTTATTGTCTAGAATCATAGGGTAAATTTTTTTGGTTTTATATTTAGTTATATCACTTTATAATGATTATATATATATATATATATATATAACATTGCCTCGTCATGATTTATAATGTCATGCAATCTAAACAATTATTTGATGATTTGATTTAATTTAATCCATTTGTTTAAAACCGAAAATGTTTATATGTAGAATTATAATTTCATCAATAAATATGATTCAATATATATATATATATATACATATATAAGGATTTTTTAAGGTAACATATAACTTTAATGAGTTAAATAATATTTATTTGGATCATTTTGATACATGAAATACATTAATATCTTATTCTAAATTTTATTTACATGTTTTGATTTTGAAATTCCTTTTAGTTATTTTTTAATTGCATTAACTTTGAACTATAAAATTAAATATTATATATCTACACACGCATGCATGCACTATGCATACACATACATACATACATATATTATACATATATATGGAAGCATTTAGAAATATGTGAACCTTATGTTTATATTAAGATAATTTAATTTAATGTGTATATGTATTTATATAATTTTAATAATCGAAATTATTTTCAGTTTCATAATTACATACACACGTATATGTGTGTGTATTATGTGCACGCACATGCACGTGCGTGTGTGTATGATTTTAGTATTAGTACTTTACACTAATCAAATGTAATCAAGATCTGGATTTTGAATTAAATTTTCCATACCAAATTTAGATCTGACTTCAAATTTGGATTTGAAATTTCTATTAGTCAATGTATGACAAGTTTTTTCTAATCGTTCTTTATTATTAACATTTAGATTTCATAATACTTACTAATCAAACATACACTCTACATTAAATATATTAAATGATGGCAATTGATATATACATATATATAACAAATATATACATGGTACGTACAAATTATAATATGTACACTTGTATATATTGACCTTGTTGTTTTATTGTTATATATCATGTTAAATATGTTATTATAACATGTCATTTTATATAATAATTAGGTATAGTTTTAGGGGAATGTTAGAAAAAGTGGAAGATGTAATCAATTGTTCATCTCACCTTTTTATCTCTTTCCTTTGAGATCTTTATGTGATTAGATCAAAACCTAATAATGTGTACATTACCTTTCTAAACATCTTTTAGAAATATGAAAACATATTTGATATATTCTTACTTATTCAAACTTTATACTTATAAATGTTGGTTTAATGAATTAAATAGAAAATAAGATAACATTGGATTTTGTTTAGATTAACTAGATTGAATCTTGTAAAACACATTAAACTTTAAAACCCCACTATGATCCTGATAGGATTTGGTTTGAAATATACTTGTTTCACCCGCTGCACAATCGACTGGGTTCCTTCAGTTTATATTTACTTCCCATTGGTAGTGTAATGGCTTTTATTTGTATGTAAAGGCGAGTTGTATAACCATCAATACTTATGACTTGATTATCTAGGGGGGCATCATCATACATCACTCATGGAATTATATTTTGTAATTATTATATTTTGTTCAAATGTTGTAATCTTGGGTTTACGTAACGACCATGTAATGGATGACTGAGAAATGTTTTTAGAAATTTTTGTAATCTTTATCCTCTTGGTGTTAATGATACAATTACTTAACTCATTTTGTCATTGGAAAGTAATACTAAAGATACTACGGTACTGTTTCTGCCTATTTTTGGGTCTTAAATTAGGGCGTATTACAACTTGGTATCAGAGCATTGGCTTATGTTCAAATTTAAAAATATTTATGGAAAACATAACCCAAATGAATTAGAAAGAATAAGGTTAGGGAATAGGATAATGCTATAGTAACATATTGTTATTTGATACACACACATATATACATATATGTATACATACATACATACATACATACATACATACATATATATAAGTTTGTGTATCTATCTACACTCTTCCCCTACTCTTTAGTCCTTTCTTCTGAATCTAATGAAGATTCACATGCAAATTATAGGAAAATAAGATATGGACAATAAAAGTGGAAGAAATAACTTTAGAGATGGAAGTACCACGAAAAATGGAATTGTTCGGCCTAATGCAAGATGAAAATTGAAATCAAACTACTAATGTTATTGCAAATGTGGGCATTGGAACCACACTGGTTGATATGGGTACGATATATCAGTTCTTAGTAAATGTGATGCAAGCCGAAGTAGTGGCTAGGTTGAATGGAGGAAACACCAGAGTTAAAGTAGAAGCTAAAGTACCTGAAGTGGTTGCTTGCAATAATTTTATTGTGCTAAGTAGGGACAACACCATTTTGGGTGGAAAATCGTTTATGGGTATGGAAGTGCCATCGAAGTGGTGGATTTTCTTCTTCATTGTAAATGGATTTTCACTAATTTAAGATTGACTAACGATCAGAAGGGGAGGTTAAATTTGAGACAGTTGCAGGAAGATATTTGTACTGGTGGAATAAGGTAACTATTGATGCACATATGATGAACTTACTTGGGCTAATTTCAGGGGATGGCGCAAGGAATGGTTCGTTTCTGAAGCAATAATCTCTACTACGTTTGGGAAGTTGGTGGAGTTAGAACAAGGTGATATGACAATATTGGAGTATGCAACCAAAATTAATGAACTCTTAAAGTATGGGTAGTCAGCCATTAACACGTGCTTCAGAAGAATAAGAAGTTTATTTGCTAGTTGATGCCCAATATCGCTAGGGTTATGATGTCGCACCTTAGAGATCCATATAATGTGGTTATGGATATGGCTTTGTGGAAAGAAGACTATCTTGCATCACTTGGAAAAGTAAGTCTTTAATGTGGGAGGATAAGACTATGGGTTTCCAAGGAAAGAAGATGAAGTTCTTTAATAAGAAGGGAGCTCAAAAGGGCAGAGCTTCCAAGAAAGGAAAATTCAAGATGACTTGTTATACATGTGACAAGAAGGGGCCTTTGCCAAAGAGTGTTATGTTAGAGATAAAAAGAAGGCCGTGGTCAATAGATGTGTGAGATTCTTTAACTACAATAAGCTAGGGCACTTTAAGAAAAAAAATTCTAAAATGGTCAAAGCTGAGAAAAGGAAGGTTTATGCTTTGGTACCTACATCTTCCAGATCGACCGCCAAGGAGAAGGGAATGGCTGTGTTGGGAGGTACACTTCTAATACATAGAATACATGTTAAAATTGTTATCCCGCTTTTTGGCAAAGCCGGGATACCAAAAGATCAGTCGAAAACCAAAGACAGCTCGTCTCAAAGGTTGGTTGTACTTTGCTTCACCATGGATATCGATGGATTTTGTCCGAGCCCGAATCAGGCTACAATTGATAGGATATGACAAACAAAGCCATAAAAGCCAATGTTTCAAATATCAGGTCAATTGGAGTTCGTATGAATGAGATATGATCGATGCAAGTTAGCCAAAATATGTTGTTCGAATCCATCAAAAAGTTGAGGAGATGTTCATTTCGAATCCATAGGACGTGTATCCATCACTGTTTTTCTTGTTCGAATCCATCGGTTTACGTATGCTTCGAATCGATCGGTTTCGAATCGATAAAGTAGGCATCACCTCAACAAGTTCGTATCCATCAATATAGTTTGCTTCGTATCGACCGGGACAGCCAGATCCTCGTATCCATGAATTTCGTATCGTTCGACCAATGCCTACTTCGAATAGATGAACGAAGCCTTCATTCGAATCCATCGGGCAGCGCTAGTTTGTATCCATCACAATTGTACCCATTGAGTGGATACGATGCTATCGATGCGAGCTAAGCCGCCTATCTCGGTTCGAACTAGACATTGAAAGGTAAAGTGTTGGATTATTAAAGATAAGGAAGCGAAATTCGTGGATGCAAAGTGGTCAACTCGGCACAAGAACCGGACTTAGGCGAAGAGTGCGTGCCACCTCACCAAAGAACCATGTGACAAGATCGATTCGAACGTATCGGTTCGAACTGATGGGGTCGAACCTGACAACCTACCAAAACACTCCAATTCGTATCGATCATATCTCCCAAACCACGAGGCCAAATGCAGTGAAATTTTCACAGTAGCTTCCATACAAGGTAAAGATTGTCCTTACCAAGTTTCAGCTCGACTGGGTCATTTTTGATGGATACGAAATCACTTCGTATCGATCTCAGATCGAGTCGAAACTTGGTGGGGTCGGTCGCGTGGGCCCACTCACGTGCCATAAAAAGTCTTCTGAAGTTTGAGCGAGATCTAGGCCTCCTACGCCTATAAATAGCACCCTGAAGCCTTCAGAAAAGGGGATCTTTTGGCCATTCAACGTCCAGACTCTGCCGGATTCAATTCTACTCTTCATTAACGCTGTTGTAGCATCATCAACTGTAATCCGTTGTAATCGATTGAAATCATCAAGTGAATCAACAAAGACATAAACTTCAGAGTGGACGTAGGCAAGATCGTCGGACCACTGTAAATCATGTGTTTCTGATTGTTATTACTGAGTTATTGTGATTGCTATTGCTTAGATCTGAGTTTTGTATTAATTATTGCTGATTTGTGTTCATAAACGGGTGCTTTCACGATATCGGGTGTTCGTGGCCAATTTTGGCGCAAACATTTTGGTGCTTTCACTGAGAAGCTAATTCAGGAAAAGTTGAATTTGAAGATTTAAGAATTCAGATCTAAAAGCTATGACAAGACAAACGAGTAAGAAACAAAGGCCAGAGAGGAGTCAACATGAGGGAAGTTAGGAGGCTTCTTCAGGAGCGAATCAAACATCGATCTTCATCACTAGGGACGAGATGGAGACAATGATGAAGAAACAAGAGGAGTTGATCCAAAGCTTATTTCAACAGATAGGGCAACTTGGAGCACAGAATAGAGAAGCTGATGGAGTTCAAAACGGAACAGGACCATCCGGCATAGCACCTGGATTAGGAGGCACACCCATGGAGAACGTTGATCCAATCTCGGAGAGAGAGAGGAGCATCTGCGCAACCTGAGAGTAGCAGAGGAGTGAACGCTCAATCAAGGGGGCAAATCCCTGAGTTCCCTCGTAAACTCGGGGGGCAGGTCCAAAGCGATGAACAAAGATTACATCTTGGAGACAATGACAGGTTGGCGGAAATGGTTAGGCGAGCCATGAGAGGCGGACTAGTAAACAAGGATTTGGAGGATGCGAACAGGAGTCCTTTTAGCACAACAATCAGACGAGCTAGGAACCCACCAGATTTTAAGTTATCATCGTTGGATATGTATAATGGAAGGACAGACCCTACAGTTCACCAGACAAAATATATGAGGCATATGAAGGTGCTGGGGGCATCAGAGGAGGTTATGGCCCGGTGCTTCCCATTGTACTTGGTAGATATTGCGGCGTTATGGTTTAGACAGCTGGAGAGTGGATCCATAGAGACATAGACAGGTCTAACTGAGAGATTCATGAGGCAATTCAGGGTTCACATTGCGAGACCCAAGAATGTGATGACTTTGGCAACTCTAAAACAGAAAGCTGAGGAGACTTTGAGGAGTTTTCTTGCGCGATTCAATGCAGCGGCAGCTTCGGTGGATCGACCAGATCCATCTATGGCTATGATGGCAGCTGTGTCCGAAATAGCTGACGGAACAGAGTTCAAAAATTCATTAACCAAAGATCCACCTTTGGATCTAGGAGAATTCTATTACGAGGCAGAAAAGTTCCTGCGACTGGAAGACGCAACTGTAGAAAGAGAAGAAGGAGATGAACTTAATGTTTATATGGTCAAAGATGGAAATCCCCCCGAGAAAGGTACAAAAACTAGCAAGGGGAAATGAAAGGCTGAGAGTAGCCATAACAGACCAATGCGACCATGAAAGGAACCAAGGTTCACCACTTACTCTGAGCTGAATGAGAGTTTGGAGCGAATCTATAGGATACCAAAGAGCAGGTTTCGTATCGTAGACCGATGCGAAGGGATCCAACTTCTGACGAAAGAAAATCAGATAAGTTTTGTGTATTTCATGAATTGAACGGTCATAACACTAATGATTGTAGGCATCTGAAGGACGAGGTGGAAGGGCATATCACGAATGGTATGCTCCTTCAGTATGTGAGGAGGCGAACCCCAGCAGTGGAACCAGAACGACCACCGTCTACATCAGCTAGAGGCGACCCTGGCTCGGGGCACCGTTTGATTATCAATTGATTGATTGAATGAAATAATGACGAATAAGTCGTAAACCTCTCACTGACATGGTTAGATCATTTACACATGTGAGCAATCACACACGATCCATAGGCATGCTCTGAATGACTACCAACCGCATCATAGTGAGGGTTTACGCTTTGACATCTTCATCTTACTTTTTGCTTTGATTTTGATTTGAACATCCAGACTCTGCTTGTTTGGACATTTCTGTTGTGAGATTCGTGTAATTATTGCTTTGATATTTGCAATTCTATGAAAGAGTTTATTTGCATGCCCGTTGGATCGCGAACGGTCCACGAGCACCTTCTGTATGGCGATGAACTGCCAAAGTCTTTGATTCGGAAACTCCCCCGAACATGAACTCCAGCATCAATAATACTAAGTCCCCCCGGGCACACATAACTTGCCTCGAACGGCACGCAATCGCGAACGATCACAATTCGCCTCGAACGGTATACAACCGCGAACGGTCACAATTAGCCTTGAACGGCGCTCGATCGCGAACGGTCGATATTCTCCACGAACGGCGTCCGACTGCGAACGGTCTCATATTGCCATCCGCCGCGAACGGCATACGACCTCGAACGGTCCCATCCCATCATTCATCGCGAATGGCATATGAACGCGAACAGTCCTACTTCATCATTCACCGCGAAAGGCAACGACCGCGAATGGTCCTGTTTCACCTCGAATGGCATACGATCCTGAACGATCGTCATTCGAGGTCATATGAAATTATCAAGTTCTTTGCAGGTTGTTGACAAGATAGGAACATCCAACTCAAGGCATTACAAAACACACCTTTCCTACAGCAAGGCATGTTTTGGAGGGCAAATGTTATCCCGCTTTTTGGCACAGTCGTGATACCAAAAGATCAGTCGAAAACCAAAGACAGCTCGTCTCAAAGGTTGGTTGTACTTTGCTTCACCATGGATATCGATGGATTTTGTCCGAGCTCGGATCAGGCTACAATTGATAGGACATGACAAGCAAAGCTATGAAAGCCAGTGTTTCAAATATCAGGTCAATCGGAGTTCGTATGAATGAGATATGATCGATGCAAGTTAGCCAAAATATGCTATTCGAATCCATCAAAAAGTTGAGTAGATGTTCATTTCGAATCCATAGGACCTGTATCCATCACTGTTTGTCTTGTTTGAATCCATCGGTTTACGTATGCTTCGAATCGATCAGTTTGAATCGATCGGTTTCGAATCGATTAAGTAGGCATCACCTCAACAAGTTCGTATCCATCAATATAGTTTGCTTCGTATCGACCGGGACGGCCAGATCCTCATATCCATGAATTTCGTATCGTTCGACCAATGCCTAGTTCGAATCGATGAACGAAGCCTTCATTCGAATCCATCGGGCAGTGCTAATTCGTATCCATCACAATCGTACCCATTGAATGGATACGATGCTATCGATGCGAGCTAAGCCGCCTATCTCGGTTCGAACTAGACATTGAAAGGTAAAGTGTTGGATTATTAAAGATAAGGAAGCGAAATTCATGGATGCGAAGTGGTCAACTCGACACAAGAACCGGACCGAGGCGAAGAGTGCGTGCCACCTCACCAAAGAACCACGTGACAAGATCGATTCGAACGTATCGGTTCGAACTGATGGGTTCGAACCTGACAGCCTACCAAAACACTCCAATTCGTATCGAACATATCTCCCAAACTACGAGGCCAAATGCAATGAAATTTTCACAGTAGCTTCCATACAAGGTAAAGATTGTTCTTACCAAGTTTCAGCTCGATTGGGTCATTTTTTGATCGATATGAAATCACTTCGTATCAATCTCAGATCGAGTCGAAACTTGGTGGGGTCAGTCGCGTGGGCCCACTCACGTGCCAGAAAAAGTCTCCCGAAGTTTGAACGAGATCTGGGCCTCTTACGCCTATAAATAGCACCCTGAAGCCTTTAGAAAAGGGGATCTTTTGGCCATTCAATGTCCAGACTCTGCCGGATTCAATTCTACTCTTCATTAACGCTGTTGTAGCATCATCAACTGTAATCCGCTGTAATCGATTGAAATCATCAAGTGAATCAATAAAGACATAAACTTCAGAGTGGACGTAGGCAAGATCGCCGAACCACTATAAATCCTGTGTTTCTGATTGTTATTACTGAGTTATTGTGATTGCTATTGCTTATATCTGAGTTTTGTATTGATTATTGCTGATTTGTGTTCATAAATGGGTGCTTTCACGATATCGGGTGTTTGTGGCCAATTTTGGCGCAAACAAAAATGTCATTTGATACTGGATCATCACATTCTTTTATATCTAGACGTTTAGTATATAGATTGAACCTTGAACTATCATAACTTATAACCTCTTTAAGGGATGCGAATCCGGTAGAAGGCTATGCAACTCTTGAAATAAGATATGACCACTTTGAATTTGACTTGTTAGATCATCATTTTACTTACAATTTGCCTATGTTTGATTTTGTGGATTTTGGAACAATTTTAGGCACGGGTCAATTTGGTTTATATGATGCTAGGATATTTCCCTAAGACAATCATATCCTTAAGACAACTTGATTGCTAAAATCAAACTTTATACGCATTTAAAAATGAAGTTTCAATGTATGTGCAATGTTGTATGTTATGGAGGGTGTAGAATACAAACTTACGTTATTATAGTAAGGGAGTATGTCGATATCTTTGAGCCAGTTATGGGTTACCGCCGAAATGTGTCATTGAGTTTTGTATAGGTCTCGTACTAGGAGCTGAATCCGTATGTAGACCACCTAGGAAAATGACTCCTACCAAGATGAAGGAACTAAAGGTGCAACTATTAGAGTTCGATGGAAAGAATTTTATTAGAATAAGAAATTTGTCTTGGGGAGCTGCGACAGTGTTCATGGAAAAATCAAACAGATCACTAAGAATGTTTATTGAGTATAGAAAGCTAAATGAGAAGATTGTGAAGAATATGTTCCCTTTTCTAGAATCAATAATTTATTTGATTAATTGGGTGGAGCCTGATAGAGTTAGGCGTATATCTTAGAGGCAATTCTGTAATTTATTGCAAACTAAATAACTCTATAATCAATTCTTGTTCGTAATAAAGGTCTTTTTCTTTCTATTATATATTTGTTATAATGTATTTATTATAAATAACTAAATATTTGGCTAAAATATATTGAGCGGAAAATCCATAAATGGTGTGTTTGTCATAGCAATTACAAATAGTTGTAATCATGAGTATTGTATCACAATATAAAAGGCACATCATTTAGATACTTCTAGTCAAGATGCATTAAGACTGGACATTGATATATCAGTTGAGACTAGAGTACGTAACACTCTCTAAACGTTGGGCAGTGTATTACTCATGGCTGTTGGGTATACAAAGGGGTTATGTACTGATAGTTATTGGATAACTATAGACTACCTCACTCGATAGTTTTATGTTAGTTAGTATAACTAAGGTCAAATAGAAAATATCGAGTTGACTAATTTACATAGTTCTCCTAACTTGAGAATACCAGAGATCTTCAATATGAACGTTCCACTTTGACTATAGTTAAATCATGGTATGACATCTATCGAACGACTATAGTTGGATCGAGTGAAAATATTGGAAGCAAAACACTATTAAAGAGAGGAATTTTCTCCTCGGTTATATAGGGTTAGTATAACGGTCAATTGATTTACCTCAAACTCAAAATCTCTAGCCAGAGTAGTTTGATTAATAATAATTGTAATTATTAAACCAAGGATTTTATGTTTGGTGCAACGAACTAGATTTTTCATCGTTTGATTTGAATATTTAAATGATTTTAAATATTAAATTTGGAATAGATTTTTTTTTTAATATGAAGATTATGGTTGAAATTTTAGAATGAATTTAAATTTCAAGATAGCGATTTATCATAATATGGAAATGGTGAATAATTGAAAATTGAGTTGAATATGATTCAAAACGATTTCTAATGTTGATTTAAATTCTATTTGAATTAGAATTTATTTAATAAGTTTTATAACTGAAATTCAAGTGATTTCATAAATTATAGAAATCGTCGATTTAATCGAGGCGTTAAAATGGCAATCCAGGGCACAGTCTCGAAATTCGACGAAACTAGTTTCATTGGATTCATAATAGTGCATTATTATCGGATTTCAGATTTCCTAGCATTTGGATTCACCTTTTGGTCGTGCGATATGAAAATGCTTAAAAATAATTTAATCAAATTTAAATTAAATATTCGATTTAAAAAGCTATCTTCCACATACGATCAAGTTAGGCTTGAAACTTGTTCCATTGCGTTTGAAATAGGGGTATAACATTATGACCGTCCAGTGACACGTCTCGGTATGGGATCGAATAAAATATCTAGATATTTTGGAATTTTAATATATATATTATCACATCCATCCACATCAGCCATTTAAAACATTCCCATCAGCCACCCTAAAACAGAATCAAGCAACCATGTCGCCCACATTAACCACCCCTTCCATATTTTAAGTCATGTATATCGTTCCTTCCTTCAGGAGAAAATCAACATTAATTAAAAACAAATCGAACTCTGTGGAATTAAAAAAAGGGATTCTCACGTTGTAAATCGCGAGCAGCAGGCACCACGAGCGAGAGGGGGAGGAACGAGGTGATAGCCAAGTGCGAGCAAGGGGATTTGGCATTCGGCTTCTCGAGTTTGTGCGTGTGTATGGCCAGGATCGTGTAGCGATCAAAGGTTTGTCGTTCGTGGGCAGCGGCTCTGGTCCATTCGCGTTATATAAAAAAAAGATGAAGGTCACGTGCATGAATAGCTGGACAGGAAGGAGAGCGCGATTAAATTTTTGCTCTAGAAGGTAATTTTACTGTAAAATAAAATTAGCTAATTTAGTTTGTAATTAAATGAAATACTTCTTTTATTTAAAATTGAATGCTTATCAAACTAATTACTCATTCGTGCGAGGTTCAAAATTACAAACTCGAGTCGTGATGGATCGTAGCGACAAATACAACGCAATGAAAATTTTTTGGGATTGGAACGATTAACGAATTCCAAAAATCAAGATGAGTAAATCTCACTAAATTTGGTTGACTGATTTAATTTATACTAATTAAAATTAATTATTGGATGCTTGGTTGAATTTATAATAGATGTTATATAATAGAAGTATATATGTTCGTAGATGGATATATTTCCCTCCGTTGGAGCGGATGAGACACTATACGCCCCGCATAATAGCGGCTAACCCTATATTACAACGATATTCCCTTCGAAGTGGGATTGGTATTTTATGTTATCTAACATCTATGGATGCAGGGAAACAGGTTGGAGGTATCCAACTGGATTCCTCAAAAATATAGACTTCATTTTCATATATAATATCACATAATGTGTTAGAATAATCCGATATAGATTATTATTGTGATTTGGATTATTGAATGTTATAGTAGCATTGGCCTAACTATTGGTATTTTAAATACCATAAATAATATTTTTGAATTTAAAGGAATTAAAACGAATTTTGTATATAAAAATATTTATATTAGAATTTGGATTATGTGAACAGGAATTGAGTTGGAATAAATAAAATAAATAAAATATTTGATTTTAGTTGTACTTAACTTCTCATAAATGGTTTTAAATTGAGATTTTTTTTTAAAATAAATTATATAAATGTATTTGTAGATGATATTCTGAAAATTATGAAAAGGAGTTAGAATCGATATTAAAAATAGACTTTAAAAAAATAAATGGAATTTATTAAGAAATAGATTTATAAAATTAGATTTTATAAATGAAATTACTTTTATAAACAAGTAAAACCCAAATAAGTTTATAAATTTATAAAAGATGTTTATAAATAAGTGAAGTGATATCAGTTGATAAATTGGGAATATAACTTCATAGGGTGAATTTATATCGAGATATGAAAATCGGTTTTGGGAAAAATAGTGAGTTTTATTTTTCAAATGTAAGGATGGTTAGGGAATCGAATTGAAATCGATGAGTTATGAATCGAGAGGAATTGATAAATTGAAATTGGTTATTGGAATTTTAAATATGTATTTTTAGCTAGAAGTTAAGTTAGTTTTAAAAGTAAAGTTTATTTATGCAAACTATGTAATTTTGAGCTATTTTAGTATTAAAATACTTTGGAAAAGTGGATTATTCAAATATTAAATATTTTTTGAAGTGAATTCACATTTTTATAATAAGCTTTGTGAATCAATTAGTTTTATTTAAAAATAAATTTGAACTGAGTTATCGATGTTTATTTAAAATGCTTTAATATTTTTAATAATTTCTTAAATATTTTTAAATATATTTTTATTCTTTAAAAATACTTATCATATATATATATATATATATATAGTTTTGAAATGATTGAAATTTATTTATAAATCTTCTCGAGATTTGTAAACAAGGTTTATTTAAAGGAATTGATTTTATAAGAGAAATCTTATAGTAAAATTCTGGAACTTAAGAAAATTTTCAAATCATTAAAATAAGAGGACTTCGAAAAATGAATTAGAATTCATAAAAAAAGTTAGAAATGGATATTTGGAATTATAGACAAGGGTAACCAATTTTGGAAATTTAAAGGAAATTAATAGTAATTCTGGAGGTTTACGAGATAAGTGTGGAATATTTCCTAAATATGAATATTAGAAGTGATTTTGGAAAAGAAACTTATAATATTTTCCTTAAATATTGAAATTAAACATTTGGAGATATTTTAGCGAAGAAATTATTTTTGTAGGAATGTTTTCCTAAGTAATGAAATAATACATTGGATTTGGAACTTTTTCCAGACTGACTCGGGTGTTATTTTATTATAATGCTCGGGTTAGACCGAGTATTACAATTTTAGGTTAGAATGCTATGGAGCTCAGGAGACGAGCTGTAGGAGACCCATGCATATCTGTGTACTTGATTTATTTTCTGCCGTGTGTGTAGATTGTATAGTCAGCACTGATGAGGAAAAGTTATAATAACTGTTCAGAATTGATTTGATGATTGTTGTACTCTGATGATGATATGTATAAAAACAGTTATAGTTCTTTTGTACAAAGATATGGTGTTATCTATTATATATTTTTCCATTGCAATTGTGAGATTCTCTGTATTGTTGTTCTGTTTTTCTTCTATCTTTTTCTTATTCACCCCTAATGATCTGCTATTTCCGGCACTCGATTGCTCGACATGCTATGCAGTGAACATATTGATGTCGATTTTCGAAGGTCGAAAATCCAAACAGTTACATTTGGTATCAAAGCTAAAGATTAAGGGAGAACCTTGGCTTTGGTGGGGATTACTCACTAAAGATAGGGTCATTAGTATCCTAGAATGATTTCGAGTGTATTAATAGATATGCGTACATATTTGTTGGTCAATATGAAATGTTTTATATTGCGTTGGTTGATTTATTGAGTGGCTTATGAACATTGGTCGGCACGGTCCGTACAACTGTATCAGTAGGAGTTTCTAAACACTTGAATATAGTAATTCGCCATAGTATTATTTTGAAACGGGGTAAATGAAATAATTATACCCAAAGTTATATTTTGATATATAAAAAATAATTTTCTAAGATTATTATAGTACATTGGAGTATTTTGTTGATATTATTATAATCAAAACAAGGTTTTAAAATTGAAATGGTTTATATAACCAAAGGGAATTTCAAAGGTGAAATTCTTAAATATGATTATAAACAAAATTTGATTCAAACCAAAATTTGGAATTTAAATCCCTGAAACTATGAGAAATGTTTTAAATTGATTTGTACTAAGTATTTGGCAACTTTGAAATCTCGAAAGTTTGGGAAATATTTTCTGAAGTGTTGTAAAAATAAAGTAGTATTATTTATGAAGGTATTTTTGAATAAAATTGGTTTAAATGGATCTTAGAAGTGATAAAGTACTAAACTTAGTTCAGTTATTGGAAAATAATCCTAGTGATGTCTGTGCAACATCATCAGTATTCATTTTCTAGTTTCTAAGTGACGGAATTCTACCGTGATTATTTAGCTTCAAAATTGTTTCGGAAAAATTAGGTTTTGATTTAATAAACTCCAAAGGTAAGATTTAATATACAGAAACGAATGTATATTTTTCTATATGGGATTTCAAAATGATTTGAAATAAAACTGGGTGTTTGAATTCCGAATATTCATTTGAATGTTTTATGGAACCTGTGAAAAAAATAAGTTTTGAACTTACAACCCGAAATTGTGGATTTCAATATGAAGTTAAAATTTAACTTATGGAAGTGTAATAAAATTAAATTTGTAAAAGAAAAATTGTATAAATTAGAAATGATATCGAATGAAATTGAATATAAAGTTTGAATTATAAAGTGAGTATATAACTATAAGTTATAAAATTAGTGAATGAAATAAAAATTTAGGTGGAAAAAATTATAGAATCATGAATAAATGAGTTTGAATAGCTTACAAATTGGAATTAATGAAATATATATATATATATATATATGTATATATATATATGTGAGCTATATGTGATGTATAATCTTAAGTTAAAATTTTTAAATTTGGATGTACCCGAGTAAGCATCGATGAAATAGGATTTGACGGGAAATTTAACCTTGCAAAGAAAATTAAATTCAAAATAAGTAAAAGGGAATCAACTCAAGTATAGAATTCATAAAACGTGAAATATAAGTTGCATAACTTGTAAATTGGAAAAGTGTAATAGAAAAAACCAAAATAAAAATGGTTTTATATTTTGGTAAAGGAATAAAAATCAAAACTTGAATTATAAAATGAATTTGAAACTCAAGAAAATTAAATGGAGTGATTTTTGATATAAAAATCTAATTGTGAAGTATAAAATGGAAGTAAACTAATTAGGTGAATTAATTAGTGAATGGGATATTGGAACGAGACTTGAGTTAAATGGCATTAAATATATGGAATAAGAATCAATCTAAAATTTTAACGGAATTCGTCGCAAATGAAATAAACGTAAGCTATATTATTTAATTAATTGGAAGTAAATGAATTAACTTAAGTTAATTTTTTTGGGATGGAAGCTTGGCTCTAATAAATTTAGAAATGGTTCATAAATAAATTGACATGGATTAGATTGTTGTTGAATATAAAAATTAAGTGAACGAGATTTGTGAATAAATTGAAAGTGAATCAATAAGAAATTGATAAATTGATTTAGAATCAATTTAAAATGGTTTATAAGCTAAAATGGTTATTTTATTAACGAATAGCACTAAATAGCACAGAAAAATTTGTTGTTAGACGTAAACGGAAGTGAATAAAATGTTGTGAATCAATGAAAAGTGAATCAACTGATTTATAATCAATTTGAAATGGATATGAATATAATGTGTGCAATTATATATTGAATGCAAATAAATTGCTTATAGATTATTAGAAATCGAATAAATGGCATATAAACTGATTGAAATGAATAATTAACTGTTGGAAACATGTGATTATTGATAAATTCATGCTATAACTTATTTGGTTATGAAATCTATGTGTTGTGCTGGTTAAATAAATGAAATGTTATTAAATTTTCAAGTTTTGGGATTTACATGTTTAAATTAAGTAAACACAGGTACAAGGAGGCTATTGGGCTAGATTTGGGTTGCAAAATTTGCATATAAAGTAAGCTCGCTCGCTTCAAAATGCTAAATAAAGGTACATTTTCAGATTAAATACAGTAATGTTATAAATATTGATATATATTGTGTTTTCGACCGTATGCATCGATGTATATATTTTTATCATATTGCAAAAGGCTCTCCGTACAAGGAAGACTCTGCCAAAAAAATTTAGAAATTTAGGGTGTAAAAATTTTGAAAAAATTTTATTAAAAAAAATTTGATTTCGAATTGGAATTGAAATAAGGGACTTTGGTTGGGAAATGGAAACTAGAAGTTTTGAGTTGAACTAAAAGGTTTGAGAAAATGGAATATTGAGTTTTAATTAAGTGGGGTTTGATAAGTTAATAGGTTTGTAGTATTTTTTTCTACTTAGCAATTTCAAGGACAAAATTCTTTTAAGGGGGAGGAATGTAACAACCCCGATTTTTCATAATTTGATTTTGAGTATGGAAATGATTTTAAATATTGGATTTGGAATAGAAATTGATTTTTGAATATGAAGATTTTGGTTGAAATTTTAGAATGAATTTAAATTTCAAATATAGCGATTTATTGTAATACGAAAATGGTGAATAATTGAAAATTGAGTTGAATAGGAAACAAAATGATTTTTAATGTTGATATGAATTCTATTTGAATTAGAATTTAGTTAATAATTTTTATAATTGAAACTCATGCGATTTCGTAATTTTTAGAAATCATCGATTTAATCGACGTGTTAAAATGGCGATCCAGGGCACTGCCTCAGAATTCAGTGAAACTAGTTCCATTGGATTCGTAATTGTGTATTCTTATTGGATTTCAAATTTCTTAGCATTTGGATTCACTGTTTGGTCATGCGATCTGAAAACGCTTAGAAATATTTAATCAAATTTAATTTAAATTGTCGATTTAAAAAGCTATCTTCCACTACGATCAAATTAGGCTCGAAACTTGTTCCCTTGCGTTCAAAATAGGGGTGTAATATTATAAATGCCAGGCGGCATGCCTCGATAGTCGATTGAATAAAATATCTAGATATTTTGGAATTTTTCATATATATATATATATATATATTGTAATATCCATCCACATCAGCCATTTAAAATGTTCCCATCAACCACCCTATAACTGAATTGAGCCACCCTATCGCCTACATTAGCCGCCCTTTCCGTCTTTTAAGTCGTGTATATCATTCCTTCCTTCAAACGAAAATCGACATTAATTAAAAAAATAATCGAACTCTGTCGAATTAAAAAAAGGATTCTCGCGTGTTGAATTGCAAGCGGCAGACAGCCATGAGCTAGAGGAGAGGAGCGAGGTGATAGTCAAGCGTGAGCAAGGGCATTTGGCATTTGACTTCTCAAGTTTGTGCGTGTGCATGGCCAGGATTGAGTAGCAATCAGTGGTCTGTCGTTCGTGGGCAGGGCTCTAGTTCGTTCACGTTATATAAAAAAGGCCACGTGCGTGAATAGCTGAACAGGAAGGAGAGCGCGATTTGAGTTCGTTTGGAATTTTCTTGCTTGGAGCATGAAAGGAGAAGGGATAAGGCACGATTATATTTTTGCTTTGGAAGGTAATTTTACTGCAAAATATAATTGCCTAATTTAGTTTGTAATTAAAGAAAATACTTCTCTTATTTAAAATCAAATGCTTATTAAACTAATTACTCATTCATGTGAGGTTCAAAGTTACAAACTTGAGTCGTGTTGGATCGTAGCGACAAATGCTAAGCAATGAAAAAATAATTCCGGATTAGAACGATTAACAAATTCAAAAAAGTAAGTTGAGTAAATCTCACTCAATTTGGTTGACTGATTTAATTTATAATAATTAAAATTAATTATTGGACGGTTGGTTGAATTTATAAATCATTATTCATTGGATGTTATATATATAGTAGTAAATGTATTAATAGTTGGATATATTTTCCGCAATTGGAGCGGATGAGATACCATGCGTCCAGCATAATAGCGGTTGACCCTATATTACCGTGATATCCTCTTCGAAGTGGGATTGGTATTTTATGTTATCTAACATTTGTGGATGTAGAAAAACAGGTTGGAGGGATCCAACTGGATTCCTAAAAAACATTGACTTCAATTTCATATATAATATTATATAATGTGTTAGAATAATCCGATATTGATTATTGTTGTGATTTGGATTATTTAATGTTATAGTAGCACTAACCTAACTTTTGGTGTTTTAAATACCATAACTATTATTTTTGAATTTGAAGGAATTAAAAGGAACTTTGGATATAAAAATATTTATATTGGAGATTGGATTATTTTAAAGGAATCAAGTTGGAATAAATAAAATAAAAATATTTGACTTTGGTTGTACTTAACTTCTCATAAAAGGTTTTAAATCGAGATTTTTAAAAAATAAATTATATAAAGGGATTTGTAGATGATATTCTAAAAATTATGAAAAGGAGTTGGAATCGATATCAAAAATAGATTTGAGAAAAATAAATGGAATTTATTGAGAAATAGATTAATAAAATGAGATTTTATAAATGAGCTTATTTTTATAAACAAGTAAAACCTAAATAAGTTTATAAATTTATAAATGATGTTTATAAATAATAGAGGTGGTATCAGTTGATTAATTGGGAATATAATTTCAAAGGGTGAATTGATTTCGAGATATGGAAATCGGTTTTGGGAAAATAAAGAATTTTGTTTTTGAAATGTAAGAATGGTCAGGGAATCAGACGAAATTTATGTGTTATGAATTGAGAGGAATTTATAGATTGAAATTAGTTATCAGAATTTTAAAAATATATTTTTAGCTAGAAGTTAAGTTAGTGTTAAAAGGAATTTTATTTATTCAAACTATGTAATTTGGAGATATATTAGTATTGAAATACTTTGGAAAAGTGTATTATTCAAATATTAAATATTTATTGAAATTAATTCACATTTTTATAATAAGCTTTGTGAATCAATTAGTTTTATTTAGAAATAAATTGGAAATGAATTATCGATGTTTATTTAAAATGTTTTAACATTTTAGATAATTACTTAAATATGTTTTTTAAAAAATATATTATTATTCTTTAAAAATACTTATCATATGCACATACGTGTATATATATATATATATATTTGAAATGATTGAAATTTATTTATAAACTTATCGAGATTTCTAAAGGGGTTTTATTTCAAGGAATTGATTTTATAAGATAAATATTATAGTAAATGTGACGCCCCACCTCTATACTTACACTAGCCAAGGATACTACGGAGTAATGGCGTCAATTAGCACGTAGAATAAGGCTGTTGAGGAGCGACCATCTGTGTAATTGCTTTGTGCGAGTACCGATATTTCAGATAGTATTACGTGCATTTCGTTTCAAGAGGAAATCTAACACATCAATTACAAACTCAATGCTACTGCACAGTGGCTATATGACCTTCGGAAACAAATATAAAATAAGCATAACATAAATCGATCACAGATATTCATATCATTAAGGCGGAAACAGATATGAATATAACACATAAAAGTGTACATAAAAGTAGTGGTCATATAAGTTCCACTACATCACAAAAGAATAGGTACAAGTGCTAGACAAAAGAATATGTATACATCAAAGAGTTTCTATCTCGAATGTTAAAAGCATAAACTACTAAGCCAAGTAGTTAGCCAAAAGTCGGATAATGGACCTTGATAAGAAATTAAGTAGAAGCACTTGAAATACCTCAGTCTGACCAAAGTATTATTTAAGAAGAAAAATAATAAACGGATCAGTCTATCTATAAATATCATATAAAATGAGATAGGATAAGAGATATAAAAAAACGTATGATAACAATAATACCATACTGTGAGAAGTATGCATTAAATAATAATAATAATCATACAACATCTCAAATTTTCTCAAACACCAAAAAGAATGTCGTATTTTTTATTTTATTCACCAAACTACAAATATTGACAAAACATATCTATACCAATCGCAAAAATTGGTGAAATTATTCTAGAAATCTTCAATTAGGAATTCAGAAATCACAAAGGGGAGGCCTATCAAAAACGGGAGCATGAAAACTCACCAACCTGTGTATCACAAACAGATGGCTATCCCATGGTCGTTGACCTTAGAGCCGGTGCAACGACGTAGTCCAATAACGGTACGCCCGTGGAAGCTGAAACTCGAATAATTTGGAACAACGACGTAGTATAATAACGGTATGCCTGATGAACCGAACTCCATAAAAGAACTGGGTCGTCAGCCCATAAAAATGAGACGAAGCTCAACTTATCAGGGTATTGTCCCCCACGCAGAAAGAGAGAAATCGCATAGTCTAAACCATAAAATGATCATCATAGATCAATAAAAAGTGTGAATTACACTAAGCTAGTAAATAAATGAGTTTAGCTTCTGTCTCATAACCACCGGCTTAACTTAAGTACTTACGAACAAATTGTAGATCTCCACTCAAAAATTGCCACAAGATTTCAATCGAACAAGTCTCAAAATTAAGCGACGAAGTAAACGCAAGCATTTCATACCACTTGTTTTGCTAAGTCGTTTAATTAGATTTCTCGTACGAATGAGGTAAATGTTTGTATATACCAATAGATTGGAAAAAAAAATTAAAAACGAGCTTTGTATTAAAAGTAACGTTGAAATCATTTTTATGAAAGAGGTTGAGTATTTACTACTAGTTTAAAAACCTTTGTATTTTAAAGTGATAAATCACAAAAATGATTGTAAAAACAATCTATCACCAAAAATCGACATTCGACAACGTGAAATAAAACCATAAAAACCGATAACAAATCCATCAAATGGATATTCCTAAAAATCCATAAAATAAGTCATTAAAGTCGATAATAAATGACAACAACTATCCGAAACAACAAAAATCGATAAAAATTGGAAATCCACTCAAAAACAGCCAAAGTAGGAAAAATTGAACAATTCCAAACGTCTAGTAGGTTCCAGACGTTTGGCCCTAGGTTTTGGAAATATATATGTTTTTTCTCCTTTCTCTTTTTAATTCCAGAACCCTTCCAGGCGTCTGGATCTTTCAACCAAACGTTTGGTTTTTCAACCAGATGTATGGATTTTGGCTCTGCCATTTTTTTCTGCATGTGTTATTTTTTTATCTTTTCCAGGGACCCCTTCCCGACGTCTGAATTTTCAACCAGACGTCTGGATTTTTCCACTAGGCAAAAATCAGCCTAGCCAAACAAGGCAAAAAATCCAAACCGGAAGCGATCGAACGAGCGATGGATGCTAGGAATTTATGTCAATCGACAACCCAGCCCTATAGGCTCTTCGATACACTACCTATAACATGTCAAAACATCCAAGATAGGATCTTTAAAGATTTTGACTTCAAAATACCAAAACTGAAAAATTCACCAAACCAATTCAAATAAAAAACAACTGAACATGGAATAGATATTACGAATTCATACCTAATCACAATGAAAGCCATAGATATAGATGTAAGTTCAAGAACTCACCTTTAAACCCCAAAAAAACTAGTGAGAAGCTTACAAAAAAAGGAAAGATCAACCACTCTTCACTTCAACTCAAGAAGCTCCAATCTAAACTCATAAGCAAATATTTCTTAAGTTAGGGTTTAGGAATTTCTGAAAATTGATGCGAGATTGAGATGGAGAAGATGAAGAGGATGCTTACCAAAGCTTCTCTTTGATTTTGGAGCTTTAATCTTGAATTTCCTAGTAGTCTAGGGTTAGGAATTTTAATTTCCTCTTCTTTCCTCCATTTTCCTTTAGCTTGAGAGTGTTAGAAAAATAGAATGAATGAATAAAGAGGGGGTGGAGTTTGCGTGTTTTGTTGGGTAAGTGGCTGAAACCCAAACCCTAATAGAAAAATAACAAAAATTCAACTCAACTTCAAACATATCGATGTTTATACTCAAAAAGGTCGTAAACACCATTTTGAACTCAATGAAAGTAGTCTCGAGTCCAAATTCGACTGTTTACAAATAGTAGCATTTCGGATTTTAATCTGACTAACGATGCTATATTTAAATAAAACATTTAAATATACAATCGTAAAATATGCGGGTTGTTGCAGTGAAATTATGGATACTTAAGGAAATTTCCAAATCGTTGAAATAAGAGGACTTCAGAAAATGAATTAGAATTCAAAAAAGAAGTTAGAAATGGATATTTGAAATTATAGACAAGTATAATCAATTTTGAAAATATTAAAGGAAATTAGAAGTAATTTTGGAGGTTTATGATATAAGTGTAGAATTTTTTCTTAGTGTGGATATTAGAAATGATTTTGGAAAAGAAACTTGTAATATATTCCCTAAGTATTGAAATTAAAGATTTGGAGATATTTTAGCGATGAAATTATTCTTATATGAGTGTTTTCCTAACTAATGAAATACTACGTTGGACTTGGAAAATTTTTCTAAGAATTGGGATAAATGATTTGGGAATGTTTTGACTATGGGAAGGTTAAACAGAAATATTTCTAAATGTTAATATGGTTTGAAAAATATCCCGTTAAGGATATAAGGATTTGAATTTGTTTTGAAACGATTTTATGAATTGGGCCTAGTGACTACTTATGGATGTAACTAGAGATGGATCTTTTTCGGATAGAGAGCTGCTATTACACGACTGGATTTCCTTTATTTCTTTAAATTTCTTCTCCTCACAACGGTCATCAAGGGGGTTACTGTGATTCTCTAGTCAACCTTCGAACTTGTGACTTATTCTAACTCATTGTAACTTAGATCTAAGGCTCACTAGTTGATATCCAGAGAGATTCAACTAGTATAATCATAATAAAGATTAATTAAAGTAGACGTAGGCCAAAGTCAACCGAACTACTATAAAAATTCTGTGTCTCTTTTCTTACTTCTGCTCTTTATTTGTTGTTTATCTGAGATTTGTGCTATTGATAATCTACACTAGCGCTTTAACACTTGATCTATGGTGTTGATCCATTTTTTAGGTTAACACAAGAGTCTCTGGTCGGTTGTTACATATGAAACTTAAGAACAACTCGCTAATGACGCGGACCCCAGACTTAGACTTGCTTATGAGGAATGGGTTTCAGACCCAGAGATCGCCCAAGTTTTCATGCTATCTACGATAGACAAGCCGTTGTAGAGGCACCATGAAAACATGTATGTCCATGAGATATTTGTTAGTCTCAAGGCCCTATTTGGTGAACAGTCACGTTTCGCAAGGTACGAGCTTACGAAGAAGCTATTCAATACCAAAATGACTAAAGGACAAAAGGTGGACGACTACGCACTAATGATGAGGGGTTATATTGATATGCTTTTGCAATTGGATGCAAGATAAGCAATGAATCACAAGTTAACTTGATCCTCGGTTATCTTACACCTCGGTATGAACCGTTCATATTGAATTTCAATATGAATCAATTGAATGTGAATCTCATGGAGCTCCTTAATATGTTAAGGTCAGTCGAGTCAACATCTAAAGATCAAAGGGATATCCTTATTGTAAAGGGTGCTGCATCATCTTCTAAAGGTCACATAACAAGAAAAGAGAAGGTAAAAGGAACAAGAAAAGTAAGAAGACGATGACAAGGGTGAATGCCACTGCTACTACAAGAAAGGTCACTAGAAAAAGAACTTTCTTGATTACTCAAAGATTGTTAAAAAAGAAAGGAGAACAGTTCTATAGCTCCGCCAAGTACATTTATGATTCAAAATTGTTTTGGAATCAATAAAATACCTTGGGTTTTAGAAACTGGATATGGAACTCATAAGTTCTATTATGAACTACATCGTGGCATTGGTATCACATAACAATTTTTAGGATTCTCAACAATTGGAATCACCCTCAACTCAGTTATAAATTTATGCATTTATATTTATATACATTGCTCTATTGCGGTGCTATTCAAAGCGATGTAGTTAGCCTTTTGCATTGAACCAATCATATTCTTTCATTTGGAACATTTCCAACTTGACGATTCTTAACATGAATTTATTGCTGACATGTTATACTCAGTATTACTTTTGCAAGTTTGAACACTCTTTCATAAAGAGATTGTTTTTTCTATAAATAATTCTTTAGTATTTCGTAAATACATGAGCATACTCCAAACTACCATTTAGTGATATCAATTTGGATTTGATATTTTCTTCATATATCAAATACATTAACAAATTACGATATCATAGTGAACGTAACATGTATGATAATTTCTATTACCAATGCATAAGAAACTCATCTTACATGTTTCATATTAAACATTTTAATAAGGTGCCCTTGCATATCTTTTTAGGGCATTTCCAATATATTTTATAATTGTTATAAGCGACATCATTTCCAAATTCAACGTCGAGTATCAAAACATCTAAAACTGATTTTAACATAACTATGTTGTTAACAATCAGGTGTGTTGTTTACTTATGGCTTTGAAATACCTATGTGCCTTTTAACGTTCTTTCTTATGAACACACGCTTCCTTTGCATTTCGACTAATAATCAAACTATTCAATACATCTATCAAAAGACTTGCTCAATTTTGATGCTTATAAGAATGTTACTTTCGTATCCATTTTCGAATCTTATCTGAAAACCCACAAACACAATATCGCTACTACTGACTTCAAGACACTTTTGTTGTTATATGCAAACAGACTAGTCTAAATCTATATTCAGAATTTTCTGTTTCAACACATATATATACCAAAACTTAAAGTCATAATAGGCAATAATTTTGGAAGTAAAATCTAAACCAACATGAGCACATCGAACGGTGAATCTGTTACATTAGTTTCAACAATGGAAATTCATGATAATATTCTTATCAATGTGGCTCACTACATTCCAATGCGTTTGTTTTTCTTATAAATACACATTTGAAACCAATGGATCGTATCGTTTCTAATACAACTATCAAATCATGTTTTGATAATGTTGTTAAAATCTGTTTCAGATTTGCACATCATACCATATCTGTGACGACCCACCTTTTTTTGGACGGTTTAAATCGACAATCAGCCACACATGTCTAACTAATTATCAAATAAACAGTTTATGAAGATGTTTTAAAATATACGTTTGATTACACAATTTTTATAACATAATTAGAGTACAATCAAAAAACATTCCAAAATAATGTAGCGTAATAATAATAGTAAATACGGTCTAGAAAACTCCATCTTCATCTTTAAGAAATAGTGTCTGCATATGCTGTAACACTCAGGCTGACCCGAGCGTAATGAAAAAACAAAACATTCGAGACAGAACTAAAAGTTCTTATGTAAGTTAAATCAATAACAAGTAAATATGAGTGTGATAACTTCAGAGAAGTTTACATGATTTTACATCTCCTATCTAGTGTATAACATGCGTGCAATAACTTAAGAGATATTACGAGATTTTCCACCTCTTAAGGATCCGTTAAGTTATTTATATATAGTAAGATACGTTATTAATGTTGTAAGTAATCAATAAAATAAATATTTTTCTTAGCGTTAAGGCTTTACATTAATCCCTCTTAACACGTTTTTAAGCATTGTTCTACAGTTTGCCTTGTGGCACAACAGTAACATTGGTAGTCAGGGAGGCGCCGTGATAAGACAACGCTAAAACAAAATCGTTGTGGTCACGTATAAGATTAAAAGTATGACAAGGCACGTGAGATAATGCCCAAGGTTGGATTCTACTAGTTTACCCTTTCTAGCTGGTGGTAACACATCATAGCCACGACCACCCATCGACTCCACCACCCCCAAAATCATATCAATATGCACCGATCAAGTCAAAAGTCAATATAATATAAAGAAATAGGGCCCCTAAAGTAGCTAACCCTTTGGCCAGACATAGGCTCCTGTTTTAGTTATTTCAAATTGGCACAAGTGTCGGGGTCATCCATCATTGTTCTTTTCTTAAAATCCAACAAATGTCGCCAATTCAACCTCTACATTCTGGATAGCATCCACCGCATACACGGTTGTTAAAGTGATTCTGGTAGAATGAAAGAGAGTATGTCATTCATCCAGCCCCGGTCTCTTTAACAACCAATTGTCCATTTTACACATCGGTCGGTTCTTTTAAATTTCAAGAACAAGTCACTCTTCATGTCAAAATATCAGATTTGCTTTAGAAATCATTTCGAATTCAAATAGGTTATAACATCAAAACATTAAATCAATGATTTAAATCTAAACTGTAACGACCCGTATTTTTGATAATTGAAAATATTAAAATTAATAAGATTTTGGAATTTAATATTATGAGAAATTAAAATTTATGATTTATTAACGAAAAAGATTGTTAGAATTCAGAATTATCTTAAATGAATTTTAAAACAATAACTACAGTGAAGTGAAAGTTAGTAATGCAAATTAGAATATAATTAATAATATTTATTGAGCTAAACTAAAATTATGTTTACGTAAATTCAATCGATTGTAAGTTTTGAACGTTAATGTTATAAGGATGGAATGAATGTTATTTCTAACTGAAATATAATTATAGAGCTTAACTTGGATATAATTGTAAGTTAACAAGAAATAAAATAATTATTGGAATAAATTGTTGGAAGTAATATAATTAAATATTGCAGTTAATATGAGTTAAGAAGATAACTATAGAATATGAATGTGATAAAATGTAAACTAATGTTAATTACATTCATAAGGTGACAGTTGATTCAATAATAACAGTGAGAATCAAAATAAAAGAATTTATTTGAATCTTTTAATTAAAAGGAGGAAAGGCGTTAAATATAAACATACATTGAAATAAATTTAAATTGGGTGATTTATTTCCAATTAATTCAGTTCATTTTTCAAAATTTAATGCAAGTTTCCTACATATATGTTTTATAAACTTATGTTTTAGATCCAATTACATCATAAAAAAGGATTATTTAGTATTGAAATCTCATACGGTATTAAATTAAATGTGTAACGACCCGTAAATTTTCGATAATTAAAATAGATACTTTAATAAGTTTTCGTGATTTTAGTGTTAGAAAAAAATTATAAGTCGTTTGGAATAATAATAACTAGAATGAAATGCAACAAAATTTATCTAAGTTAATTATTTATGAATTGAATGAAATCCCAAATCAATTGAAATAAGGTCTAGTCAAAGGTAATTGAATGAATTTGTATTGTATAGGTAATTGTGACACGGGTTTGTAAATAATAAACTTATAAGTAATTAAAAGTTAACGGCGATAAGTATTTAAGTTACCTATTCATTTTGTTAGTCGAACTGAATTTGTAAACCAATTGCAATTGAAATGAAATTTTATATATTAGTTGAGTGCATTATCTCTAACTGTAGTTAAATAATAATGTGGAATTCATTGGATGTAATATAGTAAATCGACTGATAATGAAATCTTATTTAAAAATCCAATATTGAAATCCGTCAAATATTGAAAAATTAAATTGTTTAAATTTAATATTTGGAATTTATTGAATTGATTGAATAACGGGAATAAATGTTTTAATGAAATGGTTGTTCTATAATTTGAATTTGTTAAATTTTATAAGTTTGTTTGAATATTTCAAAAGATAGTGATTTAGGAATAATCAAATTTGTTTAAATTTAATATTACAAATGTTTGAATAATTAAATTCCGAATTTGATACGATTAATTTGATATGGAAATTTAATATATGAAAATAGAGTGAATAATTGAAATTCGATTTAATATGATTCAAATTGGTTTTCAAAGTGAATGTAAGTTATATTGGGATTATAATAGAGTTAATAAGATTTTAAAATTAGAATTATTGGATAATTGAATAAAGGGTTTAATATGATTAAGAAATGATTCGTAAAAATTTTATTTTATCATATTAAAGTTAGAATGATGTTGTAGAACTTTTAAAACCGAATTAAAAGTAAATTTGTGAAAATTGAATATTTTAATATTTATTTATCAACTGGAAAATAGCCAAATTTTGAACAGTCTCAGAATTGGATGAAACTAGTTCCATTAGATCCGTAATAGTTAGGTTTTATCGGATTCGAATTTTCGTAGCAATCGGAGTTGTCATTTGACCGTGGCAGCTCGAAACGCGTTGAAATTGTTTTAATATTAATTTGGCGAGTTAAAATAGTCATTTTTTCAAACGGTCTCGGATTTCGACGAAACCAGTTTCATCGGATCCGTAATGTGATATTATTATAAGATTTCAAATTTCGTGTCAATCGGATTTACCGTTTGTCCGGGGACAAGCCAAAACGCCTAGAAAATCGTTTAATCGGTTTAATTTAAAATCGATCGTTTATCGTCATAACTCGCACATACGATCGAATTAGCTTTCGAAACCTGTTCCATTGTGTCCGGAACGCGGGGTAAACCCTAGAAACGCCGGTCACCGCGCTTCGTTTGGAGTTCGAAAAAATTTGATGAATAGTGGTTCGTAAATTTTCTATATAAACACCATTTACTATTCACTTTTGAAAAAAATCTCAAACCCTAGGGTTTCAAACCTAGCCGCCGGCTATATTTTCAAAGGCCAAAAATTAGTTTCGTTCATCCCCTCCGATCTCTCAATCCACAAAGAATTAGCCTTCGAGTTCTAAAGCAAACTTGTAGAGAGGAGTGAGATCTAGGTATTCAACGGCTATGATCGTGTTTGGAGCTTCGGATCAACAGCAATCTGGCCTCAAAGTGGGCGCGTTCTTTCACGAATTTCAAGGCAAAGAGGAGGCCGAGTGCAGCGTGGTGGCAGGCATGGGTCGAGCTTGAGACGAGCTTCGATGTGGTGCTGTTGTGATGGGGTTTCGAGCGACGTGGAGGGAGCGGCTCTAAGCCCTAGTGCGTGCGTGATGGGTTTCCTTGCGTGTGAATTGCCTGCGAACGAACGTGAGAGTGGAGGGAAGCAAGGTGTGGCCCAGATCAGGGTTTCGAAAATCAGCGGCCCTGATGAGTTGAGTAAAATATAAAAGGAAATTCTAATTTATTATATTTATAATTCGTTCAAATGTTTAAAAATGCATATCTCTTTCATACGAGGTCGGAATTCGACGAAACTTTTTGCGTTGGAATCGTATTGGCGAGCACTATGCTATGGAATTGGATTGGAATAGTTTGGAGCAAGAGAAAATTTGGGTTAAATCGAACGTCGTTCGATTTGATTTAAAATCGTAAAAATCAAGGTGAGGGTTTTATAACGCTCACAACGTACTAAATATCTTTATGCTAGTTAAATTGACATTAAGAAGTGTTATGATTTTTATTTGTCGTTGTTTGATAAAATTTAATTGTCATATAGATTGTCACTTGAATTAACCATTGAAATTAAATTGAAAGTTAAATTTAAACTGAAATTGAAATTGAATTGCGATTAAATTACCTGACATTGATAACTATGAAGCTGCCATGAATTGTATTGTCTATTGGATGATGTATTTTGATGGATGTTATTGGTTGATATTTAAATGTTTGGATGTTTATTTGCTTATATATACTGTTATGCATACATATGACACAGTGATATATATTCATCCCTGACATTTAATTGAAATAAATAATTACTTGGCCATAGGATAGAAAATTATATACGGACACCGAATTGGCTAAATTAATAATTTTTAATATCGTCGATTTGAAATTTATTTGAATGTTTTGATTTAAAAGTTATAAATAGAAATCAATTTATAGAAATCGAATTTATCGAAAAATTGAGTTTGGAATGTTGAAATAAATTTTGGTTAAAGGAAATTGTTAAATAATATAAGTCGAGACTTTGAAATTTAAAAAATTGGGATTTGATTTAATTTCGAAAATCGATTTGTTTAAAGATTTAACTTTAATTCGAGCTTTGAATATTACCAAGTAAAAGTGATATAAAAATGATATTTTGAAAGCGAGCTTGGAATTGAATCATATTTGAAATTTGGATTTAAATTTGAATATTGAAGGATAATTTGTTAAGTGTTATAAATTGATATTTTGAAAATCAAGCTCTAAATCGACATAAATTGAAATTGAATTAATTGAAAGTGAATATAAAAATTGAATAAATTTGAAGTCAAAGTTGACGTTGATCGAATCGAAATCGAAATTGAATCGGTAGAAGGGAAATTGAAATCGTTTTGAATTGGGAAGTTATAATTGAAATGGTTTGGGTTTGAAGCTGTTTATTTTGTTTTCCAAATTACTCAGGATATAAACCATTTTGAATACTTAAACTATTTTAATCTATTTTAAATCTACTTAACCAATTTAAATTATTTTGAACTAATTTATCTATTTTAAATCCATTTTAAGACTTTAAGTATTTTTAACTAGTTTTAATTATTTAAACTACTTTTAAAACTACTTAAAACTATTTTCTAAAATTTCAAGCTGGTTAATAAGGTGAAATGTTTATGTTTAAATCTTGAATTTAAATACGAACTGAGTTAAATGAAGTTGCAACCTAAATTGAAATTCGAAATGATTTTTAAATCGAAATGAGATATTGATGCGAAAATGATTTTTGAAACGAAATCTTACATTTTAAATAGATACGATGATATTTGAAATGGATATGATTTTGAGGCAAATATGATATTTTGATATAAATTACGAATCGATTTGAAATGTAAAAGAGCCAATGGTGTAATAATACGTAGTTATTAAAGAGACCGGGATCGGATATGGACATACTCTTTGTCGATACCGAACACCAGTTTAATAACTATTATACGCGGAGTGTTGATCCAGAATGAAGCGGATGGTTTGGTGAACGCGTTGATTGAAGAAAGAGAACGATATTGGATGACCCCTGACATGACTAAAACAGGAGCCGCGCCGGGCCATTGAGGTTTGCCACCTCTAGCGGACACGCTTCTTCGATACCATTTTTATTACATTTGTGATGCGATTTGGGTGCACCCCTTGATTTGAGAGTGTTGTTTCGCGGTGTTGGGGTAGCTGCTGGCTATGCCCAACATCAGTCCGGATCACGCAACTACTAGTATCCTAGTTGGTATCGCCTCATGTACCTTGTCATACTGATTATCCTATTCGCGACCACTACGTTATGCTTTGTGTTATACCTATGGGGTACCCTCTGATAACCACCAGTTTACGGTGGGGCTTACGGTGCTGTATAGACTACGGCGTTATAAAAATGTGTTAAGGGGGATTATGGTAACGCCTTAACACTATTTTGATACTTTATATTACTGATAGGCATTATCTACTTAGCGTATATTACTACATAGTAGATAGTTTAACGGATTCTTAAGAGACGGAAAATCCCGTAACATCTCTTGAGTTATTGCACACACGTTGACACTGGATATGAGATGTCAAACCCCGTAAACATCTCTGACGCCGTTACACTCATATTTATTTACGATTGATTTAACTTTCATAAGGATATTTTAGTCCTGACTCGAGTGTTTTGTCTTTTCATTACGCTCGGGTCAGTCCTGAGTTTTCTAGATTTTTGAAGATCTATTCTGGAGGATGAAGACGAAGATTTGGTATACTATTGCTATTATTACCCTTGCATCATGCTATCTGCTGCATTATTTTAATTGTTCCGTTGTATATGTATAACTCTGATAAATGTTGTATAAATAATTGTCAAAGTATAGTTAGCAGCTTCATGAACTGTTTATTTGACTATTATATTTTATCATTCCGCTGCGAGATTCTGTGTTGTTTTATTTCCTTTATTTCTCTTTCATTTCTTTTCTTATTTATCCCAATAACCATCTGCCCTTTTGAATGGTTTGGAATCGGCATGTGTATTTTATCGTCGGTTTAAACTGTCCAAAAAGGCGGGTCGTTACAAAATGTTAATAGGAGATGATAGAGGGAGTAAAATAGATTTACACTTGACTATTTCCTTTTCAATTAGACTTGATTAGATTTTAATTGCAACATAATTTATCTTTCCATCTTCACTATTCTAATTTACTCTTACATTCGTTGCCTCCTTACTTGGATTATTTTCATACCTTTTATTTATGAATGTAAACTATAAGTGGCGATAAAGATGTACATATATATAATATACGCCTGTTTATATTACCTTATTTATGCTATCATATTTTTGAATGTTTGTTCATGCATTCCTAGTAAAACATTCAATCGAAATGTTAACATGTTTGTTTAAATTCTCAGTCTAGTCAAAGAGAGAGAGAGAGAAATGAGAAGTTCTTAATGCTGTATATTCTTTTGATTATTGGCACAAATATGTATAGAGAATTTATTTTCATTTATTGTGTGTTAATTAAATCTTTAATGGATGTCAATTTTGGTATGTTTGGGGTTAACAAAATTAGCGAACAATTATTTTTGAAATTTGAATTCAAAAAGTTTGTTTATAGTGTAAAGTTGGTCCATTCATTCCCTTTTTAATTAATAATTGCCGCATTCTTTTAATTATTTCCTCGTTTGTTCCTTTACTTCTTCCCATTTATATTGTCTGAAGCTTTTCCATTTTGAAAACATAAACTACTTTCATATTTTTAATTCTTTCTTTTATCTCTTTTTAACGCTTGCTACGTTTAAAAAGGCTGTTCATATTTAATTATTTCAATACCTAGTTTGTTCATATTTACTTTATTTTTCCATTCATTTTCCAACTTCATTTCCTGAAACATCATTTCATTTATTTCTAATTAATAGCAGCCTCTCTTTTCAAATATCATTGGTCCTAAACCTAACTCTAACCTTATAAACAAGATGTGATGCAAATGAAACCCTAGCCTCCATTCTAATCTTCTTTTTCTTTTTTCTTTTTCTTCTTCAAATCTTATTATTCTTTCTCATTTTTTTCCTTCCTCTTTAAATATTCTTCTTCTTCACATCATCTTCTATTTCAAACTTTGTTCTTTCTTTTCAAATCTTGATCTTCTCTTTCATTTTCAGTTCTTTTTTTTTGCTCTTTTTTTTTCAATTCTTCCTTCTCAAATCTTTTTTCTTTCAAACCTTCTAAAATTACACACGCGCGCGCACACACACACAAAGATATATATATATATACATATATATATATATACATACATATAGATATATATATATACATATAGATATATATATATACATATAGATATATATATATACATATAGATATATATATATACATATAGATATATATATATATACATATATATATATATATATATATATATATATATATATATACTGCGACGCCCCACCTATATACTCCCGCTAGCCAAGGTCACTACAAGGTAATGTCGTTAACTAGCATGAAGAATAAGGCTGTTGAGGAGTGACCATCCGTGTAATTGCTTTGTGCGAGCATCGATATGTCAGATAGTATAACATGCATTTCTTTTTAAGAGGAAATCCGACATGCCGATTGTAACGACCCATAAAATTTTATTAATTTTTAATTAGTTTTATAACGTATTTAATTTGGATTTTGAGAAATTTTAATAATAATATTTTGAAATAAAGTTTTAATATTTGATTTACGTATAATTAAATATAGCAAATGGTAAATTTTCAATTAATTATATGAAGGTTTATTTATTATATAATTTATTAAATTCAAATCAGTCAACAATTGGTGAAAATAAATTTATTTTCAAGACCTGAATATTTTTACATAGAAAAATTCTAAATCATCTTCTGACTGTGACGTCATTTTTCGTTTTCCCAAATTTGGACTTCTATAGCTTCGTCGATCTTATTTTCTGCGTTTTTACTGCATTTTTTTCTGTTAGTAAAAATTCGAATTTTTATAATTCAATCGTACCACCAATATCTATATACCATTTTGATCGTCTCGTTGTACTGATCACTACGGTATACTTATTTCTGTATTTTGAGATTCGATACGCGACGGAAACAATAAAAACGTGCGTCATCGGTGCTGAAATTTGTGACTTGGATTTATCTACTTTTCAAATTTGAAACCGTACAACTCATACCATATTAATTTCTTTTAAAGGTTTTAGCTAAATCTATGGGTGAATGTTGCCACACTTTTCCACCTTATATTTAATTCTCTGTCGTTTCAATTTGCATTCTACCCGTTCACATTTTATTTATTCCTTTTCTACCATATATTCCATTATCTTTTTTTGCTATTTGCTAATTGCTATTTGCTCATTCAGTGATCATTTAATTGAAATCAAAATTTCAACCCTTACTTCTCTTTTCTTTTCAAATTTGAAACGTACTATTAAATCAAGCCATTAATTGCTTTTATTTTTTCCTTAACTCAACGTACAGCTCACACAATTATAAATTGCATTAAATTTTCCGATGAACCACACCATGACCATTTATATTACATTCATTTGGAATATATTCATTTGATTGAAATCTTTCCCTATCTCTCTTATCTCAGTTGGGAATAAAATAAATTTCAGCGGAAACCACGTTTCAATGCTTTTAACTCTTTATAGCTTTTGATAAAATTTTCTGTCCTTTTTGAAACTAAAACGTATAGGGATATACGTTTCTCATTTATTAATTTCTAAATCGCCTTGCTGTCCTTTTTCATGTATGTTATATTTATTTATATTTTAACATTTTCTATTTATTTCACTCATCTCCCTACACGTTTCTATTTATTTGCCGATTTGTTGCATACGTTTCGTTTTGGGAAAATGCGGTTCATTCCTATTGTAACGAGAAGGATTTTGCCCGCTCGAAAATCGACATCCATACTTTTCATCGTACTCGAATGTCGTAGATTCGACCGTTCAAATCCGATTCGCCGGAGCTTATAACAACATTTAGTAGACAACACAGCGGAATAAAAGAATAATACATTGATATACAGCTTTGATACAATATCTGATACAACAGATGATCCAATAGATATCAATATACATCAGAGATATGATACAATAAAAATAGCAGCGGAAAGAAAAATAGATAACACTAGCAGCGGAACCACTAACTCTAAGATAGTCTTCAAGAGAGAACTCCAAAACTGCAACTCCATCTCCAAGAATCAATCCAGCAATAGCTCGAACTCCCAATAACGATGCACCAAGACAAGCAAGACTGGTGTGATCCAAAGAATGAACTAACTCCAGATAATCTACTACATCTGACTATCTGAAAAACCCAACTCTAGACTGCTCGTGTAGAAAATAATGAGCATCCAGAGTTCAGGAAAGAAACAATAAACTCTGGATCAGTCGTGGGACTGGTGTTAGCAATAAAAACAGTTTATCTTTCAAAACATTCAACAAAAGATTTTCAAAGTCAATTCGCAATGCTTTTTAAAATGAGACTACCATAAGACCTCCCGCCACACACACAATGAAAACGCAGACTTGGAGGAGATTTCTTCTTCTGTTAGTCAAAGATGCTTGATACACATTAAAAAGAAACATTTGATATTATTACTAGTGCATAGTGTAGAACAAATCATTTCGAAAGTAGAATATAAATCTTAGCCAGCATAGGTACCATTATATTATGCCTACTATAGCTACCATATTAGATGGCAGGTTCTACAACTAATACCGTACAAGATCGTATTATTTCTTTGGATTTCCCACGAATGGTCAGGCCAAGGAACTTCCCATTGCCACATGAGAACGCCTCTGGAAGGACGTCCCCGAGAACCTAACCGGATCTCTGCCAACACAAGGCCGGGTTACCCCTAACTGGGTAACTACTGACACGAGTATGCCATCCCCCGGTCCTTTGAGACCTTTATCCGAGAGCTCTCTAATCAACATCACACCATAATAAATAAAGTGTTCAACATGAGTAAGTATCTGGGCTCCATACCATGATACCACCCTTTTCCAGAAGGAAATGCACACACCCTAAAGGGAGCTACCCCTCATAATCTTGCCGCATCTTTCCTGTTTTGACCATTCCAAGGTGTGAGGCTCGACGAAGTCTCGTCCATAAAGCCACGCTTTATACAAAAGTCGTGCTTTGGGTCAACAAATGATCATAGAAATGATCACAAAGATAAACGAACAAATGATCCTATCACAAATGATCAACACAATGATCATTTCACAGCAACACTTAGCATGTCACATTACCAAACTGGGAATATATCGCTGATAACCTTCAACTACATAACCTCTGAGCTCGTACGTCTCAGAGAAGGGTGTTAAGCTAAGAGAATAAATTCTCCGCCACCAACAGAAATATATTCGAAAGAAATCAGCTTTATATCTCAATTTGTAATGTCAGACATACTATCCATACAAGTCTGTTCCGGGATCGAACAGAACCGAAGGCACTTCCAAAGAATCCCTTGAAATCCGGATATTCACTAATCACATTCGGACTTCCCATCACATATGGAGTCTCTATACCGGGGACCATTCGATGCAAAGACATTCGACGAGTTGCCCTTACGCTTTCAAAAATATCCGGTCTTCAACACCGGTCTTCAAATGCTATCCATAACGACATATCACATATTCGGAATGGGATATATGACACAAAGGTCCTCTTCCAGCTAAACCGAATAGTGAGCGCAATATTTACAAGAAATATATGGATATTGGGATTTCAATTAAGTCACAACTTAAAACCCAAAACTTTCTTTCAAATGGTTTAAACCAATTACCATTTCAAATCTTTACATTACAAAAAGATTTATTTCACAAAGTTCCATTTACGGATTTCAAAACAATTTCTATTTCATTTGGATTAACTCGTTAAATCTTTAAATCAAAGATTTAACTCATAGCTTTCAAAATTCGATTAACTTGTTGAATCTTTAAATCCAGATTCAACTTATAGCTTTCAAATCGTTTTCATAACTTGGAAATTATCTTCATTCTCAAGCTTGAAATTCTTTTTAACACAAATTGGACGTTCATTTCTTATGTGAAAGCTTTTATTATTTGAAAACAAACAGTTTTCATTTCAGAAAAATCCAATTATATTTACACGAGTTAAAGCCCTTGAATTATATTCACATCCCAAATCAATACTTTTAAAATAGTTTAACCCATATATAACTGGTATAACATTTTTAATCCCTACTTTTAAATCATAGAATTCAATTTCAAATCTTGAATTTAAGTTCAAATCAAATTATTCAACTTCATATTTTATCGAGTTATTCAAAATAAATTTCATCTATGAAATTCCATTTCAAAAGCTTTTCACTTTAAACCCAATCCATTTCCAGAACATTTGAATTCAAATATTCAAATTTAAAACTATTTCAAAAATCTGTGACTTAATCGATTTCCTCGTGAAATCCATATTGGTGTGTGTATAAGTGTGGTCCAGGGGTTTAACACAATAAAAGTGCCACATCATCAATCATCACAGATTAAAACACAGAAATATAGTTGATAAGCGATATAAACTATAACGCTCATCGTCCATTCACAGATTCACAGATAATGTACAAATGCAAATAAATATACACTGCTCAATCTACAGAACAAAATATCACAAATCAGATAGGATAATCAATTCAAGGCATTTCATACAATACAATCATTCATAAGCATTCAATAAACATTTGTAAGCAGGATTAATTAAATTGATTAATCCTAATCGATTCAATTTATTTCCAAGTAAAATAAATTTCTTATGAATTTAATTATCTAATCCTGATTTATTAATTACAAATCATTTGATATAAATTAATTTATCAAACATTTTGATTAATTAATTTATTCTTAATTAATCATATTAATTAAATTAACCTCTGAACCAATTACATAATTATTTAACCTCTTAATTTATAATCTTAAGTAATTAAACTTTTAATTACTTCTCATTAAGCAATCACCTCATAACCATTAATCATTAATTACCAATTAAACTTTATCATTAAGTTAATCAAAATATTCAAATTCAATTACAATTGGTAATTTGCCCCTTTATTACTTTGATTAAGTAATTACAATTTATAATTGATTTTCTTATTCAATTTATCTAATTAATTATCAAATTTTTCACATTAATTTAATCACTTAATAATTCCTAGTTAATTATCTTCATTTACTAATAGCATTTCTTTAATTACTTTTAAATTAATCTCTAACTATAAATTAATCTAAATCATTAATTTATAAATTCGATAAATAAATCATTCCTTAATTATCTTATTAATTGAATCATTCAATACCTTAATTATCTCTAATATAATTCATTTCTTATTGATGACTTCATTAACATTAGAGTGAAAAACATTTCACTTTTGAATTTAAATTAAATTTACATTTTGAATTTAAAATTCAAAATGATTATTCTTTTAAACATTAATCCAATTTAAAAAATCAATTTATAATTCTTAAAAATAAATGTAAATAACATTTATTACTTATATAAGAGAAAGCTTTTAAACTAATCTACTTAATTTTTATTTAAAAATTAAGCTTTCAAAATACATTAATATTCTTACTTGCAAATTCAAGTTAAAACCAATCATTTAACTTCTCATTAAAATTTAAGAAACCCTTTATAAAAGAATTTTATCAAAATAAATATTTGTTTTTAAAACCTTGATTTGGAATTTTAATTTAAAATCCAAATTCCATTTAAATTTGCTTTAAAATTCAAATTTCAGACAGGTTTCATAAAACCTGTAACATACAAAATAACCCGAGGCTAACAAACTTGCTTTAAGTCACACTCCCCATTGCTTCGAGTCAAGTACTCGAATAACTCGAGTAAAACCCGAGTTAAAATTTCCTGCACACCACCTAAAATTCCTCAGCATTTCAATGGGCACGGTGCACGTGCACCATGGCGCTGGCAAACTCCGGCTATCCACGAAGGCTTCATCACATCGGCGACCATCTCCAGATCCAATCGCGACCACTAAAAATTCAACAGAAACTCGAAATTGAATTCGAGTTTAAAATTCGAAACCTGGAAACGCTCGACCCTATCGCCTACCATACCTGTCAACGCGTCGCACTTGAAATCCCAACCACCAGAACACGTGAAACTCCGTTTACACGATCGCCAGCATCCCCTCTACCACCACCCAGAGCCACGCAACGCTCGATCGTCTATCGGGGACGAATGATTCGAATTTCTCAGCCACTACAAAATTAGGTTTAGAAACTAAACCTCGCCAACGCCGCTTCCACGATGATCGATGACAACTCCGAGCATTTTCCCCACGTCATCGTAGTCTCCTCCCCCTTCACGCACAACCCTGACCTTCATATCTCCTCAGATCGCCTAAAGTTGATCGAAATATACTTTTTATTCATTTTCGAACTACTCCTAAACCCCACCTCTAAAAATTATAAATTTTGCATTATAAATCATATTAAAGTATGATAATTCCATTCATATACCTGAATTCATAAATCATGAAGTTCGAAATTTGGCTTATTTAGAGTAACTTTGATTTCTCAATTTCCAAAGAAGATTAAAAGTTGTTTTTGACTTCTATAAATTTTTAAAACTTAGCTTATATTAAAACAAACAACTTCTGTTTATCTTGCAGGCTACAATAGTTATCAAATTAAGAGATCAAAAGTCATTTGCAAACCTGGGACTAAAGATAAACAAGAACAGGTATCAAATGGTACAGACATGCATTCATTCAAATACCAACATATATTCACGAGAAATAATACTCATATTCATTCCAGATAAAAATAAGCAACAATCTTAATACTTAAGTTTAAAAAAAGGTGAAGTTACTCACTTGTATGAAGAGCAGAGGAGAAAGAACAGACTGACATTGCAAACTGAAGAATCCCTCTTTGATTTCTCTGGTTTGAAGTCATTTGTTTTGATTTATATTGTTATTTAAATTTTGTAAAAGGAAAAGCTTACTCATTTTTTGGTTTAAATGAACGAGCTGAAATGAAGTGGGACGTTGATATATGGAAAAATGAGATTACTGGTGATGTATAGTTTGAACAATGCAAAACATGGCTAAAGGTACTTGTACAGGTGATGTAACATTATTTGGTACAATTAGGCACGGCTGCTAAATCTTGCTTTTGTGCTAGTGGTAATATCTTGCTTGTACTTTGCAAATATATACATATATTTTTTTCTTAGCTTTCGAATGTCCACCTGAAAAAGCAAGGCTGATATTATAAAAGAAAGTGTGCAGGTGATAATATTTTGTTGTACTTATTGATTCCTTTACTTGCCTGCATCCTCTCTAGCTCGGCTGCTATGCATCTATGTTGTGTACAAAGGAGGCTAATGCATACTTTATATTGTACTAGAGGTACGATGTTGTGCTTTTTTTATGTTCATGTAGTATTTATTTTACTTCTACTTCGCTGCATAATTCCTTTAGTTTTGTTTTACTTATTTTGTCTCGGCTGAAAACATTTATTTGTTTGAACACTTTATTTGCATTGCCTAACTTGTTCTGATTTGGTGGCTGAAGATATTACTTGGTGGCTGCAGTGATTTTTGTATTACTTTCCTTTGTACTTTGCTTTAGTTATTTACTTACCCTTTATTTATTTATTTTCTTTATTTTCCAGGTTTGTTTCCATTTGTTGTCTTCTTTTGTTTCTTGTACACCAGCCTACATACTTAGTTCTATATTTGTTTGTATTTATTCAGGTTTGCTTTTATTTTTGTTTTGTTTATTTACATTGCTTTGGAATTTAAATGGAATCCAATTTATTCATGGGTTTACTTATATTATTACATAACTATATAATTTGTTTTATGTCCATCAAATTTCTATTTCTAACTTAAGTATTTATTTTATCTTTCATACAAATTGTTTTGTATTTTTATATCTATTTTTTTTTTAAAAACATTTATTTAAGATTTTATCTCAAATCCACTATATACATATATATTCACATATATACAAATTTTCAAGTTCATATGACTTAATATAATTTCCATTTGACTCCGGGAAACTCGCTACCATTAAAAAATCAATTTTACAATTTTTTATTCAAAAATTCATTTAAATTATCAATTTAAATTCATAAAAATCCGGGGTCGTTACAAACTTCCCCCCTTAAAAGAATTTCGTCCTCGAAATTCGCAGGCACGAAAACAACACAGAGATAGACAGATTCGATCTCCTATAATTCCTCAAACTTAAGATATGAATTTCATACTCAAGTCGGAATATCTCAGAATACATACCAATTTGTCCCTCTTCGGACTTTGGTATTCACAAGAAATTACAATAGAATTTCAAATTTTGGTTTCAAACGAAATCGTTTTATCGATTTAATTCAATTTATCCTTCATATTCTATTAATCAATTTAACTCAATTAAAAATTTCTAATTCCAAATTCATTAAGGTTTAAATCAAAAAGCTGATAAGAAACCGATGAAGATACGAAACAAGAATTTTCTACAACGATTCGTAAGGCCATCATCACACCGAAACTTCTTCTTGTAGCTGATACGAAGAAATCAAAAGAATTTTGGAAACGAATCAAAAGAGATTGATAAGAAAGATGTTTCCACCATTGTTACAGAGTTTTGACTAATTATTGTCGTATTCCCCTGTCCCCTATCACGTTCTCTTCTTGCACTCATACTTACTATCAACGGATAGTAAGAGAATTTACTGAGGCAATCAAATGGATATCTTAGGGATTACTCATTCTAGGGATACTTCACCCTATCTCTAATGAGCTACTTAATGTGTTACACTCCTGAGCTAAAGTTCAACCTTAGCTTTGATACCAAATGTAACGAGAAGGATTTTGCCCGCTCGAAAATCGACATCCATACTTTTCATCGTACTCGAATGCCGTAGATTCGACCATTCAAATCCGATTCGTCGGAGCTTATAACAACATTTAGTAGACAACACAGCGGAATAAAAGAATAATACATTGATATACAGCTTTGATACAATATCTGATACAACAGATGATCCAATAGATATCAATATACATCAGAGATATGATACAATAAAAATAGCAGCGGAAAGAAAAATAGATAACACTAGCAGCGGAACCACTAACTCTAAGATAGTCTTCAAGAGAGAACTCCAAAACTATAACTCCATCTCCAAGAATCAATCCAGCAATAGCTCGAACTCCCAATAACGATGCACCAAGACAAGCAAGACTGGTGTGATCCAAAGACTGAACTAACTCCAGATAATCTACTACATCTGACTATCTGAAAAACCCAACTCTAGACTGCTCGTGTAGAAAATAATGAGCATCCAGAGTTTAGGAAAGAAACAATAAACTCTGGATCAGTCGTGGGACTGGTGTGAGCAACAAAAACAGTTATCTTTCAAAACATTCAACAAAAGATTTTCAAAGTCAATTTGCAATGCTTTTTAAAATGAGACTACCATAAGACCTCCCACCACACACACAATGCAAACGCAGACTTGGAGGAGATTTCTTCTTATGTTAGTCAAAGATGCTTGATACGCATTAAAAAGAAACATTTGATATTATTACTAGTGCATAGTGTAGAACAAATCATTTCGAAAGTAGAATATAAATCTTAGCCAGCATAGGTACCATTATATTATGCCTACTATAGCTACCATATTAGATGGCAGGTTCTACAACTAATACCGTACAAGATCGTATTGTTTCTTTGGATTTCCCACGAATGGTCAGGCCAAGGAACTTCCCATTGCCACATGAGAACGCCTCTGGAAGGACGTCCCCGAAAGCCTAACCGGATCTCTGCCAACACAAGGCCAGGTTACCCCTAACTGGGTAACTACTGACACGAGTATGCCATCCCCCGGTCCCTTGGGACCTTTATCCGAGAGCTCTCTAATCAACATCACACCATAATAAATAAAGTGTTCAACATGAGTAAGTATCTGGGCTCCATACCATGATACCACCCTTTTCCAGAAGGAAATGCACACACCCTAAAGGGAGCTACCGCTCATAACCTTGCCGCATCTTTCCTGTTTTGACCATTCCGAAGTGTGAGGCTCGACGAAGTCTCGTCCATAATGCCAAGCTTTATACAAAAGCTGTGCTTTGGGTCAACAAATGATCATAGAAATGATCACAAAGATAAACGATCAAACAAATGATCCTATCACAAATGATCAACACAATGATCATTTCACAGCAACACTTAGCATGTCACATTACCAAATTGGGAATATATCGCTGATAACCTTCAACTACATAACCTCTGAGCTCGTACGTCTCAGAGAAGGGTGTTAAGCTAAGAGAATAAATTCTCCGCCACCAACAGAAATATATTCGAAAGAAATCAGCTTTATATCTCAATTTGTAATGTCAGACATACTATCCATACAAGTCTGTTCCAGGATCGAACAGAACCGAAGGCACTTCCAAAGAAGCCCCTGAAATCCGGATATTCACTAAACACATTCGGACTTCCCATCACATATGGAGTCTCTATACCGAGGACCATTCGATGCAAAGACATTCGACGAGTTGTCCTTACGCTTTCAAAAATATCCGGTCTTCAACACCGGTCTTCAAATGCTATCCATAACGACATATCACATATTCGGAATGGGATATATAACACAAAGGTCCTCTCCCGGCTAAACCGAATAGTGAGCGCAATATTTACAAGAAATATATGGATATTGGGATTTCAATTAAGTCACAACTTAAAACCCAAAACTTTCTTTCAAATGGTTTAAACCAATTACCATTTCAAATCTTTATATTACAAAAAGATTTATTTCACAAAGTTCCATTTACGGATTTCAAAACAATTTCTATTTCATTTGGATTAACTCGTTAAATCTTTAAATCAAAGATTTAACTCATAGCTTTCAAAATTCGATTAACTTGTTGAATCTTTAAATCCAGATTCAACTTATAGCTTTCAAATCGTTTTCATAACTTGGAAATTATCTTCATTCTCAAACTTGAAATTCTTTTTAACACAAATTGGACGTTCATTTCTTATGTGAAAGCTTTTATTATTTGAAAACAAACAGTTTTCATTTCAGAAAAATCCAATTATACTTGCACGAGTTAAAGCCCTTGAATTCTATTCACATCCCAAATCAATACTTTTAAAATAGTTTAACCCATATATAACTGGTATAACATTTTTAATCCCTAGTTTAAAATCATAGAATTCAATTTCACATCTTGAATTTAAGTTCAAATCAAATTATTCAACTTCATATTTTATCGAGTTATTCAAAATAAATTTCATCTATGAAATTCCATTTCAAAAGCTTTTCACTTTAAACCCAATCCATTTCCAGAACATTTGAATTCAAATATTCAAATTTAAAACTATTTCAAAAATCTGTGACTTAATCGATTTCCTCATGAAATCCATATTGGTGTGTGTATAAGTGTGGTCCAGGGGTTTAACACAATAAAAGTGCCACATCATCAATCATCACAGATTAAAACACAGAAATATAGTTGATAAGCGATATAAACTATAACGCTCATCGTCCATTCACAGATTCACAGATAATATACAAATGCAAATAAATATACACTGCTCAATCTACAGAACAAAATATCACAAATCAGATAGGATAACCAATTCAAGGCATTTCATACAATACAATCATTCATAAGCATTCAATAAACATTTGTAAGCAGGATTAATTAAATTGATTAATCCTAATCGATTCAATTTATTTCCAAGTAAAATAAATTTCTTATGAATTTAATTATCTAATCCTGATTTATTAATTACAAATCATTTGATATAAATTAATTTATCAAACATTTTGATTAATTAATTTATTCTTAATTAATCATATTAATTAAATTAACCTCTCAACCAATTACATAATTAATTAACCTCTTAATTTATTATCTTAAGTTATTAAACTTTTAATTACTTCTCATTAAGCAATCACCTCATAACCATTAATCATTAATTACCAATTAAACTTTATCATTAAGTTAATCAAAATATTCAAATTCAATTACAATTGGTAATTTGCCCCTTTATTACTTTCATTAAGTAATTACAATTTATAATTGATTTTCTTATTCAATTTATCTAATTAATTATCAAAATTATTCACATTAATTTAATCACTTAATAATTCCTAGTTAATTATCTTCGTTTACTAATTGCATTTCTTTAATTACTTTTAAATTAATCTCTAACTATAAATTAATCTAAATCATTAATTTATAAATTCGATAAATAAATCATTCCTTAATTATCTTATTAATTGAATCATTCAATACCTTAATTATCTCTAATATAATTCATTTCTTATTGATGACTTCATTAACATTAGAGTGAAAAACATTTCACTTTTGAATTTAAATTAAATTTACATTTTGAATTTAAAATTCAAAATGATTATTCTTTTAAACATTAATCCAATTTAAAAAATCAATTTATAATTCTTAAAAATAAATGTAAATAACATTTATTACTTATATAAGAGAAAGCTTTTAAACTAATCTACTTAATTTTTATTTAAAAATTAAGCTTTCAAAATACATTAATATTCTTACTTGCAAATTCAAGTTAAAACCAATCATTTAACTTCTCATTAAAATTTAAGAAACCCTTTATAAAAGAATTTTATCAAAATCAAAATAAATATTTGTTTTTAAAACCTTGATTTGGAATTTTAATTTAAAATCCAAATTCCATTTAAATTTGCTTTAAAATTCAAATTTGCAGACAGGTTTCATAAAACCTGTAACATACAAAATAACCCGAGGCTAACAAACCTGCTTCGAGTCAGACTCCCCATTGCTTCGAGTCAAGTACTCGAATAACTCGAGTAAAACCCAAGTTAAAATTTCCTGCACACCACCTAAAATTCCTCAGCATTTCAATGGACATGGTGCGCGTGCACCATGGCGCTGGCGAACTCCGGCTATCCACGAAGGCTTCATCACATCGGCGACCATCTCCAGATCCAATCGCGACCGCCAAAAATCCAACAGAAACTCGAAATTGAATTCGAGTTTAAAATTTGAAACCTGGAAACGCTCGACCCTATCGCCTCCCATACCTGTCAACGCGTCGCACTTGAAATCCCAACCACCAGAACACGTGAAACTCCGTCTACATGATCGCCAGCATCCCCTCTACCACCACCCAGAGCCACGCAATGCTCGATCGTCTATCGGGGACGAACGATTCGAATTTCTCAGCCATTACAAAATTAGGTTTAGAAAATAAACCTCGCCACCGCCGCTTCCACGATGATCGATGACAACTCCGAGCATTTTTCCCCACGTCATCGTAGTCTCCTCCCCCTTCACGCACAACCCCGACCTTCATATCTCCTCAGATCGCCTAAAGTTGATCGAAATATACTTTTTATTCATTTTCGAACTACTCCTAAACCCCGCCTCTAAAAATTATAAATTTTGCATTATAAATCATATTAAAGTATGATAATTCCATTCATATACCTGAATTCATAAATCATGAAGTTCGAAATTTGGCTTATTTAGAGTTAACTTTGATTTCTCGATTTCCAGAGAAGATTAAAAGTTGTTTTTGACTTCTATAAATTTTTAAAACTTAGCTTATATTAAAACAAACAACTTCTGTTTATCTTGCAGGCTACAATAGTTATCAAATTAAGAGATCAAAAGTCATTTGCAAACCTGGGACTAAAGATGAACAAGAACAGGTATCAAATGGTACAGACATGCATTCATTCAAATACCAACATATATTCACGAGAAATAATACTCATATTCATTCCAGATAAAAATAAGCAACAATCTTAATACTTAAGTTTAAAAAAAGGTGAAGTACTCACTTGTATGAAGAGCAGAGGAGAAAGAACAGACTGACATTGCAAACTGAAGAATCCCTCTTTGATTTCTCTGGTTTGAAGTCATTTGTTTTGATTTATATTGTTATTTAAATTTTGTAAAAGGAAAAGCTTACTCATTTTCTGGTTTAAATGAACGAGCTGAAATGAAGTGGGAAGTTGATATATGGAAAAATGAGATTACTGGTGATATATAGTTTGAACAATGCAAAGCATGGCTAAAGATACTTGTACAGGTGATGTAACATTAGTTGGTACAATTAGGCACGGCTGCTAAATCTTGCTTTTGTGCTAGTGGTAATATCTTGCTTGTACTTTGCAAATATATACATATTTTTTTTTCTTAGCTTTCGAATGTCCACCTGAAGAAGCAAGGCTGATATTATAAAAGAAAGTGTACAGGTGATAATATTTTGTTGTACTTATTGATTCCTTTACTTGCCTGCATCTTCTCTAGCTCGGCTGCTATGCATCTATGTTGTGTACAAAGGAGGCTAATGCATACTTTATATTGTACTAGAGGTACGATGTTGTGCTTTTTTTATGTTCATGTAGTATTTATTTTACTTCTACTTCGCTGCATAATTCCTTTAGTTTTGTTTTACTTATTTTGTCTCGGCTGAAAACATTTATTTGTTTGAACACTTTATTTGCATTGCCTAACTTGTTCTGATTTGGTGGCTGAAGATATTACTTGGTGGCTGCAGTGATTTTTGTATTACTTTCCTTTGTACTTTGCTTTAGTTATTTACTTACCCTTTATTTATTTATTTTCTTTATTTTCCAGGTTTGTTTCCATTTGTTGTCTTCTTTTGTTTCTTGTACACCAGCCTACATACTTAGTTCTATATTTGTTTGTATTTATTCAGGTTTGCTTTTATTTTTGTTTTGTTTATTTACATTGCTTTGGAATTTAAATGGAATCCAATTTATTCATGGGTTTACTTATATTATTACATAACTATATAATTTGTCTTATGTCCATCAAATTTCTATTTCTAACTTAAGTATTTATTTCATCTTTCATACAAATTGTTTTGTATTTTTATATCTATTTATTTTAAAAAAAACATTTATTTAAGATTTTATCTCAAATCCACTATATACATATATATTCACATATATACAAATTTTCAAGTTCATATGACTTAATATAATTTCCATTTGAATCGGGGAAACTCGCTACCATTAAAAAATCAATTTTACAATTTTTTATTCAAAAATTCATTTAAATTATCAATTTAAATTCATAAAAATCCTGGGTCGTTACACCTATGTTAACCCCATTCTGAACAGCGACTTAATTACTCAATGAAGGCAAGCAATCCAGCGAGTTAACATGGTAACGGCTAGCGACTTAGCGACCTAAAGTTCAAGCGACTTAACTACCTAAAGTTCAAGCGACCTAGCAACCTAACGAGCTAAGAAGCTCAGCGACCTAAAGAGTTAAGAGGTCTTGCGACCTAACGAGTCAAGAAACCCACGACCTAGTGACTCAATGAAGCAACAACCTAAAGGGGTCAGCGACCTAGCGACCTAAAAGGTCTTGCGACTTAGCGAGCTATAATAGAATAAAGCCGCTTGCATATAGGTCTCTCCCAATCTTAAGTCGCTACCTCTTCTAAGTCGCTCCAAATAAGTTTCTTTCCACTCCCATAGGTCGCTATGACCTACTAACCAAAGCAGTTGATCAAGTGTAAGCCTTAACCCGTATCCCTTAGGTCGCTCACGACCTACGACCTAACCCCTAGGTCGCCTACGACCTACGACCTAAATCCAGAAATTCCCTATAAATACCTTGCCTACTCCACCGAAGAGAGGACTTTTGGCTCATTTCTGGAACGCCTATGCTCTGCTGTTTTCTCGACTCATCTGATACTTCAAACACCGAAGACACCTCAACGGTCTTCAAGAGAGATCTAACACATTCATCATGAATTCGAAGAGCTCTTCTACATTGAAGTTCTAGCTACTTGTCTTAGTTATGTTGTAATCGAAGATCATTGTAAAAGTTGTAATCGAATCAGCAATAAAGAAGATTAAAGTGGACGTAGGCTTGACATTAAGCCGAATACTATATAAACTATTGTTTCTTTACTTGATTTTCCGTTATCTGCTGAATATCTCTAGTTCCCGTACCAACGGGTGGTGCTTTCACATTTTTACTACTTACACCGGGGTGTTAACGTCCAATTTTAGCGTCAACATTTTTGGTGCTTTCACTGAGAACTCGAACTCAGGGTGCTTTCATCATTGCTTCGCAAAAGTTCATTGAAAAAATTTCTCTCAAAACCAGAAGTCTATCGGAGATTATGGTTCCTGGAAGAAAGCGCGGATCTACTAGACCCAGTGATGCCCATGAAAATGCTGCCACTTCTCCTTCGTTAAGTCAAGCAGCTCCAAGTGTTGGAATTACACCGGTAGAGTTAGATGCTGCAGTGTCTGGGTTATATCAGCAAATGGAATCCCGAAACACTTTAATGCTTGATAGGTTGAATGCTTTGCTCGGAGCTAACCATCAACCAGTGAATAATGAAGGAAAATTTGCTGATGATGTTCATAATCTTGAAGAGAGGAATATTCCTCAAAAGGCAGCTGGCCCTGCCGAAGGGGCACCTCCGCAAGCTGGAGGATTAAGGCCGTAGCCGACTCTCCATGAACGTTTGTCCAGGCAAACTTCCGAGAAAATGGCTGAAGTCTGTCTCGCAGAGCCTCTAAACGATGAGGAATACCTCTCGGGAATGGTTCGACAGATTATGAAAGAAAGTATGCAAAGGGAAGAAGATGAAAAAGAATGGAGGTTCACTCCAAGCAAAACTCTGTTCAGACAAAGGATTCTGAAGGCGGAATTCCTAAGGAAGTTTGTTCCTCCCACTATTTCGGCTTATAAGGGAACAAGCGACCCTAACCAATTCCTATATAAGTATGATTGGCACATGACTGGTGCTAGAGCATTGGATGAGATCAAATGCCGGTACTTTCCGGTATACTTGGAAGGAGTGGCTCTACTCTGGTTTATAAAGCTACCAGTCCGATCTGTAGACTAGTTCTCCGATTTAACTCGGAAGTTTAAATAACAATTTAGGTTGTATGCCTCAAAGGCAAAGGACATAATGTCATTGTCTAGCCTGGAACAGAATTCGAGAGAATCTATTAGATCTTTCTTAAACCACTTCAACATAGCCTTGGCTGAAGTCGACAATGCAGAGCCACGAATGGTTTTGACCTACTTAATGAGGGCTATCGACAAATCGAGTGAGTTTGGGAAATGGTTGAAGATGAAGGAACCAAATTCGCTTGAAAAATTCTACAAGAAAGCTGATGAGTTCATGTGCTTGGAAAGCCTTCCTGCGCTGGCGAAAGTGGTATTGACGGAGGTTAAGAATAACACTGCTGCTCCTACCAAAAAGGAATCCGAAAGTCAGAAGAGGGAGAATAACGGTGGGAAGAAGCAGAAGGATGTGAAGAAACCTCACTTCTTAAAATTTTCAGATTTCCCTCCTTTAACTAATAATTCGGAGAATATCTTTTTCGCTACCAAAGAAGCCGTTGAATACCCTAAGCCACCTGTGTTGAAGCTTGGGAAAAGTGCTGTTCAAAGTGGGAGATTTCGTCGGTTTCATAATCAACCGGTCATGATATTAACGAATGTCGCCATTTGAAGAGTTTGATTGAAGAACTCCTGGGACAGAACAAGCCGCAACAATATGTTAAGAGAAATAGGAATGACCCAACTTCGTCTACTGAGGGCCAGGAACTTCCTGCTCATTCATATGGCTCCGGTGAGAGGACTACCGCGCATGAATCAGAAAGGCCTGTTATTAATGTAATCACGGGAGGTCCTCACCCAGCAGGCAGAAGCTGGGGTGAGATGGAAAGATATGCCCGTGCTTTGAAATATGCCCCAGCAGAAGAGAATGTTTTTGTGTTGGAAAACGCTGCACCTTTGAAGCAGCAAAGAACTTTTAATGATGACATTGTGTTTAGGGCCAGGGACTCTATGGGTGTTGAAGCTCCTACCATGGATCCCTTGGTCATCTCTGCAGGTATCGGGCCTGCTATTGTAAGAAGGGTGCTTGTTGACTGCGGCGCCTCTTGCAATATCCTCTTCAAAAAGACATTCGATCAAATGAAGATTTTTATGGCTGATGTTCAAGCTTCATCACAGAAGATTGTTGGGTTTACTGGGGAGCCGAAGCAGCCAATTGGAACTGTTGATTTATTTGTGGAGCTTGGAGAGGGGCAGAAAAAGGTGGTTCGAAAGCGGACTTTTGTGGTTGTTGACGGATTTTCTGCTTACAGTGCCTTCCTAGGACGGCCGACTCTTGCAGCATTCAAGGCAATTCTTGCCTGTGGTGCCTTACTATGAAGTTCCCCACGGATAATGTCGTCGGTGTTATTAAAGGGGATCAGAATGCTAGGCGAGAATGTTATCTGATAGAGTTGCGGGAAGCAAGGAAGAGAGAGATGGGAAAGGATGCGGCAGCTCCACCCCGCATCAAAGAACCAACCTTGTAGCAATTACAGGGTAGATCCTGCACTGGCGAGCATAGTGGTGCACGAAAAGAAATGGATCCTAGAAAAGCCAGTACAGGGAGAATAGAGTGGTTCCAGTGGAAGTAACGGTGTCAGTACCTGTTGACCCGAAAGATCCGAACAAGGTGCTGAATGTGGGTTCTCAACTTACTTTGACGGTTCAAAATACTTTGATATCATTCTTGAAAGCAAATCTGGATTTATTCGCTTGGAGTCATGCCGATATATGTGGAATATCTCCAAAAATCGTAGTACACACTCTGAATATTGATCCGAAATTTACACCTGTGAAGCAGAAAAGAAGAAACCAGGGTCCAGAAAGGTCAATAGCATTAAAAGAAGAAGTAGATCGGCTCATGGAGAACGGTTTCATCTGAGAGTCCACTTATCCAAATTGGGTTTCTAATCCGGTGCTGGCTAAAAAAGCAAATTGAAAGTGGAGAGATTGCATCGACTTTTCAGATTTAAACAAAGCCTGCCCCAAAGACTGCTTCCCGTTACCCAGGATTGATCAGTTGGTGGATGGAACAGCCGGGCATGAATTGTTGTCTTTTATGGACGCTTACTCCGGATATAACCAAATCATGATGCATGAGCTAGATCAGGAGGACACGAGCTTCATCACCGATGTTGGTCTTTACTGCTATAGAGTCATGCCCTTCGGATTGAAGAATGCAGGAGCAACTTACCAAAGACTTGTTAATGCTATGTTCAAACCACAGATTGGCAAAACTGTGGAAGTTTACGTTGATGATATGTTGGTGAAATCAAAGTAGGCAGTGGACCATATGGATCACTTGGCAGAAATGTTCCCAGTCCTCCGAAAATATGGAATGAAGCTTAATCCTTTGAAATGTTCATTCGGGGTAGAGTCCGGGAAATTCTTGGGTTTCATTGTGAGCGCTAGGGGCATCGAAGCTAAGCCTGCTCAAATTACTGCTCTGAGAGAAGTCAAAGCCCCTAAGATAAAGAAGGAATTGCAGAGCCTCAATGGGAAAGTCGCTTCTTTGAGTCAGTTTATTTCCAAGGCCACAGATAAATGCATTCCATTCTTTGATGCTCTAAAGAAAGGAAGGAAAACTTTGAATGGACTCCGGATTGTCAGAAAGCTTTCGATGAACTAATTTGTCACATGGAAGCCTCCAATACTTTCTAAGCCCATCATCGGTGAGGATCTTTTCATATATTTAGCAGTTTCGTCTCATGCTCTCAGTGCAGCATTAGTATGGGAAGATGCAAAAGTTCAGCGCCTGGTCTACTGCATCAGCAAGAGATTCACTAGGGCAGAGATAAATTATTCAAAGCTAGAAAAGCTCGCTTATTGCCTTCTGATAGCTTCCATAAATTTGAGGCCATATTTTCAAGCTCATCCTATCAAAGTCCTCACTGATCAGCCTTTAAAGCAAGTCCTATTTCGTCCTGAGACTTGGAGTCGTCTTCTGAAGTGGAATATTGAACTCAGCCAGTATGATGTCACCTACCATCCCCGAAGAGCAATCAGTAGACAAGCTTTAGCAGACTTCATTGTAGAATATACAGATAAAGGTGACAGTAAGGAATAAGTTACTGATGATATTCCGACCCGATGGAAATTATATGTTGATGGCGCAAGAAACGACTATTGTTTTGGAGCTGGGGTCGTGCTTGAAACCCCCGAAGGGCGATCATTGTGCTACGCATTGAGATTGGAATTTCCTTCGAGAAATAATGAAGCAGAATATGAAGCTCTTATTGTCGGCTTGAAGATTTCTAAAGAACTGAATATCAGAGTGTTGCAGATCTTCAGTGATCCCCAGCTTATTGTATGCCAAGTCAAGAAAGAGTTTCAAGCTAAAGGAGGAAATCTGCCTGCTTACTTGTCAAAGGCCTGGGAGCTTCTCGATGATTTTGATCATTATACGGTAAGTCATATACCCCAGGAAGAGAACATGAAGGCAGATTCTCTCGCGAAGCATGCAAGCACGGGCGAAGCTCAATTATTAGGATTGGTTCCTATGGAAGTCTTGTCAGCTCCAAGTACCAATGAGATGGATATTGACTGGATCATGGCTGCATCCCAAGAGCAGGAATCGTGGATGACTCTAATCAAGGAATATCTACTTAACGGCTTCCTTCCAGAAAATTCAAAGGAGCGTCAGAAGCTGTTAAGGAAAGCCTCAAGATATGTAATTCTAGACGGCCGGTTGTACAGACAGAGATTCTTGATGTCATTACTCCGATGTGTAACCAAGGAAGAGGCTAAGACAATTTTAGCTGAAGTGCACGGAGGAGAGTGTGGAGATCATTCAGGTGGTCAGACTCTAGCAAAGAAAATTCTCCGCTATGGGTATTTTTGGCCAGACATTAATCGAGATGCTTCTAGCTAATCCCGAAATGTGACAGATGCCAGAGATTTGCAAAAATCCCAAGAGCACCTTCCACCGAGTTAACACAGATGGTCAGTCCATGGCCATTTTCCATTTGGGGAATAAATCTCATCGGGCCTGTGCCAACTGCCAAGTCCGGAATCAGATATGCTATGATATTGTTGCTGTTGATTGTTTCACTAAATGGGCTGAATCTGAACCATTAGCTACCATTACCTCTAAAAAGATGATGAACTTTGTGACTAAGAATATCATTTGCAGATATGGTGTGCCTCAAAAGATAATCACAGACAATGGTACCCAATTCGAAAGCAAAGAGTTTCAGGATTTTTGCAAGCGATTCAAGATCCAAAAAAGCTTCTCAGCAGTGGCTCATCCACAGGCAAACGGGCAAGTGAAAGCAGTAAACAAAATTATCAAGTCAACCATCAAAAAACAGCTGGAAAAAGAAAAAGGTGGTTGGGTCGATAAGCTGCCACTAGCACTATGGGCATACAGAACTACCCACAAAACTGCGACTGGGCACACTCCATTCTCATTAGCATATGGATCAAAAGCAATGATTCTGGTGGAAATAGAGGTCCCCTCACACAGAAGAATTCGTTTCAACCAAGCTGAAAATAAAGAGTTACAACTTGAAGCACTTGACTTGTTTGATGAAAGAAGGGAAGAGGCTCAGCTCAGAATTGCCAGGCACTTCAGCTCCAAAGTTTTCCAACGCAGCTTTGAAATTGGGGATCTAGTCTTAAAAAGGATCATGACAGCAACAAGAGTGTTTGCGCCAAACTGGGAAGGGCCGTATGTCATAGGCAAAAAACTTCTTGATGGAACTTTCAAACTGACAACTGTCGAAGGAGATCCAATTCCAAGAGCTTGGAACAACAATCACTTGCGTCCATATATTACTTAAAAACTTTGCTCAAATTTGTGAATGATTACGGATGTATGATTCTTGTATTGCAAGCTATTGTAAAATCAGTGCAAATGAATAATAAAAACTATAAAGTGGATGTAGGCCCAGTTCTTGGCCGAACCACTATAAATCTTGTGTTCTCTATTATTATAAAATGCCTGTTTTATTTCGATGTGTAAATACCTTAAACGTATTGCTAAAATGTCGATTTAATATTGCAGGCCATTAAAACAAAGCTTACAGATTACAAGGCCAAGCGATCCCTGAAATCACTCAATAAACAAATGTCAAGCCACAAAAATTCCAGATTCAAATCCTATATAAGAAGTGCTTCATGCAAACAGTTAGTGATTCCGCCGGAGGGGCACCTCACTAACATGGAGGTTCCAGGCCCTTGCTAACTGATTGCGATCGTTTGTGCAAACGGACATCCAGTTAGAAAGCTTTCTTCTCCCCCATGGACTCGCTTAACAATGAAGTACACTTCTTTGGATAAAACAAACTACTTGCAAAAGAAAGGAACATGTGCTTGGAAATGATAATAGGGAATCGCTGATGAGCAAATGACGAAAAGACATGGGCGAGCAGACAAGAAACAGTCAAAAAGGAGTCTTGCCTCTCAACAAAAAGGTTGATGGAATCACCGGAGGGGCACCTTCCCAAAGTGAAGGCAATAGGACCTTGCTAACTGATCGCGATCGTTTGTGCAAACAAACATCTGGTTGGATAGCTTGCGTCTACCCCATGGATCCACTTGACCATGAAGACGCAACCTTCCTGGCGAGACAACCATCCAAAGCCCTCTTCGGAGGCACAAGCCCTCTTCGGAGGCACAACTCTTCGGAGGAAAAAGACCTCTAACGAGGCATGCCGAAAAAAGAAAGTTCTCTTCTAAACCAATAAGGTTGGTGGAATCACCGGAGGGGCACCTTTCCAAGCGAAAGGCACAGGGCCCTTGTTAACTGGTTGCGATCGTTTATGCAAACGAACATTCAACTAAGTAACTTGCGTCCGCCCCGTGAATCCATTCAACTATGAGAAAGTAACTTTCAGGCAATCAAATAAGGACTTCTTCGGAGGCAAAAGACCTCTTCGGAGGCACATGACCTCTTCGGAGGCAAAAGACCTCTCTCGAGGCACCATAAGCCCTCTTCAGAGGCACTAGCCTTCACCAAAGGCACATCTACCCTCTTTGGAGGCAAAAGACCTCTCCCGAGGCACCACAAGACCTCTTCGGAGGCACAAGACCTCTCCGGAGGCATGTCCCAAGAAGAGATGCTTTTCTCAACCAACAAGATTGATGGAACCACCGGAGAGGCACCTTCCCAAGATAGAAGGCACAAGGCCCTTGTTAAATAGCTGCGATCGTTTGTGCAAATGGACATCCAACTAAGTAACTTACGTCCGCCCCGTGGATCCATTTAATTGTGAGAAAAGCACTTTCAAGCGAATGAAGCAAAAAGCCCTCCAACGAGGCACAACAAGAAAAAAAAAAAGAAAGCCCTCTTCGGAGTCACACTGCAGCTCTTAAGGGAAGATTAAATTCCTCATCTTGAAAATATTCTTCCCCAGAACTTGGAGTGCCAAATCAAAGCCCTTTTCGGAGGCCCATTTCACCACGTAGGGGAATCAACTTGTTAAAAATAAAAGAGACTATCTCCGAAAGTGAAGTGTAAAAAAAAACTTTTTCAAACAAAAGAGAGAGAAGACTTCTCCAATACAAAGCACACTCTACTAAAGCAGAGTAACATTTCCTCAAAAATGGAAAAATTATTCTCTAAAGTAAGAGTGCAAGCCCTCTCAAAATGGAAGAGTTGTTCTCCAACTTAAGAGTACAAGTCTTCTCGAAACAGAAGAATTGTTCTCCAAAGTTTTACCAAATGAAAGAAATTGCAATAAGCCGTGGTATGGGGCAATACAATACAATATAGCTACATTAATAAAAGCAACGCTCAAGCAACATACCACAAACTTATTGCAATATCACACAAAGAGAATGAAGAAACTTGTGCGAAAATAAGGAATAAATGCATTCACAAATAACAGTCAAAAGATTGTACAAGTAAAAAGAATCATTTTATTCCATACTATAAAATTTTATACTGTGCAGGTTACAAAAGAGCGGTCAATACAAGTGTTTATATACAAGCAAAAAGCAAAACAAGAAGGGTAACGCGAGACTTGTTATTTCTTCTTCCTGCCACCTTTAGAGCCCTCGCCTGGCCTAATGGCTAACTTTGGGAGCCGGCTTGAACGAGTCGGGAAAGAAGGAGATAGAGGTACAGCTGGGTCTACTTCCGCCTTCTCTTCACTAGAAGAAGTGCTTTTTCTTCTCTTCTTCGAAGTTATACGCTTCCCCTTCTTCCTTGAAGAAGACTCACTGCCTGGAGTTTTAAGTTCAGACAGCTTTGTGTCATCATGAAATTTCTCCGGAGTCTTTTCACCTTCTTCAAGTTCCTCCGCCTTCTGCTCTTGTGGAGCGGCCGGGTCATCCAAGCCTTGAAGAGTTTCTATTAATTCTCCTTATGACCCGGTTGAGAAGCAAAAGGAGGCGTAATTTGAAGAGATGGAGGTGGAACAGCTGGAAGAGGAGAAGTCTGTGCAGCACTTGGCGTTTTCACTACAGAAGAAGAGAAGTTAAAATCAGTATTCCTCGCAAAGAGAGGAGATGGTGGCACATCAAGGCTTAAGTAATAATCAAAAAGTTCATCAAGATCATGTGAAGCGAACAAGTAGTCCACTTGAGCTAAATCAACGTTGAAGTTACCTGGAGAAGTTGGCTTTATTACATCAACTTCAAAGCCTTGTACTTCAGCGCTTTCTTGAGCCTTATCTCCAGTATGAGCAGTTACAATTTCAATGTTAGCTTTGGCAGGAGGCGAAGAATGGGAACTGGAGCTAACAATATCAATGTCGGCCGAAACCGAAGGAAGAGTCGGGTCGGTCAAATGTGCTTTCCCTAAATGTTCTCCTTCCGCCGTTCCGGCTCGCTCTTTAGCAAGTTGCTCCTTTCCCATGGCAAGGACAGCACGTGCCACATCATCCAGATAGTGCGCCTCAAGATCTGCCTCAGTATAGCCAGCGCCTCCAAGCATATCAAGTGCGGCCTCCCACACTTCGGCCAAGTTAATCTCATACTTCGGGCCCAAAAACGAAAGGCTACCGCGGCACAGGACGCTGTGCAAATAAAACTCGAATAAGATAAAGCTGATGTTGGCTTTGGTTGCCTCATGAGATTCTTCAGCTGTTGCTTTGCCGGCGATAGCTTCATCATGCTCTTTTTCAACTTCAAGTAGCCGAGCTCTTAACATTTAAATCTCCACGTTCTGGGAGCTGGTTTTTTCTCGCAATTGAGCAACATCAGCTCGGTAGCTTTCTACAATTTGCTGCTGTGCCTTAAATCTGTAGGATCTAGATTAACCCTAGAGGGGGGGGTGAATAGGGTTATAGCAAATTTTCACGATTTAAACACAGAAATAAACTACAGAAATAAATATGCTGAAAAGTAAATCACACACAAAATTTACCCAGCTTCGGCAACCCCTGCCTACTGCTGCATTCCCAGATTTCTATTAGAATTAAACAGTATCACGCTTACAAACACTCTACTAGACTCGCAAACATTTGCTCCCGCTCACAAACACTCTACTAGACTCGCAAACATTTGCTTCCGCTCACAAACATTCTACTAGACTCGCAAACATTTGCTCCCTCTCACAAACACTCTACTATACTCGCACACCCTGCTCCCGCCTATAGAGTTTCGTTTACTTGCAAACTCTGCTCCCACCTTCAATAGAACTTTGCTTACTCGCAAACTCTGCTCCCGCCTATAGAGCTTTGATTACTCGCAAACTCTGCTCCCGCCTATAGAGCTCTGCAAACTCGCACACCCTGCTCACTGAACTAATTCTAACTAGACAATCTGACACGACCTAATCCCTAGGTAGTGATTTACAAATTTTTGATTTGAAAAATAAAAACAACAATTAAACAACAATTAAAAGACAATTAAACCCTAAAATAAAGGCCTAAACAAAATTAATCCCCTTCTTCCTTTTAACAAGGCCGGCCCCCTTTCATTCACTCTAGCCCGTTCCTTTTTGTCTCGTTCCTTTGTAAAAATGGTGGCTCTCTTCTTGTCTCTGCAAATTAGGGCTTCGAAATTTAGGGCTTATGCAAATTGAAGTTCGCCGCTTGATATAGTTCGATAATAGGCTTCGATGCTCTTTGATTTGCTCTCGGCTCTTCAATTTGGATCGAGTTCGTTCTGCGTTTTCGGTATGTACTTTACTCCTTTTGCTTTGCTGGTTTTTGCTTGCTCGAACTCGATGCTTGAAATTGCCAGTGATGATTGGGTTATATATGCGTTCGAATTCCTTGAATTACGTTCGTCTAAATGTATTTGAATTCGTCAAATTCTTCATCTCTGGCCGCTTGATCTTGTATTGATGCTTGGGATTTCACTGACTTCTTCAATTTCGTATAAAATGATATTGCTTGGTTGACACAGTGTTGATTCATTGCTTGGTCAATACGGCGTTGATCTTGACTTGGTTCGATTTGCTCATCATATTTTTGCTATCCTCAGCATATTGATTTCTGGCATTTTACTTTGTTTGACTTGTTCATTACTGTGACAATTTCACTATTGTTCATTCTGAAATCACTGTGCACGGCTTTCCTGCTTTGACTTGGTTTAAAAAACTCTTCGACTTTATCACCCCATCTTTGACCTGAACCCGTGTGTATGGATGCTTGTGTTCTGGTTTTTGACTTGTTTTGAATTTGATTCACTGATCCATTATAGCTGTGTTGATCTTGCTTGCTTCCTGTACTGATGCATTAGTTGTTGGCATATTGATGCATTCATTGTAGCTCCATCTTGACTTGGGCTTTTTCACTGTATCAGATGCTACACTTGTTCATGTATTCGACTTCACTGTTGCACTTGAGTTTGTAGCTTGGTGTCATATTTACTGGACTTGTTGTTGGCATGTGCATTGTGTTTATTTGTGTCCAATGATGCTTCGAGTCTGCAACTTGTAGCTGGACTTGTTGATGTACATATTACTTTGTTCACTGTGTCACTTAGGTGTATATGTTTGCACTGTGCATTGACTTGAGCTTCTGGCTTCGCTTCTTTATGGTATGATCTCTGGTTTACTATCTGTATTCACTACAGTTTGTACATGCATTCGCCATACTGTTTGCTGAAATATTGGCTTGTGACATTCATGTTGCAGTCCATATTCTTTTGATCACTTGATTATTGTTTGCACTGTCCACCTAAACTTGTAGTCTGCCTTGATCATCTTGTAACCTGGTCTGGTGCACCTTGTTTCATGTTTGAGACAGTGTCATGTTTGAACATAGCATTCGTGTATACTTTTTGATTTGCACCTGAGTTGAATCCAGTTTTAAAACTCGGGTTTGACCTTGTGCTGAGAGTTGTGACTTTTATGTTATTGCACGTGAGTTGAACCCGGCTTTTTATTTGGGTTTGACCTGTGCTCACTTGTCCCTGTAAATCAATCAAGTGTATATATCGGTGTGCACGGCCTTGTGGCATATACAGTAATACACTGTGTATGTCACAAGTTGTTCGTGTATGATGAATTCAAATTTAAATTATGACGAACAACCCAAATAACTGAGGCAAATCATATTTTCAAAAATTATCTTTTATTTTTGAATTGCAAAAATATTTCTTTTTCAACTTTACTGCGTTAGTTTATATTTTTGCAGATTGCTCAGATGCGGGATTCAAACTGGAAGGAAGTTGAAGATAAATACGAGTGTGAGTGATATGTAGTGAGGTGAACTGTAAATATGAAATGTGATGCAATTGTAATCAAAGTTGTATAGTTATAGTGAGAGCTTGAAATTGTACTATTCAAAAATATAATAAATATTTATTTGAATAAAATATCTGTTTGAATTCAAATTCTGTGTAATTTATTTTATTCAACAAATATTTATTTAAACTGTGAAAAATAGAATAGTATATTAACAAATACATTTAAATGAATGTATATATGTTTATTATCATCAAACAAAAATCATATAAGCGCATATTCAACAAAATCTAGCCTCAGCATCTCTTTGACTGGCATGAGCGTCTCTCACTTGTTTTTGAAGCACTTCTTCCTTTTGAGTATAGGAAGTGGAAGAGATGGCAAGCTCTTCTTTGAGTTTTTCAATTTTCGCTTCAAGATTCTCATTGTAAGCGGTGATGTTTTTCATTTCTGCATCGTGCTGGTCGAGAGTTTTCTTCCACCCGGACTTATCGCTCTCCATGGTTAACATAGCCTCGAGATTTAAGCGATTCACCCGTTGAAGCTCGTCGACCAGTTTTTGCCATCCAGACATTCTCTCAATGTCAAGTTTAATGGCGTCGAGATTCCTTAGCATGGCTTGCTTGTCAATGGGAATCAAGTCCAAGTCGAAGCGTACCCTTTTAAACACCAGTTTGGAGTTGGCTTTGAAGTGCAGGTGGGGCATTCTCAATTTGATACTGAGGCCTGTTGATGATCGTTTGAATATCAGCTCTCTGAAGGGCAGGAGAGCTGGAGGGGATTTCTAAAGAGATGTGACCTTTCCCTTTGTCATTATGAGATTTTATTTTGTGGGAATCATCACCTCTCTGGGAAGAATCATGTCGTTCATCCCTTCTCCCTTAGCAATCCTCATAAGCCCGCCTCTCGCGAGCTTTTCTTGCGGCTCTTTCTTCATCAGTTTCCCTCGGGGCAGGAAGATACCGCTTGGGATCGTAAGAGTCGCGTCTTCCATAGCGCTGAAAATCATCATAGTAGAGCCGCTACGTCCCATTGGAGAACCTGAAAATGAAGAAGAGACAAGTTCAGAAATCTTCAAAGTAAAGAATTTAAGTGCATAAAGTTGTCAAAATCCTAAATGTGTGTGGCGTGTGAACTATGCGCGTCAAGCTACAAACCACTCTTCGGCTTAAAGAGTTATCTCTTGAGGAGTTGATGGAGTTGTTTGCAAAACTGATGTCACTTCAATTGCCGGAGAAGCGAGTTTTGAAGCAGTGGAATCATCTTTGAAGAGCTCATGTGAAGTAACCACCAAGTCGCTCAATCCCTCAAAAGTGTCGTCACCGTCATGCCTAGCGGGATTCTTTCTCTCAGCTCCTGCATCAGCAGCCTTCCCGGAGTGTTGAGGAGGTTCCTCTTCTTCGATAACCGGGGGAAGTGCAAATTTGCCTGATGACCCCGCAACGTCTACGAAAGCAGAACATTTCACCAATGAAGCCTCGGCAGTAGGTTCCTTCGGTGTAAGTTCTTCGGTGGAAACTGGGGCATTTGGAGTCTCTTCTTGAGAACCAGGAGCATCATGAAGCTGGGTAGATCGAGAAGAATGCAAAAATCCGAATTGATGCAAAAATTTAATGCTTCTCTCCTCAACCGCCACAGCACTTAGTCTTTCAAAAGTTGGCTTACGGCTGGAATCTTTAGAATGAGGAGGAAGTGCTGTAAAAGTAAAGAATGAAGTTAGCACTTAGCAACTCGGATTTTGTAAAGTTCAGAAATGGAAAGAATGGAGATAGGCATGCTTACTACCTACTCTCCAAATGCTGTAGAATCCTGGGTGGCAACGGATGAAGAAAAATTGGTTCAAAAACCCGTGGGCGCTTTTAGGAAGATCAGTGATCAATTTACGGTTCCTTGCTCTTCTCACAAGTATTATAGAAGGATGATCTTTATTCTTCGCAAATGTGCATAAGTAACAAATTTCTTCAAAGCTTGGAAAACGGTCGAGTGTCCTCCGAACAGTACACACAGTCCCATCAAGATGGCATAGCCATTGGGGTGCAACTGGAAGGGAGAGATAGTCAATCGGAGAAGGAGCTGTCCAAGAAAACCGTTAAAGGGAGGAATGGCTCCACTCAAGCTCATTTGACGATTAACTGCGATGAAACCAAGAGGTGGCTTGTCAACAATATCGTTTACCCCAGGAAGCAAAGCGTCAGCCTCAGCAATACCAAACTGAATACATAATTGATCGAACACCCGTTGATTCAGAGTAGTTGGAGTTCTTTCCGGAGGACTATCCAAGGGGTTAGCTATTGGGAAGACATCTTCAGCTTGCCCTATTATCTCTTCTTATTGAGAAGTCATTCTACACAAGGAACTGGATATTCAAATATGAAGGTGCACGTTTCCTAAATGTGTGGAGTGTTGTGCAAAACTAATAAAATGACAAGCAAATATAACTGGAATTAAGCTAATAGGCATTTGTCGATTATAAAGTTTTAGGGCTTGTTATTTTAGGACCAAGTATAAGTGCAGTTTGATGTAAACAGATCAGCTTTAGTTGATTAATTTTGCTTTGCTTTAATACTTCACTTGAATTTGTTGATTCATAGCACTTCATTCGTATAATTTATTTAAGTTGATTATTCTTTATCGACTAATCTGTCATTCGACGTGGGCAGTCAGTGGCAGTATATTCGCCCTACTTTTCTGCAAATGTTGTATTTAACAGGTTGTTAGCTTTAAAAGTTAATATAATCTATGAAAAAGTGTAACAAGTTCAAGCAGTTCATTTTGGTTGTTCAAGTTGGAAATTCAATCAAGTTCTGTCAAATTTTACAAGTGTTCAAGTCCTGTTCACTTCTTAGGTCGCAGGAACGACTTAACATAGGTCGGGCTTTCCTTAGGTCGTTCTGTTTGGAATTCATATGCTATTCTAGCAAGATTAAGTCACTACAAGGCAAATTTGCTCAAGTGTTAGCTCACCCAAATCATAATGCGACCTAAAGATAGGTTGTTAAAAGGGTTATCTCATCCGAAGCAACATGCTACATATCTTAGGTCGCGAGTCACATAAGTCGCAGTGCCTTAGGTCGCTCAGAATTTGGATGATAAGCAGCTAAGCTCTTAGGTCGTGCGATTCAAGTCCAAACTATCAAGCCTTAGGTCTTTCGAAGCTCTTAAGCCAGGCATTTCCTAACTCACAAACCCGTTAACCCGATAACCCATTATCATCTCTACCATGAAATCCATCATCTCACCACACCGCCAAATCACCTAGAACCGATTCTAATAACATCAGATCCATCATGGATCTAATACGCTGCTGTGTTTTCGAGAATTACAATGACATCGCAACCAGAGGCAATCAAGGATCGATTGTAACACGATTCATGGTGAAACGCGGCATGCGAAATTGGATTAGGGACGGCAAATGGGGAATTCGTGATTCGATGGTGATCGTGGATTGGATAATGAGCGGATCCACTTACGTGATGTGATGATGAAGATGATCAGCTACCGGTTAGTTCAAGTTCGCCTTTGAAAGCTCAGGGGTTCTTCAACGGCATTTGTAACAAACGGGGATTTTCGACTTTCGAAAATTCGACATCGACACTCACTTTATCGACTGACGAGAAATCGAAGGCCGAAAACACGGAATGTTATGGGTTTTAAAAAGAAGAAAGAAAAGAAAGAAGAGAGAAGAAAGAAGAAAGAAAAAGAAAAATAGAGGGAAAAGAAGACAGACAATTTTTTTTTTTGAAAACAGAGAATTAGAAAAACAGAAGATAGAAGAATTTTAAAAATAGAAGAAAAAGAGAATAGAAAATAGAACGGGACAGAAAGGAAACAACAGAACAACATCAGAATCTCACAATTCGCAGCGGAACAACATATAATAATAAATGAATAATCTTTAAACAAAGAACTATATCAGTTATTACATTTTATACATTACATTACATCATATCATCAGAGTATACAACATCATACAACAACAAACAGTGCAGCGGAAAAAGAAATACTATATAAACTAGTAATACGCCATGCCATCCAGCTTGCCTCCAGCAACTCCAGAATATCCAGAATATCCTGATAAACCTAACTCTTAACTGCCCGTGTGGAAATTGGTGGGCACCCAGAGTTTAGGAAGGAAAACAATAAACTCCAAGTCAGTCATGTGACTGGTGTGAGAACTCAAAACAGTTTATTTATCTTTAAAATCAAAATAGAGGAATATTTTTAATCAATTCGCAATGCTTTTAAAAATGAGACTACCATAAGGCCTCCCGCACACACACACATGCAAACGCAGAATCGGAGGAGATTTCTCCTTATGATAGTCAAAGATGCTTGATACGCATTTAAAATAACATTTGATATTATTACTAGTGCATAGTGTAGGGAAATCATTTCAAAAATAAAGATATAAATCTTAGCCAACATACGACCATTATCGTATGCCTACTATAGCTACTATCCAAACAGTGTTGCGACACCATAAGTGAATAGCAGGTTCTACAACTAATACCGTACAAGTTTCGTATTGGAAATTGGATTTCCAACAAATGGTCAGGCCAAGGAACTTCCCATTGCCACTGAGAATGCCTCTGGATGGACATCCCCGAGAACCAAACCGGATCTCTACCAACACAAGGCCGGGTTACTCCTAACTGAGCAACAACTGACCGAATATGCCATCCCCCGGTCCTTTGGGACCTTTTTCCGAGAGCGCTCTCTAATCAATTCACACAATCATAACAAAGTGTTTTCAACATGAGCAAGTATCTGGGCTCCATACCATGATACCACCCTTTTCCAGAAGGAAATGGACACATCCTAAAGGGTGCTACCCCTCATAACCTTGCTGCTTCTTTCCTGTTTTGACCATTTCCGGGATGTGAGGCTCGACGAATTCACGTCCACAAAAACATACTTTATACAAAAGCCATGCTTTGGGTCAACAAATGATCAACACAATGATCACTAAGATAGACGATCAAATAAATGATCCTATCACAATAATCAACACAATGATCATTTCAGCATCACTCAGCATGTCACATTACCAAACTGGGAATATATCGCTGATAACTTCAACTATATAACCTTTGAGCTCGTACGTCTCAAAGAAGGGTGTTAAGCAAAGAATAAATTCTCCGCCACCAACAGAAATATATTTGAAAGAAATCGGCTTTATATCTCAACTTGTAATGTCAGGCATACAATCCATACAAGTCTGTTCCGGGATCGAACAGAACCGAAGGCACTTACAAAGAAGTCCTTGCAATCCGGATATTCACAATCCTGATCGGATTCACCATCACATATGGAGAACTCAATACCGGAGCAACTCGGTGCAGAGTCAATCGATAGTTCATCCTATCACTTTCGCAAATACCGGTCTTCAACACCGATCTTCAAATGCGATTCACAACGACGTATCACATATTCGGAGTGGGTTATACGACCCCATGGTCCTTTCCCGGTTAACCCGAATAGTGAGCGCTTATTCAAAAATAAGTGTGGCATTCAAATTCAATCAAATCACATCAAATACCCATTCAAAGGGAAATACTGATAGTCGGTTATTGAACTATTAATTGATATGCACAACATCACCAGATTCCAAATAATTTTCCCAAATTATTTATTTTCCAAAATATCTTTACAAGATATATAATTTCAACACTTCAAAAATAAATCAATATTTATTTTTAACCAATTTCACTTTTCACATATAAATTCCATAATGAATTTATATTTCAAGATATCCATGCATATGCGATTTCAATAATTCATTTCAATTTATCTTCAAAAAAAGATAAATTCTAATTATTCACTTCATATTGGAAAACATTTCCATACTTATTTATTCATAAGTAATTCACAAATTCCTTTTATTTTCAACACTTAGAAAATATTCAATATACTTAAATCGAATTAAGTATATATTTCATTCTTTAAGGAAATCATTCACTTAAACATATTTATTTGGGTTAAAACGAATGTTGCGTAAAACATCGTTACAACAACCCAAAATCACTAGTATAGGGATTCGAAATTAAAATAGATATATAAATCCCAATACTATACAAAACATTTCCTTTCGGAAATCATTTACTATAACAACAGTGTTATAGTCCACCATTTCCTTTTATTTCTCGAAAACGTCTATTTCAACAATAAATGTTGAAATCTATGGTTTCGAATCTCAACATGTTTTAAACCATCGTTAGATCGTTTTAATTCTATTTAAAACATCACATTCAAAAACATTTTATTTAACGTGTTATTCACTATTCAAAAACGTGAATAAACCATGTTCACAAATTCCATTATTTCTATTCTTTTTAACTTAAAGGATTATTCACTGTTTACAACGTGAATATAACTCCATTAATAGGTTATAACAATTAACTTATCAAAATAAGTCGTTTGCGGATTTATAAAACAACGTTTATAAATTTCGTTTCTATTTATTTATAAAACTTCTTTTTTTTTATAAATTCCTTTATTAACCTATTCCAGTTTATAACTCAATTATAAACTACAAGTTCATATTATAAGTTAATTACTTATAAAACGATTATTTTACAAAATCGTTCTTTTTAAAGACTTTTCAATTTATAAACCTTATAACTTATAAGATTTATTTATTTAATCAATCTATTCTTCAAATAATTTCACCAAATTTATAAATCTTACTACTTATAAATTTCATTTATAACTTCACAGTTTATAATTCTATAAATTTCATTCTATTAAGAAATTCATTTTTCACTTCACTCAAACACTTATAAAAACTCGTTTTATAATGTCTATATTTCAATTTATAAATATCCATTTATAAATCTCTTAATATAAATCAGTTTATATTATTATTCTAAAACGTCTTTAAATTCCTTTATAATTTCATCATTTCGATTTATAAAATAATCAAATTTTATAAATCCTATATTTAAACTTTTATCATATATTCAAAAATCCAATCTAAATTATTTTATAAAATCATTAGTTCATATTTCTTAAAAATCAACTTTTAATCGTATTTCTAAAAATCAGCTTTTTTTAACTATATTTCACAAAAACCATAATTTTTATAACTTTAAAAATTATAACGTTTATTTATTTATAATGGATCAATTCCAAAAATATAGTATACTTTTAAAAATCACTTTAAAAATCATTTTAAAATCCCAAAATCTGGGTCCAATGATGCTACACACCAAATAGTCAATCACGACTAACAACGATATCATATATCGATATGATAATCCATCAAATATCAAAATATCTGAAATAAAATAAATACTGTTGAGGAATCCAGTTGGATCCCTCCAACCTGTTTCCTGCATCCAAAAACATTAGCACAATACCAATTTCGCTCCAGTACGAAATTATCGCGGTACATGTTTTTAATAAATATTATCCGCTTAATAACGGCGTAATAGGGTCTCATCCGCTAAACAAAAAATGCGGGAAATCAATCAACTGCAATATATACATATGCCAATATATATATATTGATATTATATATAATACCAATTTCACTGTTTATGAAATATTCGCGGTATATGTTTATAATAAATAACATCCGCTTACTAACGGCGCATAATGTCTATTTTAACAATCAATAATTTACAGTCATCATTCAAACATGCATTCAAATATTTTAAATCTAACTATTTAAAATAAAATCGAAATCTATTCGATTGAGTGAGAAATTCTCACCTTGGTTTTAAATTCCGTTTTAGCTTTAATTTCGAATAAAATTAAACGCGCGTTTAATTTTACCCGAAATTCTCACTAACTCCAAACGACTCCAAACCAACTCCATCGCGTAGTGCTCGTCCATACGATTCCAACGCAACTGAGTTTGCATTTTTTCGACCTCGTATGAAAAAGTTATGAATTTATGAAGTTCGTACACGATTTATATAACTTAATTACAACATTTATTTAAATTTCTAACCCACATCTCAACATCCACCATCCATTCCAAATCCTAGGCCTCTCCTTCATCTTCCCCACTCACGCACAAATCTACAGGCAATGAACATTGAGGCCGAACCCATCATGATTCCTAGGGTTAGCATTTTCACTCAAATCACTCAACTATACATCATCATACCACTCCCATGTCGAAGAGCACGACCACCTCTACCTCTGGCCCCATCCCCAGCAAGCTCGGCTGCCTAGATAGCCTCGAAAACCGTGCCGACCTGATGGTGAACGGCCCATCCTTGCTCCCTCTACGCAACTCCAAACTCGATCATATCCGTATGGATTTCAAGCTCTCTTCATGCTCTTCGACTTCCGTGTTGAACACTTCGGCTAATTCTTTGTAGATTGAGAGAGATTGAGGGATGAAGGAGAATGATTTCTGGCCCTTGAATTGTAACTGGCGGCTACAACAATTAGGGTTAGGGTTTTAGTGTTTATTTTGATTTTTATGAAGAGGTAGGGGCTATTTATAAGGAACGAGCGACACTATTCATCCCGGATTTTCCGAACTCCGATTTAGACGCCGTAACCAGCGTACCTAGGGTTTATCCCGCGTTCCGGACACAATGGAACAGGTTTCGGAAGCTAATTCGGAAGTATGTGCGAGTTATGGCTGAAAACGCTCAATTTGAATTAAACCGATTTAAGTCGATTTCTAGGCGTTTTAATTTGTACCGGACAAACCGTAAATCCAATTGACTTGAAATTTGAAACCTTACAATAATATCACATTACGGATCCGATGAAACTGGTTTCGTCGAAATCCGAGACTTTTTGAAAAATGGCTATTTTGACTCGCCAAATTTTAAATTAAAAAATAAATCGATGCGTTTCGAGCTGCCACGATCAAACGATAGCTCCGATTGACACGAAAATTGAAATCCGGTAATAACTAACTATTACGGATCCAATGAAACTGGTTTCGTTCAATTCTGAGACTGTTCAAAAATTGACTATTTTACAGTCGATTATTAAATATTAAAATATTCAATTTTCACAAATTAACTTCTAATTCGATTTTAAAAGTTCTAAAATATTTCTATAACTTCCATATGATAAAATAAAATTTTCCAAATTATTTTCAATCATTTTTAACTCAATTTTCAATTATTTTCATTATTTAACGTATTAAATTATCGATTTAATTATCCAATTAAATCCAATAATTCAAATAAAAATTTATTTGACTTATAAATTCACTTATAAATATTTAAAATAAATTAAATATTCAAATTTTAAATTTCTGAAAATTCTGGGTCGTTACAATCTTTCCCCCTTAAAAGAATTTCGTCCTCGAAATTACAAGTAAGAAAGGTTACAGAATTTATTAATTTTCCCAAAGTTCATAATTAAACTTCTTACAAATCTTTACTAAGTTTTCAACTCATACTTAGTTATGTTTTCAAAAACAAACTATATCATTTAACTTTCAATTCCAAATCAAAGTTTAAAGTTTTCAAAATTTTTCCAAATTTTCTCAAAAATATTCTAACGCCTTAAATTTTCGAAAAAATTCGCCATGTCTCCTTTGCGCGGCTCGATCCGAAAAAAAAATGACAGTATATATATCACAAATATACATCTCATCAAGTAATGAGGCATCCCGAAGGGAAAAAAGTGTAAAAGTACGATATTTAATCCGAGATATGTACCTTATATTTTATTAGCAAGCATATACGGCTAATATAGCGCTAAAGCGAACTCCAAATGCGAAGCAACGCGATCCGCACCTACTAAACACTTAACAAACAACATGAGAACCATGCATATAGATAATAATATCAATATACAACATATAGCAACATATCAACTATATATGTCACATAGCAAATGCAACTAAACAACAAATGCAAACATCAACCATCTATTAAATCTATATTCATTCATATTCTCATTAATATTAAATGAAATGGTTTTCAATTTAATCACATTTGATTCATTTACATTGGATATTCTTACTAACATTCATTCTCAATTTTAATTAGTTTGCATTCACTAATTAAATCTAATTCACATTCAATTCTATTCAAATTTATTTATTTTCAATTTGAATTCAATTACATAGCTTCCAATTTCATTAACTCTTAATGAATTTTATACAACCAATCAACAATCATATAGCAACCAAAGTATATTAATTACAACCAAATTCCTTTGCTTATATTCATTCTGGTTTAATTAAATTGATTTCCATTCCAATTTTTTTTTTTTTTATCAACTTCTAATAACATTAGATTTTAATGAATTTACACTTACATTCATTATTTCATATCAATTTAATTCACATTTAATCGATTAACATTCAATCCATTCATTCAATTCAATTACAAAGTTGAATTCTATTACATAACTCAAGTTCATATTCATTTAATCCACTTGATTATTTACTTCGATACCAAAATCAACCTAATTCAACAACACTTAAGTTATATTCCATTTAACTTTAAATTCATTTTTATTCACAACTCACATTCATAAATATATTAACTTCTTATATATATAAGTTTATTTCACAATTGTAATTCACTTTAATTATAATTCAATGCTTATAATTCTTTTACTTATACAATTCTTCTTTTATTTAGATTATTCAAACAACTTAACAATCAACTTATACATACTTTAATAATTCTGAAAAATTATTCCTTTATATATAAAAATATAATCAAGGTAAAATTATTTCATTTACCCAATTTAAAAACAATATTGTGCCGAATTGTTCTATTCAAGTGTTTAGAAACCCCTTCGGCTCAGTTTCGAGGCTGTGCTGACGAAAGTTCATATACCGCTCAATAAACCAATCATCACAATATAAAACAATTTTATATTCACTAACAAATACGCTCTCATAGCTATTATTACACTCAAACTCATTCTAGAGTACTGCTGACTCTATCTCTAATGAATTATACCCAACAGAACCATGGTTGTCGCTTAACCATCAGCTCTGATACCAAATGTAACAAACGGGGATTTTCGACTTTCGAAAATTCGACATCGACACTCACTTTATCGACTGACGAGAAATCGAAGGCCGAAAACACGGAATGTTATGGGTTTTAAAAAGAAGAAAGAAAAGAAAGAAGAGAGAAGAAAGAAGAAAGAAAAAGAAAAATAGAGGGAAAAGAAGACAGACAATTTTTTTTTTTGAAAACAGAGAATTAGAAAAACAGAAGATAGAAGAATTTTAAAAATAGAAGAAAAAGAGAATAGAAAATAGAACGGGACAGAAAGGAAACAACAGAACAACATCAGAATCTCACAATTCGCAGCGGAACAACATATAATAATAAATGAATAATCTTTAAACAAAGAACTATATCAGTTATTACATTTTATACATTACATTACATCATATCATCAGAGTATACAACATCATACAACAACAAACAGTGCAGCGGAAAAAGAAATACTATATAAACTAGTAATACGCCATGCCATCCAGCTTGCCTCCAGCAACTCCAGAATATCCAGAATATCCTGATAAACCTAACTCTTAACTGCCCGTGTGGAAATTGGTGGGCACCCAGAGTTTAGGAAGGAAAACAATAAACTCCAAGTCAGTCATGTGACTGGTGTGAGAACTCAAAACAGTTTATTTATCTTTAAAATCAAAATAGAGGAATATTTTTAATCAATTCGCAATGCTTTTAAAAATGAGACTACCATAAGGCCTCCCGCACACACACACATGCAAACGCAGAATCGGAGGAGATTTCTCCTTATGATAGTCAAAGATGCTTGATACGCATTTAAAATAACATTTGATATTATTACTAGTGCATAGTGTAGGGAAATCATTTCAAAAATAAAGATATAAATCTTAGCCAACATACGACCATTATCGTATGCCTACTATAGCTACTATCCAAACAGTGTTGCGACACCATAAGTGAATAGCAGGTTCTACAACTAATACCGTACAAGTTTCGTATTGGAAATTGGATTTCCAACAAATGGTCAGGCCAAGGAACTTCCCATTGCCACTGAGAATGCCTCTGGATGGACATCCCCGAGAACCAAACCGGATCTCTACCAACACAAGGCCGGGTTACTCCTAACTGAGCAACAACTGACCGAATATGCCATCCCCCGGTCCTTTGGGACCTTTTTCCGAGAGCGCTCTCTAATCAATTCACACAATCATAACAAAGTGTTTTCAACATGAGCAAGTATCTGGGCTCCATACCATGATACCACCCTTTTCCAGAAGGAAATGGACACATCCTAAAGGGTGCTACCCCTCATAACCTTGCTGCTTCTTTCCTGTTTTGACCATTTCCGGGATGTGAGGCTCGACGAATTCACGTCCACAAAAACATACTTTATACAAAAGCCATGCTTTGGGTCAACAAATGATCAACACAATGATCACTAAGATAGACGATCAAATAAATGATCCTATCACAATAATCAACACAATGATCATTTCAGCATCACTCAGCATGTCACATTACCAAACTGGGAATATATCGCTGATAACTTCAACTATATAACCTTTGAGCTCGTACGTCTCAAAGAAGGGTGTTAAGCAAAGAATAAATTCTCCGCCACCAACAGAAATATATTTGAAAGAAATCGGCTTTATATCTCAACTTGTAATGTCAGGCATACAATCCATACAAGTCTGTTCCGGGATCGAACAGAACCGAAGGCACTTACAAAGAAGTCCTTGCAATCCGGATATTCACAATCCTGATCGGATTCACCATCACATATGGAGAACTCAATACCGGAGCAACTCGGTGCAGAGTCAATCGATAGTTCATCCTATCACTTTCGCAAATACCGGTCTTCAACACCGATCTTCAAATGCGATTCACAACGACGTATCACATATTCGGAGTGGGTTATACGACCCCATGGTCCTTTCCCGGTTAACCCGAATAGTGAGCGCTTATTCAAAAATAAGTGTGGCATTCAAATTCAATCAAATCACATCAAATACCCATTCAAAGGGAAATACTGATAGTCGGTTATTGAACTATTAATTGATATGCACAACATCACCAGATTCCAAATAATTTTCCCAAATTATTTATTTTCCAAAATATCTTTACAAGATATATAATTTCAACACTTCAAAAATAAATCAATATTTATTTTTAACCAATTTCACTTTTCACATATAAATTCCATAATGAATTTATATTTCAAGATATCCATGCATATGCGATTTCAATAATTCATTTCAATTTATCTTCAAAAAAAGATAAATTCTAATTATTCACTTCATATTGGAAAACATTTCCATACTTATTTATTCATAAGTAATTCACAAATTCCTTTTATTTTCAACACTTAGAAAATATTCAATATACTTAAATCGAATTAAGTATATATTTCATTCTTTAAGGAAATCATTCACTTAAACATATTTATTTGGGTTAAAACGAATGTTGCGTAAAACATCGTTACAACAACCCAAAATCACTAGTATAGGGATTCGAAATTAAAATAGATATATAAATCCCAATACTATACAAAACATTTCCTTTCGGAAATCATTTACTATAACAACAGTGTTATAGTCCACCATTTCCTTTTATTTCTCGAAAACGTCTATTTCAACAATAAATGTTGAAATCTATGGTTTCGAATCTCAACATGTTTTAAACCATCGTTAGATCGTTTTAATTCTATTTAAAACATCACATTCAAAAACATTTTATTTAACGTGTTATTCACTATTCAAAAACGTGAATAAACCATGTTCACAAATTCCATTATTTCTATTCTTTTTAACTTAAAGGATTATTCACTGTTTACAACGTGAATATAACTCCATTAATAGGTTATAACAATTAACTTATCAAAATAAGTCGTTTGCGGATTTATAAAACAACGTTTATAAATTTCGTTTCTATTTATTTATAAAACTTCTTTTTTTTATAAATTCCTTTATTAACCTATTCCAGTTTATAACTCAATTATAAACTACAAGTTCATATTATAAGTTAATTACTTATAAAACGATTATTTTACAAAATCGTTCTTTTTAAAGACTTTTCAATTTATAAACCTTATAACTTATAAGATTTATTTATTTAATCAATCTATTCTTCAAATAATTTCACCAAATTTATAAATCTTACTACTTATAAATTTCATTTATAACTTCACAGTTTATAATTCTATAAATTTCATTCTATTAAGAAATTCATTTTTCACTTCACTCAAACACTTATAAAAACTCGTTTTATAATGTCTATATTTCAATTTATAAATATCCATTTATAAATCTCTTAATATAAATCAGTTTATATTATTATTCTAAAACGTCTTTAAATTCCTTTATAATTTCATCATTTCGATTTATAAAATAATCAAATTTTATAAATCCTATATTTAAACTTTTATCATATATTCAAAAATCCAATCTAAATTATTTTATAAAATCATTAGTTCATATTTCTTAAAAATCAACTTTTAATCGTATTTCTAAAAATCAGCTTTTTTTAACTATATTTCACAAAAACCATAATTTTTATAACTTTAAAAATTATAACGTTTATTTATTTATAATGGATCAATTCCAAAAATATAGTATACTTTTAAAAATCACTTTAAAAATCATTTTAAAATCCCAAAATCTGGGTCCAATGATGCTACACACCAAATAGTCAATCACGACTAACAACGATATCATATATCGATATGATAATCCATCAAATATCAAAATATCTGAAATAAAATAAATACTGTTGAGGAATCCAGTTGGATCCCTCCAACCTGTTTCCTGCATCCAAAAACATTAGCACAATACCAATTTCGCTCCAGTACGAAATTATCGCGGTACATGTTTTTAATAAATATTATCCGCTTAATAACGGCGTAATAGGGTCTCATCCGCTAAACAAAAAATGCGGGAAATCAATCAACTGCAATATATACATATGCCAATATATATATATTGATATTATATATAATACCAATTTCACTGTTTATGAAATATTCGCGGTATATGTTTATAATAAATAACATCCGCTTACTAACGGCGCATAATGTCTATTTTAACAATCAATAATTTACAGTCATCATTCAAACATGCATTCAAATATTTTAAATCTAACTATTTAAAATAAAATCGAAATCTATTCGATTGAGTGAGAAATTCTCACCTTGGTTTTAAATTCCGTTTTAGCTTTAATTTCGAATAAAATTAAACGCGCGTTTAATTTTACCCGAAATTCTCACTAACTCCAAACGACTCCAAACCAACTCCATCGCGTAGTGCTCGTCCATACGATTCCAACGCAACTGAGTTTGCATTTTTTCGACCTCGTATGAAAAAGTTATGAATTTATGAAGTTCGTACACGATTTATATAACTTAATTACAACATTTATTTAAATTTCTAACCCACATCTCAACATCCACCATCCATTCCAAATCCTAGGCCTCTCCTTCATCTTCCCCACTCACGCACAAATCTACAGGCAATGAACATTGAGGCCGAACCCATCATGATTCCTAGGGTTAGCATTTTCACTCAAATCACTCAACTATACATCATCATACCACTCCCATGTCGAAGAGCACGACCACCTCTACCTCTGGCCCCATCCCCAGCAAGCTCGGCTGCCTAGATAGCCTCGAAAACCGTGCCGACCTGATGGTGAACGGCCCATCCTTGCTCCCTCTACGCAACTCCAAACTCGATCATATCCGTATGGATTTCAAGCTCTCTTCATGCTCTTCGACTTCCGTGTTGAACACTTCGGCTAATTCTTTGTAGATTGAGAGAGATTGAGGGATGAAGGAGAATGATTTCTGGCCCTTGAATTGTAACTGGCGGCTACAACAATTAGGGTTAGGGTTTTAGTGTTTATTTTGATTTTTATGAAGAGGTAGGGGCTATTTATAAGGAACGAGCGACACTATTCATCCCGGATTTTCCGAACTCCGATTTAGACGCCGTAACCAGCGTACCTAGGGTTTATCCCGCGTTCCGGACACAATGGAACAGGTTTCGGAAGCTAATTCGGAAGTATGTGCGAGTTATGGCTGAAAACGCTCAATTTGAATTAAACCGATTTAAGTCGATTTCTAGGCGTTTTAATTTGTACCGGACAAACCGTAAATCCAATTGACTTGAAATTTGAAACCTTACAATAATATCACATTACGGATCCGATGAAACTGGTTTCGTCGAAATCCGAGACTTTTTGAAAAATGGCTATTTTGACTCGCCAAATTTTAAATTAAAAAATAAATCGATGCGTTTCGAGCTGCCACGATCAAACGATAGCTCCGATTGACACGAAAATTGAAATCCGGTAATAACTAACTATTACGGATCCAATGAAACTGGTTTCGTTCAATTCTGAGACTGTTCAAAAATTGACTATTTTACAGTCGATTATTAAATATTAAAATATTCAATTTTCACAAATTAACTTCTAATTTGATTTTAAAAGTTCTAAAATATTTCTATAACTTCCATATGATAAAATAAAATTTTCCAAATTATTTTCAATCATTTTTAACTCAATTTTCAATTATTTTCATTATTTAACGTATTAAATTATCGATTTAATTATCCAATTAAATCCAATAATTCAAATAAAAATTTATTTGACTTATAAATTCACTTATAAATATTTAAAATAAATTAAATATTCAAATTTTAAATTTCTGAAAATTCTGGGTCGTTACAGCATTTTTGAAGGTCAGAGCAAGTAAAGAGAAGAAGGACTGTTATGTGACTTATATACAGGGGCAGTGGATTCTGAATCGGTGCGAACGACCTAACTCCCTCATTAAGTCGCTCACGACCTAACTCCCTCATTAAGTCGCTCACGACCTAACTCCCTCATTAAGTTGCTCACGACCTAACGACTCAACAAGGCACGAGTTAAGAAGTATCGAAGCACACGACCTAGTCCCTAGGCGTATACTTCGAGGGGAAAGTGTTAGCCCTATTCTGAACAGCGACTTAATTACTCAATGAAGGCAAGCGATCCAGTGAGCTAACATGGTAACGGCTAGCGACTTAGCGACCTAAAGTTCAAGCGACTTAGCGACCTAAAGTTCAAGCGACCTAGCGATCTAACGAGCTAAGAAGCTCAGCGACCTAAAGAGTTAAGAGGTCTTGCGACCTAACGAGTTAAGAAACCCACGACCTAGTGACTCAATGAAGCAACAACCTAAAGGGGTCAGCGACCTAGCAACCTAAATGGTCCAGCGACCTAGCGAGCTATCACAGAATAAAGCCGCTTGCATATAGGTCGCTCCCAATCTTAAGTCTCTACCTCTTCTAAGTCGCTCCATATAAGTTTCTTTCCACTCTCATAGGTCGCTACGATCTACCAAGCAAAGCAGTTGATCAAGCGTAAGCCTTAACCCGTATCCCTTAGGTCGTTCACGACCTACGACCTAACCCCTAGGTCGCCTACGACCTACGGCCTAAATCCAGAAATTCTCTATAAATACCTTGCCTACTCCACCGAAGAGAGGACTTTTGGCTCATTTCTGGAACACCTATACTCTACTGTTTTCTCGACTCATCTGACACTTCAAACACCGAAGACACCTCAACGGACTTCAAGAGAGATATAACACATTCAACATGAATTCGAAGAGCTCTTCTACGTTGAAGTTCTAGCTACTTGTCTTAGTTGTGTTGTAATCGAAGATCATTGTAAAAGTTGTAATCGAATCAGCAATAAAGAAGATTAAAGTGGACGTAGGCTTGACATTAATCCAAACCACTATAAAAACTGTTATTTCTTTACTTGATTTTCTGTTATCTTCTGCTTATCTCTAGTTCCAGTACCAACGGGTGGTGCTTTCACATTTTTACTACTTACACCAGGGTGTTAGCGTCCAATTTTAGCGTTAACATCCTATTTATTTCATTTCTCACATTTATTTCATCTTTTATTGAAATTCGACCGTTACCACGTCATACCATTTTGGAAGTATGAATGTACAAAACATGCATACGTTTTATCTTTGCTTGAATTTCTCTGTCCATTCTTTTTTCCATTTTAATATCCTTGCCTTTCCAAACTCATTACGTACTGTCCAAACAAACAAAAATTTATTGCTTTAATTATTCAGCTCAATCTGAGGGACCGTTACTATTCAAATCACTTTATATTTATGGTATACGTTTCTTATCTTTATTTGGCAATGGTTCTTTTTTTATTACCTTAAAAACTTTGCTGAATCAATGGACAACCGTTCCTATTAAAATTTTCTTTTGATCAGATCTGTGGCGTACGTTACTTTGAAATAAATTTTTAAATATCATAGCGTCTGTCACTTCCATTTTCCACTTTGAATCATTTATTTACCTATTCCTTTTCTGCACTTACACGTAATCAAATAAATAAAGTATATATTTATAATCAAGCTTTCATCTTCCCAGATCCAATTCATGTTGTTGAAAACTTTTGCATCCCCTTCCCCTATTTCAAGCCGAAGGACGTGCAAACCATCCTTCTTCCCTGATGCCATCTACAATCTTTTGTTCCTCCTCCTCTTCTTCTAGTGCAGCAGGTGAGTAATATATAAGTTAGAACTATATATTTTTTTCAACTGTTTACAATTAATACAAGGCATATCTATATGAAAGTATTATATAATTTTCTATGTTCAAAGATATATTTTCTTTGTATGTTTTAAACTGATTTTTGTTTGTATATATATATATTTCATATGGGACAGAGAATATATATGTACATGTTTTGTATTATAATAGTATATAAGTTGATATTATATGTTGTTTTAAGTATTATATAGATTACTGTATTTCATTTGCAGTAATATATGTAGGAATAAAGTACTGTTTATTTGAGATTCAATTGTTTATATCCCACTTACTTACAAATTTTAATAGTATACGTATGATTTTATATTATTCGTTTATGCATAAGTTTACAACTATGTATACGTGTAATTATATACTTTAGCCATAAAAATTTCTAAGTATATATACATTGGTTTGTAGTGATTTATAGTATTGATTCTTATAAAATATATACGTACGTGGTTTACAAAGTCTTGGGATTTAACAGTTCTGTCACATATGTTATATTGTTTTATTAAAATAATAAAATTGTTATGTTAGCATTTGTAGGTTTCTTTGTTACAGTAATATATAAAGTTATTTTGAAAAGTGGTCTCATCATTTTTCTTTAAACTTGTATACGTTTATGTATATTTCTATATAAAAGTTACAGCATTTATTTCAAATTTTATTATATTTGATTTTAATACATGTGTTTAATACAAACCAATGATTTTTCTTGCATACGTATTTTGTTTGATATTTGACTTAAAAAGAAGTATTAATTTAATAAGAAAATAATAATGTTATATTTCAATTTATGTCAATCTGATTTAGATTTGTTCTCGTAAAATTATGTTATCAGCTCTATCCATCGAATTCGTGTCAATCCTGCTTTGCTTTGAAACTTGTGCTTGGATTCGTAATTTATCCCACTTTCGTTCATCTCTAGCCTCGAAAGGTGAGCAATCACTCACGATTAACGTTCTTTTATTTATTAAATTTGATTTCAATTGAAACGACAATTGAAATATGAGGCTGTAGTTATTTAAATTGTTATATATGATATTACCTATAACTGTTCACTTATGGGATATGACAACATATCCTATTGTTTATATTTATTTTGATGATATATGCTTGTTGTTATTATTATTTTTATATCCGTTATCACTCTGCAAGTTCCCTGTTAGTATAGAAATCATTATGGGTTGAAATGATACATACCCGAACGGAATTTAGAATAGGAGAAAATCGTTATGGGTTGAAATGATAAACCCAAGCGATTTTCATTTAATTGAATTTGGGATTACGGGTTGAAATGATATCCATCCGTATATATTTAGTGTACGGGTTGAAATGATAAATATCCGTAGCACTTGACTATATGATAGGAAATATATACAGACACCATTGGTCCATATAAATATTTTTAGCTGAAAAGAAATATATGGGATTTAATAAATATTGGTTCTTAAAATATTATATATATATGAATAGAAATTTTATATATAGATTTAATAATAATATTATTGAGATTGATTTCATCCATATAATATGTTTGAGTAGTATTTAAGATTTATATTTCAAAATTTACCGTTGTAAAAAGTTGAATAATTAAGATTGGGAGATAAATTTGGGCTTATTAAAAATGGTATTTTAAATAAGGATTTATTTACTTAAATCGATTTGAAATTATTGAATGGAAAATTTAAAGGTATGATTTTGTAACTGTATTTTTGATTTAAGTGATTTAATGAATATTTCACGTTTAATAAAATTAAAGAAAATATTGAGTAAAATGTAATTTAAGGTACTTAAATGATATTGAATCTAATAAGGGAGTATTTCAAGACTAAATAATAATGAGGTTAAATCGAGATCTATATGAAACTGTCATATATAACATTTAACTATTAAAGCCTTGAATTATATTGGAATTTAAATGGTTTATGTTGAGATTCGGATCTGTATTTGAAATCAACGTAGTTGAATTTGTTATTTAGCAACTAAATTGAATTAAAGTGAAATTTAGGTTGAACCAAATTTGAATTTATTATTTAGAAAACTAAATTGAATAAAAATTTAGTTGAAACGTTGAATACTTAAAGTTTTGAAATATATTGAAATATAAAGGGGTATTTTTGTGATTACAAATCCGAATTTGAGATCGATAAATTAAAGTGTTTATTTTAGGAATTAAGTTGAACTTAAATTAATAAATTGAGATTGAATTTAATTTAAATGGGAAGGTCGATTTGATGTTGAAATAATTTGTTAAGTTGAGGGAATCGAAAATACTTTATTGTATAAATTATTTCATATATAAATACTATTTTGGGAAATAAAGAGATATTTGAAGTGAAATGATATTTGGTTTTGAAGTATAAATTAAGCTGAAATGACCACGGTGTTATAGTGTATATTTCTACCTTGTAGATAGTTCCATGGACCCTTAGAGGATGGTTATCCCAAACATCCTTTAAGTTATTTGTATTTCAGTTGATATTTCACTTGAGTTAGATTTATTTATATAAGAATGTTAATCCTGACTTGAGTGTTTTGTGTTTTGCTTTACGCTCGGGTCAGACTGAGTGATACAGCATTAGAGACTCGCCTTTGGAGTTTGGAGTTTCATTTGGAGATCCGACTATCGATTCAGATTCCAGCCTTTCCAGTTGATTGGTTCAGAGAAGTCATCTGTTGCATTGGAGACTTCACTGCATTTGAACTATTCGGTTGTATTTTATTTCTAACTCTGATGTATATAGTAGCTTCATGAACTACTATTCTTTATCTATTCCACTGCATTATATTACTCTGTGATCTGTGATTGATTTATTTATTGTATATTTTAAGTTTCGCCAAATTTTAATTAACAATTCGGTATTTTGAATTATTCAAGTCGGATATGTATGGTTTTATTGTCGATTTGAATGGTCCATAATAGCAGGTCATTACAGTTGGTGTCAAAGCTTTGGCTCTAGGCAAAACTTAGCATATATGGTAAATTTATTTACAGAATCACTTTCGTTCGAGTTGAATCTCTTCCTCTTTGACTCGATTTCCTTTGAATTTTGGAATGTCCCTCGGTTCCGAAATTCATTCTTGTCTCTTTCTATTTATATTCGTTTGATTCTGGAGTATCCCATAACTCCACTGAATGTTTTGTAAAGGGAGTGAAAACTCCTTTACAATCGACATTGATTCACCGAAGATTTCTGTATCCTCGGTTTACGATGTTAGTATATCTAGATATGCTGAATTCTATCTCTGGCGAACGAATGTCGATTTGTTTTGGAATTCCGCATCAATTATATTCCTAAGGTCACGGTTGACCTGATTAAGGCCGCTGCGATTTGTAGAAGTATATCCACCTTCTATTTTGTAATTTAATTATCTCATCTTCGATCGAGTCTATCTTCAAATCAGGATTCTATTGATTGGAGTACCTCTAATTTAAATCTTTATCTTTGTTTTGAAATCCATTCTTGAATCACCCTTTGAAAAATCGGGTATGTTGTATTTTTGAAATTGTTTATACCGAAATTATTATTTTGATAACCATGATTTTATTCTATATATAAAAGTGAAAATGTTACCCTATATATAAAAGTTTTGAAAGGATTTGAAATTTTGAAAATTTATAGATATTGATTTATATAAAAATGATTTATAACTGAAGGGTTAAATTTGAAATTCGAGAATTGAATTCGGTATTTTGAAATTGGTTTTAAGATTTTGGAAAATATATAAAAATAATACGATTTAAAAGTATTTTTCAAACAAGAAATGTTTCAAATGAGTTCAAATGAATTCCAATAATTTTGAAGAAATTTAAAGAAGTTTTCAAGAAAATAGAAGTCCAGAACTCACTTATGTCGCTGGAAAATAATTTCGGTGGTGAGTGCACGCATCATCGACATTGATTTTCGAGTTTCAGATTGGGGGAGAGGCCTCTTTAATAGCTTCGCTATGCCAGTGATTTTGTAAAACAGTTTTGATTTCAAATTCCGAAGTATAATTTGATATTTTCGAAAGATATATGTATATATTTGAAACAATTTAAAGTGAGACCGGTGTTCAATCCTCGAGTTTCGGATTTGATTTAGTATAATCCTACCTATTGAAATTGATTTATTGATTTATGTTGATTTTCAACTCTTCAATTTGGAAATTTGATTTCCCTAACTATTTTGAATGTTCGAACACTTCCAAATCGAGATTAAATTTTCAAAGCTAAGAAATTTCGAAGAGTATAAAATGTTTGATAAAGAATATAAATTTAGTTTTGAAATGTTTTGAAAAAAAATAGTTTTGAATAATGTTTTCAGAAAGGTAAATTGGATATTCCTAATAGAAATAGATAGTTTAAAAGTTTTAAAGGGATAATTATAAATTTGGAAACCATTTTGAGTATAATTGGTTTTGAGAAAATATTTGGTTTTGAAATTAAATTGAAATTAAAAACCAGTACTTATATGGTGATTTTGGAAATGAATTTGTTTGACCTGAATTATTTTAATTTTGAAACTGGGATAATTTTCTAAACCTATTATTTTGGGAACTTTGAAATTTAGATATTTAATTTGGAAGAAAATTTGGTGAAATCATATATGATTTTGAAACTGAATTGATATTGAAATGATTTGAAATTGAAAACCATATATTATTAAGCATTTGATTTGGGAGTGGTCGAACTTATATAAAATGGATTTGTATAAGTATGAAATTGATTTGAAATCTATTGAAAGGTACTCAATTTAGAAAGAGAATTTTATATAATCGAAGTCTATATAAGTATGATTTGATATACTATTGATTTGGAAAGTATTCGATTTGAAAAAAAGAATCCTATATATAATGGACTTTATATAAGTATGATATTTGAAGGTAATTGAAAAGGTACTATATGATATATATTTTCGAAGCAATGATATGGAAAGTGCCTTCTGCTTGATATACACTTTGTGGCCACATTGTGGATTCATTCTATCGATATCATTCTCTCTGATTTTTTATTTTTCGGATGTGATACTCGAGTGTTCCCATCGTGGCGTAACCCATGGTTTTTTTTCTCTCGCGACTGCATAGCGAAATTGCCTGGCTGAGTCTGGCCTAGGGGTATGGATTGTTTCCTGGGAGATCCAGGCGTAACCATTGTGTATCCTGCAATCTGTGTAGGTCGCGATTAGTAGCGAAACTGCCTGGTTGAGACGGCCTAGGGGTACGGATTGTTTCCTGAGGGACCCAGGCGTAACCATTGTGTATCCTGCACTCTACTAGTCATCATGGCGTAACTCGCAGAGCTGAGAAAGCTTACGGATACGGATTGTTTCCTAAGGGATCCACGCGTAACCATTATGTATCTGCGAACCATGGTTGGACAAAGGTTTTGGTTTGGTTGTTTTGTTTGGATTGTACTTTCCATATCTGTTTTAAAGGTTTTTCAAGTATTTTCACTGGGTGTTGAAACAAGACTACTAAGTACTTGAAGAATTCTAGCTTTGCGCCTGATCAACGCATGGCCAGAGTCTGCAAGAACGAGGGTAAACTTGTTGAAACATCGAGTTATAAAAATATTTTCGAAAGAAAGATTTATTCCGATATAAAGGTATTATATTATAAAGTATTTTTAACAAAGAAATTTTGTGTTAATATTTGAAATTAAAACTCTTATGGTTTGAAATTTACGATTCGTGCCCGATTCTATTCTTTAAATCTACCTTATCTTCTCAGGTTTAGTTGTTCACCTTGATTCTATTTTTCCGAATCTACCTTCTTTCCTTTTTGAATAATTTTTTTTTAAATATTGCTTATTTTGTACACTACATTGTTTAATACAAAATTTTAGTGTTATAAATATTTTTGAAGTTATTAATTAAATAAAACATATTTAAAGTGAATGATTTATTAATAATGTTTGAAAAGTATCTAAAGACAAATTTATAAATTTATGTATTATGGATTTAATATTTTCAATAGCTTCTTTGTAAATATAACTAATGATGCAAATAATTATTTTCAAATAGCTTTCATATATGTATAATGGTGTTAGTTAAACATATTAAATTCCAATGAGTTTTGAAAATTTTAAAGTATTAAAGATCACTAAATCGCAAATAAAGTTTTCAAATGAATATTTCAAGTAAAATTTATATAGTTTTAAATTAATTATTTACCCTTGACTTTCAATCTACCTTTATTTCTGGTTGTTCTATTCTCCCACCTCCTTCCTTTTCGGGGATGAAAAGTTTTGAGTGGGGGAGAGTGTAACGACCCATAAAATTTTATTAATTTTTAATTGGTTTTATAACGTATTTAATTTGGATTTTGAGAAATTTTAATAATGATATTTTGAAATAAAGTTTTAATGTTTGGTTTACGTATAATTAAATATAGCAAATGGTAAGTTTTCAATTAATTATATGAAGGTTTATTTATTATATAATTCTATTAAATTCAAATCAGTTAATAATTAGTGAAAATAAATTTATTTTCAAGACCTATATATTTTTACATAGAAAAATTCTAAATCATCTTTTGACTGAGACGTCATTTTTCGTTTTCCCAAATTTGGACTTCTATAGCTCCGTCGATCTTATTTTCTGCGTTTCTACTGCATTTTCTTCTGCGTGAAAACTCGAATTTTTATAATTCAATCGTACCACCAATATCTATATACCATTTTGATCGTCTCGTTGTACTGATCACTACGGTACATTTATTTCTGTATTTTGAGATCCGATACGCGACGGAAACAATAAAAACGTGCGTCATCGGTGCTGAAATTTGTGACTTGGATTTATCTACTTTTCAAATTTGAAACCGTACAACTCATACCATATTAAATTTCTTTTAAAGGTTTTAGCTAAATCTATGGGTGAGCGTTGCCACAAATTTCCACCTTATATTTAATTCTCTGCAGTTTCAATTTGCATTCTATCCGTTCACATTTCATTTATTCCTTTTCTACCATATATTCCATTATCTCTTTCTAGTATTTGCTAATTGCTATTTGCTCATTCACGCGATCATTTAATTGAAATCAAAATTTCAACCCTTACTACTCTTTTCTTTTCAAATTTGAAATGTACTATTAAATCAAGCCATTAATTGCTTTTATTTTTTTCCTTAAATCAACGTACAGCTTACATAATTATAAATTGCATTAAATTTTTTGATGAACCACACCATGACCGTTTATATTACATTCATTTGGAATATATTCATTTGATTGAAATCTTTCCCTTTCTCTCTCATCTCAGTTGGGATTAAAATAAATTTTAGCGGAAACCATGTTTCAATGCTTTTAACTCTTTATAACTTTTGATAAAATTTTCTGTCCTTTTTGAAACTAAAACATATAGGCATATACGTTTCTCATTTATTAATTTCTAAATCGTCCTGCTGTCCTTTTCATGTATGTTATATTTATTTATATTTTAACATTTTCTATTTATTTCACTCATCTCCCTACACGTTTCTATTTATTTGCTGATCTGTTGCATACGTTTCGTTTTGAAAAAATACGGTTCATTCCTATTTATTTAATTTCTCACATTTATTTCATTTTTTACCGAACATCGACCGTTGCCACGTCATACCATTTTAGAAGTATGAATGTACAAAACATGCATACGTTTTATCTTTGCTTAAATTTCGCTGTCCATTCTTTTTTCCATTTTAATATCCTTGCCTTTCCAAACTCATTACGTACTGTCCAAACAAACAAAAATTTATTGCTTTAACTATTCATCTCAATCTGAGGGACCGTTATTATTCAAATCACTTTTTATTTATGGTATACGTTTCTTATCTTTATTTGGCAACGGTTCTCTTTTTTATTGCCTTAAACACTTTGCTGAATCAATGGACAACCGTTCCTATTAAAATTTTCTTTTGATCTGATCTGTGGCGTACGTTACTTTGAAATAAATTTTTAGGTATCATAGCGTCTGTCACTTCCATTTTCCACTTTGAATCATTTATTTACCTATTCCTTTTCTGTACTTACACATTATCAAATAAATAAAGTATATATTTATAATCAAGCTTTCATCTTCCCAGATCCAATTCATGTTGTGGAAAACTTTTGCATCCTCTTTCCCTGTTTCAAGCCGAAGGACGTGCAAACCATCCTTCTTCCCTGATGCCATCTCCAACCTTTTGTTCCTCCTCCTCTTCTTCTAGTGCAGCAGGTGAGTAATATATAAGTTAGAACTATATTTTTTTTTCAACTGTTTACAATTAATACAAGGCATATCTATATGAAAGTATTATATAATTTTCTATGTTCAAAGATATATTTTCTTTGTATGTTTTAAACTGATTTTTGTTTGTATATATATATATATTTCATATGGGACAGAGAATATATATGTACATGTTTTGTATTATAATAGTATATAAGTTGATATTATATGTTGTTTTAAGTATTATATAGATTACTGTATTTCATTTGCAGTAATATATGTAGGGATAAAGTACTGTTTATTTGAGATTCAATTGTTTATATCCTACTTACTTACAAATTTTAATAGTATACGTATGATTTTATATTATTCGTTTATGCATAAGTTTACAACTGTGTATACGTGTAATTATATACTTTAGCCATAAAAATTTCTAAGTATATATACATTGGTTTGTAGTGATTTATAGTATTGATTCTTATAAAATATATGCGTACGTGGTTTACAAAGTCTTGGGATTTAACAGTTCTGTCACATATGTTATATTGTTTTATATAAAATAATAAAATTGTTATGTTAGCGTTTGTAGCTTTCTTAGTTACAGTAATATATAAAGTTATTTTGAAAAGTGGTCTCATCATTTTTCTTTAAACTTGTATATGTTTATGTATATTTCTATATAAAAGTTACAGCATTTATTTCAAATTTTATTATATTTGATTTTAATACATGTGTTTAATACAAACCAATGATTTTTCTTACATACGTATTTTGTTTGATATTTGACTTAAAAAGAAGTATTAATTTAATAAGAAAATAATAATGTTATATTTTCAGTTTATGTCAATCTGATTTGGATTTGTTCTCGTAAAATTCTGTTGTCAGTTCTATCCATCGAATTCGTGCCAATCCTGCTTTGCTTTGAAACTTGTGCTTGGATTCATAATTTATCCCACTTTCGTTCATCTCTAGCTTCGAAAGGTGAGCAATCACTCACGATTAACGTTCTTTTATTTATTAAATTTGATTTCAATTGAAACGACAATTGAAATATGAGGCTGTAGTTATAAATTATTATATATGCTATTATCTATAACTGTTCACTTATGGGATATGACACCATATCCTATTGTTTATATTTATTTTGATGATATATGCTTGTTGTTATTATTATTTTCATATCCGTTATCACTCTGCAAGTTCCCTATTAGTATAGAAATCTTTACGGGTTTAAATGATACATACCCGAACGGACTTTAGAATAGGAGAAAATCGTTATGGGTTGAAATGATAAACCCAAGCGATTTTCATTTAATTGAATTTGGGATTACGGGTTGAAATGATATCCATCCGTATATATTTAGTGTACGGCTTGAAATGATAAATATCCGTAGCGCTTGACTATATGATTGGAAATATATACAGACACCATTGGTCCATATAAATGTTTTGAAAATAAATTTCTATAGTTGAAAAGAAATATATGGGATTTAATAAATATTGGTTCTTAAAATATTATATATATAAATGGAAATTTTATATATAGATCTAATAATAATATTATTGAGATTGATTTCATCCATATAATATGTTTGAGTAGTATTTAAGATTTATATTTCAAAATTTACCATTGTAAAAAGTTGAATAATTAAGATTGGGAGATAAATTTGGGCTTATTAAAAATGGTATTTTAAATAGGGATTTATTTACTTAAATCGATTTGAAATTATTGAATGGAAAATTTAAAGGTATGATTTTGTAACTAGATTTTTGATTTAAGTGATTTGATGAATATTTCACGTTTAATAAAATTAAAGAAAATATTGAGTAAAATGTAATTTAAGGTTACTTAAATGATATTGAATCTAATAAGGGAGTATTTCAAGACTAAATAATAACGAGATTAAATCGAGATCTATATGAAACTGTTATATGGAACATTTAAATATTAAAGCCTTGAACTATATTGGAATTTAAATGGTTTATGTTGAGATTCGGATCTGTATTTGAAATCAACGTAGTTGAATTTGTTATTTAGCAACTAAATTGAATTAAAGTGAAATTTAGGTTGAACCAAATTTGAATTTATTATTTAGAAAACTAAATTGAACAAAAATTTAGTTGAAACGTTGAATACTTAAAGTTTTGAAATATATTGAAATATAAAGGGGTATTTTTGTGATTACAAATCCGAATTTGAGATCGATAAATTGAAGTGTTTATTTTAGGAATTGAGTTGAATTTAAATTGATAAATTGAGATTGAATTTAATTTAAATAGGAAGGTTGGGTTAATGTTGAAATGATTTGTTATGTTGAGGGAATTGAAAATACTTTATTGTATAAATTATTTAATATATAAATACTATTTTAGGAAATATAGAGATATTTGAAGTGAAATGATATTTGGTTTTGAAGTATAAATTAAGCTGAAATGACCACGGTGTTATAGTGTATATTTCTACCTTGTAGATAGTTCCATGGACCCTTAGAGGATGGTTATCCCAAACATCCTTTAAGTTATTTGTATTTCAGTTGATATTTCACTTGAGTTGGATTTATTGATATAAGAATGTTAATCCTGACTCGAGTGTTTTGTGTTTTGTGTTTTGCTTTACGCTCGGGTCAGACTGGGTGATACGTCATTAGAGACTCGCCTTTGAAGTTCGGAGTTTCATTTGGTGATCCAACTATCGATTCAGATTCCAGCCTTTCCAGTTGATTGGTTCGGAGAAGTCATCTGTTGCATTAGAGACTTCACTGCATTTGAACTATTCGGTCGTATTTTATTTCTAACTCTGATGTATATAGTAGCTTCATGAACTACTATTCTTCATCTATTCCGCTGCATTATATTACTTTGTGATCCGTGATTGATTTATTTATTGTATATTTTAAGTTTTGCCAAATTTTAATTAACAATTCAGTATTTTGAATTATTCAAGTCAGATATGTATGGTTTTATTGTCGATTTGAATGGTCCAAAATAGCGGGTCGTTACACCGATATAAACTCAAAGCTACTACATAGTGGCTATATGATCTTCGGAAACAAATATAGAAATAAGCATTACACAAATCAGTCGCACATATCCATATCACAAAGCCGGAAACAAATATGAATATAACACATAGAAGTGTACATCAAAGTAGTGGTCAAATAAGATCCAAAATATCACAAAAGAATAGGTACGAGTGCCGAACAAAAGGATAAGTATACATTAAGGAGTTTCTATCTCGTATGTATAACAACAAAAACTACTAAACTAGAGTAGTTAGTCAAAAGTCGGATAATGTTCCCAGAAGAGGAGTCAAGCAGAAACACCTGTAACATCTCAGTCTGACTCCAGTATTATTTAATACGAAAATAATAAATGGATCAGTCTAGATATAAATATCAGATAAAATGAGAAGAATAAGAGATATGACAAAAATGTATGATAACAATAATTCCATACTATGAAAAGTATTAAACAGCACAAAAAATCATACAACATCTCAAGAAATCTCAAAGCACTAAAAAGAATGTCATATTCTTTATTTTATTCACCAAACCCTAAATATCGTTAAACATATCATTGCCAATCACAAAAAGAGGTGATACACAAATTCTTGAAATCATCAACTAGAAATCCAGAAATAGTAGAAGGGCGACGCCTATCACAAAACGGGAGCATGAAAACTCACCAATGGTGTATCACAAAGGAACGCTATTCCATGGTCGCTAACCATCAATTTTGAGCCGAGGCTCCACAAACGGCCCGAAGATCATGGTCGCTACCCCACCAATTTCGAGCCAAAGCTCTACAGAAACGGGGTTTAGTCTCCCTCGTAGACAAAGAGACATCACACATTGCTAGTCTAAACTACAAGATGATCATCATCGATCATCACGAAGTGTCGATTACACTAAGCTAGTAAATAAATGAGTTTAGCTTCATGTCCCATAACCACTGGCTTAACTTAAATATTTACGAACAAATTGTAGATTTCCACTCGAAGATTGCCACAAGATTTTCAATCGAGCAAGTCCAAAAATTAACCGACGAAGTAAATGCAAGTGTTCCATACCACTAGTTTTACTAAGCTGTTTAATTAGATTTCTCAAACGAATGAGGTAAAGGTTAGTATATACTAATAGATTGGAAAATGGTTTTATAATCGAGCTTCGTATTAAAAATAGAATTGAAATTGTTTTGGTGAAAGAGTTTTGATATTAACTACTAGTATAGAAACCTTTGTATTTCAAAGTGACAAATCACAAAAATGATTGAAAAAAAACAATCAATAACCAAAATTCACATTCAATGATGTGAATCAAATCCATAGAAATCGATATCGAATCCATCAAGATGGATATTCACAAAAATCCCAAAGAAGAAATTATCAAAGTCAACAAAAGTGAAAAAATCTAAAAGGAGAAACGAGAATCGATTAAAACTGGAAATCCACACAAAAACTGCCTAAATTAGGCAAAAAATGCAATTTCCTTGATTCAGGCGACTGGACTCTAAATTCAGTCAACTGACTCAATGCCTGGAAACTCTCTGTTTCTAGGTTCAGTCGACTGAACTCAAAGTTCAGTCAACTGACACATGCTTGGAAACACTTGATTTCCAAGCTCAGTCGATTGAACTCAGAGTTCAGTCGATTGATACAGGGACCAGGAATTTTCTAGTTCTAGGTTCAGTCGACTGAACTCAGAAGTCAGTCGACTGAATCTGCAAATTTCAGTCTTCTCAGCCTAGCCCAACCAAGGGCAAAAATCCAACAAATGGTGATCGGACGAGCAATGGGCACTAGGGGTTTATGCAATCGGCAACCCAGCCCTTTAGGCTCCTCGATGTACCACCAAAAACATGTTCAAACATCAAAGATAGGATTTTTAAAGATTTAACCTCAAAATATTAAAAATTGAAATATTCATAAAACCAATACAGTCCAAAGAAAATGAACAAGAATAGATGTTAGGAATTCATACCTAACAACTAAGAAAATTATAGGCATAGATGTGAGTTCAAAAACTCACCATTTACTCAAAAAGAAGGAAGGAGAAGCTTGAAAACAAAAGGAAGATCAACTACTCTTCAATTTTAACTCTAAAAGCTCCAATCTAAGATCATAAGCAAATATTTCCTAAGTTAGGTTACAGGAAATTTTTGAAATTGGAGAGAGATTGAGATGGAGAAGAAGAAGAGGATGCTTACCTAAGCATCTCTTTGATTTTGGAGCTAGAACTTGAATTTGCAAAAGAAACTAGGGCTTAGGATTTTAGTTTCCAATCTATTTCTCCATTTTTCCTAAAGCTTGAAGTGTTAGGAAAATAATAGAAAGAATGAAGAGGAGAGGGGGTGGAGTTAGGATATAAGATGAGTTGGGTTAGTGGACTAAAATCCAAACCCAATGCCCTAAGTGAAAACATCAAAATTCTACTCAACTCCAAACATATCAATGTTTATACTCAAAAAGGTCGCAAATGCCATTTTGAACTCAATGGAAGTGGTCTCGAGTTCTAATTCGACTGTTTGCAAAAAGTAGCATTTTGGACTTCAATCCGACTATCGATGCTATATTTAAATAAAATATTTTAAATATACAATAGTAAAGTATGCGGGTTGTTAAAGACTCCCCTCCTTAAATAAATTGCATCCTCGCAATAGTTAACAAGAAAATAAAGAGTAACAATCATAAAAACATATTAACACAAAAGAAAATTTGAAATAAGAAGCTCACCGCTAAGAAGCATGAGACAGTTAGTCTGGATGTGTACGCTCGAAAAATTCTAGATTCCCAAGAGCAATCCTTAGGATTTGAGGACCATTGAACTTTCACAAGCGGGACATCCTTATTTCGAAGGCAATTAACCTCCGTAGAAATGATGCGAATAGGATGTTGCTCATAAGTCAGTTAGGCGAAACTTCAATTTCTTCCACAACACCGGGCTCAAGAATAGAATCGGAATCTCGAAGGCATTTCCGTAATTGAGAAACGTGAAGCACGTCATGAATAGCAGAAAATTGAGCCGATAATAAAAGGAGATAAGCCACGGAACCAATGTGTTCGGTGATTGGAAATGGACCAATATATCGAGGGGCTAATTTTCCCGATCGACTGAAAAGCACAACACCCTTCATAGATGAAACACGAATAAACACCAAATCTTCCACAGAAAATTATAATTTCCTTTTCCGATTATCGGCATATGACTTTTGTCTACTTTGGGCTTCTTTCATCCTATGGAGAAAAAGGTCAATCTTTTTTTTTTGTGGAATCACGAATAACATATGGACTTAAAACCAACTTCTCACCGGCCTCAAGCCAATAAGAAGGAGATCGACATGGCCTTCCATAGGGTGCCTCGAAAGGTGCCATACCAATACTAGATTGGAAGCTATTATTATAGGAAAACTAAACAAGTGAAATATGATCTTCCCAACTTCCACCAAAATCAAGAACACATGACCGAAGAAGATCTTCAAGAGTTTGATTCACATGCTCGGTTTGTCCATCGGACTAAGGATGATAAGCGGTGCTAAAATTAAGCTTTGTTCCTAAAGCTTTTTGAAGACTCTTCCAAAAACCACTAGTAAATGATCACTAAAAATAGAAGTAGGAACTCATGTAATGTAATAATTTCTTTAACATAAAGTTTGACTAAAAGAGGTACGGTCCGATTAGACCGAACGAGAATAAAATAGGCGAATTTTGTAAGTCTATCCACAATCACCCATAAATTGTCATGGCCCGAACGAGAATGGAGAAGTCCGCCAATAAAGTCCATGGAGACTTGATCCCACTTCCAAATTGGAATGTCCCAAGGTTGCACTAACCTACCGGGTCTTTGATGCTCGGCCTTAACAAGTTAGCAAGTCATGCAACGCTTAATAAAGTTAGCAATATTATATTTCATTCAATTCCAATAATAAAGTCGCTTCATATCCGTGTACATTTACTACTACCGGAATGAATGGTAAATTTAGAACGATGAGAATCGTCTAAAATGTCTTTATGAAAATTACCAATATTTGGCACGCTAAGTCTACCAAATTTTCGAATGCCGCCACGAGCAACGATATCAAAGTCTTTCAACCCTTCAATATCAATTTTATCCCCACAATTTTGGCTAAAAAGAGCCAATTCAGGATCTAGCTTTTGAGCTTCAAGAATGCGGTCTAAAAGAGATGGATGAGCCTTAAGGCTACATAGAACAAGATATGAACATAAATCGGATTCACGATATCGAATCTCACAAGTGGATAAAAACTCGAGATCATTTCACTCGGATATCTTCATAGAAACAACCGCTTGTTGCTTACGACTAAGTGCATTGGCAACACGATTTCCCCTTTCCGAGAGTATAAAGAATATCAAGATCATAAGATGCAACGAACTTGAGCAACATTGTTGACATAAATTAAGTTCCTTTTGAGAAAATAAATACTTCAAAGATTTATGATCGGTAGGAGAATAAATTTCTCTCCCAAAAGATAATGACGCCAAATTCTAAGGGCGAAAACAATAGCCGCGAGCTCATGAGAGGCATATCTAGTCTCGGCAGGCTTTAATTGCCTAGAAGCATAAGCAATAACACGTTCCCTTTGCATGAGAACGGCTTCCAAACCAACACAACTAGCATTGGTATAAACAATAAAGTCTTGCTTCCCTTCGGAAATTACAAGAGTGGGAGCATCGAAAAGGAGTTCTTTTAATTTTTGAAAAGAAGCTTCACGTTTGTCTGACCAAATGAATTTAACTCCCTTTTTCTGTCAAACTAGTAAGAGGCACGGAAATTTTAGAAAAGTCTTTTATGAACCTACAGTAATAACCCGCCAATCCAAGAAAACTATGGATTTCCGTCACACTCTCCGTTCTCTTCTAATTTTGAATGCTTCGTTCTTTGAAGGATCCATGGAAATTTCGGATTCGGAAATAATATAACCGAGAAATTTCACACGAGATTGCCAAAAGTGGCATTTAGAAAATTTTGCTTTATTTGATTGCTCCTAATAGATTCCAACACAATCCGAAGATGCATTTCATACTCTAGCTCGATTTTAGAATAAACAAGAATATCATATATAAAGATGAGAACAAATCGATCGAGGAAGTCTTTGAAAACTCGATTCATAAGGTCAATGAAATAAGCTGGAGCATTTGTTAAACGAAATGGCATAACCAGCCATTCATAAGATCCATAACGTGTACTGAATGATGTCAAAGGAATGCTATCCTCTGCAATACGAAGCTGATGAAATCTAATTGTTAAGTCTAATTGTGAAAAGACTCGATCACCACTAAGTTAATCAAATAAATCATCAATCCAGGGTAAAGGGTATTTATTCTTGATAGTAAGATCATTAAGCTTGCGGCAGTCAACGCAAAGCCTAAGTGTACCATCGGATTTCTTCACAAAAATAGCCGAAGCTCCCCAAGGAGAGGAACTAGAACAAATAAATTGCTTCTCTTCCAATTTGGATAATTGTTTACGCATCTCCTCATTTTCTTTCTTGGACATACGATAAGGAGGATGAGTGATTGGTAGAGCTCCATGGATTAAATTAATTCTGAACTCAATTGCTCGCTTAGGTGGTAATCCTAAAACGGGCTCAAATATGTCAGAAAATTCACGAACAATGTGAATGAGAGAAATGACATCTTCCTCATCATCATCATCATCATCATCATGAGGGTTTAGAGAATATAAAGATGCTTCCAAATTGGAATTCGAATCTTTAAGAACAATGGAAATCTTCTTAACAGATTGAGGATGTCGAGGATGAATAGTCCACTCAGGACATAGGATATGCGCTTCATAACGTTTAAGCCAATCCATTCCCAAAACCATTTCGAAGCCGAAGTAACGCATAACATGCAAACCGGCTTGGAAAGCGTAATCACATAAAATAAGCTCGACATCTTTACAAAGAAAACCGAGTGTTGCGGATCCACCAACCGGATTCTCAATTCTCAAAGAAGTCATCAAAGCCATAACACTTAAAGAAAAAGTATCAACAAGTTCTTTTGATATAAAAGAATGGGATGCACTCGTATCAAAAAGAACTCGAATAAGTTGGCCATGGAACATAATAATGCCATCAAGGATAGAATGAGAAATATCTTGACCACGAGAAGTGTTACTAAGAGCTTGCACAACATTTAGCCTTTCCTCCTTCTTGCTTTGAAGTTTGGAACATGCATTTATATAACAACCCGAACTTTTGCAATAGCGACAGGCAAGAGGCTTTGAACACTTATTTGCATAATGGTCCTTAGAACCACAATTGTAGCATTTCCCACCACTAGAGGTAGAAGTCTTTGCTACCGAAGTTGCTTGCTTTCCTTTTTTTTGGGATAAGGACCTTTGAACTTATTAGGCCTCTTCTTGTTGTTGTTGAGAGTTTGGTTTGGCACTCCCAACTTCAACATCACTCTTTTTATCAACCTCTTCTTACTCGACCCCATATTTAGAGAGGGATTCAAAAGATGCGACATAATCTACATAGAAGATTCACCTTAAACAAGGTCAATAAAGCGCCGAGCTAAAGTTACTTTTTCAGCTTCCGGCATAAACTTCAATCCAAATCTTTCCCGGAATTGCTCCCAAGTAAGATTCGCTTCAATAATTTTAGAAATCAGAAGCTCATACCAATCTAATGCTCTTTCTTCGAGCATACTAGAAGCCACTAGGACACGATGCAAATCAATAATATTCATGAGAGAAAATAAGCGACTGCATGTTCTAAGCCAAGCTTGGACTTCGATAACGCCCTCGGAACCGTTGAATGGCTTTCCACCCAAATTTGTATAATCACTACACAGGCATGCAAATCCGGATTTTGGGTGAGTAGGCTCTGGAATGGATCCGATAGCTTGAACATTCTTTACAAGATCTAGAAGTTGTTGAGCTGACATAAATACTCCATCTTGAGGAGTAGCACTGGATTGACCGACGCAGGGATGGCCTGGTCTAACCATTTCTCTTCTTTAAGAAAGAAAGAAAGAAGACAAAAAAGGTTATTCACAAAATGAATATCAAACAATCATGATTGATAAAACAAGGTATCAAAAAAGATAATAGGATAGTACGACTCGGATAAATCCTAAGGCACGACTCTTAAGTAGGACTTAGGACAATGATCCTTGCTAGATTATCCTACATTGTTTAGAAGTTTGGCTCTGATACTAATCCGTGACTCCCCACCTCTATACTCATGCTAGCCAAGGACACTACGAGGTAATGCCGTCAACTAACACGAAGATTAAGGCTGTTGAGGAGCGACCATCCGTGTAATTGCTTTATGGGACACCGATATGTCAGATAGTATAACATGCATTTCTTTTCAAGAGGAAATCCGACATACCGATACAAACTCAAAGCTACTACACAATGGCTATATGATCTTCGGAAACAAATATAGAAATAAGCATAACACAAATCAACCACAGATATCCATATCATAAAGACAGAAATAGATATGAATATGACACATAGAAGTGTACATCAGAGTATTGGTCAAATGATCCACAATATCACAAAAGAATAGGTACAAGTGCCAGATAAAAGAATAAGTTTACATCAAGGAGTCTCTATCTCGTATGTATAGCAACAAAAACTACTAAACTAGAGTAGTTGTCAAAAGTCAGATAATGTTCCCAGAAGAGGAGTCAAGCAGAAACACCTGTAACATCTCGGTCTGACCCGAGAATTATTTAATAAGAAAATAATAAACGGATCAGTCTAGCTATAAATATCAGATAGAATAAGAGATATGACAAAAAGTATGATAATAATAATGCCATACTATGAAAAATATACATTAGACAACACAAAAAATCATACAACATCTCAAGAAATCTCAAAGCACTAAAAAGAATGTCATATTCGTTATTTTATTCACCAAACCCCAAATATCAGCAAACGTATCATTGCCAATCACAAAAAGAGGTGAAACACAAATTCTAGAAATCATCGACTAGAAATCCAGAAATCACAAAAGGCGGAGGCCTATCACATAACGGAAGCATGAAAACTCACCAACACGTGTATCATAAATGGAACGCTATTCCATGGTTGCCAACCATCAATTTTGAGACGAGGCTCCACAAACGGCCCAAAGAACATGGGTCGCTGCCCCACCAATTTTGAGCCGAAGCTCCATAGAAACGGGGTTTAGTCTCCCTCGCAGACAAAGAGACATCGCACATCGCTAGTCTAAACCACAAAATGATCATCATCGATCATCACGAAGAGTCGATTACACTAAGCTAGTAAATAAATGAGTTTAGCGTCATGTCCCATAAACACTGGCTTAACTTAAATATTTACGAACAAATTTTAGATTTCCACTCGAAGATTGCTAAAAGATTTTCAATCGAGCAATTCCAAAAAATAACCGACAAAGTAAACGCAAGCGTTTCATACCACTCGTTTTTCTAAACTGTTTAATTAGATTTCTCAAACGAATGAGGTATATATTTGTATATAGTAATAGATTGGAAAATGGTTTTATAAACGAACTTCGTATTAAAAATAGAATTGAAATCGTTTTGATGAAAGAGTTTTGATATTTACTACTAGTATAGAAACCTTCGTATTTTTCAAAATGACAAATTACACAAATGATTGAAAAAACAATCAATCGCCAAAATTCACATTCGAAGATGTGAAACAAATCCATAGAAATCGATAAAAAATCCATCAAGATGGATATTCCCGAAAATCCCGAAGAAGAAAGTATCAAAGTCAACAAAAGTGACAAAAACCAATCGGAGAAACAAGAATCGATTAAAAATTAAAAATCCACACAAAAACTGCCTAAATTAGGCAAAAATGCAATTTCCCAGATTCAGTCTACTGGACTCTGAATTCAGTCGACTGACTCAATGCCTGGAAACTCTCTGTTTCCAGGTTCAATCAAGTGAACTCAGAGTTCAGTCGAATGACACATGCCTAGAAACACTCGGTTTCCAAGCTCAATCGGCTAAACTCAGGGTTCAGTCGACTGATACAGGGACTAGTTATTTTCTGGTTCCAGGTTCATTCGATTGATTTTAAAAGTCAGCCGACCGAATCTGTAAATTTCAATCTTCTCAGCCTAGCCCAACCAAGGGCAAAAATTCAATAAATGGCGATCGGACGAGCAACAGGCACTAGGGGTTTACGCCAATCGGCAACCCAGCTCTATAGGCTCCTCGATGCACCACTAAAAACATGTTCAAACATCAAAGATAGGATTTTTAAAGATTTGACCTAAAAACACCTAAAATTGGAATATTCATAAAACCAATTCAATCCAAAGCAAATGAACAAGAATAGATGTTGGGAATTCATACCTAACAACTAAGAAAATTACAGGCATAGATGTGTGTTCAAAAACTCACCTTTTACTCAAAAACAACGAAGGAGAAGCTTGAAAACAAAAGGAATATCAACTACTCTTCAATTTCAACTCTAAAAGCTCCAATCTAAGATCATAAGTGAATATTTCCTAAGTTAGTTATAGGAAATTTCTGAAATTGGAGAGAGATTGAGATGCAGAAGAAGAAGAGGATGCTTACCTAAGCTCCTCTTTGATTTTGGAGTTAGAATTTGAATTTGCAAAAGAAATTAGGGCTTAGGATTTTAGTTTCCAATCTCTTCCCCCATTTTTGCCAAAGCTTGAAGTGTTAGGAAAATAATAGAATGAATGAAGAGGAGAGCGGGTGGAGTTAGGATATAAGATGAGTTGGGTTAGTGGGCTGAAATCCGAACCCAAAGCCCTAAGTGAAAACATCAAAATTCTACTCAACTCCAAACATATCAATGTTTGTACTCAAAAAGGTCGCAAACGCCAGTTTGAACTCGGCGGAAGTGGTCTCGAGTACTAATTCGACTTTTTGCAAAAAGTAGCATTTCGGACTTCAATCCAACTAACGATGTTATATTTAAATTAAATATTTTAAATATACAATCGTAAAATATGCGGGTTGTTGCATATACATTAATATAATAAGGAGGAAAATTAAAGTAAATCAAACCAAAAACAAAATTATGGAATAAAGCTGGCAATTAAGAAGGAGATTAAGGAAACATAAAGAGGAGCTACTGATTATGTCTATTATTTTCATATTCGTATAAAGGTGAGTGATTTAACCAACTTACAAACATCAAACCTTATTATGTTAGTTGAATTAAATTTATGATGTGATAAGAAATTTATTGATTGCTGTTTGGTAGTTCAATTTGACATTTTTATTGAAATTGAATTTAATTTGAATTAAATTGATATTTAAATTAATGTTGAATTTAAATTATTAGTTAAATACATGATAATGATAACCACTTAATTATTGTGATTTATTGGTTGATTAGAATGATGATTGTGATGGATGCTTAATTGTCGACATTTTGGTTGATTTGATGTTTTGTTTATTTTATATGTTGTTATGACACTGCAAGTTCCCTTAGTTATTTTTTGAAAAATCACAATGGGTTGAAATGAGACATACCCGATCGATCTTATAGATTTGGGAAAAATCGTTATAGGTTGAAATGATAAACGCGAGCGATTTTATGGATTTGGAAATTTGAGACTCGGGATACGGGTTGAATATATATCTAGAAATTTAAATTTATTGTGGGTTGAAATGATATATATCCATATCGCTTAATCATAGGGTAGAAAATTATATACGGACACCGTTGATCGGTGTTAAATTATTTCTAAATGGCAAAGTATGTTTGATTAATAAATTTGACTTCTAAATTTAATTTAATAATTTATTATAAAATTCATATTTGGAAAATGATTTATTTTATTTGTTTTAAAGCTTCAAATTATAAGTAGTTATAAAGGTTTTAAATGTAAATTAAAGATTTTAACTTATGATTTTATTTAGGTTAAATAGTTTACAATTTAATTTGATAAAATATTTAATATAGTTTTAATAAATATATTTTGAATTTAATTTAATATGATAAATATAGTTATAAAGATTTATTTAAAATTTAATTTAATTTAATAAATATAGACTTTTATAATAACTTAATAAATAAAAGATTTTGCAAAAGATTTTTAGAATCTTTGTAAAAGGTTTTGTAAGGAATTTATAAAGATTTTGTAAGGAAATTATAAAGGTTTTGTAAGAGATTTTATAATGGATTTTACAAAAGGTTTTTTATAAAAGGTTTTTTAAAAGGATTTTATAACGGTTCATAAAGTAGTTATAAAGGTTTTAAAGCAATTGATGGAGGGGTTTTATCAAAGAACTTGTATAAATGGATTTGGAAGCATTTTAAAGGAATTTGTGTCGAAGTGTATGAAAAGTGAAAGAGTCGTGAACTGTTTAGAATCTATAAATAGCTTTATAAATGGTTCTAAAGCATACAAATTGTTTATAAATTATTTGAGGGAGATTTATAACTTATTTTTGAAATGGATTGAATAAATCTTGCACGGTATTTACGAATATATTTATACTTTTGGGATAAGTATATGGGTATCTTGAAATGAAAGTATGGACATTTTTCTGAATTTATTATATAAATATTTTATAAAATAACCTCGGTGCGAAATAAGCGTTTGGATAGGAGATGTAAAATCTCGTAAACATCTCTGTAGCCATTACATTCATATTTACTTATTTTGATTTAACTTACATAAGATCTTTTAGTTCCAATTCAAGTGCCTTTTCTTTCCATTACGCTTGGGTCAACCTGAGCTTTTCAGTGTTGAAGACATTATTCTGGAGGACGAAGATGGAGTTTAGCATTATGTTATTATTTTATCCCACTATATCATGTTGTTCCATTGCATTATTTATTTATTCTTTCTATATATATAGCTTAGATTTGTATTATAAAGTGTAATCAAATGTTATTCGTTAAACAGCTTCACGAACTATTTATTTATTCATTATATTTTGTCATTCCCCTGTGAGATTCCGTGTTTTGCTTTTCCTTTTTTTCTTCTTATTTACTCCATTAACAAACCTCCCTTTTGGATGGTTTGAGTTGACATGTATGATTTATTATCATTTAAACCATCTAAAAAGGTAGGTCATTATAGTTGGTATCAGAGCTTTGGTTTATGGATACCTTAGCCTGTTCGAGGTTAACTCATTAGAGATAAGGTTATTAATACCCTAGAATGAGTTTGAGAGTATATATATGAGAGAGCATATTTGTTAGTGTTATGAAAATGTTTTATATTGTGTTAATTTGTTCTGCTTGATATTTATAAATTCTGGTCGGTACATTGGACATTATGGCATCGATAGGGATTTCTAAACACTTAAAAGTGCAAACTGACACAATTTTGTTTTTGACATATAGGTAAATGAAATAATTTTACCTATTATTATATTTTTTATATAAAAGAATAATTTTATAAATGGATATAGTTGTATGTTATTTGTTTGTTTGTTAGGAAGTGAAATTTTATAAATAGTGATTGCAAAATAGGATTTACAAATAAAGTGGATATAAATTAGGATTTTGAGAACTTAAGTTCTGGAGTTTTGAAATTGGTTTTCAAAGATTTTGAAATATAATTTTAGTATTATTTGGAAGTATTTTTGGATATAAATATTTTTAATGTGATTTGAAGGAAATGTTTTAGAAGAATTTTAAATGGAAAAAAGTTCTGTACTCCCCTCTTCTGTAGTTGGAAAATAATTTCGATGATGACGACCGCATCATCGACGTTCATTTTCGAGTTTCAAAGTGGGAAGACCACTATGGCAGCTTTGCTACACATTTTTCTTGATAAAAAAATTTTAGTTTTATTTTCTTAAGTATGATTTGACATATATAAAAGATATAAATATATAATATGTCAAAAACGATTCGAAATGAACCCGGTATTTAGTTCTTAAGTTTTCTATAAATTAGGGATTTGAATTATTGTAATGAAATGAAATCTTAACTATTTTAATAATTGAAAACTTCTAAAATGAGAAGTAAGAAACTAGAAGCTAAGTTTTCAATGAAACGATAAAGGAATTAGAGATTTGTTACTTGTAAATTAAAAGATAATGAAATTAAGAAGATGTAAATTATTGAATATTTTTGTTAATTAAAATGAATAGGATAAATTTGTATAACACTCAGTTACATTCTAAAACATATATAAAACTTACCTGAAATATTTAAAAGTTGAAATGTTAATATGAATATGTAATAGAATAGTATAGAAGCAAAAGCTTAAATAACAAAAATGCTTCAAAATGAACATGTTATAAATGAAAAATTGATGGTTACGGGAAATGTATAAACATAAGTTAATATTTTGAAATTCTAATAATTAAATTAAATAGAACAAATGAATATTATTTAAGTAAATGTTTATAAACTCAAGAAAATGACTGAAATGATTCATTGATGAATATTAATATTAAAATGGGTATCAAGGTTATAAGTAAATAATAAATGTGAAATAAACTGCAATGAAATGTATGCAATACTTTAATAATGGATTCATTGATGATTTCAAATATTGAATGGGGAATAAATTATGTAAGTATAAATTCAAAGTAGGTGATGAAAAAAAGAAACCAATAGAATAAACTTAGATAACATTTAAATTCTATGTTGTTATCTTATCGAAAGTTTGGGAAATGATACTTCAAATTGTTCAAGGTTGTTTGAGTAATCTATTAAATAAATATCTAAGGCTATTAAGCGTAAGATATGCGTATTAGTTATTTATCACCTTGTTCTATGAAAAGTGTCTGAACCTGAATAAACCAGGAGTTTGGTTGCTATGGATTGTTTGATGGTTTCCATTGTTACATATGATGGTTGTACTTCTTTTTGTTTGCATATGATTATGATATATTGTATGTTGCTTGTGCTATTGATTTGAAATAACTAAAATATATTACTCTTTTACATAATTTTAATACTTTTGGATTATGTAAGTGAGATACAGGTTTATGGAAGCAATAGCTACTACTTTTGATTTTAAATAAAGTTGTTTGCCAAACAAATAGATACGTTTTCAGATTACAGTTTTTGAAACAATAATTTATTTATTTTCCTATGGTTTGGGATGTTTATTATTGAAATATGATATGTATATTGAAATTATTTATATTATTATTTTTTCGAAAATAACCACGCAGAAGAGACACTGCGAAATTTTTCGTGAATTTGGGGCTTAGAAATTTTTCGTGAAAATTGAGTTTCTTTCTAAATTTTGTTAAACTTAAATATGGAAATTAATTGTTCAAAAATTGATTATTTTGAATAAAATTATATATAATTTCTTAATTCCTTCTTGCTTCTTTTTGGAGACGAAATGTTTTGAGTGGGGAAGAGTGTAACATCCATATTTTTGATAATTGAAAGTATTAAATTTAATAAGATTTTTGAATTTAATATTGTGAGAAATTAAAATTTATGATTTGTTAATGAAAAAGATTGTTAGAATTCATAACTTGATCTTAAATAAATTTTAAAACAATAAATATAGTGAAGTGAAAGATAATAATGTAAATTAAAATATAATTAATAAAATTGATTGAGCGTAATTAAAAACCATGTTAACGTAAATTCTATCGATTTTAAGTTTTGAACCTTAATGTTATAAGGATGAAACGAATGTCATTTCTAATTGAAATATAATTGTAGAGCTTAATTTGGATAAAATTGTAAGTTAGTACGTAATAAAATAATGTTGGAATCAATTGTTGGAATTAATGTAATTAAATATTGCAGTTAATATGAGTTAAGGTAATAACTATAGAATATGAATGTAATAAACTGTAAACTAATGTTAATTGTATTCATAAGGTGATAGTTAATTCAATAATAATAGTGAGAATCAAACTAAAAGAATTTATTTGAATTTTTTAATTAAAAAGAGGGAAGACATTAATTGTAAACACATATTAAATAAGTTTAAATTGGGTGATTTATTTCCAATTAATTTAGTTCATGTTTCAAATTTTAAAGCTAGTTTAATGGATATATGTTTATACCTAAATATAAACTTATGTTTTAGTCTTTTACATAAAAAAATTATTTAGGTTTGAAATCTCATACGGTATTAAATTAAATGTCAATAGGCGATGATAGAGAGAGTAAAATAAATTTACACTTAATTATTTCCTTTTTAATTAGACTTGATAAGATTTTAAATGCAACATAATTTACCTTTCCATCTTCACTCTTCTAATTTACTCTTACATTAATTGCCTCCTTATGTGGATTATTTTCATACCTTTTATTAATGAATGTAAACTACAAGTGGCGATAAAGATGTACACATATATACTATACACTTTTTTATTACCTTATTCATGCTATCATATTTTTGAATGTATGTTAATGCATTCCTAACAAAACATTCAATCGAAATGTCAATATGTTTATTTAAATTCCCAATCTAATTAAAGTGAGAGAAAGAGAGAAATGAGAAGTTCTTAATGCGGTATATTCTTTTAATTAATGGCGCAAATTTGTGTAGAGAATTTATTTTCATTTATTGTGTGTTAATTAAATTTTTAATGGATGTCAATTTTGATATGTTTGGGGTTAACAAAATTACTTAAGTGGACAATTGTTTTTGAAATTTGAATTCCAAAAGTTTGTTTATAGTGTAGAGTTCGTCCATTTATTCCCTTTCTAATTAATAATTGTCGCATTCTTTTCGTTATTTCCTCATTTGTTCCATCACTCCTTTTCATTTATATTGTCTGAAGCTTTTCCATTTTGCACACATGAACTACTTTCATATTTTTAATTCTTTCTTTTGAAAGTGACTATGTCATAGGATCGTGCACTATGGAATATATATACTAAACTTATTTGTGCGGGAAGTAACTATAAAATATAATAGTAGTAAAGTAAAATGACACCACGAATTTTTATATTCGTTCGACCTCCTGTTCTACGTCTAGTCCCTCACTCCTTTTAAATTAAAGCTAGAAACCCTCACTTAACCTGGAGCAACTGGTATTACACTGCCTGAGCAACCAAATAGGACTTGACCGCCTGAGCAATAGAACAGGACTTGACCACCTGAGCAACCCAACAGGACTTTCTTGCAAATTGGATTAACTTGACTTTGTGTGTTCTAAATAACATGGATTTGTCACTTGTAGTACACCCTTCCTATTATCTTTTCCTCAAGAATGATGTGTATAATTATGTGTATAAAGAATAGGAAGATTAGAAATGCTTATAGAATACGAAAGTGGAATTGTAGGCAATGATTTTATAGAATTTTGTAAGAAATAGAATCAAGAAAGCTATGCACTATAGATCAAGAAAGATAAGAAAATTTAATGATTTGGTCATTGAAACTTGAGTGAATTTATAGTGTATCAAGAGTTACATCCTATGGTATGAGTTCTCTATGATATGCTAACAGATGCAACACTTGAAAATGAAGACATCCTTTGATAATAATATTGGACTGTTACAGGATTCAATCGACTGAAAGTGCTTGGTCAGTCGACTGAATTCAAAAAGTGCACAAATCATATACACAGACTCAGTCGACTGACCAGGTGTGTTCAATCGATTGGTCCGTGTTATATATAAAAAAATAAGTGATGATTGGTCGACTGAATATACCTAGTCAGTCGACTAAATGGTGCAGTTCTGTACATTAAAGAATATGTGTGTGTATTTGATTAAAATATGCATGTAGGTTTATTTGAATGTGAATGCTGATTCTTGATGAAAGATTTAACAAAACACTAAACTAGACTCTATATACACATTTGATGACTCTTGTTAAAATAAATAACTATACGAACCACACTTTGAGTCGTTGAGTCCGGATGTTTTCGTAGTCATAAATTCGTGAATTGTGGTTTCATGTCAACAATCAAAATTTATGATCCAACATTCTCCCCCTTTTGATGATGACAACTCCATTTTCTACGGACGAATCTTCGATAAGATCTATTGACTTATCTCTCCTCCTGAATATATTTGCAATTGTGCTATAGTTTTCTCCCCTGAATCTATGCTATATATTCCTATAAATAATCAATCTTTTCTCTCCATTTGTCATCGACAAAAAGGAGAGTTCTCAAAGCAGAAAATATTATATGAAGAATGACAAAGATGCATAGCATATAACAAAGATACAAATGATGATAACTCAGAAATTTAGCATACAAAACAAGAACACATCATCAATATTTAAATATTACATTGTTAGTCTAAAATAACCGTCACAGAAACACATAACCACATAGACATTGTTTGAAATAAAATAACATACAAGATCACCAAAATAACAAGTATTGAAAGAAAAATAACCTTACTCATCGCCATCTCTACCTTCATTGGAGCTTTCTCCTTCTTTATCGCCTTCGATCTCTTCATCGCCAGATTCGCCACCAACTTCTTCTCCTCCTTCTTCTTCTCGTTCTTTATTTGATGTCGACCATGTGAAGTGCTCAGCAGGTCATTCTCCATGAGAAATGGGAACTTAAATAGATGCGAAAGAAGGTTGAGAGCAAGTGATGGCTTCCCAAATATTGTTGAGAAATCCCTTTATATGATCAAGTTTCTTGTTGACCTTTGAGACGGGTTTTTCAACGCGAGAAACATTTAACTCCACTCGAGATAGACGTTTGTCGTTTAAAAAGGCTGTTCATGTAGGATCGTTTTCATACTAGAGGAGGGGTGAATAGGGTGATGCTAATAATAATAAAAATTAATGCGGAAATAAAAGAAATCATGGATACTTAAACAGAAAGATAATGCAAAAGAGATCACACACAAATTTACCCAGCTTCGGCAAAACCCTGCCTATGTGCTGCCCCCAAGGTTTCTACTAGAAATTTAGTAGTCAGACACTTACACACATAAACTTATGACACCTGCTAATTAATAACTTAACTCTATGCTCAAAACCCTGCCACAACTCAGCCATTGAGTTGCGAATTATCGAACTACACCACCGTAGTCTGTGACTAGTCACACGACTAAAGAGTTACACAATTTAAAAAGGAAAATTACATAATAAATAAAAACAAACTAAACAAAACCCTAATTTAATACTCAAACCCAATATAAAAAATAAAGCGGGCCCAATTGTAATTAAAAGAAGGTGTCTCCTCCTTTTTCCTTCTGTAGTATTTTCTGTCGTTCATTGTTCCTCTTTAGGGTTTCGTGATTGAAGTCACCGCCTTGAAAATTTTGAGCTCGAATCAATTGTTGGTATGCTCTCAATTCACTAATATGATTCGATGCTTCTTTAGTCAGTGTGATTATGCTTGCAACTGCTTCAAGTTTGCCTTCGGCTGCTCCAATTGTCGAGTTTGACTAAATGATAAAAATGGTATGCGATATTTTCCTTTTTCGATTTTGATTATATTCGACTTCGATTCGAGTTCTGGATTGTTTTCTATGATTCTTCTTAGTATGCTCTTTGATTTTGTCTTGAACTCGAATGATAGCCAATGATGAATTTCGGTTTAAATTATAGGGTTCGAACCCCTATATTCTCGTTCCTATTTTTAAGTTTGAATTCATCGGATATTTTTGCTTGGCCGTTTGATTTTTCTTGAATACCTGTGATTTATTTTGACTGGTTTAATTCGAATATTTTCTTGATATACTTTGCTTGGTCACTACAGCTTGCATTTGGTTTTCAAATATTTTGAATCTGTGATGCTTGTTCATCACGCTCTTTCCATTTTCAAATATTTTCGACTTTTGTTGAATTTGTTCATCTCGGTCTTGACTTTGTTTGGAATGGCTACTCATCGTGTTGCCTTTTGTATTCTATATATGTTTGTAGCTCTGGCTAGTAAGTCCACTGTTTCATTGAGTTCATGCCTGAATGTTTGACTGTGTTGATTTAGAGAGCCAATTGCTATGTTTCGTTGAAGGTTGGAAACTGGCATCAAATCTATCTTTGTCCACGCATGTGTATTATTTCTTTGCATTTATGTACATATGATCATGTACATATGACCAACCATGTATGCCTGAATACCATTACTTTATTCCTTGTACATGTGGTGTGTTGCTTTCTGAACTAAATTGTTGTGTCTTCTGTTTCATATGTTTATCATTGTATATATACATGTATACATGTACGAACATGCATGTATATATGTATGTTGTAATGAAAAACTTTGAATTCAAGTTAGTGTTCAAAATGATGTTGCATATTTCGATTGTTTAAAAAAATTCAACACAGTTTTGTTTGTCCATTTGACTTTAAACAATAACTCATGAATTTATTATTGTGCATGTATTTGTCTATATTCATGTATGCCTATGCTCTGGCCTCTCTGTTGCAATTGAGTCTGCTTCATGTTTGAAGCTTCATGTATACAATTGTGCACTTGTATGGTCTTGATGTCTTTACTGTTACCATTGTTGTTGCATTTCATGTGAGGTATGTATATATTTGCGTCAAGTTCTCCTTTGTGTAGTCTTGCATCCATGTCTGGTGTGTACATGTTCATGTGACTTGGTTGCATATGAATTTACTGTTGCATTTCACCGTTCACTGTCTTGTGCAATTGTGTGCCTCTAGTCTAGTCTTGGTTGCAGTCCTCTGGTTGTGTTATTGACCTGGTTGACCTGGTTATTCTTCATGTTTCATTTCATTCCCAAATGCTTGCATACTCCAGTGTGCATTGTTGCGGTCTGGTACTTCATGTTGTATGTTGTGTTCAGTTGAGTCTATCTGGTGTACATTATTTGCTTCAAATGGTCTGGTTCAGTTTCTTGTACCATTGATAGTCTTGTTCAGTCTGGTTTGTTCCACCTTCATGTTAAAAACGGAATGCATGTATTTATGTCCGATTGCTTTGAGCACTTGATCTTCTTGTTGCACTGGCTTGCTCTCGAGTCATGTATCATGTGGAGTTCCAACTTCTTTGTACATCACTTTATACACGTGCACTATATGTTGCTTTAACCATATCATTTTAACATGCACATGTTTGGTTTTGCTTGATCTGATTCAAGTGTGAAGTCTTGTATATGGTATCACTGCTCTATTGTGGTTTTGTATTCTTGTTGCATGAGAACTTGTACTTGACCATGTTGTGATGTTTTTGTATTGCACCTGAGTTGAATCTAGCATTTGCTTGAGTTTGACCTTGTCCTCACCTGTCCTTGTAGTTTTAACAAGCAAGCGTATACCGTTGTGCACGACCTTGTGGCATGTACAGTGATACACTATGCATGTCATAAGTCATTCGCGTATGATGAATTAAAATAAAATAATGATGAACAACCCGAATAATTGAGGCAAATAATATTTTCAAAACACACATTTTATTTTGCACTGCAAAATATTTTCTTTTTAGTTTTTACTTTGTCAGTGTATATTTTTGCAGATAATTTAGATGCTAGATTCAGGCTGGAACAGAGTTAAAGATCAAATACGAGCGTTAAGTGAATATATATAGTGAAGTGAATATTGTAAAGCGAAAATTGTGATGTAATTGACAATGTATAAATGTACAGTGAGAGCTTAAATTTGTACTATTCAAATTTGTAATAAAATATTATTCGAATTTGTAATAAAATATTTATTTGAATAAAATATTTGTTTAATTTTGAATTCTATGTTATTTATTTATTCAACAAATATTTATTAAATTATGTGAAAAATAAAATAGTACAATAACAAATACATTTAAATGAATATATATGTGTGTGTGTGTTTATTGTCATCAAACAAAAATCATAGGCTATTGTATTCTACAATCTCCCCCTTTTGATGATAACAAACATATATTAAGATTTTGACTCTATTAAATGTATTTGGTTTTGATGAATTCCATTAGCTTCCCTTACTTGAATGATCCCCCTACAACAAGGCTCCCCTTTCATATATGCATAAAAATAAATAAAAAGAAATTTGCAAATAAAAAAACAATAAACCATGCAAATGAGCCTAGATGAGAGTATGCAAATAAAAAATAAAATATTTGGCAATAGAGTAATAGTGTTACAAAAATATGAACAAAGTGATAGAAAATAATACATCATTAATACCTAATGGAGTATAAACATTAAATTTCAATAAAAAATCAAACAAAAATAATAAATACTCTATTAGGCTCATATTCCACTTTAGAGTGATATGGGTAATGTCGATACAGAAAAACCATATAGCTTTGTCTATTTGTGGTATATTTATGATAGGATACTGTTAAATACTTACTAACCATGCATAGCCGTTAGGACTTCTAAATGAGATTAGTAGTATTCTTTAATTTTTATAAAAAAATGATTTTTAAGCATCTTCTAACCACGCATAACCGTGAGGACTTTTAATTAGGATTAGAATCAACTCGTCTATTTATTAATTAATTTTGATACGTGTTCCATACATGCATAGCCGTAAGGACTTTTAAATGAGCATGAAAGTGTTGGAAACTGCGGTGGCTACAACATAATGTTGGATCTTAAGGCTATTCAGACACTAGAAGTGGTGGAATGTGTATTAACTACTTACTTATGGATATAAAACTGTATTTACTCAAATTACAAACAGAAAGAAGTAATAAGAGAATAAGTAAGTAATAAAGTAAAATGCAGTAATGTAAATAACACCCGGATTTTTATACTGGTTCGGGTTAACCAATCCTACATCTAGTCCTGCACTCTATTGTGCATAATTCCATTATAATCGCTTGCTTTCCATGGGTGGAAAGAACACCTTTATAATCTTGGTTTCACGAGCTACAAGACACACCCTTTTGATTTCACAGGCTACAAGAACACTTCCCCCTTATCACTAACAACAAACTATGTCATGTAGTCGTATCTTTAATACAGATTCTTGCAGATTCGGTACAATGACCCTATAGACCTCTAATGGCAATATATGTTTGAATTCTTGGAGGAATAGGATGAAATCAGAGAGAGAATGGCATGAATTAAAGTACAACTCTCTGATATTGTGTGGTTTGCAAATCAGTGAAAAATTAGAGTGAAATAGTATTGATTTGCGAGGAGATTGAAAGAGTATGCAATGAATTTCCTTTGCAAATGTTTGGAGAAGGAGTAAGAGAAAATAAGAATTCTTGATGTTAAAATTTATTTTCAGATGCCTTTATATAGTGTTTGAAGAGACGTGTCTTTTGGTGAAGAGGTGGAGGAAAATGTCTCTTCATTTAAAATTTGAAATTCTAAAAAACGGCTAGCATGTCGACAACCTCCTACCCCCCTTGTCGACAAGATTGTGTTGCAAAATGAACAACAACACTATTAAGTGTTGCAAATTTTCATCATTTCAAATTACGTTATATTTATGGATTTTTATGATTCGGTTGAGGTCAATGGTTTATGATCTTCAAGTATAATTTCCATGAGATCTTTAACAAGATATTCTAAGGTTCAACCAACTCCTCATCACTTCAAACACCTTTATCCTTCAGCATTCTTCTCTAATTGGGATTTGTTCTTCAATTGCTCCGATTGACCTTCTTTTATAATTCATTTGCTTCCATTGTATTCTTGTTTATCTCTGTAAATGTCTCCATAATATATCTGATATGACTGCACAACTCGAAGATACGTTAGTAGTAATATTTATGTGGTTGTTGACCTCAAAATCAATACCTAGGGTATTAACAATCTCCCCGCTTTTGATGACGACAACCCCATATAAATATTTGAGAGATAAAATATAATAGTCATTATTTGACTCCCTCTAACTCTATGCACTCCCCCTATCATTTTGCCTAGTACATTTATACCTTTTCTCCCCCTTTGTCATCAACAAAAAGGGCGAAAAAAGAGTCACTTAAATCACTGCTAGACAATATGTAGAGTTTGTATATAGAGATAAATGCTTATAAATGAAACACACGAGGGGAAACCAAATCAATTCAAAACATGAAATAAACTTATCTGATAATAAGATGATTTTTAGAGTTGCCAAATTTGTTGATGCCAATAACAAATCCTTTTCATATTTATCCAATGTTCAATAGATTCTTGTCATATGCTTTGAGCATCTGCTATCTGATATACATTGTTTGGTACTTGAAAAAATATAAAATATGCACACTAGTACCTTTTTTATTCTGGGGTCCATGGGGTTAAGATTTGGGATGCCAAACCCAAGAAGAGTTTGAATGTCCTTTCAAAATATAATCATTAGATGAATAAACCTTATTAACAAAATTATCAATATATTTTTCTTTTTCAATATCATCCAACCTTTTTGGAACCCATAAATTAATGAATCTATTTGGAGCTTTTAACTTTAATTTCCTGGGTTTTGGTTTGAACTTGGTAGTCTTAACAAACTTAGTATTTTGAATACTATTTTTCTTTGATTTAGCCTTAGGGTGTATCCAAGTCCATGTTTATTCCTAGTGTGTTTAGATCCATATAATAATTTTTCTAGATTATCCTTCTCTTTGTTAAATTTATCGATATCAGTTTTCATTTTGTCAAAATCCTTATTATAGTTAAGAATAACATTGTCCAGAGATATTATTTTGTCATTCAGATCAGTGATCCGTGACTTCATTGAAAGATTTTCTGATTTTAAGGATTCATTTCACTTTTTAGTTTTTCAAAACTTCCAAGTGTCAAATCCTTCTCATCATTTTACCTATTGAGTCTTTCAATTTCATCTTTTAGACATTGTTTTTCTTTAGTTAATCTTTCAATAAACATTTTTAATCTATTTATCTCTGCCAAACTATTGTTGTACTCTTTCCTAAGTACTTTATATCCCTGATAAATATCATTCAAAACATTAGTAATTTATTTATTAAAATTCCATACCTGGTCATCCTTTACCATGAAGCATATGTTGGCATTTTCTATTTCTGAATCACTATCACTTGATGATGTATCTGAATCATCCCATTTTGCATTGAATGCCTGTTCCCTCTCCTTATTGAAAGTGTTTGACTTTGATTTCATCAGTTTGGGACAGTCTCTTTCAAATGACCGGGTTTATCACATTCGAAACACTTAAAAACATTTCCATTTCTAGAATTATTGTTGTTAGTTTTTCAAAGTTTGTTTGTTATCCAATACTTCAAGAATTTCTTGAACTTCTTGGTCATAAACTCGATATCATCATCATCTGCTTCATCTTTGTCAACCATAGCATGAGTGCTAGTGATTTCTTCTCATTTGCCTGATTCTCTTTTCTAATCTGCAACTTTACTTCATGGGACATTAGGTTACCAATTAAATTTTCTAATTTCATAATACTAATATCATTGGCTTCTTCAATTGCCTAGGTCTTTTGATCCCATTCATTAGGAAGTGAATTCAAGATCTTTCTGACTTGATCTTCTTCAGTAATCTTCTTTCCTAATGATATTAAGGCATGTACTATATCTTTAAATCTAGAACACATATTAGAAATAGACTCATTTTGTTTCATTTGAAAGAGTTGAAACTGCTTAGTTATATAGATATTTTTGTTTTTTTACTTTATTGGTGCTTTCATGTGTGACTTGCAGAGTTCTCCAAATTTCATATGCAGAATTACAAATAAACACTCAATTAAATTCATTTCTATCTAAGGAGCAAAACAAAATGTTCATGGCCTTAGAGTTATTGGGTGCTTGTGTCTTTTGGTCTAGTGTCCATTTTGAATATTCAGTTTGAGGCTCTATGTATTCTATTTGGGTAATGTTCCAAATATCCAAACCATTAGATTACAAATAACATTTCATCCTACAAGCCCAATATGCATAACTACTGCCATCAAATAAAGGGGTCTAGTGGTAGATTTCTCTTCTACAAAAGTGTTAAAAAATGTGTTACTAGTATCATTAGCCATTTATACTTTTCAAAAAACAAGTTATGAATTTTTGAAAATCAAGGCTCTGATACCAAATGTTGAAAACTGGGGTGGCTACAACACAAGGTTGGATCTTAAGGCTATTCAGACACTAGGAGTGGTGAAATGTGTATTAACTACTTACTTATGAATATAAAACTGTATTTACTTAAATTGCAAACAGAAAGAAGTAATCAAAGAATAAGTAAGTAATAAAGTAAAATGCAGTAATGTAAATAACACCCGGATTTTTATGCTGGTTCAGATTAACCAATCCTACATCTAATCCTGCACGCTATCATGCAGAATTCCACTATAATTGCTTGCTTTCCACGGGTGGCGAGAACACCGTTACAATCTTGGTTTCATGGGCTACAAGACACACCCTATTGATTTCACAGGCTACAAGAACACCTTCTCCTTATCACTACAACAAAATATGTCAAGTAGTCGTATCTTTAACATAGATTCTTGCAGATTCAGTACAATGATCCTATAGACCTCCAATGGCAATATATTTTTGAATTCTTTAAGGAATAGGATGAAATCAGAGAGAGAATGGTGTGAATTAAAGTACAACTCTCTGATATTGTGTGCTTTGCAAATCAGTGAAGAATTGGAGTGAAACAGTATTGATTTGCAAGGAGATTGAAAGAGTATGCAATGGATTTCCTTTGCAAATGTTTGGAGAAGAAGGAGTAAGAGAAAATAAGAATTCTTGATGTTAAAATTCGTTTTCAGATGCCATTATATAGTGTTTGAAGAGACGTGTCTTTTGGTGAAGAGGTGAAGGGAAATGTCCCTTCATTTAAAATTTGAAATTCTGAAAAACGGCTAGCATGTCGACAACCCCCTACCCTCCTTGTTGACAAGTTTATGTTGCAAAATGAATAGCAACACTAATAAGTGTTGCAAATTTTTAGCATTTCAAATTACCTTATATTTATGGATTTTTGTGATTCGGTTGAGGTCAATGGTTGATGATCTTCAATTATAATTGCCATGAGATCTTTAACAATATATTATAAGGTTCAACGAACTCCTCGTCACTTCAAACACCTTTATCCTTCAGCATTCTTCTCTAATTGGGTGTTGTTCTTTAATTGCCCTGATTGACCTTCTTCTATAATTCATTTGCTTCCATTGTATTCTTGTTTATCTCTGTAAATGTATTCATAATATATCTGATATTACTGCATAAATCGAAGATACGTTAGTAGTAATATTTATGTGGTTGTTGTCATCAAAATCAATACCTAGGGTATTAACAGAAAGCACATAATCAATGATTCCAAGTAATTCACCCATGCATAACCGTGGGGATTTTTAGGTGAGAGTGAATACTTTTGTCAATTCTATTGCTAATTAATTTTAAAAAATGAATAATTTGTTGTTTTAAATACCATATTTTGATATAATATATTGGACTTTAATGAGTAATGGTCGTTAGAAATATAATAGAAATAGAAAGGGTCATGGAATTTTTACCAATCAAAGTTATTACAAATTCTGTTTAAATTTTTTATAGAAATTTGCTACATATACTATCTCAAGCCAAAATGTATAATTAATATCAACGCTCATCACTTTTTCAGTTACTATGTATCTTTTTGATAATCAATGGGGAGTTAGATTAGTTAATGTATTCATTTAAGATCAAGTCCAAAAATAAATATAAAATCAAATTTCTAAAATGTCTAATCTGAAACGAAGTCAACGAAAACTATTTTCTGGAAGAGCTTTCGTAAAGAAATGTATGCTAATTGAAATTCAGTTGAAATGAAAACTATGTAGATATTTTCTTTGAAAATGTGACGCAACTAATGAATATCTCAACATAAAACACATTCTATTAGTAATTTTTCTATCAACTAGGCCACCAGTGTAATCAACATCTGAATTCCTCTTTGATTCAAAGTTACCATTAGATATATATCACAGACCAAATTGTGAAGTGTGCAACAAATACCTTATAATCATTTTACAGCTTTTAAAATTTGATTCCTTAAGGATTTGATTGAAAATGTGTACATAAACAGCTAGTGAACATAGTTCCAGATCTAGAAGCATTATGATAAACAAATATATGCATGTGTACCTAGAGTAATCATCACCAACATAATACATTATCTCTTACCATCTAAACTTTCAATATTGTTAGTCCAAACGAATATATATGAATTAGTTCAAGGATGAAAAGATGATTGGCCAACATTTTAGCATAAATCAGAATCAATATCTTCCTTCATTTCCTTATCGCATAACTGGCTGATTTACATCAGATTATGGTGCAAAATTTCAACATTTAATATGCCGTTCAAGATAAATGTACTGGTATCTATTTTACCTTTACCGATAATTTTTCATTGTTGCCCGTTGATTCTTCCACCATTGTGCTAGGCTAAGGAGCTTTGATTTGTTGCCCGTCGTGTGCCTGGAACAACTAGAATCCAGGTATCACTCTTGTTATTCCTTAGCCTGCCACCACGCCTACACGAGGAAAGATTTTTGTAACCTTTTTGTTTTTATAGGTCCATGATTGTTAGTGACAGAAGATTTTGAAAAACAATATTGTATAGAGCCAAAACAATCTATATTTGTTCTTTTCGGCACTCAGATTTGTTTGACTTTAAGTGATTTTATATTCATGCCTTTTGGAACCCAAATTGGTATGTTTTTTAATGTGTTTGGGTCTATACCAGCAATTATTGTGATTGTGTCCAGTTTTTTCACAAATTGTGCACATGGAATTGACTTGATTAATTTTACTTCTAACTCATAAAAATTGAGCATATCCAAGTCTTTGTCTAATAGGATTAACAGTTTGTTTCCCTAGTAACGTATTTATTGATTTTTATCCTTTGGAGAATTTCCCTAAAGTTGTAGACAATTGTTGGACTTGTGTTTTGAGAGATTCATTTTCATTCAATAATAGAGTGCACTTTTTAATAGAATATTCTCTCCTAGTATTTTCACTTTCTTTCAAAATCAGAATTTCATTTTCAAGTGATTTAATTATATCTTCTAATTTTTTCATTTCCTCTTCAAATGATAGACGCTTATCACTTCAAATGATAGATGCTTATCACACTTAGGTCTCTTATTTCGATAGTTTTTAATCAGTTGATCAAGTCGTTTATTTAATTCTATCAAACTATCTCTTTATGATTCAATATTAGCATACTTCTCCCTAAGTCTTTCAGAACAGCCATGTACTTCATGAAAATATATAAGTAATTCCAAATGATTAAGTTTTGATACCTTGCTTGGCTTGTCATCATCACCATTAGTTGTTTCTTCATGAAGACACAAATTTTCTTTTTCACTCTCGCTGTCAATGCTTTTATCAGCTTCATCAATTTCATCCCAAGTAGCTGCAAAAATTCTCCTTTTTTCGTTTCTTTCCTAGGATGAGTCGATTAAGAGGACATATGATTGGGTTTATTGCGGTTGTGACAGATAATCTCTGCTCTTTTCAGTTGTTTAGAACTTTGACTATTATGCTTTTCAATTGTTGATTTAGAGAAGGATTTCCATACTTGTGATTCCACGTTTTGAATTTCTTTATTATCAGTGCTAATTCTGCTGCACCATCATCATCATCTTCACTTTTAGTTGTTCCTTTGAGATCTATTGATTTCTTTCGAGTGTCACCTCCTCCACATTCTTCCTTGAATTTCATTTCTAGTTTATAAGTGGTGAGATTTCCAATGAGTTCTTCAACTTTAACTTGTTTCAAATCTTTGATTCTTGAATGGTAGTAACTTCTGCTTCAAAATTTCATGAAAGGACTCTGAGGATTTTTCAGAATATTTTCGATTCTTTGTATGGTTTTTCAAGAGCTTTTGGTTTATATTCGAGATTAGAAAGTCGTCCATACATCTCATTGACATTTTCATCCTTGGCCATTGTGAAGTTCTTGTATTCGCTACTAAGCATGGCAAGGAGAGATTCTTCAACTTTGGAGGTTCCTTCGAGAGTCACTTCAAGTGTATGCCAAATTTCCTACGCAGTTAGATAATGTGAGACATGATTAAATTCAATTTTATCTAATGAACAAATAATAGAATTCATAGCTTTAGCATTAGCATTCTGCAGTTTATTTTCAAGATCTGTCCATTGGTCCATCGGTTTTTCAATTTCTTGATTATCTACCACTATAGTTGGGGTCCTATATCCCATCCCAACAATATTCTATGCATCTATGGTTTTCAGAAAAAACTTCATTCTATTTTTCCAGTAATCATATTCACCATTGAACATGGATGGTCTAACTATGGACTGACCCTCAGCAAAAGCAATATTAAAAGAAGCTATTTAAAAAATCAACTTTTTAAAACAAAAGGTGGTTTTTGTTCCTAACTCTAATACCACTTGTATGAACGTTTTCACCCTAGAGGGGGGCGAATATGGTGACACTAATAATAATAAAAATTAATGCGGAAATAAAAGAAATAACAGATAATAATACAGAAAGATAATGCAGGGATCACATACAAATTTACCTAGCTTCGGCAAAACCCTGTTTACGTGCTGCCTCCAAGGTTTCTGCTAGAAATCAAGCAGTCAAAATCTTACACACATAAACTTGTGACACCCGCTAATGACTAACCTAACTCTATGCTCAAAACCCTGCCACATCTTAGCCATTGTGTTGCGAATTCTCGAACTACACCATCGTAGTTCGTAACTACTCACAGGACCAAAGAGTTACACAAATTAAAAAGGAAATTACAAAATAAATAAAAACAAATGAAACAAAACCCTATTTTAATACTCATGCCCAATATAAAAAAATAAAGCCAGCCCAATTGTAATTAAAAGAAGACGTCTCCCCTTTTTTCCTTCTGTGGTATTTTTGGCCGTTCTTTGTTCCTATCTAAAAATTAGTGTTTCGTGAATAAAGTCGCCGCCTTCAACAATTTGAGCTCAAACCAATTGTTGGCATTCTCTCAATTCACTAATACGATTCGATGCTTTTTCAATCAGCGTGATTATGCTTGCGGCTGCTTTAAGTTCATCTTCGGCTGCTCTAATTTTCGAGTTCGACTAAATGATAAAAAATGGTATGTGATATTTTCCTTTTCGATTTTGATTATAATCGGCTTCGATTCAAGTTCTGGATTGTTTTCTATGATTCGTTCTAAATATGCTCTCTGATTTTGTCTTGAACTCGAATGATAGCTAATGATGAATTTGGGTTTAATTTATAGGGTTCGGACCACTATAATATCGTTTGTATTTTTGAGTTTGAATTCATCAGATACTTTTGCTTGGCTGCTCGATTTTGCTTGAATACTTGTAATTTACTTTGATTGGATCTATTTGAATATTTTCCTTATATACTTTGCTTGGTCACCACGGTTTGCGTTTGGTTTTCAAATATTTCGAACCTATGATGCTTGTTTATCACGCTCTATCCATTTTCAAATATTTTTTACTTTTGTTGAATTTTTTATCTCGGCTTTGACTTGGTTTGGAACTGCTACTCATCATGTTTTCTTTCGTATTCTATATAAGTTTATAGCACAGGCCAGTAAGTCCATTGCTTCGTTGAGTTCATGCATGAATGTTTGACTGTGTTGATTTAGATAGCTAGTTGTTATGTTTTGCTAAAGGTTGGAAACTGGCATCAAATCTGTCCTTGTCTACACATGTATATGATTTCCTTGCGTTCATGTACATATGAGCATGAAGCTTGTTGTACATATGACCAACCATGTATGCCTGAGTGCCATTACTTTATTCCTTGTAAATGTGGTGTGTTGATTTCTGAACTAAATTATTGTGTCTTCTATTTCATATGTTTCTCACTGTATACTTGCATGTATCCATGTATGAACATGCATGTATATATGTATGTTGTGATGGAAAACTTTGCATTCAAGTTAGTGTTCAAAATGCTACTGCATATTTCGATTGTTTAAAAAATTTCAACACAGTTTTGTTTGTCCATTTGACTTTGAGCAATAACTCACGGCTTTATTCTTGTGCATGTATTTGTATATATTCAAGTATGCTTATGCTCTGTCCTCTCTGTTGCAATTGAATCTGGTTAATGTTTGAAGCTTTGTGTATACATTCGTGCACTTGTATGGTCTTGATGTCTTTACTGTAATCATGTGAGGTCGGTATACATTTGCTTCAAGTGCTCCTTTGTATAGTCTTACATCTATGTCTGGTGTGTACACGTTCATGTGACTTGGTTGCATATGAATTTGCATTTGGATTTCACGGTTCACTATCTTGTGCCATTGTGTGCCTTTGGTCTAGTCTTGGTTGTAATCCTCTGGTTGTGTTGCAGACCTCGTTGCTCTTCATGTTGCATTTCATTCCCAAATGCTTGCATACTCCAATGTGCATTGAATAGTGCTTTGTTCTGGTCAGTTGAGGTCTGGTACTTCATGTTGTATATTTTTTTCAATTGAGTCTATCTGGTGTACATTGTTTGCTTCGACTGGTCTGGTTTAGTTTCTTGTACCATTGACAGTCTTGTTTGGTCTATTCCACCTTCATGTTAAAAAATTGAATGCATGTATTTATGTCTAATTGCTTTGAGTACTTGATCTTCATGTTGCACTGGCTTGCTCTCGAGTCATGTATCATATGGAGTTCCTGCTTCTTTGTACATCACTTTATACATGTACACTAAATGTTGCTTGACCATATCATTTGAACATGCACATGTTTGGTTTTGGTTGATCTGATTCAAGTGTGAAGTCCTTTCTATGTTATCACTGCTCTGTTGTGGTTTTGAATTCTTATTGCATGAGAACTTGTACCTGACCATTTTGTGATGTTTTTGTATTGCACCTGAGTTGAATCCAGCATTTTCTTAGGTTTGACCTTGTGCTCAACTGTCTCTGCAGTTTTAATGAGCAAGCATATATCGGTGTGCATGACCTTTTGGCATGTACAGTTATACACTGTGCATGTCAGAAGTTGTTTGTGTATAATGAATTAAAATAAAATAATAAGAACAACCCAAATAACTAAGGCAAATAATATTTTCAAAACACACACTTTAATTTGCACTGCAAAATATTTTCTTTTTCAATTTTACTACGTCTATGTATATTTTTTGAATAAAATATATGTTTAATTTTGAATTTCGTGTTGTTTATTTTATTCAACGAATATTTATTTAATTATGTGAAAAATAATACAATGACCAATATATTTAAATGATTATATATATGTTTGTTATCATCAAAAAAAATCATAGACTATTGTATTCTATAGTTCATATTTCATTTATTTCAATACCTGGTTTGTTCATATTAAATTTATTTTTTCGTTCCTCTTCCAACTTCGTTTATTGAAATATTATTTTATTTATTTGTAATTATTAGCAGCCTCTCTTTTTAAATCTCATTGGACTTAAACCTAAATCTAACCTTATAAATAAGATATGATGCAAATGAAACCCTCTCCTCCATTCTAATCTTCTTCTTTTCTCCTTTTTCTTTTTCTTCTTTAAATCTTCTTATTCTCTCTCTTTTTTTTTCCTTCCTCTTCAAATATTATTCTTCTTCAAATCTTCTTCTATTTCAAACTTTCTTCTTTCTTTTCAAATCTTGATCTTCTCTTGCATTTTCAATTCTTCTTGTTTTAATCCTTTTCTTTCTTTTCAGTTCTTCCTTTTCAAATCTTCTTTTTTTAAACATTCTAAAAATACATACATACATACATACACATATATATTAATATATATTAATATAATAAAGAGGAAATTTAAAGTAAATCAAACCAAAAGCAAAATTAAGGAACAAAGATGACAATCAAGAAGGAGACTAAGGAAACATAGTGAGAAGCTATTGATTAGAAGTCTATTATTTTTATATTCGTATAAAGGTGAGTGATTTAACTCACTCACACACACTAAACCTTCTTATGTTAGTTGAATTAAATTTATGATGTGATAAGAAATTTATTGATTGTTGTTTGGTAGTTTAATTTGATATTCTTATTGAAGTTGAATTTAATGTGAATTAAATTGCTATTTAAATTAATATTGAATTTAAATTATTAGTTAAATACTCGTTAATGATAACCAGTTAGTTGTTGTGATTTATTGGTTGATTTGAATGATGATTGTGACGGATGCTTAATTGCTGACATTTTGGATGATTTTTACGTCATGTTTATTTTACATGTTGTCAAGTTCCCATTGTTATTGTTTGGAAAATCGCTATGGGTTGAAATGATACATACTAAACGATCTTATAGATTAGGGAAAAATTGTTATGGGTTGAAACGATAAACCCTAGCGATCATATGGATTTGGAAAATTGTGAATCACAATACGGGTTGAAATGATATATATATATATATATATATATGGAAATTTGAATATATTATGGGTTGAAATGACATATATCAGTATCACTTGACTATAGAAAGAAAATTATATACGGATACCATAAGTCAGTGTTAAATTATTTTCTAAATGGTAAAGTATGTTTGATTTCTAAATTTGATTTAATGATTCATTTAAAATTTATATATGGAAACTAATTTATTTTATATGTTTTAAAGCTTCAAATTATATGTAGTTATAAAGGTTTTAAATGTAAATTTAAGATTTTAACTGTAATAAACCTGAATTTTGGATGTTTGAAATTGGAATATTTAATTGATTTTAAATTTTTAAAAGTTAATTTTTAACTTGAATTTTTCAAATATAACCATTTACAGGATAATTAAGTTAGTGAATTTAATAATTGGAAATTGGATAAAATATTGAATCTTGAATTTTATGCATGTTAAAAATAATTTAAAGGATTATAAAATTTGTATTAATAATACCAAAGATAATAAAAGCTTCAAAATTGAATTTAAAGTGGTTTGTTCAGTTTTAAAAATATATCGTCGAATTGACATTTAAAAATAGTCTTTCGAGGCAGTATCGGAATTTGACGAAACCAGTTCCATTGGTTCCGTAATAGTTATTATCGGCTTTCAAATTTCGTAGTGTTTGGAGTTATCGTGTGGTCGGACAGTATGTAAACGCGTTGAAATCTACATCGAAAATTCAATACAATAATTGGGTCCAAAAAGCTATCTTCTCCTTAGATCGAGTTAGAACTCGGAACCTTTTCCATTGCATTTGGAATAGAGGTATAGCGTTATAAACGCCTAGCAGCACGCCTTGATATGAGGGCGATATTTTTAGCTGCGAATTCGAGACAACTTAAAATTTAAATTATATATATATATATATATATGATTGGTTTGATAAATAATTTCACATCAGTACTTTCCCCCCTTCGTTCCAAAAGTCACCGTAGCTTTCCTCTAACACGCCACTTCGTTTTTAAAATGTCACATTTCCACTAATTTCATATAGCACGACATATAGTAAAAAAAAAGTATGCAAGCTTCATAAATTTATTTCTCTTCATATACTCCACAAAAAATGCCTAGACTTTTTTCTAAAATCGAGATTTGAATTCCTTTCGTTTTGATGTAAGACTCTTGGGATGCGGCTTTGGTTGTTGGAGTTCAACATTATTGTCGAAGAGTAGGCTAAAGCTAGGGTTTCGGTTGCTAGGAGTTTTGGTCGATGATTTTTGACATGAAGGTAATATTTGGTTGTAGGATGACGAAGAGCTTCAAAGGCATGAATATGGTGGTGTGCGGCATACGATGGTGGTCACGACTTTGAAGGGGGAAGCTATAAACAAAATGCTCGAGGGTCGATTTGTGTTCGTACAGTCGAAGGTCGTTTGGGCGGGGAGATCTCAGAGAGTGCGAAGATTGGGGTTCGTCGGAGGAATCATGAAGCAATATCGTTGGGTGGTGGAGGAGGGAGGTGCCGTGTTAAGGTGATGTGCATGCAAGCACGAATGGAGGAGCAGTAGGCGTTTGGGGAAGAAGATACGTCTGGGCGAGGTTTTGATTTTGGTATGGGCTCTGTTTTTTATTTTTAAAAAGTTGTTTATATAAATTGCATTTAAACTTATAAAAATGTATAACTCTCACATGGGAGGTCTGTTTTGAACGAGACTTTTTGCATTCCAATCGTGGTGATGAGAGCTTCATAAAGATATTGGTTTGGAAAAACTGGAGCTTCTAAAAATTTCAGATAGCTTAAAACGCGTCTGGATTCAGTTAAAAATGGAACGTGAAAACGACTGAAAATCAAAGTGAGTTAATCTCACTCACTTTTGGATTATCGAAATTAATTTTAAGTAGTTAAAATAAATTTTTGATTGATTGGTTGGATAGATAAATTATTATCAGTGGGATGTATTATTATATATAGTAATATATATATATATATTGGAGTGATTGATATTCTCACACATATATATAGCGGATGAGATCCTATGTACCATGCATAATAGCGGATAACCCTATATACCGCGATATCCGCCTCGAAGTAACATTGGTATTTTTATATTGTTCTAAAATCTGTGGATGCAGGGGAACAGGTTGGAGGTATCCAACTGGATGCCTCAAAATGTTGAAATTAATTTCATATATAGTTATGTATGGTTTGTTTGAAGGATCTGTGATGGATTATTGTATGATTCGAAATTATTGGATGTTATGTTAATAATGGTTGAGATTTTTGTATTTTAGAATATCATAAATATAGATATTGAATTTTTAAAGGAAATTAAAAGGGAATTTTTGGAGAAAAATATTATGTGGTTAATTTTGGATTAAATCAAATGGAATGTAATTGGACAAAGTGAATAGTTAAATCACAGTCCAACTACAGAAACATATAAGAAATTGGGAGCAAATGGTCTAAAGTGAAGAAGATATGATTTTTGAACATGGTGCATTTTCGGCCAACAAACAGAGATCAATATTTGGCCGAATTCAACCAACAAATTTCTTTGTCAAAACAAATCAAAATTCAATGAAACTTTGCAGAAATGTTTTAAAATCCATCTATTTCAATGTGTCAAAAATTTGGAGCAATTGACAATAAATTGAGAAAGATATGATCTTATGAACATGGTGCATTTTCGGCCAACAAACAGAGATCAAATTTTGGCCGAATTCAACAAATAATTTTCTATATCAAACCAAAACAAAATTAAATGAAAATTTCTAGAAATGTTTTTCAAACCAACCAATGAAATATATCGAAAATTGAGCACAATTGGCTTTAAGTTGAAGAAGATATGATTTTTTGAACATAGCACAATTTCAGCCAACAAAAGAGAAAACTTATTCAATAAATTGAACATTTCATGCAACAATTTGATAGCAAAATTTGATTTTTTTTTTTTTTTGCTTTAGATTGCTGTAAGAAACTCTTACCTTGCTTACCACTTTATTTAGCAATGGTTTCAGCAACAAAAAGATGGATTTAGCTAGAAAATGGCCTTCAAGAGCCTGTAGATTGCAAAATAAGAACATGCAGAAAAGAAAACAATCAAAATAAGATTACAGTAAATAGAAATCCAAACTTTGGATGGATTAGAGGATCTAAAAGAGTGGAGATTACCTATAGAATAGCTTAGAATCCAATTTGACCCTAGATTCTAACAATTTTAGGTGGATTTTGGATTTAAGAAAGAAGCCATTATTGATTTCTCTATTTGTTTTAAAAGCTCTCTGTATTATTTTTTTCTTCTTATATAAGAAAGAAGAAAGATTGGAACAATGGTTGCTTAAAGCACCTTATGGATAATGGGTAGGCTAATCTTTGGACCCAAACCCAATAAGAATACTTAACATTATTTTGTTGTGTTTATATATGTTATTAACACTAATTCCTTCATAACTTTTTGATAAAAACTCCAAATCTCATTAAACAAATTGCAATGTTCATGTTTTGGATAAAAGAACATGCTAATATGTTATAAACTTATTTTTTTAACTAAAATATTATTTACACAATTTAATACCAATTTTTACCAATATTCACATTAATAGTGAAAAAAATCAATATTTTCATCATTTTCCTCCAATAATTTTTTTTTACTAAGTTCATTAACGTGGCTTTAAAACATTATTTCAAATTTAATTATACTACAAAAGTATATTTTCTTCGTGTTTATCCTTTTACCTCGGGATAAAAGACTAATATTGGAATAAAACTCCAATATTATGAATTTTAACCCTATAATTTATTTTTATCATTTATTCTCATTCCATACCACTAATAAAGTGTTTTAAACTTTATTTACCATTTGTTTACACTAAAACCCAACTCTTAATCAACAAAAAATGTTTTATTTTAAGTAAACAATATTACCATCAATTTATTCCATCTATAAATTTATAATTCAATACTAAAGTATAATTTACATTATAATTTAATATTTCGGTAATCTCCTAAATCCCGGGTTGTTACAGACTTCCCTCTTAACAAAATTGCATCCTCGTAATTCCTAGAGGAAATTCCGTAAGCAACATATCAAACTATCACAAGAAAGAAAGAAAAAATGCTTGAGATAAGGGATTCACACCAACACCATGAGAAGAAAGGAATCCAGGATACGATCGCTCGATAAATTCTTTGGTTTCCCAAGTGCAGTCATTGGGATTATCGGACCATTGGATCTTAACAAGCGGGACACTCTTGTTTCGAAGACGTCTAGTCTTCGAAGCAAGAACTCTCAAAGGATGTTGCACATAAGATAGATCGGAAGAGACTTTCAAGTTTTCTAAAGCATGAGTATCAAGCACGGATTCTGGATCTCGTAGACACTTTTTTAACCGAGAGAAGTGGAATACATCGTGAACTCCAGAAAACTGATCGGGAAGTGCTACAGGATAAGCAAACCGAACTGATACGCTCTGTAATAGGAAATGGCCCAATATAGCGTGGTGCCAATTTCCCAGTCTGGCTAAAGCGTACCATTCCTTTCAGAGGAGAAGCTCGAATAAAAACAAGGTTACCCAATGAGAATTCAAGAGGCCTCCTACGGTTGTCCGCATAGGATTTCTGGCGACTCTGTGCCTCTTCATTCTCTCACGAATAAGATGGATCTTCTCAGATGATTCTCGAATAGATTTGGGGCCTAAAATAAGCTTTTCCCTGACTCAAGCCAACAAGATGGAGCACAACACGACCTTCCATATAAGGCTTCAAAAGGAGCCATGCCAATAGAAGATTGGTAGCTATTATTATAATCGAACTCAATTAGAGGAAGATGATCCTCCTAGCTACCACCGAAATCCAAGATACAAGCACGAAGCAAGTCTTCCAAAATATGGTTCACTCATTCAGTCTGTCCATCAGACTGTGGGTGATAATCTGTGCTAAGATTAAGCTTCGTGCCTAAAGCTTGCTGGAGACTCTACCAAAAGTTACTCATGAAAAGAGAATCACGATCACACACAATAGACGAAGGGACACTGTGCAATCGCACGATCTCCTTAATATATAGCTTCGATAAAAGAGATGTCGTCCTATTCGACTTAATAGGAATAAAATGTGTGGACTTGGTGAGACAGTCCACAACAATCCAAATACTGCTATGGCCTGACCTCGAACGAGGTAAGCCACCAATGAAATCCATCGAAATTTGATCCCATTTCCACGATGGAACCTCTAAAGGATGAAGAAGACCAGATGGTCGCTGATGCTCGGCCTTAATAAGCTGACAAGTTATGCAATTACCCACATAACTTGCGACATCACGCTTCATGCCTTCCCAACAATAAAGGCGACGCATGTCGGCATACATCTTACTACTGCCAGGATGAATAGTATACTTAGAGCGATGACAATCATCAAGAATTTCACGCCTAAGTGATGAATCAGAAGGTACAGCAATATGGTCCTTCAAACGAAGACAACCATGAGAATCAATACTGAAATCCCTCATCTCATCATCATGGGATTCAGATTCACAAAGAGGAATAAGGCGCAACGTCTCAAAATCACGCCGCCGAGCCTCAGAAATACGATCTAAAAGAGAAGGTCGAGTTTCCATACTGAATAATAAGACAAGTGAATCGAAAGAAGAAGCTCTATCACGAATATCAAAATAAGATAAAGTTTCAAGGACATCTCATTCGGCTAACATCATAGAAACAACAGCCGAATGCTTGCGACTAAGCGCATCAGCCACACGATTACCCTTCCCCGGGATATACTGAATATCAAAATCATATGAGTCTAGAAACTCAAGTCAACGCTGCTGCTTCATATTAAGCTCCTTCTGAGTGAATAGATATTTCAAGGATTTATGATCGGTAAAAAGGACGAAGTGCTCTCCCAAAAGGTAATGACGTCAAATCTTCAAAGCGAAGACAATGGCTGCAAGCTCTAAATCATGAGTAGCGTACCGAACCTCATTCGAACGCAACTTCCTAGAAGCATAGGCAACAACACGATCTCTCTGCATCAAAACAGCACCGAGGCCACTATGACTAGCATCGGTATGCAAGACAAGAACTTGGTTCCCTTCAAGAACCACAAGGACGGAAGCATTAGTGAGAAGCTCCTTCAATGTCTGAAAAGAAGCCTCACACTTATCGGACCAAATGAATCGAACACCTTTCCTCGTAAGGCTAGTCAATGGAAGCACGATACGGGAAAAGTCTTTGATGAAACGACGATAATAACCAGCCAAATCCAGAAAACTACGAATCTCGTGAACATTCCTAGGCCTCTTCCAACTCTGAATAGCCTCGATCTTAGAAGGATCAATGAAAATACCTTCTGAAGATACAACATGGCCTAAGAACTTCACTTGCTTTTCCCAAAAGTGACACTTAGAAAGTTTTGCTTTAAGTTGATGCTTTCGGAGAGTACTCAAAACAATTCTAAGATGTCGAGCATGGTCCTCTTCGGACTTCGAATATACTAGAATATCATCAATGAAAACAAGCACGAACTTATCGAGATATTCCCAGAATACTCGATTCATAAGATCGACAGAGTAGGCATGTACGTTTGTTCAATCCGAACGGCATGACGAGCCACTCATAAGAACCATAGCCACTGAGGAATGCGGTGAGGGGAATACAATCTTCCATGACTCAGAGCTGATGAAAACCTGTAGCAAGGTCTAACTGTGAAAAGACCTTGGCACCACTTAATTGATCGAACATGTCGTCGATCCTCGGTAAAGGGTAACGATTCTTGATGGTTAACTCATTAAGCTTGCGATAGTCGACGCAAAGCTTAAGAGTCCCATCGGACTTCTTCACGAATACTACCACGGCTGCCTACCGTGAAGAACTAGAATGAATGTAATGCTTGGCTTCAAGCTCGAGAAGTTGCTTCTTGAGTTCCTCATTCTCTCGTGTAGACATTCTTGTGCGAGGACGACTAACTGGCTGCGCGTCGGGGATAAGATCGATACGGAACTCAAAAGCTCTCTTAGGTGGTAAACCAAAAACGGGCTCAAATAAATCTGAAAAGTCGCAAACGATAGGAATACGAGATACATCGTCATCATCGTCTCGAGAATCAAGAGCAAATAAAGAAGCCATGGAATCACAATCGGAATCACGAAGCGAAAGAGATAACTGATCAGGTCGAATATATAAGACTCACTCCAAACATAAAATCCTGGCCTCGTATCGAACTAGCCAGTCCATTCCCAATATCAAATCAAATTCAAGAAAAGGAATAACGTGCTGATTCACATGGAAAGAAAAGCCACAAATCAAAATCTCAACATCATCAAAAAGCAAACTAAGAGTTGCATGTCCTCCGATAGGATTCGCAATCCGTAAAGAATTAAGCATGCAAGAAACATCTAACTGCAAAGCATCAATGAGTTCTTTCGATACAAATGAGTGAGATGCACCCGTATTGAAAAGCACTCGAATATAAGGATCATGGAATTTAATAGAACCCTCTAAAACAGAAGAGGAAGTGCCTCTAGACTGAGCAGCACCTCCATAGGTAGTAGCCACACCAAGATGACCCTGACGAGAATCCTTCTCCTTTTTGGGACAAGATGAAACCAAATGTCCCTCCTTCTTACAATAATGACAACGCTTAGGATTGGGACACTTCCTCACTGGATGGTCAGGTGCACCACAATTGTAGCATGCAAAAGGCTTGGTTGAAGGAGTAGACTGAGACTGAGAAGAAGATCCCATATGTTTCTTCTTCTTACTGGTATGGAATTGCTTCGGCTTGCGGGAATTTTTTTTCTTATTTAGGTTCTCCCGAACATTACCCTCATCATCACTATCTTTCTCCTTCTCGACCGCTTCAAGCTGAAGGGCCGCATCCACAAGTTTTTCAAAGGTGAGCTCAAGGCCAAGCATAAGGGATTTATTCAGATATTTCTTAAGCTTGGAGACGAACTTAAGATTCTTCTTATAAGGAGTAGAGATGTGCTCGAGACCATATTTAGACAAGGCTTCAAAAGATGCAACATATTCAGAAACGGTCGACTTTCCTTGTTTGAAATCAAGGAAACGTCGAGCAAGAATAGCCTTCTCGGATTCTGGAATAAACTTGAGTTCGAATCTCCCACGAAACTGATCCCACTCTAGAGTGGACTCATCAATCTTAGCAATAAGAAGATCATACCAATGTAAAGCTCGTTCTTGCAACATACTAGAGCTACAAGGACTCCATAATGACTAGAGATCTCCATACGAATAAAGATACGCTCACAAGAACTGAGTCATGCCTCAACATCTAAAACAGTCTCGGTGCCTTTAAAGATCTTGCCACCAAGATGTGTGAAGTCGCTACACATGCGCGCAAATGTAGATTTGCATGGAGGAGAAGAGTGAGCTGGAGCGGGAGGCTGAGTGCTCCGAATAAGCTCAAGGATCTGATCGGTAGACATATATACGCCTTCAAGACGAGAACCACTGGACGGTCCCGCCATCGAAGAGCGTCCTCTACTCGACATAGCTGAAAGATAAGATAAGATATGATTATTCACAGGTTAAGTAGATATATTAGCAATTCAAGTGCAGAAGTTAAGGAATACTACGGAATATACTTAACATTCCTAGACATATTCCTTTCTACCTACCCCAAAGGAATTAAAAAGGGACACGAATCAAAACAAGGATAGGGGCAAGGTCAAGGTGAAACCGATCATGATTAAGGGATGATGTATATGGATGTAGTATATCTGATGTATGGTATCTCGTATGCTATTCTGTATATATATTACATCATATTCTGAAACAATGCTCTGATACCAATTTGTAACGCCCCACCTCGAGACCTACATTAGTAAAAAGAATTACTACGTAATCATGTCTACTAATGTAGAGAATATGGCTGGTTAAGGGCGACCATCATTGTAATACATTAGTTAAGAGCTAAGCATGTCAATTATGTCTTGATTTTTTTTTCCATTACCTCATAAGTGGTAGACACGCTTAGTCCCTAACTAGTGCACACTATGGTGGATTCGGACCATTTCAGAAATAATGTAATATACATGCAGATAGAAAACATCAGTCACAGAACAGCAAACCCAGATCAGAGTATATATATATATAAATACATACACCACCAATCACCATACATCTCCATAATAATACATCATATATAAGTAGCATGGACTATTGAAACACATATACACCCATCCCACAAAATAATATACAATAAGACACATAAAAGCAGACGACCCAAAACGACATCCAAGCCAAAATGATAAGTCCAACAAAAGCAATCAAGCTGATCCAAGAAGTGAAGCAATCCAAACTAACCTGCAACTCGGTCTGACCCGAGTGAAAAGCATACGGGTCAGGCAAGCTAAACTTATCAATAGTAAGGATCTTAATAAGACTACAACAAAACAGTCTTTTTAAAATGGGCAATGCCCGTTGTAATATGGTTTTCGCAATGGGCATGTGCCCGTTGTAATAGGCCTCGTTGTAATAGATCCACCACATTTTACAACAGGCAAAACACGTCGTAAAAACATGTATTGACCGTTGTAAAATACCTATTTAACAACGTGTGTTGACCGTTGTAAAAATATTATGTAACAACGTGCAGTGACCATTGTAAGAAGCTCACATAACAACGTACATTGCTCGTTGCAAAATAATTGTAAATTGTAAATTTTTTTACAGGAATGACTAAAACCGTGCTGTTGATTTTGATGCTATTATACTTTAATTGTTTATCAAAAACAGCTCGTTCCCCACTGTAATATCATAGTTTAGGAGCTATCATGGTACTATTTGCTATATGGTTATCTATCTTCTTTACTTAAGTTTCTAAATTTTTCATTTCTAGAAGGATGGAAGTTTGGTAAATATGAAACGTGTTAACTGAAAGTCAAATTGAATTACAGAAACAAGCATGCCAAAATCTTTAAAAATAAACAAGTAAATAGACAAACAGATGACAATACATTAGACTGAAGCAACGAGATGTTTCATCATGGGCACATACTTAGGAAAAAAGAGATCACCAGAAAAGACATCAATCCTGTTTCAGTACTAAAAAAGTATAAAAACTACCTCATCTTGAAAAGGTTCAAAACAAAACTTAACACATAATAAAAACTGAACAAATTCAAAATCAAAATACAGTCAGTTTCCCACAATATTTACTTTGCGGATAGCTTCTCTTTGGCCTTTTGGATCTTCAAAACCTTCTTTACTATCTTCTCCTCCTCTACTAGGAATGCCCGAATAATTCTACAGCTCAGAAGAAGAAAAAAATCAGTAAATAGCAAAACAAGGACCAGGCTTAGAAACTTATTAATAATGTGGTTTTCCTTAATTAAGATAAGAAAATGAAAAACAATCAATATGAGAAATGGTTTTAATCTATATCAAATTTAAAATGACTTTCTTGTTTCCCAGTTCAAAATAGTGAACTTTTGACAGGCCCAGAAAACTGCAATTTCACTACTGCCAACCCTCAATACAAATGCTCGCTAACTTCTTAACAGCATATTTACTCTGCAAATTGTCTTTTTATTCCATTATTTATTAGAAATTCACTTCTTCGGATCTTAGAATATCGTGCAGAAACAAAATACTAATTAAATATCGAAGCAGGAACAAAATAAAACCACTCATCTTTCTTTGACAGCGCTTCCAGATAGGACACCTCCATAAGCACGGTTAACAGTCCTTCGGTTCCTTGCAAGTCTAGATCTCTTGTACTCAGCCGGTCTTAGGTGAGGTATCTGTATCAGCAATTGTGTTAGTTGATAAAACAATAGATGAAAAAAGTGTAAAAGAACAACTTTACTAAATTCTCAATATCAAGCGAAATGTACGTCTTTCCGGAAGCTCGCGAAGATGGATTTGTTGTGTTTAACCTACAAATTGAAATTGCGACTCAATATGGAACTTGGATTGCGATTTGGTTAGAGAGATAGGGGATTTTGCAGTGGGATTGAAATCGCGATTAGGGTATTGTGTTGAAGACAGTGGAGAAAAGGGATTTTGCGTTGGGTTAAAATAGAATTTGGGTATTGTGATGAGGGTAGTGAAGAGAGGGAAATTGATTTCGTTTCGGAAGCACTGGAACTTTGGTTAAGGAAAGAAGGTGAAGCGGGAAATGAAATTTGACAAAAAAAGAAGGCGGGAACAAATAAAAGTTGCATCTATTACAACTGGTAATATGCAAACGTTGTAAAATAGGCATCTATTACAACGGACATGAAAGGACCGTTGTAATAGCATTCTATTACAACAGACGGTCATTGCCCGTTGTAAAAAGGGCATTGTATAGGGCATCTATTACAACGGTCCTGAATGGACCGTTGTAATAGCCTTCTATTATGACAGGCAGCAAATGTCCGTTGTAAAAAGGGCGTTGTAATAGGGTATTTTTGTTGTAGTGTAATAAGCAGAATGGTGAGAATCACTCCGTTGTTGCCAACGGAACGATATGTTATTCATCATATCATTTATGAGAAAGGGGACATCGGGGATTCATTTATCTATTTCAAAGGAATTCAATAAGTAACATGCATATGGTTTCTCTTAAGGACATCTCTAAGTAAAGTAGATAAGGGATGAGAACCATATAATAAATTCATAAAGAAACATCAAATCATCATAATCTACCATAAGAACTCAATAAGAGTTAAAAGCAATCATAATCGAAATCACCATATAGCTTAATATAAATGTAGCTCATTTCATACTCAAGGCCGTATTCAAATAACAACTCACAAAAAGATGAAATCGAACATAGAAAACTTCATAGAAAATTGCACATGCTTTCCATCTTGACTAGTACTACTGTTTTTTGGTACCATACGTCGTGATGACTTGGGGTCATTAACATCTTAGCATCGTGATCATCTTGATTGACTATAGTCGAATATCGCGATGAAACCCAAATCATAAAATCCGAGTATGATTATTGGAATCTAGTAATGACATCAAGAACATCGTAATGATTCCAATCTTATACTCGGTTTGTAGTACTAATAACATCTTGAATGTGTCACAACATCTTGAATAGGAACTCAATAGGTGTTAATGTACGTCCCATACCATAAATTCGCACGTATTGGTTTACTCATCGTCAGTCGATGCCACATTAGAAAACATTCATAAAAATCCAAATCAAACATACACCGTCTCGTCTCATTGGCGAGTGTAAGGCACCCAACTCATTGTGTCTCATACTTTGATGAGTTTAAAGTGACATCAAGACTTGTCTCATTTTATCGAAAAGTAAAAGTCCATCTTAAACATCACAACCATCATCAATTCATCATAACAACCCCGCCTCGTGTCCTCGACAGGTAAAAATATCATAAAACAGTACTTCAAAGCCAATTCAACAATACAAGTCCGATATTAAGCGATGAGGCGAAAACACACGTCCCATACCACGTATTTTTGCCAAATCATTTCATTCTAATTCTTATATGCCGAAAATCATCTAACTAGGCTATAATATATTTAAAATAATTTTATAGAGAAAATGGGATTTTTAAACAATCTTTAGAGATTTTTAAATAAGTTATATAAGGAAAAATCCATATATCAAATAGATTATCTATTTATAAAATACTTTGAAAAATAATTGCTTAAAAACCCTTTAAAATGTCTTAAAAACATTTATTTAATCAACCATAATTTATAAAAAATTTAATAAACTTATTCGAAACCAAAATCAATTAAAACCATCGAATTCTTCAAATATCGACATTTATCGCTATTTAGATTGAAATAATTTAAATAAAATTAAAATTCTTAAAATTTCCAAAACCAATCCATTGTTGGATAAAAATACTTAAACATTCATCATCAAACTTATTCAAACAATATTTAAAATCATCGAAATTTGCAGTAAAACAGTTAACGAAAGCGCAAATAGAAGCAAAAGAACAATCTACCAAACAACTTAGTTTTTGCTAACTTTGGACAGTAATTTAGGATAACAAAAAATCCAAATTTCTGCCAAATTTTGCTATGTTATACTATGACATGAGGACTATAAGATATCCAAAATTTGGAGCAATTTGCTGCAAAATGAAAAATTAAGATTTTTCAAACATAGCTCTTTTCAGCAAACACAAAAAAACAAGATTTTCGGCTGTCTTGAACCAACAATTTTCTGCATAAAAAAAACTCTAAATTTCATAAAAAATTCAGAAATATTTCACAGTCCAACTATGGCAACGTATCAGAAATTGGGAGCAAATGACTCTAAAGTGAAGAAGATATGCTTTTTTGAACATGGTGCATTTTCGGCCAACAAACAGAGAACAATATTAGGCCGAATTCAACCAACAAATTTCTATATCAAAACAAAACAAAATTCAATGACACTTTGCGGAAATATTTTAAAATCCATCTACTTCAATGTATCAAAAATTTGGAGCAATTGACAGTAAATTGAGAAAGATATGATCTAATGAACATGGTGCATTTTCGGCCAACAAACAGAGATCAAATTTTGGCCGAATTCAACCAATAATTTTCTATATCAAACCAAATCAAAATTAAATTAAAATTTCCAGAAATGTTTTTCAGACCAACCAATGAAATATATCGAAAATTGAGCGCAATTGGCTTTAAGTTGAAGAAGATATGATTTTTTGAACATAGCACAATTTCAGCCAACAACAGAGAAAACATATTCAATAAATTGAACATTTCAAGAAATAATTTGATAGCAAAATTTGATTTTTTTGGCTTTAGCTTGCTATAAGAAATTCTTACCTTGCTTACCACTTGATTTAGCAATGATTGCAGCAGAAAAAAGATGGATTTAGCTAGAAAATGGCCTTCAAGAGCCTATAGATTGCAAAATAAGAACATGTAGAAGGGAAAACAATCAAAATAAGATTACAGTAAATAGAAATCCAAACTTTGGATGGATTAGAGATTTAAAAGGTTGGAGATTACCTGCAGGATAGCTTAGAATCCAATTTAACCCTAGATTCTAACAATTTTAGGTGGATTTTGGATTTAAGAAAGAAGCCATTATTGATTTCCCTATTTGTTTTAAAAGCTCTCTGTATTTTTTTTTTCTTCTTATATAAGAAAGAAGAAGGATTGGAATGATGATTGCTTGAAGCACCTTATGGATAATGGGTACGCTAATCTTTGGACCCAAACCCAATAAGAATACTTAACATTATTTTGTTGTGTTTATATATGTTATTAACACTAATTCCTTCATAACTTTTTGATAAAAACTCCAAATCTAATGAAACAAATTGCAATGTTCATGTTTTGGATAAAAGAACATGTTAAATTATTATAAACTTAATTTCTTAACTAAAAATATTACTTACACAATTTAATACCAATTTTTACCAATATTCACATTAATAGTGAAAAAAATCAATATTTTCATCATTTTCCTCCAATAATTGTTTTACTAAGTTCATTAACGTGTATAAAAATGCTTTTAACATTTTTATAGCTTTAAAACATTATTTCAAATTTAATTATACTACAAAAGTTTATTTTCTTCATGTTTATCCTTTTGCTTCAGGATAAAAGACTAATATTGGAATAAAACTCCAATATTATAAATTTTAACCCTATAATTTATTTTCTATCATTTATTCGCATTCCATACCACTAATAAAGTGTTTTAAACTTTATTTACCATTTGTTTACACTAAAAACTCAACTCTTAATCAAGAAACATTGTTTTATTTTAAGTAAAAAATATTATCATCAATTTATTCCATCTATAAATTTATAATTCAATACTAAATTATAATTTACATTATAATTTAATATTTCGGTAATCTCCTAAATCCCGAGTTGTTACATATGTATTCGGATTTTTTTGAAACAAAAACTATTTGTTTTTAAATAATAATAGCTTTCATATAAAGAAAAGATTTCCAATTTGTGTCGAATGATTTCAAGTTTGGGATGGAATTGAAATAGTTTTGAAAGCTATGAATGAATCTTTGTGAAAGATGGTTGAACCTTGTTTTGAAATTTAAGAGGATTTTAAATGGTGTATCTTTTATATAAAAGATTTGAAATGGGAATTGTTTTGAAGTTATGAATGAATCTTTGGAAATGGTTTTGAAAGCTATGAATTGAATCTTTGATTTAAAGATTTGATCAGTTAATCCAATTTGAAAGGGAAATTGTTTAGAAAGGCTATGAATTAATCTTTGTGGAAGATTGGTGAACTTTGTAAAGTGAATCTTTTCATTTAAAAGATTAAAATGGTAATTTGTTGAAATCATTTAAAGAAAGGTTTTGGGCTTTAAGTTGTGACTTTACTGAGTTCCCAATATCCATATGTTTTTAAATACTGCGCTCATTATTCAGTTTAGCCAAGAGAGGACTTTGTGTCATATAACCCATTTCGAATAATGATACGACGTTATGGATAGCATTTGAAGACTGGTGATGAAGACCAGATATTTTTGAAAGTTAAAGTATAACCCGTCGAATGTCTCTGCACCGACTGGTCCCCGGTATAGAGATTTGATCACCCTTTGTGATGGGGAGTTCGGACGTGATTAGGGATTATCCGAATTTGCAAGGGCTTCTTTATGAAGTGCCTTCGGTTCTGTTCAAACCCGGAATAGACTTGTATGGATGTGTGTCAGACATTACACTTTGAGATGTAAAGCTGGTTTCTATTAAATACATTTCTGTTTGGTGGCGAAGAATTTATTCTCTTAGATTAACACCCTTCTCTGAGACGTACGAGCTCAGAGGTTATGTAATTGATCGTTACTAGTGATACATTTCCAATTTGGTAATGTGGCATATGAAGTGCTGCTGATCATTTATTGATCAGAGCATGATTTTGTGAAAAGTGTAGCTTTGTGGACGAGACTTCGTCGAGCCTCACAACCCGGTAATGGTCGAAACAAGAATCGTTGCAGCAAAGTTATTTGAGGGTAGCGCCCTTGAGGGTATGTCCATTTCCTTTTGGATTATAAGTGGTATCATGGTATGGAGACCAGATACTTAACTTTGTGGTTGCTGCAAGCTTATTGCTTTGTGGTTGTTGGTTGAGAGGTACCTCAGATAAAGGTTGGTAATGATCGGAGAATGGCATGCTCATGTCAATAGTTACTTCCGGGCAGGAGTAACCCGACCTTGTGTTGACAGAGATCGGTTAGGTTCATGGGGGCATCCCTCCATGGATGTTCTATTCAGTGTAGGAAGTTCCTTTGCCTGACCATTTGTTGGAAATCCAATCATCCAATATGTGCCTTGTACGGTTTTAGTGTATAACCTGCCATTTATTATGATGGTCACCACTGTTTGGTAGCTATAATAGGCATACAATAATGGTTGTATGCTGGCTAAGATTAATATTATACTTTCGAAAGATTTTTTTGCACTGTGCACTAATAATAATATCAAAAGGATTTTCCGTATCAAGCATGTTCGACTATCATAAGGAGAAATCTCCTCCAATTGTGCGCTTGCATTGTGTGTGTGGCGGAGGCCTTATGGTAGTTTTATTTTCCAAAAAGCATTGCGGAATTCTTTTAAAATCTTTTATTTTGCTTTTGTTAAAGATAAATTGTTTTTGTTTGCTCATACCAGTCCCATGACTGACTCGGAGTTTATTGTTCCCTTTCTAAACTTTGAACGCCCACAATTTTCCACACGGATGGTCTAGAGTTATATTTTTAGATAGTCAGCTTGTAGATGTAGATTTCGGCAGCCTCCAGCTTTCTATTTTGAATCCTTTGAAGTCTTTGGATCTTGGCAATCACATCGACGACTGACCTTGCTTAAGTCCTACTTGATGGGGGTTCGAGCTAGCTTTGGATTGGAGATGGAGTTACAGATATTGGAGTTCTCACTTGGTGGTTCAAGTTCAAGTTATTATTTCTGCTTTAGCATTGTATTTGTGCTGTGATATATGTTGGGCAATGTTATATCGTATTTGGATATTGTATTCATTGGAGATATATGATATATCTTTGTTTTCTTCCACTGTGTTGATGTACTTAATGTGTTATAAGCTCCAACAAACCAGATTTGACGTTTGGATCTGCGACATTCGAATACAGGTGACGTATTCAATGCCGATTTTCGAAGGTCGAGTCAGGGTCGTTATAAATGGTATCAGATCTGAAGGTTGAACTTTAGCTCAGGAGTATAACACATTAGGCAACTCATTAGAGATTGGGTTAAAAATACCCTAGAATGAGTATATCAGTAAGATATCTATCCAAATGTCGCAGTAAATTCTCTTACTATTCACGATAGTGAGTATGAGTTTAAGAAGAGGACGAGATAGGGGACAAGGGAATGCCACTACAAATGGTTAATACCTGTAACAACAAGGAAACGACTTCTCTATAAATCTCTTTTGAGCATCATCCAATTTCAAATTCTTTGATGTCTACGAGGTAGCTCCGGGAAGAAGATTTGGTGTGATGATGGCCCTGTGAATCGTTGTTGATAAGTACCTATTTCGTATTATCTTCATTGATTCCTATCATTGTTAACTTTAATAAATTGGAAATTTTAAATTGAAATAAATTGGTTAATGAAATATGAAGTTAAAATTAATTTGCATCGATAAAACGATCTCGATTAAAACAAAGTTTGAAATTTCAATTGTAATTTCTATTGTAATTTCTTGTGAGGATTAGAGTTCGAAGAGCGACAAGATAGTGTAAACTTTAGGGTATTCCAACCTAAGTTTGGAATCCATACCTAGTGTTTAAAAATTATGGAAGATTAAATCCACTTATCTATTGTTTGGGTCTCGATATATTCTACGAACGGTTAGTTGTCCTTCGAACTAACTAGTGCCCTTGCATAAGTCTTGTAGACTAGATGACCCAAGTACTTCATGACATATCGAATGAGTTCGTTCTCATAATTATTGATGATATTCTAATTTAGAATAGATATTCAGTTTGATCTTGCAAATCAATTTTCTATCTCAGATGTGTTCATTTGTTCTTTGTTGTCTCCTTGGCAAAATTTCGGGGACGAAATTTTCTTAAGGGGAATCTGTTACGATTCCGATTTTATTTAAATTTAATTTGGAAATTAATGTTAAATTATGAATTTAATGGTGAATTAATCCAAATTTTTCCAAATTAGTAAATATATGTTTTGTTATTCGTTTATATTTATAAATTTATTTTAAACTGAATCTTGGAATTGAAATTCAAAATTAAAAATCTTATAAGATATATTGTATTTGAATATATTATCAATTAATAAAGATTTGTTTTTCAATTTCGTTAAATAGGCATTTGATTTAAAAGTAATATTATGAAATTGATATAAATAAAATTTTGAAAAGCTTTTTAAAGAATTAAATTCAAATATATACATATTATATACTTATTTATTAATGTTTGATTTATTTTAAATCACATTCTTTAAAGTAATGAATATATATATATATTTTTTGATAAAAAGATTTAAAACACATTTTCTTTTGAAGTAAATAAATATAGTTTGTATATTCATGAATTTAAAATGTAAAACATTTACATATGTTAAGATATAAAATATAAATAATTAAAGGGATTAAAATACAAATTGCAAATTAAATGAAATAAGGTTTTAACACAAAAATTGCAAGTTGATGGCATTTGTAAATATATAAAGACATGCAAAAATGCATTTGTAAAAATATTAATACAAGAAGATGACAAGTGTTAGCTTAATTACAAATGGCAATTGATTAAATTAAAGATTGATAAAAGAAAATTAAAACAAAGAATACATACATATGCATTTTTCTCATTCATATTCAAAATTTATAAAACATAAACCAGGAAATCAAAACCAATGTCAAACCTGAGAAAAAAAATCATCTCATACTAAACCTGAATGCAATTGCAAATTCAAAAATGCATTTAATTTAGAAATCTAGAAATAAGCTACAAATCTAGAAGCAAGCAACAGGTCCTTACAATCAAAACTTGGTAGCAATGCAAAGATTCAACTCTAACATCAATTAACAAACAAGAAATTCAATTAAAAAAAATCAGTTCAAAAAGTAAGCTTCAGATCAAAAGTCAGGTTCCATATTCAATCTAAGTTCCCAGATTCTTTTCAAAAGTCATTTCCAGGGAAAGAATTTGTTCTCTGTTCCACTCTGTCAAACTACCAGGTGAGCAGACACTTGAACTAATTTTATATCAGATGATTATTATTAATACACGAATGTGGTTGTGGAAAGTGGTTGTATATGCCTGCCTATGATATATATATATATATATATATATATATATATATATATATATATATATATTTGTGTGTATGTAGATAAGTTGTGCATGTCTGTACAATATTTTTGCTCTGTTCCAGGTTTCAACAGAAAAAAATTCAAAACTTGTACAAACATCAAACTCTTTCCCTCTGATTCATTTTAGATTTTAGGATCTAAAAGAAATGTGTTTATAACATCAAGATCTAACTTTAAACAAACATTTTAATATAAATCTGCAAATAGTTTTTCTCTAGAAAGAAGATTTACAGGAAAATCAAAGTGCATGTCAAACACAACTATCCAAATTTCTTGAATAAATTATATAATTTGATTTGCCTTCGAAAATGATAAATTTTAAAAGAAAAATCATATTTTTTAGATTAGTAAGTCCAAGAATTTCGTATTTGATCGAAAAATGGGTTTTGACGAAGTTCTGGTGATCGACGAACTATTAGGTGTCGGGGTTGCTTCCAGAGCTGCTTGGGTGGTCGTCGAACCTGAGAAAAATGTTCAATAATTTTCTAATTCACCGTGGATGGTGATCGAAGTCAAATTAGGGTTTAAACCTAGATTTTTGTCAGTTGTTTTCTCAAGACAGTATCGTCGTCTAGGTTGAATCGGACTGCATCGCATGTGGGGGAAAGACTCACGAATTATCAAAGCACCTCTGGCGGCGGCGGCGAGGTTTCTGGCAACTGGGTTTGGCAAGGCGAAGCGAATTTGGGGTGATCAGTGTGGTTCCTGGAAGTGGCTAGATAGCTCGATTTTAAATTCGTGAAGAAGGCGATGATCTGGGTTGTTGCTTGGGATGAGTAGATCATCTTCGACTTGATGACGTATTCGATGATGATGGGAGCATCGCTGGCCGGTTGTGCACATGCACCTGTTCATACTTGTGTCTGTTAATCGAAGCAATTAGAAGGAAGAAGGAAGAGCTCAAGTTTGAGCATGTGAAATCGAAGGATGGACTCGAAGCGGCTTAGAAAAAATATATTGCTTGGGAAAATGTTGAAGTTGCTCGAGTATTTGACGAATTTACTCGGGTTTGGAATTTTTTTGGTAAAAGCATGTTTTTAAACTTTAAAGTCTGGAATAGTTTGAACAGTTTTAATCCATTTCTTTTTTTTTGAATAACAAATGTTGGTTTAAGATGGATTAATTATTTTAAATTTAAATTGTTTAATTTATACATATGATCTTATTTTAAAACTTATTTTAAATAAACTTGATTTTTTGTAATTAAGTAAGTAAATAAGAAAAATGAAATGTTTTCGAATCATTAATTTAACTTAAAATCTTGAGTAAATTGATGTATAAGTTATTATTTATTTTCCAAAGGTCATTAACAAGATTTTAAAATAAAAGACAACTAAAGTAATTATTTAAGATAAAAGATTTATCATTTAATTAATTAAAACTTTAAGGGATTATTAACGAAGGTAATTAAAGGTCAATTACTTAATGTAAATTCATAGTGATTACTCTAATTAAAGGTTGACTGAGTTTATAATAAGTAATTAAAGGGTAGTTAATTTCTTAAAGATAATTACTTAATTAAAAGTAATGGGTTAATGATTAAGTTGGATTAATCAAGTGATTAAAGAATAATTAATCTATGTGATTAATTAATTAAGGTAATTAATTTGAGGTTAATTAATTAATTAAATATTAATTAATGAAAGTGATTAGGGATAATCACTTATTATAATTAATTAAGAAAAAGTAATTAAATGGTAATTAATTAAGGATTAATTAATTAATGTAATTAATTAAGGATAAATAATTAGAGGTTAATTATTTAAGGATTAAAGGTTGATTAATTTATTAATTAAAGTTGATTAATTAATAATTTAAGGTTAATTGATTTATTATTAATGGTTAATTAATAAATGATTAAAGTTTAATTAATTAAGATGGTTTGTAATTAATTAATATTAACTAACCATGATTAGTGATTAAGTTGATTTAAATTAATCAGATAATTAATATTAATTAATATTAATTAACCAAGATTAGTAATTTACTCATAAGTAATTAATCCGATTTAAAATTAATTAGATAATCAATTAATTTTACTTATGGATGTTTGAATTGTATTGAATGCTTTGAATTGTTGATATCCCTGGTGTGTACTGCTTTGTGATATGAAATATTTTGATTTGAGCTGTGATGAATGTAATTTATTTATCTGTGATAAATTTATATTACATGTGAATCTGTGAATGAAGATAAACATTATAGGATTATACAGCTTATCGATATTGATGTGTTTGAATCTGTAATGATTGACGATGTTGCACTATTGTGTAAAACCCTTGGACTACACCATACACACACAAATATGGATTGCACGAGGAAATTGGTTAAGTCACAGATATTTAAATTTAATATTATGAAATGATTTTTTAAAGTTGAATTTTGGATCCAAATGGTTTTGGAAATGGAATTGGGTTAAATGTGAAAAGCTGTTGAAAAGAAGTTTTAAAGGTAAAAGTTATTTTGGATAACTTGATAAAATTTTGAAATTTAAATAATTTGATTTAAATTTGAAATTGAATTCTATGTTTGGAAATCATCATTTAGAAAGGATATACAAGTTATAAATGTGTTTATATGGGTTTTAAAGCATTTTAAAAGTATTGTTTTGGGAATTTGAATTTAACCCGAGGGATTTAACTTGTACAAATGTAAACGGATTTTTCCGAAATGAAAACTATTTGTTTTCAAATAATAATTGCTTTCATATAAAGAAAAGATTTCCAATTTGTGTTAAAAGATTTCAAGTTTGAGATGGAATTGAAATAGTTTTGAAAGCTATGAATGAATCTTTGTGAAAGATGGTTGAACCTTGTTTTGAAATTTAAGAGGATTTTAAATGGTGTATCTTTTATATATAAGATTTGAAATAGGAATTGTTTTGAAAGTTATGAATGAATCTTTGGAAATGGTTTTGAAAGCTATTAATTGAATCTTTGATTTAAAGATTTGATGAGTTAATCCAATTTGAAAGGGAAATTATTTAGAAAGGCTATGAATTAATCTTTGTGGAAGATTGGTGAACTTTGTAAAGTAAATATTTTCATTTAAAAGATTAAAATGGTAATTTGTTTAAACCATTTAAAGAAAGGTTTTGGGCTTTAAGTTGTGACTTAACTGAGATTCCAATATCCATATGTTTTTAAATACTGCGCTCATTATTTGATTTAGCCGGAAGAGGACTTTGTATCATATAACCCATTCTGAATAATGATACGAAATTATGGATAGCATTTGAAGACTAGTGATGAAGACCGGATATTTTCGAAAGTGAAAGGATAACCCGTCGAATGTCTCTGCATCGACTGGTCCCTGGTATAGATATTTGATCACCCTTTGTGATGGAGAGTCCAGACGTGATTAGGGATTATCCGAATTTGCAAGGGCTTCTTTATGAAGTGCCTTCGATTTTGTTCGAACCCGGAGCAGATTTGTATGGATGTGTGTCTGACATTACACTTTGAGATGTAAAGCTGGTTTCTATCAAATTCATTTTTGTTTGGTTGCAGAGAATTTATTCTCTTAGCTTAACACCCTTCTTTGAGACATACGATCTCAGAGGTTATGTAGTTGATGGTTGCTAGTGATACATTCCCAATTTGGTAATGTGGCAAACGATGTGTTGCTGATCATTTGTTGATCAAAGCATGGATTTATGAAAAGTGTAGCTTTGTGGACGAGACTTCGTCAAGCCTCATAACCCGGTAATGGATGAAACATGAATCGTTGCGACAAGGTTATTTGGAGGTAGCGCCCCCTGAGGGTATGTCCATTTCCTTCTAGATTATAAGTGGTATCATGGTATGGAGCCCAGATACTTAACTTTGCGGTTGCTGCAAGCTTATTGCTTTGTGGTTGTTGGTTGAGAGGTACCTCAGATAAAGGTTGGTAACGATTGGGGAATGGCATGCTCGTGTCAATAGTTACTTCTGGGAAGGAGTAACCTGACCTTGTGTTGGCAGAGATCAGTTAGGTTCACTGGGGCATCCCTCCAGAGACATTCAATTCGGTGTAGGAAGTTCCTTTACCTGACCATTTGTTGGAAATCCAATCATCCAACACATGCCTTGTACGGTTTTAGTTGTATAAGCTGCCATTTACTTATGGTGGTCACCACTGTTTAGATGGTAACTATAGTAGGCATACAATAATGGTTATATGCTGGCTAAGATTAATATTATACTTTCGAAAGATTTTTCTGTACTATGCACTAATAATAATATCAAAAGGATTATGCGTATCAAGCATGTTTGACTATCATAAGGAGAAATCTCCTCCAATTGTGTGTGTGGCGGGAGGCCTTATGGTAGTTTCATTTTCCACAAAGCATTGCAGATTTCTTTTAAAATCTTTTGTTTTGCTTTTGTTAAAGATAAACTATTTTTGTTTGCTCATACCAGTCCCATGACTGACCGGAGTTTATTGTCTCCTTTCTAAAATCTGGATGCCCATAATTTTCCACACGGGCAGTCTAGAGCTAGATTTTCAGATAGTCAGCTTGTAGATGCAGTTTTTGGTAGCCTCCAGCTTTCTATTTTGAATCCTTTGGAGTCTTTGGTTCTTAGCGATCACATCGACGACTGACCTTTGTTAAGTCCTACTTGATGGGGGTTCGAGCTAGCTTTGGATTGGGTGGAGTTGTTGATATTGGAATTCTCACTTGGTGGTTCAAGTTATTATTTCCGCTTTAGCATTGTATTTGTGCTCTGATATATGTTGGGCAGTGTTATATCATATTTGGATATTGTATTCATTGGAGATATATGATATATTCATTGTTTTCTTCTATTGTGTTGATGTGCTTAATGTGTTATAAGCTCCGACGAACCAGATTCGACGTTTGGATCTGCGGCATTCGAATACGGGTGACGTATTGAGCGTCGATTTTCGAAGGTCGAGTCAGGGTCGTTATAAAACATATTCCAAAAAATTATTTATTTAATTATTTTAATTTTTTTAAAGCATGTCTAATTTTTAATTAAGTTACCTTATAACGATATGTTAAAGATTTATTATTATTTAAGAATTGATCGCTATTATTATTTTAAAGGATAAATTATTCAATATTAATATTGTTTTATACAACAACTTTATTTAAGAGTGTTTGCCTAATTAAACTTGGAAAAATTATTATAGGTACTTTATAAGCGTTATTTCGAGATAATTATTAAATAAAGTTTTAAGAAAGTAGTGGCATACTTTTATGGCGTAATAGGAGGCAGAGATTGCCTACGATTAAGTTTGGATTTCTCTAGAATAGAGACGTAATCATTGAGGTGTGAATCAATGGTTGATTTCGCATGATGCTTTCCATATTTATTTTAAAAAGTTTTCAAATATTTCCAGAGGAAATGGTTTGTGAATATACTCATGTCATTGAGATAACTATATACTTTTGAACAAAGACATTTAATTTAAGGAACCCGAAACTTAGAGAGTTCGTTAAAAAGAGTCAAGGAATTTACAACATGACTTATGAAGGTTTTTAGAGAAAAGAGAAATAAGTGAAATTTTCCCCAGTGTTGGAAAGTAAGGGGTTTACGAAATATATTTTTAAATATTTTTCCTAAGTGTTGATATAAGAGAAGATTTGAAATATCCTGATATGGATATAAGTATTTGTGTTGTCTCAAATATTGAAAATTTGGAAGGGATTTAAATATATATCTTAAAAAGATATTTTGAAATCATTTTTGGAAAATCTAAAATAAAGCCTGATGTTTACTTATGGATGTTTTATTGATAGTTAAATAACCGACTATCAATTTTAGCAAATTCGTTGATCATTTCGAAGAGATCGGCTTGGGATCGGATTTAATTATCTAAAAATCACTTCGATCTGATTTAATCATTACAAACGGATACCGTGAAGATGATAAGGACGATGATTCAGTATGTCCAAACCTAGCATAACTTTTATAGACGAATGTTGTTACTCAGCATCTTGGGCCGGCTACAAAAAGATGGTTGAAAATATTAGTATTGGCACTAGACAAGATTCTGACCAAGAAGAGCCTGAAGGTACAAGGGTTTGATGCAATCGACATGGTTCGGCATGTCTGGCTCGGTGCGTAGAAGTCACCTACTGTAGGCCGAGGTACCTTGTTCCTAAGCCCATGAGGGAAGTCCAACCCACCTTCGTCTATAAATAGAAGGGCATGAGCACATTGAAAGGGACCTTTTTCCAAGAACACTAGGGAGACCCTGCCATTTTTGATACTCTCATCTTTTTAATTCAAACTAGTATGCAAGTAATTGGTTTACGAATTGTATCTGTATTCAAGTGATTGAGAAAGCAATAAAGATTAAACTCAAAGTGGACGTAGGCAATTACGCCGAACAACTATAAATCTGATGTTCTCGTTTTTGTTGTTCGTTTTGCATTGAATACACTATTCTTCTGTTCTAATTTACTCTCTTCATTAATCTCTCTACACAACTCTACTCAAGGGTGTTAGTGACCAATTCCGGTGCTAACATTTTGGTGCTTTCACTGAGAATTGAATTCTCAGCTCGATTGGATCTCATCGTCTACTAGTGGATTTCCATATTCATGAGATAGATCCAGTTGTTTACTAGAAAACTTTCTATTCTACTCGGATTTAAAAGAAATCTAAAGGAAGCTGATAGTCGTAGATTGGATTCACTGATGTACACAAGAACTGGTGATTGGATGTTGAAGTTTGCACTCAAGTTGAATGAAGGTCGATCCTCCACTGAAGGCAATTCAGCCGTTCACCCTAGAAAAAATGTACGCCGATTGCCCCTGAAAAGGCATATGCCGAGCAAGGTTACACCGAGTGAGGTTACACCAAGCGACTCAAATTGCATGCCAAGCGACAGTGTATGCCGAGCGAGGGGAAACCAACCAACCCAGGTTGTATGCCGAGCAAGAGTGTATGCCGAGCGACAGTGCATGCCAAGCGAGAGTATGCCGAGCGACCCAGCGCTTGTTGAGCGAGAGTACATCGGGTGACCCAGTGCATGTCGAGCGAGTGCATGCCGAGCGAGAGCATGCTGAGCGACCTAGTGCATGCCGAGCGAGAATATGCTGAGCCACATCTAGGCCGAGCTACATCTATGCCGAGCCGCATTCCTATGCCGAGCGGCATCCAGGTCGAGCCGCATGCCTATGCCGAGCGGCATCTAGGGCGAGCCGCATGCCTATGCCGAGCGGCATCCAGGCCGTGGCGCATTCCTATGCCAAGCGGCATCCAGGCCTATGTCGAGCGGCATGCACATCAAGCCGCATAGCCGAGCGGCATTCGGGCCGATCCAAACTTAAGTTACACTGGTCTCTTATACGACCCCTATTTTCAACAAAAAATATTTTCAGGGGGAAACCCCCCCCCCCCCCCCCCGAACCCTAGCCGCAGCGCAGTGCCTCCAGATAATAAATTCAAAACTCAACTTAATAAAGGAACATTATATCCACTTCCCTTACATCCCATGATCAACCAGGGAATAGACGATCTAGCAACAACTTCTGAACGACAACAAGAGAATTGACAAGCAATCGCTACTCAAACGATAATTCCAAAGGTTGGAGAACATAGATGATATGACTCTAGGCAAATGCCAAGATGACTCCAAGCACCATTCTTCACTGACGAAGCACTTCAAATTTAGTGACTCCAAGCAGGCCAACATTTGGCTCTAAGCAATTTATTCCAAATTCTATAAAGGATGTCATATTGATCGCGTTTGAGGAGAGTCGACCTCCAAATATATTTTGGCAGTTAGTTAGATGGAGAGCCTCCTGCGACTATGGATCGCTTCTATGACAAAAATGAATCTAAACCAAAGTGTGGAGGAGCGGAATAGACTAGGAAAGATAACAATGAAGACCCATTGGCTAAGGACGTTGATCCCAGTAGACAAAAAAATACCTCAAAATTTGACTCATATGCTCTTTGAAAGATTCAATTGACAACCTCTACTTGAAGACTCATGACTCATAATGGTACTGAAAACCAACCTTGAGAGGGTGCACCAAAGTCTAAAGAAAATTAGGGGAATGATGTATATTCCAAGATGCTTGCGGATCCTAACACGGGCGATTACAAACACCTCTGAGGTGTGATCGAAAAGCCGATCTGGAAAGGAAAGCTTCAATAGTATGTACGAGTCTTGCAGAATGGCAGATAGCGAACATTCGATGCATATTAATAACAGGCTATGATTATCAATTGGACTGCTGACGGCCGACATCCCTTTGAAAGGAGCCAAGGGCAAAGTCGAATAGCGAGCACATGATGATGCTTCACTTATCAATGAGATTTATCTCAATCTTCTTTGAATTATTTTCATTTCTATTTCTATTTCAATTGTTCTATGAACTACGACTAACTTGAACTAAACCACTTTCAAAACGATGCAGGTGACCAGGTACTCAGATTTGGCCACTAACCAATCCACATAGACCATGTTCAAGCCCATGGAGTTTCATCAACACGAGCATGATTCGACCACTCACCATCAACCATACGCCTTCGATTTGGGGCAATGGACTAGAGATTGAAAAGCTCATCACGATCAGAGCCCAATATAAAGTGAACACGACTGATCGTTCATTCGTCGACCTTCACATTTGATATGAAGGCCTAAGCAAGGCTTGAAATGAATATGGTCTGATCATCCACTTAAATCGAGTCATAAAAAAAATTTGAAAAAACACAAATCCCTCTCCTGAAGCTCAGTGACACCAGGATCTATCTACATTAGACGTGATTTGATCATCTACACATCAAATCCTACCCTGAACACAAAAGGTTGTTCGAAAGCCTGACTTGGAGTAGCTGTGATGGACTACCTACTCGCCAACCATCTCTCTCAATACATGGACATGATAGCACCTTGAAACATATGCAACTTTCTTTGCCTACTCAATATTCCATTATCCTTATTTTCTAGAAAGAGATACAAAGTAAATTGTGTGAGATTTGACTATCTAACCCAGCATGGATGTGATCTAACCATCTGTCATATACCTCCTTCCTTGACTTGATTGGAAGAGCCATAATTATCAAGCGGACGAGAATCGACCATCCATTTTTCAAGGTTCGCCCCTCATGCTGGGGGCAGAATCCCATTCCATGAGCAAACGTGGGTCGATCGTTCATTTGACAACATTAACCTCGATATGGTAAATGAAATATACATTAAAGGGTGGAAATACGACTGCTCTCAATAAAACCCTCTAAGTCCCCAGAGTGCGGACTAGAGCATAAACGACCTAAAAACCTCTAAGTCTCCAGAGTGTGGACTAGAGTACTCTAAGTCCCTTGAGTGCAGACTAGAGTATAAACGACTTAAAAACCTCTACGTCCCCAGAGTGCAGACTAGAGTACTCTAAGTCCCCTGAGTGCGGACTAGAGTATAAACAACTTAAAAACCTCTACGTCCCCAGAGTGTGGACTAGAGTACTCTAAGTTCCCTGAGTATGGACTAGAGTATAAACGACTTAAAAACCTCTACGTCCCCAGAGTACGGACTAGAGTACTCTACGCCCCCTGAGTGTGGACAAGAGTACTCTAAGTCCCCAGAGTGCAGACTAGAGTACTCTAAGTCCCCTGAGTGCAGACTAGAGTACTCTAAGTCCCCTGAGTGCGGACAAGAGTATAAACCACTTAAAAACCTCTAAGTTCCTAGAGTACGGACTAGAGTACTCTAAGTCCCCTGAATGCGGACTAGAGTATAAACGACTTAAAAACCTCTACGTCCCCAGAGAGTGGACTAGAGTACTCTAAGTTCCCTAAGTGTGGACTAGAGTATGAATGACTTAAAAACCTTTATGTCCCCAAAGTGCGGACTAAAATACTCTACGCCCCATGAGTGCGGACTAGGGTATAAACGACTTAAAAGCATCTACGTCCTCAGAGTGCCGACTAGAGTACTCTAAGTCCCCTGAGTGCGGACTAGAGTACTCTAAGTCCCCTGAGTACGGACTAGAGTATAAACGACTTAAAATCCTCTACGTCCCCAGAGTGCGGACTAGAGTACTCTAAGTCCCCTTAGTGCGGACTAGAGTATAAATGACTTAAAAACCTCTAAGTCCTCAGAGCGCGGACTAGAGTACTCTAAGTCCCCTGAATGCGGACTAGAGTATAAATGACTCAAAAACCTCTACGTCCCCAGAGCGCGAACTAGAATACGCTAAGTTCCCTGAGTGCGGACTAGAGTATAAACGACTTAAAAACCTCTACGTCCCCAGAGTGCGGACTAGAGTACTCTAAGTCCCCTAAGGGTAGACAAGAGTATAAATGACTTAAAAACCTCTACGTCCTTAGAGTGTGCACTAGAGTACTCTAAGTCCCCCCGAGTGCGGACTAGAGTATAAACAACTTAAAAACCTATACGTCCGCAGAGTGCGGCCTAGAGTACTCTAAGTCCCCTAAGTGCGGACTAGAGTATAAACGACTTTAAAACATCTATATCCCAAGAGTGCGGACTAGAGTATAAACGACTTGATAAAAATATCTAAGTTCCTAAAGCGAACTAGAGTACTCTAAGTCCCCAGAGTGAGGAGTAGAGTATAAATGAATTGGCGAAAATATCTACATCCCAAATAATGTAATATAGCATAAACGATTTGACAAAACTCCAAGTCCCCAGAGCGTGGATCGAAACATGAACACAAATTGGGTGCGAGTCGACTAAGGGGAGAATAACACTAAGTCACCAGAATACAGAGTGGTGCATAAAAATCTATAAATAGATGAGTGGATTCCGACCGCTCTCTATTTCGCAAACTTTCGGCCTGAAATCGACAAGAGGATTATTAACCCACTAAGTATGGAGTTCGACCGTCCAACTAGTGGCTTGGCCAAATCAATGCTGGGAGCAGGAGTACAAATCTCTAAAAGCTGAATACGACAGCTTACTATAGCTCTAGTTTGGCGTTCTTTACAACTTAAGGCAACAACTACAAGGAGGCCTAATATAGAACCAATTGAAATGGCATCCAAAGCTACGGGCGACTGACTATATCATACCTCGGATTGAGGGTCAATACCGATCCATACCAAGCACGTACGAATGTTCCTTGGATATTCCTTAAAAAACTATGACCTCCAAAGTATAGGAAGGAGGGTAAACCATGAAGACTTGGTCAAAAATTCTCCACCACCCTCCTTCGATCCATCAGGAGGGGTATGAAACTGGATGAGCATGACCCAACTGCATTTGAGCCAACTTTACCTCGAGATCTGATTACAAAACATGAACCAAGGTGGACATGGCTGACTTTCCAGTGCCCAAATTACTCCCTGAAATTGACGAGGCATTGAAATATTCCTCTTGGAATGAAAAACCACAATACAATCCAAGATAGGCGAGACCCAACCTTCCATCAACTTACCTAATCCCATGATTCAACGGGAAAGAGAGTAAAGCTAAAGTGGGCATGACTAGTCTTCCTACTTAACGGTATATGCCCTAGACCTAGGGGCACGAGCGAGAAGAAAGATGAATGTGAACCGACTATTCACCAATCAACTATGTGTCTTTGGAGTTTAGGTGGGAATATAAACATAGCTAGGGCAAGACTCAACCATCCATGCGGTGCATTTTTCAACTCGAGACTAGGAGCAGACGCATGGTCATCCAAAGACTACCTGTGATAGCTCAATGTTGAAACTTATAAATAGTGCTTACAGCTACTCAAGGCTACGACCGAAAGGATGCCTAGAGATAGAATCATTAAATCGATACCTTAGCTCGTGGGCAAGTGACTTTCACTCCAACCCGAAGGACAGGTAAAGGATCATGAATGCATTGAATAGAAAGTGCGTTACTCGAATATACAAGCAAATTCAAACTCATAGCAAGATCCAGCTGTACAGCTGCACACAACTCGAGGCTGACCCCTACTCAACATTTCCTTCAATGTGCTTTTAAGCTTGATCTATGGCCATTTGCTAATAATCGATTAGGGAATTCATAGTCCTTCGCTATTAGACTTAATAACTCATGATACAACTCTAGGATTCGATTAGGGTAATCATCAACGTTGACCGTCCCAACCATATTTCACATTGAATGCTATGCAAAATAGTTACATCTGAACTCAAAAAATCTGAAAACCCGCCGATGGAAATTACTCAAATGGCTAGTCCATAGCCATTTGCCACTTGGGGGCACTGAAATAATCTTCTTTCCGATCCTAAAGGTGGTGCGAAATACACCATCATAGCAGTTGATTACTTCACCAAATGGGCAGATGAAGAACTCTTAACCACACCAAGATGAACAGAAAAAATCAACTTCATTATCTATAACGTCATCTGTCCTTACGACCTTCCATGATCTATTATAACTGCAAATGGACAGGTTGAAGCTATGAAAAAAATCATAAAGCCTGTACTGAAGAGAGGTTTGGAAAAGGCTAGAGATAAATGGGCGGATGAACTCCCAACAGCATTATGGGCTTATAGAACTACCTATAGGTCTGTGGCTGGCCATACCCCATTCACCCTTGCTTATTACTCTAAGGTCGTCATCCATGTAAAAATTGAAGTCCCCTCTCATCAAGTGGCTGATTACAACCCTTATTTCACAAAAAATATACAAATAAGGAAATCGCAATTGAATTGCAATTAAACTAGATGGAATTGGCGATGATTTATGAGCATATAAAACGCATCCAATAGCCAATGGCAAGAACATGTACCCGACATGCTTGTGTACATCCGAAAAAAAGTTCGACTTCTTGAAATCAACAGGGAATTGAATTCTCACTTAAGGTTATTAAGAAATGACTGGATCAAATAGCCAAAGCTTACTGGCCTGTAGAACCAGACACGGATGGCCACTGATGAACTACAACCCTGGATTTATAATATCAGGAATCGACCAAGCGTCATGATGACCAAAGAAGGATACGACATCTTGGGAGGATAAAATTGAAGAATAATGACTATTCAGGAAACATGATGGATTTCTTTCTGTAAATAAGGAATACTCGCTGATTCAAAGCGTGTCGTGTTGCTTCACACGACACAATTTGAGGGGAAAATGTTACCCGGTACCTTGGGCCGGCTACAAAACGACGGTTGAAGATATTATTATTGGCACTAGATAAGATTCTGACCAAGAAGAGCCTGAAGGTATAAGGGTTTGATGCGATCAACATGGTTAGGCATGCCTGGCCCGGTGCGCAGAAGTCACCTACTGTGGGCCAAGGTACCTTGTTCCTAAGCCCATGAGGGAAGTTCAACCCACCTTCGTCTATAAATAGAAGGGCAGGGGCATAGTGAAAAGGACCTTTTTCTGAGAACACTTGGGAGACCCTGCCATTTTTGATACTCTCGTCTTTTTAATTCAAATTTATATGCAAGTGATTGGTTTACGGATTGCATCTGTATTCAAGTGATTAAGAAAGCAATAAAGATTAAACTCAAAGTGGATGTAGGCAATTATGCCAAACCACTATAAATCTGGTGTTCTCATTTTTGTTGTTCTTTTTGCATTGAATTACACTATTCTTCTGTTCTAATTTACTCTCTTCATTAATCTCTCTACATAACTTTACTCAAGGGTGTTAGTGACCAATGCTGGTGCTAACAAATGCTATCTGAACATCGTCATTGGGAGACGATGAGCATTCTAAGTGAAATTGTTCTTAAAAGGTAAACATTGGCCTTAAGCCTCATCAATGGGAATGACTAAAAATCGAGAGATATGTAGCAAGGCTAAGTGGGTCATACCCAACTAGGGTATGTTATCACCTTTCTATATACCCTCGAATATATCATATATTATTGATATGGTGTTGCATGCAAAAGAGGTCTCGATAAGGGTAGGAACACCCGAGGTGATAACATATTCGGTTCTATCCAGGTTAGGGATAGGGCCAGTCTTGTGTTGCAGGGGATCCCGGCGAGGTCCTCGGTACATTTTTCCAGACGTGTACCGTAATAGGTGGTACCCCAGTGCCTAGTCATTGTATGGAATCCAACCTCCAATAAGCGCCATAAGGTTTTGATTGTGCCCAACTATGCTGAAACTTGAGAAGCCAGCATTTCAGCTATTTTTTATTTACTTTGTTTAGACACACTATTATAATATCATACGATTTTGATACAAAGTGTTTTGGTTATCGTAAGGTAAAAACCCCTCGTATTTATGTGTGATGCGGTCTTCTATGATGCCTTTTTTTTTCAAAGGATTTTGGTAGCTTTAATAATTCAAATCGAGTGTATATTCGCATGATGATTTTCCATACTGACTCGAGTGTTAGTTTATTATAATGCTCGGATTAGACCGAGCAGTACAGATACAGGATAAGATGTTGTGGAGCTCAGGAGACGAGTTGGTACTCGTATTTGATTTTATTCCGCTGTGTATTGTATGTTATATATTCAGCACTTGTGAGGACAAATTTTTATAACTATCCAGTATTGAGTTATTAGTTTATTGTGCTCTGATAATGAAATGTACAAGAAATGTTTTATAGCACTTTCTGTATAGAGACATGTTGATATCTATTGTATATCGTTCCGCGGCGATTGTGAGATTCTATATTGTAGTTTTCTCCTTCTTCTTCTACTTCCTTCTTCTTTTTTTCCAACGATATGGTATTTCAGGCATTAGAATACTCGGCCTGTAATACAATGAACGTATTGATGTCGATTTTCGAGGGTCGAAAATCCGGGCCATCACACTTGGTATCAGAGCTGAAGGTTAAGCGAGAACCTTGGCTTTGGTGGGGATTACTCATTTGAGATAGAGTCAGTAGTACTGTAGAACGAGTTTGAGTGTGTTAATAGATATGAGCGCGTATTTGTTAGTGGTTATAAAATGTTTTATATTATATTGACTTATCAATTGAGTGTTTATGAATTTTGGTCGGTACGAAAAGTACAACCGTATCGATATGATAGAGGTGTCGAAACTCTTAAATAAGGTAAATCGACACGGTATTGTTTTAAAGAGGGTAAATGAAATAAATTTACCCAAACTGTATTTTCGATAAAAAAGAACTAATTTTCTGATATTATTATTTATAGTATATTTGGATGTTTGGTTGATAATATTATAACCAAATCAAGATTATAAGAATTGAAATGGTTTATATAACCAAATAGAAATTGCATAAGTATGATATATACAAAGGAGTATAACTAGAACTAGATGCAAACTAGAATTTGAAATTTTAGATCCCGTAAGATTTGAGAAATATTTTAAATGAATTTGAACTAAGATTTGAGAAATTTTTAGATCTTAAAGATTTTTAAAATGTCTTCCAAAGTGTTTGAAAGGAAGAATGGTGTTATTATTTTGAAGATGTTTCTAAATAGAAATTGTTTAAAATGGGTTTTGGAGGAAAGGAAGCACTAAACTCACTTCAGTCACTGCAAAATGATTCTGGTGATGACTGCCGCATTGTCAGTGTTCATTTTTGAGTTTCTAAGTGATGAATTGCTATGTTAGTGATTGACTGTGATTATTCACATTGGATTTGGTTGGTAAACAAGTTTTGCTTTAGAAATTCCAAAAGGGAATTGTTTATGGCGAAACCAAGTTGTTTTATAATGATTTGTTAAAGATTTATTATTATTTAAGAATCAGTATTATTATTTTGAAGGATAAATTATTCAATGTTAATGTTGTTTTATATAATAACTTTTATTTAAGAGTATTTGCCTAAATTAAACTTGGATAAATTATTATAGGAACTTTATTTGCATTTTCGAGATAATTATTAAATAAAGTTTTCGAAAAGTAATGGTATACTTTCATGACGAAATTGAAGGCAGGGATTGCCTACGATTAAGTTTGGATTTCTCTAGAATAGAACGTAATCATTAAGTGCGAATCCATGGTTGATACTGCGTGGTGCTTTCAATATTAAAAGTTTTCAAATATTTCCAAAGGAAATGATTTGTGAATATACTCATTTCGGTGAGATAAGTATATACTTTTGAATAAAGACATTTAATTTAAGGAACCCAGAACTTAGAGAATTCGTTATAAAAGATTCAAGGAATTTACAATATAAATTATGAAGGTTTCTTGAGAAAAGATAAGTAAGTGAAATTTTTCTAAGTGTTGGAAAGTAAGGGGTTTATGAAATATATTTTTAAATATTTTTCCAAAATGTTGAAATAAGAGATGATTTGAAATATTCTGGTACGGATATATGTATTTGAGTTGTCTCAAATATTGAAAATTTGGAAGGGATCTGAATATATATCTTAAAAAGATATTTTGAAATAATTTTTGGAAAATCTAAAATAATGCCTGATGTCTGCTTGTGGATGTTTTATTGATAGTTAAATAACCGATTATCAATTATGGTCAAATTTGTTGATCGTTATGAAGAGACCGGGAGCGGATTTAATTATCCAAAAATCACTTCAATCTGATTTGAACGTTACAAATGGATACTGTGTAGATGATGAAGACGGTGATTCGGTTTGTCCAGACCCATGACAACTTTTATGGATGAATACTATCAAAACATCATCATAGGGGGATAATGAGCATTCTAAGTGAAATTATTTTTGAAAGGTAAACGTTCGCCTTAAGCCTCATCAACCAGAATGACTGAAAATCATGGGATATGCAGCAAAGCTAAGTAGGTCATACCCAATTAGGGTATGTTATCACCATTATACATACCCTCGGATATAATATTTATTATGGATACGGTGTTGCATGCAAAAGAGCTCTCGATAAGGGTGGGAACACCTAGGGTGATAACATATTTGGTTCTATCCAAGTTAGGGATAGGGCCTGTCTTGTGTTGCAGGGGATCCTAGCGAGGTCTTTGGTACATTATTCTAGACATGTGCCGTGATAGGTGGTACCCCAGTGCCTCGCCATTATATGGAATCCAACCTCCGATAAGTGTCGTATGGTTTTGATTTTGCCTAACTATGCTGAAACGCGAGATGCAAGCATTTCAGCTATTTTCTATTTACTTTGTTTAGACACTATTATAATATCAGACGATTTTGATACAAAGTGTTTTGGTTATCGTAAGGTAAAAACCCATCGTGTTTATGTGTGATGTAGTCTTACAAAATACTATTGTTTTTCAATGGATTTTGGTATCTTTAATCATTCAAATGAGTGTTCTTTCTCACAATAGTTTTCCAGATCGACACGGGTGTTATTTTATTATAATGCTTGGGTCAGACCGAGCATTATAGATACAGGATAATATGCTATGGAGCTCATAAGACGAGCTGGATGACGAAGATGTATTACTCGTATTTGATTTTATTCCGCTGTGTATTTGACGCAGCTTTGACTAGGCTCGAACAGTTTAGATACCAAACTGTCACAACTTATCCTGGATCTTCCTCACGAAATGATGATTTCATGTCAAATAAACCGATAGAACGATAAATGATTAGTTCCGTTGATCGTGATGATACCGGAATCAAGCTATCTCCAACCCGTTGATCTCACAAGATGCCGTGTCGAAAGATCTACAATTCGATCTTTGATTACTCGTAAGTGATACCGAGAATTGGCTTCAAATTCGTTGATTCGCTCACAAATAACCCGAAGATGGAAAGAAGAAGGAGATCACACTCAACTTCCAACAATGGTGGCCAAAGCTCACACACAATTTTATTTCAAAATCAACCATTTTACAAATGACAACACACCCCTATTTATAGGAAATTACAACACATACATGCGAATCAACATCATACGACTCACGACCTAACACACACATGCGACTTAACATCATACGAATTACAACATCATACGACTTAACAATACAACACACATGCGACTTATCAATACAACACACACATGCGACTTAACAATACAACACACACATGCGACTTAACAATACACCACACGACCTAACAATGCGACATGAGAACTTGTGACTTAAGAAGATAGCACAGCTTCAGGAACGACTTAAGTGACATAAGCTTCGAGAACGACTTAAACGACATAAGCTTCAGGAACGACTTAAGCGACATAAGCGACTTAAGCGAATTAAGCGACATAAGCTTCATGAATGATTTATAGAAATGCGGCATAAGTGAACAACCTATAGAAATGCGGCTTGATTTCTTGAGCCGTTATCTTATAAGGCATGCGACTCATGGTATACGACTTAAGGCCGGCGACATAAGATGGTTGGGCAACTTAAGGTAAGGCAGGCGACATAAGATGGTTGAGTGACTTAAGGTGGTTGACATAACTCGCTTATCATGATGCGCTGCTTCATCCTTCCCTGGTTGAAAAGAATTCGACCCCGAATTTACACTTTCCTCATCTTTGACATACTTATTCTCATGATATGGAATCAAGTGTTTGACGTTGAAAACGTCAGCAGTATGGATATGATCCGGCAATTTTAACTGATAAGCATTCTCATTAATCTTTTTTACGATTTCCAAAGGGCCAATCTTTCTAGCAGCTAGTTTGTTGTAAGTACCAATAAGAAATCGATCCTTAGTCAATGCTGCATATACAAAATCTCCTTCTTTGAACTCAACATTTCGTCGTTTAATATCTGCGGATTGCTTATATTTCTCATTCGCCTTAAGCAATCATTCATGCACAACCTTGTGGCACTCTTGCAATTCATTCACAAAATCACTAGCTCGTTTGATCACTCCTTTCTGTTGTGGTACTATAGATAAATCTAATGGCCCCTTAGGGATTGTTGAGTAAATGACCTGGAATGGACCGAACCCAGTGCTATGATTAACTGCATGGTTGTGTGCAAACTCAGCTTGACACAGCTTGGAATCCCAACTCTTCAAATTGTCATTCATGAGGCATCTCAATAGATTACCTAGGGATCTATTCACAACTTCTGTCTGTCCATACGTCTGTGGATGATAAGCACTACTAAATTTCAGCTTTGCCCCGACCATTCTCCATAGACTCATCCAAAAATGACTCAGAAAATGAGTATCTCTGTCCGATATAATAGATTCAGGCAACCCGTGAAGACAATAGATCTCTTTGAAGTATAACTGTGCGACATTAACTGCATCTGCAGTCTTCTTGCATGCGATAAAATGTACCATTTTTGAAAACCGATTAACCACCACGTAGATAGAATCATTGCCACGTTGCGTCCTTGGCAAGCCCAATACAAAGTCCATACTAACATCCACCCATGGTTTAGTAGGTATAGGCAATGGCATATATAAACCTGCATTTGTTGCGGTCCCCTTTGAAACTTGACAAATATGGCACCTCTGAACGAACTTCTCAACCTCCTTCCTCATTGACGGCCAAAAATAAGACTTTGAGATCAACTGCATAGTACGGTCGCGGCCCACGTGTCCTTCTTCATGTAATTCTTTGATGATTTTCATTCGTAGACTGCAATCTGGAACACACAACTGATTTCCTTTGAATAGAAAACCTTCAACCAGCATATATCCAGCCATGTTTCCCTGCTTGACTTTGTCTAGGATTTCGGTAAAATATGAATCGGAAGTAAGAAGACCTGGAAGTAAGTCAAAACCCATAACCTCTATTCGCATGATTGTTAGTAAATTATTCCTCCGACTCAATGCATCGACGACGCGATTAATTACTCCAGACTTGTGCTTTATGACGAATGTAAATTGCTGCAAATAAGCTATCCACGATGCGTTCCTAGCTACAATTTTATTCTGCCCTTGTAAATGTTTCAATGCTTCATGATCTGTATACAAAACAAATTCTTTGTGGAACAAGTAATGTCTCCAATTGTAACAACCCGCATATTTATCGATTTTATATTTAAATATTTTACTTAAATATTTTATCGTTCGTCGGATTTTGGTCCGAAAAGTTACTTTTTGCAAACAGTCGAATTGGGACTTGAGACCACCCCCATTGAGTTCAAAATGACGTTTGCGACCTTTTTGAGTATAAGCTTCGATATGTTTGGAGAAAGTTGATTTTTGCTACTTTTTCCCACTTATGACTTTGGTTTGGACTGCACCCTTATTAGCTCAGCCCAACCCCCTTCTCTTCATAACTTCTCCTCTTTGCTTAAAGACTCAAGCTTTAGCAATAATGGTGGAAGAGAATGGGAAATAGAAATTCCTAACCCTAGCTTGCTTTGCAAATCCATCTTCTTGCTCCAAACTCAAGTGAACCCATTGGTAAGCATCTCCTTCATCTTCTCCAACTCATTCTCTCTTGATTTCAGAAATTTCCTAAACCTAACTTAGGGAATGTTCTTCTTTTAAGCTTAGATTCAAGATTCTAGAGTTAGATTTGAAGAGTGGTTGATTCTCCTTTGCTTTCAAGCTTCATCTTCATAAATTTTAGTGCAAAGGTGAGATTTTTAATCTCACATCTATGCTTATAATTCTCTTCTATTGTTAGGTATGAATTCCTAACACTTATTCATGTGCATTTGATTTTGATTTGGATTGCTTTTGTGAATATTCCAATTTTTAGTGTTTTGAGTTCAATTCATTAAAAATCCTAACTTTGATGTTTGAACATGTTTTTGGTGATGCATCGAGCAGCATATAGGGCCGGGTAGTCGATTGGCATAAACCCTTAGCGCCGTTGCTCGTGCGATTGCAATTTGATCGAGAGTTGCACCTCCTTAGAAATAGGGTAGGAAGTGCAAGTATACAGGTTCGGCCGACCGAGCCCCCTGGGCCGGTCGACCGACCTGTAGTCCAGGCACTTCCTGCCTCTATTTGGAAGTGCTGGTTACAGGCTTCGGCCGACCGAGCTCCCTGGGCCGGTCGACCGACCTGGTGCCCCGAGCACTTCCAACTTCTGGTTCGGTCGACCGACTCAGGGAGTCCGGTCGACCGACCTGCTACTATTTGCCAGATTAGCCTATATTGCTAATTCGTTTGAATATCCAACTTTAATCGATTCGTGTTGTCTCCCTTTTGTTGTTCTCATTTATTATCGACTTTGATGACCTTTTCGTTGGGAATTTTAGATATATCCACTTTGATGGATTTTATATCGATTTCTTTGGATTTTATTCATGTCTTCGAATGTGAATTTTTATGCCCTCTTGTTTCTATAATCACTTCTATGATTTGTCACTTTAAAATATAAAGGTTTTCTATACTAGTAGTAAATATCAAAACTCTTTCTTCAAATGATTTCAACATTATTTTATTACAAAGCTCGTTTTCTCAAACCGATTTCCAATCTATTAGTATATACAAACCTTTACCTCACTCGTATGAGAAATCTAACTAAACGACTTAGTAAAACAAGTGGTATGAAACGCTTGCGTTTACTTCGTCGGTTAATTCTTGGACTTGTTCGATTGAATCTCTTGTGACAATTTTCTAGTGGAGATCTACAATTTGTTCGTAAATATTTAAGTTAAGCTAGTGGTTATGGGACATGAAGCTAAGCTCATATATTTACTAACTTATTGTAATTGACACTTCTCGTTGATCATGACGATCATCTTTATGATTTAGACTAGCAATTGTGCGATGTCTTTTTGTTTGCAAGGTTAGGCTAGACACCATTTGTGTGATTTCGACTCACACATACCTTTTTGCTTTTTGGTTAGCCTAGACACCATTTGTGTGATTTCGACTCACACATATCTTTTGTTTACTTCGTGGAGCAATCGGCTCAATAAGTCGGGACATGGGGTGTATCTTTCTAGGTGCGCCGATGTTCGTCTATGCATGGGGCGTATCTTTCTAGGTGCGTCGATGTTCGACTTTGCATGGGGTGTATCTTTCTAAGTGCATCGATGTTAGACATTACATGGGGTGTATCTTTCTAGGTGCATCGATGTTTATTTGTGCATGGGGCGTATCTTTCTAGGTGCGTCGATGCTAGAGCATGGGGCGTATCTTTCTAGGTGCGTCGATGTTTGACATTACATGGGGTGTATCTTTCTAGGTGCATCGATGTTTATTTGTGCATGGGGCGTATCTTTCTAGGTGCGTCGATGCTAGAGCATAGGGCGTATCTTTCTAGGTGCGTCGATGCTAGAGCATGGGGCGTATCTTTCTAGGTGCGTCGATGTTCGAATGTACATGGGGCGTGTCTTTCTAGGTGCGTCGTTGTCCAGTTTTTTTTGGGGATTGGCCATCCTTTTTATTGTGATTTGGATCATCGAATGTCCCGCTGTAAGATGTCGTTGTTCCCTTTGATTGTGATTTGGTTCATCGGATGTCCCGCTGTACGACGTCATTGTTCCTTTTTATTTTGATTTCTGGATTTCGTGTGTTGATTTCTGGAATTTATGTTTCACCAACTTTTACGATGGGCATTGATATATATGTCATTTATTGTGGTTTGGTGAATGAAATTAGGAGTATGACATTCCTTTTTATCTTGAGTAGATTATTGTGATATTGATTAATCTCTTGTTGATTTTCAATTACTTATTTATCACAGCTTGGCATTGTGATTATTATATGTTTATGTCATATCTCTTATTATATATCACTTCATCTGATATTTATAGCTAGACTGATCCGTTTATTATTTTCTTATGAAATAATACTCGGGTCAGACTGAGATGTTTCAGGTGCTTCTGCTTGACTCCTCGTCAGAGATTATTATTCTGACTTTTGGCTAACTACTTAGATTAGTAGTTTATTTTGTTGTATACATTTGAGATACAGACTCTATGATGTATACTTATTCTTTTGTCTAGCACTTGTATCTATTCTTTTTGATATTGTGGATCTTGTTTGACCACTACTCTGATGTACACTTTCATGTGTAATATTCATATCTATTTCCGCCTTTGCGATATGAATTATCTGTGACTCATTTAATGTTATGTTTATTTCTGTATTTGTTTCCGAAGATTATTATAGCCACTGTGTAGTAGCTTTGTGTTTGTATCGGTATGTCGGATTTCCTCATTGAAATAAAATGCATGTTATACTATCTGACATATCGGTGCTCGCGCAAAGCAATTACATGGATGGTCGCTCCTCAACAGCCTTATTCTCCGTGCTAGTCGACAGCATTACTCCGTAGTGTTCTTGTCTAGCGTGGGTATAGAGGTGGGGCGTCACAGCATGGTATCAGAGCCAAACTTTGGAACAATATAGAATAATTTAGCAAGGATCATGTCCTAAGTCTTTCTTAGGAGTTGTGCTTTAGGATTTTATTCGGGTCTTCGTACCGTTCTATCCTACTTTCTTTTATGATTCCTTGTTTTATCTATCAAGATTGCTTGATATTTATTTTGAGAATAACTTTTTCCTCTTCTTTCTTTCTTTCTTAAAGAAGAGAAATGGTTAGACCAGGCCGTCCCAGCGCCGGTCAATCTAGTGCTACTCCCCAAGATGGAGTTTTTATGTCTGCTCAACAACTTTTGGATCTTGTAAAGAATCAAGAGTTTATCTATGCTTTGAGTAAGAACCCCGAAATGGTTCTACCTTTGAAACTTGAAGTTTCTTTCAATCAGCTTATGGATGTTACTCTTCTTCATGGAGAGGTTGGTAAAGGAAGTGTTTGTGATATTGGGACTTCCAAGAAGAGGCATATTAAGTTCAAGAGCCTTAATCCCAATAAGAGAGTGAAGCAAACTACTTTTGTAGCAAAGACTCCAATCCCTAATCGTGGAGGATGCTACAATTGTAATTCTAAGGAACACTATGCGAATATGTGTCCAAAACCCCATTCTTGTCGCTATTGCAAGAAACCGGGTCATCTTTTATCTGCATGTTCCAAACTTTTGAATAAAGACATGAGAAAGCTAAATATTGTGCAAACCCCTGGCAACTCTTCTCTTGGTCAAGGTATTTTCACTCAATCCTTGATGGCATTGTTTTATTTCGTGATCTTCTTACTTGAGTTCTTTTTGATATGGGTTCCATCTCATTATTTTATATCAAAAGAACTTGTTGATTCTTTTTCTTTGAAAATATTTTGGGCTTGATGACTTCTTTAAGAGTTGTGAATCCGGATGGTAGATCCGCAACACTCAATTTGCTTTTTATTGATGCCGAAATTATTTTATGAGACTTTTCTTTCCGAGCCGACATTTTTACTTAGGCTTCGGAATTGATTTTTTGAAAGGACGGGCTTAATCATTGTGAAGCCCATATCCTATTTTTCGAGTGGACTATTCATCTTCGACATTTTCAATCTGTTAAGCAGATTTCTATTTTTTCTTTATGATTTTGATTCCAACTTGATGGCATCATTTTATTCCTTAAGCCCACTTATAAGGAAAGTGTTATTTCTCTCATTCATATAGTTAGAGAAATTTTCCGGTATTTTCTTGAGCTTGTCTTAGGATTATCACCTAAGTAATCTTTTGTGTGGTGCTAAGGTCTTTTCAGTTTGACCTTGCCACCGATTTTCTTTTGGCTACGAGTTGCGTGAGTTAGCATTCCACTTACCGCATTCCGCACTCGTTATGATTCTTATGAATGACTTACTATGTCATTCAATTTGTCCAGCTTATTTCATCCACTTTATAAATCGAATATTCTATGAATATTTCGATGAGACTATTCTTGTATTTATTGATTTTGGATGAAAATAGAAATTTAAAAATTTTGAAAATCTTTTTCATAAGATTTATTTATAAGTACAATTTGATTTTTGTTCTTAAAATGAACAAAGAATATTCTTAAAAGTTTTTAGAAACATGTTTATCATATAGAATACGATTTTGTGATTGTATTGCCCATTTAGTGTTTTAAGAATTTTGGTCGATGCGCTTGATCAACGTTATCGATAGGAATTTCCTAAACGCTTTGATGAGACAATCAGACACAGTATATTAACTTGAAAATAGTAAATTTTTCTAGAATGATTATTACATAATGATAAATGTAATTTTGAAAGTTTTAACTTTTCAAGAAAGAAGATTATTTAAAAGAAATTCTTTCTTTTCGATACTTTTATTCTTGTGATTCCTGGAGGGGGACCAAGACTTTGCTATTTGTACCGATACTAGTCGTATTGGTTTGGATGCCGTTCTCTTGCAAAGGAGAATGTGCTATCTCTTGTGCTTCTAAATCATTATAGCTTATCGAGACTAGATATGCCGCTCATGATCTAGTGCTCGCGGCTATTATTTTTACTTTTGGAATTTGGCATCATTATTTTTGGGGGAGAAATTTGTTCTCCACCTCGATCATAAATCTTTGGAATATCTATGTTCTCTTAAGGAACTTCATGTTGACTCGAGTTTCTGGCATCTTATGATCTTGATATTCTTTTTATTCCCGGAAGGAAAATCGTGTCGCCAATGCGCTTTGTCGTAAGCAACAAGTGGTTGATTCATTGGATGTACCGTTTGTACTACATCAATGTCTTTGCTTTTGGATTCATTGGATGTACCATTTGTACTACATCAATGTCTTTGCTATTTGATTCATTGGATGTACCGTTTGTACTACATCAATGTCTTTGCTATTTGATTCATTGGATGTACCGTTTGTACTACATCAATGTCTTTGCTTTTGGATTCATTGGATGTACCGTTTATACTACATCAATGTCTTTGCTATTTGATTCATTGGATGTACCGTTTGTACTACATCAATATTTTTGCTATTTGATTCATTGGATGTACCGTTTGTACTACATCAATGTCTTTGCTTTTGGATTCATTGGATGTACCGTTTGTACTACATCAATGTCTTTGCTATTTGATTCATTGGATGTACCGTTTGTACTACATCAAAGTTTTTGCTATTTGATTCATTGGATGTACCGTATGTACTACATCAATGTCTTTGCTTTTGGATTCATTGGATGTACCGTTTTTACTACATCAATGTTTTTGCTATTTGATTCATTGGATGTACCGTATGTACTACATCAATGTCTTTGCTTTGGTTCATTGGGCGTACCGTTTTTGTACTACGCTGATGTCCCAAATTATTTGAGTTTCTAGTTCCTAGGGCGTACCGTTTTTGTACTACGCCGTTGCACCGGCTCAATTTTCTGCTATTCTTGACGTTTCCCACGTCTTTTATCTACGGAAATGCCTTAGGGATTCCGGTTTTCATTCTTGAGCCCGGTAATATTGTGGAAATTGAAGTTTCACCAGATTTCTTGCTAACCCTTTCGTGCACGTTATGGTGAACTTCCTATTTCAAATTTTCTTTTGTGTTGATATGCTTCTATGGTTGTTACTTCTTATTTTCTTCTTAAGTATTGTGAGGACGCAATTTCTTTAAGGAGGGGAGTCTGTAACAACCCGCATATTTATCGATTTTATATTTAAATATTTTATTTAAATATTTTATCGTTCGTCGGATTTTGGTCCGAAAAGCTACTTTTTGCAAACAGTCGAATTGGGACTCGAGACCACCCCCATTGAGTTCAAAATGACGTTTGCGACCTTTTTGAGTATAAGGTTCGATATGTTTGGAGAAAGTTGATTTTTGCTACTTTTTCCTGCTTATGACTTTGGTTTGGACTGCACCCTTATTAGCTCAGCCCAACCCCCTTCTCTTCATAACTTCTCCTCTTTGCTTAAAGACTCAAGCTTTAGCAACAATGGTGGAAGAGAATGGGAAATAGAAATTCCTAAGCCCTAGCTTGCTTTGCAAATCCATCTTCTTGCTCCAAACTCAAGTGAACCCATTGGTAAGCATCTCCTTCATCTTCTCCAACTCATTCTCTCTTTGATTTCAGAAATTTTCTAAACCTAACTTAGGGAATGTTCTTCTTTTAAGCTTAGATTCAAGCTTCTAGAGTTGGATTTGAAGAGTGGTTGATTCCCCTTTGCTTTCAAGCTTCATCTTCATAAATTTTAGTGCAAAGGTGAGATTTTTAATCTCACATCTATGCTTATAATTCTCTTCTATTGTTAGGTATGAATTCCTAACACTTATTCATGTGCATTTGATTTTGATTTGGATTGCTTTTGTGAATATTCCAATTTTTAGTGTTTTGAGTTCAATTCATTAAAAATCCTAACTTTGATGTTTGAACATGTTTTTGGTGATGCATCGAGGAGCATATAGGGCCGGGTAGTCGATTGGCATAAACCCTTAGCGCCGTTGCTCGTGCGATTGCAATTTGATCGAGAGTTGCACCTCCTTAGAAATAGGGTAGGAAGTGCAAGTATACAGGTTCGGCCGACCGAGCCCCCTGGGCCGGTCGACCGACCTGTAGTCCAGGCACTTCCTGCCTCTGTTTGGAAGTGCTGGTTACAGGCTTCGGTCGACCGAGCTCCCTGGGCCGGTCGACCGACCTGGTTCCCCGAGCACTTCCAACCTCTGGTTTGGTCGACCGACTCAGGGAGTCAGGTCGACCGACCTGCTACTATTTGCCAGATTAGCCTATATTGCTAATTCGTTTGAATATCCAACTTTAATCGATTCGTGTTGCCTCCCTTTTGTTGTTGTCATTTATTATCGACTTTGATGACCTTTTCTTTGGGAATTTTAGATATATCCACTTTGATGGATTTTATATCGATTTCTTTGGATTTTATTCACGTCTTCGAATGTGAATTTTTATGCCCGATTGTTTCTACAATCACTTCTATGATTTGTCACTTTAAAATATAAAGGTTTTCTATACTAGTAGTAAATATCAAAACTCTTTCTTCAAATGGTTTCAACACTATTTTATTACAAAGCTCATTTTCTCAAACCGATTTCCAATCTATTAGTATATACAAACCTTTACCTCACTCGTATGAGAAATCTAATTAAACGACTTAGTAAAACAAGTGGTATGAAACGCTTGCGTTTACTTCGTCGGTTAATTCTTGGACTTGTTCGATTGAATCTCTTGTGACAATTTTCTAGTGGAGATCTACAATTTGTTCGTAAATATTTAAGTTAAGCTAGTGGTTATGGGACATGAAGCTAAGCTCATATATTTACTAACTTATTGTAATTGACACTTCTCGTTGATCATGACGATCATCTTTATGATTTAGACTAGCAATTGTGCGATGTCTTTTTGTTTGCAAGGTTAGGCTAGACACCATTTGTGTGATTTCGACTCACACATACCTTTTTGCTTTTTGGTTAGCCTAGACACCATTTGTGTGATTTCAACTCACACATATCTTTTATTTACTTCGTGGAGCAATCGGCTCAATAAGTCGGGACATGGGGCGTATCTTTCTAGGTGCGTCGATGTTCGTCTATGCATGGGGCGTATCTTTCTAGGTGCGTCGATGTTCGACTTTGCATGGGGTGTATCTTTCTAGGTGCATCGATGTTATACATTACATGGGGTGTATCTTTCTAGGTGCATCGATGTTTATTTGTGCATGGGGCGTATCTTTCTAGGTGCGTCGATGCTAGAGCATGGGGCGTATCTTTCTAGGTGCGTCGATGTTCGACATTACATGGGGTTTATCTTTCTAGGTGCATCGATGTTTATTTGTGCATGGTGCGTATCTTTCTAGGTGCGTCGATGCTAGAGCATGGGGCGTATCTTTCTAGGTGTGTCAATGTTCGACTGTACATGGGGCGTGTCTTTCTAGGTGCGTCGATGTCCAGTTTTTTTTAGGGATTGGCCATCCTTTTTATTGTGATTTGGATCATCGGATGTCCCGCTGTACGACGTCGTTGTTCCCTTTGATTGTGATTTGGTTCATCGGATGTCCCGATGTACGACGTCGTTGTTCCTTTTTATTTTGATTTCTGGATTTCGTGTGTTGATTTCTGGAATTTATGTTTCACCAACTTTTACGATGGGCATTGATATATATGTCATTTATTGTGGTTTGGTGAATGAAATTAGGAGTATGACATTCCTTTTTATCTTGAGTAGATTATTGTGATATTGATTAATCTCTTGTTGATTTTCAATTACTTATTTATCACAGCTTGGCATTGTGATTATTATATGTTTATGTCATATCTCTTATTATATATCACTTCATCTGATATTTATAGCTAGACTGATCCGTTTATTATTTTCTTATGAAATAATACTCGGGTCAGACCGAGATGTTTCAGGTGCTTCTGCTTGACTCCTCGTCAGAGATTATTATTCTGACTTTTGGCTAACTACTTAGATTAGTAGTTTATTTTGTTGTATACATTTGAGATACAGACTCTATGATGTATACTTATTCTTTTGTCTAGCACTTGTATCTATTCTTTTTGATATTGTGGATCTTGTTTGACCACTACTCTGATGTACACTTTCATGTGTAATATTCATATCTATTTCCGCCTTTGTGATATGAATTATCTATGACTGATTTAATGTTATGTTTATTTCTGTATTTGTTTCTGAAGATTATTATAGCCATTGTGTAGTAGCTTTCAGTGGGAGAAGTGTATAGCTCCATAACACAAACAAAGAGGTAAGGTGACATAGGATCACCTTGCCTTATGCCCCTCGTAGCTTGAAGCACCCAAAAGAATTTCCATTGAAATTAAGAGAGTATTTGACTGTAGACACACATTTGTAAATCCAAGACAAGAAAAGTGTTGGAAAACTCATCTTATGAAGAATATATATAACTGATTTCCATTGAATTGTGTCATCATCTTTTTGAATGTCTAGCTTCAAAACATGCCTCTTTGAAACATTCTGCCAATTATAACCTTTCATTAGTTCATAGGAAAGAAGAATGTTATCAGTGATATCTCTAGATTGAGGGAAAGCACTTTGATTGGGAGAGATGATATCAGCAAGCACTGTCTTTGTTCTAGCTTCCATGACCTTGGAGATACACTTGTATATCACATTGCAACAAGTAATGGGTCTATATTAAGTAACAGAAGAAGGATGCTCGGACTTGGGAATTATAGCAATTTTAGTGGCATTAATACCAGATAATAATCTGTTGTGTTTGAAGAAATTTTTAATGGTCTGGGTGACATCAGCTCCAATAACACACCAAGAAATCTTAAAGAAGTGGGCATTAAAGCCATTAGGTCAAGGAGAGCTTATCGAGTTCATTGTAAATATGTTGTCTTTAATCTCTACATTAATTATCTCCTTAATTAGAAATTCATAAGAATGAGTAGATATGGAAGTGAGTTGAATGTTATCAAATAATTGCTTATGAATGTCTGGAATATTGAGGTTAGCAAAGAGGTCCTGAAAAAAATCCAGAAAGCTGTTGTGCGGAAATTCAATTGATTCGCACAAACTCCAAAAACGCAGCGGAATGCTAATGCGCGGAAACAATCAAAAGAATGATCTAGCTTGTCGATTAATTACCAACTACAAATTCAATGAAAAATAATCACCAAACAAAAAATATAGAAGAAAGGAGAACACAAAGATTTAACGTGATTCGGCTAGATTGCCTACGTCCACGGACCCAACAACTAGTCTTTATTTCACTGAAGAAAGAGAGTACAAAAGAGAGAGAGATCACAAAATTATAGGTAGCAAAGTGGAGAGACTAACCTATAATTACAAATTGAATAATCAATTTATCCAAATACTTACTTACGCTCAAAACCCCTAATTGATTGACTGCAGAAATTAGGGTTTACTGAAGAAGAGGATAATGGTGGATGCTCTCTCACATGCTCACACACATATGAAGAAGAACTTCCTTCATTTAAATAGGCATGAAATGAAGGATGCTTGAAGATGAAGAAAATTAACTTCCAGATTATGTGACAACCTTTCCATATTACTTGATTTGATTCCAATGCATATAAATGACAAAAAATCTATGTTTTCATAAATTTCTATTGCTTAAATTAATCTCCAAGTATAGACTTCTCTATCTTCATATAATAAATCTGACTAATTAATTGACTAGCAATTAATTAGTTTCCATTCTCTAAAAGATACCACGCATATCTTTCCTCTTTATCATTCCATATACAGCCTAATTAATTGATTGACTGAATCAATTAATTATTTTCTTATCTTCTTTGGAAATATTTGAATCACATAAATTCAACACTCTACCTTGATTCAAATATAACTATCTCTCTGCATCACCACATCTCGATAAATTGTTGGGTCTACATCAACAAGTTCAATGTGAACTAGTATGGGCAATATTGCCCAAACAGAGCTTCCAAATCTTTCCCAAGCACAAGAAAGATAGTATGCACACATCAAACATAATGCATACGAGAAAGTACCAAAATTCTTCAATGAATCCAATGTTGGAGACGAACATGTAGATACTAATCTTCGAGAGACCAATGGAGATTTAACAGCGCGCTTCACCTTCTCCATTCCAAACTGAGTGAGGACATACTCAATATTATCTACTCCAATCTCCTCCACAAGAATTTTGCTAGACTTTCCTAAGTCAACATCAACAGACTCACCAACAAGCTCCACAACATTCAAAGCATAAGATGAAGAATCATCGCTACAAATATGCTTACAAATAGGGCCAACTGAACCAAAAGGCCTTTCCAGCAAGTGAGCTCCACCTAGAGTCTGAACCTCTATAATCTTCTCATCAACCATGGTATCATCGGAAATACCAATATCTTTCTGAACATGGAACCAATCTGATGACTCCAAATGTGTTTAGCAATTTTCTATTCTCCCAATGTCATCACTTGATAGAGGCTCCACCTTCAACAAAGACCTCTCATCAAATATCGCATGCGTGCTAGTCACAATTCTCTTAGTTGTTTTACACCACAACCTATACCTCTTCACTCCTTCTCTATAGCCTAACAAAATGTGCTTTCTTTTCCTAGACTTCAACTTATCATGTCTCTCATCTTCTAAATAAGCTGAACAACCAAACACTTTAAGGAATGAATAATCAACAGGCTCTCCTTTCCATATCTCTTCTGGGATCTTCATATCTACGGCAATAGAAGGTGTGTGGTTGATGAGAAATACTGCCATAAATATCGCTTCTGCTCAAAATCCCACTTCTAGACCAGCAGTCGTTCTCAAGCTCGTAGCTCTCTCCCACAATATCCGACACATGCTCTCCGCCACTCCGTAACAATGTGACTCAACAGAAATTGAAAAATCTCTAATTACATGCTCGGACTTACAATAGTTAGTGAATTCTTGTGACATAAATTCACTACTATTTTTAACTTTGAGAACCTTCAAACGCTTCCTCGACTGCTTCTCTACCATGGTCTTCCACTTACAAAACTGGGCAAATATTTTGTCTTTGGCCTTTAAGAAATAGACCCAAACCTTACGTGAGAAATCATCCACAAATAAGACGAAGTAACTGGCTCCACCAAAAGATGCAACTGGGGTGGGTCCCCGCACATAAGAATAAACATACTCTAGAAACTCTATAGCTTTAGGTCTTCCAACATCAAATGTGACATGCTTCTTCTTTCCAAAAGAACAATCTCCACAAGAACTAGACTTCGACTGACAAACACCATCAATCAACCCACGCTTCTTCAATACTTCAAGACTCTCCTCATCAACATGACCTAAACGAAGATGCCATAACTGAGTAGAATCTGAAATACTAGAATCAGTAGAAACTACCGACTCTTCTAAGACCGTCTCTCCATGAAGCACATAAATATCATTAACTCGCACCCCTTTCATCACTACCAAAGAACCCTTCGCCACTCTCAAATTCTCTCCATCTATTATTATCCTCATACCAAGTCTACTCAAAGCTCCAACTGATAACAAACTTCTATGCAGCATCGGAACATGTCTAACATCCGCGATAGTCCTAACAACACCATCATGCATCCTAAACCTCACACTTCCAACGCCCACAACATGACAAAATGTGTCATTCCCCATATGAACTGTTCCGCCATCAATTTTCTTGTAACTGACAAAACAGCTCCTATCTGGCGTCATATGACAAGAGGCTCCAGAATCAATCACCCAACTTGTATGCTCTAAAGGTGAAATACTGGCTGAAAGTAATGATTTATTACTATCACTTCTATCCGCATCTGATCTAGCTGCTGGCAAAACTGAAGTTTTCTCCTTCTTCTCTCTCTTCTTTCTAAGAGCTGGACAATCCCGTATGAAATGTCCCTTCTTCTTACAATAATAGCAAGCACCCCTTCTAGGACCCATGAAATGAGACCTGCGCATATCTCTACCTCCAAGGTGCTTTTGGCTTTTATCTCTTTCTTTAGATGAACGAAGTTGTTGCTGAAGAACACCGTCATTAGTCTTCACCTTCCATGTCCCAAAAACTCCTTTTCTAATAAATTTGGTGATGCCATAATTTTTCATACCACTACTGAAAGAATTTGTCATTGATAACTAATCTAGAACAAGACAGCTAGCTCCGATACCAAACTGTTGTGCGGAAATTCAATTGATTCGCACAAACTCCAAAAACGCAGCGGAATGCTAATGCGCGGAAACAATCAAAAGAAGGATCTAGCTTGTTGATTAATTACCAACCACAAATTCAATGAAAAATAATCACCAAACAAAAAAATATAGAAGAAAGGAGAACACAGAGATTTAACGTGGTTCGGCTAGATTGCCTACGTCCACGGACCCAACAACTATTCTTTATTTCACTGAAGAAAGAGAGTACAAAAGAGAGAGATTACAAAATTATAGGCAGCAAAGTGGAGAGACTAACCTATAATTACAAATTGAATAATCAATTTATCCAAAGACTTACGCTCAAATCCCCTGATTGATTGACTGCAGAAATTAGGATTTACTAAAGAAGAGGATAATGGTGGATGCTCTCTCACACCCTCACACACATATGAAGAAGAACTTCCTTCATTTAAATAGGCATGAAAATGAAGGATGCTTGGAGATGAAGAAAATTAACTTCCAGATTATGTGACAACCTTTCCAGATTACTTGATTTGATTCCAATGCACATAAATGATAAAAAATCTATGTTTCCATAAATTTCTATTGCTTAAATTAATCTCCATGTATAAACTTCTCTATCTTCATATAATAAATTTGACTAATTAATTGACTAGCAATTAATTAGTTTCCATTCTCTAAAAGATACCACGCATATCTTTCCTCTTTATCATTCCATATATAGCCTAATTAATTGATTGTCCGAATCAATTAATTATTTTCTTATCTTCTTTGGAAATATTTGAATCACATAAATTCAACAAAAGCCATCCTGAATAGTTTCAGGATATGTACAGGGACTATCATTTTTATCAAAAATGTTGAAAATACTTGTAGTTGAGTTTGATTCTTAGGGATTCATGGAAAATTGCAGAATTGTTGTCTCTATGAAGAAGCCACTTAATCTTTGCCTTTTGTTTTGCTGTCTTATTTTCTTCCACTAGAGCTTTAGCAAGTTTTTTGTTAAGAGTTTGCTCTTGAATCACAAGGCTGGTAAGAGCAAAATTGTCAACACGTACATGGATATCTCTCTGCACCTGATATAAACTTTCACGAACAGAATAAGATAGTTTACTACCATTCCCAGAAGTAACATGAGCCCAAGGTTTAAGAGTCTGTTTTAGATTTCTAAGCTTTGCCTATAAAATATACATAGGATTACCATAAACATTTAAAGTCCAACAGTTAGAAACAATTTTCAAGAAATCATGTTGATCAATCAAATTATTAAAAAATGAAAATAAGGAACGTCTTCTCACACATGCCTTTCCCCAATCAAAAACTAAGGAGGAATGGTCAGAAAGGGATGGAGGTGGGAACAAAGGAGAAGTTTTGGTAGACTCTATCAAGTTTACAAAATGCCATTTTACCAGATTTGCTGGAATTATTCCAAGTGAAGAAGCGCCCATTTGTAGAGATAGGAAAGAGGTTAGAGTCATATATAGCATTATTGAGAGGTCTAGTTTGTTGATGGGAGAGGGGAACTCCACCACATTTATTGGTGGATAGCTACATACAGTTCCAGTCTACCATGCAAAGCTATGGAGAATTGGATGGTTGAAGAGAAGGGAGAGTGTCAAAGAGATGTTGTCTATGCAAACAACTATTTTCAACATAGACAAAGGTCATGAAAAAACTGGAAGAAGTGGGGATATGGGTTATTTGAGTGTGAATGAATTTCCTATGTACATAGAGAGGAGATATAGAGAAGATTAGAGGATTCCAGAGAATGAGGAGCCTACCAAAAGGGGCATGAGAAAGGCTGTGAATGAATTTCCATCTATTTTTAATAGTAAGAGAAGCTTTGATGGTGTTAGCATGATTTAATTTATTTTCAGCTATGGCCATGATTTGAATTTTGAAGGAAGATATGAAGTTACTGATTTCAAGTTATTTTCATGTGGAGTTAGCACCCATAATAATCCAAAAACCTATTCTATAATCATTAAATGATTTGAGAATTAGCTCTGGCTTTAACTCCAGAGGAAGAAGACATTGGGATCTATTGTAGATGGCAATGGTGGAGATATTTGCTCAATGGCGATTGAATACCCTTGTCCAAATCAGGTGATGAGTTTTTATGTTTGAATATCTTGTTTGGTCTTCCTCTTTTGTTCTTGGCTGATGATCCTAAGCAAGCAGGTAGACGATGATTATTGATTGAAGCAGTGAGATTCTTAGATTGATCAGGGATGACGCCACTGAATATTCAAACTGGAAGAGATAGAGATGAATAGGGAGAAGAGGATTTATCAGTAGAGATATGGTTTTGATTTTGGGATTGATATGGGATTTGCTGGTTAAGGTGCACATCAGTGTGCATATCATTGTGCATGTTCAAACAGTAGGTTTTGAGATTACTAGGGGATGTAATAGGCAATTTTCCTTTCAGAATTTCAGAATGTTCAATCTAGGGCATAAAAACTTTAATACTTTCTTCAACCCATTTAAATCCTGACGCACTAAGAAGTTTTTATGGGTAATCACACCATCAATACCAGAAGACGAAAAGATCGGTTGGTTAACCACTTCAGGACATGGGTCAACTTGAAATTGAGCATTATCAATTGATTCGGGTAAATTATCAAGGAATTTCAAGTCATTTCTAACATAATCAAAGGAGCATTGTCAAAAACACCAAGTAGACCCAAAGTTTTATGATTCAAAATAGTACCATCATCAACATTCCTCGAAGTAGCATTGTCTGAGACACCAAGTAGACCTGAAGTTGTATGAATCACATCAATAACTCTATGTACTATCTTATTAACTTTATCATCCCTATTAATCTTTCTTTATAATTTTTAAACCGGTGCCAATTTCTTTATCCTTTGAATAAAAGAACTTTCTTCTCAATTCTAACTGTTCCTTCCTTGGTATCATCACTAACTCCTTCCGCATCATGTTTCTCATCTTCTTTACTGCCATTATCTCCATCCTTCTCAATGCCATTTAATTTTTCACAACTATTAGTTGCATGACCAAACATTTTGCAGTGAGTATAAATAAATGGTTTCCATGAGTTCTCAATCAATACATCAGGGCATGAACCATCTCCCACTGCCAGACTTTTAGGAAGTTCTTTATTAGGCGCAATCTCAATCAGGCATTTCGCATATGCAAATCTCTTTAATCTTTCATTGTTTTCATCAAAGAAAATCAATCTTCCAAGGTGACAGGCCAACCAATTAATACACAGGAGAGTCCATGTCAGTATAGGAATTCTATGAAGGTGAACCCATATAGGAACAGTTCTAACCGCCGCTTGAGCAGAGGCAAATGTTAGGATCCAGTTCGAAATGATGAACATATAACCTCAAATAAAAAGAGGATCCTTCTTTAGAACTTGAAGCTCGTCTTCTTCATTAGAGAAATTCAAGTAATAGTTGTGTTTGCCACAATATAATTCAAAGGCGCCTCTAAGCTTCCAAGCTTTATCAAGATGAGCTTTAACAGCCATAAAATTAACTGTACTAGCAAGGAAGAAGCACACTAGATAGTCAAGCCAATTTTTTATGCCTATATTGATAATGACTTTAGGATGAGTGATAGGAGAGCCCAAATAATGAATATCAAAGTGGACAGAGATATAAGACGCGGCATTCCTGGGCTTAGAGGTGAAAAGAGATTACGAAGAGGCGGCGGGAGAGCAACAGAGGAAAGAGGGAGAGGGGTATTAGAGCTAATAGAAGGAGGAGGTGGAATAGATGGTAGGGGAGGAAAAGGTTCGACTAAAGGAGTTGGAATGATGCAGGGGGAAGGAGGAGGAAGAGAACCTACGGAAGGGTCCGACGGAGGATGGGGAGGGACATGCGGAGTAGGATGGTCAGAGGCATGACAGGGAGAAATAGGAATAACAGGAGGAGCATGGGTGGGAATGGGGAGAGGTATAGGAATGATTAAGGGGATGGTGGAAGGCATGCCATGAGAGGACATGGGGATATTAAAACATATCATTTTCATAATATTTTTATAACTTGAATATCTTCTGCATATGAACTCTGGTTGATGCGTGGTTTCTTCCGTTGGACTCGTATTGAAATTCCAAACAATAAGAAATAGGTTTGATTGAATTTGGAGACCGCAAGATTTTCAGGATTTTATTTAATTTTTAATGGGCTATAAATCAAAGGTAGGTGGTTAAACCCGCTGACAAATACTAAAATGATTCTAAGGTTAGCTAAATTAAACCATGAAGTTATTTATTTTTATTGACTGTTGTTTGGTAATTTAAATGACATTTAAATTAACATATGGTATGAATTGGTAAGAATTTAAATTGACGGTTAAATTTGAAATTGAAATTGAATTGCTAGTTAAATAGTTGATAGTAACAACTAGTTAATTGTTGCGATTTACTGGTCGATTTAGATGTTGACTGTGATGGATGTCTATTTGTTGACATTTTGGATGATTGGATGTTTATTTATTTTTATATATTCCTATTACACTCTATATATTAAGTGACATCATATAAGCTATTATTTGAATTATTTCAAATAAATTGCCATAGGGTAGAAAATTATATGCAGACACCGAATTGGTTAAATTAAATGGTTTTAAAATCTTGAATTTGGATTTTGGTTAATGTATTTCTTTAAAGAAAATAAATTTTAGATTTATATGAATTGAATTATTTCTAATTCAGGCTTTGAATGTTGAAATTGAAATTGGTTAGAAGAAATTGTTTTAAAGAACTAAATTAGAATGTGAAGTTATAATTAATATACGATTTAAATTTTGAAAATTGAATTTTTTTTAAGATTCGAACCTTAAAATTGAACAAGGGAGTATAATTTGATTTAAGTGTTTTAAATCGGTAAATTGAAATGGACTCGAAATCGATATGGATTGAAATGGTTTAAAATAAGAACTGGATTGAAATTTAAATCATTCAATTGTTGAATTGAATTCATGGTTAAAAATGAACGTTTCAAAATTGAATTTAATTCGAATTGAAATCAAATTGATTTGAAACGAAATTGAGTCAATTGAATTGAAAGATTGAAAATTGAGTTCTATTGATTTGAAATTTGGATAGGGTCTAGATTCGTTGAAATGGAAAGAAACAGTACGATTTGAATGTTGGAATGTTTATATTTGAATCTTTGATTTAAATGCGAATGTGGTCAAATGAAGTTATAACCTAAGTTGGAATTTGAAATGGTACTTTGAAGTGAAAATGACATATTTTGAGTAAATATGGTATTTTCAAATGAAGTGATATTTTTGAAGTGAATATGATATTTTGATATCAAATATGAACGAAATGTAAAAGAACCAACTGGTGTGAAAAATGACATTTGGTTGTTAAAGATCGAGGCCATTTATTGGCATACTCTCTATTAATATTGAAACCACTTTAACAACTATGTATGTGGTGGACGATCCAGAATAAAGTGGTTAGATTTGGTGAATGTTGCTGGATTTGAAGAAAGAGAACGATGATGGATAGACCCCAGCACTTATGCCAATTTGAAATGACTAAAATAGGACGGCTTATCAGGACCAAGTGGGCTAGCACCCCTAGTGGACACACCTCTTTGTATTGCTATATTGATTTTGACTTGATCGGTGCACCTATATTTTATTTCGAGGGTGTTGGACGCGGTAGGCAGTCATGGCTACTATGAGTTATCATTAGCCCTGCGTCCCGAACTGCTAATATCCTACCTTAGGCATTGCCTCACGTGCCTTGTCATACTTTTATCCTTATATGCGCGCCCACTACGATTTTGTTTTAGTATGGTACCTATAGGGGACTCACTGCCTACCAACGTTACTAGTTGTGTTACAGGACCTACATAGACTACCTGCTTAAAATGTGTTAAGGGATTAATGTAAAGCCTTAACGCTATTTTGATATTTATTTTATTGATAGACACTACATATATAGCGTATCTTACTATATATAGATAGTTTAATGGATCTTTAGGAGATGAAAAATCCCATAACATCTATTAAGTTATTGCACTCACGTTACACACTGGATAGGAGATGTAAAATCCCATAAATATCTCTGACGCTATTATACACATGTTTACTTGTTGTTGATTTAACTTACATAAGAAATTTTAGTTCCGACTCGAGTGTTTTGTCTTTTCATTACGCTCGGGTCGGCCTGATCTTTTCAGTGTTTGAAGACATTATTTTTGGAGGACGAAGATGTAGTTTGGTATATTATATTATTAGTATTATTCTACTACATTATTTTGATATGTTTGTTGATTGTACTCTTATTATATTATAAAAATTGTGTAATCAAATATATATTGTAAAAGAGCTTCATGAACTGTTTATTTGATTATTGTATTTTCCCAATTCCGCTGCGAGATTCTGTATTTTATTTTCCTTCTTTACTCTTATTTTTCTTCTTAAACCTCATTAACAATCCTCCCTTTTAAATGGTTTGAGTTAGACATATGTGGTTTATTATCGACTTAAATCGTCCAAAAAGGTGGGTCATCGCACTTGGTATCAAAGTTTTGGTTTAGGGATGACTTAGCCTATTGGGGGTCAAACTCATTAAGAGATAGGGTAACGGAAGGCCCTATTATGAGTTGAGACTATAGATACATGAGAGAGCGTATTTGTTAGTGCTGTTAAAATGCTTTGTAATGTGCTAATTTATTCTACTGAGTATTTATGAATACCAATAGGTACATAGGACGCTATGGCATCGATAGAGATTTCTAAATACTTGAACAGGGTAAACCGACACCCTATTGTTTTTTAAATAGGTAAACGAAATAATTTACCTGGCATTATAATTTGTATTTAAAAGAATATATTTTTTCATAAATTGTATAGTTATTTTTGGCATGTTGTTTGTTAGGAAATGATAATATTCGATTGTTGTCATTTATTATTGGTTAGTCAAAGCCTTAAAACTATTGATTATTGTACGTTATAAGAAAATGAAATGTTATAAATAAGGTTTATAAAATATGATTTACAAATAAAATGAATTTAAATTGAAAATTTGAGAACTTAAATTTTGGTGTTTTGAAATTGGTTTTCAAAGATTTTAGACAAATAATATCAGTATTATTTGGAAGTATTTTCGGATAGTAATATTTTAAATAAGATTTAAAAGAAATGTTTTTAGAAGAATTTTAAAAAGGAAGTAAGTACTGTACTCCCCTCTTTTATCGCTGGAAAATAATTTCGATGATAATGGTCGCATCATCGACATTCATTTTCAAGTCTCAAAGCGGGGGAGGCTACCAATTAGCTTTTCTATGAATTTGTTCAATAAACGGATTTTGATTTAACATTTCAAAATATGTGTAACGACGTGGTATTTCGTGCGATTCGCATCCGCACATGTCGAACTTGAACTGCTCAAAATATCATATTGTTAATTTATATTTGGCAAAACTCAGCATATACAGTAAATAAATCAATCACAAAATCACAGACACGGAGTAATATAATAATAATAATGCAGCAGAATAGATAAATAGTAGTTATGAAGCTACTATATAAACAACAGAGTTTGAAATAAAATACAACAGAATATCTCAAATACAGTGAAGTCTCAAATACAAACTGATGACATCTCTAAACAAATCAAGTGGAAAAGCTGAAAGCTGAATTGATAGTGGGATCTTCAAGTGAAGCTCCAAACTCCAAAGGTGAGTCTCAAATGTTGTATCACTCAGTGTGACCCGAGCGTAAAGCAAAACACATAACACTCGAGTCAGGATTGACATTCTTATATCAATAAATGCAACACAAGTGAAATATCAACCGAAATACAAGTAATTCAAAGGATGTTTGGGATAACCATCCTCTAAGGATCCGTGGAACTATCTACTATATAGTAATATACGCTATTATAACATGTCTATGGTAAAGTAAACTATTAAAATAGCGTTAAGGCGTTACCTATATCCCTCTTAACACATTTTTATAATGCCTTAGTCTATACAGATACTGTAAACTCCACCTGCGGGTGGGCTATCAGGGAGCACTCCACAGGTACGACACAAAACAAACTCGTAAAAGGCGCGATAGGGCATGCAACAAGGCACTCGAGGCAATGTCAGGGTAGATATATCATTCATATATCTGAACTGGTAGTAACGCATAGCAGCTACTACCGTCCACCTCATGACACACTCCCAAATCAAAGGGTGCACCCAATCAATCACAAAAGCAATAGAATGGTATCGAAGAAATGTGCCCGATCGAAGGAATGACCTTACTTGGCCCGACATGGCTCCTGTTTTAGCCGCATCAAGCTGACTCACTGGAGTCTGGGTCATGTAAATACCATATGAAATCGTCACCAAACCATCTTACCTCATTCTGGAATCTCCAACACGTACAAAGTTGTTAAAGTGATTGTCGGTATTGGGAGACAGTATGACAATATCCGATCCCGGTCTCTTTAACAACCAATCATTATTATAACACTGTGGTTATTCAAAATAGTTTATACTTCAGAACCAAAATATCATTTTCCATTTCAAAACCATATCGATACAATATCATTTCCATTTCAAGTGTATCCGTTTCAAAAAATCATAACACTTCAAAGTTATAACGCTTTTGAAACAAAACACTTGAAACTATAACACTTTGGCAAACCATAACTCCAAAATCATAACTTCCACCACTTAAATAGTTTAGATATAAATAATAATGTATAATAAAATAGTTTATATTAAAATAATTTAGTTTATATAAAATAGTTATAAGTTAAAATAGTTTATATTAAAATAATTAGTATAAAGTAGTTAAAATAGTATTATATTAAAATGATTTATAATAAAATAGTCTATATTAAAATAATTTATAAAGTAAAATAAATAAATAGTTTTAAATATAATTTTTTTTAAAAATACTTTATATAATAAAATAGCTTCCTCAGATTTCACAAATTGATACAAATTAACTCAGACTCCAAAATTTGAATTAAATCTCAATTCATCAATTTTTAATTCAATTAAGTCTCTCAATAAACCATTACAAACTAAATCTATTTCAAGTACAGATTTTGAACCACCAAACAAACTATTTATTTTCAATATATTTCAAACTTTAAATATTCCACAAATTCAAAACTACATTTGAAAATTACATAGATCTCTTTATTTAACTTCATTATTATTTTGTTTTGAAATATTCACTTAATAAATCCAATATCATTTAAACAAACCTTAAATTTCCAAATTTTAAATAAAACTAAATATACCATTTTAATTTATGTAGATTCAAAATATTCATTTAAATCGTTTTTAATCAAATTAAAGTTATAAAGTCATATCTTTAAAATCTAAAATTTAATAAATTTCAAATCAACCTATTTAAGTATAATTCTTAAATAAATATAATTTCAAACCAAAATCTATTATAGACTTTATACTTGAAATATAAATTCAAAATTCATTTATAACTATACAATTTTCAAAACATATAAATTTTAAAAATCTAAATTTTAAAACCTTATAAATAACACACACACACACACACACACACATATATATATAATATCTTAAAATCAATTTTTTACTTAAAACCAAAATATTCACTTTTAAAACCTTTGAAATCATTAAATATATATAGACCATAGGTGTCTGTATATAATTTTCTATCCTATGGTCAAGTGATATGGATATTTATCATTTCAATCTGCACTTTAAAATATATACTGGTATATATTATTTTAACCCGTAATCCCAAATTCAATTCAATGAAAATCGCTATGGTTTATCATTTCAACCCATAACGATTTTTCCCTATTCTACAGATCGTTCGGGTATGTATCATTTCAACCCGCAGGGAATTCTATACTAATAGGGTACTTGTAGAGTGATAACAGATATGATAATAACATAACAGGTATATATTATCAATAACAATATAATATAAACAACGGGATATGGTTTCATATCCTATAGGTGAACAGTTACATATAATAGCATATATAACAAATTTAAATAACTACAGCAGCATATTTCAATTATCTTTTCAATTGAAATCAAATTTAATAAATACAAGAATGTTAATCGTCAGTGATTGCTCACCTTTCGAGGCTTGAGAGAATAGACAATTGAAATGAGTTACGAATCCAAGTACGAATTCCAAAACAAAGCTAGATTGGCACGAATTTGACGAACATGGCCGATAATAGGAATCGATGAAATAAATCAGCATCTGTTTGATATAGACTAAAAAAAATGTAAAATATATTATCATTATTTTTCTTAAAACCAAAAATACATCTAAAATACATATTTAAAATTTATACATATACCTACACATGTTTATTCACACTGGTTATGCAAACTTTATGCACTTATATTAGTGGTTTGACGGCATATTATAAACTTCCTATATAAACTTATATATATATACACCAACAAAATGCTTAAACTAGTATATATACTCACGACAGATTATCCAGACCTAGAAATAAAAATATACAACTAATACCTAAACAGCCTGAACCTTATATATATTCCCTCCTAAATCCAAAAACTACAGCCGAACCAAAAACAGTGATAATGTAAGAATGACTAATTTATAAAATAAATGCCACAAATTCATATATATATATATATATAACTAATATAACCTAACATATACAACTACAAACATATATAAACCATTATACTTTTAATATCTTATGGTCAGTGCTTATATCAAAATCAATATAACTTTATATACTCTAAAATATATAAACTTAAAAACTTTATATACAACGAATTACATAGCTTCAGTACACCATATGTACTTTAAAAAAACAGAACTCAAGTACTATTACTGTAACGACCCAGGATTTTAATTAATTTAAATTTGAATATTTAATTAATTTTAATTATTAAAAAGTGAATTTATAAGTCGAATAAATTTTAATTCGAATAATTGGATTTAATTGGATAATTAAATCGATAATTTAATATGTTAAATTATGGAAATAATTGAAAATTGAGTTAAATATGATTGAAAATGATTTGTAAAATTTTATTTTATCATATTGAAGTTAGAAAGATATTTTAGAACTTTTAAAATCGAATTAAAAGTTTATTTGTGAAAATTGAATATTTTAATATTAAAATCGACTAGTGAAAATAGTCAATTTTTGAACAGTCTCAGAATTGAACGAGACCAGTTCCATTGGATCCGTAATAGTTAGTTATTATCGGATTTCAGTTTTCGTAGCAATCGGAGCTATCGTTTGATCGTGGCAGCTCGAAACGCATCGAATTATTTTTAATATTAATTTGGCGAGTTAAAATAGCCATTTTTCAAACTGTCTCGGATTTCGACGAAACCAGTTTCATCGGATCCGTAATGTGATATTATTGTAAGGTTTCAAATTTCGTGTCAATTGGATTTACCGTTTGTTAGGTACAAATTAAAACGCCTAGAAAATCGTTAAATCGGTTTAAATTTAAATTGATCGTTTATTGCCATAACTCGCACAGATGACCGAATTAACTTCCGAAACACGTTCCATTGTGTTTGGAACGTGGGGTAAACCTTAGGAACGCCAACCGGCACGCTTCGTTTGGAGTTCGGAAAATCCGGGATAAATAGTGTCGCGTGAATTTTCTATATAAGCCCTTGACATTCACAATTTGCAAAATAAAATGGCCTAAGGTTTCAAGGCAGACTTCAGCCGCCTCCAACCTGATGTATGGCCGAAATTCAATCAACTTCTTCCCCTCCGATCTCTCAATCCATCAGCTTTTAGACAAAACCCTCAACTACAATATTGTAGAGCAGGGCAAGATCCTTATATTCAACGGTGGAGATCGAGATTGGAGCTGTATTATGTGAGATAATGGGCCGCGTTCCCTGGGGTTTGAGCACGCATTTCGAAGCTCATCAGGTGGCCGAGTTCATCATTGTTCATGGTGAAGGTAGCTCTTGCAATGGGCTTCAATATGGAGGTGGTTTGATGAAGTTTCGTCGAGCGAGGTGGTTGCAAAGTCGAACCCTAGTTTGTGGATGATGGGTTGTTGGTTCGGCCATTTACTGGAGATGTGAAACGTGAGGGAGATGGAGGGAAGGGACGGCCTGATGTTGAGGGTGCTGGATCTAACGGTCTTGATTAGCTAAGGTTGAAAATTATAAAATATATGTTGTAAATTAGTTAATATAAAATCGTGTATCTTGTAAAATTCATAACCTTTTCATACGAGGTCGAAAACGCGCGAAATCAGTGGCGTTGGAATCATATGGACGAGCACTACGCGATGGAGTTGGATTGGAGTCGTTTGGAGTTAGTGAGAATTTCAGGTAAAATTAAACGTCCGTTTAATTTTATTCGAAATAAATCGCTAAAACGAAATTGAAATCAAGGTGAGAACTTCTCACTCAATCGAATCGGTTTCGATTTTATTTTAAATAGTTAGATTTAAAATATTTGAATGCATGTTTGAATGATGATTGTTATCTATTGATTGTTAAAATAGACATTATGCGCCGTTAGTAAGCGGAGGTTATTTATTAAAAACATATACCGCGAATATTTCATAAACAGTGAAATTGGTATTATATATGATAGCAATATATATATATTGGCATATGTATATATTGCAGTTATTGATTTCCCGCATTTGTATAGTGGATGAGACCCTATTGTGCCGTCTATTAAGCGGATAATATTTTAAATCCCATATACCGCGATAATTTCGTACTGGAGCGGAATTGGTATTGTGCTAATGTTTGTGGATGCAGGAAAACAGGTTGGAGGGATCCAACTGGATTCCTCAACAGTATTTATTTGATTTCAGATATTTTGATATTTGATGGATTATCATATCGATATATGATATCGTTGTTGTCGTGATTGGCTATTTGGTATGTAGCATCATTGGACCAAATTTTGGAATTTTAAAAGGATTTCAAAGTGATTTTTGAAAGTATACGTTTATAAAATATTTTTGGAATTGATTTATTTTAAATAAATAAACGTTATAATTTTTTTATGTTATAAAAATTATGATTTTTGAGAAATATAGTTAAAAGTTGATTTTTGAAAATATGGGGTTAATGATTTTATAAAATAGTTTAATCGGGATTTTTGAAACTATTATAAAAAGTTGAAAATATAGGATTTATAAAATTTAATTATTTTATAAATCAAAAATGATGAAATTATAAAGGAGATTAAAGATGTTTTAAAAGAATAATATAAATTGATTTTTAAAGGATTTATAAATTGATATTTATAAATGAAAATATTTGAATTATAAAACGAGTTTTTATAAGTGTTTGAATGAAGTGAAAATGGATTGCATAAGTGAATGGAATTTATAAATTTATAAACGGTGAAGTTATAAATGGAATTTTATAAGCAGTAGGTTTATAAAATTTGAAAAGTTAATTGAAGAATGGATTTTTGATTAAATGAATCTTATAAGTTATAAGATTTATGAATTGGGATGTTTAAAAGAAGGATTCTTGTAAACAAATAAATTATAAGTGTTTAACTTATAATGTGAACTTTTGGTTTATAATTGAGTTATAAATCGAATAGATTAATAAAGGAGATTTATAAAAAGGAGTTATAAAATAAATAGAAATGGAATTTATAAACATTGTTTTATAAATTCGCAAATGACTTATTTTGATAAGAAAATTGTTATAACTTATTTATGGAGTTATATTCACATTTTTGACTGTGAATAATCCTTTAAAATGAAATGTATAAAAGGATGAAAATTGTTAACGTAGTATATTCACGTTTGTGAATAGTGAATAATATGTTAAAGAAAATGTTTAGATTTGATGTTTTAAATAGAATTAAACCGATCTAACGATGTTTTAAAATGTGTTGAGATTCGAAACCATAGATTTCAACATTTATTGTTTAAATAGACGTTTTCGAGAAATAGAAGGAAATAATGGACTATAACACTGTTGTTATAGTAAATGATTTCCGAAAGGAAATGTTTTGTATAGTATTGGGATTTATATATCTATTTTAATTTCGAATCCCTATACTAGTGATTTTGGGTTGTCGTAACGATGTTTTACGCAACATTCGTTTTGGCCCAAATAAATACGTTTAAGTGAATGATTTCCTTAAAGAATGAAATATATACTTAATCTCGATTTAAGTATATTTGAATATTTTCCAAGTGTTGAAAATAAATAAAATTTGTGAATTACTTATGAATAAATAAGTATGGAAATGTTTTCCAATATAAAGTGAATATTTTGAGAATTTATCTTTTTGAAGATAAATTGAAAATGAATAAATGAAATCGTATATTCATAGATATTTTAGAATATAAATTCACTATGGAATTTATAAAAGAAAGGGGGGAAACTTGTTTAAAAATAAATATTGATTTATTTTTGAAGTGTGAAACTATATATCTAGTAAAGATATTTTTGAAAAATAAATAATTTGGAAAATTATTTGGAATCTGGTGATGTTGTGCATATCCATTGATAGTTCAATAACCGACTATCAATATTTCCCTTTGAATGGGTAATTGATGTGATTTGTTTGAATTTGAATGCCACACTTATTTTTGAATAAGCTCTCACTATTCGGGTTAACCGGGAAAGGACCATGGGGTCGTATAACCCATTCCGAATATGTGATACGTCGTTATGAATTGCAATTGATGACCGGTGTTGAAGACCGGGTATTTGCGAAAGCGATAGGATGACCTATCGATTGTCTCTGCACTGGGTAGCTCCTGGTATAGAGATTCCCTAGGTGATGGGAAATTCGATCGGGATTGTGAATACCCGGATTACAAGGGCTTCGTGAGAAGTGCCTTCGGTTCTGTTCGAGCCCGGAACAGACTTGTATGGATTGTATGTCTGACATTACAAATTGAGATATAAAGCCGATTTCATTCAAATATATTTCTGTTGGTGGCGGAGAATTTATTCTTTTAGCTTAACACCCTTCTCTGAGACGTACGAGCTCAGAGGTTATGTAGTTGAAGGTTATCAGCGATATATTCCCAATTTGGTAATGTGACATGCTGAGTGTTGCTGTAAATGATCATTGTGTTGATTATTTGTGATAGGATCATTTATTTGATCGTCTATCCTGGTGATCATTTCTATGATCATTTGTTGACCCAAAGCATGGCTTTTGTATAAAGTATGTTTTTGTGGACGTGACTTCGTCGAGCCTCACACCTCGGGAATGGTCAAAACAGGAAAGATGCGGCAAGGTTATGAGGGGTAGCGCCCTTTAGGATATGTGCATTTCCTTCTGGAAAAGGGTGGTATCATGGTATGGTGCCCAGATGCTTACTCATGTTGAAAACACTTTATGATTGTGTGAATTGATTGCGAGCGCTCGGTGAAAGGTCCCAAAGGACCGGGGGATGGCATATTCGGTCAGTTGTTACTCAGTTAGGGGTAACCCGGCCTTGTGTTGGTAGAGATCCGGTTTGGTTCTCGGGGATGTCCATCCAGTGGCATTCTCATGTGGCAATGGGAAGTTCCTTGGCCTGATCATTCGTTGGAAATCCAAAGAAACAATACGAAACTTGTACGGTTTTAGTTGTATAACCTGCCACGGAATGTGGCGGTAACCTGCTATTGAACATGGTAGCTATAGTAGGCATAAGTGCGGAATGTCTATGCTGGCTAAGATTTATATTCTACTTTCGAAATGAATTTTTCTCTACACTATGCACTAGTAATAATATCAAATGTTCTTTTTAAATGCGTATCAAGCATCTTTGACTATCATAAGGAGAAATCTCCTCCGATTCTGCGTTTGCATTGTGTGTGTGTGCGGGAGGCCTTATGGTAGTCTCATTTTTAAAAGCATTGCGAATTGACTTTAAAAAAAATATTCTTCTATTTGATTTTAAAAATAAATAAACTGTTTTGAGTTCTCACACCAGTCACATGACTGACTCGGAGTTTATTGTTTTCCTTCCTAAACTCTGGGTGCCCACCAATTTCCACACGGGCAGTCGAGAGTTAAGGTTTATCAGGATATTCTGGATATTCTGGAGTTGCTGGAGGCAAGCTGGATGGCATGGCGTATTACTTATATAATATTTCTTTTCTGCTGTTTGATGTTGTTGTTGTTGTACACTCTGATGATACGATGTAATGAAATGTATGAAATGTAATAACCGATATAGTTCTTTGTTTGAAGATTATTCATTTATTATTATATGTTGTTCCGCTGTGAATTGTGAGATTCTGTTGTTGTTCTGTTGTTTTCTGTTCCGTTCTATTTTCTTTATTTTCTATTTTCTTTCCTCCCTATTTTCTATCTTCTTATCTTTTCTGTCTTTTTCCTTTTCTTAAACCATAACATTTCGGGTTTCCGACCTTCGATTTCTCGGCAGTCGATAAAGTGAGTATCGATGTTGAATTTTCGAAAGTCGAAAATTTCCGGGACGTTACAATTACGAACAATATACGTACATACATACATACATACATACATACATACATATATATATATACCGAAACTTTCTAAACATTATATACCTTTTTATGAATCAATGTTTTAAAAAACAATATAGGCTTACCAGGATATAATATCTCTGACACAACAGACTTTATATATATAAAAATTATAGAATCGTATTTATATTGACAGGCCGTCTATATCTAACTAGATAGAACATAGATATAGACTAAGATATAAAATATTGTAACATATATATACATTAAACACATATAACATAGTATAGCTCATATAGGACTCGAATTGACGTAAAATATATACCTAAATCAATATGAATATATACATATTTATACATATCATCACAACCTTTAAAACACAAATAAACTATACAACTAAAACAATATACATATTAACCTAACATACATATAACAACCTTAGCATTATAACATATATATTACTTGTTTAAACATAACAGAGAAAGGTGAGATTACCAGAGGATTTTAGCTGCATTGTGTTTGGCAAAGGTGAAGGCAAACGAGATTGGGTAGCAAATGAGTTCGGCCGAGGAAGGTGGCGGTGGTGGTTCGCGTTGCCAGGCGACGGTGATAGGTGGCAATGTGGGTTGCGTTGGAGTGGATAACGAGGTCAGGGATGAAGTTTCAGAAATAGTGGAGGCGGAGATAAGTGCACAGCCGAAGTTCGGTGGCGGTGACCGGGCTGCTCGGCCGAGAGGGGAAACAAGGCAAGGAATGGAAGCCGGGGAAGGAAGCAAACAAAGGGTGGAGGCTTGCCTGCAGCCGTTAGCATATGTGTACCATTTCTTATTTTTTTTCCATGAATATGTTTGTTGGAAGAGAGATGCACACGCACCAACTAAGTAGCAAAAGAAGGATAGTGGCATTTTGTATTATATATAAGCTACTGTATATAAAAGAAGGAAAGTGGCCTTTTGTATTCAAGAAGCTGTAAACGTGCAGGTGAAAAATGAATGCAACATTTATAATATATCATATATAGTCTATTTGCAAGAACCGGAATAAATGGGCGAGCCACCTGGTATTGAAGCCGTTGGGAATAACAAAGGACAAAAGTTGAGCCGGGAAATATTAATATCAAATGGCTATTTGGTTTGCACATTGGGTAAAGGAAAGACACCAGGAAATCAAAAGGCCACAAAACGAGTACCGATACAAAAATTGTTTTTTTCCAATTTTTCGCAATGTACCGGACGTCTAAATACAGAGATTGCGAAGATCAACACGACAAGGCGAACAAAATGGTACACTGATATCAACGATATGACCATCCTATCAAAGTCGATATCAGTACCAAAACGCTGCAAATTTGTTGAAAATAAGATAAATGGGGCAATATCGGTCTAAATCTTGAGAAACGAAATATGACGTCTCACTCAGAAGATAATTTACAAATTTGTTATGTAAAAATATTCAGGTTTGAAAAATATTTTATTATCATCAAAAATTAGCTGATTTAAATTGAGATAAAATTACACAATAAAATAAACTTCCATATATTTTAATGAAAATTTACCGATTTCTATGTTTAAATAGACGTATTATAAATAATAATTTTTCATTCAAATTTCAAAAAAATCCAGTTAATTACATTACTAAAATTGGTAAAATTTATGGGTCGTTACACTCTCTCCCACTCAAAATTTTTCGTCCTCGAACAGGAGGAGGTCGGAGAATAGAAACAACCAGAAAGAAAATAGATTGAAATACAACAATACACAATAAATTTTACACCATATAACTCCATTTATTTTAAAATTGGTTTATATTCAATTAATTGATTCCAATTCATTTTATTTAATCAATCAAATTTAGTGTGTTCACATTTGATTGGTTTCCTTTCCATATATTTTTATTCAATTGATTTGTTCTCATTTATTAATATTTATTGCAAAAATTTCACAATAGAATTTGTTTTATTTTACTCATCTATTAAATCTATTTGGTCAACCATAGTTAATTCCACCTCAACTTTCAGCTCCAGCTATTCAAAATAAATTGATATTCAATAATTTGGTTTAATCCATTTTATTAAATCAATAACTATTTGTTATATCCTTATTTTATTGATTCAATTTAATGTATTTCAATCAATAGACTTGATTTCAATTTATTAGCATTTGTTACAAAATTTATTTGAGTTAACCCATTTATTAAATCCATTTGACCTTAGTTAAGTTGATTCCCCTTAAAATTTCAATTTCACTTTATTTATTTAATTTATTCCACTTAATATCCAATTTATTAGCATATGTTGCAAAATGAATATTACTATACATTGTTTATTAGCATATGTATATACATCTTCACATATGTTGAAACCATTCCTTAATATAACACTATTCCTTTATTTATTTAATTTATTCCACTTAATATACATTAATATACTAGTATACTAAGGAAACTGATCATCATCCGCATCATCGGTGCTAATAAGCATATGTATGTACATATATTTTCCTTTATTTATTTAATTTATTCCACTTAATATACATTTTGCAACATATATTATGTGTATAAACATCTTATAACCATATATTATTGAACAATTAAATTTCCTTTTTTATTATTATCCAATTTATATATCTTATTACTTATCATAGTGTATACTATCCAACTACATTCTAATTACATTTAAACTTTTCTGATTAAGTTATATTAATGTTTCAGAGTGTAATTAAACATTATAAAAATTTCTTCTATCTCCAAAATTTATATTAAGCCGGATTTTTAGTTTTAACAAGTTATTGCTTACATTTCTTCTTGTACAACCCTATTATATCCTAACATTTTAACTTTTGAATATTTTAGGCAAGTTATGTATATTAGATGTAATTTGGTGTTATACAAATAAGTTTTTTTAGATTCAACTGTTTCAAGTTGGTTTAATTTCATTTATCATTTTAGACATTCCAATTTATTCAAAATTTCACTTTATTTCAATAATTGAAACCATTCCTTAATATAAGACTTAAGAATCAAATTTCCGGTTTCACTTCAAACTATTTTGAAACGAATATATACATATAGTATTTTATATTTAAACTTATACATAAGATATTTTAAATCAAATTCTTTTCCAAAAAAAAGTGTAGCAAAGCTACTAAGGGCCCTCTCCACTTCGAGACTCGAAAATGAATGCCGATGATGTGGCCGTCATCACTGAAATTATTTTCCAGCGACAAAAGAGAAGAGTACTGATTTAAAACTTTTAGAATTCTTTGAAAACGACTTCTATTCGAAAATACCCTTAAATAATATATGTATCATCTTTGAAAACCAAAAAATTTCTTGATAATACCGAAATTAAATCCTCAAATTCTTAATTTAACTTCATTTCAAATTCAAACAAATTTATAAACCATGTTTTTCTAAATTCATTTATTTATATCAAGTGAAAATAGTCAATGGTTTACAACAATAAATGATAATGTAGTATTATCATTTCCAATAACCAAATTTTATTAACTATCCAATTTCAGAAAATTATACTTATATATAATATAATCATACAAAATTTATTTTTCATTTACTAAATTTGAAAACAATATTATGTCTGTTTGCTTTGTTCAAGTGTTTTGGAATTCCCATCGATAATGTTGATTAGAAGAATCGATCGAAACCCAAAATTCAAACTTAACAACTCAAACAACACACAATAAAACATTTTTATATTAATTAAAAATACACTCCCTCACTTATGATACAAGGATAGATTAAAACAAGGATATAAATCCAAATTAGAGGGATCCTAATCAAATGAATTCTAACTAAGAAGATAGGCTCGAAAGGGGGATAAGATAATTAAATAGCAAAAGAGAAAGATGGTAGACTTATGTAAATCACGGGCGACTTTAACCAGGTCAACTGTGACTTCATGAATAAGATGGATGCTGAATTCCTATGCAAATCGACATTCGATTGCAAGAGATAGAATTCAGGCATAGCAAGAGATAGCAGTATCTAAACCTAGGATATAGAAATCTCCGATGCATCAATGCTCATTGTAAAGGAGTTTCACCCCTTTACAAATCATTCGTTGGATCTACGGGATGCTCCAGAATCAAGAAAACATGAATAAGGAGAAACAAGAATGGATTTCAGAATGAATAAGGAAGCTCCAAAATTCATAGGAATCCGAATCAAAGAGGAGGAGATTTTAGCTCGAACGAAGGTGATTCTGTAACTAAATTTACTCTATATGCTTAGTTTTGCCTAAAACCAGAGCTCTGATGCCACTTATAATGACCTGGTACTCCATGCCATTCGCATCCGCACATATCGGACTTGAATTGCTCAAAATATCAGATTGTTCATTTATATTTGGCAAAACTCAGCATATATAGTAAATAAATCAATCACAGAATCATAGACACATAGTAATATAATAATAATGCAGCGGAATAGATAAATAGTAGTTCATGAAGCTACTATATAAACAATAGAGTTTGAAATAAAATATAACAGAATATCTTGAATACAGTGAAGTCTCAAATACAAACAGATGACATCTCTGAACACATCAACTGGAAAATCTGAAAACTAAATCGATAGTTGGATCTCCAAGCGAAGCTCCAAACTCCAAAGGTGAGTCTCAAATGTTGTGTCACTTAGTCTGACCTGAGCGTAAAGCAAAACAAAAAACACTCGAGTCAGGATTGACATTCTTATATCAATAAATCCAACTCAGGTAAAATATCAACTGAAATACAAGTAACTCATAGGATGTTGGGATAACCATCCTCTAAGGATCCAATGAACTATCAACTATGTAGTAATATACGTTATTATAATATGTCTATAGTAAAGTAAACTATTAAAATAGCGTTAATGCGTTACCCATATCCCCCTTAACACATTTTTATAATGCCATAGCCTATACAGATACTGTAAACTCCACCCACGGTATCAGGGAGCACTCCATAGGTACGACACAAAATAAACTCGTAAAAGGCGCGATAGGGGATGCGACAAGGCACTTGAGGCAATGTCAGGGTAGATATACCATTCGCGTATCTGGACTGGCGACAACACATAGCAGCTACTACTGCCTACCTTATGACACACTCCCAAATCAAAGGGTGCACCCAATCAATCACAAAAGCAATAGAATGGTATCGAAGAAATGTGCCCGATCGAAGGAATGACCTCACTTGGCCCGGCATGGCTCCTGTTTTAGCCGCACCAGGCTGACTCATGGGAGTCAGGGTCACGTAAATACCATATAGAATCGTCACCAAACCATCATACTTCATTCTGGAATCTCCACCACATACACAGTTGTTAATATGGTTTTCGGTATTGGCAGAGAGTATGACAATATCCCATCTCGGTTTCTTTAACAACCAATCGTTATTATAACACCATGATCATTCAAGATAGTTTATACTTCAGAACCAAAATATCATCTTCCATTTCAAAACCATATCAATACAATAACATTTCCATTTCAAATATATCCATTTCCAAAAATCATATCACTTTCAAGGTTATAACACTTTCGAAACCAAAACACTTGAAATTATAACACTGGCAACCCATAACTTTGAAATCATAACTTTCACCACTTAAATAGTTTAGATATAAATAATAATATATAATAGAATAGTTTATATTAAAATAATTTAGCAAATGTGTACCATTTCTCCTTTTTTGCCATGAATATGTTTGTGGGAAGAAAGATGCACATGCACCGGCTAAGTAGCAAAAGAAGGTAAAACCTTTTGTATTATATATATAGGCTACTGTATATAAAAGAAGGAAAGTGGCCTTTCGTATTCAAGAAGCTGTAAACGTGCAGGTGAAAAATGAATGCAACATTTATAATATAACCTATATAGTCTATTTGCGAGAACCGAAAAAATGAGCGAACCATATGGTATTGAAGCCGTTGGGAATAAGAAAGGACAAAGTTGAGCCAGGAAATATTAATATCAAGCGGCTATTTGGTTTGCACATTGGGTAAAGGAAAGACACTAGGAAATCGAAAGGCCGCAAAACGGGTACCGATACGACAATTGTTTTTTCCAATTTTTTGCAGCGTACTGGACGCCGAAATACTGAGATATATATATTGCAATGATCAGCACGACGAGACGAACAAAATGGTACAAAGATATCAAAAATATGACAATCCTATCAAAAATCGATATCAATACCAAAATGCTGCAAATTTGTTGAAAATAAGATAAACGTGGCAATAGCGATCTAATTTAGAGAAAGGAAATATGACGTCTCAGTCAGAAGATCATTTATAAATTTGTTATGTAAAAATATTCAGGTTTGAAAAATATTTGATTATCATAAAAGTTAGCTGATTTAAATTGAGATAAAATTGCACAATAAAATAAACTTCCATATATTTTAGTGAAAAATTACCAGTTGCTATGTTTAACTAGACGTATTAAAAATAATAAATTTTCATTTACAATTTCAATCATTTAAAATTTGAAAAAAATTCAGTTAATTACGTTATTAAAACTGATAAAATTTATGGGTTTTTACAATATGATTTAATATTTATAAAAGATATGAGTATATATATTATTTCAAAATAATTTAAAATGAAACTGGTATTTGAATTCTTAAGTTCATGTTAATTAATGATTTTTAGTTGCAAAAATAAAGTGAAATTTTAATAGTTGGAAACTTCTAAAATGAGAAATAAGGAATTGAAGCTAAGTGTTTAAATGAAGTATGAGAAGTTAAATTATAACTCTTGAATTTCAAGATAATGGAAATTTAAACATGTGTAAATTATTGAACATTCTTGTTAACTAAAATGAATAAGATAATTTGTATAACACTCGATTACATTCTATAAACAGATATAAAACTTACCAGAAATGTTTAAAAAGTTGAAATATTCAATATGAATATGTAATAGAATATTATACAAGTATGAACTTAAAGTAATAAAAATGTTCAAATTGAAATTGTGTTTAAAGAAATGTTTATGTATAAAAAAATTGCAAAGGATGTTTTAAGATTAAGGGTAGCTTTCTGAGATAATCATAATTTGAATAATATTGTGTAAAAGAAGATACATCTATATAAAATGATTATAAACTTAAGAAATGATTAATTGAATAAGAAAGTTGGAATTTGATTTATGAAATGAAATTTTACTTAAGTCAAGTTGAATGGAATGAATTAATGAAATGAATTATAAGATGAAAGTTAACTTAAGAAAAGTTCAATGAAATTGATTGTGATAAAAAGGAAAAATGATTAATATGGATTTGAGTTATAAAACAAAATTTACTTAAGTAAAGTTAATGATATGAATTAATGAAATGAACTAATGAAGTAAATTAATGAATTAATATCAACTTAAGTTATAAAGTAATAATAACATGAGTTGCATTTTATAAAATGTTCATAATAAACTTAAATGGCCTTTTGAAATGGTCTATCAATGATATTAGTATTAAAGAGAATATACTAAGTGGTAATGAAATAAAATTTAATTTAAATAAGGTTAAATGAAATGATTTATAAAATGGTCCATAAATGAATTTCGTATGAATTGTTGGTAAACATTAAGTGAAACAATTCAAATTTAACAAATTGAATGCAAATAAATTGAATGTAAATCAAATGAATGTGAATAAAATAGATGAATATTAATTGTTAAGTGGTTTCTTCTATTGCTAACTATTATTATTACTGCTTTTGTTTGCATGTCATTATTATTGTGTTGTTTGTGTTATTGATCGAAACAACAAATATATTGTTCTTTTTACACAATTTTGACCCTTTTGGATTATGCAAGTAGGATACAGGTTTATGAAAGCAGTAGTGATTGCTTTTGGTTTCATAAGTAGAGTTTTGTTTGCCAGATAAATAGGTACGTTTTCGGATTACGGTTTTGTGTCGTTGTTTTATTGTTTTTCACATGGTTTGGGATACTTTATTATTGAAATATGATATATATCTCTACTACTAATAAAGGAAATTCATTCTACTGATTTACTCGGTATCTTTTTGAAATTTCGGTAATGCCCTTTCCATATATAAAGCGGCAGCAGTAGTTGTTCCTAATCGAAATTGAGGGAAGGCAAGCATTCTGCAATCGAAAAATGCAGCAATTATCACTTCCCAACTTTCATGTGTTGTCCAAGCTAGGAACTTGCTAATTTTCTAAACAACTTTCTAATATTGGATTCATCCCTTAAATTATATACAGTAACAAATGACATATCTTGGACGATGTGGGACTACTTATCTCAACATCATCAATTTTATGTTATTGTACTTTACTGAATTCTAACATTGATGAAATCTGAAATCTCCAATGTAACAACCCGCATATTTTACGATTGTATATTTAAATATTTTATTTAAATATAGCATCATTGGTCGGATTTAAGTCCGAAAAGGTTACTTTTTGCAAACAGTCAAATTAGGATTCGGGGCCACTTCCGTTGAGTTCAAAATGGCGTTTGCGACCTTTTTGAGTATAAACATCGATATGTTTGGAGCTAGCTAAAATTTCGACCTTTTCACTTAGGGCTTTGGGTTTGGGTTTCAACCCATTAACCTAACATATCAACCTAACTTCACTCCACCTCTCTTCATTCCTTCATAATATTTCCTACAACTCAAGCTTTAGCAAAAATGGTGGAGGAGATTGGAAATTAAAATCCCAAACCCTAGTTTCTTTAGCAAATCCAAGTTTTAGCCCCAAAATCAAAGAGAAGCTTAGATTGGAGCTTTGAAAGTTGAGATTGAAGAGTGGTTGATCATCCCTTGTTTTCAAGCTTCTTTATCCTTGTTTTTGTGTAAAAAATGAGATTTTTATCTCACATCTATGTCTATGTCTATCTTTGTTGATAGGTATGACTTCCTAACATCTATTTCTTGTCCATTTGTTTTGGATTGAATTGTTTTATGAATATTCCAATTTTTGGTGATTTGAAGTTTAATCTTTAAAAACCCTAGCTTTAATGCTTGAACATGTTTTTGGGTGAGTCGGAGAGCCAATAGGACTGGTTTGTCGTGTGGCATAAACTCCTAGTTGCAATTGCTCGATCGTTCGGCTCCGTTTGGAATTTTGCCCCTTTAGGGGCAAGGCTGAATATACAGGAATTTCCAGTTTAGTCGACTGAATCAGAGGGTCAGTCGACTGAACCGAACTTAGGAAATTTCCTAGGCCAGTATCAGTCGACTGACACTTTGGGTAAGTCGACTGATCCTGGAAACTGAAAGTTCCAGGTCTGCTCCAGTCGACTGACCACCCTGGTTTAGTCGACTGAACCTGAAAACAGAAAGTTTCCAAGATCGGAGTCAGTTGACTGACCACCCTGGTCCAGTCGACTGAATCTGCTGTTTTCGTCTATGTTGCCTAATTTGTTTGTGTTTCCAATTTTTAATCGATTCTTGTTTCTCCAATTTGTTGTTATCACCTTTATTGACTTTGATAACCTCTTTTTCGGGATTTCTGGGGATTATCCATTTTGATGGGTTCGGTATCGATTTTTATGGATTTGATTCACGTCGTCGTATGCGAATTTTTGGTGATTGATTGTTTCTACAATCAATTTTGTGACTTCTCACTTTTAAATACAAAGGTTTCTATACTAATAGTAAATATTCAAATTCTTTTACAAAGATGATTTCAACTCTATTTTTAATACAAAGCTTGTTTATAAAACCGTTTACCGATATATTAGTATATACAAACCTTTACCTCATTTGTTCGAGAAATCCAATTAAACGACTTAGCAAAACAAGTGGAATGAAACGCTTGCGTTTACTTTGTCGGTAATTCTTAGACTCGTTCGATTTAAACTCTTGTGACAACTTTCGAGTGGAGATTTACAGTTTGTTCGTAAATATTTAAGTTAAGCCAGTGGTTATGGGACATGAAGCTAAACTCATCTATTTACTAGCCTAGTGTATTTGACACTTCTTGATGATCGATGATGATCATTTTGTGATTTAGACTAGCAATGTGCGATGTCTCTTTATCTGCGAGGGAGACTAAACCCCGTTGCTGTGGAGCTTCGGCTCAATTTTATGGGGTAGCGACCCATGGTCTTCAGACCGTTTTGTGGAGCTTCGGCTTAAAATTGATGGTTAGCAACCATGGAATAGCATTCCATTTTGTGATACACGTGTTGGTGAGTTTTCATGCTCCCGTTTTGTGATAGGCCTTCCCCTTTTGTGATTTTTGGATTTCTAGTTGATGATTTCTAGAATTTGTGATTCACCAATTTTGTGATTGGCATTGATATACTTGTCAATATTTGTGGTATGGTGAATAAAATAAAGAATATAGCATTCTTTTCTGTGTTTTGAGATTTCTTGAGGTATTGTATGATCTTTATGTTGTCTAATGTATAATTATCATAGTATGGCATTTTTGTTATCATGCGTTTTTATCATATCTCTTATTCTATCTCATTTTATCTGATATTTATAGCTAGACTGATCCGTTTATTATTTTCTTATTAAATAATACTCAGGTCAGACCGAGATGTTACAAGTGCGTCTGCTTGACACCTCATCAGGGAACATTACCTAACTTTTGGCTAACTACTCCAGTTCGGTAGTTTTTGTTGTTATACATATGAGATAGAGACTCCTTGATGTATATGTATTATTTTGTCTAGCACTTGTATCTATTCTTTTGTGATATTGTGGATCTTGTTTGACCACTACTCTGATATACACTTCTATGTGTTATATTCGTATCTATTTCCTCCTTTGTGATATGGATATCTATGATTGATTCATGTTATGATTATTTCTATATTTGTTTCCGAAGACCACATAGCCATTGTGTAGTCGTTTTGAGTTTGTATCGGCATGTCGGATTTCCTCTTGAAACGAAATGCATGTTATGCTATCTGACATATCGGTGCTCGCCTAAGCAATTACACGGATGGTCGCTCCTCAACAGCCTTATTCTTCATGCTGATTGACGGCATTACCCCGTAGTGTCCTTGGCTAGCGTGAGTATAGAGATGGGCCGTCATAGCTTGATATCAAAGCCAAACTTCGGAACAATGTAGAATAATCTAGCAAGGATCATTTTCCTAAGTCCTTCTTAGGAGTCGCGCCTTAGGGTTTTATTCGAGTCATTGAACCCATTCTATCCTATTTTCTTTGTGATGCCTTGTTTTATCAATCATTATTGTTTGATATTCATTCTGAGAATAAATTTTTCTTCTTCTTTCTTTCTTTCTTAAAGAAGAGAAATGGTTAGACCCGGTCGTCCCAGTGTCGGTCAATCAAGTGCTACTCCTTAGGATGGAGTATTTATATCAGCACAACAGCTTCTTGATCTTATAAAGTATGCTCAAGCCGTCGGACCCATTCCAGAGCCTACTCACCCAAAATACGGATTTGCACGCTTGTGCGGTGATTATACCAACTTGGGTGGGAATACATTTCAGGGTTCCGAAAACGTTATTGAAGTCTAAGCTTGGCTTAGAACATGCGATCACACCTTTTCTCGCATGAATCTTATTGATCTTCATTAAGTCCAAGTGGCTTCTAGTATGCTCCAAGAAAGAGTATTAGATTGGTACGAGCTTATGATTTCTGAAATAGTTGAAGCGGAGCTTACTTGGGAGCAATTCCGGGAAAGATTTGAACCAAAGTTTGTGCCGGAAGCTGAAAAAGTGAATTTGGCCCGTCATTTTATTGACCTTGTTCAAGGTGAACCTTCGGTGGCAGATTATGTCGCATCTTTTGAATCCCTCTCTAAATATAGGGCCGAGTACATTAGTACCCCATTGATGAAAAATCAGAGATTTGTCTATGGCTTGAATAAGAAACTCAAAAAGCCATTACTTCTGAAATTGGAAGTTGCTTTCGATCAGCTTGTTGATATCGCTCTTCGACTTGAAGAGGCGGATAAAGAGAGTGATGTTGAAGTTGGGAGTGCCAAACCGAACTTCAATAATAACAAGAAGCGGCCTAATAAGTTCAAAGGTCCTTATCCGAACAAGAAAGGGAAACAAGCAACTCTGGTATTCAAGACTTCTACCCCTAGTGGTGGCCAATGCAACAATTGTGGTTCTAAGGACCATTATGCAAATAAGTGTTCAAAGCCCTTTGCTTGTCACTATTGCAAAAGTTCGAGTCATTATATATCTGCATGTCCCAAACTTCAAAGCAAGAAGGAGGGAAAGCTAAATGTGGTGCAAGCCCCTAGTAACACTTCTCGTGGTCAAGGTATTTCTCATTCTATCCTTGATGGCATTATTATGTTTCGTGATCAACCTATTCGAGTTCTTTTTGATACGGGTGCATCCCATTCTTTTATATCAAAAGAACTTTTTGATACTTTCTCTTTAAGTGTTATGGCTTTAATAACTTCCTCGAGAATTGCGAATCCGGTTGGTGGATCCGCAACACTCAGTTTTCTTTGTAAAGATGTCAAGATTATTTTATGTAATTATTCTTTCCGAGCCGATTTGCATGTCATGCACTACTTAGGCTTCGAAATGATTTTGGGAATGGATTGGCTTAACCGTTATGAAGCTCAAATCCTATGTCCTGAGCGGACTATTCATCTTCGACATCCTCAATCTGTTAAGCAGATTTCTGTTGTTCTTAAAGATTTAGATTCCAACTTGGCAGCATCTTTATATTCTTTAAATCCTCATGATGACGATAATGATGATGAGGAAGATGACATTTCTCTTATTCACATTGTTTGTGAATTTTCTGACATATTTGATCCCGTTTTAGGATTACCCCCTAAGCGAGCCATTGAGTTCAGGATTAATCTAATTCCTGGAGCTGTACCTATTACTCGTCCTCCTTATCGTATGTCCAATAAGGAAAATGAAGATATGCATAGACAATTATCTGAATTGGAGGCGAAGCAATTTATTCGCTCTAGTTCCTCTCCTTGGGGAGCTTTGGCTATTTTTGTGAAGAAATCCGATGGTACACTTAGGCTTTGTGTTGACTACTGCAAGCTTAATGATCTCACTATCAAGAATAAATATCCTTTACCTCGGATTGATGATTTATTTGATCAACTTAGTGGTGCTAGAGTCTTTTCACAGTTGGACATAGCAACTGGTTTTCATCGACTTTGTATTGCAGAGGATAACATTTCTTTGACATCATTCCATACACGTTATGGATCTTATGAATGGCTTGTTATGCCATTTGGTTTAACGAATGCTTCAACTTATTTCATTGACCTTATGAATCGAGTTTTCAAAGACTTACTCGATTGATTTGTTCTCATCTTTTTAGATGACATTCTTGTTTATTCTAAAACCGAGGAGGAGCATGAAAAGCATCTTCGGATTGTGTTGGAAACTCTCAGGAGCAATCAATTGAAAGAAAAAATTTCTAAGTACCACTTTTGGCAATCTCGTGTGAAATTTCTTAGTCATATCATTTCTGAATCCAGAATTTCCATGGATCCTTCCAAGATTGAAGCGATTCAAGATTGGAAGAGACCGGAGAGTGTTACGGAAATCCGCAGCTTTCTTGGATTGGCAGGTTATTACCGACGTTTCATAAAAGACTTTTCAAAAATTTTCATGCCTCTTACTAGTTTGACAAAGAAAGGAGTTAAATACATTTGGTCGGACAAATGTGAGGCTTCTTTTCATAAATTAAAAGAACTACTTTCCGATGCTTCTATTCTTGTGATTCCCAAAAGGAACCAAGATTTTATTGTTTATACCGATGCTAGTCGGGTTGGATTGGGTGCCATTCTTATGCAGAGAGAATGTGTTATTGCTTATTCTTTTAGGCAATTAAAGCCGGCCGAGACTAGATATGCCACTCACGATTTAGAGCTCGTAGCTATTATTTTCGCCCTTAGAATTTGGCGCCACTATCTTTTGGGAGAAAGATTTGCTCTCTACATCGATCATAAATCTTTGAAGTATTTATTTTCCCAAAAGGAACTTAATTTGCATCAACAGCGTTGGCTCGAATTTCTTGCATCTTATGATCTTGATATTCTTTACACTCCCGGAAAGGGGAATCGTGTTGCCGATGCCCTTAGTCGTAAGCAACAAGCGGTTGTTTCTACGATGATATTCGAACGGAATGATCTCGGAATTTTGTCCACTTGCAAGATTCGAGATCATGAATCCGATTTATGTTCATCTCTTGTTTTATGTAGCCTTGAGGCTCATCCTTCTCTATTAGACTGCATTCTTGAAGCTCAAAAGCTAGATTCCGAACTGGCTCTTCATAGCCAAAGTTGCAGGGACAAAATTAATATTTAAGGTTTGAAAGACTTTAATATTGATGCTCGTGGCGGCATTCGAAAATTGGTAGACTTATCGTGCCAAATATTAGTGATCTTCGTAAAGACATTTTAGAAGATTCTCATCGTTCTAAATTTATCATTCATCCCAGTAGTAGTAAAATGTATGTGGATATGAAGCGACTTTATTATTGGGCTGTAATGAAATCCGATATTGCTAACTTTGTTAAGCGTTGCATGACTTGCCAACTCGTTAAGGCCGAGCATCAAAGTCCCGACGGGTTATTGCAACCTTTGGACATTCCAATTTGAAAGTGGGACCAAATTTCCATGAATTTTATTGACGGTCTTCTCCGTTCTCATTCGGGTCATGATAGCCAATTGGTAGTAGTTGATAGACTTACAAAATCCACCCATTTTATTCCCGTTCAGTCCAATCGGACCGTACCTCTTTTGACTAAACTCTTTATTAAAGAAATTGTTAAATTGCATGGTGTCCCTGCTTCTATTATTAGCGATCATGATCCATTGTTTACTAGTGGATTTTGGAAGAGTCTTCAAAAAGCTTTGGGAACAAAGCTTAATTTTAGCACCGCTTATCATCCTCAGTCCGATGGACAAATCGAGCGTGTGAATCAAACACTTGAAGATCTTCTTCGTGCATGTGTTCTTGATTTTGGTGGAAGTTGGAAAGATCATATTTCCCTTGTTGGGTTTTCCTATAATAATAGCTTCCAATCTAGTATTTGTATGGCATCTTTTTAGGCACCCTATGGAAGGCCATGTCGATCTCCTTCTTGTTGGCTCGAGGCCGGTGAGAAGCTGGTTTTAGGTGCATATTTTATTCGTGATTCCACAAAAAAGATTGACCTTATTCGTCATAGGATGAAAGAAGCTCAAAGTAGCCAAAAATCCTATGTCGGTAACCGAAGAAGGAAATTAGAATTTTATGTCGGAGATTTTGTGTTTATTCGTGTTTCACCTATGAAGGGTGTTGTGCGTTTCAGTCGATCGGGAATAGAACCTCGATATATTGGTCCATTTTCCATCACCGAACGTATTGGTTCCGTGGCTTATCGTCTTTTATTACCGGCTTAGTTTTCTGCTATTCATGACATGTTCCACGTCTCTCAATTACGGAAATGCCTTCGAGATTCCGATTCGATTCTCGAGCTCGGTGTTGTGGAAGAAATTGAAGTTTCACCTAATTTGACTTATGAGCAGCATCTTATAGATATTATTGCTTCGGAAGTAAAACACCTTCGACATAAAGATGTCCCTCTTGTGAAAGTTCGATGGTCCTCAAATCCTAATGATTTCTCTTGGGAATCTAGAGAATTCATCGAGCGAATACATCCGGACTTAGTCTCTCGTGCCCTTTGAGGTCAACTACTTATTTCAAATTTCTTTTGTGTTGATATGCTTTTATGGTTGTTACTTCTTATCTTCTTCTTAAATATTGTGAGGACGCAATTTCTTTAAGGAGGGGAGTCTGTAACAACCCGCATATTTTACGATTGTATATTTAGATATTTTATTTAAATATAACATCGTTAGTTGGATTTAAGTCCGAAAAGGTTACTTTTTGCAAACAGTCAAATTAGGAGTCGGGACCACTTCCATTGAGTTCAAAATGACATTTGCAAACTTTTTGAGTATAAACATCGATATGTTTGGAGCTAGCTAAAATTTCGACCTTTTCACTTAGAGCTTTGGGTTTGGGTTTCAGCCCATTAACCTAACATATCAACCCAACTTCACTCCACCCCTCTTCATTCCTTCATAATATTTCCCACAACTCAAGCTTTGGCAAAAATGGTAGAGGAGATAGGAAATTAAAATCCTAAGCCCTAGTTTCTTTAGCAAATCCAAGTTTTAGCCCCAAAATCAAAGAGAAGCTTAGATTGGAGCTTTTAGAGTTGAGATTGAAGGGTGGTTGATCATCCTTTCTTTTCAAGCTTCTTCTTCCTTATTTTTGTGTAAAAAGTGAGATTTTTATCTCACATCTATGTCTATATCTATCTTTATTGTTAGGTATGAATTCCTAACATCTATTTCTTGTCCATTTGTTTTGGATTGAATTGGTTTTATGAATATTCCAATTTTTGGTGACTTGAAGTTAAATCTTTAAAAATCCTAGCTTTAATGCTTGAACATGTTTTTGGGGTGAGTCAAAGAGCCTATAGGACTGGGTTGTCGTGTGACATAAACCCCTAGTTGCAATTGCTCGATCGTTCGGCTCCGTTTGGATTTTTGCCCCTTTGGGGGCTGGGCTGAATATATTAGAATTTCCAGTTCATTCGACTAAACCAAAGGGTCAGTCGATTGAACTGAACCCAGGAAATTTCCTGGGCCAGTATCAGTCGACTGACACTCTAGGTTAGTCGACTGATCCTGGAAACCAAAAGTTTCCAGGTCTGTTCCAGTCGACTGACCACCCTGGTTCAGTCGATTGAACGTGGAGACAGAAAGTTTCCAGGATCCGAGTCTGTCAACTGACCACCCTAGTCCAGTCGACTGAATCTTCTGTTTTCGCCTATGTTGCCTATTTTGTTTGTGTTTCCAATTTTTAGTCGATTCTTGTTTCTCCAATTTGTTGTTATCACCTTTATTGACTTTGATAACTTCTTTTTTGGGATTTCTGGGGAATATCCATTTTGATGGGTTCGGTATCGATTTTTATGGATTTGATTCACGTCTTCGTATGTGAATTTTTGGTGATTGATTATTTCTACAATCAATTTTGTGACTTGTCACTTTTAAATACAAAGGTTTCTATACTAATAGTAAATATTCAAACTCTTTTACAAAGATGATTTCAACTCTATTTTTAATATAAAGCTTGTTTATAAAACTGTTTACCAATCTATTAGTATATACAAATCTTTACCTCATTTGTTCGAGAAATCCAATTAAACGACTTAGCAAAACAAGTGGAATGAAACACTTGCATTTACTTTGTCGGTTAATTCTTAGACTCGTTCGATTGAAACTCTTGTGACAACTTTCGAGTGGAGATTTACAGTTTGTTCGTAAATATTTAAGTTAAGCCAGTGGTTATGGGACATGAATCTAAACTCATCTATTTACTAGCTTAGTGTATTTGACACTTCTTGATGATCGATGGTGATCATTTTATGATTTAGACTAGCAATGTTCAATGTCTCTTTGTCTGCAAGGGAGACTAAACCCCTTTTCTTTGGAGCATCGGCTCAATTTTGTGGGATAGCGACCCATGGTCTTCAGACCTTTTGTGGAGCTTCGGCTCAAAATTGATGGTTAGCAACCATGGAATAGCGTTCCGTTTTGTGATACACGTGTTGGTGAGTTTTCATGCTCTCGTTTTGTGATAGGACTTCCCCTTTTGTGATTTATGGATTTCTAGTTGATGATTTCTAGAATTTGTGATTCACCAATTTTGTGATTGGCATTAATATACTTGTCAATATTTGTGGTATGGTGAATAAAATAAAGAATATAGCATTCTTTTCCGTGTTTTGAGATTTCTTGAGGTATTGTATGATCTTTGTGTTGTCTAATGTATAATTATCATAGCATGGAATTTTTGTTATCATGCGTTTTTATCATATCTCTTATTCTATCTCATTTTATCTGATATTTATAGCTAGATTGATCCGTTTATTATTTTCTTATTAAATAATACTCAAGTCAGACCGAGATGTTACAGGTGCGTTTACTTGTCTCCTCATCAGGGAACATTACCTGACTTTTGGCTAACTACTTTGGTTCAGTAGTTTTTGTTGTTGTACATACGAGATAGAGACTCCTTGATGTATACGTATTCTTTTGTGTAGCGCTTGTATCTATTATTTTGTGATATTATGGATCTTGTTTGACCACTACTCTGATATACACTTCTATGTGTTATATTCATATCTATTTCCGCCTTTGTGATATGGATATCTATGACTGATTTATGTTATGCTTATTTCTATATTTGTTTCCGTAGACCACATAGCCACTGTGTAGTAGTTTGAGTTTGTATTGGCATGTCGGATTTCCTCTTGGAACGAAATGCATGTTATACTATCTGACATATCGGTGCTCGTCCAAAGCAATGGTCGCTCCTCAACAGCTTTATTCTTCATGCAGGTTGACGGCATTACCCCGTAGTGTCCTTGGTTAGCGTGAGTATAGAGGTAGGGCGTCACATCCACTCTGCTTTGATAAGAAAGATACTAAATTTTCTATGTTTCCTTTTTATTTTGTAAAATGAGCCCATTTCCAGTAATACTTGTTCATGTCTATTTCCTCTGGTGTATTTAGTACAAACTTTTTTCAAGGATTTAGCTTCTATGAAATTATTTGTATTAGATGACTTGCAGCTGCATGGTGACCGGTAGACGGGTGAAAGCCACAAGCTTGGTGAGAAAATGCACATTGATATGAAAAACAATGCAGGATACAGGCAAGATAAGGCAGACTGTGCTGCGGAGGACTGTGAAAATGCTGCTACTGCACTGCATCTAAATTTGACTATATCTAAAGTAAGTCGCTTGAAGCAGGCATGATACTGAGAAGGAGCGCAGGTTGTGTTAGCTGGCATAAGGCGTGTATGAGGTGAAGTATGTGTTGATTGTGAGTCTTTAATTGTGGCTTGGTGAAAAGAGGGACCTTACCAAAATTAATGCTAAAAGCGCACCTACCGATGGAATATAAGTTGATGCTGAAAGTGTCCCTATATTCTCCACTAGAAAGATACAATGTTGCAAGGTGGAACTGGCACAAAGCAATAGTGAGGAAAAGCTGCAACAGAGTGACAATAACACAAGCAAGAAGTTAGGCAATTCTTTTAATTTTTCTGTTAAAATAAATACGTCCTAAAAAGTTGTGTTGTTTGTGGTTTTATTTTCAATGTGTTGGGATTAGGCTACATAGTTTTATGATGCGCATAGATGTGTAAATTTGTCCACTATGAAGTTGAATGACAAAAGGTTAATATTGTTGTTATCCATTTTTAGAACATATAAGTGTAATTAATCCTTATAGTTTCAAACTCTGAAGATTCGTAGGCATAATTTTTTTCTTTTTCTTAATGGATTTGATGGCATGTATTCACCGTTCATAGATATCCTAGGATTTCTAAGTCACAATCAAACTCTTGAGAACTCTTTTCAAAGAATATTTCTAATAAGAGTTGAACTTATTCTTTTAAAATTGCAATATCATCTATAAATATATATTATGGTTATACAAGCACACATTTTGTGTGCTGATATACTAGTATATGTAATATAATTATTGATATTGTTATTTTTTGGACCTAACCGCGCAAAGGAGATGCTGTCAAAAAATTTCGTAAATTTAGGGCTTAGAAATTTTTCGTGGAAATTAGGTTATATTCAAATTTATATTAAAAGTAGCCAAGTAAGTTTAAATTGTTTTGTAAATTGATTCCTTCTTGTCCCTTTTCGAGGACAGGAAGTTTTAAATGTGGGAGATTATAACGACCCATATTTTTAACAATTTAAAAATATTAAATTAAATAAGATTTTTGAATATAGTTGTTAGAAAGGGAAAAAGAATTTAAGATTATACCGATCAAAATTAAATTATAATAGAAGGTATGAACCTAATTTAAATTTCTATTAATGAGACATGTTTTTCAATAACGTAAGAATGATAACATATGTTAATCAGTATTTTAATGACATTGGTTTGAATGAAATAGTTGACCGTCTGAATATAAGTTTCCAATTGGTTGGAATAATAAATGTTAATAAAGAATAACAAATGTTACTTTATTAAAGAAGAAATCATATGTTTATTTATTTGGAATGTTTGATAGCTGAAAGATTTATTGTATGAATAAGAAATCAATTATTATGAATAAGTGTTAATTTAATAAAGAATAAAATGAATAATTTTAGTAAAGGAGTAAACATATGTTTCTTTGTTTGAAATGTATTTTAGCTTATAGATTGATTATAGGGATGATAAACTATTATTCAGTATGAAATGTATAACTCCTATTTGTATCCAATAATATTCGAATTTGTTTAAATTACTGTTAGATAGGAAATAATAGTTCTATTTCTCTTTACATTTATTTAGTCCATTTTGGTATTCACCTTTGTAATCAACTGAAATTAATATAATTGATTAATTTCAATTAATAAGAGAGAGAGCACTAAATTATCAATTAATAGGTGTAATTAAACGTAGCTTAGGTTTTGTGAAAATAAAAGGAAAGTTTGATTCATGAAAAGAACATTTTTATCAAATAAAATGAATGTTTCATTTGTGAATATAAGTTTAAATTCACTAAAATAAAAAAGTGAATTTTGTTGCACGTTTCTAGTTGGAATATTCGATTTATTTAAATATTCAAACTTGATTTGAATTTAATTTAAAAAAAAGGGTAGGAAAACAACTTGAAGGTTAGGTTAAAATTATTATTTGGAGTAATTAACATGTTTACATAGGAAATTTATTTCGTTCCAAATTTGAATTAGGAGTCTCGGTTCATCTTTTATTGTGTGTAGTGGCGGTCCCCATTATGTAAATTGCAGTGTTTAATATTATTTACTGTGTACTAAATGAAGATACATAAAGGTGTAAGTTTGAGTGTATTGGGGATAATAAAATAGGTTAAAATGAACATTTTTTAAATTTGAGTATATTAGAGTTTTACTTTCCATGTACAGTCTACTTTCTCAAATTTAAATCATTGCCGTCATTCATTTTATTTATTGCTTTCTTTTATTAAATAAATGCCTCTTTTGGTTTTCTATTAAGTTTTATGTATTTACACGTGAGCCTTGCTTGAAAAAATTTCTATATGTTAATGAAATTAATTGAGGTAAAGCACGTTTAGAAATTTTTTACCAAAAGATTTTCTTGCAATATAAACATGTTTTCTCAAATTCTAATATGTGTCTTTCATCCTTTGTTATTTACCTGTATGTTAGTCTCTTTTCATTTAACAAATTTACATCTTCTTGTATCCTTCCCTTTAATATTCCAATTTCCAAACATGTTTACCCTTATTCATTTCCTATTTCATAAATATCTTCCTCTAACTTTCCATTTTCAAAATGTGCTACCATTATTTCTTTTGCCTGAAGTTTTTCTTTCTCTTAGAAATAAACAAATGCAAGAAACTTATTTATTTTCATGAAGCCAATCTTTTCCAATTGTTTGCAAATCAATTTCCTAAAGCCTCCTTCCTACATGCCTGAGCTGTCACGTCATTTTTTTCCATTGACTCCAAGCTTTAGAAAAATAAGCAGGCTTCAAAATTCTTAACGTAAGTAACTAATTTGTTTTATTTTATTATTAAAATGTATGTACATGTTTTTATATTTCATTTCAATAATATTCTTATAACTTGAATATCTTCCGCATATGAAATTCGATTAATGCGTTGTTTCTTCCATTGGATTCGCATTGAAGATCCGGACAACAAGAAATAGATTTGGTTGAATTCGAAGACTGTTGAATTTTCGGGCTTCTTTTTGATTTTTAATGGGCTATAAATCAAAAGTGAGTGATTAAACCTGCTCACAAATACTAAAATGATTCTGATGCTAGTTAAATTTAATCATGAAGTTGTTTATTTTTATTGACTGTTGTTTGATAATTTAAATGACATTTAAATTAACATATGGTTTGAGCTGATAAAAATTTAAATTGATAGTTAAATTTGAAATTGAAATTTAATTATTAGTTAAATACCTTATATTGATAACTTGTTAATTGTTGTGATTTATTAGTTGATTTGGATGTTAACTGTGATGGATGTCTATTTATTGACATTTTGGTTGATTGGATGTTTATTTATTTTTATATATCCTTATAATCAATTTGTATACTAAGCGACAGCATATAAACTGTTATTTGAATTATTTCGAATAAATTAAGAAATAGGTTGAAATGATATATACCTATGACACTTTGATTTGGATTGAAATGATTTATATCCATCAATGTAATTAAAATTGAAAAAACTGATCACTTGGCAATGGGGTAGAAAATTATATACGGACACCGGATTGGTTAAATTAAATGGTTTTAAAATCTTGAATTTTGATTTTGGTTAATGATATTTCTTTAAAGAAAATAAATTGCAGATTTATATGAATTGAAATATTTCTAATTCAAGCTTTGAAATGTTGAAGTTGAAATTGGTTAAAAGAAATTGTTTTAGAGAATTAAATTGGAATGTGAAGTTATAACCGATATATGACTGAAATTCTGAAAATTGAATTATTTAAAAGATTCGAACCTCAAAATTGAACAATGTAGTTTAATTTGATTTAAGTGTTTTACATCAGTAAATTGAAATTAGACTTAAAATCGACATGGATTGAAATGGTTTAAAATAAGAAGTGGATTGAAATTTAAATCATCGAATTGAATTGTTGAATCGAATTTGAGGTTAAAAATGAAGGTTTCGAAATTGAAGTTAATTCGAATTGAAATTGAAATCAAGTTGATTTGAAACTAAATTGAAATTGTTTCAATTGAATTAAAAGATATGAAATTGAGTTTTGTTGATTTGAAATTTGGACATGGGCCCAGATTCGTTGAAATGGAAAGAAACAGTTTGATTTGAAAGTTGGAATGTTTATATTTAAATCGTTGAGTTGAATGCGAATGTGATTAAATGAAGTTATAACCCAAGTTGGGATTTTAAATGATACTTTAAAGTGAAAATGACATATTTTGAGTAAATATGGCATTTTGAAATGAAGTGATATTTTTAAAGTGAATATTATATTCAAATATGAACCATTTTCGAAATGTAAAATAATCGACCGATGTGAAAAATGACGTTTGGTTGTTAAAGAGACCAAGGCCTCTTATTGGCACACTCTCTGTCAATATTTGAACCACTTTAACAACTTTGTACGTGGTGGATGATCAACAATGAAGTGGTTAGATTTGATGAACGTTGCTGGATTTGAAGAAAGAGAACAATGATGGATAGATTCCAACACTTGTGCTATTTTGAAATGACTAAATCAGGACGGCTTGTCAGGGCCAAGTGGGCTAGCTACCCCTAGTGGACATATTTCTTCATATTGCTATATTGATTTTGACTTGATCGGTGCACCTTAATTTATTTTGGGGGTAATGGATGTGGTGGGAGGTCGTGGCTACAATGCGTTACCACCAGCCTTGCGATCCAAAATGGTAGTATCCTACCTCGAGCATTGCCTCAGGTGCCTTGTCATACTTTTATCCTTATACACACCTACTATGATTTTGTTTTAGTATGGTACCTACATGGGACTCGCTAGCTACCGACGTTACTGGTTGTGTTACAAGACCTGCAAAGACTACCTGCTTAAAAATGTGTTAAGGGGGATTACTGTAAAGCCTTAACGCTATTTTGATACTTATTTTATTGATAGACACTACATACATAACGTATCTTACTACATATAAATAGTTTAACGGATCCTTAGGAGATGGAAAGTCCCCTAACATCTCTTAAGTTATTTCTCTCACGTTATACACTGGATAGAAGATGTAAAATCCTTAAACATCTCAAAGATATTATATTCATATTTACTTATTGTTGATTTAACTTAAACAAGAACTTTTATTTCTGACTCGAGTGTTTGGTCTTTTTATTACGCTCGGGTTAGCCTGAGCTTTTCAATGTTTGAAGACATTATTTTGAAGGAGGAAAACATTGTTTGGTATATTATATCATTGGTATTATTCCACTGCATTATTTTGATATGTTTGTTGATTGTACTCTGATTACGTTGTAAAAATTATGTAATCAAATGTATATTGTAAAACAACTTCATGAAATGTTTATTTGATTATTTTATTTTTTCAATTCTGCTGCGAGATTTTTTTTATTTTTTTCCTTCTTTTTCCTTATTTTCTTCTTAAACCACATTGACAATCATCCCTTTTAATTGGTTTGAGTTAGACATGCGTGATTTATTGTCGACTTAAATCGTCCAAAATGGTGGGTTGTCACAATACAACCATTGTAACCAAAACTAATGGTCTGTCCAGGTTCAGACACTTTTCATCGTACAAGGGTGATAAAAAACTACCAAGTGCACCTTATGCTCAACAGCCTTTAGATAATTACTTAATAGATTATTCATACAACCTCAAACAAATTGAAGTATCATTTCCCAAATATCCCATAATCCAAACAATAAAGAATTTAAATATTTTTTAAGTTTGTACGTTGTACCTGTACCATTTGTTCATAATATCAATTTTGATCGCTTGTTTGAATACAAAAATTTCACTTTCGAACCAGTATTGTTAACCCAACTACTCTCGTGCGGACTTTGGTCCGATTTCTTGATTAGAAATTTCTCTTTTCCTTACATATCCTTAAACTATGATAGAAAACTTCAAATTCATATCAAAAATTCGCATCAAACGTTCGCCATCAAGAATCGATCAGAAAAAAAATCCGAATTCGGACTTGTGTGAATTTGCATAAATCATGTATTCAAATCTAAATCAGAACAGTTATGTGACTGAAATAATCTATGCATAACTTTTACATTTTATTCTATTGGTTTCTTTAACATATCATTTACTTTTCATTTATTTCAATTCTTATTTATTCATTATAGATCATCTTTTGTTAACTAATTTACATTAACTTACTTACATTAAATTATTTCCCATTCAATAATTAAAATAATCAATGGATAAATTCTTGATGTATAACATAAGTTTCTTGTAGTTTAACTCACATTTATTATTTACCTATATAACTTGATTAATAGTCATTAATGAATCATTATTCAGGTTCGCTTAAATTTAGTTCACATTTATTCCTTTATATATAGTATCATTTAATATTAATCTATTCATGAACCATTTGTAAATTACTGCAAAATATTTTATTATGTTTATAAACATTTTATAAGCTTCGTCTCCTTTCGCAACATTGTTCAAGTTTATAATTATCTTAGAAAGCATAGCTCAACTTATAAACATTCTTGCACTATTTTTTCATTTTCTAATCAATTTACAAGACATGACTCTATAATTTGTTTACTTTCTTAAGTTCACATTCATTTTCTTAATAGCATTTCACCTTTTACCATTCAATTTAATTTTTGTGCATCTTAAACATCAACTTAAGTTTACAACTTTTCTTGTACATCTTAACTCTTTATTATAGGCATATTTTCATTTGAGACATTTTATTACTTAAGTTTTTACTTTGTAATATTCCATTATCTTCTAATTTACAAGTTACAAAACTTCCTCTTTTATATTTTCATTAAACACTAAGCTTAAATTTCAGATTTCAATTTGAAAGTTTCCAGTTAATTGAAATAGTGAAGTTTCCATTCTATTACAATAATTGAAAATCATAGATAAAAGAAACTTAAGAACTAAATACCGGATTTTATTTCAATTCATCTTGAAATAATTTATACTTATATCCTTTTATATCAAATAATATTTAGGAAATTAAAATTAAAATTTATTATCGAATCAAATGCGTAGCGAAGCTAATGAGTGGCCTCCCCCACTTTGAGACTCGAAAATGAATGTTGATGATGCGGCCGTCATCACCAAAATTATTTTCCAGTGATAGAAGAGAGGAGTACATAACTTACTTCCTTTTTTAAAATTATTTTAAAAACATTTCTTTCAATCTTATTGAAAATATTTCTATCCAAAAATACTTCCAAATAATACTAATATTTTTTCAAAATTCTTTGAAAACCAATATCAAAACACAAAACCAATGTTCTTAATGTATGCTGGACAACCACACCTTCAAATATTTGAATAGGGTTTCTTACTATATTATATTTCATATGGTGTTTTGGGCATAGATTTAGTGGGTAATAATTTCAACATATGCGTTGCAGTTTCTAACGCATATCCCTAGTAGGATAGTGGTACCTCATCCTTACTCATCATGGAATGGACCACGTCTAGTAGGGTCATGTTTCTTCACTCCGATACACTGTTTTTTTTGCGAAGTATTCGGTGGAGTAACTTAAGAGATAATTCCATTATCTTTTAAGTATTATTGGAAATCCTATCCAACACACTCATCTCCTCGACTTGATCGAAGAATCTTAACCTTATGGCTTATTTGGTTTCCTACCACATTTTTATATTTAAACAAATTTCTCATAGATATCGAATTTGTTCTTTATAAGATAAATATATACCCTAGTCTGGACAAATCATCAGTTAAGATAACGATGTAAGAACTATTATCATTGGTAATTACAAGCATCAGACAACGTACATCACTATGTACTAACCCTAAGAGTTCATCGACTCTTTCATTGCTCCCACCACAGGGGTGCTTAGTCATTTTACCTTTGAGACATGACTCGCATGTGTTAAATGATTCAGAATCAACTAACGGCAGAAAACTTTTAGTTTTCAATCTATGTAGTCGTTTCTCACTAATATGACCTTGCTTACAATGCCATAGATAACTATCATTTATATTGTTAGAAGAATTATTCATATAATGCACATAACTAGTGTTAATCGCATAAATGTCATTTTCAAGAATACCATCGCAGACTTTATTTCCATCTAAACTAATGTTCATAACATTATTTACACAATGAAATATATATTTAGTCCCAAACAAACTTGAAATAGAAATAACCCCACAAATAAAGTCTTTTACAAAATAGCAGTTATTTAATACTAATATTACCTCTCTATGCAAAAATAAATGATAATATCCTACCGTCGTTACATCTACAATAAATCCATCAACAACTTGGTGCCTCATCTCTTCTTTTGTCATGCGATGCCAGTTCCTAATCTCCTGTAATGAATTACATATATGAGTACCAGATCTAGTATCTAAGATCCAAGACATTTTATTGATTACAAAAAAAAATTGAATCATAAATGTGCCTAATGGAGTTGTAGAACCATTCTGCTTCTTTTCTCTAACAATCTTCAAGTAGTCAGGGCAATTCCTTTTCCAGTGACCATTCTTGTGGAAGTGGTGACATTTACCCTTATCATCAGTCTTCTTACTCTTCTTTTTCTTACCTTCTCTATTTCATTTATTCGAGCTCTTCGAAAATGATGCACTACACTTTACCGCTAGTACTGTCCCTTGATCCTTAGATTATGACTCGATCGACCTCAACATATTGGGGAGCTCCACGAGATTCACATTCAATTGGTTTATGTTATAATTCAGTATGAATGGTCCATATTGAGAAAAAAGAGAATGAAAGATCGAATCCACTTGCAATTCATTGCTTATCTGCAAGTCCAACTGTGAAAGTCTATCGATATAGCCCTTTATCATCCACACGTAATCGTCCACTTTTTGCCCTTTGGTCATTTTGGTATTGAAAAAAATTTCACAGCTTGTACCTTACGGAATGTGACTATTCACCAAACAGTGTCTTGAGACTATCAAATATCTCATGGACAGGTATATTTTCGTGTTGCCTCTACAAGGCCTGTCTAGCATAGGCAACATGAAAACTTGGACGATCTAGAGGTCTGACACCCATTTTTCATAAGCAAGTCGTGGTTTGGGGTCCGCATCATCGGCGGTTTATTCTTTAGTTTCATATGTAATAGTCATCCAAAGCGCTTGTAAGTCAATACTATTTTAATTCCTCTTAGCTAATTGATATTGTAAGGTCTACTAAGATTGTCATTTTCAAAAAATAGTTTTGGAGTTATTATTTTCTACAAGTTTAAGTGGTAGATTACTAGGACAAATTATAGTAGACGTTCTTATAATATTATTAAGATTAAACTTTATATTTCATTTTACTAATAAGCTCCTACTAGTCTTTTATGTTTTGTCAAACCCGAATTTGAAACATAACAGTCTTTCGACTTCATTGGTAGGTGTTAGGAATCTTCCATCTTGAAATTCAGACCTTGAGTTTGCTTAATAAGTTATAGGTCTACGGACGATGGATGATACCTTATCGGTTGTATCGTATAAAATTCTTAACCCTATATACCTTTTCCTAATTTTACTTCGACCTTGAGTGCTCAACAAATCGAAATGAAATTATTCACGCGTACATACCATATCATGACAATACATGTACCTTGAATTTCTCAATAAATACATATCGTTATCTTACTTCGTCTATTCAATATATTAATAATACTACACATAACATCCCCGGCTCGAGTTCGCTCAACAACTAAGGAGTACGTAAGTAATATAAATACACACACACACACACACACACACACACACACATATATATATATATATGGTAGATGACAACATTACATTGAAGATTCATAATCTTTAATATACATAATATTGAGCGAAATCAACCTATAATATAATTCTTGTGAATTACTCTCGTGATTCAAGTGTGGGACAAACCGAAAATCACGGTATATGTACATTTACATTTGTATTTATTTCTTAAGTCCAATTAGGGTTTCTTAATGTTCCACTTTTAATTTACACATTCATATTATATAAGTTTTATTAATAATTAACTTTTATATTTCATATTACTTATGTAGTAGTCTTATGTATAATATTACATCAATTAAATCTTATTTAATTAATTTTAGTCAATTAACATTTTAATTAATTTTATTTTGTAATATAACATTTACATTTAATATTTATTATATACTATAACCTTTACAGTATAACACATATATCACATACATGTGTACACTATTTAATTGATTTGCCTTTTAATTTATTTATTTAATCAAATAATTTTAATTAAACTATGTTAATTTCAAAGTACATATCATATATGTACATGTATACTTATGTTATTCTAAACATTTTACAACAACATACCATATATCATAATATATAATACATGCATACATTTATTAATTAAGTAACTTATTTAATTAATTTTTTATTAATCTTATTGATAAATTTTTAAAATTTCAAAATTGATATAATTATGTTTTCAAACATTTTGAATTTTTTTTAGCATATTATAACTTTTATAATATAATTATATCTTAAATTTGAAATCTTATACTTTTAGTTTTCAAACAATTTTGAAAATTAGCCCAATGCCTAATTCAAATTGAGTCTATTATATTAGGGACAACCTTTAGAGTCACGTATCTGTTTGGGCCAGGTTAGTTGCTAGGTAGGAAAAAGTACTTGATTGTCCAAACCCAATTCTAGACACTACCTTTCTAGACACCACCTTTCTAGACACCATACAATCCGGGTTATGAGTTTAATATTTAATCCTAGCATGACTAGTTTAGGCCACATAAGCTATTAGGCTTTGAATCATTGTTTAAACTGGGTCATCCTATAGCGGAAGTTATATGTGAATTTCAAAGAAAATTGATATTTGGATTTTTATCGGGCATATGAAGTGTAGTTTATTTATATTTTTTCTAAATTTTATTTAAATAAAATCTTTTATTTTACTTAAATTTATAAATTGGTATAGTTTTATTTAATTTATGTTATGATACACACACAAGTATACCATATACACATATATTTGTGTGTGCATGTATAATATATCAATTCTTGTAAGGTATAATATGCCCGTGTATAGATGTTGGAATTTACATCACAACAGATATGCTAGCTCATCCAATATGCAAACATATTATCTGAATGTATGTTTATATACTTCTGTTTACACATATAAAATATTATACATATATACAAACTTTGATTAATTTTTTTATAAGTATATATATATATATATATATATATATAAACATAATTATGAAATTTTAACAATATATATATAATTATGTGAAAATATTTAAATAAATTTTAACATATAAAATAAAATAAATAATACTTTTTTAACATATGTAAATAAAAAAAGTTTTAAGTATATACATGTATTATATTAGTTACTTATTTATAAATGAATAATAATATATTAAAATAAAATTAGTACATATAAACACATAAGAATATTTCTAACAAAAATATTTACTTGGTCTTGCGAATGACTTAGAAGTAATTTATAATTTTTTAAATATTATGTTAATTAACTTTTGTAAGATATTAATTTAAAATATTAATATAAAATAATTTCGAAATATAATTTTAAATTAAAATTTTCAGTAAATTTCTAAAAGATATTTTGTTCTTAGAAAATTTATTTCGCAATTTTACCATCTGAAAATAAACACTAACGCGGTAAAATTGAAAAAGAAAATATTTTGCAGTGCTCAATAAAGTGTGTTTTGAAAATATTATTTGCCATAGTTATTTGGGTTGTTCATCATCATTTCCTTTTAATTCATCATACACGAACAACTTATGACATGCATAGTGTATCACTGTACATGCGACAAGGTCGTGCATACCGATATACCCTTGCTCCTTAAAATTGCAAGGACGGGTCAGCACAAGGTCAAACCCAAGTAAAAAGCTGGATTCAACTCAAGTGAAAATGCTCAACCAAAAATTTAACATGAAAGCATTACAATACATATGGCACCATGGCATTGCACATGAAATAGGGGCAACATTAAAAAGCACCAGTCATGTACATGCTTAATGAAATGGATCAGGATAACAAGGCCAACCATGGACCAGAATCAGGAATTCAAAAAAAAAAAGATCAGACTAGACCAAAGAACATGTGAATCATGTTTACAAAATAAAGGACTCGACAAATATGACTCTAACATATTCAAGCTCTAGACAGATCAAGTGCAAAAAGAAAAAGTGGTGAACCAGTAATGTATACAATGGACCAGATACATATCAGTTCTAACTTGATAACATGAATACATATTTCAAACTAGTACAGGGAATGCAAGAGTAATACAAGACAAGAATGAAGTGTATACAAACTACATTCAAGCATAAAGCAATTTGATCATAAGATCAGACTTCAATTCAAGCATGAGAGAACAAGCTAGCATGCATATATACATGCATGAACACACATGTATACATGTATATACACAGTGACAAACATATGTGATAAAGGAGGCAGCGATGGAGCAATGAAACAAGACTACAGATCAGAAGTAAACATGTCAAAACTTCAAAAAAAATTGAACCAGACTTTACATCAAAGTGCATCAGATCAGACACATGTGGAACCATAAAATTTAGGCATGAATACATACATATAATAGTTCAGACATGCTCACAAGCCAATCAAGCAATGCAGACAATAGTTCAACGTAACCAAACATGCTCAGGACATACACATATATACATACATATATGCATGTATGTATACACATGATGTACATCACATGAAATCAGACAAGTTTAAGGACAGAGAATACAAGTACACTCAACACAATACAACTAGACTTCAAGTAATTATGGACAGAGAGAACAAGTGCATTGAAAATCAAGTGACATTAATTTTACAAAGAAATACAACAAGCAAGTCAGAATCACACACATGGAGAAAACGGTTAAACTCTAGCAACTAACATCCAAGACTCCAAGTCAAAATCAAGGCATGTTTCAGTAGTAGTTTTGAACAAATTCAAGTAATTTACATATTTCAAAATACAGTAAAAACTATAAGGCCGTGAGTTAAGTTTTGAACAAAATTAGAAGTCATATTTATCCCAAGCCGTTAGTTATACATTTTCAATCAGAAGTCATATGGATAAGCAACGAACTGAACAAGTCAATGAAAGTAATGAATGGAACCGACTCAAATTATTATTTGAATATATCAACTAAGAACAAGTCAGAATTATCTTCATCGTTTAAGCAAAATCTAACGGCCGAGCAACACATTTGAAGAATCAAATAAAAATATATGAACGTAAATGTAGGGAATTAATCCCTATTTAACCTATTATCATCATCGACACACAAGGTATTAGAGTTAAAGTAAATACCAGAGCAAGCATTGGAATAAATCACGAAACTCAAATCGAAGTCGGGCAAAATCGAAAAAGAGAAACTCACGTACCAATTCGTATCATTCAAGCTCGACATACAATTGAAGCAGCTATAGGTAAACAAAGCAAGAAATCGATTAACTAAGCCAAACAAAGCAAAATAATCTTCAATCGATCGTAATCAAGCGGCGCCTCAATTTGGAAGAAACCCTAAATTCAAAAGAGAAAGACAAACGATCGACCAAGAGAATACACGAATAAAAGCAAATCAGTCTTTTTCTTATTATTTATTGGATCAGCCTTTATTATAACTGTTTTGGCTTTTAAAATTAATTAGGGTTTTATTTATTTCTATCATTTTAATTTCTTTTGTAATTTTCTTTCTTTAAAATTTGAGTCAAACTCTAGCTGTGTAACTAGGTACAAACTATGGTTTTTGTAGTTCGAGAATTCGCAACTCAATGACCGAGTTGTGGCAGGGTTTTGAGTTTAGAATTAAGTTACACAAGTTAGCAGGTGTTGTAAGTTTACATGTGTTTGTAAGCATATGACTACTTAATTTCTAGTATAAACCTTGGGTAAAGTTTGCCGAAGTTGGGTAAATTTTTGTGTGATCTCTTCTGCATTACTTTCTGTGATTATTTTTATTTCTGCATTAATTTTTATTATTATTAGTATCACCCTATTCACCCCTCCAGGGTGAAAATGATCCTACACAATATAAAATATGTATATAAAAATACATCTAAGCATGGATAATTATATTCTGGTCAGAGATATACTTACTTCCAATGCCTTGAAGTACACCTTGAAATGATGAAGTATGCTCCTTGAAACAATTTCTGATCCAAAGAGTGCTAGTCCTTGAACGGTTGACCACCAACTATCGAGTAGTAATTGAATTGATTTGATTTGAGCTTGAGAAAACAGAGAGACAGAGGGGAAGTTCTGGCAAAGTGTAGGGATGTAGGCTCTAAAAGATCAATATCGAATGAACTTAAAGATGCTTAAATTGAGGAAGAAAAGGAGCTAATTTGGGATCTCATCTTTTACTCAATATCCTTCCCACTCAATCATTCATTTCAAATCTCTCCAACCCTATCATTAGGCCGCACCTTACTACCCTTATATGAGCTAATCCTATCGGCCATCATAATAGGCTTTAAACCCATTTTGAGCCTAAATAAAATATTATGCAATTAAATCCAATTCATTGTTTATCGATATTGTATATCGATTAATATATTTATAGTTGCTATAAATATTTAGCAGTATTTATATATCAAATTTTATAATTAATATTTCACAAATATTAATCAATTTAATTAATTATAGAAATTACAAATTAATTAAATTGTTTGATTAAAGGAGAATTCATCGTTTCGGTTGTATGTTTCGTCAGGTGTAAATTTGGTCAGTGGTTAATATCGAACTATTTAAATGTTAACGTTTACACATCACATAGCAGGTTGTGTGACATCTTAGCCAGATTTATTGCTTACCTGGTTTCGATAAAATCAAATTTTACTTTGTTAAGCGTTACCCGGTTGTTACTATTTTTACGCCAATTTTCTTCGTTAAAACTATATCACTTTGGACTTATGGAATTTGGTAATGATCGAAATTCCAATATTATCTGTATTCAACTATATAGTCCAAATACAAAGTCCTTGGTTCAATAATACCAACTATTATTAACCAAACTACCCTGGCAATATATTTTGACTTTGACTTGACTTGAGTTGACCATGGTACTAACCCAACATAATCGAGAAGACGAATCCTCTCTTGAAAAGTATTTAACTTCCAATACTTCCACTCGACCTGTCGATGGACATGATTTGACTACAATCAAAGCAGATCTTTCATGTTGAAGATCGATAGTATTCTCAAGTCTTGAGACCATGTAAATTAGTCACATCGACATTTTATATTTGACCTTAATTATATTAACCAACAAAAAACTATCGAGCAATTCATTCCATAGTTATCCAATAACTATCAGTACGTAACCCCTAGGTGCCCCCAACAATTATGATTAATACACTGCCAACATTTGGGGAGCGCTACGTACTCTAATCTCAAGGGATACATCAACATCCAGTCTCGATCCATCTTAACTAGGAACATTTAAAATAATGTATCTATAATATTGTGATATAATACTCATGATTACAACTATCTGTAATTACTATCACAAACACACTCTGTTAAATATATTTTAATTAAGCTTTTAATTATTTATAACATGTTACAACAAATATATAACAGAAAGAAAACATCTTTACTACGAATGGGAATTGATTATAGCGTTAATTAATTTACAACAAATTACAGAATTTCTCTTAGGGCATGTTCCTAACTCTACCACTAACCATGAAATACGAAGTATTAATTATTAAATAATAGTCATTAACTATTAATTTATTCCATGTTAATTTTGGTAACATCAAATGAAAAATCAATGTCAAACTATTTACATAAAATACACAATAATCTGTACTTCTTATTTAACCCCTATACATTCTTTAATTGAATCGTATCCACAAACGTCACCAATCTAATCCAGGTGTAAGCAAACTGAAATCTAACTCCAAGTTATCCACACTCTTAGTTTATTACTTTTATATTTCTAAGTTATTGTTGCCAAGGATCTTTAGCTCAAGTCATTGGAGAATTATGCTTTAGACAAAGCTTCTAGAGGTCAAGTATTCGAAGCCTGGAGATATCATAATGAATGTTCTGCCTGAAAAAATATCACTCTTGTTATCAAAAATATATTTCTTAGTTATTGTTAGGGCTATTATAGTAATACTTAATTTATCATTATCATACTATTACCAAGTGATTGATATTCAATATTGTGTTACAGCGGCATGTCATCGCTATTGGTACGTTAAAGATAAATTTACCGTTGTTAACGACAATTTTAACCGTAAAAAACATGAAATATAGTGATAACGATAACTTTACCAATCACATAATATTTTTCTTTTTCACCTTTTTATTCTAACCATGTACACTTTGGAAGATATAGTAAATTCTAATAGGATGTTTCAGTTTTATTTAGCATATTATTCTACATATTCGTGGAACAGTCATACTAATGGTAAACGGTGAACACAATCATCATTGTTGGATCGTTAAATAAGTATAAACTAGTCAATATCACCAGTAATAACGTAGTATGAACACAACAATCCTTTCCATGAAAATAAGTACGAACATAATGATAGTTTATACATGACAACAAAAATAAGTATGAACACAAGTATGACGAATTATCATCACAAGTATGAACACAACCATCGTTTGCAAAGTAATATAATAACAATTGATATATAACAACAAATCACATATCAAATAAACAAGTCAATATCACTATCATACATTCACAAACACAATGATGAGTCAACTTCAAGATTTTACATAACCATAACATACCATAATAGGTCATCACATACCAAAATAAGTCACACCATACTTTGATGTCTAATAAACATACCAAAATAAGTCATAACATACCACCACATCAAAATAAACATATTAATAACTTTTACATCAAGTCTTCTTCTTCCTCAATGGTTTTTTTTGCATGTTTGCTCGCTCCTTCATCATCTTATTCTTGCATTTCTTCGCCTTAGATCCTTCCACTTGTTCTTATTATTCTACATGCACTTGTTCGTCAAAAATATCAAGTGGCTCATCTTCCTCGATTCGTTCTACCCATTCGAGCACTTGGGACATTGAGTTGCTAGGAGTACATTAAAGTCCGCAATATGTCAAAGTCTCTGTTTCTATAAGGTATATTTATAGAATTAAATAGATGATCGAACAAACCTTAAAAAACAATAAGTTGATCTAAATTATCGACTTATGGCAAAAAATAAGCGAATTATTTTCGCTAACATGCATGGGTTCGTTAAATCATGCTTGTGGATCGGCAACAATGGGATGTGAGATAGATTTATACCATTGCATATACATTTAATCGCAATTCCAAGGGTGTATGACATGGTTTGATGTTAAGCTCTCATTCAAAAGATGGTTTCTTCACTCACTCCAACTAAAATCTCTTGAATTAGAATACGTCATTTTGTATGATTTTTCCAGTGACTTCATTTTTTTGGTCTCTAAAGCAAAAGTAGTTGCAGGTATTAGTTGAACATATCCAAATTTATGAAGAATTTTCTGTGGAACATACAACTCTACTACTTCAAAACACACAATGGGACTGTAGTATGACAGACATCTTTGAAACGAGTAATGGTCTTGCATATCATTCAACCAGTCCTAAACAACATTATTAAATTGAAGGTCATCGATCTTCTCCCTAAGAGTGACCAAATCATAAGCCAGGTTGGTATTTATTTCTCTCGCAAAGTAAAAAAGCCAACCTCGGTTCACCAAGCACTGAACGAATATTACTATTATGTCATCTTAAAATCAGGAAGTGCTCATATATCCAAACCTATAGATGAACCATCAAATATAAATATAGGATATAATAATTAATTCTATTTTTTCATTTCACTCTCATACCTGAAGCAAAGTCATGCAGCCAGCAATTTGACGTACACCTTTTCTTGTACACTGAGCCAAGTTATATAATAACCAACTCAAGTATGCAGTGCCCCAAGAGTAAGTATTCACTTTCCTTAACACACGTAGGCATAACAAAAATTTTACAGAGACTTTGTTTTTAGATTTATGCCACAAATCAACACACCAAAAGTGTATAGTAATACGAAATTGCACATTGCCTTTTTCGTTCTACAGCATCAGAATCTTGATGACCATAAAACATAGTTCTTGACCACTTTGAACGGACTTTTTTCTCACCCCAACAACTTGTTAGTCGTTTCTTCTTTGATGCCAAGACACTTATCCAACAACTCCCATACCTCATAATCACTTATTGCCCTAGACCCTCCAAGTGGCCATGTAATTGCTTTTCCTTCAATGGGAAGACTCGTGGTGTGAAATGCTTCATCGATAGTAATTATCATCTCACCAAACAGAATATGAAAAGTGTTAATCTTCAAGTAGAATATTTCAATAAATGCGTAGATCAATGCCTTGTCAACTTTGTCGTGTGCATGCTTTATATATTATAGAACTCTGATTCGGCTACCATATCCTTAAAAAAATCACATTCCTTACTTAAATCCCACTGTTTATGAGTCCTAGTATGACTATGAAGCTTAATAATTCTTGCTCATCCCTTGGTGCCTAAATTACCAATGTAATAGTCAAAACATACACTTAAAATTGTTTAAGATTCTATATGATATACGATAAACTTGCCGACGAGTTGCATATGCAAGAAGCAATGTGACTTTATAAGTAAACAGTAAGGATGATTGAACTTCACTTTTGATAGATCGACTTGATGGTTATGCCATTAACTCTTCTTTGTGTTTTTATCTTCAACGGTTGTATCTCTGTATCAGTCTACAGTTCAATTTCTTGGGATGGTTCATCCTCGTTTGCAATCTCTTCCTTTCGATCTAGTCCCTGTACATTTCCTTCAACAACGTTCTCCTATTGAGTACTTTCCTCCTTGCTCGCACTATTGCTATTTTCACTTATTGCTTTTGTCATGTACAACATACTCCTCAATATGGTTTTCATTCGTTCCAACTCTAATCTCTTTGCGATTTGAAGTGATTTAAGGGATATGAGTGGTTGAAGGTGAAGCTTTTTTGCAAGTAAATGGATTCATTCACATACGCATAAGAATATCAAACTATAGGAAGTTGCCAAATTGAAATATAAAACACAACACTTATGTTGCGAATTATATATACACTACAACAAAAATACCTTTTCGCAACTGCCAAAAACAATTGTAATAGGTCTATTATTACGGGCGGCCGCCAGTCTTAATATCCGAAGTTGTAATAGAGTTGAATATTTTTACAACTGTTACCGATAGTTGCAGGAGCAGTTGTAAAAAAGCTTTTTACAACTTCTTTTGAAAGTTGTGGTAAAGTCTATCATAACTGTTGCATTGACAGTTGTAATAGGTCTCTTTTGCAACTGTTAATAGCAGTTGCAACAATAACTTTTGCAACTGCTTTTGGCAGTTGTAATAGATTCATTTACAACTGTTATTAACAGTTGCAATAAATCTTTTTACAACTGCTACCAACAATTGCAATTCATCTTCCGACAACTGCCATTAACCATAAATTTCACAACATTATAATTAAAACCGATATTTCACTAATAATAACTATAATCGTTAACATTACTTGAAACAACATGAACTATTCACATTTAATAAAAACTAAAACAATTCAATTTTACATCATTTTTTACTTCATAATTTTATTACAAAATATAGCTAAATCCATAACATACGTCAATATAAATATAGATACATTCACCGTACATCAAATACATACCCGACCAACTTGTCCATAACATACGTCAATATAAATACATCAAATACTTTTCACTCCACCAGTTTCAAAGCATCTCCGGCAACTTCACTATCTCAAGTGCATACATTCACCATACATCAAATACATACCTGACCAACTTCATCACCACCCAAAATTCCACTTCACCACATTAACTTGCTCCTCCTCAACATTCAACCTGCAACCACACCAAGCACAACATAAAATTCATTAAAATTCCCAAACCAGTCAACTGCCACCAAACAAATCTAAACACTACTGCATATATGTGCTTATCTCTGCCCACACTAGCAAACATCCCTGCTGCCTTCAGAACCCCATACAGTTTTATTATGTCATCTGGCTGAGTTGGATAAACCAACTATTTTTTTAGCAACTCCCCACCCCCACCAAGACGCACACCTGCTCATGAAGTATTGGCAAATATATGAAAAACATTTTCTATATGTTTAATGATAGTTTGTATGGATAAGTACCCTCCTCGACATTCCAGCTGATGTATTCAAAAGAAATCAATTTGCAGTTGTTGAAGGTCCTTAGCTAATTGTAGAGTTTAAAACAATTACAAAATCCAAATTAACATAAAGACAAAAGGATAAAGTTTAATTAACATAAAACAAAATTAATTGGGAACTAAGACCAGGTATAATTGTTGACTAGTACAAATTAAAAAATCCAGCAAACCGAATATAAAACATCTCAACAATCATAATAAGAAACAAAATGAAGAAGCCACATTAGTTACGAAAACTAGGAAAAAATTTAGTTAACATAAGTTTATTTGAAACTCCACAAGAAAGAAAAGTGTACTAGAATAGTGGAACGAGTCTTACTCATGCACTACTCGATGTGTAAATATGAAGTATGAATCAGTCTTCGCAACAACAAAAAAGATGCAAATAGACAAAAACATATTAAACAATTTCTAGGTCACATATCATAGGCATATGCATATAGCTGATATAGAACCTGTAAATAGATGTAGCTTTACAAATATACAAGACCACACAGCATTAAAAACATTTGCAGCAAACTAGAAGATACACGTTAGTTAAATTTTTTTGAAGAATCAAAAGAGATGGATTTACTATCTGTAAAAGCAACATTGGTGTTCGCTTTGTTATTTGCCCAAGTACTGGTAAATGTGAATGGTAAATTCACTCAGTGTGGAAGAAGAACTAAATTCAACAATCAAAGACAAAACTTGTTCATTAGCAACATAGAAATTGTCCTTAATGAACTGATGGAAAGGCACCAATTGATGGTAATTTTGAGCATGAAACAAAGAGCACATCTGGTCCAAGAATATTCTGGAGGGCATCATGTTTCTATTCACTGACAACAAGTGTGGAAGCATGCACGAAATGCCTAGAGAAGGCGATAAAGGCTATCAAGAAAGACTGCAAAAACAACATTCGTGCAAGTAGTGGATCTGCAGCTCTGTGCAGCTAATGCGCTCGGTAGATTCAAGCGGTGGAGGTGCAAAAAGTCATGGCGGGGATACAGCGAGGATATAGCGGGATATAGCGGATGACTCTAAAATAGCATATAAAACTCATACTTCATGTTTAAAAAAATATAAAAATGGTAATTAAATGAAAAATTATCATTCAATTGAATTATAAATAATACATAAATAATTTTAATTAAAACATGTGCGAATATACCTTAAATAAACGAAAAGCTATATAACATAATTGAAGGTAGAATATTAGAATATTTTCATTTCTAAAAATATATTAAAAATTAAATCAAATAAATTAGTTTCATAATTTTACACTGTATAAATGCAATTTTTCAATTCATTTTATTAAAAAAGATATAGCGGGAATAGCGGAATATAGCGGAAATAACGGGTTATAGCGGGGATTAATGCGGAAAAGCTATATTCTGGGGCTATATGGAAAAATCGTTGCGGTAGAAATCCGCTATGAGATATAGCGGGGTTGTAGCGGGGTAATAGCGGGGCATTAACTACGCAGCTGCAGCTATTGAATGCAGCATTCGTTATGACAATGTCAAAATATAAACCACTTTATGTATTATTGCAATTCTGGAAACAGTGATATGTTGTGTCTCATTGTTTCTGCCAGATAAATATTGTATGTATACGAATAAGAGGTGATATGTTATGATCCACTTAGATTGTTGTTTTTACAAACATTATGTTTGTTCACTCAATTCATATAAGCATTATTGGTATAGTTGTATGTTATAGTATAAGAATAGCAATATATTATTGGAACATAGTAAAAATAAAAAACAAAAAACAAAAAAAATCATGGTCATATTTCTACAGTATTTAACTAGTTCCTATTTGAAGTTATATGTATGTGATTGAGTACGCTTCTATGTTAAATTAGAAGATTGAAGTCCATTTTCATAAAACACACATGCTTCATTTTAATATCTAATATTCATGTCATCCTTAGGATCTTATGGCTATTGCAGACACTGAGGAAACGTGGGATATGCTTTGATTGGCTTAAGAATTTGATTAGTGATTTTTGTTGAAAAACAGGGTTTCAATCTGTGACTACAGAGTGGAGTAACTTTGTTTACCGCAATTTTGTCTCCTGCGGCAGCATCTATAAATTATAACTTTAAGTTTCCATGAACTCATCATAGTTGATTCTGATTAAATATACATTTACCATCCTTTATTTTACCAGACAACTACAAAATTCTATTAAACATTTATTTTAAAATACATGTGCAATATTTACAAATAGAACCCTGCATTACTTGACATAACCCATGTGCATATGATGCCACCTATATTCCATTTAAGATTTTTGTTTGGCATGCTAATTGCACATGAATGTGGATGAACATGAATGCACACGAAAATGAAATGCTGTGTTGTTCTTCCTTTTCAAAAATGAATAATATGCTTTAAATGCTATTTTTACAAGTTGTTTCTTTGGTTGTTTAGTGAAGCAAATTAGTATAATTTTTTGATGAAATTGAATCTTTCTGTTCATGTAAAAAGCTTATCGACCAAGTTGTTGATCTCTTTTGAATTTTGCCTCGTATTTACTGCCAGCGACAGAGTGCTTATTCAAAATTTAACTGCAAGTTCAATTTATGCCCAATTTAATGCACTTTTTACGCCTTGTAAAAGAAAGCTTTGGGCTACAACTGTGGGTTACATAAATGAACTCAAAATTTCTTATCACATGGTATCATTTCAGTTGTGTATTGAAATATTTCACCTTTTTCTTTTGTAAAATTGAAATCTAGTACATGATAAATGATGCAGGAAAAGCCAAAAGCAGAGGTTACTACTAGACTCAAAGACTTGCTGTAAACATAGTTGCTATAAAAGATATATGATTTAGTAACTTAAGAATTATTTGGTGATGAGTGTGCATTTCCCAACTCACTCCAAATGAATTTTGTAAGTTTTATCTGTCCAATTTGCATGATTGATTGATTATTGTAAAAATTACATGTTATATATTGTAAAACTTGCCAGGCTAGATGTTGACAAGCTATCACTAGATCACGGTATATATTGTAAGATTGACTGTTAGGTTAAATACCATTTATTTTAGTTTGCTTTGTAATGAACAGTTTGTTAATTAGGTTTGGTTTAGTAAGCAAACTTAATTAGAAACTTAAGCGTATCACTAAATACTGCTAGTAATGAAGATAAGTTTCAGAATCACATAAAATTGAACTCAGTGGCTTCTACAACACCATTCCAACTACATTTCCACGCAAATTTTAGCTCTTTAACATCAATTTCCTAACCAAGAATGCTGCTACACTTATCGAGTTCACCTATCTAAAGTTCAATGTTTATGTCAAGTAGGAAAAGAATGAAATAGAAGTGTATATTACCATCAAATTAACTAAGAATCAGGGTTAACAACAATGAAAACAGTACCCAAACAATTAAGATTATCAAGAAACTAACCAAAAAACACAACATACCAAAGCAGCGGCAGCCCAGAAAAGCACACAGCCAGCAAAACAAGCACGAACTGCGAGCGCTGACGACGACTATGAGCAGCGCCGATGATGACGAGCGGCGAGTATGAGCGGTCCGCGATCTAGGTTTTTTTAGGGTTTATGGATCGAGTAAAAGCGGCGAGTACGAGCATCTAGGAGCGATACTTGCGATTAGCGACGACGACGATTTAGGGTTAGATTTTTTATGAATGGCGATAGCGATATACGATTAATTTGAACGAAATTATTGAAAGGAGGGAAAACGAATGAAAGAAGGGAGAGCGATTTAGGTTTTTTTGGCATACTTAGTTGTTCTACTGGGCGGCCAAAGAAATGAAAGGAGGGAGAACGAAAATCCCTATTGACATGAAATATAATAATTGTTACAACCTTTGAAAACAGTTGTTGTAAATAAATATTACAGCTGTTGTATAAATATAGTTGTTAAAGGTGCTTTTATTACGATTGCTGAAATAAAACAGTTGTTACAAACTAACTATTACAACTGCTGTAATGAAATAGTTGTTAAAAAATACCTATAACAACTGTCAATATTTGTTGGTTGTAAATGAAAGGTTATAATATGGCTATTTTGTCATAGTGATATTAGTTCGACAGTTGAATACTGAACTACAATGGGTTACACAACGGTCAGTGGCCGAACTAAATTACATAATATGCCGCTGAAATAAATTATACAAATCAATTTTAAGCCCTCGAATTCAACTGTAATAACTAAACCCTAATTATTCAACGCGATCAATAATGTCAACTACAACAACACCCTATCCATCGCGCGCTAATGAAAACCCTAAAACTACTATAAAATGGAAACACGTATTTTGCCATCATTTTTTCAATCAACTTCGAGTCTGGACGATTTGAGTGCGCCAATTTTTTTGACAAGTAAGTTTAAGTTATGGGTGAGCAAATGGTTGGTTCGGTTAAAAATTGATCAAATATATGGAAACCAAAATAACCATTCAAAGAAACATAAACCAAACCAACACAAACCGATATTTTTAAAAACTAAAGCTAACCAAGCCGATAATATTTGTTTTATTTGGTTTGGTTTATTTGGTTTATCTTAAAATGAATCAGATATTTTGCTTGTTGTTATAAGATTAAAACAATTAATTGAATCCATATGATGCAAACGTTTTGAAAAAAAAAAACCCATCTTTTGAAATTCTAATATGAATTGAAAGAAAATAACAGTTATATGAGAATAATAGCATTGCTATTAGTAATTTTATTTTTTAAGATAATTTAATTTTTAAATTTAGTTTAATTGGTTGGTTCGGTTTTAATATATTGAAAACAAAATCCGACCAATAAACCAAAAAAATATAGAAATAAAAACCAAAACCAACTAATTAGCAATGAAACCAAACCAAAACAATCAAACTTAATTGATTTGGTCAGTTTATTCGATTTTAACTCATAAATGCTCAATCTCTAGTTGGGGGTAAAAGGCAAGATGAGTTGAACGGGAAAAGTAAAGGGGGGGATTAATTTACAGGACAAAGATTTGTATATTTTTTGTCTTAAGGACACGACCTCAATTTTTTTACCATGACAAACATTCTTCTAAAAATTATTCATAAGGACAAATATTTTTCAAAATTATTCATGAGGACAACAAAACTGCTACCGAACTAAAACTGATACCTAAAAACTGCTACCGATAACTACAAACTGCTACCGATAACTACAAACTGATACCTAAAAACTGCTATCAATAACTAAAAACTGATATCTACAGAAAGTTGTCCTTCAGGATAAAATATTGAACGTCTGTCCTTGAGGCTAAAAAGCTGTGAAATTTTGTCCTGACAGTAATTTCCTGAAAAGTAAATGTATATTTTATAACCTTGTTGTTTTTCTTAAAGCGACCATCGTATCCACATTAGACTATGAGTAACAAAACCTTCGTTATGGTATCAGTTGCAATTATGGGCCCTAACCCTAGTTATTATTGCTAACCCGTTGTACATAAAACGAAACTCCCGCTTTCCATTTCACTGCAAAAAACCCTAGGTTTTAATTCCTGAAATCAAGTTATGAAAATATATAATTCATGAGATCGCACAGTAATTTCAAGCAGTCTATTCGATCTAGTTAACTCATCAAAGTAGCCTATTTGAACTTCAGAAATCAAAATGCGTAAGGTTTTAATTCTTTCACAGTTTAATGTTTTGCAGCTACATTATTGTATCAATCGGTTTTCGAAACGTAATTCGTCGAATCTCATGTTTATTACTGTTATAGCTTCTCATTGTGCAACGCTTCTTATAATATCTAGTTATACACGGGCTTTGTACTTTTATAGTTGATATGGGATAATTTGATGGCTAGAAGTGTCATGGTACATATATGCCTATGAGATCATGAGAAGTTGGCTACATACATGTTGTCACTAGTCAGCATGCTGAGTGCTTGACGAGTGACAAGTTAGGATGATAACAATCTCAAATTAGACTAGATGATTCAATGATTGGAATTCCGTCTGTAACCTGATGTTTTTGCATTGTAATAACTGTATAAGGCAGTAAACTATATGAACACTCCAATACTCTTGTACAGAAAATAAATAATCAATCCCTTTTAGTTCCCTTCATTGTTACTATTAGTTTAATTGTCAACTACCGTTTTAGTTAGTCTTTTCCTTTTATAAATTCTAGCTTTTATCACCTACCTTATACTGTTGTTTTTTAATTCATCCATATTATTCCATTTTTCGCACTTATTACATCTTTCTTATTGTTCCCACTCTTTCATTTGTCAGAGATTAGAAATAATACAAATGATGTAACAACTATGAAAACTGAAATCAAAGGGAAAGAGTATAAGAAGGAAATATACGAAGTGATTGACAGAAGGAAAAAAAAAACCAACTAAAAAGGTTTGTTGACAATTGATAAACATCAGAACAAGGAAGGGAAATAAAAGAAAAATTAGATTACAATTTCGATTACTGTTTTTCGAAAACAGATGTAGGAGTATTGGAGTGCTTATGGAGTTTAGGGCTCGTTTGGATCGATTTATATAAGTCGCTTTTTTGCTTTTTACAAGCGAAAACCTATTCATTTCGGCTTCCAAAAAGCTAAAAAATGGCTTATTTTAGTCGATCCAGACGAGGCATTAGAATGTCCACACTTATTGGGCTTAAACCAGTTGAAGACAAATAATTACTTGAAAAAAAGCTTGTTAATAATAAAGATAGGCGTTGCACGGTTACACCATCATCTAATTGACTTATTAGAGATAAGCCATAGATCCATCACATGTTTGTTTCAGGGGAATGACCAAAGATTGTTGCAATTCACTGGTGTAATGAGTACTGAATATGTTAGCTTGTTTGGAGCTTCCAATAGTTAATTCAAGATCATGCCCAAATCATTACAAATAATGTTGGTACTGCCGAACACTTCTGATTGATGTCATGGAGTCATTATTTGTACTAGTATACATGCACACACAAAAGACGCAATGTGTATACTTTTTGTATGTGGTTTTCAGAGATCTTGTTTCAATATTGCACTAAAAATTTATTTATACGCATGGAAAAATGAAGACAAAACAATGTTGTTAGTTTGTCAAGTAGTGAAGAATTGGTTTCACATTTTGTGAGATTCATTAGTGGTGAAAGAAATTAACGTTGGCTTCACATGACTCATTGCCGTGCGTGCACACATGCACATGCACGCGTGTCCATGTGTGTGTTTATACACATATATATACATAGTTTGTTTTGTAACTATTTTCCAAGAATTTCTGGGATAAACATGGTATTTCATGCACGAACTGGGATAAAGTCAGTGGACCCCACATATAATGAATATATCTCTATCTCGATAGGAAAGTACCTACATGTGTATGCGCGCTTGCGCTGTTACACACGTTTGTACAATACAGAAGGGCGTTACTAATAGTACTGTTCACTAACTATAGTCTGACTAATGTGCCAAAGTATATAACAATATGTAGCAGTGTTAACATTCTTTATCTCTATTCAACATGGAATTGAAGTAGGAAGGAAAACAGAATACATCGCAAATCACACAAGCACATTGTATTAGTGAACTTAGCAAATTGCATATTTTGACTTAAATGTTGTCGTAATGAAGAGCGCTTAAAGTATGCTTATACAATGCATGAGAAATACAAAGTGCTCATCACTAAGTTAGATAATTTATCATTAAGCATACGACTTGATTTTGTCTTTGCTCGATTAATATATCATGAAGAGTTCAAGATATCATAAGCCTGTATGAGTGAATTAACACCTCTCCAATGTTCTGATTCTGCTGCATGTGCAAGTATGCAACAAGTGCGATATTCTTATGCTCCAAATTAGATGGTTCCTAATTTGTGTAAATTGCAAAAATATAAACGTTCAAATCTGCATAGTAACATGGCTGTATTATTAATATGTAATGCATTTCCGTTTATGTAGGATTGGCTTGTAAGAAAAGAATCCACACACGATTAATGTTCTGATTCCTCGATTAACTTTTAGGTATTATTTAAAACTTCAAACGGGTTTTTTATGTCTAAATTCACATGGCTTGTGTTTGGTATGAAATTCATGCTTTAAGTACTCAACGCATCATAAATTTACGTATTTACAAATATGGTTATATCTCAAAACAACCAAGGTTTCTTAGATCAGATAATGTAGTCACTTGCTAGTCAATCAATATGGGTTTTAGTTTTACATTTCAGAGCAGTAAAGAAAACAATATATTTGAGTATATGACGCTAAGAAATGTGCATATTCACTCATTTGCACTGGTATGAGTATATGACACTATACTCTGTCCTATAAAGGAAAGTTGTTCTGTGTTTGGGCATAATATTTAAGCGACCCAATTTTTATGAAAACAACAACCGCCCATTTTATTTACTTTTGACATAGTTTCAGATTAATATCAGTTACTAAACATCACATATTTTAGGGCAAAATAACCAAAAATGTCATTTTATATGGGATGGTGTGTTGGTAATAATACTTCATTGATTTGTATTGTTTTCTTAATACATGATATTTGTAACCAAATTTTGCAGATGGGAATGGGGAGTGATAGATGGTTTGTGTCCTAATCATGCGCAATCGGCTTCAATGAACACCACAACGACCTGATTTAGTTATTGCTTGTAAAGACAATTCTGCCCTTCTTGAGAACGTGGTAAATACTTGCCATCACGCATCTGCTGAATGGGCCCCAACTTCATCCAACTTCATAGCTGTAGACTTCTACAAGGTAATTCAATGGAAAATGTTTGACCTGTATACTGATGACGAACATATCACCTCATTCATTATTCAAGTTTTAGAGTAAAATTGGAACTGAAGTTCTAGTTTTTCTCAAAAATGAGAACTGAAAACTACACCTTTTTCATTGTAAAAATAGTCCAACATGATTGTGAATGCCATTGGATTACATTTTAAAAAGTCCACACCATGTGTCTGCAAATTGTTAGCTAATTATAAGGATATGTTTATGCAGAGAAGTGATGATGTATGAGCTTCAGATGCTAATGTTGATGTGAATAATCATCAGTATATAATTATTTTTACATTTCTCTGCAATATCTATGTTGATGTGAAGCTAGAGCTGATAGATTTTAATCTTAAAACTAAATCTTATTTGTATGTTACTTTATTTGAAACACACACAGATATGTATACAGACACGACTGTCTTTAAAAATAAGATTAAATGTTTAGTTTAGTGAATAGAATGAATTTTGTTTTAAATGTCCACACATAAAAAATGCATTTATACAACTGGATTGGCAAGAGAGAAGAAACCAGGATAAAAACATGGTTTCTTAGATCAGCCAATGTAGTCACTTGGTACTCAATCAATATGGATTTTAGTTTCATGTTTTGAGCAGTAAAGAAAACAATATATATTTGAGTACATGACACTAAGAAATGTGCATATTCACTCTTTTGCACTGGTTTGAGTATATGACACTATACTCTGTCCCATAGAGGAAAGTTATTCTGAGTATGGGCATAATATTTACCCGACCAAATTTTTATGAAAATAACAAACGCCCATTTTACTTTCAACATGGTTTTGGTTAATATCAGTCAAAACACTAAACATGACATATTTTAGGGCAAAATAACCCGAAATCATTTTGTGGAATGTTGTGGAGGTAATAGTACTTCATTAATTTTTATTATTTTCTTAATACATGATATTTTTAATTAAAATTTGCAGATGGGAATGGGGGAGTGATAGAAGGTTTGCGTTAATTAATTATTTTCATGATGCACTTGATTTGGTTACTGCTTGTAAAGACAACACAGCCCCTCTTGAGAACATGGTGAATATTTGCCATCATGCATCTGCTAATAGATGGGACACAACTTGATAGCTGTAGACTTCTACAAGGTAATTCAATGGAAAATGTTTGATCTATATATTGATGAAGATCGTGTCACCTCATTATTCAAGTTTTAGAGTAAGAATGCAATCTAAGTTCTAATTATCCTTCAAAAAGGAGAACTGGAACTAAAACATTTTCATTTTACATAAAGTCATCGTGAATTCCATTGGATTACATTTTAAGAAGTCCATGCCATGCATCTGCAAATTGCTAGCTAATTATATGGCATGTTAGTACAATATATTGTTTATGCAGAGGAGTGATGGTGGATGAGCTTCAGATGCTAATGTGGTGAATGGGTTTCTCGTCTGCGGCTGTAATAATATTGCCAACTGCAAGGTTTGAATACCAATTCCTATCAGCATAACGAATTGTTTGTATAGTACTGGAATTTGAATTTACTAGTAGTCTGATATTACTGCTTTATGATGGGAACCTACCGACGTTTATATTTATTGCAATTGAAACCTTAAACATAATCCAATGTCCAACCATATTCTTAAAAGTGTTGTATTTGAAAGATCACCATTTAGATGTAAATTAAACCATGTTTTTTTCTATTTTTCACCATTTTTTACACGTATTTGTGTATATTCAGCAAAAACCATGTATTTAGTTGTAAATTACACATATTTGCATATATTTGGCAAAAATATTGATGCATAATGTACCATGAAACAGAACTTTAACTCTTGTTCGTAATAAAAGGTTATTATGTTTTATCGAAATTGGATTTGATCAAGGTTGTGAATCATAATTACATCTTTAGATTAATTTATTTGGTAGAAATTTATCTGTTAACATAAGATTTTTATTTGGTACATGTTTACAACTGTTAGCTGTAAACCTTAAAGTCAAATTCTGACCACCTATTTGGATTATTTTTCATTTTTACATTGCACATTTTCTTTTGAACTGGCATTAAACATATGATGATGATGTAATTATTGAAAAAATATAATATACGGTACAAATTTTGTACAAAAATATTATATTTATAATATTGGATCTGTTGTGGAGAAAAAGGAATTAAAAAAAACAAAATTTTCATGGCACAGCATTTTTAACTTGTATGTAAAACCTACTTGTCTATTTGAACAACACGGAGAAATAATAGTGTTATGTCAAACAAATTATCCAAATATATATTTATACTATGATTTGGTAAAAGTCTACAACCAAATCAGTTATTTCATTTGTCAATGATATTTCTCCTTGTGTGCTAAGAGGACACTTGGGGTGGTGGCGCAGTTGGCTAGCGCGTAGGTCTCATAGCTAAAATGTTGAGTAATCCTGAGGTCGAGAGTTCGAGCCTCTCTCACCCCATACTTTTTACTTTTAAATGTTTAATCCACCGAATATTTGCACTTCATTACTTATCACCATATATACATTTTAGCCATCTTTGTAATGATGACACAACATACGCATTTTTTACTTCTACAAAAATAATAGTAATAAGCAATCTGCATATAAGTTGATTGTGAAACAAATATTTAATTCAGTTTGTTTACCAATTTGTTTTGAATCTGGTTGTAAGTTATAATTTGTAATAATTATATTGTTATCCGAATCAAATTAATAACGAAAAAGAGTATTGTATTCTAAATTTCTACATACAAAATGCATTGATTAAATTGGATTTATAGGGGAGAAGAAAAATAAGGATAAAAGACATCAATTAGACAATCATCAATGTATAATTATTTTTACATTTCTCTTCAATATCTATACGGATGTGAAGTTACAACTTATAGATATTGATCTTAGAACTAAATCTTATTCGAATGTTATTTTTTTTGAAATGCACACACATATGTATATGCACACGACATATCTTTGAAAAAGGATTAAATGTATAGTATAGTAAGTAGTATGAATTTTGTATTTTAAATATCCACACATAAAAAATGAATTTATACAACTGGATTTGCAAGGTAGAAGAAGCCGAGATAAAAAAAAACTTCAATCAGTATATGATTGTTTCCACGTTTGTATCAGTTATTTCATCTGTCAATGATATTTCTCCTTGTGTGCTAAGAGGACACATGGGGTGGTGGTGCAGTTGGCTAGCGCGTAGGTCTCATAGCTAAAATGTTGAGTAATCCTGAGGTCGAGAGTTCGAGCCTCTCTCACCCCATACTTTTTAGTTTTAAATGTTTAATCCACCAAATATTTGCACTTCATTACTTATCACCATATATACATTTTTAGCCATCTTTGTAATGATGACACGCCATACGCATTTTTTACTTCTACAAAAATAATAGTAATAAGCAATCTGCTTATAAGTTGATTGTGAAACAAATATTTAATTCAATTTGTTTTCCAATTTGTTTTGAATCTGGTTGTAAGTTATAATTTGTAATAATTACATTGTTATCCGAATCAAATTAATAACGAAAAAGAGTATTGTATTCTAAATTTCTACATACAAAATGCATTGATTAAATTGGATTTATAGGGGAGAAGAAAAATAAGGATAAAAGACATCAATTAGACAATCATCAGTGTATAATTATTTTTACATTTCTCTTCAATATCTATACGGATGTGAAGTTACAACTTATAGATATTAATCTTAGAACTAAATCTTATTCGAATGTTATTTTTTTTGAAATGCACACACATACGTATACGCACACGACATATCTTTGAAAAAGGATTAAATGTATAGTATAGTAAATAGTATGAATTTTGTAATTTAAATATCCACACATAAAAAATGAATTTATACAACTGGATTTGCAAGGTAGAAGAAGCCGAGATAAAAAAAACTTCAATCAGTATATGATTGTTTCCACGTTTGTATCAGTTATTTCATTTGTCAATGATATTTCTCCTTGTGTGCTAAGAGGACACCTGGGGTGGTGGCGCAGTTGGCTAGCGCGTAGGTCTCATAGCTAAAATGTTGAGTAATCTTGAGGTCGAGAGTTCAAGCCTCTCTCACCCCATGTTTTTTAGTTTTAAATGTTTAATCCACCAAATATTTGCACTTCATTACTTATCACCATATATACATTTTTAGCCATCTTTGTAATGATGACACGCCATACGCATTTTTTACCTCTACAAAAATAATAGTAATAAGCGATCTGCATATAAGTTGATTATGAAACAAATATTTAATTCAAATTGTTTTCCAATTTGTTTTGAATCTGGTTGTAAGTTATAATTTGTAATAATTACATTGTTATCCGAATCAAATTAATAACGAAAAAGAGTATTGTATTCTAAATTTCTACATACAAAATGCATTGATTAAATTGGATTTATAGGGGAGAAGAAAAATAAGGATAAAAGACATCAATTAGACAATCATCAATGTATGATTATTTTTACATTTCTCTTCAATATCTATACGGATGTGAAGTTACAACTTATAGATATTAATCTTAGAACTAAATCTTATTCGTATGTTATTTTTTTTAAATGCACACACATACGTATACGCACACAACGTATCTTTGAAAAAGGATTAAATGTATAGTATAGTAAATAGTATGAATTTTGTAATTTAAATATCCACACATAAAAAAATGAATTTATACAACTGGATTTGCAAGGGAGAAGAAACCGAGATAAAAACAACTTCAATCTGTATGTGATTGTTTCCACGTTTGTATCAGTTATTTCATTTGTCAATGATATTTCTCCTTGTGTGCTAAGAGCACACTTGGGGTGGTGGCGCAGTTGGCTAGCGCGTAGGTCTCATAGCTAAAATGTTGAGTAATCCTGAGGTCGAGAGTTCGAGCCTCTCTCACCCCATACTTTTTAGTTTTAAATGTTTAATCCACCGAATATTTGCACTTCATTACTTATCACCATATATACATTTTTAGCCATCTTTGTAATGATGACACGCCATACGCATTTTTTACTTCTACAAAAATAATAGTAATAAGCAATCTGCTTATAAGTTGATTGTGAAACAAATATTTAATTCAATTTGTTTTCCAATTTGTTTTGAATCTGGTTGTAAGTTATAATTTGTAATAATTACATTGTTATCCGAATCAAATTAATAACGAAAAAGAGTATTGTATTCTAAATTTCTACATACAAAATGCATTGATTAAATTGGATTTATAGGGGAGAAGAAAAATAAGGATAAAAGACATCAATTAGACAATCATCAGTGTATAATTATTTTTACATTTCTCTTCAATATCTATACGGATGTGAAGTTACAACTTATAGATATTAATCTTAGAACTAAATCTTATTCGAATGTTATTTTTTTTGAAATGCACACACATATGTATACGCACACGACATATCTTTGAAAAAGGATTAAATGTATAGTATAGTAAGTAGTATGAATTTTGTATTTTAAATATCCACACATAAAAAATGAATTTATACAACTGGATTTGCAAGGTAGAAGAAGCCGAGATAAAAAAAACTTCAATCAGTATATGATTGTTTCCACGTTTGTATCAGTTATTTCATTTGTCAATGATATTTCTCCTTGTGTGCTAAGAGGACACCTGGGGTGGTGGCGCAGTTGGCTAGCGTGTAGGTCTCATAGCTAAAATGTTGAGTAATCCTGAGGTCGAGAGTTCGAGCCTCTCTCACCCCATACTTTTTAGTTTTAAATGTTTAATCCACCGAATATTTGCACTTCATTACTTATCACCATATATACATTTTTAGCCATCTTTGTAATGATGACACGCCATACGCATTTTTTACCTCTACAAAAATAATAGTAATAAGCAATCTGCTTATAAGTTGATTGTGAAACAAATATTTAATTCAATTTGTTTTCCAATTTGTTTTGAATCTGGTTGTAAGTTATAATTTGTAATAATTTCATTGTTATCCGAATCAAATTAATAACGAAAAAGAGTATTGTATTCTAGATTTCTACATACAAAATGCATTGATTAAATTGGATTTATAGGGGAGAAGAAAAATAAGGATAAAAGACATCAATTAGACAATCATCAGTGTATAATTATTTTTACATTTCTCTTCAATATCTATACGGATGTGAAGTTACAACTTATAGATATTAATCTTAGAACTAAATCTTATTCGAATGTTATTTTTTTTGAAATGCACACACATACGTATACGCACACGACATATCTTTGAAAAAGAATTAAATGTATAGTATAGTAAATAGTATGAATTTTGTAATTTAAATATCCACACATAAAAAATGAATTTATACAACTGGATTTGCAAGGTAGAAGAAGCCGAGATAAAAAAAACTTCAATCAGTATATGATTGTTTCCACGTTTGTATCAGTTATTTCATTTGTCAATGATATTTCTCCTTGTGTGCTAAGAGGACACCTGGGGTGGTGGCGCAGTTGGCTAGCGCGTAGGTCTCATAGCTAAAATGTTGAGTAATCTTGAGGTCGAGAGTTCAAGCCTCTCTCACCCCATGTTTTTTAGTTTTAAATGTTTAATCCACCAAATATTTGCACTTCATTACTTATCACCATATATACATTTTTAGCCATCTTTGTAATGATGACACGCCATACGCATTTTTTACCTCTACAAAAATAATAGTAATAAGCGATCTGCATATAAGTTGATTGTGAAACAAATATTTAATTCAAATTGTTTTCCAATTTGTTTTGAATCTGGTTGTAAGTTATAATTTGTAATAATTACATTGTTATCCGAATCAAATTAATAACGAAAAAGAGTATTGTATTCTAAATTTCTACATACAAAATGCATTGATTAAATTGGATTTATAGGGGAGAAGAAAAATAAGGATAAAAGACATCAATTAGACAATCATCAATGTATGATTATTTTTACATTTCTCTTCAATATCTATACGGATGTGAAGTTACAACTTATAGATATTAATCTTAGAACTAAATCTTATTCGTATGTTATTTTTTTGAAATGCACACACATACGTATACGCACACAACGTATCTTTGAAAAAGGATTAAATGTATAGTATAGTAAATAGTATGAATTTTGTAATTTAAATATCCACACATAAAAAATGAATTTATACAACTGGATTTGCAAGGGAGAAGAAACCGAGATAAAAACAACTTCAATCTGTATATGATTGTTTCCACGTTTGTATCAGTTATTTCATTTGTCAATGATATTTCTCCTTGTGTGCTAAGAGCACACTTGGGGTGGTGGCGCAGTTGGCTAGTGCGTAGGTCTCATAGCTAAAATGTTGAGTAATCCTGAGGTCGAGAGTTCGAGCCTCTCTCACCCCATGTTTTTTAGTTTTAAATGTTTAATCCACCAAATATTTGCACTTCATTACTTATCACCATATATACATTTTTAGCCATCTTTGTAATGATGACACGACATACGCATTTTTTACCTCTACAAAAATAATAGTAATAAGCGATCTGCATATAAGTTGATTGTGAAACAAATATTTAATTCAAATTGTTTTCCAATTTGTTTTGAATCTGGTTGTAAGTTATAATTTGTAATAATTACATTGTTATCTGAATCAAATTAATAACGAAAAAGAGTATTGTATTCTAAATTTCTACATACAAAATGCATTGATTAAATTGGATTTATAGGGGAGAAGAAAAATAAGGATAAAAGACATCAATTAGACAATCATCAATGTATGATTATTTTTACATTTCTCTTCAATATCTATACGGATGTGAAGTTACAACTTATAGATATTAATCTTAGAACTAAATCTTATTTGTATGTTATTTTTTTTAAATGCACACACATATGTATACAAACACGACATATCTTTGAAAAAGGATTAAATGTATAGTATAGTAAATAGTATGAATTTTGTAATTTAAATATCCACACAAAAAAATGAATTTATACAACTGGATTTGCAAGGGAGAAGAAATCGAGATAAAAACAACTTCAATCAGTATATGATTGTTTCCACGTTTGTATCAGTTATTTCATTTGTCAATGATATTTCTCCTTGTGTGCTAAAAGCACACCTGGGGTGGTGGCGTAGTTGGCTAGTGCGTTGGTCTCATAGCTAAAATGTTGAGTAATCCTGAGGTCGAGAGTTCGAGCCTCTCTCACCCCATGTTTTTTAGTTTTAAATGTTTAATCCACCAAATATTTGCACTTCATTACTTATCACCATATATACATTTTTAGCCATCTTTGTAATGATGACACGACACACATTTTTTACCTCTACAAAAATAATAGTAATAAGCGATCTGCATATAAGTTGATTGTGAAACAAATATTTAATTCAATTTGTTTTCCAATTTGTTTTGAATTTGGTTGTAAGTTATAATTTGTAATAATTACATTGTTATCTGAATCAAATTTATAACGAAAAAGAGTATTGTATTCTAAATTTCTACATACAAAATGCATTGATTAAATTGGATTTATAGGGGAGAAGAAAAATAAGGATAAAAGACATCAATTAGACAATCATTAGTGTATGATTATTTTTACATTTCTCTTCAATATCTATACGGATGTGAAGTTACAACTTATAGATATTAATCTTGGAACTAAATCTTATTCGTATGTTATTTTTTTGAAATGCACACATATATGTATACGCACACGACATATCTTTGAAAAAGGATTAAATGTAAAGTATAATAAATAGTATGAATTTTGTACTTTAAATATCCACATATAAAAAAATGCATTTATACAACTGGATTTGCAAGGGAGAAGAAACCGAGATAAAAACAACTTCAATCAGTATATGATTGTTTCCACGTTTGTATAATGTGTGTGTATGTATGTATTTGCACTTTATTACTTATCATCATATATACAGTTTTAGCTGGATTTATAGGGGAGAAGAAAAATAAGGATAAAAGACATCAATTAGACAATCATTAGTGTATGATTATTTTTACATTTCTCTTCAATATCTATATGGATGTGAAGTTACAACTTATAGATACTAATCTTAGAACTAAATCTTATTCGTATGTTATTTTTTTTTGAAATGCACACACATGTGTATACGCACACGACATATCATTGAAAAAGGATTAAACGTATAGTATAGTAAATAGTATGAATTTTGTATTTTAGATATCCACACATAAAAAATGAATTTATACAACTAGATTTGCAAGGGAGAAGAAACCGAGATAAAAACAACTTCAATCAGTATATGATTGTTTCCACGTTTGTATAATGTGTGTATATGTATGTATTTTCACTTTATTACTTATCACCTTATATACAGTTTTAGCCATCTTTTGTAACGACGACTCACATTTTTTACTTCTACAAAAATAATAGTAATAAGCAATATACATATAAGTTGATTGTGAAACAAATATTTAATTCAATTTGTTTTCCAATTTGTTTTGAATCCGTTGTTAGTTATAATTTGTTATAATTACATTGTTATCGTATTCTAAATTTCTACATGCGAAATGCATTGATTAAATTGGATTTATAGTGGAGAAAAAAAAATAAGGATAAAAGACATCAATTAGACAATCATTAGTGTATGATTATTTTTACATTTCTCTTCAATATCTATATGGATGTGAAGTTACAACTTATAGATACTAATCTTAGAACTAAATCTTATTCGTATGTTATTTTTTTTTGAAATGCACACACATATGTATACGCACACGACATATCTTTGAAAAAGGATTAAATGTATAGTTTAGTAAATAGCATGATTAAATATCCACACATAAAAAATGAATTTATACAACTGGATTTGCAAGGGAGAAGAAATCGAGATAGAAACAACTTCAATCAATATATGATTGTTTCCACGTTTGTATAATGTATGTGTATGTATGTATACTTGCACACACATAACACACACACTACACATAATATATATATATATATATATATATATATATATATATATATAATCGGAATAGAGTTTCAACCTTTTGGTCCAACCGCGAAGTTTTAAAATTGCCTTTGTATATAAACGAAAGGTTAAGAGTTCGAATTCCATTAAGAGCAAAAATAATATATATCTTCAAATAAAAATTTTGATATATAAATAAAATCAGAAGTTCAAATCCCAATTTCAACATAAAGTTAATAATATTTTTTAAAATTTAATTTTCACCTTTTACTTACCGAATCTACGTTAAAAAAATTAAAATTCAACGATTTTATATCATTTTATAAGATTTTTTTATATGCACATGCATTGCCAAAAAAATCTCGTGTGTGCGTCTCTCTCTATACACACACACACGGATACGTGTGATATGAATTTACTATTGTTATATGAAAACCTCAAAAATAAATTTTAATGGTATGTTTTAAAATAGTGACATATCTTTGGAAATATGATTGAGTTTATAATTTGGTGATGATTTTGTATTCTTAGTTTCTACAATATGAAAATTGCATTTATAAAATTGGATTTACAAGGTTGGAAAAGATAAGAATAGATAAACTTCAATTAGTATATGATTATTTTTACATTTCTTTGCAGTAAGCTAAACCTACTTAATTATCGGTTTGATAACATAAGAATTGGTGATACAACCAAAGTTCAATATCTAAATTTCATAATAGCATCACAAATGTTTGGTGTAACATTGTTTTTTTTTGAAATGGTACTTAGTTACAACATGTCACTGGGACAACAAAGCACAATTCATGTGTCAATAAATGTTCAAATCACGCTGCGCAAAGTTTCGAACTTGTGACTTCTCGCACCAAAGTCGAATCACTTAACCACTGGGACAATGATGCTTGTCTTGGTGTAACATTGTTCATGAGTTCAATATATAACGAAAGCATTCTTTCGTCTTTTCTTTACATTTCTATATTTTCTTAATTGTCAAAAAGTTATAATATAATAAAAATAAGTATTATTCTCTATAAAATGATAAAATGTGTGATCTATGATCATCTATCTATCTATATTCATTTATATATCATTCTTGATCTGGGGTCATATAATAATGTGTTGTTCAAAGTTACTTGCACGAGTGGACAAAAAGTACATGTTGTGACGAAATGAGCTTGGATGGATAAAACAAGGCGATGAAGTTGCAGTAGGTTTTATTATATACATGTAAATAATGATGCTTATATCTTCTAATGTAAATATGATTTAACGACGAGAGTGAGTATACTTTGGCATTTGAATGTTTTTTGGATGTTGTAAATTGTAATATAGTTGAGTGAGATGTTGCAAAATGTCTTCGATTATTTCATATTTTGGCTTTTCTAGATTGATTTTTCTACTCGAAATTACTATGTTTGTAATATTATTGTAACGGTCTATACCTCAATCATGAAGATATTGCTCCTAACTTAGTTACCTCCGTATCATGAGCAATATTACATTTATAACATTGGATTTGTTGTGGAGAAAAAGAATAAAAAAACCAAAATTTCCATGGCACAACATTTTTAACTTGTATGTAAAACCTACTTGTCTATTTGAACAACACGGAGAAATAATTGTGTTATGTCAAACAAATTATCCAAATATATATTTATACTATGATTTGGCAAAAGTTTACAACCAAATCAGTTATTTCATTTGTCAATGATATATCTTCTTGTGTGCTTAGAAGACACCTGGGGTGGTGGCGCAGCTGGCTAATGCGTACGTCTCATAGCTATAATGATGAGTAATCCCGAGGTCATATTTGCACTTTATTACTTATCACCATATATACATTTTTAGCCATCTTTTCTAATGATGACACGCCATACGCATTTTTTGCTTGTACAAAAAATTAATAGTAATAAGCAATATACATATAAGTTGGTTGTGAAACAAATATTTAATTCAACTTGTTTTCCAATTTGTTTTGAATCTGGTTGTAAGATATAGTTTGTACTAATTACATTGTTATCTGAATCAATTTAATAACGAAAAAGAGTATTGTATTCTAAATTTCTACATACAGAATGCATATGGTTTGTAGGGGAGAAAAAAATAAGGATAAAAGACATCAATTAGACAATCATCAGTGTAAAATTATTTTTACATTTCTCTTCAATATCTATACGGATGTGAAGTTACAACTTATAGATATTAATCTTAGAACTAAATCTTATTCGTATGTTATTTTTTTTAAATGCACACACATACGTATACGCACACGACATATCTTTGAAAAAAGGATTAAATGTTTAGTTTAATAAATAGTATGAATTTTGTATTTTAAAAATCTAGACATAAAAAATGAATTTATACAACTGGATTTGCAAGGGAGAAGAAATCGAGATAGAAACAACTTATATCAGTATATGATTGTTTCCACATTTGTATAATGTGTGTGTATGTATGTATACTTACACACACACAACATACACACACTATATATGTATGTGTGTATGTATATTAATTATCGGAATAGAGTTTCAACCTTTTGGTCCAACTGCGAAGTTTCAAAATTGCCCTTGTATATAAACGAAAGGTCAAGAGTTCGAATTCCATTAAGAGCAAAAATAATATATATCTTCAAATGAAAATTTTGATATATAAATAAAATCAGAAGTTTAAATCCCAATTTCAACGTAATGTTAATAATATTTTTAAAAATTTAATTTTCACCTTTTACTTACCAAATCTATTTTAAAAAAAATTTAAAATTCAATGATTTTATATCATTTTATAAGGGTTTTTTTTATATGCACATGCGTTGCACGTGCCAAAAAAATCTCGTATGTGCATCTCTCTCTCTATATATATAATACATGGATACGTGTGATATGAATTTACAGTTGTTATATGAAAACCTCAAAATTAAATTTTAATGGTATGTTTTAAAATAGTGACATATCTTTGGAAATATGATTGAGCTTATAATTTGGTGATGATTTTGTATTCTTATTTTCTACAATATGAAAATTGCATTTATAAAATTGGATCTACAAGGTTGGAAAAGATAAGAATAGATAAACTTCAATTAGTATATGATTATTTTTACATTCTTTGCAGTAAGTTAAACCTACTTAATTATCGGTTTGATAACATAAAAATTGGTGATACAACCAAAGTTCAATATCTAAATTTCGGAATAGCATCATAACAAGAGTTGGCATCACCAATGTTTGGTGTAACATGGTTCATGCGTTCAATATATAACGAAAGCATTCTTTCGTCTTTTCTTTACATTTCTATATTCTCTTGATTGTCAAAAAGTTATAATATAATAAAAATAAGTATTATTCTCCATAAAATGATAAAATGTGTGAACTATGATCATCTACTTATCTATATTCATTTATATAACATTCTTGGTCTGGGGTCATATGATGATATATTGTTCAAAGTTACTTGCATGAGTGGACAAAAAGTACATGTTGTGACGAAATGAGCTTGGATGGATAAAACAAGGCGATGAAGTCGCAGTAGATTTTATTATACATGTAAATAATGATGTTTATACCTTCTAATGTAAATATGATTCAACGACGAGAGTGAGTATACTTTGGCGTTTGAATGTTTTTTGGATGTTGTAAATTGTAATATAGTTGAGTGAGATGCTGCAAAATGTCTTCTATTATTTCATATTTTGGCCTTTTTAGATTGATTTTTCTACTCGAAATTACTATGTTTGTAATATTATTGTAACGGTCTACACCTCAATCACGAAGATATTGCTCCTAACTTAGTTACTTCCGTATCATGAGCAATGATAGGTGTGAGATTTTTGATTCTTAAAAGGCTTCGACGTTGTTTTGAGTTGAAGACTAGGTATTTATATTCCTTTTATAGTGTTTTTCTTGCGACGTTTAAATAAAGCTTTATAGTGGAACCACTGGAGCACAAATTCGAAACCTGTTGAGAGCATTAATTTAATTTAGTCAACAATGAGTGCCTAAATTCGATTCTCGCCGGAGGCAATATTTTATAAGTGTTACAATTATGTCCAACAATATTCCTGGAAAATGATAAAAAATAAAATTAGTTAGGCATATTTCAGTAAAAGTTATACAAAGTATATTTGTTTTATTTAATTAATTATGATTTTATAGTAAATTTATAGCCTTTTAATACATGCATAATAATTCCAAAAGACGCGTGTGATTTGTGCCAAGACTTCAAGAAAGTTCGTGTTTTTGTATGTCATAAGGAATTATGATATAATCCATTTAACCAATTCCGATCAAAATTTAAACCAGTAAAAAAAATGAAAGATCAAAAATATGCACCACATATTCATCTAATGAACAATTCCTTGCCCGATGCAAATGCAACACACTGGTTTGAAGTGAAGTTTTGCAACTCTTAAAATAACAAAATATAGTTGAAAAGTTGGCATCTACTTGGCAAAGTGATTTCACATTCATATGTATTAAGAGTTCATCGATGTACATTTCAGCAGTTATATTATGTTTTTGGTGCAAATTATTTTTCTAATCATTCCTACCCATTTCAATTCAGTCAGTCAACATGCATGCTAGTTATGCTATTATCACACAGAGTTGTCAGTTTTCTGTGTTCAGCTATAGATTGCCACATCCATATGATTAAAAGTCACAAGATCCTAATAAATGCATCAATTTTTAATCGTGGTTGTAACCAGTGTTTGGTACAAAGTGGGAGTGGCTTTTACAAGAATAAGCTTCTGTTGGATGTAAGTTTATTTCTCCGTCTCGAAACAAAAGATTCCAGTGTCATGTGTGTTAACAGTACTTTTTCACAAAAGTCTTAGCCTGTCAACGGTCACTGGTTGAACAATGGGTACAACATCGGCATCTTTTAGTTAAAGCAGTGTGTAATTTTCCAGAAATATACCGGTTGTATGCAAAACGATACATGTCTGCTCTAGTCACTCTCATTCACGATTGGCCAAGTTATATTTGACAATTCCGTAATTTTTATCATAAAAATGGCAGGCTAACATCTGAAAAAACTATATTAGAGAATTTGGCCATTCTGTAATTTTATTGATAATTAAACTTTCCATTGACGGTTAAATAGGGAAGTTCTGGTATTAGCAGCAGATGTATGCTCAATTTATATTACTGTAGTGTTCCCTAGTCATTCTCATAGGAGACTCCAAATTGCTTAGGCTTCTATTTTGTCCTTGTCCTGCTGCTACACTGCGGTTGTCCAATATACAATACACGTGGTATCTATACTTCCAAACATATATTATCTTGTTTCAAAGATCAGAGATATACTTTATGGCATACCATAAAAATTTAGCCATATATGATGCAGTGTATCAGAGATTCTTGGTGATACTTGGAATATTATATCAATTATTGGGTATGTCATATTGGTGAAGAAGAGATGGTGCATGGCTGACAAGCTATGTAAATATCTAATCATTATCCGACCTAACTATTTAGCTACAGAAATGTGTTGTTTTTATGTGGTTTGTTTTACAAGCCTTAATAGACATTTTTGTTCAGTAGTCTGTTCCAAAGTGGTTGAAACTTGCCCAATTATTGCACAATATCTTATTTGATGTTACTATTTGAATTTGAAAATAATGAAACTAATTATATGAATGATGCTCTTCGTAGAAATTTTAGACTTGGATTCATTATTATGGACACAAATTTATGGAGAATCTAATATGTGTGTGTGTGAGAGAACTCTCTCTAAGTTAAATGGCAATGCCGAGTGCTTAAGTGGAAGTCGCAAATGCATTTGCATGAAATAAGGATTATGGTTCAGGGTCATTTCATTTTTGCCTCTGTTTCTTGCCATTTATTTCCCCTTTATATTAACAGAACCTCCTTGATTTTATTTTTGTTCATATTTATTAATTACTAATGTTCTGTTTACACTTGTATGTTGCATCTACATGATATTTGCTCTTATATGTGTATAATTAATCAAAATTTCCCATTAAGTTGATAGAAGTATCAAAAATTTTCTATGCATGTTATTTGACCATTTTCTTTTCCATGGATCTCCAGTGCACATGAATGGCCTAGTAAGTATATTGTTGACATTTCGGATATGATTCTATTACTATGTTTTTTACAGCAACATGCTCTTGTTTCTCAGTACTGTTTTTGTTAGCGTTTTGTATTTTGTAGCACCTCTTTAGAATATTTTCGCTTACTGATAAAACACCTTCAACATTGGAACAGTAATTCACTTTGTACTGAATAAGTAGGTAATCTGAATATAACTTTTATATCAGATAAGTTTACATAAAATTTTCGTCAAAAGTCTAATTTGAGCTGCTGCAAAATTATTTGTATGGTCCTACATAGATATATTAATCCAAATTTTGAGGTTTCGAAAGAAACACCATGATTCCGCTCGTTCCGTTCCGGTTGTAGTAGAGACCAAAACGAAGCCAAATCGAAACTCCGGTTCAATATAAAAAACTATTGAAATTCAAATTTTATAAAAATAATAATTAAAAAAGGAATTAATTTAAGTTTCAAATAAATAAATATTCAAAATTCACAATTGGAAACATGCAAAATCACAAAATATATGAATAATATAATTAAGAAAGTTAAATATGAAGTAATAGATGTAAAATTTTGGCGACACTTTATGTATATTTGAAGAGGAGGAAAGTAGCTTGATATCGGTGAAGATGTTTCGCGAATCAGAGTTCGACAGAGGGAGATATCGCAGTTTGAAATAATTGTTTGGGGTTCTAACAAATCATAGAGTTTGCGGTTCATTTTGGACGATTTCAGACATCTAACGTCTGAGGGTGTGAGGTAGTCTGAAAATTCAACCATCTGAGCGTTGTATTGAAGACAATTTTGCCCTTGCAATTTTGTATTGGTTGTTTTTGCACATCTTTCGATCTTGTTTTAAGGGGCAAATTTGGTATTTACCAGTCGATTTTTTATCATATAAAAGACTATTTAAAATCTAAAAAAATAGGCGTGTTCATTCAAATTGAAAAGGGAATTCTTCATCAAATTTCTTCCATTCTTAATCTCCACAAATCAAATGCAAAAGATGTGTTCTTTCATCATTCGTAATGAAAAGCTCTCTCCAAATTGGATATACAATAACACGATGTTAGCGAAACCACTATAAATCGTGTATGTGATTTACTTTATCATTTCTTATTGTTTGTTTGAGATTATGATTTGATTTTATTTGGATCAGATTGTGATTTGGTGCTAGGATATTGATTAGTTGTTGGTAATATATTGATTGGTTGTTTTTGCACATCTTTCGATCTAGCTTTTCCGCTGCGTTTCAAGTTTGGATTTAGAGTAGTCTCAGAGTCTAATTTCATAACAATACATAAATATTTGTTATTGTTAAAACTAATCAATTTTATTCATTTGTATCTTATATTTCAATTAAAGATATTTTACATATCTTGTCTTAATTAATTAAACTAACGTATGTGTAATTATACGAAATATAAATTATGAAATCCGAAATCAAACTTGAACTGAAATTCTCGAAACTTACGAATTAGATCGAAATTTCTAAAATTACAAAGACCGAATTTGAGACCGAAACCGATGTTCAGACCTTGATTAATACTGTATGCCGTAGTTGGTTAGCTTTTATATCTGGAGTAAATGATCCATCAGTTTCACATAGTTTATTGTTTAATACATGCTATTATTATGCTAATAGCTGTATATAGTGGACACTTGTGCATATAATATGGTCTATATCATCTTTGGTTATGTGAAAGATGTTATTCACCATGCAAATGATTCTCATACATTGACTGATGGGGGGAAAATCTTTACAAGACTGACTAAACTTTTTGCTTCTTTAGACGTAAAATGTCTAGTTTAGGTATTATGCTTATTTGATACCTCTTTACAAGACGGAATCTGTAGTGATTTTTTTTTATTTGAGCGGAAGCGGTTTATTTGTTCAGAATCTAGTATTGCCTATTTAGATATCAATGACACTTAAAAAGAATTATGCAGTCTCACAGAAAAATAACAGAAATAGAAGACAAGAAGATTTAACGTGGTTCGGTATGAATATCCTACGTCCACGGAGACCCAACAACTTTTTATTTCACTAAAGAAGAGAGTACAAAAGAAAGAGGAAAGAATAATAGTGGATACTACACTTGCTTGTTCATATGAAGATAAAGTTCCTTCATTTATATAGACTTGATGATGAAGGGTTGCTTGGAGATTAAGCAAATCAATTTCCTGATTACGCAGATATCTTTTCAATTTGCGTGATTTGATTTTAGTATAAATATATGGCGTAATCTTCGTTTCCATATCTTTCTTTTATTCTCCATGCCTAATAATTTATTTCTTCATATAACAGACTAATTAATTGATTTGCTAATTAATTAGTTTCCTTTAAAATATCATTTCATATATCAACTAAATTAATTGATTTGATTGAATCAATTAATTAATTTCTTTCCCTTTTAATGAATATTTGAATCATCCAAATTCAACACTCCACCTTGATTCAAATATAACAATCTCTCTTCATCACCTTATCATCAAATAATCAACATATAAGTTGTTGGGTCTAGCGTCCCATGACGCTCAAGTAACAGAACTTGTCCTTAGGAAGTGACTTTGTCATCATATCTGAAGGATTATCCAAAGTACCCACCTTCAACAATTTGATTTTTCTTCGTTCTTCCTCAAGCATAAGAAAGAAACATCTAACATCAATGTGCTTCGTCCGTGAACTATAAGCTTGATTTTCTACAATATGAATTGCACTCTGACTGTCTGAAAATAGCTCTAATGTCCGTTGCACCATTGAAAGATCATCCAACAACTGAAGTAAGTACAATCCTTCGTTTGTTGCTTCCACAATCGATATCAACTCTGCTTCGGTAGTCGATAAAGCTACGACAGATTGCAGCTTTGATCTCCATGAAATCGAGTCTATGCCAAGTGTAAAAACATAGTCCGACACTGACTTCCTAGCATCTCTATCCCTAGCGTAATCAGAATCACAGTATCCTTTAAGAAAGATGTCACCATCTACTCCACCATATAACAAGCCCACCGAAGAAGTGCCTCGAAGATATCTAAGAATCCACTTCACAGCTTGCCAATGCTCTTTGCCTGGGTTAGACATATATCGACTCACAACACCCACTGCATGGGCCAAATCTGGTCTTGTGCACACCATCGCATACATAAGACTACCAACAGCACTAGAATAAGGTATATCAGCCATATACCTTTTGTCTTCTTCCGATGAGGGAGATAAGTCTTTTGACAACTTAAAATGAGAGCCTAATGGAGTGCCAACCGGTTTAGCTTTCTCCATTCCAAATTGAGCGAGAACCTTCTCGATGTACTGAGCTTGAGTGAGCCTTAACTCTCTCCGCTTCCTATCCCTGCTTATCTCTATACCCAATATTCTTTGTGCCTTTCCCAAATCCTTCATGTCAACTCTCTACTGGGCTCCGATTTCAACTCCTTAATTCTGACCATACTCCGAGATGCAATCAGCATATCATCAACATATAACAACAAATAAATCATATCACCATCACATCTCCTGAAATAAACACACTGGTCTTTGAAACTTCTGGAGTATCCCTGTGAAAGTATAAACTTATCAAACCTCTTATACCATAGTCTGGGAGACTGCTTCAGTCCATATAGAGATTTGTTGAGTTTGCAAACATAGTCTGGCCTGCTACTGTCAATGAACCCTTTCGGCTGCTTTAAATAAATCTTCTCATCCAGATCACCTTGCAAGAATGCGGTTTTGACATCTAGTTGCTCTAATTCCATATCATAATATGAGCAACCAATGCCAAAAGAATACGAATAGAAGTATGCCTAACCACTGGAGCAAAGATATCATGATACTCTACCCCTTTCTTCTGAACATACCGTTTTACGACTAACCTTGCCTTATATCTGAGATTACCATTTTCGCCGTTTTTCACTCTATAGATCCACTTGCATCCAATAGCTCTCTTGTCGGTGGGAAGATGCACCAAATCTCAAGTATGATTTCTCTGCAATGATTCAATCTCCTCCTCTATAGCAACTAACCAACTGGAACTGTTAACTGATGCGATAGCTTCTCTATAATCACAGGGCTCATCATGGACAACATTCAAAGCATATGTTGCCATATCATCGAAGTAAATATCTTCGATGCTCAATCCAACAAACTCATCAAGCCACTTAGGCTTTCTTCTTTGTCTGACAGGCCTAGGTTCCGAATGAGCTCCACCTTGAGTTTGATCCTCTGTACCAACATCGATATTATCCTCATCAACCACGGTGTCATCGGAAACACCATTTGAACGTCTATGGAAAGAATCAACAGATGACTTGCTTTGTGTCTGGTATTCTTCACATGTCCTCTCATTGTCATCCGATGAGGAAGGCTCCACCTTCAACATAGCATTCTCATCAAAAGTCACATGCTTGCTCATAACGATCTTCTTGCTAATAGGACACCACAACCTATATCCCTTCACTCCTCTCCTATAACTTAGAAAAATACACTTGCGAGCTCTACGTTCCAGCTTCCCTTTGCTCTCATGCACATAAGCTGGGCAACCAAACACTCTGAGAAATGAATAGCTAACAGACTTTCCTTTCCATACTTCTTCAGGGATCTTCATATTTATGGCAGTGGAAGGTGTGCGGTTGATGAGGAAAGCCGCCATAGATAAAGCTTCAGCCCAAAATCCCTTCTTCAATTTAGCAGTCAGTCTAAGGCATCTTGTCCTCTTCAATAATGTCCGATTCATCCTTTCTGCAACTCCATTAGACCGGGGGTCTCCTGGTGTGGTGTAATGCCTCTTAATGCCTTTAGACTCACAATAATTGATGAATTCATGTGATACAAATTCACCGCCATTATCTGAACGGAGAACTTTCAATTTCTTCCCTGACTGCTTCTCAACCATAGATTTCCACTTCAGAAACTTGGCAAAAATTTCACTCTTTGACTAAAGAAAGTATACCCATATTTTACGAGAGAAATCATCTATAAATGAAACAAAATATCTGGCTCCACCTAAAGACGGACAAGGGGAGGGACCCCAGACATCTGTATGAACATACTCCAAGACAACTTTTGCTTTATGCTCTCCTGTACCAAAAGAAATCTTCGTCTGTTTTCCAAGAACACACCCTTCACAAAAACCAAGTTTTGAATGATGAACTCCATCAATCAATCCTCGTTTTCTCAACTCATCCATGCTGCGCTCACCGATATGACCCATCCGTAAGTGCCATAATCTGGAAGAATCCGAATCAATAGATGTAACAGAAGCTGATTCACCAATTACAGTAGTCCCTTTAATAGATAAAGATTTCCTGCCCTCACACCTCTCATAACAATCATGTAACCCTTAGATATCTTCATTTTCTCTTCTTCCACTACAATCTTCAAGCCAAGTCTACTTAACGCCCCAACAGAAATCAAGCTCCTCCTCAAATCAGGTACATGTCTAACATCGGTGATCGTACGAATACCACCATCAAACATCCTAATCATCACGCTACCAACACTCACCATACGGCAAGAAGTATCATTGCCCATCAGAACTTCTCCTCTATCAATTTCACGGTAAGTGGAAAAACAGTTCCTATCAGGTGTCATATGATAGGATGCGCCGGAATCAATCAGTCATAAGTTGCTCTTCCCAGAAGTGCCAGAAGCTGTAAATACACCGGTGTCACTTTCTGTATCTGATTTCTCTGCTGTAGAAGCTGAAGCTTGCTTTGGACCTTTTCTTCTACCTTCAAGCTTGGGACATTGTGCTTATGAAGTGCCCTGGTTTTTTACAATAATGACAAGTCAAATTCTTAGGCCTCCTAGACTGAGACCGTGAATAATTCCGTCCTCCACCTTTCTTCGTCCTGCTTTGGCCTCTACCTCTCTGAACAGATAAGCCTTCAGTATCATTATCCAAGCTAGTAGCTAGTGCTCGCCAATCTACCTCTTAATACTTCATTATGAAGACTAGCCTTTACATCAGATAGGCTAATTTTACTGCGGCCATAAATCATGTAATTAACAAAAGCAGTATACTCCTTAGGCAAGGAACATAAGAGGATCACAGCTTGAGCCTCATCAGTAATATCAACTTCCGCCGCCTTCAGGTTCATAATCAAAGTCGTCAAAGCATCTACATGCTCCATGAGATCAGCTCCAGGCTTCATTTTGAACGAATAAAGTTGTTGCTGAAGAATAATCCGATTAGTGAGAGACTTGTCTTGATATGCATCCGATAATGCATCTCATAGTTCTTTCGCCGTCTTCTTTTGAGAGAATTCTCTAAGAACTTCATCTGAAAGGCTCAACTGAATTGTTGTAAGAGCTTCATCTTCCATCTCTTCCAAATCAGCTGCATCAATATCTTTCAATTTCCCAGACGCAGAAATAACCTTGTAAGTCTTCTCCTTCTTCAATACAGCCTTCATCTTCATCTTTCAAGTACCAAAATCTCCTTTTCCGTCAAAACGTGTTACTCCATAATTGACACCAGATCTGCCAACAGACTTACTAGAAGTAGCCATCAATATCCAAACAGAAACAATAACACTAGCTCTGATACCAAACTGTAGTGATATTTTTTTTATTTGAGCGGAAGCGGTTTATTTGTTCAGAATCTAGTATTGCATATTTAGATATCAATGACACTTAAAAAGAATTATGCAGTCTCATAGAAAAATAACAGAAATAGAAGACAAGAAGATTTAACGTGATTCGGATATGAATATCCTACGTCCACGGAGACCCAACAACTTTTTATTTCACTAAAGAAGAGAGTACAAAAGAAAGAGGAAAGAATAATGGTGGATACTACACTTGCTTGTTCATATGAAGATAAAGTTCCTTCATTTATATAGACTTGATAATGAAGAGTTGCTTGGAGATTAAGCAAATCAATTTCCTGATTACGCAGATATCTTTCCAATTTGGGTGATTTGATTTTAGTATAAATAGATGGCGTAATCTTCGTTTCCATATCTTTCTTTTATTCTCCATGCCTAATAATTTATTTCTTCATATAGCAGACTAATTAATTGATTTGCTAATTAATTAGTTTCCTTTAAAATATCCTTCCATATATCAGCTAAATTAATTGATTTGATTGAATCAATTAATTAATTTCTTTCCCTTTTAATGAATATTTGAATCATCCAAATTCAACAGAATCCGGTGCATAAATCTTCTTCATAATAGTCTGCTGTCACAGTTAGAGCCAGTTTGACATGAAAATACATTGGTTAACCTTAGCATGGCATTGATACATATTACTTGTTTATACCATTGAATTATTGCTTCCATGTTTTGCATATTAGTCCCTTCTATTTAATAATCTAGAAATTGGACAATGAGTAGAAGACGCAAAAGATAAGACCCCATTTCCAAGGATTAAACCTTCACCTTGAATCAAATCAGTTGTTGTTGTTTAATAGGTTAAGAGTCTTGGATATAACTCTGTGTATTTGTTCTTGTGTTCTTCTTGGTCTGTCACTATCTTCTTGTTGTCTCTTGACTCTTGAGTGCACTGATTAGTGTTCACGTGGATTTGTAATATCCACATGAAATCTCATGTGAGGAAAATAATTACAAAAAAATCAGTCAGTACTGCGCATTAGTGTAGGCTGCGTATGCTATGAGAACAGGGAAGAGTGGAACCTTTTCAGGAGCTTTTCTGCAAAATTCTTGATTAGTCTGGTTAACAAGCCAATTAGTGATTATGGAGCTTAATAATAATGATACAATGATCATTTAGTTTGAAATTAGGCGTGATTATACATTTATATCATTTAACTACGATCCAGATGAAATGAATTTGATCATCAACTAAGCAGGCTGGATTAACACAAAGTTTGGTTAGTTTATCCTCGTGTATTTTCTCTGTCGATGAACTAAATTCTACTCTATTTACAAACCTTATTTAAACTTATACATAAATGTTTAAGTGTTTTCACCTCAGTTATGAATTACCTAACAAACGTCCACATATTTCTTAACCCAGTCATTTTAAGTTAAGAAAATTTCTCAGCGCATGTAGTACATAGTCCAATTAAAATGCAGGTCACTCAGTTTGATATCAAATAACCTGCCTAGCAGTAGTTTAGCCTTTTTGTTATACCACTTATTGCACGCAAATGACTGGCTAAAAGCCTGTCCTTTTTTGTTCTTGAGAGGATGGTCATATGCGTATCCAACAATTCATATTTGCTTCGATAGTAGAATGTAGTGAGATTCAAAACCCAGTTGTTGCGTACAGGTAAACTTTTAATGGAGTCAAATATTTTGACTGTCATTCTCTTGTAAAAATGAGATAGTTACTAAACTCTTTATGACTAGTTGGTCTATCCACCAAGTTGGTAGAAGTTTACAATTGGTATTACATATACACAAGTGACAGTAGACTGCATCAGTTGAATTAGTTCCGATGCTCTCATGACTTGCGTTTCCAATTCTTATGGATATGCAATAAACAACTTTTGAGTTTGCAGCGCACACAACTCCAGATATGCCAAGCCAGAGCTAATAAATTAAACTTTCTGTGAATCCCTTCTCCACTACTGCTTTAAAATTAAATTTGGCCCCTGCCATAGTACCTCCTTTTCTCATTTTTTTCTTATTTTCTTTCAGTATTACATGATATACAAACTGTATGTTGCTAGAATTGGGCATTTGTTTATATTAGAGAGATGATTTTTCCTTTCTCTTTTCATTCTTGAACAATAACCGCGTTGCATTACTACATTATCCAATACATGCAATTTTTGTATTATACTCAATTGCATCAAACGACACACAAAATAAACTTTTTTCCCCTTCAAATTTGTTATGTAGAAAATAAATAGTTCTCTCATGGCTTAGGAGGACATTGATAACACTTAGCAAATAGACCAAATGTATCAATTTGATGTATGAAATTAAGCGTGCTTGCCCACCCTCCAAAACCAAATCCAACCACAAACACCCAAATCACCACAAAGATATTCACCGAGTACAAGCCAGCCCATCCTCCTACTATTTTCGGTGGTCTTTCCACGGCATTCTGCATGAGTTGGCAGATATTAAACACTCAATTATTGAAGGAAAAAAATTCATGTAGTTTTGTTTAAAAGCTTGCACACTTGGTTTTATATAATTCTTGTTGTGATATACATTATTGAAGCATAAAACTAGTCTTGTACTTGAAACATGTCAAGTTACTTCTCTGGTTTGTGGAAAACCTTTTCTTGGCCATAGCTCTTATCGACTATATAACTAACATCCAGGTGGTTAAATTAAGTAGACAGTCTTGTTGCAGGGACACGGTTACAATACACACATCTGGTGCAATGACAATTAATCATGGTATCATATCAGTTTTGACATATTTAAATTAAGTAGACATTTAATCATGGTATCATATCAGTTTTGACATATTTAAATTAAGTAGACATTTAATCATGGTATCATATCAGTTTAATCATGGTAAGAAATACCTGTCTAGCAGCAGCTGAGGCGAATGTTACCATATGAGCCAAAGCAGGGATAATATAAACTGTGAAGCTGACGAGTAAAGATCCAACTGTCGAGTTTATAGGGCCAAAGAAGGGGAATATGATTGCCAGAAACCAAATAGGGATCACAACTGGAAGTCTTGCCAGTGCTCGTTTGAACATACTCTTTGTTTCATGCATGCCAATAGCTTTCTCCCACACAAAGTACAGTGGTGTGCATGCAAATCCGAAGGTTATAAACTGCATTATTTTCATAAAATATATGTCAATTTTGTGGCAGGGCAGCATAATTTCATTGTTTCTTTTGTTATTCTTGCTATAAATTAGCAGATGTATTAAAAGTTTAAAACAATGGACAATGGAGGTAAATCTTTACTTGATGGATGAGCATGAGGATAACAGCAGTATCTCTGAATCCATTACGTGGAAGCAAAGCAAAAGCATTGGAGTGAGTGAGCAGCATATCTCCGAATGCCCAATACATAGAAGCAGCCGATGGTAATGTTAGTGTAAGCACATACAGTGTTGCTATGAGGTATATCAGCTTAAATTTCTGTGGCTTCCACATAGCATGCATAATCTCTCTGAAATATTTAAAACCATAATATTGCTAACTAACATAGCAATTGGGACGAAACCAAATAATTTATGTGGTTCAATGATATGTAGGCTTACACTGTGACAGCATGTCCTCCAAATGTGTAGAGAATGTTTGTTGCACCAGTGAAATATAAGACCATCTTTGCAGGACCTGAGTGTTGTACTCCATCAACCTTGGATTGATAAAAATATATATTCCAGGGTTATGTCATTGAAAATACAGGTTCTTTTATAAGAATTTTGGAAATTGCTCTAGATGATATTCATCTTCAAGTAACATCAATGCTGGTAGAATACTTTCTATGAAGTTAGGTGGCTAAATGGAAAATAATTATCAATTCGAGGGACATGTGCTAAGGCCTTCTGAAGAATAACAAAACTTATTTGTTTGGCACATAAGTGGGTGTCACAGAATTTGTAATATTTTATGCTTTATGTACGTGGCATACGCCTTATATCTCAATCAAAATCTTGCCAAAACTGACCATTTAGAATTACCCACTTTGTTCAGCAGTTTGTTACTTGTGAGAATAGTAGCCCACAAAAATATCTCTGTCATGAATTGGATGCTTTAATATGATGTACATGTTTGATAACTATGCATCTACCGATACCGATAACATGCTGCATATCATGTATTATATTGATGTGTCCAATTTCAGGAGGCGTATTGAGAATATTTAGTCAGCTAGGGAACTGATATACAACTGTAAGCCTATCCAGTTACTGTCAATTAGCTCTGAATTGGATGCTTTTTGAGCAATCACGACAAGATTACTAATATTAAGTTGTGTATTGCACATTTTTTGGTTTCTTTTCTGTTTGTTTGTTCAAATAAGGTGACATATTTAGGTACCTGGCCATGAATCAAAGCAGCAATTGTTAAGTACCATGCCGTGAATGTTGTCATTAGCAAACCAAGGAAGGACCACATCCTATAATTTTGAAAGGAGGGGATGAATACTGTTGTGGCACAACATGCACCAAAAATATACGTCCATGTTCTCTTGTCCAAGTTACCATTAATGTAGTAAATATTGCTGCACGTATTAAATGATGCATGATTATAAAATTTATTTTTCTATTTCCAGACAACACTCATATATATTAATTTTGTTGTCTTTATGTTGTGTACCTTGCACAGGCAATCAACTGAATAACTGAACCAAAGAGTAGGAAAGTGCAGTTAAAGAGAAGGCCTATGTTTCTCCAATGCTTCCCCAGCAGGCCATCTAGTACTTCAAACCACTAATCGCATATTGATTTCACATGGTATTAAGGTAAGATATTTGCAGTTTTAGTTTATACATGATTGATATTTTATAACTTAGGACATATACCTGAATGACATGATTTCTGAAGTCTACTTTCTCCCTCTCTTTCCTAGTCCTATATTCAACATAGAGCACACTTATTAAATAAGCTGTCCAACTCCCCATCAACCCGTAAAATATCTGAAATATAATTCCTGATACCATCCCTAGTTGAGAGAATGAATATGGCAACGTCAATAGCACTTGTGCCACCTACACATTTGCAACACCTTATCAAATTATTCAAGGCGAACCGAGTTATATACACACCCATACAAACATACATATAGAGCTAGGATAAGTAGCCCTCTTAGCACTATTTTTACCTCTCCATTATCGGCCATAAATTTTTATTTAAATATTTGTTCTCCCTCTTTTGTCACATTGATCAAATGTTTAAATATAAATTTGTGGCTGATATTATGGGACTACGAAATGATTTTAAATAAAGGGTACTATTGATTCTAGCTCATACATAGGTATGTATGTAAAATCAAACCACTGTGTAATTCAACTTGCAAAATTCTATGAAATATTAGATGGCTTTATTTCAAAATTTAATCTAGCTTTCAAGTGAAAAGCAACAGTAAGAGTAGCTCAACAGTATCCTGATTATTCAAACAGTGAGCATGTTAATACTTGATTAGAAGCACAACTAAACCATGCATCGTAGACGGAGCCACCGTGCCAAAAGAGTTTGGAAAGCTTGCTTTTCGAGCTTTTCTTCTCACTTCCTTCAGTTTCCATCTCGACATAGTTTCCAGCCACTATTGTCTCAACCTTTTCGGATGCCATAGGTTTATATATGCCTATATCTATTTATTTGCCTTGTGTTTGTGGTATGCTATTATGAGAGGAAGAACAATGAAGTATGGGACATTATAAAAGGAGTTTGTATGGCAATTTCATATGCTTTTCCTTTTGAGTATCACACTCTCTTTTGCTTCACTTTTTATAATGTGGGAGTTAAGGACCGGCCTTTGCCCAGCATTACATGAGCGGGCTGACCCACTGCACCATTCTTTTGGTGATGTTAAAGCCCAATTTGCACAATTGTGGTCCATAACTTTCTACTGTTACTGCTTATATGCCATGCATTGACAAATTTTAGTTTCATACCATGCATTTAGGTATGTATTTAAAAATAACTCGAGCTTCATGATATCTTTTATTTTTTTATTTATCTTTTATTTTTTTGGGTCGGAATATACCGATCAACAGATTTATGTAGGACCAATCCGAATCTAATTTAGATCTCGATAGGTAATTGAATAGATTTTTTTCGCTTATATACAATTGTAAACTCCATCTTAAATTAAATGATTGTAAAATTTACCTTTTACAATAAACTATTTTTGCAAACATAGTTGAAATCATATCTAAAATGTACATGAACATCAAATTTGAAGCTATAAAAACTAAAACTATGGTAAAACCTCTAAGCTATGAATCTTATGTGTATGAAACTCCAGACATTAAGATGCTTACTGGGTAATACACATATTCTTTGATGCTTACTGATGTATTACTCATATTTGTGGATATTTACTGTGCAAAACTCGGATGTACGTTTGTTAATTTTTATAAGGGCGCTAAAAAAAAATTAGAAAAAGAAAGTAAAAATAGTATTTTTATTATAGAAAATAAAGAAAAGAAAAACAACACAGAGAAAACATTTGTATCTATAGTAGAAAATTGCAAAAAAAAAAAAAAAAAAAAAAAAAAAAGGAGAAAATGCAGAACCTTGTTAGTGATGAATATAACGCTAGAGAATTTTTTACGTTTCGGGGATAGAGGACCTTATTTGGTACTTCAAGAAGCAAAAGCACTAAACAACTTAACCAATCACATTGTTTTCATTAGCATACTAAGGGTGCGTTCTTGAACGATACAGAAGTGGCACACGAAAGTGTCAATCCGAAAGCGGCATGAAAGAAGATTGGTTTGCGAAAAGCGAATGCGTGTTCTTATGTACTAAATGGGCATTCTGAAAGGGTGTTGAATGTTTTTTCAAATAAGATCCCCTACGGAGGAGGGTCCAGGGTGGCAACCCCCAAGGTGGGGGTGCGGGGGCAACGCCCCTGCCACGGGGTTCGACCTGTCCGGTCAGGTCGCAGGGGTCCAGGGGGCAGCGCCCCGTCTAAAACGGTATATTTTATTGACTGTGAATTCAAATTCAACAGCCAACGGTAACAACCGTTGAAAACGGCCACGACCGTTCGGTAGACGAATAAACATCTCACTCCCTGTATAACAGTGCATTCCATCAACGCAGACTACACTTCTCTTTTTCTCTAAATCTAAAATCGATAGCATTATTAACTTCTGAGTGTTTCTTCTGATCTGAGCAAGTAATCACAACTTGTATAGATAAATCTCCATTGTATTCTGAAAGAAGGTTTTCATACAACCCGATGTGATAAAGAAGGAGAAAACATTTTGAAAGACAACGATTATTTCGTGCATTGGAGTGATCAGTCTTATATTACCCTAAGTTGTTCAACATTTTCAAGAATGTCTTCTGTTCAAGACTCGTCGCTCAACAGAACTACAACACAATCACTCCAATTAAAGAATCAGGATCTTACCCGCCTTGAAAGATTTGACGGAAATAACTTTACTTGCTGGCAGAAAAACAATTTTATTTTTTCTCACCACCATTGGTCTGAACCATATAATAAGCGATGACTTAGAACCAATTTCGGAAGAAAGGACTACAGATTCTGATCAACGAAAGAAAGAGTTAAAGGAATTAAGGTAGAAGCGAAAGAATGAAGGCTTTCTTTGTCGCGGGCACATTCTCAATGCACTTTCTGATTCAGTATACAGTGCACACGGAACTATTGATGGCGTAAAAGCTCTATGGATGGCTCTGGATGTCAAATACCGCATTGAAGAGACAAGTAATCAGAAGTTTCTAATAAGTTATTATATTAATTATAAGATGAATGATGATGCTGATATTGTTTCCCAAGCCCATGATTTAAATTTGCTTGTTAGTAAACTAAAAGATGCGAAAATAGAACTTCCTGAAGCATTTCAAGTAGGAGTTGTAATTGCAAAATTACCTACTTGGAATGGCTACAAAAAGAAATTGATGCATGAAGAAAAACACACTCTCTGGAATCCCTCATACGACATTTACGTATTGAGGAAGAGTCTCGCAAGAGAGATAAGAAGGATGATCAGGAGACAGAAAAAGCAAATGTGGTTCAGGGAGAATTCTCTAAGAATCATAGTAATGGGAAGAAAAGAAAGAACAATTTCAAAGGGAATAAACATGAGAAATCTAAGAAGTCCAAAGGTGATTGCTTTTACTGTAAGAAACCTGGTCACTATGCCGATAATGCAGAATTCACATAAAAGACGAGAAAAAAAAGAATAAACAGGTTAACATTGTTGCTGATTTTGAAAACGAACCTAAACTGGTCTGTTGTAGAAGAAGCCAACTCTGTTGGAGTTGAAGACGGATGGTTGTTAGACATATGTGCTACCATTCATATCTGTAATGATAAGCACAGTTCCAGACCTATAAAGAATGTAGCGAACTAAAAGATGTCAAAATGGGTAATGATGTTCGTGCTAGAGTTGTTGGTATTGAGAATATTACTCTGAAGTTTACTTCAGGAAAGGTTCTGACTTTGGCTGACGTATTTCATGTTCCAGAAATGACTAAGAATCTAATTTCTGAAGATCGTCTCAACAAAGGAGGGTTTAAATTAGTCATTGAATCAGATAGTGTTGTTATGTTCAAAAATAATGTATCTATTGGAAAGGGGTATTCATGCAATGGAATGTTCAAAATGAATTTAATAAAATCAGTTTCTGCTTATATGGTTGAATCTTTACCCTTGAAGCATGGTAGATTAGACCATATTAACTATAATTCTGTTCGAAATATGCATAATCTGGGACTTATTTCGAAATGCAACATTGAGAAAATTGATACGTGTGAAATGTATACAAGGAAAATTAACTTGTAAATCACACAAATCAGTAAGGACATTTGAATTGCTTGGATTTGTGCATACCGATGTTGTAGACTTCCATAGTAAAGTTTCACGAGAAGGAAACAAATACTTTGTGACATTTATTGATGATTATTCAAAATATACTTATATATACTTACTAAAAAGTAAGGATGAAGTTCTAAGCAAGTTTCTTATATATAAGGCAGCAGTTGAAAATCAATTAAATCGTAAAATTAAAGTGCTAAGATCCGATAGAGGTGGTGAATAAAATCAATAGAACTTAGTGAATCTAATGGAATAGTCCATGAATTTACACCATCATATTCATCAGAATCAAATGGTATTGCTGAGCGAAAAAATAGAACTTTATTGAATATGGTTAATTGTATGTTGTTAAGTTCCGGTTTATCCGATTGTTGGTGGGGAGAAGCACTTTTAAGTGCGTGTTATATCTTAAACAGAATTGCTATGAAAAGAATTAGCAAAACTCTTTATGAACTATGGTATAATCGAAAACCTAATCTTAGTCATTTAAAGGTATGAGGTTGCTTGGCTTATGTAAGAAAACCATACCCAGAAATGACAAAATTAGGAAGCAAAACATATAAATGCGTATTTATTGGATACGCCAAGAATAGCTCTGCATATGGATTTCTGAAATTAGAAACAAATGAAATTATAGAATCAATCGATGCAAATTTTTTTGAGTATATGTTTAAATCTTCCTCGAAAGATAATACCAAAATTCATGGTACTGCTAAAAAGATTCATAAAGAATCGACTGCACCAAGTTTGGATACAGAGCCCCCGTAAAAGCAAGAGGCAAAGGGTTGAAAAGAACTTTGGCCCGGATTTTTTACGTACACTAGACTAAGATAACTCTTAGTAATGATGGTGATCCACAGACTTATAGGGAAGCAGTAACTTGCCGTGATACAAGTTTTTGAAAAGATGCGATTAACGATGAGATGAATTCTATCTTGTCAAATCAAACGTGGACGTTGGTTGATCTACCACCGGGATCAAAACCAATAGAGAGCAAATGGATTTTTAAAAGAAAATTAAATGCCGATGACTCTGTTAATAAATACAAAGCAAGGTTGGTTGCTAAAGGTTATAAACAGCGTCATGGTATTGATTACTTTGATACATATGCTCCAGTAGCAAGAATATCTTTGATACGTTTGTTATTATCACTTGCTTCAATTCACAATTTAATTGTCCATCAAATGGATGTAAAAATTGTGTTTCTAAATGGTGATTTGGAAGAAGAAGTGTATATGAAACAACCTGAAGGATTTTTTTTTATTCGGGTAAGAGAAGAAAGTTTGTAAACTTCTAAAATCTCTTTACGGATCAAAACAAGCTCTAATGCAATGGCATGAAAATTTTAATAAAGTCATGCTGTCAAAAGGATTCAAAGTAAATGAAGCAGACAAGTGTATATATTCTATATACAAAGATGGAATATGTGTAACTTTTTGTTTGTATGTGGATGACATGTTAATATTTGGTTCAAGTATAGAAAGTATAATAGAAACCAAGAAGTTTCTAGAATCTAATTTTGACATGAAAGATTTGGGAGAAGCAAATGTAATCTTAGGAATCAAAATAGTGGGAAAAGAAGGATCAATCTTATTGACACAATCTCATTATATTGAAAGTATCATTAAGAAATACGATAGCAAAAACTCCTATTGATCCCAGTGTCAAATTAATGAAAAATACCGGCAGATGTTGCAATCAGTTAAAATATGCTAGTGTGATTGGTAGTCTTATGTATGCCATGCATTGTACTAGATCAGATATAGCATATGCTATAAGAATTTTGTGTTGATTCACTAATAATCCAGGAAGAGAGCATTGGATGCAATATCAAGAGTTCTAAGATATTTGAAATGGACTATGAATTATGGTTTAATTTTCAAGGGAGAACCAACTGTACTTGAAGGTTACAGCGATGCAAGTTGGAACAATATAGAGTCTAACTCTAAATCCACTTCAGGATGGATATTTACAATAAGTGGGGCTGCCATATCATGGAGTTCTAAGAAATAAACATGCATCTCTGACTCAACTATGTTGGCAGAATTTATAGCACTTGTAGATGCATGTAAAGAGACTGAATGGTTAAGAGATTTATTGATAGATATTCCGATTTGGACGAAACATACTCCGGCTGTTAAAGTACATTGCGATAGTCAAACTACTTTGTACAAAGTAGCACAAAAGACTTACAATGGTAAACAAAGACATCTTAGCCTTCGACATCAATTTATTAGAGGATTACTCAAACGAGGTGTAATTACAGTCGACTTTGTTGAATCAAAAAATAATTTAGCAGATCCTTTGACGAAAGGACTGGCTAGAGAGATGATTGCGTAAACATCAATAGGAATGAGATTAAGGTCTATGTGAATTCATTCTTCAATAGGAACCCTACTTATGTTTTGAAAAACAGACAGAGTTCAAAGGGTAAGAACAAGTTGAAGTATGAAATTGGAGATACACTAGAGTACAACGATAGATCCCATTAGAAAAGGGAAATCTCTAGTGTATAATTTCTACAAGATAGATGATGAAGAAAATTCTTAATGAGTTCAATTATAAGGAGGAGTGACTCACAGAACCACTTTAGTTAAAACCCACCTATATGAATGAGAAAGTTAGGTCGCTTTCTATGAGATTAGGCCGTCTCTATAGCATTCATGAAATCAGGATATTACGCAAGACCGTTTAATGCGTAGGAACAAAGAATTACACTCTATTATGAAATTAGTATGTGTGGTGACTCCGATAAGTCACTAAAAAGGTCCTTGGTTCAAGACACGTTCAGTTCACTATAGCACATTGACAAACTTTGAGTTGTTTACACTAAGTGAAAGTTCAAAGCCCTAAGCTACTTTCATATATGTACTATTTTTTACGACGATGCTTAAAATATTTGTTTTATAAGTGAAGTTTTGAAAATAGGTGGGGAATGTTGAATGTTTTTTCAAATAAAATCCCCTATGGAGGGGGGGGGGGGTGGCGGCAACCCCCAAGGTGGGGTGCGGGGGCAGCGCTTCCGCTATGGCGTTCGACCTGCCCGGTCAAAACGGTACGTTTTATCGACTGTTGAATTCAAATTCAACAGCCAACGGTAACAACCGTTAGAAAACGGTCACGACTGTTCGAATAGGCTTCTGTAGACGAATAGACATCTTACTTTCTATATAGCAGTGCATTCCATCAACGCAGACTACACTTCTCTTTTTCTATATATCTAAAATCGATAGCATTATTAACTTCTGAGTGTTTCTTCTGATCTGAGCAAGTAATCACAACTTGCACAGATAAGTCTCCATTGTATCCTGAAAGAAGGTTTCATGCAACCCGCTGTGATAAAGAAGATGAAAACATTCTTGAAAGACAACAATTATTTCGTGCCTTGGAGTGATTAGCCTTATATTACCCTAAGTTGTTCAACAAGGGGCATTTTAATTGTTTTGTTTAAGTTAACTGTTTTTGTGATTTTAATTTCAACTAGAACTCATGTGGTTTGGTATCATGGGTGGTAGGTAGGTTGATGTTCCATCTTATACTTCTGGTATCTGATTGCATGTTCTGAACGTTCAATCTTCAACCGTAGCCAATTCCGGGCGTCTTCATCATCTTTCAAATAATAAAATGCTTACCCGTTCTCTTGAAACTTCAGTAATGACACTGTTTCAAAAAGATGAATTTCTCCAAACATTTTCACACAAGCAATGACATCCTCCAAGCCCATAGTTGGATTAACTGACGGTACACTTGGAGAGGAAGTATAATAGGGGGAGGCACTTGGATTAGGGGAGTGACTATTAGAATCGGAATGATATTTCTTCAAATTTCATTGATATATAATGTCAATAATACCATTCGTCTTTTCCTCATTCTCCATTCGGCTTCTTCTACCACGAACTTTGGAAAACGAATCTTCGTCGCGCACTGGTGATGGCTGTGGTGATTGTTGCATGGTGATGTTTTCAAGCGGAGTATAAAATCCATTGATTCCCCATGTGTTATCGAATGACGCGTTGGTGGTTTGTTCTCGAGGAGGAGACTGCACTTGCCCTTTTGTAGCACCAGGTGTGAATTCATCCAATCTCGTTGCGATAGATGCTTGATATATCTGCTGCACTAAGTCCAAATGAGCTATTAATTGTTTCATAGACTTCAAAATTGTTGATCTGAACTGTTGAAAAGCAAAAGAAAATTTAGCACATACACGTAAACAAACGGGAAAGGTTTAAATTTGCCTTCATACGATCGGCTCACCATTGTTCATTTCCGCTAACCGTTCCCCTAACTGAATCTCATCATGCATCCGATTTGTTAAATGAACTGAACCATACACATCATTGTTTTTTCAGACCATTCATTATCGGCATTTCATTCGGAATAGTCGTCAATGCCTCATTCAATGCTATTGATGTTAAATTTTGGTGATACAAAATCACAAAAAGAGGGAAAGAAATATGCAAAAGAAAGAAAGAGAAGATTTTGTTTCCCCTAATTAATAGGCATATTTAGTATGTTTATTTCTTTCTCTAATTGGCTAATCAAATTATTTTTTGCCATCTAATGTTAACTTGGGCGTTATGATTATATAAATAGAGACCAGAAGAGAGGGTAAATGTATGGTGGAAAATCTATTTGCTAATTCCCTGTTATCCATCTTTGTTCTTCTTCTCCAACAATTTTAGCCATGTAGATATTTGATCCCTTTCTCAATTTGGTTATTGATTCAATGGTATTTTGTTTATTTTAGTTTTGTTCTATTAATTGTAAACAAATTTTTTGGTGAATCAATAAAGTGGGTGGTTGGGTGGAATATCTTGTCTTGTTGCTTTTAATTTCAATTCCTTCTTATTTTTAATCCAAGTTATCTCTTTGTGATTTGGGTGACAAAGATCCGTTGATATAAGCTTCCGCAAAGCGCTGCCATTTTTTCACAACAGATTGGTATCGGAGCACAGATCATCGCAAAGCTTAGAGTAATTTTGGATTGAAAAATTATTGATGTCGGATATGATTTCGTTTTCGAAGATGGCTATTTTGGATGGAAAGAATTGGGGTATTTGGAAGCCTAGGATGGAGGATGTTCTGTACCTCAATGATCTTCATGATCCGATTGAAGAAGATGGATAAGAAGGCGATTGCTTTGATTTGCCAATATCTTGATGATTCAGTTTTCCATCATGTGGCTAGTTGTGAATCCGCAAAGGTTTGTTGAGATAAGTTGGTATCTTTATATGAGTCAAAGAGTGCTACTAGTAAGGCTTTTCTGGTTCGAAAGTTGGTACAACTGAGATTAGATGAAGAGAAGTCTGTTGCAGAGCATTTGAATGAATTTCAGGATGTAATAAATCAATTGGCAAATATGAAGGTCAATTTTGATGATGAGTTACAGGCTCTTTTATTGATGAGTTCGCTTTCAGAAAGTTGGGAAACTTTGGTTGTTTCATTGAGTAATTCCAATGCTAATGGAACTATCTCTTTGAAAACTGTTCGAAACAGTCTTTTGAATGAGGAGCTTAGAAGAAAAGGGTCAGGTATGAATCAATTCAAAGTGATGCTATGGTGGCAAGGGACTCGAAGAAAGATACAAGTTGGAAGAAGAAGGATGCTAATGGTAAATGTGTTATCACTTGTCATTATTGTAATAAGAAAGGTCACATACGCGGCAAGTGTTATGCTTATAAAAGAGATCAGAAAAAGGCTGCGCATGGTGATACTAGTAGTGATGCACATGCAGGTTTTGCTGAAGGTACCGATAGTGATGCTTCATATGATGTCCTCTTTAGTGAAAATAAGCCTTGGAAGGTGGATTCGGGAGCCAGTTTTCACATTTGTAGAGATGTGAATTGTTTTTCTTCTTATGAGAAGATTGTCGACATGATTAGGACAGCCAGTGGAGAAGAGCTACCGATTTGTGGTATTGGATCTATCCGGTTTCGTATGCATGATGGTGTGGTTAGAGAAGTCTCTGGAGTCAGACATGTACCCACTTGTTCGCATAATGTTATTTCTCTCGGTTAGTTGGATCGCCGTGGTTGCACTTATGAGACTCTAGGTGGAGTTTTGAGAGTGAAGAAAGGTGGTCGTGTAAGGATGAGAGGAGTATTGGAAGAAGGAAACCTTTATAGCTTGGTTGGTTCTTTAGTCGATTATGGAAAGCGAGTGACGGTTGAAGAACCTAGTCCACAACAAGATGGAGAGGTTAATGTGGTCACTGCTTATGATTCTAGCATTGATGATCATATTTTAGACAGGGGTCTTCATGTTGATGATGCTTCGGGGGATCGATAGTGATCAGGTAATGAGCTCAGATCGAGTGATAGACGGGTGTCGAGTTGCAAAATCCACAAAGACAAGACGGAGATCTTTATGGTATTACAAACGTTTTTGAGACCGGATTTGTGTGGTGCACCTCATGTGGGAGATGCATCATTTGCAGTCGGTGGTAGAAGTTTGTAATTTGGTATGATTGAGATATATGGAGTTGTGATGGATCTAGATATGGCATGTTTGATATGTTGGAGAAATGTGATTTTGCATTAAGGTGGAGTGTTAAATTTTGGTGATACAAAATCACAAAAAGAGGGAAAGAAATATGCAAAAAAAAGAAAGAGAAGATTTTGTTTTCCCTAATTAATAGGCATATTGAGTATGTTTATTTCTTTCTCTAATTGACTAATCAAATTATTTTTTGCCATCTAATTTTAACTTGGGCATTAAGTAATTGATTATATAAATGGAGACCAGAAGAAAGGGTAAATGTATGGTGGAAAATCTATTTGCTAATTCTCTGTTTTCCATCTTTGTTCTTCTTCTCCAACAATTTTAGCCATATAGATATTTGCTCCATTTCTCAATTTGGTTATTGATTCAATGGTATTTTGTTTATTTTAGCTTTGTTCTACTAATTGTAAACAAAATTTTTAGTGAATCAATAAAGTTGGTGGTTGGGTGGAATATCTTGTCTTGTTGTTTTTAATTTCAATTCCGTGTTATTTTTAATCCAAGTTATCTCTTTGTGATTTGGGTGACAAAGATCCGTTGATATAAGCTTCCGCAAAGCGCTGCCATTTTTTAACAACAATTGAAATTTTCTTATGTATGTCATTTTTGTTAGTTCCATAAGCAACATAAGGATCGGCGGCGCAACGCAGGGACAACGCTATGGCTTGTTTTGACTAATTTTTTGGACATTGACGGGAGTTCTTCTGAAAATTTTCGGACATTCTGTAATTATAAAGATTTAAAAAAATATATATGAAAACGTAAATGGAAATGAGACTGAGATGAGTGTGTCGAAAATCGTCCGAGCATGTGCTTGATTTTACTAGATTAGTAAAAATGAATGAAGTTGGGGTTGATGATGGCGAGGAGAAAGAAGGTGGGGGGAGCTAATTTATAGAAGAAAAAGTAGGTTACCGACGAGTTAACAGGTGACGTCCGAATGTTTCGAATGGTTTGGACGCCATCCGTTGTTTTTCCAATGGTCGCTCCAAACGGTCCATAGTCAGACGCGTCTCAATTGACGCCAACATACGAAAAAACGACGGGAGCACACCCTAAAACATCACTAGCTAAAATACGCTGGGTTCATAGAAAAATGTCATGACCCTTGACCAGCTCTGGCCATGGATGGTAAACCACATATATGATTACTTCCACTACTAGTGCTGTCATTTCTTGCGATTACTAAAGTATATGAACTTTCTAAACTTTTCAACTTTCTTTTAATTAGAGACTTGAGTTTCATTGTTTTTTATAACGGAATTAAATATGTACTCAGCTTTTTTTGGACGGTGTATGTGCTGATCTAGGTGTCAAATGTTCTGAAGAGATGGCACATCCGATCATTATCATTATGTCAATTCCCTTTCTCTATTCAAATACATGATCATTATATTTACTCCGCATCTTTGACAAATTTCTAGTCTTAAATCAATTAACCCATGTAACCACAAAAAGTCATGGAAGGAACAATGACATTGTAGAATATAGTGTAAACCACAACTGACCAGTTAGAACATGGGACAGATTGTTAAGTTTTGCATGAGAAATCCCCTATGGACAGCGATATATTTCTGGATTATCAATTTCGAGGTGGTCAAACAGAACCTCCTTAACATCTGTTGAACATGTTTTAAAAAGGGTTTTAAATTGATTCAGATTTAATTTGGATCAAACTTGAACTAAAATTGTTAAAGTGCGCGGACAAGAATTCATGAATATTTCTAGTTTGGTTCAGTTCCAATTAGAAAATTGCAAGAACAAAGATAATCATTTTATTAAGGTGCACTCAAGAAGCTTTAAGCTGCCATGTGCATTTAATAATCACTTTTTTTTAGATAGTTTGATGTAGAATCTGAAAAAGGCCCCGTCTCCCTGTGCTTATTTGATTTAACCATTGAGATATAAATCATCTCCCTTCATATAATACGCTGTATCATGCATAATAATAAAATCACGATGATGTGTGCATGAAGTTAAAAAGTACACATGGGTACAGAGGAATTTATCCCATGAATGGGTAGATATGGTTGATCTGCTTTGCGACCTGGCCCAAACCGTAATTTTAATAGCGTAGAATGAAAGACTTTAGACTTTATTAGCATTGAAAACATATTTTATTATGGCATGGTGATGTTTAACAATTTAATGAATCTTCCACTTATTTGATATGGTGGTCAAGAGATTATGTATGTTAAACTCTTCACAACTTATCAACGAATATATCGGACAAGCAGGCAGTTATGGGGACTGCAGAATTGGTGTGTAATTTATTTACCTGTCCATTACTTATCGAAGTGCCGAATGCTTCTTCTGCTGCAGTCAAATGAAAAAATAATGCTTTGATATTAAAAGAGGGAAAAACAGTGTTAATTCGTCCATAAATACTTAATAATTTGGGGCATCTCAAAGGACAAACTTTGCAGTCCAATTAATTTTTAGGACACACATTCAAAAAATTACTTTCTAGGCCAAAATTAGTAGAATAAATACTTTCAAAGACAAAATGAGTGGTCCAATTACTTTTAAGGATATAATTTCATAGATTTTTAGGCCATATAAACTAATTATTTTGTGTTTTGCCCTTGAAAGTAATTATTTCAGTTGTGTGTCTTAGAAACTAATTCCACTTGCTAAATAGGCCATTGTGGATAATTTCCACTAATAATTTGGTATAAAACCTCTTGACACTTTTGTTATTCATAAAAATAAACAGAAGGAAGAAGTTGTAAAAAAGTTTAGTTTCAGGTACATCAAATTTGTTTTTCAGTCTCAATGACATTTTATAGTATAATCAAAAAATGATAGGTGCAACCAAAGCCGGTCTAGGGGAAAGCCCAACAAGCCTATGGGTTGGGCAAACACCCCAAGGATAGGGCAACAAAAAAAATGAAAAAGAAATTGTAAGTTTGCATTTTCGTTTTTTTTTCACATCAAAGCCCATGCGCACAAGTAAAGCCAACCTTGAATTAGAATTTCAAAACAAAGCCCTCCCATCGTTCTTCAATTTCTCAATCGCGCTTTTCTCAATTCACGAAATAGAAGTATAGGATTAGAGTCTTAATCGTTATTTTCTGCTGCTACGCCTGCCGTCTTGCCGTTTGGACTCCTGCTATATCTGCCGTCTTGCGGTCGCGGATCCTTTTTTTCAGTGCTGCTGGCTCCTACAGACTAACAGTGACTCATGCAAGGTGATTTTGGAAAAATGAGTAATTTGTTTTATTACTTAATAGCTGACTAAATTTGACAAGAGAATTGTGAATACAATAAGTTGGTTTGTTATAGTTCAAGGTGACTTTCAGCGTGTTGCTGATTGATTAACTTGATTGTTAGTTGATTAGTTCATTCGTTCATTTATAAGTTGATTTGTTAAGCAATTATTAGGTAGTTAAAAATTTAAAATTTGTTAAACTATTTTAAATGGTTTAAAATAGCTCTATTTTAAAAGGTTTTGTGGTAACATAATTTACTTAAAATATGTTTTATATAGTAGATAAAATGAAAAAAGAGAAAATGATAAGAAACGGGTGAGAGATAGAAAACAAAAACTCGGCTATAAACTTAGTACGAGTTATTAAATAAAATGAAACAAATAAACAAAGCGCTTCAAAATGAGGATATGAATTTAAGAATACAATCACAAGATTAAAACAACTTGTTGAATCTTTCAAACCTTTAGGGAACATGGTTTTGAAGAAATGATGAAAGTAGCAAATAAACTTGTTACAGATGTTGGTATTGAACCAAATTTTGAGGTGAAAAGAGTTATTGGTAGAAAAAATACTTTGACGAGGATATTGAAAGTAGTAACACTACAACAAAGGCAGCTTATAGCGACGGCAAAAATGCGTCAGCGGCCGTCGGAAGCCGTCGCTAATGGCCGTCGCTATTCAATCCGTTGCCACTAGGAAAAGCAACGACAATAGCGACGGCAACGTACACGTGTCAACGCCACGTGGCAGTTAGTTTGTTTCCCGGAAGTCTGTTACTGGCCGTTACTAGCCGTCGCTGGCCGTCGCTATCTTTGTCCAGAAAGCCGTTACTAGCCGTCGCTGACCGTCGCTATCTTTGTCCAGAAAGCCGTTACTAGCCGTCGCTATCTTTGCCCAGAAAGCCGTTACTAGCCGTCGCTTTGTTTAAAGCCGTTACTAGCCGTTGCTAGCCGTCGCTTTTCTGGGCAAAACCTGCTGTGTACACAGCAACTATTCTTCCATCAAACCTCATCCCAAACCTCAAACCTCATCTCAAACCTCAAACCTCAATAATATCAACAATAACACATCTCAACAATACCCACAACATCAATATTCAACAATATAACCAAAAAAACACAAAAACCAACCAAACCAACATAATATACAAAACCAAACCAAGTATTAAGGTACAAGGATCAAATCCAAATATAACCAAACCCAAACATCATCCAAAATACCAAGTATCCAAGCCCAAGTATCAAATCTAGTCTAAATATGTACATAAATACATACCCACAAGAATAGTAAAACTATGCATCATCCTCCTGCTCATCTTCAGCTTCCTCCTCATCATCCTCGGCATCATCAGATCCATCTCCCTGCTCCCCAGGCATAGAGCCGTGCTCCTGATAAAATGCTGCAATGCGCTTATCTATCTGATGTGCCAATTGGCCCTTTCGCCAATCGTTGAGCTCATCCAGCTGCCTCTGCATCTGAGCAATACGCTCCTCCTCCATCGATTTGCTATAAGCTTTTTGGAAATTAACAGCCTGTGAAATAACTGAAGTTAATACGATAGCATTTTACATGAATTTTGAATGAATTGGATAGTATATAAATAATTCTTTTGATGTGAGAATAATGTGGATCTTTTAATATGAAGTTATATGCTTTGACTGTTGTCAAATTATAACAATAATAATTATTATGTGTATTTGGACTATAAAGTATGTGTCAATAACAATAATAATTATTATGCCAAAATATGTGTAATTGGACTATAAAGTTGAATGTGAGCAATTTTGAAATTAGATCATTATCATATTCCATAAGTGCAAAATGATATCATTTAGACGAAAAGAATTGATGTATATAAATGTCACAACTTACTAATGGCAATTAAATTAAAATAAGAATTTACTATACATATGTAAGCGACAAATTTAGGCACGATGTCACACGATGTGCTAAGTGATATTTGAACGTTAGCGTTTGGATAGTTTGACGCTAATTATTGATCGAATTTACATTCAAAATTTTCACAGTTGAAACGGAGAATTCTTTTTGTAACGATCTCGAATTTTAATTTATTTTAATTCGACAATTAATTTAATTTTTGAATAAAAAATTGTGTAATAATTGGTAATTTATACAAAATGTTAGTAAAATTTTAATAATCGAGTATTTGAAAATTATAAAAACAGTCGATAGTTAAACTTTACAAGGAAATAAAGTTTGTATTGATGTTAAACAAATATTTCAGTAAATTTATAGTTATATAAATTATGAAATGAACATATAAAAAGTTCTTGAAGTAAATATTTAAGTTAAAATAGAATAAACCAAATTAATATATAAAACATCTATGTACAAAACAAAGTTATAGAATTTCAATTATATTTTAAAGTAAGTAGATAAAATAAAATAAACATAAACAAAACAAAGTAAGATATATGAACAAAGTAAAAAAAAAGTATTAGCAATAAATGTTTCAAATAAATTTATGGTTAGAAATAAATGTTAAAGTTAATTAGAATTCAATACATAAGTAAAATAAACTACAAGCATAAGTATAAAATAAAAATGAAACAAGTAAAAAAGCAAATAAAAAGACAATACAATATATACTCAGCTGAAAATAAGAAGTAAGTAAAAACATTAACTAATAACTTAACAACATAATTAAAATAGAAACTTATTTACATTATAAAGTGCTAATTTATAACCAATATATGAAGTGTGGTATTAACAATTGTATACAACAAAGACAAGTATGCAGGCAAGCAAAATAGGCCTGTAAAGTTTAATATGCAAGACAAGTTCATTCTTTCAAAAGCAAAGTACAAAAGAAGATTCTCAGCCGAGCAAATGAAAAGCAAAATAAAATAAAGTACATGATATAATACATTTCAGCAAAGTATACAAAATAATAAAATACAACACAAAACTGTACATACATAACAGTACATTAGCTAAACCTATTATTATAAACAGGTAAGTATATGCAGGCAAGAAAATGCAGGCTGAAATAACCAAAGCAAAGTAAAAATATGAATATGTAAAGAGATCAGTAATAAATAGGCAGAGGAATAAATGCTAGCATACAAGGAAAGGTATCATCTATTAACAAATAGCATAGGCTGTAAATCAAACAGAACAAGCATGTAGTGCCACCTTCTTAGCATGTACAAAGCAATATGTACTAAAGCAATTAATACACTATACCTCTAACAAGATGTAAGCACCTCAGCCATACTATTTTGGACAAACCATATAATCACCCTGTACAATAGTAATACCCTGTACCATGCTTTCTTTCTTTAATCCCTGTCTACTTCTTTCCTTTCCTATATACTTTCCCATCTGCATACATATCAGTTGGAAAGCCAAAGAAACTTTATATAGAAACTAAGGCAAAACTTAGGTAAACAACTTCAAAAGCAACTACAACCTGATAATCAAGATGAAGGTTCAGTTTGAAATTACACAAGGCTGTTCAAACAAAAGCAAATCCATTTTTCCAGTTTCTCAGAGAACTTCCAGGCTTGTACTCTCTGTTTCAAACAAAATCAATGTGAGTAACAACAGCCATTTAGATTTAAATCTATGATGCCAGTTGCTCTGTGTACATGCAAAGATTAGCAGTATTCTTTCTCTGTTATGTCACAAGGTATCAGACAACAAGAAATAAATTTAGTTTCTTTTTACCTAATCAATATTAGACTTTGATGTTAAATAAAAGTTGTTGTGTTTAAGTACGAGTAGTAACTTAAAAATAGTTTCCTGACATAATAATGCATATAGAAAAAAAATCGAATTTTTACAGTAGTAACTTCTTTTTCTGAAAAATTCAAATGTTACGAAATATTGATTCAAGTATGTATTTGGAATCTATACTCAAAGATAGGAATTTTAAAACTAATATGAGAATTTTTAGTTGACAATCTTGGCTGTAGTTAATAATTGAACAAATTGGGCATCTCTATCTTTTTCTGGTGATTGGATAACTCGGGTTGATTGGGGTTGTTCGGGGTGGTAGACGAGCCTATGGGGTTGCTTGGAAAAATGGTCGGAGTTGGTGGAAGCGACTGTGGAGTCTGCGGCGAGGAGTTTTGTTTTTAAACCTTAGTTTTGGAGTGTTGAAAACTTTCGATTCGTTCTCCCTATTGGATGCATCGAGTTCGATGCCGTTTGGAGGAATGGGGGATGGGTCGAAGGTGAAGCTTCTGCCGGAGTTTGGTGGCGTACGGTGGTCGGAGTGTCGAGCAAACGGCGTTGACAGGTTTTGGGGCGTGGACCTGATCGTGTTCCAGGTTTCAAATATGGGGCTCGAATTCACTCGATTGTGATTTGGTCAAGTTTGGGTATAATAGGTTGATCGAATTGATATGGGGAGTCGATGATAACGTTTAGGTGGATGCGGCGTTGGCCGGAGGTGGCGAACGAAGGCGTACACGTGCACGGTGCAATTTTTCCTGGTGATGTTGTTTGGGTAGAAGCAGTGTTCCAGGGGGTTTTTACCCGAAGTGGTACTCGAGTAATCGAGTAAGTGACTCGAGGCAAGTCGAGTCTGGGCTCGGGTCAAGTTCATGTTCCAGGCTTCAAACCTGAAACTGTTTTGGTTTGAAAATTTTTAAAACCCAAATTTAATTTTAAACCAAGATTTTTAAAGCTAAGTTCAAATTGAAATGTAAATATAAATTCAAGTTGAATGTAGAGTTTAGTTTGAACCTAAATAAGTTTTATATTTAAATTGTTTTAATAACTTAAAAGCAATTCAAAATATATTAAAGGAATTTGAAATGGAGTTAAAATTTTAAATGAAAAATTTAAGCAAGTTGAAACTAAAAGTTTAAATTTAAATTTAAATCTGAATTAAAGAAAATTTGAATCCTAGTCTGAAATCAAAGAAGTTTTAATATTTAAATTGTTTAAATTTGTTTTGTAATGATAATTAAAACATTAGTTAGAAAATGTTTTAAAAATTGAATTAGGAAAGATAAAAATGATATGCACTCATTTAATTAGTTCAAGGGAATAATTGATTAATTTATTTTATCAAGAAATTAAGATTTGAGTTAAATTAATTAAGATAAATTAATTTGTAAATAAGATTCATTAATTTAATAAAGAGTTGTCTTTTAAACAAATGATAAAGGTTATTTAATCAAATAATTAAGATCTCTTAAGTTACAGTTTAGAACTTAATTAATTAAATAAGCAGCGATTAAATATATGATTTTAAAGGTTAATTAAATGTTAATTAACAATAATTAAATTGAGTTTAATTACTTAAGAATAGAAATTAAATAATTATGAATAGTTAATGAGAATCATTTACTTGAAATTTATTTGATAATAAATGTGAAAAGAATTATTCATAGAAATTTAATCTGATTTAAATTTATCAGATGATTAAATTGATCCTACTTAGGGATGTTTGGATTTTATTGGATGTTGAATTGTTGATATCCCTGATATATGATGCTTTATGATTATCCTGATTTGTGTTGTGATCTGTGATATAGTTTATTATTTGTGATATATATATCTGCGAATGTGTATGAAAGATAAGCGTTATGGTTATATCGCTTATCGAATATATTGTTGTATTTAAATCTGTGATGATTGAAATGATGTTGCACTATTGTGTTAAACCCCTGGACTACACCATACACACACAATTATGGATTTCACGAGGAAATCGATTAAGTCGCAGATTTTTGAAATAGTTAATTTGAATTTTTAAATTCAAATGTTTTGGAAATGGAATCGGAATAAATGTGAAAAACTTTTGGAATGGAATTTCAAAATAAAATTTATTATTACTTGATTAAGTTTTGGAATTTAAATAATTTGATTTAAATTTAAATTCAATACTTGAAATTGAATTCTATGATTTGAAATTAGGGATTAAAAATGTTATATTGGTTATATAGGGATTAAACCACTTTTAAGTATTGTTTTTGGGAATTTGAATTTAACCCAAGGATTTCAACTCGTATAAATGAATCAGATTTTCAAAATGAAAACTGTTGTTTTCAAATGATAAACACTTTTAGATAAGAATTGAGATTCCAGTTAATTAAGGGAATTTCAAGATTGAATAGAGAAATGATTTTCCTAAGTTATGAATGAATTCTTTTTGAAAGCTATGAATTAAATCTGTTTATTTTTAACAGATTTAAATTGATGATTTGTTTAAATCAAATTGAAATGAAATTGTTTTGAAGGCTATAAGTTAAATCTTTGATTTAAAGATTTAACGAGTTAAATTGAAATAAAAATTGATTTGGAAAATCTGTGAATGAATCTTTTGTTTAAAAGATTAAAATGTGAAAATTGTTTAAAACCGTTAAAGGTTGTGAAAATGAATCTTTTTGTTTAAAGATTGAAAATGGTAATTTGTTAAGCCATTTGAAGAAAAGTTTTGGGTAATAAGTTGTGACTTAATTGAAATCCCAATATCCATATATTTTTAAAATGTTTCGCTCACTATTCGGTTTAGCCGGGAAAGGACCTTTATGTCATATAACCCATTCTGAATATGTGATTTGACGCTATGGATAGCATTTGAAGACCGGTGATGAAGACCGGGTATTTGCGAAAGCGATAGGATGACCTATCGATTGTTTCTGCACCGAGTCGCGCCGGTATAGAAACTCCCTAAGTGATGGGAAATCCGATCGGGATTGTGAATATCCGGATTGCAAGGACTTCTTTGTAAGTGCCTTCGGTTCTGTTCGATCCCAGAACAGACTTGTATGGATTGTATGCCTGACATTACAAGTTGAGATGTAAAGCCGATTTCTTTCAAACATATTTCTGTTGGTGGCGGAGAATTTATTCTCTTAGCTTAACACCCTTCTCTGAGACGTACGAGCTCAGAGGTTATATAGTTGAAGTTATCAGCGATATATTCCCAATTTGGTAATGTGACATACTGAGTGTTGCTGTGAAATGATCATTGTGTTGATTATTTATGATATGATCATTTATTTGATCGTCTATCTTGGTGATCATTTCTATGATCATTTGTTGACCCAAAGCATGGCTTTTGTATAAAGTATGTTTTTGTGGACGTGACTTCGTCGAGCCTCACATCCCGTGAATGGTCAAAACAGGAAAGAAGCAGCAAGGTTATGAGGGGTAGCGCCCTTTAGGATATGTGCATTTCCTTCTGGAAAAGGGTGGTATCATGGTATGGAGCCCAGATACTTACTCATGTTGAAAACACTTTGTTATGATTGTGTGAATTGATTAGAGAGCTCTCGGATAAAGGTCCCAAAGGACGGGGGGATGGCATATTCGGTCAGTTGTTACTCAGTTAGGGGTAACCCGACCTTGTGTTGGTAGAGATCCGGTTTGGTTCTCGGGGATGTCCATCCAGAGGCATTCTCATGTGGCAATGGGAAGTTCCTTGGCCTGATCATTCGTTGGAAATCCAAAGAAACAATACGAGACTTGTACGGTTTTAGTTGTAGGACCTATCATTCACTTATGGTGTCGCAACACTGTTTGGATGGTAGCTATAGTAGGCATACGATAATGGTCGTATGTTGGCTAAGATTTATATTCTACTTTCGAAATGAATTTTTCCTACACTATGCACTAGTAATAATATCAAACGTTTCTTTTAATGCGTATCAAGCATCTTTGACTATCATAAGGAGAAATCTCCTCCGATTCTGCGTTTGCATTGTGTGTGTGTGCGGGAGGCCTTATGGTAGTCTCATTTTTAAAAAGCATTGCGAATTGACTTTGAAAATCTTTTATTGAATGTTTTTAAAGATAAACTGTTTTTGTTGCTCACACCAGTCCCACGACTGATCCGGAGTTTATTGTTTTCTTTCCTAAACTCTGGATGCTCATTATTTTCTACACGAGCAGTCTAGAGTTGGGTTTTTCAGATAGTTAGATATAGTGGATTATCTGGAGTTGGTTCAGTCTTTGGATCGCACCAGTCTTGCCTAGCTTGGTGCATTGTTATGGGGAGTTCGAGCTTCTGCTGGATTGATTCTTGAAAATGGAGTTGCAGTTTTTGGAGTTCTTCATTGAAGACTATCTCAGAGTTATATTGTTCCACTGCTAGATGTTATCTATTTTCTTTCCGCTGCTATTTTATTGTATCATATCTCTGATGTATATTGATATTCATTGTATCGTTCTGTTGTATCAGATATTGTATATCAGTGTACTATTCTTTTTAGTCCGCTGTGTTGTTTACTTAATGTTGTTATAAGCTCCGGCGAATCGGATTTGAACGGTCGAATCTATGGCATTCGAATACGATTTGAAGTATGAATGTCGATTTTCGAGCGGGCAAAATCCGTCTCGTTACACTTTTGAAGCCAAATAATTTAATTAGTTTACATTTAATATTTATGAAATATGAAGTATAAAATTTGACTATGTTTTGAAAAATTAATGATATTGTATGTATTCATAATTATTATAAATTTATTGATCGATATGAGATCTAGATATGCAATTGTATCATATTTAAACAAATGTACTTGATTGGGCTAAAATAAGCTATTACTTCACAACATTAGAGAGAAATTTGTATCGATGTGAGAATAATGTGGATCTTTTAATATGAAGTTAGTGAAATGGTTTACCTCCTGATTGCCGAAACTATAACGCCTATTTCGAGTAGGCGGTGCAATAACGGAATCCCAAATCCTGTTGGACTCCTCAACTGTAAGCTCTGCTCTTCCACTCGCCTGTGTCAATGCCGATGCCTTTGCCTCATATCGTCCCCCGCAATTACAAACATAATTTTGAAACAATTGGTATGCAATTTACATATATACAATTTGAATCACGAGTTAGCATATTTATCATCGCTGCTTCAGCTTTGCTGTCGGTCCAATCATAGGTCGCATTCCCCTCAGCATCAACAGACTCAGCTGCGTGTGTGGCTCTAAAAACCTCAGCCATTGTAGGCTCCCTTCCGTACTTTGCAAACTGAAGATATACACGAATAAGGTATATTGAAAATAAGCATAAATGTTATACATGAAGATATGCATCACCATATGCTAAATATATTTTATATTTACCAATTCTCTCCTATGCTGTTGGAAAGATTTAGAGCCACCTCGATGTAAACCAGGATTCTTATTCCTATTGGCTTGGTTTCTTGCTGCTACTTCCTATTAATTTAGATACACGATTAAAATAATGCAACTAACACGAAATCACCAGATGGATGTTGTGATTCGTATATGCTGCAAATAAATGTATTATATTCGCCTAATTATTAATATATAAATACACGTATAATTGAACTGTACAATCATTCAGTATTACCTGATAAATGATGCAACTTCAACACAATTTAAAAGAACATATGTGTCACATGGTAGTCTCTATCATCTAACCATATTTCCACACATTTTTCAGCAGGTCTTCCATGTTGTATAAAAATAGATAATATTGTTTGAGAAGAATCATGCTCAACAGCTTCTTCATTACGGGGAGCACTTACAAACGATAAGTTCACATCGTCACTAAAGTAGTGTGAGAAAAAAAGCTTCCTCTTCAAGGTACGATTTGCAAATCGAACCTTCTACTCGTGCTTTTTGTCTAATTTTTTTCTTCAAATGATTCAAGTACCAATAACAAAAATAATTAATTTTGTATATTGGTACAAGAATATACATTTTCAACTAATCAACAAGAATATTGAGGAGTTTAAAATCACCTCTCAAATGGATACATCCATCCATATTGCACAGGACCTCGAAGGAGTGCTTCGGATGGCAAATGCTCCATTACATTAAAAAAACCGGACGGAAATATTTTCTCGAGTTTGCAGAGCAATACAAGAATTTCTACTTCAAGTTTACGTAAATGATCTACCTTTAACGTGGTCGAACAAAGCTGTTTGTAAAACATACTTAATTCTGTTATTACACTCCATATTTTTGTTGGCAACAGTTTTTTGAATATCACAGGTAAGAAATATTCTATCATGATATGACAATCATGACTTTTCATCCCACTCAGTTTATTGTTTTTCAAGTCAACACATCTGCGAAGGCTAGAAGAAATCCCATCAGGACATCTTAGTCCTTCCACCCATTTGAGCACGAGTTTTGCTTGCTTGTTGTCTAGCTCATAACATGCTTTGGGTTTTTTGTTATCGTCGTACAACTGAAGTTCGGGCCGCTTACAGAAATGTAATATATCACGTCTCGAATTCGCATCGTCCTTGGTTTTCCCCTTTACATTCAAAACTGTATTAAAAACGTTATCAAACACATTTTTTTCATTGTGCATGACGTCAATATTATGTCGCAGTAAGAGATTTTTCCAATAAGGTAACTCCCAAAATATACTTTGCTTGCACCAGTTATGAATGTCCGATTTACCCGGAATGTCGACCTGCTTCCCAGTTTCATGAATCTTAGGATAGTCTTTCACGATTTCGTATATCTCTTCACTTGTCTAAACTTTAGGTGCTAGCATATTCTCTACTCTGTTAGCTTTAAAGTTCGTTTTATCCATTCTGAATTTATGATTAATATGTAGAAAACACCGATGACAGTCAAACCAAAAAAATTTCTTGCCGTACTTTAATGAAAATGCTCGTGATTCTTCCATACAATATGGACAAGCTAGACATGACTTTGGTAAATTTTATTAATTTAGTAACTTTGTTAATTTGACAAATTAGACTGAACTTTAGTAAATTTATTAATTTGGTAAATTTTAAACTAACTTTAGTAAATTTTAAACAAACTTTAATAAATTAGACTGAACAAATTTATTAGTTTAAAACTAACTTTTAAATTTTATTACTTTAGTAAATTGCACTTAATACATTATTTGATTGTTTTATAAATACAGATCATATACAACACTTGTTGATACTTGTTTAACGGCCGGTCATCCTACTTCCCATTACAAACACAATAACGTAATCATATTTTATAAATCATTTCAGATTAAACGATTCAACAAAATTTCGGCAGCACTTCCCTTTATTCCCTGTATCGTACACAAATGCATGTACACAGGGAAAAAAAGGAAGTGTCATCGAAATTTCGTTAACCGTTTAAACTGAAATGATTTATAAACTGCGATTACGTTATTGTATTTGTAACTTGTCTAATACTGGGACAAATCCAACAAATATTGTATCAGATGAATACAGATGTCCGTTCTGTGTAAAAACGAACATCCATATAACGATCATATACAACGCTTGTTAGACGGAGCAAAAAATTGTCTAAGGGGTTCACACAAATAAAACAAATTTTCTAATTTATATTTTAACAACTATAATTTTTTTATTAATACGTTCAATAAATATTTGTCAAGTAAATTTCACATTTTAACACGTACTTTAAAATTTGGCTAACTAAGTCAAATTTTAAATAACGAATTTTTTTAAATCAAATTAGAAGTTAGCACTTATAATAAATTGAATTATTTTTATTTTAAACTATATACGTTTAATTGGAAATTCCACAATGAGACAAAAGTGAATCATTGTAATTCTTTTAGGCTATGAGTACTTTAGCATGGCCATTGCAAGTGAGCATAAATGATATATTTGAACAAAATACACAGTTGTAGTGTACTTACACTTATAACTAACGCATGCTAAATAATTAAATTTTCACCTAATCGACAACCAACATTGCATAAACTTATCAATAAGCATCTTAAACATGTTATCACCATCTTAATCCAAATCACATCACCAATCATTAATTCTACAATAACCAACATCATAATAGTATGCGTTAATCATCGTTTTCAACTTCGAAATAAATTGATTTTATTCTCAAATCAACCTACAATACTACTATCACTATACATATACCACATAACTACCAATCTCAAACCCATAAACATGCCATTAACAACCAATTTTTAAACCCAATAAACATGCAAATAAACTCAAATTAAACCCTAATTGAATATAAAATAGGGTTAGAACACATACCGGATCAATTTGGGAGGTAGAGAGCGAATTTTTGAGTACCGAATCGGCGGGGCGACGGGTAGGTTTTTTTTTTTCTTTTCGTTTTGCAGAATGGAGAAGAAGAAAGCTCGGGTTTGGCAGATATACAGGTCGAGCAACGGTTAGCGACGACCGCTTATTAGCCGTCGCTAACCGTTGCCCCTGTCCGACGCTATACGAAGCGTTTTTTGTAGTGTAATGAAGAAAGTAAGAGATTTTAGAGTTACATACTTCATTCATATCATAGACCAAGTTCTTACAGTATTTAAAGATCGATTTGAACAAATTGAACTTTATGACAACATCTTTGGATTTTTATTGGAAGCAAAGTTTATGAATCTTAATAAAGAAGAGTTAATGGAATATTACATTCGTTTAACAAGTTACTTGAAATACTACGAACAATGTGATATATATGGAAAAGATTTTTTTCTCAGATTTAAAAGCTTTGCAAACTATGTTATCTAAGTAAATAACGAAATCGATTGATATTCTTGACTTCATAAGATCTTATATAGAAGATGGTGGTTTCCAATGTGCATGGGTTGCTTATCAGATTTTGTTAACTATTCCGACTACGGTTACTTCCATGGAGAGAAATTTTTTTAAATTGAAATTAATTAAAAACTATCTTCGAACCACCATGTCACAAGAACGATTGAACGGACTGGCAATGATCTCAATTAAAAGTGGGTTTTTAGATAAACTTAAGTATGACAATTTGATTGAAGAATTTGCTACAAAAAATACAAAAAGAACTTTTTTTTGTTTGAACTGTGTGAAGAATGTTTATCTATTTTCGGTATGAAAGTTGATGTTTAGTTTATTTTTTTTGTATTGAATATTGTAGTCTACTTCATGCAGTGCCTTTTGAATGCAAAGCGAATATTTTGCATGTTATAGTCTTTTATGCAATCTTATATCTAATATTAAAAACAAAAATGAAAATATAAAACAAACATTGAAATTTTTGGAGTAAAGGGCAACAAATTTCAAATGTGGCTTGTGCAACATATTACTTGGGCCGGCACTGGTTGCAACTATCATTCTGTGATTTACGCTAAAAATTGTCTCTCACCTTGAAAATTAAACTTTGTCACCGAAATTAATCTTTTCTCCAATTTTTTTTCCAGTCTAAAAACCTCTTTTTTATTTTCCTGTTTGCAAATATTTTTCTGCAGCTGTACCATTTTTCAGGGCTCTAGAAGGAAATCATGACCCACTAATAAAATTATGTTAGTGGATCATGGATTAATTGGTTTTGTTCAAAACAAAGATTAATAAACAACCGATTAAAGTGGGATTAATTATTACATAGAACGTATAGATTAGTGAACCGCATGATTAAGCTACAAATATGCTAACTAGCTGCATTTTTCATGTTGATCTTTAGTGCACAAATGAATGATTTTGGGGGTATAATTTGGTATGAAAACTCTTGACAGAATGGGAATCTTTTATGTTTTACAATGAAAAGAGAATATTGTGTATGTATTAATAAAGTTTAGCGGCATGATTTCCTTTCTTATATGCTTAAAGGGAAAATCGCTAAACACTCTCTCACAACGATATTGAAAAATGCTAAACGCTCTCTCATAAGGAAATTTTGACTATACTCCACTTGCTTACTGTAGAGTATATGCAATAATTACTGTTGGGTGAACCAACGACGGTTTTTGTTAGACAATATTTTTATTATTTGTTTTTATGTTATATTAATCTTTTATTGTTTGTGACCCAGTAGAAAATGAATGCTTAAATCTGACAATAGACAGATTCAGCTTTTTTCTTTAAACCCATTTTTCGTAAAATGTAAAATCATGAGGCTACAGGTGTCTTACTTTCCCAGCGGAAGTTTACCTAGGAATGGACTTGGGTCGGTTTAGCGCAGTTTGGAGTCTAAACCGCTTCCGCACCGCATCAAACGGTTAATCAAGAATATAAACCATTATACTAATCTTTGAAATGGTTCGGTTTTGATTCGGTTTGATTGTAATGCGGTTCGGTTTCGATTCGGTCCGGTTTGAACTCATATTAAATATGAAATAAGAGAATTACTTCAATTAACAATCAATTTACGAAAGAACCTGTGTGAAACTTTTACACTTAAACGTAAAACGCACAATGTTATACCGAAATAAAAGGCTAGTTCTTAATTGTATGAATATTTCAATTTACCATTTACCTACAAGTGAGATTTTTTTTCCGTAGATTAACCACACATCAACATTAATTAATGCATAATCGTTAAAGGAAAATGACAAGAATAAGATCGTAATTAGCATTTACCCAAAATAGAAATAAGATGAAAAATATTATATAAAACCTATAACTTCTTTCTTTATGACAGCGATTATTATTAATATAATAACATACGTTAAAAATAGAAGGTACATCTTAAAAACTAAATTAAGTTATGAGTTGCTTATATTTTTATCATAATATTACTAGTGTAAATTTTCGGTTCGGTCCGATTTAATATGGTTGGTTCAATCGTCCAAACCGCGATCGAACCATATCGATGCGGGTCAGTCGGTTTGAAGTATCTGCTTTGGTTAGAAGATTTGATGCGGGTTTCTGTATTGTTTTTGCGGTTCGTTACGGACGATTTTCGTATAGCGATGCGGTTTATGCTCATCCCTAAGTTTAGCAGTAACGATTCGCTACCAATAAAATGGTGAGTATTATTATACTCTCAGGGAATCAAATTATCTGATCCCAACTTTCTTCGTCCAACTGTGTCTAGCCAATATGTTAATGAGCTGCGAGATAATATATTGTTTTTCAACCTGTGAATTGTTTTGAGAATCATAAGATAATTTGTCAAAATATTATATATTAGACACATTAGACGGGTGAATTAGGACCAGCTGCTCCTAAAGTATTATTAACATTACTAATTGCTAAGTTCAAATTCCTTGTTCTCTAATTCCATGATCGTGGTTGAAATAAAATCTGAGCTATCCATTTTTGTTTGGTAAACCCTAGTCAACGCGCTTTGATCAAAACTTAGGAGATTTGATTTATTTAGTTGGATGCCTAAATCAGCGACAACTAAATAATTCGTGGGATATGCACTTAATAACTTTGTTGACACAATTCCTTTACTACTAAAAGCAACACTCAAGTCTTATCAGTTTAGAAATAATTATTTACTGTCGTAGGTCTTATTTTTCGATTTGGCATCGTTTTTTTAAACGTATTATCGCAAACAGTCTCGTTTTAAAATTAATATCAAATATAGACATGTTTTGACCAGTTCAGAGCTTAACTAGTCAAAATGCACTAGCTAATATAATTTTTTTATTTATTTTTCTAACTTTTTTTTATACTGGCGACTTTTAAAAAGTCGTCAGTGCATTTTGGCCAGCTCAGCGCTGAGCTGAAAAAAACATGGATATATTTGATATTAGTTTTAAAATTGGACTATTTATGATAATAAGTTTAAAAACGAGATAAAAAAAAAATCCTAATTTTTACCTTTTCTGGATTTATTGGTAGGGGTAGTGTTTTGTTTAGGTTGAAAAAAAAAAATTGGTCAACAAATGTATATTGCATTATCATCCTACAACCAAAAGCCCGTATTTTTTTTAATATTCTGTCCTGGACGAGAGTGAGCTGAGTGCTCATAATAATTATGGTAATGGACTGAGGTACAAGAACATTTTTGGCAACTCTTTATGCAGTGGATTAAGCTGGTTCGAAATTTACATAGCTTGATTCAAACCGTTTGACATAAGGTGTATTATATATTATATATCATCTAAGTACCAATTTTTTTGAAAAAAGGACAAATTACATTTACTTGTAACTTCCCATGTAAAACTACCTCAAAGTTAATATTCAAAAATTTCTTTAAAATTTTCAAATTAAGTTGTTTCGGAATGCATTATAGAAATACGTATGATTATTGGATTTTGACTTTGGTTGAGTGGGTTGTTGTTAGTGGATAGCTTTATTGCTAATACAAAAGATAAATCAAGATTTGACATGGTTTCTATACTTTATCTTTAATGATCTAAATTTTAGTAGGCTTAGCCATTATATATGTTTATGCATTTCTTGAGTCATGCAGCTAGAAACTCATAAAATGTAAGCCTGCTTAGTTGCATATTTTCCTAATTAATTACAATTTGAAGCTTAGTTATATTAATAATTAGCATTCTGTTGTTGAAGAGCAGAGCTACTTTCTAATTTGGCATTACTAATTTCTAATAGTAAGTACATAATTTTTATTATTTTTATTGGTGAAAATTGTGTTAATTTTCAGTTGAAAAATGTCTCATCTCACCTGTGCAGTTAACGCGCTCGGTAGATTCAAAGCGATAGAAGTGCAAAAAGTCACGGCGAGGAGATAGCGAGGATATAGCGGAATATAGCGGATGACTCTAAAACAGTATATAAAACTCATACTTAATGTTTTTACAAATATATAAATGATAATTAAATAAAAAATTATCATTCAATTGAATACATAAATAATACATAAATAATTTTAAATAAAAACATGTGCGAATATACTTTAAATAAACGAAAAACTGTTATATAACATAACTGAATTTGGTATAATTATTAGAGTATCTTCACTTCTAAAAATATATTAAAAATTAAATCAAATAAATTAGTTTCATAATTTTATAATGTATAAATGCAATTTTTCAGTTCATTTTATTAAAAAAAGATATAGCGAGAATAGCGGAATATAACGGAAATAAAGGGATATAGCGGGGACTAAAGCAGAAATGCTATATTTTGAGGCTATATGAAAAAATCATAGCGGTAGAAATCCGTTAAGAGATATAGCGGAGTTGTAACGGTGTAATAGCGGACATTAACTACACAACATCTCACATTTTCTGAATAAGTAATATGGAGCTTATGCATTAAAAACTAAATAGAAGATATATTGTGCATGAGAATGAAAGAACAATGAATCACAAACTTTTGTGAACAAAATATACACGTTTCTTCTCTACCTTTGTCTTTCTAATTTTAGTATCATGCTCAAATGTTTTCATGATAGAGGTTTAGAAATAATAAGACCGAAGTATACCGTGATGAAACTAAGATAACAACAACAGTTAGCCATGATGCGGATGCAAAAACAAGTAACGGAGGTTCAAGAAATTATTTACTTCAATGCTAAATAACTAATAACCATCGGTACAACTTCATATTGTTAATTTTGCCATCAAGGAATCCATCAAGAAAACAAAATTTTGAGGGAAAGGTTGTTTTTGGATGAACCATTTTCATGACTGCAACATTTAAAAAACACAATTTTTGTTTTGCACCGCTACAATAAACTTTGTACGATAAATAAACCTATGTGGGCACACTCTTATTTTGTTAGCTTTAATGTGATAAATAAATCATATACTCCATCAATTAGTCATAGGACATCCGACATTCATGGCAATATTAAGCAAAGTTTAAACTAATCTATTTCAATTAACATAATATTTTAAATAAAATAATAATAGTTTAAAATTCAAAATCTAATTTTTAATTAAAATAATAATAACATTACCGTTAAGGACCATTAGCTAAAGTGTTAAGTCTTTATATTGTGATTTTGTAGGTCTTGGATTCGATCGTTCTCAAAAAAAATCTAACTAAAATCTAATTCAAACAATAAACATAAAATATTATTTAATGCGTGTAAACTTTATTAGTGCATAAGGAAATAAAAGATTTATATCTTTTGAAATTCACTTTTACCATACAGCTAGATGCATCTTGTCCAACAGGCCCAAACCTATAATTTCCGGAGTTGTGTTAAAACTAGAATTATAGTAGCCACCAAAACATAATTTTCGTCTTTTAATAACGTCTCTCCACCATTAATCATTTAACACCACTTAGTAAGAAAAGAGAAAATGGAGATCCTTCACCGTCTAACACTAGTTTTAGGTAAAAATCATCGTTTTATGAAAATAGAGAGAAATCCATCAAAACTCCAGGGTGTCACACCTAGGCCCACAAATAAACATGAGGTTAGCGAAAGGTATTGGGTTTTATTGCGAAGTAAGCTGGAACCCAAACTAGCAACCTCCTCTATGATTATTCCGTTTTGGGTAAAATCATCGTTTTAGGTGAGTGGTTCTATATTCCATACTCATATTTGTGTTATATCTATGATTTCAAATAATTTTGTTATTAAAACCCCTATTTTGAACTTCTGACCGAATTTGAAAATATAACTAAATATTGTATTAATGACGATGCTAAGGTTATAGAACATATGAATCGTCAGATACACTTCTTATAAATGTCCAATTGAGGTATGATTTATGCTTGATCTTGGTACGTATTGTTGGATATTGAATATCGATACGTTCTATATGTCTTAGATGTAGATGAGTGAATTTTACACAAATAATTTATCTTTTGCTGTCCCAAATTAATGGTATGAATTGTGACGTTAGCATGTTAGATTATTGGTTAGATATAATATATAACCACTTATATCCCTATTCTATGATGCTAGTGTTAAAATGATTATTTGGATTGATGTTGGATGTTTGCTAGTTGATTTGTTTGATCTTTGCTTTGGTTGTTGTTGTACATTGGAAACCGTTGTTTAGGTGATTGATTGAGGATGTGAACGCATATGTGAGAGATAGAGAAATCCAAGTCTGCATATGAAGATTTGATGTTGAAATTTGAGAATCATCCATGGCGTTTAACTTTTCTTCGAATGCTTAAGACGAACGCCGGAATCCAAGTGGCAGGGACGATTACTATTTATGGTTTTGATTGAAAAATCCCAGGCGGTAACATACGATACCAGAGATGACGTGGGATTGGTTGATCAATTCATCTCAGCTAGCAGAAGCCAATAGAGGTGGCGACATAATGTTTAGTGGTCGAAGTAAGGAGAATTCAATAGGCGGAATTAAACACATTAGTCTATGACACATCGAGGAAGAATGGTAGGTATGAAAATTTGTTCTTAAACCCTTGATAATATATTATTTTCATTAAAACTTGTAAACTTCATAATCCCACGTGTGAACTATTGTTTTACATGATACTACATCATTGAGTTCGTATTAAAATTATGGACATTTTGATATCATTTAATCGTATATTGCATGCTTGTATATAACATTCTTAATTAGACATTAATATAATAATCATTATAACATAAAATAACAAATTAAGACGTTGTTTATTATTGAAAATTTAACATTCGAATCAAAACAAAATATAAATTATTTATTTAAGTGTATATACATACGTACATAATTTATTACATACTATATTAAATAAACATTAAGATAATAGTAAAATTGTTTTGTTAAATACTATAGTGGAATAAATTAAATTCAAACTTGTAATAGAATTATTTTAAGTATATTACTTTAAGTAAATAGTAATATAAACTAATAATGAATTATTCTAGTATATCACACATTCATTTGTTATTTGTATTAATAAAAATATAACTTAAAACTCAAATCAAATTCAATTGATAAACATTAGATATGATTTAGTGTCAATCATTTATTCCTAATAACATATTAAAAGACCCATTACATAATGAATAAGAGGATCCTTTTTTCCAATTTACCTCTTTTACCCTGCCGCTACTCGATGCACTTGATCCAATGAATAATTGACCAACATGTAGGACAACCTCTTGAAAAGTCCAATTATATGGATGTCTAGGAAATGATGTTTGACTATAGAGAATATTACTTTAATTAGTGATCATTCTTATGAACAAAACTCCTCTTTACTCTTGGTCCTTACCGGCTCATCGAAGTGGTCTGTTTTTTAGGTTATGTGTAATGACCTACCCACTCGTGATCTGTGACGTCCCACCTCTATACTTATACTAGCCAAGGACACTACGTGGTAATGCTATCGACTAGTGTGAAGAATAAGGCCGTTGAGGAGCGACCATCTGTATTATCGCTTTGTGCGAGTATCGATATGCCAGATAGAAGGCCATGCATTTCATTTCAGGAGGAAATCCGACATACCGATAAAAACTCAAAACAACTACACAGTGGCTATGTGGCCTTCGGAAACAAATATAAAATAAACATAACACAAATCTATCTCAGATATCCATATCACTAAGACGGAAACAGCTATGAATGGATCACGTAGAAGTGTACATCAAAGTAGTGGTCATACAAGATCCACATCACAAAAGAATAGGTACAGGTGCCAGATGAAAGAATATGTATACATCAAGGAGTCTCTATCTCGAACGTATAAAACGAAAAAATTACTAAGCTAAGTAGTTAGCCCAAATCAGGCGATAGTCCCTAATAAGAAGTCAAGTAGAAGCACATGTAATATCTTGGTCTGACCCGAGTATTATTTAAGAAGGAAATAATAAACGGATCAGTCTAGATATAAATATCATATAAAAATGTGATGTAAAAAGAGATGTAACAAAAACGTATGATAACAATGATGTCATACTCTGACATGTATACATTTAACAACAACAAAAATCATACAATATCTCAAGAATCTCAAAGCACCAAAAAGAATGTCATATTCTTTATTTTATTCACCAAATCACAAATATTGACAAACATATCAATGCCAATCGTAAAAAATTGGTGAAATACAGATTCTAGAAATCATCAATTAGAAATCCAGAAAACATAAAGGAGGAGACCTATCACAAACGGGAGCATGAAAATTCACCAACACGTGCATCACAAATGAGTTGCTATCCCATGATCGCTAACCATAAAACCGGTGTAACGACGTAGTATATTAACAGTACGCCCGTGGAACCTGAAACTCGAATAATTTAGAATATCGACGTAGTACAGTAACGGTACTCCCGATGGACCTGAAACTCCAATAATTCGAAACAACGGCGTAGTACAATAACGGTGTGCCTGATGAACCTAATAAACTAGAACAACGATGTAGTACAATAACGGTACACCATTTGAGCCAGATAAGCCGGAACATCGACGTAGTACAATAACGGTTCATCCGATGAACCGTACATCATAAAAGAACATGGATCGCTAGCCAATAAAAATGAGACGAAACTCCAAAGAACCCATAAGTCGTTTGCCTATATAAGAAATGAGATGAAGCTTAATAAAACGAGGTACAGTCCCCCACATGGACAAAGAGACATCGCACACCGCTAGTCTAAACCATAAAATGATCACCATTGATCGATAAAAAGTGTGAATTACACTAAGCTAGTTAATAAATGAGTTTAGCTTCATGTCCCATAACCACTGGCTTAACTTAAATATTTACGAACAAATTGTAGATTTCCATACGAAAATTGTCGCAAGAGTTTCAATCGAACAAGTCTAAGAATTAACCGACAAAATAAACGCAAGCGATTCATGCCACTTGTTTCGCTAAGTCGTTTAATTGGATTTCTCAAACGAATAAGGTAAAGGTCTGTATATACTGATAGGTTAGAAAACAGTTTTAAAAGCGAGTTTGATATTCAAAGTAAATGTTAAAATCGTTTTGATGAAAGAGTTTGAATATTTACTAATAGTATAGAAACCTTTGCATTTTAAAGTGACAAACCATAGAAATGATTGTAGAAAAAATCACTTACCAAAAATTCACATAGAAAGACGTGAATTAAACCCAAAGAAATCGATACCAAATCCATCAAAATGGGTATTCCCCAAAAATTCAAAAAAAGAAGTCATCAAAGTCGATAAAAGTGATAACAACTAATAGGATCGACTAAAATCGATTAACATTGGAAATTCACTCAAAACAGCCTAAACTGGCAAAAATGAACAGTTCCAGACGTTTGAGGGTCAATCTAGACGTCTGAATTTGGTCTTTGGAAATATTCCAGAAAACCACCCAGGCGTCTGAAATCTCAAAGCAGACGTCTGAAACACATTTCAGACGTTATAATTCAGACGTCTGAAATTAGTCACTGCCATTTTTATTTTCCGTCGTTTCTTCTTTTTCTCCAGATTACGTAACCAGATGTCCGAACCTTAATTTCAGACGCCTGAATGCCTGGGCTGGGCAACAATTTGCCTAGGTCATAATGGCCAAAACGATTCGGGAGCGATCGAGCGACCAACGATGACTAGGGATTTACGCCAAGCGACAACCCAGCCTTATAGGCTCTTCGACACACCCCAAATATCATGTTTAAGCATCCATAGTAGAATTTTCATAAAATTGGACTTCAAAATCAAAAATTGGAAAAATCACCAAATCAATTCAAATCAAAAGCAAATGAACATGAATAGATGTTAGGAATTCACACCTAACAACAACGATAGCTATAGACGTAGATGTGAGTTCAAAAACTCACCTTTAAACCCAAATATAGAAATGAGAAGCTCTAAAAGCCAATATTGGTTTCTCTTCCACAACACATCTAGAATCTTCAATCTATTATTAAATGAAATGAATATCCTAAGTTAGGCTTTAGGAATTTCCGAGAATTGAAGAGAGATTGAGATCGAGAAAATAAAGAGGATGCTTACCTAAGCTTCTCCTTTATTTCTAGCTTGAAGTTGATAATTCCTAAGAGAATTAGGCTTAGGAATTTCTAATTTCTTTTCTCTTTTCCTATTTTTCTTTTAGCTTGAGTGTTAGGAAATGATAGAGTGAGTGAAAAGGAGTTGGATGAAGGGTTAGGTTATTAGATGAGTCAAAGGACTGAAACCTAAACCTAAAGCCCAATAAAAAAATAGAAAAATTCTGGCCAACTCCAAACATATCGATGTTTATACTCAAAAAGGTCGCAGACGTCGTTTTGAATTCAATGGAAGTAGCCTCGAGTCCCAATTCGACTGTTTGCAAAAAGTAATATTTCAGACTTTAATCCGACTAACGATGCGAAATTTAAATAAATAATTTAAATATAAAATCATAAAATATGCAGGTTGTTACAAACTCCCCTCCTTAAAGAAATTGGTCCTCGCAATACTTAAGAAGAAAACAAAGAGTAACAACCATAAAAGCATATAAAAAGAAGTTCACCTCAAAAAGCTTGAGAGAGTAAGTCTGATGTGTTCGCTCGATGAATTCTTTGGATTCCCAAGAGCAATCCTTATGATTTGAGGACCATTGAACTTTCATAAGAAGAACATCTTTATTTTGAAGGCGTTTAACCTTCGTAGCAATGATACGAATATGATGTTTCTCACAAGTCAAATTAGGTGAAACTTCAACTTCATTAATAACACCGGGCTCAAGAATAGAATCAGAATCAATAAGGCATTTCCGTAGTTGAGAGACGTGAAAAACATCGTGAATAGCAGAAAATTGAGCCGGTAATAAAAGGCAATAAGCCACAGAACCAATACGTTCGGTGATGGGAAATGGACCAATATATCGAGGCGTTAATTTTCCCGATCGACTGAAACGCACAACACCCTTCATAGGTGAAACACGAACAAACACCAAATCTTCCATAGAAAATTATAATTTCCTTCTTCGGTTATCAGCATAGGATTTTTGTCTACTTTGAGCTTCTTTCATCGTATGACGAATAAGGTCAGTCTTTTCTATGGAATCACAAATAAAATCTAGACCTAAAACCAGCTTCTCGCCGGCCTCAGGCCAACGAAGAGTGCCTCGAAAGGTGCCATACCAATACTAGATTGGAAGCTATTATTATAGGAAAACTCAACAAGAGAAATATGATCTTTCCAACTTCCATCAAAATCAAGAATACATGCACGAAGAAGATCTTTAAGAGTTTGATTCACCCGTTCGTTTTGTCCATCGGAATGAGGATGATAAGCGATGCTAAAATTAAGCTTCGTTCCCAAAACTTTTTGAAGACTCTTCCAAAATCCACTAGTATACAATGGATCACGATCACTAACAATAGAAGTAGGAACTCCATGCAATTTAACAATTTCTTTAACATAGTTTTGGTCAAAAGAGGTACGGTCCAATTAGACCGGACGGGAATAAAATGGACGGATTTTGTAAGTTTATCCACAATTACCAATAAACTGTCATGATCCGAACGAAAACGAGGAAGAACATCAATAAATTCCGTGGAGAGATGATCCCACTTCCAAACAGGAATGTCCAAAGGTTGCAATAACACACCGAGCCTTTGATGCCCGACCTTTATGAGTTGGCAAGTCGTGCAACGCTTAATGAAGTTAGCAATATCAGATTTCATTCAATCTCAATAATAAAGTCGCTTCATGTCCTCGTACATTTTGCTACTGCCGAGATGAATGGTAAATTTAGAACGATGAGAATCTTCTAAAATGTCTTTACGAAAATTACTAATATTTGGCATGATAAGTCTACCAATTTTCGAATGCCGCCACGAGCATCGATTTCAAAGTCTTTCAAACCTTTAATATCAATTTTATCTGTCACGACCCGAAGTTCAGCGTTCAAAAATCGACATCAAATACCTCACTTGTATTCGACTGCCGGAGATTCGAACGTCGAATTTCAGTTCGGATGGAGCTTATAACAACAACTAGATGAATATAAACAGCGGAAAATAAAACTGCTAACATCAATATCCCAAATACAACATCACACAATATCAATACAACAACAACACCAACATCAGAGTATTTTTATACATATACAACACAACTCCAAAATAGACCACCTACTGCATAACCACAAGTGATTGCATTCCAAGAAAATCTTCAAAGAGATAAAGCAATAATGAACATCCAAACTGAGAACCTCGAGATCCAAAAGTTTCAAAATATCTCCAAGTTAAAACCTTCAAACTAGTAGCCTCCAAACCATACGACTCTAAGATCCAACTAGTACAAAAAACACAGAAGACCTGCTACTAGGCTGCTCGTGTGGAAATTATGGGCACCCAGAGTTTAGAAAGGAAACAATAAACTCCGGGTCAGTCATGGGACTGGTATGAGTAAAAAAACAGTTGCTTTGAAAATAAAAGCAGTTTATTTTAAATCAAAAGCAAATAAAAGAATTTGAAAGAAATTCGCAGCGTTTTTTTGAAAAATGAAACTGCTATAAGGCCTCCCACCACAACACAATGCAAGCGCAGACTTGGGGAAGATTTCTCCTTATGACAGTCAAAAATTCTTAATACGAGAAAACACTTTATATATTATGATTAGTGCTTGGTGTGAAAAACAATTTCGAAAGTATAATATTAATCTTAGCCAGCATAGGTACCATTATACTATGCCTACTATAGCTACCACCTGAGGTGGCAGGTTATACAATTTAAAACCGTATTGGGCTCGTAATGTTTCTTTGGATTTTCAACAAATGGTCAGGCTAAGGAACTTCCTAGGTCACATGGGTACGCCTCTGGAGGGACGTCCCGAGAACCTAACCGGATCTCTGCCAACACAAGGTCGGGTTACCTCTATAACTAGGTAACTACTACACGAGCATGCCATCCCCCGGTTGTAACTAACCTTTATCCCGGGCCCCAACATCAATCACAAAGGAATATATATATTTGTGATATCCACATAAGTTAAGTATCTGGGCTCCATACCATGATACCACTTCTATCCAGAAGGGAATGCACAAACCCTAAGGGGGGCTACCCCCAATAACCTTGCCGCATCTTTCCTGTTTCGACCATTACCGGGTTGTGAGGTTCGACGGAGTCTCGTCCACAAAGCTACGCTTTTCACAAAAGCCATGCTTTGATAATCTAATAATCAACAAATGATCGTCAATACAGAGCAGCACTTAGTGTGCCACACTACCAAATTGTGAGTATATCGCTGATAACCTTCAACTACATAACCTCTGAGCTCGTACGTCTCAGAGAAGGGTGTTAAGCTAAGAGAATAAATTCTCCGCCACCAACAGATATGTATTTGAAAGAAATTGGCTTTATATCTCAAAGTGTAGTGTCAGACACACGACCATACAAGTCTGTTCCGGGTTCGAACAGAACCGAAGGCACTTCGTCCAATAAAGGAAGAAGCCCTTGCAAATCCGGGCGTCCACAATCTCGATCAGACTTCCCATCACTTAGGGAGTCCCTATACCGGAGCAACTCAGTGCAGAGACAATCGGTAGGTTATCCTATCATTTTTGAAGACACCCGGTCTTCACCACCGGTCTTCAATTGCTCCCCATTCGTCGAATCACTATTCAGAATGGGTTATATGACACAAAGGTCCTTTCCCGGCTAATCCGAATAGTGCGCGTCAATTTTAAAATATGTAAATATGTCATTCATAAAGATTCACAGGTTCGATGTGGGTTTCAGATAACCAGCTGGAGTCCGACTCCGTGTCGCATCGAAATTCAAAAGCCGTTTTACGGGCCAAAGGGATTTTATATTCACACAGAGGTATATTCATCACAGATAACATAGCTTGGCATAAAGCAATTCAATCACAAAACACCACAATTAAAATCAGAGATATCAATCAAAATACATTATACAATAATTATCAATCATGTCTGGTTAAGATAATTCAATTGTGTGATTTAAACTAATTAATCCCATAATTAATTTCATTAATTATCTTTAATCAATGATTAGTTATCCTTAATTAAAATTTAATTAAATCTTTAATTATCTTCATAATTTAATCATCACTTAATTTATTACCCTAATTAATTCATTCTTAATTGTTCATAAATTAAGTCTTAATTATTCTTATTAATTTATTATTTCCACAATTAATTATGTTAATAAGTTAATCCCTAAATAATCATTAAATATTAGGTAATTAACTTAAATAATTTATTTTAAGTAAATTATTTATTACATAAGTAAATCATTTATTACATAAGTAAATCATTTAATCTTTAACATCATTTTTTTAATTACATTTCATAGCAATTTTTTTATAAGTAATGTGACAAGAATTAGTTTAAATTAATTTACTTAAAAAATTTATCTTACTTAACATTAAGTTGTTTCAAATATAAATCAAAACCATCTTTTAAAACATGAATTTTAAAATTTTAAAAGTTTTGAAATTTCTTGTTTTTATTTGGCAAAATTTCCTGTTTTCTGACTTTTCCCCGAACCCCTTCGAGTCTTCCCCGAGAAGTTGCTCTGCTTGCTTCGAGTTTCCCTAAAATTTGACCCGAGTGACACATTTTTTCTTTTCAAAATTTTTTCTAAGTACCATTCGAACGACCCGTACACTACTTCGAGTTCATGCTCGAGTTTAAATTCCTATTCCCCGAAGCTTCCTTCGAGTCTTTCCCGTGATTACTGCGATCCCGTACCTTTCTTCCCCAAACACACTACCGGTACACCCATGGGTACCGTGCACATGCACAACCGAGTTCGCCGCCATTAGTTGAATCTCCGGCCACCCCCAAGTCAACGACCATCCACCTGAACCACGCAAGCATCCAAAAACCCAAAATAATTGCTAAATCAAAATCGAGCTACTGATGAGAACTGGAGCAAAAACCATTGCCATGAAACCGCCACACTCCTCCTCCTCTGACCGCCTGAATGTCAACCCCCACTGGCCACGTCTCTGGCAAACCCCAACCTAACACCTCCCCGAGTGCCACTACACTCAATCCAGCAGAAAGCCCAACGCCGATCGAAATTCTCAGTTCAACCCAAAATTAGGGTTAAGCCCTAAATCGATCCAGATATCTACTCGTGACGAATTATAAAATTTCACACCGTTTTCTCGAATTCAACCTTGTTCCAGCATCCCTCAAAACAAATTCCAAGCCTCAATTCACTCGAGATCGCCAGTGATTTACAAAATGCCCAAATTTGTTCAACTCGAGAATTTACAACATTCTCAAAATTTAAAAATCATGAAACCTTTATTAAAATTCATCATTCCCTAATACTAATCTGCTCCTAACATTTGATTTTGAAAATCATTCATTCGAATTTTGACTCATAATAGTTTTTTTTTCTTTTTCTTCTGTAATTTCTAGTTCCAGGTCCTAAATTCTGGGTATTGGCCTTTTAAATGTTTAAACCCTCAATCTTAAATGATTTTAACCACCTTTTTTTGATACTTCAATCTAATCAAATAAGAATTGATGAATTTGAGTTTTATACAGTTTTTCTCAAAAACTGTTGCTAGAACCGGATTTATAATCCTGTACATCAACATGCACAGGTAAAAAAAAACATATTTCATCCAAATTTTGCTGCATGCAAATCCATTCTTCAATCTTGCATATATCAGGCATTAAATCAACCAGATAAAAGTCAAATTCCTAGAAAAATTTACTCACCAATTTGGAATTGAAAACAGAAGTGGACAGAGGGAAATTTGCAATTCTTTGAACTGCAAATTTTTTTTCTAGCTTGATTTCCTTTGAGTTATTTATCTGCAGTAAATTTTGCATAAGCTAGTTTAAGATTTGGATGTATCTATTCACTTATTCTTTTAACAATAATATAAAATAATTAAATTTACTTACACTTTTTCCTAGTTGAAGCAGAAGCGAAATTCTGGCCTGCAACTTCAACTTTTTATATTGTTGTTCTTTTTTTATATTGATTCCTAAACTTCTTAAATCCTTGCAGTTCTCTCTTGATTCTAGAAAACTTGTTGAAGATTTGTATTATCTCCGAATCCTTCTTCTTATAGCTTGAGAACTGAAGGTGATTTGTATTATCTCTGAATCCTTCTTCTTACAGATTTGTATTATCTCTGGAGTTTATTGTTTCCTTTCTAAACTCTGGGTGCCCATAATTTCCACACGGGCGGCCTAGTAGCCGGTCTTCTGTGTTTTTTATGCTAGCTGGATCTTGGAGTCGTATGGTTTGGAGGCTACTAGTTTGAAGGTTTTAACTTGGAGATATTTTGAAACTTTTGGATCTCGAGGTTCTCAGTTTGGATGTTCATTATTGCTTTATCTCTTTGAAGATTTTCTTGGAATGCAATCACTTGTGGTTATGCAGTAGGTGGTCTATTTTGGAGTTGTGTTGTATATGTATAAAAATACTCTGATGTTGGTGTTGTTGTTGTATTGATATTGTGTGATGTTGTATCTGGGATATTGATGTTAGCAGTTTTATTTTCCGCTGTTTATATTCATGTAGTTGTCGTTATAAGCTCCATCCGAACTGAAATTCGACGTTCGAATCTCCGGCAGTCGAATACAAGTGAGGTATTTGATGTCGATTTTTGAACGCTGAACTTCGGGTCGTGACATTATCCCTACAACTTTGGCTAAGAAAAGCCAATCCGGGATCATGCTTTTGAGCTTCAAAAATGCGGTCTAAAAGAGAAGGATGAGCCTCAAGGCTACATAATACAAGAAATGGACATGAATCAGATTCACGATCTCGAATTTCATAAGTAGACAAAGTCTCAAGATCATTCCCTTCGGATATCATCATAGCAACAATCGCTTATTTCTTACGATTCAGTGCATCGGCCATACGATTCCCCTTTCCGGGAGTATAAAGAATATCAAGATCATAAGATGCAAGGAACTCGAGACAACGTTGTTGACGCAAATTAAGTTCCTTTGAGAAAATAAATACTTTAAAGATTTATGATCCGTGTAGGGAACAAATTTCTCTCCCAAAAAATAATGAGGACAAATTCTAAGGGTGAAAACAATAGCCGCGATTTCTAAATCATGGGTGGCATACCAGTCTCAGCAGGCTTTAATTGCCTAGAAGCATAAGCAATAACACGTTCCCTTTGCATGAGAACAACTCCCAAACCAACACGGCTAGCATCGGTATGAACAATAAAGTCTTGGTTCCCTTCGGGAATCACAAGAATAGGAGCATCGGAAAGGAGTTCTTTTAATTTCTGAAAAGAAGCATCACATTTGTCTGACCAAATATACTTAACTCCCTTCTTTGTCAAACTAGTAAGAGGTACAAAAATTTTAGAAAAGTCTTTTATGAACCGACGGTAATAGCCCGCCAATCCAAGGAAACTGTGGATTTCCGTCACATTCTCCGGTCTCTTCCAATTTTGAATCGCTTCATTCTTTGAAGGACCACGGAATTTCCGGGTTCAAAAATAATATGTCCAAGAAATTTCACACGAGATTGCCAAAAGCTTCACTTAGAAAATTTTGCTTTCAATTAATTGCTTCTAAGAGTTTCCAACACAATCCGAAGATGTTTTTCATGCTCTTCCTCGGTTTTAGAATAAACAAGAATATCATCTATAAAGATAAGGACAAATCGATCGAGGAAGTCTTTGAAAACTCGATTCATAAGGTTAACGAAATAAGCTGGAGCATTGGTTAAACCAAATGGCATAACAAGCCATTCATAAGATCCATAATGAGTACGGAACGATGTCAAAGGAATGCTATCCTCTGCAATACGAAGTTGATGAAAACCGGTTGCTAAGTCTAATTGTGAAAAGGCTCCAGCACCACTAAGTTGATCAAAAGAAACTTCCAATTTCAGAAATAAAGGCTTTTTGAGGTTCTTCTTCAACCCATAGACAAACCTTTGATTTTTCTTCAATGGGGTATTAATATACTCGATCCCATATTTAGAGAGAGATTCAAAAGATGCGACATAGTCTGTCATGAAAGATTCACCTCGTAAAGCGCCGAGCTAAAGTTATTTTTTCAGCTTCCGGCACAAATTTCAAGTCGAACCTTTCCCGAAATTTCTCCCAAGTAAGATCCGCTTCAATAACCTCAAAAACCAAAAGCTCGTATCAATCTAATGCTCTTTCTTGGAGCATGCTAGAAACCACTTGGACTCGATGTATATCAACAAGATTCATGCGATAAAAGATGCGATCGCACGATTTAAGCCAAGCTTGAATTTCTATAACGTTTTCGTATCCCTTGAATGACCTTCTACCTAAATCGGTATAGTCTCTACACAAGTATGTAAACCCAGATCTAGGATGAGCAGGCTCTGGAATGGGTTCGACAGCTTGAGCATTCTTTACAAGATCTAATAGCTGCTGGACAGACATAAATACACCATCCTGAGGTGTAGCACTGGATTAACCGGCACTAGGACGACCAGGTCTAACCATTTCTCTTCTTTAAGAAAGAAAGAAAAAGAAAAGGTTTATTCTCAAATTGAATATCAAACAATCATGATTGATAAAACAAGGCATCATAAAAGAAAATAGGATAGAACGGGTCCAATGACTCGAATTAAATCCTAAGGTACGATTCCTAAGAGAGACTTATGACAATGATCCTTGCTATAATATTCTATATTGTTCTGAAGTTTGGCTCTGATACCAAGCTGTGACGTCCCACCTCTATACTCACACTAGCCAAGGACACTACGGGGTAATGCCGTCGACTAGTACGAAGAATAAAGCTGTCGAGGACGACCATCTGTGTAATTGCTTTGTGCGAGTATCGATATGCCAAATAGAAGATCATGTATTTCATTTCAAGAGGAAATCCAACATATCGATACAAACTCAAAGCTACTACACAGTGGCTATGTGGTCTTTGGAAACGAATATAAAATAAGCATAGCACAAATCAGTCTCAGATATTCATATCACTAAGGCGGAAACATATATGAATAGATCACACAGAAGTGTACATCAAAGTAGTGGTCATACAAGATCCACTATATCACAAAAGAATAGGTACATGTGCCAGACGAAAGAATATTATACATCAAGGAGTCTCTATCTCGAATGTATAAAACAAAAAAAACTACTAAGCTAAGTAGTTAGCCAAAAATCAGGCGACAGTCCCTGATAAGAAGTCAAGTAAAAGCACCTATAATACCTCGATCTGACCCGAGTATTATTTAAGAAGAAAATAATAAATGGATCAGTCTAGCTATAAATGTCATTTAAAAATGTGATATAAAAAGAGATGTAACAAAAACGTATGATAACAATAATGTCATACTATGACAAGTATACATTTAGCAACAACAAAAATCATACAATATCTCAAGAATCTCAAAACGCCAAAAAGAGTGTCATATTCTTTATTTTATTCACCAACCACAAATATTGACAAATATATCAATGCCAATCGCAAAAGTTGGTGAAACAAAAATTTATAGAAATCATCAATCAGAAATCCAGAAAACATAAAGGGGAGGCCTATCACAAACGGGAGCATGAAAACTCACCAACACGTGCATCACAAATAGGTCGTTATCCCATGGTCGCTAACCATAGAGCTGGTGCAACGACATAGTATATTAACAGTATGCCCAAAGAACCTGAAATTCGAATAATTCAGAACATCGACGTACTACAGTAACGGTACGCCTGATGGACCTGAAACTCCAATAATTTGGAACAACGGTGTAGTATAATAACGGTGCGCCCGATAAACCTGATAAATTAGAACAACGTTGTAGTGCAATAACGGTACACCCATTGATCTAGATAAGCCGAAACATCGACGTAGTACAATAACGGTACATCGGATGAACCGGACACCATAAAAGAACATGGGTCCCTAGCCCATAAAAATGAGACGAAACTCCAAAGAACCCATAGGTCATTAGCCTATAAAAGAAATGAGACGAAGCTCAATAAAACGAGGTACAGTCCCTCACGTGGACAAAGAGATATCGCACACCGCTAGTCTAAACCATAAAATGATCACCATTGATCGATAAAAAGTGTGAATTACACTAAGCTAGTTAATAAATGAGTTTAGCTTCATGTCCATAACCACTGGCTTAACTTAAATATTTACGAACGAATTGTAGATTTCCACACGAAAATTGTCGCAAGAGTTTCAAGCGAACAAGTCTAAGAATTAACCGACAAAATAAACGCCGGCATTTCATACCACTTGTTTTGCTGAGTCGTCTAATTGGATTTCTCGAACGAATGAGGTAAAGATTTGTATATACTAATAGGTTAGAAAACGATTTTAAAAGCGAGTTTGATATTGAAAGTAAATGTTGAAATCGTTTTGATGAAAGAGTTTGAGTATTTACTACTAGTATAGAAACCTTTGCAAAAGTGACAAACCATAGAAATGATTGTAGAAATAATCAATCACCAAAATTCACATACGAAGACGCGAATTAAATCCAAAGAAATCGATACCAAATCCATGAAAATGGGTATTCCCCAAAAATCCAGAAAAAGAAGTCATCAAAGTCGACAAAAGTGTTAACAACTAATCGGATCGACCAAAATCAATAAACATTGGAAATTCACTCAAAAACAGTCTAAACGGGCAAAAATGAACAGTTGCAGACGTCTGGGGGGAGCTTTAGACGTCTGGATTTGGTCTCTGGAAATATTCCAGAAAACTACGCATGCGTCTGAAATCTCAAAGTAGACGTCTGAAACCCCTTTCAGACGCCTGAACCTATAATTCAGACGTCTGAAATTAGTCGCTGTCATTTTTATTTCTGCCGTTTCTTCTTTTTCTCCAGATTGCATACCAGACGTCTGAACCTTAATTTCAGACGTCTGGATGCCCAGGCTAGGCAATAATTTGGCTAGGCCATGATGGCCAAAATGATTCGGTAGCGATCAAGCGAGCAACGATGACTAGGGATTTACGCCAAGCGACAATCCAGCCTTATAGGCTCTTTGACACACCCCAAATATCATGTCTAAGCATCCATAGTAGGATTTTCATAAAATTGGACTTCAAAACCAAAAATTGGAAAAATCACCAAATCAATTCAAATCAAAAGCAAATGAACATGAATAGATGTTAGGAAATCATACCTAACAACAATGATAGCTATAGACGTAGATGTGAGTTCAAAAACTCACCTTTAAACCCAAATATAGAAATGAGAAGCTCTAAAACAAGCAAAGATTGGTATCTCTTCAATAACACCTCTAGAATCTTCAATCTATTATCAAATGAAATGAATTCTCTAAGTTAGGGTTTACAAATTTCTGAGAATTGAAGAGAGATTGAGATGGAGAAGTTGAAGAGGATACTTACATAAACTTCTTCTTGATTTCTAGCTTGAAGTTGATAATTCCTAAGAGAATTAGGGCTTAGAAATTTTTGATTTCTTTTCTCTTTCTCCATTTTTCTTTTAGCTTGAGTGTTAGAAAATAATAAAGTGAGTGAAGAGGAGTTGGATGAAGGGTTAGGTTATTTGATGAGTCAAAGGGCTGAAACCCAAACCCAAAACCCAATAAAAAAATAGCAAAATTCTAACCAACTCTAAACTTATCGATGTTTATACTCAAAAAGGTCGCAAATGTCATTTTGAACTCAGTGGAAGTAGGCTCGAGTCCCAATTCGACTATTTGTAAAACGTAGCATTTCGGACTTTAATCCAACTAACGATGCTATATTTGAATAAATCATTTAAATATACAGTCCTAAAATATGCGGGTTGTTACATGATCTATGCATACAAGCGACTATATTCCATAAATATCACAGATGACATTCCATTAAGGGTTGAATATAAAACAACACATAACATGTATATCACAACTAAATCTCACAGTGAAAGGAATAAAATATAATATAAATATAAACATGTAAAAAACGAGTGCATATCTTATTAAGAGACATACAATTTGGTATCATAATACAACGTGCAAATGGCTCATCAATTCCCATATACAAAATATCTCAAAATGAATATATAGTCTACATGTCAATATTCCAAAAATATGGATATATATAATACAACAATAACAACTATAGCTTAATGAATCGCCTCCAACTAAAGGAAATCCCCATCTCTAATCAGCTACTCAAAATATCGATAATAAAAGAGACAACAAAGTGAGGGTAACACATAAATTTACCAAATGGTTATACTTGAGGTGATGAATCTATGCCTCAACCTATTTCTTTACTTGCATCCGACAAGTTAGCATATTTTTACTATAATTTTATACCATACGGTAAGTCCATCGAATACTAATCATCATGGTACCATTCGTGACTCAGCCGTCACACGCTAGGCCGGTGGATCTTGGGTCTTCTGATAAGGCCAAGACCCGCTAAATACGATTAATAATGTAAGACAAATACTATAATGCTTCAACGCATCGTCCTATAATTGCAATCATACCAAACCCGAGTCGATATACACGCGCTTAACCACTATCATTTTTTTACCAAAAAGACATAGGATAAGTAGCTTAAGGCTGATCATCTTTTACTACAAATTAGCCTGAGGTCTATCACCTTTACTAACAGGACAAAATGTCTTCCATTCTCCAAGTAAGTGCCACAAAAAAATACACGTAAACAAGTATGATTTATTTGTTGATTTCAAAAGTTTGAATCTTTGATTTAGACGTCTAAACACTTGATACTCGTGAGCCTTAACCTAGATGGGGAATTTCACTTCGTGGGAATTCTTTCCATAGTTTCATTGTTTCCTTTTTCTTTTCCATCTTCGACGTACGGCTCCATGTCACTGAGACACCTGACACTAACATCGTTCGATACAAGTTGATGCCTTTGTTATACATTGTTTGATATTCATATGAGTGTTTCACAGTCGATGAACGAATTTGGGGCAATGAACCAATTTCACAGCTATTCGAGTTCAATCACTCGTTTCACCATTGTAACTCTACATTTCATTCAGAATGACAATTACAAATGTCATGAATCTTTTCCTATCATTCTATCAATTTCCAAACTAATAATCAAACCAAACAAATCACTTTTGAAACATTCATCAAATAAGACTCTCATCTTTAAAACCCCATTAAGTCCACTACTTAAGCCCTAACTAAAATCAGATGTTTAACACGATTTCTTAATTGACATCATATATTGATCATGTATCATAGATTATAAATCCCACTCATTCAATATCGAGAAATCTAAGCTTCAATAAAATTCACGTTGAAGCTTTACTTTGATTTTTGAAATTCCCACTCACCACATTTTTTCCGTATATACAACATTGCTAAAGATGAAGCGGACCCAAAAACCTTCATCGAAATGAAATAAGCACTTTTAGTCAAGCGATCTACGTTGACCCATTTATCCTCATTTCCTCTTCGACTTCGTATCATCCCATTTATGAATCCATGGTATGTTCCCACTTCCAATGTGGAACTTCCAAATGTAAGAGTAAACCATTGGGCTTCTTTTGTTCAGCTTTGGGTTATTAACAAGTCATGCACTTTTACATTATCCTGAAACATGTCATTTATATGATTCTGATAATAAATGCACTTCACATCATTATAAATCTTGTTGGCATGGAGATGAATAGTCATACAGTTGGTATCAGTGCAGCAAGGTTAAAAGGTTTTTTTGATGGAATGACAAGTCCAGAGGATGAGAATACATCGGTGACCGATTCAGCTCCAAAAGTTGCACCATGTGTTAGGAGCTCCTGTGCAGGGTCCGATTCCCAATTGGTGATTAAGAAGCGGAATGGAGATAATGATTTCGAGAAGTGGAAATCAACGATGAAGGTGGTGTTGAGAAGAAATCATGTTCATTATGTAGAGTTTGAGACTGAGAAGTTGCATGTTGCTATTTTAGCTATATAATTGGAGGATATGGAAGAGCGAGCTTTTACAACTCTCCATCTTTTGTTGGGAGTAAATGTTATTTTCGAAATTAGTGATGAAACCATAGTTAGGGGTATTTAAAAGAAGTTAGAAGATACCTACAAAGAAGTTCCTTACTAACTCTATGATATTATTGATTACTATAAGATATAGGAGGGTGCTTTAACTACATCACACCTAAATGTGTTTGATGGTATGCTAATGAATGTGTAATATGTTGATTTGAAGATTGATGAGGAGCAAAAGGCCAAGGTTCTTCCATGTTCGCATCAAGAGTGATACATTGATTTTGCCAACAGTCTCATTTATGGCGGGGATACATGTGAAGATTAGTCTACTCATAGAAGATTAGTGCAATCAGATGAGGGAGTTGGATGTAGGCAACATTGTGGAGGAAGTAGTGGTCAAGGCTAATTTTTTGAGAGAGGTAAAAAGAGAAGAAAGGGAAGAACTTTAGAGGGTGTTCCAACTCTAGGAAGCCTTGTTAGCAGAGCAATTTTAGTGATGATTGGTGTCATTGTTGTAAGAAACCAAGTCATTGAAGGAGAGACTATCCATAGTTGAAGAAGAAGGAAAGTGGTTGGTTCTTCATTTATTCATTGGAGAATGGCAATAGTGATGATTTGACGATAATAGTACCATATGCTTTTGACCATTTGGTTCTAGATTAGGGAGCGTCTTTCTATATGATGCTCAATAAGGATTACTACTCTTCCTATGTCAACAAGGAGGGAAGTGCAATCCTTATGGTCAATGATGTTCATGCAGATCTTTGGAAACTGATTTGGTGCGGATTCAGATATGTGATTGTGTAATATGTACATTAAATCAATGTTCCTTATGTTCCAGGTCGTTGAAAGTCTTTGATCTCTTTAGGCTAGTTAGAGTCATATGGATGCAAGATTACGACTGAAAGAGATAGCTTGAGGATTTCTAAGGAGACATTTGTGATTATGAAGAGTATTATGGTCCAGAATTTGTATTTTCTTATAGGTACTACTATTCTTAGGGAGTCTTGTATTAGAGTTGATAGTGCCATGGACTTGGATGCTGGCAGACTTTGGCATTTGATATCGGGTAATGCTATGGAGATGAATTTGGAGTTACTTCTTAAGAAGAAGATGATTAAAGGAGAAATCTTTAAAAAATTGGATAACTATTAAAAGCATGTATTGGCTATGTAGATCGGCATATACTATGGTATCATTTTGTAACGACCCGGAATTTTGAGCAATATCAATTTAATAATCTATATTAATAATTTAATTGGTTTGATAATTTTTCTTTATAATTTTAATTTAAATTGATAAATTTAATCTTTTAAAGGTTAATAAATACTTAATTTGGTAATTTTGATAAATATCTTTCTAACAATTTAAAATTGATAAGGATTTATTTTTCAAGGCTAATAAATTTTATTCTATTTATAATATATATATTTGATATATATTGTGAATACGAAAATCTTTTTTTTTAAAACCCTACTCCGGAGATTAGAGCTAGGGAATAAAGCTGTCCGCCACACTGATCTTCCTTTTTAGCTAGCCCAGCCCAGAGCATCAATCCTCTACCTCGTTGTAGGTTTTGTTGAGGATAACCGCTCCAAGCCTTAAGGGAAACATATCTCGGCTGCGGGACTCGAACCCACAACCTCCAGGAACCATGGTTGCAAGGTAGTCCTAAACCAGCTGAGCTATGCTCGCGGACGAATAGGAAAATCTTTTGTTTTAAATTAAAGATGAATTTTCAAATTGTAACATATATGTATGTATATGTTATAATTTGGAATTGTTTTGAAATTTAATATAATCTATTAATAATTTATATATGTATGAATTGTAATTTAAAGCTTTGTTTTAAAATTAACATTTTTCAAAAGTTAATTAGGATTAATTCATTTTTTTAAAATATAAGATAATTATTTATTTTTAAATATGATAGTTTAAAAAGAGATTTAATCAATGTTTTATATTTGTTTTCTTTTAAAGTGTTTAAATTTAAAATGGTTATAGATGTACATATGTAGATGTTTTAGATTTTAAAATTACATGTATAAGAAAATATATTTGTGTTATAATTAGTTTTAGAATATTTTCTTTAAAGGATAAATTTATATTTACCTATGTAAGTATTTATTAATAAAGTAAATTAAATAAGTAAGTTTATATTTACATTTAAATTAAGTAAAAATTAATTAAAATATAAGAAACATGTGTAAACATGTTAGCATATCTTAATAACACATGTAAAGTAATTAAGTGAATTAAATGACAAATGTAAGTTTTTGTGACAGTGGTCTTCATTTCCTTTTATTTGAAATTTAAATATAAGAGAAAATTTGTTTTTCCTTTTCAATTTCCAATCTTTTTCTTCTCATTTCTTTTCTTTTCTCCCTTCTTTCAAATTAATGGCTACCAGAAAATCTTTCTTCAAACCTGAAATTTTAAACCCAAAAGCAAAAATCAAATATGAATTCAAATGGATGTTCAAAAGCAAAATTTAAATCAGCAACTTCAACCTGCAAATAGAAAATCTGCAACTAAAATGAAGAATCAAGTGCAACTACAACTTAAAGGGTTCAAGATCAAGTTCAACATTTTAGAGCATCAATTTGAAGGCATGCATTCAAGTTTTCTTCAGATTATTTGTTCAAGCCTGGAAGTAATAATAACGGCTCTGCCTATATAAAAATGGTGAGTAAATATATTTTAAAAACAGTTTAACCTAATGCTAATTGATATTAGTGTTGCATGGAAATCATTCAGTATTTATGTTATTGAATATATAGAAATGTTTATATATGTGTAAAAACCTGTGTATACATGTAAACACCCTCTTTCTGTTTTTATTTCAGCTCAGGATCTATTTCAAAAATTTAAAACTCCCAATAACATCATCATTTGATTTTGATGATAAAATGGAAGTTGTGTATTAATGTTTGATAGTGATTTTAAGAATAGTATCTGTAAATTTAAGTTTACAAATAATGTTTAAATAGGATAAAATAATGAAATCTTAATTTATGTCAAAATTTGTTATCTTTAATTCTTGTTTTGGAATATATAGTCGGATTGTTAGTTAAAAATGATGAATTTTAGCATGCATTGCATAATTTTTAGATTAATATCCAATTGGGGATTTGGGGATGGAGGTTTTCGGCAATTTGATCAATTGCCGATGATCAACTCCTTGATTTGAGTTGATATTTTGGTCGAAGCTAGTTTGTGTGAAGAGGATGATGGGAAAAATGCTATTGATTTTTTTCCTATGGCCGATTGTTCAGATCTGATTGAAATAGGGTTTCAAGCTTGTTTCGGCTGGGCTTGACTGTCGAAGCATTTGCGACGTGAAGGTTGGACCGGAGGTGTTCGCTTTTGGGGGAGAATGTAGCTCGTGACGTGGCAGTTCTGTGGTGTGGTCGGCGAAGATCATCGGCGATGAGATGGTCGGCATTAGGGGGTTTTTGGTGGTTCGAGTTTCTGTAGTTTCGAGCTAAGAGGTCGAAATTTGACTCGTGTTTGAATTGTTGGATCTGGGTTCGTATTTGGGGTCGCGTGTGTTATTGTGACCGTTAACGATGGTCGCGACGAACGTTGGTGGCCGACGACGTTAGTGCATATATACGTGGTGCACGGTTTGGATCTGGTGAAGTTTGAGGTTTGGGGAAGAAGGTACTCTCGGGTTTGGGTTCGTGCAAGCATCGGGTTGGACTCGAAGTGGGAAGGGTGCTGGGTTGCTTCGAGACAGGCTCGAGTAGCTGAGCATTCGAACTCGAGTATCATAGGTTGTTATGTTTAGTTAAGTTCTGTATAATACTTAGTTACAAAATTAACTTGTTGTTGTAAGTTAAAGTTAATCAAACTTTAAAAAGATATTGATTAAATTTATTTTAAGTTTTAAATTTGTTTAAAATGATTTCTTTTGGAAATATTTAACTTAAGTAAATTTTATAATTTTAAATTTAAAAGAAGTGTTTTCAAATTAAAGGATTAATCAAAGTTTTAAGTGAATCTTAAAGTAATGTTTTAATAACAAAGTTTTCAAATTATTTTGAAAATAAATAAGTTTAAATTAGATAATTAAAGTGTTTTAAATTTCAAATTTGATTTCTAAATACTTTATCTTCAAATAAGGTTATTGTTATAATTTTGGAAAAATAGAATAATTTGTTTTTAAGTTATTAAAATTTGATTAATTTCAAATAATTTATTTATGAAAATAAATAAGGTTAAATTATTTTGATATGAACTTAAAAATACTTAATTAAATATGATTTGTAATTAAATAAAGATTAATTAAGATAAATGCTTTTCTTATTTAATTAAGGATTTTGAAATATAAGAAGTTAATTAATTAATTATTTAATTAATTTTAAATAATTAGTTAATTGTTTATTTAATTTTTAATAATCACTTAATTATGAATTAATTAAGTGTAATTACTTAATGAAGTAATTAATGGTGAATTTCTAAACGTAATTAATGGAAGTAATTACTTATGGAAGTAATTAATGGTAATTACTCATGGGAGTAATCAAATGGAAGTGATTATTGGATAATCGCATGATGTTATTAATTAAGGATTAATTAATATAATTGTTTTGAAGTTAATTAATTATGGAGTTATTAATTAATTAAAGAATTAAGAATTATTTAATGATGGGATTAATTACTTGTTAAGTAATTAATTAAGAGAGTAATCAAGATTTTAATGGAAGTAATTAGAAGATAATTACTTATGTAAGTAATTAAGGGTTGATTACTTAGTTAATTTTAGTTAATTAATTAATGTCTTTAATTAATTAATGAATGAGATTAATTTAATATTAAATACTTAGTGTAATTAATTAATAAAGTAATTGATTAAGGATTTATTAATTAATTTAAATGGAATGATAATTACTTAATGAAGTAATTAAAGATTAATTAATTAGATTAATTAATCAAAGGGTTAATATAATTAATTAAGATAAGTAATTACAAGATATTAATTACTGTTTATGATTAATAAGATGATTAATTATAAATTAATTATTTAATTAATTAAAGGAATTATTAATTAATAAGAATCATTAGTTAATATAATTAATGAATTAATCAAGGTTGATTAATAAAAGTGATTAATTTAAGTGTGATTAATTAATTGTAATTAATTGAGGTTTAATGCAATTAATCATAGTTAATTAATTAAAGGAAGTAAATGTAGGATCATTAATTATGTAATTAATGGTAGTAATTAAAGGTTAATTACTGAATATGGTTAAGGATAATTGCTTGAATGTAATTAAAGGATAATTAATCAAGGGAGATTAATTAAAGAGAGATCATTGAGAGATGATCAATTTATTTATCTGGAATAAATTAATGAAGAAGGATTTAGGTAATCCATTTGATTTACAGTTAATCAATTCTGCTTTTGGATGATTGATGGATATTGGGTGATTGGTTGATACTGGATGATTTGGATATGTCTGATATGTGATATGATGCTTTGTGAGATGAATGGTTGATATAAATTATCTATTGTGATAATGTGATTCATCTATCTGTTTATATCATCCTGAATATAAGTTTTAACTGTTTAAACCCTTAAACAACTTGGACATTAAAATGGCGTTTGGTTTCGGTGAGACCAGGATCGGCTTTCCATATTTGGATATCCGAAAACCACATCGATCCAAATTAAACGTTTGGTCGTGAATCCAAGTGGAGCTTAGTGAAGACTCGAGGTGTAAGAACTATTCGTCAGTGTAACTCTATGGGTGATTTCGTGATGAGTTTGACGGAGATAGTACTTATAGATCCGAGATGGTGATTCAGAGTGCAAGGGCTATGGTCGTTGACTCTGAGGGTGATTCCAAAATGAGTGCAACGAGATAGTGCCTTCGGTTTCCTTCGAACTCGGAATGAACTTGTATGGATTGAATGCTTTCAGAACATCGTCAGGTGGACGATGAGCATTCTAAGATAGATGTGTTCTATAAAGGTAATCGCAACCTCAAGCTTCATCAACCGGGAATGGCTAAAATAGGGGAGGTGCAGCAAGGCTAGGTGGGTAGCATCCATTTCAGGGTGAGGTCATTCCTGTCTAGATGTCCCTTTTATTTCGGCTTTGTGGATGGTTGGTCGCGCCAACCATGGGGTGATCTTACTCAGGACTATTCAGTAAGGGATGGTCCCGGCTTTGTGATGCAGGGGATTTGGCGTAATCCTAGGTACTGTGATCTAGGCCACGTACTGTGACGGGCGGTACCCTGGTAGCCTTACCATTGATGGAAATCCATTCTTCCTATGAGACCCTACAGTTTTGTTTGTATTACCCACTTTTGTGGCTAGTAGCTGGAATTTAATAATATACAATTTCGGCTATTTCTTATTTACTTGAAAACCCTAGACACTATTATAATATCATTGGATTTCCTATCAAATGTTTTGGTTAGCGTAAAGTAAAAACTTTTCCATGTTTATGTGTGGGAAGTCTTACGCGACACCTTTTCTTTTCAAAGGTTTTTCTAAAGTTAAGCAATTTTAACCCGTTTACTCACACTAGAGCCTTGTCTGACCCGAGTGTTTATTTTCTGTTTTATTAAACTCTTGGGTACTCGTATTATGTATGAGTAGTCAAGTGATTCAGGTTAGCTTGACGAATTCTGGAGGAGATATGGAGCAGGAGGCTTCCACGTGTAGATATATTTTGGTTCCGCTGTGTTTGTATGATATCTGTATCTTGTGTACTTGAGTTGTATAGTTAGACAGATGTTTATAACTATCTAATATGTGTTGTATATGTTGTGTACTCTGATGTAATATGATACTATGTAATATTTTATGTGATATATTATATTTCATTCGATCCGCTGTTAGTATCTGATGTTGTTGTGTTTCTTCTTTCTCTTTCTTTTCTTCTTCAATCCCTTTCTTTCTTCATTAGTGATATGACTTTCTGATGTCAGAAAGTTGGATCGCTACAGCTGGTATCAGAGCATTAGGTTGAGTGAATACCTAGGCTCTTGAGTGGTGTCTTTCTTGAGAGAGCGTACTTGTAATATATATATATACACACCTGATCTGTTGGGTTATCTGTTCGGATTTTCCAACATTAGTTTTAGAGGTAGATGGAGTAGTGGTGTGTGCGTAACACGACTACCACTAATGGAAGAGGTCCATATGTTTGAGGTTGGAAGTATTTGTCGAGACTGTAGACCTAATACCGTCTCAAGTGAGATATGCAGTTTGGAGTAAGGATTTCTCTGATCTCCGAAGGAAATCTTTTAAAGATTCAGAGTTCATATTTAAAGTGTAAGTTTGGATCTGTCGAAAGTGCAGAAGTAAGTGATGATATCTTGATAACCGCGTGATGAGATGCGGTATCCATGGATATTTCAGAAGATGTTTTCTCTTGAAGCAGTTTTAGAAGTGGTTGAGGAGCAGTCTTTACCTGCTGCAGGGAAGACTCGTATGTGTAGAAGTTATCTGGATCTTTTGCAAGGAGGTTGTCTGTTTTGGAATATGAGAATAAGGTCTATAAGTGTTTCGCTTCGGCATGGTCTCATTTGTCATTTCTTAAGGAGAGCGAGATGTTGATGCTTGGTTTGGAGCCCGAATTTCTTGAGAGGTTGTCTGCCATCTTGAAGGTCCGTTGTGTGGTTTGTTGATGGTTTTGGTTTTCGAGGAGACTTTAGATTAGAAGTCTTTTGTTAGCTGTGGTAGCAGTGCAACTCGAAGTGTTCGGTGTGCTGACGAGAAGGTCTTTTAGCTTTGCAGTATCTTCAAGGTTGAGTTTGGAAGCAGCAGTGTGTCCGTTTCTTCGATAGTTCAGGAATCTTGATGGTTCTTCTTTTAGCAGTTCGGGCAGTCGGTGATGTTTTCTTGAAGAGTTAACTTTGTTTGGAGAAGCTTAAAGTTGTTCTAATTGGTAAAGAGAGGACGGTTTCTTTGGAATCCGAATTAGGTTGGATCGCAAAAGTGACTTGCGATTAGTTTTGGGAATTTTTCTTAGGCAATCTTTTGCTTGAGATTAAGGGTTCTCAGGTGAAAGTAGGAGCTACTGAGATTATCAGAAGTTTGTCTGCATCTAGAGTTGAGTTCCATATTGTTTTGGTTCCAGAAGTGATTGTGGTGGTTAGCCTAGTAGAAGAGTTGGTGTAGCAGCTCAGAAAATTTTGGATTTGGATTAGTCAGATCTAGTTTTTGGGTTGGATTATATTATAAGGTTGTGACCGAGTCAGATGTATCACTCAGATTTTATGGATTTGATGAACGAAGTTTTCCCTGATATATTGGATAAGTTTGTACTCGTGTTCATCAACAATATTCTCATATATTTCAGAATCAGAGTTGTGCAGCGGAAGCGAGATAGCAGCTGTGCAAGGAAGGAAGCAAGTTCAGTTTGCTATTGCTTGGGAAGTAGAGCTTGTGTTCTGGATTTCGACGGATCTTGAAAGACTTTTCTGTTGGATAGGATCCAGAAACTGGTTTGTTTTGGTCTAGTTGTTTCTAGAAGCATCAGCATAGGTTGAGCTAATCAAGAAGAGATTGGCAGTCCAGGGGGCGTCTCGACGTGGGGGTCTCGCTGCAATGGTTCAACCAGAGTATTATGCGTGGTAGCGGCGCGTGAGGACGGCGACGAGCGATGGCTGGGCGCGATGTTTAATCGAGGCCGAAGTCAGTATTAGGGTTTCACTATGTAGTAAGGCGACGTGGAATTTTAATATTATTTTACCTTATTTATTTTAAATTGAAATCATATTGTTCTAATCAACATAACTATTGCATACGAGATCCGTTTCATGCGTGGTTTTTTCCACTAGATTCGTATTGGAATTCCGGACATTTTGGTGCAGGTTTGGAAGGATTCTGAGACTGTTTACATTTTGGGTTTAAATTGGATTTATATTCAATTTAAATTCAAAGGGTGAGTGTTTTAATCCACTCACAAATTCTAAAATTTCTTATGTATGTTAAATTAATTTCTGATGTGATTAGAAATTTATTTATGGCTGTTTGGTGTATTTTTATCATCATTCCAGTTAAATTGAATTTATTGAATTAAATTGTTATTTAATTTATTATTGCATATAAACTGCGAGTTAAATTGTTATTTAATTTATTATTGAATGTAAACTGCAGTAAATACCTATTATTTATTACCTGTTCGATATTGATGTTATTGTTTGAATTGGATGATGATTGTGATAAATGGTTGATGATTGATATTGGACGAATGGATGCTGTATTTTATATTGTTATAAACTGCAAGTTGTTATGCATTTTTATTTCATTCGGGATCACGGTTTGAAATGATATATAACCGTATTTTTATTTTAAATTACGGATTGAAATGATAAATATCCGTATCACTTGACCATAGGGTAGAAAATTATATACTGACACCGTTGTCTATATCTAAAATATTTTGAAAATGATTTCTATGGTTTTGGAAAGAAAAATATGGTTTAATGAATATTGATTTTGATATTGTTTAAATATTATTTTTATATATAATTAAATGCTTGAATTTAAGCTATGTATAAGTTTGTTGAATAAAAATTAAGTGTAATAAAAGAGTTTGATTTTTTTTAAATAAATGTGATTAAGTATTTAAATTTTATTTAAATATAGAGTGCATAATGATTTAAATAAATTAAGGTTGGGAGATAAATTGGATATTTATTTGAAATTAAATTTATTTAAGAATTAAACTCAAAAAGGTTAATGCGAAATTTATTAAGTCGGAAATTTTAAAGGTATAATTATTATAACTTGATTTTGGGGTGAAGGTGAATTAAATGAGTATTTCAAGTATAAATGAATTGAAGGAAATATTTAGTTATTTGTAATTTTAGTTTTATTTAAATGATAAGAAATTTATTATGTAAAAATATTTCAAAACTAAATAATAGAAAATTTAATTATTGAATCAAAATTATCAAATTTAGTTTTGAAATTTTGGAATATTTAAAGCCTTGAAATATATCGAAATTGAAATATTTTATCGAAATTAAAATGTTTCGAAATGAGCAATTTCAAAGTATTATTTCTTAAAAGTGTTATAATTCAGGCGTTTGGTTTCGAAATAATATGACAATGAAAGTGCTATGATTTTGAAAAGGATATATTCGAAATAAAAATGATATTATATTGATTTGGGTTTTAATAGAACGATAACGTATTGATTGGTTTTTGAAACGGAAATGATATCATATTTATATGGTTTTGAAATGGATATTATATTCTGGTTTTGAAGTATAATCATTTTTAATGGCCGTGGTGTTATAATAACGTTTGGTTGTTCAAGAGACGGGGACCGAAAGTTGTCATACTCTCTGCCAACTCCGAAAACCACTTTAACAACCGTATACGCGGTGGAGATTCTAGAATGAAGTAGGATGGTGGCGGCGTTTCCTTTGAGGTATATACGTGGACCCGACTCCCGTGTGTTGGCATAAGGTGGCTAAAACATGAGCGATTCCGGGCCAGTGAGGTAGCTCCTCTTATCGGACACACTCCTTCGATATTATATTCTGACTTTGAGATTTATTTGGAGGCCACTTTTGATTTTTGATTTTGGGGGTGCGGCTCAAGGTGGGCGGTAGCTGCGCGCTTTGTGTCACCACCAGTCCGGATAGTAATTGGTATATTTATCCTGGCATTGCCTCGTGTGCCGTGTCACCTGCCCTAACGAGCCTTGCACGAGTTTGGCTTTCTCCCATAGCTCATGTGGTATCTTCTGGTGGCTTCCCGATCAGGAGGGACCATGATACTGGATGGACTACTGGGACTATTACGTGTTAAGGTGGAAAATGTAAAGCCTTAATGCTATTTAAAAGTAAGTTTATTTTACCATTAGACATTATTATAATAGAGAAATATTACTACATAGTAAATAGTTTAACGGATCCTTAGGGGATGTGAATCCCGAGCATCTCTTAAGTTACTGCACTCACGTTAGACATTGGATAGGAGATGTCAAATCCCGTAAACATCTCTGACGCCGTCTACACTCATTTTTATTTACTGTAGATTTAACTTACATAAGATCTTTTAGTTCTGACTCGAGTATTTTGTCTTTTCAATTCGCTCGGGTCAGTCTGAGCATTTCAGGATTCGAAGACTTTATCTCTGGAGGACAAAGACGAAGATTTGTATTACTATTATTTGTTATATATATAATTCCACTGCATTCCTACTGTTCCGCTGCATTAATTATTATTCTCCGGTATCTGTAACTCTGATATGTATTGTATAAGTATAGTCGAATATTTTGTAAACAGCTTCATGGAATATTTATTTGATTATTATATTTTATCGTTCCGCTGTGAGATTCTGGTTTCTTTCTTTCTCTGTTCTTCTTATTTACCCCATAACAATCCGCCCTTTTGTATGGTTTGAGTCTGACGTGTGTGATTTATCATCGATTTAAATCGTACAAAAAGGCATGATGATGCATCTGGTATCAGAGCTTTGGTTTAGCGATATACCTTAGTTTTGTGGGGTCTGATTCTTTATTAATAGGGTAATAATACCCTATGATGAGTCGCTGAGTGTATATATATGAGATAGCGTATTTGTTAGTGTTACAAAAGGTTTTGATATTGTGTTATTTTGTTCCGTTTTGTATTTATAAATTCTGGTTGGTGCATAGGACGCTATGACATCAATAGGTATTTCTAAACACTTAGTAGGACAGACCAACACAATATTGTTTTGAATATAGGTGAATGAAATAATTTTTCCTATTATATTTTCTATATATAAATTAAAATTTTATAAAAGCTATATTTGGTTGTAATATATTATTCGTTTGGTAGTGAAATTTATAAATATTGATTGGAAATAAAATTTGAAGAAAATAAAATAAATGAAAGATTGGAAACTTAAAACTTGAGTTTCGAGGTTTTGAAACTTTTTTTCGAATAACTTTGGGATATAATAATAGTAATAGAAGTATTTTCCGATAAAATATTATAACATAATTTGAAAAAATTGTTTTAAAGAAACTTTGGAAAGAAATAAATTCTGTACTCCTCACTCTATCGTTGGAAAATAATTTCAGGGATGAGTGCACGCATCATCAACATTCATTTTCGAAGCGGAAAGGCCACTGTAGTAGTTTTACTGCAGATTTATTTTGGTAAACAAATATAAATTTTAATTTGTTTTAAATATAATTGAATATATAAAGTGTAAGTGTATACATTTATCTATTACTTTAAATGATTTGAAATTAAACCCTGTATTTAGTTCTTAAATTTACATTAATTAATAATTCAATTATTGTTGTGAAATGGATGTAAATAATCAATAATTGGAACCTCTAATTAAAATAAGAGAATTAGTGCTAAGTTATAAATGGGATTAACTGAAAGTTGAAATTGTAACTTGAACATTAAATTAATTTAAAAGAAATAAGATAAACTTGTATGATTTTCAATTGCATTCTTTAACACATATATGACTTACCAACTATAAAAGTTAAAACGTTAAAAGAAAATGTAATAGGAAATTTTACAAGTAAAATTTGAAATAATGAAAGTATTCAATGAAATTCTTTAATACATAAGAATTGGATGTTGTAGTTGGTATAAAATTAAGTAAAATTGAAGGATAAGTATTATAAATAAATCAATAAATGAAATTAATTAGTGAATAAATGAAGGTAATACAATAAAAGGAAATTTACATGATTGAATAGTGAAAATAAATGAAAATTGTAAGAAGTTAAATGTAAAGTAAAAAGATAAATCATTATATGAAATAAAAGGGAAATCAAACAACAAATGTATGAAATGAAATTATTAAGAATGAACTTGATCTATTTTCTGAAATTGTTGGTTGTCTGTTTCGGTTTATGAGTTGTTTGGGTAAATGATACTTTTAACCGCCTAGATGTATGAATAATCTATGGAGTTATCTAAGACTGTTGAGTAAGTGGAATACTTCATGGTTATTTGTCATTCTATGTGATTTAAAGTGTCTTAATCCGAACAAACCAATTGTTTGTCTTGCTTGGATTGCTGAATTGTATTTGATTGGTGTGTTGTTGGTTGCAATTGCTTGTTGTTATATTGATTCTATGTGATGGTTGTATGCTTTGTTGCAAGTGATAGCTGTTTATATTGACTTGTTCTCTATTGATGGAAACAACTTCAAATATTTATTTTATAAAATTATTAACTCCTTTTGGATTATATAAGTGAAATACAGATTATGGAAGCAATTGCTACTGCATTTGGTTTCATAAAATAAGCGTTAATTGCCTGACAAATAGGTACGTTTTCGGATTTCGGTTTTATAGTGCTATTGTATTGTTCTCCCGTGTTGGGATATATACATTATTTGGAAAATATATGTTGTATATTGTTATGTTTGATATTATATTTTCTCCCGAGTCTCCCTGTACAAAGAAGACTCTATCGAAATTTTTCGTAAATTTTGGACTTAGAAAAGTTTTTGAAAATGTTTTCCAAATTTTATTGATTCGAGTATAAAGAGATTCAATGGTTATAAATTGGTATATTTTATTCAAATTAATTAATTTTGTAAATTTATTTGTTTATAAAGTTAGTATTTTTGGATAAAATGTATTGGTTACTTAATTCTTTCTTTGCCCTTCTTTTTCCTTTTCGCGGACGAAAATTTTTGAGTGGGGAAGAGTGTAACGACCCGTAAATTTCAACAATTAAATTGGTTATTTTAATAAAAATTTTGTAATTAAATTTAGGAAGAAATAAAAACTTTATAATTTATAATGAACTGAACGTAAAAAAATAAAACGTAACAATGTCAATTAAAGTTAATCGTTAACGGTTTGAATGAAACTCCAATTTATTAAAATAATTTAGATGTCATACTTGACTATGAATTAAATATAAGGAAACAAGTGTAGATATTGAACTAGTTGATGAATTAGTATAAAATTAATGATAATTGGATAAGAACAGTCTTATGTAATCAATTTTAACATTTGTTTGTTAGTAATAACTTATAAGTGTAATTTAACGTTAATGGTAACAAATTTTATACGTTAACCATTTATTTAGTCTATTAAATTTAAAACTGGTAATCAGTGCAATAAATCTAATTAAATGTTATGTTAGTGTAAATTAAGGGAATAATTGGAACTCGTGTTAATTTTATACATATTATGACAATTTGTTGAATTAAAAGAATAGATAACAAGACTTATCAATTTATTGAATTTAAATTCTAATAATTGGATTAATTGCAAATAATTGAAATTAAATATTATGTTAATGGGGATTAAGATGAAATTTGAGAATACTAATGTAATAAACTATGAACCAATGTTAACTTTATCTATTTGGTGATAATGGACTGAATAACAAGATTTAGAATCAAATAAATGGATTTGTTGGAATTTCAATTGATAATTAGTGAATTTATTTAAATTTGAAATTTAATACGGTAATGGGTAAATTAATTAACTTAAAATTGATATCTGAACTTGTCTAAATTATTGTGAAGGTTTAAGAAATCAAAAGTGATAAAGATTGCTAATTATAGAATTGGAGTTGAAAATTTGATTTAATTAATCAATTATTTATTTATTTAATTAATTGAAAAATAGTCATTTTGGCCACTGACTCGGATTTCGACGAAACCAATTTCATTGGATCCGTAATGGTGAATTATAGTAGGATTTCAGGTTCCGTAGCGATCAGACTTGTCGTTTGATCGTACGGGCTTGAAACGCCTTGAAATCAATTAAATTAAAATCAATTAAATTGAAATCAATTGAAATCAATTTGTAATAATTTGATTTTAGCATAAATTCTTCATACGATGGAATTTGAACCAACCTGTTCCATTGCATTTAAAATATTCAAAAACATCTATTTTGATATATGGGTTGACCCAATTTCGTTCCGGAGTCGAAAAGGGCTTTTCGGGCCATATATCGTCCAATTTATCTAATCCGTTCTTTTTGTTCAGTTCTGTCTATATATATATGTCGTTATAAACACTAGCCTATTTTTTATTCCTCATTTCCGTACGTACAATTATATTTGCTTCTCCTCTTTCAATGATAGACAGAACCCTAAATCTCCCAATGCAATTTCAAATAAAATTCAGCGCTAAAAATTAAATCTCTTCAAACTATATCGAATTATATATGGATTTGAAGCTCTCGACGAGCGCAAGTCAAATATGTGATTTGTTCCTCCATCTGGGTTGCTGTGTTGCCGGAATCGGCTAAATTGCTTTCGGTCGTTCGTTTTGGCTTTGGTAATTTAGTGGTGGATTGTCGATTTGGAAACGATCGAGTGGTACTGCGGCGAAGAGGGGTTCATGTGCTTCAGATCCGTACGATTAGTCGTCGCAAACATCACCATGATTCACCAGAAATTGCTCATCTATGCGCGGCGGCGCTGGCCCACCGGAGTGCTTCAGGCGATCGCGCCTCATCAGATGGTGGCGTCTCGACGTGGGGGTCTCGCTACAGTGGTTCGATCGGAGTATTGTGCGTGGTAGCATGGAGGACGGCGATGAGCGGCGGCTGGGCGCGATGTTTAATCGAGGCCGAAGTCAGTATTAGGGTTTCACTGTGTAGTAAGGTGACGTGGAATTTTAATATTATTTTACCTTATTTGTTTTAAACTGAAATCATATTGTTCTAATCAACATAACTATTGCATACGAGGTCCGCTTCACGCGTGGTTTTCTCCGCTAGGTTCATATTGGAATTCCAGACATTTTGGCGCTAGTTTGGATGGATTCTGAGACTGTTCAAATTTTGGGTTTAAATTGGATTTAAATTCAATTTAAATTCAGAAGGTGAGTGCTTTAACCCACTCACAACTTCTAAAATTTCTTACGTGTGTTAAATTAATTTCTGATGTGATTAAAAATTTATTTATGGCTGTTTGGTGTATTTTTATCATCATTCCAGTTAAATTGAACTTATTGAATTAAATTTTTATTTAATTTATTATTGCATATAAATTGCGAGTTAAATTTTTATTTAATTTATTATTGAATATAAACTGCCAGTAAATACCTGTTATTTATTATTTATTCGATATTGATGTTATTGTTTGAATTGGATGATGATTGTGATAAATGGTTGATGATTGATATTGGATGAATGGACGTTGTATTTTATATTGTTATAAACTGCAAGTTGTTATGCATTTTTATTTCATTCGGGATTGCGGTTTGAAATGATTTATAACCGTATTTTTATTTTAAATTACGGATTGAAATGATAAATATCTGTATCACTTGACCATAGGGTAGAAAATTATATACAGACACCGTGGTCTATATCTAAAATATATTGAAAATGATTTCTATGGTTTTGGAAAGAAAAATATGGTTTAACGAATATTGATTTCGATATTATTTAAATACTATTTTTATACATAGTTAGATGCTTGAATTTAAGCTATGTATAAGTTTGTTAAATAAAAATTAAGTGTAATAAGAGAGTTTATTTATTTTTTAAATAAATGTAAGTATTTAAATTTTATTTAAATATAGAGTGCATAATGATTTAAATAAATTAAGGTTGGGAGATAAATTGGAGATTTATTTGAAATTAAATTTATTTAAGAATTAAACCCAAAAAGGTTAATGTGAAATTTATTAAGTCGAAAATTTTAAAGGTATAATTATTAGAACTTGATTTTGGGGTCAAGGTGAATTAAATGAGTATTTCAAGTATAAATGAATTGAAGGAAATATTTAGTTATTTGTAGTTTGAGTTTTATTTAAATGATAAGGGATTTATTATGTAAAAATATTTCAAATCTAAATAATAGAAAATTTAATTGTTGAATCGAAATTATCAAATTTAGTTTTGAAATTTTGGAATATTTAAAGCCTTGCAATATATCGAAATTGAAATGTTTCATCGAAATTGAAATGTTTCGAAGTTATGAATTTCAAAGTATTATGTTTTAAAAGTGTTATAATTTCAAGCGTTTGGTTTTGAAATAATATAACATTGAAAGTGCTATGACTTTGGAAAGGATATATTCGAAATAAAAATGATATTATATTGATTTGGGTTTTAATAGAATGATTTCATATTGATTGGTTGTTGAAATGGAAATGATATCGTATTATATAGTTTTGAAATGGATATTATATTCTAGTTTTGAAGTATAATTATTTTTAATGACCGCGATGTTATAATAACGTTTGGTTGTTAAAGAGTCCGGGACCGGAAGTTGTCATACTCTCTGCCAACTCCGAAAACGACTTTAACAACCGTATACGCGTTGGAGATTCCAGAATGAAGTAGGATGGCGGCGGCGTTTCCTTTGAGGTATATATGTGGACCCAACTCCTGTGAGTTGGCATAAGTTGGCTAAAACAGAAGGGATTCCGGGCCAGTGAGGTAGCTTCTCTTATCGGACACACTCCTTCGATATTATATTCTGACTTTGATTTTTGTTTGGAGGCCACTTTTGATATTTTATTTTGGGGTCGTGGCTCGAGGTGGGCGGTAATTGCATGCTATGCGTCACCACCAGTCCGGGTAGTAATTGGTATCTCTACCTTGACATTGCCTCATGTGCCGTGTCACCTACCCTAGCGAGCCTTGTACGAGTTTGGTTTTCTCCCGTAGCCCGTGTGGTATCCTCTGGTGGCTTCTCGATCAAGAGGGACTATGATACTGGATGGACTACTGGGACTATTACGTGTTAAGGTGGAAAATGTAAAACCTTAATGCTATTTAAAAGATAGTTTATTTTACTATTAGACATTATTATAATAGTGAAATATTACTACATAGTAAATAGTTTAACGGATCCTTAGGAGATGTGAATCCCAAGCATCTCTTAAGTTAATGTACTCACGTTAGACACTGGATAGGAGATGTCAAATCCCGTAAACATCTATGACGCCGTCTACACTCATTTTTATTTACTGTTGATTTAACTTACATAAGATCTTTTAGTTCTGACTCGAGTGTTTTGTCTTTTCAATTCGCTCGGGTCAATCTGGGCATCTCAGGATTCGAAGACTTTATCTCTGGAGGACGAAGACGAAGATTTGTATTACTATTATTTATTATATTATTCCACCGCATTCATACTGTTCCGCTGCATCAATTATTATTCTCTGGTATGTATAACTCTGATATGTATTGTATAAGTATAATCGGATATTTTGTAAACACGTCATGAACTGTTTATTTGATTATTATATTTTATCGTTCCGTTGTGAGATTCTTTTTTTTCTTATTTACCCCATAACAATCCGCCTTTTTGTGTGGTTTGAGTCTGGCGTGTGTAGTTTATCGTCGATTTAAATCGTACAAAAAGGCGGGATGTTACACATATCTTCCTTTTTGCTATGAAATCTCACACTGGTTATGTATGTAAAGGTTCCTTTAATGCTAATAAGTTTTATGTACGAATCTTCAGAAATTGCTTCTAAAATACATGTTAATGATGTTGCCAACATTAGTAACTATGTTTTATAGAGATAAATCATTACTGACCTTACCAAACCCGGTTTTCTCTGCTACAAATATAGAATTAGACCACCAAAAGCATAGTCATCAGTTATCTCCAATTTTAATTTATGCTAAGCCTATGACATTAACACTATTTTCACACCGACTGAGTAAGAAACTTGCACAAGACACTTATGCATAATGATTAAAAAATGACAGAATTTTTTATTCATTTGAAAATGAATATTTCTTTGTATTGCCCAAATATAAGCAGAATCCATATTTTCATGAATCTTAAAATTGGCATGATGTCAAATACAAAATTTGGTATAAAACTTATGTGCAACGTTTATTACAAAAGTCGCTACACAGTTTACTGCATAGATATAATCTTGAACCGTTGGCATCTCATACTAATTGGTATCTGATTGGACACAGCCTTCTTCGCAATATACTCTTTTGCTCCAAGATATTTCCCATCTTTTGCTAAGAAATACAGTGCGTGCTCATCGGCCATGTTATAACACTTCGCCAATATACAATAGTGTTTCACACTTTGGCTTTTAATTTCTAATATTACATGGATTTTCATATTATCTATCCTATACGTAGGTTCTAGTCTATTTTCAGGTTTTTTCCAAGCGTTCGACAAGGCTTACAAGTAGTTGTAGAGCTGAAACAACAATATCAAGCTGAAGGTATGGACTGTTATTCCAATTATATACGACGTTGTGCTTTAGACGTCATATTATTATATCTACCCTAGATTTGAGCCTCTATTGACAAACTACATAATATTCTGAATGTTCTCTTATTTACCATAAAATTCACTATAATTTATTATCTATGGTTTGTCTATGTCACAATATAATTTGCTTATTAAATTGGCCTTCACTAGATCTATTGGCTAAGAAAAAACCTGTTTGTTTAATAGCAAACTCAATTTGTTCATAATATATAAAATGTCTATTTTCTCATGGTAGACATTTTAAACAATATTATGTCATTTGGATAAGTCCAAACTCACAAAATTTACGTTTAATGCAATACAAAGGTTCGACCATAAAATAAATTTGTATTTATATTTTTCAAAGTTATCACATAGTCAGGACAATTCGATGACAGTCCAAAAATCATTGAAAAAAATAGTCATTTTTATTTGGTTGCTTTTGCATTTATTGAGTTGCCATTTATGATTTTTCACAATAGAAATTTGTCGTTAAATTGGTAATGTTTAATCGTTGTGCGCTATCTTAATTGTTAATTAGCGGTTTTATTCTGTGATATTAATGAGTTGTGCTACACTTTCCCATTCCTGAGTTCAATAAGATTTTTTTCATAGTTTGTTATTCTACAGACAGTACAACAACCCTCTGTTACAATGGCTATACTTATGATCGGTTCTATACTAAATTCAATGAAACCATTTAAGCTACAATCGAAATAAATTTCATACTTATATGCCAATTAATTTAGGTTATAAATCATGCCATTTGTGACTACTCTTTTCATTGCCTAACATGTCTGAATTTGCATCTATTCTTTCCCATAACTTAAGGAAAATTTGTTATCCCTTTACTGACAATAAATTTTAGTCTCAATATTATTGGTATTCACTCACAATTAGATACAAAACTTTCCATTCCTTTCAAAATAGGAAAATTTTGAGCTTTTATATAATAAATATAAGAAGGTTGTTTTTTGCATCAGAATAATAAGATCTATTATGATGCTTAACTAAACTATCACTTATGCATAATCCAATAGCTTATGACTGAAAATTGTAGTCGACGATCCCGATAATCTGAATTATACTCTTATTTTATCCCAAGGAGTTCTCTTTTATGTTAGGTTGAATTTTGGCTAGGAGTCTACATCACCTCTTTCCTTGTTTGAAGCTTTTTTGTTAACTATGAAAAAGTTTACATAAGTTATCCAATCGTAGTCTGCAACACGGTAACCAATCCCTATACAGCAAACCTCCAACCAGTTTACACCCATGGTAATTTATCGTCTTCTTTAATTCAAGAATAGAGCACCATTGAAGACTAAAAGAATGGTCGTGCTATATATTACCGCTGAAACAAAAAAAAAATTAAATTCAATAGTTTGCACCATCCATGTCACATCCTTAAAATATAATATACAAATCAAGAGCTGATAGAGGACTGCATACAATTGTTATGTCTTTTATAATATTATTATTGTTGTTGTTATTAATATTATTTATATTTATTTTTATGTGTATGTATAATAGATGTACTGAACATTTAATAATGTGGTGTTTAAATAATCAACATAGAAAGCCGGTTCTTACAGACATATGGCAACCGTATGTTTTCTAAATTTAAAGTTAGCAGCATTTTTACACTACTTCGAATGACTAAATTATAATGGATTTCTTCTGTTTATAATGGTTGCATGTCTATGTTTAACTTTTTATGCATTTTTCTCTACCAAGAAATTATAGCTGAAATCAACAAATATAATTAGAAAGATAATTTAAGCTTGAGCATAAAAAAATGGTCTTCAAAATGAGGGAATGAGGCTGTATAAAACGTTGGTAAATTAATATGTTTCAAATATAACAAAAATTCAATAATTTGGTTAAATTTTTTGCTCCATATTTAGGTATGAAAGTTATCGAAGTTAAAAAAAAAATCCTAAAATAGACATTGGTGTTTATATCACAAAAACACTCAAATTTATAAATATTTTTTTTGTTATTTAAATTTTTTTTAACCTACAATTCACGTTTAAACGCTTTATAACAATTCCGTTCAAATATTTTTTTAAAAAAAATGAACATAATGAAATGTCCTATTTAATTAGAACCATAATGAATTTCTGCAAGCAAACAAACAAAGATACATTGATAATGTAAAAACAAAATTTTTGCTACAACCCATGTGCAAAGGATGGGTTTGCACTAGTATATATATGTGTGTGTGTATGCGTGCGCGCGCCAATGAATCCAATGCTATATTATATTTAGGAAATTAGTTAGATTTTAAAATGTAGTAGTTTTGAATATAACATTCATCTCAAGCCAATGTAGCTTCCTTGGACACCCTTACTAAGGAACACTTGATACTTTGCTAATGTTAGAATATTAGCCTTGAATTAGAATTCTCATTACTAGTTCGTTTTTATGCAATAGGATTGTGTTATACCCTTTATTGATCCTTTCTCGGTTTTAATCTTAATTTTGCTTGTTTTATTTTTTATTAGATTTGTATATTTTTATTTCGCATATGTATTTACACATACACACAAACATATATATATATATATATATATATATATATATCTGTGTGTGTGTATTGGTCTTACACGTTTAGTATAGCCTTCTTTGCAGCTTCAGATATGCTTGTTGGACTGGATGGATTTAGCTGAGTCTGTGGACATGATCACTCATCATATTTAGTGGATTATATTGTTGTGTTATTTTATATTCTAGGATCGGGGTTGCATTTATCTTTATTCACATTATATTTGGTGGTATTGCTACTTTTCAGGCATGTTGACAGCTCCATTTTCTAGTGTAGAATAAAATATATAAGTGCTCTCTTATATTAATAGAGGATCGCTTATTTTTCTCAAAAAGGGCATTACAAGTTATATTACTACATCCGAGACCTGTAGTCCAATGATGTTGTGTAAAGGATGAATCATACTCTACTTGAAAAAGCTTGTTGCTTGTGATTGACTACGAACTAGCCCAAAGGTTTTTGGGCTGAAGCTTTTTCAACTACTGCTCATATCATAAATCAACTTCCATGTTAAACCATTGATGGGAAGATTCTAGAAGAAAAATGGAAACATAAACCTGTAAAGTTGAGTTATTTCAGTACTTTTGGTTGTTTTGTATTTGTTCATAACACATGAAATGATAAATTGGGATCTAGAGCTTTCAAACATATTTTGCGTTATTATATGGATGACATTAAAGGGTACCGTATTAGGAACCATAAGACGAATAAAATTTTCCATTCAAGACATGTTACCTTTAATGTGTCAGCTATATTTGTGCCTTTACAAGATTTATCCGGTAGTCTAGATTTACATGGAGAGAAGCATAATGAGATAGAGATTGTTCCCTCTTTTCAACCTAGGAGTAGAGTTGATATAATAGACAATAAGAAAAATGCAGTTAATGAGACATTACATGATTACACATAGTTCTTTTGTAGTAAAAGTGATATTAATGAAAATAAAAAGGATTTAGATCAAGGCAGAGCTAATGGTGATTTAGGCAATGTAGGAGCCATTCAATCTACTTCGCATATTAGGAAGGCACTAGATAGATATGGAGAGTGGTACCATGCAAATCTTAGCCTTGATGATAAATTTGACTATGCATTGGATGTCGTCTAGGATGAACCTTTAGACTTTGATGATGCTTCAAAGTAAGTGACAGTTTAAATTGGAAATCCTTTAGACTTTGATGCTACTTCAAAGTAAGTGACAGTTTAAATTGGATTTCCACTATGGAAGAAGTGATGGAGCCTTTGCAGAAGAACATGACTTAGGAATTAGTTCCATTACTTATGAAAACTGAGCTATAGGATGCAAGTAGTTATTCAAGATGAAGGACAATGGAAGATATAATGCTAAGTTAGTAGAAAAAGAGTTTACATAAAGAAAAGGGAAAGAGTACGATAAGATCTTTTCCTTTATAGTTGAGCATACCGCTATTTGGATTTTATTGGCTATCATTGTTATTTAGGACATGCAATTGGATCCACTTCATGTGAAGATGGCTTTTTCGCATGTAGGATTTGAAAAGACTATGAAGCAACTAGTTAGGTTTGTTTTAGATGGAAAATCTGATTAGGTTTACAAATTGAAGAAGTCACTTTATGCTCTGAAGCAGTTGCCTAGACAATGATATAAAAGGTTAGATTCTTTTATGCATTGTATTGGATTTGATAGAAGTATAAATGAATATTATGTTTATTACAAACATTTGAATATTAAAGATTGGGTGCACTTCTATATTGACATATATTTGGATGATATGTTTTTTGCTTCTAAATATAGGAATTAAATCAATAAATTAAATTTGTATTTGAAAGCGAAATTCGAAATGAAAATTCTTGGTGAAGCAATGAAAATCCTAAATGTAGAGATTTATAAGGCCTAAAAGCATGGAATTATAGCATTGACTCAGAAAAGTATATTAGTAAAGTGTTTGCTCGGTTTTAAAAGGAGATGGCAAAATCCATTAGTGCACCAAGCCTTCCTACATAAATCTTTCAGAAAAGACTCTCCGATCTCTGATGAAGATATGGCCTTTATCAAAATGGTACCCTGTGCAGTTGGGTTGATGTAGGTTATGCCTTGTACTAGGCCTGATATTGCACATGCTATTAGGTTGGTTAATCGCTACATGAGTAATCAGTTGTTAAAATTATCTTAAGATATCTTAATGAAACATATGATTTTAGACTTGTTTTTTGTGACGAATGGGATTTTCGACCCTCGAAAATCAACATCAATACATTCACTGTATACCATGCTGAGCAATCGAGTGCCAGAAATACCAAATCGTTAGAGGAAAAGAAGAAAGAGGTAGAAGAAAATAGAACAACAATAAAGAATCTCACAAACGCAGCGAAATAAAATATAATATATAATAACAGATTTTTATACAGAAGAATAACCGTCTTATACTTTCAATCATCAGAGTACAACAATCAATACATAAAGCTGGACAGTTATAATAACTTGTCCTCACACAATGAAATATAAACCAAATATGGAGATATGTATGTATCACCCAGCTCGTCGCCTGATCTCCATAGCATTCTATCCTGATTCTGTATACTCAATCTGACTTGAGCATTATAATAAAATAAAACCCGAGTCAGTCTGAAAAGCCAGCGTGAGAAAACACATTCAATTTGAATTATTAAGCTATCAAAATCCTTTGAAAAACAAAGGTATCTCGTAAGACCATGTCACACAGAAACACGATGGATTTTTACCTTACGATCAAGGTTTGAAATCTCAGATTTCGATCACATTTCGTCTCGAAGATTTTAGGGATCCAATCTCATATCGGGGGAGATCTCCGATGAGATAATTTAATTGATTTGATTTGTAGTAATAACACTTTCGTCATGAGTAGCTTGAAAAAACATCCACACTATATGATGTAAATAAATAATGAGGATTTATGAATTGAACATATAATATGACAATAATATGAAGCAAACATGAAACACAAAGTCACATAGGCACCCCATTTTCATTTGCTCATATATTTACTTGACTTCTCTACACTAGAAACAAATAATTGTCAATAACATTACTAATGGTTTTCTTACATTTTATATATTTCATAGTAAAAACAAAATATAGAACCATCCTACATTTACAAATAAACGTATGATTAAAACTCTAAGCTCCAAACATGTAAAAGATCTTGGTAGTCATTAGTCGACAAAATTAAATCAAGCATTCCACTAGTCATATTTTAATGACAAAAGTGACAAATTTAATCATATAAATTTAGCTTAAACTAAATAGGATGGAAACACCATTATTTTGTGCATATGAAATGAACTATATTAAGCAATTTAATTAGATACTATGAATTAAATTGCAACAAAATGCATTCACGACCGAAATGATTGTAGAGGATAAAAGAATGTATTATATTAAATAAAGGAAATAATTTTATGAAATTTTGGCCAAGCCCACTCAAAAAATCAAAATTAAAAAAAAATCATTTGGGCCGAGATCTCGCAAATAGAACTCGGTCGAGATTTGGATATCTCGGCCGAGATTTGGATATCTCGGCCTCAGTTCACCGAAGATTAATTTGAATTTTGTTGTTTGGAATCGCTCAACGTTGAAAATGAGATATCGACCGATGTCTCAGCCGAGATTACCGATATTTAAAACCTTGCTTACGAAAACCAAAATATTTTATATTGAAATAATCTGATATTATAATAGTGTCTAAGTACAAATACTTATTCAAATAATCGAAATTATTACATTAACTAAATTTCAGCATACTGGGCTCTACAACCATTATCGTAAAGGCACATATTGGAGAATGGATCCCATACAATAACTAGGCACTGGGGGACTATCTATCATGATACACATCCAGAAAAATGTACAGAGGACCTCGCCGGGATCCCCTACAACACAAGATCAGCCATATCCTTAACCTAGATAGAACCAAGTATGTTACCAACCCTGTTGCTCCCACCCTTGTCGAGAACTCTTTTTTCGTGCACCACCGTATCCATAATTAATAATATATCTAAGGGTATCTAGAAAGATTATAACATACCCTAATTGGGTGCGACCCTCTTAACCTTGCGGCATCTCTACTGATTTTCAATCATTTCGGTTGACGAGGCTTGAGGCTACGATTACCTTTTAGAAGAATTTTTCGCTTAGAATGTTCATTGTCCTCAAGTAACAATGCGTTGAAAACATTCATCCATACAAGTCCGTTTTGGGTCTGAATGAAACCGAAAGCACTATTTCTACCGCATCCATTTTGGATTCTCCTCAGGATTGGTAGCAACTAGCCCTTGCACTTCAATACTCCATCTTCGATTCCATGCTCTTGTCTTCACTTTGAAATGTATTCGTTGGATCGAAGTGGTTTTCGAATAACTTATCCGATCCCGGTCTCTTTGCAACAACGTTCGGTATTTCGGTAAACTCAACCTCGGTTCTCTAGAAAATAAACATATGAAAATAAGATCGGAGATCATCTCCTAAACGTTAGAGGACGGGTTTCCTTATCATCGTCCTAGAAGAATGTAACGAGTTTATATGTACAGTATAGCACCTTCGATGGTACTATACCATATAATTTCCGTGTTTCTCCTAGATATTTCCAAAGTTACGTTTTTTGGTCCAGATTTGATAGTCGGTTATTTAACTATCAAATAAACAATCATTCAACCAAGATTCAACTTCCCACTGAAATCACTAAGCCTTATTTAATTTAAATTTCAATAAATTAAATCTCTTTATAAAAAAGGTATATACTTATCTCATCGGAATAATTATATTCACAAAATATTCCTTTCAAAAGTATTTGAAAACTTTTTAAAATGAATATGGAAAGCACCATGCGAGATCAACCATGGATTCATAGCTCAATGATTACGTCTCTGTCCCAGAGAAATCCAAACTTAACTGTAGGCAATCTCTGCCTCCGATTTCCGCCATGAAAGTATACTATAACTTTCTGAAACTTTATTTAATAATTAAATACATTTTTAGACAATTAAATAGTTACATAACTTTGAAAACAATAATTAATTCCCATTTATTAATAAAATTATAATCGGTTTACAAGACTTATTTATAAAACTTATAATTCATTTTAAAAATCTTTAAATTACTATCTTTCTGAAACATTTCTATGCTAAAACATTTTTAAATTCCCTAGTTTAATAATTAAAAATCCTCTTTTTAAAACAAATTCAACTTCTTGATAAAAATATATTCTTCAATCCCAATAACCAATCTAATATTTATAAATCTCTCTCGATCTATCACCAATCGATTTATGTCCCTATTTACATCAATCCTTTTTCACATTTTCAAAAATTAAAATCCGTCATTTCTTTTTAAACCGATTTTTCCCATCTCATTATAAATTCTTACCATGAATTTATATCTTCATCTTATCAAATGATAATCATTTCACTTTATTTATAAACGTTGTTTATAATCCGTAGTCTCATTTCTAGTTTACAACGGTTTCACATCACTTAAATCCATTATAAATCGATTTCTAATTAAATTCCATTTATAAATCAATTTCTTAAATAACCCAAACTATATTTCAAATGTAACATCCCGCCTTTTTGTACGTTTTATCGACGATAAACCACACCCGTCAGACTCAACCATATAGAAGGGCGGACTGTTATGGGATAAATAAGGAAAAGCAGAGAAAGAAAAATAAAACAGAATCTCGCAACGGAACGAAAAAAATATAATAATCAAATAAACAGTTCATGAAGCTATTTTACAAAATATTCGATTATACTTATACAATACATATCAGAGTTACACATACCAGAGAATAATAAGTAATGCAGCGGAATACATGATGCAGTGGAATAATATAATAAATAATAGTAATACAATCTTCGTCTTCTTCCTCCAGAAATAGAATCTTCAAATCCTGTTGCTCAGACTGACCCAAGCGAATTAAAAAGACAAAACACTCGAGTCAGAACTAAAAGAACTTATGTGAGTTAAATCAAAAGAGATAAATATGAGTGGAACGGTAGCAGATATGTTTGCGGGATTTGACATCTCCTATCCAGTGTCTAACGTGAGTGCAGTAATTTAAAAGATGCTCGGGATTCGCATCTCCTAAGGATCCGTCAAACTATTTACTATGTAGTAATATTTCACTATTATAATAATGTCTATAGTAAAATAAACTTACTTTTAAATAGCGTCAAGGAGTTACCCAGTCTCCCCCTTAACACAATAATAGTCCCAGTAGTCCATCCAGTATCATAGTCCCTCTTGATCGGGAAGCCACCGAAGGACCCCATAGGCTATGGGAGAATCCAAACTCGTACAAGGCGTGCTAGGGTAGGTGACACGGCACAACTAGGCAATGCCAGTGTAGATATACCAATTACGCTTCCGGGCCGGTGGTAACGCATAGCCACAGCTACCACCCACCTCGAGCCACACCCCCAAATAAATAAAAATCAAAAGTGGCCACCGAATCAATCCAATAGTCAAAGTATAATATCGAAGGGATGTGTACGATCAAAGGTACTACCTCATTAGCCCGTCAATCGCTCCTGTTTTAGCCACCTTATGCCAAGTCACGGGAGTTGGGTCCACATATATACCTCAAAGGAACGCCGCCACCATCCTACTTCAATCTAGAATCTCCACCGCGTACACGGTTGTTAAAGTGGTTTTTGGAGTTGGCAGAGAGTATGACAAATTCCGATCCCAGTCTCTTTAAATACCAAACGTTATTATAACACCGCGGTCATTTCAAAATAATTATATTTCAAAACCAGAATAAAATATCCATTTGGAAACCATATAATTACGATATCATTTCCATTTCAAAAACTAAATCAATTTGATATAATTTTTATTTCAAATATATCCTTTTTCCAAAAATCATAGCACTTTCAAAGTCATACACTTCGAAACCAAACACTTGAAAATTATAACACTTTCAAATCATAATACTTTGAAACTCGTAACTTTGAACATAACTACACCACTTAAATGGCTTAAATATTAAATTACTTTATATAATAAAATAGCTTCTTCAATTTCACAAATCAATTCCAAATAAAGATTTGAACCCCCAAATAAACCATTTCAATTTTCATATATTTCAAAACTTTAAATATTCCACCATTTCCAAACTAATCTGATAATTTCATATATATCTTAATTCAATTTGCTATTATTTAGCTTGAAATATTTATTTAATAAATTCAATATTATTTAAATAAAACTCAAATTTGAAATATTCGTTAATCACCTTAAACCATCATCAAGTTATAAAATCATGCTCTTTAACATCTCAAATTCAATAAGTTCCGGATTGCTTTAATTAGCTAACATTCTTAATTAAAACAATTTTAAACCGATTTCAAATCCATCTTCTCAACCTTAATTTATCAATATCATTATAAACTCCATATGTATATATTAAAATATAATTTAAATAAATACTTACCTATACTATATTTATTAAAATCAAACTTTATTATTATTCTCACTATATAATGAACAAAATTATACATAGCTTAAATTCAAGAATTAAACTACATATAAAATGTTATTTTATATAATATCAAAAATCAATATGTATGCAAACCATATATTTCTTTGTAAAACCATCGAAATCATTTTAAAATATTTTTACATATAGGCCACGGTGTTTGTATATAGTTTTCTATCCTATGGTCAAGCGATATGGATATTTATCATTTCAATCCGTAATTTAAAATATAAATACGGTTATATATCATTTCAAACTACAATCTCAAAAAAATTCCATAACAAGTTGTAGTTTATAACAATATAAAATACAACATCCATTCATCTAATATCAATCATCAAACATTTATCACAATCATCATCCAATTTAATCAATAACATCAATATAGAACACATAATAAATTACAGGTATTTACTGGCAGTTTATATTCAATAAGAAATTAAATAACAATTTAACTGGCAGTCTATATATGCCATAATAAACTAAATAAAAATTTAAATGGTAGTTTATATGCAATAATAAACTAAATAATAATTTAATTCAATAAATTCCATTTAACCGAGATGATGATTAAAAATATGCCAAATAGTCGCAAATAAAGTTCTAATCACATCAAAAATAAATTTAACACACATTAGAAATTTTAGAAGTTGTGAGTGGGTTAAAACACTCACCTTTCGAATTTAAATTGAATTTAAATCCAATTTAAACCCAAAATTGGACAGTTTCAGAATACATTCAAACCAGTGCCAAAATGTTCGAGATTTCAATACGAACCTAGCGTAGAAAACTGTGCATAATACCGACCTCGTATTGGAAAGTTATGTGCGTTAGAACGATAGGAATCAAAATAAAAAATAAAAATAAAATAAACTAGACGAACCCACCAGAAGCAGACACGTCAGCATACTCAACAGAATCCGCCTCCATCGCTTCGGATACGCAGAGTAATCCCTAACGCCCCCTTCGATCGCGCGCGTGCGACCAAAGCCCAGTGCCTCACCACCTGAGCGCCGTATCCTCCCATGCCGGCCTCGCCTCGCAATGCACAAGCCGCCTCCATCATCACCGTCCACCACCCGACATCGATAGGCAGCAAACTCATAGCCGCCGCCATATTACTCAAACCCTAGGTGAGTTTTTACGCTGCATCCAACCGTTATCTTGCCAAAATAAGCACACCGATGTACTGCGCTTGTCAATCTCTACGCAACAGTAACATCCAATTGACGAACAGGCGAAGTTGATCGCGACTCGATGGACGACCGCAAATTGTTTGCAACTTTCTGGATAGATAGAAGTTCGGATTGGAAAATGAATTATAGATCTGAGATGCGCTTGTCGAGGGCTTCAAATCTATATATAACTCGGTATAGTTTGAGGAGATTTAATTTTTGATTTGATTTTGAATTGCCATTGCATTTGGAATTGAGATTTTATTTATCTACCATTGAGGAGAAGAGACAGCTAAATTGTGTGTACATAAAAATGAATATAAGAAATAGGCTAGGGTTTATAACGATATATTTAGGTGGATCAGAAAATAGAAACAATTGGATCGAATCGGTTTGAAAGTTGAACGCTACACGACCCAAAAGGCCCATTTCGACTCCGAAACGAAAATGGGTCAACCCATATATCAAAATAAATGTTTTAAAATATTTTCAAATCAATGGAATATGTTTCAAGTCAAAATTCCATCGTATGAAGAAGTTATGCTACAATCAAGTTATTTCAACTTGACTTCAATTTCATTAATTTCTAGGCGTTTCGAACCCGTACGATCAAACAACAAGTCTGATCGCTACGAAACTTGAAATCCTACAATAATTCACCGTTACGGATCCGATGTAACTGGTTTTGTCGAAATCCGAGTCAGTGGCCAAATGGCAATTTTCCAGTTAATTAAATAAATTAATATTAAATTAAATTAAATCATTTCCGTCCAATTATCATTATTTCCAATTTCTATCATTTTGGATTACTTAATATTTAAAATCCTTTGAAACAAATTCTTTTATTAACTTACTATTGGACATTTCACAATTTACAGTAGTTAATTTCAAATTTCAATTAGTTCAGTAATTATAATTTAAATTCCCAATTAAATCCATGCATTCGATTTCTAAATCTTGTTATTGAACCATTTTATCATTTTATGGGTAAAATTATCATTGGTTTATTTTACTACATAATATTCTCAATTTTCAATTTAATTTCCATTAACGTACTATTTTGTTATTAAATTTCATTTTAATCACAACTAATTTCCAATTAAATTAAATAGACCACATAAATAGGTAACTTATAAGAATTGTCACTATTCACTTTCAATTTTATTTATAAGTTTATTACTTACAACCAATGTTACCATTAGTTTTATTAGATAAGTTTCTTTCAATTACTATTAATCACAGTATTATTTCCTTGGTTAATTCAGTATTTACTTTTATTTTCTTTTATTAAATATATAACCAAGCATACATTTACCTTATATTCAACTAATTGAAATTCCATTCATGTTGTAAATAATTAACTATAAATAACATTATTGCATTTCACTTTAGTTAACATTTCGTTAAATAAATTACAATTTTTTTGTATCTTCCAATATTTGTCCACAATTTATGATTAAGTTAACATTTTTAAATTATCGAAAAATTATGGATCGTTACACTTTCCCCCGATCAAAACTTTCGTCCCCGAAAAGGAAAAGAAGGGAAGAGGAAGAATTAAGTAAACAATACATCTTATTCAAAAATATTAACTTTATAAACAAATAAATTTACAAAATTAATTAATTTAAATAAAATATACCAATTTATAACCATTATATCTTTTTATTCTCAAATTAATAAAGTTTGGCAAAGAATTTCAAAAAATTTCTAAGTCCAAAATTTACGGAAAATTTCGACAGAATCTCCTTTGTACGGAGATGCTCGGGAAAAAATATAGTATCAAATATAACCATATATATCACAATATCTCAAAATAATATATCCCAACAAATGGAAAAAATACTATAGTAACGCTATAAAACCGTAATCCGAGAACGTACCTATTTGTTGGGCAAATAGCGCTTATTTATGAAACCAAAAGCTATAGCAATTGCTTCCATAACCTGTATTTCACTTATAAAATCTAAAGGAGTTAATAATAATTATATAAATGAAATATTTAAAGTTGTTTAACCAATTCAATATAAAACAACAATCATTTGCAAGGACAACATGCAACATCATATAAAATCAACACAATCAATTATCCATTCATATCAAACACACAAATTGTTTTTGGGTTCAAAAACTTTAAATTGTACAGAATGAAAAATAAACTACTAAATGCACCATTTACTCAACAGTCTTAGATGAAACTAAATTGATTATTCATTCACCCAAACAAATTTAAAGTATTTTTGCCCAAACTGCTATAAGTCAAACAAACAACAATTTCAAACAATAGACCAAGTTCATTCTTATTAATTTCATTTCATAACATTTGTTGTTTGATTTCCTTTTCATTCATATAATGATTTATCTTTTTAATTTACATTTATTTTTTGCAAACTTTCGTTTCCATCCATTAATTCGGTGTTTATTTCACTTATTTGCACTTATTCTTACATAAAATTCATTTTTATTTATTCATATCATGTAAATATCTTTTTATTATATTACATTCATTTATTCACTACTTAATTTCATTTATTTACTTTAGTAATAAATAGTTTCAACATTAGCTTAATTTTAAAATCTTTACTTACATTACTCATTTCCTATTTCATTTAATTAGTATTATTAAAATTTTGACTCAACTTTATAACTATTTTCATGTCAAATTTCTTATTTACAAAGCAATTTTATTGAGCACTTTCATTATCTCAGTATTACTTGTATAATATTCTATTACACCTTCTTATTGGACATTTCGACTTTTAAATCCTTTGGTAAGTTATATATGCTTTATAAAAATGCAATTGACATTTGTACAAGTTTATATCGTTTCTTTTAAATTAATGTAATGTTCAAAAATCATATCTTTCGTTCTTATAGGTTACAAATTTCAAATTTTCTTGTAATTTCATTCATAACCTAGCATTTAATCTCTCATTTTAATTAAAGGTTCCAATTATTAATTAGTTACATTCCATTTCACTACAATAATTGAAACTATTAATTAATAGAAACTTAAGAACTAAATATCGGGTTAAATTTCAAATCATTTTAGAATAATAGATAAATATATACTTACAACTTATGTATCCAATTATATTTAAAACAATTAAAAATTTATATTTTCTTATCAAAATAAATCTGTAGTAAAACTACTATAGTGGCCTTCCCACTTCGAAACACGAAAATGAATGTCGATGATGGGTGCACTCATCAGCGAAATCATTTTCCAGCGACAGAGAGGGGAGTACATGACTTATTTCTTTCCAAAGTTCTTTTGAAACAATTCTTTCAAATCATATTGAAATATCTATATTAGAAAATGCTTCTAATTAATATTAGTATTATTATATTCTAAAATCATTCGAAAGAAATTTCAAAACCTCGGAACTTAAGTTCTAAATTTTCAATTTTACTTTATTTTTATTTTAAATATCATTTCCAATCAATGTTTATAAATTTCACTACCTACCAACCAATATATTACAACCAAATATACCCTTTATAAAAAATTTATTACTTTATATACAAAAAATATAATTGGAAAAATTATTTCATTTACCTATATTCAAAACAAATATTGTGTCGGTATGTCCTATTAAGTGTTTAGAAATCCCTATAGATGTCATAGCATCTTATGAACCAACCAGAATTTATAAATACAAAATGGAAACAATTAACGCAATATAAAACATTTTATAACACTAACAAATATGCTCTCTCATATATATACACTCAACGACTCATCATAGGGTATTACTACCCTATTAATAAAGAGTTAGACCCCACAAAGCTAAGGTTTATCGTTAAACCAAATCTCTGACACCAGATGTAAAATCCCGCCTTTTTATACGTTATCGACGATCAACCGCACCCGTCAGACTCAACCATACAGATGAGCGGACTGTTATAGGGTAAATAAGAAAAAGCAGAGAAAGAAAAACAAAATAGAATCTTGCAGCAGAACGACAAAATATAATAATCAAATAAATAGTTCATGATGCTGTTTTACAAAATATTCGATTATACTCATACAATACATATCAGAGTTACACACACCAGAGAATAATAATTAATGCAGCGGAATACATGATGTAGTGGAATAATATAATAAATAATAGTAATGCAATCTTCGAATTCTTCCTCCATAAATAAAATCTTCAAATCCTATATCTCAGACTGACCCGAGCGAATTTAAAAGACAAAAACACTCGAGTCAAAAGTTAAAGATCTTATGTGAGTTAAATCAACAGAAGTAAATATGAGTGGAACGACGTCAGAGATGTTTACCGGATTTGACATCTCCTATCCAGTATCTAACGTGAGTGCAGTAACTTAAAAGATGCTTGGGATTCGCATCTCCTAAGGATCCGATAAACTATTTACTATGTAGTAATATTTCGCTATTATAATAGTGTCTATAGTAAAATAAACTTACTTTTAAATAGCGTTAAGGAATTACCCGATCTCCCCCTTAACACAATAATAGTCCCAGTGGTCCATCCAGTATCATAATCCCTCCTTATCGGGAAGCCACCAGAGGATACCCCACGGGCTATGGGAGAAAACCAAACTCGTACAAGGCGTGCTAGGGTAGGTGACATAGCACAAATAGGCAATGCCAGGGTAGATATACCAATTACGCTTCCGGGCCGGTGGTAACGCATAGCCGCAGCTACCGTCCACCTCGAGCCACACCCCCAAATAGAAAAAATCAAAAGTGGCCACCGAATCAAACCAAATTCAAAGTATAATATCGAAGGGATGTGTCCGATCAAAGGTGCTACCCCATTAGCCCGTCTATCGCTCCTGTTTTAGCCATCTTATGCCAACTCACGGGAGTCGGGTCCACGTATATACCTCAAAGGAACCGCCACCATCCTACTTCATTCTGAAATCTCCACCACGTACACGTTTGTTAAAGTGGTTTTCGGAGTTGGCAGAGAGTATGACAACTTCTGATCCCGGTCTCTTTAACAACCAAACATTATTATAACACCGTGGTCATTTCAAAATAAGTATACTTCAAAACCAGAATAAAATATCCATTTCGAAACCATATAATTACGATATCATTTCCATTTCAAAAACTAAATCAATATGATATCATTTTAATTTCAAATATATCATTTTTCCAAAAATCATAGCACTTTCAAAGTTATACACTTCGAAACCAAACACTTGAAATTATTACAGTTTCAAATCATAATACTTTGAAACTCGTAACTTTGAACATAACTACACCACTTAAATGGCTTAAATATTAAATGAATATAAGAAATGAATTGTACGTAAAGAAAAATGAATATAAGAAATAGGCTAGGGTTTATAACGGTATATTTAGGTGGATCAGAAAATAGAAACAATTGGATCGAATCGGTTTGAAAGTTGAACGCTACACGGCCCAAAAAGCCTGTTTCGACTCCGGAACGAAAATGGGTCAACCCATATATCAAAATAGATGTTTTAAAATATTTTAAAATTAGTGGAACAGGTTTCAAGTCCAAATTCCATCGTATGAAGAAGTTATGCTACAATCAAGTTATTTCGAATTGATTTCAATTTCATTGATTTCTAGGCGTTTCGAGCCCATACGATCAAACGACAAGTCCGATCGCTACGAAACTTAAAATCCTACAATAATTCACTGTTACGGATCCGATGAAATTGGTTTCGTCGAACTCCGAGTCAGTGGCCAAAATGGCTATTTTCCAGTTAATTAAATACATTTATATTAAATTAATTTAAATCATTTCCGTCCAATTATCATTACTAATTTCTATCACTTTGGATTACTTAATAATTTAAAATCCTTTGAAACAAATTCTTTTATTAACTTATTATTGGGCATTTCACAATTTACAGTAGTTAATTTCAAATTTCAATTAATTCAGTAATTATAATTTATTTCCCAATTAAATCCATACGTTCGATTTCTAAATCTTGTTATTGAACCAATTTATCATTTTATGGGTAAAATTATCATTGGCTTATTTTATTACATAATATTCTCAATTTTCAACTTAATTTCCATTAACGTATTATTTAATTATTAAATTTCATTTTAATCACAATTAATTTCCAATTAAATTAAATAGACCACATAAATAGGTAACTTATAAGAATTGTCACTATTCACTTTCAATTTTATTTATAAGTTTATTACTTACAACCAATGTTACCATTAGTTTTATTAGACAAGTTTCTATCAATTACTATTAATCATTGTATTATTTCCATGGTTAATTCAATATTTACTTTTATTTTCTTTTATTAAATTTATAACCAAGCATACATTTACCTTATATTCAACTAATTGGAATTCCATTCAAGTTGTAAATAATTAACTATAAATAACATTGTTGCGTTTCACTTTAGTTAACATTTCGTTAAATAAATTCAAAATTTTTATATCTTCCAATATTTATCCACAATTTCTGATTAAGTTAACATTTTTAAATTATCGAAAATTACCGGTCGTTACACCAAATCCATCCAAATCTCGATTCTACTTCCATTTCATAATTTAGAAATCTTATTTAAGATCCAGTATAATCAATTTTGTATTTATTTCCAAATTCTCTTCCATTCTCCCAATCTATTTAAAATCTCGACTCCAAAACCTTTTATATTTAAAACAAGTATCACTTAAGAAACATATTTAGAATCCTTTATTTACATTATTCCAAAATCTCCATTTTAAATATCATGGAATAGTCAAGTGCAAAGTCAAAACTATTAATTTTATCCAAATAAATTTCTTTAGTCAATCCAAATTTCAATATAAATACTTCACTTCCAAAATTCCTTTTTAATTTTTTTTTTCAAATTCAAAATATATATTTATGGTATTTTGAAATACCAAAATCTAGGCCAGTGCTACCATAGCATCAATAAATTTGAATTATACTATAATCTATCACAGATTATTCGAACATATCATATATCAATATATATGAAATTAAAATCAGCATTTTTGAGGAATCCAATTGGATACCTCCAACTTGTTTCCCTGCATCCACAGATGTTAATTCAGCATAAAAAAAATACCAATCCCTCTTCGAGGTGGGATATCGTGGTAACATAGGGTCATCCGCTATTATGCCAGGCTCGTAGGTTCTCATCCACTCCTATAGGTGGGAAATATATCCAACTACCAATATATATATATATATATATATATATATATATATATATATATATATTACATCCAAACTGATAGTAATTTATAAATTCAACCAAGCATCCAATAATTAATTTTAACTATTAAAAATTTATTCTGTAATCCAAATGAGTGAGAATTTCTCACCTTGACTTTTATTTGCAAACCATTCTAATTTCGACTTTTTTCATGATTTTTAGACCTCGTATAAATGAATTATGGATTTATTAACATTTTGAAATAATTAAAACTATCATTAACATACTTACTAAAATTTAAATTAACAAACTTATCACCTGACTGACTTCACGGCGTAGAACTCTGCTATGCCAATGTCTTCACCCGGACATCATCATCTGCCCATCAAGACGTCACCACTCCAGCCTATAGTTCGAGCACGAGCACCACCCACTCGCGACCAAGCCTTGACGGCGCGCTCTTCCCTGCCACGCCACTCAATCGCGAGTCCCAGTCGAACGCGACCCTCTGCCTCCACTACATAACCATCGAACATCCCACCCTTCTTCGCATAACACCCAAAGCGAACGGCGTCCGCCCTACTTGGCTCTGAACCAAAAACCCTAGCCTCGACAAAAAAGCATGAATGCGGCCTCGCCTCCACCGTTGACTTGGGCTGCGTCTTCACTGCTACCTTGTACCCCTGGCAATCGCACCTCATGCACCCGCTTGAGTTCCAGAACAACATGGCAATGTCACTATTCTATTTTTTTCGCTCAGTTTTGTTCTTTCGGTTTGAATGCTTAAGCAAGATAATGGAATACGGGATTTATAAAAGTAAAGAGAAAGTTGGCTTTTTGAGATGATCTTGGTTTTAAGCAGAAAGAAGGGCTTGCAATTTAATTTGAATTGATTTTGATTTGAAGAAAGGAGGACGCGATTTAAACATGAATAGGCGGCTATGACTTGATTTTGATTTGATTTCTTATTTATACATTCAGAATATAATGTATTATATACAGGGAAACCTCGAACTACTATCGGGGTGTGCCGCCTGGCATTTCTAATTTATACCTTTATTCTGAACCCAATGGAATAAGTTTCGAAGCCTAATTCGATCGTATGGAGGAGATAGCTTTTTAAATCGATAAATTAAATTAAATTATTTCTACGCGTTTTCAGATCGTACGACCAAACAGTAAACCCAAATGCTATGAAATTTGGAATCCGATAACAATACACTATTACGGACCCAATGGAACTAGTTTCGTGGAATTTCAAGATTGTGCCTCGGATCGCTATTTTAATGCATCGATTAAATCGGCGATTTCCAAAATTTACTAAATCGCTTGAAATTCCAGTTTTAAAATATTACTAACTAAATTATAATTCCAAATCCAATATTTAAACCATTTAAGTATTCAAAATCGAACGACGAAAAATACGGATCGTTACATTTTTGGTGATGAAAAGAATTGAAGTTCTGCTGGTTAATGAGATTCATATTATTCCAGAGATAGAGATTGAAGTAAGTCAACCTTTGGATATGACTTTTTTGTGGTACTGGTATTAGTTCGAGGGTAAGGTTACGAACTATGGTTGCGTTGTAAACGTCAGAAGTTGTGTTGATATCTACCGCTGAAGTAACTAAGGAACACTCTATTTGAAGCGATTATTGTATGACTTGGGCTTTATACATGATAGTGTGGTTGTGAATTGTGATAGCCAAAGTGCAACTCACTTATCTAAAAGTTTAGCTTTTAGCTCGGGGACGAAGTATTAGAGGTAAGAAAATATTTCTTGTAGTTATGAATGAAGAAAAGTTGCTTCGCCTACAGAAAATTCATGCAAAAACATAAAGCAATAGGCATGTTTACTAAATCATTTCCTATTGGTATATTTGAGCATTATTTGAACTTGATTTTCTTAATGAGATGCTAGGTGCCACATGTTGACACAATATAGGAGAGGGAGGTCTAGTTGGAGCTTGTAAGTGTTATATTATTATTCTTGTGTACAAAAGATGGATTGGTGTTTTCTACCTTTGGATTTGATACTTTTAACATTTCATTGGCATGATATGGCATTTTCAGAGCTCATTTGCAAAATACAATAGGCAATGCAATTAGCATTACTCATTGAGGAAGTATCCATGTTCATATTATCTTGGATTTGATGAATATTGGTTAAAAGTGGAGTTTGGTCTTTGTTTGGATGTGTACTTTAATCAAGGTTTAGTGTTGAAATTGTGAGTCAAATATATGTTAGAGCATAATTGCCTCTTTAGTAATGATTATTTGCATTAGTGAAAAGGGAAGTAATTATAAACATAAAAAGAAATGAGATGAAGGAAATTAATCAGTTGATTCATAAAAGCATGCCATGAAGCACAAGTATATTTAAAGTAATTAAAGATTGGAAAATATGTGCATTTCCATGTGAACCAATGTTGAGTTAATGTGATATCGATTTATTAACATAAATTAGTTTCTTCAACCCAAGTATTAATCTCTATATAAATGTAGTCATTCATCAAAGGTCGACATAAATCAGTTTTTTTACACTTCTATGATTTTTTTAATAAAAGCCATCTTCTTCAATATAGATGTATACTATCGTGTCAATAGTGGAAGTGCTAAAAATCTCTATGTCCTATTTACTTTTTGTTTGTTTCAATTTTTTCCATGTTTGATTTGGATTTGAACGAGTTAGGGTTAGGCCCTAGGGGAAATTACATAATTTGTTACATATATCTAACTTTATAAACAATCTTGTTCATAATAAAAGTATTTGATTTATATTATATACTTTGTTATATAATGATATAATTAGTAAAGTAATTAATTCAAAGTGTATTAAATATGAAATCCACAAATGATATTTTATGTAATCATGAGAAAATTATCATAATATTAAATAACATATTATTTAAATATTTCTGATCAAGATGTTTCAAGAATACATGCATACATACACATATATATATAGATAACGCTCTCTAGATGTTGGGAAGTGTATTGCTCATCACTGTTGGGATACCAAAGAGGTAAATACTGAAAGTTATTGGACAGCTATGGAATGACTTACCCAAGAGTTCCCAATTGGTTAACAACAACCAGGTTATACAAGAAATTTTAACATGACAATCTTAAATAATTCTCTTGACTTAAAAATATCGTTAAGTTTTAATGAGAATACTCCACTTTGATTATAGTTAAATCATGACAGAACAGCCATCGAGCGACTATGGTTGGGTTGAGTTGAAGCATTGAAAGTGAAATACTATTCAATAGAGAATTCATCTCGTCATTGTAGTAGGTTAGTATCACGATCTACTATAGTCAACTCAAAGTCAAAATCTCTACCTAGAGCAGTGCGACTAATAATAAATGTTATTATTGAGCTAAGAACTTTGTTTATAGACCAATGAAGACAATTGGTGTAAATAGTCATTATTAAAGGCACCGCTTAAATTGTAAAATTGATTTTTTATCGAAAATGATATATAAGCGACAAATTTGGCCAAACTTTCACTCTGTTAGCTAAGGTGACATCAAATAGTTCGATATTAATTGCTGGTTGAATTTATGCCTATGAATCGCACAACCATATTAGTGAATTCTCCAAGATACCACATGATTTAATCGATTAGTAAATGTTATAACGTAATTCAATTAATTAATATTAATGAATCTTAATTATTTGTACATATTGATGTTTAGAATGCTACTAGGAAGTTTTCGAGTACCATTAGTAATTAATTGGGTGCATATATAATTTTTTTATATTTATCGATATATATCATAACGATACATATTTTGATATGATTTAAATACTATTAATTTATGAATAAGTTTTGTGATTTATTAGCCTATAAAAGGTCCAATACAGAGCCGACCATGGTAGAGGAATATGGAGTTTTAATTTTAGAACTAGATCTAAGATGTTTTGGTAAAAAGAGGACTAAAAGGTGGAGAAGTTTTATCCCTTTTATCCCTTGTATAAATCAAAGAGGATTAAAAGGTGGAGAAGTTTTCTCCCTTTTATCCTCTATATGAATCAAACCATGCTCATTCATTTGATTCTTCTTCTCCTATCTTCTATCGTTGCCAGACTCACCACCCCTTCCCTCGTCTTATCCATAAATCCTTAGCATAAAATACCTCAAATTAATGAAAGGAGACGGTACATTCGGTCGTTGCACAATCAGGTAATTGGTTCTAAAGAGTCTAGGAGGTTTACTGATCAATGTATGTTCAAAGGCATCATCTTCAAAAGGCAAACATTTTGATTTACATTTTTATGTTAGTTAATTGTCATTTTAACATGCACATATCTTATTGTCTTACAATAATAATTATTATTTTAAAACCTTTTAAATAATTATTATTTTTGAATCAAATTTGATTAATTAATAAGTTTGAAATCAAATATATATATGTGTACATTTATTTAAATCAGCCACATGTATTTTCTTAGACCATTAATGGACTTGTTCACTTCCCATCTCTCTCTTGCATTTGCACTAATGAACTAGTACGCACCTAAATAACCCCTAATTTAACCAAAAACCAGTTTTTTTATAAAAAATAATACAGCTTAAGATGGCAGAGACATCGCCGTTTTAATTAAAACGACGAAGACTTTTTCATTTTAATTAAAGCAACAAAGTCTCTGCCATTTTAAATTATGAACCCCTATCCAGTTGTCTCCCTTTTCCTTTCCTCCTTCCTCATTTCCATTTTCATTTTCATCAATTCAACTAAGGAAGAAAGCTCCCCCATTTTCACCATTTCCTTACCCTAAACCACCAAATCCAAGCAAAAATACACAAATTAAACATTGTTTTTTAGATTACAAGTGTTGAAATGTATACATTGCCTAATTTTTTCACCACAAAGTTCATACATGGAGAAAGTGGTAACGGTGGCCATGATGTGGTGGTCATCATGGAGAAGATGATGTGATTGTGCCATATGGATACGAGCAAGGAATATAAGAGCTACTTGAAATGGTCGAAAATGCTGGCAATGAAGGTGGAGGCAAAGGTGGTCAAGGAGGTTGATGGGGTCTTGGTGGCCATAGAGGTGGTCGAGCGGGCATGAGTCGTAGGGGAGTGTGGCAGGTTTCAACTGGAGTTGTTGGCAGTTTTGAGGATCCGAACTTGAGTGCAGATAACGTTCTTACAAACTTTCACGTACTTTTACAAGGGGAAGTGCACATCAGCACACAGACCGGCTTAGCTATAAGTATCTTTTTTTCACAATACAGTTAAAGTAAATTATCACTTTATAACGTATATTTAAGAATTTGTTTACTTAAATGGTCACATAATATTCATTCACGAGGTCCGTTAGCTGATACCCTAAGATATTTTCACAAGCATTTAACAAATATTCCTAGAGTTGTAGCATTTCTACATAAGCTTGGATTTCATCATTACTTAGGTAATCGAATCATTCATTTAATTTAAGCAAAATTCCCTCAATTTATTATAGTTTAGTTTAACTTTTATGTAATTTGATATTCTAGGCATTAGTAATTTTTATTAAAGGCGATGTTCAATCGTGTGCTTCTATTTCTCTTCCGTGGTACAAAATCATCCATACATTTCATTTTCTTTGCAGTGAGATGGGGATTACACCGTTAGACTTTTCTATGCTCATCGGCATTAGCACATGAGTGGCTTATTTTCCATCGCTTCCATATGTTGATTGATGGCATGATCCCATGCTTATTTATGATAGTTTTTCACATTTAGACACTTCACTGCACTCTTATCTGACCGCCACTATTAAAGTTAGTGCAATTATAGATACAATGGACAATATATCGACAACATATTCACCGAGCATGATTTGGAGCTTGCTCGACTATTTATTCTATGCATTATGAGAAAGTTATTTTTCAGGTACTCTATTAGCAATATGCAGGTCGCTAATATTGAGGTCGTTGATGGTTTTGATTTTGACTGCACTATCATATACGATTGGGTTACTCCTATACTTGCGTACGTATACAGATGTTTGGACTAACAATGTGTCATTTCTGATTCACATGTTTTATTGTTTTGTTTTTAGGAGTTGTTGTAGTATTGGTATTTTGAGTATTCCAGGAACCTCCATTTTGTGACCGGAACCACTAATGCATCCAGTTTCTTCCCCATTTATTATTTTGGTGCGTGAACAATAGTACTAAGGATAACAAATCCTGTAATGTATATTCGGTTGCCTATAACCAGATTGACTTAAGGATATACAATGGGAAGTTGATATGACATCCATTTGATACTAGTGACTCGATCAAAGTTTGTGTAATAAGCTAGGTTGCTCAATGTGCAGAAATTTCCTCTTGTATCGTATTTTGTAGTGTTTGGTTCTTGTTGGTATCTCAATGAGAGGTGTTTGAGAAAGTTGTATGACTATGATGCCATTCCTGATGATCCCTATCCTCATACGTATCGATATATGATTTATGATTCAGATCAGCTTGTTGCCGCGAGAGCGGCAGGTTGGTGGCTAACTAAGAGATTTGTTATTACTTGGTCCATCATTCATTGATTTCTAGCATAGATTTTATATTTCATCTGCTAATACTATTACTTATGCAACATCAAGAGATTTGGTAGGGCCAGCTACTATACGTCACGGGATAACACCGTCGGTTGTCTAGGATCTTACCCGGCCAAGTCAGGGGTATCGTATACTGTATCACATGTCTGCTGCTAGTCAATTTGGTTGTACCATGGTAGTGCCTACGTCTTATAGAGCTAACCGTTATTTTGACGTATATCACCCTCTTGCATACAACCAGTATCCGGATCCCACCCATATATCATATGGTGATCTATACGACATGATATGGGATTCCACCATGCTGGATATATAGAGCACAAATGTAGCATTGATTATTAGGAGGATGCACTGCGCGGATAGGTAGAGCTGATGACACGACTATAGGTTGAGCTAAAGGCAAAGCGGAAGAGATTCTTTGACTGTAGTTTGTACAATGGTAACTTATCTAGCAGAGATGATGACGACAAGACAAGTTGTCACCGTATTTCCTGTCCGTATATGGATGACTGGTGGCATGTTTTATGTATCTTGAGTTATATGTACCATGATAACTTGTGGCATGTTTTATGTATCTTGAGTCATATATATTAATGTATATTTCAGCATTTATGTTCATAGTTTATGTACTGACTTCGATTGATGTTATATTCTGTGTTATTCATTGTTTATGTACTGTGACTGATGTTATATTCATTATTATTCGTGCTTTTCATTCTGATTCATTTTGTATTCATCGTTTATGCATTTTGATTCATGCTTTATTTAATTTTATCTATGGTTTATGCATTGTGGTTGATGTTATATTCGTTATGTTTTCATTCTGATTCATGCTCTATTTATCGTCTATGCACTTTGAATCATGTTATATTCAATTTTGTTCATATTTTACGCACTTTGCTTCATGATTTATAGTTAGTATTATATTATGATTATATTCAAAATTTTGATGGGTTATTACACACTAGTTCATTGGTTGTACTGTTTTTGAGTTGCCTTGTCTCGCACTATAGAAAATTTGGCAGATATCATTCAGTGACTTGTCTCATCACCAACTGTAGTCATGTTGTGCACCTTTTTTAAATGACTAGCCTTATCTTATACCCACATTTTTCTTGTATTTATCCAATATTCATTTTTATATGCACCATAATATTATAAATAACATTCTCATGCCATTGAGTTATACACAAACTTGTCTTACAAATTCAGGTACAATATATCAACATGGTGGACTATAGCCACATTTCTTTACTTTCTTCACACTCATATGAAGGTCCTTTAAGTCATGAACTCCCTGCAAGTTCATCATCTTCTCAACCATCGAAGGAGTGGTATGTCAAAATGCAGGAAATGCACCACAAAGACCTAAGGGAGCATAAGAGAGATGAACAAGCGCTTGGTTAAGAGAAGAGACAAGAAGACTCGGAGATCAACGTAGAATCTAGCGTAAAAATAGGGAAAGAGAATAGGAACTCCATAATCAACAGACTGAAAGAGAACATGAGGTTGACTCTCCGTTGATATTTTGTGTTTGTGGAGTTAAAGTTATTTATTCCATTATAAGAAGCAGAAACAACATTGGACGGTGCCAATATAGATGCCCCAACTTTCGAGACGGTTATGGGTTATGGAAATGAATATGTCACCAAACATGAATAAGAAATAGAAAAGCTTCATACAAGCTAAGCTCATTAGAATTTCATGGTGGTCGTGGAAATAATTGATATCTATAATACAGCCTTGTTGTTATATCTTAATGTATGTCTGTGTTTGTTCATGTATGCTTATGTTTTGTATGTTTAAGTATGTTTATGTGTGTGCTAATGTATGTTTATCTATGTTTATGTATGAATCTATTTGATATAACCGTTTACTTAACTAATCCATAAAAAATATAATCCATAAAACACGTAGAACAAATACAATACATAGAAATACATAGAACAATGAAATCACCTAAACTATCTAATATAACTAACCCGCAGATCGTAAACAACATGACCAACAAAGGTTATTTGATGATCTATAAATTACGGAGACTCAGATGTTGACCTAGGCATCTCAAACTCATCTTTCCATTCCACTTTGGCAATAATTTTCTAGTGCTTTCGACATGGTCTAGTAAATGTAATATAAGTACTTTTGTATCCAAATTTCATCTTCTTAACCTACAATCTGGATTGTTCTTATAAGCTTCATTAACGGTGACTGTTTGCACAAAAAATGGGCAAACACCTCAAAGTCGTATGATTTAGTCGATTTTATGTTGTTCTTAGTGATTTGGGTGATTTATGCAAATATGTAAAAAGCATGGACTAAACTGTAAAAGAAACGCAGGTTTATAGTGGTTCGGCCAGAATGTGCCAACATCCACTTTATATGTTATTCTCTTTCACTATTCAGATTACAAGTACAAAGCTTTGATTACAAGTATGTGAAAGTTGTTTGAAAGTACTGTCCGTGCTTGAGCTCTCCAAAAACTGTCCGCCATTGTTGTAACCCTACCCCTCTATTTATAGAGTGAGGCTGGGGGTAGGGGTCTTGGATGTATATAGCCGCTGGTGGGCCTGGGCTGACGTGATCTGGCCTGGTAATGTTGGTTCGGTAGTGCTTTGGTTCGGTAGTGGGTAGAGGCATGGATTGGTCCGGTAGTGCTTTGGTTTGGTAGTGGGTGGAGGCGTGGATTGGTACGGTAGTGCTTTGATTCGGTATGGGTGGAGGCGTGGACTGGTCCGGTAGTGCTCTGGTTCGGTAGTGGGTGGAGGCGTGGATTGGTCCGGTAGTGCTTTAGTTCGGTAGTGGGTGGATTGAATCACACCTGCTCTGGTCCGGTAGCTGTAATATAAGAAGTTAGAATGGATGTGGTCACGACTCAATTCACCAAGGAGAAGAAAGCGGCGGTGAAGGAGGGTATGCGGCTTCTTACTGCTGAGGAGGTAGGTGTGCAGTTAGAGGATGATGATCAAGGAGCAGATGCTGGTAAGTCTTCCCTTTTAGCTTTTCGTAACTTGATTGCTTATTGTTTATTTAATGGATTCTTCTCCTGAATTGGCTAGGCGGGACCTCTGAAGCACCAACTACCTCTGGTCAACATGCTGAGAGGTCCAATCCTGCGATTGAGTAGATCTCGGAGGGCCAGTAGGATAGAGGTGAAGCTCCGATGCAGCCGACTCCTTGACTTGATCTGGATATCTTTTGGTTTACTTGACATTGCTGTCTATGGTAGTCCCAAAACATTAATGTAACTTTTAGGCTGTAATTATGTTATTCGTAACGAACGACTTTATTCTTGGCATGTAATTTTTAACTTAAGTTGATTCTGTCATATTTGAATGTTATCGTTATTTTGGTGTGTTGCATAAGAAATATAGCCGTGCACATTCCTGTGATTCAATTGCGTTTGATGTCAAGTTCTTGCTTAAAATATAATTTCATATCTTGCAATGTTAGTGTGATGTGAGAATAAATTACAGCTATGTATTCATATACAAAAGAAGAAAGTGCCGCCCTTCATGTTTTAGTCGTAGACTGTTGCTTTGAATGTCTGGTATGACTGAGCATGGAATGCAGCTGAGTGACCTGTCATCCAGTTGTGAGTTCCTATACCCATTAGCGAGCGTCTCCTATTTTGTGTCCTGTACTTTAGGGATCGTTATAGAGGATAGGAGGAAATTTTTTAAACAAAATAGAAATATAAGAAATAGTAAAACTTCCAATCACGGAAGGCCTGCGATGTTCTTAAGTTCGTGGAAAACGGGTTTTGTAGTCACTTTCCCTAGTTGTGGGTCTTAGAGACATTTGTCACCCATCTTACGCCTTCGCGGGGAGTTTCTCTTTTTTACCACAGCCGTACTTAAGACACTCGGAGCCGAGATCGTGCATAGTAACTACCCAGGCCATTATGGCCCGTAATCGTGGGTATTATTCGATTTACCGTGGCCGGCTAGCGTGGGTTCCGATCGTCAATTGTGAACTACTCCTGACTGGCCACACCTTATGTTGGGGCTTAAAGTAGGTTCACGGTTGCCGACGAGTCGAACGCCGTAATGAGCTGCCTCGGCTATAGTCGGCCTTCTCGATGGCTTATAATCGGCTCATTACAGTTGGCTTTAAGGGCTGATCGCGAGCAATGAGTTAACCTGCAGCAGAGGGATGCTGAAGCAAAAGTGTCTCATTGGCGAGGGGATAGATTCGTATAGTACCTGTTAGGTCTTGTTCAGGTGAAGTCGCGCTGTGATGTGTCTTGAATGGAAATGCCATTACACAGGATTTTGTTCAACAAAAAAGGATAAAGTTAACACGCAGCCAAGATATAAAGGAACAAGTTAAAAAAGAGACAAGTTTTTAAAGTGGTTCGGCACGAAAATACCTACGTCCACTGATTCTCTTTGTTAATTCACTTCATATAGGCAGTACAAGTTAAGAAAAGTATCGACGAAGGTGTTGGATGTTCCATGCCCTCTGGAACACCTCTCCGTCCACTGTTGATAAAATATAAGCTCCGTTGTGGAGATCTTTATGAATTACATATGGTCCGTCCCAGATTGGATCTGGTGCACCGGGGCGCGGGAAGATTCGCTTGAGGACAAGATCTCCTTCTTGTAAGCTACGATGCTTGACTTTGGAGTTGTATTGCGCTGCCACTTTTTGCTTATGAGCTGCTGCTTTAAGTGCTGCATCGTTTCTTCTCTCTTCAATTAGATCCAAAGACATGTGAAGGAGTTCTTCGTTCTCTTCTGGGTTATAGTGGATCCTGCGGTGGGAAGGCACTACAGTTTCGACTCGGAGCATGGCCTCCGATCTGTATGCCAAAGAGAAAGGAGTATGCCCCGTTGATGTTCTAAAAGATGTGCGGTAGGCCCAAAGTGCTGTAGGAAGTTCATCCACCCAAGCGCGTTTTGACTTTTCAAGCTTCTTCTTGATTAGAGTTTGAAAATTTTGTCGACAACTTCGACTTGTCCGTTTGCCTGGGGGTAAGGCACAGATGAGAAGCTTTTGTGAATTCCATGCTTTTGGCACCAGTGGCGAACTCTTCACTGTCAAACTGAAGTCCATTGTCCGATATGATTTTGAGTGGAACCCCGTACCTGCATAGGACATTTTTGATCAAGAAGTTAATAACTTTTGCTGAGGATATTTTATTTAGAGGTTCCGCTTCCACACATTTGGTGAAATAGTCGACTGCCACTATAGCATATTTGGCTCCGCCTTGGCCCACCGACAATTCGCCAATCAATTCAACTCCCCATACTGCAAAGGGCCAAAGGCTGGTCATTTGAGTGATCTCATTTGTTGGTAGTCGAGGAATCTTAGCGAACTTCTGACATCTGTCACACTTTTTGATGAAGTCTAAGGCGTCCTTGTTTAAGGTGGGCCAGAAATACCCATATTGGAGTATCTTCTCGGCTTCATGGAAGAAATCAGGTAAGGTAGCTGGTTTTTCTTTCGTTAATATTCTAGCAAATTTAGTATCCGGATGCACACCACTACAGAGGGCCATTAAGATAAGTTTCTCATCGGCATCTCGGACTGCGGCCGCTGCGGCATTGAATCGAGATATTGTTGCACTGTCTCTCCAGGCTTCTGTTTGATATTGGATAAGGAATAAGCGTCCTTGGGTTGTTCCACATGAATGCGAAACTGGCTGGTGAACTTCTCTTTCAACATTTCCCATGAGCTGATGGATCCTTAGGGTAGATGGCAGAATCAGGAGGTAGCAAGATCTGCCAAGAACAGTGGAAAGCATTTGCACAATACTCCTTCCGTGACTCCGCTCATGAGCATATGCCGTGTGTATCTCTGCAAGTGTACAATGAGGTCAGATATTCCCTTGTAAGATTCCATTGTTGGCATTTTCCATTCTCGGGGGGTGATGGCAATTTCGATATTGCGGGTGAAAGGGCTAGTTACCCTAGCGCCTACCCCTCGATCTCTTTTATCCCGTTGGACGCACTCCCTGAACAATCGCGCCATCCTTTCATCAGAATTTGGAGCAGATAGAAATGAGTTTGGTTCTTCTTTGCGAGATTGATTCCGTCCAGATGACCTGTAGGGATGGTATCGTCTATCACTCCTAACATTTTCCAATGGCTGTCTCTGGTCTTCTGGGAGCATGCTAGGGTCAGCTACAGTTGGCCCTTGCCTTGATCTTCCCCTGCTAGGTTCTGTTCCAAGCACTTCCTCGGGTCTAACATTGGGCTGGACTCTAGCTCGTCCCCGTTCATTGGCATTTCCAAGGCTGGGTAGCATGACAGGCTCAACTACAGCGGACCCTCGCCTGGTGCCTCACCCGCTGGGTTCGGTTCCAAGCGTTTCCTCGAGTCGGAATTCGGGCTGAGTTCGGGCTCGGCTCCTACCATTGCTGTTTCTGTTGTTAGCTTCTTCGAAGAAGAAAGATCTTTGTCGCCTCTGAGATCCTCCAGACTGGGACTCATCCCATGATTCAGTGTTGCGGTTGGATTCTTCAGCATCCCTTAAGCGTGACATGAGTCGGATCACCAAGGCTTCTTGTTGGGATGTGAAGCGGTCAGTCACTTCAGCCACAGCCCTATCTAGATCTGCCCTAGTAATTGCTGCTGGCTGTTCCATGGCAGGGGCTGTCGGATTTGCATGATTTTCATTTGGTACTGCTGTTGGAACGGGACGATTCTCTTGATCTGGGATCACTGGATCTGGAATACTGCTAGTTGTGACGTTCTTTCCTTTGTTAACATCTTTCCTCTGCTTGGGAGGCATGTTTTCGGAGCAATGAGTGATGCTGTTAGGAAGAAGGTTAAGTGGGAGAACCTGAAGCTTCGAGCTCGAATTTTCAGTGAAAGCACCAAAAATGTTTGCATAAAAAATGGACAAACATCTCCAAGTCGTATGATTTAGTCGATTTTATGTTATTCTTAGTGATTTGGGTGATCTATGCAAATATGTAAAAAGCAGGGACTAAACTGTAAAAGACATGCAAATTTATAGTGGTTCGGCCAGAATGTGCCTACATCCACTTTATATGTTATTCTCTTTCACTGTTCAGATTACAAGTACAAAGCTTTGATTACAATTATATGAAAGTTGTTTGAAAGTTCTATCCGTGCTTGAGCTCTCCAAAAACTGTCCGCCATTGTTGTACCCCTACCCCTCTATTTATAGAGTGAGGCTGGGGGTAGGGGTCTTGGATGTATATGGCTGCTGGTGGGCCTGGGCTGACGTGATCTGGCATGGTAATGTTGGTTCGGTAGTGCTTTGGTTCGGTAGTGGGTGGAGGCGTGGATTGGTCCGGTAGTGCTTTGGTTCGGTAGTGGGTGGAGGCGTGGATTGGTCCGGTAGTGCTTTAGTTCGGTAATGGGTGGAGGCGTGGATTGGTCCGGTAGTGCTTTGGTTCGGTAGTGGATGGAGGCGTGGATTGGTCCGGTAGTGCTTTGGTTCGGTAGTGGGTGGAGGCATGGATTGGTCCGGTAGTGCTTTGGTCCGGTGGTGAGCGATTCGGCTAGGCTTTGGAAATGGGTTGGTTCAGTGATCTTGGTCCGGTGGGACTACGCCCAACTATGACACAAAAATCTTCATCAACCTTCAATTCCATATGTCTTTGATCGACTTGTATATAAGCATAGCCAACACTAAAATAATCATGGGGAGTCCAAGTTGGATTTGCCATTCGAAATCCTATGAACGTCGCGTACAGACTTTTGCATTATAAATAGTAATTTCATGATCTATGTGACTTGCAACAACCTATCCAGAATGTTCATGTGTCAATCATCCATGTGCGTAAAAGAAAAAAGTTTGTCCTATATGATGTAGCAATGTAATGCAACCCATAGCCATTCAATGGTCCATCCTATACGATTACCATAGCCATGTTGTGCTATCAGTGGCTATCCAACAATCTATCAGATACCATTACTGTAGCCATGCTGTGTAATTTGTAGCCATTCATATCATTACTGTAGCCATGTTGTGCAATCCATAGCCATTTAATGGCTTGTCCCATCGTACACTGGAGCCATTCTATGAAATCTGTAGCCATTCAATGCCTTATCCCATCGTACAATATAGCCATGCTGTGCAATCCATTTCCCATTGTACACCGTAGCCATGTTGTGCAATTCATAGCCATTCAATGGCTTGTTATCTTCCATACTAATATATACTCTGATTTTGAAGTACTCAGAACACAACTATAGAAAAATAAACAAATAAAAAATTAGATTACAAAGTAATCTAAACAAAAATGGATCCATTCCTTTACTACTATAGCCAAAACATGGAACAAATTATTAATACATGAGTAGTTGATTTTGATGACAACAACCATATTAAATATAGATAATAATGTTTTGCTAGGTTATATAGTATATCGTACAGAATATTACACATGTGCTGAATCAAAGATTATATAATATAAAGACTTAGGATAAAAATATGAATATTCATGAGTTCAAAGATAAAGAAATGAAGATCACATGGTTAAAATTTTGTATATAGGGTCATATTGTTAAAGTCCTTGATAGCAATTCCTGATCTCTATCTCCATTTTTCAATCTTTGATGTTTTAATAAAAATAAATTAATTTAGTTACAAAATATATTTTTAAAATATTTTATAAAAGTTTTTTGAAGTCCATTTTTTTTAAAAACTATGTTCAAATTATTAAAAGCATAGAATTTTCAAATTATTTTAATGAAAATAATTTTTATTTTTCAATAGTATACATTGACATACATATTTAGGATATGTCGACATACATGCGGCCAAATGATTTTTCAAATTTTGAATGGAAGTGTCTATTTGAAATAACTCTTCATGAATAGACACATCTATTAGTTTACTATATAAAGGGGAGTGCAAATGAATTTTTCGATTACTAATTACTCACTTTCTTCCCACTCTTCACTCTTTGAAAATTCTCTTGAAAAATATAATTTATTCTCTTCAACATTATGTAGAATCAATTCATATTTCATTGTATTAATTCAATACTACTTTCTTACCGTTTTGGAAACATCTCTCTCTCTCTCTCAATTCAGAGATCAAAGTGATATCCAAAAGGCTATAAATTCCATTGTATCCAAAATATAAGAATCTGTCTTCTAAAAAACTATCAACTCTATTTGTGTTTGCTTGGGTATACTTCTAGCATGTTAAAATCAAATGGATATGCTTAGTAACCCCTTCAAATCTAGTGGGTGTGGTTGTAGCCCAGTCAAATCAAGCGAGTTTACCTCGGACTCAAAATACAAAAGGGTGTTTCTCGTAGCCTCAAGATCGAGATTGTATTTGGGTTTGCCTTCTACTTGATTATGGATTGGAATTTGAAAAGATATAAGTACAAGCAATTGTACATGACTGGATGTAGGAGAAATCTGAACCATTATAAAATTCATATTATCATCTCTCTATTTCTTCCTTTACTGCTTTTATTTATATTTTTGATTTCATCTATGGCTGATTATTAGTATATTTCTGTGTTGTTAATCCGTGATTTTATATTAATCTTGAAAGAAAATTAAAAATATTTGCATAAGTTAGAAAACACTATCCACCCCCTCCAGTATCAGATTATCCTTAACACTAATAATTCCGCAACCCATATTTGGTGTCGGAGCACTAGGTTTTCCAAAACTCGCAATTTGATTTTAAAAAAGTTTAAATGGCTAACAATAATGTTAGTACTCTTTTAAACATTTTTATAGAAAAATAATTTGGTGAAACCAATATGTTATTAGGAACTAATTATTTTGAAAAGTCACTTGATATGTTAGAAAGGTTTAATGTTTTATTATAGGAACAAGTATGTTATATGGTTGATGCAGAATTGACACTCAATATTCATTTATCACAAATAAAGAAGGACAAATGGATACTGGATAGTGAATGCTCAAGACATTGACTGGAAATCCAAATATCTTAAAAGAAATTGTTTACAAAGATGATAGATCAGTTAACTTCAAAAACAACTTTAAAGGATATGTGATTGGCATCAGCAATGTCGGTAATACTAAAAATCCTACTATTTCTACTGTTTTGCTAGTTAGGAATTTAAAACTAAACCGCTTAGTATCAGTAAATTATGCGATAAGGGTTTTAAAATAAAGTTTGGGAAAGATGTTTGCTACATCGAAGATGATGAGTCAAATATTATCTTAGAGGTATTAGGAAACGTAATATTTAAGTTTTAAGTATGAAAGTGTCCAATGATAATATGTGTCTTTTGGCTGAATCTATTGACCTATGGGTTGGGCACATAAGATTTGATCATTTGAATTTTGAGCACCTATCTAAAGTTGCTAGATATGGACTTGTTAGGGGTTACCCTAAAATGAATTTTAATGTCAACAACTTATGTGATGCAAGTCAATGAAGAAAACTTGATAAAAGTATTTTAAAATGAAAAGAGATGATTTCTACTTCTCAACCTCTTGAACTTCTTCATCTAGACCTTTTCAGGCCATTGCATAATCAATAAATCATAATAGACATGTTTTTGTAATTCTAAATGATTTTTTTCAAGATTTACATGGAAAATTTTCTTAAAACTTAAAAGTGAATCTTTTGAAATGTTTAAAATTTTACTAAAAGAAATTAGAACCAAATATTAACAAAATTAAAACAATTAGTAGTGATCATAGTGGAGAGTTCCAAAATGAAATTTTTAAAAAATTTTGTAATAAAAAGGGATCACACAAACTTTTCAATTGCAAAACACCCCGACAAAATGGAATAGTAGAGCATAAATACAGAACTATACAAGAATGTGCTAGAATGATGTTAAACGATAGTAATTTGCCTAAATTTTTATGGTTTGAAGCATTTGTTACAACATGCTATATTTTGATATTAATAAGACCCTTGACAAAGAAAACTCCTTATGAGTTATTTTATGATAAAACGCCTAAAGTATCTTGTTTTAGAGCTTTTGGTAGCAAATGTTTTATAAAAAATACAAAAGATAATTTAGATAAAGTTGATGCTAAATTAGATAAAGGAATTTTTATTAGTTATTCCAATAGAAGTACAACTTGTAGAGTTTTTAATACCACAACTAACACCATTAAAGAAACGTTATATGTTTCATCCGATGATATTTTAAAATCAATATTACTAGTTTTGATGAAGAAGAAAATATTAATGAAATTACAAATAATGAAACAACTAGCTAATAACTCAAGTAATAATAACACTAAAATTTACATCTAAATAAAAAAAATATTTGAAAGATAATCCCATAGAATGTATTCTAGGAAATATAGAGGCAGCTGTAAAAACAAGAAATCAATTAAATAAAATGAGTAGTAGCTTTTATCTCAATTAACGAAACTTATAATCCAAAAGAAGCATCATTAGGTGATTCATAAATTCTTGCTATGCAAGAGGAATTGAATCGGTTTACCAGAAATGATGTTTTGTAGTTAGTTCCAAGACCTGAAAATAAATCTAAAATAGGAACTAAGCTGGTCTATAGAAATAAAATGAATGAACTGGGAGAAGTCGATACAAATAAAGCACATTTATTTTCTTAAGATTATAATTATGAGAATGGTATATATTTTAATGAAACCTTTGCTCCTTTGGACAGATTAAAAGCTATTAGAAATATACTTGCTTTTGCAAATAATAATAATTTTAAACTCTTTCAAATGAATATCAAAAGCGCCTTTTTAAATGGATTTCTTAAAGAGGATGTCTATGTAGAACAACCCCCACATTTTGAAGATGAAAACTTTAAAATCATGCTTATAAATTAAAGAAACCTTATATGGTTTAAAACAAGCTCCTAAAGCATGATATGATAGACTTAAATCCTATTTATTAAAATCTAACTTTGAAATAGGAAACATATATAGTACTCCTTTTATTGAAAGTAATTATAATGATATTCAACTTATAAATATGTGTAAATGGTCAATAAATGAACAATTAAATAAATAATTTCTAGATATAATAACTAAGGAATTTGAAATGAGTTATGTGGAGGAACTAACTTTCATTTTAGGATTACACATAAGATAATTAAGTAATGATACCTTTATAAGTCAAGAATAATATGCTAAAGATTTAGTTAAGAAATTGGGTATGTCAAACACTAGTGGTAAGCCAACTCCTATGGCAACTAATGAGAAATTAAATAAGAAATAAATCTCAATAGATGTAGATCAAAAACTGTATAGATGTATGATAAGATCTTTACTCTATATAACTGCTAGTAGACCATATATAATATATAATGTCTATCTCTAGGCAAGATATTAACCTCAACCTTAGAAATCTCACCTAAAATCCATAAAAGAATACTAAGATATGTAAAAACCACACTAGTCTATGGACTCTTCCATCCAAACGAAGATTCCTTCAATTTAATTCATATAGTAATATCGACTATGCTAGATGTAAACCAGATTGAAAAAGTACAAGTGAAACTTGCCACTTTTTAGGACACTCTCTTGTTTCTTAGTTTAGCAAAAAGAAAAATTCTATGTCTCTATCTACAATAGAAGCATAATATATCTCTACCGCATTGGCTTATTCACAAGCTATATATATATGCGAAAACTTTAAAAGATTTTGGTTTAAATTTCACTACATTATCAATATATTGTGATAATACTAGTGCAATAAATCTATCAAAAAAATCCAATACATCATGCTAGGACTAAACATGTAAAACCCCACATTTTTAGACAATTAGATGACCAAAATATTATTAAATGGTGAAAATAATAATTTTTTCAACTGTCAGAATATGGCCTCGAAACTTATACCATTATGCCCGTGGTGATTTTCTGATCAATTTTCATATATAATTTGTCGAAATTCGAGTTAATATGAAGAAGTTACGAGAGAAACAAGAAAGCAAAATTATATAAATTAAACGAAAAAAAGGAGTATGACCCTATGGGTCAACTCGCAAAACACGGGAGTTGACCCACGTGTAGCCCTGGACGTGAAATCGTCCAAGGATGTGCCGAAGTCTTGTAAACTATTTTCATGCGATCTAATGCGTTGTTTTCTGGATCCAACGGTTCATAGCTAACCTATGACGTGGTTTCAGCAGATTCAACCCAAAAATCCGACGGTCTAAGATTCCCAAACTCCACTATAAATAGAACCCTAGGCTTGCTATTTTCTCACAATCAGATTTTCCCCCAGTTGGGTTTATTGCCTGAGGTCTAACTCTAAATAGAAAATATTTCTAGGGAGATTATCTTTTTAGTAAAAATATTAGAAGCCTTAGATGGGGATCCAGGAAGGCCATGGAGTAAAGCTGAGGATGACATGTGAGTCGATTTAAATTATATCTCTTTTATGTTTATGATATATAATATCGTTAAATTCCCGTTAAATATTTAATTCAACATTTATTTCAGTAATTAGTTCTACCAGTCAGTTATTTTGAAATTGTAAATTTTATAAGAGAAGTGTACTTATATTTAAATGGTATTTATATGGAAAAAGAAAGGAATCCAGTTAAATATAAGTAATATTCGGCTTAAAAGTTGTAGGAAAGACATAGCCTAAAAGTGAGAAATTTACGGCAAAATAATGTTAAAATGGAAGAAATGAATTAAAAAGTGAAAAGTCTAATAACTTGATTTGGAAGTTAGCGACAGATTAGTTGGTTGGTCTAGAAAAGGGTTTACATCTCCATCGTTTAATATTGTAAGAATAACGATAAACTTAATTGTAAGAATAAAAGCAAGAAAAATGGAATTAGTGCAAAATAGAGACAGTACTGTATTTTGCATTACCCAATAATTAAAGGAACAATAAAAGAAATATTTTACAGTTACGATTTATTGTTCATAACATTATTTAGTATTAAAATATGAAAATGGATTTTTAGCATAGTTTTTGTAACCAACTAAATAGAATAGAACTACTTCTTAGAATAAAAGAGAATAACGGGAAGAGTTATAGAAATGAAAGAAGAGGAAATAATCAAGTTAATTATTTGACAAGAATTAAAAGATAAACAGAAAATGTGATTAGATCTGCATTTATTGCGCAGATAATAGAGTAAAAAGTAAAGCAGTTATTATGATAAGTAATTTGTGGCAGTTGGACGTAGTCCCAAGCTAAGACTGTCATATAATATAAGAGAACTAAGGAGAATTTAGTATCATAATAAAAGAAGATAGACTAGAGTAGAAAAGAGACATAGACTAGAGTAGAAAAGAGACATTTGCAATTACATTTATTACATGTTGGTTATAAAAGAAAGAAAATAGTATAAAAGTGACAATTAGAAGTATAGTTGTAACACGTAGGTTATAATTAAAAAGAAAGAAATAAAAGAGGCTTATTTGATCAAACTTAGATCTTAGAATAAGTTAGTAAGCAGATAATAGAAGTGGCCCATACTGGTAGCATTCCCTTTTAGGTCTAGGACTGATGGTCTCACATATGGATGGGGCAGGACATGTTGATTAGGGTAAATAAGTAGCCAATAGAATAAAAAAGGTAAACTAAATGCAGAATAGACGAAGGGTCTAATAAAGAGAATCTGGATAAAGAGCCTAATGAAGCAGTTCATTGCAGATTTTTAGTACAGAAAGAGCATGTCCGACTTGGTTAGTTTGGGCTAGAAGGAAGTACGAGACTTCAACGGGATGTGAGGCTACTCTAGGATGACCCTTTGGGGTAGGCCTAACAAAGATGCATCCCGAGAGGTAGGTCTGTAGGTGTTCCATCAAGAGAGTATGCCTTGACTACTTTTGCATTACAGACCTAACGAAGCGGACCTTTATAGGCGGTCAAAAGGTTGATGATGGAGTAGGATATTCGTATGACACCGTACTCTAGTTTGCGAGTATGTTATAGTACTAAGGACCCAAAAAGGATAAATTCATGAAGATATTAGCCATCATCAGTCAGGGCGAGATTGGAAAAGACTACAGTTAAACCAACAGGCCAATGATTCTTTCACTATCGAGACATTGGATGAGGGGCACAAGCAATTGGATGTTTAGATTGTTTGTAGTAGGGCACAAGATTTTAGCTCTTGAAAGGTCTTTCGGTTAGTTGAAGGGGGGCTGCGTTGGGCCATAGCCACGATGAGAAAAGAAATGGACCAAGTAAAATATCTATATTATAGGCCTAACAAAGCGAACGTTTACAGATATAGGAAATCCCCGACGGAATTCTGTAAAAGGTAGCCTTATTGGTGGAATTCAGGAAGTAGACAGAAGGATTACGTGTAGTCCTCAAGGTATGCACTGGATTGTACATTGTGGATGTCCAAGCACTAGTGTAAGCTAGTGCGGATGCAGTTTCACGTTTTTATAGCAGACAATGGAACATCTTTATTGTATTCCTCACGAAGCTATCCTTTATAGATGTAGTTACAGTACGCTCTAGTAGCAAGACGATGGAGTTCTTTTCGAGGAGGATACAGAAGGTACTATGGGTAGTACCTAGGACCGATGCGGTCTTTGGGCATGTAGCTACATATATTGGTTATTATGTCTTAATCTACTAGGGAGTAGATGGGTATGATTCACGCATAGATGCGAGAGTATTATAAACCTAATATAACATAAAATGGAAATAGAATGGTATATGTAGAATTATGCTTAGAAGTGTATACTTTGTCCATTCACCAGAACTTTAGTTCTGACCCCCTTCTCATATTGTAACGACCCAGAATTTCAGTCATTTGAAATTCGTATATTTAATTGATTTTAAATATGCACAACTAAATTTTTATAAGCTGAATAAATAATATTTCGAATATAGGATTTAATTGAGTAATTAAATTGTTAATTTAATATTTGAAATTACATAAATAATTGGAAATTAGATTTAATGTGAACTACAATGATTTAAAATGTTGAATTAAATTCTATTTGAATTTGAATGATGTTAGAGAACTTTTAAAATCGAATTAAAAGTTGATTTGTAGAAATTAAATATTTTAATATTTAATTAACAATTGAAAATAGTCATTTTTCAAACAGTCTCGGATTTCGACGAAACCAGTTTCATGGATCCGTAATATTATATTATTGTAAGATTTCAAATTTCGTGTCAATCGGGTTTACGGTTTGTCCGGGGCAAGCTAAAATGCATAGAAATCAGTTTAAGTGAAATTTTAAATTTAAATAATTCGATTTGGAAACCTATCTTTCAAATACGATCGAATTGGCTCCCGATATATATTCCATTGCGTTCGGAATGGGGATAAAACATTATAAACGCCAGGCGGCACGCTTCGTTTGGAGTTCGGAAAAAAATCGGATGAATAATGCACGAATATTTCCTATAAAAGGCCAACATTTTTCTATTTTTTCACAAAACCCTGGCTAGTTAGGGCAAACCGCCACTCACAATTTTAATGGCCAGAGATTCATCTCATTCTTCCCTCTTTTCCTTCCAATCCGTAAACATTTAGCCAAAGTTTTCAACTACAAACTTGTAGAGCTTGTCGAGGCCTTTCAATCCATTGGTCAAGAACGAAATTCAAGGAAGGGATCAACGACGATTTTAGATTGAAGGAGCAACGTTCATGCACGGTTTCTGAAGCATATAGGCGACCGAGTTCAATAGGGCTTCGGTCGATGGTGATGCTAGAGTAGGCGAGTGGAACGACATGCTCTGATCGTCATCACGATCGTCGAGGAAGGCGTGGCAATTCACGAGAGGAGGTGGCTAGATGGGTTGTTTATGCATATAAAATCTGGAAGAAGAAGATGATGGAAATGCAAGGCCTAGGATCTAGGGCTTCAAATCTATCGGCTAGAAATTTTCAAGGTTAAATTTTTTTTTGTTAATTATTATATTATAAGTTGTACAAACTTTAAAATTGTATATCTTTGTCGTACGAGGTCCGTTTCGCATGAAACGACTTGCATTGGGTTCGTATTGACGAGCACTACGCGATGGAGCTAGTTTGGAGTTGATTGGAGCTTCAACAGGAGAGCTGGAGATCTTCATTTTCGTACATCCATATTTGCTTGATTATCCGCTGTGCTTAGTTGTTTATATTATCAGCAATTGTGAGGACAGGTTATTATAACTGTTCAAACTGATAACTCTGATTGATTGTTGAACTCTGATTGATGTGTGTGTATATATACAGTTTCTGTTTTGTAAAGATCATTGATACGATATTATATATTTTCCGCTGCGATGTGAGATTCTGTATTGTTCTATTGGTTCTATCTTCTCTCTTTCTTCTCCTCTCTTCTTCTCTCTTCTTTTCTTTCTCTTGACTTTCCGTCAGTTTGTGCTTTTTTGGGTCGGACATATGTGGTTTACTGTCGATTCAGAGGGTATGGATTTGCGGGTCGTCACAACTGCTATCAGAGCTTAGATTTCGTATATTTCTAAGCTTTGGTTTGTACTCAGTATAGATAGGGATAGTAGCACCCTAGATTGAGTTTGATTGTATTATATATATGTACGCGTATTTGTTAGTGAATATGAAAAATATTTTATACTGTGTTTGCTTATCCGTTGAGCTGTTTGTGAATTTTGATCGGTATGTGGGACGCCATATTATCGATAGGGATTTCCAAACACTTAAATGAGGCAAGTCGACATAGTATCATTTTAAATTGGGTAAATGAAGTAATTCTACCTCGATTATATTTTATATGTAAAGAAATATTTTTCAGGAATTATTAAAGTGTATATAAATTGATTGTTTGGTTGTTTGAAAATGTAAATATATATAAGTTAATAAAAACTGTTTGAATAATCTAAATAAAAGAAACAATTGTAAAAGAATAAATTATATAAGCAAATGAATTATAAATATGGAATTATAATTAAAGTGATTTACAATTGTGAAATAATCTTATGTACAAGAGATGAAACTATATGAATATATTTATAAATATGAGTTATAAATGAAAATGGATTTAACCAAGAATTTGAAATGTTGAATTTCGTTTATTTTAAAAGTTATTTTTCAAAGTTAAAGGGATTATATTGTTATAAATCTAAGTAAGATAAATAATTTGGAATGGATCTTATATAAGTAAAGTAAAACATTGAAATTATATAAGTGAAAGATTTATATGTGATTTGAAAATAAAATGATTTATTTTAAAAAGAATAAAAAGCACTAAATTCACTACTGTTGCTGGGAAATAATAAGGGTGGTTACTACAGCATCATCAGTATCATTTTCGAGTTTCTGTATGATGGATTTGCTACCAATAGTAAATTGAAAATTGAATTTTTGTTTGGATAAACAAATTTGATTTAAAATCCAAGTTGTTATTGATAAATATAAGTAAAATAAGTTTTGGACTTATAATATGAAGTAAGAATTTACTTTAGTAAAGTTGAAAGGAATTTGAGTTAGTAAGTGAATTATATGATTTGAAATTTAACTAAAGGAATGTTAAATAAATTGAATTGGATTTAAATTGGATTAGATAAGTTACAGAAATGAAATTAAACTTAAGTGGTTAGTGATTATAATATGAATTTGGAAGTTTGAATAAACCTAGTTAATAAAGTAAATTGGATTTGAAATTATAAAGTATGAGTTTAGTGAATGGAAGTAAACTTAGGTAAATGTTTATGAAAGTTGAATAAATAAGTTGTATAACTTATGAAGTGAGAAAATGTAAGTAAAATAAAATTTGAATTTGAATGGTGATATGATTTTGACTTAAGTTAAATAAAATGACTTTAGAGATAAAATGAAATATAGCTTAAGTAATGTTGAATAAAGTTGATTTTGGTATCGAAGTAAATTAATAAAGTGAAATAAAATGAATATGAACTTGAGTTATATTATGAAATTCAACTTTAATTGTAAAAGTGAATTAGGGAATAAACATGGATTAGAAAATGTTGTTGTTAAGAATTGAATAAAACTTAAGTTAGGAAGTTGTAAATCAATAATAATATTGGAAATGTTGTTTAGAAATGTGTTTGAATACTAGAATTCAATCCAAATTGAATATTAAATGAATTAAATAATTGAATGAAAATAAATTGAATGTTAAATCAACTTGAAATTAAAAGTGTTAAACCAAATTGAATGTAAGCGAATTGAAATAAATTTGGTTGTCTTGGATATACATTGGTTGTTAGATGGATGCTAGTTGATTGTATAGAAATTCATTAAGTGTTAATGAAATTGAATTAATAAAATTGAAAGCTAAATTATTGAATTCAAATTGGAAGTTAAGTGAATTTGAATAGAATTGATATTTGATTTGATTTGGAAGTGAACGAATTGGAATATGAATCAGTGAATGTAAACTAATTGAATATGAATGAATGAATGTTAGTAAAATCCAATGTTAATGAATCAAATGTGATTTAAATTGAAAATCAATTCAATGAATATTAATGAGAAGTGAATCTATATTGATTTAGCTATGGATGTTAGTTGGATGATAGTTGGTTGATGGTTGGATTTGTTGTTTATTGATGGAATTTGCTATATTGGCATATATAGTTCTTGGTATATGTTGTATATTGATATTACTTTCTATATACATGTTTCTCATTTGTGTATTGAGTGTTTAGTAGGTGCGGATGGCGCTTGCTTCGCATTTGGAGCTCGCTTTCGCGCTATATCAGCCGTATATGCTCGCTAATAATATATAAGGTACATATTTCGGATTACATATCGTACTTTTACACTTTTTTCCCTTCGGGATGTCTCATCCTCGATGATGAGATGTATATTTGTGATATATACATTGTTATTTTTTTCCAGGTCGAACCACGCAAAGGAGACTACGGCAATTTTTTTTTAAAATTTAAGGCTTTAGAATTTTTTTGGGAAAATAGGAAGAATTTGTGATAACTAAAATTTTGATATTGAGTTATATAAAGTTAAATGGTATTAGTTGGTTTTAAAAGATAACTATGTATGATTTGAAAACTTAGTGAAGTTTTTGGAAGAAGTTTAACTAATGGATTTGGGAAAGTTAGACACTTAAGAGATTTGGTAAATCTAGTTTGAACGAATTGCTTTGAAAAGTTAATGGATTTTGTGACTTTTTCTTACTTGGTAATTCCGAGGACGAAATTATTTTAAGTAGGGAAGAATGTAGCGTCCCAGAATTTTAGTCATTTGAATTCGTATATTTAATTGATTTTAAATATGCACAAGTAAAATTTTATAAGCTGAATAAATAATATTCGAATATAGGATTTAATTGAGTAATTAAATTGTTAATTTAATATTTGAAATTACGTAAATAATTGAAAATTGGATTTAATGTGAATTAAAATGATTTAAAATGTTGAATTAAATTATATTTGAATTTTAATAATGTTAGAGAACTTTTAAAATCGAATTAAAAGTTGATTTGTAGAAATTGAATATTTTAATATTTAATTAACGAGCGAAAATAGTCATTTTTCAAACAGTCTCGGATTTCGACGAAACCAGTTTCATTGGATCCGTAATGTTGTATTATTGTAAGATTTCAAATTTCGTGTCAATCGGAATTACGGTTTGCCCGGGGCAAGCTAAAACGCATAAAATTGATTTAAGTGAAATTTTAAATTTAAATAATTCGATTTGAAAACCTATCTTTCAAATACGATCAAATTGGCTCCTGATATATATTCCACTGCATTCGGAATGGGGGTAAAATATTACAAACGGCAGACGGCACGCTTCGTTTAGAGTTCGGAAAAAATCGGATGAATAGTGCACGAATATTTTCTATAAAAGGCCAACATTTTTCTATTTTTTCACAAAACCCTAGCTAGTTAGAGCAAACCGCCAATCACAATTTCAATGGCCAGAGATTCATCTCGTTCTTCCCTCTTTTCCTTCTAATTCGTAAACATTTTGCCAAAGTTTTCAACTACAAACTTGTAGAGCTCGTCGAGGCCTTTCAATCCATCGGTCAAGATCGAAATTCAAGCTAGGGATCAACGACAATTTTAGATTGAAGGAACAACATTCATACACGGTTTCTAAAGCATATAGGAGACCGTATTCAACAGGGCTTCGGTCGATGGTGGTGCTAGAGTAGGCGAGTGGAACGGCATGCTCTGATCGTCATCACGATCGTCGAGGAAGGCGCGGCAATTCACGAGAGACGGCGGCTAGATGGGTTATTTGTGCGCATAGAACCTGGAAGAAGAAGATGATGGAAACGCAAGGCTTGGATCTAGGGTTTCAAACCTAACGGCCAGAAATTTTCAGGGTTTAAAAAAATTGTTAATTATTATATTATAAGTCGTACAAACTTTAAAATTGCATATCCTTGTCGTACGAGGTCCGTTTTGCACGAAACGACTTGCATTGGGTTCGTATTGACGAGCACTACGCGATGGAGCTGGTTTAGAGTTGATTGGAGATTCATCAGGAGAGCTGGAGATCTTCATTTTCTTACATCCGTATTTGCTTGATTATCTGCTGTGCTTAGTTGTTTATATTATCAGCAATTGTGAGGACAGGTTATTATAACTATTCAAACTGATAACTCTAATTGATTGTTGAACTCTGATTGATGTGTGTATATATACAATTTCTGTTTTGTAAAGATCATTGATATGATATTATATATTTTCCGCTGCGATGTGAGATTCCGTATTATTCTGTTGGTTCTATCTTCTCTCTTTCTTCTCTTCTCTTCTTCTCTCTTCTTTTCTTTCTCTTGACTTTCCGTCAGTTTGTGCTTTTTGGGTTGGACATGTGTAGTTTGCTGTCGATTCAGAGAGTACGGATTTGCGGGTCGTCACACATATCATCCCATATGTTAGATAGATGATAAATATTTTTTAGCTTTGTGACACTTGTTTAGAGAGTGTTATTACCCTGGTGAGTATTTACTTACTATTATGCTTTAGCCAGTTCCGTTGTGAGATATTTGTTTGAGCTCTGATATATTTATCTTTGCCTATTTGCAGGACGCCGATTACCCAACCTGGGCTTCAATAGGCTTGGACTTTAGCATTTTCGCCAAATATCTAGACCCACTTGAATTTGGGTTGTTGCATTTGGTATCAGAGCTTAGGTTAGTAGATCCTAAGTAAATTAGGAAATATGAGTGAACGTATTTGTATTTTTGAATAAAATATAAATATGTTATGCACTAAAATCCACCTTATGTCTAGCCCAATAAAATGAAACTTTTGGAATTTAAAAGTTGAAAATAATAATTGTTAATATGTTTGAGGAAGTAAATGTTGGGTTTTTGAAAATAAAAGTGGTAAGAAATTTAAATTGGTTTTTATATGATGTAAATGTTGTTGAAAATGAAATTATTTTTGAAGAATTGTAGAGCATGTATAGCTCGCTAGTTTCTTTGTAGGTAAACAAAGATTTTAAGTATAAAAACCTAGAGTGTGTTAAGTATCGAAAACGTAGGTTACAACGTTTATTATTATAATAGATGTTTTCGTGGAAAATAAAGGAAGCATAGACTATGACACTATTGTTATAGTAGGTGACTTCCAAACGAATGTTTTTCATAGCATATGGGATTTATTAATATTTATTTTAATTGAATCCATATACTAGTATTTTTGGGTTGTAGTAACGGTGTTTTACGTAACATCTATTTTGACCTAAATAAAAATGTGTTTTGAAGATAATTTCTAAGTATAGAAATAAAGTGTTTTGTAGGTACACCTATTATTTAAATAAGTATACGAAAATATTAAAACAATTTTTAAAATGAGTTCTTCTAGAAAAAAAGAAGAAGATGTAAGTTAAATATTAGAAAATTAATAAATTTCGTAGGAAATGTCTATTATAACTGAATATAGATTAAACATACTTTAATCCATTGGAATGAAATGAATAATGATATAATTTTCTATGAAACCAAATCACAAATAAACATGTTTTGTGCAAGTTATAAGGAATACATGAAAGAGATGTACAAGGTATGGAAAGCACCATATTTTGTACAGCCTATTTCGATAAAATATAAAATAAGTTCCTTGTAATTTCACCTAAACATGAAAACCTCTTTTAAAGGATTCATAGAAGGTTTTTGCGTTAATGGTTTCTCATAAGAGAAAGTAGTTCCAATACATTAAGGTATAAAACCATTAATGTAACAAGAAGTGTAATAGAGACAGTGTTAGTTAGGAGGGATATTATAGAGAGCCTTAGTAGGAAAGCTAAGTAATGGAAATTTCATATTTTTCCATTGATTATGCGCATTAGTTGCTTGCCCTTCTAGAAAGTACCTATTTATAGTAAGTTAGAAACTCCTTCAAGGTTAGGTAATTGGAAGAGTAAGAATGTAAAGGGATTTTTGACAAAATAATTGTTCTTATCTCCTCTTATTTTTGTAAATTTGAAAATATATGAAAAGAAGATGTTTTGAAAACATGTGAGGACATTTTTAAAAGTGAAGAAAAAAACGTCTAAGGATAAGCAAGGCATGTTTAAAGAAAAATGGTTTGGTGAAAAAGTAAAGAAGTATTTGGAAGAGAAAACTTAGTAAACAGTTAAATTTAAAAATCCAATTTTTTTATGGAAAGCTGTAAAAGTCTTTAAAAGGAAAAGAGAAATAAGTTTTGAACATAAAATTTGTAGTTTTCCTCTTTAGGTGTGGGGAATAATTTAAATTTAAAGAGCTGTAAAGAGGCAAGTCTAGAAAGGTAAATGGTTATGTAACCAAGTAATACTTTTAAAGGCAATTATTTTGGGATTTGATGTTTCAAAAATTTAGAAGCTTCAATTTTGAAATGAAATGATAAATACCAAGCGAAACTTTTAAATATGGAGTAGATAGGAATCATTTCCTAGGTGTGACGGGAAAAGTGTGAGGCTATGTTGGAGATAGCAGTGATTACTTTTAGTAGTAATAATAAAAGTTCCTGTAAAGTGTATGGGACACTAGTGAGAACATAGAAATGTTGCTTCGTATGTGTAGACTATAGAATAATAGTGAAGTGGTATTAGTAAGATAGTAAGACACACATGGTTGGGACATGTAGACCTTAGTTGGGGAAAAAAATGAAAGGTAAAGAGAAAATTTCCCCAAGCTTAGTTGCTTTTTCAGATTGAGACCATATAGATTTCCTTATTCGTTGCAGTAAATGAGACTTGAGTATTCCATTTTGAGTATGGAATGGAAGAGATGAATAGATCTTATTCATCCTGACTAATACATTGTAAGTTGGTAATGAGTAATAGGTGGCAGGGGGAGCATATGAGTTACCTGGATTCCTAGAGTAGGACCTTTTTGTGTTAGGGTGGACATGGTCCTAGGCCTTCTAGCCCTAGATGATAGTTGAGTTTAGCTGCTATATTTACCTATCTAGTATCGCTTTGTAGTAAGACTTGTTTTCTCCTTTAATTATGAGACCGTACTCCTATGTAAGTATTTAATTCCTATTGTAGAAATCAATGATTATTAGTATGATGCTTTTTTTCTGTGTTTTTGTGATGTTCACAAGAAGAGAATAAGAACATAGGATGTAATAATAAAAGAAAAGTAAAAGAAGATAAAAGTAACTAAAAGAAAAACAGTAAAATTTAAAGAAAATGACAGAAACGTCAATAGAAAATTTTGAAAAGAAAAATTTTCTTATGTAAACCGTGCTTAGGAAAGAAAATAGAGATTTTTATAGAATAGCGGCATAAAATCCAAGTACGGAGAAAGAAGTGCGCAAAAGTAAAACGGTAAATGTGAGGCTTTCTGTTTTCTACCTTCTTTCTAGCATAAGAAATCCAGTTTGGAAAATTAGATTTTTTTTTGAAATTCGAATATTCAAAGTTGTGTGGTTGGATTTGGATGTAAATACTGTTGAACTGCGCCCTTATTCAGTAGGAGTGTCAAAAAAATTGAATGAAAAATGTTTTGATTTTTCAAAGATTGCATTCTTATAAAAAAAAATCGCAAGTATATTTAGTATGTGTGCATCATATTTTAAAAAGGAGTTTTTAAAGTAGCAAAACATTCATATAGGATGTACCTCTTAGAAATTCTTGTACACGAATATATTTTATGCTGAATGAAACTTTGTGCAAGGACACAGATGGATGCAAAATTGGATGTACACAAAATGGGTGCGATTGATGCAAGGAATTACATAGTATTTCCCTTATCGAATTTCGAGGACGAAATTTCCTAATGGGTGGGGGAATGTAACACCCCGCATTTTCAGATAATTAAATAACAAAATTAATTATTAAATAGTGAAAATAAGCATTTTTGAAATTATCAGAATATGACCTCGAAACTTATACCATTGTGTTCATGGCGATTTTCTGATCAATTTCCACGTATGACATATCGAAATCCGAGCTTATATGAAGGAGTTACGAGAGGAATAAGAAAGTAGAATTATATAAATTGAACGAAAAAAAGGAGTAAGACTCTATGGGTCGGCCCATAGGTGGACCCGCAAAACACGGGGGTTGACCTGCTTGTAGCCCTGGACGAGAAATCGTCCAGGGACATGCCGAAGTCTTGTAATCTGATTTTCGTGCGCTTTGAAGCGTTGTTTTATTGATCCAACGATTCACAGCGAGCCTGTGACATTATTGCACTAGATTCGATCCAAAAATCTAACGGTCTGAGATTCCCAAACTCCACTTTAAATAGAACCCTAGGCTTTTCTATTTTCTCATAATCATATTTTCTGCCAATTGGGTTCATTGCCTGATGCTGAATCCTAAATAAAAAATATTTCCGAGGAGAATATCTTTTTAATATAAATATTAGACACCTTAGAAGGGGATCTAGGAAGGCCATGGAGTAAAGCTAAGGATGACAGGTGAGTGGATTTAAATTATATCTCTTTATTTTTATGATATATAATATCGTTAAATTCCCGTTAAATATTTAATTCAACATTTATTTCAGTAATTAGTTCTACTAGTCAGTTATGTTGAAATTGTAAATTTTATAAGAGAAGTGTACTTGTATTTAAATGACTTTATATAGAAAAAGAATGGAATCCATTTATAGGCTTAAAAGTTGTAGAGAAAGGCATAAGTCTAAAACTAAGAAATTTACAGTAAGTTATGTTAAAACGGAAGAAATGAATTAAAAAGGGGAAATTATAACAACTTGATTTAGAAGTTAGCGATAGATTAGTTGGTTGGTTTAGAAAAGAGAATACATTTCCATAGTTTAATATTGTAAGAATAACGAAAAACGTAATTGCAAGAATAAAAGCAAGAAAAATGGAATTAGTGCAAAATAGAGACATTACTGTATTTTACATTACCTAATAATTAAAGGAACAATAAATGAAATATCTTACAATTACTAGTTATTGTTTATAGCATTATTTGGTATTAAAATATGGAAATGGATTTTTAGCATAATTTTTATAACCAACCAAATAGAATAGAACTACTTCTTAAAATAAAAGAGAATAACGTGAAGCGTTAAAGAAATTATTAGAAGTTAATTATTTGACAAGACTAGAAATAATAAATAGAAAATGTGACTGGATTTGCATTTATTGCACAGACAATAGAGTAAAAAGTAAAGCAGTTATTACGATAAGTAATTGGTGGCAGTTGGACGTAGTCCTAAGCTAAGACTGTCATATAATATAAGAGAACTAAAGAGAATTTAGTATCATAATAAAAGAAGATAGAGCAGAACAGAAAAGAGACACTTGCAATTACAATTATAACATGTAGGTTATAAAAGAAAAAAAACAATATAAAAGTGACAATTTCAAGTATAATTGTAATACGTAGGTTATAATTAAAAAGAAAGATATAGAAGAGGCTTATTTATCAAATTTAGATCTTGGATTAAGTTAATAAGCAAGATAATAGAAGTGGGCTTACCGGCAACATTCCCTTCTATGTCTAGGACTGATGGTCTCCTACATGGGTGGGTCTAGGCATGCTGTATTAGGGTAAATAAGTAGCCAATAGAATAAGAAAAGTAAACTAAATTCTTGGTTAAAAATTAGACGTAGGGGCTAATAAAATGGTAAGGTGCGTTTGGAGTAACCCAAAGAGAATCTGGATAAAGAGCCTAATGAAGAAGTTCATCGATATTTTTAGTATAGAGGGAGCATATCCAACTTACTTAGTTTGGGCCAGAAGGAAGTACCAAGACTTCAACGGGACATGAGGATACTCTAGAATGGCCCTCTGGGGTAGGCCTTACGAAGTTGCACCTCCAGGGGCAGGTCTGTAGATGTTCCATCAAGAGATTATGCCTTGACTACTTTTGCATTATAGGCCTAATGAGGCGGACCTTCGTAGGAAGATGAAAGGTGGATGATGGAGTATGATATTCGTATGACACCGTACACTTGTTTGCATGTAGGTTATAATGGGTAGGACCCAAAAAGGATAGTCGCATGCGTAGGTCAGCCATCATCAGTTAGAGCGAGTTCGGGAAAGACTAGTATTAAACCAACATGCCAATGATTCTTCAACTATCGAGACATTTGATGAGGGGCACATCCAATTGGATGTTTAGATTGTTTGCAGTAGGGCACAACCACTTAGCTCTTGAAAGGTCTTTTGATTAGTTGAGGGAGGGGGGAGGGCTGCATGGGGCCATAGCCATGATGAGAAAAGAGACGGACCAAGTAGAATATCTATATTGTAGGCCTAACGACGCAGACATTTACAGATATAGAAAATCCTCGACTGAATTCTGTACAAGGTAGACTTTGTTGGCGGAATTTAGGGATTAGACGGAACGATTACGTGTAGTCCTCAAGGTACGCTCTGGGTGGTACATTGTGGATGTTCAAGCACTAGTATAAGCTAGTGCGGATGCAGTTTCATGTTTCATAGTAGACGATGGAACATCTGTATTGTAGGCCTCACGAAGCCGTCCTTTACAGATGTAGTTATTGTACGCTCTGGTAGCGAGACGATAGTCCTTTTCGAGGAGGATAAGGAATGTACTATGTGTAGTACCTAGGACCAGTGCGGTCTATGGGTATGTTGCTACAAATATATTGGTTATTAAGTTTTAATCTACTAGGGAGTAGATGGGTTTGATTCATGCACAGAGGCGAGAGTATTATAAAGTTAATAAACATAATATAACAGAAAATGGAAATAGCATGGTATATGTAGAATTATGCTTAGAAGTGTATAATTTGTCCATTCACCAGAACTTTAGTTCTAACCTCCTCTGTATATCATCCCATATGTTAAATAGATGAAAAAGATTTTCCAGCTTTGTGACACTTGTTTAGAGAGTGTTATTACCTTGGTGAGTATTTACTTACTATTATATTTTAGTCAGTTCCTCTATGAGATATTTATTTGAGCTTTGACATATTCATCTTTGTCTATTTGTAGCACGCCAGATACCAAACTTAAGGTTCAGTGGGATTGGATTTTAGCTTTTTTGTGGAAAATTCGGACCCACTGAAATTTGGGTTGTTACAAAACATATGGATATAAGTTACCATTTTCTAAGATAAAACGTAAATAAATAAGTCATTTCACTCGAATTTATAGATACTGAAAATAAAATGGCTGATACATTAACGAAATCTTTAGCTCAAATTTCATTTATTTAACTTAGAAGAGAATTAAGAATATGTTATTTCTCAGAAATATAAATATAATGGCCTTTAAATTCCAAATTTAAATAAAATAAAATTATCAAAATTTACCGACATATGTCGACACACTCATTTCCTACATGCCGACATACACGGCAATTTCTGAAGACAAAATTTTCCTTTTTAATTCAAAGTTCGAAATATGATTATATAACCACCAAATGTTAAATTCTTTCTCATTCCCTGTCTTCTTCTTTTTGAAAAATCCAAAAAATAATTAATTAATGAATTCTTCAAGTTCTAAAACACCAATAGATGAAACTACCCCTGAACTAGAATACCTCCACTATAGGCCCCTTCTAAAATACCGCCATGGCCAAAGTTATCAAAGTAGACGATGATCTGAAGCATGTCCCAAACATGCTTTCATAAATAGAGGTCGTCCAAATATTGCTCTTAAGGGAATAAGAAATGCTAGGGCGAATCCTTTGTAACCTTTAGAAGCATCCATTGGAGAATGAAGCCAATCTAATAGCGATTGAAGTGGAAACTTCAAAATTGCCATTTACATTCCTATGGATTATGAGGAAGAGGAGGAAGATGTAGCGGAAGATGACGACAAAGTCATGTGTGTAAAACAACTTTCTTTGATCGTGATGGAAATCTTGAGGAACAAAAAGGAAATTTTTGTCTCCATAAGTCTTCTATAATAAAAAACAAGCATTAATTCATAAAGTTTAAGTTTAGCTTGTCTAGATTTGGTTTATTAGTATTATTATCCATTGATTTGATTTGGTTTATTCACTTTGATTTGTATGCTTGGATTGCTAGTTTGGTTTGTACTGTTTGATTTGAATAAATAAATATTATCTTATCTTGTTTATTTCAAGTCTCCATATGTTAAGTGTAAGGACCCGTAAATTTTCTATAATTAAATTTCTTAATTTAATTAGATTCTGTGAATTAATATTGGAAGAAATAGAATTTGTACATTATTTAATGAAATAATAACTAAAATGAAATATAACAATGTTAATTTGAGTCAATCGTTAAGAAATTTAATGAATTCCAGTCAATGGAAATGCTGAAAATGTTATAACTTGGTTATAAATTTAATAGAAGAAAACAAATGTAAATAATTAATTAACTAATGAAATAATATATTATTTATGGTAATTGAATGTAATTAGTGTTATGAAAGTAATTTTAACATTTATTATAAGTAATAAACTTGTAAGTGTGATTAAAAGTTAATGGTAACAATTGTTATAAGTTACCTATTAATTTAGTCCGTTAAATTTAATTTGAAATCAATTGCAATTAATTCACTTAATTAGTGCAGTTAATATAGATTAAATTGATAATTGAAGAATGTTAATTCAATAAGATGTAACCAATGTAAATTCTATTCATAATATGATGATTGAGTGAAAAAAAAGAATGGAATCAAAATTTACCAATTTATAGGAATGTAAGCTATAATAAGTGGAGTTATTGTAATTAAATAAAAGTAATTACTACTTTAATTAAAATTTAGGTGAAATGGGAAAATATCAATGTACTAAGATATAAACCAATGATAATTATATCCAAAAGATGATAATTGGTGGAATAATAAGATGGAAAGCAAATTAAATGGAATTATTGGAATTTTAATTTATAATTACTGAATTATTTGAAATTGAAATTAAAACTCTATGAATTGGAATATTCAATAATAAATTGATATAGAATTTTTTTCTAAGAGATTATAAATTATTATGTAATCCAAAGTGATAGAAAGTGTAAATAATTAAATTTGAATTTAAATAGTAATTTAATTAAGTTAATATTAATTTACTTAATTAACTTGAGATATAGCCACTTTGGAAATTATCTTGAATTTTGACGAAACCTGTTTCATCGGATCCATAACAGTGAATTATTCTAAGATTTCAAGTTTCGTAGCGATCAGACTTGTCATTCGATCGTACGGACTCGAAACGCCTAGAAATCAATTTAATTGAAATCAATTTGAAATAAGTTTTTTTTAACATAACTTATTCATACAAGGAAATTATTACTTGAAACCTGTTCCGTTGAGTTTAAAAATATCCAAAACATCTATTTTGATATATGGGATGACCCATTTTCGTTCCGGAAGCGGAACTGGCTTTTCGGATCGTTTATCGTTCAGCTTTTAAATCAATTTTGTCAACTCATTTCTATTTTTGGCTTACCTATAAATAGCCCGTTAAAAACCCTAGATTCTTTTATTGTCATTTGTCCATATGTACAATTCTGTTTGGCTTATTCTTCTTAATGGCAGACAAACCTAACAAATTCCCAATTCAATTTCAAATCAAATTCAAATCCAAAAATCAAACTCCTTCAAACTATATCGAATTATATATCATTGGAAATCTCGCGATGAGCGCAAGTCAATTCTGCTGTTCGTTTTTTGGTTTGGGTTTCCGTGTGGCCAGAATTGGGAGATTTAGTTTCGACCGTTCGTTTGTGGTCGTTGGTTTGTGCGGTGGGTCGTCGTTTGATTGACAATCGGATGGCATAAGCTTATAAAAGTCATTGAGCAGCTCTCATCCATGCGGTTTGTTCATCCTAAAGTTGAATGGAATTGCTAGAAAATATCCTGAAAGTGGAAGACTTCGGTCATGGCTGTGGGCTGCTTAGGCGGCGGCGCGGTGAACCGCAAGCTTGGCATAGGGGCGGCGTTCATTTCCGAGCATGGTGGTGTGGATGGATCATGGCAAGGCGGCGAGTATTGGTAGCGGCATGAATGTGATATCGGCGGCCGTGGTCTCGCGAACGCACAGGTATTGATTAGGGTTTAGTGTTTAGTGAGAGGAAACAATGACGTGGCAAAAGGTAACGTGTTCTTTATTTATTTTATTTTAACGTTTAATGTTCTAATGCTTATAACTTTTGCATACGAACTCGGATTTGGACGCGGTTTATTTTGCCGAGATCGTATCGAAATTTCAAAAATTTCGAAGCTTGTTTGGATGAATTCTGAGTCTATTCAAATTTAGACACTATTTTGAATTTCAAGTCAATTTGAAATTCAAAGGTGAGTGTTTTGACCCACTCACAACTTCTAAAATTTCTTATATTAGTTAAAACAAATTTATGACGTGATTAGAAATTTATGTAAGGCTGTTTGGTATATTTAAATCATATTCCAATTAATTCAAACTAATTTTGAATTTATCATTTTTAATGTATTATTTAATTTAAATTTCCTATTAATTCCTGTTAATGAAAATCTATTTGTTGCTGTAATTTACTTGATTGATTTGGATGATGTTGTGATGGATGTTGATTGTTGATATTGAATGATTAGATGTGCATTTTATATTGATACAATACTGCAAGTTCCCCATGGGTTGAAATGATTCATACCCGAATGATCTATAGATTAGGGAAAAATCATTATGGGTTTAAATGATAGACTCGAGCGATCTTATGGATTTTATTTAATTTGGGATTGTGGTTTGAAATGACATATAACCATAAAATTGTAAATTACGGATTGAAATGATATATATCCATATCACTTGAACCTAGGGTAGAAAATTATATACGGAGACCGGATTGGTTAAATTAAATGATTTTAAAATCATAAGTTTTGAATTTAGTTAAATGATACTTTGAAATAAGGATTTGATTCAAGTAAATTGAATTTTTATCAAAATGCAAGTTTAAGGTTGAGATTGGATTTGGTTTAAAGGAATTGTTTAAAATTATTAAATTGAAATTTTAAAGATGAATTTTGAAGTATAATTGAAATTTGTCAAAGTTGAGTTATTAAAATGATTTGAAATATAACTTTGAAATGTATTGAAATTGGAGTAGTTTTAGTTAATATTTCAAAAAGAGATTTAACATTCATATGGGAATCAAATAACTTATTGAGAATTTGGATCGAAAGATTTGAAATTGGGTTTTGATCATTTGGAAATTTAAACGGTCCAGATGTGTGGAAATGAAATAAATAGTTTAAATTGATACTAATTTCAAATCCATATTTTTAATATAAACTATTTTAAAATTTTATTATTTTAAAATTGCTAATTATTAAGATTTTCAAATTTATTAAACTATTGAACCAATATTAACTATATTAAATCATTTTAACCTATTTTAAAAATGTTTAATTTATTTTAAAACCAATTCATAAATTTTAACTTAGTTTAAATCTAATTAATTTAATTTAAACCTATTTAATCTATTTTAATTATATTTAATCTATTTTAAATCAATTTAACTATATTAAATCAAATTAACAGTATCTTTAATCTATAATTAAATTATTTTAGAGTATTTAACTATTTATAACTATTTTAACAATTTATAACTATTAAACTATTTTCTAAATTTTCAGACTAAGAAAAGGGGAAATGTTATATTTAAGTTTATTGGTTTAGAAGCAAATACCGTTAAATGATGTTATTACCTAAGTTGGGATTTAAATGTTATAATTAATTGAATATGATTACTTTGAAGTAAGGATTAAACCTATTTGGAAATATGATTTTTGGAAGAAATTATGATTTCGAAAACGATATGATTTCAAATGTGATAAGAATTTGAAAGTGAATATAATTTCGAAAGTGATATGGTTTTGAGAATATGATATTTTGATATAAATGGTGAATTGACTTTTCAAATGTAAAAGAACCACCCAGTGTGAAATAAGCGATTGGTTGTTAAAGAGACCGGGATCGGATATTGTCATACTTTCTGCCAATACCGAAAACCACTTTAACAACTATGTACGTGATGGAGATTCCAAAAATGAAGTATGATGGTTTGGTGAACGATTTTTGTACGAGGTATGATGTGACCCTATCTCCCGTAAGTCAGCTTAGATGTGACTAAAACAGGAGCCACGCCGGGCCAAGTGGGGTCGTACCTCCAATCGGGCACATTTCTTCGATACGATTATATTACTTTGTGATTGATTTGGTGGCCACCCTTTATTTTGATTTTTGAGTTTGTCAGAGGTGGACGGTAGTAGCTGCTATGCGTTACAACCATTCCAGATCTGCAATTGGTATATCTACCCTGGCATTCGCTCGAGTGCTGTGTTCACATGCCCTAGAGCGTCTTCTACGAGTTTGTTTTGTACCATACCTATAGGGTGCCCTCTGTATAAACCTCTCAAAGGAGCGTACAGTACTGTATAGACTATGGGAATATATAAAATGTGTTAACGGGGATATAGGTAATGCCTTAACGCTTTATTAATACTTTTACTTTACTATAGACATATTATAATAGCGTTTTGTACTACATAGTAGATAGTTTAAAGGATCCTTAGGAGATGTAAATCTCGAACATCTCTTAAGTAATTGCACTCATGTTAGACACTGGATAGGAAATATCAAACCCATAAACATCTCTGACACCGTTGCACTTAAATTTACCATTGATTTAAATGACATAAGATCTTTCAGTTCTGAATTGAGTGTTCTGTCTTTTCAATTCGCTCGGATCAGCCTGAGCATTTCAGGGTTGAAGACCTTATTTCTGGAGGATGAAGACGTAGATTTATACTATTATTATTTTTTACATTCCGCTACATCATGTTGTTCCACTGCATTTATCGTTTATTCATTTCTGTTTCTGTAACTCTGATTTTGTGTTGTAAAAGAATAGTCAAATGTATTTATAAAACAGCTTCATGAACTGTTATTTGATTATTATATTTTGTCATTCTGCTGCAAGATTCTGTATTTGTTTTATTTCTTTCTCTTTTTCTTATCTACCTCATAACAATCTGCCCTTTTGAATGGCTTGAGTACGACATGGGTGTCCGCTTAAAACGTCCAAAAAGACAGTTCATTACAGTTGGTATCATAGCGAGGTTTAGCAATAACCTTAGATTTGTAGGATTTGACTCATATTAAATAGGGTAGTAATAACCTAGAATGAGTGGCTAAGTGTATATATATGAAAGAGCGTATTTGTTAGTGTTGTAAAAAGGTTTTAGTATTGTGTTCATTTGTCCTGTTTTGTATTTATAAATTCTGGTTGGTGCATGGGACGCTATGACATCGATAGAGATTTCTACACACTTAAGAGAGCAAACCAACACAACACTGGTTCTAAAATATAGGTAAATGAAATAATTTATCTTGGCATATATTTTGTATATAAAAGAATAGATTTATAAATGATGTAGTTGGTTGTAATATCTTTGTTGTTAGGTAGTGAAATTTATAAATATTGGTTGAAAAATGTTTTATAAATAAAATAAATATAAAATGGAAAATTTAGAAATTAAGTTCCTGGATTTCTGAAGAATTCTGATATAAATATTTCAAGGTGATTTGGAAGAAATGTTTTAAAACAAATTTCGAAAGGAAATAAGTCTGTACTCCCCTCACTGTCGCTGGAAAATAATTTCGATGACGAGTGCACACATCATCGACATTCATTTTCGAGTTTCGAAGTAGGAAGACCAAAGTAGTAGCTAACTAAACATTTGTCTGATAAATAAAGTTTGATTTTTATTTTCAAACATGATTTTATTTATTTATATATATATATATATATATATATATATATATATATATATATATATATGGATGTATATTATTTTAAATGATTTGAAATGGGACCCAACATTTAGTTCATAAATTTCTATAAATTAGAGATTTCAATTATTATAATGAAATGAAATTTCATCTGTTTAATAATTGGAACTTCAAAGATGAAAATATGAAATTAAATGCTAAGTTATAAATGAAATATACAAGAAATTTGAAATTTGTAACCTGTAACTCAAAAAGAAGATGAAATTCTGAAAGATGTGATTATTCAACAATTTTGTTAATTAAAATAATTGAGATAAACTTGTGTAACTTTCAATTGCATTTTTGAAAGACATACATAACTTACCAAAAGATTAAAGGTTCAAATGTTTAATATGGAAATGTAATGGAATATTATACAAGTAAAAACTTAAAGTGATGGAAGTGTTTAATGAAATATTTTTATAAATAAGAACTTTGGTATTATAGTTGTTATAAACTTAAGTTATAATTTAAATGCTACTAATTAAATGCAATAGAAAACTGAGTATTATAAATAAATGTATAGACTTAAGTAAATGGTTGAAGTCATTTATAATTAAAATAAGTGGAAAGGATGAATACTGTAAGTAGATGGTTATAAACTTAAATCAATTATGAAGCACTTTGTAATTAAAATTGAATACTATATTAAGTTAATGACTATAACTTCAGAAGTTGAGATGATTTAGAAAATAAACTTAATATTCAATTTGCATCATAAAGGAAAGAGTAAACGTGAATAAAAAACTTAAGTATGAATGATTTAATTGTTGGAAACCAATTATGGCATAAAATAATAAAGGTGAATAAAACTACAATGAAATGTATGTAATAGTTAAATAATATATTCATTGATAATTATAAAAAAAATTAATGGATATAACTTAAGTAAGAAATGAATATAAAGTATGAAATGAAATGACATTGTATGAATAAATGAAGAATTTGGATTTTGTAAGTAATAAATGGAGATAAATGAAATAAGTACTGAATGGATGAATGTGACTTTATTTTCAAAGAAACCTATATAGTACCTTAAGAATTGATTTAGATGTATTTAAATTCTTTTTATAAATAACATATGTAAGAAAATCTAAATAACATATGTAAGAAAATGTAAATAACATATTTAAGAAAAGGTAAATAACAGATCTGAATAAATGAATGTATATAAATGAAATTAAGTATTATGTGAATAAATGATAATTGAATTTGTGAGGAATAAATGCAAATTTAAGAAGTGATCATTGCATGAAAATAAACCGTAGATGTTTTGAAAGGAAATTCACAAGAATAAACTTGAATAATATTTGTAATTGGTTGTTTGTTTGGGCAAGGATACTTTAAATTTTTTAGGATGCATGAATAATCTGCTGATTTTTATATAAGATTGTTGAGTAGATGGTATACTTACTAGTTTATATGTCATTCTATGCGATTTAAAAGTGTCTGAATCTGAACAAACTATTTGTTTTGCTTGATATGAATAGATGATTGCTTTCTTTATTGAATGATGTTTGCATTGTTTGTTCGCAAGTGATGGTTGTTATGTAGTATTGATTTGTTTTGTTATTGGTTGAAACAACTTTAAATATTTCATTTATATGATTATTAACTCTTTTGGATTATATAAGTGAAATACAGGTTATGGAAGCAATTGGAACTGCTTTTGGTTTCATAATTTAAGCATTGTTTGCCCGACAAATAGGCAGGTTCTCGGATTACGGATTTTATAGCGATATTATGTTATTTTCCCATTGTTGGAATATATTATTTTGAAATATATGTGATACATATTGTTATTATTGATATTATTATTTCTCCCGAGCCTCTCCGTACAAAGGAGACTCTGCCGAAATTTTTCGTGAATTTTGGACTTAGAAAATTTTATGAAATGTTTTTCAAAGTTTTGTTAACTTGAATACAAAAGGAATTAATTGTTATGAATTGATATATTTTATTTAAGTTATTTAATTGTGTAAATTAATTTATAAATTTAATATTTCGAATAAGATGTATTGATTTCTTAATTTCTTATTTTCCCTTCTTTTTCCTTTTCGAGGACAAAAAGATTTGAGTGGGGGAGAGTGTAACGACCCGTAAATTTTCGATAATTAAAATTTGTTAATTTAATTAGATTCTACGAATTAATATTGGAATAAATAAAATTTGTAAATTATTTAATGAAATATATATATGTTAATTTGAGTCAATCATTAACAACTTTAATGAAATTCCATCAATGGAAATAATGAAAATGTTATAACTTGATTATATATTTAATAAAAGAAAATAAATGTAAATATTTAATTAACTAATGAAATAATATATTGTTATTGGTAATTGAATGAAATTAGTGTTATGAATGTAATTGTAACATTGTTTGTAAGTAACAAACTTGTTAGTATGATTAAAAGTTAATGGTAACAATTGTTATAAGTTACCTATTTATTTAGTGCGTTAAATTTAATTTGAAATTGATTGCAATTAATTACTTAATTAGTGCAGTTAATGTAGATTAAATTGATAATTGAAGAATGTTATTCAATAAGATGTAATCAATGTAAATTCTATTCATAATATGACGACCGAGTAAATAAAAAGAATGGAATCAAGATTTATCAATTTATAGAAATGTAAGCTATAATAAGTGGATTTATTGTAACTAAATGTAAGTAAATATTACTTTGATTAAAATTAAGTTGAAATGAAAAAATATTAATGTATTTAAACCAACGATAATTATATCCATAAGATGATAATTGGTTGAATAATAAGATGGAAAGCAAATTGAATGGAATTATTCGAATTTTAATTTATAATTACTGAATTATTTAAAACTGAAATTAAAAAAATGTGAGTTATGGAATATTCAATAATAAATTAATATAGAAATTTGTTTTAAGAGATTATAAATTATTATGTAATTGTAACTGCCAGCAAATCCGTACCCCTTTGAGCCGACAATATTCTCCATCTATTCAACTCAAAGTGGTCGGAAATACAAACCATTAGGGTTAAAGAAGAAAGAGGTAGAAGAAGAAAATAGAAACGACATCAGAATCTCACAATCGCAGCGGAACAACATATAATAAATAACAACAGATTTTTATACAAAAGAATCTGTAACTGTACAATACTTACAATCATCGGAGTACAACACAATCCAAAACACACAACTGGACAGTTATAATACTTGTCCTCACAAAAGCTGACTATACAGCTTACACTGCACAGCAGAATTTATATCAAGTATGCGTGATATGTCTCTCCATCCAGCTCGTCTCCTGAGGTCCACAGCATCCTATCTTGTATCTGTAATGCTCGGTCTGACCCGAGCATTATAATAAAATAACACCCGAGTTAGTCTGGAAAATCAGTGTGAGTTAACACACTCAATTGGATTATTAAAGTTTTCAAAATCCTTTGAAATCAAAGGTATCTCGTAAGACCATGCCACAAATAAACATGACGGGTTTTTACCTTACAATAACCTAAAACATTTTTATCAAATTCGTCTGATATTATAATAGTGTCTATAGAAAGTAAAGTAGAATCTAGCTGAAATGCTTGCATCTCACGTTCCAGCATAGTTGGGTACAATCAAAGCCGTACAAGCGCTTACTGAAGATTGGATTCCATAACTGGGGTACCATCCGTCACAGTATGTGGTCTAGATCAACGTATTGAGGACCACTCCCGATCCCCTACAACACAAGACCGGAGCTACCCTTTACTTGATAGTCCGAATAAGATCACCCCACGATTGGGATCAGCAACCGTCCACTAAGCCAGGATCAAAAGGGACATCTAGATAGGGATGACCTCAACCTACTTGGGTGCTACCCACTTAGCCTTGTTGCACTTCCCCTATTTTAGCCATTCCAGTTGATGAGGCTTGAGGCTATGCACTACCTTTTTGGAACACATTTCACTTAGAATACTCGTCCTCATGATGATGTTCTGATAGCATTCATCAATACAAGTTGCCCTGGGTCTGGACAAGCTGAATCTCCGTCTTCTCGTCTTCATTCGCAAACGTCCAAACTGGTTCGAAGTGGTTTTCGGATAATTAAATCCAATCCCGGTCTCTTGGAAACGATCAGCACATCGGCCAACATTGATAGTCGGTTATTTAACTATCAAATTAAACAATCATTCAACCAATTGTTTTATATTCCACTAAAAAGCACCAAGCCCTTTAAAATTTAGCTTTTAAATAATTAAATCACTTTATCCAAAAATACACACTTAACCTTCAAAATAAAACTTCTTAAATCACTTTATTCAAAATAACAGCTATGAAATTTTTTAAAATAAATTTTCCAAGTAAAACTTTAGCCAAAAACTACTTTTAAAATAAAACCATCATATAAGGTATAGATATTTAATAACTATCCTTTACATCAAAATACTAATTTAACCTTTAAAATAATTACTACTATAATTAGCTTAACAAATATTTACTTCAAAATTTTTGAAACAACTATATAGTAATTTTCTAAAAAACATTCTTTCAAACCACCTTTAAAACTTATAATTTATACTTAAAAATCTTTCTTGAAAATATACTTGGATTTTCATGAAAATACACTTTATAATCCGTCTAATTATTTATGAATCCTTCTCGATTTATCCCAGTTTAATTTACGTCCCAATCCATAAATTTCCCTCCTCTACACTTTTTAAAATAAACTACTCTTTTATTTTTAAAATAGATTTACTCATTCCTTTATTAATTCCCACAATGAATTTATAATCTCAAATATCCATTGATATTTATTCACTTTATTTATAAACCCCATTTATAAATTTCATACCCTTATCTTCGTTTACATCACAGTTTTCAAAACACTTAATCGATTTCCCAATCGATTCTTTGAATTAATTTCATTTTAAAAATTATTTTAATTTACCCAAATTTATACCAAAATCCATTAATTCCAGTTTTACTCTTTTATTTTGATTTAAAACTTTATTTAAATCTGAATATCAATTTCTTATTTTATATTTCAAAATTTTCCTTTTATTTTTCCCAACTCATTTAAACGAAAATTAAAATAAATCCTTTGTACTTAAAACCGATATTGCTTCAGTCTTTACTTTTAAAATCCTTTAATTCGCATTTATACAAAATCCTTATTTTTTCCCATATCCCAGAAATTTATTATATAGGATTTAAAAATCAAACTATTTATTTTTTCCCAATTATTTTCCTTTTAAATTTATCCATCTTTATTATATATTCCTTACTTTGAACTTTCCTTTCCAATATTTATATTTTTAAAATGCCACAATATAACCAGTAATAGATTAACGTCAATAAACAAATTTTGCAACATAATATCACAGAATTATTCAACATTTCATATAAACAAATATGAAAATAAATTCAACGTTTTTGAGCAATCCAGTTGGATCCCTCCAACCTGTTTCCCTACATCCACAGATGTTAGCACAATATAAAAATACCAATTCTACTTCGAGATGGAATATCATGCTATAAAGGGTCATCCGCTATTATTCGATGCGCATAGGGTCTCATCCGCTATATAATACGGGGATATCAATCACTACAATATATATACTACTATATATGATATCACATCCAGACTGATAATAAATTATCAATTCAAGCAATCAAACAATAATTTAAATTTCAACTATTTAAATCAACCGATAATCCAATTTGAGTGAGATTAACTCACCTTTGATTTTATTTGCAATCCGATCCAAACCGTCTTGTCTCTCCTCGAATTTTTAGACCTTGTATAAACATTGTATGGTTTATAAACATTTGAAACAAATCGACTAATCAATTAACATTTAAATGGACTTAATTAGAGAATAGTTTAACTTAAACTAATTGTCCTATAATAAATATTATATTTTTTAGTAATTAAAATGATTTAATGAGTTAATAAAACATGTTAAATTCCGTAATACACACTTTTAAAATTAGACAATGTGTATATGTATATTTATTTTTATTTTTCTTTTTCTTTGAAACTACATACACCAAAAATAGTCTATATAGATTTTAAAAAAATCAATTTTGTTTATTTAAACTCCATAATCATTTGGGATTTTTTCTATTTTCTTAAATCTTACCCATACGTATGTGTATATATGTTTTCTGTGTTTAAACCTTGTATACATATGGGTATTTTTTTATTTATAGTAAATAGCAAAACCCAAAATGTTACCTTGTTGTTAAAGAAAATTTTCATTCTCTGTAAACAATCAAAATAGTAAGGAATTTCTTTACTGCAAAAATTTTCTTTGGATATATATATATATAAAATTGTAAAAATAAGAATCTAGTTCCAAAATACGTATTTCCTTCTCTGTATATATATATATTATTAATTTTAAACTTAAAAAATCAATTTGTACGAAAATAGACTGTAGATACCTCAATCACTCGCAATAGTGGCCTCGCTCACGAAATTTTCTGCGCCCAAACCCCTTTTCGCCGACCCTCATCGCCTTTGCCCTAGGACTGGCTCTACTACATCTATGCGCGTGAGAACACTCGCCTCCCCACAGCATGAAAACTCCTTCCCTAAATCGACACCATGACCAACGCGGTGATTGCCACTACACTGCGATACTCCCCACATTGCCATGCCCGAGCTCACATAGTCGTCAACTGATTCGCCAAAATCGATTAGGCTAACAGTCACACCCCCCCACAAAACTATATCCATCAGTATTTGTGCATGATGTCGAACGAGGCTCGCCCTCGATCAATTTCGACTTTTATTTGAAGTGGAGTAAGTGGTTTCGAAAATAATGAGCGCCGTTAAATTAATTTCGAAGTTTTGAACTGGGACGAGAAATAAATATGTGATTTCGATTTCGAAAGAGAGAGAGAGTGAGTTTGGTTTTGATTTAAATTAGAAGAGAAGAGCGGCCATTAAAAATTTTGAATGATGGATTTGAAAAAAAACTAAAAGCTCGGCTGTTCTTTTAAAAGGTTAAAAAAGGAGAACAGGGGAAACATGATGCGATGTTACCTTGCCTGCAACCCTATACAATACTAGCTACAGTATTCTAAAGAGGAGACAAAAAGTTTTGATGTGAAAGGAAATACAGCTGAAGGGACTAGGGTATATAAATATATTTTGAATTTTGAATTCGAATTGTCTCGATTTACGTAGCTTAAAATCGCGAACACCTATCGATGCATTCCGCTAGGCATTCATAATGTTATACCCCTATACCGAACGCAATGGAAATTTTTTTGAGTCCTAATTCGATTGTATGGAGAAGATAGTTTTTGGACACGATTATTATATTAAATTTTCGATATAAATTACAGTGCATTTACCTATCGTACGATCACACGATCACACTACAACTCCAAAAGCTGCGAAATTTGAAATCTGATAATTAAACACTATTACGGATCCAATGGAACTAGTTTCTTCGAATTCAAAGACCGTGCCTTGGAAGGCTATTTAAATGTCAATTTAAAATACATATTTTTAAAACTAAAAAAACACTTTTAATCTCAATTTTAACACTTTTATTATCTTCAATATTCTCAATATAAATTTTATAAGCCTTTAGATTATTTTTAACAAGCTTAAAACTCCATATTTCATGTTTTTCCCAATTTCCAATTAACGAATTCAATAATTAAGTTATCCAATAAATTGTTATATTTGCAATTAAAGTTGAAAATTAACTTTTAAATATTTAAGATCAGTTAAATATTCCAATTTCAAATGTCCAAAATCTCGAGTCGTTACAGTATTTTAAAGTGATAGAAATTGTAAATAATTAAATTTGAATTTAAATGGTGATTTAATTAAGTTAATATTAATTTATTTAATTGACTTGAAATATAGCCACTTTGGTGACTGTCTCGGATTTTGACGAAACCAGTTTCATCGGATCTATAACATTGAATTATTGTTGGATTTCAAGTTTCATAGCGATCGAATTTGTCGTTCGATCGTATGGACTCGAAACACCTAGAAATCAATTTAAAATAAGCTGATTTTACCATAACTTCTTCATACGTGGAAATTAGGACTTGAAACCTATTCCATTGAGTTTAAAAATATCCAAATCATCTATTTTGATATATGAGATGACCCATTTTCGTTCTTGAAGCAGAATGGGCTTTTTAGGTCATTTATCGTTCAGCTTTCATATCGATCTTGTCCATTCATTTCTCATTTTGAAATCATATTCACTTTCGAAACCATATTCACTTTGAAATTATATTCACCCTTTAAATCATATCGTTTCTGAAATCACAATTTCTTTCAAGAATCATATTTGCAAATTAGGTTAAACCCTCATTTCAAAATCAACATATTCAATTAATTATAACATTTAAATCCCAACTTAGGTTATAACATCATTTAACCGTATTCACTTTAAACCAACGAATTGAATATAAACCCTTCCACTTTACTTAGTCTGGAAATTTAGAAAATAGTTTAAATAGTTAAATAGGTAAAGTAGTTATAAATAGTTAAATACTCTAAAATAGCTTAATTATAGATTAAAGATACTATTAAACTGATTAAAGATACTGTTAAACTTATTTAAGATAGTTAATAGTTCTAAAATTGATTAAATATAATTAAAATAGATTAAACAACTTTAAAATAGATTAATTAGATTTAAAATAGATTAAATTTAATTAAAATAGATTAAATAGTTTTAAAAAAGATTAATTAGATTTAAAATAAGGTAAAATTTGTAATTAGTTTTAAAATAAATTAAATGGTTTAAAATGGGTTGAAATGATTTAATATAGTTAATATGGGTTAAAATAGTTTAATAATCTAAATATCTTAAAATTTAGAATCTTTAAAATAATATATTTATAAACAGTTTATATTAAAACATGAGTTTGAAATTTATATTGATTTAACTATTTATTTTATTTCAACATATTTAGACCATTTAAATTCCAAATCGACAAAAATCCAATTTCGAATCTCTAATTCAAATTATAAATAAGCTATTAGATTCTGTATCGAATCCAATCCACATTTGAAATATCAATTTAAATTATTCCAGTTTCAATACATTTCAATATAAAACTTGATTGTTCAATAATTATTAAATTTATATAAATTAATTTTTCTTCCAAAATACATTTAATTTAATTCGATTCGAAAATTAAGGATTTTAAAATCATTTAATTTAACCAATCCGGCATTCGTATATAGTTCTCTACCCTAGGGCCAAGTGATACAGATATTCATCATTTCAATTCGTAATTATTTTATATTTATGGATATATATCATTTCAATCCGCAATCCCGAACTAAATGTTAAAAATCCGTAAATCGCTCGAGTATATCATTTCAACGCATAACGATTTTTCCTTAATCTATAGATCGTTCGGGTATATATCATTTCAACCCATAGTGATTTTCCTAAACAATAACTAAGGGAACTTGCAGAATGATAACAATATATTAATTAACATAATATCCAATTCTCCAAAATAAAATTAAACATCCATTATAATCATCATCCAATTCAACCAAATAAATTACCGCAATTAACAGATTATCATTAACAGAAATTAACTAGCAAGTTAAATTCAATAATACATTAAATAACAATAAATTCAAATTAACTAGAACGACGATATAAATATACCAAACAAACATAAATAAATTTCTAATCACATCATAAATTTAGTTTTAACTAACATAAGAAATTTTAGAAGTTATGATGGGTAAAAACACCCACCTTCAATTTTAAATCGACTTAAAATCCAAAATAAACCCCAAATTCAAACAGTCTCATAACTCATCCAAACCAGCGTCAAAATGTCCAAAATTTTGATCCGATCTCAGGGGAACAAATCACGCATAAATTGCAGCTCGTATGTAAAAGTTATTGAAATTAGAAGTCATACGATAAAATTTCAAAACAAACAAAATAAAAATAAAAATATATACGTCACCATACACGTACCTGAAACCCTAGCCACGGTATAGAATGAACCATCTCGTTTTCGAAGGTCGCCGCCACGCTCAATTCCAAACGCCGCCACTCTCACATGTCCATGACCTCATCCGACCGCCGTGCAACCCTTGGAACCTCGGGCCGCACCTAGGCATGGCCTCACGATCGTCGACGTCGCAAAAAAGAAGGACCGCCGCCGCCTCGTTTTTTGGCCGAATTTGTTGAACGTTGATAATTACGGTGAGTTTCAACCATATGGATGGACTCTGCTCAGCCCACTTTGCACGCCTACGCCTCCTGATCGAACCATCGTCGTCAATCCACCGACCAAACCCGTAACCACAAATGAACGGCCGAGGATTAAAGCCCAAATTCCGGTCTAATCATGGTCCAAATTGAAAAACGAATCATAGATTTGAGTTGCACTCGTCGGGAGCTTCGAATCGATATACAATTTGTTAGGGTTTGAGGAATTTGAATTGTTGATTTGAAATTTAGTTTGAAATTGAATTGGGAATTTGGTTTTTGGTTCATCGGAATGAGCACTTGAGAAGGAAATGTACGTACAGACAAATGAAAATAAGAAGTAGCTAGGGTTTATAAGGACAATTTATAGGCAAATCATAAATAGAAATGAGTGGATCAGATTTGATTTGGAAGTTGAACGATAAACGACCCGGAAAGCCCGGTCTATCTCCAGAACGAAAATGGGTCATCCCATATATCAAAATAGATGTTTTCGATAATTTAAAATTCAATGGACCAGGTTTCAATCCTAATTCCATCGTCCGAAGAAGTTATGTTAAAATCAGCTTATTTCTAATTGATTTCAATTGATCTTAATTAAATTGATTTCTAGGCATTTCGAGCCCGTACGATCAAATGACAAGTCCGATCGCTACGAAACTTAAAATTCTACAATAATTTATCGTTACGGATCCGATGAAAATGATTTCATCGAAATCCGAGTCAGTGGCCAAAATTGCTATTTTCACATTAATTAAATTAATATTAAATTAATTAAATCACCTTTCAATTCAAAATTTATAATTTACAGTTTCTATCATTTGAGATTACTTGGACATTTACCATAATTTAAAGCAAATTTAGATATCAATTCAAAGTTAATTATTTTACCAATTACAGTGTTTAATTTCAATTGCAATTAAATCCAATTATTTACAATCAATTCCAATAAATTGATTTGATTCAATTTCAATATTTTATTAAATCCATTGTTGCTTTATAAACATAGTTAACATTATTATATGTTTTATTGCATTAACATTTCACCATGTTCATCTTACTTTCATTAATGTAATTTTTAATTACATCTAATCGTAATAAATCCACTTAATATAATTTACATTTCAATAAATTTGAGCAAACTTGATTCTGATTCTTTTATTTAATCAATTGTCATATTATGCATAAAGTTTTCATTGGTTACATTTTATTGAATTAACATTCTACAATTATCAATTTAACCTACATTAACTACACAAATTAAGTTAATTAATTGCAATTGATTTCTAATTTTAATTTAACATGCTAAATTAAATAGGTAACATATAGTTATTGTTACCATTAACCTTTAAATAACACTTATAATTTTATTGTTTATAAATAAATGTTACAATTGCTTACATAACGCTGATTTTATTCAATTGTCATTAATTGTACATTATTTCATTAATTGTACATTATTTCATTAATTGATTCAATATTTACATTTGTTTTCTTATATTCAATTTATAACCAAGTATAACATCTAAATCACTTTAATTAATTGGAATTTCATTCAAATCGTTAATGATCAACTTTAATTGACATTGTTACGTTTCATTTTAATTATTATTTCATTATTAAATTACAGATTTTTATTTCTTTCAATATTAAATTACAAAGTCTTATTAAATTAACTAATTTAAATTATCAAAAATTACGGGTCGTTACAGGATGTACCATAGAAAAACCATAGCTGGTCTTGCTAAGACCTGATGCATCGCTCCTGCATGCATATCCCAATTAGTATCTCTAGAAAAAAGGATTCGCATGCACCCTATCGGTTTTCCAAACTTATTGGCTATGTCTCCAATCTCTGGTTTTACTCATACCCATGGATGAGGCTACATCCGGCATTCCAGCCCACTAGTCACCACTCAAACAGATCTTCCACACAAGCTCCAACACGAACAGATCACAGACCCACACATGGATTCCCATATCTCAACAAATCTTGGAACCACACATGAATTTCTCAACAAATCATTGAATCACACATGGATTCCCATACCTCAACAGGTCTCGAAATCACACGTGGATCCCTACACCCTAAACAGATTGCGAACAATTGCATATGTTCGAGCATCTCAAACAGATCTCAAATCTCCACATAGACTCCAGGATCACAAAGCAATCACGAACCAACCATGAAGCAATCATGAAGCAATCACGAACCTCTTCCAAGGCATAAAACACGTAGATGGTTTTCAAGTGGTTACGGTTTCGAGTCATCTCATATAAGTACACTAATTGATCGATTTCTTGGGAATCTCAACCTCAGTTTTGTGGGAAATAAACAAACATACTTAAGAGCTGAGACCACCCTATAACCGTTTAAGTGGATACCACTGTCTTAGAATAGCAAAACGAGTTTGTACGTACAATATAGTATCACCGAAGCTAACCGTACCATATAATCCTCATGTTTCTTCTAGATATTTTAAAGTGTGTTTGCCCAAATTTTGATAGTCGGTTATTTAACTATCAAATAAAAAAACAATCCAATACAATGAGAATAATTGCATACGGAAAACCAATCCCCGTATACTATCCATAAGCAAATAACAAACAAAGCATAACCGAAACAAACAAGCATGATCGAGTCATATAAACGACTTCTAATTAAAAACCCTTTTTATAATTTTTACTTAATAAACCCTTTTATAAATGTAACTCCAGTTTTTAATTATATTCCATTATTTGATTAAAACATCACTATTCATTTTCAACACATTTTGATACTCTCAAAAATATTCACGTACTTATCTCAAATGATATAAGTATACTCACAAACCACTAATAAGATTTATTACTTTAAACCTTTGCTTTTCCTATTTACTTATAATTTACTTTTAAATATCCTTTTTAAAATTCTAAGGACTTCCCTATTTATTAAACGAGGTTATATACCTTTTAGTCAATTTACAAAAAACAATCCATTGTAACATGAGTGTTATAATCTCAAAACTCCTTTATAATTCCTTTACACATACCAAATTTCCTTTTTAAACTTCTAAATATATTAAAATACCTTTAAACCGATATATGTATATATATTTACATATACTAATTTATTCACGAAACTATGGTATTTAATAAAAATAATATAATCCTTTTTAAAAATATTTATTAAAATCTTTAATAACTTTCAAAACCATATATATGCTAAAAGTATACTTTTTAATTACTTATATTATATTTTAAAACCTATTGTTTAAACCACCACTTTAAAACCTTGTTTTATAATTTAAAACCATCACTTTATAAATTAGTTTCAAAAATATATTTAAACCTTTTTAACTTTCTGATAATAAGTACACTAAAAATACTTATTACAAATATTAATATGCCCTAGGATGTCTTCCAAAGTTAAATTTAAAATCGTAGATCACAATGATTTCAAAGTGCATCCATCGTGACCTCTTCACTTCTAACATTTACAAGTTCCCTTTCCAATTTCCGCAAATGTCCAAACCAGTCCATTTATATCAAACACACCCAAATGTATGTAGAACAACCTAATATATATATATATATATATATATATATATATATATATATATATAAACACATATGTATATCTCCACAATTTTCCCAAATTATCCAATTTAACATATGTCGAAATATCAAGGATTTCAAAGCACGTTTATAACGACTATATCGTTTCTAACATTCATAAGACACTATCACTTTTCAAAAAGCAATATCAAACATGTAAACAAGTGGTCTAGGCCATGATACATATTATAGATGACCAATAGAGATATTATACTCGATAATAATGTTCTCTCTTGTTTTACAAAATAGGAGGCGGGGTCCAAAGTGATGACTTCCATTGTTCGTTCTGCAGTTTATACTTTTAATACAACAACAATTATATATCGAACAATATATAAGTAACTGGTGAGTAAAACTCACCCAAGCTCTAGTTAATGCTTTCACATTCCTAAATAACCTGAAATTGAATGCTGTTTGATTTTAAATAAAGTTCCCACAAGTTCCAGACTCGACAAATCCAATGCATAGATAATCCTGAGCGCCTCAATCCGACCTCATATGAACAAGATACGATTTTTATAAGTTTGTGAATTAAATAATTTAATTAATAAACTTAATTAACCATTTAAAGTTAATTTACCTCTTAAACTCTCACTCATCTCCATCCCAAATCCTAATCGTACACATTGACACCGTACCCCTCCTCGTTCAAGCTCAACTGATACAACGAACGTCTCACCGACCAAACTGACTCTGCCATCATACTTCTCTCCCTATGCTTGACTTGTATGTACCCATGGTGACTAACCCGATCTTGTCGATCAATTTTCATTCATGCCCTAAATCGATGACTATCAGGTTGCACTTCGATTCTCTTCGCCAGAGGTTGACTCGCCTATGCCAAACCACTCCCTTCATCACCATGAAGTCAAAGGCAGCCACGATTTCGCTCATGACCTCCCATAGTTCTTTGTGACTGTGCCTCACTATAGGAAAATCGATATACCATGTCCCTCTTCCTGAAGCCGCACACCACTAGATTATCACCACATGACTGCCTCGAGTCAAGAAACCCAATGCCGGTCACCCCATAGCCCATTGCCTCCTCTATCTCCGAAAAACTCCTACCCTAGGCATGACCAAACCAAGTCCGACACTACCAATGTGCACCCAAATTGAGGCACACCATCGCGAAGCTAACAAATCAAACGAAACTCGATTTCGTTAGGTAATGAGCTCGATTTAATTGATGAAAGAATTTTGAATGTGGTTGTTGGCAAAAATTCAAACAGAAGAGAAAGAGGAAACTTTTTGTAAATTAGGTTTTAAGGTGGAGATGTATTTATAGGCAAATAATATTATATTTTATTCTCTTCGAATTTTTGTTGTACGTTTCAAGCTCACATGATAACATAACATGCCCAATCTTCACAAACTTGTCGACATACAACAATCCAATGTTCTGAATCCAATGGCACTAGTTTCGTCAAAATCCAAGACAGCGCACAAGAATGATATTTTCAAACGTTAATTAAAACGTATTATTATCAAACAATTTTGATCACTTTTAATTCTAAATTAAAATCTTTCCATATCATCCTTATTTAGACAAAATTTAAATAAGCTTTCAAATTCATTTTTACTTGAATTAAATATTAAGACAATTCTAATATTTAATGACAAAATGTTCATAAATTTGTATAGTTACAATATCTTGGTCCAAAAGGTGATTATGGTACTTATATTTATATGTACGTATGTAGTTATGATTTACTTCAGGTAGATGTGACATGGCATATGTGTACGTGGAGTCGAGATGACTAAATGAAAGTTATAGGCATAACACATAATAAAAGACAATCGACATAAACTAGTGTTATGTATAAAATGTGTCAGTCCATGAGATGATGGTTTTGCTGACAACAACCTTAGAATAGATTATAAAATATAAATATTGACATTATAAGTTTAGATATATATGTATATGCAGGATTTAACCATGCAGGTACCAAGAATGAAGACTGTACAGTATAAAGATTCAAGATATCATGATAGAAGACTCATGAGTATTAAGATTATCAAGAGTTCAAGATTTCAAGGTTAAGTATTTTTTATTAGGAATTTTGTTAAAACTCATAGAAAAACACCGGCATCTTAAAATCCAATTTATTCGTGGAATGGAATCCACTTCGAGCCTGTTAAAGGGTTGGAACCCTAAGTAGGATGGAACCTATGAAAAATCTAGTGGAACATTGTTTTGTATACGCTAACTTTTTATTCAAAATGATTTTTCAAAATTATATCCTGTTTTCAAAATGTTTTCAAAACTTTCCTTTTAAAAAATTCAAAACCCTCTATCCTGATTTTAAATAATTTTAGCCTCAAAATTATCTTTAATTTCAAAGTCAAATTACTCCTGATTTTAAACTATCTTTTAATATAATATATTTAACTTTTAAATATTTATACTTAGATTTTGAAATATAAAATTAGACTTAAATTCTATATATATTATACTCTATATGTACTTATGAATTTTAACTATATTCAAGTATATTTATAAAGTTTAAATTAGTTTTAATATAAGATAAAGGTTATTTTTAACGAAAATCTAAACATCAAAAAATGCTTTGGGATGTCGACATGCCTATGTACCCCATGTCGACATGGTGTGAGTTGAGTTCAAAATTTAAATTTCAAAAGAAGGGTCTATGCCCCACAACTCTTCACGAATGGACATGGCTGTTGTTCTTCTACAAATAGAGGTTACTTTTAATGAATTTTATATCAGATTTTCTGGTTTTCTCTCCTATTCTTCTTCCACTTTTCTTAATATATATTCTTACCATTACTCTGCCGAAATCAACATTGAATCGAACTCGATTACTTCTAGTTTGATTCTCTATCACTCTCTCTACAAGATTCTCAGTGCTATTCAGAGTTATAGACTTCTTTGTAATCTATTAAGCGAGAAAAGGTGTTATTGTAGCCTTGAAAATCAATCAAAAGAGAAAAGGTGAGATTGTATCCTTGGTAAATCAATTGGATGAACTTGTGGCCCAGAAATCAAGTATATCTACCCAGAGGACCGAAATTCTAGAGGGTGTACCTCGTAGCCTTGAAACCGAGGGTGTAATTGTATAATTGCTTTTGAAAGGAAATTCGTACTTGTGTTGCGGGACTGGATGTAGGGTAACTCCGAACAAGTATAAAATCCGGTATGTTCTTTCCTTTACGCTTTTATTTTATTTCTGCATCTGTGTTTGTTTCTGTGATCATATCTGTGTCTGTATATTGCATACATCGGTGTCTAAATTAACATAAATCGAAAAGATTTAGTAATTCTTTATTAACACTATTCACCCCCCTCTAGTGTTAAACCTAGCCTTAAGATCCGTAATCCGCATTTCTCACAATTGGTATCAGATCAAGGTTTTCAAAGTTTCATAATCTGATTTTTGAAAAGTTTTCAAAATGGCTACCAACACTGGTACTGTTACTAACACTAGTATCCCTGTCACTAGTTCGTTTGTAGAGGGTCAGTCTACTATCAGACCACCACTTTTTAATGGCAGTAACTATGCATATTGGGAATGTAGGATGAAAATGTATTTACAATCTATAGGATTAGACACTTGGAATATTGCACAAACTAAATATTCTGAACCCACAACTATTTTGCACAACGGACTACTGAGCAAAAGACTATTGCACAAAATGATTCTAAGGCAATGAATATTCTGTTTTGTTCACTAGATAGAAATGAATTCAATAGAGTGTCAGTTTGTAAGTCTGCATATGAAATCTGGAAAACTTAGCAAGTTACTCATGAAGGAACAAGCAAAGTTAAACAGATCAAAATTTCCATGCTCACAAATCAGTTTCAATTATTTAAAATGAATCCTAATGAGTCTATTTCAAATATGTATAGTAGATGTCAGGATAATGTGCATTCTCTAATATCCTTGGGAAAGGAATTTTCTGAAGAAGATCAAGTCAGAAATTTTTTAAATTCTCTAACTCCATAATGGGATTAAAAGACACTTGCGATCGAAGAGGCAAATGGCATCAGTACTTTAAAGATAGAAGAATTAATTGGAAATCTAATGTCATATGAAGTTCAAATGATCGGAAGAAGATAAAGTAAAGCATTTGAAAAGAAATCAATGGCATTCAATGCATTAACCGATGGATCAGACTCAAACAGCGATAATGATGAAGAGATAGCCCTTATGACCAGAAAATTTAGGAAATTCCTGAAATACAGGAAGATGAATAATCTCAAGAGAAACAACTATAAGAATTATGGAAATCAGAATGTAGTGCCAAATAATGACAAATGTTACAACTATGATAAACCAGGCCATTTCAAAAGAGACTGTCTATATCTAGATAGGCAAAATTCTCATATGAACAATGATCCAGCAAAGGAATGGAAACGTGCATTTACTGCTACTCTAGATGACTCAGACTCGTCCTCAAGTGATGATGATCAAAAGATAGATAATTCGAATTTGTGTTCCATAGCTGTTCATGACTCCGAAGAATTCAAAGAGACGGATTCATAAAAAGGTACGCGTTTCAATACAATTGGTTGAAATTGCTTGCTTAAAATTAGTTGTTTGATTGTTTGATTGATTGATTTTGAATTGGTGTGTTGTTTGAATTTTAAAATTTGTTTTCTATTTTTTATTATTATTTCATTATTTTATTGTTAATTTTTATTATTTTTTAATAGTATAATAATATTTTCTGAAATATACTTGAAGTTTAATAATATTTCGGATATATATATATGCATTAATAATAATAATAATAATAATAATAATTATATATATTAGAGATCTTAGGAAAAATCAATTCATGAAAATTCAAAGGCACATGTCGACATGTTCCCTACCATGATGTCGACATGGGTACCTGAATTTGAATTTCAAAATTTGAATTCAAATGTTTGAATTTTCCTCCACCTTTTCACTTCATTCAATTCTCTGAAAAGCTACTTTTTGACCAGAGAATATGTCCTTTGAGAATTTATTTATTCACTATCTTTTATCATATCTTTTCACTCTCATTTTCAAATTCAAATTCTCTCTTCATAACTTCAAACTCTCTACTCTCAACCTTAATGGCTTATTGAAGCAACCCCTCCACCATGAGAATTTCCAGAAAAATCAAAGAGCAATTATTCAATGATCCGGAGGCAATAAAAGCATACATCAATTATGCTAACTATGCCAAAGTCCATCCTGGAAAATTTTCTATTTTTCAAAAATTTTCTTCTTATGAACTTGATTCTCTTTTTGCAAACAATGGAGTTCTTAGTCTTATTGATGCTTCTCAAAATGATTTTGTTTGTTATCTAAATCTTGTGAAAATTTTCTGTGCTAATTTAAACCATGGATTTAATCACGGAAATGAGGATGAAATTTGGAGTAGTGTCAAAGGCACTAGAATTGTTTTGAATTGTGGTCTTTTGGGTACCATTCTCAATTGCAAGTGTATGGGAATGGATCTTTCTAATTTTAGAAACGATGAAAATGATCGTGAGACATTTCATCACATTTTCGAAGGGATTGATAATTTTGAATTCAAAAATCGAAATTTTCGACCAAAGGCAAGAATTGTCAATCTTCTTTTGCAACATACTTTGACCCCATGATCAGGGAATTTTGACAATCCTACTTCAAAAATTTGCAAAGCTCTTTTTGCTATTTTCGAAAATTATGACATAAATTGGGCGCAAGTTATTTTGGAAGAACTTCGTCCTAAAAATCTTGAAATGGGTGAGAATACCTTATACCATGGAATTTATCTCACTTGGATTTTTAACTATTTTGGAGTGGATTTCAAATGCGAAGAATTTTTTTCTAGAAAATTTTCAACTATTCCAACATTTCGCTTATGAAAATTCCTTTTGTTTTTCAACCTTATGAGACCCTTGCCGAAAAGGAAAGCGTTTGGCTCATGAGGAAATGGAAGAAGAGAAGAGGAAGAAGAAGAAGGGGATGAAATGGAAATTGAAGAAGAAGAAGGTGAAACCTCTTTGAAAAGCATTGACTATCCACCTAATCCATCCACCAAAAACCTTCTCAAAAACCAAAAGATGATTGTTGAGAATCAACAGATTCTTAAAAGATCCGTTAGTAAGAAGTTTGGACAAAATTTCATCCAAGATGATCAAGTTCATTTCCAAAGTCAGCAAGAAACTTGGACTATCTTCATCTTCATCATCCTCTAACTAGTCTTATATTTTCATATCTTGTTGTATTTGTTTTAGTTTGCTTTATTTCGAATGTTCATGTAGTTTTTTGTGTGCTTAATCGTTGTATTATTGTAGTATGCAATGAAATGAAATTTCCTTTCTGTTATCTATCTCATCCTATCTCCAGAATAAATGTTAGTATAATATATAAATATATATATATATATATATATATATACATACACAAAATTATTAACAAAATCAAATTAGTCATAATTTTTCACTGACCCATGTCGACATCCCCTATATGACCATGTCGACATGTGCTGGTCAGAAATGACAATTGAATTTGAATTTGAAATTTGAATAACTACCAAATGTCTATTCATTTCAAATGAATTTCTACACCTATAAATACCTGTTTCTTCTAGAAATCTTCACTGAAATTCATTTGTTATCATCTATATCCTTTATTTCTTTCATAAATTCAACTATGGCTCAATCTATCCAAAAATCTTGAAGAAACTCTTAATTGTTCAAGAATATTCTCTCGTTTATTTTACGAAACCAGCGTCACTTAGAATTGAGTCAAATGCAAATGATCAAGGAACAAGAAAGGCACTTCGATGCGATACGATGGATGATCTCCTCTCTGCATAAGGATGATAACGAAGCACATCCTCCTGTCTCTCTCACCAATGACAATGATAATTGGGATGCTATTAAGGCAGACCCAATCTTGGAAGAAGAAGAATGGGTGGAAGTTCCACGTAACGTTTGATTTTTATTTGTTTGCTTTGTTTGATTTGTTTGAATTGATTTGGTTTGGATTGATACTCTGTGTGGATTGAATTCTTGATATTGGTCTGAAATTTGTTGTATAAAACATATATATACATTGAAATGTATATAGTCTTTGATTAGTTATCATGTTCATAAGTATAATTATTTCTTAATCTATATATTATATATTCTGTTGTATAGTTTATCAATGCATGTACTGATACACAAGAATGAGGGGGAGTAAGTTTTTTGTTGATGACAAAGGGGGAGAAATATAAAATAGGATAGTTAGGCATAAATTAAGGGGAATTATTAGTTTTAGGGGGAGTTATTAGGATAGAAGTAATATTTTATAAACAAAGGTTGTCATCATCAAAAAGGGGGAGATTGTTAGTCCGTGAGATGATGGTTTTGATGATAACAACCTTAGAATATATTATAAAATATAAATACTGACATTATAAGTTTAGATATATATGTATATGTAGGATTTAACCATGCAGGTACCAAGAATGAAGACTGTACAGTATAAAGATTCAAGATATCAAGATAGAAGACTCAAGAGTAACAAGATTATCAAGAGTTCAAGGTTTCAAGGTTAAGTATTTTTTATTAGGAATTTTGTTAAAACTCATAGAAAAGCACTGGCATCTTAAAATCCAATTTATTCGTGGAATGGAATCCACTTCGAGGCTGTTAAAGGGATGGAACCCTAAGTAGGATGGAACCTACGAAAAATGTAGTGGAACATCGTTTTGTATCCGCTAACTTTTTATTCAAAATGATTTTTCAAAATTATATCTTATTTTCAAAATGTTTTCAAAACTTCCCTTTTAAAAAATTCAAAACCATCTATCCTGATTTTAAATAATTTTAGCCTCAAAATTATCTTTAATTTCAAAGTCCAATTACTCCTGATTTTAAACTATCTTTTAATATGATATATTTAACTTTCAAATATTTATACTTAGATTTAAAATATAAAATTATAGTTAACTTCTATATATATTATTCTCTATATGTACTTATGAATTTTAACTATATTCAAGTATATTTATAAGGTTTAAATTAGTTTTAATATAAGATAAAGGTTATTTTCAAAGAAAATCAAAATATCAAAAAATGCTTTGGGATGTCGACATGTCTATGTATCCAGTCGACATGGTGTGAGTTGAGTTCAAAATTTAAATTTCAAAAGAAGTATCTGTTCGCTATAACTCTTCACGAATGGACATGGCTGTTGTTCTTCTATAAATAGGGGTTAGTTTCAACGAATTTTATATCAGATTTTCTGGTTTTTCACTCCTCTTCTTCTTCCACTTTTCTTAATACATATTCTTACCATTACTCTGCCAAAATCAACATTGAATCGAACTCGATTACTTCTAGTTTGATTCTCCATCACTCTCTCTATAAGATTCTCAGTGCTATTCAGAGTTATAGACTTCTTTGTTATCTATTAAGCGAGAAAAGGTGTGATTGTAGCCTTGAAAATCAATCAAAAGAGAAAAGGTGTGATTGTAGCCTTGGTAAATCAATTGGGTGAACTTGTGGTCCGGAAATCAAGTATATCTACCCAGAGGATCGAAATTCTGGAGTGTGTACCTCGTAGCCTTGAAACCGAGGGTGTAATTGTACAATTGCTTTTGAAAGGAAATCCGTACTTGTGTTGCGGGACTGAATGTAGGGTAACTTCGAACCAGTATAAAATCCGGCGTGTTCTTTCCTTTACTGCTTTTATTTTATTTCTACATCTGTGTTTGTTTCTGTGATCATATCTGTGTTTGTATATTGCATACATAGGTGTCTAAATTAACATAAATCGAAAAGATTTAGTAATTCTTTATTAACACTATTCACCCCCCTCTAGTGTTAATCTTAGCCTCAAGATCCGTAATCCGCATTTCTCACAAAATGTATAAGTCACTAGTCGCCAGATTATTCTTCTGATCCCCTCCTCATAACAATCCATAGGATAGATTTAGAGGGACATGTATTCGTGCGAGGGGGGAACGGTGAAAGGACAAGTTTCCCAATGCATGCTAGGCACTAACGAGGACACTATATATTGGAAGTGTCAATCTGAGTTGGTATTATATGATTATTGTACTTTACTGTTTCATTGTGAGTCTTATTGATAGTACTCTGATATGCATTTATTTATTTATTTGTAGGACACCAAACCAACAACTCATACATTGGTGGACTTGAGTTTTCGATTTAGCAAAAATTCGGGGTCATTGGGATGTGAGTTGTTATATTGGGTATCCAAGCCTAGGTTATTCATTGTTTAAAAATAGGAAGCATTAAACTATAGATATAAATATATTATATGCTAAATCCTATATATTCCGACTATAGAGTAGTTAGAACCACATACTAGAATATAAGTTTATTTTTAGTCAGAATAACGGAAGAAGTTGAAGATACACATCTGCCTCGGTTACCCTATGGGAAATAGGTCACATGAAAATGCGTTGACCTCGAAAGTGTATTGACCAGCCATTTTGGACGGTTAAATTGACGATAAACCACACATGTCAAACTATTCAAATGGGCATATTATTATGGGGTAAATAAGAAAGCAGGGAAAGAAAAAAAACAAATACAGAATCTTGTGGAGAAATGGAAAAATATAATAATCAAATAAATAGTTCATGAAGCTGTTTACAAATAACATTGATTAAAACTTTATAATACAAATCGGGGTTATATAATAATAAATAAATGCAGCGGAACAACATGATGCAGTGGAGTAAATATAATACATAATAATAGTACAAAATCTTCCTCTTTAACCTACAGAAAGCAGTCTTCGATAACTAAAAAGCTCAGGCTTACCCGAGCGAGTTGATAGACAAAACACTCGAGTCGGAGCTAAAAGATCTTATGTTAGTTAAATCAACGATAAATAAATATGAGTGTAACGACGTCAGAGATGTTTACGGGGTTTGACATCTCCTATCCAGTATCTAACGTGAGTGCAATAACTTAAGAGATGTTCGGGATTACCATCTCCTAAGGATCTATTAAACTATCTACTATGTAGTACAATACGCTATTATAATACGTCTACAGTAAAGTAAAGTATTAAAATAGCATTAAGACGTTACCCATATCCCCCTTAACACATTTTATATAATGCCATAGTTTATAAAGATACTATAAAATCCACCCGTAAGTAGGCTATTAGGGAGCACTTCGTAGGTACAATGCAAAACAAACTCTTAGAAGGTGCGATAAGGCTTGCGATAAGGCACTCGCGGCAATGCATAGGGTAGATATATTAATTGCATATCCAGACTGGTGGTAATGTATAGAAGCTTACCGCCCACCTTGGAACACACTTCCAAATAAAAATCAAGGGGTGGCGACCAAATAATCACAAAGTAATAGAATAGTATCGAACAAATGTGCCCGATAGGAGGAATGACCACACTTGCCCCGGCGTAGATCCTGATTTTAGCCACATCAAGTCGACTCACGGGTGTCAGAGTCATGTAAATACCTCATACAGAATCGTTCGCAAAACCATCCTACTTCATTTCTGGAATCTCCACCACGTTCACAGTTGTTAAAGTGGTTTTCCATATTGGCAGAGAGCATGACCATATTCGATCTCCGTCTTTTTAACTACCAAACACTTATTTCACAACAGATGGTTTTACATTTCAAAAGTCAATTCATACTTAATATCAAAATATCATATTCTCAAAACCATATCATTTTCAACTCATATTCACTTTTAAAATCACATTCACTTCCAAAAATAATATTTACTTTTAAAATCACATTCACTTCCAAAATCATATTTACTGAAATATGTCATTTCACAAAAGTTATCAATTCCAAATTTCAACTTAGGTGGTATTATCATCAAAGATTTTAAATATAAATACTTTTACTTTACACAGTCTAAAATTTTGGAAAATAGTCTAGGTAATTATAAATAGTTTATATAGTTTTAAAATAGTTTAAATAGTAAAAATAGATTTAAATTTGATTTAATTAGATTTAAATAGATTTAAAAAGATTCAAAATAGGTTAGATTTATTCAATCGGGTTTAGAATGTTTTAAATTGATTAATTATAGATTTGATAAATTTAATTATATCAAGTAGAGTTTTAAATAGATTAAACAAATTTAAAATAAATTATATTGATTTAATTAGGTTTAGAATGTTTTAAATAGATTAATTATAGGTTTAATAAATTTAAATTATATTAAGTAGATTTTTAAATATATTAAATAAAATTAAAATAGATTAAATGGATTTAAATTATTTTAAATAGGTTTTAAATAAATTAAATAAATTTAATTAGTTTAAAATAGGTAAATTAGATTAAAATGGATTAGATAGGTTATAATAGATTAAATAAATTAAAATAGTTTAAAATTGATTAAAATAGTTTAAATTAATTTGAAATAGATTTCAAAGTTATATCCAAACATTTCCAATGACTCAATTTCCGATAAATTCATTTATATTTGACACTTTAACTTTGAAATTCCAATTTAAATCCTTTGAACCACTCATTAAATCAATTACAATTTCAACATTTACGCTTGTACTTTCGAAAATAATTCAATTTATATAAATTAAATTTCTATTTCAAAATACCAGTTAACTGAATTCATAAATTTAAAGGTGCAAAATTCACCTAATTTAACCAATCTGGTGTCCGTATATAATTTTCTACCCTAGGGTCAAGTGATACAGATATTTGTCATTTCAATCCGCAATTTAATTTTTTACGATTATCTATCTTTTCAAACCGGAATCCCAAATTTAATAAAATCCATAAAATCGCTCGAGTCTATCATTTTAACCTATAACGATTTTGCCTAATTTATAGATCGTTCGAGTATGTATCATTTCAACCCATAAGGAACTTGCAGTGTTATAATAATTTAAAAATACAACATTCAATCATCCAATATCAACAATCAAATATCCATCACAAGCATGTTCACAAGCCATAAAAAGAGCTGCAAAGTAATGAAAATGGTATTGAAGCACACTTCTGCAAGTTATAGGGTATGCTCTTAGGAAAGAGCAAGAGAAAAGGAAGTAAATACCAAGATTTGAAAATACTATCAAGTGTGACGAAACGGGATTTCTGATCCTCGAAAATTGACATCAATAAGTCCATTGTATAGAATGCTGAGCAATCGAGTGCCGGAATCACCAGTTTATTAGGAGTGAAGAAGAAAAGGTAGAAGAAGAACAGAAATAACACCACAAAATCTCATAATCACAGCGGAACAACATATAACATATAATAACAGATCTTTATAAAAAACTTGTAATCGTATCAGTTAATATACATACAATCATCAGAGTACAATAATCATTAATAAATTTGGACATTTATAATAACTTGCCTTGATATACATAACTCACACGGTTGAAATAACTAAGTACGTGATATACGTTTAAAATCCTCCAGCTCATCTCCTGAGCTCCATAGCATCCTCTCCTGGATCTGTAATAGTCGGTCTAACCCGAGCATTTTAATAAAATAACATCTAAGTTAATCTGTTAAACCACCGTAAGAAAACACACTAAATTTGGATTATTAAAGTTATCAAAGTCCTTTGAAAACAAAGGTATCTCATAAGACCACGTTACACATAAAAACGATGGGTTTTTCTCTTATGATAAACAAAACATTTTATCAAAATTGTCTGATATTATAATAGTGACTAAACAAAGTAAATAGCTGAAATGCTTCATCTCACGTTTCAGCATAGTTGGGCATAATCAAAACCGTATGACGCTTATTGGAGAATGGATTTCATACAATGACGGGGATACTGGGGTACCACCCATCACAGTACACCTCTAGAAAAATTTACCAAGGACCTTGCCGGGACCTCCTACCACCCAAGACCGGCCTACCCCTAACCTAGATAGTACCGAATATGTTATCACCCTGGGTGTTCCCACTCTTAAAATTGAGTGGTCACTTTTCCATGCACAGCCATATCCATAATTTATATATATTTCTAAGGGTATCTAGAAAGGTGATAACATACCCTGATTGGGTGCGATCCACTTAGCTTTGCTGCATCTCCTCTGTTTTAGCCATTCCCCGTTGATGAGGCTTAAGGCTAACCATTTACCTTTCAAGAACAATTTCTCTTAGAATGCTCATCGTCCTCCAATGACGACGTTCTGATAGCATTTGTCCATACAAGTTGTCCTAGGTCTGGACAGACCGAATCACAATCTTCAATATCTTCATGATATCCATTTGTAACGTTCAAATTGGATCGAAATGATTTTTGGATAATTTAACCCAATCCCAGTCTCTCCAAAACGATTAACGAAATTAGCTAAAAATTGATAGCCAATTCTTTAACTATCAATAAACATCTATAAGTAGACATCAGGCCTTATTATAAATTTTCCAATCTTTATTTTCAAAATATCTTTATAAGATATATATATTCAAACCCCTTCTAATATTTCAAAAATTGAGACAACTCAAATTCTTATACCCATATTGGGATTTTTCAATACTAAGAAAAATTCCGCTATTTCTCTTTTCTCAAAATCCTTAGCAATTTATATTGTAAATTCCCCCGTTTATAACGAATTTTATAAGTTCCAAGATTCCTTTATTTATTCCCTTTAATATTTTCCAAAGTCCCGTACACCTATCTATAATTCCAATTACCCATTTTCTACTTTTTTTATGAATTCTAATTCATTTTCCGAAGTTCATTCTTATTTAAGTACTTTGGAAATTTTCTTACTTTTCCTCAAATTCAATTTTGAGAATTTTCTTATAATCCTATCCACTGAATAAACCCCGTTTCAAGATCCTCAAAAAGACTTATAAATAAATTTAAATAAGTATTTAAAGGAATAATAATTTATTTTTAAAACATGTTAAAGTATTAATTTAAAAACATCAAAACTCTTTTTATCAACATCAATAACTCATTTTTAGATAAACAAACCAAATTTCAAAGCTAATTTTAAAAAATTAGGATTTATTAAAATAAATATTAAGTATTTGAAAAAATAACCTTCCGATGTATTTCAATTCGACCAGTTCAAAATTATAGAGTTTGATAAATAAAACTTCCCTTTTTAAAAACAACGTAATTTCTTAGTAAAAAAAATCATATTTTTAAAATCTCAACAACCAATTAATTTATAGATTCCTCTCGATTCACAATCCATCGATTTCATTCTGACTCTCCTAACCATTTCAACTTTTCACAAATAGTACCCATTATTTTCCTCAACCTTGTTTCTAATATAAATTCACCCTATGAAGTTATATCCCTAATTTATCAACTGATATTGTGTAACCCTTATTTATAAACATCGTTTATAAATTTATAAACTCATTTGAGTTTTCACTTGTCCATAAAACTATTTCATTTATAAAATCCCATTTTTTAAATCCAATTCTTAAAATTTTCATTTATTCCACAAATCCATTTTTAATATCGATTTCAACTCCTTTTCATTTTTTTCAGAAATATCATTTAAAAATCCATCTTCTAAAAATCTTATATATAAATTATTTTAAAGTCTCTATTTTAAACGCTTTACGAATTGGTAAGTTCAACCCCAATGTCAAATCATTTATTTGATCCAAAACACCTTTCCTTAAACTAATCTAAATTTCGATATAAATATTTTTATATTCAAAATCTCCTTTTAAATCTCTTCAAATTCCAAATGATTTTATGGTATTAAAATATCAAAATTTAGGCCAGTGCTACTATAGCGTCCAATAATTCACATACAACAATAATATATGAAAGATTATTCTAACACATCATATATTTCTATATATGAAAAATAATCAATATAAATTTGAGGAATCCATTTGGATCCCTCCAACCTGTTTCCGTGCGTCCATAGATGTTAGACAACAGTAAAAATACCGATCCCAATTCGAGGGGGATATCCTGGTATATAGGATCATTAGCTATTATGCGGGGAGCATAGGAGCTCATCCACTCCAACAACGAGAAATAAATCCAACTACTAATATACATACTACTATATATATTTAACATCCAAACTGATAATAATTTATAATTTCAACTAGCATCCAATAATTAATTTTAACTATCTAAAATTAATTCTAGCAATCCATATGAGTGAGAATTTCTCACCTTGATTTTTAATTTGCAAACAGTCTCAATTTTAAATTAAATTAAACTGTGTTCAATTTAATATAAAATCCCAGTTGACTCCGAAAATCCCCATTTTTTTTTTCGTAGCCTACTCCATTACGAATGCAACGCGACCTGCTTCATGATTTTTGGACCTCGTATGCAATTTTATTAAATTTTATTAACATACGATTAACCAAAAAAAATTAACAAATTTATAAACAAGAAAATTTTAAACTATAATTAACCTTACATAGACAACCTAGCCTATTACGCTGCATAGCCTGCTAAAACCTTCTTCCCAAACATAAAGCCACCCCTATACATAAGAGTAATTGCACACACTGATACCACCATAACCATCGCCCTTCACTGCGCGTCGCGCTGCCGCATCTCGACCTTCCTTCTTGGTCACGCCAAAACGCGACATCACAAAACCCAAATCACAAATGCAAATCGTCAGTAGCCTCCTATCATACCCCTTGAACTCCAATCGCCATCCATTGTATGAAATTCGAACTCGCCTGCACCTACGAACCTCTCTCCAAAGGAGCTCCGCAACGCACACCATAACTTCGCCTCCCTTGCCCAATGTCAAAACGCGTCGAACCCATCTCCCCTTCGACCTGCTGCAGATCACACTCCCCAAACCAGAATCTCCTACCACCAAATCAAGCCTATGTGAGCGCTCCCCTCCCTTGAGAAATGTACTGCTAACCTTGGAATCACCTTCACATCCTCTGGCTCCCTATGCATGTAGCCCTTGTTTCCAGAGTAGCTCGGCCAATCCCCAGATCATCAATTGCATGCGAAAATTAGTTTATCGATGAAGCCTTTTATCGAATGAGAATTTTAAAGTTTGTTTTCAATTTTTTTTCTTTCCTTGAGCATTCACTTGATTTTTATTTTTTTTGAAATAAAAAAATGAACTACAGGCAAGGAGAGGTAAATGCGATTTAAAGGAAGGAAGTAGGCACGCATAGGGTGGCTCGTTCAGGAAGTAGGGTGGTTGAAATGGATAGGAAGATGACTGATGTGAATGAATACGACAATTTATATATATTAAAATTTCCAAAATATCTAGGTATTTTATTCGAACCCCTATCGAGGTGTGCCGCCAGGCGTTCCTAATGTTATAACGTTATTTCAACCCCAATGAAATAAGCTATGAAGTACAATTCAATTGTACGGAGAAGATAGCCTTTTTTAATTGACTATTTAAACTAAATTTAATTAAATTATTTCTAGTCATTTTCACATTGTACAACAAAAGGTAAACCCATATGCTATAAAATTTGAATCCGATAACATTACAATATTACATGTCCAATGGAACTGGTTTCGTTGAATTCCGAGACTGTGCCTCGGATCGCAATTTAAATGCATTGTATAAATCAACGATTTCCAAAAATTGACAAAATCGGTTGAAATACCAGTTTTAAAATCTTATTAAAAAAATTATAATCCCAAACCCAATATTTAAACCATTTAAATATTCGAAATCAAATGACAGAAAAATCCGGGTCGTTACATCAAGAGATTATGATTAATGAAAGATAGTAATAGAGGGTAATGAGATGGAAGATAGAAGTAGATGACAATGGCAGACTCAAAGTTAAGAAAGACAAGATAAAGGGTGGAAAAGTTATTCCGTCAAGCCAGTTACCAGTGAATTATTCAAAAGGTGCATAGTTTGTGTTTCTTAACCACTACAGAGTGGGAGGATACGTAGTTTATTTCATAATTGGGTGCAGTAATGGAAGTAGTGGATGAACCTTATTTGTCAGAAACCATAATGGAAAGTTAAGATATGTGCGTAGGAAAATGATTGCACGTTAGAAAGGTCCATAGATAACAGTAATTGTATTTTTTTTCCAGTAGTTTTTTTTTGTTGGGCTATAAGAATTTATTGTTTCTATTATGTAGAAGCGCATATGAAGTTTATGGAGATTTTCCTTTTTATGTGTTTTCTGTATAGATACGATATTATTGGGGAAATAATAAGAAAAGTAAATTTTAGGAAAGATACTTAATTAATGCAAAAGAAAGGAAAATAGTAAAAGGCTGAAAGTATAAAATAAATTAAGGAAATTTATTCAATTAGCTACAAAAGTAAAAGAAATAAGATTTAAATCCAAAAAAGTAGAAAATTTTGGGAAGTAAATTTTGGCAAGCAAAGGATAAGGTAAAACTTGTTGCAAAGCCACATACCAATGTTCTTATACCTTAAAAGCTAAAATTTACAAATGAACTTGTGTGCTAGTTGCTATTATAAATAAAAGGAAATGTTTTGAAATTTAAAATTTATCACATAAATAGACGAAGTCCACTGTGGACGTAAGACTGTAGAAAAAACTTCAATTTCATGAGCTGTGGTATAAGTCCTTTTGGAATATATATATATATATATATATATATATATTACCTTCAATTATATATATATATATATATATATATATGCATGCATGTATGTATATGTGCATGCTTTTGGAAAATAAAAATATCTTTGAATTTTTTTTGAAAATTGTGTGAAGAAAGAAATGTTAATATCAAAACTTTTTGTGGATATTTTAAGAAGTACTATAAAAATACTTTTGGGCAGAAAAGAAGGAATTTTCAAATTTTCATAATGCCACATTCTTGACATAGGGGAATAGTTGACGAGTTAGCTAGTATGGATTTTACTCTACAGTGGAAGTGGCACTAAAATAAAATACGGTTATAGATGAGGAAGCTATTTTAGCTATGAAATCTTTTTCTATATATCTCGATGGCAGTTGAACAATAACAAGTTTTAAAATAATTCCATTTTATAAATTTAAAGGTTTAAAAATAAAAATTACTCATATGGGATGTACTTGGAAAAGTTAGTAAAATGTATTAGGGACAAAAGAGAAGGTTCCAAGGTACAATGGAAAAACAACAACAAATCGAAATCCAGTGGGTTCATATTTTTTGCAAAAATGCTAAAATCCAAGCCCATAGAAGCTCGAGTTGAGTATCTGAATCATGCAAATAGGCAAAGATAAATGTATCAGCGCTTAAATAAATATCTTACAGTGGAACTGACTAAAAATATAATAGTAAGTAAATATTCACCAAGCTAATAACACTTTCTATAAAGTTTCACCAAGTTGGAAAATCTCTGCCATCTATCTAACCTATGGGATGTTACGAGGAGGGGGTCAGAACTAAACTTCTAGTGAATAAACATATTATACACTTCTAAGCATAATTCTCCATATACTGCTCTATTTCCATTTTCTTTTATATTAGGTTTATTGGTTTTATAACACTCTCGCATCTATGCATGAATAGTACCCATCTACTTCCTAGTAGATTAACACCTAATAACCAATATATATGTAGCTACAAGTCTAAAGGCCACATCGGTCCTAATACTACCCATAGTACCTTTCGTATCCTCCCTGAAAAGGACTCCATTGTCTCACTGCTAGAGTGTACTGAAAGTACATCTATAAATGACAGCTTCGTGAGGCCTACAACATAAATGTTTCGTCGTCTGCTAGGAAAGTGTGAAACTGCATCCGCACTAGCTTATACTAGTGCTTGGACATCCACAATGTACCACTAAGTGCGTACCTTGAGGACTACACATAAACATTCTGTCTATTCCTTAAATTTTGCCAATAAGGTCTACCTTGTATGGGACTCTATAGGAGATTTTCTATATCTGTAAAGGTCCGCTTCGTTAGGCCTGCAACACAAATATTCAACTTGGTCTATCTCTTTTTCATCGTGGCTATATCCCCACACAGCCTCCCCTCAACTAATCGAAAGACCTTTCAAGAGCTAAGTGGCTGTGCCCTACTGCAAACAACCTGAACATCCAATTGGCTGTGCCTCTCATCCAATGTCTCAATAGCCAAAGAATCATTGTCCTGCTGGTTTAACTCTAGTCTTTCCTGAACTTTCTCTGACTGATGATGGCTTGATCTCCGCACACGACTATCCTTTTGGGTCCTGCCCACTATAAACTACTCACAATCCAGAGTATGGTGTCATACAAATATCCTACTTCATCATCAACATTTTGACTGCCTAAGCCTGTAATGCAAAAGATGTCAAGGCCTATTCTCTTGATGGAACACCTATAGACCTACCTCTGGGGGTGCAGATTCGTTAGGCCTGCCCCAAAGGGCCATCCTAGAGTATCTTCACATCTCGTTAAAGTCTCGTGCTTCCTTTTTGCTCGAATTAATTAAGTTGGACGTGCTCTTTCTGTACGATAATCAATGACAAACTGCTTCATTAGGCTGCATTTAGTTTACTTTTCTTATTCCGTTGGTTACTTATTTACCTTAATCAGCATGCCCGGCTCCACCTATATGTGAGACCCTCAGTCCTAGAACTGAAAGGGAATGCTGCCGGTACGGGCCACTTCTAATATTTTGCTTATTAACTTAATCCAAGATCTAGGTTTGATAGAATAAGCCTCTTCTATTTCTTTCTTTTTAATTATAACCTACATGTTACAGTTATACTTGCAATTGTTATTTTTGTATTCTTTTCTTTCTTTTATAACCTCCATGTAATAAATGTAGTTGCAAGTCTCTGTTTTCCATTCTAGTCTGTCTTTTTTATGATGATATTAAATTCTCTTTAGTTCTCTTATATTATATGACAGTCTTGGCTTGGGACCACGTCCAACTGCCATAATTTACTTATCATAATTATCTACTACTAACTTCCAAATCAAGTTATTAGATTTCCCCTTTTTATTTCAATCCTTGAATTTTTAACATAATTTACTGTAAATTTCTTACCTTTAGGCTCATGCCTTTCTCTATAATTCTTAAGCCTAATATTACTTATATTTATTCGGATTCCTTTCTTTTTTTCCATACAAATAACATTTAAATGTAAGTAAACTACTCTGGTAAAATTTATAGTTTCAACATAATTAATTAGCAAATAATTACTGAAATAAATGCAAAATTAAATATTTAACGGGAATCTAACTATATTGTATCATAAACATCAAAGAGATATAATTTAAATACACTCACATGTCGTCCTTAGCTTTGCTCCATAGCCTTTCTAAATCCCTTTTAAGTTGTCTAATATTTTTATTAAAAAGGTCTTTTTCCCAGAAATATTTTTTATTTAGGGTTCAGCCTCAAGTAATGAACCCAATTGGGAGAAAATCTGATTGTGGGAAAATAACAAGGCCAAAGTTGCTATTTATAGTGGAGTTTAGGGAACTCAGACCGTCGGATTTTTGGGTTGAATCTGGTGCAACAGCGTAACAGGCTCACTGCGATTATTGGATCCATAAAGCAATACTTCAGATCGCGTGAAAACCGAATTAGAAAACCTCGACACGTCCCTGGACGATTTAACGTCTAGGGAAAATGCGGGTCGACCTATAGGTCGACCTGTGTTCTTTGCAGGTCGACCTTAGGGTTGACTCTTGTGCGTTACCGGTCGACTTGATGGTCAACCCGTAGGGTCCTTTTATTTATTATTTTTTTCATTTAATTATATCCATATATATATATGATTTCTTTTTCTTCTTGTAACTCCTTCGTATTAACTCGGATTTCGAGAAGTTATATATGGAAATTGATCAAAAAATCACCACGGACATAATGGCATAAGTTTCGAGGCCATATTTTGATAACTATAGAAATGCTTATTTTCACGGTTCATCGTCATCTGATTATTTAATTATCTAAAAATGCGAGATGTTTCAAAAATGGTACATAGGAGATGGATGGAAATATGAAAATTTGCATGTAGACCCTTTTCCGACATAAGAATATTGGTTTAGGATACTGGATCTTTCTAAATTTGGATGTTAGAAATGGTGTGCTAGGATTTGGGATGATAGAAATTAGATGCAAAATTGGTTGAACAATACTTTTATTCATAGGAGTATGGGAAAATTCGGATGCAAAAATAAGTTTTTGATTTTCAAAAGTTTGCATGCATATAGAGCTGCCGATATATTTAGATTATTTGCAGCATATTTTCAAATTTGTTTTAAAGGAATGCATTCATGTTTGAGGCATCGATTAGAATCATTTTGCATACATATCATATGTATTATGATACACCGTGCACTTATACATGATTGAATGAAAAATTAGTTGCATACTGATTGATTTGTTAGTTTAAAATGGTTGTACATTATGCTACGTTGTTCAGACCTTGAGGAATTATGGGGATGAAATTATTTCAACGGTGAGAACTTAACACCCCATAATTTTATTATAATTAATTAACAAATTAATTAAATATTATAAACGTCGGAAAATTAAATTTTTATAAACGTCAGCATTTGGCTACAAAACTTACAGCGTTGGGTTTGTGATAATTTTCTGATTATTTTTCATATATAAAGTTCTTCGATTGGGGTACAAACAAAAAAGTTATTACATTTGAAGTTTTTGAGTCGAAAATTATTATGCATGTAATTATGGTAATAGAAATTACTTAACGTTAGTGGAAACTTAGACGTTAAGAAATATTAGTGTTAAATCAAATCTGAGAAAATACGTATAAAGTGGAAACAAATAATGTAATCGGTTTTAGAAAGGAATTAAATGAAATGAATTTAACGACACTGATAATTAACAACAAAAATATGCCAAGGTTGACTCTTGATGCACCTAGGTTGACTGGTTAGCGGTCGACGGTAATGTTTGGTCGAACAATCTGGATCTAATAAATCTTTTATTAACGAATAGGATTCATTCTAGAGCCTATAAATGCAGCCCTAGCCTCTTACTTCTCTTCTCATATTCTTTGGGTCATAGAGGAAAGCTCTACTAATCTCTTTTCTCTATAATTTCTAAAATTCTAAAATTAGTAAAACTATTATATATATATATATAAGTGGAGAAAAATCAAAGAATAAGAGAAGAGAAGAACATGATGGATTCAGAACACAGAACCAAAGGTAAATTGTGAATCTTAGGCTCAAATCCAAATTTAATTTAATCCTTTCCCCAGATCAATAATTATAATAAGTGTATACCCTTTTTATATTTTGGATTTAAAGTAAGAGGGAGTTAAATAAAAAAGGAATGGATTTGGATCTAGAGAACTGAAGCTAAAAAGAGGTGAGCGGGAAATTACCTATTTTTTTAATAATATTAGATTTGTATCAGTGTATATCTATTTCATTTATGCCTAGATAGAAATCACAATTTAGATATTTAATTTTAATGCGTAGGAAATTGATATAAATCACGAATAGGATATTTAATTGTATATGTGTAATGATTGTGGAAAATAGACACTTCGACTATGGTGCAAGAAATCACAAATTTAGAACTTCGGTAACGTGATTCGAACATATATTGACATGTAGTGTGTTATATACTATCTAAGACTTGTGGTACGAATATATAATACCATTTAGGCACCTATTTTCAAAAAAAAGATTATGGAAAACATTCTTATATATTGTGGAAAACCCTAAATGTGATAGATTTTGTATGCGTTTGGATTTGGAAAGTTAGGTTACAAATATTCCTATATTTGTAAATAACTTGTTAATGAAATCATATTCCGATTACAAATTTGGTTAGTTTATATAGATTGTTGAACATAAGTTAGAATTGAATACAAAATGAATTGGGATTTGGAAATATTTTGCTACATTGGATTGTTAACAGTATGAATTCCTATAAATTGTCTAAAAATAAAAATAAAAGTGTATTGGTTGAAATAACAAGGAATGTAAACAAACAGGAAGAGATGTACAAAATAAGAGAATTACTGTATTTTGTACTGCCTATTCCAATATAAAAATAAAAGATAGTTCCTTATTGTTTTACACGTAACACAAGTTCCCTTTTAAATAATTTGTAGAGAATTATAACGTTTACAATTTTTTTTGGGAAAGAAGTAATTCCAACGTATTAAGTTATAAAGATCCTTACGCATAACTAAAGTAATGTAAGTTGGAATAACAACAACAATTTAAATAGGAAACCTAAAGTATATAATTTCAGATGGTGTAAAAAACAATGGTAAACAAGGAAGGTACAATTAAACGAATATGGAAGTAATAAGCCTAAATAGACAATTAAAGGGAGATATTGGTTAAAAAGGAACATGGGATTTCCCAATAATGTTAAGTGAAAGGGAAATAATAAATGACACTAAGTTAATAAATTTGCAATGGATAACAAATGGTAGTAAATATGATAAGAATAAATCAAAAGTAAGTTATATAAGATTTATCGAACATCAATGATTGGAAGTCAAGAAAAGTAATAATTAAATGAAGGTATACAAATTAAAATTTACATTATGACGGGCATGAATTGTTAAAAGTTAGTAAATAACTTAAATAGATAAGAATGACACAGTCATTAGAATAAGTTGGAATGCGAGGTCAGTAGTGTTGCAAATAGAAGTCTTTTCACCGTTAGGGTTCACCAATAGTTGTGTACATTATAATAATGTGGGACATATTTAATTATAGGGCCCGTGGATTATATACGCTTGCGTAGAGGTGGAGGATTACCCTCAGTAGTGCTTACTTCAATGAGTTAAGGGCAGGGTATTGCCTTTATTACACTAGGAAATCTAAAAAGGATGGTCAGCAGCTCGACACTATATTTGTATGCGACGGTACCAAATCAAGAGTAGTAGTTGTACATAGGTTGGGTGCATCATCGGTCCAGATAAGTCAAAAAGGGAAAGATAGGGTTACACATAGTATGGTACACATCTTACTAGGGTAGGCCACGTTAGATAATTCAGTGCCACAGTTGTTTGCTAGTTCATTTGTTAGGGCAAGGCTAGTTAATCAGTAAAGGAATTCTTTCAAAAATGGATTGGATGGTCTGAGGAGCTCAGTCCTTTATAGCCCCCTAGAGCCGAGTCCATGATTGGAAGAAGACAGATAGTAAATCTCCAAATCGTAGCGAGATAAAATATGACTAAATTTTAGTGATGCCATTATTAGGCACTACGAGAGTTTCTTGGTATACACGACGATGAGGATGTGAGATTGCGATGGTGATGGATCCTGATGGGGTGGCAAGTCATAGATACTAACTGGGATAGTATCTTGGTCCAAAAAGGGACTACGGCACTTATATCTGTTTGATGTGAATTTTTGTTTGATGATAACAAATATATATCAATTTATATATGTGTTTGCAGACTGTACTATATACATATAGGAATAAATATTCATATTGAATAATAATACTATTGCACAGAATTTATACAATTCAATCAGTATGTTTATTCAATATAATATTTTATTTCAACACTTATACAGTACAAAGTTTTCAGCTCTCTCTATATACGTACACCAGTTCATACATTTCACATTCATATTTTTTTCTCACTACAATGCTCAACACTTAGTTTCTCACTCTATCTGCACATCTGCATCTATCTACATTGTCCAGCTCCAGTTCTTGTCCTGTCTCCTGTGTACCTGTATAATTAGCAACTACAATAGTAATCTGAAAATAAACAAATTTGAATTTATAAAAATATAAATTTTTTTATTGGTGTCTCAGATATATGGGTTATTGTCATCATTTTTGATTGTGTAATATCTGTGCATATCAGTATTCTTATCAGGGATAAGTAATCATGAGTGGCTGCGATACACACGTGTACATTTGTACACGTGTGCACTGCCTCGCCAACTCGTGTGCGCAGTCAACAACCACATTCATGCACAACATCGACTCAGCTGGATATGAAACCTGACAATGCTCAAGTCCCGACCAAAATCAGTGACTTGATGCAAACAACATGAATGTCACAAGCATGAACACATGAAAATATGTTGCAACATGGCTGAGCATTGATACAAGGCAATAGTGAATGATCAAGGGTACAAGTCCAAACACAACAATGTGTAGCAGCAGTTACAAGTAACCAGAGGCAAATGGAGAGAGGCAATAACAATGAACCAGTGGAAATAAACAGAGTGCATGCTACAACAATCGACAGTACAAAGCTCAAGTTCAATCCCAAAGCAACCCAACAGCAATGCATGCAACAGAGACCAAGGCTCAATATGCACAAATATGCAAACAAACCAATGAATGACCAAGTGCATTGGGAATATGCAATCATCTCAATATCACAATACTACAGAGAGCATATGCAAGGGTCAAACAAATGTATGCAACAGAAGTATGGTGAAATTCAAGAACTCAACAATGTCTGGACGACATAAATGCTCAGTGCAAGCTACAATGAAACTGTCTCTAAGCAAACTCAGTGGATAACAAACAAATGTTGCAGTAAAAAAGAAAAGTGCTAAGATGAATGCATATATGGATGCAGACATGTCAAAATTAGTATGAAGCTGAGAATGAACAAAGAAATGAAATTCAACATCATGGAACAGATGGTACAGTTCGAAACAGGGAATTCGAAGTCAACTCGAAATCAATATCGTCAAAACAACCAAAGACGTGATGGCCATGGAATTCAACGATACTGTGTTGACCAATGTCAAAAATCAAATCCAAACTAAATTAGGAAAGTTTCTTCCATATCAATCAAGGAAAAATCGAACGCTTCAAAATCAAAACCGTGTGAATCAAGTAAGTCCAAATATCAAGCAACCGAGAAAGGAAAGTGATGAAGTCAAGTAAATGAATATGAACAAAATAAGCAGTTCAAATTTCAAAATTGTGAAAATATATAGGAAATATCCAAAACTGTGGGTACCAAGCAAAAAGTCGAATCGTATATACCCAAAATGTCGTAACAAAGTCATGGAAATATTCAACGACTTGGAGGCCAAGCAAGAAATCAAATCAGGCGCAAAGTATCAGGGTTTCTACCCTATATATATATATATATATATATATATATATATATATATACCCAAGATCATCATAGACGGTACGAAGAGAACAAGCAAGATAAATCATAAAATCTCAACTCAAATCATACCAATTCAATCACCCGAGTCTTTAGCAATCGGAATTCTCCCTAAACGTGGTTGCGCAAGCCTTAATCAGAGGCGATTGGACACTCGAAGGGAAGAGGAGCAATTGGAGGCAACTCAGAGATCCAATCGGGCCGTAGTTGAGACAAAGCCGCTATTTTTCAGAAACCCTAAATTGCATCAGATAACAAAAGAGGGAAGTGGTCGCGTTTTATTTTCTTTTGGGTCGGGTTGGTTTGCTTAAGGGCCAAATTTTTTTTTGTACTCAAGTCTTTTATTTATTTTTTGCTCTTATTTTTATTTTTGAAGTTTGTACTTTTCGAATCAAATCTTGGAAAATCACCACCTGGGATTTAGGTTGTGCAGATTATCTAGTTAGGATTAGTTCAGTAAGCAGGGTTTGCGAGTTTGCAAAACTCTATAGGCGGTAGCAGGATTTGCGATTCTGTTAGAGTGTTTGTAAGCGGGAGATTTTTTAAATCTAATAGAAATCTGGGAATGCAGCAGTAGGCAGGGGTTGCCGAAGCTGGGTAAATTTTGTGTGTGATTTACTTTTCAACATATTTACTTTTCCGCAGTTTGTTTTTGCGTTTAATTCGAGAAAATTTGCTATAACCCTATTCACCCCCCCCCACTTGGGTTAATCTAGATCCTACAAGTGGTATCAGAGCATAGTATTTTTCTTTAACTCTAGAGTCATGAAACCACCAAATAATGCTTTTTCTGAGGGATAATCTATTGTTAGGCCACCCATGTTTAATGGGAATGATTATGCTTATTGGAAAGTTAGGATGGGTATTTATCTTAGTTCTGTTGATTATGATGTTTGGGACATTATTGAAACTGGCTATAAATCTCTCACTATAACTGTTGGTGATACTGAGATTCCAAAACCTAAAGATAGGTGGGATGCTAACGATAAGAAATTAAAAACTACAAATGCTAAAGCCATGAATGCTTTGATCTGTGCTCTTGATAAGACTAAATTTAATAAAATTTCTCATTGTAAAACTGCACAGGAAATTTGGCATACCTTGGAGGTGACACATGAAGGAACTTTTCAAGTCAAGGAATCTCGTCTAGCCCTATTCAGCAATGAATATGAGAACTTTGTGATGGACAAAGGCAAGAGCATAAAGGACATGTTTGGACGCTTTTTAACTTTGGTGTACAATGCTAGAGCGCTTGGGAAGGTATTCACTGAGGTAGAGCTTGTGAGGAAGGTGCTACGAGTCTTACCGATGAGCTTTGAGGCAAAAGTCACGGCAATACAAGAATCGAAAGATTTGAGTAAACTAAGCATGGAGGAGTTGATCGGCAACTTGATGACATATGAGCTTGAGCTAAAAGCAAAGGAGGAACACAACAACTCCAAATCAAAGAAGAAGACGATTGCCTTAAAGAGCAAAGAAGAGAGCGATGAAGAAGAAGAAGATCCAATTGAAGAGCTTGCAATGGCTGTCAATAATCTTAGAAAATGGTCAAAATTCAGGCCACGCAAGAAGAAAACAAGTGGTAATAGGTCAAAAGATTCTGACAATTCCGATAATGAATTGACGTGCTTTAACTGCAAGAAGCCTGGCCACTTCAAACAAAAATGCCCACTTCTCAAAAACAACAAAGGAAAGAAAAAGAAGATGAAGGCCTTTGCAGCGACTTGGGATGATGAAGAAGGAGAGGAAGTTTCGAATAATAGCTCAGAGGAGGCTAACTTGTGTCTTATGGAAAAATCAGATTCAGAAGCAAGCACAGAGGAATCTAGTGAGGTAGGTGACTATTCTTATAAAGAACTTGATTTGATGTGCTGTGATCTTACTAAAACAATTGATACTCTTGAATCTAAAATTGAAAAACTGAAATCTGATAGGAGAGAACTTGTCTATGAAAATTCTAGGTTAGAAACTGAACTTGAAAATATTCAAAACCTAGACTATAAAAATGTAAATTTTAGATTCAGAATAACCAAGACTTAAGAAGAGCTTTGAGAATCTTGAAAAAGAAAACTTGAGTCTTAAGGAAACCATTGACACTAGGAAAAAGGATTTTATAAATAGATGCACCTCACTTGTAACTGAAAACACAACACTAAAAACCAATGTCCAAAATCTTGAGAAATCTCTGAATAACTTTTCAAGAGGAGAAAAATCATTCAACATGTTATTGGGAAATCAAATTTTTGCTAACAATAGAAAAGGACTATGCTTTGGGAAAACACAAGTTGATGATAATGCAAAATGTAAGAATGTCTTTGCTAGATGTGAAATAATTGGACATCGTGTTGAAAATTGTAGTCATAGGAACTAGAACACAAAATTTATACAAGTTTGGGCTCCTAAGAATTCTACAAACAAATTTCATGTCTATTGGAACAAGAATAAAAGGACAAAACAAGTTTGGGTTCCAAAGGGATTGTTTATTCACAATGCTTCAGTCACTCATATCATTGGACCTAAGAGTTTCTCTAGGTCATCCTCCTCTCTCTCTATGTAGGTCTGTTGGCGGGCTAAGGAACAACAAGAATGGTTTCTAGATTCAGTTTGTTCTAGACATATGACAGGTGACAAATCGAAGTTCCTTAGCCTAGAGAATTTTAAAGGTGGAAATGTGATCATGGGAGACAATAGCAAGTGTAAGATTATTGGTAAAGGTGAAGTAGGTAACGGTACTTTTTCCTTGACTAATCTTTTATACGTTGATAATTTGCATCACAATCTCATTTCTATTAGCCAACTATGTGACAAAGGTATGAATGTTGTTTTTGATAGTGATACTTGCAAAATCATTGATAAATCTTCTAATAACATTGTTTTTATGGGCAAAAGAAAAGGAAATGTTTACTCGCTTTCGTTTGATAATATAAATCTTTCTAGCTGTTTGGTAGCCACTGACGAAGAGGCATCTTTATGGCATAGGAGACTTGGACATGCTAGCATGAGCCTCTTAGAAAAACTTGAAACGAAAGAATTAGTTAGAGGGTTACCACATCAGAAATTTAAAAATAATAAAGTGTGTAAAGCATGTTCCTTAGGCAAGCTTAGTCGATCATCATTTCGCCCTAATAACATTGTTAGCACATCAAGGGTCCTTGAATTAATTCACATGGACTTATTTGGACCAAATGAAATTGCAAGCTTGAATGGAAAACGTTATTGTTATGTATTGGTTGATGATTATTCTAGATTTACATGGGTTTATTTCTTAGCCAAAAAGTCTGAATCTTTTGATTATTTTTCAAAATTTGCAAAACTTGTTCAAAATGAAAAACGAGTTTCAATTAAAACCTTGAGAAGTGATCATGGAGGAGAATTTGAAAATTTGGAATTTGAAAGCTTTTGTGAAGAAAATGGTTTAAAACATGAATTTTCTGCTCCACGAACACCTCAACAAAATGGGATGGTTGAAAGGAAAAATCGTACATTACAGGAATTGGCTAGATCCATGTTGAGTGAGTATAAACTACCTCTAACCTTTTGGGCAGAGGCAGTGAATACTTCATGCTATGTAATGAATAGAGTAATGATTAGACCAATACTTGGCAAAATGTCTTATGAATTGTGGCATGAAAGGAAACCTCTAACATTTCTTATTTTCGTGTATTAGGATGTCCTTGTTTCATTCTTAACATAGGTGATCAACTTGGAAAATTTGAATCAAAGGCTGATGAGGGAATTTTCATGGGCTATTCAACAAGGAGCAAGGCTTACAGGATATACAACAAATGAACAAAGACAATTGTTGAATCAATCAATGTGAAATTCGATGAATCTGACCTGGAAAGGACGACTGAAAAGACGGTTGACGATGGGGTAGATCATGAAAGCATTGAAGAAGGGACATCTAGTGAGAAAGCTGAAAGTAGGACTGTTGATGCTGGTAGATTGAAGTTCAAATCCAATCATCCTCCTGAATTGGTTATAGGTGAACCTACGGAAGGTATATGCACTCGCTCTTCATTTGATAAAAATTTGTGTGCGTTTTGTTGTCACAATGGTTTTATTTCTAAGATTGAACCTGATTCTGTTGAAATGGCTCTTAATAATGAAAGTTGGGTTTTAGCAATGCAAGATGAACTTAATCAATTTGAGAGAAATAAAGTTTGGAAATTAGTTCCTAGGCCTAATGATTATCCAATTGTTGGAACTAAATAGGTATTCAAAAATAAACTTGATGAATCAGGAAATTTAATTAGAAACAAAGCTAGGTTTGTCGCAAAAGGATATAACCAAATAGAAGGCATAGATTTTGATGAAACATTTGCTCCAGTTGCTAGGTTAGAAGCCATTAGGATTTTGCTAGGTTTTACATGTTATAAGGGTTTCAAACTTAAACAAATGGATGTAAAAAGTGCCTTTCTGAATGGTGATTTGAAAGAAGAAGTTTTTGTTGAACAACCCCCCGGTTTTGAAAATCATGATTTTCCAAATCATGTGTATAAACTAGAAAAAGCATTATATGGTCTTAAGCAAGCTCCTAGAGCTTGGTATGACTGCTTTGTACATATTTTTTGGAAAATGGCTTTAAAAAGGGGAGTGCTGACACGACACTATTTTTATTACATAAAGGAAGTGAATTTTTGATTGTTCAGATTTATGTGGATGATATCATTTATGGTGCTACAAATGAACTCTTGTGCGAGAAATTTGAACAAGTCATGCAGGCTAAATTCGAGATGAGCTTGGTTGGAGAATTGAAATATTTTCTTGGATTCCAAATCAAGCAAAGCAGTGATGGTATTTTCATTTCACAATCCAAGTATGTGTTGGAACTGTTGAAGAAATTTGGAGTTGAGAACTCCAAGCCATTGAGAACTCCTCTGAGCCCATCAACAAAGTTGGACAAAGACGAGAAAGGAATTGATGTTGATCAGAAGAAATATCGAGGGATTATTGGTTCACTTCTCTATCTTACTGCTTCTAGACCTGATATTATGTTTTCTATGTGTTTGTGTGCACATTTTCAATCTAATCCTAAAGAATCTCATTTGAAAGCCACTAAACGAATTTTGAGATATCTTTCGCACACACAAAAATTTGGATTATGGTACCCTTCTTGTGAAAATTTTGATTTAGTTGGCTATTCTGATGCTGATTATGCTGGTTCATTGGTTGACAGAAAAAGCACTAGTGGGACATGTTTCATGCTAGGACATTCATTAGTTTCATGGTCAAGTCGAAAACAGAATTGTGTTGCATTATCCACCATTGAAGCAGAATATATTGCTTTAGGAAGCTGTTGTGCTCAAATTTTATGGATGATGCAAACTCTTTCTGATTTTGGCTTAGTTTATAAACAAGTTCCATTAAAATGTGATAGTAAAAGTGCAATAGACTTGTCAAATAATCCTATTCATCATTCACGCACAAAACACATTGATGTGAGGCACCACTTTCTTAGAGATCACATTGCTAAGGAAGACATTTGCATTGAACATATTTCAACTGAGGCTCAACTTGCTAATATTTTCACAAAACCCCTCCCCGAAGACAGATTTTCCAGATTACGTTTGGATTTGGGGATTATAGAAATTGACTAATCATTTTCCATTTATTGATTGAAATATTCTTGGATATTTACTTTCAACTTCAATTTCTAGGATTCAAACCAGTTTTGGATATTATTCAAAGATTGATTCGAATATGGTATTCAGTAGTGGAAATTGTTTTATTTCATAATATAACTAACTTGGTAACTTATTCCACGACCATTTCTATTTCAACCATCTTTCTATCATTCATAATGGTTTTGTAAATGAGAAGAGTGAATTATCTTTTTTTTTAAAAGAAAAAATAATAATATATTTATATCTCTCATGCATCCATTCTCATTTAAAAGTCCTTATGGTTATGCATGGATGGAGCATGTGAGTGAATTATTTTTATCATCACTCCATTCTCATTTAAAAGTCCTTATGGTTATGCATGGATGGAGTATGGTAACTAAGTATTTTTCTGGTCTCAAAGTCCAGATGTTTAGACTAATAAGTAACTGCTAATCCCATTTAAAAGTCCTTATGGTTATGCGTGGTTAGTAAGTGCTTATTTTTGTGCTCAAATGTCAAATTATTTTTAAAATATCTCTCTTCTTTTTATATAAAAACCAAATCATCGATCCATTCTCTATAATGTGGAAATTGTTATCTCGTTATGATATATTATGCTTTTTCCTACTGTTCCATTAGTTTTTGTCAGTCTTTTGATAATGACAAGAGGGGGAGAAGAACAAGATTTTGATAAGGAGGTAAATTTTTTTGGAATACATCAACAAATTTATTAAATGTTGTTAGTTAATTTTTTTTAGTTCTTTTATTCTTCTGTAATTTTCTAAATCTTCTAAATAAGGAGTGGTCTCAGTTGTAGGGGGAGAGTTCATATAGGGGGAGCTAAATATTTCATTCTCAAACACATTTATTAGAATTTCAAAATCTTTAATATATATGTTTGTCATCATCAAAAGGGGGAGATTGTTTGATGTGAATTTTTGTTTGATGATAACAAATATATATCAATTTATATATGTGTTTGCAAACTGTACTATATACACATAGGAATAAATATTCATATTGAATAATAATACTATTGCACAGAATTTATACAATTCAATCAGTATTTTTATTCAATATAATATTTTATTTCAACACTTATACAGTACAAAATTTTCAGCTCTCTCTATATATGTACACCAGTTCATACATTTCACATTCATATTTTTTTCTCACTACAACGCTCAACACTTAGTTTCTCACTCTATCTGCACATCTGCATCTATCTACATTGTCCAGCTCAGTTCTTGTCTTGTCTCCTGTGTACCTGTATAATTAGCAACTACAACAGTAATATGAAAATAAACAAATTTGAATTTGCAAAAATATAAATTTGTTTTATTGGTGTCTCAGATATATGGGTTATTGTCATCATTTTTGGTTATGTAATATCTGTGCATATCAGTATTCTTATCAGGGATAGGTAATCATGAATGGCTGCAATACACACGTGTACATTTATACACGTGTGCACTGCCTCGCCAACTTGTGTGCGCAGTCAACAACAACAATCATGCACAACATAGACTCGGCTGGATATGCAACCTGACAATGCTCAAGTCTCGACCAAAATCAGTGACTTAATGCAAACAATATGAATGTCACAAGCATGAACACAGGAAAACATGTTGCAACATGGCTGAGCATTGATATAAGGAAACAGTGAATGATCAAGGGTACAAGTCTAAATACAACAATGTGTAGCAATAGTTACAAGTAACCAGAGGCAAATGGACAGAGGCAATAACAATGAACTAGTGGAAATAAACAGAGTGCATGCTACAACAATCGACAGTACAAAGCTCAAGTTCAATCCCAAAGCAACCCAACAGCAATGCATGCAACATAGACCAAGGCTCAATATGCACAAATATGCAAACAAACCAATGAATGACCAAGTGCATTGGGAATATGCAATCATCTCAAGATCACAATACTACAGAGAGCATATGAAAGGGTCAAACAAATGGATGCAACAAAAGTATGGTGAAATCCAAGAACTCAACAATGTATGGACAACATAAATGCTCAGTGCAAGCTACAATGAAACTGTCTCTAAGAAAACTCAGTGCATAACAAACAAATGTTGCAGTGAAAAAGAAAAGTGCTAAGATGAATGCATATATGGATGCAGACATGTCAAAATAGTATGAAGCTGAGAATGAACAAAGAAATGAAATTCATCATCATGGAACAGATGGTACAGTTCGAAACAGGGAATTCGAAGTCAACTCGAAATCAATATCGTCAAAACAACCAAAGACGTGATGGCCATGAAATTCAACGATACTGTGTTGACCAATGTCAAAAATCAAATCCAAACTAAATTAGGAAAGTTTCTGCCATATCAATCAAGGAAAAATCGAACGCTTCAAAATCAAAACCATGTGAATCAAGTAAGTCGCAAATATCAAGCAACCGAGAAAGGAAAGTGATGAAGTCAAGTAAATGAATACGAACAAAATAAGCAGTTCAAATTTCAAAATTGTGAAAATATATAGGAAATATCCAAAACTGTGGGCACCAAGCAAAAATTCGAATCGTATATACCCAAAATGTCGTAACAAAATCATGGAAATATTCAACGACTTGGAGGCCAAGCAAAAAATCAAATCAGACGCAAAGTATCAGGGTTTCTACCCTATATATATATATATATATATACACCCAAGATCATCATAGACGGTATGAAGAGAACAAGCTAGATAAATCAGAAAATCTCAACTCAAATCTTACCAATTCAATCACCCGAGTCTGTAGCAATCGGAATTCGCCGTAAACGTGGTTGTGCAAGCCTTAATCAGAGGCGATTGGACATTCGAAGGGAAGAGGAGAAATTGGAGGCAACTCAGAGATCCAATCGGGTAGTAGTTGAGACAAAGCCGCTATTTTTCAGAAACCCTAAATTGCATCAGATGATAAAAGAGGGAGGTGGCCGCGTTTTATTTTCTTTTGGGTCGGGTTGGTTTGCTTAAGGGCAAAAAAATTTTTGTACTCAAGTCTTTTATTTATTTTTTGCTCTTATTTTTATTTTTTAAGTTTGTACTTTTCGAATCAAATCTTGGAAAATCACCACCTAGGATTTAGGTTGTGTCAGATTTTCAAGTTAGGATTAGTTCAGTAAGCAGGGTTTGCGAGTTTGCAAAACTCTATAGGCGGTAGCAGGGTTTGCGAGTCTGTTAGAGTGTTTGTAAGCGGGAGATTATTTAATTCTAATAGAAATCTGGGAATGCAACAGTAGGCAGAGGTTGCCGAAGCCGAGTAAATTTTGTATGTGATTTACATTTCAACATATTTACTTTTCTGCAGTTTGTTTTTGCGTTTAATTCGAGAAAATTTGCTATAACCCTATCCCCCCCTCTAGGGTTAATCTAGATCCTACAATATCTTTGTATATGTATGCAGTTATGATGTACTCTGTCAGATGGATGTAGTGTATGCGTACGTGGAGTCGAGATGACTATGTAATAATAAAAGACATAAAACATAATGGAAGACAATTGGCATAAAATAGTGTTATATGTAAAATCTATAATTTACCAGTCACTGGAACGTTTTTATGATGCCCTCCTCACAACAACCCACATGATAGCTTAAGTAGGATATGTATTAGTGCAAGGCGGGAATGATGAAGGGGAAAGTTTCCTAATGCATGCTCAGTACTGACAAGGACACTAGATATTGGAAGTGTCAATTTGGACTGGTAACTATATGATAATTATACTTTATAATTCCACTTTGAGTAATATCGATAGTGCTTTGATATGCATTTATTTTTTTATTTACAGGATACTAAACCAACGATCCATACTTTTGTGGGGATAGGTTTTCGATTAAACGAAAATTTTGGCCCACTAGGATGTAGATGCATTAAATGAGATACTACCTTGTAGATGACATATATCCAAAGTGCAAAACATTAATGTAAGGGTATAAGGTCCCAAGAAACAATAAGAAGAAGTATTTATTGGAGAGATAAGAAGTATTTAATGGAGAGATAAAAAGAAGTATTCAATGGAGAAATTGGAAAGCTATAGAATGGACATAGACATACATTCGGTGTTTTGGAAGCACAGATTCAGATTTTATGAAACCCCGGCCGATATTATGATGCAAGAGTTTATGAGATTTGGTGTACGTGTATCATATTTCATAACATGATTGTACTGCATGAAAGAGGTTGGTACAAGAACCTAAAAACAATCGTCTAGACATGTTTAAGGTTTAAAATACTAGACCTCAGAGAAACATTACTCAATGGAACAATATGTTTGTAACGACCCGAAATTTTCTACCCCGAAAATTCGACACTAATAAGTCCACTGTTGAGGTGCCGAGCAATCGAACGCAAAAAATTCCAGACTGTTAGGGTAAGGAAGAAAAGAGGTCGAAGAAGAAACAGAAAACATAACATAGAATCTCACATTCGCAGCGGATCAAAATATAATATCAAATAATAGCATTTACAAAGGAAAGCTGTAAATGTTAATTTGCATGCAATATATCAGAGTTCAACAAAACTGTCCAGTTATAATTAACTTGTCACTGAAAACAATCATTACAATTCAAATGCACAACAGAATATACTCCATACGTTCCTGTATCCAGCTCGCCACCTGAGCTCCAGAACATCCTAAGTTGAAAATATGTAATAGTCGGTATGACCGAGCATTACATTAAAGTAACACCCGAGTCAGGCTGGAAACCAGCTTGAGTAAACCCATATAATTTGAAATACCAAGTTATAAAACTTATTTGAAAACCAGAGTAACTCGTACCTCACTACGTGTAACATCCTGCCTTTTTGCACGCTTTAAATCGACGATAAACCACACACGTCAGACTCAAACCATACAACTCAACGGATTCCTATTGGGTAAATAAGAAAAGCAGAGGAAGAAATAAAATAAAATAGAATCTCACAGCGGAATGACAAAATATAATAATCAAATAAAAGTTCATGAAGCTATTTTACAAAACATTTAATTATACTTATACAACATTGGATCAGAGTAACACATACCAAAGAATAATAAGTAACAATGCAGCGGAACAGTGTGATGCAGTGGAAGAATATAATACGTAATAATAATACAATTTTCATCTTCGTCCTCTAGAAATAAGGTCTTCAAACCCTAAAATGCTCAGAATGACCCGAGCGAATTGAAAAGACAAAAGACTCGAGTCAGAACTAAAAGATCTTATGTAAGTTAAATCAACGGTAAACAAATATGAGTGAAACGGCGTCAGAGATGTTTACGGGATTTGACATCTCCTATCCAGTGTCTAACGTGAGTGCAGTAACTTAAGAGATGCTCGGGATTCACATCTCCTAAGGATCCGTTAAACTGTTTACTATGTAGTAATATTTCGCTATTATAATAATGTCTATAGTAAAATAAACTTACTTTAAAATAGCGTTAAGGAGTGACCCAATATTCCCCTTAAAACGTAATAGTCCTAGTAGTCCATCTAGTATCATAGTCCCTCCCGATCGGGAAGCCACCAGAGGATACTCCACGGGCTATGGGAGAAAACCAAACTTGTACAAGGCGCGATAGGGTAGGTGACACGACACAACTAGGCAATTCTTGGGTAGATATACCAATTACGCTTCCGGACTGGTGGTAACGCGTAGCAGCTACTATCGCCCGCCTCGAACCACACCCCCAAAATCAAAGGGCCCAAATCAATCACAAAGTAATAGAATGGTATCGAAGGAGTGTGTCCGATAAAAGGTGCTACCTTCTTAGCCCGTCGATCGCTCTTGTTTTAGCCACCTTATGCCACCTCACGGGAGTCGGGTCTGCGTATTTACCTCAAAGAAACGCCGCCGCCATCCTACTTCATTCTAGAATCTCCACCGTGTACATGGTTGTTAAAGTGGTTTTCGGAGTTGGCAAAGAGCATGACAACTTCCGATCTCGGTCTCTACAACAACCAAACTTTATTATAACACCGCGGTCATTTCAAAATAATTTATACTTCAAAACCAGAATATAATATCCATTTCATAACCGCATAAATACGATATTATTTCCATTTCAAAAACCAAACCAATGTGATAACATTTTATTAAAACCCAAATCAATATAATATCATTTTTATTTCAAATACATCCTTTGTAAAATTATAGAAATCAAAACACTCGAAATATAGCACTTTCAAATCATAATACTTTGAAACTCATATCTTTGAAACATATCTTCCACCACTTAAATGGTTAAAATATTAAAATACTTGATAAAACAAACTAGCTTCTTCAATTTCACAAATCAATGCCAAAAAAACTTGAATTTCTAAATTTTATATTTAACCAAATCCCAAATCATAAATTTCAAAACGACTCGGTTCCAAATAAACTATTCCAAATTTTATCCATTTCAAAACAGATTTGATCTACAGAATAAACCATTTTAAATTTAATATATTTAAAACTTTAAGTATTCAATAATTTCAAAACTAAGTTTGGTAATTGCGATTCAACAATTCACTTTTCTATTATTTAGTTTGAAGTATTTTACATAATACATCCATTATCATCTAAATAAAACTCAAATTACAAATAACTAAATATTTCCTACAGTTTATTTATACTTGAAATATTCATTTAATTCACCCTAAACCAAAATCAAGTTATAAAATCATACCTTTTAAAGTTTCAAATTTAATAAATTTTACATCAACTTATTTGGGTTTAGTTCTTAAATAAATTCAATTTCGAATAAATTTCCAATTTATCTTCCAACCTTAATTTATTTAAATCGTTATAAACTCTATATTAAAATAAACTTTAAATACTTAACCATATTATCCCCAATAAAAATCAAACTTATTATTACACTTATTCTATATTAAAACAAATTTATACGTAGCTTAAAGATCATGAATAAAATAACGTTATATAATATCGAAAATCAATATTTATATAAAACCATATTTTTTTTTACAAAACAATAGAAATCAGTTCAAAATATTTTATATATATAGACCACGGTGTCTGTACATAATTTTCTATCCTATGGTCACGTGATACAAATATTTATCATTTCAATCCGTAATTAATATTTTGCGGTTGTATACCATTTCAAACCGCAATCCCGAATGAAAATATCCACAACAACTTGCAGTTTTAACAGTATAAAATACAATATCCATTCATCCAATATCAACCATCAAACATTTATCACAATCATCATCCAATTCAATCAATAACATCAATATAGAACAGATAATAACTAACAGGTATTCTGGCACTTTATATGCAATAATAAATTAAATAACAATTTAATTCAAATAAATTCAATTTAACTGAGATGGTGATTAAAAATATACCAAACAACATAAATGAATTCCTAATCACATCACGAGTCAAACTTAACAAACATAAGAAATTTTAGAAGTTGTGAGTGGGTTAAAACACTCATCTTTTGAATTTAATTGAATTCAAATCCAATTTAGACCCAAAAATTGAACAATCTTAGAATCCATCCAAACCAGTGCCAAAATCTTCGAAATTTCGATACGTTCCTAGTAGAAGAAACCACGCGTGAAACGGACCTCGTATGCGGAAGTCATACAAATTAGAACGATTTGAAATTTAAATTAAAAATAAGGAAAGAGGAAAAATAATAACATCACCATATCTCATTCGTCCACATCATCAACCCGCACACAAATGCATGAACCTATGCTGAAGCATCTCGTCGCCACACCAGTTCGAGCACCGCCTGAAGCCACCAGTCATCGCCGACGACACCCCGAACTCCTTCAGGCCACGCGACATCTACCCACGATTGCATGGCCTCGCCATTCGAGCCAAAACAAGCCCAGCCGCCACCACTTTGTTAAAACCCTAGGACAGCGTATGCTGCTCTCCGCACCATGGTACCATCGATTTGTCGATCAGTCCAGTCAATCGCGACGAAAATAAACAGCTAAGAATAGTTCTACAATTTCTGGCCAAAAGGAGGTTCCAATTGGAAAACAAATTACAGAACCGAGATGCGCTCGTCAAGAGCTTTAAATTGATATATAATTCGATATAGTTTGAGTAGACTAAATTTTCGATTTGATTTTGAATTGCAACAGGATTTGGAATCGAGAATTTGTCTCCATTGGGGAAGAGGAGCAACAGAAATTTCTGTACATATAGAAATAAGAAATAAAAAGGCTGCTAGGGTTTATAAGCGGATATATATAGGTAGAGATGAAAATAGAGGAACGGATACAATTGGTTTGGATAGTTGAACGACACTAGCCCGAAAGCCCGTTCGACTCTAGAACGAAAATGGCCAACCCATATATCAAAATAGATGTTTTAAAATATTTTAAAATCAATGGAATGGTTTCACGTCCAAATTCCTTCGTATGAAGAAGTTATGCTAAAACCAAGTAATTTCAAATTGATTTCAATTTAATTGATTTTCTAGGCATTTCGAGTCCCTACGATCAAATGACAAGTCCGATCATTACGAAACTTGAAATACTACTATAATTCAACGTCATGGACCCGATGAAACTAGTTTCGTCGAGATCCAAGTCAATGGCCAAAATAGCTATTTTTACGTTAATTAAATAAATTAATAATTAATTAATTAAATCAAATTTTCAATTTCAATTCTATAATTGATCATTTTTATCATTTTTAAATTTCTTAACCATTTATACTAATTTAAATAAATTTAGATGTAAATCTAGAGTTGATTAATTTATCAATTTTAGTGTTAACCTCAATTTCATTCAATTCAGAAATTATAAATTTAATTTCCAATAATTCCATTAAATTTACTTTTCATTCTATTATTCAATCCACTGTTGTCAAAATGGATGAAATTAACACTGGATTCTATCACATTAATAATCTCATATTCACTCTTAATTTCAATTAATGTAATATTTAGATATTTGATTTCATTTAATTGCAATTAATCCAATTATTATAGTTCAAATCCAAATAAATTAAGAAATCTTTATTTCCTTTCTTTCAATTCAACAAATTGTCCTATTATGAATAACATTAACATTATTTCCAAATATTACCTTAATTAACATTAACGTAATATTTTATTTAGATTTATTGCAATTGATTCCAGTTCAATTTAATGGATTAAAAATATATCAGTAATTTTTAATAATTGTTGCCACTAACTCTTAATCATACTTTTATAAGTTATCATAAAATAATTCAATATTTACGTTCATTTTCTTATATTAAATTTATTATCAAGTATACATTTACCTAATTTCAACAAATTGGAATTCCATTCAAGTTGTAAATAATTAACTATAAATAACATATTGCATTTCACTTTAGTTATTATTTCATTATAACCTTACAAGATTTTATTTCTTCCAATATTAAATAATAATATTCATTAAATTAACAAATTAAATTATCGAAAATTTATAGGTTGTTACACTCCCCCACTTAAAAGTTTTCATCCCCGAAAAGGAAAAAAGGAGGAAAAGAAGGAATTAAGAAAACAATACATCTTATTCAAAAATATTAACTTTATAAACAACTAAAATAACAAAATTAATTAATTTTAATAAAATATACCAATTTATAACCATTAAACCTTTTTATACTCAAATTAATAAAGTTTGAAAAACATTTTTCAAAAAATTTCTAAGTCCAAAATTTTCGGAAACATTTCGGCTGAGTCTCCTTTGTACAGGGAGGCTCGGGAGAAATTACAATATCAAATATAACAATATATACATATATCTTCCAAAATAATATATTCCAACACGAGAAAATAATATAACAACGCTATAGAACCGTAATCCGAGAACGTACATATTTTTGGGGCAAACAACGCTTAATTATGAAGCCAAAAGTAGTAGTAGTTGCTTCCATAACCTGTATTTCACTTATATAATCCAAAAAGAGTTAATAATTATATAAAACGACATATTTAAGTTGTTTCAGCCACTAATAAACAAAATATAAACAACAATCACTCGCAACCCATATACAATCATCATATAAATCAGCACAACCAATTATCCATAGCAAACAAAACAAATAATTGTTCGGATTTAAAACTTTAAATTGTACAAAATGGAAAATAAACTACTAAGTGCACCCTTTACTCAAAGTCTTATATGAAACTAAATAGATTGTTCACACACCCAAACAATTTTAAAGTATCCTTGCCCAAATAATCATAAACCAAAGAAACAACGATTTCAACAATAAATCAAGTTCATTCTTATTAATTTCATTTCTAAATGATCATTTCTTTTGTTTACATTTATTTCTTGCAAGAATTCAATTTCCATTCATTCATTTGTCACTTAATTTCATTTATTCATTTATCTACAATACTTACCTTTCAATTTATTTAATTAGTAGCCTTTCAATTATACTTGAGTTTATAACATCTACAACATCAAATTCTTATTTATTAAAGAATTTCATTGAATACTTTCATTATTTCAAATTTTTACTTGTATAATATTCTATTACATTTTCTTATTAAACATTAGAACTTTTAATATTTGGTAAGTTATATATATGCTTTAAGAATGCAATTGAAATTTATAAAAGTTTTTCTCATTTCTTTTAATTAATTTAATGTTCATTAATCATATCTTTTGCTTTACAGGTTACTAATTTCAACTTTCTTGTAATTTCATTTATAACCTAGCATTTAATCTCTTATTTTAATTAGAGGTTCCAATTATTAATTAGTTACATTCCATTTCACTATAATAATTGAAACTATTAATTAACGGGAACTTAAGAACTAAGTACCGGGTTAAATTTCGAATCATTTCAAAATAACAGATAGGTGTATACACTTACAATTTATATATCTAATTATATTTAAAACTATTTGAAATTTATATTTGTTTATCAAAATAATTCTGTAGTAAAACTACTACAATGGCCTTCCCACTTAGAAACTCGTAAAAGAATGTCGATGATGCGTGCACTCATCACCAAAATTGTTTTCCCGCAACAGAGAGGGGAGTACGGAACTTATTTCTTCCAAAATCACTTTAAAACAATTCTTTCAAATCAAATTAAAATATTTATAATAGATAATACTTCTAATAATATCATTCTTATATTCCAAAATCATTCGAAAGAAATTTTCAAAACCTTGGAACTTAAGTTCTAAATTTCCAGTTTATTCTCATTTATTTTAATTTTCTTCAAATTTTGTTTCCAATCAATATTTATAAATTTCACTACCTAACAACCAATATATTACAACCAAATATAACCATTATAAATTTTTTATTTTATATACAAAAAATATAATAGGAAAATTATTTCATTCACCTATATTCAAAACAAATATGGTGTCGGTCTATCCTATTAAGTGTTTAGAAATCCATATTGATGTCATAGCGTCCTATGCACCAACCAGAATCTATAAATACAAACGGAACAAATTAACACAATATCAAAACCTTTTATAACACTAACAAACACGCTCTCTCATATGTATACTCTCAGCGACTCATCATAGGGTATTACTACCCTATTAATAAAGTATCAGACTCTAAAAAGTTAAGGTTTATCGCCAAACCAAAGCTCTGATACCAAATGCAACATCCTGCCTTTTTGCACGCTTTAAATCGACGATACACCGCACACGTCAGACTCAAACCATACAAATCAGCGGATTGCTATTGGGGTAAATAAGAAAGCAGAGGGAAAAATAAAACAAAAAAGAATCTCACAGTGGAATGACAAAATATAATAACCAAATAACAGTTCATGAAGCTGTTTTACAAACCATTTGATTATACTTATACAACACAGGATCAGAGTTACACATACCAAAGAATAATAAATAACAATGCAGCGGAACAGTGTGATGCCGTGGGACAATATAGTATGTAATAATAATACAATCTTCGTCTTCGTCCTCTAGAAATAAGGTCTTCAAAGCCTGAAATGCTCAGACTGACCCGAAAGAATTGAAATGACAAAACACTCGAGTCAGAACCAAAGGATCTTATGTAAGTTAAATCAACGGTAAACAAATATGAGTGGAACGGCGTCCGAGATGTTTACAAGATTTGACATCTCCTATCCAGTGTCTAACATGAGTGCAGTAACTTACGAGATGCTCGGTATTCACATCTCCAAAGGATCCGTTAAACTATGTACTATGTAGTAGTATTTCGCTATTAAAATAATGTCTATAGAAAAATAAACTTACTTTAGAATAGCGTTAAGGAGTGACCCAATATTCCCCTTAACACGTAATAGTCCTAGTAGTCCATCTAGTATCATTGTCCCCCCTGATCGGGAAGTCACCAGAGGATATTCCACGGCTATGGGTGAAATCCATACTCGTACAAGGCGCGATAGGGAAGATGACACGACACAACTAGGCAATGCCAGGGAGATATACAAATTACGCTACCGGACGGATGGTAACACTAAGCAGCTACTACCGCCCACCTCGAGTCACACCCCCAAAATCAAAGGGCCCAAATCAATAACAAAGTAATAGAATGGTATCGAAGGATTGTGTCTGATTAAAGGTTCTACCTTCTTAGCTCGTCGATCGGTCCTACTTTAGCCACCTTAAGCCAACTCACGGGGTCTGGTCCACGTATAAACCTCAAAGGAACGCTGCCACCATCCTAATTCATTCTAGAATCTCCACCGCGTACACGGTTGTTAAAGTGGTTTTCGGAGTTGGTAGAGAGTATGAAAACTTACGATTCCGGTCTCTTCAAAAACCAAACGTTATTATAACACCGCGGTCATTTCAAAATAATTTATACTTCAAAACTAGAATAATATCCATTTCAAAACCATATAAATACGATATTATTTCCATTTCAAAACCCAAACCAATATGATATCATTTTATTAAATCCAAATCAAAATAATATCATTTTAATTTCAAATATATCCTTTCCAAAATCATAGCACTTCCAACATTATAATACTTTGAAATCAAAACATTCGAAATATAGCACTTTCAAATCATAATACTTCGAAATTCATATCTTTGAAACATATCTTCCACTACTTAAATGGTTAAAATATTAAAATACTTTTTAAAATAAACTAGCTTCTTCAATTTCACAAATCAATTCCAAAACAACTGGAATTTCTAAATTTTAAATTTAACCAAATCCCAAATCATAAATTTCAATACGACTCAGTTTCCAAATAAACTATTCCAAATTTATTGATTTCAAAACAGATTTGATCCACAGAATAAACCATTTTAAGTCCAATATTTTCAAGCTTTAAGTATTCAATAATTTCAAAACTAAGTTTGGTAATTACGATTCAACAATTCACTTTTCTATTATTTAGTTTGAAGTATTTTACATAATAAATCCATTATCATCTAAATAATACTCAGATTACAAATAACTAAATAATTCCTTTAGTTTATTTATACTTGAAATATTCATTTAATTCACCCTAAATCAAAATCAAGTTATAAAATCATACCTTTTAAATTTTCAAATTTAATAAATTTTACATAAACTTATTTGAGTTTAATTCTTAAATAAATTCAATTCTGAATAAATTTCCAATTTATCTTCCAAACTTAATTTATTTAAATCATTATAAACTCTATATTAAAATAAAATTTAAATACTTAACCATATTATCTCCAATAGAAATCAAACTTATTATTACGCTTGTTCTATATTAAAACAAATTTATACATAGCTTAAAGATCATGAATAAAATAACATTATATAATATCGAAAATCAATATTTATATAAAACCATATATTTCTTTACAAAACCATAGAAATCAGTTCAAAATATTTTATACATATAGACCACGGTGTCTGTATATAATTTTCTGTCCTTTGGTCACATGATACAGATATTTATCATTTCAATCCATAATTAATATTTTACGGTTGTATATCATTTCAAACCGCAACCCCGAATGAAATAAAAATCCATAATAACTTGTAGTTTAAACAGTATAAAATATAACATCCATTCATCCAATATCAATCATCAAACATTTATCACAATCATCATCTAATTCAACATCAATATAGAACAGATAATAAATAACAGGTATTTACTCGCAGTTTATACGCAATAATAAATTAAATAACAATTTAGTTCAAATAAATTCAATTTAACTAAGATGGTGATCAAAAAAATTACAAAACAACATAAATAAATTCCTAATCACATCTTGAATTAAATTTAACAAACATAAGAAATTTTAGAAGTTGTGAGTGGGTTAAAACACTCACCTTTTGAATTTAATTGAATTATAATCCAATTTAAACCCAAAAATTGAACAGTCTCAAAATCCATCCAAACCTGTGCCAAAATCTTCGGAATTACGATACGATCCTAGTAGAAGAAACCACGCGTGAAATGGACCTCATATGCAAAGTTATACAAATTAGAAGGAATTGAAATTTAAACTAAAAATAAGGAAAGAGGAAAAAGAAAAACATCACCATATCTCATTCGTCCACGTCATCAACACGCACAGAAACGCGTGAACCCACGTTGAAGCATCTCGTCGGTACACTATGCTTGAGCACCGCCTGAAGCCACTAGTCATCCCCGATAATGCGCCGAACACCCTTAGGCCACGCGACATCTACCCACGATCGCACGGCCTCGCCATTCGCGCCAAAACAAGCCCAGCCACCGCCACTTTATTGAAACCCTAGGCGAATTATAACACCAAATCCAACCGTCGAATCGCCAAATAAACAATGTCGATGGGCTGCGTACGCTGCCCTCCACACCGTGGTACCATTTATTTGTCGATAGGTCGCAGTCAATCGCAAAGAAAATAAACGGCCAAGAATAGTTCTACAATTTCTGGCCAAATAGAGGTTCCAATTGAAAAATGAATTGCAAATCTGAAATGCGCTCGTCGAGAGCTTCAAATCTATATATAATTCGATATAGTTTGAGGAGACCAAATTTTTGAACTGATTTTGAATTGCAACAGGATTTGGAATTGAGAATTTGTCTGCCATTGGGGAAGAGGAGCAACAGAAATTTCTGTACGTACAGAAATGAGAAATAGAAAGGCTGCTAGGGTTTATATATGGATATATAGGTAGAGCTGAAAATAAAGGAACGGATATGTAACGACCCTGACTCGACCTTCAAAAATCGGCACCGAATACGACACTCGTATTCCAATGCCGTAGATCCAAACGTCGAATCTAGTTTGCCGGAGCTTATAACACATCAAGTATAACAACAAAGCGGAAGAAAAAGAAATGAATATCATATACAACTACAATGAATACAATATCCAAATATACAACAATGATACAATATGAATCAATATCAGAGATACAAGATAACAATGCTACAGCGGAATAACAATATGATATAGTAGCGGAACCCAAAAACTCCAAACAGCAACAGCAACAGCAACTCAACTCCAAAGCACCCGAAGAAAAAACTCCAAACCTCTAGCTCGAACCACCATCAAGTTGCACAAAGATGAGCAAGGTCGGTCTTCCTAACCAAATGCTTCAATATCCAAAGTCATCAAAGAATACCAAAGAGAAAGCCAAAAGCTACAGAATTGATTCTATATCTACTATCTGAAAAACCCAACTCTAGACTGTCCGTGTGGAAATTTATGGGCACCCAGAGTTTATGAAGGGAACAATAAACTCCAGGTCAGTCATGGGACTGGTATGAGCAAACAAAAATAGTTTTATCTTTAAAAACAACAAAAGAATTTAAATTTGAAATCCACAATACTTTTTGGAAAATGAAACTACCATAAGGCCTCTCACCACACACACAATGCAAACGTAGAATTGGAGGAGATTTCTCCTTATGATAGTCAAATATGCTTGATACAAGAATATTTCTTTTATACTATTATTATAAGTGCACGGTGTGGAAAATCATTTCGAAAGTATAATATAAATCCTAGCCAGCATAGACATTCCGAACTATGCCTACTATAGCTACCATTTAAACAGTGGTGACCACCATAAGTAAATTGCAGGTTCTACAACTAAAACCGTACAAGGCGTGTATTGGCAATTGGATTTTCAACAAATGGTCAGGCCAAGGAACTTCCCATTGCCACATGGGTACGCCTTTGGAGGGACGCCCCGAGAACCTAAACGGACCTCTGTCAACACAAGGCCGGGCTACCTCTGTAACTAGGTAACTACTACACGAGTATGCCATCCCCCGGTCGTAACCAACCTTTATCCTGTGATTCACCAACAACCACAAAGTAATAAATTTGCAGCAACCACGTAGGTTAAGTATTTAGGCTCCATACCATGATACTACCTCTATCCAGAAGGAAATGAACATACCCTCAGGGGGCGCTACCCCCAAATAACCTTGTTGCATTCTTCCTGTTTCGACCATTCCGGGTTGTGAGGTTCGACGAAGTCTCGTCCACAAAGTTACGCTTTTCACAAAACTCAAGCTTTGATCAACAAATGATCAGCAACACTTCATATGCCACATTACCAAATTGGGAATGTATCACTAGTAACCATCAACTACATAACCTCTAAGCTCGTACGTCTCAGAGAAGGGTGTTAAGCTAAGAGAATAAATCTCCGCCACCAAACAGAAATGTATTTGATAGAAACTGGTTTTACATCTTAAAGTGTAACGTCAGACACACATCCATACAAGTCCGTTTTGGAATCGAACAGAACCGAAGGCACTTTCGAAGAAGTCCTTGCAAATCCGGATAATTCCTAATCACGTCCGGACTTCCCATCACAATGGGTGCTCAAATCTCTATATCGGGGATCAACTGATGCCGAGACATTCGACAAGAAATCCTTTCGTTTTCGAAAATATCCGGTCTTCACCACCGGTTTTCAATTGCTATCCATAACGTCGTATCACTATTCGAAATGATTTATATGACACAAAGGTCCCCTTCCGGTCAAACTGAATAGTGATCGCAATATTTAAAAACATATGGATATGGAATCTCTGTTAAGTCAAACTTATTATCTAAAACTTTTCTTTCAAATGGTTAAACAAATTACCATTTACAAATCTTTTAAACAAAAAGATTCATTTCAAAACCCTTCAATGGTTTAAAACAATTTCCACATTTAAATCTTTTAAACAAAAGATTCACTTTTAAGACCCCTTTCAATTTAAAACAAGGTTCACCAATCTTTTAAAAAAAGATTCATTCATAGTTTTTCGAAAAAATTCCATTTCATATTGGATTAACTCATCCGGTCTTTAAATCAAAGACTCGTTTCATAGCTTTTAAAACAATTCCCGTTTCAATCTTTTATACATAAAAGATACGCCATTTAAATTCTATTAAATTTTAAAAGAGGGTTCAACTATCTTTCACAAACATTCAATTATAGCTTTCAAAGCCATTCCATTTCAAATTTGAAATCTTTTCATCATAATTTTGGAAATTCTTTCCTTATATAAAAGCTATTATTATTTGAAAACTACTTGTTCTGTTTCAGAAAACCTGATTATATTTGCACGAGTTAAAGCCCTCAAATATAAACTTGGGTTAAATTCAAATTCTCAAAGTAATACTTTTAAAATAGTTTAAAATTCATATAAACACATTTATAACTTTGTATAATATATTTTTACGTCATAAAAACCATATATAGAATTCAATTTCAGATATTGAATTCAATTTAAATCAAATTTTTCAAATTTCAAATCTTTATTAAGTTATTCAAAATAACTTTCATTTTTAAAACACTTTTTCAAAAGTTTTTCACTTTAACCCAATCCATTCCAAAACAATTTGGATTTAAAATTCAATTCAAAATTATTTAAAAATCTGTGAATTAACCGATTTCCACGTGCAATCCATATTTGTGTTTATATAGTGTAGTCCAGGAGTTTTACACAATAGTGCACAACATCATCATCACAGATTCAATCATATCAATCTCGATAAGCGCTATAATCTATAACGCTTATCCTTATTCACAGATTCGCAGATAAAGTAAATTTCTCAATCACAAAGACTCACTATTACGATTCGATGTGGGTTTCGGATAACCAACTAGAATCCGACTCCCTGTCGCATTGAAATTCAAATGTCGTTTTATGGGTCAAGGTGTTTTGCATTTTCATACAACGGTATATTTATTACAAAAATAATAGCTCAGCACAAAGCATCACATAGCATCACATCACATATCAAATATATCAATCCATCACATAGCATCCAATAGCAATCAAACATTTATAATTAAGATGGATAATTTGGGTGATTTTTAAATTTATCAACCACATAATTACTTTCATTAGTAATCTTCAATCAATGATTAATTATCATTAATTTCAATTGATTAAGTCTTAATTACCTTCATTAATTAAATCATTTCTTAATTAATTATCTAAATTAATTAACCCTTAATTGTAATTAATTAAATCTTAATTACTTTTATTAATTAATTATTCCTTAATTAGTTAATAATTAATTAACTTTAATTATTTATTAAATTAATCTTTAATATTTAATGATCAATTAAGTAATTACCTTTCAAAATAATTATATTTACAAATCATTAATTATTTTAATAAACCGAGAGATGATTTAATTACTTTGATTTTTCTTTTAAACCTTATTAAATAAATCAACTTTATCACATTAGTTATTTTAAAAGGTTGAGATTTAGTTTAAACAACATTTTATCTTATTTACGCCTTTTTAATTACGTTATTTATTAAATATAAATAACTTTATAAAATAATGTATCCAATTTAAATAAATTAAAATTTTAATTATTTTGAAATAATTGTACTTAAATCTTTGATTCATTCATACTTTAATCAAAACATCCTTTTGAAAACATGGGTTTCAAAAAGTTTAAAAGTTTGAATTTTTTTTAAGTACATACTGTTTTACAGATTAACTCGAGACCCTCTTCGAGTCACCCCCGGGCATTTTGTTTGTTTACTTCGGGTTATATCATAAATCAACCCGTGCTCCAATTTTTTATCAAACTTAAAATTTCCTTAAGTACTAACCCAGCGCATCAATAATTCTACCCGAGACCGGACTTGAGTTATCACAGGCTCCTTCACGATACTTGCTTCAAGATGAACTCTTCTTCCCCAACCTTTCCCCTACCAACACCAAATACTTACTGTGCACATGCACAAACGGAATCACCGCCGTTTGTCAAATCTCCAGCCACCATCAAGTCGTCGGCAACTCACCCGAACCCCACGAGCACTCAGTATCCCAATTGTTGACGAACTCGCGATCGAACGTCCCAACCCAGATTGTAACAGTACCAGACCACCATAAATACATCGTCCTCCCACCATCAAGTCAAATTACTCCTGATTTTAAACTATCTTTTAATATAATATATCTAACTTTTAAATATTTATACTTAGATTTAAAATAGAAAACTAGAGTTAAATTCTATATATATTATTCTCTATGTGCACTTATGAATTTTAACTATATTCAAGTATATTTATAAAGTTTAAATTAGTTTTAATATAAGATAAAGGTTATTTTAAAAGAAAATCAAAACATCAAAAAATGCTTTGGGTGTCGACATGTCTATGTACCCCATGTCGACATGGTGTCAGTTGAGTTCAAAATTTAAATTTCAAAAGAAGTGTCTGTTCGCCATAACTCTTCACGAATGGACATGGATGTTGTTCTTCTATAAATTGCGATTAGTTTCAACGAATTTTATATCAGATTTTCTGGTTTTTCACTCCTCTTCTTCTTCCACTTTTCTTAATACATATTCTTACCATTACTCTGCCAAAGTCAACATTAGATCGAACTCGATTACTTCTAGTTTGATTTTCTATCACTCTTTCTATAAGATTCTCAGTGCTATTTAGAGTTATAGACTTCTTTGTAATCTATTAAGCGAGAAAAGGTGTGATTGTAGCCTTGGTAAATCAATTGGGTGAACTTGTAGCCCGGAAATCAAATATCTGTACCCAAAGGATCGAAATTCTGGAGGGTGTACCTCGTAGCCTTGAAACCGAGGGTGTAATTGTACAATTGCTTTTGAAAGGAAATCCGTACTTGTGTTGCGGGACTAGATGTAGGGTAACTCCGAACCAGTATAAAATCCGGTGTGTTCTTTCCTTTACTGCTTTTATTTTATTTCGGCATCTGTGTTTATTTCTGTGATCATATCTGTGTCTGTATATTGCATACATCGGTGTCTAAATTAACATAAATCGAAAAGATTTAGTAATTCTTTATTAACACTATTCACCCCCTCTAGTGTTAATCCTAGTCTTAAGATCCATATTCCGCATTTCTCACAAAATGTATAAGTCACTAGTCACCAGATTATTCTTCTGATCCCCTCCTCATAACAATCCATATGATAGATTTAGAGGGACATGTATTCATGCGAGGCGGGAACAGTGAAAGGACAAGTTTCCCAATGCATGCTAGGCACTAACAAGGACACTATATATTGGAAGTGTCAATCTGAGTTGGAAATTTTATGATTATTGTACTTTACTATTTCACTGTGAGTCTTATTGATAGTACCCTAATATGCATTTATTTATTTATTTGTAGGACACCAAACCAACGATTTGTACATTTGGTGGACTTGAGTTTTCGATTTAGCGAAAATTCGGGGTCATTGGGATGTGAGTTGTTATATTGGGTTTCCAAGCCTAGGTTATTCATTGTTAAAAAATAGGAAGCATTAAACTATAAATATAAATATATTATATGTTAAATCCTATAAATTCAGACTATAGAGTAGTTAGAACCATATACTAGAATATAAGTCGATTTTTAGTCAGAATAATGGAAGAAGTTGAAGATACACATCTGCCTCGGTTACCCCATGGGAAATAGGTTACATGAAAATGCGTTGACCTCGAAAGTGTATTGACCAGCCATTTTGGACGGTTTAAATTGACGATAAACCACACATGTCAAACTATTCAAAAGGGCATATTGTTATGGGGTAAATAAGAAAGCAGGGAAAGAAAAAAAACAAATACAGGATCTTGCAGAGAAATGGAAAAATATAATAATCAAATAAACAGTTCATGAAGCTGTTTACAAATAACATTGATTAAAACTTTATAATACAGATCGGGGTTATATAATACAAGGACAAATAATAAATAAATGCATCGGAACAACTTGATGCAATGGAGTAAATATAATACATAATAATAGTACAAAATCTTCGTCTTTAACCTACAGAAAGCAGTCTTCGATAACAAAAAAGCTCAGGCTTACCCGAGCGAGTTGATAGACAAAACACTCGAGTCAGAACTAAAAGATGTTATGTAAGTTAAATGAACGATAAATAAATATGGGTGTAACGACGTCAGAGATGTTTACGGGGTTTGACATCTCCTATTCAGTATCTAACGTGAGTGCAATAACTTAAGAGATATTCAGGATTACCATCTCCTAAGGATCTGTTAAACTATCTTCTATGTAGTACAATACGCTATTATAATACGTCCACAGTAAAGTATTAAAATTGCATTACGGCATTACCCATATCCCCCTTAACACATTTTATATAATGTCATAGTTTATAAAGATACTGTAAAATCCACCCGTAAGTGGGCTATTAGGGAGCACTTCATAGGTACAATGCAAAATAAACTTGTAGAAGGTGCGATAAGGCTTGCGATAAGGCACTCGCGGCAATGCACAGGGTAGATATATTAATTGCATATCCATATAGGTGGTAATGCATAGAAGCTTACCGCCCACCTTGGAGCACACTTCCAAATAAAAATCAAGGGGTGGCCACCAAACTAATCACAAAGTAATAGAATGGTATCGAAGAAATGTGCCCGATAGGAGGAATGACCACACTTGGCCCGACGTAGCTCCTAATTTTAGCCACATCAAGTCGACTCACGGGTGTCAGAGTGACGTAAATAACTCATACAGAATCTTTCGCAAAACCATCCTACATCATTTCTGGAATCTCCACCACGTTCACAATAGTTAAAGTGGTTTTCCGTATTGGCAGAGAGCATGACCATATCCGATCCTAGTCTTTTTAACAACCAAACACTTATTTCACAACGGATGGTTTTACATTTCAAAAGTCAATTCATACTTAATATCAAAATATCATATTCTCAAGACCATATCATTTTCAACTCATATTCACTTTTAAAATCACATTCACTTCCAAAATAATATTTACTTTTAAAATCATATTCACTTTCAAAATCATATTTACTGAAATATGTCATTTCACAAAAGTTATCAATTCCGAATTTCAAATTGGGTGGTATTATCATCAAAGATTTTAAATATAAATACTTTTACTTTACACAGTCTAAAATTTTGGAAAATAGTCTAGGTAATTATAAATAGTTTATATAGTTTTAAAATAGTTTAAATAGTAAAAATAGATTTAAATTTGATTTAATTAGATTTAAATAGATTTAAAAAGATTTAAAATAGGTTAGATTTAGGTTTAGAATGTTTTAAATTGATTAATTATAGATTTGATAAATTTAATTATATCAAGTAGAGTTTTAAATAGATTAAACAAATTTAAAATAAATTATATTGATTTAATTAGGTTTAGAATGTTTTAGATAGATTAATTATAGATTTAATAAATTTAAATTATATTAAGTAGATTTTTAAATATATTAAATAAAATTAAAATAGATTAAATAGATTTAAATTATTTTAAATAGGTTTTAAATAAATTAAATAAACCTAATTAGTTTAAAATATGTAAATTAGATTAGATAGGTTATAATAGATTAAATAAATTAAAATAGTTTAAAATTGATTAAAATAGTTTAAATTAATTTGAAATAGATTTCAAAGTTATATCCAAACATTTCCAATGACTCAATTTCCGATAAATTCATTTATATTTGACACTTTAACTTTGAAATTCCAATTTTAATCCTTTGAACCACTCATTAAATCAATTCCAATTTCAACATTTACGCTTGGAATTTCGAAAATAATTCAATTTATATAAATCAAATTTCTATTTCAAAATACCAGTTAACTGAATTCATAAATTTAAAGGTTCAAAATTCACCTAATTTAACCAATCTGGTGTCCGTACATAATTTAACCAATCTGCAATTTAAATTTTTACGATTATCTATCTTTTCAAACCGGAATCCCGAATTTAATAAAATCCATAAAATCGCTCGAGTCTATCATTTTAACCTATAACGATTTTTCCTAATCTATAGATCGTTCGAGTATGTATCATTTCAACCCATAAGGAACTTGCAGTGTTATAATAATTTAAAAATACAACATCCAATCATCCAATATCAACAATCAACTATCCATCACAAACATGTTCACAAGCCATAAAAAGAGCCGCAAAGTAATGAAAATGGTATTAAAGCTCACTTCTGCAAGTTCTAGGGTATGCTCTTGGGAAAGAGCAAGAATAAAGGAAGTAAATGCCAAGTTTTGAAAATACTATCAAGTGTGACGAAATGGGATTTTTGATCCTCGAAAATCGACATCAATACGTCCATTGTATAGAATGCTAAGGAGTCGAGTGCCGGAATCACCAGTTTATTAGGAGTGAAGAAGAAAAGGTAAAAAACAGAAATAACAACACAAAATCTCATAATCACAGCGGAACAACATATAACATATAATAACAGATCTTTATACAAAACTTGTACCGTATCAGTTAATATACATACAATCATCAGACAATCATTAATAAATCTGGACATTTATAATACCTTGCCCTGATATACATAACTCACACAGTTGAAATAACTAAGTACGTGATATACGTTTAAAATCCTCCAGCTCGTCTCCTGAGCTCCTCGCATCCTCTTCTGGATCTGTAATACTCGGTCTGACCCGAGCATTATAATAAAATAACATCTAAGTCAATCTGGAAAACCAGCGTGAGAAAACACACTCAATTTGGATTATTAAAGTTATCAAAGTCATTTGAAAACAAAGGTATCTCATAAAACCACGTTACACACAAAAACGACGAGTTTTTCTCTTATGATATACAAAACATTTTTATCAAAATTGTTTGATATTTAATAGTGACTAAACAAAGTAAATAGAAAATAGCTGAAATGCTTGCATCTAACGTTTCAGCATAGTCGGGCACAATCAAAACCGTATAACGCTTATTGGAGAATGAATTCGATACAATGACTGGGCTACTAGGGTACCGCCCATCACAGTACACCTCTAGAAAAATTTACCAAGGACCTTGTCGGGACCTCCTACCACCCATGACCGGCCTACCCCTAACCTAGATAGTATCGAATATGCTATCACCCTGGGTGTTCCCACTCTTAAAATCAAGTGGTCACTTTTCCATGCACAGCCATATCCATCATTTATATATATTTCTAAGGGTATCTAGAAAGGTGATAACATACCCTGATTGGGTGCGACCCACTTAGCTTTGCTGCATCTCATCTGTTTTAGCCATCCCGGTTGGTGAGGCTTAAGGCTAACCATTTACCTTTCAAGAACAATTTCTCTTAGAATGCTCATCGTCCTCCAATGACGATGTTCTGATAGCATTTGTCCATACAAATTGTCCTGGGTCTGGACAGACCGAATCACAATCTTCACTATCTTCATGATATCCATTTGTAACGTTCAAATTGGATCGAAGTGGTTTCTGGATAATTAAAACCGATCCCAGTCTCTTCAAAACGATTAACGAAATTGGCTAAAATTGATAGCTGATTCTTAACTATCAATAAACATCTATAAGTAGACATCAGGCCTTAGTATAAATTTTCCAATCTTTATTTTCAGAATATCTTTATAAGATATATATATTCAAATCCCTTCTAATATTACAAAAATTGAGACAACTCAAATTCTTATACCCATATTGGGATTTTTCAATACTAAGAAAAATTCCATTATTTCTCTTTTCTCAAAATCCTTAGCAATTTATATTGTAAATTCCCCCGTTTATAACGAATTCTATAAGTTCCAAGATTCCTTGATTTATTCCCTTTAATATTTTCCAAAGTCCCATACACCTATCTATAATTCCAATTACCCATTTTCTACTTCTTTTATGAATTCTAATTCATTTTTCGAAGTTCATTCATATTTAAGTACTTTTGAAATTTTCTTACTTTTCCTCAAATTCAATTTTGAGAATTTTCTTATAATCATATCCACTGAATAAACCCCGTTTCAAGATCCTCAAAAAGACTTATAAATAAATTTAAAAAAGTATTTAAAAGAATAATAATTTATTTTTAAAACATGTTAAAGTATCAATTTAAAAACATCGAAACTCTTTTTATCAACATCAATAACTCATTTTTAGATAAACAAACCAAATTTCAAAGCTAATTTTAAAAAATTAGGATTTATTAAAATAAATATTAAGTATTTGAAAAAAATCACCTTCCGATGTATTTCAATTCGACCAGTTCAAAATTATAGAGTTTGATAAATAAAACTTCCCTTTTTAAAAACAACTTAATTTTTAGTAAAAAACATATTTTTAAAGTCTCAATAACCAATTAATTTTTAGATTCCTCTCGATTCACAATCCATCGATTTCATTCTGATTCTCCTAACCATTTCAACTTTTCACATATAGTACCCACTATTTTCCTCAACCTTGTTTCTAATATAAATTCATCCTATGAAGTTATATCCCTAATTTATCAACTGATATTGTTTAACCCTTATTTATAAACATCGTTTATAAATTTATAAGCTCCTTTGAGTTTTCACTTGTCTATAAAACTAATTTCATTTATAAAATCCCAATTTTTAAATCCAATTCTTAAAAATTTCATTTATTCCACAAATCCATTTTTAATATCGATTTCAACTCCTCTTCATTTTTTTCAGAAATATCATTCAAAAATCCATCTTCTAAAAATCTTCTATATAAATTATTTTTGAAGTCTCTATTTTAAACATTTTACGGATAGGTAAGTTCAATCCCAATGTCAAATCATTTATTTGATCCAAAACACCTTTCCTTAAAATAATCTAAATTTCGATATAAATATTTTTATATTCAAAATCTCCTTTTAAATCTCTTCAAATTCCAAATGATTTTATGGTATTAAAATACCAAAATTTAGGCCAGTGCTACTATAGCGTCCAACAATTCACATCACAACAATAATATATGAAAGATTATTCTAACACATCATATATTTCTATATATGAAAAACAATCAATATAATTTTGAGGAATCCAGTTGGATCCCTCCAACATGTTTCCGTGCATCCATAGATGTTAGACAACAATAAAATACCGATCCCAATTCGAGGGGGATATCGCGGTATATAGGATCATTAGCTATTATGCGGGGTGCATAGGAGCTCATCCACTCCAACAGCGAGAAATAAGTCCAACTACTAATATACATACTACAATATATATTTAACATCCAAACCGATAATAATTTATAATTTCAACTAGCATCCAATAATTAATTTTAACTATCTAAAATTAATTCTAGCAATCCATATGAGTGAGAATTTCTCACCTTAATTTTTAATTTGCAATCGGTCTCAATTTTAAATTAAATTGAACTATGTTCAATTTAATATAAAATCCCAGTTGACTCCGAAAATCCCAAAAAAAAATTTTGTAGCCTACTCCATTACGAATGCAACGCCACCTGTTTCATGATTTTTGGACCTCGTATGCAATTTTATTAAATTTTATTAACATACGATTAACCAAAAAAATTAACAAATTTATAAACAAGAAAATTTTAAACTATAATTAACCTTACATAGACAGCCTAGCCTATTACGCTACACAACCTGCTAAAACCTTCTTCCCAAACATAAAGCCACCCCTTTACATAAGAGTAGTTGCACACACAGATACCACCATAACCATCGCCCTTCACTGCGCGTCGCGCTGCCGCATCTCGACCTTCCTTCTTGCTTACGCCAAAACGCGACATCACAAAACCCAAATCACAAATGCAAATTGCCAGCAGCCTCCTATCATACGCCCTTGAACTCCAATCGCCGTCCATTGTATGAAATTCGAACTCGCCTGCACCTATGAACCTCTCTCCAAAGGAGCTCCGCAATGCACACCATAACTTTGCCTCCCTTGCCCAATGTCAAAATGCGTCGAATCCATCTCCCCTTCGACCTGCTGCAGATCACACTCCCCAAACCAGAATCAGCTACCACCAAATCAAGCCTATGTGAGCGCTCCCTTCCCTTGAGAAATGCACTGCTAACCTTGGAATCACCTTAACATCCCCTGGCTCCCTATGCGTGAAACCCTAGTTTCCATAGTAGCTCGGCCAATCCCCAGATCATCAATTGCATGCGAAAATTAGTTTATCGATGAAGCTTTTTATCGAATGAGAATTTTAAAGTTTATTTTCATTTTTTTTCTTTCCTTAAGCATTTACTTGATTTTTATTTTTTTGAAATAAAAAATGAACTACAAGCAAGGAGAGGTAAATGCGATTTAAAGGAAGGGAGTAGGCACGCATAGGGTGGCTCGTTCAGGAAGTAGGGTGGTTGAAATGGATAGGAAGATGGCTGATGTGAATGAATATGACAATTTAAACATAGTAAAATTTCCAAACTATCTAGGTATTTTATTCGAACCCCTATCGAGGTGTGCCGCCAGGCGTTCCTAATGTTATACCGTTATTTCAACCCCAATGAAATAAGCTATGAAGTACAATTCAGTTGTACGGAAAAGATAGCTTTTTTTAATTGACTATTTAAACTAAATTAAATTAAATTATTTCTAGGCGTTTTCACATTGTACAACAAAAGGTAAACCCATATAATATAAAATTTGAAACCCGATAACAGTACGCTATTACGGGTCCAATGGAACTGGTTTCGTTGAATTCCGAGACTGCGCCCCAAATCACAATTTAAACGCATTGTATAAATCAACGATTTCCAAAAATTGACAAAATCGGTTGAAATATCAGTTATAAAATCTTATTAAAAAATTATAATCCCAAACCTAATATTTAAACCATTTAAATATTCGAAATCAAATGATAGAAAAATCCGGGTCATTACATCAAGAGATTATGATTAATGAAAGATAGTAATAGAGGGTAATGAGATGGAAGATAGAAATAGATGACAATGGTAGACTCAAAGTTAAGAAAGACAAGATAAAGGGTGGAAAAGTTATTCCGTCAAGCCAGTTACCAGTGAATTATTCAAAAGGTGCATAGTTTGTGTTTCTTACCCACTATAGAGTGGGAGGATACATAGTTTATTTCATAATTGGGTGCAGTAATGGAAGTAATGGATGAACCTTATTTATCAGAAACCATAAAGGAAAGTTAAGATATGTGGGTAGGAAAATGATTACATGTTAGAAAGGTCTATAGATAACAGTAATTGTATTTCTTTCCAGCAGTTTTTTTTTGTTGGGCTGTAAGAATTTATTGTTTCTATTATGTAGAAGCGCATACGAAGTTTATGGAGATTTTCCTTTTTATATGTTTTCTGTGTAGATACGATATTATTGGGGAAATAATAAGAAAAGTAAATTTTAGGAAAGATACTTAATTAATGCAAAAGAAAGGAAAATAGTAAAAGGCTGAAAGAATAAAATAAATTAAGGAAATTTATTCAATTAGCTACAAAAGTAAAAGAAATAAGATTAAAATCCAAAAAAGTAGAAAACTTTTGGGAAGTAAATTTTTGCAAGCGAAGGATAAGGTAAAATTTGTTGCAAAGCCACATACTAGTGTTTCTATACCTTAAAAGCAAAAATCTACAAATGAACTTGTGTGCTAGTTGCTATTATAAATAAACGGAAATGTTTTGAAATTTAAAATTTATCACATAAATAGACGAAGTCCACTGTGGACGTAAGACTGTAGAAAAAACTTCAATTTCATGAGCTGTGGTATAAGTCGTTTTGGAATATATATATATATATATATATATATATATATATATATATATTACCTTCAAATATATATATATATATGCATGTATGTATGTATGTATATGTGCATGCTTTTGGAAAATAAAATAGCTTTGAATTTTTTTTTTTAAAATTGTGTGAAGAAAGAAATGTTAAATCTAAATTTTTTGTGGATATTTTAAGAAGTACGATAAAAATACTTTTGGGCAGAAAAAGAAGGAATTTTCAAATTTTCATAATGCCACATTCTTGACATAGGGGAAGTGTTGACGAGTTAGCTAGTATGGATTTTACTCTACAGTGGAAGTGGAAATAAAATAAAATACGGTTAGAGATGAGGAGCTTATTTAGCTATGAAATCTTTTTCTATACATCTCGATGGCAGTTAAACAATAACAAGTTTAAAAATAATTCCATTTTAGAAATTTAAAGGTTTAAAAATAAAAATTACTCATACGGGCTGTACTTGGAAAAGTTAGTAAATGTACTAGGGACAAAAGAGAAGGTTCCAAGGTACAATGGAAAAACAACAACAAATCGAAATCCAGTGGGTTCGGATTTTTCGCAAAAATGATAAAATCCAAGCCTGCAGAAGCTCGAGTTGAGTATCTGAATCATGCAAATAGGCAAAGATAAATGTATCAGAGCTTAAATAAATATCTTACAGTGGAACTGACTAAAAATATAATAGTAAGTAAATATTCACCAAGCTAATAACACTTTCTATAAAGCGCCACCAAGTTGGAAAATCTCTGCCATCTATCTATCCTATGGGATGTTACGAGGAGGGGGTCAGAACTAAACTTCTGGTGAATAAACATATTATACACTTCTAAGCATAATTCTACATATACTGCTCTATTTCCATTTTCTTTTATATTAGGTTTATTGGTTTTATAATACTCTCGCATCTATGCGTGAATAGTACCCATTTACTCCCTAGTAGATTAACACCTAATAACCAATATATATGTAGCTACATGCCCAAAGGCCACATCGGTCCTAAGTACTACCCATAGTACCTTTCGTATCCTCCCTGAAAAGGACTCCATTTTCTCACTCCTAGAGTGTACTGAAACTACATCTATAAATGACAGCTTCGTGAGGCCTACAACACAAATGTTTCGTCGTCTGCTAGGAAAGTGTGAAACTGCATCCGCACTAGCTTATACTAGTGCTCGGACATCCACAATGTACCACTAAGTGCGTACCTTGAGGACTACACATAAACATTCTGTCTATTCCTTAAATTCTGCCAACAAGGTCTACCTTGTGTGGGACTCTATAGGAGATTTTCTATATCTGTAAAGGTCCGCTTCGTTAGACCTGCAACAAAAATATTCTACTTGGTTTGTCTCTTTTTCATCGTGGCTATATCCCCACGCAGCCTCCCCTCAACTAATTGAAAGACCTTTCAAGAGCTAAGTGGTTATGCCCTACTGCAAACAATCTAAACATCCAATTGGATGTGCCCCTCACCCAATGTCTCAATAGCCAAAGAATCATTGGCCTGTTTGTTTAACTCTAGTCTTTCCTGAACTTTCTCTGACTGATGATGGCTTGATCTCTGCACACGACTATCCTTTTGGGCCTGCCCACTATAAACTACTCACAATCCAGAGTACGGTGTCATACAAATATCCTACTTCATCATCAACCTTTTGACTGCCTAAGCCTGTAATGCAAAAGATGTCAAGGCCTATTCTCTTGATGGAACACCTATAGACCTACCTCTGGGGGTGCAGATTTGTTAGGCCTGCCCCAAAGGTCTATCCTAGAGTATCCTCACGTCTCGTTAAGTCTTGTGCTTCCTTTTTGCTCGAACTAACTAAGTTGGACATGCTCTTTCTGTACTATAATCTATGACAAACTGCTTCATTAGGCTCTTTATTATGCGTTTAGTTTACTTTTCTTATTCCGTTGGTTACTTATTTACCCTAATCAGCATACCCGGCCCTACCTATGTGTGAGACCATCAGTCCTAGAACTGAAAGTGAATGCTGCCGGTACGGGCCACTTCTAATATTTTGCTTATTAACTTAATCCAAGGTCTAAGTTTGATAGAATAAGCCTCTTCTATTTCTTTCTTTTTAATTATAACCTACATGTTACAATTATACTTGCAATTGTTACTTTTGTATTCTTTTCTTTCTTTATAACCTACATGTAATAAATGTAATTACAAGTGTCTGCTTTCTATTCTAGTCTGTCTTCTTTTATGATGATATTAAATTCTCTTTAGTTCTCTTATATTATATGACAGTCTTGGCTTGGGACCACGTCCAACTGCCACAAATTTACTTATCATAATTATCTACTACTAACTTCCAAATCAAGTTATTAGATTTCCCCTTTTTATCTCATTCCTCGAATTTTTAACATAATTTACTGTAAATTTCTCACCTTTAGGGTTATGCCTTTCTCTATAATTCTTAAGCCTAATATTACTTATATTTATTCGGATTCCTTTCTTTTTTTCCATACAAATAACATTTAAATGTAAGTACACCTATCTTGCAAAATTTATAGTTTCAACATAACTAAATAGAAGATAATTACTGAAATAAATGCAAAATTAAATATTTAATGGGAATCTAACGATATTATATCATAAACATCAAAGAGATATAATTTAAATCCACTCATATGTCGTCCTTAGCTTTGCTCCATGGCCTTCCTAGATCCCTTTTAAGTTGTCTAATATTTTTATTAAAAAGAACTTTTTCCCAGAAATATTTTTTATTTAGGGTTCATCCTCAAGTAATGAACCTAATTGGGAGAAAATCTGATTGTGGGAAAATAACAAGGCCTAAGTTTCTATTTATAGCGGCGTTTAGGGAACTCAGACTGTCGGATTTTTGGGTTGAATCTGGTGCAACAACGTAACAGGCCCACTGCGATTATGGGATCTATAAAGCAATACTTCAGATCGCGTGAAAACCGAATTAGAAAACCTCGGCACGTCCCTGGACGATTTAACGTCTAGGGAAAATGCGGGTCGACCTATAGGTTGACCTGTGTTCTTTGCAGGTCGACCTTAGGGCCGACTCTTGTGCATTACCGATCGACTTGAAGGTGAACCCATGGGGTCTTTTTATTTATTATTTTTTTCATTTAATTATATCCATATATATATATATATATATATATATATATGATTTCTTTTTCTTCTTGTAACTCATTCGTATTAACTCGGATTTCGAGAAGTTATATATGGAAATTGATCAAAAAATAACCATGGACATAATGGTATAAGTTTCGAGGCCATATTTTGATAACTATATAAATGCTTATTTTCATGGTTCATCGTCATCTGATTATTTAATTATCTAAAAATGCGAGATGTTTCAAAAATGGTACATAGGAGATGGAAGGAAATATGAAAATTTCCATCTAGACCCTTTTCTGACATAAGAATATTGGTTTAGAATACTGGATCTTTCTAAATTTGGATGTTAGAAATGGTGTGCTAGGATTTTGGATGATAGAAATTAGATGCAAAATTGGTTGAACAATACTTTTATTCATAGGAGTATGGGAAAATTTGGATGCAAAAATAAGTTTTTGATTTTCAAAAGTTTGCATGCATATAGAGCTGCCAATATATTTAGATTATTTGCATCATATTTTCAAATTTGTTTTAAAGGAATGCATTCATGTATGAGGCATCGATTAGAATCATTTTGCATACATATCATATGTATTGTGATACACCGTGCACTTATACATGATTGAATGAAAAATTATTTGCACACTGATTCATTTGTTAGTTTAAAATGGTTGTATGTTATGTTACATTGTTCAGACCTTGAGGAATTATGGAAATGAAATTATTTCAACGGGGAGACCTAACACCCCATAATTTTGATTATAATTAATTAACAAATTAATTAAATATTATAAACGTTGGAAAATTAAATTTTTATAAACGTCACAATTTGGCTATAAAACTTGCACCGTTGGGTTTGTGATAATTTTCTGATTATTTTTCATATATAAAGTTCTTCGATTGGGGGTACAAAAAAAAAGTTATTACCATTTGAAGTTTTTGAGTCGAAAATTATTATGTATGTAATTATGGTAATAAAAATTACTTAACGTTAGTGGAAACTTAGACATTAAGAAATATTAATGTTAAATCAAATCTGAGAAAATACGTATAAAGTGGAAACAAATAATGTAATCGGTTTTAGAAAGGAATTAAATGAAATGAATTTAACGACACTGATAATTAACACCAAAAATATGCTAAGGTTGACTCTTGATGCACCTAGGTTGACTGGTTAGCGGTTGATAGTAATGTTTGGTCGAACAATCTGGATCTAATAAATCTTTTATTAACGAATAGGATTCATTCTAGAGCCTATAAATGCAGCCCTAGCCTCTTACTTCTCTTCTCATATTCTCTGGGTCATAGAGGAAAGCTCTACTAATCTCTTTTCTCTACAATTTCTAAAATTTTAAAATTAGTAAAACTATTATATATATATAAGTGGAGAAAAATCAAAGAATAAGAGAAGAGAAGAACATGATGGATTCAGAACACAGAACCAAAGGTAAATTTTGAATCTTAGGCTCAAATCCAAATTTAATTTAATCCTTTCCCTAGATCTATAATTATAATAAGTTATACCCTTTTTATATTTTGGATTTAAGGTAAGAGGGAGTTAAATAAAAAGGGAATGGATTTGGATCTAGAGAACTGAAGCTAAAAAGAGGTGAGTGGGAAATTACCTATTTTTTTAATAATATTAGATTTGTATCAGTGTATATCTATTTCATTTATGCCTAGATAGAAATCACAATTTGGATATTTAATTTTAACGTATAGGAAATTGATATAAATCATGAATAGGATATTTAATTGTATATGTGTAATGATTGTGGAAAATAGACACTTCAACTATGGTGCGAGAGATCACAAATTTAAAACTTGGGTAACATGAGTCGAACATATATTAACATGTAGTGTGTTATATGCTATCTAAGACTTGTGGTACTAATATATAATACCAATTATGCACCCAGTTTCAAAAAAAAAAAGATTATGGAAAACATTCTTATATATTATGGAAAACCCTAAATGTGATAGATTTTGTATATGTTTGGATTTGGAAAGTTAGGGTATAAATAGTCCCTATATTTTTAAATAACTTGTTAATGAATTCATATTCAGATTTCAAATTTGGTTAGTTTATATAGATTGTTGAACATAAATTAGAATTGAATACAAAATGAATTGGGATTTGGAAATATTTTGCTACATTGGATTGTTAACAGTATGAATTCCTATAAATTGTCTAAAAATAAAAATATAAGTGTATTGGTTGAAATAACAAGGAATGTAAACAAACAGGAAGAGATGTACAAAATAAGCGAATTATTGTATTTTGTACTGCCTATTCCAATATAAAAATAAAAGATAGTTCCTTATTGTTTTACACGTAACACAAGTTCCCTTTTAAATAATTTGTAGAGAATTATAACATTCACAGTTTTCTTTAGGGAAAGAAGTAATTCCGACGTATTAACTTATAAGGATCCTTACGCATAACTAAAGTAATGTAAGTTGGAATAACAGCAACAATTTAAATAGGAAACCTAAAGTATATATTTCAGATGGTATAGAAAACAACGGTAAACAAGGAAGGTACAATTAAACGAATATGGAAGTAATAAGCCTAAATAGACAATTAGAGAGAGATATTGGTTAAAAAGGAACATGAGATTTCCCAATAATGTTAAGTGGAAGGGAAATAATAAATGACACTAAGTTAATAAATTTGCAATGGATAACAAATGGTAGTAAATATGATAAGAATAAATCAAAAGTAAGTTATATAAGATTTATCGAACATCAATGATTGGAAGTCAAGAAAAGTAATATTAAATGAAGGTATACAAATTAAAGTTTACATTATGACGGGCATGAATTATTAAAAGTTAGTAAATAACTTAAATGGATAAGAATGACACAGTCATTAGAATGAGTTGGAATGCGAGGTCAGTAGTGTTGCACAATAGAAGTCTTTTCACCGTTAGGGTTCACCAACAGTTGTGTACATTATAATAATGTGGGACATATTCAACTATAGGACCCGTGGATTATATACGCTTGCGTAGAGGCGAAGGATTACCCTCAGTAGTGCTTACTTCAATGAATTAAGGGCAGGTTATTGCCTTTATTACACTAGGAAATCTAAAAAGGATGGTCAGCAGCTCGACACTATAATGTGATGGTACCAAATCAAGAGTAGTAGTTGTACATAGGTCGGTGCATCATCGGTCCAGATAAGTCAAAAAGGGAAAGATAGGGTTACACATAATAGGGTATACATCTTACTAGGGTAGGCCACGTTAGATAATGCAGTGCCACAATTGTTTGCTAGTTTGTTTGTTAGGGCAAGGCTAGTTAATCAGTAAAGGAGTTCTTTCAAAAATGGATTGGATGGTCTGAGGAGCTCAGTCCTCTATAGCCCCCTAGAGCTGAGTCCATGATTGGAAGAAGACAGATAGTAAATCTCCAAATCATAGCGAGATAAAATATGACTAAATTTTAGTGATGCCATTATTAGGCACTACGAGAGTTTCTTGGTATACACGACGACGAGGATGTGAGATTGCGATGGTGATGGATCCTGATGGGGTGGCAAGTCATAGATACTAATTAGGATAGTATCTTGGTCCAAAAAGGGACTATGGTACTTATATCTTTGTATATGTATGCAGTTATGATGTACTCTGTTAGATGGATGTAGTGTATGCATACGTGGTGTCAAGATGACTATGTAATAATAAAAGACATAAAACATAATGGAAGACAATTGGCATAAAATAGTGTTATATGTAAAGTCTATAATTTACCAGTCATTGGGACGTTTTTATGATGCCCTCCTCACAACAACCCACATGATAGTTTAAGAAGGATAGGTATTAGTGCAAGGCGGGAATGATGAAGGGGCAAGTTTCCTAATGCATGCTCAGTACTGACAAGGACACTAGATATTGGAAGTGTCAATTTGGACTGGTAACTATATGATAATTATACTTTATAATTCCACTTTGAGTTATATCGATGGTGCTATGATATGCATTTATTTTTTTATTTACAGGATACTAAACCAACGATCCATACTTTTGTAGGGATAGGTTTTCGATTAAACGAAAATTTCGGCCCACTAGGATGTAGATGCATTAAATGAGATACTACCTTGTAGATGACATATATCCAAAGTGCAAAACATTAATGTAAGGGTATATGGTCCCAAGAAACAATAAGAAGAAGTATTTAATGGAGAGATACGAAGTATTTAATGGAGAGATAAGAAGAAGTATTCAATGGAGAAATTGGAAAGCTATAGAATGGTCGTCGACGTACATTCGGTGTTTTGCAAGCACAGATTCAGATTTTATGAAACCCCGGCCGATATTATGATGCAAGAGTTTATGAGATTTGGTATATGTGTATCATATTTCATAACATGATCGTAGAGTATAAAAGAGGTTGGTACAAGAACCTAAAAACAATCATCTAGACATGTTTAAGGTTTAAAATACTAGACCTCAGAGAAACATTTACTTAATGGAACAATATGTTTGTAACGACCCGAAATTTTCAACCCCGAAAATTCGACACTAATAAGTCCACTGTTGAGTTGCCGAGCAATCGAACGCAAAAAATTACAGATTGTTAGGGTAAGGAATAAAAGTGGTAGAAGAAGAAACAGAAAACATAACACAGAATCTCATATTCGCAGCAGATCAAAATATAATATCAAATAATAGCATTTATAAAGGAAAGCTGTAAATGTTAATTTGCATACAATATATCAGAGTTCAACAAAACTGTCCAGTTATAATTAACTTGTCACTGAAAACAATCATTACAATTCAAATGAACAACAAAATATACTCCATATGTTCCTGCCATTCAGCTCGCCACCTGAGCTCCAGAACATCCTAACTTGAAAATATGTAATACTCGGTCTGACCCGAGCATTACATTAAAGTAACACCTGAGTCAGGATAGAAACCAGTGTGAGTAAACCCATATAATTTGAAATACCAAGTTATAAAACTTATTTGAAAACCAGAGTAACTTGTACCTCACTACGTGTAACATCCTGCCTTTTTGCATGCTTTAAATCGACGATAAACCACACACGTCAGACTCAAACCATACAAATCAGCGGAATGCTATTGGGGTAAATAAGAAAAGCAGAGGAAGAAATAAAATAAAATAGAATCTCATAGCGGAATGACAAAATATAACAATCAAATAACAGTTCATGAAGCTGTTTTACAAAACATTTGATTATACTTATGCAACATTGGATCAGAGTTACACGTACCAAAGGATAATAAATAATAATGCAGCGGAATAGTGTGATGCAGTGGAACAATATAGTATGTAATAATAATACAATCTTCATCTTCGTCCTCTAGAAATAAGGTCTTCAAACCCTAAAATGCTCAGATTGACCCGAGCGAATTGAAAAGACAAAAGACTCGAGTCAGAACTAAAGGATCTTATGTAAGTTAAATCAACGGTAAACAAATATGAGTGGAACGGCGTCAGAGATGTTTAGGGATTTGACATCCCCTATCTAGTGTCTAACGTGAGTGAAGTAACTTAAGAGATGCTCGAGATTCACATTTCCTAAGGATCCGTTAAACTGTTTACTATGTAGTAATATTTCGCTATTATAATAATGTCTATAGTAAAATAAACTTACTTTAAAATAGCGTTAAGGAGTGACCCAATATTTCCCTTAACACGTAATAGTCCTAGTAGTCCATCTAGTATCATAGTCCCTCTTGATCGGGAAGCCATCAGAGGATACTCCACGGGCGATGGGAGAAAACCAAAATAGTACAAGGCGCGATAGGGTAGGTGACATGACACAACTAGGCAATTCTAGGGTAGATATACCAATTACGCTTCCGGACCGGTGGTAACATGTAGCAGCTACTACCGCCCACCCCGAGCCACACCCCCAAAATCAAAGGGCCCAAGTCAATCACAAAGTAATAGAATGGCATTGAAGGAGTGTGTCCGATAAAAGGTGCTACCTTCCTAGCCCGTCGATCGCTCCTGTTTTAGCCACCTTATGCCAACTCACGGGAGTCGAGTCCACGTATTTACCTCAAAGGAACGCCGCCGCCATCCTACTTCATTCTGGAATCTCCACCGCGTACATGGTTGTTAAAGTGGTTTTCGGAGTTGGCAGAGAGCTTGACAACTTCCGATCTCGGTCTCTTCAACAACCAAACGTTATTATAACACCGTGGTCATTTCAAAATAATTTATACTTCAAAACCAGAATATAATATCCATTTCAAAACCACATAAATACGATATTATTTCCATTTCAAAAACCAAACCAATATGATATCATTTTATTAAAACCCAAATCAATATAATATCATTTTTATTTCAAATATATCCTTTGTAAAATTATAGCACTTTAAAAGTTATAACACTTGAAATCAAAATACTCGAAATATAGCACTTTCAAATCATAATACTTTGAAACCCATATCTTTGAAACATATCTTCCACCACTTAAATGGTTAAAATATTAAAATACTTTATAAAATAAACTAGATTCTTCGATTTCACAAATCAATTCCAAAACAACTTGAATTTCTAAATTTTAAATTTAACCAAATCCCAAATCATAAATTTCAATACGACTCAGTTCCCAAATAAACTATTCCAAATTTTATCGATTTCAAAACAGATTTGATCCACAGAATAAAACATTTTAAATTTAATATATTTCAAACTTTAAGTGTTCAATAACTTCAAAACTAAGTTTGGTAATTGTGATTCAACAATTCACTTTTCTATTATTTAGTTTGAAGTATTTTACATAATAAATCCATTATCATCTAAATAAAAATCAAATTACAAATAACTAAATATTTCCTTCAGTTTATTTATACTTGAAATATTCATTTAATTCACCCTAAACCAAAATCAAGTTATAAAATCATACCTTTTAAAATTTCAAATTTAATAAATTTTACATCAACTTATTTGAGTTTAGTTCTTAAATAAATCCAATTTCGAATAAATTTCCAATTTATCTTCCAACCTTAATTTATTTAAATCATTATAAACTCTATATTAAAATAAACTTTAAATACTTAACCATATTATATGCAATAAAAATCAAACGTATTATTACGCTTATTCTATATTAAAGCAAATTTATACATAGCTTAAAGATCAGGAATAAAATAACGTTATATAATATTGGAAATCAATATTTATATAAATCCATATATTTCTTTACAAAACAATAGAAATCAGTTCAAAATATTTTTTATATATAGACCATGGTGTTTGTGTATAATTTTCTATCCTATGGTAACGTGATACAGATATTTATCATTTCAATCCGTAATTAATATTTTATGGTTGTATACTATTTCAAACCGCAATCCCGAATGAAAAAAAATCCATAACAACTTGCAGTTTTAACAGTATAAAATACAACATCCATTCATCCAATATCAATCATCAAACATTTATCACAATCATCATCCAAATTCAATCAATAAGATCAATATAGAACAGATAATAACTAACAGGTATTTATTGGCATTTTATATGCAATAATAAATTAAATAAAAAATTTAATTCAAATAAATTCAATTTAACTGAGACGATGATTAAAAATATACCAAACAACACAAATAAATTCCTAGTCACATCATGAGTCAAATTTAACAAACATAAGAAATTTTAGAAGTTGTGAATGGGTTAAAACACTCATCTTTTGAATCTAATTGAATTCAAATCCAATTTAGACCCAAAAATTGAACAGTCTTAGAATCCATCCAAACCAGTGCCAAAATCTTCGAAATTTCGATACGATCCTAATATAAGAAACCACGCGTGAAACGGACCTCGTATGCGGAAGTCATACAAATTAGAACGATTTGAAATTTAAATTAAAAATAAGGAAAGAGGAAAAAGAAATACATCGCCATATCTCGTTCGTCCACGTCATCAACCCGCACAGAAATGCATGAACCTATGTTGAAGCATCTCGCCACCACACCATGTTCGAGCACCGCCTGAAGCCACCAGTCATCGTCGACGACACGTTGAACTCCTTCAGGCCACACGACATCTGCCCGCGATTGCACGGCCTCGCCATTCGAGCCTAAACAAGCCCAGCCGCCGCCACTTTGTTAAAACCTAGGATTGCGTATGCTGCTCTCCACACCGTGGTACCATCGATTTGTCGATCAGTCCAGTCAATCGCGACGAAAATAAACAGCTGAGAATAGTTCTACAATTTCTGGCCAAACAGAGGTTCCAATTGGAAAATGAATTACAGATCCAAGATGCGCTCGTCGAGAGCTTCAAATCGATATATAATTCGATATAGTTTGAGTAGACTAAATTTTCGATTTGATTTTGAATTGTAACTGGATTTGGAATTGAGAATTTGTCTGCCATTGGGGAAGAGGAGCAATAGAAATTTTTGTACGTATAGAATTGAGAAATAGAAAGGCTGCTAGGGTTTATAAGCGGATATATATATAGGTAGAGCTGAAAATAGAGGAACATATACGATTGGTTTGGATAGTTGAACGATACTAGCCCGAAAGCCCGTTCGACTCCAGAACGAAAATGGGTCAACCCATATATCAAAATAGATGTTTTAAAATATTTTAAAATCAATGGAATATGTTTCATGTCCAAATTCCATTGTATGAAGAAGTTATGCTAAAACCAAATAATTTCAATTGATATCAATTTAATTGATTTTCTAGGCATTTCGAGTCCGTACGATCAAATGACAAGTCCGATCATTACGAAACTTGAAATCCTACTATAATTCAACGTCATGGATCCGATGAAACTGGTTTCGTTGAGATCGGAGTCAGTGGCCAAAATAGCTATTTTTACATTAATTAAATAAATTAATAATTAATTAATTAAATCAAAATTTCAATTTCAATTCTATAATTGATAATTTTTATCATTTTTAAATTTCTTAACCATTTATACTAATTTAAATAAATTTAGATGTCAATCTAGAGTTGATTAATTTATCAATTTTAGTATTAGCCTCAATTTTATTAAATTTAGAAATTGTAAATTTAATTTCCAATAATTCCATTTAATTTACTTTTCATTCTATTATTCAATCCGCTGTTGTCAAAATGGATGAAATTAACACTGGATTCATGATCTATCACATTAATAATCTCAAATTCACTCTTAATTTCAATTAATGTAATATTTAGATATTTGATTTCATTTAATTTCAATTAATCCAATTATTATAGTTCAAATCCAAATAAATTAATAAATCTTTATTTCCATTCCTTTAATTCAACAAATTATCCTATTATGAATAACATTTACATTATTTCCAAATATTACCTTAATTAACATTAACGTAATATTTTATTTAGATTTATTGCAATTGATTCCAATTCAATTTAATGGATTAAAAATATATCGGTAACTTTTAATAATTGTTGCCACTAACTCTCAATCATACTTTTATAAGTTTCATAAAATAATTCAATATTTACATTCGTTTTCTTATAATAAATTTATTACCAAGTATACATTTACCTAATTTCAACAAATTGGAATTCCATTCAAGTTGTGAATAATTAACTATAAATAACATCGTTCATTTCACTTTACTTATTATTTCATTATTACCATACAACATTTTATTTATTCCAATATTAAATAATAATATTCATTAAATTAACGAATTAAATTATCGAAAATTTATAGGTTGTTACACTCCCCCACTCAAAACTTTTCGTCCCCGAAAAGGAAAAAATGGGGAAAAGAAGGAATTAAGAAAACAATACATCTCATTCAAAAATATTAACTTTATAAACAACTAAATTTACAAAATTAATTAATTTAAATAAAATATACCAATTTATAACCATTAAACCTTTTTTGTACTCAAATTAATAAAGTTTGGAAAACATTTTAAAAAAAAAATTCCAAGTCCAAAATTTTCGGAAACATTTCGGCTGAGTCTCGGGAGAAATTACAATATCAAATATAATAGTATATACATATATCTTCCAAAATAATATATTCCAACACGAGAAAATAATATAACAACGCTATAGAACCATAATCCGAGAACGTACCTATTTGTCGGGCGAACAACACTTAATTATGAAACCAAAAGTAGTAGCAATTGCTTCCATAACCTGTATTTCACTTATATAATCCAAAAAGAGTTAATAATTATATAAAATGGCTTATTTAAGTTGTTTCAGCCACTAATAAACGAACCAATATAAACAACAATCACTTGCAACCCATATACAATCATCATATAAATCAGCACAACCAATTATCCATATCAAACAAAACAAATAGTTTTTCGGATTTAAAACTTTAAATTGTACAGAATGGAAAATAAACTACTAAGTGCACCCTTTACTCAACAGTCTTATATGAAACTAAATAGATTATTCATACATCCAAATCATTTTAAAGTATACTTGCCCAAATAACCATAAACCAAACAAACAACGATTTCAACAATAGATCAAGTTCATTCTTATTAATTTCATTTCTAAATGATCATTTCTTTAGTTTACATTTATTTCTTGCAAGAATTCAATTTCCATTCATTCATTTATTACTTAATTTCATTTATTCATTTATTTATAGTACTTACCTTTCAATTTATTTAATTAGTAGCCTTTCAATTATACTTGAGTTTATAACAACTACAACATCAAATTCTTTGTTATTAAAGAATTTCATTGAATACTTTCATTATTTCAAAATTTTTACTTGTATAATATTCTATTACATTTTCTTATTAAACATTAGAACTTTTAATATTTGGTAAGTTATATATATGCTTTAAGAATGCAATTGAAATTTATACAAGTTTTTCTCATTTCTTTTAATTAATTTAATGTTCAATAATCATATCTTTTGCTTTACAGGTTACTAATTTCAACTTTCTTGTAATTTCATTTATAACCTAGCATTTAATCTCTTATTTTAATTAGAGGTTCCAATTATTGATTAGTTACATTCCATTTCACTATAATAATTGAAACTATTAATTAACGGGAACTTAAGAACTAAGTACCGGGTTAAATTTCGCATCATTTCAAAATAACAGATAGGTGTATACGCTTACAATTTATATATCTAATTATATTTAAAAAAATTGAAATTTATATTTGTTTATTTGATAAATCTGTAGTAAAACTACTACAGTGGCCTTCCCACTTAGAAACTCGAAAAACAATGTCGATGATGCGTGCACCCATCACCGAAATTGTTTTCCCGCATTAGAGAGAGGAGTACAGAACTTATTTCTTCCAAAATCACTTTAAAACAATTCTTTCAAATTATATTGAAATATGTGTAATAGAAAATACTTCTAATAATATCGTTCCTATATTCCAAAATCATTTGAAAGAAATTTTCAAAACCATGGAACTTAAGTTCTAAATTTCCAGTTTATTCTCATTTATTTTACTTTTCTTCAAATTTTGTTTCCAATCAATATTTAAAAATTTCACTACCTAACAACCAATATATTACAGCCAGATATAACCATTTTAAAAAATTTATTTTATATATAGAAAATATAATAGGAAAATTATTTCATTCGCCTATATTCAAAACAAATATGGTGTCAGTCTGTCCTATTAAGTGTTTAGAAATCCATATTGATGTCATAGCGTCCTATGCACCAACCAAAATCTATAAATACAAAACGGAACAAATTAACACAACATCAAAACCTTTTATAACACTAACAAATACGCTCTCTCATATGTATACTCTCAGCGACTCATCATAGGGCATTACTCCCTATTAAAAAAGAATCAGACTCTAAAAAGCTAAGGTTTATCGCTAAACCAAATCTCTGATACCAAATGCAACATCCTGCCTTTTTGCATGCTTTAAATCGAAGATAAACCACACACGTTAGAATCAAACCATACAAATCAGTGGATTGCTATTGTGGTAAATAAGAAAAGCAGAGGAAAAAATAAAACAAAAAAGAATCTCACGGTGGAATGACAAAATATAATAATCAAATAACAGCTCATGAAGCTGTTTTACAAAACATTTGATTATACGTATACGACACAGGATCAGAGTTACACATACCAAAGAATAATAAATAACAATGCAGCGGAACAGTGTGATACAGTGGAACAATATAGTATGTAATAATAATACAGTCTTCGTCTTCGTCCTCTAGAAATAAGGTCTTCAAACCCTGAAATGCTCAAACTGACCCGAGCGAATTGAAATGACAAAACACTCGAGTCAGAACCAAAGGATCTTATGTAAGTTAAATTAACGGTAAACAAATATGAGTGGAACGGCGTCCGAGATGTTTACGGGATTTGACATCTCCTATCCTGTGTCTAACGTGAGTGCAGTAACTTAAGAGATGCTCGGGATTCACATCTCCTAAGGATCTGTTAAACTATGTACTATGTAGTAATATTTCGCTGTTAAAATAATGTCTATAGAAAATTAAACTTACTTTAGAATAGCATTAAGGAGTGACCCAATATTCCCCTTAACACGTAATAGTCCTAGTAGTCCATCCAGTATCATAGTCCCTCCTGATCGGAAAGTCACCAGAGGATACTCCACGGCTATGGGAGAAATCCATACTCGTACAAGGCGCGATAAGGAAGGTGACACAGCACAACTAGGCAATGCCAGGGTAGATATACAAATTACGCTACCAGACGGGTGGTAACACTTAGCAGCTACTACCGCCCTGTAACATCCCAAAAATTATGAATTTAAATTTTAGTAATATATTTTAACTTTTTGAAATAAAAAAATTGAAAAGTTATAAAAGAATGAAATATGGATAAAGTTTAGTGTTTTTAGTTAAAACTTTTAAAAGAAATAAAATAAGTTATAGATTAAATATTAATAAGTTAAATCTTGAATAGAAATAAAATTTAAGAAAATGTATATTGTAATAAAATCACATAATTATTAAAAGTTAACAACTAAAACAAGTTGCTATAAACAATATAAAGACATAAGAGAACAAATGAACAAATAATTAAACAAATGAATCAAATGAATATGTTACTATACAAACCAGTAAATATGTAAGCAAAAGAAAATAAGATAAAATAAAAACAAACTCTTACATTTAGCAAAATAAACAAAACAACACACCTATATATATATAAAATGAAAACAAAACATTAGCTAATAAAAATATAAAACATATAAACTATACATATAAAATAAAATCTAAAATAACACTATGCTGTAAGTATAGAAAGAGGCAAAGGAGCATTGTATACATGCATTCATTTAATGCTTCATTTAATGCCTATCCTCTCAGCACTACTTGATACCATATCAGCCTAAATCAAAGCATGAGCACGGCATGCTGTAGATACATGAAAGTGTTACATACATTAAATGCTTTCAAACAACAACCAGTAAATTGAAATATTCATAAAGTACAAATACAGTATAAGGAAGCTGTCCACTTAAACCTGCCCACTTCTTTATATACTTGAGAATTGTCTTAGTCCATTTGTTAAAAACAACTCAAGTATCATTCAACAAATTTTGAAAAGATCAGAAAAGAAATAAAAAGTGAGCAAAACAGAAAAAAAAAAAAAACCAAACCAGAGAGAGGAGATTCAAAACTGCAGTTCAAAGAAGATCAACATATTCTCTGTTTCAATATTTCAAAGTGAGTAAACTTTTGATTCTTTCACAATCTTATTGCTATGTAAAGTCTTAGATAATATAGTAGAATTAATCATTAGGTTGCAGGAAAGAATTTTGAGTAAGTGAATTAATGTTGCCCTGTGTATGCTTGCACGAGAAAGTAATTCCCTGATTAGCTTCAGGATTAAACACAGTATACATTCCTTTATAAATACTCATGCATAGTTGCTTTATATTCTTTTAAACAAATTTTAGCAAAGCATGAAAACTAACAAAAGCAAGCATTTATTTTTTAAATTCAAAGCTCAGTATACAAACAAAAAAAAAGAGAAAAGAAGATTTTCACCTTGCAGATTCAAGCTTTTGTCATTCCTGGATATTTAGGTGAGTAACATCAATCTTTTAAATTTTTTAATGAACTTGACTTAGTTGCATAAATATCTGGAAACAAGTATTGTTTCATATATTTGAATGCTCTGAGGGTTTAGATAAGTTAATAGACAGTTTTATTTTTGATCTGAGTAAATTTACCTACTTGTTCTCTGTTCTTTTTTTTTCTTTTTTTTAGAGTTGAGTAACTTAGAACTTGAACAAAATTAGTTAGTTTAAACAAAATCAAGTTTTAAAACCTGTTGCAAGCTAAACAGTGAGGAAATGTCTCTGTGAGCTCAGTTTTACAATGGAAGGCTAAACATATGGAGAAATTCGAACATTTCGAAACATTGATTGAACTTCATAAATTGAATCCCCACTGAAAATCATGATTTTTAACCCAAAAATGAAGATTTATAAATGGGTATTTTGTGTGCAGTTCGTAAGTGAATAAAAACTATATTTTTACAAATTTAGGATGATTGAATAAATTTTAATTGTTGAAACTTGAGTTGTAGAAAGTTTAACCCTTTATGATTTTGGGAAAAATGCTAATTAATTTTTTCAATGCATGGATTTTGAAGTTGAATCAAGATTAGGGTTGAAACCTTTTTTCTCTGTTCGCGTTAGAAACCATGGTGCCGCGCCACCTCTGGCTGATCGGACCGCGTGTCAGTGGGGTGAACAGAGGCGTAGCGTGATGACGAAGCTAGGGTACAATGTTGGTGGCCGATAATGGCCAGAGGAGGTGACGCGAGTTCGATTTCTGGTGGTGAGGATGGGTTCGAGTTTCGAACTAAAAGCTAGATTTCGTTCTGGGGTTGTTAGCATGGAATTGATCACTGCTACCGAATGTAGAGTCGATGAGTGACTTGTGGGAGGTTGCGATCGTCACCGAAGCGTCACCGTGATGATGTGCACGTGCACAACGTTCGTTTGGGAACAGGGAATTGCCGCGTGTGTTGGCTTCGGGTGAGACTCGAAAAATCACGAGTAATGCTTCGGGTGGGTACTCGTGTTCGAGCGAGTTCTCTCTGATACTATTTTGTTAGCTAAGGTTTAAACTTAGCTAAAGAAAAAAAAAAAAGAAACTGGAAGGAGATAAGAAAACTGGGATGAGGAAAGAAATGGGAAGTCTCGGGGAGAAGATGTGATGGAACCGGGGGGGGACGCGAGTGAAACGCTACTTTTACTCGGGTTATTTATATGGGCTAAGCCCATTCAAATCTTTAAGTCATCAATGTTAATAAAATTTTTGTGTTTTATAATATGAACAGTTTAGATTTTGTTAAGTTAAATTTTTAACAAATGCTTTAGAATTTGTAAATTCTTTAATTGGTAAAGAAAGTTAAAAATCAAAATTTAATTAAATGATTAAATTTTAAAAGAAGAATTTTAAATAAATTTACATTAAAATTTCAATGTAACAATAAATTAATTTTTAAAGTATAAAACAGATTTTTCAAATGAAAATTAAGGTAAACTATTTTATCAATAGTTTTGAAAAGGAATTTAGAATAATTTAAAGATTGTGATTAAAATTGATTTAATAAACAATTAAGTACTCAAATAAATTTATAATTAAGAATTTATTGATTTGATAAAGCAAGTTAATTAATTTAAATTGGCAGTTAATTAAAATAACTAATTAAGGAAAAATCAATGTATCAAGATGATTAAGATTAATTTAATTATCATTAAGAATAATAAATCATTGATTGAATAATCAATAAAATAAATATTTGGTTAATTTATCTCATTCGTTTTGATTAGTAAATAACTAACTATTGTTGTTAACTTATATTGATATCTCTGTTCTGTTCGTAATTCTGTATGATGATATTGCCATGTTATTGCACTGTGATTATGATTTGTTCTGTATCGATATGAAAAACCCTGTTGTCCGTAAAACGGCATTTAAACTTCGATGCGACAGGGGATCGGATTTCAGTTTGTTATCCAAAACCCACATCGACTCTGTGAATATTTGTGAATGACATCCACATGTTTTAAAATTTGACACTCACTATTTGAATTAGCCGGAAAAGGACCTTTGTGTCATATAACCCATTTCGAATATGTGATTCGACGTTATGGATAGCAATTAAAGACCGGTGTTGAAGACCGGGTATTTGCGAGAGCGATAGGATGATCTGTCGATTGACTCTGCTCTGAGTTGCTCCGGTATAGAGTTCTCCATATGTGATGGGGAATCCGATCAGGATTGTGGATATCCGGATTACAAGGACTTCTTTGGAAGTGCCTTCGGTTCTGTTCGAGCCCGGAACAGACTTGTATGGATAGTATGTATGACATTACAAATTGAGATATAAAGCCGATTTCTTTCAAATATATTTCTGTTGGTGGCGGAGAATTTATTCTTTTAGCTTAACACCCTTCTCTGAGACGTACGAGCTCAGAGGTTATGTAGTTGAAGGTTATCGGCAATATATTCCCAATTTGGTAATGTGACATGCTGAGTGTTGCTGTGAAATGATCATTGTGTTGATTATTTGTGATAGGATCATTTGTTTGATCGTCTATCTTTGTGATCATTTCTATGATCATTTGTTGACCCAAAGCACGGCTTTTGTATAAAGTGTGTTTTTGTGGACGTGACTTCGTCGGACCTCACACCCCGAAATGGTCAAAACAGGAAAGATGCGGCAAGGTTATTGGGGGTAGCACCCCTTAGGGTATGTGCATTTCCTTCTGGATAGAAGTGGTATCATGGTATGGAGCCCAGATACTTAACTTATGTTGATATCGCAGATATATATATATGATTTTGTGATTTGTTGCTGGGGCCCCGGTTAAAGGTTGGTTACGACCGGGAGATGGCATACTCGTGTCTGTAGTTACCCAGTTAGGGGTAACCCGGCCTTGTGTTGGCAGAGATCCGGTTTGGTTCTCGGGGACGTCCTTCCAGAGGCGTTCTCATGTGGCAATGGGAAGTTCCTTGGCCTGACCATTTGTTGGAAATCCAAAGAAACAATATGAGCCTTGTACGGTTTTAGTTGTAGAACCTGCTTCCTCAGGAGGTAGCTATAGTAGGCATAATATAATGGTACCTATGCTGGCTAAGATTAATATTCTATTTTCGAAATGATTTACTTCACTATGCACTAGTACAATATCAAAGAATTTATTTTCTCGTATCAAGCATATTTAACTATCATAAGAAGAAATCTCCTCCAATTCTGCGTTTGCATTGTGTGTGTGGCGGGAGGTCTTATGGTAGTTCCATTTTTAAAAGCATTCCGAAAATTCTTTTATAAATCTTGTTTTATTTAATGCAACTGTTTTTGTTTACTCATACCAGTCCCATGACTGATCCGGAGTTTATTGTTTTCTTTCCTAAACTCTGGGTGCCCATTATTTCCACACGGGCAGCCTAGTAGCAGGTTTCTATATTTTGGAGTAACAGTATTTTGGAGCTCTTATCTTGGATATATCTTAGGAGCTATTGGAGATTTCAGGTGTTAGCTTTTGGGAGTTCGTTATCATCTCTCTCATTTGAGGATTTTTGGATATATGATCACTGTTGTATTATCATGATGTTGTATTGGAGTTGTAGTGTATGTATTATGTACTCTGTTGCAGTATGGATATTATGTTGATGTTATAACAGTGATGTTATTTATGATATTGATTCTGTTCCGCTGTTTTATATTCATCTAATCGTTGTTATAAGCTCCGGCGATGCGAATTTGATGTCGTTTATTGGACATCGAGTTTGGGTCGTCACACGCCCACCTCGAGCCACACCCCTAAAATAAAATGGCCCAAATCAATCACAAAGTAATAGAATGGTATCGAAGGATTGTTTCTAATTAAAGGTGCTACCTTCTTAGCTCGTCGATCACTCCTGTTTTAACCACCTTATGCCAACTCACGGAGTCAGGTCCACGTATAAACCTCAAAGGAATGCTACCACCATCCTACTTCATTCTGGAATCTCCACCGCGTACATGGCTGTTAAAGTGGTTTTCGGAGTTGGTAGAGAGTATGAAAACTTACGATTCTAGTCTCTTCAAAAACCAAATGTTATTATAACACCACGGTCATTTCAAAATAATTTATACTTTAAAACCAGAATATAATATCCATTTCAAAACCATATAAATACGATATTATTTCCATTTCAAAACCCAAACCAATATGATATCATTTTATTAAATCCAAATCAATATAATATCATTTTTATTTCAAATATATCCTTTCCAAAATCATAGCACTTCCAACGTTATAACACTTCAAAATCAAAACATTCGAAATATAGCACTTTCAAATCATAATACTTTGAAATTCATATCTTTGAAACATATCTTCCACCACTTAAATGGTTAAAATATTAAAATACTTTTTAAAATAAACTAGCTTCTTCAATTTCACAAATTCATTCCAAAACAACTAGAATTTCTAAATTTTAAATTTAACCAAATCCCAAATCATAAATTTCAATACGACTCAGTTTTCAAATAAACTATTCCAAATTTTATCGATTTCGAAACAGATTTGATCTACAGAATAAACTATTTTAAATTCAATATTTTTCAAGCTTTAAGTATTCAATAATTTCAAAACTAAGTTTGGTAATTACGATTCAACAATTCACTTTTCTAATTATTTAGTTTGAAGTATTTTACACAATAAATCCATTATCATCTAAATAATACTCAAATTACAAATAACTAAATATTTCCTTTACTTTATTTATACTTGAAATATTCATTTAATTCACCCTAAATCAAAATCAAGTTATAAAATCATACCTTTCAAAATTTTCAAATTTAATAAATTTTACATCAAGTTATTTGAGTTTGATTCTTAAATAAATTCAATTTTGAATAAATTTCCAATTTATCTTCCAACCTTAATTTATTTAAATCATTATAAACTCTATATTAAAATAAAATTTAAATACTTAACCATATTATCTCCAATAGAAATCAAACTTATTATTATGCTTGTTCTATATTAAAACAAATTTATACATAGCTTAAAGATCATGAATAAAATAACATTATATAATATCGAAAATCAATACTTATAAAAAACCACATATTTCTTTACAAAACAATAGAAATCGGTTCAAAATATTTTATACATATAGACCACAGTGTCTGTATATAATTTTCTATCCTATGATCACGTGATACAGATATTTATCATTTCAATCCGTAACTAATATTTTACGGTTGTATATCATTTCAAACCGCAATCCCGAATGAAATAAAAATCCATAATAACTTGTAGTTTAAACAGTATAAAATACAACATCCATTCATCCAATATCAATCATCAAACATTTATCACAATCATCATCTAATTCAACATCAGTATAGAACATATAATAAATAACAGGTATTTACTGGCAGTTTATATGCAATAATAAATTAAATAACAATTTAATTCAAATAAATTCAATTTAACTAAGATGATGATCAAAATAATACAAAACAACATAAATAAATTCCTGATCACATCATGAATTAAATTTAACAAACATAAGAAATTTTAGAAGTTGTGAGTGGGTTAAAACACTCATCTTTTGAATTTAATTGAATTATAATCCAATTTAAACCCAAAAATTGAACAGTCTCAAAATCCATCCAAACCTGTGCCAAAATCTTCGGAATTACGATACGATCCTAGTGGAAGAAACCACGAGTGAAATGGACTTCATATGCGAAGTTATACAAATTAGAAGGATTTGAAATTTAAACTAAAAATAAGGAAAGAGGAAAAAGAAAAACATCACCATATCTCGTTCGTCCACGTCATCAACACGCACAGAAACGCGTGAACCCATGTTGAAGCATCTCGTCGCCACACTATGTTTGAGCTCCGCCTGAAGCCACTAGTCATCCCCGACAATGCGTCGAACACCCTCAGGACACGCGACGTCTACCCACGATCGCACGGCCTCGCCATTTGCGCCAAAACAAGCCCAGCCGCCGCCACTTTATTAAAACCCTAGGCGAATTTTAACACCAAATCCAACCGTCGAATCACCAAATAAACAATGTCGATGGGCTACATACGCTACTCTCCACACTGTGGTACCATTTATTTGTCGATCAGTCGCAGTCAATCGCAAAGAAAATAAACGACCAAGAATAATTCTACAATTTCTGGCCAAATAGAGGTTCAAATTGGAAAATGAATTGCAGATCTGAGATGCACTCGCCGAGAGCTTCAAATCGATATATAATTCGATATAGTTTGAGGAGATTAAATTTTTGAACTGATTTTGAATTGCAACTGGATTTGGAATTGAGAATTTGTCTGCCATTGGGAAGAGGAGCAACAGAAATTTCTGTACGTACAGAAATGAGAAATAGAAAGTGCTAGGGTTTATAAGCGGATATATATAGGTAGAGATGAAAATAAGGGAACGGATATGTAGCGACCCTGACTCGACCTTCGAAAATCGGCACCGAATACGACACTCGTATTCCAATGTCGCAGATCCAAACGTCGAATCTAGTTTGCCGGAGCTTATAACACATCAAGTATAACAACACAGTGGAAGAAAAAGAAATGAATATCATATACAACTTCAATGAATACAATATCCAAATATACAACAATGATACAATATTATTACCAGTATTAAGTCATATATATATATATATATATATATGTTGATTTACTGATACATCTGGTACATATATCTTCAGGCATGCACAAGGTGAGCTGTATTGTTGAGTTGGGCTGTATTGCTTAAATGTTTGTTTTATGTTTTGTTGGTTTTCTTTGTTTGGCCCATTTACTTGTTAAGCCTGGTTACTGGTAAGGGTGTGCGTTGTCATGTAATTTGTATAAAGGGTTGATGTGCCTATTTGTGATGAGATATAAAAAAATACACTTTTAAATTCAATTCTCCGTTTCCTATTTCTTCTCTTTTATAACATGGTATCAGAGCAATTCTCGTTTTAAGATCAATTCTTCGATCTGATCTGTATCTGAGGATTCTTATTCAAATTAATTTCCTATCGAATTAGGGTTATGGCTGAAAGTAAGTCGATCTCTGATGTGTTGCCAGTGATGTCTAAAATCACGGAACATAAGTTGAATGAATCAAATTATTTCGATTGGAGTAAAACGATTCGCATATATCTTCGAAGCATTGATAAAGACAATCATCTTACTGGGGATCCACCCAAGATGAGGATAAAGAGAAAAGTCAGACATGGCTAAGGGATGAAGCCAGACTATTTCTTCAGATCCGAAATACCATTGATAGTACAGTAATTAGTCTGGTTAATCATTGTGAATTCGTGAAAGAATTAATGGAGTATCTAGAATTTTTGTACTCAGGAAAAGGAAATTTAAGTCGGATGTATGATGTGTGTACATCGTTCTATCGCGCTGAAAAACAAGATCAGACTCTTATGAACTATTTTATGACATTCAAGAAGACCTATGAAGAGTTCAATGCTTTGCTTCCAATCAGCCCTAATGTGAAGATACAGTAGACACAGCGTGAACAAATGGCAATAATGAGTTTTCTTGCAGGACTTCCACCAGAATTTGAATCTGCTAAATCACAGGTGTTATCTGGATCTGATGTAACATCTTTGCAAGAAGTATTCAGTAGAATTTGAAGGACAGAAAATTCAAGCATACAAATGACTTCTGCATCAACTAATAGTGCTTTGGTAACTCAAAACAAGTATGTTCTATGGAAACCTAACCAGAGTGGATACAAAAGAGAAATGGTCCACACAGAGGGTCGAGCAACAAATCCAGTATTTTGTGTCTATTGCAAGAAACCAGGACATACTAAATTTGAATGCTGGAAACTGCAGAACAGACAGAAACAAAGCACTAGCTCTAAAGGAAGTGTACCAGTAAACCAGTCTGCGCATATTGCTAAAACAAATGGTGACGATAACAAATCTGTTCTTGTATCTGCTGATGAATTTGCCAAGTTTACCAAGTATCAAGAAATCTTGAAGGATGCACCAACTCATGTCTCTACAGTTGCTAAATCAGGAAGATGGGTTATAGATTCTGGTGCAACAGACAATATGACAGGTAATGCACTTAATTTTTCAAAGTTTCAATCAAACAGTTCAAATCATAATGTTACTTTGGCTAATGGATCTTCATCAAGTGTAAAGGGATCAGGAACAATTAATCTCACCAACACAATGTCATTAGAAAATGTCTTACATTTGCCAGACCTAGCATTCAATTTACTGTCAGTGAGTCAAATAACCAAGGAGTTGGATTGGTGTGTTTCTTTTTATCCTACCCATTGTATATTCCAGGATCGATTGACGAAGCAGATTATTGGTAAAGGTCATGAATCTGGAGGTCTCTATATCTTTGATACCCCTGTTGCATGTTCAAGTATTACTCAAGCTCTCAAATTACACGGTCAGCTAGGCCATCCTTCACTTCAAGTATTCAAGAAATTATGTCCACAGTATAGTTCATTACATTCGTTAAATTGTGAACCTTGTGTCAATTTGCTAAACTCCATCGTAGTATAGAATAAATAAATGAGCTAGTTGTCCATTTGAACTTGTTCATTCCGATATTTGGGGACCATCAGCTGTTGTATCAAAACAGGGTTACAGATATTTTGTTACTTTTGTGGATGATTACTCTTGTACCACTTGGTTATTTTTGATGAAAAACAGGTCAGAATTATATACCATCTTTTGTGCATTTTGTACTGAAATTAATACACAATTTAATACAAAAGTTAAGACTTTAAGGAGTGATAATGCAAAAGAATATACTTCTAGTCAATTTCATGAGTTTATGAGTAAAAATGGTATACTTCATGAAACATCTTGTGTAGACACCCCATCACAAAATGGAGTAGCAGAGAGGAAAAATAGGCATTTACTTGAAACTACTAGAGCACTTATGTTTCAGACTAATATGCCTAAGTATTTTTGGAGTGATGCTGTGTCTACTGCCTGTTTTCTTATCAATCGAATGCCTTCATCAATTTTTCTCATATACTATACTGTTTCCAAGTAAGCAGTTGTATCATTTCCCACCAAGAGTCTTTGGTAGTACTTGCTTTGTTAGAGATGTGAGACCACAAGTATCAAAACTGGACCCAAAAGCTCTTAAGTGTGTGTTTGTTGGCTACTCAAGGTTACAAAAAGGTTATAGGTGTTATTGTCCTACTTTAAATAAGTATCTAGCATCTATTGATGTTACTTTTCATGAAGACGTCCCATATTTCCAATCAGCACCAACAACCTATCCTAGAAATCTAGATAATGGAAGTACCCAACTAGATGATGAAGACTTTCTCATTTATCATAGTCAAGTTGATACTACTGATAGTAGTAATCCTATACAAGAAGCAAGTGGTCATCATAATATTACAACTGAAACTTTACAAGAATCAGAGCCCACTCCTATTTTGGACCCTAGCTTAGATCTACCTATTGCATTACGAAAAGGTAAAAGACAGTGTATCTATCCTATCTCTACATATGTGTCATATGAACATCTACCATCTTCTATATGTATGTTTAATCAATTATTGGAGTCTGTCCCTATACCCAAAAATGTGGGGGAAGCATTATCACATGATGGATGGCATGCAGCAATGATTGAAGAAATAAATGCATTAGAGCTTAACAATACATGGGATCTAGTTCAGTTACCTATGAATAAGAAGGCAATAGGATGCAAGTGGGTATTTTCTACCAAAGTTAATCCAGATGGGTCAGTGGCAAAGTTAAAAGCCATATTGGTTGCAAAGGGATATGCTCAAGTGTATGGGGTAGATTATTCAGATACTTTTTCTCCTGTTGCTAAACTTACATCTATTCGAGTATTTATTTCTTTGGCAGCAACTTATAACTGGAAACTTCACCAATTGGATATCAAAAATGCTTTCCTTCATGGTGACCTTCATAAGGAAGTTTATATAGTTCAACCACCTGGATTTATTGCTCAGGGGGAGAGTAATCTGGTATGTAAGCTTAACAAATCACTGTATGGTTTAAAGCAGAGTCCCCGGGCTTGGTTTGGAAAATTTAGTCATGCACTTGAGTCTTTTGGTCTGATGAAGAGTAAATGTGATCATTCAGTATTTTTTAAAAGATCTAAAACTGGAATTATTTTACTGGTAGTATATGTGGATGATATAATTATCACCGGGGATGATAAAGTAGGAATTGAGTCTCTCAAGTTATATATTCATACACAATTTAATACAAAGGATTTAGGTGAGTTAAGGTGTTTTCTTGGAGTGGAGGTTATAAGAAGTGATGATGGAATTTTCTTATCTCAAAGAAAATATGTACTGGACCTATTGAGTGAAACAGGAAAGTTGGTATGAAACCAGTTGTAACTCCAATTACACCTAATTGTTGTATCGAAGAAGGTAGTGAACTACTCGAGAATCCAGAAAGGTACAGGAGACTAGTGAGAAAATTAAATTATTTAATTGTAACAAGGCCTGACATTAGCTTTTCAGTGAGTGTTATAAGTCAGTTTATGCACTCACCTACAGTTCATCACTAGTCATTGTTAGAACAGATATTAGGCTACTTGAAAAAGACAGCTGGTCAAGGGATCATGTACAGAAACCATGGTCATATCAGCATGGAATGCTTTTCTGATGCTGACTGGGCAGGGTCAAAATCAGATAGAAAATCCACTTCTGGCTATTGTGTGTTTTTAGGAGGAAATCTTGTATCATGGAAAAGCAAGAAGCAAAGTGTTGTTTCGAGATCAAGTGCCGAATCAGAGTATAGAGCTATGGCTAAGGAAGTGTGTGAAATAATGTGGATCAGTCATATAATGGATGTAATTGGTTTTAAAATTGAGAAACCTACAATGTTATTTTGTGATAATCAGGCAGCAATGCACATAGCTCCAAACCCAGTCTTTCATGAACGGACTAAACATATTGAGGTGGATTGTCACTTCATTCGAGAGAAGATTCAGAGTGGTCTAGTGGCAACTGGGTATGTGAAAACAGGAGAGCAAATAGCTAATATGTTTACAAAATCCCTAACTGGAGCGAGGCTTGAATACTTATGTTGCAAATTAGGCATGAAGAACATGTATGCACCAACTTGAGGGGGAGTATTACCAATATTAAGTCATACATATATATATATATGTTGATTTACTAATACATCTGGTACATATATCTTCAGGCAGGCACAAGGTGAGCTGTATTGTTGAGTTGGGCTGTATTGCTTAAATGTTTGTTTTATGTTTTGTTGGTTTTATTTGTTTGGCCCATTTACTTGTTAAGCCTGGTTACTGGTAAGGGTGTGCGTTGTCATGTAATTTGTATAAAGGGTTGATGTGCCTATCTGTGATGAGATATAAAAAGATACACTTTTAAATTCAATTCTCTGTTTCCTATTTCTTCTCTTTTATAAAAAATATGAATCAATATCAGAGATACAAGATAACAATGCTACAGCGGAATAACAATATGATATAGCAGCGGAAGCCAAAAACTCCAAACAGCAACATCAATTCTAACTCCAAAGCACCTAAAGCAAAAACTCCAAACCACTAGCTCGAACCACCATCAAGTTGCACAAAGATGAGCAAGGTCGGTCTTCCTAACCAAATGCTTCAATATCCAAAGTCTTCAAAGAATACCAAAGAGAAAGCCAAAAGCTACAGAATCGATTATATATCTACTATCTGAAAAACCGAAATCTAGACTGCCCGTGTGGAAATTTGTGGGCACCCAGAGTTTAGGAAGGGAACAATAAACTTCAGGTCAGTCATGGGACTGGTATGAGCAAACAAAAACAGTTTTATCTTTAAAAACAACAAAAGAATTTAAATTTGAAATCCGAAATGCTTTTTGGAAAATGAAACTACCATAAGGCCTCCCACCACACACACAATGCAAATGCAGAATTGGAGGAGATTTCCCCTTATGATAATCAAATATGCTTGATACGAGAAAATTTGTTTTATATTATTATTATAAGTGCATGGTGTGGAAAATCAATTCGAAAGTGTAATATAAATCCTAGTTAGCACAGACATTCCGAACTATGCCTACTATAGCTACCATCTAAATAGTGGTGACCACCATAAGTAAATGACGGGTTCTACAACTAAAACTGTACAAGGCACGTATTGGTAATTGGATTTCCAACAAATGGTCAGACTAAGGAACTTCCCACTGCCACATGGGTACGCCTCTGGAGGGACGCCCTAAGAACCTAACTGGATCTCTGCCAACACAAGGCCGGGTTACCTCTGTAACTAGGTAACTACTACACGAGTATGCCATCCCCCGGTCGTAACCAACCTTTATCCCGGAATCACCAACAACCACAAAGTAATAAATTTGCAGCAACCACATAGGTTAAGTATCTGGGCTCCATACCATGATACCACCTCCATCTAGAAGGAAATGAACATACTCTAAGGGGGTGCTACCCCCAAATAATCTTGCTGCATTCTTCCTATTTCGACCATTCCGGGTTGTGAGGTTTGACGAAGTCTCGTCCACAAAGCTACGCTTTTCACAAAACCCAAACTTTGATCAACAAATGATCAGCAGCACTTCGTATGTCACATTACCAAATTGTTAATGTATCACTAGTAACCATCAACTACATAATCTCTGAGCTCGTACGTCTCAAAGAAGGGTGTTAAGCTAAGAGAACAAATCTCTACCACCAAACAGAAATGTATTTGATATAAACTGGTTTTACATCTCGAAGTGTAACGTCAGACACATCCATACAAGTCCGTTTCGGGATCGAACCGAACCGAAGGCACTTCCGAAGAAGTCCTTGCCAATCCGGATAATTCCTAATCACGTCAGGACTTCCCATCACAATGGGTGCTCAAATCTCTATATCGGGGATCAGCTAATGCAGAGACCTTCGACAAGAAATCTTTTCGTTTTCGAAAATATCCGGTCCTCATCACCGGTTTTCAATTGCTATCCATAACGTCGTATCACTATTCGGAATGGGTTATATGACACAATGGTCCTATCCCGGCTAAACTGAATAGTGAGCGCAATATTTAAAAACATATGGATATGGGATCTCAGTTAAGTCACAAATTATTATCTAAAACTTTTCTTTCAAATGGTTAAACAAATTACCATTTACAAATCTTTTAAACAAAAAGATTCATTTCAAAACCCTTCAATGGTTTAAAACAATTTCCACATTTAAATCTTTTAAAAAAAAGATTCACTTTTAAGACCCCTTTCAATTTAAAACAAGGTTCACCAATATTTTAAATAAAGATTCATTCATAGCTTTTCAAAACAATTCCATTTCAAATTGGATTAACCCATCCGGTCTTTAAATCAAAGATTCATTTCATAGCTTTTAAAACAATTCCCATTTCAATCTTTTATACATAAAAGATACACCATTTAAAATTCTATTAAATTTTAAAATAGGGTTCAACTATATTTCACAAAGATTCAATTATAGCTTTCAAAGCCATTCCATTTCAAATTTGAAATCTTTTCATCATAATTTTGGAAATTCTTTCCTTACATAAAAGCTATTATTATTTGAAAACCACTTGTTCCGTTTCGGAAACCTGATTATATTTGCACGAGTCAAAGCCCTCAGATATAAACTTGGGTTAAATTCAAATTCTCAAAGTAATACTTTTAAAATGGTTTAAAATCCATATAAACACATTTATAACTTTGTATAATATTTCTTTTACGTCATAAATACCAGATATAGTATTCAATTTCAGATATTGAATTCAATTTAAATCAATTTTTTTCAAATTTCAAATCTTTATTAAGTTATTCAAAATAACTTTCATTTTTAAAACACTTTTTCAAAAGTTTTTCACTTTAACCCAATCCATTGCCAAAACCATTTGGATTGTAAATTCAATTCAAAATTATTTAAAAATCTGTGAATTAACCGATTTCCACGTGCAATCCATATTTGTGTGTATATAGTGTAGTCCAGGAGTTTTACATAATAGTGCACAACATCATCATCACAGATTCAATCATATCAATCTCGATAAGCGATATAATCTATAACGCTTATCCTTATTCACTGATTCGCAGATAAAGTAAATTATCAATCACAAAGATTCACTATTACGATTCGACGTGGGTTCGACTAGAATCCGACTCCCTGTCGCACCGAAATTCAAATGTCGTTTTATGGGTCAAGGGGTTTTGCATTTTCATATAACAGTATAATTATTACAAATATAATAGCTCAGCACAAAGCATCACATCATATATCAAATATATCAATCCATCACATAGCATCCAATATCAATAAAACATTTATAATTAAGATGGATAATTTGGGTGATTTTTAAATTTAACAACCACATAATTACTTTCGTTAGTAATCTTCAATCAATGATTAATTATCATTAATTGCAATTGATTAAGTCTTAATTACCTTCATTAATTAAATCATTTCTCAATTAATTATCTAAATTAATTAACCCTTAATTGTAATTAATTAAATCTTAATTACTTTTATTAATTAATTATTCCTTAATTAGTTAATAATTAACTAACTTTAATTATTTATTAAATTAATTTTTAATATTTAATGATCAATTAAGTAATTACCTTTTAAAATAATTATATTAACAAATCATTAATTGTCTTAATAAACCGAGAGATGATTTAATTACTTTGATTTTTCTTTTAAACCTTATTAAATAAATCAACTTTATCACATTAGTTATTTTAAAAGGTTGAGATTTACTTTAAACAACATTTTATCTTATTTACCCCTTTTTAATTACATTATTTATTAAATATAAATAACTTTATAAAATAATGTATCCAATTTAAATAAATTAAAATTTTAATTATTTTGAAATATATTTTACTTAAATCTTCGATTCATTCAAACTTTAATCAAAACATCCTTTTGAAAACATGGGTTTTAAAAAGTTTAAAAGCTTGAATTTTTTTTTAAGTGCAAATTGTTTTACAGATTAACTTGAGACCCTCTTCGAGTCACCCCTGGGCATTTTGTTTGTTTACTTCGGGATATATCAAAAATCAACCCATGCTCCAGTTTTTCTTCAAACTTAAAATTTCCTTAAGTACTAACCCAGCGCATCAATAATTTTACTCGAGACCAGACTCGAGTTATCACAGGCTCCTTCACAATACTTGCTTCGAGATGAACTCTTCTTCCCCAACCTTTCCCCTACTGACACCAATCACTTACTGTGCACATGCACAAACGGAATCGCTGCCGTTTGTCGAAGCTCCAGCCACCATCAAGTCGTCGGCAACTCACCTGAACCCCACGAGCGCTCAGGTATCCCAATCGTTGAAGAACTCACGATCGAACGTCCCAACCCAGATTGTAATAGTACCAGACCACCATAAATACATCGTCCTCCCACCTCTGGCCATCGAAGGCCATGGAAACTTCATTGAAGCCTCATCTTGACCACACGTTGCTAACCCCACCGGACTGATCGCCGATAGATCATCCATCACGACAAAATTGCTTTACAAACTCAGACGAAACAAAGCTATCCTAAAACCCTAGACTATCATTTTTCGATCGCCACAACGATTAATAAATTCACCGCTCATTTTTCCTCCGACCACTCACACCTGAACCACCGTCAGACCTAAGTACAACGATCATCTTCTTGTAAATCGTTGGAAATTGACGAAAAACCGAGATTTGGTTCAAACCCAGATCCCACCAAAAATCAACACTAAAAATTCTGGTTTTATTTTTAAAATTCGTTACTCCAGAGTACAATTCAAATTACATAATAAAATTGTAATAATTTGATAATCAAATTTCCCAACTTGTTTTACTTTTGCTGTAATTCCTTGATTTTGAGTTAATTCCTTAATATAAACACATGAAACCAAATTTAAAAACAAACTAGCATCTATACAACCAATTTTCTTTTAGGAATCATAGCTTAAAGAAGTTTAGATAAAAAGATATGAGTTGTCTTTGATTTTTCTTGGGTCTGGAAAACACAAGGTATATACACATATACACCCAGTCATGCATACAATATATAAATCCTGATTCTGTTACATTCAAGTGAATATATCCATACAAACATATATACACAACATCACCACACAGATACATAACATGCATCAAAAGATTAGAGGTTGAAAGTTTTCTCACATTTCTGAAGACAGAGGCCTGGAATTTGGGAATTTTGCTTTGTTTCCAGGTTGAAAGCTTTGATCTCAGGATTTCCTTTCCCAGTTTTAAGTTGTTTTAGATGAGCTTCAGGCTGAAGTTTTATCTTGTTTTAAATTCTGCAGTTTTTCTTTTCTTTGATCTGCATTCTATTTTTGCTTTGAAACCTTGCTTTTCACTTTCCTCTTTGATTAGTTTTTTTTTCATTTTCTAGTTTCTGGTTTTGTTTCAGATTTTAATCTCTACTTGAATACTTGAGTAAATCATTTCAGGTTGAAGAATTTGCGGTGGTTGAAAACTTGAACTGGTTTTTGAATTAGAACAGGTTTCTGTTTTAAATTTTATGGTTTGTCGATTGAAAAAGAGGCTGTTATTTTTGCTTTGATATTGAGATAAAAAATTTCTTTGATTTTTTTTCTTTTCTTTCAGGTTTGTGAATTAAATGAAGATGAAGGGATATTGAAACTTGGTTTTTTTTTTTCATGCATGTTTTTTTTTAAATTCAAATTAAAATAAAATGCCACTTAACAAATTACTTGTAAATTAAATGAACACTTGTTCTTTGATGTTTATTTATTTTACACTTGTTAACCTATATTATTTCTTATTAAATATTTGTCCAGTACCCATCAATTTTTGTTTAAGTCCTTTATTCCAAATTAATTTAAAATTTTATAGTGTAAACCCTTACTTTTATAAATTATTTAATCTTTATATTTACATATGTAAATGTTTCACATTTTAAATTCAAAAATATAAAAACTATATTTATTCATTTTAAAAGAAAAGGTGTTTTAAATTCTTTTATCAAATTCATATTCAACTTTAAAACTTTTATTAATTCTCGTTTCACATCATTCATACATTATACATACATTGTTCAAGTATCAATACTTATACATCCTTAAAGAAAAATGTTTTGAAACTAAATTGCACTTTAATAATTAATCATATATATGTATTTCTTAATTTTAAAATTTTATTCTTAAATTCCCAATTCAAATCTATTTTCAGTCTACTTATAAAACACATTTATTTTCAAATCCCGTATTATTTATATATATAAACCAAACACATTCTTTATAAAATTTGAAAAAGTTCAAATTAACTCACCACTAATTCACAATTAAATTCAAAAATTAAATTAATCACCAATTAAATTTAGCATAAAAATCGGGATCGTTACAGGATACGATTGGTTTGGGTAGTTGAACGATACTGGCCCGGAAGCCTGTTTCGACTCCAAAACGAAAATGGGTCAATTCATATATCAAAATAGTTGTTTTAAAATATTTTCAAATCAATGGAACAGGTTTCAGGTCCAAATACTATCGTATGAAGAAGTTATGCTAAAATCAAGTTATTTCAAATTGATTTCAATTTAATTGATTTTCAGGGCATTTCGAATCCGTACGATAAACGACAAGTCCGAACATTACGAAACTTGAAATCCAACTATAATTCACCGTTACGGATCCGATGAAACTAGTTTCATCGAACTCTGAGTCAATGGCCAAAATGGCTATTTTTACATTAACTAAATAAAGTAACAATTAATTAATTAAATCGAATTTCAATTTCAATTCTATAATTGACAATTTTTATCATTTTTAAATTTCTTAATCATTTATACTAATTGAAACAAATTTAGATGTCAATCTAGAGTTGATTAATTTATCAATTTCAGTGTCAACCTCAATTTCAATTAATTCAGAAATTATAAATTTATTTTTCAATAATTCCATTTAATTTATTTTTCACTCTATTATTCAATCCATTGTTGTCAAAATGGATGAAATTAACACTGGATTCATGATCTATCACATTAATATTCTCAAATTCCATCTTAATTTCAATTAATGTAATATTTAGATATTTGATTTCATTTAATTGCAATTAGTCCAATTATTATAGTTCAAATCCTAATAAATTGACAAATTTTTATTTCCATTCTTTCGATTCAACAAATTGTTCTATTATGAATAACATTAACATTATTTCCAAATATTACTTAATTAACATTAGCGTAATATTTTTTTTAAATTTATTGCAATTGATTCCAATTCAATTTAATGGATTAAAAATATATCGGTAACTTATAATAATTGTTGCCACTAACTCTCAATCATACTTTTATAAGTTATCATAAATTAATTCCATATTTACGTTGGTTTTCTTATATTAAATTTACTACCAAGTATAAATTTACCTTATTTCAACAAATTGGAATTCCATTCAAGTTGTAAATAATTAACTATAAATAACATTGTTGCATTTCACTTTAGTTATTATTTCATTATTACCTTACAGCATTTTATTTCTTACAATATTAAATAACAAGATTCATTAAATTAACAAATTAAATTATCGAAAATTTAATGGTTGTTACACTGCGAGTTCTTAACTTGTTATAGTAAATCATTTATTACAAAATAATATTTAAGAACTGTTGTTTAGCTAAATGGTCAGGTTCACTTAACTTATTCCATTCCAGCCTATTTGATTCTAAAATCAAATCTATAAAGAATTATTGTAGATAACTAATCGAAGTGGTTCCGGGTATTTGCTTGATACCCGACCCCGATCTCTTCGAATCCAATACCATTTTTAATCGAAATTGTTTAAGTGAATACAATTCAATTTATATTTAGAGTAACATATTCACATAGAGATTCCATTACAGATAGATAATCCATATTATCACGGTTCAACACAAAAATATCATATCACATAGCATCACAAATCACATATCAGAGATATCAAATAATCCAAGGCATTTAATATAATTAATCATCCATAAGCAAGATTAATTAGTTATTCAATTCCTAATTAATTTAATTTAAATTAATCTCCAAATAAATTAAATTAATTACCTTTAAATCCTGCTTACTTAACATTAATTAATTACAAACCATTTATCATCACTTTAATTAATTAATGAAACTAGCTAATCAACCTTTAATTATTAACATTAATTAATTACATTATTTAATGATCCTTAATTAATTACATTATGTAATTATCCTTTAGTTAATTATACTAATTATTTAACCTTTAATTAATCACATTAATTAATTACCCTTCAATTAATTAAGACCTTTTGATTGATTAAAAGCTTTAAAACATTTATTTTCTTTAACCAACTACTTAGGAATTAATTTAATTAATTGAAGGATAATTAATTAACCCAGTACATGCTTATTTCAAATCAAAACAATTTAAATTCAAGAAAACATTTGACTTTATAACTTGAATTTGAAACTTGTTTGAAAACTTAATAAATTCTCATATTTTGAAAACTTGTTACTATCTAGCTTTGGAAACTTGTTTGATAACTTGATAAATATTTTTACTTTGAAAACTTGGTAACTAAACTTATGCTTTCAAAACCTTCTTAACATACAAAAGCAAACCTGAGCCCAATACAAAAGAATTTCTCTGAGCCCAATTCGATAAAATCCCGAGCCAAACCCTAACTTCCCCAATCTCTCTTCTTTTTTACGGCACTAAAACTCAAACACACGAACACGCGTGGACCGTGCACATGCACCGCCGATTTGATCCTCTCTGACCATCGCTGCTGCCGTTCCCCGATCATCGATGTCCTCGCCGCCGTTCCTGATCACTCAGATCAATGATCGACTTAGCCTAACGAAAACGAGCTAGACGAACACAACTGGAACCCAAACCTGATTTTCAATTCCTCCTCACGCCACCACATCTATCCACCGGAGCCCTCACCCTTGCGCTTGGAACCTCGCCTCACTTCCATCTTTCTTTCCCCCCCACCTCCGAGTCAATCTGATGTCACCGTGCTGCCACCATCCTTCGACAAAACACCTCGACCGAAACATAAGCCTAAACCCTAAATCCTCTCCTCCTTGACACCCCGCTGACTTAGAAATCAACCCACTAATTTTCCAATGACCGCCTTTACCTCGTCCTCCTTCGACCAAAACCCCGATGCCTCAAAGCCTCGCGGTCGCGAGGAAACACCCAACGACCAAACCCTGATCATCTTCCAAAATACCAATAACCCCTAAACTAAAAATCATAAGAATGCTACCAAAAATCAATTTTTTCAAATACGATTCCACTTATATAGGAGAAAACTTGAATTATGCTAATTTATTTTCTGTAAATGTTCCACCTTTTGCTATAAAACCTACTTTCCAATGATATTGATTACTAGTTTTCCCTGTAATTAATTTTTAAAATATAATGAATTCAAATATAGACAGATATCCTTCAAACCTCACAACTTATAACTAGTTAGATTAAGAGAATTTAAATTTTTCTTTGAATTTGCTGACCTGTTAGACAAAGCAGAGACAAGTATATACATGTCCACAGATATACATAGATATTTCACTTTTATATACATGTGAATGCTTAAATTCATCCATGTAAACATATCTACAACATTTCTTTAAGTTCTTATCACATGCATCAAGATAAAACAACTTCAATTTGAAAGAAAGTGAGGTTTACTAACCTGCAAATGTTTGAGCAGAGGACATGCTTGATTTTGAACTGGAACTAGAAGCTTTTGATCTGATCTCCTAAAATGATTGTGGATCTTGAATTTGCTTATGCTAGAGCTGAACTAAATCTACTGCTTGCTTGATCTTTAGCTCAGGTTGAAAGAAAATATTATTGATTACAACATTGATTTGATTTTAGTTTTATTTTCAGGTTTTGGTTTTTCATATGTTTTAAAAAATAATTTCTCTTTTACAACAATTTTTCATCTGATTTACAAACTAATTACTATTTTACAACTATTTTATAATTACTTAAAAATTCTTCAGCTATCTTACAACTAGTTACTATTTTACAACTACTTTATAACTAATTACTATTTTACATTTGGTATCAAAGCAGAAGGTTAAGCGATAACCTTAGCTCTGGTGAGTTTACTCATTAAGGATAGGGTCAGTAGTACCCTAGAATGAGTTGAGTGTAATATATATGAGAGCGTACTTGTTATTTTCTTATATAAAGTTTAAAAAAATGGTTTTAAAAATAAAGGATTCTTATATAAGCATATATTATGAAGATGAATATATTTTTTGTTATCATAATTATTAGCTCCACTTACAAATCAGTATTTTAATAATTAAATCCAATTAATTATCAATTAACAGATGTCCAAAAATCCAGGTCATCACAATGCTTCAACAATGAAGCATATAGAAGATCAAGTAGCACATTAAACATCTTAGTTAATTTAATAATTTTACTTTAGTTACTTTTGTTAATAAAAACTTGATTAAATTAAGATAAACCATTTACTACATTAAACTCTTACCTACCATTTAAATTAAATTAGATTTAAAAGCTTGAATTTAGTTTATACAAAATCATCATCTTTTAACTTATTAAAGTTAAATACCTTTTACTTTAATCATATTTAAATTTTGTTTTAAAAATAGTTTTGGTTCATACAAATATTACATTAGATAAATTATGTAATAAATCTCTAAATGTTTTCAAATAAAATGTAATTGATGTATGACTGGTTATGGCTCCCGTAACTCCAAATGAGCCAACAGTTACGGTCGTTCGAAGAATCTATATCCATAGGGTGAAACATCTACAGTGCAAGTTGCAACATCCGTCCCAAATGCCAAAACAAAATTATGTGACCAATTGGTTGACCACTTATGGACACAAAGAGGACAGAATGTTAGGACTACTTGGTCATAAATGTCTAAGTAGTTTGTGAGTTTGTTTACTAAAATGTTTATTGAAGTCGTTTGTTGAAGTCATTATGAAGTAGTTCGCTTAACTTGTCAACGAAGTGGTTTTGTCAAGTTTTCTATAAAAAAAATTACCAACTTGTAAAGAATGGACATTGAGGTTTGTGTAAAGTTCTTTATGAACTTTGTGAACTTGTTTCCTAAGTTGCTAAATGAAATTGTTTATCAAACAGAGCTTTACTAAATATTTACTTCTTACTAATGGAACAATTTTGCCAAACACCTATACTTTAGAAATAAAAATCATACAATAAGATTACATATCCAATCTACACACACTAACCACACAAACACATAACTAATAAAACAAACACTAAAAAACTACACCTTAATACCCATTTCTAGAAGTGGCACTTCCACTTCCTCTTTCTTTCTTATAAGATTCGACTTGTTCGGTGACTAGTTCTTGTTATAGAGGAGAAAGCTTGATAAAATTGCAAGTTAAAAATTTAATCTAGTTCTTCACTCTCATCAAAGCTTCCTTTTGTACTTAGGACTGATGCTTAAATTCTTGATCTTGCGTAACAATGTTATGAGACTCAATATTTGATTGTATCCTTTATGTAATCCTTTCTCTGCCCTCTTTTGTTTCACCAACAAATTTTTCCAGAGTTTCTAGGACTCTCAAAACTTTGCATTTAGTCGTTCCAATTGAATTCTTTTATTTCTCCCAAAGGGATGACCGCCAATATTTCTAAACAATGGTGATTTTCTAGAGAACTAGCAGTTCTCCCTAGACTAGAATCAGAGTAGTTCACTCTTCTGGCCTTGTTTTGCTGTGAAAACATGAATTTATTTGGGTTCTTCCATTTTGGTTGAGAGGAAAGAAGATCAAAGCGCTCTTAAAACTTGAAAGGATGGCCGTACTGCTCTTTGTAAACCGTTCGTTCTTCTTCTATCCATTTAACAAAACCAAAAATGTATGAACAAACTATCCCATTTGAAAACTATAAAGAAACTCAGATCAAACTCACAACATCATAATGGGAAGCACCGCCTTGTTGTATATTCTTAATTCTGGTTAGTATTGCCAAGTAATTTTGGTACGCAGCATTCATTATCCGATAACCTTCTTCTAAAGAAGTCCAAGCCATATGTTCTTCGATCCTACGGCTCCTAATGACCTGTGACATGGTGGCTCCAGGTTTAATCCAAGAATCCAATGATCTACGATCCCCCAGCTCCAATATAAATAATACCCTAGGCCTAGCTATCTTCTCACAATTAGATTTTCTCCCATGGGTTCAACGCACAAGGCCGAACCCAAAATAAAAAATATTTCTTTGGGTTCTTGGCCTAAGGTTGTAAGACGACCCGGGATTTTGGCAATATTACTTTAATAAGCATTTAATCTAATTAAATAAAATACAAACTTGTCATTCTAAAAACAAATAAGACTTTTGGCCATTTACTATTTATTTACATATATATATATATATACATATTTTCCATAAGTGAACATGTAACCTTGTGTACATTTGTTTGTATTAAGAAGTAAGACAAACTTTGCTCATATATAAGTAATATACATATGTACATTCAAAGATGGATATAAATGTACTTGTGTACACATAGGGAGACAAGCATTTAATGCACATTTCAACTCTAGCATACAAAATTGCAACTAAGCCATAATACTTCAAATCATGTAAAGGAGAAATCAAATTAGTCCAAGCAACCTCTGACCAAAGATTTTATATATATATATATATATATATATATATATATAAGTAGCTTACTGAAGAAGGCAGCCTACTTTTTTTATTTATGCATCCATCCTGTCTTTTTTCTTCAGCCATTCGAGAGCAAGCTTAGTAAAACAAGATAAATATCACTTTCATCTCAAACTAAAGAATTAAAACAATACAACTCAAGCAATAGAAGATTATCTCATCATGGAACAAGTTACAGGCCATGTTCAAGCATCTTGATAAAAGGTGAGTAAATATTTAACTTAAATGCTTAGGGTAATGAATGTTAGTGTATGTGAATTTTTAGATGATGTTGTGCTGCATGATTATATTTAGATATGAATCTCTATGTGTGTTTATATATGTCTGATCTGTACATGCTTAAATGATTGATCATCTATGTTTTTCCAAAGTACATAGTTCAAACCAAAGTAAAAATTCAAATTCTTCTTCCCTCATCTATGATAGGCCATAGTCTTCAAACATAACAAGTTTGTTTAAAACATAAATTATGGTCTAAATTTGTTTTGAGCATGATGGTGAGCGATTGCCTCTGTAAATTTAGTTTTACAGAGAAAAATTTAAACATATGCTAAATTCGAATGTTATAAAATATTAATTCAATTATATATCCTGAATCATCTTGAGAAAATAGGACTTTCAAGATTAAAATGGTGGGATTTCGTTGGGTATGCTAAGAGCAGTTGGTAGTTGATCAGAAAATGTGTTTCAATCATTTTTCGGCGTTCAGAAGCATAGTGGGTGTCGAGTTTTTGGTTGAGGCTAGCTTGGCAATGGGTGAAGTCTGGAAAAATGGCCGTGGTCATTCCAGTTCGTCGTGGCATCGGAGACAGTCCAATTTAGTTTTAAACCCTAGTTTTTTCAAGGCTTTGAAAATTGGTCGCTGTGGATTCCTTGGTGAATCGAGCTGCAAGTGGATTGGGGTAGTGATGGCATGGAGAACAGCGATGACGCTGGTGAAGTTTGGTGGCATCTGGAGGTTAACATTGCCTGGATGAGGTGATCGATGGTCGGGGTATTTTCGATTTGAAGCTCGAATTTGCCGTATTTCGTTCTCGTAATCGATCTCTGTTTTTGGATGTTGAGATCACAAGAGGGAGTGATTGTCGACTTGTTGGTGATCGTCTCAGGCGACGAAGGTTCATCGGCGGTGGGTGCAAGTGCACGGTGGGTCACGTGTATGTTTCATTATCCGGAAGCTTTGGTTCTCGAGAGTATGCTTGGGATGATGATGGGTTTTTACTCGAGTTTCACTTCTGGTTGCTAGCGTGAGTTTGTAGTACCAGGTTCTCAAATTTTTATTACTGATGATAATTAAAGTGGAAGAAAAGACTGAGGGAAGATAGTTGGAAACTCGGGTGGACTCGTAGTAAACCTGAGATTTGCTCGGTTAGTTGGTTTTTAAAATTTTAAATTCAAATAAATTTAGTTTGTGCTAATCATCTTAAGAAAGCTTAAGTATTAATGAATTAATTAATGTTTGAAAATTTAAGTTAAGAATTTATTTTAAGACTTCATTAATTAAGTAATACTTAAGAATGTTTTTAGATCTTAATTAATATTTTAATTAAGTGGTTAATGTAAGATAAGTGTTTGAAATCTAATTAGCATTAAAGCTTTTTAAGTTAGTAATAATTTGATTTCAAGGTTATTCGGGAAGGTTTTTAGAATGTTGAGTAGGAAGATAATTAAGATAAATGATTATTATTTAATTAATAAATTGTTTTGAAAGGTAATTTAAGAATGGTTAATTAATTTATAATTGTAATTAACTAAGTGATTAGAGATTTATCAATTTGTAATTAAAGATTGGTTAATTAATAATTAAATGTTTAATTAATTTGTAATTAAGAATCGTTAATTAGGTAATCAAGTTAGTTAATTTATAATTAGTAGTTAATTAATTAAAAAAATTAAAGATTAATTACTCAGTCTAATTAATTAAAGAATTGATTAATTGAAGAAATTTATGAAGGGTTAGTAAATCAATGAGTATGGTCAATTAAAGGATAATTAATCAATATAAGTGATTATAAGGTAACTAATTTGTGTAATTAATTAAAGGTTAATTAATTATTATAATTAAAGAATAATTAATCAAGGAAGATTAATTAAGATGGATGATTACTGGATGATTAATTAATTGGTTTGAAATTAATTAATAAGCAGGATTTAAAAGTAATTAAAGTAATTGATTTAATTCAATTATGGTTAATTAAATTAGTTAGAGATGGTATGGTTGATTAATCTTGCTCACGAATGATTGGGTGATATTGTGTGCCTTAGATTAGTTGATATCTCTGGCATGTGATGTGTGATTTTATATGATTTAATATGTTGGGTTAAAACAGTGACATCCTGTATTTTAAGTTTGAAGGGTATTTCATTTGAATAATTTGGGTTAAGATGACAGGGAATTCGAAGAGACCGGAGTTGGGCATTTGCAAATACCCGAAACCACTTCGATTTGTAAATCTTCTATAAATTCCTTATAGAGTTTATATGTGAATCAATAGGCTGGAACGAAATGATTTAAGTTAATTGGACTATTTAATCTAAGTTTTGATACTTAGAAAATTGATGTGTGAAAGAAGTGATGTCTATAACAAATTGTGAATTTGTAAATTGCACGAGTTACCTCGGGTTTTAGATAAGTTTTATGCTGTGGTTTTCCATGTTAGATGAGTTTACTCACGCTGGTTTCAAGCCTGACCCGGGTGTTACTTTGACGTAATGCTCGGATCAGACCGAGTATTACAGATTTTTAGGTAAGGACGTTCTAGAGCTCAGGAGATGAGCTGGATGGCAGGAATGTATGGAGTGTTTCCGCTGTGATATATTTCTATTTATCTGAGATATGTTGATTTGTATATATCCAGTTATTGTGAAATATTGTAACCCTGATGTAATAAAATGTAATTGACTGACTTAGTTCTTTTTTGTAAAACTATTATTTATGTGATATTATATTTGATCCGTTGCGAATGTGAGATTTATGTGACTTGTTTCTGTTTCTTCTTCTTTCTCTTTTCTTCTTTTCCTAACTATCTGGAATTTCTGGGATCGAAAATTATGGGTCGTTATAGTTGGTATCAGAGCAGAAGGTTAAGCGAGAACCTTGGCTCGAGGATATATTTGTATATATGAGAGCGTACTTGTTATTTTTATATAATGGTTTTAAAGGTAAAGGATTTTTATATAAGTTTATATATATATATATATATATATGGCAATAATTGGTTGTTGGATATTGAAATTAAATAAGAATTTAAGGGGTAAATATATATATAACCAAGTAGGAATTGAATAGAATGTACCATTCATATGAGGAGAATTAGAATTAACTTTGGTTTCAAACTAAAATAAAATAAAATGGTAATTGTATTAAACACTGGGATGTTTTTTTCCTAATTATGATAAAGAAAAAGAAATGTGTTAAGTAAATTGTTTTTTTGGTAAGTATGATTTGTAAATTGAAGTAGGGTTTTAAATTGTGAAGTTAGAATCCTAAGATTTAAAAACATTTGAAATTTGTTTTCTAATTGTTAAAGGGAATGATAATAATATTCTTCAGAATATTTCTAAAAGTAATCTTATTTTGAAATAAGAAGTTGTTTGAAACTTGTTTGGGAGTAAAAACCAAAGATGTTAAAACATAAGGTATAATTTGGTAAGCAAATTAATATATATATATATATATATATATATATCAGAGTAAAAGTTGAATTCTTCTAATTAGGTCTAAATTATAAATTAGGAAGTCCCTCTAGAATTCAGTCCTTGAGAGAGACGACTAAGAGTGAAGAATGGAAGGTTAGACGCAAAGAGCAGCTGCACGTAAGGATCGAGAAGAAGAAATTCAGGAGTATGAGAAACAGGTTAAGGAAAGGACCGAGCCACAACCTTATGATAATGTCACCTGTTACAGATGTTTCAATAAGGGTCATTACACAGCCAAGTGCAGTAAACAAGGGAGGAATTGAAGGGTACATTCCAGCGGTTTCGCTCTGAGATCTTGTGCTTTAAGTGTCATAAGAAAGGACATTTCCTAAATTATTTCCCTGAAGTGAGGAAGGAGAAGCGTAAACCAGTTGAACCGGTCAACGAGTCGACTATTTGCTATCATTGTAAGAAGACAGGGTAGAAGCATTTTGTGGTAAATGTTTTAAGTGGGGACGCCCTGTTGAGAAGTGTATGTTCGGGCTTTGCCCTTTGGAAGGAAGTCCATAGAAAGGAGTCTTGTAATAATATTAGGGCTCTGTTCTTTCCAAACCTCTAGGTAATAGATAGGCATCTAGATTTATGACTTTTGTAAGGCTCTTATTTTGGATAAATGTATGTAATGTATGAACTACTAGTATGTAGTCAATTAATGTATGGAATATTTTGTGGAAGTACAATCTAATATAAAATTCTCTTTATCTATTGAGAATTGGAGTCAGAATTAAATTGTTTAAAGATTTGGGTTATTGATTTAAAAATAAAGGTTAATTTGATTTAAGGGGTTAAATCAACATTTTGAAATTTAACTCGAATTTATATAATTCAAGGTGGGTTAAGATGAGATTTAGACTTCATTAATTCAAATTGATTTTAGTTTGAATTAATTTGAATTGAAGACAGATAAGTATAAAATTCAAATGGAAAATTTGAATTGGATTAATTTGAAATAAAATCGAAGATTGAATGATTTCAAATTCAAATGGGAATTGGGACTAATTCATAGAAATTGAAATGATTTGAAACTGAAGTGAATTCAATTTGAAATTAGTCTAAATTAATTTGAATAATTTAGAATTGTAGTTAAAGTGAATATGTTTAAAATCAAATGGAATTTAATTTGAATTTGGAAAGAAATCAAGATTGATTCAACCTGAATTGGGGCTAAATCAATTTCAATTGAAATTATTCAAATTGGAATTGAATCAATTTAAATGGAAGTTGAAATTTAAATTGAATTAATGGGGAAGCGAACAGTTTTGACTCTGGACTATTTTCAATATAGATTGTTTTAATATAAACTTATTTTTCCAAGCTATTTAATATATACAATCTTTCTTTTAAAGCCAAATTATTTTATATTTATTCTATAATTATTTTGGAACTATTTAACAATTTTTCGACTGTTTTATAAACTAATTACTATTTTTCAACCATTTTACAAATTAATTACTATTTTACAACTATTTTACAATTATTTACAATTATTATAACTATTTAACTATTTTCCAACTATTTTACAAGTTCTTAACTATTTTATAGATATTTTGCAAACTAATAATTATTTTTCAACTACTTATCTATTTTTAAAATTTTCAAGCTATTTTCTAAATATAAACTGGTCAGAGTTCAAACCATTATTGATTAAATACCCAACTGACATAAGAATTGAAATGATAATCTAAATGGGGATTAAGGCAAATGTGAATAAGTGAATAAAATCAAGTGACGATGAATAGAAAGGAAATTAATTTGGCTAATAACCTATGAAGTTAAATACGTAGGATGTACTTATATTACTCTATTCGCATAGCGATTTGATCCGGATTCGAGCACAGAATTTCGAGATAATATTATCGATCGGAATTGGGATTTTTCACTCGATTTTCGACGGCGAACCTGTATATGAATTTTTGATTGGTTTTGGAAATTCTCAATCATATTTGTGACTATGCAAGGAGAATGATGGTTTCTGATGAAGAAACCCGATCTGAGTCCGCACTAGGGAGTCGGGTGGACGATACTAGTTCGCAAGAGGAATTGTGTGATCGAGTGAGCGATCAGATTGATATAGCGTACGGATGATATGTGTACATCGTACGGATTTGAATGACATTGATACTGGAAATTTGTGAATAGGAAATGTGAAATGGTTTTTGAAATGAAAGGTATATTTTGTGAAATATATGATGAAGTAAAGTGGAGACTGATATTTCTATGCTAGAAAATTATTTATATAAGTAAGTAATATGGTTAATAACTTTACAGATAAATCAGATTTGAATATTTGATTTGGAATAAACAAGGTTGTATATCTTTATTATATAAAATAAATCTCCCAATGTTGAATCTATAGCCAAAAGGAAATGGTTTTTTTGAGAGTATTTGAAGTATAAAAAGGGTTTTATACAAGTTTGAAATGATCCAAAGATTTTTATCAAGGATTATATATATATATATATATATATATATATATATATATATATATATATAAAGGATCTTATGAGGATTTCGGAGAAAGGTTTTGGGAAGCTTTGGATTTGGAAAGGCTTTTGACATTTGGGTAAAATCAATATTGGAATTTGGAAAGCCTAATTTGAGAATTATCGATTTAGGGATAATCGATTTTGTGTAAAGGAGCTTTGTATGAGATCATGCTAAGTTTATGATTTGAAAGATACTATATGTGTATAGTATAAAGTGTTTTGAAAATGGCTCTGGGAAAAAAGGCGCTCCCTTGAAATGAACTTCTCAGGAGTGCCACTGGGTGGTACTGCCTTGAGCCTCTAAGGGAGAGGTTCTAAAGTTGATCCTGTGAGGAGTCCAGAAAAAACTTGCCTGAGGATTATGAGTAGTGTGTAGCGAAAGTCGAGGGCGTTGATGCCTACAGAGGCATTTGGGTTATGTTGTGACAACAGTGTAACGCGATGTCACTGCGATCTGCTGTAGACCATAGCGAAAGTCGTGTGTGCCGCTGAGAGCCAACAGTCTACATTTAATTCTATATTGGTAGACTCCGACCTATGGTAACATAGCGAAAGTCGTATGTGCCGCTGAGAGCGAACAGTCTGCGTTTGATTTTATATCGGTAGACTGCGACCTATGTAGGAGTGGAGAAGTTTCATTTTGACAGCGAAAATCGAGGGCGCTGATGCCTATAGTTACATGGACTTTTGCTGCGACGGCAACGTAATCCTGGAATGTAACTGTGATCTGTTTTAGGTTCCATGGCGTAATCGATGGGCGCGGAGTGCCTATAGTTACATGGACTTTTGCTGCGATGGCAGCGTAACCCAGGATGTAACTGCGACCATGGATGGGGATGATGATTTTCAGAGCATTCTCACCAAAGATATATCCTCTTTTTTCAAAAACTATTTTCTATATTTTCAATAAAATTATTTTTCAAAATATTTTCACTGGATGTTGGAAATAGGTCTGCCAAGCACTTATAGATTTTCAGTCATACGCCTGATCAACGTATGACCGAATTTCTGTAAGAACATGGATGGACTTGTCGAAACATCGAGTTATAAAAGTATTTGTATAAAACTTTCTTAGTAATATTATATAGATTTTTAAACTAGTTTAAAAATGATCAAAGTAAATTTATCTGATTTTAAGCATTTTAATAACTCTGGCTTCGTTCCTTTTCGAGGACGAAAAGATTCAAAGGGGGGAGGAATGTGACGACCCGGGATTTTGACAATATTATTTTAATAAGCATTTAATCTAATTAAATAAAATACAAACTTGTCATTCTAAAAACAAATAAGACTTTTGGTCATTTACAATTTATTTACATATATATATATATATACACACATACAAACATATTTTCCATAAGTGAACATGTAAACTTGTGTATATTTGTTTGTATAAAAGAAGTAAGACAAACTTTGCTCATATATACGTAATATACATATGTACATTCAAAGATGGATATAAATATACTTGTGTACACATGGGGAGACAAGCATTTGATGCATATTTCAACTCTAGCATACAAAATTGCAACTAAGCCATAATACTTCAACTCATGTAAAAGGAGAAATCAAATTAGTTCAAGCAAACTCTGACCAAAGATAAATAAATAAAAAATATTAAAAAAAAGTAGCTTACTGAAGAAGGCAGCCTAATTTTTTTATTTATACATCCACTCCTGTCTTTTTTCTTCAGCCATTCGAGAGAAAGCTTAGTAAAATAAGATAAATATCACTTTCATCTCAAACTAAAGAACTAAAACAATACAACTCAAGCAACAGAAGATTATCTCATCATGGAACAAGTTACAGGCCCTGTCCAAGCATCTTGATAAAAGGTGAGTAAACACTTAACTTAAATGCTTAGGGTAATAAATGTAAGTGTATGTGAATTTTTAGATGATGTTGTGCTACATGATTATATTTAGATACTCTGCGTATGTTTATATATGTCTGGTCTGTACATGCTTAAATGATTGATCATCTCTGTTTTTCCAAAGTACAGAGCTCAAACCAAAGTAAGAATTCAAATTCTTCTTCCCAGATCTCTGATAGGCCATAGTCTTTAAACAAAACAAGTTTGTTTAAAACATAAATTATGGTCTAAATTTGTTTTGAGCATGATGGTGAGGACTTTCCTTGGTAAATTTAGTTTTACAGAGAAAAATTTAAACATGTGCTAAATTCGAGTGTTATAAAATATTAATTCAATTATATATCCTGAATCATCTTGAGAAAATAGGATTTTTAAGATTAAAATGGTGGGTTTTCGTTGGGTATGCTAAGAGCAGTTGGTAGTTGATCAGAAAATGTGTTTCAATCATTTTTCGGCGTTCAGAAGCATAATGGGTGTCGAGTTTTTGGTTGAGGCTAGCTTGGCAATGGGTGAAGTCTGGAAAAATGGCCGTGGTCGTTCCAGTTTGTCGTGGCGTCGGAGACAGTCCAATTTAGTTTTAAACCCTAGTTTTTTCAAGGCTTTGAAAATTGGCCGCTGTGGATTCCTTGATGAATCGAGCTGCAAGTGGATTGGGATAGTGATGGCATGGAGAACAGCGATGACGTTGGTGAATTTTGGTGGCATCTGGAGGTCAACATTGTCTGGATGAGGCGATCGATGGTCGGGGTATTTTCGATTTGAAGCTCGAATGTGTCGTATTTCGTTCTCGTGATCTATCTCTGTTTTTGGCTGTTGAGACCACAAGAGGGAGTGATTGTCGACTTGTTGGTGATCGTCTCAGTCGACGAAGGTTCATCGGCGGTGGGTGCAAGTGCACGGTGGGTCACGTGTTGTTTCATTATCTGGAAGCTTTGGTTCTCGAGAGTATGCTTGGGATGTGATGGGTTTTTACTCGAGTTTCACTTCTGGTTGCTAGCGTGAGTTTGTAGTACCAGGTTCTCAAATTTTTATTACTGATGATAATTAAAGTGGAAGAAAAGACTCGGGGAAGATAGTTGGAAACTCGGGTGGACTCGTAGTAAACCTGAGATTTGCTCGGTTAGTTGGTTTTTAAAATTTTAAATTCAAATAAATTTAGTTTGTGCTAATCGTCTTAAGCAAGCTTAAGTATTAATGAATTAATTAATGTTTGAAAATTTAATTAAAAATTTATTTTAAGACTTCATTAATTAAGTAATACTTAAGAATGTTTTTAGATCTTAATTAATATTTTAATTAAGTGGTTAATGTAAGATAAGTGTTTGAAATCTAATTAACATTAAAGCTTTTTAAGTTAGTAATAATTTGATTTCAAGGTTATTAGGGAAGGTTTTTAGAATGTTGAGTAGGAAGATAATTAAGATAAATGATTATTATTGAATTAATAAATTGTTTTGAAAGGTAATTTAAGAATGATTAATTAATTTATAATTGTAATTAACTAAGTGATTAGAGATTTATCAATTTGTAATTAAAGATTGGTTAACTAATAATTAAGTGTCTAATTAATTTGTAATTAAGAGTTGTTAATTAGGTAATCAAGTTAGTTAATTTATAATAAGTAGTTAATTAATTAAAAAAATTAAAGATTAATTACTCAGTGTAATTACTTAAAGAATTGATTAATTGAAGAAATTTATGAAAGGTTTGTAAATCAATGAGTATGGTTAATTAAAGGATAATTAATCAATGTAAGTGATTATAAGGTAACTAATTTTTGTAATTAATTAAAGATTAATTAATTATTGTAATTAAAGAATAATAAATCGAGGAAGACTAATTAAGATGGATGATTAATTAATTGGTTTTAAATTAATTAATAAGCAGGATTTAAAAGTAATTAAAGTAATTGATTTAATTCAATTGTGGTTAATTAAATTAATTAGAGATGGTATGGTTGATTAATCTTGCTCACGAATGATTGAATGATATTGTATGCCTTAGATTAGTTGATATTTTTGGTATGTGATGTGTGATGTTTTGTGATTTAATATGTTGGGTTAAAACAGTGACATCCTGTATTTTAAGTTTGAAGGGTACTTCATTTGAATAATTTGGGTTAAGATGACAGGGAATTCGAAGAGACCGGAGTCGGGCATTTGCAAATACCCGAAATCACTTCGTTTTGTAAATCTTCTATAAATTCCTTATAGAGTTGATATATGAATCAATAGGCTGGAACGAAATGATTTAAGTGTGTTGGACTATTTAATCTAAGTTTTGACACTTAGAAAATTGATGTGTGAAATAAGTGATGTCTATAACAAATTGTGAATTTGTAAATTGGCACGAGTTACCCTGGGTTTTAATTACGTTTTATGTTGTGGTTTTCCATGTTCGATGAGTTTACTCACGCTGGTTTCCAGCCTGACCCAGGTGTTACTTTGATGTAATGCTCGGGTCAGACCGAGTATTTTAGATTTTTAGTTAAGGACGTTCTAAAGCTCAGGAGACGAGCTGGATGGCAGGAACATATGGAGTGTTTCCGCTGTGATATATTTCTATTTATCTGAGATATGTTGATTTGTATATGTCTAGCTATTGTGAAATATTGTAACCCTGATGTAATAAAATGTAATTGACTGACTTAGTTCTTCTTTGTAAAACTATTATTTATGTGATATTATATTTTGATCCGCTGCGAATGTGAGGTTTCTGTGACTTGTTTTTGTTTCTTATTCTTTCTCTTTTCTTCTTTTCCTAACTATCAAGAATTTTCGGGATCGAAAATTCTGGGTCGATACAGGTTGAACCCTAAAAAAATTCTAGGGAGAAGTCCTTCTAAATTAAAATATTATACACCTTGGAAGAAGGGGATCCAGAAGGACTGTGGAGCCAAGCGGAGCACAAGCAAAGCTAAGGACGACAAATGAGTGGATTTAATTATATATCTTTTTATTTTAAGATATATTATCGTTAGATTTCCATTTAGAAAATTTATTTAGTAATTAATCATATTAATTAAATTATGTTGAACTACAAGAAAACTTGTAGTTTATTTATAGTATTAGTGTTTATATATTATTTTCTATGCCTTATTTACATCTTTTTCTACATTTTGAATTTTATGCAAGCGTAAGTTTTCTCCTATCCTCTCCTTTTTCTTCGCGTATGGATTAGAATAGATTAATTGTGAATATGGATTATATAATTAAGAAAACTAAAATGAAGGAAATTAGATGTAAAATAATAAAGGTTGAGGAATAAAATTACTGTAATAAATTGCATTAAAATGGGAAGAGTTAATTTTGGAGTAATTATTAGATTAATTAGTTGGTTTACAAAATAAGATACAATTCCACAACTTAATACCTAAATGATAACGATAAAAGTAACTGCCAGAATAAAAGAAATAAAAATGGAGAATTAGTGTAAAATAGAGAAACCACTGTATTTTACACTACTCCAAAATAGTAAAAGAGATACCATGTTGTTACGAATTATTGTTTATAGTATTATCCAATATTAAGATATGGAAACGGATTATACAGTTTCCATAACCAACCAAATAAAATAGAATTACATCCTAAAATAGCGGACAATAAAGTAAAGTACGATTTGAAACAAGAAAATTATTAATTTAAGAATTTGAGGCTTTAAAAAAAAATTAAGGAGCCAAAGTCTACATTTACTACGTAGGCTATTTAACTACGAAACTTTTATAATAAGTGAATTATGTAATATTAGAGAATTAAAGAAATTCTATATCATAATAAAAGAAGGCAGACTAAAGCAGACAAGAAATGCTTGTAATTGCATAACAAACTATAAAAGAAGAAGAAAGAGTAATAATTACGAGCAGAATTATGACATAAGTTATAATTATGAAATAAGAATGGAAAAGCTTATCGTGAGACTTATAATAAATTAGTAGGCAATGATAGAAGATCATTTAAACAACTTATATTAAGTTGATAAGAAAATAACACAAAAATAATAAAAGAGGCTTATTTTATTGAACTTAGGGATTCATATATTAAGTCAAATAAGCAAGATAATGAATGTGGCTCATACTAACAACATTTCCTATTAGACCTATGGTTATCTCACAATAGTTATAAGTGAGATGAGGGAAAGAATATGCTAATTAAATTAAAATAAGTAGCCAATAGAATAAGAAAGCAAACTAAACGCAAATTAAAAGATAAGACTTAGGGTCTAATTAAAGAATCGAAATGCGTTTGCAGCAGCCCAAAAGAAGAAGTGGCTAACGAAGCAGTTCATCATGGATTTCAGAAATGGAGAAGCACGTCCAACTTAGTATTTTTGGGCTTTAAAAATGTATAAGACTTCAAAGGACGTGAGGATACTCTAGGATGGCCCTTTGGGTAGGCCTAACGAAGCTGCATCCCCGGAGGTAGGTCTGTAGGTGTTCCATCAAGAGAATATGCCTTGACTGCATTTGCATTGTAGGCCTAATGAAGTGGACCTTAGTAGGCAATCAGAAGGGCTTGGTGTTTGGAGTAGGGTATTCGTATGTCCAGTACTTGCAAGTAAGGTTAAGGATAGTTGCACGTGGATACCGACCAGCATCAAGACCAAGAGCGATTTTGGGAAAGACTAGAGTTAAACCAATAGGCTAATAATTGGTTCACTATCGAGACATTGGATGGAGGGGCACCGCCAATTGGATATTAGATTTTGTGCAGTATGGCACGACCACTTAACTCTTTAGAAGTCTTTCGATTAGTTGAGGGGTGGCTGCGTGGGGCCATAGCTACGATGAGAAAGGAATAGACCAAGTAGAATATCAGTATTATAGGCCTAACAAAGCAGTCCTTTATAGATATAGAAAATCCTCAACCAAGTTCCGTACAAGGTAGACCTTGTTGGTGGGATTCAGATAGTAGACAAAACAATTATGTAGTCCTCAATGTACGCACAGGGTGGTACATTGTGGATGTCGGAGCACTGGTATAGACTAGTTCGAACATGATTTACATTTTCATAGTAGTAGTGGAACCTCTATATTGTAGGCCTTACGAAGAGGTCCTTTATAGATGTAGCTAAAAAATGCTCACGAAGAAAAACGATGGAGTATCTGTATTGTAAGCCTTACGAAGTAGTCCTTTACAGATATAAATGTGAAGCAAGACTGTGGAACATCTGTGTTGTAGGCCTTACAAAGCAGTCCTTTATAGATAATGAAGCTCTTTTCAAAGGGGATACAGAAGGTACCATGGGTGGTACCTAGGACCAATATGGTCATTGGGCGTATAGCTACATATATGTATATATTAGTTATTAGATTTTAATCTACTATGGAGTATATGGGCATGGTTCACGAACAGAAGTGGGAGTATTGTAACCTAATGAACCTAATATAAGAGTAAATGGAAATTAAACGATATATGTAGAATTAAGTCTAGAAATATATAATTTATTCATTCACCAGAACTTTTGTTCTAACCCCCTCCTCATACCATCCTACAAGTTAGCTAAATGTTAGAGACTTCTCAGCTTTACGATGCTTGCTTAGAAAGTGTTATTATTTGGGTGAGTATTTACTTACTATTATATTTTAGTCAATTCCGTTGTGAGTTATTAATTGAGCTTTGATATATTTATCTTTGCCTACTTGTAGGATACCAGATACCCAACTTAGGCTTCGGTGGACTCAGTTTTTAGCATTTTTTGTGAAAAATCCAAACCACTGGAATTCGGGTTGTTGCATTTATTAAAGAGATTTATAGAACAAATTTATAAAAGAATTCGATATTAGATTTTCCTTAAGTGACCTTCTCAATTATGGTGGTGTGGAACTTATGTTCCATGCTTAACATTGAAGGAATAGTGTTTGGGATTATCCTTATCTCTAATTTAAATAACTTTTGTTCTGATCCTTTTAATATGAATTTTGAAATAAGAAATCTTTTGCGGTGTTCTGTGAATATATTTATGCCAGCGAGATAAGTATATGAATATTTTAATAAATTTTTAAAAGCAGATTTAAATAAATGAAAGATTTATATTGAGGCTTAGTGATTACTATAGGTAATTAAATCTCTGAACTATTGTTTGTTTATTTGATAGCTAAATAAACGACTATCAAATCTTGGCCGATTTTGACTGAGGAAGTATGTTATGTATATTCAAGTTCCCCAATGAGAACTTGAATAATTGTTGCATATTTATGAAAGAATCGGGAAGGAGTCAACATGAAATTATCAGTTTTTTGTTTGGAGTGACCGAGATTAAATATTTTATCTGCAAACCACATTAAACCAACATGTGCGTTTTAATGGAAGGCATATTGACGATGGAAGACAGAGCTCTTTGAATTGCAAAGGCTACTTGTTACTAATCCCAAGGGTGATTCCAAATGGATGTAGTAGAGGCAGTGCCTTTGGTTTTGGGACTTATATGGATGAATGCTGGCATTGCATTTCTACGTGGAAGGTGGTGTTAGAATTCCAAGAGGGAATCTCTAGGAGGAAATGATAAGAGCATAGCCTCTGAAGCCTCACAACCCGGAAATGGTTAAAACAGGGAAAGCCGTAGGGTTATGTGTGTCTCTTCCATTAGGGTATGGTCATCCCTTATCTTGATTGAGATTATCTCTTTATTCTGTATGCTTCGAGGCCGATCAAGTTTTTGATCGCAACCTAGAGAAGGTCATATTTGGTACTATCCAGTCAGAGGTGGGCCATTCTTATCATGCCATGGTCGAAAGGTTTTAGATCTCTCGGTACATTTATATAGAGGTGTACTGTACAGAATGTAGTCCCTTACCTTATGGTTGTTGGAATCCATTCTCCAATAAGCGCCTATGGTTTTTGATTTTATACCTATGACATAACTACTTGATTATTGAATAATTTACACCCATAGACATTATTATAATATCACCGGATTTTATAATAAAAATGGTTTGGTTATCGTAAGGTAAAAACCTTTCCGTGTTTATGTGCGACATGGTCTTAGGGGATACCTTTTACATAAAAGTTTTTCAGATATAGAAATCAATATGATTTCTCACGTTGGTTTACCAAACTAACTCGGGCGTTATTTTTTTATAATGCTGGGGTCAGCCCAAGCATATTTTCCTAGATTTAGCTGGATAATTTGGAGCTTTAGGAGGTGAGCTGGATTCTCCAGGACATATTCACACATTTTATCTTCCGCCGCCTTTGTTCAGTTTGGCTAGTCCATATTTTATCAACAATTGTAAGGACATGTTGTTATAACTGTCCAAGTGTTATTGATAGGATAATTGCACTCTAATTGGTGTATGTGTATACAATCAGTTTTTCTTTGTAAAGATCATTGCTATATTATATATCAATCATTACGTCTGTAAGACTCTATTCTGCCTTTTCTTTCTTTAACCCAAAATGACCTGTCTTTCGAAGACTTAGACGATTGGCTTACAAATACTGATGATGTATTAAGTATCATCTTTAGGTGTAAGAAATGCAGATCATTATAAAAGGACTTTTCAAAATATCCAAAAATAGATAACTCCTTTTGCTTTACAAAAGTCAAAGATTTCCAGAACTACATCTATAGCGACTATCGCTATATGGACCGTTACTTTCAAAGCTTTATTTTTGTAAATCAAATAACTTTTAGACCATATTTCTTTCTGTATTTAAACCACTTTAGTACCTTTGCAAAAAAAGATTGGAAAGACAAAAGTTGTTCGGAAACCATTTCAAAACACTATAGGAAACACTATTATAAATCGCTTAAAAACAAGCATGAGATTTCAACATCGCAAGAAAACCAACAACACGGTCATCTATCAACAACATCCACTTCATTACATTATACAGAGTAAGTAATAATGTAAATTAAAACCAACATTTGTGAGGGATCCCTTTGGATCCCCCCAAAAATATTTTCGAAGTGTATTTGTCGCGACCTTTCCTCTACGAAACACTTCGACGCCTATTTTCTTGCTTTTGTCCCCAGTAGCACAATGGTTATTTATGTCATCCGCTTTTAGAAAGAAATCAACAACAACAAAATATACACATCACAACACAATGGTTATTTATGTCATCCGCTTTTAGAAGGAAATCAACGACAACAAAATATACACATCACAAATACATGCATACAAGAATATAGGATAATACTAAATTGTTACAACCTTTTGTAAATTCTAAACTGATTGAAAGTGAGATATCTCACTTTCAATTCGACCAAAAAGGCACTACTTCCTCCTACAAGCAACCAAACACCTACATATCACATCCTGTCCTTGTTAGGCCTCGAAAACTACCTCCCTAGGCCCTTAGCTCATGGACCAAGGCCGAACTCCCCCTAGCATGCACACGGCCTAAGCCATTTTTGGAGATTTGGGTGCTGAAGTTTTAATTTTTGAGCTGGTGGTGGAGTTATCTATGATGTGGAGAGGATTATACTTGATTTTGGTTTGATTTGGAGAAGATTTGAAGAAAGAAGAGAGTGAAGAAGAATCTATTGATGAGTCTTTGAGAAGAGAAGGAAGAAAACGAAAGAGAAAAGAATAAAAAATGAAAAATGGAAAGGGTAAAGCGTATGCGTGTTCTTTTATAAAAATTGAAAGGTGGCAAATTAACCATCCTTTAAAATAAGCTAATAACCTTCTTAACATTTTGAAACACACACCCCTTCAGCAAGTTATATACTAAGCCATCACTTTCTCTTTTTCTAATGTCATTTATGTACTTTACACTTGAAATAAGAAAGAAGTATCTTTTCTTATTTTATTAACTTAGTTAATTACCTCTTTAATTATAATTACCATTACTAACCTTTTTACTTTAGTAGTTCACTTATTAAATGCATAAGTGCATGTTTACAAAAGTGCACATACGTGTGCAATAACATTGCGACAACTTTCGTTCGATAAAAAGTCAAAAATTCTGAAAAAGGATTTTCCGTCTCATTTTCAATTGTTTATCAAACTATTTATCTTTATAAACAAACTTTCAAAATGAGTTTATCGTCATTATTTATTAATTAAAGAGGGCTATTTGAAAATTTAAAAGCATTAATTGAACGTATAAAATTAATTAAATTCTCACAAATCAAGTGATAGAATTCTGGGTCGTTACAAAGTCTTTGTCATTTTAAATATAGAACGCCAATAAGCCTATGTCATTTTAAATACCCGTCCCTCATTCAGTCAAACAACAATGATCAGGTAGAACTAGCAGCAACAAACTGAATAAGCCACACCTAGTTGTATGGTGGCTAGTTTTCAATTGAACAAACCATTGCTGGTTGTGCTCTAAAATGTATGTTATGTTTTCCTAACATTATACATAATTTTTAAATTGTTTATTGTGTGCGCGCGTCAATGTTATGAATCATTTGAAATTGTTTCTGGCAATTTAATTTAATAAAAAAGTTATTTTTTGAGGAAAAATATATTTTAAATATTATTATTTAATTTATATATATTTATCATCATTTTAAACAATGTTCATGTTTAATAATACTGTATATATAATCATTCATTATAAAGTTACTTTCAATTTTAAAATATTAAAAAAAATTACTAGTCCAAAAGTTTGTGAATAAATATATTTTAATAATAAAATGCATATATGAATTTATTTATAGATATTGAATATCTTATGTATTTTAAAAAAATCATAACAAAATTATTTTTAATAGTAAATTATTTTATATATAAATATTCATATTTAAATTAATTAAAGATATTTTATTTCAAGATTTAGATTTGAATTGGAAATGTTTTACCAGTGTAGATTAGATTTTTTTTTAAATACAAATTTTGATTCTACTATTGACTAAGTGAAAATTAAATTAGATGATTAAAATTTTATTTTTATGTCTAATTTAGAATACATACACACATACACATACATTTATATTTATACTAATATTATTAAACTATGTTTTGTGATAACCACTACATATATACATGTCAAATATAGTATATATAAATCCCAAAATCTAAATATAGTTACATTAACTATATACACCTTTATTATGTTGCAGATGCATACTGTATATTCACACATGAGTATATATTAAAATACTCAAACTAACAAATATTAATTTAAATTAATATTGATTAATTATTAAAATTATATAATTAAATAAATATGATTTTATTTAAAATAACTAGATTGGATATTGTGTAAATATTAGACTTCATAGGCCCACTATGATCCAAAATTGATTTTTTTTATGGAATCTACATATTTCACTCGTTGCATACCAGTTCATTTCTAACAATAGTATTAGCGCCCAAATATTTTAGGGGTTCTAAACTAGCGACTTTAGGGCTAATAATAAATCTACTTTTCTGATGGGTATATAGAATAGTAGTGTCTAGGCTTGGCATTGAATAATCAAATATTCTCCCATATGCCTACTAGCATGGCCTAATGGGTGGAGTAAGCCAAAATGTTTGTCCAGTTTTAAAGCCTCAAACTGTAACGACCCAGAATTTTTGTTATTTAAAATTAAAATATTTAATTGGTTTTAAATATTTAAAAGTTAATTTTGTAGATTTTATAACTCGAATTTCAAATATAATGATTTATCGGGTAATTTATTTGTGGGGTTGAACAATTGAAATTTGGCTAAATAATGGAATCTTGAGATTCAAGTTAAATAAAAGTGATTTAAAGGCTTATTAAATTTATACTAATAATAATGTAGGTAAATAAAATTTTAAATTTGATTTAGAAGGGGTTTACTCGATTTTAAGAATAACTCGTTTAACTTGACATTTAAAAATAGGCTATTGAGGCACAGTCTCGGAATTCGACGAAATTAGTTTCATTGGATCCATAACAGTGTATATTATCGAATTTCAAATTTCGTTGCAATCAGATAAATAGTTTGGTCGTATGGGATAGAAACGTATCGAAATATATATTGGAAATTCAATATAATAATTGGGTACAAAAGGCTATCTTCCACATACGATCGAATTGGGACTCGAGACTTGTTCTATTGTGTTCGATATAGGGGTATAACATTATGAACGATTGGCGGCATGCCTCGACTAGGATCCAGAATTCACGGCTTGATATTTTGAAATTTTAAAATAATATATAAATTTTTGACTTTGACTAGCCTACATTCTTTCTCCTCGGCCACTTTCTTTCACCATCAGCTACCTTACCCACTCTCCATCCACCTAACCCGATACACATTCGTACCCTTGTCATGACGAAGCTACACCTTCCCTTCCATATTTAAATAGAAACCAAGCTAACAGAGAAAATGTTCAAAACTTCCAAGCAGAATATATATATATATATATATATATATATATATATCTTTATGTGTGTGTACGTTCTTCTTCCTGTTAACGTTCACGCTCAATCCTATGACCACAATTAAATCGTGCCTATAGAGACATTTTCAGGCAAGGTGATCAACAAGGAAAATGTAGAGGGGAAGGAGCTCGACGACTTGGACGATGGAGATGGGGTGCGATCACCTCTGGTTGCTAGAGTTGGAGGATGAACGGCGATTAGTTTTTCATCGACTGTGGCGATTTGGTGGATCTTGGGGAAAAACTTCCAACTAATGAGATGTGGGGAAGGGGCAGGCCTAGCTTTGGCCAAGGTCTGGTGGAGCGAAGTGGACTGTGGCGACGACAATGTTGTTTTGAATGGAGATAGCGTTTTTGGAGCTTCGAGGCGGAGGAGGGCGAGCTAGGGGGCCATGCCCACATTAAGGGTTCATTGAAGTCTCGGGGCTTTGGCGAAGGTGGAGTGGTGATCTCCAGTGGCTTATGGCAGTGATGAGGCGCGGTCAAAGGCAGCTTGGACGCTGCCAACACGAGAAATGAAGGAAGGACGGTTAGCGATAACTAAATTTTGAACGAGGTTAATCGTATATAAATTATAATTAGTAAAAAAAATTAATTTTAATAATAAGTATGTAATCTTATAAATTCTGTAACTTGCTATTTTTAGAGCAGATTCGAACTAGACTAGTTACGATGGCTTTGTATCTGTGAATACTACACATAGAATATTGATTGGGGTGGAGCTAGTTGGAATTCTGGTAAAATATTAAACGTCTGTTTAATTTTAAATTAAACATCTGTTTAATTTTAAATTAAACAGAACACTTCAACAATGATTGTAAACAAGGTGAGTAAATCTCACTCTTTACGGATTACTGGAGTTAATTTTAAATAATTAAAATAATTATTGGATGCTTGCTTGAATTTATAAATTATTATATGTTGATGTTGTGTCATATATATATATATATATATATATATATATATATATATATTAGTATATATTAGTAGTTGGATATATTGCCCGTCGATTGGAGCGGATGAAGCCCTATGTGCCCTGCATAATAGCGGATGGTCCTATATTACCACGATATCCCCCTTAAAGTGAGATTGATATTTTATGTTATCTAACATCTGTGATTATAGGGAAACAAGTTGGAGAGGTCCAACTGGATTCCTCAAAAATATTGAGTTTAATTTTATATATAAGTGATATATGCGCTGTCGAATAATCTATGATAGATTATGATATTGGCTGATTTATTGAATGCTATAGCTGCACTGGCCCATAATAATGGTATTTTAAAATACCTAAAATATTATTTTTAAAATTGGAAAGAAAATAAAAAGGAAATTTTGGAAGTAAGATATTATATTTAATTTTGGAGGGATTGGTTTGGGTAAAATAAATGATTTGATTTTAAATTTATACTTAACTATTTCCTGAAATAATTTAAATAGAGATTTTAAAATGTTGTATGTACAAGATTTTTAAACAATAAATTTAAGCAATATTTGTTAAATTTTAAAGGGTTTTAAGAATCAAGATGTATAATAGATTTAGATAAGAAAAGGTGATTTGGAAATGAAATATAAAATTGGTTATTACAGATTTTAAATAGGATTCAGGAAAATACGAAATAGGAATTGGAATTTGATATTTGATGGGTTTGGGATATAATTTTGGTTACTTAAGGAATAAATTTATAAATGGAAATTTGAATTTGAAATCGATTTATAAACGAATTCATGTCTTAAGGGAATTGTTGTAAACTGGAAATGAGATTAGGAAATTTATAAACAATATTAAAGTGGAATAATTATCAGTTGGATATAAAGTAATCAGGTTAAAAAGAAATGGTAGATTCTGTTTCTAGATTGTGAAAGGTTATAGAACTGGATGTGGTCGATGTGTTATAAATTGAGAGAGAGATTAATAAATTGGATTGGTTATTTTGGAATTAAAGATATATTTTTCTCGAGAAGTTAAGTTTTTTTTCAATAGAGGATTTTAATTTTTAAACTATGTAATTTAAACCACTCTAACACCGAAATATTTCACAAAGTTAGTTATTTAAATATTTAAACCATGTTGAGGTAAATTCTAAGTTATTAACGAATTTTATAAATAGATTGGATTTATATATTGATATTATTTTAAAGCACCTTGATTTTTTTTAAATAATTATTTAATCATATCTTTGAAATTTATTATAATCAAAGGAGAAATTGGAATTTTTCTACAAATACTATGACGCCCCACCTCTATACCCACGCTAGCCAAGAACACTACGGAGTAATGCTGTCGACTAGCACGGAGAATAAGGCTGTTGAGGAGCGACCATATGTATAATTGCTTTGTGCGAGCACCGATATGTCAGATAGTAAAACATGCATTTTATTTCAAGAGGAAATCCGACATACTGATACAAACTCAAAGCTACTACACAGTGGCTATAAAGGTCTTCGGAAACAAATATAGAAATAAGCATAACATAAATCAATCACAGATAATTCATATCACAAAGGCGGAAATAGATATGAATATTACACATAAAAGTGTACATCAGAGTAGTGGTCAAATAAGATCCACAACATCACAAAAATGAATAGATACAAGTGCAAGACAAAAATATGTATACATCAAGGAGTCTATATCTCAATTGTATACAACAAAAACTACTAAACTAAAATAGTTAGCCAAAAGATCAGATGATGGTCCGAGAAGGAGTCAAGCAGAAGCACCTGTAAAATCTCAGTCTGACCCGAGTATTATTTAAGAAGAAAATAATAAACGGATCAGTCTAGCTATAAATATCAGATGAAATGATATAGAATAAGAGATATGACTAAACGTATAATAATCACAATGCCAAGCTGTGATAAATAAATAATTGAAAAACCAATAAGAGATTAATCAATATCGCAAGGATCTTCTCAAAGATAAAAAGGAATGTCATACTCCTAATTTCATTCACCAATCCACAATAAATGACATACATATCAATGCCAATCGTAAAAGTTGGTGAAAAATAAATTCCAGAATTCAACACACGAAATCCAGAAATCACAATCAAAGGGAACAACGACGTCGTACAGCGTGACATCCGATGAACCAAATCAAAATCAAAGGGAACAACGACGTCGTACAGCGTGACATCCGATGAACCAAATCACAATGAAAGGGAACAACGACGTCATACAGCGTGACATCTGATGAACCAAATCACAATCAAAGGGAACAACGACGTCGTACAGCGTACATCCGATGAACCAAATCAAAATCAAAGGGAACAACGACGTCGTATAGCGTGACATCCGATGAACCAAATCAAAATCAAAGGGAACAACGACGTCGTACAGCGTGACATCCGATGAACCAAATCACAATCAAAAGGGAACAAGGGAACAACAACGTCGTACAGCGTGACATCCGATGAACCAAATCACAATCAAAGGGAACAACGACGTCGTACAGCGTGACATCCGATGAACCAAATCACAATCAAAGGGAACAACGACGTCGTACAGCGTGACATCCGATGAACCAAATCAAAATCAAAGGGAACAACGACGTCGTACAGCGTGACATCCGATGAACCAAATCAAAATCAAAGGGAACAACGACGTCGTACAGCGTGACATCCGATGAACCAAATCAAAATCAAAGGGAACAACGTCGTACAGCGTGACATCCGATGAACCAAATCAAAATCAAAGGGAACAGCGACGTCGTACAGCATGACATCCGATGAACCAAATCAAAATCAAAGGGAACAACGACGTCGTACAGCGTGACATCCGATGAACCAAATCACAATCAAAGGGAACAACGACGTCGTACAGCGTGACATCCAATGAACCAAGTCAAAAAGACATTGCACAATGCTAGTCTAAAACATAAAATGATCGTCATGATCAAAGAGAAGTGCCAATTACAGTAAGCTAGTAAATATATAAGCTTAGCTTCATGTCCCATAACCACTAGCTTAACTTAAATATTTACGAACAAATTGTAGATCTCCACTAGAAAATTGTCACAAGGGTTTCAATCGAACAAGTCCAAGAATTAACCGGCGAAGTAAACGCAAGCGTTTCATACCACTTGTTTTACTAAGCCGTTTATTAGATTTCTCACACGAGTGCGGTAAAGGTTTGTATATACTGGTAGATTGGAAAACGGTTTTATAAACGAGTTTGGTATTGAAAGTAGAATTGAAATCGTTTTGAGGAAAGAGTTTTGATATTTACTACTAGTATAGAAAACCTTTATATTTTAAAGCGACAAATCATAGAACTGATTGTAGAAACAATAAATCATAAAAATTCACATTCCAAGATGTGAATAATATCCAAAGAAATCGATATCGAATCCATCAAAATGGATATTCCCGAAAATCACGATGAAAATGTCATCAAAGTCCATAATAAATGATAGCAACAAAAAGGGAATCAACATGAATCGATTAAAGTTGGAAATATACTCAAAAATAGCCAAAATAGGCAAATTAAACAGTTCCAGACGTCTGGAGGTCCAATCCAGGCGTCTGAAAACAAAACAGACGTCTGGTTTAGAATCCAGACGTCTGGATTTGTTCTCTGGGAATAATCCAGAGAACACCCAGACGTCTGAAACTTCAAGTCAGACGTTTGAGACCTATCCAGACGTCTGATCCTAAATTTCAGACGTCTGTAATTAGTCTCTGCCTTTTTTATATATTCTGCGTGGTTATATTTTTCCTCTCCAGGTCCAAACCAGACGTCTGGACTTGGTCACCAGACGTCTGGTCACCTGGTCTGGGCAACAATTTTCCTAGGCCAAAGTGGCCAAAACATATCGGGAGCGATCGGACGAGCAACGACGACTAAGGATTTATGCCTAGCGACAACCCAACCCTATAGGCTCTTCGATGCATCACCAAAAACATGTTCAAACATCAAAGATTGGATTTTTAAAGATTTGACTACAAAACACCACAAATTGAAATATTCACCAAATCAATCCAAAACAAAAGCAAATGAACATAAATAAGTGTTAGGAATTCATACCTAACAACAAAGATAGATATAGACAAAGATGCGAGATAAAAATATCACATTTGAACCCAAATCAATGAAGGAGAAGCTTTAAGACAAGCTAAGATCAATTCCTCTTCAATAACAACTCAAGAAGCTTCAATCTAAGCTTAAAAGAGAAACATTTCCTAAATTAGGTTTAGGAATTTTCTGAAATCAAAGAGAGAATTGGAGAAGAAGAAGGAGATGCTTACTAATGGGTTCTCTTTGATTTTGGAGCAAGAACTTGAGCTAGCAAGAGGAACCAGGGCTTGGAGTTTCTAATTCCCATTCTCTTCCACCATTTTTTCTTAAGCTTGAGTGTTAGGAATATGAAATGAAGTAATGAAGAGTTGGAGTGGGCTGGGACTGAGTTAGTAAGTGATTAATGGGTTCAGCCCAAACCAAAGCCCTAAGTGAAAAAGTGGCAAAATTTCACTATCTCCAAACATATCGAAGTTTATACTCAAAAAGGTCGCAAACGTCATTTTGAACTCAATGGGGGTGGTCTCGAGTCCCAATTCGACTGTTTGCAAAAAGTAGCTTTTCGGACCAAAATCCGACAAAAGATAAAATATTTAAATAAAATATTTAAATATGAAATCGATAAATATGTGGGTTGTTACAGACTCCCCTCCTTAAAGAAATTGCGTCCTCACAATACTTAAGAAGAAAATAAAGAGTAAGAACCATAAAAGCATATCAACACAGAAGAAAATTGAAATAAGAAGTTCATCATAAAGAGCACGAAAGAGTTAGCACGAACGAGATCGCTCGATGAATTCTCTAGATTCCCAAGAGTAATCCCTAGGATTTGAGAACCATTGAACTCTCACAAGAAGAACATCTTTATTCCGAAGGTGCTCAACCTCCGAAGCAATGATGCGAATGGGATGTTTCTCATAAATCAAATTGGGTGAAACTTCAATTTCCTCAATAACACCGGGCTCAAGAATAAAAATCGAAATCCCTAAGGCATTTCCGTAGATAAAAGACGTGGAGAATGTCAAGAATAGCAGAAAATTGAGCTGGTGCAACGATGTAGTATAATAACAGTACGCCCGAAAAACTAGAAACTCAAACAATTTGGGACCACGGCGTAGTACAAAACGGTACGCCAGATGAACCAAAGCCCGAATAATTTCGAAACACCGACGTAGTACAAAAACGGTACGTCCAATGAACCGAATACCATAAAAGAACATCAGACGCAAGTCCATAAAAGAATGAGATAAAGCTCAATAAAACGAAGTATATCAAAACGTTCGATGAACTTGATAAAAAGATAATTCCATTCAGACAACATCAAAGAATTAACACCTTGTTGCCTACGACAAGACGTATTGGCAGCAAGACTTCCCTTCGGGAACAAAAGAATATCAAGATCATAAGATGCTAGGAACTCGAGTCAACATGAAGTTCCCTATGAGAAAATAAATATTCCCAAGATTTATGATCGAGGTAGAGAACAAATTTCTCATCCAAATATGATGATGCCAAATTCCAAAAGTAAAAACAATAGCCGCGAGCACTAGATCATGAGTGGCATATCTAGCCTCGATAAGCTATAATGATTTAGAAGCACAAGTGATAGCACGTTCCCCTTTGCAAGAGAATGACATTCAAACCAATACGACTAGTATCGGTACAAATAGCAAAGTCTTAGTTCCCCTTCAGGAATCACAAGAATAAGAGTATCGAAAGGAAGAGTTCTTTTAAATAATCTTCTTTCCTGAAAAGTTAAAACTCTCAAAATTACACTTATCTTTATGTAATTATCTTTCTAGAAAAATTTTCTTATTTCAAATCAATTTATTGTGTCAAATTGTCTCATCAAAGCATTTAGGAAATTCCTATCGATAACGTTGATCAAGTGCATCGACCAGAATTCTTAAAACACTAAATGGGCAATACAATCACAAAATCATATTCTATAGGATAAGTAAGTTTCTCAAAAACTTCTAAAAATATTCTTTGTTCGTTTTAAGAACAAAAATCCAGTTATACTTCTAAATAAATCTTATGAAAAAGATTTTGCAAAATTTTAAATTGCTATTTTCATCCAAAATCAATAAATACAAGAATGGACTTATCGAGATATTCATAGAATACTCGATACCTAAAATGGATGAAATAAGCTGGACAAACTGAATGACATAATAATTCATTCATAGGAATCATAACAAGTGCGGAATGCGGTAAGTGGAATGCTAACTTCCGCAACTCGTAGCAAATGAAAACCGGTGGTAAGGTCAAACTGAAAAGACCTTAGCACCATACAAAAGATTACTTAGGTGATAATCCTAAGACAAGCTCAAAAATACCGGAAAATTTCTCAAACTACATGTATGAGAGAAATAACACTTTCCTTATAAGTGGGCTTAAGGAATAAAATGATGCCATCAAGTTGGAATCAAAATCATAAAGGAAAAATAGAAATCTGCTTAACAGATTGAAAATGTCAAAGATGAATAGTCCACACGGGACAAAGGATATGGCCTCATAATAATTAAGCCAATCCTTACAAAAGTAAATTCTGAAGCCTAAATAAAAATCGACTCGGACAGAAAAATCACATAAAATAATCGACATCAATAAGAAGCAAATTGAGTGTTGCGGATCCACCAATCGGATTCGCAATTCTCAAAGAAGTCATCAAGCCCAAAATGTTTAAAGAAAAAGAATCAACAAGTTCTTTTGATATAAAATAATGAGATGGAACCCATATCAAAAAGAACACGAACAAGATAATCACAAAGCAAATGTCATCAAGGATTGAATGAGAAATACCTTGACCACGAGAAGTGTTACCAGGAGCTTGCACAATACTCAGCTCTCCCTCTCTCCTGCTTTGAAGGATGGGACATGTAGATATAAGATGACCCGAACTTTTGCAATAACGGCAAAAGAGAGGTTTCGGGCACTCCCTTGCATAGTGGTCCATGGAACCACAATTGTAGCATCGTCCACGACTAGAGATACGAGACTTTGCTACCGGAATTTGTTGCTTCCCTTTCTTGATGGGATTGGGGCCTTCGAATTTAATAGGCCTCTTCATGTTGTTGTTGAAGTTCTGTTTGGCACGCACAACTTCAATATCGCTTTCTCTATCGGCCTCTTCAAGACGAAGAGCGATATCAATAAGCTGATCAAATGAAACCTCAAGTTTCAAAAGCAATGGCTTCTTAAGATTTTTATTCAAGCCATAGACAAATCTCTGATTTTTCTTCATCGGGGTATTAATATACTCAATCCCGTATTTAGAAAGAGATTCGAAAGATGCGACATAATCTGTCACAGAAGATTCACCTTGAACAAGGTCAATAAGACGCCGGGCCAAAGTTACTTTTTCAGCCTCCGGCACAAATTTCAGTTCGAATCTTTCTCGGAATTGCTCCCAAGTGAGATCCGCTTCAACGATTTCATAAATTAAAAGCTCATACCAATCTAATGCTCTTTCTTGGAGCATGCTAGAAGCCACTTGGACTCGATATAGATCAATAAGGTTCATGCGAGAAAAGATGCGATCGCATGATTTGAGCCAAGCTTGAATTTCTATAACACTCTTGGATCCCCTGAATGGCCTTCCACCCAAATCGGTCTAGTCTCTGCACAAGCGTGCAAAACCGGATCTACGATGAGTAGGCTCTGGAATGGGACCGGTAGCTTGAGCATTCTTTACTAGATCAAGAAGCTGCGGGGCAGACATAAATACTCCATCCGGGGAGTAGCACTAGATTGACCAGCGCTGGGACGGCCTGGTCTAACCATTTCTCTTCTTTAAGAAAGAAAGAAAGAAGAGGAAAAAGTTATTCTCAAAATAAATATCAAGCAATCTTGATAGATAAAACAAGGAATCATAAAAGAAAGTAGGATAGAACGGTACGAAGACTCGAATAAATCCTAAAGCACGACTCCTAAGATGGACTTAGGACGATGATCCTTGTTAAATTATTCTACATTGTTCCGAAGTTTGGCTCTGATACCAAGCTGTGACGCCCCACCTCTATACCCACGCTAGCCAAGAACACTACGGAGTAATGCTGTCGACTAGCACGGAGAATAAGGCTGTTGAGGAGCGACCATCTATATAATTGCTTTGTGCGTGCACCGATATGTCAGATAGTAAAACATGCATTTTATTTCAAGAGGAAATCCGACATACCGATACAAACTCAAAGCTACTATACAGTGGCTATAAAGGTCTTTGGAAACAAATATAGAAATAAGAATAACATAAATAGTCACAGATAATTCATATCTCAAAGGCGGAAATAGATATGAATATTACAAATAAAAGTGTACATCAGAGTAGTGGTCAAATAAGATCCACAACATCACAAAAATGAATAGATACAAGTGCAAGGAAAAAATATGTATACATCAAGGAGCCTATATCTCAATTGTATACAACAAAAACTACTAAACTAAAGTAGTTAGCCAAAAGATCAGATGATGGTCCGATAAGGAGTCAAGCAGAAGCACCTGTAAAATCTCAGTCTGACCCGAGTATTATTTAAAAAGAAAAAAATAAACGGATCAGTCTAGCTATAAATATCAGATGAAATGATATAGAATAAGAGATATGACAAAACGTATAATAATCACAATGCCAAGCTGTGATGAATAAATAATTGAAAAACCAATAAGATATTAATCAATATCGCAAGGATCTTCTCAAAGATAAAAAGGAATGTCATACTCCTAATTTCATTCACTAAGCCACAATAAATGACATACATATCAATGCCAATCGTAAAAGTTGGTGAAACATAAATTCCAGAATTCAACACACGAAATCCAGAAATCACAATCAAAGGGAACAACGACGTTGTACAGCGTGACATCCGATGAACCAAATCAAAATCAAAGGGAACAACGACGTCGTACAGCGTGACATCCGATGAACCAAATCAAAATCAAAGGGAACAACGACGTCGTACAGCGTGACATCCGATGAACCAAATCAAAATGAAAGGGAACAACGACGTCGTACAGCGTGACATCCGATGAACCAAATCACAATCAAAGGGAACAACGACGTCGTACAACGTGACATCCGATGAACCAAATCAAAATCAAAGGGAACAACGACGTCGTACAGCATGACATCCGATGAACCAAATCAAAATCAAAGGGAACAACGACGTCGTACAGCATGAAATCCGATGAACCAAATCACAATCAAAGGGAACAACGACGTCGTACAGCGTGACATCCGATGAACCAAATCAAAATCAAAGGGAACAACGACGTCGTACAGCGTGACATCCGATGAACCAAATCAAAATCAAAGGGAACAACGACGTCGTACAGCGTGACATCCGATGAACCAAATCAAAATCAAAGGGAACAACGACGTCGTACAGCGTGACATCCGATGAACCAAATCAAAATCAAAGGGAACAGCGACGTCGTAAAGCGTGACATCCGATGAACCAAATAAAAATCAAAGGGAACAACGACGTCGTACAGCGTGACATCCGATGAACCAAATCACAATCAAAGGGAACAACGACGTCGTACAGCGTGACATCCGATGAACCAAGTTAAAAAGACATCGCACAATGCTAGTCTAAAACATAAAATGATCGTCATGATCAAAGAGAAGTGTCAATTACAGTAAGCTAGTAAATATATGAGCTTAGTTTCATGTCCCATAACCACTAGCTTAACTTAAATATTTACGAACAAATTGTAGATCTCCACTAGAAAATTGTCACAAGGGTTTCAATCGAACAAGTCCAAGAATTAACCGGCGAAGTAAACGCAAGCGTTTCATACCACTTGTTTTACTAAGCCGTTTAATTAGATTTCTCATACGAGTGAGGTAAAGGTTTGTATATACTAGTAGATTGGAAAACGGTTTTATAAACGAGTTTGGTATTGAATGTAGAATTGAAATCGTTTTGAGGAAAGAGTTTTGATATTTACTACTAGTATAGAAAACCTTTATATTTTAAAGTGACAAATCATAGAATTGATTGTAGAAACAATCAATCATAAAAATTCACATTCGAAGACGTGAATAAAATCAAAAGAAATCGATACCGAATCCATCAAAATGGATATTCCCGAAAATCACGATGAAAATGTCATCAAAGTCCATAATAAATGATAGCAACAAAAAAGGAATCAACATGAATCGATTAAAGTTGGAAATATACTCAAAAATAGCCAAAATAGGCAAATTAAACAGTTCCAGACGTCTGGAGGTCCAATCCAGGCGTCTGAAAACAAAACAGACGTCTGGTTTAGAATCCAGACGTCTGGATTTGTTCTCTGGGAATAATCCAGAGAACACCCAGACGTCTGAAACTTCAAGTCAGACGTCTGAGACCAATCCAGACGTCTGATCCTAAATTTCAGACGTCTGTAATTAGTCTCTGCCTTTTTTATATATTCTGCGTGGCTATATTTTTCCTCTCCAGGTCCAAACCAGACGTCTGGACTTGGTCACCGGACGTCTGGTCACCTGGTCTGGGCAACAATTTACCTAGGCCAAAGTGGCCAAAACGTATCGGGAGCGATCGGACGAGCAACGACGACTAAGGATTTATGCCTAGCGACAACCCAGCCCTACAGGCTCTTCGATGCATCACCAAAAACATGTTCAAACATCAAAGATTGGATTTTTAAAGATTTGACTACAAAACACCACAAATTGAAATATTCACCAAATCAATCCAAACCAAAAGCAAATGAACATAAATAAGTGTTAGGAATTCATACCTAACAACAAAGATAGATATAGACAAAGATGTGAGATAAAAATCTCACCTTTGAACCCAAATCAATGAAGGAGAAGCTTTAAGACAAGCTAAGATCAATTCCTCTTCAATAACAACTCAAGAAGCTTCAATCTAAGCTTAAAAGAGAATCATTTCCTAAATTAGGTTTAGGAATTTTCTGAAATCAGAGAGAAAATGAGTTGGAGAAGAAGAAGGAGATGCTTACTAATGGGTTCTCTTTGATTTTGGAGCAAGAACTTGAGTTAGCAAGAGGAACTAGGGCTTGGAGTTTCTAATTCCCATTCTCTTCCACCATTTTTGCTTAAGCTTGAGTGTTAGGAATATGAAATGAAGTAATGAAGAGTTGGAGTGGGTTGGGACTGAGTTAGTAGGTGATTAATGGGTTCAGCCCAAACCAAAGCCCTAAGTGAAAAAGTGGCAAAATTTCACTATCTCCAAACATATCGAAGTTTATACTCAAAAAGGTCGCAAACGTCATTTTGAACTCAATGGGGGTGGTCTCGAGTCCCAATTCGACTGTTTGCAAAAAGTAGCTTTTCGGACCAAAATCCGACGAACGATAAAATATTTAAATAAAATATTTAAATATAAAATCGATAAATATGCGGGTTGTTACAAATACTCTCAAGATGGTAAATCCAGCTTGTTAACGGATGTGAGTGTATAAGTGAAGAGTTATAATGGGATTCTAGAAATTTTGGAAATTTCCAAAATAGCAGACTCGGGTATGAAATTGAATCTGAATTCGTTGAGGGAATGATAAATTGTTAGATGGATTATAAATTAGTATAATCGATAATTTTTGGAAATAGAAAGGGAATTAATAAAATTCTAGAGATTGATGAGATAAGACGGAATATCCCTAAGTATTACAATCAATGGTTTTGAAAATATTCTAACTACGAAAGGATATGTATAGAAATATTTTTCTAAGTAGTGTATTGTAAATTATAATTGAAATATTCCTAAGGGATGATATGGTTTGGGATACCATGTTAGGGATATAAGAATTCAAAATGGTTTAAAAATATTGAAATATTGAAGGGGTTTGAATATATTCATATTTGTTAAAATATTTTGAAAGAAATATTTGAAAGAAATTTAAATGAGCCTAGTGATTGCTTATATGTGTAATTTTATAGTTAAATAACCGACTATCAAAATTTAGCCAAATCGATTGATTGTTTTGAAGGGCCCGGGATTAGACTTAATTATTCGAAAACCACTTCGATCCAGTTTGAGCGTTACGTTAGGGTATGTTTATCACCTTCTAGATAACTTAGATATATTATAAATTGTGAATATGGTTGTGCATGGAAAAAAGAGAGCTCTCGATAAGGGTGGGAACAACTGGGGTGATATCATATTCGATACTATCCAGGTTAAGGGTAGACCCGGTCCTGTGTTGGTAGGGGATCCCAGCGAGGTCCTCGGTACATTTTTCTAAAGGTGTACTATGAAGGGCGGTACCCCAATAGCCCAGTCATTGTATGAAATTCAATATCCACTACGAGCTTGTACGGTTTTGATTGTGCCCAACCATGCTGAAACGTGAGATACAAGCATTTCAGCTATTTTCTATTTTGTTTCTATAGACACTATAATAATATCAAATGATTTGATATAAAATGTTTTAGTTATCGTAAGGGAATAACCCATCGTGTTAGTGTATGACACGGTCTTATGAGATACCTTTTTATAAAAGGATTTTGGTAACTTTAATAATTCAAATGAGTGTGTTTTCTCACACTGGTTTTCCAAACTGACTCGGGCGTTATTTTATTATAATGCTTGGGTCAGACCGCGTATTATAGATTCAGATTAAAGTGCTATGGAGCTCAAGAGACGAGCTAGAGAATATCAGGACTTATATTTCGTACTTGGTTATTTCCGCTGTGTATGTGAGGGCAAGTTATTACAACTATCCAGACTGACTTGTTGATGAGTGTACATTGATGATGGTATGTATATAATAGTTATAGTTTTCCTTTGTATAGGATCTGTTGATGTATTATATTTTGTTCTGCTGCGGTTGTGAGATTCTGTATTGTTGTTTCTGCTTCTTTTTTTACCTTTCGTCTTCTTTCTCCTAACAATCGAGTTTTCGGCATTCAATTTCTTGGCATGAGATACAGTGGACATATTAGTGTCGATTTTCGAGTGCCGAAAATCCCGTCTGTTGCACAAACCGGTTTGGACCTTGGGCTAATTTTGAAAATTTAAAAAGTTATTTTAACTTTAAATGTTAAGTTTGAATTATGAAATGAAATTTGATAAAATTTATAAAATTTAATTTTTTTTCAAAAATATTTTTAAAGACAAAATAATTAATTTCAAAATTAATACATACATTTAATTAAACTGACTAAGTAGACAAAATAAATAATTAATGAAAAGGTTATAAACATATATCATGTAACTATAATTGTTATAGTTATATGTATTTATCTTAAATTTGTTTAAAATGAATTATTTTAAAATATTCAAATTAATTAAAATATTCAATTTAATTGTTTTATTAAATACACGAGCTTATTAAATAAAATTATTTAAAAGTTAATTAATCGAATTGTGTATGTGTATATTCATGTATGGTTATGGAAATAAATTATAAATGTCATAGTTAATTATTTATCTCAAATTATTTAAGATGAATAATATACAATTTTAATTTTTTATATAAATTTAATTAATTAAATACGACATAATTAAAAGGAATTCAATTAATTAAATATGCTTTAATTAATAAGATACATACATACATATTATATAATTTAATTAAATTATAATGACTATAAACAGATTAAACTTATATAACTATATATGTATAAAATAAATGTAAGTAGAACTATAATAAACCAAAACTATATTTTTGAAATAAGTACATACGTAATGTATGTATAACATGAGACACTTAAATCATGACGGTATTTAATAAGAAATGCAATATTCCTTAAGTCGATATCGTTCGATGGCAATATGTTATAGATTATTGTAATGACCCGCATTTTTAGCCATTTAAAAAAGTTGAATTAAATAATGATTTAAATAATAAGGTATTTAAAATTAAAATTTTATGATTAAAAATGTGTTTTAATATGTTTATTGTGATTTAAAATAAAAACTAAATAAAAGAAAATAATAATAATTCTACATTTTATTATGTATTCAACATTTTAATAAAAATTAAATCCTCATTTTGGTTTTCTTATTGTATGTTGTCTTATGTCTTCTTTATTTTAGTAAATTACTCTTGTTGTCAAACTTGTTTCTTTTAGTAATGGATAAAAATTTAATAGACTGAATTATAAAATTTTGTCAATATATATACAAACACAAACTAATCCAGTATTCTTAATACTTTGAAACCGTAAACATATATTGAAATAAATTTAAATTGGGTGACTTATTTCCAATTAATTCAGTTCATGATTCAAAATTTAATTTTAGTTTACTGCATATATGTGTTAGCATCAAAATTGGCCACCAACACCTAATTATGCAAAAGCTCCAATATCTAATCCAGTCACAGAAATATAAAGAGAAATAATTGAAGACCAAAATTAAAATACACAGAAAGCATGTAAAAGGAGACGATTTATAGTTGTTCGGCTATCTCTGGCCTGTGTCCACTATCAAATAATTCTTTTTATTATACTAAAGTTTGTTTACTATTACAGTCTAAAATCCAAGAATAAAATTGATAGAGTGTAGCCTAGGTTGAAGACAAAGAGAAGCATAAAGAAGAAGATCCCTCTTTTGATGCCATGCCTATTGTATTTATATGGGAAAACCAGCACGGATCGTGCTGAAATTTCGACAGTTCGAGAGACCATGACGAGGCCAGTCAAAAATTTCCAAGCCCCTTGGGTCCTACAATAGGGATCGGTATCGATCCCTATTTTGATGTCCAAATGGGGTGTGATGTCTCTATGGGTTCCCCATGATGTTAGCGACTTGCCCTCCAAATTTCATGCCATTTCGACATATGTTTTGTTAGATATCGTGTTTTCCGTGAAGTAGTGTTGTTTAATTCCTGACTTTTGCCGATCCCTATGGAGGGCTAGGTATCGATCTCGCCAACTTCTTCCAAATGCCCTGCAATCGATATGGGAGCTTCTCCATGTTGTATTATGCTTAGCTTCTAAATTTCATACTAATTGGATTAGTATACTCGAGTTATTAACCAATCTTTATTGCAATATGGTGTTAAGGCTGATTATAGTCGATCCCTATAGAGGAAAAGATATCGATCCCTCCAACTTGCTTCAAATGTTATGCGATCCCTATAGGGTGTTTCACATGTTCTAACTAGCTTGTCCTCTAAGTTTCATGTCAATTGGATGTGCAAATGTTGAGGTATTGATCGATCTTTGTTATGAAATTAGGCTTAGCCTATCCCTAAGAGGAATAGGTACCGATCCCTATTGAGGGATTGATGCCGATGCCTCCCATATCTCAAATTATATGCGATCCCTAGGTTAGACTCCTTAAGAACCCCTCTTCTTATTTCCAAAGTTTCACTTTAATCTGTCTTGTGGTTGTTAAGTTATGGAGCAATCATCGTTGAGTTGTGCTGTTGAGCTGAATATGATCTGATTCCTCTTCTTTTGCCCATAACTCTAACAGATGAACTCCGACCGACTTGAAATAGAAATGCAGCCTTGCGAGGCCTTCCTTATTACTTTATACAAATTTCATCTTGATTAGGAAAAAAATTAGAGATCCGATCCAAATCCGTTTGACCATCATCCATAGTCTCGTTTATAGCCGATCTCCGAGCTTTGTAACCATTTCTCTGGGCCTCTCGCCTTGATGTTCACGATGTTTTCTGGGTTAAATCCATCTGCGTACTATTTTTCCAAAAGGCGGGTTAACACTTTGCACCCCAAAACATGCCTTGCGATAGAAGGGCTTATTTTGAATTGCCATTGTTAACCCACCATTAAGAAAGGCAACGCACATGCAGATCTAACCCAGACAACTGCATAAAGCATAGCATAGTCAACGAACAATAGTGCAAGACGTATAAAATATGGTTTCGATGAATATCGAGTCGTTCCAAGTTGCTTGGAGTCTTCCCCGAGTCATATTCATGTTTGCTTCGAGTCAAAGGAGTGTTCACTTCGGGTCTTTGAGGAACAAGCTACTTCGAGTCATCGCAGCACCTGCTTCGAGTCGCCAATAGGTTTGCTTTGGGTTAAGGACATGATTGCTTCAAGTTAAAGCCATGGGTCGATCAACAAACAATGTCTCCACCAATCTCATATCCATCATGTTAGTATCCATCACTAAGCCTCACCTCGTATCCATCATACAAAGACAGCATGGCTCGTATCGGTCACCAACCACATACCTTCGTATCCATCCTGCATCCATCGGACCATATCCACCTTGCCTACTTCGATTCGTATCCACCACTTAGCGGCATTTCGTATCGATCCCACCGATATACAACGCGTATTGTTCATCCTCTCTAGAATTCGTATCGATTGGTCAAATATTGATACGAAGCATGCATCCCATGAACGATACGAAACGACACTCTTCTATCGATACGAAATGTTCCAGAACATATCGATACGAATTGGAATAGGAACCATCGATACGAAGTCAATCAAGTGCTATGGGTATGAAGCGGCATCCCATGATCGACACACGATGGAGCAATGATCTTCGATGCGAAAGACATAGCAACCAATTGATACGAATGAGGAAGCGATCAACAAGGCATGAAAGATGGATCTATCCTAACTTATCGTTCCTCGTCACCCTCATTTGATGGACATGAAGGAATCGATACGAATCGTATTGATACGAGTTCGAAAGCATATTGAAAATCCAAACTTGCGACAATCATAACTCAAAATCAACAAGTCCAAATGCTACTAAATATTCACAGAAGCATACGTACAACCTCAGGAATATTCATGATCGATCTCGACTCGATTGGGCAAGATTTGAATCGATACGAATCTCATTCGTATCGATCATGGATCGAGTTAAAACGACCAAGGATCGATCACATGGTCCCACCCACGTGAGAGAAGGAGTCTTTCGAAGTTTGAGATAGATATTTCAGTCTACACCTATAAATAGCAGCCCAGGGTCTTTATAAATGGATCTTTTTGGGTTCTTCTAGGCCGATACTCTGCAGAACTCCATTGTAACTCGTTATTAAAATCTATACTCTTGTAACTCGCAAGTGATAATCAATAAAAATAGCAACTCTTCTGTAACATTCCGCAATTTCGCTACTTCGAAAATGAGAGATTTCGTTTGTTTTAAAATTAAAAAGGTTTAAAATTTAAACAAATAAGTTATATATAATAGATAATAATAGAGAAATTATTTATTCTTATAGTTAATAATTTAAAAAAGTATAAATTTGGATTTTAGAACAAATCAACAACAGTTAAGTTTTGTTAAAAATAAATAAATGCGTAAATAAATAGTTTTAAATATTTATTTAAAAAGATAAATCTTATTGAAAACATTTAATAAAGATAATAAAGGAGTATTAAAATATTTATAAGTATGCTAATAATCGTTTTACAAAAATAACCAATTTTTTCGCATTGTTAGTTTTACATACACCGTAAAATTAGATATTTTGATATTATTTAAATATGATTTTAAAATATAAAGAGACACGTTCTAATTTATTTAAAAAAGTAAAAAGTTCATTATTAAATTTGGTTTGCATAAATAAATAGTTTAACTAAAATGCCAAAATGAGACCGTAAAACATTTTGTCGAAAATCAACGTTTTGTCGATTAAAAGTTGTCGCAACATCGTCGCACCTTTATTTTTTTATACAGGAACATATATTCAGATAGTCTAATTATTAACTAATTCATTAATCAGGTTTATGTTTACTAAATATACATAGAAAATTCTAAAATATAATTAAGAAAAAGTAAGCATAAAAAGACAAGTTAGTCCTTCCAAAGCAAAAGGTAAACATCAAGTCAAACCAAACATAATAATTATATTCTTTACTTAATACTTAAGTGACTAAGACATAAAGTAAGGATGTGAAAGATGATGTTGAGTATTGAAAAATTGAAGATTGCTTTAGGTTGAAGTAAGATCAGTTTGGTAATTTGGTAAAAGGTGAGTACTCAAATCTTAGGTTTATATTTATAAAACTTAAGTTGATAATACACATATTGAATTAGAAATTAATATGTTGAATATTGGATTATAACTTGATTGATATTATGATTGATTATATGTTTGTGATATGGATGATAACTTAATTTGATAAATGATAAGAGAAATGGTTAGTAAGTATAGTAAATTCAATGGAAATTAAATCCATACAAATGTGTGCGGAAATTATTAAGCCTCTTGATGATTTTATATAAGTTAAAATAGTTTAAATATGGTTTAAAAAAATATGAAGTGTTACGGACAAGTTCCGAAGCAATTCATAAAATTGGTCAAAATCGAGCTCGTCACGCAGCGGCACTACGTAAATTTCGACCCGTAACTTCAAACTAGTGTAGAGAATGATTTATAAGTCAGATTTCTTCAAAATGAAAATTCTTTAGTCCATAATGATAATAGTTTTCCAATAAAGAAAGAAAGTCAAAATTTCATGTTGAATATTTTAAATATGTCCAAAACAATTTTTCAGAAAAATCACGCTTTTGCGGTAAAGTGACCAAAGTTTAAAATTGATATTTTAAATGTTTTAAAAATATGAAATAAATCCTAAAAATCTTTTAAAATATATTAAAAGAGATTTAAGTTGAAAATATGGATTTTTAAATGATATAAAAGTTTTTTTGAAGAATATAGCTTTTGAAACGCTATTTGCAACATTTTCGCAACAGTTTGAAATAACTTTTGAAACGTAATTTAACTTTACAATTCTTTTCTAAGTCTTTTGTGAAAGATTTTAAAAGAATAATTAAATAATTTAAAGGTGATTTGAAAGTTTTAATAAGAGTTTGAATAAATGGTTAAGATGAATTGTTTATATCACTTAAATAAAAAATGAAGAATGCTGCATGTAATAATAACTGAGTATACGAAAACGACTAGTGCATTTGCCCCACCTGTGAGATCTGAAAATATAAAACAAGGTGTTTAACTAAGCTTTGGATGGAGCAACCAGTGTCCTGAATTTACTGGGCCTATGTTTTCTCTTCCTAGGCGAGGGGTGGAATAGATCGAAAGGAAAGCCCGAATGCTCTAAAAAGATCATATTTAAGTTTTTCCAAGATAAATGAAAAGATACAAATTCTTTGAATGTTATTTAACCACTTAACATCTTTTAAAGGGATGGTTGGCTTCGAAGGAACCGAGATTGGATTTGGGTGATTCCTATCCGAAGAACCGAGATCGCATTTGGGTGATTCCTATCGGAAAATGAGTTCATACTAAGTTTCGAAACCCCACATGAATTAACATCTTTTATTCGATGATTGGTACGAAGGAACGGGATCAGGTTTGAGTTATTCCTATCCGAAAATCCCTTCAAACTTATTTTAAAATCAAGTATGTTGAATACAAAGATAGTTGAAGACAACACTACAACGAACATGACTTTTAACAGCATTTTAAAAATGCTGTAAAAGCTTTTAATAGCGTTTTTGCGTATGATGTATATCGACATGCAGTTATATGTCAGGGATATACAATGACAAGAAATAAACGCTGTTAAATGTCCTTGTTAACAGCATTTCCTTGGTGTCATGAAATCTTTTAACATCGTTTGGTTGGGTGCAGTTATAGATCTTGCTTTTTTCAATGCTGTGATATTTATTTACATTGTTTCCTTGTTGCAATGAATCTGCTTTATGTTTTTAGATACAGTTTAACGGCATTTTTAAAACGTTGTGGAATCATTTAACAACATTTGGTTGGGTGCAGTTAAAGATCTTTCTTAGCGTTTGTTTCGTACTAAGATAAGATTTTATAGCGTTTTTTTCAATGTTGTGTTATATATTTATAGTGTTTCCTTGTTGCAATAAATTATACTTTATGCTTTTAGATACAATTTAATGACATTTTTAAAACGTTGTTAAAACTTTCGACAGCGTTACAACGTTTCAGTAAACATCTGCCGCAATGTGTATGTATACCACATTTAAAAATTAGCATATTATATCAATATCACATTTCAAAATCAACATATTGTATCAATACCACATTTTGGACACATATTTGATAACAAACGAATGAAATTTCATAATCAAAATACAAAATGTTCTTACACCAAACATAAATAGTTTGTTATCAATAGTTCAAAAACAATATACAACAAGTAGCAATAGCAAAACAAAAGCATATAGTACATACGTTAAAACCAAAAAGTAGTGATAGCAGCAAAAATAACTTCGATTCATAACTCGTTGCAACTTTTTTTTTTGCATCACAATCATCTATCTACCTGTAAAGCAAAAGTAATAGAATCATCTCAAATGAGTGTAATTGATGTAAGTCTACATCACTACATAGCAATACAAAGATGGAGAACGAATGCTTTAAATCTCTTTACAACTCGTAAAAAGATCAAAATGAGCCATAAAATAACAGTTGCTGTATTTAAAACTTTAGTACACATTACGTTAACTCTGTAGGCTGAGAAACTTAGCGCGCTAAACCATTAATATAATCAATGGACTATATAATCAATGGACTGAGAGTATGAACAAATATCTAATGCATGTTTGCAAATAATACAAATGACATGCAGATAATCTATCTAATACAAACAATGTTTTATTAGTCTAAACCATTACAAAATCCAACTCTGTCATTTGCTTGAAAATAATAATGCATTTGTTTTAGTGACTGAAATCAACCATCAAATAACCGAACTTGTTTTCTGAAGTTGAAAGGATTTTCAGCCCAAACAAACTTACTGAGTTCCCAAAATCCAATTAATTCTTACCTGTAAGCAAAGAAAACAAGCATCAGATTTGCTAATAATAATCTTTTCAATTAAGTAAGCCTGCCCTTCCAAGGATGCACTGAACATTCCACAATCAATCTGACATAACCACAACCTTCACATCACTCCTCCCCTACCCACAACATTACATTATATTCACTTACAACGGTTCAGTGCCTCGTCTAACAAACTTCCTGCATATCCCTCTAACTCGGCCTACATATCACCACTCATCCATCAACTGCTGTGCAACTGCAACCCATTACCCAATACTTCAACAGTAATCCTCTTTCTCTGTAACCAGCAGTACAAATCCAATCATCAACTCCCTCTATCAATCCAATAGCAACATTACCACTTTCACTGCCATGCCACCACTTCTACATTTCCACTGATCGAATCCTCCACAGCATATAGTTGCAACATCGCCTTCTCTTCACTGATCGACTCATAGACATCAACATCCTACATATCAAACCTGCATCTCCTCCTCCAATTTACTGCCCACACTTACTTCGACCAATATAAAACACCACCAAATCACCCAGAGCAACCCACCCATTCACATCAACCAGTCACTCCACTTCATCAACCCTCAACCCCTCGGCGTAATGACCTGAAATCCCCAAATCGGAACCACCAAACTCCAACTATCTACAAATAATTAACAACAACCGAATCTTCCGCAACCACGCAATCGCTCCAAACTCGCAACCTCAAGCTTGACCAAACCACGACCCAATCAAAACTCTCGAGCACCGCCTTCCTCGCTTAATCGAAAATCACAATATTTTTGGAATTTGGTATTGGAATTTACGAGGACTTGGCTGTGAATGTAACTTTTTTCAAAAACTGTCGGGGAAGAACAATGGTTTTTGAAATTCGGATTCTTTTTTTTAACGTCGCATAGCAGTATTAGTTAATTTGGGGCCGGGATAAAAGCTTTGAGTTTGTTTTCAATTTATTTTTTTTTTTTTTTTTTATTTCATCTTTTTGTTTACTTAGTTTAAGTTAAAAAAAGAGACAAAATTCTTGGTTTTTTTGCCCTGTCTTTGTTTTCGTTCATTGTATTTATTTAGTAGTTATTAATCTTTGTTTTCATTTGCCTTTTGTTGGTTTTGAAAAAAAATTAAAAAAAAAGTTTGAATTTGTTTTGTTTACACTTGTTTGTTTTGAGTTGTTTTTATTCTTCTGCTTATTTAAATAAAAACACAAAATAAACTTCATAATAGCGTACACATTCAAATGCATAAAAACATACCTTTTATTAGCAACTTTTGCTAGCAGTCTTGCTTAAAACAAAGGAAAACTTCAAATATTAGCCAAAAACTGCACTTGCTAAAGCAAAAAAAATGGTTACATCATAATTAAGAAAACCGAACCGAGGTATGTGTGCCAACCTCAATGCCAGACCTACCACCCTTGCCTGTGGTACAAACCCTGCCAAAGCCAAAGCTTCCTCTATTGCCCAGGTTACCAAAGTATGAACTGCCACCAATGACAGAGTTGCCAACTATACCTGGAATTCCTAAGTTGCCATCATTTCCAACTGCTGCTCCTATTCAAAACACACCATCTATTCTTGCCACCCATGCCTGTGGTACGAACCCTGCCAAAGCCAGAGCTTCCTCTATTGCCCAAGTTACCAAAGTATGAACTACCGCCAATGACAGAGTTGCCAACTATACCTGGAATTCCTAAGTTGCCATCATTTCCAACTGCTGCCTCTGTTCAAAACACACCAGCTATCAAAAGCCCACGAGAATCACTTTCATAGGCTATTGAAGCCCGTACACTGTGCTTGTCTTTTAATGTCTTTATTCATCGTTTGTATGAATGTTTCTATTTTTGTGCCTTGTTTTTTATATTGTTTGCATGAATGTTTATGTTTCATATGTAGTTTTTTAAATGAAGTCAACACTCATGGTGTTTACTTAAAATAACTCATGTAAACTGTTTCATTCTGGTAATTCAACAATACATCTAATGTTTTAAAATTAGATGCATTACTGAAACAAATATTCACATCTACACTACATCGACATGTCATCTAATCTAGTAAGGCTAAAAGGATGTACAGCAACATACCCGATGAGACCAATATCTGTACCTTCTGCTTTGCACTTCTTAACCATTAAAAATGCTATGTATATAAGAGGCTGACACCACCTTTTCTACTGGTGATTTCAGCAAAACTAATTTTAGTCAAAATATCCATTATGTCGACGAAAGAACAACATGTCATTACCCTTAAAAGCATTTTATGACTATCAGTAAACGGTCTTAAAGTCATATGGCAAATAACATATATAAATGTTTGGACAATGATAGACAAATTGTGAGTGATAAGTACATCATGATTAGTGCAGTGCAGCAACTAATCAACCCAGTCCATGAATTATGACAAACCAAAGTCAAAAAAAATCAGAATTGGTACCTGAATTATATGATGTTTTGCACGCCCATAAAGTGACAAAATAACCCATTTCTACTACAATTTACCTATCAGACAAGTACTCCTATCAATGGAATATGGTTGTTCTATCAAACCAGCAAGTGACCTGCCTGTGAAATGGTTCGAATGAAAAAAGGATACTCTTATCAGCGGATCTAGTGTTGAAAACCCAACCGGAGCTCTGTTAAATGCAACAAGACACAAATAATAATTCATTTATCATCATATATCATCATACATTACTTAAGAGTTTTATTCTTTGATAACATATTTAAAATTGTTCTTTTTACAATATTGCAACACACTTGTTACACGCTAGATAACATTATATGGAACAACTCTTTTCAGAAAAAGATGTATACTTACAGTTCTGTATTAAATATTAGGTAACAAATGATATTTTCGTTTGCATGAATATCTAAATTGGACTTTGTTGACATTACGGTCCATCTTTCTTCTCTTAAACCAAAACTGAATGTCTAAAACATCACAGTACTCAAACCAATCTATAAAAGAGTTAACTTGTATATGCATTTTTCATGAGCTAACCTATATCCTAAAGTAATACAGTTTAAGTGTTGACTCTATAATGTAACAGTAAAAGGTAATCTTTAAGTTTCACTTGATAGATTGACAGACAACTTCCCTCTAGAGAAAGTTACGTGTTGACATTTGCCAGGAATTAACCTACACGCTAAGATTAGAGTTTTCCTTGAGTTATTGTTTTAATTTGCATAAACCTTTCTTGATCTTTATGGCTTATTTGTTTGACTCCGGTACTTTGGGAGTAAAAAGGAAAAGTTCTCCAAGTTTCATTGATCTTTTTAATATCCAAGTCAATGTTTACGTTCATTAGATAAGCACAAATTATGCACATGAGCATTGAACTATTACAAATATTTCAATTTATTCTTTAGACAAAGCACGTAATGGGTATGATTGTGACATGGTAAGGTGAAACATGTTCTTAACTCTCGTGGGGTTGAGTTCCTTGCTAGATTCTCGCATAGCAGAAAGTTATGTTCATTAAATTATGTTATGTTATCAACCCACATCCTAGAGGTTTCAAAAATCCTATGCTCTGACATACACTTCTAAAAACCCAAGCTCAATATTGTTTGATAATATATGGGTCAGTAGTCAGCACCCAATACATTTGCATTTTCCCAATACATTTGCATGTACTGTCACAAGCATTCTCCATAGCATGCTATAAATTACTATAACATATTTACTTAAAATTGAGTATCAATCGTACTCAATTCTAATTAAATTAAGAACAAACGAGCCTTTGTTTTTCTTATGTAAGAATTGAGAAAATGGAGAAAGGGGGAAGAAAGGACAGAAGATGCTAGGTTTACATAACCAAGCCTTTAACAGATATAATTGGTAAGATAGAAAAATAAATATTATTTGAAAATATAACAAATTAAACAAATAATATACAAATTTAACTACTTGGCCTATTGCTACTGCCAATACTACTTGCTGCTGCTAGTGTAGGAATACACACCATTTTCTTTATTAGACTTTTTATGTTTCATTTTGTGACCATTATAAAATATCACTTAATCACACTTATAGGTTAGCAGAATAACATGTTGTTCTAAAGCTAAAAAACTTTCAATCCTCTAACTTATTATTCCAAACTAACAATCTTATTATAATATAATCGTCGGTTATAAGAACTTCATCAAACTTACAATAAAAATGTAATTCGTGTAATATATGTTGTAATCGGTTTGTTAAAGCTGCCCATATTGAAAAAATTAGCTAAATTATGAACCTAAAAAAACTATAAAATAGTTTTTATAGTTTACCTTCTCCTGATCATTCCTGGAGGAACACGAGGCGACATCTGCACCCCATGATCCTAACCATAAGATCACCATCAACTTCAACTACCACCTTCACAGGAGAAACTTGAAACAGCCAAGAAAATATACCACCAGCCCGTTTTTTATCATCATTTCACTTCCAACGTTCAATTTTTCAAAAACAATTTCAAAGAAGGAAGACAACAGAAAATCATCTCCATCATACCTGGACTTGTAGGGATTGAGTCGAATAAACATAGTGTTGCTGCAAATTAGTCAACAATTGTACACAAAAACAAATATAACATAAAAAATCAGGAATATGGAAAATACCTGACCATTTCTCTTTTAGTTTCCCTATTGAAGGAGCCAACATATCTTTAACTTTTTTCTATGAAAAAGATGAACAAGGCTGAAACTCTGATAAGACATGCATATATACAAATAAATAACGTTCAGATGAAATACTCAGGCTGTAGATTTTTTCTTTAAGCATATTTGTTTTTGGTGTACCTAGTTACCTTATTCCAAAATTTAAAATTAAACTAAAATAGGATAAAATTTAAAATTAAACTAAAATAGGATAAAATAAACATCAATTCCACAAACTAAACATAAGTATCAAGCAGTTTGCCATTAATAAATTGATGCAAATGGAGAAGATCAGCATGAGCTGCAAACTTTATTGCTACTTTATATTCCTTCTTCCTATAAAGTTGTAACAAGCGTTCACCCATTAATGAGATGGCAAAAATTCATAACAAGTGGTTGAAATCAAAGTATATGGAACTAAAGCGAAAACATAATTGCTTAAACTAACTGGAACAGATTAACAATTTGATTATCCATGATTTCAATTGTTAATAATAAGAGAACTGCACAAATTATGAAGTGTCGATTGTGCATTAACATCATCAACTGTGAATTTGAATTAAATTAAGAGAGCGTTATCATCAGGTTAGCTAAATTTTGGCTAACCAATTGTACTTAAACTTTGCTTTTATTGCTAATACAATTTATGTAGAAAACTTAGAATAATGGTGCTTAATCAACATCAACTTAAAAGACGTGCTTCATTCAAGATAAATCAAAACAAATTATCAAAATGACAACAATACCACTAATATCGACATAAAAATAACATAAAAATAATATTTAAAAAAATGACCTTATGATGCCATCATCCTCTTCAGTAAGCTTCATAAGAAACTCCCTTGAATCAAAGGGTAAGGAGCTAGTGTGGTGTAGAAGCTTTTCTTCCATCATAAGCAGGCAGTCTCGTGCCCAACGCTGCAACTCTGTACCATTTCACTAACTTTGCTATAATTGCTCTAGTCACACTTCTTGACCTCGCTTCAGGGGTAATTGTAACCTATAACAACCAACAAACAAAAAACTGTAAAAAGCAAATTTTGCATTTCAACCCAAATATCTGAAACAAAACTAAGTTCGATCTTACATCATAATGATTCAAATATTGGTCAATAAAATCAACTACAAAATGATTAGCTTTCGCAAAACACCTAGTTCGGTAAAACTTGGTATTCTTACTTGAAACGGGAAGGTTACTAAATACACGATTTCTAGCTTCAAATTCTGAACGACTCGCTTGTTTTGCAATTTCGGGCAAATTGGTTTTACCTTTTGTCTCTCCCTCACTTTTTACCACTACTCTTAGCTTCTTGATTTTGCTTCTGTAGCTCTAACTTTTGTTGATTTCTTTAGTTTTGAAGTGGCTTCTTGTTCCTAGAATTAACAAAGTGCTTCTCCCTAACTATATGCTGGTTAACGGGCATTTTAGTTGATTTGTTGCAACGAAGTACTAGATCAAAACAATTTCTCTCTTTCTACAGTTCCAAGCATGTCAATACAACTTCAAACCTATAAAAATTAAAATTTAAAATAAGAAAAACAAGAAAGTTGTAAATCAAAATTCTAAGAACAGCTATAAGATGAGTTGCTAGTAATGGCAGCAAAAAAGTTAGGCTAGAAAAAACAGAAAATCACGATTACAAAATTGTTTTTCAAAACTGCCATCAAAATCAAAAGACTTGTTTGACTATATCTATCAATCTATTAAACATTCACAGCAAAAATACAAAACACACAAAACAAGAGCATAGATAAGAACCAAATACAAAATTAACATAAATTTGGGGTTCTATATGCAAAGATTTTGTGAATTTCTGACAAAATTAACCCTCGTTCTGTCCACTTTATTTCATTTCCAACCGCTTTCTTCATTGTTCCTTGCTCAATTCATTGCCTTCTTTGTGATTAAATATGCTTTTTGAAGAAACTCATACTGGTCTAGCTAGGACATTGAGCTGCCGAATTTCCAAAATTATTCCTCACCATAGCAAAGTTTTTAACTTCAATGGTGGACCACCCGTAAATTTTAATGGTTTTATAACGTAATTAACTGAATTTTCATGAAATTTTAAACAATAAAATTTACAATTAAAAATTTAATATTTGAAATACGTCTTCCTAAACATAGCAGCCAATAAATTTTCATCAGATAACATGAAAGTTTATTTTATTGTGTAATTCTATTTTAATTTATATCAGTTAATATTTGATGATAACAAAATATTTTTCAAACCTGAATATTTTTCTGTAGAAAAATTGTAAATCATCTTCTGAGAAAGACGTCATATTTCGTTTCTCCAAATTCGAACTGTTATTGCTCCATCGATCTTATTTTCGACGAAATAGCAGCACTTTAATTCCGATATCGATTTTTGCTCGAATGATCGTACCACTTATATTTGTATACCATTTTGATCGTCTTGTCGTGCTGATCTTTATAGTATATTCATTTTTGTGTTTTGAAGTCTAATATACAGTGAAGTCTGCGAAACCGGTAACCGTATCGGTACCGGATCTGTGACGCTTTTTGCTTTCCTTTTGTGTTTCAAACGTCTACCGTGTCCTTCAAGCAAAAATAATTAATTGTTTTAATTATTCAGCTCAATGCAAGGTGACAGTTGCCATCCCACGACCATTTTGAAAATCAAAACCTGTAAAGTGGTATACATTATTCACTTTGAAAGGCTCATCTTTTATTAACCTTTATAACTTCATACTCTTCATTCGTTCTTTCCTCTTCTTCATTTCTACCAGCTGTCACTTATCCTTCCTCCCATTTTCTTTGGCAAAACCCTTCATCATTTTTCTTCCCCTCCCGTAGCTCTTCTACCCTTCATTTTTCACCGTTCCACTTGCTCCAACTATAGCGATCAAAGCGCAACCTTCACCAGCCCCTGTCACCGCTGCTCTGCAAACTCACCTAGCCACCATCACCTCGCCCTAGGCTGAGCTGCTCTCTGCCCACGCCTTACTTTTCTTTGCTTCCTCTGTGAACCACCCCCGCCACTAAGCCATCACTTCCATCACCTACCGCCCTCTCCCCTTGAACGAGGCAGCTCACATCACTTCCAACACACCAGCCTCGGCCACCACGTCTTCTCCTTGCGCCTCCGCCCTCTTTCACCAAGCCGCAACTCATCCACCTAGACCCGAGCCTCATCACCTCCACCTTTCTCTCTTCCCCCGACAACCCGTGCCTCATTTCTCTGCAAAGGTCGGTATATACGTTATAAGTATGTAAATATTAGTCCATACATCCTTTGCTCTGTTCGACTTGGGCTTTCTTTTTTTGTTTACTGTTAGTTATGGGTCGTAGACCGTAGGTAAACGCTGTTTACAAAATTTATCATGAAAAAAATAAGTATTGTTATTTTATATCATTTCTTTTTAAAGTTTATATATATGTCTGTTATTCAAAAGAGATGAGTTATATGTTTGTTATATTAAAAAGTGTGTGTTATACATATATATTTATTTATAAAATGAGTTTACAAATTATAGTGTACATAAGTTTTGAATGATCTGTCTGTGATATTGTTAATACATTGTTGTTTGATCTCTTATATATATAGTATTATAGTGTTAGTTGGTCTGCATATTTTATGTTTCTGTTTTATTGTGGAAACATATGGATTTGAAAAAAAGAAAATTTGCATATGTTAGTAATTTATATCATTATATAAGAGGTTATATACGGTAGTTATATGTCTTTCTGTCGGTATACATAAGCTTTGTTGTTATATATTCAAGTAGAGTCTACACATATTGTGATTGTATAAAGGGCATGTGTCTTCTTTTAGTTGAATGCATACATATATCACATATATATATTAAGTTACCTTCAATGCGTTAGTTATATTGGACAGTGGTTTAGGAAGATATAGGGTAGTATTATATATATTAGTTTAATATAAAATAATAGGTCTGGGTTTGGGTTTATGTATCAGTACCTCGGGTAGGCAAGTTTATATGTGACACACAAACACACACACATATATATAGTATATGTTGGACCGTACCTATGTATTACTTTTCGTGTGTTACAACATGTAGATGTTGGACTTTATATTGATTCTTTTATATAAATATTGATTTTAATGTATGGTTATATACATTAGTAGGCATTAGTTTGGATTTCAAGTTTATATAAAATAAATAAGGTATATCATATGTTATGTTTGTATTTTAAAAAAATAAAAAAAAACAAAAACAAAGTTACGGTATGAATTTAAATTTTGGTAGTATAAAAAAATTAGTTTTGTAACAATTCTAGCAAGTTATATAGACTTTAGTTTAAATATTGATTTCTAAAGATATAACTTGTATATAGGTTACACATATGTTTATATATTTTCCTATATATCTATTTGTTTATATAGTATTGATTTTTAACCTTTTATGTATATATGTTGATTAAAATATATGTTTTTAATATAAAACAATGATTCTAATTTTATATATACGTTATTCTGATATTTGTTTTAAAATTTTAATATTTATTCCATAGATAATAATAATAAATATAAATGTCATTATGCTTCTATCGTGTTGATTCTGATTTGTTCCCATCAACATCTTTATATATCAGCTTTGTTCGCCGAAATCGTGCCAATCCTGTTTTTGGTTTGAAATTCATGCTTGGATTCGTACCCATTTCAGTGACAAATCTCTCTAGCCTCGAAAGGTGAGAAATCACTCACGATTAACGTTCTTTTATTTATTAAATTTGATTCCAATTGAAACGACAATTGAAATATGCTGCTGTAGTTACTTAAATTGTTATATATGCTATTATCTATAACAGTTCACCTGTGAGATATGACACCATATCCTGTTGTTTATATTATATTGTTATTGTTGATACATGCCTGTTGTTATATTTTATATTATCAGTTATCACTTTGTAAGTTCCCTGTTAGCATAAAATTCACTATGAGTTTAAATGATACATACCCGAACGGACTTTAGAATAGGAGAAAATCGTTATGGGTTGAAATAATAGTCCCAAACGTTTTTCATTGGATTTGAATTTGGGATTGCTGGTCGAAATGATATCTACCCGTATATATTTAAATTACGAATTGAAATGATAAATATCCGTATCACTTGACCATAGAATAGAAAATTATACACTGACGTCGTTGGTCTATATAAATATTTTAAAAATGAATTCTACGGTTTTGAAAAGAAATATATGTTTTAAATAAATATTGATTTAAATATTATATATAAATGGTAATTTTATATACAGATTTAATAATAATATTATTGAGATTGATTTAATACATATAATATGTTTAAGTACTTATGTAAATCTATATTTCAAAATAGATTGTTGTTATAATTTGAGTAAGTTAAGGTCGAGAAGATAAAGTTGAATTAATTGAAATTGTATTTAATTAAGAATTCTAATAAATTACATCGATTTGAACTATTGAATTTGAAGTTTAAGATTTGATTTTATAACTTGATTTTTGATTTAAAGTGATTAAATGGATATTTCAAGTTTAAACAAATCAAAAGGAATATTTAATTTAAAAGTAAATTTAGGTTATTTAAATAATACTGAATTTATTAAGTGAATATTTCAAGATTAAATAATAATCAAGTCAAATCGAGATCTGTATGAAACTGTTAAATTGACCTTTGAAATATTGAATATTAAAGCTTTGAAATATACTGAAATTTAAATGGTTTATTTTGTGATTCAGATTTGTTTTTGAAATCAATATAATTTGAATTTTTTATTTAGAAACTGAATTGAATTAAAATGGATAAATCTAGATTGAATTAAATTTTAATCGGAACTCGAGTTTATTTGAATCAATTGGTGAAATTGAGGATATATATACATATATATATTTAATGGAAATGATATTTTGGTTTTGAAGTATAAATTAATTTGAAATGACCACGGTGTTATAGTGTATATTTCTACATTGTTGATAGTTCCACAGATTCTTAGAGGATGGTTATCCCAAAAATCCTTCAAGTTACTTGTATTTCAGTTGATATTTCACTTGAGTTGGATATATAGGAATGTTAATCCTGACTCGATTGTTTTGTGTTTTTCTTTACGCTCGGGTCAAATTGAGTGATACAGCATATGAGACTCGCCTTGGCTGTTTGGAGCTTAATTTGGAGATCCAACTATCGATTCAGCTTTCAGATTTTCTAGTAGATTGTTCAGAGAAGTCATCTGTCTGTATTAGAGACTTCACTGCATTTGAGATATTCTGTTGCATTTTATTTCTAACTCTGATGTTTATATGGTAGCTTCATGAACTACTATTTATTTATTTCGCTACGCTATTATTATATTACTCTGTGTATGTGATTCTGTGATTGATTTATTTACCATGTATGCTGAGTTTTGCCAAATTGAAATTAATAATTTGATATTTTGAGAAATTCAAGTCTGACATGTGTGGATGCGAATGGTTGAAAATATTGGGTCGTTACAGTTGGTATCAGAGCTTTGGCTCTAGGAAAACTTAGCATATATAGTAAATTTATTTGCAGAATTACTTTCTTTTGAGCTTGAATTTCTTCCTCTTTGATTTGGTTTCCCTTTAGGCTTTGGAATATTCCCTGCGGTTCAAAAACCCATTATTTTCTCTCTTGATTCGCGTTTCTTGATTCTGGAGTATCCTATAACTCCACTTCGAATGATTTCTATAAGAATAGGCGATCCCGCCAATCTTTGAATGATTTGTAAAGGGGTGAAACTCCTTCACAATTGGCTTTGATTCACCGGATATTTATATATCCCTCGGTTTAGATGCTGCTATCTCTTGTTATGCCGAATTCTATCTCTGACGATCGAATGCCGATTTGCCTCGAAATTCTGCACCGATCTTATTTTGAAATCAAGGTTGATCGGATAAAGTTGCTTGCGATTTATGTAAGTATATCCATCTCCTATTTTGAAATCTGATTATCTCATCTTCGATCAAGCCTATCTTTGTTTTGAAATCTTTTCTTGAATCATCCTTTGAAAATCAAGCCTATTTGTATTTTAGAAATGTTTATATATCGAAATTATTATTTTGATAAGTATGACTATTCTATATATAAAAGTGGAAATGTTTCTATAAGGTTTATATACTTTTTTAAACGAGAATTTGGAGTTTCGAAAGGATTTGAAATTTTAAAAATTATGTAAAAATGATTAATAATTGAAGGGTTTTGAATTTGAAATTTGAGGAATTGAACTCTGGTAATCTTGAATATTGGTTTTATGATTTTGAAAATATATAATAATATGATTTAAAGTATTTTCTGAATAAGAAATGTTTCAAATGACTTCAAATGTGTTCCAATGCTTTCGAAAAATTTCAAAGGAGTTTTCAAGAAAATAGAAGTCCATAACTCACTTATGTCGTTGGAGAATAATTTCGGTGACGAGTGCATGCATCATCGACATTGATTTTCGAGTTTCAGAGTGGGGGAGGCCACTTTAGTAGCTTTGCTATGCGAGTGATTTTCCAAAATCAACTTTGATTTCAAATTTCCAAAGTGTGATTTGATATTCGAAAGATATATGTATATATATTTGAAATGATTTGAAGCGAACCCGGTGTTCAGTCCTCGAGTTTCAGATTCAATATTACCCTGTCTATTGAAATCAATTTACTGATTCATTGTTGAGTTCCAACTCTGAATTGGAAATTTGATTTCTTCGACTATTTTGAATGTTCGAGCACTTCCAAATCGTGGTTTAGATTTTCAAAGCTAAGTAATTTCGAAAAGTATAAATCATTCGATAAAGTAAATGAGTTTGAAATGTTATGTTAAGTAAATAAATAAGACTATTTTGAATTATACTAATTTGAAATTTTGTTATGAAATGTTTTGAATAAAATTTAGTTCTAACGGTTTTGGATTTGGAACATCTTTTATAAAACTATATATATATGTAGAATAATGATTTTCAAAAGGTAAATTGGATCTTTCGAATAGAAATAAATAATTTAAAGGGTTTTAAAGGGATAGTTATAAACTTGGAAATCATTTTGGGTATAATTGATTTTGAGAAAATTATTTGGTTTCAATAATAGATTGGTATTTAAAACCCAGTATTTATATAATGATTTTGGAAATGAATTTGTTTGACCTAAAATTATGTTGATTTGGGAACTAGGATTTTTTTCTAAACCTATTATTTTGGAAACTTTGAAATGGAAGATATTTTAATTTGGAATAAATAATTTGGTGAAATCATATATGGTTTTGAAAATGAATTGATATTGTAACGAATTGAAATTTAGCTCCTTGTTTTATTAAATACTTGATTGGGAATTATAGAACTTATATAAAATTGATTTGTATAAATATGAAGCTGATTTGAAACGATTTATTTGGGAAGGTACTCAATTCAAAAAGTGAAATCTTATATAATGGAAGTCTATATAAGTGTGATATTGGTTTTGAAAGTATTCAGTTTGAAAATGGAATCTTATATATAATGGACTTTGTATAAGTATGATATTTGAAAGTGATTTGAAAGGGTACTATATTTTCGAAGTAAAGATATAGAAAATGCCTTCCGCTTGATATCCGCTTTGTGGCCACATTGTGGATTCATTCTATCGATATTATTCTCTTTGATTTTGGTTTTTCGGATGTGATGCTCGAGTGTCCTACCATGACGTAACCCATGGTCGTTTTTTTGGGTAGCGTAATCCGCAAGGCAAAGACTGCTTAAAGGGTACGGATATTTCCTGGAGGATCCAGGCGTAACCATTGTTATGTATCCTGTGATCTAACGGTTTTGTTGTCATGGAATAATCCGCATGGCAGAGATTGCTTAATGGGTATTGATGTTTCCTGGGGGATCCAGGCGTGACCATTGTTATGTTTCCTGTGGTCCATGGGTTTTGGTTATCATGGCGTAATTCGCATGGTCGTGATTGCTTAAAGGTATGGATATTTCTTGGGGTATCCAGGTGTAACCATTGTGTATCTGCGATCCAGGTGATTTATTTGGATTGTACTTTCCATATCGGTTTTGAAGGTTTTTCAAGTATTTTCACTAGATGTTGAAAACATGTCTATTAAGTACATGAAGAATTCTAGCTTTGCGCCCGATCAACGCATGGCCAGAGTCTGCAAGAACGAGTATAAACTTGTTGAAACATCGAGTTATAAAAGTATTTTATTATAAAAGTAATTCCAAAAAAAAAATTTATATTAATCTTTGAAAGTGAAATTCTTATGGTTTGAATTAATTATCCTTGCCCGATACTATTCTTTTGAACCTACCTTATCTGCTCAGCTTTATTTATTCAACTATATTCTGTCTTTCTGAATCTACCTTCTTTCCTTTTTTAATATGTCCTTTTAAAATATTGTTTATTTATTTACTACACGGTTTAATAGTAAATTATTAGTGTTATAAATATTTTAGAAGTTATTAATTAAATAAAACATATTTAAAGGAAATGATTATTGGTTTATTAATAACGTCGAAAGGTATCTTGGGATAAATTAATAAATATATGAATTATGGAGTTAATGTTTCAATAACCTCTTTGTAAATATAACTAATGATGTAAATAATTGTTTTCAAAGAGTTCTCATATATTTAAAGGTATTATTTAAACATATAAATGGAAATATTTTGATTTGCAAAGTTTATAGATGACTATTTATGGATATAATAAATGGGTTTAACCAAATTATTGAATATTAACTAACTTAAATTGAAATTTATAGAGTTTTAAAATTAATTGGCTATACTTGTCTTATAATCTATCTTTTCTATCTGGTTATTTGTATTCTCCAACCTCCTTCCTTTTCGGGGATGAAAAGTTTTGAGTGGGGGAGAGAGTAACGACCCATAAATTTTAATGGTTTTATAACGTAATTAATTGAATTTCCATGAAATTTTTGAAATTTTAAATAATAAAATTTGAAATTAAAAATTTAATATTTGGAATATGTCTTCCTAAACATAGCAGCTGGTAAATTTTCATCAGATAACATGAAAGTTTATTTTATTGTATAATTCTATTCAATTTATATCAGTAAATATTTGATGATAATAAAATGTTTTCCAAACCTGGACATTTATCTGTAGAAAAATTGTAAATCATCTTCTGAGCAAGACATCATATTTCATTTCTCCAAATTTGGACTGTTATTGCTCCGTCGATCTTATTTTTCGACGAAATAGCAGCATTTTCGTTCCGGTATCGATTTTTACTCGGATGATCGTACCACTGATATTTATATACCGTTTTGATGGTCTCATCGTGCTGATATCTGTGGTATATTCGCTTCTGTGTTTTGAAGTCCGGTGCACAGCGGAGTCCATGAAAACGGTAACCATATCGGTACCGGATCTGTGACGTTTTTGTTTTCCTTTGTGTTTCGAACGTCAACCGTGTCCTTCAAGCAAAAATAATTAATCGCTTTAATTATTCAGCTCAATGCAAGGTGAAAGTTGTCATCCCACGACAATTTTGAAAACCAAAACGTGTAAAGTGGTATACGCTATTCATTTTGAACGGTTCATCTTTTATTAACCTTTATAACTTCATACTCTTCATTCTCTCTTTCCTCTTCTTCATTTCTACCTGGCTGTCACTTCTCCTTCCTCCCATTTTCTTTTGTAAAACCCTTCATCATTTTTCTTCCCCTCCTGTAGCTCTTCTACCCACCATTTTTCGCCGTTCCACTTGCCCCAACTATAGTGACCAAAGCGCAACCTTCACCGGCTCCTGTCGCTACTACTCTGCAAACTCACCTAGCCACCATCACCTTGCCCTAGGCCGAGCTACTAACTGCCCATGCCTTGGTTTTCTTTGCTTCTACCGTGAATGACCCCCGCCACGCAGCCATCACTTCCATCACCTACCGCCCTCTCCCCTTGAACGAGGTAGCTCATATCACCTCCAACGCACCGACCTAGGCCACCACGTCTTCGCCTTACGCCTCCCCACTTTCACCTAGCCGCAACTCATCCACCCAGACCCGAGCCTCATCTCCTCCGCCTTCCGCTCTTCCCTCGACAACCCACGCCTCATTTCTCTTCACAGGTTGGTATATACATTATGCGTATGTAAATATTAGTCCAAACATCCTTTGCTCTATTCGACTTGTGCTTTCTTTTTTTTGTTTACTATTAGTTATGGGTCGTAGACTGAAGGTAAACGTTGTTTACAAAATTTATCGTGAAAAAAATAAGTATTGTTATTTTATATCATTTCTTTCTTAAGTCTATATATATGTCTATAATTCAAAAGAGATGAGTTATATGTTTGTTATATTAAAAAGTATATGTTATACACATATATATATTTATAAAATGAGTTTACAAATTATGGTGTACATAAGTTTTGAATGATCTGTCTGTGATATTGTTAGTACATTGTTATTTGATCTCTTATATATATATATATTTATGTATATATAGTATTATAGTGTTAGTTTTTCTACATATTTTATATCTCTGTTTTATTGTGGAAACATATGGATTTTAAAAAAAGAAAATTTGCATATGTTAGTAATTTATATCTTTATATAAGATGAAGGTCATATACGGTAGTTATATGTCTTTCTGTCGGTATACATAAGCTTTATTGTTATGTATTCAAGTAGAGTCTGCACATATTATGATTGTATAAAGGGCATGTCTATTCTTTTAGTTGAATGCATACATATATCACATGTATATATTAAGTTACCTTTAATGCATTAATTATATTGGATAGTGGTTTGGGAAGATATAGGGTAGTATTGTGTGTGTGTGTGTGTGTGTGTGTGTGTGTGTATAGGTCTGGGATTGGGTTCATGTGTTAGTACCTCGGGTAGGTAAGTTTATATGTGACACATACACATATATAGTATATGTTGGACCGTACCTATGTATTACTTTTCGTGGGTTACAACATGTAGATGTTGGACTTTATATCGATTCCTTTATATAAATATTGATTTTAATGTATGGTTATATATATTAGTAGGCATTAGTTTGGTTTTCAAGTTTATATAAGATAAGTAAGGTATATCATATGTTATGTTTGTACTTAAAATAAAGTTGTGGTATGCATTCAAATTTTGGCAGTACAAAAAAAATTAGTTTTGTAACAATTCTAGCAAGTTATATAGAATTTAGTTTAAATATTGGTTTCTAAAGATATATTTTGTATATAGGTTACACATACGTTTATATATTTGCCTATATATCTATTCGTTTATATAGTATTGATTTTTAACCTTTTATGTATATATGTTGATTAAAATATATGCGTTTAATATAAAACAATGATTCTAATTATATATATATATGTTATTTTGATATTTGTTTTAAAAATTAAATATTTAGTCCATAGATAACAATAATAAATATAAATATCATTATGCTTCTATCGTGTTGATTCTGATTTGTTCCCATCAACATCTTTATATATCAGCTTTATTCGCCGAAATCGTGCTAATCCTGTTTTTGCTTTGAAATTCATACTTGGATTCGTACCCATTTTAGTGGCAAATCTCCCTAGCCTCGAATGGTGAGAAATCACTCACGATTAACGTTCTTTTATTTATTAAATTTTATTTCAATTAAAATGACAATTGAAATATGCTGTTGTAGTTACTTAAATTGTTATATATGTTATTATCTGTAACTGTTCAACTGTGAGATATGACAACATATCCTGTTGTTTATATTATATTGTTATTGATGATATATGCCTGTTGTTATATTTTATATTATCGGTTATCACTCTGCAAGTTCCCTATTAGTATAGAATTCACTACGGGTTGAAATGATACATACCCGAACGGACTTTAGAATAGTGGAAAATCGTTAGGGATTGAAATGATAGACCCAAACGATTTTCATTGGATTTGAATTTAGGATTGCGGGTCGAAATGATATCTGAAAGAGGCTATACGGTAGGATCGTGTAATATGGAATAACGGAATAGTCTAGGTAGATAAAGTAGGTAAATGCAAGGTAACACCAGGATTTTGTACTGGTTCGGACCTCTCGTCCTACGTCCAGTCCCTAAGCTTCACTTAGAAATTTCACTAACTAACACCCTCACTTCACCCGGAGGAATAGGTTTACAACTTACCCGATCAACGAACGGGATTTCTTGCCTCAACTACCGAAGAGGACTTCAACTCAATTACTAAAATACAATATTCGACTTGTTGTGTTCTTGTCAACACTAATGAGTCTTATGTAGTACAATATTCCTATAATCTTATCCTCAGAATATGCAATGTACTTGTGAAGATTTAGAAAATTTGAATTGCTATGAATCAAAAAGAATGTTATAAACAAAAACAATGATTCAAGCAATAGATTGGTGATTGCTTTGAGAGTATCTAGAGAATATGAACAAGAGAATAGTAAGATTAAAGCAAGAGAATTCGGTGAATTAAATGATGTTAGAATCATGTATATATACTTGCAGAAGAGATGCATATGTTATCAAAAGTTGCAAATAAGAGATGCTTCCATTTCCATTGATGAAAGGTTGCAACTCTTGAGAGGAAGAAGGTGTCTTTTCAGAGAAAATTCGCAGGTTCAAATTCAGTCGACTGAGCAGGGAATTCAGTCAACTGAAAATATGAAGTAAAATTTTCGGGACCAAATTCAGTCGACTGTGTAGGAAATTCAGTCGACTGAAACTGTGCATGTGTATAAATTTGTTCCAGTTTCAGTCGACTGACTGTTCCTATTCAGTCGACCGAACTTATAAAACCTGCATAGTTAAAACTAAATTAAAAAATGAAGTTTAACAAATTTTTCTAGTGCTCGTGCAAGCTTCTTGAGGATAGATTTTAACAATACATCTAGACTAAGACACATGTAAAAACATACTTTAAGTTTGTTTGGTCTTCATCTATCTTCCTTTAGCATTTGCATATATTTCTTCCTTGTTTGTAAAAGCACATTGTCATTGATCAAAATCTTCGCGTATCAACATTCTCCCCCTTTTTGATTGATGACAAAACTGATTTATTCTAGAGATGTTTTACTTACTTTCTCCCGCTGAATGTATGCACTATTTTTCCTATAAAACAAAGTTAGTACCATAGATTTTCTCCCCCTTTGTCATCGACAAAAAGGAAGAACTAACAACAGTAATAATATATCAAAACAATCACTGAATCATAGAGAATATTCGCATAAGCATGAATAAAGAGAAATAAAAATGTTATGACAGACAAGCATAAAATGGCTATTTATACAGGCCATTAGAAAGTTAAAAATACACATCAAAACAACAAAATTACCCATCCTTATCCCAGTCATATGAACCTTCTCTTCCTGTTGGTTCACGTATGACGGGTCCTCCTGTTGGTGGTCTGTGCGCTCTTCCTCCTTGGCCACAACTAGCTCCGCTTGCGCTGCTACTTGTATGCTCTTCGGATGTCGTCCATGTAAACATAGGTGCTAGACGTTTGCCGCGAGATGTCGAAGCAGTAGTGGTGCTTGAGCACGAGATTGCATCCCAAAGCTTGTTGAAGAATCCTTTGATTTTATCAAGCTTATGATCTACCTTTTTAAGACGAGTGTCAAGAATTTGTTGATTTCTTGACAATATCCCCAAGGATTGGTTGGTAGTGAAGCTTGGGTCAACAAGACGAATTTCATCATCTTGCTTGAGATGTTCTTCGTGGAGAGGTTGAGGAGGTTGTTGTTGTTGTTCTTGATGCCTTGCTTCCCATTCGGCGAGTGATATTATGCGAGGAGGTCGAGATGGGAGTTGCATTAGGCTTATGGTCCGATGGTTAATTTGACAGACCATTGTATTCTCTGATTCAGGTAATGGCGTATCGACATTTAGGAGAAGTCGCATGATGTACTCTCTAAAGTAAATAGTGCGCATTTTTCCATTGTTGAAAGTGAGAAACTCATCAAGAATAAGCTGTACCCGATTAACTTGTATATTGCCAAAAATAGCATATAGAGCTCGATAGTTATTTGGGTAGACAATTTCATACGAGCCCGTACGAGGAGTAATCATTCTCATTAGGGCTTTATGGAGGATTCTCGCCATAGGTCGAAGAGAGGTGGACTTAAAATCCCTAAAGTTGATATTGTCATCCATGAATCGATGGTTGATGTTGTCACGAATGTGTGGATTGAATTCTATTTCCTCTAACTTTCTCCCGACATTTGGAGACTCTAAAATACGTGCTATTCTATCCAATGAAAACCAAACTTTCTTTCCACACACCATACTCCAAACACTATTGTTTGGATTTCTTGGAGTTTGGTGTCCAAGATTAAGATTAGCATAAAATAATTTTACCATTACATGATTAATGGCATGGTCATTTCGTTTCAAATCTAAAAGAGAAGTTAAACCTGCCGGATCTGTTAATGCTTGGATGTTGTAGGTTTGAAAACTTTGAAAATCAACAAAAGAATGCTCGAAAATTCAAGAATTCTTCATCTTTTTCCATCGAGTGATAGCGGTTCCATCGTAAAGCCGTTGTGCTATTTGAGCATCAATTGGCTCGGAGGGTGATGAAGAAGAAGCTCTTGCTCTTTTTGGTGCCATTTAGGTGAGAATTGATTTGATTTTGAGGAATTTGGAAGCTAGGGTTTCGAAATTAATTTGGGGAAGAAGGTTTGTAGGAGGTAAAAGTGAATTGGTAGGGTAAAATTTGGTGGTTAAAAGGGGAAATTTTGCCTGGGAAGTAGCGTTCAGTCGACTGAATGTTCTGTTCAGTCGACTGAATCAAAGGCCGAAGTGTTCTGTGATAGATTCAGTCGATTGAGCAGTACATTTAGTCGACTGAATTTTGTTGCTGAAATTTTCTGTTGAATTTTTAGTCAACTGTGCAGATGGTTCCAGTCGACTGAACTTTTTATATATTGTTTTCTGTCATATTTTCAGTCGACTAAGCAGGGGCATTCAGTCGACTGAAACATGCATTTTTTTTGTTTCAGTTAATTTTTGAAATTAAACAATTTATTTAAAGAAATAGTTACAAAAATATTGATGTAACAACATACAAATATGTCAAAATTTAACTATTTCTTTGGGGATGGACTTGAAAACTTCTTTCCTTCATTCTTCATGTAAATTATATCCCATGAATTCGGACTATATTGAGGAGTTTTAAGAGACATCCAAGGATTCATAGGATCGACTGGTGTACGATAAGATGAAGAAGGATCAAGAGAGCTAACAGGGCGAGGTAGGGGTTCAACCATTTCGTTCTTCTTTGATCCACAGAAGCATAAACCGATTTGTTCTAGAAAGCTCAAACGTCTTGCCGTAACTTTTTGCTCGAAGTATAGCTCTCGTTGAATATCTATCCGTTGTTGTTGAAAATGATGAATTTCATCAATCTTTCCTTTTGTGTCAGGTGAAATAAAGAGTCCACATTTTGCCTTTTTAGATTCTGGAGTGAAACCAGTACGATAATTTTTCCATTTGTAAACAGGCTCATGTGCAGGTGTTGGTGTGGGAAGTTTTGGCGATGTTGGAATGTTATCAACTGACGAGGTGATATTGATTGGAGAGAAGGAGTTGTTGGATGACATTTTATATTTAATTAAGATTTTATTCGTAAAATCAAGATGAAAATAAAAGCATTTTTAAGAGTTTATTTATAATAGAATTTTACTAAACAAATAACGGTTATAATTTAATAAGAATTTTTAACCGTATAGAGATTTAGTGGTAAAGAGGATTTTGTTAAAATGGATGTTTCTTATTTAATAATTCAGTTTTACAAATGTGTGGTCTATAAATTATATAATGTAACATATAACATGGCTGAAAATATTTGAAATTTTTATTCAATCGCCTGAACATTTTATTTTAGTCGACTGAAATGTGGGAATATTTCTAATGTATTTCTAATTAATATCTTTAAAGGATATTATACCTAATTCTCGTCGAAGTTTTATAAAGGAGTTTTCTAATAGAGGTTTAGTAAATATATCAGCAATTTGATTTTCGGTAGAAATATGTTCTAAATTAATTATTCCTTTTTCGATATTGTCACGTAGAAAATGGTGACGAATATCTATATGTTTTGTACGAGAATGATTAACCGGATTTTTAGATAAGTTTATTGTACTTGTATTGTCACAGTATATTGTATAATTTGTTAAATTTATATTAAAATCTTTAAGTGTTTGTTGCATGTATATAACTTGAGTGCCAGCTAAAGCAGCTGATATATACTCTGCTTCGCATGTCGAAAGTGAGACACAATTTTGTTTCTTATTAAACCAAGATACAAGTGATTTTCCAATGAAATGGCAAGTACCACTTGTGCTTTTTCTCTCTGTTCGAAATCCACCAAAATCAGCATCACTATATGATACTAACTCAAATGGACATTCCTTTGGATAGAGAAGACCGAAATCTTTAGTTTTGTTAAGATATCGCATTATTCGTTTTACTGCTCTTAAGTGCGAATCTTTATGATCGGATTGAAAACGTGCACATAAACAAACACTCATTATTATGTCAGGTCTACTAGCGGTTAAGTAAAGTAAGGAACCTATCATACTTCTAAACAATTTTTGATCTACACTTTTGCCATTTTCATCTCGATCGAGATGTGTAGTGGTATTCATAGGAGTAGGTTTAGCAGAAGTGTTTTCCATACCGAATCATTTAATTAAATTAGCACGATATTTTTCTTGGTTTATAAAAATTCCATTTGTTAATTGTTTGATTTGAAGTCCGAGAAAATATGATAATTCTCCCATATGAGACATTTCGAACTCATTAGTCATTATATTTGAAAATTCTTTACATAAATTTTCATTTGTTGAACCAAAAATAATATCGTCTACGTATATTTGAATTATTAGAATATCTTTGGAAGTATTTTTAATTAAAAGCGTTTGATCTACTTTTCCAATTTTAAATCTCCAGTTTAATAAATAACTTTTAAGTCTTTCATACCAAGCACGAGGTGCTTGTTTGAGACCATATAGTGCTTTCTTTAGTTTAAATACATGATCCGGATATTTTTTATGTATAAATAAAGGAGGTTGTTCTACATATACATTTTCTTTAATAAAACCATTTAAAAATGCACTTTTAACATCCATTTGATAAAGTTTAATATTGTAAAAACAAGCAAAGGCTAATAGTATACGTATTGCTTCCAGTCTTGTAACGGGAGCAAATGTTTCCTCAAAATCAATACCTTCTTCTTAATTATACCCTTGTGCTACTAGTCTTGCTTTATTCCTTGTTATATTCGTCTACTTTATTTTTGTAAATCCATTTTGTTCCAATTACTGATTAATTATTAGGACGGGAACTAATTCCCAAACATTGTTATGTTCAAATTGATTTAATTCTTCTTGCATTGCGATAATCCAATAATCATCTGTTGATGCTTCTTTTGGATTTTTAGGTTCTATTGATGAAATGAAAGCTACATGACCCATTTGATTTAGTTGATTTCTTGTTCTAACTTGAGAATTTATTTCTCCTACTATATTTTGAGTTGGATGATCTCGTAATATTCTAGGAGGAGATCTTAGTTCATTATTATTATTTTCAAGGTTTGTTTCTTCTATATTTATCAATTCTTCATCATCTTTTATATTTAATTTTTTATTAAAATTTTCATCAAAAGATATATGCAAAGTTTCTTCAATTAAGTTTGTTCGTTTATTAAAAACTCCATATGCTTTACTTCGTGCTGAGTATCCTACGAAAATTCCTTCATCAGCTTTTGAATCGAATTTTCCTAATTGATCTTTTGTATTTAAAATGAAACATTTTGATCCAAATATTTTTAAAATAAGATATATTTGGCTTTTTATTATTAAATAGTTCATAAGAAGTATTTTTAGTTAATGGTCTAATTGATATTCTATTTAATACATAACATGCAGTAGCAACGGCTTCTGCCCAAAAATGTTTTGGTAGAGAACATCCATTTAATAATGTTCTTGCGCATTCTTGTAATGTTCTATTCTTTCTTTCTACAACTCCATTTTGTTGAGGAGTTCTAGGAAAAGAAAAATTATGATTTATTCCTTTCTTTCTACAAAAAGTTTCAAAAACTTCATTTTCGAATTCGCCTCCATGATCGCTTCAAATATTTTTAATTTTCAAATCTTTAGTGTTTTGAATTATTTTGACAAATATTTTAAAATGCTCAAAAGTGTCACTTTTATTTTTTATAAAAATAGTCCATGTGTATCTTAAAAAATCATCAACTATTACAAATACGTATCGATTATGATTAATGGATTGAACTTGTGGTGGACCGAATAAATCCATATGTAGTAATTCTAATGGTTGTAAAGTTGAAATATTTTTCTTAGATTTGAAAGATGATTTTGTTAATTTTCCTTTTTGACAATCATCACAAAGGTTTTTTATTTTAAAGTTTAGTTTGGGTAAACCTCTTAATAATTCATTTTTAGAAAGTTTTCTAATGGTTTTAAAATTTATATGACAAAATTTTTTGTGCCATAACCAAGGATCATTATCTTTGGCAAGTAAACACATACTTCAATTATTATTAATATTCATATTTAAAACATAAATATTTCTATCTCTATTTCCTTCAAAAGTAAGATTTTGGTTTTGATCAAAAATACTACATTTATTATTCGAGAAAGTTATTTTAAAACCTTTGTCACACAATTGACTTATGCTAAGTAGATTATGTTTTTAACTAATGAAACATTTGTTATAAAAGGTAAATTTGATGTACCGTAATTGTTCACATCTCCTTTGCCAATGATATACCCTTTTGAATTGTCTCCGAAGGTAGCCGAGCCACCATCAAAGTATGTGATGTTTATAAGCATATCTTTGTCTCCGGTCATGTGTTTTGAACAACCACTGTCTAATATCCATTTCTTCTTTTTGAGTGGGACCTCAGATTCTTGAGCCATGAAGCATACATTTGCCTGTTCATTATCGCTATCACTATCATTTTCGGATGAAGATGAATCTGAATCGTCCCATGTTACAAAAAATGCCTTCTTTTTGAATTTATCCTTCTTGTTTTTGTTGTTGAAATTTTTCTGATTTTCCTTCATTTGTTCTTGACAATCTTTTTGCATGTGTCCTTTCTTGTGACAACTGAAGCATTCTATATTTGAGGATGAAGGTTTGTTCAAGAAATTCTTTTTGAATCCGTTTTTGTTTCCTTTTCTAAACTTTAAGAATTTCTTGAAGTTTTTGGCTATAAATGCTAGATCTTCATCTTTAGACTCTGATTCTTCTGCATGAAAAGCAACATTCTTTCTTTCTTGAGCTTGATCTTTCTTAGCTTGCATATTTACTTCATACGACATAAGATTTCCAATCAGTTCTTCTGGTTTCATTGTAGATAGATCATTTGCTTCCTCGATTGCTAGTACTTTTCTCTCTCATTCATCAGTGAGTGAATTTAGAACTTTAGACACAATGTCAAAGTCCGTGTATCTTTCCCCTAGTCCGATTAGAGCATGATGAATGTCTTGAAATCTTGAGTACATGTCATTGATGGATTCATTTTGTCGCATTCTAAAGTTTTGGAATTGATTCTTCAGCATGGATATCTTTGTTTGTTTAACTTTGTTTGTGCCTTCATGTATGACTTTGAGTGTTTCCCATATCTGATATGCAGTAGTACATATGCTAACACGGTTGAATTCATTTCTATCTAGGGCGCAAAATAGCATATTCATAGCTTTGGCATTTGCACTAGCTTCATTCTTTTGAATTTGTGTCTATGTAGGATAATCGGTTGTGGGCACAACGAACTCTGCTTGAGTAGCATTCCAGGCTTCGAAACTTGTTACTTTCATATAAATCCTCATCCTAGTAGCCCAGTAGTTGTAGTTTAGTCCATTGAATAGGGGGGTCTTTAGGTAGATTGTCCTTCCGCAAATGTGGAACTATAGGCAGATGTTGTGCTTGTACTTGCGTTATTTTTCATATTATCAATATGTCTAATAACGGTGTTATGGTTATAGGACAACCTTGCTCCGATACCAATTGAAAGAGGCTATACGGTAGGATCGTGTAATATGGAATAATGAACTAGTCTAGGTAGATAAAGTAGGTAAATGTAAGGTAACACCAGGATTTTATACTGGTTCAGACCTCTCGTCCTACGTCCAGTCCCTAAGCTTCACTTAGGAATTTCACTAACTAACACCCTCACTTCACCCGGAGGAATAGGTTTACAACTTACCCGATCAATCGAACGGGATTTCTTGCCTCAACTACCGAAGAGGACTTCAAATCAATTACTAAAATACAATATTCGACTTGTTGTGTTCTTGTCAACACTAATGAGTCTAATGTAGTACAATATTCCTATAATCTTATCCTCGAGAATATGCAATGTATTTGTGAAGATTTAGGAAATGTGAATTGCTATGAATCAAAAAGAATGTTATAAACAAAAACAATGATTCAAGCAATAGATTGGTGATTGCTTTGAGAGTATCTAGAGAATATGAACAAGAGAATAGTAAGATTAAAGCAAGAGAATTCGGTGAATTAACTGATGTTAGAATCATGTATATATACTTGTAGAAGAGATGCTTCCATTTCCATTGATGAAAGGTGCAACTCTTGGGAGGAAGAAGGTGTCTTTTCAGAGAAAATTCGCAGGTTCAAATTCAGTCGATTGAGCAGGGAATTCAGTCGACTGAAAATATGAAGTAAAATTTTCGGGACTGTAACAACCCGCATATTTATCGAGTTTGTATTTAAATATTTTATTTAAATATTAACTCGTTAATCGGGTTTTGGTCCGAAAAGCTACTTTTTGCAAACGGTCAAATTAGGACTCGAGACCACTTCCATTGAGTTCGAAATGTCGTTTACAATTTTTTAAGTATAAACATCGATAGGTTTGGAGTTATAGCAATTTCACTAACTTTTCCCGCTTTGGACTTTGGGTTAGTTTAGCCTATTAAGCCCAAGTTCCAACCCTCTTCTCCTCACTCTTCATAAATTTCCTAACTAACTCAAGCTTTGGCATTAATGGTGAAGAGAATGGGAAATTAAAACTCCAAGCTCAAATTCAATTGCAAATCCAACATTCAACTCCAAATTCAAGTAGAAGATATTGGATTCAAGCTTTGGATTGCTTCTCCTTGCTTTCAAGCTTCATCTTCATAAACTTTAGTGCAAAGGTGAGATTTTTATCTCACAATTCTAGTCTATATCTATCTTGGGCTATTGGAAATGCATCCCTATCATGTTTGCATGCACATTTGTATTTGGTTTGGATTGGATTGGCCAAAAACTCCACTTTTTAGTGTTTTGGGGTGAATTTCTGGCTTAGGTCGCTCTGTCCCCCTTAGGTCGCCCAGCATCTATAGGTCGTTCGCGTGGAAAAGTCGTCACCTTCATTTGGGTCGTTTCTGGCCTTAGCCCATTCGTCCACTATAGGTCGTTAGGCCTTAGGTCGCCTGGAGTTAGGTCGTAGGTCGGCAGGTCTTCAGCTCGCACGCGTTGAAAAGGCGCGTCTGGAGTTAGGTCGTTCGCGAGTTAACGTTAGGTCGTTTGCGAGTTAGCGCCCTAGGTCACTCGCGTATAGCTCGTTCGGAGTTAGGTCGTTAGGCCTTAGCTCGTATGGCGTATGCAATTTGGTTAGGTCGTCCAACCTCAACACCTTAGGTCGTAAGACCTTAGGTCGTACCCCTTAGGTCGTTAGACCTTAAGCCTTCACTATTGGAACTCGTTAGGTCGTAGCAACCATAGGTCGTAGGTCGCTCACACGGAGTTAAGTCGTAGGTCGTCTCTGACTTTATATCGCTCAGCCAGGTTTCACTTTAAGTCGTTAGGTCGTTTGGACCTTGTTTCCAGTTAGGTCGCAAGACCCTTAAACCGTTAGGTCACTAGGTCGCGATGTTTTAGGTCGCTGCACCCTATGCCTCTATAGGTCGTTCGACCTTGCTAACTTTTAGGTCGCGAGTTTTATAAGTCGCTCGCCTCCCTTAGGTCTTCACTAGGTCGCGATGATTTAGGTCGCTGCACCCTATGCCTCTATAGGTCATTCGACCTTGCTAACTTTTAGGTCGCGAGTTTTATAGGTCGCTCGACCCTATTCCCCTTAGGTCGTTAGACCTCATTTTGTCTTCACTAGGTCGTACCGTTTTGGTCGGGGCGCTGCCCCCTGGACCCCCGCGACCTGACCGGGCAGGTCGAACCCCGTAGGCGGTGGCGTTGCCCCCGCACCCCCACCTTGGGGGGTTGCCACCCCCCCTGGACCCCCCTTCCGTAGGGGATCTTATCTGAAAAACATTGAGCTGATTTCCTTGGATTTTATTCGCATCTCCGTATGCGATCTTTGTGACTGATTATTTCTACACTTGCTTATGCGTTTTGTCACTTTATAATATAAAGGTTTCAATACTAGTAGTAAATATCAAAACTCTTTTAACCAACAATTTCAACTCTATTTTTAATAACAAAGCTCTTTTCTTAAACCGTTTTCCAATCTATTAGTATATACAAGCCTTTACCTCACTCGGATGAGAAATCTAATTAAACGACTTAGTAAAACAAGTGGTATGAAACGCTTGCGTTCACTTCGTCGGTTAATTCTTGGACTTGTTCGATTGAACCTCTTGTGACAATTTTATTAGTGAAGATTTACAGTTTGTTCGTAAATATTTAAGTTAAGCAAGTGGTTATGGAACATGAAGCTAAACTTCTATATTTACTAGCTTAGTGTAATTGACACTTCTCGTTGATCTTGATGATCGCTTTATGAATTAGACTAGCAATTGCGCGATGTCTCTTTCATTGCAAGGTTAGACTAGACACCACTTGTGTGATTCCATTCACACATACCTTTCTGCTTTTTGGTTAGTCTTGACCTCAATCTGTGTGATTCCATTCACACATGCGGGGTAGCTCCCCATGGTCTTCGGACCGTCATGTGATAGGCCTCTTTCCCTTTTTATGATTTCTGGATTTCTCGTGTTGATTTCTGGAATTTATGTCATTGACTTGTTATGAGTACAAGTTTAGGGTATGATGCCCTCTTCGCATCTTTGAGAAGATTCTTGTGATATTGATTATCTCTTATTGATTGATCTTCTGTTGATCATTGTTTACATACTTATAGTGGTATGTCGTTATGGATGTTTATGTTTATGCCATATCTTTTATGTTATATCATGTCATCTGATATTTATAGCTAGACTGATCCGTTTATTATTTTCTTAAATAATACTCGGGTCAGACCGAGATGTTACAGGTGCTTCTGCTTGACTTCTTCCCAGGGATTCATCACTCTGACTTTTGGCTAACTGTTTAGATTAGCAGTTTTTGTTGTATACACTTGAGATATAGACTCATAGTTGTATTCTTTTGTATAGCACGTGTTGCTATTCTTTTGTATTATCGTGGATCTTATTGACCACTACTCTGATGTACACTTTCATGTGTTAGTTATATATTCATATCTTCTTCCGCCTTTGTGATATGGATATCTGTGACTGATTTGTGATATGATTATTTCTATGTTTGTTTCCGAAGATTATTTATAGCCACCGTGTGATAAGCAATTACATGGATGGTCGCTCCTCAACAGCCTTATTCTCCGTGCTAGTTGACAGCACTACTCCGGAGTGTTCTTGGCTAGCGTGGGTATAGAGGTGGGGCGTCACAGCGACCAAATTCAGTCGACTGTGCAGGAAATTCAGTCGACTGAAACTGTGCATGTGTATAAATTTGTTCCAATTTCAGTCGACTGACTGTTTCTGTTCAGTCGACTGAACTTATAAAACCTGCATAGTTAAAACTAAATTAAAAAATGAAGTTTAACAAATTTTTCTAGTGCTTGTGCAAGCTTCTTGAGGATAGATTTTAACAATACATCTAGACTAAGACACATGTAAAAACATACTTTAAGTTTGTTTGGTCTTCATCTATCTTCCTTTAGCATTTGCATATATTTCTTCCTTGTTTGTAAAAGCACATTGCCATTGATCAAAATCTTCGCGTATCAACAATATCTACACGTACATATTTAAATTACGGATTGAAATGATAAATATCTATATCACTTGACCATAGAATAGAAAATTATACACCGACGTCGTTGGTCTATACAAATATTTTAAAAATGAATTCTATGGTTTTGAAAAGAAATATATGGTTTAAATAAATATTGATTTAAATGGTAATTTTATACATAGATTTAATAATGATAATATTATTGAGATTGATTTAATACATATAATATGTTTAAGTATTTAAGTAAATCTATATTTCAAAATAGATTGTTGTAATAATTTGAATAAGTTAAGGTCGAGAAGATAAAGTTGAATTAATTGAAATTGTATTTAATTAAGAATTCTACTAAATTAAATCGATTTGAACTATTGAATTTGAAGTTTAAGATTTGATTTTATTAACTTGATTTTTGATTTAAAGTTATTAAATGGATATTTCAGGTTTAAACAAGTCGAAAGGAATATTTAGTTTAAAGGTAAATTTAGGTTATTTAAATAATACTGAATTTATTAAGTGAATATTTCATGACTAAATAATAATGAGGTTAAATCGAGATCTATATGAAACTGTTAAATTGAACTTTGAAATGTTGAATATTAAAGCTTTGAAATATACTGGAATTTAAATGGTTTATTTTATGATTCAGATCTGTATTTGAAATCAATATACTTTGAGTTTGTCATTTAAAAACTGAATTGAATTAAAATGGATAAATCTAGATTGAATTAAATGAACTCGAGTTGATTTGAATCAATTGGTGAAATTGAGGATATATATATATATATATATATTTAATGGAAATGATATTTTGGTTTTGAAGTATAAATTAATTTGAAATGACCACGGTGTTATAGTGTATATTTCTACATTGTAGATAGTTCCATGGATTCTTAGAGGATGGTTATCCTAAACATCCTTTAAGTTACTTGTATTTCAATTGATATTTCACTTGAGTTGTATTTATTGATATAAGAATGTTAATCTTGACTTGAGTGTTTTGTGTTTTGCTTTACGCTCGGGTCAGACTGAGTGATACAGCATTTGAGACTCACCTTGGGAGTTTGAAGCTTCATTTGGAGATCTAACTATCGATTCAGTTTTCAGATCTTCCAGTAGATTTGTTCAGAGAAGTCATCTGTCTTTATTAGAGACTTCACTGCATTTGAGATATTCTGTTGTATTTTATTTCTAACTCTGATGTTTATATAGTAGCTTCATGAACTACTATTTATCTATTCCGCTGCGTTATTATTATATTACTCCGTGTCTATGATTCTGTGATCGATTTATTTACTGTATATGCTGAGTTTTGCTAAATTGAAATTAACAATTTGATATTTTGAGCAATTCAAGTCTGAATGTGTGGATCCGAATGGTTGAAAATATCGGGTTGTTACAAATAGTAATAATGGAAAACAAAAATTTAAAGCTAAACAGGCTAACAACGAATATCACAAAATAAGAAACAATAATTCGTCCACTAGAATACTTAATTTTCAGCTCAGAAAGTCAATTATCTATAGGGCAAAGAAAAATCAAACATGAAGCATATACCAAAAAATATATCTAAAAGTGGTCAAAGTTCGTTGTCGTTGAGGAATCGAAGCACTGCATAGTGAAGCCAACAGATCGGAACAACGGCGATGTTGAGGAATCGAAGCAGCTACAAGCATCAAAGTTGAGAACGAGTAGCGAAGTTGAGGAATGGCGATTAAGGGGATTTTAAATTAACCTTAATTTAGGGCTATGGAAGCGAAGTGAAAAATGGGTTATTTGCGGTAGATATTGAACAATGAGAGGGAGAATAGAAATATCAACGCCAACATTTTCTATTCTATCAATAGCGTTTTAGGAGTTATAATTTTAATATAAATGATTACGGAAAAACTAATAATAGCAAGTCATGTTGCGGTGCAGTCCTCTCATGCCAACAATACATCATTTTCTTGTACTGCAAAGATCTTCATAATGTAGGAATACTTGCCATTAGTCCCCAGAGCTGAAATTTAACATATTTAAAGTGGTTGTAGTACTCTGTTATAAAAATCTTCAATGAATATGATTTGAAGCTAAGAAAGAAAAAATTGATTAATATTTAATGAATGATTTGGGAATATTTTCCCTAAGTTAAAGTTATAGCTTAAATATAAGAAATCTTTGATTGATATTTAATAAATGATTTGGGAATATTTTCCCTAAGTTAAATGTTATAAGTTGAATGTAAAAAATCTTTGATTGAGATTAAAAGAATGATTTGGAAAGGTTTTCTAAAGTAAAAGAGAAAATGATTTGGAATTATTCTAAGAATTAAGAAAGGTTTAAATAAACCAAATGATTTGATGAATGAGGCTTAATGTTTTCATATACTCTTGAAAAGAAAATAGAATAAATTAAAAAGAATATATCCAAGAAAGATATTTGATTTAAATAAAAGATGAAGTAATTGATTGATGATTGATATCCACATATGAACTAAACATATTTTTATCGATAATTGGTTTTGAAGGAGCCAGAGTCGGATATGGGTGATTCCTATCCGAAAGCCACTTTGAACTAATGTGTACGTTCGAATGTGAAGATATGTTGAAGATAGTGATTATTGAAGACCGTGGATCTTCATAGCTTGAGGACTGCTTGTTGAACATGCTCTGGGTAGCTCCCATTTTAGAGTTATTTATAGTAGTGGCCTCCTCATTGTGAAGATTTTTTCGATTGCAAGGACTGCTCGCTACTAGTGGTAGTAGAAGAGCGCCTTCGGTTTCGTTCAGTCCCAGAATGAACTTGTATGAAAGAATGTCTGATTGCGTTTATGATACACAACGTTTAACTTTTACAAATGTACATCTTCTTGGTGGCAGAGAAGGCAAGTTCTCTTAGCTTAACACCATTCTCTGAGACATACGAGTTTAGAGGTTGTATGCTTGTAGGAGTCAAATAGTGATCAAAGGAATGGCTGTCACGGTCCGTTTTTTCGTACCCTTTGGATCGACAATAAACCACACATGTCCAACTCAAATTGCATGAAAATACGAAACATGAAGGTAATAAAGAAAAATAGACAAAACAGACTCTCACTCGAATGAAATAACATATATTATTGAACAAATATCTTTACAGCGGAAAACTTTTAAATACATATATCAGACTCTAAACTAAATTCAGCTTGGACAGTTATAAACATCTGCCCTTACAATTTCCGATAAACATCAAACTAAAACAACTAAGTATAGCGGATAATAGAATATGCTCATACGTATGATGAATATCTCCATCTCTCCTCTGGAAACTCCAACCTTCTTCGACTAACCTGTAACTACTCGGATCTAACCCGAGTATTGAAAGTACCCAGATCAGGCTTGATAAACCAGCGTGAGAAAAACTCAATAGTAAATGACAGTGTCATATATCAGCCTTTTTATAAATCCTTTGAACATAAAGAGTATCTCATAAGACCACGCCCACACATAAACACAGACGGATTTTTACCTTATGATAACTAAAACACTTTTATATCAAACCTGTGATATTATTTCTAATGACATATCTTTGAAAACATTTGCAAATAAACTTATTAATCTTAGACGAAATTGTTACATTGATTAAATTCCAGCATAATAGGTTTACAATCAAGTCCGTAGGCTCTTATTAGAGAATGGATTTATATACAAATGACCAGGTGAAGGATCTACCTTCCGAAATGGGTACTCCTCTAGATGGACGTCCCGAGGAACCATCACAAAGCTCCTCTACCAACATAAGACCGGCCTACCTCTATAACTAGATAGTATCGAATATGTCATCCCCCGGTCGTTACCGACCTTTAACCGAGCACTCGTTTTCCTTACACCACATTAATTTACATCCCGAATGTCGTTGCGGAAAGAAATATATTTAGAAGGGGATGATCATACCCTAATTGGGAATGACCGACTTAGCCTTGCTGCATCTAATTTTGTTTCGATCATTTCCGGTTTGATGAGGCTTAAGGCTACAACTGCCTTTTCACATAGCACATATCACATCTTTGAATGCCACATTGCCATTTTCGTTAACTATTAATTGCCTTCCACAAAAATACAACCCTTGAGCTCGTACGTCTCGAGGAGGGTGTTAATCTAAGAGAAGTTGCCATCTCCGCCACCACCGATGTACATTTGTAAAAACCAATGTACATAATCTTTAGAAATGCAATGTCAGACAAACGTCCATACAAGTTGTTCAGGAACAGGACAAACGGAAGGTACTCTCCTACTACCACTAGTAGCAAGTAGTCCTTGCCATCCGAAAAATCTCCATCACAAGGAGACCACTACTATAAATAACTCTATAAAGGGGCCAACCAGAGCATGTTCAACAAGCAGTCTCCACGCTATGAAGATCCACAGTCTTCAATAATCATCTTCTTCAACATGTCTTCACGTTCGAACATATACATTGGTACGAAGTGGTTTTCGGATAGGAATTACCCAAATCCGACCCCGGTTCCTTCGAAATCCAATTATCGATAAAAGGTAAATATGAGTATATAGGATTTATTAAGTCTCTTTTCACTTAAATTCTTTTCGGATGATTTCGAATTATCTTTCTTTTGACTTAGGATAATTCTAAGTAATTAATTTTTTTACTTTAGAAAATATCTTAAATTTCCTCACTTAACTGTCGATCCAATTTCCTTAACTTTTAGGCGGGTCGAAAACAATGTTATTTAAGATGTTGTTTACGATAAACCCTAAATCAATTTGAGAAAACATTTTTGAGTAAACAGGATCATAGAAATCATTCAATTCAGAGATTGCTTAAATTTTAGATAATACCAATCTTCTTTTTATTTTGGAAACTCAATATGATCTTTTTATTCAAGAGCATCCTGGCTTTCCTTTCGATCTGTTCTACCCCTTGCTTAAGAACTGAAAACATAGGCTAGGTAAGTTCAAGGAACTAGTTGCTCCATCCCTAACCTTAGTTAAACACCTTGTTTTATCTTCCCAGATCTCGCAGGCGGGACAGATGTACTAGTCCTTTCTGCATACACGGTATCAACTTAATTTTGGAGTTGATTATAAATATTCCAAATTATCTTTTAAACACTTAGTTTTCCTTTTAAAAACATTCACAATTGATTCCAAAAAACATTGTTACATTTAAACTCATATTCCAAAAGTTATAAAATTACAGCAGAAAAGTGCTACGGAAAGTGCTATATAAGCATATTTGATTTAAACTTTTAAACATTTGATCATATATATTTTCCAATCCAAATCTCTTTTAAATCATTTAAATAGATTTATCAAATTTATTCCATAATTAAAAACATTCACAAACAGATTTTCTGTTATGGTCACTTGACTGCACTAACGCGATTTTTCTAAAAAAATGATTTGGACTTATTTCAAAATCTACTCAATGAAACTTTGATTGTCTTTCTTCATTTAGAACATATGAATATAATAGTCTAGAATTTTCTTATCTCGAAGATGAGCTATATTTCACTCTACACATTCATCTGAACTTTTCGGCGCGAAATCGCGGACTACCGTTGCGCGACGCACCTAGTTTTAACTTCTTTTCCAGTATTTGAAATAATTTATTAAAATTGAATTTTAACACTTATAAAATCATTATAAATCATTTTAAATCAATATTTTCACTTTTTAAAGTATTTAAAATATATTCTCACTATTATCATATTATAATATTATTTATTCCTTTTATTTTCATATTAAATTTTAAGTTCAAATTCAATTCTAACTTCAAATTAAACTCATTTAAAACTTAGATTTCAAATGTAACTTCAATTTAAATTTCATTTCAATCTCAAACTAAACTTTAATTTTCATAATCGATTTTTATTTCAATTTCACTATTCATCTCAATTTCAATTTAACTATCGTTTTCAAATCTGTTTCACTTCAAATTTCAAATTCTCTTTTATTTTAACATTAATTCACTTCTAAATGAAAAGAGACTTATTTTTCCAAAATATCTCATATCCATAAAATATGGTCTTATTAACAAAGGTGATTACTTAATCAAAATGGACATATCCAATATTCATTATTTATCACTAACATAACATCCATTCAACCAATCACATAACATATGATTTCAAATTCAACATTCATTATTAATACCATAACGGGGTATATTAGCACAATTTAATTATTTAACCAACAATCAAACATCCATATTTACAATCAAATAAACATTCGTATGTCAGAAGGGTATAAATATGATTGTTTTAACATAACCAAAATATAAATTCAAAAGCGACGAGAATTTATCACCTTTATATCCACTCCGTCAATCTTTAGGCGAATTGGCGTGTTAACGAACTAATGTGCTATCTCCAAGCGTCTCGACTTTATCGCTTTCCTTTCCTTCTTTCTTTTTCTTTCTTTTCTTTTCTTCTCTTTTTTTTATTTGGCCGAAAGCTTTTTTTATTGGAGAGGAGGGTACGGCCTTGGATTGTAGGGGTGTAAGGGATTGGGTAGGTGTGTTTTAGGCTCGGCCTTGGTGTATGGAGGGGCACGACCTTGGGTTTGAGGTTGTGGGGCTCGGCCTAGGTGGAGGGAGGAGGTATGCGTGTGTTGTAGGAGGTTTGGGTGGTGATTTGGTTGAGTTTTGGTGATGTGGAGGTGATAGCTTGAAGGTAGAAGAGAATGGAGGTGGAAGAGAGGTTGGATGCCATGGAAATGGAGGTGAAGAAGAAGGAGGAAGTGAAGAAGGAAGGTAGAGAATGAAGTGTGAAAAATGAAAGGCATGGATGCATATTTATATTTGAGCTTTGGATGACAAATGACTAAAATACCATTCTCTACATTTTTGACTTTTCATTTACTTTTTTACCCTTGATTTGACCTGTGCTTAATGGAAAAGAAATGGTATGATTTGAATATGCACTAGGATGGGTAGGATAGAAGTTTGACTTGATGTGTGTGTGTGTGTGTGTATAACAGTAAGTACGTGATAGATAATCAGGTTAATGTTGGGAATCTTTGTATGTATGTTTGCCATCATTTGTTTTAGCGGTGTTATGATATCGACCTTCTTCTTTTCTATCATCAATTGAAATAATTCAAATTATTTGAGGATATGAGTATGAGATAGATTCCTTTATCTAACTTTCATTTTGAGGACGAAATGCTTTTAAGTAAGGGAGAATGTAGCGACCCGTAATTTCGCTACTTCAAAAATGAGAGATTTCTTTCGTTTTAAATTTAAAAGGAATTTAAATCTTAAATAAATTTTTTATATATAATAAAAAATAATAGAGAAATTTATCTATTCTTATAGTTAACAGATTAAAAAGTATAAATTTGGATTTTTGAAAAAATCGACAGAAGTTGAGTTTTGTTAATAATAAATGAAGGCTTAATTAATGGATTTAAATATTTATTTAAAAAGGTAAATCTTATTTAAAACATCTAGTAAAGATTATAAAAGTATATTTATATATTTAAAAATACATTAATAACCGTTTTATAAAAATAACCAAAATTTGTCGCATTTTGTCAGTTTTACATATACTGTAAACCAGCAAATTGGACAAGCTAGAGTGCAAAATCAAGAGAACGCTTCTGCAAGGGGTGCTGGAGAAGGGATCAGGAGCATGGAACAACAAGGATTCAGAATAGAGTAGGACCAATAGGAGCATCCCTGGGCTAGGAGGCATTCCCTCAGAGCATGTTGATCCAATCCCAGGGAGGATACCAGGCGGAACTGTTCAACATGGCATTGATAGAGGAATGGATGCTCGTATAGAGAGCAAATTCCTAGATTCCCTCGCTAACTCGAAGGGTAGATCGGAGGCAACAGACAAGGACTATAGCTTGACAATAATGACAGATTGGCGGAGATGATAAGACGAGCCAAGAGGGGAGGATTAGTGAATATAAATTTGGAAGATGTGAACAGAAGCCCCTTCGCTCCCACAATAAGATAGGCTAGGAATCCACCAGAATTCAAGTTACCAAAACTGGAGACATACGATGGGGGGACCGATCCTGCTGTTCATCTGACGAGGTACATGAGGTACAAGGAGGTACTGTGGGCTTCAGAGGAGGTCATGGATCGGTGTTTCCCGTTGTATTTGACAGACATAGCAGCACTATGGTTCAAGCAATTGGAGAGCGGCTCCATTGGAACATGTACCGAGTTAACTGAGAAGTTTATGAGGCAGTTCAGAGGTCACATTTTGAGACCCAAGGATGTGATGAATTTGACAACACTAAAGAAAGAACCGGGGATCTTTGAGGAGTTTTCCGTCATGATTCAATGCAGCGGCAGCATCGGTGCATCGCCCAGATCCATCCATGGTCTTAATGGCTGTTGTATCTGGCATAGCCGATGGAACAAAATTCAAGAATTCATTGAAAAAGGATCCTCCTATGGACTTAAGAGAGTTTTATCATGAGGCAGAAAGGTTTCCGCGATAAGAAGATGCAAATGCTGAAAAAGAGGAAGGAGAGGGAATTGATGTGTATGCAGTCAAGAGTGGAGATCCACCCAGAAAGAATTCTGGCAAGGATAAAGGGAAATGGAAAGCAGAAGAGAGTTGTGATGAGTAAAAGAGGCCGCAAAAAGAGCCGAGATTCACCTCTTATTCAGAACTGAGCGGACTTTGGAACAAATCTAACAAGACATTATGGGGTAGATTCTCTACTGGAGGCTAATGAGGCGGGATCCGACCAACAATCAAAGGAAATGAGACAAGCATTGTTTATTCGACGAGTTAAGAGTCCATAATACGAATGATTGCAAACACTTGAGGGATGAGATCGAAGGACATATCCGGAATGGAATGCTTCTGCAGTATGTAAAGAGGAGAGCAGCAACGGTGGAGAAAGAACGACCACCATCTGCATCAACTGGGGACAACTCAGGATCGAGGCATCAACTTGTCATTGACTGATTGAAATATTGATGAATAGGTCGCAAACTGCGCACTAGTGTGGTTAAGTCGCTTACACATGTACGGGATCACGAACGTTCCCCAGGCGTGCTCCGAGACGACTATCAACCGCATCAGTGTAAGTGACTGCACTTTGACGTCTCTGTCTTGCTTTTGTTTTTTAATTTTTTGCATCTGGACTTGATTTGGCTAGACATTTTGTTTGTAACACTATTTTTGAATGTAAATCTGGAATTTGTAATTCCATAACGGCTAAGTCACTTACACATATACGGGATCGCGAAGGGTCCTCAGGCACGCTCTGAGATGGCGATAAACCGCCATAACAGACAATTCAGATACTCACTTGTACGTGAAACCTGACATTAACGATACTAAGTCTCCCCCCTCGAGTAGACATAACTCGCCTCGAACGGCACACGACCGTGAATGGTCACCTTTCGCCTTAAACGGCCACAGTTCGCCTCGAACAGCACCCGACCGTGAACGGTCACAATTCGCCACAAGCGACACCCGACCGTGAACGGTCAAAATCCGCTTCGAACAACATCCGATCACAAACGGTCATAATTCACCTCGATTGGCACCCAACCTCGAACGGTCACATATCGCCTCAAACGGTACCCAACCGCGAACGGTCACAACTCGCCTCGAATGGTATCCGACCTCAAACGGTCATATATCGCCTTAAACGGCAATACGATCTCGAACGATCGACATTGACTATTAGGTATGATTATTAATCTCTTTATAGGTCATTAACAGGATATGAACATACAGCTTACGGTACTATAAAACACACCTTCCTATCGCAAGGCATGTTTTGGGGGGCAAAGTGTTAACCCTATGAGAAATGCGGAATACGGATCTTAAGGCTAGGATTAACAATAGATGGGGGGTGAATAGCGTTTAAAGGAATTATTAAATATTTTTGAGTTTATATTAATTTGAATACAAATGTATGCAATATTTAGACGCAGACACGATCACAGAAACAAATACAAATGCAGAAATAGAGTAAAAGCAATAAAGGAAAGAACACACTGGATTTTATACTGGTTCGGAGTTACTCGACATTCAGTCCCGCGCACAAGTATGGATTTCCTTTCAAAATAAATTATACAATTACTCCCTCGATTTCAAGGCCACGAGGTACACCACTCCAGATTCACAATCCTTTAGGTAAAGATACTTGATTTTACGGGCAACAAGTTCACCAATTGATTTCACATGCTACAATCACACCTTTTCTCACTTGATTGATTTCACAGGCTATAATCACACCTTTTCTCGATTAGTTTATTACAAAGAAGTCTATAACTCTGAATAGCATTGAGATCTTGTTGAGATAGTGATAGAGAATCAAACCAGAAGTGATCTAGTTAGATTCAATGTTGATTTCGGCAGAGTAATGGTAAGAATGTGTATAAGAAATGTGGGAGACAAAAGAGGAGTGAAATTAGAGAAAATATGAATACAAATTCAATCAAAACTACCTCTATTTATAGTAGAACAACAACCATGTCCATTCGTGAAAGGATATGATGAATAGACACTACCTTTGAAATTCAAAATTTCGAAATAAACTGCTACCATGTCGACAAGGGATACTTGAGGTTGTCGACAGGCTAAAGGTATTTTTGGTAATTCGCTTTTCTTTGAAAATAACTTCTATCTTGTATTTTAAACTTTATAAATATACTTAACTATAGTTAAAATACATAAATAAATATAGAGAATAATATTTTGGTATATATATATATATATAGATATAAAATTTTACTTATATTTAAATCTATATTAAAAGTTAAATATATTATAATTAAAAGACAGTTTAAAACCAAGGATAATTTGATTTTGAAAATAAAGATTATTTTAAGGCTAAAAGCATTAAAAATAGGATAGATGTTTTTGTTTCTTTCAAAAGGAAGGTTTTGAAATCATTATGAAAACATGATATAATTTTGTAAATTTTTTTTGAATAAAAGGTTAGCAGATACAAAACAATGTTCGACTGGATTTTTCGTAGGTTCCATCCTACTTAGGGTTCCATCCCTTTAACAGGCTTGAAGCGGATTCCATTCCACGAACAAATTGGATTTTAAGATGTCAGTGCTTTTCTAGGAGTTTTAACAAAATTCCTAATTAAATTACTTATTATTGAAAACTTCAACTCTTGATAATCTTGATACTCATGAGTCTTCAATCTTGATATCTTGAATCTCTAGACTGAACAGTCTTCATTCTTGGTCCGTGCATGGTTAAATCCTGCATATACATATCTAAACTATAATTTTAGTATTTATATTTTATAATCTTATTCTGTGGTTGTTGTCATCAAAACCATTATCTCAAGGACTAACTATCTCTCCCTTTTTGATGATGACAACCTTTGTTTATAAAATATTACTTCTATCCTAATAACTCCCCCTAAAACTAATAACTCCCCCTTAATCTATGCCTAACTATCCTATTTTATACTTCTCCCCCTTTGTCTTCAACAAAAACTAACTCCAAACTATAGAACTCCCCCTTATTCTTGTACTAAAATACCTGCATTAATATAATATTCAATGGAGTACATAATAAATAGATTAAGAGATAATTATACTGGTAGAAATGATAATTAATCAAAGATAATGTAAATATCAATGTGTTTTTGTACATGTTTTGCACACCAAATATCAATCCACACCAAACCAAATCAAATCAAATCAATCCAAGCAATCAATTAAAATCAAACAAAGTAATCAAATAAAATTAAACATTACGAGAAACTTCCACCCATCCTTCTTCTCCAAATATAGGGTCATCTTTAATGGCATCACAATTTTCATTATCATTGGTGAGAGAGGCAGGAGGATGTGCTTCATTATCATCTTTGTGCAGGGAGGAAATCATCCATCTTATCGCATCGAAATGTTTTTCTTGCTCTTTGATCATCTGCATTTAAAATCAATTAAAATGAAGTTATTATACTTTGAAATCAAATATTCTATTCTCCAAAATTTAGCCCATTCAGAATTCATTATCCACTTAAATTTGTTAAAACAGTGGAATTTCAGCTTTCGCAGCATTTAGAAAATGCTACGGTAAGTTAGATTTGAAAACAATTCAATTTTGCAAAGACAGCATTTACCAAATGCTGTAATAGTTCAGGTTTCAAATAAAAGCTTTAGTTCAATTCTATAACTACAGCACTTACAAAGTGTTGTAATAGCCCTTGGTTCATTTTTGCCTTTTAGTTTATTTGTATCAACTACAGCACTTACAAATGCTGTAATATCCTTTACTTTAGAAATGATAACATTTCTGAAATGTTGTTAATTAAATTCCAAATTTCAATACGATTTCATAAACAATTAAAATTTAATTTAAATCATTTTTAACTTATAAAATCATTTTTTTCCACTTTAAATATGATTATTTAAATACCTTTTAATTTATGATTTTATAAAGTGCAATTTCACAAATAATTATCAAATTTTAATAATTCACTTATAAAAATCAATGTACAATTTTATAACGTTTCATTTACTTTACATTTAAATTTAATTTACCATTTCATAAATTAAATTTAAATTCCATTTTATTTTTCTTAACTTAACTTTTAATTTTAAACACATTTCACAGTTTCTAAGTTAAGTTATATTTCAAATTTCAATTTTAAACATTTATTTATTTAACTATTTTTAATTTATAGAAAAATCAATAACACTTTATAAAAAATCATTTTTAAATATAAATTTAAATCAAATTATCATATTTTCATACTTAACTTAAACTTCATTTATAAACAAAATCGTAAATTCCAAAATTTACTTATGTTCCAAATTCTACTTTAACATTTTTTATTTCACTTATTTAACTTATAGAAAATCACTAATATTTTATAAAAAATATTTTTTTAAATTAAATTTATATCAAAATATCATAATATTTACATTTTTATACTATTTTATAAATTTGAGAAAATATATATTAACCACGGGTTTGTATATAATTTCCTAACCTAAGTCAAATGATACGTATAATATATCATTTCAATCCGTAATTTACAAAGGAAAAATACGGGTTCTATTATTTAAAACCCGCAATTCTAAGTCTATTAAAATAATTAAAAATCGTTCAGGCCTATCATTTCAGTCCATAATGATTTCTCCCTATTCTGATGTCCGTTCGGGTATGTATCATTTCAACCCATAGTGATTCTATTCTATAGGAAACTTGCAGTGTGATAAACAGATATAAATAACAGCATAGCATTGTATAACAGCAACATATGATATGACAGGTGTATAAACAGGGTGAACATATATGATCATAGCGTAGGCAGGTATAACATGATAACATAGTTTTATAAATTCACATGCAATCAGTTTACTACTTATATATAAGTACAGAATGCCTTGTGAGAAATACTCACCTCTACAAGATGAAGATTACAGATTCAGACACACAAACAAAGACCTGGAAAGCACCAAGGCACGCCTATGGATTCAAGTGAGGGGAGAACCAAAGCTATTATCTTGTTCATATCAAACAAAACAATATATTTCACATAAATATACAACACCAATATTAACGTTAAACAAACTAGAAATAAAGTACAACAAAGAAGCAAACAACTCGACCAAGCTTTCACCCATCACATGCTCGACCTAGGGATTAGAATGCACGGCCATGGTGGTGTATTTGGGTCAAGTATGGGTCCAACATGGCCGACCTAGCTTGGATATGAAGAAGCTTATGGTTGTGCATGAAAATACAAAGGTCAAGGCAACAAAAAGCAATTTTGGTGCAACATAAGCTCGGCCATGGGCATGTAGTGGCTCGGCCTTGCCTGGTGGAAGTCAAGTATTAGTGCAGCAGTGGTCTATGGTCAGGTAGTGGCTGGAGGAAGTGATGCTGGTGGTGGTCGAGAGGGGTGTGAAGTAGTGAAGGCTTATATGTACTCGGCTAGGAAGTTTTCAAGTGGTGTTTGCTATTTTTTTGTGGAGCTTGGCAACATAGGGGTGCACGGCCTGACATGGACAAGGAGCTGGAGGAGGTGGCAGCCAAGTGTGATGATAGTGTAGGTGGTGGTGAAGGAGGAGCAAGTGGCCGAGCATCATAGGTGAAACAAGGCAAACAAAATGAATAAAACAAGAAGAAAATGTAAGAAAAAAGGAGAAGAATCATTACCAAAATTTGTTTCAGAAATGATAGCCGAAAATTTTAGGATGGGAAACTTATTTTTTTTGCATGAAAAATGAAGGGTGATCGGATGAAGAAAGGATATGGTCAGCCAAATTGAATGCAAGTGTTGATTTGCAAATGAAATGGTAAAAAGAAGATGAAAAGGTTAGGATAAATGAAAGGTTGTACAACTCTTCATATTTCTTATTTTCTTTTATTCATTTTAAACTCATGAAAATGTAAATAAAAAAAATAAAAAAAAATAAAGTATGAAACAAAATAAATAAATAAATTTTAGATAAATATAAATTAATTAACAAAATAGCTAAATAATAGAAACCAGGGATTAAAAATTGAAAATAAAATACAATAAGCTTTGGAAAATTGTAACATCACTTTAAAAAATGTTTTAAAATAAAAATATATACCTAACATGTCATATAACATGCATATTTACAAATTAGAACAATATTTGACAAAAAAATATTATTTATATAAATTAAAATAGACAATTTTATTAAATAAATCAATTTACGTACAATATTGTAAAAAGCATAACTTTCACAATATAAATCAGATTTCAACAAAATAAAAAACAGTATTATTGAAATTTAATATATTTTCATAATGAAAGATAAAATTCAAGAATTCAAATATTTAAATTTTAAATTTAAAAGTCAAAGTTTGGCCAGATTGATCGAAATCCACATTTTCTGGAAATATTCTATTTATTCAGGTTTGGAATTATAATTCACATAAAAATCAAAATTTATAAGTAAAATAATTTTTTTATCCATTTTAACAAATATAATAAAGTTTTTTAATCAAGAGTTTCAATTTGAATAATTAAAATAAATTACAAAATACAGGGCTGTTACATTTCAATTCAAAATATTTTCAATTAAGACTATTTTAAAAGCAAAAATATTTAAATCCAAACTATTTTCACATTAAAAAGTATTCTAATTCAAACTATTTTTAAAGTCAAAGCTGTTAAATCCGAAACTGTTTTAAGTGCAAAGGATTAAATTTAAATAATGATATTTGTGAAATGAAATATGAAAATTGAAATTTAAATATGATTCGAACCTATTTGTGATATGAAATATGATATGTTTTTATTGAAATTTAAAATGACCATATGGTGTGTAAAATGGACGATTGGTTATTAAAGAGACTAGAGCCGGATATTGGTATACTCTCTGTCAATGCCGGGATCCTTTTAATGAATTTGTACATGGAGGATGTTCCAAAATGAAGTGGTTGGATTGACTTACGTTTGTTGGATCGAAGTAAGCGAACAATAATGGATGACCCCAACACATGTGTCAATTTGAAATGACTAAAACTGGAGCCTATGTATGGCTAAGAGGTTAGCTACCTTTAGGGGCCATCACCCCTTCATATTACTATCCTGATTTTGACTTGATCGGTGCAACTTGACTTGAATTTGGGGGTGTTGGACTCGGTCAACAATCATTGTAGCGATGTGTGACGACGAGCTAGAAAGGTAAACTGGTAGAATCCTACCTTGGGCATTGCCTAACGTGCTTTTTCATACAGTTATCCTTATATGTGCCTACTATGATTTTGTTTTAGTATGGTACCTATAGGGGATTCACTGGCTACCGGCGTTACTGGTTGTATTACAGAAATGTAAAGCCTTATCGCTATTTTAATACTTTACTTTAGTGATATACACTACATATATAGCGTATCTTACTATATATAGATAGTTTAGTGGACCTTTAGGAGATGGTAAATCCTGCAACATCTCTTAAGTTATTTGTACCCATATTTCACATGATATTAAGCTAATTTACATAAGAATTTTTAATTATGACTCGATTGTATTGCTTTTCTTTATGCTCGGGTCATCCTGCTATTTCAGTTTGAAGACGTTATTCCTTGAAGATGAAGATGGAGATTGGCGATCATATTTACTAGTATTATTCCGCTACATTATTTGGTATGTCTGTTTATTGTACTCTAATTTTTTTGTAAAATCGAAGTTAAATTTATATTATAAATAGAACTTTTTATGTTATTATTATATTTTTCCATTCTGCCATGAGATTCTAATTATTGTTTTTCATCCTCTTATTTTCTTATTAAACCCCATTAATAATCTTCCCATTTGAATGCGTTTGATTATGTGTGTTTGTATATATATATATATATATATATATATATATATATGAGAGTTCGTACTTGTTAGTGTTATAAAAGTAATTTACATTATATTAATTTGTTTGTTTAGAAATTTATAAATTCCAGTCGGAACATAGGACGTCATAGTATCGATAGGGATTTCTAAATACTTAGACAAGACAAATAGACATGGTTTTATTTTGAAAATAGGCAAATGAAATAATTTTACCTAGTATTATATTTTATATATAAAAGAATAATTTTTCATAAATTGATATAGTATTTTTTTGGGTGTATTTTTTTTATTAGGAAATGATTTATATGTAATTTCTTAAGACAAACATTAGTGTAAAGATTATATGTAAGAAAGTGACTTACATAAATATAGTTTATGATTATGATTATTAGTTGAATTTTTAAATAATGGATAAAAATTGATAACATTTTTTTCTAATATTATTGTTGTAAAATATTATTTTAAAACCCCTTGAACAAAAATTTACAAGTTAGTAAAAATATTTGAATCATATATAAGATTATTTTGAATGCAAATTTTAATATAAAATTATATAATTTATAAGTTAATATTTAATGAGTTATTTATAGTAAATACCTTTAATATATTATTTTAAAACTCTTCATATTTCAAATTTGTGAAACATTTTTTAATAAAAAAACTAATGGAAAATACTTATATTTGATTTGGAATATTTTCACATTTGTAATTGTAACATAGAATATAAGTATGATAAGAAGAAGAAGGGTTTACTATAGCTTATGTTTTATACACAATTTTTTAATTCTTTTCAAGTATATCTTTAAGTAAATCGTCTTTGTTTAATAATTTATGAATATACTTATGTCCTTAATAAAAAGTATTTGGAGGTTAAAATAAGTATAAAAATAATTGAGAATAAATGAAGCAGAAATTTAGAAATAACTTTTTTAATAACAATTGTTAATACCACTTATTTTTTAACAACGGATTCTAATTGAAATATTTTCAATATATACTTATGGAATAGTTTTCATTTAGAATTGGTAGAGTATTTGTTTATGAAATTGATGGTGTCATATAAAGGAAATTTATATAAATATGATTTATAAAATGAAATTTATAAATAAAGGAACTTCGTACAAAGGAAGGATATAATTTGAACAAAGATGTAAAGTTTTTGTTGTATGATTTATGTATTGAAGATTATAATAAAAGGAAGTTTATTAAAATTCAAAGAAAAGATAGATGAAATTAAGAAATATATCTAGAGATTCATTTGTGGAAGTTAAACAAATTTTATAAATATAATCTATATTAGTATAGTTTATGAAGCATGGTTTGTAATTACAAATGAAGAAAAATGTTAAGTATTATTTATTTGAACTCAAGTACTGGTAATTTAAATAGCTTTGAATGATTTTAAAGAAATGGTAGTAAATGATAATTAATGATAGTAATTTAGATATTTATTACATTAATGATAATTAAGGATAATGTTGAATTGAATATTATTTAATAAGAATGTTGATTTGAACATTAATTTGTAAAGACAACTTAAGCATTTCACAATGGACGTTAAGATTTAAAAGGCAAGCATAAAAAATTTGAGGTGGCTTTTTTTAAAAAAAGTAAAAAGGTGTAAGCTTTAAATTAAAATTTAAAAGTGCAAAATTATGAATGAAATTAAAATTTACCCAATTAAGCTTCAATATACGTTAAGAAAAAACCAGTAAACCTTTGTTAACATTACTTTGTAGTTACCATATGATATTTTAAGTTGATTCTGTTGAATAAATGGTAGGAAATTGAAATAAAATAAATTGGTATTGTTAATAAGAATTTTTTTATATATAATAAAAGGGTAACTATATAAGTAGGATTTATAAAATAATGGTAAGTTTGGTTAGTTGTTTATGATAAATTTTGAGTCGCTATTGTCCCTCCACTCTCTTAAAAGATTTTTGTCCAAATTTTTAAGTAATTTATCATATTAATTAAATTGTCAACTTTCTAAGTATAAGTAACGATGTAAATAATTATTTTCAAATATTTATGTATATTGACTATGGTGTATATTTAAATAGTATTTATAAACGAAATTTACCTTACATAAAGTAAGGAATTTTACAAATGAATTTTTAAAGTGATTGTAACGACCCATAAATTATAACGGTTTTAATAATGTAATTAATTAAATTTTTGTGAACTTTTAGATAATTGAATTTGGAAATAAAAATTTTATATTTGAGATATGTCTATATAAACATAGCAAATGGTAAATTTTCATTGGTGAATATAAAAGTTAGTTTTGTAGTGTAATTTTATTTAAATTTAAATTAGTTGAAATTGATGTAAATAAAATATTTTCAAAACCTAAATATTTTTATATAATAAAAATGTTTATCATGTTCTGAGTGAGATATCATATTTCGTTTCGCGAAATTTGGACTTCTCTAGCTCCATTTATCTTATTTTTCACAAATTAACAGCGGCGTGGCAGCGAACATTGACTTTTGATAGGACAGTCATATCGCTGATATTTGTATACCATTTTATTTGTCCCATCGTGTTGATCTCTGCAGTATATTCGTTTGTGCAGTTCGGCGTCCTGTACGCGGCGAAATCTGCAAAACCATTTTGTATCGCTTCTGCATTCGATCTTTTAGCTTCTCTTACTTTTCATATTCCACCGTCTATTAACCATTAGCTATTGATATTCCAGTTTTCAACAGATATGACTTTTGGTTTTTCAATTGCTTTCAAAATCATTTGGTTTCACCTTCTTCCCACATTCTGGTTAAAAAATAAAGGAAATAAAAATGGCAACAACATTTTTATCAAAGCAATCTCATTTCTTCTTTTCCCCATAATCAATTACAAAACTAAAGCCACCACCGAGCATCCCCTTCTTCCTACCTCACATGATCATCGTCGAAACCCATTAACCCGAGCCAAGCAACCTTGCCCAACCCTCTCAAGCCCGCCACCCTATCCAATCACTGCAGCCCCTCTCACCTCCCCTCTCAACACCTCCACGTGAATAGTAGAACCCATGTAACCACAACTCACCATCTCACCTATGGCCGAATACACAGCCCTTCTCTCTCTTCCTTGATACCACCTTCCTCCCCAATCTCTCGGCCTTCTATCTCCCCTCCTAACGGCCAACAACCCATCCTCTTAATCTCCTTGCTGAAGCCATGCTTACCTTAACCTCCAAGGCTCGCCCTGGCTGTGCTTCCTCCTTGCCTTGCGCAGGTCGCCAAGCCCCTTCCTTCTTGCTGTGAGCCACCATAGCCACCACCTGTCACCTTCCTTTCCTCCGCCGTGAATAGCCGCGTAGAGAATGAAAAAAGCTGTAACTCTTTACTTGTAAGTTGTGTGTGTATATATATATCATACATATGTGGTAAGGTTCTATGCTTTTGTCCTGTTTATAGAATATTTATTTATTATGTATGTATGGTTTTCACTTGCAATTCTCTTCTGTGTACATATGTATATATAAAAGTATGTATATTTTAATATACACATATATTGTTGTTTGTATTGATATTTGCATATGTATTGTAACGACCCACCTTTTTGGATGGTTCAAATCGACATAAACCACACATGTCCGAATCAAGCCATTCAAAATGAAGGAGTGCTAATGGGGTAAATAAGAAAAAAAAGAAAAAGGAACGAAAAACAAAATACAGAATCTTACCGCGGAATGACAAAATATAATAATCAAATAAACAGTTCATGAAGTTGTTTTAAAAATAACATTTGATTACACTTTTACAAATTCAAACTAGAATTATATATATATATATATATATATATATATATATATATATCATAAATAAATAAATAATGCAGCGGAACACAAAATATAGTGGAATAATAAATAGCAAAAATATACTTAATCTTCGTCTTCGTCCACCAGAAAATAATCTTCAGTGCTGAAAAACTCAGGCTGACCCGAGCATAATGAAAAACAATACACTCGCGTCAGAACTAAAAATTCCTATGTTAGTCAAATCAGTCTCAAATAAAAATATGAGTGCAACGGCATTAGAGATGTTACGGGATTTTTCATCTCCTATCAAGTATACAACCCGAGTGCCATAACTTATGAGATTTCAAATAATTCAAAATATTAATTATAACCACTTTATTTAAAATAAATCCAAAGTTTAAATTAAAAACTTATACTTTTTAAATAATTTAGTTCCAATAAATAATCCAAATTCAAGAAATTGTATGGTCATATATCATTTCAATCCATAATTTAAATGTCTTAATTATCCAATTCTAAAATGATTCAGAGGACCAATTTAATGATGTCAATAATATATAAGGTGATAAAAGAGACATATTAAAATAAATAACAACCATACATCTAACATATCAATCAATAAGCATCCATTTCAACAACATCCAAATCAACCAATATATTTTAACATATAATAGTTATCAATATCGGGGTTTAACTATCAATTAAATTCTAATATAAAATTAAATGTCAATTCAGATTCAATATGAATTCAAATGTCAACTTAAATTAACAAATCGCAATAAAATATTTATATATCACATCATATATTTTATTTAACTTGCAATGGAATTTTTAGTATTGCGTGAGTGGGTTTAACCACTCACCTTTTATTTATAGCCAATTGAATATCCAATAAAAGCCCAAATTTCAATGGTCTTCAAATGCAATCATACTAGTTTCATGTTGTCCGAAATTTTGATACGAACCCAAAGGAAGAAACCGCGCATTAATCGGGGTTCATATGCAGAAGATATTCAAGTTATAAGAATATATTGGAAGTGAAATAAATAACCATGTACACATATTTTAATAATAAAATAAAACACATTAGTTACTTACATTAAGAATTTTAAAGCCTGCTCATGTCTCTAAATTTTGGAGAATCAACAAAAAAAGGACACGATGGCTCACACAAGGAGGAAGGAGGCTTCAGGAAATGGATTTGCAAACAAATGGAAAAGATTGGCTTCATGAAAATAAGTTGCTCACATTTGTTTATTTCTTTTTAAAAGAGAAAGAATACTTTAGACAAAAGAAATAATGGAAGCACTTTTTGAAAATGGAAAGTTAAAGGAAAAGATTTATGAAATAGGAAACGAATAAGGAAAAAGCACGTTTGAAAATTGGAATATGAAAGGGAAAGATATAAGAAGATGTAAATTTGCAAAATAAAAAGAGCCTAACATGCACGTAATTAAAAAAAGATAAAAGACACATGTTGGAATTTGATAAGACATGTTTAAATGGTAAGCAAATCTTTTGAAATAAAATTTCAAAACATCTGCTACCACAACTTATTTCATCAACACACATGAAACATTTCAAGGCAAGGCTCACATGTAAATAAATAAAACTTACTGGAACACCAAAATAGGCATGTATTTAATGAAAGAAAGTAGTGATAAAATAAAATAAATTAAAGAGACGATTTAAATTTGAGAATGTAGTCCGTATACAGAAATTACAAATCTAATATACTAAAAAAACAATTCATTTTAACATATTTTATTAACCCTAGTACGCTCAAATTTACACACATATATGTATTTTTATTTAGTAAACAGTAAATAAAATTAAACATTATAATTAACATAATGAGGACCGTCACCCCACACATTAAAAGATGTACTGAGACTCCAAAGACAAATTTGAAACCGAATAAATCTCCTATGTTAATATGCTAACTGTTCCAAATCAAAAATTTAACCAAACCTTCAAGTTGTTTTCTTACCATTTTCTTATTGTTATTTTTTTATAAATTAAATACAAATCAAGTTTGAATTTATGAACAAATCAAATATTCCAACTAGATCAAACATACAACAAAATTCAATTCTTTGTTGTAATGAAATTAAATCAACATTCTGTCACGATCCGAATTTCAGCATTCGAAAATCGACATCCGTACTTCATTCCTACTCGAATGCCGCAGATTCAAACGTCGAAATTCGATTCGTGCCAGAGCTTATAACACATTAAGTATAACAATACAGCGGAAGAAAATGAACAATATCATTGATACATAATAGTTGATTACAACAATGATACAAATGATATCAATATCAGAGATACAAGTTAACAGCGGAAAAACATAACTCCAAAAGAATTCCAAATGAGAAAGCTAGAATCCAATATCAAGCGACTGCATTGCCAAAGCTTCGAAGCTGGAAAGACTCCAAAACAGAAAGCGAGAACTAACATTCATGCTAAAGTGAAGCAACTCGATCCAAATGTGATTACCAATATCCAAAGATTGAATGATATCGAATCTACACCTACTAGCTGACTATCTGAAAAACCCAACTCTAGATTGCCCATGTGGAAAATTGTGGGCATCCAGAATTTAGGAAGGGAACAATAAACTCTGGGTCATTCATGGGACTAGTATGAGCAAACAAAACAGTTTTATCTTCAAAACAAACAACAAAAGAATTTAAAATTGAAATCGCAACGCTTTTTGGAAAATGAAACTACCATAAGGCCTCCCGCCGCACACACCATGCAAACGCAGAATTGGAGGAGATTTCTCCTTATGATAGTTAAAAATGCTTGATACACGAAAACCATTTGATATTATTATTAGTGCATAATGTAGGAAACCTTTGCAAGTATAATATTAATCTTAGCCAGCATACGTACCATTATAGTATGCCTACTATAGCTACCATATTAAATGGCAGGTTCTACAACTAAAACCATACAGGGGGCGTATTGGTGATTGGATTTTCGACAAATGGTCAGGCTAAGGAACTTCCTATTGCCACATGGGTATGCCTTTGGAGGGGCGTCCCCGAGAACTTACCCAGCTCTCTGCCAACACAAGGATGGTTTACCCCCTTCCCAGGGGTAACACCTAAAGATATGCCATCCCCGGTCGTAACCAACCTTTATTCGAGCGTTCGACACCAACAACCACAAAGTAATAAATTTACAGTAACCACATAGGTTAAATATCTGGGCTCCGTACCATGATACCACCTCTACCCAAAGGAGATGGACATAACCTAGGAGCGCGACCCTTGAAAACCTTGCCGCAACATTCCTGTTTCGACCATTTTCGGATTGTGAGGCTCGAGGAAGTCTCGTCCACAAAGCTACGCTTTTCACAAAAGCCATGATTTGATCAACAAATGATCAACAACACTTCGTATGACACATTACCAAATTGGGAATGTATCACTAGTAACCATCAATTACAAAACCTCTGAGCTCGTACGTCTCAGAGAAGGGTGTTAAGCTAAGAGAATAAATTCTCCGCCGCCAACAGAAATGTATTTGAAACAAACCAACTTTACATCTCAAAGTGTAATGTCAGACACACATCCATACAAGTCTGTTCCGGGTTCTTAACAAAACCGAATGCACTTCCAAAGAAGTCCTTGCAATCCGGGTATTCACAATTGTAGGATCGATTTTACCCTAGAGGGGGGTGAATAGGGTGATACTATCAATTATAAAAATTATCGCGGAAGCTTAAAATAATTTCTACACAGATATATCAAAATAATAGCATCACAGAGAATAGTAGAATAAATGCAAAAATAGAACGACACTGAATTTACCCAGCTTCGGCAAAAACCTGCCTACGTGCTGCCCCTAAGGTTTCTACTAGAAATTAAGTAGTCACACGCTTACATACATAAACTCGCGACACCCGCTATTGACTAACCTAACTCTACGCTCAAAATCCCGCCACAACTCAACTACTGAGTTGCGAATTCTCAAACTACGCCACGTATTTTGTCCCCTAGTCACACGACTAGTAAATACACAATTTTCAAAAGAAAAAAACAATTTAAATAAAACAAAACCCTAATTTAAATGGTTAAGCCCAAAAGGTCTTAATAAAATCGGCCAAAATAATTGTCAATAAAATATGCCGACCCTTTTCTTCTTTTTATTATGTTGGCCCGTTCTTTCCTCTTTGCACTGTATAATGGCGGCTTGTTGCTTCTTCCTTGTTCGATTTTCTCTGGAATTAGGGCTTTGGAGAAAATCGATGAAGCCGATGGGTAGTCGGTCGATTACAATTGCTATTTCTTTGTCTTGCTTCGGCAATAGACTCCTTCTTCAATTCAAAAGCAGCTCCTCGATTTGATCGAGTTCGACTTTGATTCTGGTATGTAATTTATGCCTTTTTCTCTCCTGGTTGAATGCTTGAACTCGATTGCATTTTGCCGATGATGTTATAGGGCTTATATAGGAATCGAATTCCTTATTTTTCGTTCGTATATTTCATACGAGTTCGTCTGATAATTTTTGGCTTGCCGTTCGATTTTGCATTGATGATTGTGATGATTGCTGACATTTTCAATTCGTATATTTTTCGCTTGGTTAACACAGCTTTGATTTTGACTTTGCTTGGCCACCACAGTTGTCTTCGACTGCAAACTTGATTTTGTGAAAAACTATATTGAGATGAGAATTTTACTTCCATTTTTCTGATGACTTCGGCCACTTCAATTTTAACTGTAGTTTGAAATCTTTGTTGGTCTTTACCGCTACCATATTGTGACTATATATTGTGTTGCTTCGAGTTTGAAATGTCCACTGTCTTTGTTCGAACTAGCTGTGTCACTTGTTTATGCTGGTACTGTTTCATTTGATTTTGTACTGTTTGCACTTGATTCTTCTCGTCTTCAACGATGATGTTTTGAGTCATGTCCATTTGAGTATATTGCAGTCTTTATGTTTTTATTGTGTCAACTCTATATATATGTATGGTTTGCACTTTCATTCGAGCTAGTTCACATTGTATTGGTTCATTGTTTTCATACTTTGTGTCATCTGGACTTGAGAACTGGTTCAATTTGTGATAAATACGGATTACGGATCTCAAGTCTAGGATTAACACTAGAGGGGGGTGAATAGTGTTAATCAATAATTACTAAATCTTTTCGATTTATGTTAATTTAGACACCGATGTATGCAATATACAGACACATATATGATCACAGAAACAAACACAGATGCAGAAATAATAAAAGCAGTAAAGGAAAGAACACACCGGATTTTGTACCGGTTCGGAGTTACCCTACATCCAGTCCCGCAACACAAGTACGGATTTCCTTTCAAAAGCAATTGTACCATTACACCCTCGGTTTCAAGGCTACGAGGTACACCCTCCAGAATTTCGATCCTCTGGGTAGAGATACTTGATTTCCGGGCCACAAGTTCACCCAATTGATTTACCAAGGCTACAATCGCACCTTTTCTCTTTTGATTGATTTTCAAGGCTACAATCACACCTTTTCTCGCTTAATAGATTACAAAGAAGTCTATGACTCTGAATAGCACTGAGAATCTTGTAGAGAGAGTGATAAAGAATCAAACTAGAAGTAATCGAGTTCGATTCAATGTTGATTTCGACAGAGTAATGTTAAGAATATGTATTAAGAAAAGTGGAAGAAGAAGAGGGGTGAAAAACCAGAAAACCTGATATAAAATTCGTTGAAACTAACCCCTCTTTATAGAAGAACAACAGCCATGTCCATTCGTGAAGAGTTATGACAAATAGACACTTCTTTTGAAATTTAAATTTTGAACTCAACTGTCACCATGTCGACATGGGGTACATAGGCATGTCGACATCCAAAGCATTTTTTCATGTTTTGATTTTCTTTGAAAATAAACTTTATCTTATATTAAAACTAATTTAAACTTTATAAATATACTTGAATATAGTTAAAATTCATAAGTAAATATAGAGAATAATATATATAGAATTTAACTCTAATTTTATATTTTAAATCTAAGTATAAATTTTTAAAAGTTAAATAATTATATTAAAAGATAGTTTAAAATCAGGAGTAATTTGACTTTGAAATTAAAGATAATTTTGAGGTTAAAATTATTTAAAATCAGAATAGAGGGTTTTGAATCTTTTAAAAGGAAAGTTTTGAAAACATTTTGAAAACAAGTTATAATTTCGAAAAATCATTTTGAATAAAAAGTTAGCGGATACAAAACAATGTTCCACTAGATTTTTCGTAGGTTCCATCCTACTTAGGGTTCCATCCCTTTAACAAGCTCGAAGTGGATTCCATTCCACGAATAAATTGGATTTTAAGATGCCAGTGTTTTTCTATGAGTTTTAACAAAATTCCTAATAAAATATACTTAACCTTGAAACCTTGAACTCTTGATAATCTTGACACTCATGAATCTTCTATCTTGATATCTTGAATCTCTATACTGTACAGTCTTCATTATTGGTACCTGCATGGTTAAATCCTATATATACATATATATCTAAACTTATAATGTCAGTATTTATATTTTATAATCTATTCTAAGGTTGTTGTCATCAAAACCATCATCTCACGGACTAACACAATTAGCTAGCTCGAGTTGCTTTGGGTCTAGTCTCTGGACATCTAATTATCTGGTTTATATGATGCACTTATTTGCTTCCCTGACCTGTTGCACTATAAGCTTCATATGTACTTTCTTGCTTTAACCTGAACTGGTCTGGTCTGCTTCTATATCATGGTTGGTTTGAGTTTTGCTGCCTTCATGTATACTTGATGTGTGCTATGCATTTGTAGTTGAATTGAGTACATTTGTGTTGTGTTCATTATGTAGATTACTCGACCTGATGCTTGCATATCATGACTGCACTATTCACTGTATATATGTGTTGCTGCAACATGTTGTTTGCTGTGGATATTGTGTTCACGTATTCTTCTGTTTAGTATTGGTGCATTGTCCACTTCGTTTCACTGTTGCATACATGTTGAACTGTTCTGTATAGACTTTGGTCGATTGTGTTAGTGTATTTGGACTTGCACTCTTGTGTCTGCACTGTGTCTGGCTCAGGATGAAGTGTTGATTGAACTGTTTTTGATTTGTTAATATGTGCACATTGTAACTGTTAACTTATTTCTGGGCTTGTTGCCTTGATCATATTGACTTCACGGTATAGCTGCCTTTCACTTGAATCAGTTGTATTTTCTCTATGTATTCATGTCTCAGTGATGCGTCGCTTGGCCATTAGTATGCATCGAGGCAGTTTGTATTTGTGCTGTAGCTGATGTTTGCACCGGTATGTTTTCATTATTTGTACTTGAGTATTGCCTTTGTTCAAGTTTCCATTGGGTATGTTGGTCTGGGTTTGCACTTTGTTCATTTGAGTCGTTTTCATGTGTATGACTTGAACTTTGATCACTTGTACTTGACAATTTTGTATTGCACCTAAGTTGAATCCAGCTTAAAGTTCGGGTTTGACCTTGTGCTCACCTGTCCCTGTAATTTTATCAAGTGTATATATCGGTGTGCACGACCTTGTGGCATGTACAGTGATACACTGTGCATGTCACAAGCTGTTCGTGTATTATGAATTCAAATTTAAACGATGACAAACAACCCAAATAACTGAGGCAAAAAATATTTTCAAAATCCACATTTTATTTTATACTGCAAAAATATTTCCTTTTCAATTTTACTGCGTCAGTATTTATTTTTGCAGATTGCTCAAATGCTGGATTCAGTCTGGAATAAAGTTGAATATAAATTACAAGTGAATGAGCGATATGTAGTGAGGTGTATTTGTAAATGATAGATTATGATGTAATTGAATTTGTATTGCAATCAAAATTAAATATGTATAGTGGGTGCTTGAATTTGTACTATTCAAAATTGTAATAAATATTTGTTTGAATAAAATATACGTTTGAATTTAAATGCCGTGTTATTTATTTTATTCAGCAAATATTTATTTAATTATGTGGAAAATAAAATAGTACATTAACAAATACATTTAAGTGAATACATATGTTTATTATCATCAAACAAAAATCATATAATCGCATATTCAACAATCTCCCCCTTTTGATGATAACAAACATATATTTAAGATTTTGAATATGTTAAATGTATTTGATAATTGATATACTCTATTTGCTCCCCTTATTTAAATGCTTCCTCTCTACAAAAAGCCCCCTTCATATATGCATACAATTAAAAATACCTAGATGCAAATAGAAAATATTTGACCTTTGCTTGATTTTATTTGATAAAATCTTAACTTTTCTCTCCCCCTTTTATTATCAGCAAAAGAGTAATAGTATTAGAAAAATAGAGATAAAGTGATAGATATTAATACAACATTAAACTTCAATTGAATATAAATATTAAATTTCAATAAAAAATCAAACAAAAATCATAAATACTCCGTTTGGCGCATATTCCACTTTTAGAATGATGTGAATGATGTCATCATATAAAACCATACAGTTGTGTCTATTTATGGTATGTTTATTCCAGGAATTTGAATATCTACTAACCATGCATAACCGTTAGGACTTTTAAATGAGATTAGTAATATTTAATTTTTTTTAAATGAATTCAAGTATCTTTTAACCACGCATAACCGTGAGGACTTTCAAATGGGATTAGAGTCAACTTGTTTATTTAACTAATTAATTTTGATATGCATTCCATACTTGCACAACCGTGAGGACTTTTAAATGAGCATGGAAGCACAATCAAAGTCCAAGTAATTCACCCATGTACAACCGTGAGGACTTTTAAATGAGAGTGAATACTTTGGATTTTATTTTATTTTATTATTATTATTTTTTTATTAAAAAAATATAAAATGAAAAACGAATGATTCCTATTTAAAGTACCACATATCGACAAACTATATAGAATTTTGATGAGTGATGGTCGTTAGAAATATGATAGAAATAGTGATGGTCATGGAATTTTTACCAACGAAAAGTTTTTATAACTCTTGTTTAAATTTTTAAAGAAATTTACTAATTATACCGTCTCGAGTTATAATATATGATCAATATTAACACTCATCACTTTTTCAATCACTATTCATCTTTTTGATAATCATTAGGGAGTCAGATTAGTCAATGTAGTCATTCAGAATCAAATTCAAAAATAATTATAAAATCAATTTTTCGAAAAATGAACAATCTGAAAACAAGGTCAAAAATGATTTTTCTAGAAGGGGTTTTAAGAGAAAAAAATTTGTGCTATTTGAAAATTTTTTGAAATGAAAAATATGCAGATATTTTCTTTGAAAAATGATGCAGTTACTAAATATCTCATCATATATCACGTTCCACTAGTAATTTTTCTATCAACTAGATTACAAGTGTAATATGCATCTGAATTTTTCACTCAAAAATATTATTAGTTGAATGTTATAGACCAGATCATGAAGTGTGCAACAAAACATCTCAAAATCATTTTTTAACAACTTTTTAAATTAAATTCTCTTGAATTTGAATTGAAGCCGTGTAAATAATCAAAAACAGTGAATATAGAGTCAGCCGTAAAATAACCAAATGTATTATCATCCAATAAAACACTATCATTAATCCAAACTATTACATATGAAGTAGTTCAAAGATTCTAGAGATTTTTATAGTGTTCTTAGCATAAGAATATAATTGGCCAACAATTTTGAATAAGTCAGAATCAAAATCATCATTTATTTCATCATCACATTATTGGCTGATTTAATTCAGAATACGGTGTAGATTATCACATTTAATATATCGTTCAAAATATATCATTACCTGTTTTACCTTTACGATAATTTTTCGTTGTTGCCCATTGTGATTCTGTCACCTTTGTACTAGGCTAAGGAACTTTGCTTTGTCGCATATCGTGTTCTTGGAACAGCCAGAATCCAAGTTGACACTGATGTTGTTCCTTAGCCTGCCACCATACCTACATGATAAAAGGTTTTTGTGACCTATTTGTTTTTATAGGTCCATTGTTGTTAGTGGCAGAATATTTTGAATAATTTTTTGGAGACCCAAAACTATTTATATATGTTCCTTTCGGCACCCAGATTTGTTTAACTTTGAGAGATTTTATATTTATGCCTTTTGGAACCCAAATTGGTATGGTTTTCACGTGTTTAGGTCTATACCAACAATTGTTTTGATTGTGTCCAAATTTTCTACAAATTGTGCACATTGAATCGACTTGATTAATTTTAATTCTAACATTTGCAGATTGATTATATCCAAGTCCTTTTCTAACTGTATTAACAGTTTGCTTCCCTAATATCATATTCAATGACTTTTCACTTTTTGAAAATTTATTTAAAGTCGTTGACAATTGTTGGACTTGTGTTTTGAGAGATTCATTTTCATTTAATAATTGTGTGCATTTTTTAATAGAATTTTCTTTTTTTGTATTCACTCTCTTTCAAAATCAGAATTTTATTTTCAAGCGATTTAACTTTGATTTCTGATATTTCAATCTCTTCTTCGAATGTTGGACACTTGTCACACTTAGGGATCCTACTTTAATAGGTTTTAACTAATTGTTCAAGCTGTTCATTTACTTCTATCAAACTATCTCTTTGTGATTCAATTTTAGCATATTTCTCCCTAAGTCGTTCAAAACAGCCATTTACTTCGTGGAAATATATAAGTAATTCTGAGTGAGTGAGTTTTGATACCTCGCTTGGCTCGTCATCGTCGCTTTCAGTTTTATTACCTTGAAGGCACATATCTGCTTTCTCACTCTCATTGCTAGTACTTTAATTATCTTCATCACTTGTATTCCACATGGCTGCAAAATTTCTCCTTTTTGATTTCTTTTCAATGTCTCGTCAATTTTGAGGACAATTGGGATTGATGTGTCCGGGTTGGTTGCACTCATGACAGATGAATTTTTGCTGTTATGTGTTATCTAAAACTTTGATTATTCTGCTTTTTAATTTTTGATTTAGATCTGGATTTCCGTATTTGCGGTTCCATCTTTTTAATTTCTTTATTACAATTTCCAACTCTGCTGCTCCATCATCATCGTCGTCATCATCACTTTCAGTTGTTCCTTTAAGAGCTATTGATTTCTTTCGAGTATCTCCTCCTTCACGCTCTTCCTTGAATTTCATTTCTAGCTCATAAGTGGTGAGATTTCCGATGAGTTCTTCAACTTTGATCTGTTTTTAAATCTTTCGACTCTCGAATGGCAGTCACTTTTGCTTCAAAACTTCGTGGAAGGACTATGAGGATTTTTCGGACTATCTCCAACTCTGTGTATGATTTTTCGAGAGCTTTTGATTTGTATACGATATTGGAAAGTCGTCCATACATCTCTTTGATATTTTCTTCCTTCGCCATTGTGAAGTTCTTGTAATCGCTGCTTAGCATGGCAAGGCGAGATTCTTTGACTTGCACGTTCCTACGTGAGTCACATCAAGTGTATGCCATATTTCCTGTGCAGTTAGACAATGTGAGACACGATTAAATTCATATTGATCCAATGAACAGATAATAGAATTCATAACTTTAGCGTTAGTATTTTGAAATTTATTTTCTAGCTCTGTATATTGATCCTTTGGTTTATTTATTTCCTAATTATTTACAATTATAGTTGGTGCTCTATACCCTGTCTCAACAATATCCTAAGCGTCAATGGTTTTCAGAAAAATTTCCATCCTATTTTTCCAGTAAGCATATTCACCATTGAACATTGGTGGTCCAACTATGGACCGACCCATCACAAAAGCATTATTAAAAGAAGCCATTTTAAATTTTGAATTTTTAAAACAAAAATTGGTTTTTGAAAAAAAATCAAATTTTTAAAAACAAAAGTTGACTTCTATTCCTAGCTCTGATACAACTTGTAGGATCGATTTCATCCTAGAGGAGGGTGAATAGGGTGATATTATCAATTGTAAAAATTATTGCAGAAGCTTAAAATAATTTCCATACAGATATATCAAAATAATAGCAGCACATAGAATAGTAGAACAAATGCAGAAATAGAACGACACCGAATTTACCCAGCTTCGGCAAAAACCTGCCTACGTGCTGCCTCTAAGGTTTCTACTAGAAATTAAGTAGTTACACGCTTACACACGTAAACTCGCGACACCCACTATTGACTAACCTAACTCTACGCTCAAAACCCTGCCATAACTCAGCCACTGAGTTGCGAATTCTCAAACTACGCCATGTAGTTTGTCCCCTAGTCACACGACTAGTAAATACACAATTTTCAAAAGAAAAATACAATTTAAAAACAATTTAAATAAACAAAACCCTAATTTAAAAGGTTAAGCCCAAAAGGTCTTAATAAAACTGGCCAAAATAATTATCAATAAAATATGCCGGCCCTTTTCTTCTTTTTATTATGTTGGCCCGTTCTTTCCTCTTTGCTCTGTATAATGGTGGCTCGTTGCTTCTTCCTTATTCGATTTTCTCTGATGAATTAGGGCTTTGGAGAAAATCAATGAATCCGATGGGTAGTTGTTCGATTAATATTGCTATTTCTCTGTCTTGCTTCGGCAATCGACTCCTTCTTCAATTCGAACACGGTCCTCGATTTGATCGAGTTCGACTTTGACTCTGGTATGTAATTTATGCCTTTTGCTCTCCTATTTGAATGCTTGAACTCGATTACATTTTGCCGATGATGTTATAGGGCTTATATAGGAATCGAATTCCTTATTTTTCATACTATATTTCATACGAGTTCGTTTGATAATTTTCGGCTTGCCGTTCAATTTTGCATTGATGATTGTGATGATTTATGACATTTTCAATTCGTATATTTTTGGCTTGGTTAACACGGCTTCGATTTTGACTTTGCTTGGCCACCAGGGTGTCGATTTCTGACTTGTTCAACTTCGACACTGACTTGATTCGATGTTGACTTCGGTTTTGATTTGACTTGCAGTTGTCTTCGACTGCTAACTTGATTTTGTGAAAAACTATATTGAGATGAGAATTTAACTTCCATTTTTCTTATGACTTCGGCCACTTCAATTTTAACTGCAGTTTGAAATCTCTGTTGGTCTCTACCGCTACCACATTGTGACTATATGTTGTGTTGCTTCAAGTTCGAAATGTCCTCTGTTTTTGTTTGAACTACCTATGTCACTTGTTTATGTTGGAACCATTTCATTTGATTTTGTACTGTCTGCACTTGATTCTTCTCGTCTTCAACGATGATGTTTTGAGTCATGTCCATTTGAGTATATTGCAGTCTTTATGTTTTTATTGTGTCAACTCTGTATATATGTATGGTACCATACACTTTCATTCTAGCTAGTTCACATTGTATTGGTTCATTGTTTTCATACTTTGTGTCATCTGGACTTGAGAGCTAGTTCAATCAGCTAGCTCGAGTTGCTTTGGGTCTAGTCTCTGGACATCTGATTATCTGGTTTATATGATGCACTTGTTTGCTTCCCTGACCTGTTGCACTATAAGCTTCATGTGTACTTTCTTGCTTTATCCTGAACTGGTCTGGTTTGCTTCCATATCATGGTTGGTTTGAATTTTGCTGCCTTCATGTATACTTGATATGTGCAGTGCATTTGTAGTTGAATTGAGTACATTTGTGTTATGTTCATTGTGTAGCATACTCGACTGATGCTTGCATATCATGACTGTACTATTCACTATATATATGGGTTGCTGCACCATGTTGTTTGCCGTGGATATTGTGTTCATGTATTCTTCTGTTTAGTACTGGTGCATTGTCCACTTCATTTCACTGTTGCATACATGTTGAACTGTTCTGTATAGACTTTGGTCATTTGTGTTAGTGTATTTGGACTTGTACTCTTATGTCTGCACTGTGTCTGGCTCAGGTTGAAGTGTTGATTGAACTGTTTTCGATTTGTTAATATGTGCGCATTGTAACTCTTAACTTGGTTCTGGGCTTGTTGCCTTGATCATATTGACTTCATGTGTATAGTTGCCTTTCACTTGAATCAGTTGTATTTGCTCCATGTATTCATGTCTCAGTGATGCATCGCTTGGCCATATGTATGCATCGAGGCAGTTTGTATTTGTGTTGTAGCTGCGGTTTGCACCTATATATTTTCATTATTTGTACACGAGTATTTCCTTTGTTCAAGTCTTCATTGGGTATGTTGGTCTGGGTTTGCACTTTGTTCATTTGAGTCATTTTCATGTGTATGGCTTGAACTTTGGTCACTTGTACTTGACAATTTTGTATTGCACCTGAGTTAGCTCGGGTTTGACCTTGTGCTCACCTATCCTTGTAATTTGATCATGTGTATATATCGGTGTGCACGGCCTTGTGGCATGTACAGTGATACACTGTGCATGTCACAAGCTGTTCGTGTACGATGAATTAAAATTTAAATGATGACGAACAACCCAAATAACCGAGGCAAATAATATTTTCAAAATCCACATTTTATTTTATACTGCAAAAATATTCCCTTTTCAATTTTACTGCGTCAGTATTTATTTTTGCAGATTGCTCAGATGCTGGATTCAATCTGGAATAAAGTCGAATATAAATTATGAGTGAATGAGCGATATGTAGTAAGGTGTATTTGTAAATGATAGATTGTGATGTAATTGAATTTGTATTGTAATCAAAGTTATATATGCATAGTGAGAGCTTGAATTTGTACTATTCAAAATTGTAATAAATATTTGAATAAAATATCTGTTTGAATTTAAATTCTGTGTTATTTATTTTATTCACCAAATATTTATTTAATTATGTGAAACATAAAATAGTACATTAACAAATACATTTAAATGAATATATATATATATATATATATGTTTATTATCATCAAACAAAAATCATATAATCGCATATTCAACAACAATCCCGATCGGACTCCCCATCGCATATGGAGATCTCTATACCGTAGCTACTCAGTGCAGAGTCATTTAACGGGTAACCCTTTCGTTCTCAAAAATACCCGGTCTTAACAACCATTTTCAAATGCGATCCATATCATCGTATCATTATTCAGAATAGGTTATATGACACAAGATCCTCTCCCGGCTAAACCGAATAATGAGTGTAATATTTAAAAACATATGGTATTGGGATCTTAGTAAAGTCACAACTTATTACCCAAAATTTTTCTTTTAAATGGGTTAAACCAATTACCATTTTCAAATCTTTAAACAAAAAGTTCACTTCACAAAGATCACCAATCTTTCACAAAGATTCATTCATAGCCTTTCAAAACAATTTCCTTTTCAAATTGGATCAACTCATCCAATCAAAGACTCAATCCATAGCTTTCAAAAACAATTCCATTTCAAATATTTTAGACAAAGGAAATATCTTTAAGATCCTCTTTGATTTCAAAACAAGGTTCAACAATTTTTTTCACAAAGATTAATTCATAGCTTTCAAAACTATTTCTATTTCAAACTCGAAATCTTTCAACACAAATTGGAAATCTTTCTTTATATAAAAGCTATTATTATTTGAAAACAAATAGTTTATGTTTCGGAAAATATCCGATTACATTTGCACGAGCTAACGCCCTTTAAGTATAAACTTGTGTTGAATTTAAATTCCCAAAACAATATTTTTAAAATGGTTTAAAACCCATATAAACACATTATAACTTGTATAACCTTTTTAAACCATAATTTCCAAATATAGAATTCACTTTCAAATCTTGAATTCAAATTCAAATCAAATTATTTAAAATTTCAAAAATTTATCAAGTTAATCAAAATAACTTTTATCTTCAAAACTCTTTTTCAAAAGCTTTTCACATTTAATCCCAATTCCATTTCCAAAACCATTTCGATAAAAAAATTCAACCTTCAAAAATAATATTTAGATTTCAAAATATCTGTGACTTAACCAATTTCCTCGTGCAATCCATATTTGTGTGTACATGGTGTAGTCTAGGGGTTTACAGAATAGTGCAATATCAACAACCATTACAGATTCAAGTATAGCAATATCGATAAGCGGCACAATCTATGACACTTATCGTTCATTCACAGACTCAAAGATAATATACAGATGTATCAAAAATAAATAAATAAATTAATACACAGCTTAATTCATAGAACAAAATATCACAGATCAAATAGGTCAATCAATTCAAGCATCTAATACAATACAAGCATTCATAAGAAAACCCATATTCAATAATCTTTTACAAGCATGGCAAATTTAATTATTAAATCCTTAATTAATTCAATTAGACTTTTTAACTAAATTAATTCCTTGTGAATTAATTATCCAATCCAGATTATAACTGAACTTAAACCAGATTAACAAATTTATAATCCCGGTTAATTATCATTAATTAATTACAAATCATTTAATTAATTTTCCTTCAATTATTTATTAATTAACCTTAAAAAATAAATAAATTAACTTTTAACTATTAATATTTAATTAATAAATCAATTAATCTTTAATAATTAACCTTTAATTAGTTATCTTTAATTAATTTTATAATTAATTAACCCTTAATTACCAATTGATTAATTGCTTAATTACCAATTGATTAATGTCTAGTCATTAATTAATAATCCTAATTTATCTAATTAATAATTCTTAATTAAAAATTAATTAATGTTTAATTAGTTAACTTATAACCCTTTAGTATTAATTATTTAATCATTAATTAATTACACTTACTTAATTTATCCTTTACCATTAATTAATTTAGTTAATTAATTATACTTACTTTCTTAATTAACTTAATTAATCTCAAGTCAATAAAACCTTAGCTATCTTAAGATAAAAATTATCTTATTAATGCCTTAATTATCATTAAAACATTTTATCTTAATAATTAACTTTACTTAATTAAATCATTAATTAAGCATTAAAATAAAATAATCATTTAACTTGATAAATTAAAGTTACCATATCATTACTTCTTTTAAATAACCTTAAACATTTATCAAATGATAGTTTAAACTAAATTTAATTTAAATTTAAAAATTTACCTTTATAAAACCTTTTAAAAAAACTTTTAAAAACTATTTTAAACATTATACTTTTAAATTGTCTTTATTATTTCATTTCTAACTTAAGATTTGAGATAACCTTAAACTTTACTTAACCAAATTTAATTAAAACAAATTTCAAAACTTATTTATTAAATGTTAAAGAAAAACATTATTATTTAAAAAGTAATTTTATAAAAGAAGGTTTAAACTAAATTTATTTAAATTTCAAAAACCTTGTTTATTTTTAAAAACTTTTAAATTATTTTAAAAACCTGGTTATAAATCTGCTTCAGGTTGAACCGAACTACACTCGAGAACAACCCTGAGTTTCCCTTTTTCTCTTCCATTTTCAAAAACATTGTTTTTTTAAAATTTAAAACCTGTAACAACTTAAAACTGTTAACAAGCTTAAACACTCAAGAGCTACTCGAGCTTCCACTCGAGACATAAACCCAAAAAACTCGATACATCCTTCGAGTTCAACTCACAGCAAAACCCACAAACCAAAACAACAACAGACACACGAATCATCACCGTGCACATGCACCATCGCTAGAGCCACCATTGGCCTTCGATGATGTCTCCGGCACATCACCTAACGCCGTCGCAACCAACTCTGACCATCTATACACAATCACAAACCATAGATCGAAATCGACCAATCTAGTTGAAACTGGAACCAAACACCATGGCCAAAACCCCCCTCGAACTCACGCCTCCGACCACCAGACGACGCGCAACCACGGTCACACCATCTCCGATCATCGATGAAGCCATCACCCAAATTCGATGCAACTCGATGCATCATAGACATCGCCACAATCACATTTCCAGACTCGACCGAAATTAGGTTTAAAACCTAAATCACCTCCTCAACGTCTCCTCGACTATCTGGAATTCTTCTAGTTATTTTTCCCAAACTCATCGTAACTCCTTCAATCACCAGTAGGAACCCCGATACCTCACTACCCCTTGATCGCCAGAGGTAGCCTCAAAACCAGATTTCGGTCATCACCAAAATGCTTACTCAATACATTATTAAAAATTGTGATTTTAGTTTTAAAAATCCTAACTTTCTGAGTAGATTCAAATTGTAATCCTAAAACAGAAATTTGCAAAGTTTGATTTTTTACATGATTTAAAGAATTCCACTGTCTTTCCATTTTTCCAAATAAATTTCCAAATATTTTGCTTAAATTCATTTTTAAGTTTTAATCTATGACTAAACAAACATTTATTGTTTGTAAACTAAGTTACTAAAGAGATCAGAGGAAGAGAGAATGGAATTTGAACTAAATTTAAACTCTGTAATATGAAAACAGGGAAGAACATGAATTCAACCAGATATGCACACACGTATACATTCATATATGTAGATTCTACACTTATTTATACATATGCAGGCATCATCATCACAAAGATTTCACAAGCAACAATCATTCATCTACTTAAACTTTTAAGTTAAATGTTTACTCACCTTTAAATAGCAGAGGCTCGAAACTAGATTGAAAACTGAATTGTTTTGAAAGCTTGTTTTATTGGAACCTTGAATTGCTTAGATTTCCATTAAAACTGAAATGCTTGAAAAACTAGAAACTTGCTTAGTTGATTCAAATTGAAGCTTCTTTGTTGATTATTCAAGATTTTGATAATTTTTTGATTCTAGGTTGCAGTTTTGAAAATGTGCCAAGCTTTGATAAAAGAGGTTTACATGCTTATAGTTTGAGGAGGTTACACGCTTATAAATCTTGAGTTTGGTTTGATAAACCCTAGGTTTGAAGAAATATCTGGTTACAAAGTTGTGTTTGAGGAATTGTTTCAGATTGTTTTGGTTTTAGAAATAAATTTCAGGCTTAAGAAAGAGGGTTACAGGGTTTTGATTCATTTCTGGTTGAGATTAGTAGATTTGGAAAATGCTTTCAGGTCTGATTTGAGGAAATGATTACAGGATTGGCCATTGATTTCTTGCTAGCTTTTGAAAAGAGAAGATAAGAAAAGAATGAAGAAAGAAAATGTAAGTTTAATATGATGTAATTTATGGTTTATCAAAATTAAAGAAAATGGAAAATAAATTATGACACTTGTTAAATTTGTTTACATTTGTCCAATTTCATCTTTAATTAAACTACATTTGTACTTTACATAATTAAGAAGCTAACATTCATCGTTACTTATTTTTAAATTATTTTTAAAAGATTTAAAAGCTTTTATTATTAATTTTCCTAATAAATAAGTGCTTTTATTAATTACATATAATTAAAACTTTTAAAAGAAATAAAAATAAAAACCAATTAGATTCTAAATAAAATCATATAAATTATTTAATCCATTTTTAAATGCTAATTTAAAAACTTTTGCATTTATTTACTATTAAATAAATATTTTATAAATTTATATAAATAAAATTCTCTTGTTTAAAACAAATCTTATTTAAAAAAAAAAACTTATTCATATATTCTTTTATATCCAAAATATTTTCAAGATATGAATCCTTTTAAATTCCAAATCTAAATCCAAATTTAAATTTTTTTAAAATCCAATTTATTTTTCAAATATATATTTGTTTTGAATTTCAAATCAAAATTCTATTTAAAATCAATTTATATACATATAATTAAATAACAAACAAATATCTTATTTTATTTGGAAATATTAAATAGATTCACCAATTAAATCCAAAAATTTATATAATTATCAATTTAAATTTTACTCAAAAATCGGAATCATTACACATTCATAGATGAAATATTCGCTTTATTTGATAAGAATATTCTTTTCAAGAAACCATCCTTTTCTTTTATTTTTATTTAGACATATTTCTTTTTACTACACATTAATTTACATTTAACACCTCCCCCTTTAAAACCAACTTATATTTAAACATTATCCCATTAAAGAGTCATAGAAATAATACTTCGTACAACCACATCGTTTCTTTATCAATTAACTTCATATTATCATTGTAACAAATTTAAGTGCTCACAATTTGAACGTAATATTTCTCAATGAAATTCTCATTATATTTTTAACACAAACTTATGTTGCACATATCATTAAATAAATTACCATTTACTCCTATCTCTTATTAATGGCAAGATATAATTACTATTAATTACGATGATTAAATCTCAAAACATACCCTAATACAGGGAAGATAATTGATCCAATTGTTTCCTTTGAAATCCAATTTTCTATGTTAAACCCAATATCTATATACTAATTTAATTCCAACATTTAATTACAACTGTAATAAAACCCGTTCATTATATATTTAAATTCCAAACAAATCCTTTTATTTTGTTTTACATTCTTATTATCAAATCAACTATTCCCTTATGCAATTGATTCACATAAGTTTTACACTCACCACTCAACAGTTAACGTTTCTTCTTATATCAATTGTAATATTTCAATTACATTAATTCTCCATTAATTACCAAATAAATTTATAACGGATATAATAATAAGAAAATAAATAAAACAATGGATGTACGTTAATAATCCTTATCTATTAACTTATTCTTTACAAACAAAGGTTAATACGTTTACGCACAAAATAATTGATTTCATACTCCATATTAAAACCAACTGCAATTAATAACATAAGATTACGTCAATTTATACATCATTTATTCTATTCCTTATTAACCTTTATTATTTAAATTGATTGAAATTACGTTAACATGGTACAATAGTCAATTACATCCAATTAATATTAGCAAATTATATGTTTTATCTCATTTAAATTAGTTGTTTTAAGATTTATCTTAAAGTTAAAATTTCTAATCTAATAAGATTCAATTTAGTAAATCATAAATTTTAATTTTTGACAATATTAAAGCCCAAAACCTTATTAAATTTAATATTTTTAATTATCAAAATATGGGTTGTTACAGTCTCCTCCACTCAAAACTTTTCATCCTCAAAAAGGAACAAGAAAGAATCGAGGAATTTGAAATATTTTATTCAAAATGATCAATTTATAAACAATCTAACATACATATTTAAATTTAATATAAATTTGAAAATAGATCAACTTCCATGAAAATTTTTGGCAGCATCTCCTTTGTGCGGTTAGGTCTAGAAAAATAATAATATCAATAATAAATGTATATATATATCATATCTCAAAAATAAATATCCCAAACCATCGGATAATAATAAATATCTTTATAAAACCATAATCCAAAAACGTACCTATTTGTTGGGAAAACAACTTTATTTATGAAACTAAAAGCAGTAACTATTGCTTCCATAAACCTGCATTTCACTTATATTATCCAAAATAGTGAGAATTATGTATTAGAGAGATATTTAAGTTGTGTGAGTTTGGAACAAAAGCAAATCAATATAAAACATATTTAAAAAAACAATACAACCATTTATGCAACTAGAGAATCCATCATACATCCATAGCACCCAAAACCAAAGGTTTGTTTAGTTCAGAAACCTTAAATCATGTACGGTGATGAATAAACTGTCAAGTATACCCTATGCTCAATAGCCTTAGATAATTACTTAATATATTAGTCAAACAACCCCAACAACTAGAAGTATTCTTTCCCAAACTTACCATTAGCCAAACAATAAGAATTTTAAATTTATTTAAGTTTATTCGATTGGTTTTTTTCATCATTTACCTTTCATTCATTTATTTATATAAAGATCAGTCACTTACATAGTTTGGTTTCCATTGAATATTTAAATCATTAATGAATCATTTCAAAAAATATTACTTAAGCTTCTACTGTCCTACTTATTTTGTCATAACTCCATTCGGTTATTGAATAAAAATTTAAGTTTTTTGGTGTTTTCCCTTGAAGAGAAAAGAAGTATTTCAACATATCTAAAAATTCAGTTAAAACATTTAACCTCATTCACTTAGTAAAAATATAAGATATATTTAAAACATCCTCATAGCATTATGCAAATATTTTCCAAAAGTCTAAAATAATGTTAGAAATTTATATCAAAACATTATCATAAACTTTAAAATAAAGTTCCTTAAATCCGATAATTTATTAGACTCATTATTTTTAAAATAAGTATAAACTCAAGATTATTAAACTGAAACTAATAGAATACTCAAATCTTATATTAAAGTTCAAAATCAAAGTTTAAAATTTCATATCTTCATAATTAATTTTACACACTTGTTTTAAAATGAATATTCAAATCATGAAAAAACATTTATTATGTTTAATACAAAAATTCAAACAGTAAATGAACTAATAAATTTACTATTAGTACTTCGAAATCAATTAAATGTTCCAAACTATACTTGCAAAATAGAGATTCAAATTTATTTGCCAAGTATATTACTATAAATAAACTTCGCAAATTAATTTTTTTCCATTTATATAATATCTTTGAATTCTGCACTCAAAGAAACTTGTATAAATTTACTTGTAATATTCATTTGAAAGCTTCATTTGCAAATAAATCATCTTTAATACTTTTCAAAAATTCATTTGTAAAATTTCTTGCTTCATTTTTAAATACCATTTAAATATTTCAAATAACATCTTTATAAATATATGTAAACTATTTGAAAATAATTATTTACATCATTACTTATATTTACAAAGAAGCTATTGAAACCCTTATATCCATTATTTATAAATTTATTAGTTTTATCTCAAGATACTTTTCCAACATTATTAATAAATCAATAATCAATTACTTTAAATATGTTTTATTGAATTAATAATTTGTCACGATATTTACAACACTAATAAACTATGTTGTACATAAATAGATAATTTTTTAAACATTTTAAAGTATTTAGAAAATAAAAAATGAAAAAAATATCCTTTATATAATACTTTATCAAAATACTTCTATAACGGGTTTATCCTCGTTCTTGCAGACTCTGGCCATGCGTTGATCAAGCGCAAGGCTAGAATTCTCCAACTACTTAGTAGACCTGTTTCAACACCCAGTGAAAATATTTGAAAAACTTTCAAAACCAATATGGAAAGCAAAATCTAAATAAATCACCTGGATCGCAGATACACAATGGTTACGCTTGGATCCCCCAGGAAACATCCATACCTTTAAGCAATCACTGTCTTGTGAATTACGCCATGATAACCAAAACCCATGGACCGCAGGATACACAATGATTACACCTGGATCCCCTAAGAAACATCCGTACCCTTTAAGAAATCTCTGCCTTGCAGATTACGCCATGACAACTAAACCGGTAGACTGTAGGATACACAATGGTTACGCTTGGATCCCCAGAAAGCATCCGTACCCTTTAAGCAATCTCTGCCTTGCGGATTACGCTACCCAAAAAAAATGACCATGGGTTGCACTATGGTAGGACACTCGAGTATCACATACGGAAAATCAAAATCAAAGAGAATAATATCGATAGAATGAATCCATAATGTGGCCACAAAGCGGATATCAAGCAGAAGACACTTTCCATATCTTTATTTCGAAAATATGTAACATACAGCACCTTTTCAAATCAATTTCAAATATCAAACTGATATAAAGTCCATTATATATAAGATTCCATTTTCAAATCAAATACTTTCCAAAATCAATAGTATCAAATCACACTTATATAGACTTCGATTATATAAGATTTTTCTTTCAAATTAGGTAACTTTCCAAGTCAATAGTTTTCAAATCAACTTCATACTTAATATTTGTTTCACAGAATTTCTCCTTTTGATATAAACATTAATATATCCATTCTCATAATATTGCTTATATGTCTCTTTAATTTAAATTACATTCATTTCACATGTAATATTTCTCATTTAATACTACATTTATTTGCAAATCATTTCCTAAGGAATTTTCTTACGTTTATAACCAATTTATTAAACTTAATTCCTTTTTATAAGACATTGTTCAAGTTTAAAGTTATCATAACTTTATTTATAACCATTTATTACAACATCCATTTATTTCATAACAATTTACAAGTCATGGCTTTATTTGAAATCATTTCACTTTTAATTCAAATTTGCTTATTACATTTAGTTTCGCCTTTACCTTTCATTTTATTTATGACATGTTTCATAAATGTTAATTAAGTTTATAAACAAAAATTTCCAATTTAATCTCAATTACAACATTTTCTTAATCACAATTTCAATTTAAAGATCCCAAAGTTTAAGGTTCACATTTGTATATTATTACATTACATGCTAAGAATGTATACCCCAATTCTATTCATTTACTAAACATAGATATAACAAATTAAACCTTGTTTTACTTGCTTTAAAATTAAGGTTATCAATTCAACTATATAATTCAACCCAATTATCAAGTTTCACTCATATATTAATTCAAAAGGTTTCGATTATCCAAAATATCCAAATATTCCATTTTTTCAATAGTTGAAACTACATGTCAACAAACAACAAAATTCACAGCAACATTTCAATTTCATAAAGAAATATCCTAATTATTCATTTTGTTCTCTTTAATATACCATTACTAAACTAGTGTTTAGTCCATTAATTCAATCAACAATAATTAACCAATGTTTATAATTTGATTAAATACAACAAGTCAACAAAAATGATAATAATTAAAGATTACCATTTCATAAATCAAACGCATTACAAATAACTATATTAATCGTAAAATATTATTCCTTTATATATATATATCATATAATACTAAGAAAAATAATTTCATTTCAAAATTTATACAAAACATTTTTATAACACTAACAAATACGCGCTCTCGTATATACACTCAGACAACTCATTCTAGGGTATTACTACCCTATCCCTAATGAGTTAACTCTAACAGGCTAAGGTATGTCTAAACCAAATCTCTGATACCAATTGTAATGACCCACCTTTTTGGATGGTTCAAATCGACAATAAACCACACATGTCAGAATCAAACCATTCAAAAGAAAGGATTGTTAATAGGGTAAATAAGAAAAAAAAGAAAAAGGAAAGAAAAAAACAAAATACAGAATCTCGCAGCGAAATGTTAAAATTTAATAATCAAATAAACAATTCATGAAGCTGTTTTACAAATAACATTTGATTACATTTTTACAAATTGAAATCAGAGTTATACATATATCATAAATAAACAAATAATGCAGCGGAACACAGAATGTAGTGGAATAATAAATAGCAATAATATACTGAATCTTCGCCTTCGTCCACCAGAAAATAGTCTTCAATGCTGGAAAACTCAGGCTGACCCGAGCATAATGAAAAACAATACACTCGCGTCAGAACTAAAAATTCCTATGTAAGTCAAATCAGTCTCAAATAAAAATATGAGTGCAATGGCTTAAGAGATATTACGGGATTTTTCATCTCCTATCAAGTGTACAACCTGAGTGCCATAACTTATGAGATTTCAAATAATTCAAAATACTAATTATAACCACTTTATTTAAAATAAATTCGAAGTTTAAATTAAAAATTTAAACTTTTTAGATAATTGAGTTCCAACAAATAATCCCAATTCAAGAAATTGTGTGAGCATAGATCATTTCAACCCATAATTTAAATATCTTAATTATCCAATTCTAAAATGATTTAATGGACCAATTTAATAATGTCAATAATATATAAGGTGATAACAGGGACATATTAAAATAAATAACAACCATACATCCAACATATCAATCAATAAGCATCCATTTCAACAACATCCAAATCGACCAATATATTTCAACATATAATAGTTATCAATATCGGGGTTTAACTATCAGTTAAATTCTAATATAAAATTAAATGTCAATTCGGATTCAATATCAATTCAAATGTCAACTTAAATTAACAAACCGCAATTAAATATTTATATATCACATCATATATTTTATTTAACATGCAATGGAAATTTTAGTATTGCGTGAGTGGGTTTAATCACTCACCTTTGATTTATAGCCAATTGAAAATCTAATAAAAGCCCAAAATTTCAATGGTCTTCAAATGCAACCTTACTAGTTTCATGTTGTTTGGAATTTTGATACGAACCCAAAGGAAGAAACCGCGCATTAATCGGGGTTCATATGCGGAAGATATTCAAGTTATAAGAATATATTTGAAATGAAATAGAAAACCATGTACGCATATTTTAATAATAAAATAAAACACGTTAGTTACTTACATTAAGAATTTTGAAGCCTACTCATGTCTCTAAATTTTGGAGAATCAACAAAAAAAGGACACGATGTCTCACACATGGAGGAAGGAGGCTTCGGGAAATGGATTTGTAAACAAATGGAAAAGATTGGCTTCATGAAAATAAGTTGCTCACATTTGTTTGTTTCTTTTTAGAAGAGAAAGAAAACTTGGGCCAAGTGTCACCTTGTGCCGACACTCGTTAAGGTTAAACTTAGGCTCTCCAAATTACATATTAGCTAAGGCTCTTATTCTTGTACTTTTGGGGTTGATGAAGAAATTCGTTAACAATATGCTCCCAATGTTTCTCAATCAAAAATCAAGGTAGCCTGCTTGGTTTTTTCCAAAGCAATAATGGGCTCCAAAAAATGGTCCTCTTTCCCCATTTCTTTTTTCAATTGCCATGGAGTATTTCACGTTACTAATGGACCATATGTCGAGAGAGGTAGAAATATGCCCTTTCAATGTGAAAGACATTGAGATTTCACATATAATATATGCTGACAACATCATGATATTTACTAATGTGGAGAAATGGATAGCATAAGCCATCAAGGATGTCTTAAAAAATATACAAAATAATAGGCCTATAGTTGAGTAGCGAGAAATCGAAGGTTTTCTTTGGGGTGGCATCAATAATGTAGAAGAAATAGAGTGTTGTTTGGGCATTACTCAATGTAATTTACCAATTAAATACCTAGGGACTCCACCGTCGAGTATCAATTTGGAAGACAGGGATCGTGTAATTTTAATAGACAAAATCAAAGGGAAAATTAATAGTTGGGAAACTAAAATGATGAGTTTAGTGGGCATGGTTTAGCTCATTAAGTCTACAACATAAGCCATTATTCAACATTAGATGCAAAAAAAATTCAGTTGCCACTATTAATAAGGTAAAGCACTTATGTCTTAATTTCTTATAGAATGGTAAAATTAGTAAAATTCAATGGGAGGTTGGGTGTAAAGAATAAAGAGAAGGTGTAATGGGACTGGAAAAACTGGAGCATATCAATAAATCTATCACTACAACAAAACAGTCTTTTTACAACGGGCAATGACCGTTGTAATATGGTTTTCACAACGGGCATGTGCCCGTTGTAATAGACCTCGTAGTAATAGATCCACCATATTTTACAACGGACAATGCACGTTGTAAAAACCGTTGCAGTATACCATTTTACAATGGATTATGACCGTTGTAATAGAATATAATACAACGGTCATAACCCGTTGCAATAGACTAGCCATACTAGTTGCATAGCCTTTTTCACAACATGTGTTGACCGTTGTAAAAATCTTATATAACAACGTGTAGCGACCGTTGTAAGAAGCTCACATAACAACGCACATTGTCCGTTGCAAAATAAATGCAAATTTTAAAAAAAAATTACAGCAACATCCATGCAATACATCCATACTAATATTAAATATTGTCGTAAAATAATTAAAATCACATACGAAAAGTCTAAAAGCTAGAGTTAGAATTCTAACACTCCATAAAGTTAGATAAAATTACATGCCAAATACATAAAGCATTAGCACATAACAGTCCGCTACAAATATCATGTTCTAAGTACAATCATACTATACCACAGAGATGAAGTCTTTATGCCACGCGATGGTTGATTCGACAGCCTCTTTAATAGTCTGCATCTCTGATTTTGGCCTAAATAAAAAGGCTTCTGGTTCCACCGCTACATTAACCCATACTTTCCAAGCATTTGCTCCAATCTTTACAAAATGCACTGAAGCATCAGGATCAGTGCTTGTTATCGTCCCCTCTGCAACTACGTTCTTCTGCCAACCAAATAGCTTGCACTTTTTTTCACCAAATCATCCACGGTAAGCTGATCTTGAACCTGCATATTATTACTCTCGCGATGTGACTGCAAGCAAAAAACCATGGAACAAGGTTATATAAAAATACTGAGATTCAAAAGGTAAGTATGGAACAAGATTTATATCACAGTATTCATCATATTTGACATCCTCTAGTGGTTTTAACGTTTTGAAATATAGGGCATAAGCTTTACTGATAGCTCTACAAATAAAAACCAAAAAAAATGCAACAAAAGACTCATAGCTAGTAAAAACTACTCTCAATTTCATAAAACACCTACTTCAACTATATGGTCAGAATGACCTCTATGGTGCACTTGCTTCAAATTTCACTAATCGGACCAATTTACTTGTTTCAGAAATCAAAAATACTATCCAGACAAGTCTTTTACGTCCCTAGTAAAATATTTATTTATCAGTTATTCATATCTCAATTGGCTGGATAATTAAAATTGTAACTTTGGACAATATAAAATTATAATAAAATTTGCTAATGCTATTACGTCATTTTCTATACAGCTAATGAGACTAGACTAAACTTTGGACAATATCATTTGCAACGTACTTGGCCATAATACACAAAATTGTGATAAATTTGTACATTCAACCTGGCGACCAAAGGAAAAAGGCACTGACCTTGAATAAACAGAAATGGCTAGGCAACAAAAATAGCAGCCTGTTGTCCTGCGTCTGCTAGCTTCTTGAGAAGGCCCATTACGGTAGGAAGAAATTTTGCTAATATGGAAAGAAGGCCAGGAAGCTGTACCATATTTGATCATGCTGATTAATCTAAAGATAAACTTGGGCTTGCACTTGAAAATCACTATCACAGCAATAAAATCCTCTAGATATGATTGTCATATAATGCATATGGTAATAGGTAGCATCTAATACACAGGTTTAGCCACTGGAATAGAAAGTGCGTATTAGCCTACTACAACAGGTTCATTACCATTAAATAATCAGCGTAACAAATTGCTATTGCTATATTATGTAATCATTAATTTTTTAAGGATGATTTAGGCAATTACTCATGTGATATGCTTAATCCTAAATTACAATAGTCATATATCAGTGATGGTCAGTCAGCTTCCCTTCACTGACCATCAACTCCAACAAGCACAGTCCATCCATCCTCCACCTCCCGGGCAGGCCTCCTCCTTCACATTTCACCATTATAGCAATACAATATCGCTTTATAACCATTACTACCCCATATTTAACAAACCTATCAGTCACCACTACATTTCACCACCCAATACCACAACTTACAACAATCCAAGACAACCAACTTTCATTACAAACTGCTCACTGCCAAATTTCATCACAGACATTTACCCCTGCTACTCTCCAAATATCCAAGTAACTCGCTGCCACTTCTCTTCCACCAAAAATTGCTGCACTGCCTGCATACCACCAATCTGCCACAACTTCCACTTTCAAACACTCGCAGCAACAAGTTTTGTATCATTGCCTCACTTCAGAACTTAACTCCTAAACCACTTCATCCCTAAACTAGCACAACAAATCAACAGCTTCAAATTCACACCGCCACCAATACACCATTTCATAACTACAACTACTCAACTAACCATCACTTCACAATTCCACCACATTTGCCTACAAACAACCTCCCATTGACATACATCCCCTACTGCCTACAAACTGCTTCATTAACATGCTTCACAAATCACCTGCCTGCTACTCGAACTTGCCTACAAATCCACCTCAAACAAAACCTAAAAACTACATCACATTTCATATTACTTTGCCAAACCATATATCACATCCCACCTGCTTGTGCATGTACCTGTACTAGAACCTAACAACCACAGTAGCACAAAAATTGCTAACCAGTGCACTTCAGTAACAACCAAGTCCAACTCAACATCCCATTTCAACACTTCTACCACTCCCCTGACTGACAGTGCTCCTAACTGACAGTGCTCCATACAACACATCATATCTCACAAATCCTATAACTCCTACTTGCATGCAGCTTCAACAACCACACATACTTCCTTCATCTACAATCTACAGCCATTCATTTCATCACAGCATCAGCTTGCTGCAATCAACAACGTTGCATCCCCCCTCTACTGCTGCAAAAACTACTGCTTTACCTTTTCAATACAACCTCACTTCAACAAATACTACAACTGTCTTACTTGTCTCTGCCAAGTCATTTTCCCCTTGCTTGACATTAATCGTCGTCACTATTTCTAAACCAGCCTCTCCTTGCCTCACCATAACTCCACGAACTCGCGCGACACTTAAAACCCTCACCTACAACACGCGACATCGCCTCCTCGCAAGCCACAGCTGTAGCAAACCCAAAGATCAAACATCAACCATCGAAAAAACGATCAACATACAGCTCGCATACTTGTCACTATTTCTCATGATTGCCTGTAAGAATTGACCTCCTTCATTTTGGGTGATAGAACTGTAGCGAATTTTTCTAATGTGAGATGAAGCATATGAGTGGTGACAAAAAGGTGGACAAATATTTGAAAAATTAAGGTAGGGTGGCAGAAAAAGACTTAAAACTTGCACACAATGATATGCAACACATCAGAGATTATAGATAGATTATCTTGTACAAGGTGCATGAAGCTTTATTATTGTACTTCTGGCTTGTGCAATCTAACAAAGGCACCAGACAATCCAAACTCTTCTACTGTTTTGTACAGATTTATTTGCCTTTGCTGACTTGTAAAGTCATAGTTTTCACTGATAGAATCATCTGTATGTCTGAATTTGAATTCGTATCTGCCTTGCATTTACAACTCATCGAGTTGGTTTTGGAAGAAAGCTTTAACAAAATATTTCAGGATACCTCTTTCTACCACCCAAATCTCCAAACAACGCTTTATTCCCTTTTATGAAAAAATAACTAGTAGAATGAAGCAATGCCAAATTAGACTTTTATAACTACAGGACGTCTCACAATAATCAAATCTATCATTTTCTCAACACAAATGTATTTTTCCAGAATATTTATTATTTCCAAATTCGAATTTCAGATGCCTGTGCATTTTGAGAATTATAAAATACATTTTATTTTAAAAAAATCAGAATAAAACATAATCCTGGTTAAAATTTTGGAATTAAGTGTACATGTTGCAAAGTACACAAGTTATAAATGTTTTAATTTTGCTAACTTATAGGACAAAAGGCATTAATGTGACTAAAATAATAATTTCATGGGAGACAACCAACCTTCTAAATCTTTTCCACTAGCAGCAGCAGCGAAGTTGGCCATAATTTGCTATTGTAGTTTGTTTCTTTTCTCAACGACAGCAAACCCATCTCCTCCAACAAACAAATAGTGGAATAATCCAAATAAGGAGTCATCACTTATAAGTTATGACTTTAAAATAGTGGAATAATCCAAATAGTGGAAAAGGGTACAATACGTTGTTGTGAAAATCAGATAAGCATGTGAAAACAAACTGATTTTGGATTGATAACAGAAAATAAAATTACCAGCATGCCCTCTACCACCTGAAGCTATTTTGGATTGATAACAGAAATTATATTCCTGAAGCTATGCACGACCAGTATCGTTGACACTGGAACCCTACCACCTCCCTACCATGACATAGAAGAAAATACAATCAGCTTAAATTACACTAAGAGAGCATAGGTAATGGAAGCTGGTCATAAAGATCGATAGTGAAAACACTAATTTATGAAACAAAAAATTAATTAAAATTTCTTTGTGGTTATTTAACCACAATTTCAACAGTTACTGTCACAAAATTGCCAGAGGTAACAAAAAACCTACAGTCATCCTTAAACTCAGTTATCCCTAACTTAGACGGTCCGGAGACCGCGTTAACCAAGTGATCAACCAAATTCCTAATGGTTTAACTCTGTAAGTATGATATTGTAATCTCAACAACCAAAAATTTTGAAACACGGAAACCTACGAAACAAAAATCGATAGAATGAAATGAACATACAATATGATAACCACCTACCTTGCCTGTCACTTACAACTCCATCTCTTTTCAACCAGAAACTGCAAACACCTATCATCACCTTTCCCTTGCTCTGCTCCTCCACAAACCATCACTTCAACCATTCTCCTCCTTCAAATTTAACTCCTTCTTCTGCTTTTTCCACTACAATAGTCGACTTCCATAACCATTGCTGCTATCATCTTCCTCAACTAACTCTAGCAAACTCCACCACCATCACGCTCTTACAATCCCTTATAACCCGAACTCCCCCATCAACCAAGCTCCTCAGACCAAACTCCTGCACCTCCAGTTTAGTACGGACCACAATCGCAAAAACCCTCACCCATTTTCTCTACAATTTTAGCTTGCACACTGCCTTCAACATTCACAATTCACGAGACCAAACTATCTCCACCGAATTTGCTTAACCACCCTTCACCGCGACATCGACCTCCAGCAACTGCAACCCACGAACTGATTTTTGGACGGAGGCACAAAATCACGCGTTTTGTTTTGGATTTCTAATTTTGAAATTGCTTTGATTTCTTTAATTTGGGAATTCATGATTTTTGGTTTATTGTGAGTAAAGAAACGAAGATTTTAATCGCGTAAAATAAAGTAGAAGTGGCCTTTGGTTTTCAATTCGGAAACAAAATTCTTCAGGGCGGCGAGTAGGGTTTCCGATTGGGTGATGTGGTAGATGTTGATGGGGGAATGGGAGGAAAGGGGAACGGAGGGAAGGAAGAGGGAGGAGACTAGGGTTTTGGAGTAGATCTGGTGGAGGAGAAGTGGGAGGAGGTATAGAAAGGATCGGTAATAAATAAAAAAACGAATATCGGTTAAAAGTTAGGAGGGATGGAAAATAAAATTGGTTTAGAGCCAAAATTTCATAGCTGGAGCCAAAAAAATTGGTTTGGAGACTAAAAGAAAATTGTATACTTTGTTGCAATACAAAGCTGCAATACATTTTGCAATAAACTTTATCTTCAAATATTATGAATATTTTTAAACTTTTACAGAAAATTTTAAAATTTTGTCTTTTATGTTCTATAAATATTTTCTAATTTTTTATAAATTTCAATTTTCTTTAAATATTAGGTACAATTATTAAAAATTTAATACTAAATAATAAATATTACTTCCTAATCATTAAATATTATTATTAATTATCGATTTTTAAACATGAAATATTAATTTTATAATTAATTATGTAATATTATTAATTATTAAATTAAGTATTAAATACCAATAGTAATTATTAAATATTTATATATTTATTACTAGTAGTTAATTACTAATTATTACATTAATTATTAAATATTAATAGTAATAGCAATTATTTAACATTAAATACTAATAGTAATTATTAAAAAAAGTTTATTGATAATTTATAAATTTTAAATTTATTCAAAAATATTTTGAATTTTCTGATAATATTACAAATGATTAGTAATTAGTAATATAATATTATAATTAGTAATTAGTAACATATGATTAATATAATATTATTAATAATGATTAATTATTAAATATTAATAAATAATAAATATTAATTTTAAGAAAGCATTATAATTATTAGTTATTAATTGTTGAAAATTGGCAACGGACATTTATTACAACATGCATTTTATGATCGTTGTAAAATTGGCACCTCTTACAACGGTCATTTTATGACCGTTGTAAAATTGTCATCTATTACAACGGGCATTTTGTGAACGTCGTAAAATTGACATGTATTACAACGGGCTTGAAAGTACCGTTGTAATAGCACTCTATTACAACGGGCTATTATCGCCTGTTGTTAAAAGGGCATTGTATAGGGCATCTATTACAACGGGCTTGAATGGACCGTTGTAATAGCCTTCTATTACAACGGGCAGCCAATGCCCGTTGTAAAAAGGGCGTTGTATAGGGCATCTATTACAACGAGGCTGAATGGACCGTTGTAATAGCCTTCTATTACAACGGGCAGCCAATGCCCGTTGTAAAAAGGGCGTTGTAATAGGGTATTTTTGTTGTAGTGTATTTTTATCAAACTGTCGTGGAGCGTAATGAATAAGGAAAGACTTTGAGCTTAACTTATGAAAAAAAATACATTTAAGAAATCAAACCTTGTGGGAGGTGAATATCAAAATTGACAATTATGGAGTATGGAATTTAAAGATGCGGATTAGAGAAAAAGCTAGTAAGTGCTAGAAAAACAAATAGTTGATGGCATATCTACCTCACCGTGGTTCAACCCATGGTTGAAAGGGGAAAGGGTATTCAATAAATTAGGAATCAAAACATTAGAAAGAACAAGAGGTGAAAAGCTCATGCTATATGATATTTTAGAAGATGACACGTGGTGTAAAAACAAGTCCAATTACATGCAACCTGCTAAAGAAGAGGTGGAGAGAGTTCAAATTTGAAATGATAACGATGAAGACTATAGGGCATGGACTTGCTGAAAATATGGTAAACATAGCTTTAAAAATATTTGGAAATCTGTTAAACATTCATTTGACAAAGTTCGATGGGCAGAGATTACTTAGAATAGGATTAGTTACCCCAAAATGTTAATTTGTGTATTAAAAGTGCTTAACAATTATTTACCAACAAAGAATCGCAACATACAAAGGTGCATTTGCATTGACATGTTATATGTTCCAACATATATAGAGAGCAGAACATTTATATTTCAAATGCAAGTTTGGTGCGTACATTTGGAAGTGGTCCAAAATCAAATTGAAATGGCTAGCTTTACATACCGGTACGTTGGATTTAAGGACTAAAATTGAAAATATGTCTAAAGTTCAAACAGAATTACAAAATGAAGGACTTAGCCTTAATTACTTTTCAAATTTATGTATGGTCGATATGGAGAGAATATAACAACAGGGTGTTCAGGGATAAACTATTCATAGAAGCAGTAATACGCAAACAAATAATAGATCATGTCAGAATTCTCAAAAATTAATCCAAGCACAAAATATATATCAATCAGGAAAACGAAGAGATATGTAAATAATGGTAGAAATCACCTACCATAAGCTTGGGTTGTTTCCTCTATAGGTAATGATCATATGAACTACTGTCGTCGTGCTTTGGTGCCTCAAGTCAAGTTTAGTCCTTGTCTTAGATAAATATTTCTCTAACACTTTTATATTACAGAAAGAACATTTGCAAATTATCGATTAAATAATGGTAAAACTAGCTAAAATTAGCCTGATAACTAGATTCCTTCCTCAACCTATCTGACAAACAACAGCTTAATTATGACTCGTTGTGGAAAATATATTAGTTTCCCAGTAAGGGACAACGTGTATATGTATTCATACTTAAGAGAAAAACTCATCATCCTAGTAGTGGATGCATCTACTTTATTTCAATATATTTACTCAGATTCATTCTTGACTTGAATAGTTCAGCCACCATTGATTCGCTAAAAGCAGCATCCATATGCCATAAGTTGTTGAAGAGAAAAAAAACTATTTTTTATGGAGAGGTAAAGTAGATCTACTTTGATAAATAAAGACCTAAATAGATCTATCCTTTTTCATCCTCTTTGGTTCGGAATGTGTTTTGACTTTAGCCATTAGAAGCTTGATGATGAGAGACTGCATGATGAGTTTCATAGATAGAGACTTCAACGAAGCTTTCTTTTTTAGCACTATTTTGGTGTGAAGTACTTTTCACCATTATTATTGGTAGAAGGAAAGTGGAGAAAATGGATAAAGTGGCTTTCCCAATTTATTTTATAAATTGGGGTGTATTTTTATATTTTCTCAAGTGCACAGGCCTTGCACTTGATTTGTGTACTCACATTTAGTTGCTTAATAAAGAATTTTGAAATTTGTTCCTGTAAAAATAATAAATTAAACTAAAATCAACATAGAGACCATTTTACCAATACCTAATTTTTCTTTATTTATTTTCAAAATGTTACGTGGGACAATGAACAAAATGTGCAAGTCAATGTGATGCCCTGAGTCCAGTAACCAAAATATTAGAGAGCTTTTACCGTTCAATAGCTCAAATCAACGGACATGGAAGGAATGATCTCTCGTATACAATACTTTGGGTTAACACGTATACATTTCAGTACCTAAATACACTTGTAACAATATGTATCTCATCTTAAAATAAGGCAGTATACATGAGTTCTAGAATTGAATAACTCAATTCTTAATAATGCATATAAAAAAAGATAACATATATATCGATGTCATAATAGAAATGGTTATACACACACCTATTAAAACATGTCTAATACATGGGCTAATCAAAATACATCGCTTTAAACGCATCAGACAAAGTACAATTTAAAAACTGCCTATTCAAGCATCCATATAACGACTCACTTTGTATCCGATCTTCAAATTTGTCCATATATATTTGAATAGACTCATCACCATTTTAACTTTGAATTTACCGAATAGTGTTGTAGATCATGGCTTACAAGCAATGGTTGCTAAACTAGAACTTAGTATACATTTCCAGTGGACTTCTAATAAACAAAACAGACCGACATTCGATAGGTAGCCATCCTGAAAACATAACACCCCAGTCCGACCCAAGGTGTTGTCATAAACATAACAAACCTTGCGTCAGGCTAGAAATATAGCCGTGACCATAATAATGCACGATATAAACACATAAGTGTGGTGTCGGCAACAATATGGGACATATTAATTAGACAAACCAATGTTACCCATATCATACAAAATCCCACCCACGGTTCATTTTCCCATATCAGTGCTAACAAATGTATTATGGATATCTTCATTGTGATCACAACTACATTTCTAGTCAACTAGGATATCACAATTTATACATATTATATGAGTTGTTTTTTGTTGTATAAATTCAAATCATCATTTCAAAGTATCATTTTATGAAGTCGACATTTCTAGTTGTACTTATAAGAAGGTTAAATCGTCTTCTCAAAACTTTTAGAATGCTAAATCATTTTTCAAGAGAACGCTAAATCATCTTCCTATCTATGAGTCCTAATAGGATATAACATTCATAAATCTCCTCGGTGATCTTATCCTCTGCATAGACTATATGCCCTAGAAAGTCATTACAGTCCTTTTCACTAATATACTTCTAGTTAGTTGTGGTTGGCATCAACACGATCCCTCGGTTGTCATACCCTTAGGGTATATAAAAACAAAATAAATCTTACTAGTGTTGTAGCCTACTTATATCTCCATTTGTTGCCGCTACTTCTTTTTGTTTCCACTATGTCTCCAACAATATTCAATATCATCGGTAAATTCATATGTTCTGGCAAGAGATCATTTGGACACTATGACAAACGACAAGATCATCACGATTCAGGTTACTATCCACAAATCAGCGGTTATGGTCGCAACGATTCCTATTTGCTTTGGTTCTAGCTTAAAAATCAAAGCAATTGGTAAATAGAAAAAAAATACAAAAATGTAATTTACGTTGGTTACCATTAATAACCGAAGCAAATGAACCAAAGCTAATAGTGTTATTTGAATTGTTTCTTCGGGACCCGAATCAATTTCATTCTAAAAGGATCCAAATACCACTTCTTGTATTGGTTCATTGGGAAACGATGCAAATCAAATTATATTAGACGGGACAAAAATCTTTCGATTTGCTTGTTAATTTCCGCCTTCCAACTTACTTCTCCTGCTTCGTTTTCACAAAAAATATTTCTTCGCCTTTTCACAGAGAAAAAAATGTAAATCCTGAAAACTGGATTTCGCCCTTGATTTCGCGATTTGGATTTTGCCTCGCCTTCTCATTATTAAGGCACCGAATCTCCTTTTGTAATAACCCTACTTTGAATAATTTTATTATGTGTGTTTTCTTCTTCCTTTTTTCTTAAGTTGATCGATTTATTTGTAAAATATCAATTGTAACTGACTATTAAAATCGTCATACATATAGATCCTTATGCGGTGGTTTCTTAAATTTTGATTTTGATAATTTGGTAATCATTTTATTATAAAAAAATCATTTTGATAATCTTCCAATGATGATTGATATTATTGTGTTGGAAAGTTTATAATCTGAAATTTCTGTTAATGTAATTTCCTACGAGTTTGTATTACTGTTGTAAAGGAAGGACACAAAGAAAGTGGAAAATGACATATGGTGAAGTGATAAAAGTTCTTGAAGCTTTATCTTTTATATTTGTTTTTAATGATTCTATAGCATAAAGTAAAGATACATTTATCAAATTTATTCGCTTCGATCCCAGTATCAAAGTTGCGGAGCAGGAAACATTTTTCCTTTCTCTTTTAGACTTGGTTCGAAATTATGCATAATTGTCATAAGACATGTTCAATAGGGGATTGATGTAACAACCTGGGGTTTTGCACCGGTTAATTATCGACATTAAATGATTAATCTGTTGGCTAATTGCTATTGGAAGTTTTTAATCAGTTGAAATTCTTTTATAAATTTGTTAAAGGGATTATGTGGGCTTTAAATTGAATTTTTGCCCACGTTTTATTCTTGTTGCTGGGTTGTATTAAAGTGATTACCCGTTCCCTCATCCATTCACTTCTCTTTGAAACCCTAAACAAAACAAACGAAAAGAATAAACAATGGCAGCTCATTCAATCTTCAGAAACTAGGGTTTCGGTAATTCGTTGAGGCCGATTGCAAATGCTCAATTCAACTTGATTCTCTTGCTATATTTGTTGATCGTCTCTTGGGATGATTTCGACCGCTTGATTGAGTTCGTCTCTGCTTCGATTTTGAATGGTTCGATGCTGTCTTCGGCCGAGTGGAATCGCGCTCTTCAATGATGAGGTGAGTGATTTTATTCACTCACATCTAATTCAACATCACTTGACTTTGTTTATGCGATTACATGACTTGATAATGTTTTCGACCATTTGATTTCATTGAACTGCATTTGATGTTTTCTCTGACTTAGTCTAATGTGAATATTTTTGATGACTTCGGCTTTAACTTTGATTTTGAATTTCACCCCTTAATCTTGTTTACGGTTCAGTGGTAATATCATTTATTTTCTACTGCACTTGATATCGTGATAATGTGTTTCACAGTTTGACATTGTTTTACATTCTTTGGATTGTTGGTACCACTCTTGTTTATGAAAGTTTTGTCATACTACATATATATGCAGTTCGCTGTTCGACTTCGTATACTTGGTCTTTGATCAAAACTGCATACATGTAGTTATCTGTTGCATACCTACGCACCTTTTGATTTGGTGTCATTGACTTTGAGTTGCTTTGAGACAATTTGTTTAACTTGGTAGCCTCGAGCTCTGCATAGTGCTTATGCATTAAGTCATGTTGCTGTTGAGGTTTTGTATTGTTCGATTTTGATAAAACTGCTATTTGACTACGGTCATTTTTGGTAAGAGTAGTTGTTCATGTTGTAGCTGGTATTGCTTTAAGGCAGTTTGCATTGCATCACCATTGACTGTAGATTTATTTTGTCTTCAGCTCTGCTGTGAAGTATTCCTCTGCAAGTTGAATCTGGCCAGTAGCTTGATTTATGCAATTTTGACTTTGTTAATTCGAAATGATTCCTGGAATTTGGCATGTCTGATTTGAACCTGCTGCAGTGTTGTTATTCACTTGCATTACTCATGTTATCTGACTTCGGTCAGTGCTTTGCTTTGTTTAGCTGCTGTCTATTTGGTTTTGCTGCAGAGCTTGTTTTCGTTTACGGCTTCGGCATTGCTTCGAACTGCAGTTGTCTTTGACTTGTATACTGCACTGGGCTGTACACTTGTAGTCGGATCTGCATGGAGTCTGGTCCTGGTCTCACTGGTTGTTAGATCTTGTTGCTTCATTGGGGTTGAACTTCATGTTGAGCCCCGATGAACTGTTTTTATACAGGTCTATACTTTGTTTCGTTTGAAAGTGTTTGACTTTGATCTCCAGTTTCTCTAACCCATCTGGGTTCATGTGTACATCTGATTTTGGCGAGGCAGTGCACGCGAGCGTGTACTGCAGCCGAATCAGGTTTGATGTCATAACTGATGATTTCACTTGCTGGAATTGTTTCGTGTTGCCAAGTCAATATTTTGAAGTGTATTTTGATTTGGTTTGATTTGATCATTTTGTTGTTGTCTAATTATCTATTTGATAATTAGATTATGAGTTTCTAATTATTTATTTAATAATTAGATTTTGTTTTTAATTGCTGTTTAGGCAATTCTGTTGTTTTCTGAATTATCTTCATTGATAATCCTTTCATTTTTCTTTGTTGATAATTTGAATTTGCTGATTTGTTGTATAATGTTGTTATGCATTATATTTACCGTTATCCGATTTCGTTATTAAAGGATTGGATAGGTAAAATTGATTGCGACTGTCGTCTATTTGATTATTTAATTATTATTGCTTCCATGCATTAATAACTGAGTTTGAATTAGACTGACCCATGTATTATTTTCTTTTGAATTTAATACTCGGGTCAGACCGAGTTATTTCAGGTTGTTGATATCTTGCTTTGGGTTGCTGCTTGAGCTATGAAGTCTCTTTATACCTTTTGGAGTAGTTGTTGTCATAGTATAGGATGATATGTATTCATGTATATTATTGTCGATAGTGTACTTGTATATGTAACTTCCAGTGTCGACAGTTATAATTGTATCACATGTATTGTATCACATCTATTGTAACTGACTTCAGTTATATATATATATATATATATATATATATATATATATGAGATTTTATATTATTTGTGTTCCGCATTTAGCTAATCTGTGTTATTATTATATATGTTGTTCTAAACTATTATGAACCATCGTAGTTCGTTTTATACTGGAATTGGATATGTCGATGGGCGTAAATAAATAAAGAGATGAAAAAAAAGAATATGTACCACTCCTATTGAGCTAACCAATACTAGTGTAAGGCCTAACTACGAATGGCCGCTCCTATCCAGCCTTATTCTTCGTAATAACAGACAGTATTTCCCTTTAATACTCTTTATTATTGTGAGCATGAGGTGGGGCGTCACAATTGATGTTGCTATTGTTGCTGCCATAGTTCTTTTCTAATGCTATACTGATGAACTCTTTATTTTATTATATGTTCTGTTTTTAGTTTTGAGACTTTCTTTTTGGAGGATGATGGTTCATTGTTATTTATTTCTATTTCAATTTAAAGTTATTTGTATTCCTTTTGGGTATCTTATTATTAACCATTTTCCCCCTCCATTCCCTTAATTTGATACTGGATCTGTTCTGTGTGACATGCCTTTGTAGGAGGTGAAAATTACTTTATTGCTACTATTTTAGTTGTATCTGTTACTGGCATACTGTTATTAGGGAATATGGAAGCTTTTATTTTATAATTTTTTTAAAATTCATTTCATAATTTAAAGTATATTCCTTTTGAAAATAGTTTTGAAATTTAAGCCATTTCCTACCTCTGAATTACAGAGTAAAATTTTTGTCCCCTTGTAGGAAATCCAAGACGTTGTTTTTCTCGTTTATGGACTTAGTTGTTTTTTCAGCTGTGTGGCAAAGATAACTGAAATATGTAAATTTATTTGAATATTTGAAACTGTACAGAAGGCTAAACTATGATAGCTGATGAAAGATTGAACAGTTTGTGTGAAACTTCTACTTACATACATTAACATGTATAATTTATAATTTGTGACACATATACATTGTTACTTCACAGGCTTAAGCGAAACCCATAGGGGAAAGATTGACATTGAATCATTTCAGCTACCTGGTGGTAACATCTCTACTACTAATGAAAATTTGTTGAACTAATTAATTTGGTGTCCTTTTGAAATTCCAAAAATACGCTTACTTTCCGTTTATACGATAACACAAACAACCCGTACACAAACAGCCCGTGTGCGAAGCACGGGCCCATACTAGTATTTAGTAGGCAAGTTTTGAGAACATAACTTCTATTAATGGGTCTTGATATAAGTATCTTCTTATGATAGTTGTTGAAAATTTATCTTCTGCACTAAACCAGTTTCTGTACACCTTTTTGTTTATATCAGATTGGTAGTAGATTATAGTTTCTGTATTATTAGTGAAACCAATTCTTACAAAAATAATGTCGGTGGCCCCTCAATTTCATGTTGGCCCATATAGAGAAGTATGGACTCTAGCTTATTGATAAATCGAGATTGGAAGCTTTGAAGACATGACATCAATCTGAGAGTGATTGTTATTGTTATATTCTTAACTGGTGATAGCATTAGATCGTTACTTGTCCCGTAATGCTAATGTCAAATTTCTGAAAGATTTTATTGGAAAATGACATTTGATTGTCCATTTTATCTTATTAAAAAACATATTCTTGACTCGATTTTGGTTACTTAGGAGCCAAATTTCCACTGTAGACAGAGTAGCCCATGACATAGGATGATGTAAGCAAGATCAATGTGGAATCAGAGCATCCAACATTATAGGAAACAGATAAAAAGTGGTACCAATTGATAGGGGGTTGGGACTAGAAGGCAGAAATGCAAGCTAGAAGAAGACAATTTAGAGGAGGAAGAAGAATAAAGAAGTTAGAGGAAGGAGAATTAGCACCAAGAAGGAAAATATTTCATTCACCCCCATTTCATTATAAATATCATGTATATCAAGATCCTAAATTGTAACAACTAGTGCCAGTTGGCCACTAAAATCCTAGGCAATTGTAATTCTGGTCCTACATTTGTAACGGTAAAAAGAAATAAGCTAATTTGTTATAAATAATTTATATATTGTGCAGGTTTATTCCAGTAGCTTGGAAGGTGCACAAGGTGGGTCGAGTCACATGTAATTGTGGCCGTGTCATTACCGCTCTTTCGGAAAAATGACCTTGTCCTGAAGGTCAAACTCCGAATATGTTTCTTTACATGAGATACTCCACTCGGATCGAATATGAGAACTTTACTTTTAATTGTTTTTATCTTGCATTCAACCCGATCCATCAATGGACCCAAAAAACAATTTCTCATCATAGCAACATCAAAACCAATAATCGTATGCACTACGGAACTAGTTCGATGTTGAATTAAACCTATCAAAAATGATTTGTATTTCTTGCTACATAATCCCTTATTTTCCATCTTTTTCCCATTGTCAACTATTAGTGATGTTGCTTGGTGATCATAGAAGAGTGTGGAGAGCGGCATCGCTTTCAAATCTAAAGCATGGTCAAGGGCTTGGAGTGAAATATCTTGGTTGCTTAGCTGCTCTAGAACTGGAACTGTTGGTGCATGTATCTTCATCGGGTTGACAAGAAGGATTCTCTTAACTGGACAGCGATGACTAGGGGTGTCTATGTCGTTGCAGTTGGGGCATAATCCTTGGTCATGGAGCTGCTACACAAACCGATGGCCAATCCGAAGTGGTTAACAGATGCCTTGAAACTTACTTGCATGCTATTGTGGGTCATATTCCAACTAAATGGGCATAGTGCTTACCTTGGGCCGAATGGTGGTACAACACTACCAAGCACACTTCCCTCAACCTATCCTCCTTCCAAGTTGTTTACAGTCAGCCACCACCCATACCTTCCAATTACATCATGGGCAACACCCACATTACAGAGCTGGTAGCATGGGTCTCTTTTATAGATCAAATTCTTCAAGCTATCAAAAAAACTAACAAAAAGCCCAAAACCGCATGAAAAACCTTGCCGATCAACATCGTAAAGGTAAAGAATTCGATGTGGGATCGTGGGTATTCGTCAAACTCTAACTATATCGACAAATAACCATACGCAACAACCACCACAAACTTTCCAAACAATAGTATGGACCTTTCCAAATCATAGAACGTATAGGACCCATTGCCTATAAACTTCTCCTCCCCTAAGACTCCCGCATTCACCCAGTTTTCACATTTCTCTTCTCAAACTATTCCCACACCCGGCCTCTACTACACAACAACCATTACCAAAAACTTCAACCTTCCGCAACCTTGAGGACAAGGTCGATCTTGAAGGGGTGAGCATCGATGTGCATGAAAATACTCCAGTGGCACATGAGAACGAGACAAATACTAATACAAGGCCTAAAAGAGCAATACATATGTCCAGAAGATTCCTGGATTAAACCATAGCAAGAGAAGATTGCAAGATGTTAAAATATAGGCCTATAGTGCTTTCCTTAAATTTGTTATTTCTGTTATTACTTTCTGCTAGTTTGTTATTTTTGTAATATATAATTATATACATGAAGTTCTTTTTCAGTAACCATTAGTTATATGGTAAGAGCAACTTCCTATTTCAGTAAGCATACATAACCAATAGAGAAGCATAACAAATGAGAATTTGTGAAATTGTATCAAAATTAGTACTATATTTCTATATTAATTGCAAAAATGTGTTAATTATCACATTAATAAAATCCCCTTAGAAAATCTATAATGTACAATAGTGGTTTCTTCTTTGAATGCTACCAATGTTTCTCTATTCCGCAAATAAGTTTCTCTATGTTGTAATCATAGAACATCAAAAAAGAAAACTTAAACGTATAGTGTCAAATCGGCAAACTATTTATAACTATGTCACAGAACAGATTTCGAGCAACTTGATTTAGGTGAACATTTGTGAGCAGAACATTATATCAACTATCGATAAACCGATTCATTTGGCATTAAGAGAAACTTATTTGTAGAAAAACTATTGTAGAAAATGTAAAATAACAGAAAATATATTATAGAAAATAGTCCAAAATTACATCTAAAGGTACATAGCATATCCGTGTAAGGAAAATAAAATGAAATCAAGGGTCACCTTGTTAGCATAGCTTTGCAAGGATCTCAGTCTCCAACCATTAAGCTAAATATGAATTCTCTATGTCCTTTTCACCTTTATTACTTAGTAGGGTCAGTCTACAGTTGAGATGTAGAAAGCTGAACCAGTTAAACGGTGAAGGTATGATGTAACTCACATGGTCAGGGGAAAGATAGATCTGTCATATCCTTGACCTCCGCTGATAGCTTAGATGGGAGTATTTTTTTTTGATAGCTGGGATGTATCTTGTGGTTTAATGAAAGTGGAAAAGCGACAACAACGCGAGTTAGGGGATTCCAAGATGACGTAGGACCAAACAGCGGGAAATAAGAATGAATTAGGTTTGATGATTGTGATCGTGTTTACTCACCATGGCGATGGATCTGGTATAAAGAAAAATGGAATATAAATAAACTGAAAATGAAAAAGGGTATTTGACATGGTTGACTCGTATTGAATGAAGTCTCATCGTTAGAAGGAGAGGAATGGATACAGGGAGAAGAAGCGTAGGAGTGCGAACCAGGAACTGTGGGGATAAGGGCATTTTTGGCAAAAGGATACCGAGTAAACCTATGCAATGAATTCTCTTTATTAGTAGTAAAGATATATATATATATATATATATATATATATATAGTTTTGTGAAACTTTTCCTATCCTTCATCATAGAACCACTACTCTGACCTTCATCCACCCGATGTTCTAGCCGAACCCAAAAACCCATTATCTTCCTCCACATAAACGCGACTGCCCACCATAACTCGCCAGTGCTCTACCATAACTCCATCTCAAGCTCTGCCACCACGACCTTTCACTCTTCCGCACCCGAAGCCGAACACTCTTCGATGTCTGCCTCCTCCACACATCGAAGCCATTCACTGCCAACCCACGTCCAACACCATAGCAACCACTCACGATTTAACATAGATTGGGTATTTTCTATTTTATATAGTTTATTTATAAATTTCTTTGTTTTATGTTTTTTCATTTTATTTATTAACATTTTTTATTTAAGTGTATTTGGAATATGAGAAGATGGTATATATGTTAAGAGTATTCTTTTGTTACTTACGGTTGTTTACAGTTTATATATTCAAGTGCATTCGATTTGTTTGTTATACATACATACATACATACATAAAGAATAATATTGATTTTAATTATTGATTTTTAAAATATATTATATAGATATTTTGATTTTTAATATGTTTTTTGAATTAAATATTAGTTTTATAATATATATATAAAGAATCTATTTTGATAGGTTTCAAATTGAATATTTATTTTAAAAAAAATATAGCATATAATGATTTTTATATGAGTAAATTTTAAATTTTTAAAAATTATACATATTGTTTTCATCGATAATCGAATTTCAGCTTTCTTTGCTTTGTTTTGTGTCTGCTGTCCGGAGAATCTCAGCCGCAGTTGTCGTGTTCTCTACTTTTTGTGTGCCTGCATCCTATTCTTGTTTTCTCTAGCCTCGAAAGGTGAGAGATCACACACAATTAACATTATTATGTTTAATAAATTGATTTCACATAAAATGAAGACTGAATTATGTTATTAAATTAAATTTATTAGTAATTAAATTGTTAAATATGATATGTTATTATCTGCAATTGTTTACCTATATTAATTGATATATAACACCATAACCTCTTGTATATATTTAATTAGTTATGATATGTTTGCTATCGATATGTATGTCAGTTTTATATTATTATTTTATTGTTTCACTCTTCATGTTCCGTGTATGTTAGAAATTTCCCTATGGGTTGAAATGATATATACCTGAACAATATAAGAGATTAGGGAAAATCGTTATGGGTTGAAAAGATAAACCCAAGCAATTTTATTGAATTTGAATTTTGGGATTGCGGGTTAAAATGATATAAACCCATAAAATTAAATAATTGCAGATTGAAATGATAAATATCCGTATTACTCGACCATATGACAGAAAATTGTATACTGACACAATTGATCAATTTTAAAATGATTTCCAAAGTTTTGAAGGGAAATATATGGGTTTTATAGATACTAATTTTTAAATATAATATAAAGATTTTATTTTAGTATATGTGAAAAATTTAGATTTTTAAATTTATATGTTTTGGAAATTTTTAAAATTACAAGTTGAGTTGAGAAATGGTAAATTTTAATATTTGAATTATATTTTTTTATTTTTAAAATATATAAAAGAAAACCGAAATTGGATTTAATATTAAGGTTTAATTTAATTTAATAAAAATTTAATTTAACTAATATATACATATATAATATGTTTAAGTATTTTTAAAAATTATATTAATATTTTGAAAATAGATTTTGTAATAAGTTTAATAAATTAAGGTTGGAAAGATAAATTAAGTTAATTCGAAATTAAATTTGTGTGAGAATTGAATATAAATAAGAATTGATTGGAAACATATTGATTTTGAGATTTTGAAAGGTATGATTTTACAACTTGATTTAATTAAAGGTGATTAAATGAATACCTTCAAATTGAATGACTAGGCACTGGGTACGACGTGTCACAGTATACCTCTAGAACAATGTATCGAGGACCACTCCGGGATCCCCTGCTACACAAAACCGGACTACCTCTAACCTGGATAGTCCGAATAAGATTACCCCATTGTTGGGATTGACAACCGCCACACAGCCGAATAAAAGGGACTCAAGATGGTGTTACCTTTTCAAGAACAATTTTACTTAGATAGCCCATCATCCTCCAATGATGATGTTCTAGAAGCATTCGTTCATATAATTTGACCTGGGTCTGGACAAACCGAATCACCATCTTCAACGTCTTCACGGTATTCATTCGTAACGTTCAAACCAGATCGAAGTGGTTTTTGGATAACTAAGTCCGATCCTGGCCTCTTCAAAACGATTAACAAAATTGGCAATTTGTTGATAGTCGGTTATTTAACCATCATTTTAACATCTATAAGCAATCATATGGCCTTATCATAAAGTTTTCCAAAAATATTTACTTCCAAAATATCTTTGAAAGATACATCAATTTCTTCCAACATTTGAAAACAATTTTCAATACTTAAATTCGTAAGAGGATACTTCCAACATCTCAACAGTTAGAAATATTTCCAAATTTCTATTCTCTATAATTAGGAAAATATTACCAGTCTTATTTTCTAAACCCTTTCAATATCAACGTTTCAGAAAATTATCCCGTAACTTATTCCAAAAATCTCCGGAATCACAAATGAATTTCCTCTCTTTAAAATCATGCCCTTTTATAAGCCCCATTTCCAATCTCAAGAGAATTTTAAAATAAAATTTTCAATTTCTTTAAAAATTTATATATATATATAATAGGTATTTAAAAGATTAATAATTTATTTTTTGAAATATGTTCAAGTAATTATTTAAATATCGAAAATACTTTTATAACATTAATAACTCATTTTTAAATAACGTATAAATTTTCAAAGCTGATTTTTAAAGTCGGAATTTATTAAAAATAAATACTTAATATTTAAAAAAAAACCTACTTACCAAGTATTTCAATCTCAACTAGTTTAAAATCCTATAGTTTTAAAATAATAAAATTTCCCCTTTTATACAATCTCACCTATTATAATTTAAAATATATTTTCAAAATCTCAATGACTAATTTTAATTTATAACTTTCTCTCGATTTCACAACGTCTTGATTCATTGTCGATTCCCTAACCATTCTCATTTCAAAAATCGAATTTTCCATTTTTTCTCAACCGTGTTTTCATATTCTAATATAAATTCCTCCTATGAATTTATATTTCCAATTACCATCTTATATTGAATTTCTTCATTATAAACATCGTTTATAAATTTTATAACCCCACTGATTTTACCTGTTTATAAAAACAAATCTACCTATAAAAATCCATTATATAAATTTTATTTCTTATGAATTCCTTTAATACTTCCAACCTATTTTTCAAAATCGATTTCAACTTTGTTTTATATTCCCAGAATATCTCTTATAAATTCTTTTATATAAATCGTTTTAAAAATCTTCATTTACTAATTCACGATAGTTAAGTATAACCAATCAATTATACTTTTCTAATTCAAATTCTTTAAAATAACCCTAATTCCTATATATATATTATCTTCAAATTCCCTTTACTTCCATAAATTTTAAAAATACATTTATAGTATTTAAATTATCAAAATTCAGGTCAGTGCTACAATAACATCCAATAATTCAATCACTACAATAATTTATATTAGATTATTCTACACAAATCATATATCACTATATATTAAAAAAATCAATAAATTAAGGAATCTAGTTAGATCCCTCCAACCTGTTTCCTTGCATCCACCGATTTTAATACACATAAAATAAATATCAATCCCACTTCGAGGGGGATATCGTGGTATATATGGTCATCTGCTATTATGCGGGGTGCATAAGGTCTTATCCGCTATATATATATATACGGGAATATCAGTCACTCCAATATATATATATATATATATATGTACGTATGTATGTACTACCATATATAATATCACATTTGACTGATAATTATAAATTTATCAATCCAATCAAACATCCAATAATTCAAATTTTAAATTTAAAAATTTAAATTTAAATTCGGTAACCCAAATGAGTAAGGAATTCTCACCTTGATTTTATCTTTTAACGAATACCCTTATTTAGCTTCCCTAAAATCCTAGTTGCCTTTGGAAAATCCCAAGCCCATCCTAATTTATAGATTTTCCAGCTGTGAATCAATACGACGTCTTTCATTGAATTTGGCCCTTGGATAAGAAAATTTAAAATTACATAAATTAAGGATTCTTAAATTTCAATTATAATTAAATTTCTAATCACTCTTTAACTAGATACTTACCTCTCCAAACATTGCTCCAGGCTAGAAAAATACGACAGAGTGACCAACACAATGGACTGCGACCTCCACTAACCCTCACAGTTGAGAACCACACTCCACCACCGACCATCATTTTCGTACCCACACGAATCCCATCTCTCAAGCAAGCACGCGTCGCCTCTTGTAGAACTTGCATGCGACAAACCCTAACCTCATCGTCGCTCTGCTGCCAAGCTCGACACATGACCGAACCTCAACGTCTCCTCACTTCGGCTCATCATACATCACGACCATCGCATGCCTTCCCCAATACTAGTCGCTACACAACCCTACAGGCGACTCCGCCTTGCAGTACGAGTTTCCCACGCATGCATACGTGGAAACCCTAGTGCCGCCAAACCAACTGAAAACTACTAGACTCGACCGTGGCTCCCCATCAGCTCGCGCTTATCGAACAGCAACGCGATGTTATCGCGTTCAAGTTAATTTTTTTTGAATTTGATTGTATAGATAATGATTTCGTTTAGAGGAGGGAAGGAGAAGGTATCTCACGATTCATTTCCTCTTTGCCTGATGTAATTCGAATTGGTGATTGTAAAGACCCGTAATTTTCGATAATTAAAAGTAGTTATAATATGGTTTTGTGATTTAAGATTGGAAGAAATAAAATTTTGTGATTTAATAATAAGAATGTAATTGGACTAAAATGTAATAGTATCAATTTAAAGTAATTTGTGATTGCTTTAAATGTAATCCAATTAATTAAAATGACTAAAAAGTTATAATTGGATATTGATTGTAAATTAATTATAGTAATGTAAGTATTAATGGATAATTGGATCTAAAAAGAGCAATTGATAATTTAAATGTTGATTAATTAATGAAATAATGTGTAGTAAATTATAATTGAATAAAATTAGTATTGTTGTAGTAATTATAACATTTGGTTGTAAATAATAAACTTATAAATGTTAGCAAATGTAGAAATGATGACAATTGCTATTTGTTACCAATTTAATTAATCAATTACAAATAATAGTAAACAAATGTTACATTAATGTGAGTTAATACAATAACTGCAAATTGAAAATTTAATGAAATTTACAAAATTGTCAGTTACACTCATAAGGCAATAAATTGATTTAATAATTAAAATGAAACAAAGATAAATAAAGTAGTAGGATTTTTAAATTTTAATTAATGTCAAAATCAACAAAGGTTCAATATTATTAGGATGTTGAAACTAATATGGAAAAATGATAATTGTCGAATATTTTTGTAATAAGATATAAACAAATGTTAACTATGTCTATAGAGTAATAATTGATTGAATAAAAAGGATTGAAACCAAATTAGATCAATTTATTGGAATTAAATTATAATTATTTGGATTTAATTATAGTTGAAATTGAACACAGTAATTAGTCTAATAACCAACACCGAATTGATACGTAAATTTGCTTTAAGTTATTATAAATGTCTAAGTAATCAAAAATGATGAAATTTGTTAGTTTATAGATACTGAATTAAAAAGTGACTAATTATTATTTAATTAACGTGAAAAATAGTCATTTTGGCCACTAACTCGGATTTTGACGAAACAAGTTTCACAGGATTCGTAATGGTGAATTATTGTTGGGTTTCAAGTTTCGTAACGATCGGACTTATCTTTTGATCGTGTAGGCTCGAAACGCGTAGAGATCAATTTAATTGAATTCGATTGAAATAAGCTGATTTTAAAAGATAACTTCTTTATATGATGGAATTAGGACTTCAAACCTATTCCATTAAGTTTAAAAATATCGAAAACATCCATTTTGATATATGAGATGACCTATTTTCATTTCGGGGTCAGAACGGGTTTTTTGTCGCGTAAGCGTTTCGATCGAACCATGCCTATATATATGCTGTTATAAACTCTAGTTGTTTCTCATTTTATTATTTCTGTACGTACATCTTTTTCCTCCTTCTAAACCTAATTCCCAAATTCCAAAACCTAATTTTAAAAAAAAAACCAGAAGAACATAACAAAAAAATTTGCTCCAGGTGTACTTCGAGTCGGGAAGAAGTTTACTTCGAGTTTTAGAGGCAAAAACCCTGCAGCAACTTAGGGTCAGAGAGAGTTCGAGGCTAGATAAGGTGGATCTGGATGCGCTTCGAGTTCCAGAGGCGAAAACCTTGGAGCGACTTCGGGTCAGGAGCCAAATGACTCAGGTCTCGGGTAATTTTGGCAAAAACTCAGAGCAAACACGGGGTAACTGAGGGGCGACTCGAAGTAAGACCAAAGTCTTTCCAATCTTCTAACATTAATAACTATTGTATACGAGCTCGAATTCAAGTGTTGTTTTCTCCCTTGGGATCGTATTGGAATTTCAGATATTTTAGAACCAGTCTGGATGAATCTGAGACTCTTCAAATCTGGGCCTCATTTTGGATTTTAAATCGATTTGAAATCAAAGATGAGTGTTTTAACCCACTCACAATTACTAAATGATATAATGTTAGTTAAATAAAATTTATAATTTGATTTGGAATTTATTTATTGATGTTTGGTATGTTTAAATTGTCGTTCTAGTTAAATTTGACTTTTATTGCATTTAATCATCGTTCAATTTAATATTGAATTAAATTTTCAATTTAATACTTGTATTGATTATAATTTACCTGTTGTTATTCATTGATTGATTTGGATGATGATTGTGATGTATGTTTGATTTGCTTATATTGGATGAATGGATGTTGTATTTTATATTGTTCTAATATTGCAAGTTCCCTATTGGTTCAAATGATACATAACCGAACGATATATAGATTAAGGAAAAATCGTTGTGGGTTGAAATGATAGACTCCAACGATTTTTTGAATTTTATTTAATTCAGGATTGCGTTTTGAAATGATGTATAACCGTAAAATTTTAAATTGCGGATTGAAATGATAAATTTTCATACCACTTGACCCTAGGGTAGAAAATTATATATGGACGCCGGATGGGTTAAATTAAATGATTCTTGAAACTTTGAAATTTTGAATACAGTTAACTGGCATTTTGAAACAGAATTGATTTATATAAACTGAATTATTTTGTCGATCCAAGTGTAAGTGCTAAAAGTGGGAATTTATTTAATGAAATGTTCAAAGGATTTAAATTCGAATTTTCAAAGTTGAGGTGTCAAAAATAATTGAATTTATTGGAATTGAGTTATTAAAATGTTTGGATAACTTTGTAATCTATTTTAAATTAATTTAAAATATTTTAACCAATTAAAACTATTTTTATTTATTTTAATCTATTACAACCTTTTAATCTAATTTAATCTATTTTATTTATTTTAAGCTAATTAAATTTATTTAATCTTTTTTAAATCTATTTAATATAATTTAAATCTATTTAATATATTCTAAATTTATTAAATCTGTTTAAAAATCTACTTAATATAATTTAAATCTATTAAATATATAATTAATCTATTTAAATCATTTTAAATCTAATAAGATTTATTTAATTTATAATCAATCTATTTAGATCATTTTAAAACTAATTAGATTCCAATTTAAATCTATCCAAACTATTTTAAATCTATTTTTAAACTATATAACTAATTATAATTACCTAAACTGTTTTCTGAAATTTCAAATTGTGTAAAGTTGGAGTATTTATATCTAAATCCTTGATAATGATACAACCTAAGTTGGAATTTGGAATTGATACCTTTTTGTGAAATGGCATATTTGATTGAATAAGATGCTTTTCAACTAGAGAATTAATTAACATAAGCTATCGATAATTTCAAAGTGAATGTGAACTTCAACAGTGAATATGATTTGAAAGTGAATTTGATTCTGAAAGTGAATATAGTTTGAAAGTGAATATGGATTTTGAAAGAGGTATGATTTAAAATCTAATATGATATTTTGGTATCAACTGTGAGTTGACTTTTTTGAAATATAAAAGAACCATCCGGTGTGAAATAAGCATTTGGTTGTTAAAGAGACCGGGATCGGATATGGTCGTACTCTCTGCCAATATCGAAAAGCACTTTAACAACTATGTACGTAGTGGAGGTTCTAGATATGAAGTAGGATGGTTTGGCGAATGATTTCTTTATAAGGTATGACGTGACCCTGACTCCCGTGAGTCGGCTTAGATGTGACTAAAACAGGAGCTATACCTGGGACAAGCGAGGTCATTCCTCCGATCGGACATGCTTCTTCGACACCATATTATTACTTTGCGATGATTTGGTAGCCACCCCTTGATTTTTGATTTGGGAGTGTGTTTAGAGGTGGGCAGTAGTAGCTGCTATGCATTACCACCAACCAATTCTGCAATTGGAAAAAATACCCTGGCCCTAGAGTGCATTCTACGAGTTTGTTTTGTACCATACCTATGGAGTGACCTCTGATAGCCCTCCAGTTTACGAATGAATTACGGTACCGTATAGACTATGGGAATATATAGAAATGTGTTAAGGGGGATATGGGTAATGCCTTAACATTATTTTAATACTTTAATTTACTATAGACACCATTATAATAGCGTATTGTACTACATAGTAGATAGTTTAACGGATCCTTAGGAGATGGTAATCCCGAACATCTCCTAAGTTATTGCACTCATGTTAGACACTGGATAGGAGATGTCAAACCCCGTAAACATCTATGATGCCGTTCCACTTATATTTATTTACCGTTGATTTAACTTAGATAAGATCTTTTAGTTCGAACTCGAGTGTTTTGTCTTTTGAATTCGCTCGGGTCAGTCTGAGCATTTTAGGGTTGAAGACTTTATTTCTGGAGGACAAAGACGAAGATTTTTACTATTGTTATTTATGATATTTATTCCACTACATCATGTTGTTCCACTGCATTTATTTATTTGTTTATGTCTATCTTATGTAACTCTGAATTTTGTATAGTAAAAGAATAATCAAATGTATTTTTGAAACATCTTCATGAACTCTTATTTGATTATCATATTTTGTCATTCCGATGTGAGATTCTGTATTTGTTTTAATTCCTTCTCTTTTTCTTATTTTCCCCATAACAATCTACCCTTTTGAATGGTTTGAGTATGATGTGCGTATCTGTTTAAAACGTCCAAAAAGGCAGGTCGTTACAGTGGTTTACGATTAGAAGGAAGAAAACTCGGTTTTTCACCTGAATTAGAGGTAGTGGGAAATTTTCGAATTTCCTTTTTTTCTTCTTCGAGTTGGTCGGTTGCGTGATATAAAGAGAAGAGAGGGAAACACGATGAGATCTTAACGTGCTTGACTCAACTTGCTATAGTGATTTGAAGGAGAAAGGAAAAGGGTTGATGTTAATTTGTTTGACTGGTCAAAATATACAATTATATTATATAAATTTTAAATCGTATTGAAATCGTAGCTCAAAATCTTGGCCTCCTATCGAGGCATGCCGCTAGACGTTCGTAATGTTGTACCCCTATTCTGAATGCAATGGAAAAGGTTTCGAATCCTAATTCGATCGTATGGAAAAGATAGCTTTTTGGACCTAATTATATATTGAGTTTCGATATTAATTTCAACGGGTTTTTATTCGTATGACCAAACGATAACTCCAAAAGCTACGAAATTTGAAATTCGATAATAATACACTTTTACGGATCCAATGGAACTAGTTTCCTCAAATTCTGAGACTGTGCCATAAAAGGCTATTTTTAAATGTCAATTTGAACAATATACTTTTAAAACTGAACAAATCACCTTTAAGTTCGAATTTTAAAACTTTTATTATCTTTATTGTTATCAATATAAATTATACAAGCCTTTAAATTATCTTTATCGGGCTTAAAACTCAAGATATAATAGTTTTAACCAATATTCAATTATTAATTTTCGAAAATTAAATTTTCCAATAAATCGCTATATTTAAATTCTGTATTTATTTTTATAAATAAAAAACAAACTTTCATATTCAAAAATCAATTTATATTTCAATAAATATTTAAAAACATTTAAATATTCAAAATCGAACAACTAAAATTCCATGTCGTCACATTCCTCCCCAATTAAAAAAATTTCGTCTCCGAAATTTCTAATGCAGAAAGAATGCTCCTAACCCATTAATTTATCCGAAACTAACTTAGTGAAAACTCGATATTCACTTCCCAATCCTTTTTGTTCTAATCAAAACAATTATCTTTCAATTCTAATTCCAAAGCTCTTATTTCAGTTTCAATCTGAAGTCAATTTATCGTAACAAAAAAAATTTCAAATTTTTTTCTAACACCCTAAATTTTAAATTTTTTTTTGGCAGAGTTTCCTTTATACGGAGGACCTTTTGAAAAATGACAAGAGAGATAAATATATATACATCCACCCACATGGTCGGAAAACAAAATATATAATAATATTTTATATTTCGCAGTATTTAATCCCAAAACGTACCTTATTTAAGCATTTTTAAGTTAGTGGCTTATTTAGTTTTGCAATACGTGCAATCAGAGTCAAGTACAACAACTTCCAGTACCCGTACTTACTCAATTTAAAAACATAAGTACCAGAAACATCAAATTCAATGAAATTTCACTTATTTAAATAATTACAACACATGAATTTCAATAACCAATCATGCTAAACATGTATTATAAGAAATCATAAGGTTCTGACATTCAATTTATTACTTTCAATCAATCCATACATCGTTTCATACAATCTGAAGTGATTTACAACCCAATTTGTTACATTCAACTCACATTTGTACTAAATAAAATTATATTCGTCCCAAATTAAATAAAAATCAATTTATTCACTTCTATTAATTCACAAAATTTTAATTTACTTCCGTTTACGTTAAATGACAAACTTTTCTATGCAAATTTGGCGATATTTATTTATTAAAAAAAGTTCTTTGCGCTTATAGCTATTTTATATTGATTCCAAATCAATTTATATTCAAGCCTATTCCATTTCAAATTGATCTTCAATCAATTTAATTACATTTCATTCATAACTACTTCCATTACTTTCAAATCCATTTTAATTAGCTCGAAAACATTTCAATACTAATTTATTGAATAGCCATTTCATAAATTATCTAAGCCAAGCTTTCCTATTAGCTTAAGTTATTTATTTCAATCATTTTGACCAACAACCTAAGTTCATTTCTATTTAACAACAAATTTCCCCTTCAATTTTTGATTTGGTTTTTATTCAATCAAATTTCCCTTTCGATTTTTGATTTGATTTTTATTCAATCAAATTTCATCCATTTACTAAGTAATTCAATTAATTCACTTCAATTTAATTCAAGCTTGAATTTATTTAAACTGGTCCCACAACCATATTTAATTTATTTCCACTTAAATTGAATTTTATTTATAACCTAAGCCATTCCTTTTTCAATCCAATTCTATTTTATTTGACAACATTTCAATTATATTTTAATTCACTTACCATCTAAGTCGAATTTTATTTATAACTCAAGTTTAAATTAAAAATCCATTTTTAAATAACAATCCAATTTTATTTAACCAAGTTAAGTTCTATTTCCATATTCCATCAACTAATTAATTATTTAACTAGTTCACTTCCAATTTGCAATTTAATATTTGATTTTTATTTCAAAAATCGCTTTAATAAATTTACTCGAGCTCAAATTTATTTCGTAACTCAAGTTTGGATTTTTATTTCCTTCATCAAAATATCAAACAATTTTACTTTCGGATTTTCTATTTTAATTTTTAAATCTTATAAGTCACGCAACTTATTTTATTCATGTTTCCATCAATTCTACACTCGATTATACTCACATTTTATTTTTAACTTGAGATTATATACTTTTATTTAGCCAAGTATGTTATCCCGCCTTTTGGCAAGGTCGTGACACTAAGAACTTGGCTAGACACCAAGGACCGTTTGTTCCAGAAATCGGTTATACATAGGTTCACTATGGATATTGGTAAATATTGCCCGGGTCCAGATTGAGCCATATTTAATATAACATGACAAGCAAAGCAATGAGAGTCAGCTTTCGAAATTTCAAGTCAATCGAAGTTCGTATGCTCAAGATATGATCGATGCTAGCCAAGGAAAACAGCTACAATTCGTATCCATCAAGCGATGCGAACAGAAGCGAGGCGAACAGAAGCTGTAATAACCCGCAAAATTTTTGAAATATTTTAAATGAAAATTCATTGAAATGTTGAATATAATTATTTTAAAATTGATAAATTTGGAAATTTAATGTATAAGTTTTGAGTTTTGATGTGAAATGTTCTTCCAAATTTAATAAAATAAAGATTTTTCTTAAAATGCAAACTTAGGTCAACTTTGGTCAAAGTTTGACTTTCTGTGAAATTTTTTAATTTGAATTTTTTAAACCTTTTTTTGTGAAGATGAGTCTAATTCTAACATTTTCTCAAGTTTTTTGTTTTGTAAAATTTTGATGCCTACTTCTCAAATTTTACAACTTTTGGCGTATTACACGCGGTTATTTTTCCTTAACTTTGTCTTATTTACAATTTGACTTTTGGGCTTGTACTAATGGGCTAGGAACTCCTTTAGTAGATGAGAAGCCACCTGTTGAGTAGCCTATATAATATCCTAGGGTTTTGGTTAGCCTCCTCATCCTTCATTTGTATCTCCACAGAAAAATGTAAGTTTTCTTCTTCTTCATCTTCCTCCTAAAAACCCTACACCTTCTTCCTCTTCTCCTCTACAATTTTCCTCCTCCTTCCTTGCAATTTCGACCACACCTTTTCCATCACCTTCCCATCACCAAAATCCAACCAAAACCCACTTCTTCTCCTTCCTTTTCCCCTTTTCTCTTTACCAACTTCGACCTCCATCTCCCCTTCTCTATTTTCGGCCACCAGCTCTCCAAAACCCTACTAAGCCGAGCCTTGCCATCACAAACCCTGCCAAAACCAAGCCTCCACCTCACCAAACCCTAGCCTAGCCGAGCCTAACCCAAACACATATGGTAGAGCCTAACCTAACCCAAACCACCTCTAGACCAAGCATATGCACCCCTTAGTCAAGCCCTCTTCTTATTTATTTTGCAAATATATATTTCTACTTTTATTTTTCTTTGTGCATTATTTGTTTACGTATGGAATTTATTTACTTTTTTCAAAGCGCCAGATTTGGATTCTCCTCTCACTCAAGCTTGTCCGTAATTTGTTGCGCTTGTTGTAGTCGTTGGGTTGCATTTTGAATCACTTTTCTAACCAAAGAAAGGTGAGTAATCACCCTTGACAACATACTTATATTTTAGTGAACTGACGACAATTGAATTGTATGGATATGTATATGCAAGTTTGAAATTCCACCTACGTTTATATTATGTTATTTCATATGTTTATGTTATGTTATTTCATATGCTTATATTATGTTATTTCATATGTTTATGTTATGTTATTTCATATGTTTATATTATGTTATTCATATGATTTTATTATGTTATTTCATATCCTATTATACCTGTTATGATCGTCTGACATGACATGTTGAATATTGTTATGTTTACTTAATATTCTATTCTCACACTGCAAGCTCCTTCACTATGGGTTGAAATGATACATACCTGAACGTTCTTTAGATTTAGGAAAATTGTTATGGGATGAAATGATAGGCCCAAGCAATTTTGTTAGACTTGGGATTATGGGTTGAATTGATATAAAACCCGAAAAATTAATAAATTACGGAATGGAATGATATATGTCCGTATGTACTTGACCCTAGGGTAGCAAATTTGATACAGACTCTGTGGTTGATTTAAAATGATTTTTTCGAAAATTATTAAGTATTTTGGATTTTATATATATAAATCTCAAATTTAATGTAATGATTTCTGTAAAAAAAATTAATGTGTTAAAAAATTTATAAGAAATAAATAATTAGGAATGTAAGTGTGGAATTAAATTTACAATATGAAGGTTAATTGAAATATAATAATCCGATTTGACTTAGTAATGGTATTTTATTTTAACCTATAAATTGTAGTTTTTAATTCATGTAATAGTGATTAAGATGATAAATGATTTGTTTTGTGGGGAAAATGTAAGCTAAAATGTACATTTGACATGTAAGTCTTAACTAAGGTAAATGGTATAACGTGGGTAATAAAAAGAATAAAATGTTATTTACTGAAAGAAAATAGAATGTAAGTTAAAATACTTTTAACTTAGTGTAAGGGTTTCAGCCTTGAAATTGGATGTTTTAGAAAAAAAGTTATTTAACTAAAAGTGTGGTTTCTTTAATGACCAAATATCCAAATTTGACTAATATAATAGGAATGATGGAATGACTATGACAAAACAATAAATATATTTACTATTTGATTATATAGACTATTATAGTAGGAAGTATTACAATAACAATTCAAAACTGCTGCGATTTCTTATGGTAGCAATTCAAAGCTGCTGCGAAATTCTTACCGTAACAATTCTGCACTGCTGCAGATTCTTACAATAGCACTTTTGTACTGCTGTGAATTCTTACCGTAACAGTTCTGCACCGCTGCGAATTCTTACAGTAGCACTTCTGTACTGCTACGATGTCTTAAAAGTGACATTTTCACAATGCTACAATTTTCTAAAGGGTTTATATTTTGGTTCTAAGGGTTACATTTTAAAGTGCTATGATCCCTAAACTTTTATGTTTCAAGGGATTATAATTAAATGAATTTGGAAGTGTTACGATTTTTGAAAAATGAATATTATTTTAAAAGAATAATGATATGGAATTTATATGGTTTTGAAATGGAAATGATATCGTATTGATATGGTTTCGAAATGGAAATGATATTTGGTTTTGAAGTCTAAACCATTTGAAATTTATATAATCACGGGTTATAATAACGATTGGTTGTTAAAGAGACCGGGATTGGGTATGGGCATACTCTCTGTCGATACTGAAAACACTTTAACAATTGTGTACACGGTGAAGATTCTAAAATAAAGTTGGATGGTGGCGACGATCCTAAAGGTATATTTACGTGGACCTAACTCCCATGAATTAACATAAGTTGGCTAAAACAGGAGCAATCGACGGGCCAAGTGAGGTAGCTCCTTGAATCGGACACACGTCATCATTAGCCATTCTATTACATTGTGATTGATTTGGTGTGCACCTTTGATTTGGGAGTGCGGACCAAGTTGGGCGGTAGTTGCGGCTATGCGTTACCAACAGTCCGGAAGTGTATTTGGTATATCTACACTTGCATTGTCTAGTTGTGCCCTGTGTAGTTAATGCCCCGCTATTACCCCGCTATAACACCGCTATATCTTATATCGGGTTTCTACCGCTACGATTTTTCCATATAGCCCCAAAATATAGCCTTTCGCTTTAATCCCCGCTATTTCCGCTATATCCCGTTATTCCCGCTATATTTTGTTATTTCCGTTATATCTTCTTTAATAAAATGAATTAAAAAATTGCTTTTATACATTATAAAAATTATGAAACTAATTTATTTGATTTAATTTTTAATATATTTTCAGAAATGAAAATACTCTAACATTCTACTAAATTCAATTATGTTATATAACAGTTTTACGTTTATTTAAAGTATATTCGCACATGGTTTTTGTTTAATGTTATTTATGTATTAATTATAATTCAACTGAATGATAATTTTTTATTTAATTACCATTTATATATTTGTTAAAACATTAAGTGTGATTTTTATATGCTATAGTGCCATCCGCTATATCCCGTTATATCCTCGCTGTATCCCCGCTATGACTTTTTGCACCTCCACCACTTCGAATCTGCCGAGCGCATTAACGGCACAGGTTGTGCCGTGTCACCTGCCCTATCATGTCTTCTACAAGTTTATTATGTACCATACCTATGAAGTGCCCTCTGATGACACCCAGTACAGGTGGGGTTACGGTATTGTATAGACTATGAGAATATATAAAATGTGTTAAGCGGGATATGGGTAATGCCTTAACGCAATTTTAATAGTTTACTTTATTATAGACATTATTATAATGGCATATATACACATAGTAGATAGTTTAACGGATCCTTAAAGGATGAGCGATCCCAAGCATCCTTTAAGTTACTAATGCATTTCTTTTGCAGCTCACAAGAGTTATTTATATTTTATAAATATGTTTATCCTAACTCGAGTGTTTTGTATTTTGCTATACGCTGGGGTCAGCCTTAGTTTCATCGCTTTGGTTTCGTCCTCTTTTGGAGCTAGAGATCCGCCGGAGATTTAGCAGTCTACTTGATAATTTATTCCAGTTATTTCCACTTAGCTTTTGCTTTTGTATTAGAGAACTTATGTATCTAAATCTCCAAATGTATTTGTTTCCAGACTTGGTATTATATATAAGTTTTGAGACTTTGTACCTAGGAGCTTCATGAACTCCTATGCTTATTTTATTCCGCTGCGAAGTTATTCTGATATTCTGTGTCTGGGATTCTATGATTGATTTTATTTTCCCCAAATTTTATTAACAATCTATTGTTTTGAATTATTCAAGTCCGACATATGTGGTTTTATTTTCGATTTGAATGGTCCAAAATGGCAGGATGTTACAGAAGCGATGCAAACTCGACAGCCTTCAATAAATTCAAACTTGCATAGATCATAACTCAAAATCTACAAGTCCAAATGCTATGAAATTTTCATAGAAGCTACCTAAGGCACCAAAGAATGTTCATGGTCGATCCTAGCTTGATTGGACTATTTTGGGATCGATATGAATTACACTTGGATCGATCCCAGGTCACTCATGATCGGTCATGTGGGCCCACCTGCGCATGAGAAGAGGTATTCCATGTTTTTGGGAAGGTATTTTCGGATCTACACCTATAAATAGCAGTCCTATGGAAACTAAAAAGAGATCTTCTTCTCTCTCCTATAGGAAACTCTGCCATTTCTGCTATTGGTTTTCAAAAGCTTATAACTGTAATTACAGTATAAAAGGAATAAAAGGAACAAAAGGATTGATTCAAAGTGGACGTAGACTAGAGATAGCCGAACTACAATAAATCTTGTGTTCTTTCTTGCTTTCTTACATTTTTATCTTTGTTATTTCTTCATTTTTGTTCTCTACTTAATCTGGATCTGAGATCTGTGTTTGGGTATTGAGGATCTGTGTATATACACTGGTGCTTTCACTACTTCTGGGGTTTATGACCAATTTTGATGCAAACACTTTGGTGCTTTCACTGAGAGTTGAACTCAGGTTTGGAATTCAGATTTGAAAGCTAAAGGATCACATCTAAGAGGAACCATAGTTAGACAATCAGCTAGAAAGACATTACCAGAAAGGAGCCATCAAGAGGGGAGTCAAGAAGCTTCCTAAGGAGCGAATCATGCGTCAGTTTTCATCACCAGGGATGAGCCGGAGATGATAATGGAGCTCTGCTGGAAGAATTGTTGAAAAAGTAGGAGGACTTGATGCAGAACCTTCTCAAACAGTTTGGATAGGCAGGAACAGCTGGAGCTTCAAGAGTTTAGATCCACAGAGCTGGAACAGAAGGGCCCAACAGGCAATCAAATGGAGCAGCTCAATAGGGTGCAGCCCCCAATCAGCACACAGTTACCAATCTTGATAGATCCAGACTCAGGGGGCACACCACCATGCAATGATAGACCAATTCATGGAGGTATTCCAGGTGACACCATACAACAGGATGCTGGTAGGAGCACAAGAGTACGTGATGAAGAGTATGTACCAGAATTCCTTCGGGGACTCAAAGGGAAACCCTTGGTGGACAACACTGGATTAGCTGAGATTATCAAGAAAACTATGAGCAGAGGCTTAGTAAATAGAGATCTAGAAGGATTAAACAGGAGTTTGTTTACCTACGACATCAGGATGGCGCGGAATCCACCAGAGTTCAACTTGCCTACTCTTGAGGTATAAAATGGCAAGGCTGATCTTACCGATCACTTGATGAGGTACACAAGACACATGGATGTGCTGGCGGCATCGAGGAAATTATGGCCCAGTGTTTCCCTCTGTGCTAGACGGATATAGATGATATATGGTTTCTGCAGTTGGAAGAAGGTTCTATCAGGACATGGACGGAATCGGTGGACAGGTTTTTGAAGCAGTTCGGGTTCATATCAAAAGGCCAAAGAATGTAATGACACTAACATCGGTGAAGCAAAGGACAGGAGAATTGCTCATGGCTTTCTTAACTAGGTTCAATGTAGTAGTTGCTTCGATGGATTGGCCTGATCCATCGATGGTTTTGATGGCGGCAATGTCAGGAGTCAGGGATAACTTAGATTTCAATGTATCATTGATATGAGATCCACCAATGGAACTCGAGGATTTCTTTCATGAGGCTAAATGATTTCTTCGACAGGAAGATGCATCTTCGGATATGAAGTTAAAGGAAGTAAACACGGTTAAGGCTGGAGAACTATCTAGCAAAAGCTTGGGTAAGGATAAGAATAAAGGAAAGAGGAAGCCTGATGACAACTCTGGCAAGGCAAGGAAATGCTGGGGAGAGCCTAAATTCTCCACATACACAGGATTGAATGAAACTTTGGAGCAGATATTTAGGGTGACTCGGGATCGCCTTCCTTACCGAAGGCCGGCAAAGAGGGAACCCTCAAAACGCGAGAGGGCATCCGAAAGGCACTGTATCTTTCATGACCTGGACGGGCATGATACTAATAGTTGTGGGCATCTAAAGAATATAATCGGGGAGCGTGTAAGGAGCGATCGGCTGCGACAATATGCTGGATATCGGAATGCGATGGTGGAACAAGAGCAGCAACCGTTTACTTCAAATGATGATGGCACATGAGACCCAGGAATGATGGTCGATTGGTTATCAACTAACAGGAACGATATGCAATAAGTAGCAAACTTTAGGCAAACGGTTAAGTCACTTACTCATGTACAAGGATGGAGATAGCCCCTAGGCATGCTCCAAGTTGATGATAAACTATGATGCTCTAGTTTGTGAAATCTACTTTTTCTTTTTTTGGTTTGGACATTTGCTTTTTACCGGCTTGGTTTCAGAGTCTGGTTTGAGCTCCTGGTTTTGTTTGTTTTTTGGTTTGGACTTTAGTTTGGATGCTTGTTTTCTGGTTTGGATTTTGGTTTGGATTTTTGGTATGGAGTTTTGGTTTTCTGATTTGATCTGGATTTCAGAATGGATTTTGATTGGGTTTTTATCTGGCTTTTGATCGTCGGGTATGGATTATGCCTGGCAAGGGGTAAGTCGCTTCGTCCGAGCGTGGCGAATTAACAGGTCGTCGAGTATGGACTATGCTCGGCATGGGTTCGGAGAGACCAGGATTTGGCCTACGACATAGTCCCTATAGTATCGGTTACTATTTCAGGTTATCGAGTATGGACTATACTCGGCTAGGGTTCGGAGCGACCAAGATTCGGCTTAGGACTTAACCCATGGCATCACTTAGCGTTCAGGGACACTGAACTAAGAACACCATGGCGTTTTTTAATATAGACCGTCGAGTGTGGATTGCGCATGGCAAGAGCCCGGAGTGGATACAAATTTGGATATCGACTCAGAGCAGTCGTAGATTTGGTTAAGGATATGGCTATGGCACTCAGATAGGATGGCTTGGTAATGGATTGGATTATGAATCGGATGGTATGGCTATGGATGAAATATGGACATCGGATGCCGGATTCAGAGGTATTCAAAACACACCTTCTTACCCTAAGGCATGTTTTGGGGGGCAAATGTTATCCCACCTTTTGCCAAGGCTGTGATACTAAGAACCTGACTAAAAATCAAGGACCATTCGTCCTGGAAATCGGTTATACATAGGTTCACTATGGATACTGGTAAATTTTTCCCGAATCCGGATCGAGCCACAATTAACATGACACGACAAGCAAAGCTACGAGAATCCGCATTCCAAATTTCAAGTCAACCGGAGTTAGTATGCTCAAGATATGATCGATGCAAGTCAAGGAAAACAACTACAATTTGTATCCATCAAGCGATGCGAACAAAAGCGAAGCGAACATAAACGATGCGAATAGAAGCGATGTCAACTCGATAGCCTTCAACAAATTCAAACTTGCATCGATCATAACTCAAAATCTACAAGTCCAAATGCTATGAAATTTACGTAGATGCTTCCTGATGCACCAAATAATGTTCACTGATCGATCCCAGCTTGATTGGACTATTTTGGGATCGATACGAATTATACCTCGATAAATCACTCTGGATCTGTAATGTGGGCCCACCTACGCATGAGAAGGGGTATTCTAGGTTTTTGGGAAGGTATTTTTGGATCTACACCTATAAATAACAGTCTTATGGCAACTAAAAAGGGATCATCTTTTCTCTTCTAGGGGAAACTCTGCCATTTTTGCTATTGATTTTCATAGGCTTCTAACTGTAATTACAGTATAAAAGGAATAAAAGGGTTGATTCAAAGTGGATGTAGGCTGAAGATAGCCGAACCACAATAAATCTTGTGTTCTTTCTTGCTTTCTTACCTTTTTAACTTTGCTATTCTTCATTTTTGTTCTCTACTTAAATTGGATCTGAGATCTGTGTGTAAATATTAAGGATCTGTGTATATACACGGGTGCTTTCACTACTTCTGGGGTTTGTGACAAATTTTGGCGCAAACAAAGTATATTTTTATTCAATTCGTTTCAATTTTATTTTTATTTAACTTAACTTGTGTTAAATCTAAACTTCATACCATTTCTTTTTATTCTTTAAGTAAGAATTTAATTTCATTTAATATCCACTACAACTCAATTTAATTTCGTTTCAATCCAATCCAGATTCAACCCAATTTCGCTTAGTTTAAGTTAAATTCAATTCAAATTTATTTCTCAATTCAATTCATTCACATCCCAATTTAATCCATTTAACTAGTCTACTTCACCAATTTATTCCATTTAAATCACGATCGATTAAATTTAAAAAATTTAATTTCTCCAACTTAATCTATGTTAAATTTCATTTAACCTTTCCACTTTTAATTTTAATTCCAAAATTTAATCTCCATATTTTTCTTCAAAATCATTCACCATTTATCAGTTTATAACTTATCTCCAGATGGTCTCTAAATTATTTAAACAAGGATTTCAAAATTTTTAAACACCCGGTATTTATTTCAAATCATTTTGAAATCAACATATATATATATATATATAAATATATATATATAATTCTTTGGTTCAAAAAACCATCCATTGGAAATTTTAAAATTTCACTTGGTTCCATTCCAAAAAAATTCCCTTCAGAATTTCAGAACAACCTGTTCTTCTCAAACCAATCATAAGCAACGACGACGACAACAATCCATCACTCAGAAACTCGAAAACGAACACCGATGATGTCGCGATCATCATTGGAATTATTTTCTACCGACCGAAGTGACTTCAGTGTTATAACATCTTCAAAATTCATTTAAAATCAATTTTCTATTAATAATATCTGCAAAACAATATTACTATTATATATTTTCAAACATTTTGGAAAACTTTACCAAAAATCTTCGGAATTTAATAATTTCAAACTTTGGTTTTAATTATATCTTAGTTTTTAATTCAATTGTACAATCCATACTTATACAATCTCTATTTATTATAAATATAACCATTTAAAATTGTATAATCTTATTTCGATTATAATATTATCAACCAACACTCCAATATGTTATAATAATTTCTAGAAATTTTTTTCCGTTATATAAAAATAAAATTTGGGTAAAATTATTTCATTTACCCTCTTCAAAACCATACTATGTCGGTTTATCGCGTTCAAGTGTTTAAAAACTCCTATCGAATTAATGGCGTCCCACTACTCGATTAGAATATATGTTCCACTCAACCAATAAATCAACACAATATAAAACAATTTATATTCACTAACAAATACATGCTCATATCTATTAATATGCTCAAACTCATTTTAGAGTACTACGGACTCCATCTCTAATGAGTAATCCCCAATAGAGAAAAGGTTCTGGCTTAACCTTAAGCTCTGATACCAAGTGTAGCGACCCGCAGTTCCGTACCCCTGGAGTTGATATAATTTTTCCTCGTTCAACCCAAGGTGTACGAAAGAGCGAAAATCTTGGGTAAGGAAGAAGGAGATAGAAGAAAAATAGAAACAACAACAGAGAATCTCACAATCGCAACGAAACAAAATATAATATATAATAACAGATTTTATACAAAAGAATCTGTAATAATTTATATACTTACGATCATCAGAGTACATCAATCAATACATTAAACCGGATAGTTATATAACTTGTCCTTACACGATGGAATATAAGTCAATTACGAAAATATGTCTGAAATTCCCCCGACTAGCCTCCTAAGCTCCCATAGCATTTAACCAGAATCTGTAATACTCAGTCTGACCTGAGCATTATAATAAAATAACATCTGAGTCAGTCTGGAAAATAAGCGTGAGAAAACACACTCAATTTGAATTATTATAGTTATCAAAATCCTCTGAAAAATAAAGGTATCTCGTAAGACTGCGTCACACATAAACACAATGGATTTTTACCTTACGATAACCAAAACATTTTTATAGAAAATCCAATGATATTATAATAGCGTCTAAAGACAAATACTTATTCAAATAGCCAAAATTGTTACATTAATTAAATTCTAGCATACTAAGCTCTACAAACAAAACCGTAAGCTCGTATTGGAGAATGGATTCCTACTAAATGACTAAGCACTAGGGTACCACCTGCTATAGTACACCTCTAAAACAATGTACCAAGTGCAACTCTAGGATCCCCTGCTACACAAGACCGAACTACCCCTAACCTGGATAGTTCGAATAAGATTATCCTGTGGTTGGGATCGGCAACGGGCGCACAGCCGAATAAAAGGGACTCTAGATAGGGGTAACCTTACCCTACTTGGGTGCGACCTACTTAGCCTTCCTGCATCTCCACTGATTTTCAGTCATTTGCAGTTGATGTGGCTCGAGGCTAAGCGTTACCTTTTCAAGAAAAATTTTACTTGGAATGCTCATCGTCCTCCAATGATGATGTTCTGGATGCATTCATCCATAAAAGTTGCCCTGGGTCTGGACAAACTGAATCACCGTCTTCATCATCTTCACAGTATTCATTCGTAATGTTTAAACCAGATCGAAGTTGTTTTCGAATAACTAAGTCTGATCCTGGTCTCTTCGAAACGATTAATGAAATTAGCCAATTGTTGATAGTCGGTTATTTAACCATCAATTTAACATCCATAAGCAATCATCTGGCCTTATCATAATGTAGGACGATTTTCGACCCCCGAAAATCGACACTAATACGACCACCGTATGGTGTGTTGAGCAGTCGAGTGCCGAAAACACCATGCTGTTAGGGTTAAAGAAGAAAAAATAGAAAAAGAATAGAGAAAAACAGCACAGAATCTCACAATCGCAGTAGAACAAAATATAATATACAACAACATTTTATAAAAAGAGAAGCTGCAACTGTCAATATATATACCATATATCAGAGTACAAAAAATCTGGACAGTTATAATAACTTCTCCTAAACCGCTGCCTATACAGCCTACAATACATAGTGAAATATAGCCCATATATACAATACGTCTGTGCCATCCAGCTTGTCTCCGGGCTCCAAAGCGTTCTTACCTGAAATCCTGTAATAATCGGTCTGACCCGAGCATTACAATAAAGTAACACCCGAGTCGGGCTGGAAACCAGCGTGAGTAAAACCAACTTCATTTGAAATACTTAAGTTATACAAGTCTTTTAAAAAACCAAGGTAACTCATACAACTCGACAAGTTTTATCTGATTATAACCAAAATACCGTTACATAATCCACTGATATTATAATGATATCCGAGTACCGTTACTTACTTTAAATAGTTGAATTTGTTAAATAATCCAAGCCCGGTACATTAAAGTCTAATATCAACTCGTGGAGTCTCGTAGTTATTATCGAAATAGTTCCAAATGTTACTGATATTTGACCCCAGCCTCTTCGAATCCAAGTAATAAATTTAAGAGGGTAAATTGTTTAAAATAACAATTTATTATTTGGGGTGACATAGTATAAATATAGGGATTTATTACAGATCTTTATTCAAATAACCGTATCATTGTTTTAATTTACTATATAACTTGTCTGAGCACTTAATGGTACATACAAGAATAATTGAATTAAACCTCCAATAGAATTAAGGCAAAATATAGATTGTTATCAATTTAACGATCGATAAAAAATATCATACTAATCACATATTTTGATTTTATTAACTTTGCCTAAACGAATCCATTTACATCTTTATCCAAATAACTACAATTAAAGAAATTAGAAAAAACAACCAATTATTAGTTAATAAGAGTTTACCACTTTATCCAATGTCTACATGGTAATTTATATAAGTTTCAAATCAAATAATAATGTAGTTAACTACCATTTACATTATGAAATATTATTGAACTGTAAATTTTGGATTTTAAGTTAAAAACATATTTTTAGAAGAAAATATAAATTGTCATATAAATAAATTTGTAAAACACATTTCTTCCTTTTTTTCCTTCCCTATTTTCCTCTCTTTTCTTTTTCCTTTTCTTTTTCTTCTTTCTTTCCCTCTTTTCTTTTTTCTTCTTCTTTCTTCCGGTCCCATTTCTTTTCTTCCATCCCATTACCATTCTTCCCATCGTATCCTTTTCTTCCCGTTCTCATTTTTTTCTTCCTTCCTTTCCCCTTCTCCCATGCGCACGGTGTCACGATGCACGTGCACACATCTCTCCGGTCGAGCAACTCATCATTGACAGACATCACAAATTCCCCTCAACAACCTTGTCACTCCCAACCACTTGGAACTCGACCTAAAACCCCAAACGAAGAATCGAGCTCGAACCCAAACCTGGCACGAAGACAACGCCCTTTCCCTTACCTCGTCCGACCACCTCCAAACGCCGACACCCTCCAAATTCCACCACCAGGACCCCGCGACCTCCTCTCCCTTTTCCCTCAGGTCCGTAGGCCCCTCTCATCGCCTCAACGTCGCCATTGACGTCAAACCAAAACCCAAAAAAAACCACTGCTAAACCCTACGTCATCCACGACCGGCCACCACGACCATCGAAAAATTACCACATCATTTTTCGAGAATTCCCCGACCCCCAAGCTTTCCCCAGGTAAAAACTCCGACCACGAAATCGAGTGTTTCACCAGAATTTCGTCATGGGCCCAAAACCAATCATCTCGATCTTAACTCCCCCATACTTCATTAAAAATTCCCAAATCATCGTCAAAAATCACGATTTCCAACCCCAAACCCGATCATGAAATCCATTCATAAAATCTTGACTTTCAAAACTTGGATAATTTTGGATCATCTACTATAAAAGGGAGTTTTCTTCCTCCATGCTTAATGAAATCAATTGAAACAATTTTTAAAATATCCTACACTCCAAAGCCAACAACTTTTGTGTTGGAGTCATAGGTTAAAACTAATTGGTTGTAGAGCCTTTGATTTTTAAAGTTAGTTGTTTGAAACTATATGGAAAAACAAAATAAAATAAAACATGGAACAGAGCAACTCCTGGAAGAAGAAGAGTACTCTTAATGTACATGTGGAATCCCTTCATGTCTAAACACATATTCCTTTACATACATGCCAGATACATATACAATTACCCTAACTCGTAGATTTATCTAACGACCTCTTAGTAAATAAGTTTATAAATCAAAGCAGGGAGAAGTTATTTTTTCATAGTTTTTAAAAGGGATGATGAACCGCTTCTTGTTTGCTTTTACCTTGCTTTACCTTTTCTGTCGTGATTCTTCTAAAGTTTAATGGCAGATACTTATATTGTATACATATTTTTGTATGAATGTTTTTCGAATCGTCTACAAGCCCGTGATATATGTGAGTATATATAAAGAGAATGGGAGGGCAGTGGCTTGTACAGGCCATATAATTTTTCTCTTTTTCTCTTTTTTTATTTTGATTTGAACATATGTAGGCCTGATTTGAATAAAAGATGATTGATACCTTATGAAAGGCTTGATTTGCTATTTTATGTGCTTGCCTTGATATGATGAGATCTTGATTTTAAGTTTGCCATGATGATGTCTCTCTATGTGTTTACAAATATATTTATATGAATTGATATATATATATATATATATATATATATATCTGTGTGTGTGTATGGTTTCCTTTCCCATTTTTATAATAATGTATGTATACATATATATATATACATATTTTTTCTTTACATACATTCATTTAATTGTTATCATCAATTTTTGTGCTTCCTTGTAGATACGTATATATTTATTTACACATGTATTTACATTCTTCATGTATACTATTATATATACTTATACATATACTTATGTATATATATGTAGTTATGCATATGAATTTTATCCTATTTTACTTGCATTTATGCATATTGTCATTTCATATATATAGTTAAATATACACATATATATTCTGGAACAACCCTGTTATTAATTACCTAATTAATTAAAATTAATTAAGGATAATTAATTTGTAATTGTAATTTGTGAAATTTAATTCTTATATTTAATAATATGAGAATTAATTTAAAGAACGTTGTAAATTTAACTAAGTGTTAATACTGAAAATTTATTGTTAAAATGATAAATTTAAATTTACAATTTATAACATTTTATTGAGAATAAAGAGAATGGCCTTTATTTCAAAAAGTTACATTTAATTGTACAAAACATTTTTATATTTATATAATTGGGAATTTGTATCTTGTGAATGAGTTTTGGTAAATTTTAAGAGATCAAAATATGTTAAATAAAACATTGGTATAAGTTAAAAATAGTGTTTATAATGAGAGAATTAAGAAATATTTAGTAACACATTCCTAGGAATCTAATTAGTAACGCTTTCTCTTATTGGGTTTGGTTTTAACCCATGTCCACTTGGTCAACAGGATAATCCTCCTCCTCTTATTTTGTTTGTTCACTCCTCTGTCTGTAAAAGAAAACAGAAATAGCAAACCAAATCAGAAAAGATAAAAAACTTCTTTCTCATGAACCCTAGAGCTAAAATCCTCAAATCCAAGAGCAAATCAAAGGACTTTTGGTCAATACTTGTAGAAATCAAAGCTAGGTAATCATCTCTACCTTCTAGATCCATAAAAGGGAGATTTTGATCTCGTTTTAATCTTGTTACTTGCTGGTTGGTCTTCATTTTTTGGATTTGTAGGCAATTTTTGTGAGGCTAATGATTTAGTAAGGCTTGGATGAAGATCTAGCCAGTTATAGAAGGATAAAGGTGAGTTAAACACTCACCCTAATATCTCTAATCTATTTATATAATTTTTATTTGATGTTAGGATTGATTTAGATAGTTTGTTGATTGAATTGAATAATTAGTTGAAAGAAATGCTTGCAATATGGTTGTAAACTTGAGTGATTGTTTGAATTGTTGTTGCTGAAAATTATTTGTGAAAATCGCTGTAGTAAAACAACGATATCTTGGTGGAAAACGATTCGAATTAGTTCAATCTTTTTGTTGTAGAAAAATATTTCAACAAACTATAAGTTTTCTGTTGATCATTTTTCGAAATAGTGGGAAATAGAGGCTATAGCACAGCCATATCAAATTTTCTAAGTTGATAGCTGATAGTAAAATGGACATAACTTTTGATCTTTTAATCCAATTATGTTGATTATTTTTGAAATAGAAAGATAATTTCCTAAGGAAGAACTTTTGTTTTAATCACTTTCTCATATTTTAAGTATTTCTATGTCAAAAATTGGGTTTTTTACAAAGTAATAGTCTCTGCCCTGTCAAATTTCTGTGCTAAATATTGTTAGTAATTTAAGCAACTTTCTCATTTCTTATCGGATTTTGATAATTTTTAAAGTTTTAGAAAGCTTAAACTTTTTTCTACAACTTTCATGTTGTAAGTTTTCTAAAATTATGTGATTTAAAGGGTCTAAATTGCATTTTAACGCTGAAACTTGTGACTGAGTTGTAATTGGTGAAGAGGTTGAAATTACCGATGCATTCACGACCCATTGCTTGAACCCATTTGAGTGTTGTTGTGTTTCTAATGTTGTGCCCAAATTTTGGGTGATTATTTTGGTAGTTGGCTATATATAAATATATATTTACGATAATAAATTTTTATTATAAGTTTGATTTGGAATATAGTTAAGAGTTAGAATTCTACGGAGTTAGTTCGTGACTAAAATCTTATTATAATCTAATATTTAGTCATAATGAATTCCAATGTGTTTGTGGATTTTCGATCATTTTATTCAAACTTTGGAATTAAATAAAGATGTATCTATTTTTTTATAGAGATAAATATTTAGTTACAAACATCAATAATTTGGTAAGGAGAGTTTATTATAGTTATAAATATTAAACTTGTTTTATAAATTGGTCTAATCTCTTTTATAAATAGTTTTGTCAAATATTTATATTTATATTAAGTATTATTGGTACAAATATTTATGGATTTGGAAATATGTTTAGTGAAATGTAAATTTAATTTATTAAATAAACTGGTTGTGAGATTTAGTAACATGGTTTCGAAGTATAAACTTAATTTGTTTATACTAATGTATAAATACTAATTTGGATATTTCTATGCGTAATAAATATGGTTTTAGAGAATAAGTGACTACTTAAATATGTATATGGTTTTAAAATATGGTATGAATAATACAACTTTATGGAAATTTAAGTATCAATATGATTTTGGAAAATGGAAAATCATAGTTCATAAAATAAATACAATTGGAACAATCTGGGATAACAGAAAATTTTAATAAGTGGCAAATTAAATAAATGTTTTGAGAACCTTAATTCTAAAATTTGAGAAGTACTAATAATCGACTTAGTATCATCGATCGGTTTAAATGCTTTCGAATAATGCTTCGTCGAATATGGTATAACTCATTGAATAGAATGTTTGAGTGGAATTTACTAGCCTGTTAACGAATACTTGAATTTCACTGGGTAGTATGGGATGCCTTGGCTAAATTCTTGTGGTTTATTTGGAAAAGTACTTAACACTTTAGTGTTGTATTCTCTTCTGGTATGCAACAAGTGGTTGCTAGATCCTTAAGAAAATATGGTTCAGATTTTCCAATGATATCTGTAATAAGTGATATTTACTAGCTTTTAGTAAATATTTGAATTTCACCATATGGTATGGGAAGTATTGGTTAAATTCTAGTGACTACTTAAGGTGATAGTATCTGGCACTTTAGAGTTTACTCTCTTTTGGTGCAACAAGTAGCTGTTAGATCTTTTATAAGTTTATTCCTGGAATTCTTTTCAAAAATAATAATTTAATAATATTACGTTAATGTGGAATTATCGAGTCATGGTTTCTACGATCACCTTGATCGGTATGGACTATCCTTGAGATCATTCTGTGATTCTGTGTTCTCGGTCTGAGTACAATCCTTGGTATCGGATCGGTTCGAGTGATACGACTTGTTTGTTTGTTTTCCATAGGTTTTGAGTCATTGCGATTGTTTTAGGCGATCACTACGATCGGTTTGGATTAAGATCTCTTCAATTCTGGATATTTGGATTCTGTGACTATTCTGTGTTCGTGAAATAAGTATATATACTTGTGTCTTGTGTTTGTGAGATAAACATATATTCTTGTGTCATGCGTTCATGAAATAAATATATATTCTTATGTCTTTTGATGGATGTTAAGTTAATTTTGTTATTTTGTGTTTAGTGACTAGTTCGTGTTTGTGACGTAAACTAATAACCCTTAACTGAGTTAATCACTGATATTTATGTGCTTGGAGATATTGTGTTTTGTTCTGTGAATTCAATCCTGAACATCTGTATTTACTTATATGTTGTTTATCCTTGTGATATATCTTGTTCTCACCCTGTTGGAAATTTAGAGATAGTCTGACCCGGGTGTTATTTTGCTCGGGTCAGGCCGAGACTTTTCAGGTTACTGGACATGTTGTCATTTGAATGGTTAAACTAGCAAAAGTTGGATCTTTGATATTTAGTTATATCACTTAGGAATTATTGTTTGAAATTGAGATGTATAATTAAGATTAGAAAACCATAACTTGTATATCAATCGAGTTTAGTATTTCATTTTGTAAACTAAATAATTTGTATATTTGTAAGTTGAGATTTATTCCGCTGTGATTCGTGACTGTTATTTATATGATATATTTTTCTAATTCTGAGAAATTGGTGTGTTTATTACTTTCTATTAATATTGTACACGTCAAATTCAGCTCAGATATTAAGTGAAAAGGTACAAATGACGTGTCAGTATTATTATAAAGATATATTCACATTAGATCACCCTTAACAAGCCGTATCCTCCGGATTAGCAGAAAAGATTACTTGTAATGTTCTTTGCTAATCTGGGCATCATCATGGGGTCGTTACATATTCACATTTATACAACTTTCCTATATTTTACATTATATGGGCATACGTATATATATTTATACATTTATATACTTATATATATATATTATCAAACAACATAAAGCTTGTTGGTATATATATACACACATGCACACACATATATATATATATGGATATTTATCTTAATTTAAATGGTGGAGTTTATATATAATTTATTTTACTATAAGATTTATCATATTCAGAGATTTTATAATTCAATATTTAATATAGTTTTTAAATCAATTTATATATATTCAGATATTTTAATTATCAGAAATTTATTTGTTTGACTTAATAAATCAATATTTCAAAAATTGAAAACAGTTAATCGCTCAATAAAAAATGTCAGAAAATCTGGATCGTCGCATTCCTCCCCCTTAGAACTTTTCGTCCTAAAAAAGGAATGAAGCGTGAAATTTTAATTTTGATGCTTATTATAGTTAAATCATTCTTTAAACATTTAAACTTCCCTGCTCTTTTATTTTACAATTTTAAAACACTTTTAAAATTACATAATATTACCAAACAAGCTTTATATAAAAATACTTTTCATAACTCGGTGTCTAAAGAAGTCCATCCTTGTTATCACAGAGCTTTAGTCATAAGTTGATCAGGCGTAGGATTGAAAATCTATAAGTACTTAGCAGACCCGTTTCAACACCTAGTGAAAATACTTGGAAAACCTTTTTTCAAAAATGTTTATGGAAATCATCACCCCCACCATGGATCGCAGTTAGCACGATGATTGCGTCGCCATCCCTGTGAAATCCATAAGAAAACTCTAGGCATCCGCGCCCCTCGACTATGCCATGGGAACTGTAACAGAACGCAGCTACACCCAGTTTTGCATTGCCATCCCTGTAAAACCCATGTAACTGTAGGCATCAATGCCGCTCGAATTACGTTGTCAAACGAAACTTCACCACATAGGTCGCATACTACACTAACCGAATCCTAATGTAGACTATAGGCACTCACTGCCATACGAATTTTGCTATGGACCACATAGATCGTAATCTACCGATGTTACGTTGCTCTCCTAGCGAAATCAAGCATCGATTGTAGGCAATCACTGCCACTCGACTTACACTATGGAGCGTGGTAGATCGCAGTTACACAGGGGCTATGTTGCCATCACAGCAAAATCCTAATGTAACTGTAGGTATCAGCACCGCACGAATTACGCTACCCCAAACACAATCCTCAGGAACTCAGGTTTTGTCCGGACGTCCTCTTGGATCCCAATCTCATTGATCCCGCCCTTAGGGTTCTAGGCAGAACCACTTAGTGGATCTCCTACTATAAGTTTCGACTCTCAATGGGGGTGTCTATTTTTCCATATCTTTCTCAAAACATATCATACTATATACATATATAGTACCTTTCATGTCATCTTATGTATATGTACCACATATAAACCTCATTTGCTTAAAATCATATCTTCAAAATCGATATTTCTCAAATTTGGTTTACCAAATTTCCAAAATTTTCTTTTTTTCAAACCAAAAGCCTTTCAAAATCAATGAGTTCTGAAACCCTTTCAGTTTCATTCTTATATACATATAAGATCATTCTTTCAACTCGAAAAATTTTCAGATCAATAATTTCTGAGTCCACTTCATACTTATATAAACTCCATTTAGTATTCTAAACATCTTTCAAAGATCACTTCTTCTGGTCATAATTTCAATAAGGGAAGTTTTTAATATATAATAAATATATATAACCTCATTAATGCCAACTCAAAATTTTCAAGTTCAATTACCTTTTTCAAAGTCTTTTGTAACATTTCTTACTTATTATAAAGTAAATTTCAGTTATAGTACTATCCAACCTTTATTTTAAAATCATTTTATTTTTCTCAAAATATACTCTTTTACTTCAAAATCATTTTTGCCTCAATATCCGATTCGGTTCCAATTCAAATTTGCTTCGATTCCCATTTGGATTGTAACTTCAATTCAACCCAGTTAGTATTTAAATCCATGATTTAAATATAAATAATTCCCACTATGACCAGTTTGAATTTAAAAAATAGTTTGAATAGATTTAAAATAGTAAAATAGTTATTATAAGGTAGTTTGAGTATTAAAGAGAATGATTTGTATAGTAAATAGCTTGGAAAACCCAAAATAATTTGAAGATTTAAGAAGATAGATTTAAACAGTTTATATTAAAACAATTTATTTGAAAATAGTTTCAAGGTCAAACCGATTCAATTCCCAATCTCTAATTTAGATCAATTTTCAATTTCCACTTCCATTGATTCAATCTAGATTCCAATTCGAATTAACTTTGATTCCTGTTCCAATTCAAATCAATTCCCATTTGAGTTTAAACTTATTCAACTTAGACTAGAATTCCAATATTCAATTCAATTACAATTTGAATTAATTTCAATTCCATTCTCAATTTTCAACCATCTTGATTTATATAAATTCGAATTCGGTTTTCAAAATACTGATTTAATCACTTAAATCAAGTTAATCTTTAATATTTAATTTAACAACCCAAGTCTTTAAAATAATTCAATTCTGAGCCCAAATTTCCAAATATTCTTTTAAATTACCTTTATTTAAACTTATTTAAGGTTCCAGTAAGAGTCCAAATCTTTTTAAACAAATAAATTTTCGAAATTCAATTTATTACCCAATTATAACTTCCAATTTTTAAACCCTATTCTTTAAACAATTTCGATTGATAAATTCAATTTTAACATTTCAAATTTTAGTTCAAATAATTCCACTTTCATAAATTCAATTTTATTTTGAAAAATCTGAATCATCTAATAGTTTTCAAAGTAAAGTTTTGTTTCCATTTAATTTCAGGAATGGGTATATACCATTTCAATCCAATTCTTAATTTAGTCGAAATAATCCAATTTACAGGTTTATACACTATGAATAACAAACAAGATGATAGCAAGTTATATCAAAGAAAATAAACATCCAAATTATCTAAACATCAACCAATAGCATCCATCACAGATTTCCAGAATTCAAAACTCGTTTATATTTCTAACATCGTTTTTGAAATCATTCACGTATACATAACTTCTTTTGCACCTCTTATCAATGCTATACCTTTTTCCTTTTCAATTAAATCCATTTAACTTCCATAAGTTAAATCTCAATTTCACCTTGAAATTTCCTAATTTTAGATTATAAGTTCAAAACTTAATCAACTTGTCCTGAGTAAATTTCCCATCCATTCAATCCATTTAACCTTACTCAATTTAAATTTTCCATTCCAAATTTAAATTTCTTATCAATATCACTTCCCACTTATAAGTCCAAAAACTTATTTTCCTTTGGGTTATACATCTCATTCTAAGGGGCATTTCAGAATTCAAACACCCTATATTTATTTCAATTCACCTTGAAATCATATATATATATATAGACATATATCCCCATATATACACATTTATCCCACATACATGCCAAATCCCACTTTAAAATTTAAACCACTATTCGTTTTTAATCCAAAACAAATTCATCTTCAAACAACCCTTGTTTTAAACGAGATTTCTATATTCAAAATATTCTAAATAATATTATTAATTATTTCCTTAAATACTTTGAAACAATTTCAAAATTTTCTTGGCTTAGATTTTAAAACTTCCAGATTTAAATTTAGAAGTTACATTTGTAAATTCAGCTTAAATAATTTCACTTCCTTAAACATTTCATATTGTTTTATCATTGTTTATTCTGTAATAAACATCCCTTATTAAGACATAATAACCAATTTGTAATAATATTATCATCTCTAGAAATCAAACACACCATATTTCCCATCAAAATTTTCTGAAAAATAAGATCAGGATAAACTTATTTCATTTCAAAACACTTTGAAAAAAATACTTCTGCAATTTCGAAAATTTTAATTTCTGGTTTGAGTCTACTTTACTTTTGGTTTTTAGCTTAACTTGTTCGCAAAATTTATTCTTACCCCAAATTTCTTTTTTGGTTATATATATTACCACTTAAATTTTATAAATTTTTTTGATTATAATAATTACAGCCAATCACCTTGATATACTATAATACTCTGCAAAAATTATTTTTTTATATCTCAAAATTAATCATTTTAAAATCATTATATATATATATATGAAAATAACAAGTACGCCTTCAAATATGCACTCAGCTCATTCTAGGGTACTACTGACCTTATCTCTAATGAGTAATCCCTACCAAAACCAAGGTTCTCCGTTAACCTTCAGCTCTGATACCACGTGTAATGGCCGAGCGATTTTCGACCCTCGAAAATCGACACTAATATGTCCACTATAGAGTGCCGAGAAGTTGAGTGCCGAAAACACCAGGCTATTAGGGTTGAAGAAGAAAAAGATAGAAGAACAACATAAAACAATGGCACAGAATCTTACAATCGCAGCGGAACAAAATATAATATACAACAACATCATTTTATACAAAGAAAAGCTGTAACTGTCAATATATATACAAGATATCGGAGTACAACAAATCTGGACAGCTATAATAACTTGTCGTCAACTACTGCCTATATAGCCTACAATACATAGCGGAATTAGCCCATACGTACAATACGTCTCTGCCTTCTAGCTCGTCTCTAAGCTCCAAAGCGTTCTAACCTAAAATCCTGTAATATTCGGTCTGACTCGAGCATTACAATAAGTAACACCAGAGTCAGGCTGGAAGTCGGCGTGAGTAAAACCAACTTAATATGAATACTTAAGTTATACAAGTCTTTTAAAAACCACGGTAATTCGTACAACTCGACGAGTTTTATCTGGTTATAACCAAAACAATGTTCCAGAAATCCATTGATATTATAACAATATATCTGAGTACCGTTACTTACTTTAAATAGTTGAATTTGTTAAATTAATCCAAGACCAGTATATTAAACTCTAATATCAACTCGTGAAGTCTCGTAGTTATTGTCGAAGTAGTTCCGGATGTTACTAATATCCGACCCCGGCCTCTTCGAATCCAAGTAATGAATTTAAAAGGGTAAATTGTTTAAAAAACAATTTATTATTTAGGGTGACACTATTTAAATATGGAGATTTATTACAGATCTTTATTCAAACAACCGTATCATTGTCTTAATTTACTATTTAACTTTTGTGACCACTTAATGGTACAGACAAGAATAATTGAATTAAACCTGTAATAGAATTAAGGCAAAATATAGATTGTTATCAATTTAACAATCGATAATAAATATCAAACAAATCATATATTTTGATTTTATTAACTTTACTTAACCGAATCCATTTATATCATTATCCAAATTACAACAATCAAAGTAATTAAAAAAACAATCTATTATTAGTTAATAGGAGTTTACCACTTTATCTAATGTCCACTTGGTTAATTTATATAGGTTTTAAACCAAATAATAATGTAATCAATTACCATTTACATTATGAAATATTATTGAGCATTAAATTTTGGATTTTAACTTAAAAATAGATTTTTAGAACAAAATATAAATTGTCATATAAATAAATTTGTAAAACACATTTTTTCCCTTATTTTCCTTTCTTTTATTTTTCTTATTTCTTTCTCTCTTTTCTTTTTTTTTCTTCTTCTTTCTTCCTGGCCCATTTCTTTTCTTCCCCTCTTTCCTTTTCTTCCAGTTCTCATTTTTTTCCTTTCTTTTTCCTTCTCCCTTGCACATGGTGTCACGGTGCACGTGCACACATCCCTTTGGTCGAGCAACTCGCCGTCCACCGACCTCACAAATCCCCCTCGACCACCTTGTCACACCCAACCACCTAGAACTCAACCTAAAACCACAAACCGAGAATCGAGATCGAACCCAAACCAAGCACGAAGCCGTCCCCTTTCCCTTTCCTTGTTCGGCCACTTACAAACACCGACATGCTCCAAACTCCGCCACTAGGACCCCCGCGACCTCCTCTCCCTTTCCCCTCAGGTGCGCAGCCACCTCTCATCGCCATTGACGCCCAACCAAAAACAAAAACAAACCACTACTAAACCCTACTTCATCTATGACCGACTACCATGACCATTGAAAAATTACCACTTAATTTTTCGAGAATTCCCCGACCCCCAAGCTTCCCTCAGGTAAAAACTCCGACCATCAAATCGAGTGGTTCGCCAAAGTCCCAAAACCAATCATCTCGATCTTACCTCCCTCATACTTCATTCAAAACACCCAAATCATCATCCAAAATCACGATTGCAAATCTCGAACCCGATCAAGAAATCAACTCATAAAATCTCAACTTTCAAAACTTGGCTAATTTTGGATCATCTACTGTAAAAGGGAGTTTTCTTCCTCCATGCTTAATGAAATTAGTTGAAACAATTTTTAAAGTATCCTACACTCCAAAGCCAACAACTTGTGTGTTGAAGTCATAGGTTAGTAAAGCCTTTGATTTTTAAAGTTACTTGTTTAAAATTACTTGGAAAATTAGATAAAATAAAACATGGAACAGAGCAACTCCTAGAAGAAGAAAAGTACTCTAATGTACAGGCGGAATCCCTTCATGTCTAAACACATATTCCTTTACATACATGCTAGATTCATACACAATTACCCTAGCTGACAGATTTATTGTAACGACCCGCTATTTGAACTATTCGCATCCGCACATGTCAGACTTGAATAATTCAAAATACCGAATTGTTAATTTAAATTTGGCAAAACTGAACATATACAGTAAATAAATAATCACATAATCACAGACACAGAGTAATAATATGCAGCGGAAGCAAAAGATAGTAGTTCATGAAGCTACTATATATATATCAGAGTTAAATAAATTACAACAGAAGTTTCGAATACAATAGTCAAATACAATAATCAGAATACACCACTGGAATCAACTGAATATCTGAAAGCTGATAGATGGCTGGATCTCCAGGCGAAGCTCCAACTCCAAAGGTGAGTCTCAAAAGCTGAACCACTCAGTCTGACCTGAGCGTAAAGCAAAACACAAAACACTCGAGTCAGGATTAACATCTTATATCAATAAATCCAACTCAAGTGAAATAACAATTAAAATACAAGTAACTCAAAGGACGTTGGAATAACCATCCTTTAAGGATCTGTTAAACTATCTACTATGTAGTAACATACGCTAAATAGATAATGTCTATCGGTAGTATAAAATATCAAAATAGTGTTAAGGTGTTACCATTATCCCCCTTAATACATTTTATATAAGCGTTATAGACTATACAGCACTGCAAACTCCACTGTAAACTAGTGGGCTATCAGGGAGTACTCCATAGGTATAACACAAAACAAATTCTTAGTGGTCGCGTATACAGGGATACAAGTATGACAAGACACATGAGGCAATACCCAAGGTAGTGAAACTACCGTTCGCCTGATCCGGACTGGTGAAAACGCATCGCCACAACGATCGCAACACCGTGAAACAACACTCCCAAATTTACGAGGGTGCACCAATCAATAACAAGTAGCGAGTAGTTGCGAAAAAGTGTGTTCGCTCGAGGTGGCTAACCCCATTTGGCCCGGCACGGCTCCTGTTTTAGTCATTTCAAATTTGACACAAGTGTCATGGCTATCCATTATCATTCTCTTTCTTCAATCATCACGTATAACCACTTCATTCTGGATCCAAAATACCTTTCAAAATCTTATAATTCAATTTCAACTTTATTTAAACAATTCAAATATTGATTTAAATTCGTATATAAGTTTCATTCCGAACTCATTTAAATTAATTTAATTTAATGTTCAAATCAATTTAAATTCATTGATCGATTTCATTCAATATTCATTAAGTAAGTTTGTCATTCAAAAAAATTTCTATTTAATTTCCAATTCATTAAATCAATTACTTAAGTTCAACTTTATTATATCAAAACTTACAAATTGAACTAAATTAAATTTGTCAAATTAAATTCTTTAAATTTCAAGTCTTACATTTGTTTCAATAAAACGCATTTTATTTCTTGTTAAGAAATTCAATTTCACTTATTTATTTACTTAGTTACAAATTTCAAAACTTAATTAATAAAGAAACTAAATTTCACATATTCAAGAAGTTCAATTTCACTTATTAACTTACTTAAATAATTTTCCAAAATTTAATAAATAAAGAAACCCAATTTCATTTGTTAACGAAGTTCAAATTCACTTATTCAAAAGTTCAATTTCTCTTATTGAAGAATTCAAATTTTATTTAATTCTCAATAATTCAATTTTATTTAATTATTAAATAATTTCAAAACTTAATTAATAATTTCAAATTTTAAATATTAAATAAATTCCAAAACCTAATTATTAAATAATTCCGATCTTAATTATTAAATAATTCCAAGCTTAATTATTAAATAATTTCAAACTTAGTTCAATCATTTCTTAAATTAAACAACGTTCTTTCATCAATTACTTTCTTAATATTTTGTGTCAGATTATTAAATATTAACATTTTCCTTCATCAAATTTAAAATTCCAATTTCATTTCAAAACCTTAATGTTCGCTCAAATAAAATCTTTATTCAAATTTTAAATCAAATTATTGACCAATCGGGTTTTATTTAATTCTCTATCCTAAGTCAAGTTCATTTGGGTATTTATCATTTCAACACGATTCCATTTCAATTCAAAATCAAAGCATAGCAAAGGGAACTTGCAGTGTGATAACTAGGATGGTGTCAAAGTAAATAAACAAGCAATAACAACAATCAATAATAACAATCCAATAATTAATTCAAATAATTCCGAAATAATCGTATTAATTCACATTGTTGTTTGTGCAAATTCATATCATTATTTCTAGAATCTACAATATCATTTCATGTAGATTAAAGATTATTACATTAATATTTATACGGTTCTACACTTGTCATTCATTATTCAATTTTATACTACAACAATTTATACGACATAAATCTAAATGGTTCAAGGGTAATTAACTATGTGTCAATTAACTTAACATTTCAAGGGAGTCAAATTTTTACTAATTAAATTCAACACATATATCGATTTCAAATTATTAACTATCCTATATCAAATTCAATTGCATATTATCTATCACTTTAAACATTGACAATTTAACATCTAATGTAAAACATCAACAATCGATCAATTACCAATCAAACTGGATTATCATCGTATAAATACAGATAATGGTGTCAGATGTCACAGGTGAACTGATACAGGTAATAACATACATTTAACAGTGTAAATAACTAACAGCAACATATTTCAATTTTTTGTTTCAATTGAAATGAAATTTAATAAATAAAAGAACATTAATTGTGAGTGATTGCCCACCTTTCGAGGCTAGAGAGGATTTGACTATTAAAATGAGTTACGAATCGAAGCACGAATTCCGAACCGAAGTAAGATTGGCACGAATTCGACGGACAGATCTGATCATAAAAATCTATGGGAACAAATCAATTTAACTTGATATAAAATTTAAACGAGGTGTATACTATATTATTATTTTCTTTAAACCCAAAATCCAATCTAAAATACATATACATTTTAAATAAATCTTAAATTTAAACACATTTACATACTATATATATAAACTATATCTTTCACAGCAACCAAAACAACATATTATAAAATACTCGTATAAAATTTTATTTATAAACAACAAATTCGTACATTGCATGTATAACTGTTTTGTAATTTTAACTGGTGTACATAATAATATATTATATTTAAACTTGTCTAATTATATACATAATTAATAAAACTTGTACATTATAACCAGTTTATAATCTCTACATGGATATGCAGTTTAGAAATATCTCATGTAAACAAAATAGCTTACCTATATAAAACATAACGTACCTTATTAAATATAAACTATTATATAAATTCAGTAACATATATATGCAGTAGTGAACGAAATATATATCATTTAGGCTTATATATAGACGACCGGATAATATACATCTTATAACCAAAAATATACATATGCAGACCGATCCTACATATTATCTAAACACTGTACAAATCCATATTATATTAATTTAAACTCTATGTATCAAAAAAAATCGACTATCATTATGTAAATATGATATATATAGCAAAAAGTAGATATAGGCAAACATGTACATATTATATAATACATAACATATACTCGTATGCAATCATTCGCATATACATGCAACTAAAACATGAAACACAGATTATATGCTAATTAATATACTTTATAAACTCTTATATATCAACTATTTTATATATTAACAGATGTATAAAACTTATATATATAAAAAGGTATATAAATGTAGACCCACACAATTTCATGTGTACACTTATACTTCGTTTTGAACAAATACTGTCGTATCTATGTACAAACAGCTTATTATAAAATTCATATATACACAGTTATACGTAAATCTAACATACGCAAAACTTATGATATCTTATATCACTTATATACACAACACTAAGTTATAAAACATTTACATCCATATAAAAAAATCAACACTCGTATATATATAACGTACAAACCAGAAGAGGCTGCACAATATAAAACAAAATATATGCACCTCTATAAAAGCAGGAGGGCTGACACGTCAGGTTTGTGGAGGGGGTGCTCGGCCCTTGTGGCGAGCTCGGCGGGTCGGAAATGAAAAGAGGCGGTGTAAGGTAGGTGCGACACGGTGGAGGTCAGATGAGGAAGGGAGGAGGAAGGAGGGCTCAGTTGGCGTCTGGAAGGGTTGCATGAGTGGCAGGAGGCGGAGCACGCGGTGGTTGCGGACGGCCGAGAACGATGGGAGTTCGGTGGGGCTGCGTGCATGGATGAGGGGAAGGCGCAGGTGTGGTGGTCGAACAGGCTCGGTGTGGTAGCTCGGGTTGCTTGACTGCAGCATGGGGTTAGAGGGTGCGAACTTTTGGTGAAAGGGGTGATGATGTACAGGTTGGAAAGTGGAACAAAATGGAAGGGGAAGAGTGCGTTAGTAGTTGGAACTAGAAACTATACTTATGTATATATTATTCTTCAATGTGACAGAGAGCTAAAATACAAAACAAATGAAATGAACCGGTGGAAACAAAAATCATGTAAAATTATTGAAATGAAGGGAATAGGAAAGGGAACACATTGAATTCTGTAATTATAAATGTCCATTGGTTTCACCAGAATGATCACAAGAAATCCAAAAGACTCCACAAAGGGTACCGATATGGTTAACCTATTCACGGTTTCATCGCGTACTGGATACCGAAATACGGAGTTAAATATCCCGTAGAGATCAGCAAGACGAGACGATCAAAACGGCATACGGATATCAGTGGTATGATTGAATTATAAAAATTCGAATTTTCTACTAGCGGAAAATGCAAGAAAAACGCAGAAAAATAAGATCGATGGAGCTAAAAAAAATCTAAATTTTAAAAAACGAAAAATGATGTCTTGCTCTGAAGATGATTTAGAATTTTTCTATATAAAAATATTTTGGTTTGGAAAACGTTTTATTTTCATCGATTTTTAACTGATTAAATTGAAATAAATTTACGCACGAAAATAAACTTCATATTTTCGGACGAAAATTTACCAGTTGCTATGCTTAACTAGACGCATTCCAAATATTAAATTTTTATTTCAAAATTTTATCGTTTAAAATTTCAAAAAATTTCAATTAATAATGTTATTAAAGCCTGTTAAATTTACGGGTCGTTACATTTGTCCAACGACCTCTCAATAAATAAGTTTATAAATCAAAGCAGTGAGAAGTTAATTACTCACAGTTTTTAAAAGGGATGATGATCTGCTGCTTGTTTTCTTTGCCCTTGCTTTACCTTTTCTGTCTTGATTCTTTTAAAGTTCAATGGTAAATACTTATATTGCATACATATTTTTGTATGAATGTTTTTCGAATGGTCCAACAGGCTAGTGATATATGTGGGTGGATATAAAAAGAATAGGAGGGCTGAGGCTTGTACATGCCATATAATTTTTACAATTTTTATTTTCCTTTGTTTTGTTTATTTTGATTTGAACATATGTAGACCTGATTTGAATAAAAGATGATTTGATATCTTATGAAAGGCTTGTTTTGCTATTTTATGTGCTTGCCTTGATATGATCAGATCATGATTTTAAGTTTGCCATGAAGATGTCTCTATATGTGTTTACAAATATATTTATACCAATTTATATATATATATATACTTATGTGTATATGGTTTCCTTTCCCATTTTTATGATAATGTATGTATACATATGTATATATATTTTTCTTCACATGCATACATTTAATTGTTATCATCAAGTTTTGTGCTTCCTTGTTGATATGTATACATTCATTTACACACGTATTTACATTCTTCATGTATACTATTATGTATGCTTATACATATACTTATGCATATTGTGATAACCCGGATTTCTAGGCATTTGTAGTTGATAATATAATTGGGTTAATTAATAGAAATATTGAATTATAGATTGAATAAATGAATCTGATCAAATAAATATTTATATTTGTAATTGCGTTGCATCTATATATACACAGATTTTAAATAGAATTATTATATACAAGTTGAAATTGTACTTGTTTAAATATATATATATATATAATTGATTTGAAATTTAATTTGAATTTGGGTTTGATATGGAATTTCAAAGGATAGATATATATCTTAAATATTTTGGATATAAAATATATTATGTATGATTTTATTTCTTTTGTATAATTGGTTTTACATTGTTTTCTTTAAAATATTTATTTATATGAATTAAGATAATGTTTTTACTTAATAAAAATATATACATATAAGCTTTATAAATCATTTAAACAAAAAAAAATTAACTCTAGGAAAATACACTTGTAAGTTAAGTATATATAATTTAACAAATGTAATTAATTGATTCATGCTAGTGACAAATGTTAGATTATTAGACAAGTTTCAATTGATTTAATTTAAGATTAATAAAAATTAAACAACATGTTTTAAAAAGTAGAAATCAGTTTCATATTCTTCTTTCTCTCAATCTTTATTTTTTTCAAATCTGAAAAGCAGTAAAACAAAATCAGAGAGAAAGCAAACAACAATCTCTTCCAAAATTCCAAAACTAAAGTATTTCAAGACATCAACAACATTTTTGTAAACATGGAGATCAATTTCAGTTGCAAGTAAAATAATCGAAGCAATATTCAATTAAGAAATCGAGCTAATACAAACCAAAAAAAGGATCAGATCTGCTAACACAAATCTGCAGTTTCAAGGAACCAACCTAATTCAAATTTCTTCCAGTTTCAATAATCAAAAGGAAATTCCAGTTTCAGGTCTCAAGTTGTTTCTCTATTCTAGGCATATGCAGGTGAGTAACATCACCTTTTTAAAATTTAAGTATATGAAATCTGTTGCATGTTCATCTTTGGAATTAGAATGTTAGTATGGATATATTTTGGTGCATCTCTATATATATGTGAATGTATGTAAGTGTGCTTGGCTGTTTTATCTGTAACTCAATTATTCTTTGTTTTAGAACTAAGAATTCAAACAAAATTTATTTCCATTTGATCTAGGCTTTGAGAGGATTAATTTACAAACAAAAGTTGTTTGTTCCATCATAAATTAAGTTTTAAAATTTGATTTTAGTTAAGATAAATTTGAAATCTCACAGGAAACTAAAACAAATATGCATGTTTATATTAAAAATTCAAACTACCCAATTCATCAATCCAGGAATCTAATCAAAATTCTTAAACCAAAATATGATTTTTAAGAATGAAATTACAATTTTTAGTTGGGTTTTGAGTTTTCATTTCTGGGTTGATTAAAAAATGGTATTTTGGAGGATTCTGGTAATCTAGATGGTTTGGAAGGTCGGGTTTCTCTCTGAAGGTAGTAGACTAATCGAAGGATTGGGAAAAATTGTCAGCAAGGTGAATTGACCATAGTGGTGGCGATGGTGGACGTTTTGGGTTGGTAGCCCTAGTTTTAGCTAGGTTGAGTAATTCGATCACCACGGCATATAGGGTTAATCAAGTGCAACAGGATTCAGGGAGATAGAAGTAGGTGGGTTGACGAAGACGTGGACGGAGTTCTAGAAAATCTAGTGATCGAAGATGCGAAGAATAAGCATTTCTAAGTTGAGGTGGTGGTTCCAGTTTTTGGTTCCAGGTTTGGTTTGAGCGCTCGAATTCGATTTCGAGATTGGGAGGACGATTTGATGATTGTGTTAGGATGCAAGGGTGATCGGCAACTTGAGGAGATCATCGGCGATGATCGAAGTTGATCGGCGTCACAGTGCATGTGCACGGTGCACTTTTATTTTCTGGTGATGTTAGGTTTGAGCAGGGGTATTGTACTCGAGTAATTCTCGAGTCAATTGATGTTTTGCCCGAAGCCAAGTGGGGTTAGACTCGAAGCATTTGAGGGTGGCTCGGGTAATATTTGTGTTATAGGTTTTAGAAACCTGTCTATTTTAAAATTTTAGAATGATTTTAAAATCTGAAAGTAAAGATTTAATCAAAGTTTTAAATCTAAGTTTAAATCTGGATTCAAATCTAAATTTATATCATAGTTTTGAAATAAACTTTTTAAAATTTAAATTGTTTTAACAACTTTATAATATTTTTAAATAATTTGAATTAAAAATGAATTTGGTTCAAACTCTTTTTAAAAATTCTTTTATAAGATAAGTATTTCTTTAACATGTGATTTAAAAGGTTTTAAATTGTTTTAAAACCTTGTTAAAGTTAAATTTGTATTCATTTTAAATCTTAAATTTAAAATGAAATTTAAAGGTAAATTTAAAAGTAAATTGTTTTTAAATGCTTTGTTAATGATAATTTAATCATTTATAAGAATAACGTTTTATCTTAAAATTAATTAGGATTTAATGATTTGTGATTCATTAAATTATTAAGGTAATTAAAATGGATAATTAATTTATTTAGTTAATTTATGATTTGGATTAATTAATTTAGTAATTAAGGGTTTTAAGTTAATTAATCAAGGTTTAAAATTAATTAATTAAGGATAATTAATTTGCAATTAAGGATCATTATTTGATAAGATTAGATTTTAAATTAATGATTAAAGATTAATTAATCAAGTAATTAAAGATTAATTAGGTTATAGTTAAAATTTAATTATTTAAATAATTAGAATTCATTAATGGGTTATTAATGGTTAATTAATAATGATTAATCTAAGTTTAATTACTTAAGAAAAGTAATTTAAGAATTGTTAATAGTTATTTAGGTTATTAACTTGGATTATTAAATAACTAATTAATGAGTTTAATTTAAAGGAGGAATGTTTTGAAATGTATTTAAGTTTTGTTAATGATAAGTAAGTCATTAATAAAAAAATAATTTATCTTTAGAGATAATTAAGATTAGGATAATTAATGACTAATTAATTAAATAAGGTAATTAAGAGTAATAAATTAGTTTAATTTAATAATGTTTAAGATTTATTAATTAATAGTTAGAGGTTAATTAATTAAGTAATTAAATTGTAATTAGTGACTAATTAATTACTTAATGAAAATAATTAAGGATTAATTATTTAGTGTAATTAATTAAGGATTATTTGATTAAGGAAACCAATCAATGATTAGTTAAATAATGATGCAGCTCAGTAGAGAGAGGAAAATACGCAACAGAAAATTCTTCAAGAGTTAAGTCGTACACGACTTAAGGAAGCAGCTATGAGTCGTCCACGACCTAACATGAGTCGTCCACGACTTAACAGGTCGAGTGAGGGGAAGCTACGACCTAACGAAGAAGTGGCACGAGATAACAAGCACTTAGGTCGCGTACGAGTTAACAAGAGCGAGCTAAGTGAAACAGAACAACATGCTTTAGGTCGGTCGGAAACTGTAAGTCGTTCACGACCTAACTGTACGCGGGATAAAGGGGGACGACCTAACGAAGCAGTGCAATCTGAAATGATTCTAGGTCGCGAACGACCTAACAATACCGTTAAGTCGCTCTAGCGACCTAATGATGAAAGCGGGCTAAAATTAAGGCGCTCCGTCCATTCGAATAACCAAACAACGACCTATGAGTTAGGTCACGGGCAGATAGGTCGCTCACAAGGCCAAAGCTCAACCTTAAGTCGCGGAAGGATAAGTCGCTGAAGACTAGATCGTTGAGTCGTTCGCTTCTGTCTAGGTCGTAAGTCGTGTGTTTTAAGTCGTCCGAGTCTGTGCCTACGTGTTGTATTGTGTTTGTAAGTCGTAAGTCATGTTGTGTTGGTCAGTTAGGTCGCTCACGACCTTGTTAAGTCGTAGGTCGTCCGGTGTAGCGCTGTTATGTGTTGAGTCTTGTATTTTTTAGGTCGTTTACGACCTATGGTTGAGTCGTGTGATATCTGTTAGGTCGGCAACGACCTAGTGTGGGTTGTAACGCCTATAAATAGGCATATGGGTCTTTTGTAATGGGTTGTTGATTTTTGAATAAAATTCTCTTTTGTTAGCTTTGTGCTTTCAATTTAAATTGGTAGTTGAGTGTAATCTCCTATCTCCACTTTCGGTTATTCGAGTGCGCTCGAATCAACGATTGTTGAAGCCGATTCGCGGAGTTAAGTGCGCTTGATCAACACTTGAAGAATTGAACATCTTCTCTCACGGCATCGTGAGCGATCAACGTGTCGAAGATAGCTAGAATTCGGTATCCTTGTGATCAACGAATTTGGGCATTTCAGTATCTTCAATCCACCGATTGCTACTTTCATCGATCCATATCGTTTTGTCAATTATCCGCTGCGTCAGTTTTTGGTATCAAAGCTTGACTTAGCCAATCATAGCTAAGACGAGTCTTGGAGCCAAGGAATTTGAAGTTGAAGTTCATCGTGTTCATCTTGAAGTTGCAACAAGTTAGAAGCTTTCGATTCATTTCATTTTGGATCAAAGTTGGAAAGGTGTTTGAATTCAAGGAGGAGTATGAAGAGCTTAGGCCGAACTTGTTGAATTTGTGCAAAGTTCGTTCAAAGTTCAAGTGTGTTTGACTTTGATGAAGTGAAGTTTGAAGTTTTGAAGTTTGTGTTTGAATTGTGAAGTGTTTGTGATTGAGTAATCATGCCACCAAGGAGAGCTAATCGACATCAAAATGTTGAAGCATTGTATAGAAGAGAAGAAGCCGAGCTTATGGAACAACGTATTAATGAGAAATTTGACGAAGGCATTGGAAAGTTAGAGAAGTTAATGAGTGATTTGAATCAAACTCAAAGGAGGAGATCACCAATCTCGAACCATGGAGGAAACAAAGTTTCGCCATCGGTTACGGAAGCGAGGAAGGTATCACCGCAATCTTTTAGAGAGAGAAGAGAAACATCAATTTCTTCAAGGAGAGATCACCATGACCATGGAGATGAAGGGAGACATAGTAGAAGAGACATGCATGATCGAAGGGATGTTGATAGTCGAGATCGCTATAGGCGTACATTTGATTTTGATGAAGAAGGTGATAGAGCTAGCATTCATTATCAAGATCGAGATCAAGTTCGAAATTCATATCGGGATGTAGATGATGATCGTCGTTGGGAATCGGGAATGAAGATGGAGATTCCAGAATTTAAAGGTGGGATGGTTGCTGAAGAATTCTTAGACTGGTTGTCAAATGTGGAGGAGATCTTTGATTTCAAGAAGGTTCCGGAGAATCGTCGAGTGAAGTTGGTTGCTACTAGGTTGAGGGGGAGAGCTTTGGCATGGTGGCAGCAAACTAAACTTACGAGAGAGAGAATGGGGAAGTCAAAGGTTGAGTCTTGGGATAAGATGAAGAGGTTGATGAGAGCTACATTTTTACCTTACAATTATCAATCACTTATGTACCAGAGATTGCAGAATCTGAGGCAAGGAACGAAGTCGGTTAATGATTATGCAGATGAATTTTACCAACTCATTACCAGAAATGATGTAATGGAGACAGAAGAACAATTGACTGCTAGATTTGTTGGAGGGTTGAGGGTGCAGATCCAGGATATGGTTAATATGTTTGATCCAAGATCTGTGGCGGAAGCACATCAGAAAGCGTTGGCTTGGGAGAAGCAGGGAAGGCGTGGAGGTGGTGTGTTTACTAATTCCAACAATCAAGTGAAGCTTGTTAGTGGAAGTTCTAATGTTCCTAAACCTGTCAGTAAGCCAGTTGTGAAGGAGGGTGAGAAGGCAAAGGTCAATAGCAGTTTCAAGTGTTACAATTGTCAGGAGTTGGGTCACAAAAGCAATGAATGTCCGAAGCCAAAGAGGAGAGCAATGGTTGCAGAGATGGAAGAAGAGGATGTGGATGCAGAATGTTCTAATTCATTACCAGTTGAGGAGGAAGACTTATTGTCCGGAGATGAAGGTTGTAATTTGATGATGAGGAGATCTTGTCTTACACCAAAGCAAGAGGAAGATTCTAGTTGGTTGAGAAGCAATATTTTCCAGTCGACATGCACTATTTTGGGAAAAGTTTGCAAGTTCGTTATTGATGCTGGGAGTTGTGACAATATTATCTCTACTGAAGCAGTAAGGAAGTTGAATTTGAAAACTGAGAAGCATCCTAAACCGTACAAGTTAGCGTGGTTAAGGAAGGGTGGTGAAGTGAAGGTTGGACGAAGTGCTTGTGTGAATTTTTCAATTGGAAAGAAGTACAAAGACGAAATTTGGTGTGATATTGTGGACATGGATGTGTGTCATCTGTTGTTGGGCAGACCATGGCAATTTGATAGAGCAGTGCAGCATGATGGTCGTGCTAATAGTTACAGTTTTATGTTCGAAGGTACTAAGATCACTTTAGTTCCCAAGAAGCAGCAATAGAAGGAAAGCAAGCTAGAGGAGATCGAAGAACTGAAAACTTTGCTATCTTTGGAGGAGTTTGTCAAGGAGGTTGAAGAGGAGCCTGAAGTCTTTTTGTTGATTGGGCGAGAGTGCAGTGAAGGGGTTGAAATTCCAGAAGAAGCAAAGCCAGTTTTGAAAGAATTTGAGGATGTATTTCCCGAAGAGTTGCCTAAGGAGTTACCGCCACTGAGAGACATTCAACATCAAATTGATCTTGTTCCGGGAGCAGTTTTACCACATAGACCACATTATCGAATGAGTCCGAAGGAACATGAAGAGTTGAGGAGGCAGGTGGAAGAGTTGCTTGAGTAGGGACATGTGCAGGAAAGTTTGAGTCCATGTGCTGTGCCAGCTTTGTTGGTACCGAAGAAGGACGGGACGTGGAGGATGTGTACCGATAGTCGGGCGCTGAATAAGATCACTATGAGGTACAGATTCCCATTGCCGAGGTTGGATGACTTGCTAGATCAGTTGAGTGGGGCTACTATCTTTTCAAAGATTGATTTGAAAAGTGGATATCATCAGATTCGAATTAGACCGGGAGACGAATGGAAGACAGCCTTCAAGACGAGAGAGGGGTTATACGAATGGTTGGTTATGCCATTTGGTTTATCAAATGCGCCTAGTACGTTCATGCGGGTGATGAATCAAATCTTCAGACCATTCATTGGGAAGTTCGTGGTAGTTTATTTCGATGATATTCTGATATACAACAGGAGTACGGAGGAGCATGTTCAACATTTGAGAAATGTGTTAATTATTCTTCGTGAGGAACAATTTTATGCAGCTACGAAGAAATGTGTGTTTATGACTCGAAGTGTTTTATTCTTGGGATATGTTGTATCTGAGAAGGGACTCCAAGTGGACCAAAGTAAAGTTGAAGCTATTAGAAATTGGCCACAACCGAGAACTATCACTGAAGTTAGAAGTTTTCATGGATTGGCATCATTCTACCGAAGATTCATTCCACACTTCAGTAGCGTGATGGCTCCAGTTACTGATTGCATGAAAGGGAAATAGTTTGTATGGTCAGAGGAAGCGGGGGTTGCTTTTGAGAAGATCAAGGAACTATTGACGACAGCACCAATTCTTGTATTACCAGATTTTCAGTTGTTGTTTGAACTACACACTGATGCATCTAAAGTTGGGATCGGAGGAGTGTTGAGTCAGAGGGGACATCCTATTGCATATTTCAGTGAGAAGCTATCAGAGGCAAAGATGAGATACAGTACATACGATGTTGAGTTTTATGCTGTTGTGCAAGCTGTTAAACATTGGAGGCATTATCTATTTCAGAAAGAGTTTGTTCTTTACACTGATCATGAGGCGTTGAAGCATTTGCAAGGACAGTATAAGATTTCTGCGAGACATGCATCATGGATTGCTTATCTGCAGCAGTTTAATTTTGTGGTGAAACATAAATCTGGGATAACAAATCGTGTAGCTGATGCTTTGAGTAGGAGGAGTCATTTATTAACGACAATGAAAATTGAGGTGACAGGATTTGAATTACTGCCAGAATTGTTTGAGGAGGATCCTTACTTTGCAAAGTTCGTTGAGAAAGTTAAGGATGGGGATATTGATGAATTTATGTTGGTTGATGGATTCTTGTTTAAAGGAAATCGATTATGTATTCCAGATAGCAGTTTGAGAATGAAGATTATCAAGGAATTGCACGAGGAAGGACATGTGGGCTGTGATCGTACATTGCATTTGATTTCTCAATCTTACTTTTGGCCGTCAATGAGGAGAGAGGTTGAAAGGTTTGTGGAGAGATGTCATATATGTCAGGTTTCGAAGGGAACAGCGACAAATGCAGGATTGTATATGCCGTTACCTGTACCGACTAAACCGTGGATTGATATCAGCATGGATTTCGTTTTGGGTTTGCCTAGAACTCAAAGGGGAAATGATTCTATATTTGTAGTGGTGGACAGGTTTTCGAAGATGGCACATTTTATTGCCTGCAAGAAAACAGCGGATGCAGTTCGAGTGGCACAATTATTCTTTAAGGAGGTGTATCGATTGCATGGTTACCAGAATCTATTGTTTCTGATCGGGATACTAGATTTTTAAGCCATTTTGGTTAAGTTTGTGGAAGATGGTGGGAACGAAGTTGAACTTTAGCAGCGCTTATCATCCACAAACAGATGGACAGACAGAAGTTGTTAACAGATCGTTGGGAAATTTGTTACGATGTCTTGTACAGGACAATCTGAAGAGTTGGGACATGAAGTTATGCCAGGCAGAGTTTGCTCATAATCATGCAGTGAATCGTAGTACGGGATTCAGTCCATTTCAGATCGTATATTCAAGTTTGCCAAGGGGACCGTTGGATTTGACAGTATTACCATAACCAAAGGGGATGGTTAAACGAGCTGCTGATTTTGTTGAAGGATTGACGGAATGTCATAAGATCGTTCAAGAACGATTGGATAAGTCAAATGAGAAGTATAAAAATTCCGCAGATTTGAAGCGACGAAATGTTGAATTTAACGAAGGTGATTTGGTGTATGCTGTGTTAACGAAGGACCGTTTTCCAGTGGGCGCTTATAACAAGTTAAAAGCCAGAAAAATTGGTCCTGTAGAAATTGTGAAATGGATTAATAAAAATGCTTATAAGTTGAAGCTACCGGAGGAGTATACACTTCTGACGTATTCAATGTTAAGCATCTTGTGCCATATTATGGAGATGAACAAGCTGAGGTAGAAGAATTTACAAATTCGAGGACGAAATTTTCTCAACCAGGGGAGGATGATGCAGCTCAGTACAGAGAGGAAAATACGCAACAGAAAATTCTTCAAGAGTTAAGTCGTACACGACTTAAGGAAGCAGCTATGAGTCATCCATGACCTAACATGAGTCGTCCACGACTTAACAGGTCGAGTGAGGGGAAGCTACGACCTAACGAAGAAGTGGCACGAGATAACATGCACTTAGGTCGCGTACGAGTTAACAAGAGCGAGCTAAGTGAAACAGAACAACATGCTTTAGGTCGGTCGAAAACTGTAAGTCGTTCACGACCTAACCGTACGCGGGATAAAGGGGGACGACCTAACGAAGCAGTGCAATCTGAAATGATTCTAGGTCGCGAACGACCTAACAATACCGTTAAGTCGCTCCAGCGACCTAATGATGAAAGCGGGCTAAAATTAAGGCGCTCCGTCCATTCGAATAACCAAACAACGACCTATGAGTTAGGTCGCGGGCAGATAGGTCGCTCACAAGGCCAAAGCTCAACCTTAAGTCGCGGAAGGATAAGTCGCTGAAGACTAAATCGTTGAGTCGTTCGCTTCTATCTAGGTCGTAAGTCGTGTGTTTTAAGTCGTCCGAGTCTGTGCCTACGTGTTGTATTGTGTTTGTAAGTCGTAAGTCGTGTTGTGTTGGTCAGTTAGGTCGCTCACGACCTTGTTAAGTCGTAGGTCGTCCGGTGTAGCGCTGTTATGTGTTGAGTCTTGTATTTTTTAGGTCGTTTACGACCTATGGTTGAGTCTTGTGATATCTGTTAGGTCGGCAACGACCTAGTGTGGGTTGTAACGCCTATAAATAGGCATATGGGTCATTTGTAATGGGTTGTTGATTTTTGAATAAAATTCTCTTTTGTTAGCTTTGTGCTTTCAATTTAAATTGGTAGTTAAGTGTAATCTCCTATCTCCACTTTCGGTTATTCGAGTGCGCTCGAATCAACGATTGTTGAAGCCGATTAGCGGAATCAAGTGCGCTTGATCAACGCTTGAAGAATTGAAGATCTTCTCTCACGGTATCGTGCGCGATCAACGTGTCGAAGATAGCTAGAATTCGGTATCCTTGTGATCAACGAATTTGGGCATTTCAGTATCTTCAATCCACCGATTGCTACTTTCATCGATCCATATCGTTTTGTCAATTATCCGCTGCGTCAAATAATGATTATGATTAATTAATGGATAATTGATCAATGAAGTGAATACGAGATAATTAATTTGAGTGATTAATTAAGGATCAATGTAATTAATATGGATGGGTAAAGGATAATTAATTTGTGTAATTAATTAAGAGTAATTACTTATTGTGATTAATTAAGAAGATAATTAGAGGATGATTAATTAATTGATTTGTAATTAATTAAATGTTGAGTAAGCAGGATTTAAAGATAATAGAAGTAATTAATTTAATATATGTTAACGCTAAAATGTGAACGCTAACACCCCGATGTGTGAAGTGTAGTTGTGAAAGCACCACCCGATAGATCGGGAAAGAATTACAAGCAAGTAATAGCAGAAAAGCAGTAAACAACAACAATTTTATAGTGGTTCGGCTTAAGGGTATAGCCTACGTCCACTCTAAGTACTTTTATTAATAATCCCGTTACAAGCTGGTACAATTCTTCTCAAGTACAATATACTTCAAGTTACAAGTGATTTGGAACCAGTCTTAAGCTTCAATGTCGATTAAAGTCCTTAAATTCATGTTGAAGATGTGTGGTTTCTTCGTGAATTTCTTTGATATATTCCTCTAATCTTGAAAGCTCTAAGTGTTGATGAAGTTCTCTATGCAGCAAGGTAACGGTGTATGAAGAGAATGTGCCCAAAAGTCCCTTGAATGTTGGAGGTGGTTGCCTATTTATAGAGAGTTTCGGTCTGGAATTATTGCCAAGTCCTAAGTCGTGGCCGATTTAAGTTAAGTCGTAGCCGACTTAATATGAGTCGTGGCCGGTCCATCTGGCCCTTTCATGGCTTCACAAGAGTTCACTTGCACAAGTCCTAGGTCGCCTCCGAGTCAACACCACCCCTTCTTAGTAATATGGCCTCGGGTTTGCATTTAATAGCTTTAAGTCGTTCACGACTCAAATTAGGTCGTGAGTCGTGACCGAGATAACTGGGAGCTGAATCGTGCACGAGTTAAGAGGCTGCTGTGCTGAGTAGCTGCATTGAACTCATCTTCCTTTTCTTGAGTCGTGAACGAGCTAACATTGGTCCTAAATCGGTTGTGACTTGGGTCGGCAACTATTCTAGGTCGCCAGCTTGGTAAAACATTAGATCGGTAACTCGGTCAAGTCACTGAGTTGGCATCTCTTTTAGGCCTTAGGTCGGCCTTCCTATTAAGTCGGCATCCTCTGAGTCTTAAGCCAGTACCCACGTTAGGTCGTCCACTGTTTTAGCCTTAACTCGGTATTTCTTAAGTCGGTATGCCTCTCAAACCCTTAAGCCGGTAACCCTTTGAGCCTTAAGTCGGTCTTCCTGATAAAGCAGTTAGGTCGGTATCTACGTTGAATGTTAGGTCGGCATACCCCTTAGGCCTTAGGTCGGTACCCCTGTTAAGCCTTAAGTTGGCATGCTTCTAACTGTTAGGTCGGAACCTCTTGATGCACTAGATCGGTAAGTCATGGTCGAGGCGGAGTTAACATTTGCCCCTCGAAGTATACGCCTAAATGTTAGGTCGTGTGCTTCGATAGCCCTTAACTCATCCCTTCTTAGGTCGGTAGGTCGTATGCAAACTAACAGTTAGACCGTATGCATTGCTCCAAGTCCTCCACCGCAGGGTATGAGTTGACTTTCTTCCTCTTTCTTCGTCACTTACTCTCTTGCCTGATTCCGCCATTAAAGTATTCTCAAGTTCCTAGAAGCGATTTCCTTCCAACTAATCACCGATAACCTCTACCATCCATTGCGTAAGTGATTCTATTCCTCTTTCGATTGTAGATTACTGTCGATTCATGAATCCTGTCGCTCGAACACGAATCGCCTCTTTGCGTGATGCTCCATCAAGAATACCATTGTTTTCGTAATTGATGAGGTTTAGGTTGCTTGAGATGATCGTTGATACAATGAAGGTGGCTTATCGCTTCAGGCTCGATGGTCTTTGATGGTAGGACATCGGATCTGTAACAATTTCAAATTGTTTTATTTGGTGATTGGATTACGTGAATGAAGGCGACTGTTGATGGAATGGTTATTGGGTTAACGGGTTGAATGTAGTGAGATGTTAGTCTGGAAGCGACTCAGTGAATTTAGGTAGCTTAACATTTGGCCGACCTTACCCTTAGATCGTAGCCGAATTAATTCTTGGGAAAATCTGTCGATCTAATTTTCTACTGATTTAAGCTTTAAAACTGTGGCCGAGTTAATCCTTCAATCGTAGCTGAGTTAAGCCTTCAATCGTAGCCGAGTTAAGCCTTCAAACCGTGACCGAGTCGACACTTAAACCGCTGCCGAGTTAACACTTAAACCGCTGCCGAGTTAACACTTAGACCGTTGTCGAGTTAACACTTAGAGAATTTCACACCACTTCTTGAACCAGAGCCTTCCTCTCTTACTATCCTCCACGACCTAAAGAACTGCCGCTTTAAGGAACCAGAAACCTAACCTTAACTCGCGAGAAATTCCTTGGGTCGCAGCCGATTTAACACTTAGATGCCCAACTCGAATTCCCACTTAAAAGCATAGTTCCAATTTGAACTCTTAACTTGATCTACTGTGCTAAACAGCTTAAATTTTGGATCATTTTAACCTTGTTGCTTTACTTCATAGACCACATTGTCTCATAGGTTAACAACCTGCTGAAAACAACAATCACAAAGACCAAGGCGAATATATTGCCATTGACTGCCCACATCAAATGACAGATTAGCTGACATAAAGTAATCAATTTAAATACATTGTATGAAATGCTGTGAACCATTCAACTAAAGTGAAGTATTAATGCAAAGCATCGCTAACTTGAACTGATTTGCTTGCATCAACATTACACTTGCATATTAAAACAATGAATCTTGGACTTTATAACTGACAAATGCTTGCTAGCTTTTATTACAATTACATTTGTTTACTGCTTGATTGATTTTACACAACACTTCACACACTTTAGGAAACGTGCACCTTCATGTTTGAATACCCAGTTATTTATGTAGAATGACTTCCCACCGAGAAGAAGAAGTGGTAACTCAAGAGGAAGAAACTTTTCCGATAGCTGTTCCCATAGAGAATCCTCCGGAGAGAACCTCGACTATTCTAACTTCGAGAGCGTTTATCCAGCTGCGCACTCAATTTGGCTTTGCTGAAAGTGATGTTCTTCTCCCTGGGCCAAGTGATACTGCTGACAATCCTCCCTATGGTTTTGTTGCAGTCAATCGCCAAATGTGCTTAAGTGGGGCGATTCCTCCTTTTAACGACTTCCTTCGAACTCTTCTCCTTCGGTTGACAATCTCCCCGTTTCAACTTCATCCCAATGGCTATGCCATCTTGACGGGGTTATGTGTTTTGTTTAGAAAAACTCTTGATCGCCTACCGAGTTTTGAAGAAATTCGTTATCTGTGCTCGTTTGCAAAGAGTAAAGATCATCCTTCCCTCATTATTGTGAGAAGTGCCAGAAACCGCAAGCTCATTTCCGATCTTACTGAAAGTGTTCATGGATTTTTGAATCAGTTTTTCTTTGCTCGCTGTCCCCCAGGGTTTTATGCCATCTGGAGAGTAGGAAGTAAGATTAGTGTTTCTATTTTTTTTTTTCCGTTTTGAAACCTTTTCGAGATCCGAACTTTCAGTTGCTAATTTCATTCTTTGTTCCTTTCAGCACTTCCTCTCCCTTCTAGAGATCCAATTCATAAGCAAGTTTTTGAGAGGTTGAGTGCCGTGGCCGCAGAAGAGAGGAGCATAAAATTTCTATTGAGGGATGAATTTTTACATCAACATGGGCTTCTACATGCTTCTCGCTCTATGCATGCTCATGAAGTTCCAACGGAAGTCCCTGATTCTCCGATAAAGACTCCTGAGTCTTCGCTAGTGAAGTGCTCCACTTCTGTTGATGTTGCGGGGCCATCTGATAAACTTGCCCCGGTCATCGAAGAAGAAGAGCCTCTGGGATCTTCCCACCATTCACAAGATTCTGGTGAAAGGGCTAAGAAATCCAGTCCTGTCAAGCAAAGCAGGGACGATACCTTCGAAGAATTGAGCGACCTCTTCGCTACTTCACAAGAGATCTTCAAAGATGACCCTACTACTGCCGGGATTTCTTCTTCAGTAGTTGAAGCTACTTCTATTTTGCAACAGTCGCCGTCGACTCAAGAGTTGACGTTAACTATTACACCCACAACCACTCCCCAAATAAAGAGTGGTTCGTAGATTAATGCGCGTAGTTTGCACATCACACACACTTTAGAATTTCTCATCACTTTTGTGCACTTATCTTCTTGTACTTTAAAGATTTCTAAAGCTTATTATTTTAATTCCAGATTCTCCTATGGGGCGCAGCGGCTCGTACTATGACGATTTCCAGCGCTACGGGAGGCGTAGCCAGTATGATTACAGGCGTTACCTTCCTTCTTACAGAGAGTCGGATGAAGAGAGGGCTGCCCGAAAGGCTCATGAAAGGAGGACTAAAGAAGAACGTCGTGAAAGAAGGGAGAGAGAAGAGCGCCATGATTCTTGGCAAAAAGGCGATGATTCCCACAAGAGAAAATCTCATGACGATCGAGGAAAAGGTCACATGGGTGAAGACTTAAGCAAACGAGCCCGTCACAGTGAAAAGCAGGCCTCTACTACTCCTGAGAAAGTTACTACTCCTGCCTCGCTCGACATTCCTCCTGACTCTCCCGCTCTTGGGAAATCAGACATTCAAACGATAATTAGCAGGCCCAAATTTCAAGTTGGACCGGGTCCTGCCACTCCGCAGAGCCGGTTTCCTCAATGGTGCCTTAAGGGAGTGAGGTTCGACCTAGACTTGGTCCCCATCGACAAGTCTGCCATGTTGCGCAATCTTGATGCCGTCAAGCTCGATATTGAGAGGATGTCGAACTGGCAAAAACTTGTTGACGAGCTTCAAAGGGTTAACCGTGCCAACATAGAGGCCATGCTTACTATGGAAAATGATAAGGCCGAATGGCAAAAGGTCGTTGAGCAACACGACACCGAAATGAGGAGCATTGCTTCTTACAATGAGGAGCTTGAAGCAAAAGTCGAGGAATTGAAACATGAGCTTGCTGCTTCCTCTACTTCCTATTCTCAAAAAGAAGAAGTGCTCCTGAAACAAGTGAGAGACGCTCACGCTAGCCAAAGGAATGCCGAAGACAGGCTTGAAGTACAAAAAAGAATCAGTGAAGGCTATGCTACTGATATTGCTGAGCTCCGAAAGAAAAACAACTCCCAGGAGGCGGAGATACAAATGCTTAAGCTTCAGCTTGCCAAAACTGAAAGGGAGCGTGATGAGGCTGTCGCCGGCAGAATCGCAGCTGAAGATTCTCATGAGGCGACCAAAAACAGCATCAGCTCAACATTATTCGACTTCTACTTGCACAACGTTTTGGGACGTGGCAGCCTTGCCTTTCTAGGCCCCAAGTATGAAATCACACTGGCTGAAGTTTGGGAGGCAGCACTTGATATGCTCGGTGGTAAAGGTGCTGGATATGCTGAGTCAGCCCTTGAAGAGCATTATCTTGATGACGAAGCCCGTGCCGCTCTTGCCAAGGGAAAGGAGTAGCTTGCCAAAGCGCGGGCCGGGATGGCGGAAGAGGAGCGTTCTGAAAAAGAAGTACCGCCTACCATCTCTGAACGTCCTCTAGTTTCTCCCGAGGTGGACATTACAGGCCCTAGTGCTTATTTGTCGCCTCCTACAAGAACTGGGGTAATCACCCCTACTGATGAAGAGGCTTTGGAGGACATTGGGGCTCAGAATTATGAGATTGAACTGACGAAGCTAACATCTTCAGGTAATTTCGACATTGGTCCGATTCAGGTGGATTACCTGCTCATTCCTCAAAAATTTGATGAGCTTCTCGATTACCTCTTGAATCTCGATGAACCCATATCTCCCTTCTTTCGGGAAGATACTAACATTTTCAATTTTTCTTCTTCTGCAGTTGAAACAACAAGTGCCGTGCAGACTTCGCCTTCTCTGGTTATTCCTCCTCCATCTCTTCAGTTGACTCCTCCTTCTGCTTCACAACCTGGATCACAAGAGGAGAAAATTGAGGCTCTTCATGGTTTGGATGACCCTGTTGCCTCGCAGGAGCAAAAAGATGAGGGACTCGAAGGAGGCGAGATCTCTCCGGAGCGGACTCCTTCTGATGACGTAGTTTTGTCCGCTCTCGTTACTCCAGGGAGTGAGTCTTCTTCGCAGAGAAGAAAGAAGCATGGGACATCGAAGAGGAGGGGGAAGAAAATTATCACCACTGAAGAGGAACCGGAAATTGCGCCAGTTGCACCTCCCTCCCCTTCTTCCCTTATGCCTTCAGACCAACCTGAAAGACCCGAAAAGCTAACCACTCGGCCGGGTAAAGGGTCTAAAGGCGGCAAGAAGAAATGAAGAGTTGAGCTTTTTGATTCCTTTTTTGTGTAATGGTCGGATGTTGTGCAGGCACCGGCCCCTGCTTTTTTATTTTGAAACCTGTATCTGCAATATCTGCAATTGAATAAAATGATTCTTTATTTGTACAAACTTTTGTTTGAATTTGAGAATGCATTTATTATTCATTTTTGCACAAGTTTATTTATACGACGTTGCGGTGAGCTTGTGGTATGTTGTTTGAGCGTACTTTACCGACATAGTTATACCGCTTTGTATGTAACTATACCATGTTGCCCCTATACCATGAGCTTACTGCAATATCGTATACTTTGAGGGGACTTGCACTCTCGTTTTCTATAGAATAATTACTTCATTCTCGAAGAGAATTTTCGTAGAGTGCAACTTCCTTCATATAAGTTTCTACGCTTTGCCCTTCGAAGAAATCACTTTTTCCTTTTGCGTATATATACATTTTGCCAAGTGAATTCTTCTATGTGGTAAAGCGGACCTCTGAATGTACTTTAACTTTCTTTCCCCCCCCCTTTTTTTTTTTGATAAAAACTTGTGCCTCTGAGGAGATATATTTTTTTTTTTTTTTTTTTTTCACATTTCAACACTTGGAAGTTTTATTTCAATCTTGGCGAAACGTGTACCTCCAAAGAGTTGTGCCTTCGAAGAAAGCCTTTTCACGTTTCAACACTTGGAAGTTTTATTTCAATCTCGGTGAAACGTGGACTTTCAGAAGAGGTCTTTCTTCTTGATTGTGTCCCCGGGAGGGGGTTGTACCTCTGAGGAGGGATTTTTCACGTTCCAACATTTGGAAGTTTTATTTCAATCTTGGTGAAACGTGTACCTCCAAAGAGTTGTGCCTTCGAAGAAAGCCTTTTCACGTTTCAACACTTGGAAGTTTTATTTCAATCTCGGTGAAACGTGGACTTTCAGAAAGGTCTTTCTTTTTAATTGTGTCCCCGGGAGGGGGTTGTACCTCTGAGGAGGGATTTCTCACGTTTCAACACTTGGAAGTTTTATTTCAATCTTGGTGAAACGTGTACCTCCAAAGAGTTGTGCCTTCGAAGAAAGCCTTTTCACGTTTCGACACTTGGAAGTTTTATTTCAATCTCGGTGAAACATGGGCTTCCAGGAAGGTCTTTATCTTGTTTTGCATTTCAACTTTGGTGAAGTGAAATTCCGAAGAGCGGTTGTTACACTTCAACTCCTGGCGAAATGTGCCTCCGAAGAGGGCTTTTATTTTGTTTGCATTTCAACTCTGGTGAAGTGAAATCCCGAAGAGCGGTCATAACACTTCAACTCCTGGTGAAATGGGCCTCCGAAGAGGGCTTTTATTTTGTTTGCATTTCAACTCTGGTGAAGTGTAATTCCGAAGAGCGGCTGTTACACTTCAACTCCTGGTGAAATGTGCCCCAGAGATGGTTTACATTGCCTGGAAGTTACTCTCTCATGGTTGGTGGGTCATGACTCCTCCAATCTTTTTTGTTGAGTAGAGAACTTTCTTTTTTGCGGCATATGTCCCATTTGAGGTCTTTGTCCTCCGAAGAGTTGTGCCTCCGAAGAGGAGCATTTTGCCTCCGAAGAGGGCTTTGGTCTCTGAGGAGAAGCATTCGGTCCCCGTAGAGAAGCTTTTTTTGCCTCCGAAGAGGGCTTTGGTCTCTGAGGAGAAGCATTCGGTCTCCGTAGAGAAGCATTTTGCCTCCGTAGAGGGCTTTGGCCTCTGAGGAGAAGCATTCGGTCTCCGTAGAGAAGCTTTTTGCCTCCGAAGAGGGCTTTAGTCTCTGAGGAGAAGCATTCGGTCCCCGTAGAGAAGCTTTTTTGCCTCCGAAGAGGGCTTTGGTCTCTGAGGAGAAGCATTCGGTCTCCGTAGAGAAGCATTTTGCCTCCGTAGAGGGCTTTGGTCTCTAAGGAGAAGCATTTCGGTCTCCGTAGAGAAGCTTTTCGCCTCCGAAGAGGGCTTTGGTCTCTGAGGAGAAGCATTCGGTCCCCGTAGAGAAGCATTTCGCCTCCGAAGAGGGCTTTGGTCTCTGAGGAGAAGCATTCGGTCCCCGTAGAGAAGCTTTTTTGCCTCCGAAGAGGGCTTTGGTCTCTGAGGAGAAGCATTCGGTCTCCGTAGAGAAGCATTTTGCCTCCGTAGAGGGCTTTGGTCTCTGAGGAGAAGCATTCGGTCTCCGTAGAGAAGCTTTTCGCCTCCGAAGAGGGCTTTGGTCTCTGAGGAGAAGCATTCGGTCCCCGTAGAGAAGCTTTTTTGCCTCCGAAGAGGGCTTTGGTCTCTGAGGAGAAGCATTCGGTCTCCGTAGAGAAGCATTTTGCCTCCGTAGAGGGCTTTGGTCTCTGAGGAGAAGCATTCGGTCTCCGTAGAGAAGCTTTTCGCCTCCGAAGAGGGCTTTGGTCTCTGAGGAGAAGCATTCGGTCCCCGTAGAGAAGCTTTTTGCCTCCGAAGAGGGCTTTGGTCTCTGAGGAGAAGCATTTGGTCTCCGTAGAGAAGCATTTTGCCTCCGAAGAGGGCTTTGGTCTTTGAGGAGAAGCATTCGGTCTCCGTAGAGAAGCATTTGCCTCCGAAGAGGGCTTTGGTCTCTGAGGAGAAGCATTCGGTCTCCGTAGAGAGGCATTTTGCCTCCGAAGAGGGCTTTGGTCTCTGAGGAGAAGCATTCGATCTCCATAGAGAAGCATTTTGCCTCCGAAGAGGGCTTTTCACATTTCATCTCACGGGAGTATGTTGACCGGTTGTGGTGAAATGCGTGCCTCTAAGTAGGGTTATTGTCAGGAAGTTTGGAGTTTCCTTTTCTCGGTTGGATGGATTCTCGGGAGTGTGTCGACCGATAACTCCACGACTTTGTAACGAGAAAGACGCCTTTTTTCGGTGAAGCCCGCTTGAGGTCTTTATCCTCTGAGGAGTTATGCCTTCAAAGAGGGCTTGTGCTTCTGAAATATTCTTTTTGTTGGCTGACGCTTGCTCTCGCATGTCTCTTTGCCGTTGATTCATGTTGACAATCCCCATTGCTTCGCAAGTGTCACCACTTTCAGCTACCAGGCCTCTCCCTTACCCAAAGGAGTATATTTTATAGTTAAGCGAATTGGTGGTGGCAGATTTAGGTTCTTTAACTTGCTGTTTGTTTGTTCAAACATTTGTAGTTAGCTATATATGATCTGCTTCTATCCACCTTGCTTACTTTCGTTTGAAGTTCTCCTTTTGTAGGATTTGAATATGGGAATTTTGAATGGCCCAGTGCTTGACTGCCGGATGATGTTGCGGATCGCTTGGTCTCGTGACTGGTAAGCTTTGTTTTTATGGCCTGCGTTATTAAATCGTTTTTTTTAGTAACACGATTAACGTATTTCATATGCCGAAATAAAACAAAGCAGTCTATAATAGTAGAGAACATAAGAATTATAGTGGTTTAGCCGAAACTGGGCCTATATCCACTTTATAGCTTTTGTTATTCGCCTGCCTTGCAATTGCCCTTAACAAGAGAATCATATATTTGTAAATTCTTTGCAATATTTCAGCAAAGTTTTCATGTAAAATATGGATGTAAATGGTTGCTGTTCCAAGTTCTTGGAATTGGTTCTCTTTTGACAGTTGCGAATTTGATTGATTATATTAGCAATTCCTTAGTGCCGTCTTTAAGTGTGCATCATCTTCTTCTGTTGGCGGGTGGTTTTAACTGAAGAAACACACTCTAGCCAAATCTTATTTGTTTGCTTAGAGTACTTCTTATTCAGGATTTGACCCTGGAATTCTGTTGTTTAAGGCTTGCTTTTGAATGCTACCAAGGGTTGCTTGATACTGCAATGAATCAGCTTGGTATTGATTGCCTGCAAATTTAGATCGATAATCTTAGTGATATTCTCAGAATATTTCACATATCGAAATAAAATAAGCGACTTGTAATAATAGGGAAAGCAAGACTTATAGTTTTTATTATTTATTGGCATTGTTTTTACTACAGATTTTGATACAAGAATCATTGGATCAGCACTCTTTTACAAATTTGAAACAAAGTGTTCAAGTAAGGTATGGAAGCAATTGCTGCCCCAGGCTTTAGGAATTGAATCTTTTGGCATAAGAGGACTGGATGGCAACATCTTTCAGAATCGAAACTTCCTTTCACTTTGAAGGTCTCCTTGGAGCGTGAGCACGTCTTCCCGCCTCATCCAATTTTTCCCTGCCTGGTGAGGGCTTGCTGCGATGATACTGATGTTAGGACCTTCATCTCCCTGTGCCACGGTTCTTTTATTTGAGCTACATTGTTGAGCGGGAACCAGCTGCACCTTAGAGGATGAGGAGTAGCTAATTCCATCTTTTTTCACATACTGTTGCAGTTCATTCTGCTTGATCAATTCTTCAATCTCCTTCCTTAGATGGCGACATTGGTTAGTTTCATGGCCAGGTTGATTGTGAAATTGACAGAATTTCCCATTGTCTGTCGCGCTTCTCCTCATCAGAGATGGTTTGGGGTACACAATAACATCCTTTGTTGCCAAGAAGATACTTTCCGGAGTGTCGGTCAAGGGAGTGAAGTCGGGGGGTATGAAGCGTCGAGCTTTTTTCAAGAGTTTCTGCTTTCTCCTTCCCCCATTCTTCTCTTTCTGTTCAATCATTTCCGGTATGTATTCTTCATCGTTACCAGGATTCAATGGGTAATCGTCAACTATTCTTTCAAAAGTTCGCCTTGACAAACGTTCGTGGATAGTTGGTCGTGGCCATGAATTCTCTGTTTGGGGGAATGTTCCAATAGTAATGCCAGTTGCTCGTTGAGGAGTATTCCATTCTTCTGAAACCTGGGCCTCTTTGGCAATGGTCTTTATATTACTTTCTAGTTGATGGACTTCTTCCTGCAATGCGTTCATCTTATCCAGTATCCTATTGCTTTGAATTTCCATGTGTTGATATATTCCATATATCACGGCGTTTAATTCAGCCCTTGTGACTCCAATACTTGAAGCTGTTTCACTTAGCGTGGGAAGAGCAATGGCATTGCTGCAAGTACCTTCAAACCTCAAAAACTTCCGTTTCCTTTCTGAAGCCATGATTTCTGTTAGAATTTTGTTGAACAATGGTTGAAGTTTGCCCTGAGTTCAATTCTCAGTGAAAGCACCAAAAATGTTAACGCTAAAATGTGAACGCTAACACCCCGATGTGTGAAGTGTAGTTGTGAAAGCACCACCCGATAGATCGGGAAAGAATTACAAGCAAGTAATAGCAGAAAAGCAGTAAACAACAACAATTTTATAGTGGTTTGGCTTAAGGGTATAGCCTACGTCCACTCTAAGTACTTTTATTAATAATCCCGTTACAAGCTGGTACAATTCTTCTCAAGTACAATATACTTCAAGTTACAAGTGATTTGGAACCAGTCTTAAGCTTCAATGTCGATTAAAGTCCTTAAATTCATGTTGAAGATGTGTGGTTTCTTCGTGAATTTCTTTGATATATTCCTCTAATCTTGAAAGCTCTAAGTGTTGATGAAGTTCTCCATGCAGCAAGGTAACGGTGTATGAAGAGAATGTGCCCAAAAGTCCCTTGAATGTTGGAGGTGGTTGCCTATTTATAGAGAGTTTCGGTCTGGAATTATTGCCAAGTCCTAAGTCGTGGCCGATTTAAGTTAAGTCGTAGCCGACTTAATATGAGTCGTGGCCGGTCCATCTGGCCCCTTCATGGCTTCACAAGAGTTCACTTGCACAAGTCCTAGGTCGCCTCCGAGTCAACACCACCCCTTCTTAGTAATATGGCCTCGGGTTTGCATTTAATAGCTTTAAGTCGTTCACGACTCAAATTAGGTCGTGAGTCGTGACCGAGATAACTGGGAGCTGAATCGTGCACGAGTTAAGAGGCTGCTGTGCTGAGTAGCTGCATTGAACTCATCTTCCTTTTCTTGAGCCGTGAACGAGCTAACATTGGTCCTAAATCGGTTGTGACTTGGGTCGGCAACTATTCTAGGTCGCCAGCTTGGTAAAACATTAGATCGGTAACTCGGTCAAGTCACTGAGTTGGCATCTCTTTTAGGCCTTAGGTCGGCCTTCCTATTAAGTCGGCATCCTCTGAGTCTTAAGCCAGTACCCACGTTAGGTCGTCCACTGTTTTAGCCTTAACTCGGTATTTCTTAAGTCGGTATGCCTCTCAAACCCTTAAGTCGGTAACCCTTTGAGCCTTAAGTCGGTCTTCCTGATAAGGCAGTTAGGTCGGTATCTACGTTGAATGTTAGGTCGGCATACCCCTTAGGCCTTAGGTCGGTACCCCTGTTAAGCCTTAAGTCGGCATGCTTCTAACTGTTAGGTCGGAACCTCTTGATGCACTAGATCGGTAAGTCATGGTCGAGGCGGAGTTAACAATATATTTAAATTAATTAGAATGGTATGGCTAATCAACCTTGTGTATGGATGATAGAATGATATTGGAATCCTTGGATTAATTGTTATCCCTAATAGGTGATTCGTGATGTTATGTGATATGATATGTTTGATTTAAAATGTGATGATGTAGTTATCTATTGATGATGAATTACTGTGACACCCTGTATTCAAAGTTGAATTGTATTTCACTTGAATAACTTGGGTTAAGATGACATTGGATTCGAAGAGGCCAGAGTCGGGTATTAGTAAATACCCAAAACCATTGCGATTCTTTATAAGTTGATATGTGAAATCAATAAGCTGGAATGGAATGATTTAAGTGAATTAGACCATTTAATCTAAGTTTCTGGCCCTTAGAAATTGATGAATGAAATAAGTGATGTCTATAACAACTTGTGAATTTGTAATTGATACAATTTGCCCGGGTTATATATAAGTTGTATGCTTTTGAAATTTATGTTAGATGGGTTTACTCACACTGGTTTCCAGCCTGACCTGGGTGTTACTTTGATATAATGCTCGGGTCAGACCGAGTATTACAGATTTTCAGATAAGGATATTTAGGAGCTCAGGAGGCGAGTTGGATGGTAGGAACATATGAAGCGTATCGCGCTGTATATATTATAGTTTATCTAGGACATGTTGTTTTAAACTGTCCATCGTTGTGTAATGGTTGTAACCCTGATGTATAGAAATATAAGTGTACTGATAAAGTTCTTCTTTGTAAAACTGTTATTTATGTGATATTATATTTTATCCGCTGCGAATGTGAGTTTCTGAGTTTGAGTTTTCTGTTTCTTCTTCTTTCTCTTTCTTCTTTTCCCTAACTATCTGGAATTTTCGGGACTGAAATTTTCGGGTTGTTACATTTGGTATCAGAGCTGAAGGTTAAGCGGGAACCTTGGCTCTGATGGGTTTACTCATTAGGGAGGGTCAATAGTACCCTAGAATGAGTTGAGTGTGTATATATATGAGAGCGTACTTGTTATTTTCTTATATAAAGATTTTAAATGATTTTATATAAGAATATATTTGATATATAAAGTAATATTTCTTTGTAATAAATATTAAGGAAATTGGTTGTTAAATCATTGAAATAAAATAAAATAATGAGAGTTAAGTGGTAATAGAAATACAACCAAACCGAAATTGGATGAAGATTAGTTCGAAATGGATTCAAACTGAAATTAAAATCTTGAATTTGGAAAAGAGTTTTCTGAATAAGATGATAGTTAACTGGATTCCAGTTGTAATAACCTTGGTTATTATCCTAAAGTGATGAAATGTTTGTTAATGATTAAGCAAAAATAAAATGTTTAAGGAAGTAACCATTAGATGAGAATAACTTGTAAATTAGAAAGAATGTAAATTGAGAAATTTTGAAATCTTAAGGCTAGGAACATTGGAATTTTTTTTCAAAATAAGTAATAAATAGTATTATTCAGAATATTTTGAATGTGATGTGAGACCCAAAGTGAAGTAAGTTTTTAAACTTAAATGGAAAGATTATTAATCTGAAGATTAAAATTTGAATGGGAATTCAAATTGTGTAAAGTTGACTGGATTAAGTAAATTGAATTTAACTTGGCAAGTTAATAAGTTTGAATGAACAACATGATTTGAAAATTTCAAGATGAAATTAAGATTTAACTTGGAAAGTTAATGGTTGATTTGAATTGCGGGTTTGTGTGATCTCAAAATGGGTTTGAGATCTGGAAATTTAAAATGGATGGATGTTTCAAATAATTTGGATGATATCATCCTGTTGTTATTAATAATCTTTAAACTGCAAATTGGATTTGTTAAATGAATAAAGAAATGGATTGTGGTAATATATCCATTAAAGAGATAAATAAAAATTTAATTTAAATTTGAAATTAAGGATATGGAATTATTTTGAACTTAAGGGTTGAATGTTAAGAATTGAATTTTTAAATTAAAATTGTTTTGGACTCTTACTTGAATCTTGTAATGAGTTAAGAAAAGATAATTTAAAATGGAATTTTGAATTTTGGACCCAAAATTAAATTGTTTAAAGACTTTAAATAAAGGTTAATTTGGTTTAAGAGGTTAAACCAACATTTGAATTTAACTCGAATTTATATAATTCGAGATGATTTAAAGTGAAACTGAATTTGAAATTAGTTCAAATTGAAATTTGATTTAAATAATTTGGATTTGTGAATTAAAGTTGAATAGTTTTAAATTCAAATGGAATTTGATTTGAATTTGGAAAGAATCTGGGATAATTCAATTTGAATTGGGATTAAATTCAAACTGGAGTTGAAATGAATTAAAAATTGAAATTGGTTCAATTTGAAATTTATTTGAAATAACTGGAATTATAATGGAAGATGGATAAGTTAACAAAATTCAAATGGAAATTTGAATTGGATAATTTGAAATGAAATTAAAGTTGAATGAGTGCAAATTCAAATAGAAAGTTGATTGGAATGGGGATCAATTCAAATTGGAATTGAGTCGATTTAAATGGAAGTGAAAATTTAAATTGAGTTAATGAAAATGGAGATGTGAAAGTTGAACAGGTTGGCTCTGTCCTATTTTCAAAATAAATTGCTTTAATATAAATCTTTTTTTAGCTATTTACTATATACAATCTTTCTTTTAAAAACCCAAACTATTTTATACTTATTTTACAATTATTTTGGAACTATTTAACTATTTTACAACTGTTTTATAAACTAATTACTATCTTTCAACTATTTTATAAATAATTACTATTTTACAACTATTTTGCAATTATTTAAAAAAAAGTCTATAACTATTTCACTATTTTTCCACTATTTTACAATTACTTAACTGTTTTACAGCCATTTTACAAATCAATAATTATTTTTCAACTACTTATCTATTTTTAACCTTTCAAGCTATTTTTTAAATTTAAGTTTGAAAAAGTTTAAACTGTTTATGATTCACTACCAGTTGAGATAAGAATTGAAGTGATAATCCAAATAAGGATTGAAGCAATTGTGAATAAGTGTATAGAAATCATAAGTGAATGTGAATAGAAAAGGAAATTGATTTAGTTAATAATCAATAGAGATGAATATGTAGGATGTATGTATATTATTCTATTCGTACAATGATTTAATCCAGATTCGAGCATAGAATTTCGAGACAGTTATATCGATCTGAGTTGGGATTTTTCACTCGATTTTCGATGGCGAACCTGGATATGGATTGTTGATTGATTCTGGATATTCTCTATCATAGTTATGGCTGTGAAATGAGAGTGACGATTTCTGATCAAGAAACCAGATCTGAGTCCGCACTAGGAAGTCGGGAGGACGATACTAGTTCGGAAGTGAAATTGTGCGATCGAGTTAGCGATCAGATTGATATAGCATACGGATGATATGTGTGCATCTTACGGGTTTGAACGAAATTGTTACTGGGAATTTGTGGATAATAATTGTAAAATGGTTTTTGAAATGAAAGGTATATTTAGTGAAAATATGATGAAGTAAAATAGAAATTGGATATTTCTATAATAGAAATTTACTTTATGGAAGTAAGTGATACGATAAGTGGTTTTGTAAAGAGTAATCAAATTTGAATATTTGATTTGGCATAAACAAAGTTATATATCTTTGTTATATAAGATAAATATCCCTTTGTGAATCTATAGGCAGAAGAAAAGGGTTTTTGAAAATATTTGAAGTATAAAAGGGGTTTTATACAAGTTTGAAATGATCCAAAGATTTTTCAAGGTTATATATATCTATATATATATATATATATATATATATATATAAAGGATCTTATGAGGATTTAGGGAAAAGGTTTGGAACCTTTGGATTTGGAAAGGCTTTTGATTTTTGGGTAAAATCAATATTGGATTTGGAAAGCCTAGCTTGAGAATTATCGATTTATGGGATAATCGATTTTGAGAAAGGAGATTTATATGGGAGGTGTATGATTTGGAAAATACTATATGTGTATAGCATAAAGTGTTTTGAAAATGGTTCTGGAGAAAAAGGCGCTCCCTTGAAATGAACTTCTCAAGAGTGCCACAGGGTGGTACTGCCTTGAACCCTAAGAGGGGTTTCTAAAGTTGATCCTATGAGGAGTCCGGACAGAACAAGTTCCTAAGGATTTTGTGTAGTGTGTAGCGAAAGTCGAGGGTGTTGATGTCTACAGAGGCATTTGGGTTATGCTGTGACGACAGTGTAAAATGTCAATGCGATCTACTATAGACCATAACAAAAGTTGTGTATGCCGCTGAGAGCCAACAGTCTACGTTTGATTTTATATTGGTAGACTACGTCCTATGGTAACATAGTGAAAGTCGTGTGTGCCACTGAGAGCCAACGGTCTGCGTTTGATTTTACATCGAGAGACCACGACCTATGTGTGATGCAGCAAGGCATATGGGAATTCAAAAGTTAAACCATATTAGGTCGTACACGAGCTTAAGACGTGCATGTTTGATGAGTCGGTTACGAGCTAAGGAGGAGGCCCTAAGTCGTTTCCGAGATAACAAAGGTCGAGTAAGATGGACTTCGGAGTTGAGTCGTCCCCGACTTAGTTTGAGTCGTCTACGACTCAGTTTGAATCGACCACGACTCAACAAGACACGGGAAGAAAAGACACGAGTCACTGGGAAGGAGTTTGGGGCGGCCATGAGTCGGGACCGACCTAAGGAATCAAGTTTAGGAAAGATACGACCTAACTGCAAGGCCATGAGTCGTCCAGTATTAAGTCGGTTGAAGGGATATGCCACAAGTAAGCTTGAGTCGTTGGAAGCTGTTGAGTCGCATGAAGTGATGAGTCGTGAGTCGCAGTTTCTTGAGTCGGATGTGATGAGGCGGGCCTGTTGAGTCGCGCTGAGTGTTTTTGTGCCATAAGTCGTAGGTCGTTGCCGACCTAGTATGAGTCGCGAGTCGTTCATGTGAATTGTTCTTGAGTCGGAGGCGGACCTTACATGAGTCGTTTGCTTTGTGTTCTGTTGCAAGGGGTTGGAGTTGCGTGTGATTGAGTCGGTAACGACTTATGATGAGTCGGCCAAGATGAGTCGTGTATGTTGAGTCGGTGCCGACTTAGGAGTTGGGTGTTGTATGTTTTGTTGAGTTGTAATGACTATAAATAGCGTGTGTGTTGTAAATTTTGAGGTTGTTGATTTTTGAATAAAACTCTCTTTTGTTAGCTTTGTGCTTTCATACCAATTGGTAGTTGAGTGTAATCTCCTATCTCCACTTACGTCATTCGAGTGCGCTCGAATCCACGTTTGTTGAAGCCGATTCACGGAATCTAGTGCGCTAGATCAACGTGCGAAGAATCGTAGATCTTTGAACACGGTATAGTGCGCTATCAACGTGTTTGAGATAGCTAGAGTTCGGTATCTTTGGATCAACGAACTTGGGCATTTTGGTATCTTCAACTCACCGATTGCTACATTTCATCGATTGAAGTTTTGTTTGATTAATCCGCTGCGTCATTATTGGTATCAGAGCCATACTTAGCCAATCATAGCTAAGTTTGATTCTTGGAGCCAAGTTTTTGAAGTTTTTGAAGTTTATGAAGTTTGAAGTTGTTCATTGTGTTCATATTGAAGTTGCATCAAGTTTGGAGAGTTTGATCCATTTCATTTTGGATCGAGGAGTTGGATTTTGTTTGGATTTTGAATTGGTGATTTGCGCGCCAAAGTTTTGAAGGTTTTGGAGTGAGCCGAGGCAAGTCTTGACCGAGCCAAGCAAAGTTGTGAAGAGTCAAGGCCGAGACAAGCATTGCCGAGACAGTTGAGCCTAGATTGCCTTATCGTGTGAAATTTTGAAGTATTGTGTTCAATTTGTTGAAGTTTGTGAAAATTTTAACCATGCCACCAAGGAGAGCTAATCGTCATCAAAACGTTGAAGCTTTGTATCGTAGAGAAGAAGCCGAGCTTATGGAACAACGTATTAATGAGAAATTTGATGAAGGCATTGGTAAATTGGAGAGATTGATGAATGATTTGAATCAAAGGAGGAGATCACCAAACTCGAACCATGGAGGAAACCGAGTTTCGCCATCGGTTACGGAAGCGAGGAGGGTATCGCCACATTCTTGTAGAGATAGAAGAGAAACATCAATTTCATCACGAAGAGATCATCATGACTATGCACATGAAGAGAGAAGAAGTCATCGAGAATTTGACCATGAAGCATATAGAGATGAAGAGAGACATAGTCAACGAAGCATGCACGAACGAAGGGATGATATTGGTCGAGATCGATGTAGGCGTACCTTTGATTTTGTTGAAGAAGGTGACAGAGCTAGTATTCATTATCGAGATCGAGACCAAGTTCGAAATTCTTACCGTGATGTGGAGGATGAACGTCGTTGGGAGTCGGGTATGAAAATGGAGATTCCGGAGTTTAAAGGCGGGATGGTTGCTGAGGAATTCTTAGATTGGTTGTCTAATGTGGAGGAAATCTTTGATTTCAAGGAGGTGCCGGAGAATAGAAGGGTGAAGTTAGTTGCTACAAGGCTGAGGGGAAGAGCATTGGCATGGTGGCAGCAAACTAAACTTACTCGAGAACGAATGGGGAAGTCAAAGATAGAATCTTGGGAGAAGATGAAAAAGTTGATGAGATCTACTTTCTTACCTTACAACTACCAGTCACTTATGTACCAAAGGTTGCAGAATCTGAGGCAGGGGACAAAGTCTGTTAGTGATTATGCTGATGAATTTTACCAACTCATCGCCAGGAATGATATCATGGAAACAGAAGAACAGCTAACTGCTAGATTCATTGGGGGCTTGAGAATGCAGATCCAAGATATGGTTAATATGTTTGATCCTAGATCAGTAGCAGAGGCACATCAAAAAGCGTTAGCTTGGGAGAAACAAGGAAGGCGTGGAGGTGGTGTGTTTACTAATTCCAATAATCAAGCAAGGGGTGTTGGCGGAAGTTCTAATGTTCCTAAACCTGTTACAAAGCCAGTGGTCAAGGAGGTTGAGAAGGCGAAGGCTAGTAGTATTTTCAAATGTTATAATTGTCAGGAGTTGGGTCACAAAAGCAACGAATGTCCGAAGCCGAAGAAGAGAACCATGGTTGCAGAGGTTGAAGCAGATGATGGTGAGGAGGCAGAGTATTCAAATGTACCTTATGTTGAGGAGGAAGAAAAAGTGTCGGGTGATGAAGGTTGTAATCTTATGATGAGGAGAAGTTGTTTGACACCTAAGCAAGAGGAGGATTGTAGTTGGCTGAGAAGCAATATTTTTCAATCGACATGTACTATTCTGGGGAAAGTTTGCAAGTTCGTTATTGATGCGGGGAGTTGTGATAATATTATTTCTACAGAAGCAGTGAGAAAGTTGAACTTGAAGACCGAGAAGCATCCTAAACCATATAAGCTAGCATGGTTAAGGAAGGGAGGTGAAGTAAAAGTGTGTCGAAGGGCTTGTGTTAATTTTTCGATTGGGAAGAAGTACAAAGATGAAATCTGGTGTGATGTCGTAGATATGGATGTTTGTCACTTATTGTTGGGCAGACCATGGCAGTTTGATAGAGCAGTTCAGCATGACGGTCGTGCCAACAGTTACAGTTTCATGTTCGAGGGTACTAAAATCACTTTGGTTCCTAAGAAACAACAGCAGAAGGAGAACAAACTGGAGGAGATTGAAGAATTGAAAACTCTGTTGACTTTGAAGGAGTTTGTTAAAGAAGTGGAGGAAGAACCGGAAGTGTTTTTGTTGATTGGGAGAGAGAGTAGTGAAGAAGTTGAGATTCCCGAAGAAGCAAAGCCAGTTTTGGAAGAGTTTGAAGATGTCTTTCCAGAGGAGTTGCCAAAGGAGTTACCACCACTTAGAGACATTCAACATCAGATTGATCTTGTTCCCGGAGCAGTGTTACCACACCGACCACATTACAGAATGAGTCCGAAGGAACATGAGGAGTTACGAAGGCAGGTGGAAGAATTACTTGAACAGGGTCGTATTCAGGAAAGTTTGAGTCCGTGTGCTGTACCTGCATTGTTAGTACCAAAGAAGGACGGAACTTGGAGAATGTGCACTGATAGTAGAGCTTTGAATAAGATCACTGTTCGTTACAGATTTCCTATGCCGAGGTTGGATGATTTGTTGGATCAGTTGAGTGGGGCAACTATATTCTCGAAAATTGATTTGAAGAGTGGTTATCATCAAATTCGTATCAGACCTGGAGATGAATGGAAGACAGCTTTCAAAACTAGAGAGGGGTTGTACGAATGGTTGGTTATGCCATTTGGTTTGTCTAATGCACCTAGTACATTCATGCGGGTGATGAATCAAATTTTTAGACCATTCATTGGAAAGTTCGTCGTGGTTTATTTCGATGATATTTTGATTTATAGCAGGAGTACGGAGGAACATGTTCTACATTTGAGGGAAGTGTTGCTTATTCTTCGTGAAGAACAATTTTATGCTGCTACCAAGAAATGTGTGTTTATGACACCTAGTGTTTTATTCCTGGGTTATGTTGTTTCAGGGAAAGGTATTCAAGTTGACCAGAGTAAAGTTGAAGCAGTCAAGAATTGGCCACAGCCAAAGACAATTACAGAAGTGAGAAGTTTTCATGGGCTAGCGTCATTCTACCGAAGGTTCATACCACACTTCAGTAGCGTGATGGCTCCAGTGACTGATTGCATGAAGGGTAAACAGTTTGTGTGGTCAGAGGAAGCGGGGGTTGCCTTTGAAAGGATCAAGGAATTGTTGACGTCTGCACCAATTCTTGTTCTACCTAATTTTCAGTTATTGTTTGAATTGCATACTGATGCTTCGAAGGTTGGTATTGGAGGAGTTCTGAGCCAGAATGGAAAGCCAGTTGCTTATTTTAGTGAGAAACTGTCAGGGGCAAAGATGAGATACAGTACATATGACGTTGAATTTCATGCTGTTGTTCAGGCTGTTAAGCATTGGAGACATTACTTATTTCAGAAGGAATTTGTTCTTTACACTGATCATGAAGCATTGAAGCATTTACAGGGACAGGATAAAATTTCAGCAAGACATGCATCGTGGATTGCATATTTACAGCAGTTTACTTTTGTCGTTAAGCACAAATCTGGGGTGACGAATCGAGTAGCTGATGCTTTAAGTAGGAGGAGTCATTTGTTAACGACAATGAAGGTTGAAGTGACCGGGTTTGAAATGTTGCCAGAAATTATTGAAGAAGATCCTTACTTTGTGAAATATGTGGAGAAAGTGAAGGATGGGAGTACCGATGAATTCATGTTGGTTGATGGTTTTCTGTTTAAAGGGAATCGTTTATGCATACCGGATTGTAGTTTGAGGATGAAGATTGTGAAGGAATTACATGAAGAAGGGCATGTGGGCCGTGATCGTACTTTACAGTTGATTTCGCAATCTTACTTTTGGCCATCGATGAGAAAAGAAGTTGAGAGATTTGTGGAGCGATGTCATATTTGCCAAGTTTCAAAAGGGACAGCAACGAATGCAGGGTTGTATATGCCATTACCAGTACCATCTAAGCCATGGGTTGATATCAGCATGGATTTCGTTTTGGGTTTGCCGAGAACTCAAAGGGGAAATGATTCGATATTTGTTGTGGTGGACAGGTTTTCAAAGATGGCACATTTTGTTGCTTGCAAGAAGACAGCAGATGCAGTTCGAGTCGCACAGCTATTTTTCAAGGAGATTTATCGACTTCATGGTTTACCAGAATCTATTGTTTCTGATCGAGATACTCGTTTTCTGAGTCACTTTTGGCTGAGTTTGTGGAAGATGGTGGGAACGAAACTGAAATTTAGTAGTGCTTATCATCCACAAACTGATGGACAGACAGAAGTTGTTAACAGGTCATTGGGGAATTTGTTGCGTTGTCTTGTACAGGATAATTTGAGAAGTTGGGACATGAAGCTATGCCAGGCAGAATTTGCTCATAATCATGCAGTAAATCGTAGCACAGGATTCAGTCCGTTTCAGATTGTTTATTCAAGTTTACCTAGGGGGCCGTTGGATTTAGCAGTTGTACCACAGTCAAAGAGAACAGTTAAACGAGCTGCTGATTTTGTTGATGAGCTGACTGAATGTCATAAAATCGTTCAGGAACGATTGGAGAAATCGAATGAGAAATATAAGAAGTCTGCAGATTTGAAACGTCGAAATGTTGAATTTAAAGAAGGTGATTTGGTTTATGCCGTATTAACAAAGGATCGTTTTCCGGTGGGTGCTTATAACAAGTTGAAGGCACGAAAAATTGGTCCAATTGAAGTTTTGAAGAAAATCAATGAGAATGCTTATCGATTAAAGTTACCAGATGATGTTTATACTTCTGATGTTTTTAACATCAAACACTTAATTCCGTATCATGGGAATGAGATTGTTGAGAAAGAATTTACAAATTCGAGGTCGAATTTTTCTCAACCAGGGGAGGATGATGCAGCAAGGCATATGGGAATTCAAAAGTTAAACCATATTAGGTCGTACACGAGCTTAAGACGTGCATGTTTGATGAGTCGGTTACGAGCTAAGGAGGAGGCCCTAAGTCGTTTCCGAGATAACAAAGGTCGAGTAAGATGGACTTCGGAGTTGAGTCGTCCCCGACTTAGTTTGAGTCGTCTACGACTCAGTTTGAATCGACCACGACTCAACAAGACACGGGAAGAAAAGACACGAGTCACTGGGAAGGAGTTTGGGGCGGCCATGAGTCGGGACCGACCTAAGGAATCAAGTTTAGGAAAGATACGACCTAACTGCAAGGCCATGAGTCGTCCAGTATTAAGTCGGTTGAAGGGATATGCCACAAGTAAGCTTGAGTCGTTGGAAGCTGTTGAGTCGCATGAAGTGATGAGTCGTGAGTCGCAGTTTCTTGAGTCGGATGTGATGAGGCGGGCCTGTTGAGTCGCGCTGAGTGTTTTTGTGCCATAAGTCGTAGGTCGTTGCCGACCTAGTATGAGTCGCGAGTCGTTCATGTGAATTGTTCTTGAGTCGGAGGCGGACCTTACATGAGTCGTTTGCTTTGTGTTCTGTTGCAAGGGGTTGGAGTTGCGTGTGATTGAGTCGGTAACGACTTATGATGAGTCGGCCAAGATGAGTCGTGTATGTTGAGTCGGTGCCGACTTAGGAGTTGGGTGTTGTATGTTTTGTTGAGTTGTAATGACTATAAATAGCGTGTGTGTTGTAAATTTTGAGGTTGTTGATTTTTGAATAAAACTCTCTTTTGTTAGCTTTGTGCTTTCATACCAATTGGTAGTTGAGTGTAATCTCCTATCTCCACTTACGTCATTCGAGTGCGCTCGAATCCACGTTTGTTGAAGCCGATTCACGGAATCTAGTGCGCTAGATCAACGTGCGAAGAATCGTAGATCTTTGAACACGGTATAGTGCGCTATCAACGTGTTTGAGATAGCTAGAGTTCGGTATCTTTGGATCAACGAACTTGGGCATTTTGGTATCTTCAACTCACCGATTGCTACATTTCATCGATTGAAGTTTTGTTTGATTAATCCGCTGCGTCAATGTGGGAGTGGAGAAGTTTCATTTTTGGCAGCGAAAATCGAGGGCGCTGATGCCTACAGTTACATGGACTTTTGCTGTGATGGCAACGTAACCCTGGAATGGAACTGCGCTCTGTTGTAGTTTCCATAGCGTAATCGAGGGGCACGGAGTGCCTACAGTTACATGGACTTTTGTTGCGATGGCAACATAACCCAGGATGTAACTGCAACCATGGATGAGGGTGGTGATTTCAAGAGCATTCTCACCAAAGATATTTCCTCTATTTTCAATAAAATTATTTTCCGAATATTTTCACCGGGGGTTGAAATAGGGTCTGTTAAGTACTTATACATTTTCAGTCTTACGCCTGATCAATGTATTACCAAATTTCTGTAAGAACAAAGACGAACTTGTTGAAACATCGAGTTATAAAAGTATTTTTATAAAAACTATTTTAGCAATATTATATAGATTTTTAAAAGTGTTTTAAGAATGATTAAAGTGATTTATCTGATTTAAGCATTGTAATAAATTCTGGCTTCATTCCTATTCGAGGAAGAAAAGATTCAAAGTGGGGAGGAATGTGATAACCCGGATTTTTGGGCATCTGTAGTTGATAATATAATTGGTTTAACTAATAAAAATATTGAATTATAGATTGAACAAATGAATCTGATCGAATAAATATTTATATTTGTAATTGTGTTGTATGTATATACATAGAGTTTAAATAGAATTATTATATACAAGTTGAAATTGTATTGGTTTAAATATATGTATATATAAAATAGCTTTGAAATTTAATTTAAATTTGGGTTTGATATGGAATTTCAAAGGATAGATATATATCTTAGATATTTTGGATTTATAAATATATTATATATGATTTTATTTCTTTTATATAATTGGTTTTACATTTTTTTCTTTAAAATATTTATTATATAAATTAAGATAATGTTTTTACTTAATAAAAATATATACATATAAGTTTTATAAATCATTTAAACAAAAAAAAATTTACTTTAGGAAAATATACTTGTAAGTTAAATATATATAATTTAACAAATGTAATCAATTAATTCATGCTAGTGACAAATGTTAGATTATTAGACAAGCGTCAATTGATTTAATTTAAGATTAATAAAAATTATACAACATTTTTTAAAAAGTAGAAATCAGTTTCATATTCTTCTTTCTCTCAATCTTTATTTTTTCAAATCTGAAAAGCAATAAAACAAAATCAGAGAGAAAGCAAACAACAATCCCTCCCAAAATTCCAAAACCAAAGTATTTCAAAACATCAATAACATTTTTGTAAACCTGGAGATCAGTTTCAGTTGCAGGTAAAATAATCAAAGCAATATTCAATTCAGAAATTGAGCTAATACAAACCAAAACAAGGATTGGATATGCTAACACAAATCTGCAGTTTCAAGGAACCAACCTGATTCGAATTTTTTACAGTTTCAATAATCAAAAGGAAATTCTAGTTTTAGGTCTCAAGCTGCTTCTCTGTTTTAGGCATATGCAGGTGAGTAACATCACCATTTTAAAATTTAAGTATATGAAATCTGTTGCATGTTCATCTCTGGAATTAGAATGTTAGTATGGATATATTTTGGTGCATCTCTGTATATATGTGAATTTATGAAAGTGTGCTTGGCTGTTTTATCTGTAACTCAATTGTTTTTAGTTTTAGAACTATGAGTTCAAACAAAATTTATTTCCATTTGATCTAGTCTTTGATAGGATTTAATTTACAAACAAAAGTTGTTTGTTCCATCACAAATTAAGTTTTAAAATTTGATTTTAGTTAAGATAAATTTGAAATCTCACAGTAAACTTAAACAACAATGCATGTTTATAATATGTTAAAAATTCAAACTACCCAATTCATCAATCCAGGAATCTAATCTAAATTCTAAAACCAAAATATGATTTTTAAGAATGAAATTACAATTTTTAGTTGGGTTTTGAGTTTGCATTTCTCGGTTGACCAGAAAAGGGTATTTTGGTAGGCTATGGTGATCTAGATGGTTTGGAAGGTCGGGTTTCTTTTTGAAGGTAGTAGAGTGATCGGAGGATCGGGAAAAATTGTCACCAAGGTGAATTGACCACCGCGGTGGCGACGGTGGATGTTTTGGGTTCGTAACCCCTAGTTTTAGCTAGGTTGAGTAATTCGATCACCACGGCATATAAGGTTGATCGAGTGCAATAGGATTCAGGGAGATGGTGCAATAGGATTCAGGGAGATGGTGCAAATGGGTTGACAAAATCTTGGCCGGAGTTCCAGAAACTCTGGTGGTCGGAGATGCGAAGACGAGGCATTTCCAGGTTGAGGTGGCCAGTTTTTGGTTCCAGGTTTGGTTTAGGCACTCGAATTCGATTTCGAGATTAGGAGGACGATCTGATGATCGTGTTAGGATGCAAGGGTGATCGGCGATTTGAGGAGATCATCGGCGATGATAGAAGTTGATCGGCGCCATAGTGCATGTGCACGGTGCACTTTTGTTTTATGGTGATGTTTGGTTTGAGCAGGGGTATTGTACACGAGAAATTCTCGAGTCATTTGATGTTTTTTCCGAAGTCAAGTGGGGTTAGACTCGAAGCATTTAAGGGTTGGCTCGGGTATATTTGTGTTACAGGTTTTAGAAACCTGCCAATTTTAAAATTTTAAAATGATTTTAAAATCTGATGGTAAAGATTTAATCAAAGTTTTAATTCTAAGTTTAAATCTGGATTCAAATCTTAATTTATGTCATAGTTTTGAAATAAAGTTTTTAAAATTTAAATTGTTTTAACAACTTTAAAATATGATTTGAAGTAAAAATAAATTTGGTTCAAACTCTTTTTTAAAATTCTATTATAAGATAAGTATTTCTTTACCATGTGATTTAAAAGGTTTTAAATTGTTTTAAAACTTTATTAAAGTTAAATTTGTATTCATTTTAAATCTTAAATTTAAAATGAAATTTAAAGGTAAATTTAAAAGTAAATTATTTTTAAATGTTTTGTTAATGATAATTTAATCATTTATAAGAATAACGTTTTGTCTTAAAATTAATTAGGATTTAATGATTTGTGATTCATTAAATTATTAAGGTAATTAAAATGGATAATTAATTTTATTTAGTTAATTTATGATTTGGATTAATTAATTTAGTAATTAAGGGTTTAAGTTAATTAACCAAGGTTTAAAATAAATAATGATTAATCTAAGTTTAATTACTTAAGAAAAGTAATTTAAGAATTATTAATAGTTAATGAAGGTCATTAACTAGGATTATTAAATAATTAGTTAATGAGTTTAATTTAAAAGAGGAACGTTTTGAAATGTATTTAAGTTTTGTTAATGATAAGTAAGTCATTAATAAAAAATAATAAAGATTTATCTTTAGAGATAATTAAGATTTGGATAATTAATAACTAATTAATTAAATAAGGTAATTAAGAGTAATTAATTAGTTTAATTTAATAATGTTTAAGATTTATTAATTAATAGTTAGAGGTTAATTAATTAAGTATTTAAATTGTAATTAGTAACTAATTAATTACTTAATGGAAGTAATTAAGGATTAATTACTTAGTGTAATTAATTAAGGATTGTTTGATTAAGGAAACTAAGAAATGATTAGTTAAATAATGATTATGATTAATTAAAGGATAATTGATCAATGAAGTGATTATGAGATAATTAATTTGAGTGATTAATTAAGGATCAATGTAATTAATATGGATGGGTAAAGGATAATCAATTTATGTAATTAATTAAGAGTTATTTACTTATTGTAATTAAAGAATAATTAATCAAAATTGATTAATTAAGAAGATAATTAGAGGATGATTAATTAATTGATTTGTAATTAATTAATGTTGAGTAAGCAGGATTTAAAGATAATGGAAGTAATTAATTTAATATATTTAAATTAATTAGAATAGTATGGCTATCAACCTTGTGTATGGATGATAGAATGATATTGGAAGCCTTGGATTAATTGTTATTCCTAATAGGTGATTCGTGATGCTATGTGGTATGATATGTTTGATTTAAACTGTGATGATGTGGTTATCTATTGATGATGAATTACTATGACACCCTGTATTTAAAGTTGAATTGTATTTCACTTGAATAGCCTGGGTTAAGATGACATTGGATTCGAAAAGACCGGTGTCGGGTATTAGTAAATACCCGAAACCACTTCGATTCTTTATAAATTGATATGTGAAATCAATAAGCTAGAATGGAATGATTTAAGTGAATTAGACCATTTAATATAAGTTTTTGGCACTTAGAAATTGGTGAATGAAATAAGTGATGTCTATAACAATTTGTGAATTTGTAATTGATACAAGTTACCCGGGTTATGTATAAGTTGTATGCTTTTGAAATTTATGTTAGATGGGTTTACTCACGCTGGTTCCCAGCCTGACCCGGGTTTTACTTTGATGTAATGCTCGGGTCAGACCGAGTATAACAGATTTTCAGCTAAGGATGTTTTGGAGCTCAGGAGGCTAGCTGGATGGCAGGAACGTATGAAGCGTGTCCTGTTGTATATGTTATAGTTTATCTAGGACATGTTGTTTTAAACCGTCCAGTGTTGTGTAATGGTTGTAACTCTGATGTAAATATAAGTGTACCGATACAGTTCTTCTTTGTAAAACTGTTATTTATGTGATATTATATTATATCTGCTACGAATGTGAGACTCTGAGTTTGAGTTTTTTGTTTTTTCTTCTTTCTCTTTCTTCTTTTTGCTAACTATCTGGAATTTTCGAGATCGAAATTTCCTGGTTGTTACACATATATATGTATATAGTTATGCATATGAATTTTATCCTATTTTACTTGTATTTATGCATATTGTCATTTTCTTATATATAGTTATATATATATATATATATTCACATTTATATAACTTTCCCATATTTTATTTCATTTGGACATATATACATATATATATATACATTTATATACTTATATATATTATCAAACACCATAAAGCTTGTATATATATATATATATATATGGATATTCATCTTAATTTAAATGGTGGAGTTTATATAAATTTATTTTCTATAAGGTTTTTCATATTCAGAGATTTTATAATTCAATATTTAATATAGGTTTTAAATCAATTTATATATATTCAGATATTTTATTATCAAAACTTTATTTGTTCGACTTAATAAATCAATATTTCAAAAATTGAAAATAGTTAACCATTCAATAATAATCGATAAAACATCCGGGTCATCACACATAAAGTTTTTCCAAAATATTTACTTTCGAAATATCTTTAAAAGATATATCAATTTCTTCCAACATTTGAAAATAATTTTCAATACTTAAATCCGTAACAGGATACTTCCAACATCTCAACACTTAATATTTCTAAATTTCTATTCTCTATACTTAGGAAAATATTACCAGTCTTATTTTCCAAACCCTTTCAATATTAATGTTTTAAAAAATTATCCCGGAACTTATTCCTAAAATCTCCCGAATCACAAATGAATTTCCTCTCCTCAAAATCATGTCCTTTTATAAGCCGCTTTTCGAATCTCTAAAGAATTTATAAAATAAATTTTTTCAATTTATTTAAAACTCTATATATATATATATATATAATAAGGGTTTAAAAGATTAATAATTTATTCCTTAAAATATGTTAAAGTAATTATTTAAATATCGAAAACACTTTTATAACATTAATAATTCCTTCTTAAATAACAAATAAATTTTCAAAGCTGATTTTTAAAGTTAAAATTTACTAAAAATAAATACTTCGTATTTAAAATAAATCCACTTACCAAGTATTTCAATCTCAACTAGTTTATAATCTCATAGTTTTAAAATAATAAAATTTCCCCTTTTAAACAATCTCACCTTTTGTAATTTAAAATATATTTTTAAAATCTCAATGACCAATTTTTATTTATAACTTTCTTTCGATTTCACAACATCTCAATTCATTGTCAATTCCCTAACCATGCTCATTTCAAAAATATAATTTTCCATTTTTCTCAACCCTATTTCCATATTCTAATATAAATTCCTCCTATGAATTTATATTTCTAATTACCATCTGATATCGAATTTCTTTATTATAAACATCGTTTATAAATTTTACAACCCCCTTGATTTTACCTATTTATAAAAACAAATCTACTTATAAAAATCCATTATATAAATTTTATGCCTTATAAATTCCTTTGATACTTCCAATCTATTTTTCAATATTGATTTCAACTTCTTTTTATATTCGCAGAATATCTCTTATAAATTCTTTTGTATAATTCATTTTAAAAATCTTCATTTACTAATTCACAATAGTTAAGTATAACCAATCAATTATATTTTTCTAATTCAATTTCTTTAAAATAACTCTAATTCCTACATATATATATATATATTATTTTCAAATTTCCTTCAATTCCATAAATTTTAAAAATATATTTGTAGTATTTAAATTATCAAAATTCAGGCCAGTGCTACAATAGTATCCAATAATTCAATCACTACAATAATTTATAATAGATTATTCTACACAAATCATATATCACTATATATGAGAAATAATCAATAAATTTGAGGAATCCGGTTGGATCCCTCCAGCCTATTTCCCTGCATCCATCGATGTTAATATACATAAAATAAATATCAATACCACCTCGAGGGAGATATCGCGATATATAGGGTTATCCGCTATTATAGGGTGTGCATAGGATCAGGTGTGTGTGTGTGTGTGCGTGTATGTGTGTGTGTGCGCGTGCGGAAATATCAATCACTCTAATATATATATATATATATACTACCATATATAATATCATATCAGGCTGATAATGTAAATTTATCAATCCACTCGAGCATCCAATATTTAAAATTTAAACATTTAAATTTAAATTCGGTAATCCAAATGAGTGAGGAATTCTCACCTTGATTTTATTTTTGACGATTACCCAGATTTTAGCTTCCCTAAAATCCTAATTGCCTCTGGAAAATCCCAAACCCATCCTAATTTATAGATTTTCCAGCTACGAATCAATACGACATCTTTCATTAATTTTGGCCCTCGTATAAGCAAATTTCAAATTATATAAATTAATGATTCTTAAATTTCTAGTATAATTAAATATCTAATCACTCTTAAACTAGATAATTACCTCCCCAAACATCGCTCCAGGAACGAAAAATACGACCGAGAGACCAACATAATGGACTACGACCTCCACTGACCTTCGCCATCGAGAACTACTCTCGACCACCGACCACCATCTTCTTACCCACACGAATTCTATCTCTCAGGCAAGCGCACGTTGCCTCCTACAGAACTCACCAGTGACAAACCCTAACCTCACCGCCGCATTGCTGCCGAGCTCGACACATGACCGAACCTCGACGTCTCCTCCCTCTGGCTCATCGCATATCCCGACCACCGAGTGCCTTCCCCCAAACTAGTTGCGACCCAACCCTATAGGTTATTCTGCCTCACCTACTAAGAGTTTCCCACGTGCATGTATGTGGAAACCCTAGTGCCGCCAAGCCAACTGAACACTACTGGACTCGACCGCGGCTCCCCATCAGCTCACGCTTATCGACCGAGCAACGCGATGTTATCACTTTCATTTTTTTTGAATTTAATTGTACAGACAACGATTTCATTTAGAGGAGGGAAGGAGAAGGTATTTCGCGATTTATTTCCTCTTTGCCTGACGTAAATTCGAATTGGTGATTTACGATTAGAAGGAAGAAAACTCGGTTTTCACATGAACGAGAAAAAGTGGAAAATTTTCGAATTTCCTTTTTCTCATCGAGCTATTCGGTTGCGTGATATAATGAAAAGAGGGGAAACACAATGAGATGTTAACGTGCTCGAATCAACTTGCTACAGTAATTTGAAGAGGAAATGAAAAAGGTTTCATGTGAATTTGTTTGATTGATCAAAATATACAATTACATTATATAAATTTTAAATCGTCTCGAAATCGTAGCTCAAAATCTTGGCCTTCTATTGAGGCATGCCGCTAGACGTTCATAGTGTTGTACCCCTATTCTGAACGCAATGGAAATGGTTTCAAGTCCTAATTCGATCCTATGGAGAAGATAGAATTTTGGAACCAATTATATGTGGAGTTTCAATATTAATTTCAGCGCGTTTTTATTCTGTACGACCAAACGATAACTCCAACAGCTACGAAATTTGAAATCCGATAATAATACACTATTACGGATCTAATGGAGCTGGTTTCGTTGAATTTCGAGACTGTGCCTCGGAAGCTATTTTTAAATGTCAATTTAAACAATATACTTTTAAAACTGAGCAAATCAACTTTAAATTCGAATTTTAAAACCTCTATTATCTTTATTATTATCATTATAAATTTTACAAGCCTTTAAATTATCTTTATCGGGATTAAAACTCAAGATACAATAATTTTAACCAATATTCAATTATTAATTTTCAAAAATTAAATTATCCAATAAATCGCTATATTTAAATTCTGCAAAAAAAATTATAAATAAAATCAAACTTTCATATTCAAAAATCAATTTATATTTAAATCAATATTTAAAACCATTTAAATATTCAAAATCGAACAATGAAAAATCTGGGTTGTTACATTATTTCAAGAGAATGGATAGGTGGAAAGCCATGGAAATGGAGGAAGAAGAAGATGGAGAAAGTGAAGAAGATGGGAAGAGTTTGAGTTGTGAGAAATGAAGTGAAAGCGATGCTTATTTATAGGTGAACTTTTACATGCAAAATTACCTTTCTTTCCTTTTCTATTCTTTTACCTTTAAGCCCTTGATTTAATATCTTAAGGACATGCATTAGTGGTGGAAGAGATGGTAGGATTTGATTCATGTACTTATGTAATGATTATGCCTCTTTTTCTTAATTTCTAAAATACTTAAAAACCCATTTGATCCTTTTCCATAATTGATAAGGCTTATGCATTAATGAGATGAGATATGTTAATCCTTTATGTAATGATTATGGTTTTGCAAATTAATTTTAATTATAAATTGTAAATCATGTTACTTTTTGAATTATTTGTAAACGTTGACATTTCAAAATGAATTTGTATTTAAATGGAAATCTAAAGTATGCATAGTTTTTTAAAATGGTATTATATAGGTTACAAAATGCATATGATCATTTAACGCTGCGATGACTTGTTACAGTTGAAAACAACGTTGTTATTGATAAATTTTGCAGTAAAATTTGACCTTTTTATTAAATTTTTTATTTAAGTAAACCAAACTAAAAAATGAAATTCTTACTTCCTTAAATAAATCTAAACATGTTTATTCATATTTTAAAATCGTATTTAAATAATATCAAAATCTCCATTTTTACAATATATGTAAAACTGACGAAATGCGACAAAATTTGGACATTTTATAAACCAATTAAAATTATGTTTCACAAACCTTATTAAATTTTAGTTATCATTAATAAATGATTTTAATATGAATCTCTTTCTTTCTCAAATCGATTTACACTTTTAAAAATACCGCTTTTGTTGATTTTGGAGTTGCATTGACAAAATATGACAAATTTTGAATATTTTTGTAAAATGATTATAAACATATTTTTAAATCCTTAAATACACTTCTATTATCTTTATTAAGTGATTTTAAATAGATTTAAATTTTCAAATATATATTTAAACTTATTTATTTTTAACTAAACTTAACTTTTGCTGATTTGTGATAAAATCCAAACTTTATACTTTTTAATTATTAATTATAAGAATAAATAATTCCTCTATAACTATTTATTACATATATAACTTATTTATTTATGTTTTAACCATTTTTAAGTTTTAAAATAAACAAAATCTCTCATTTTCGATGTAGCGAAATTACGGATCGTTAAATAACGAAGTTCATGACGATTGGGCATATCGTTTGGTCCTACGAGATCGAAACACGTTGAAATTAATATCGAAAACTAATATAATATTTTGGATTGAAAATTTATATTCTGCATTCGATTGAATTTGGTCTTGAAACAAGTTTCATTGGGTTTGGAATTGGGTTCTAACATATAAGACGCCAGGCAGCACGTCTAGTTTGGAGTTCGGAATTTTCGGATGTTTTATAGCTTGAAAAATTAAATTTAAAATAATGTGTGTGTGCGCCCATACTTTATCCCCATACCTCCATCAATTTGCCCATGCTCTTTCCATGCCAAACCGATGCCTTTCTCTCTTATAAATCATGTTCCAACATCATAAAATGGTTTTGTTTTATTTTTCTATTTTCAATTCAAATAAGCCTCATCCAACGGTCCTCATTGATCGGTGCCCATCCAAGCGTCATTGGGGAAAGTCGTCAACTAGAAACTAGTTATCGATGTCGAGGCGAAGCATATGGATGGTTGGATGGAAGTGGATCGTCATGTGGTGGCCGTGGGTGGAGATGAACGGCGAAGTTAGGTTTCGACGTTTTGCTACCACTCGGGGGGTTTTGGGCTGAAGCTTTCAACTAGTGAAATGTAGTGGAGGGGCAGGGCTACCTTTGATCAAAGTTTGGTGGTGCAACATGGCCTGTGGCAGCAGCATTTTGGAGATGAATGGAAATAATTCACTTTGATTTATGTGCTGGTGGCAGTGGAATTGGGTGGGGCCACTTGCGTTTGGGAGCATGTTGATGGGGCTAGCGATGGAAGAAAGGGGAGCGATGGCTCGATGGTCGTGGTGGCAACGGTGAGTGACAGTAGGAGGTGGCTTTGCTCATATACATTGGAGAAGAAGGTGAATTAAGATGTAATATAAATGTTAATTATGTTATTAGTTTAATAATTATAAATTTAAATATCGATAACTTAAAACTTGTATTACTTTTGCATGCGAGATCCAATTGAGATGCAAATTTTTACATTGCACTTATAATGATGTAAGCTTTATTATGGAACTGGTTTGGATGAAGTTGGAGACCTTTGAAATTGGGCTAAAACCGGACGTCATTCAGTTTTAGTTCCAAACTGAAACGGCTTGGCAACAACAGAAAATTTTGGCGAGTTAAACTCACCTTTTTGGTTAACTAGTATGATATACAAATGATTAAAAAATAGTTGAATGATTGTTTGGATGAATTACTACACACACACACACACACACATATATATATGTATATGTATAAGTTGGTTTGGATATATTCCCGCCCTAGAGTGGATGAGACCTTATTATGTTCCTGTGTAAGAGCGGATGAACCTTTTTATACGAACCTCGCCACGAAGTGGTTAATATATATTATTTAATTATATAACGTATGCGATGTATGGGGATAGGTTAGAGGGATCTAACAATATTCCTCACCAATATTGATTTTATTTACTTATATATGTACTAACATATATGAGTTGTGATGCGGGGGACAGGTTGGAGGCATCCAATGGGATTCCTTGCTATTGTTGAATTGATTTCAATAATATTCCAGTTATATGAATTGTAGGATAATAAACCTTATTTTTTGGAAATATGTTATGACATCGTTATATGTAAAAAAACCTAAAAACCCATAGTGATAGAAAATCAATATCAATATTGCTTATGGGGTGGTGGCTATTGGCCTTAAATTGGTATTTTGAAAAGGTATAAATTTTCCATTTGAATTGGAATTGGTTTTTGAGAAAGGAAATGATTTTAAATCCTAAATTGGGTTTTGGAAATATTCTATTTAAAAGAGTATCTATGTATATAAAAATTGTTTTAAAGTATTAATTATGTTGATATTGTTTTGAAGTTATTTGATTATATTGGTGGTTCTAAAGTTACTGCTTATAATTAACATTGTTTTTAATTATTTATCAAAATGTTAATATTTTGAAAGATAACTTACTTTAAAAATAATTATGGTTTTAAATTGACAATAACGATAAGGATTTATTAATAAGGTCTTGCAAATAAATTATCATTATAATGGTAAAAATTAACTACTTTGTTATTTCATAATGATTTGAAATCATTAAATATCATTTTGAAGATATTTTAAAATTAATAGTTTTCATTATTTATAATGCTTATTGTTAATAGTTATTATTATATAATGGTGGTTTGAAGTAAATGATTTTTAATTATTTACGAATGTTCCCGAGAGGCATAAGAATTTACAAACAGACTCGGATTTTTATAGAGGAAGTTTACTAAATGTTTTTAGGACTTAAGGGAAGATTATTTACAAGGTGAAAGAGTTTTATAAATGGTTAGATATATATAAAAATAGTTTGAGAAATGAGTTTGTAGATTTATAAAAAGGAGTATTATAAATGGTTTTATGGATTTATAATGTATTTATAAATGGTTTTAGAAATGACAAAATTAATTTACAAGTGTTTGAATTTTATAAAAGGAACTACAAATGATTTTCAGAGATTTATAAAATGGTTTATATAACAGTTTTAGAGAATTATAAGGAGTATATAAATGATTTTAGAATCGAATAAAAAGAAATCTTTCTCAATTTTTTAAGTATACTTATACCGCTGAAATAAGTATATAAATATTTTCTAAGTATTGAAAATCTAAGGATTGTAGATATACCTTTGTAAATGTATTTTATTGCAAGAAATTTACAAAGTGATTAATTAATGAAAGATTAATTAAGGGGGCTAGTGGTTGCTTATGTGCTTAATCAATGTTGGTTTTCCTTTGGGAATAAATCTTAATTTGGATGTGTGTTGTTGATAGTTAAATATCCGACTATCAAATATGGAACCAGATGTTACTTTGGAAATATTTAGGAGAAACATGAGAGTTATATGGCACAGTCATCTTCGATGATGCTGTAATGTGTGTGTAATCCGCGTTTCGTTCCTCTAGGATAATGATAAGGAAATACATTCACTAACGGTTAGGAGGTGATCTCCAATATTATCTTTGACTGTTTATTTCCTAAAGACCGGGGTTGAGTTTACCGAAAACTATCGAATGTTGTTTCGAAGAGACTGGGATCAGATATATTATCCAAAAACTACTTTGGTCCCGTAGATGCGTTTCGAAGTGAAGAAATCTTTGGGATAATGGGATTTGGAGTGGGAGTTCTCTAGCGTTTCGTTTAGTCCTAGAATGAACTTGTATGGATGATTGCTCGTATTGCATTGGCTGCCTGAAGGGAAAAATTAGCATTCCAAGATCATTTTCTAGGAGAAAATGGTAAGAGCATGGCTTCTACAATCCTCACACCCGGGAAATGAATAAAGCAGGGACATGCAGAAGGGCTATGTGGGTCGCATCCAAGCAGCGTATGATCGTCCCAAATCTAGAGCGATATTTATGTATGCTTTGGGATCCCATTTATGGTTGTTGATAGCAACCAAAGGGTGATCATATTCGATGCTACTCGAGAAGGGGGTAGTGCCGGTCTTGAGTAGTAGTGGTGCAACGTGTTGTAGCCTCCCATACATTTTATCTAGAGGTGTACGGATTCGGTCAGTAGACCCTTACCCTTTCATAGTTGGAATCCATTATCCACTACGAGCCTTCGGTTTTGATTATAGAACCTAGTATGCTGGAATTAATTAATGTAACAATTTCGGCTATGATTAATAAGTACTTGTATATTAGACACTATTATAATATCAATGGATTTTCTACAGAAAAGGTTTTGGTTATCATAAGGTAAAAACCCGTCCATGTTTATGTGTGGCGTGGTCTTACAAGATACTCTTTACTTTTAAAATGTTTTCTTTAATGTTAAAATCCGTTGGGTGTGTTTCTCACGCTAGTTTTCCAGACTGACTCGGATGTTATATTACTATAATGCTGAGGTCAGACCGAGCATACTATAGATTAGTTTGGATGCTTTGGAGCTTCAAGAGATGAGTTGGAGGGCTAGAGACATATTCACGCAGATGGTTATTTTTTTGCTGTATTCACAGTTGTATCTATCAACAATTGTAAGGATAGGCTGCTATAACTGTCCAGACTGAAATAGGTTAGTATACTCCAATTGATTTCTTTATATAGACACACACACACATTTTGCAATTTTGCTTTTGTGTAAATATTTGTTATATATTATAGATTATTTGTTCCACTGTGAGGTTATGTGCTGTCTAGCTTCTTTCCTCTTCTTCTTCTCCTTTTCTTCCTTCTCTCTTTTTCCATAACTATCCGTCTTTCCATTCCATGTAGGTTGTACCTGTGTAGTTATTGCCCCGCTATTACCCCACTACAACCCTGCTATATCTCACAGCGGATTTCTACCACTACGATTTTTCCATATAGCCCCAAAATATAGCCTTTCCGCTTTAATCCCCGCTATTTCCGCTATATCCCGTTATTTGCGCTATATTCCACTATTTCCGCTATATCTTTTTTAATAAAATGAATTGAAAAATTGCATTTATACATTATAAAATTATAAAATTAATTTGTTTGATTTAATTTTTGATATATTTTTATAAATGTAAATACTCTAATATTCTACCGAATTCAATTATGTTATATAACAGTTTTTCGTTTATTTAAAGTATATTCGCAAGTGTTTTTATTTAAATTATTTATGTATTATTTATAATTCAATTGAATGATAATTTTTCATTTAATTGCCATTTATATATTTGTAAAAACATTAAGTACGAGTTTTATATGCTATTTTAGAGCCATCCGCTATATCCCGCTGTATCCCCGCTATGACTTTTTGCACCTTCACCGCTTTAAATCTACCGAGCGCATTAACTGCACAGGGTTGTACATGTGTGGTTTATTGTGAGCTTGAATTGTACATAGGTGGTAACATAGGGTATAAGGAAAATAAATAAATTAAATTATGATGGTGAAAAAGATAAGGATGAAGTTGTAGTTAAATAAAAATTTTCTACTATATTTTATTTTCTTTTAAATAATTTGAACCCTTAGCCACTTTAGTACCTGGCCACTATGCAATTTCCGATTAAAATTCCGCTCGAGGCGTTTTATCCAAATTTTATTATATACTTATAAAAATTTGTTTTATTAAAATATTAATTTTCAATTTTCAATGATTATAAATAATTTTTTTGTTTATAAAGTAAATCCAAAATTCTATAGATAATATTTATTATACCAAAATAAATTTCCAAACAGCTTTTGATTTTAAAACACAATTCAAATTTCAAATATGAATTTTTAAATTATTACTTCGAGTAAATTCCTAAAAAAAATCAGTTTTATTGAATTAAATACAATAAAATTGCCAAAATTATTTTCTACATTATTTTATTAATTATTTCAAATTTATAAATTTTATAATAATTTTCACAATTCAAATCCACTTGAAATAAAATTTCTTAGATTAAAATTTCAAAAATTTATTTATTAAAATTCTAAATTAAAAATACCAAAATGTATTTTATTATCATTAATCAAATAACAAGATGTTACAGTCATAGTTTTGAAGCTTTATTTTACTAATAGATAACGGTGGATAATAACTTTTTTGAAATATTTGCAACAAATATTCACCTTTTGGATAATGTTTTATTCAATGTAATTATAATAAAACTATATATTACAATACATATGCAAAAAAATATAATTTTAACCCATATGTGTACATTTCTATAAATAGCACCCTTTTATACATATTTGATACATAATCAGGTAAATGGAGTACAAATACATTAAAAATAAAATTCAATGAAAATCTGTAGGTGAAAAATGTTGACATTGCTCGTTGAATGATGGAAACAACATACTTAAATATATTAGACAAATTATTTACAATTTTTAGTTCAATAAAAACTAGTGTACATATTTATTTATTTGTTTTGTTATGCTCAAAAAATCATCCAACCTACATCGAAAAACATAGCAAACTAGCACACACCAAAAGTTGAATAGCATCAACACTTTTTTTTTACAAAATTACCATAGTTTGGTGTTTTTATCTTCTTACTTTCAAACTAAACCTATTTAAATAAAATAAAACAACTTTAATATTAAATATAGACACAAATTAAACAATATGAGCTCTAATTTGTAGTATTAATAATGTAATACTTCATTTTGTTTTAAATTAAAAATATCAATTTCAACTAAAAAGCTCTAGATTTTTAAAAAAGGGTTAAATAATTGGAAATCATAGCAATTGTGGAGAGATTTGTCTTAGTGGATATTTTAGGTTTCAAGACAAAATATGTTCATTATCTCTTTCATTGAAATACACTAATTTGACCATATTTCATCAATCTTAAGATTTCAGTTCGATGAATTATTATAAGAACAAGATTTATAAAACAATCAAAAATCTAAATGATTTAGTAATATACCCTCTTAGGAAAATAATTTTGTTCATCAGGATTTTTTTTTAATATGCGTAAGATTTTTCATGCTTATTTAGCATGTTTTTAGAGTTAAATAGTGTGACGCCCCACCTCTATACCCACGCTAGCCAAGAACACTCCGGGGTAGTGCTGTCAACTAGCGCGGAGAATAAGGCTGTTGAGGAGCGACCATCCATGTAATTGCTTATCACATGGTGGCTATAAATAATCTTCGGAAACAAACATAGAAATAATCATATCACAAATCAGTCACAGATATCCATATCACAAAGGCGGAAGAAGATATGAATATATAACTAACACATGAAAGTGTACATCAGAGTAGTGGTTAGTAAGATCCACGATAATACAAAAGAATAGCAACACGTGCTATACAAAAGAATACAACTATGAGTCTATATCTCAAGTGTATACAACAAAAACTGCTAATCTAAACAGTTAGCCAAAAGTCAGAGTGATGAATCCCTGGGAAGAAGTCAAGCAGAAGCACCTGTAACATCTCGGTCTGACCCGAGTATTATTTGAGAAAATAATAAACGGATCAGTCTAGCTATAAATATCAGATGACATGATATAAAATAAAAGATATGGCATAAACATAAAATATCCATACTGACATACTACTATAAGTATGCAAATGATGATCAACAGAAGATCAATCGATAAGAGATAAATCAATATCACAAGAATCTTCTCAAAGATCCAAAGAGGGCATCATACCCTAAACTTGTACTCATAACAAGTCAATGACATAAATTCCAGAAATCAACACGAGAAATCCAGAAATCATAAAAAGGGAAAGAGGCCTATCACATGACGGTCCGAAGATCAAGGGGAGCTACCCCGCATGTGTGAATGGAATCACACAGATTGAGGTCAAGACTGACCAAAAAGCAGAAAGGTATGTGTGAATGGAATCACACAAGTGGTGTCTAGTCTAACCTTGCAATGAAAGAGACATCGCGCAATTGCTAGTCTAATTCATAAAGCGATCATCAAGATCAACGAGAAGTGTCAATTACACTAAGCTAGTAAATATAGAAGTTTAGCTTCATGTCCCATAACCACTTGCTTAACTTAAATATTTACGAACAAACTGTAAATCTTCACTAATAAAATTATCACAAGAGGTTCAATCGAACAAGTCCAAGAATTAACCGACGATGTGAACGCAAGCGTTTCATACCACTTGTTTTACTAAGTCGTTTAATTAGATTTCTCATCCGAGTGAGGTAAAGGCTTGTATATACTAATAGATTGGAAAACGGTTTAAGAAAAGAGCTTTGTTATTAAAAATAGAGTTGAAATTGTTTGTTAAAAGAGTTTTGATATTTACTACTAGTATTGAAACCTTTATATTATGAAGTGACAAAACACAGAAGCAATTGTAGAAACAATCAGTCACAAAAAATCGCATACGGAGATGTGAATAAAATCCAAGGAAATCAGGTCAATGTTTTCCAGATAAGATCCCCTACGAAGCGGGGGTCCGGGGGGGGGTGGCAACCCCCCAAGGTGGGGGTGCGGGGGCAACGCCACCGCTTACGGGGTTCGACCTGCCCGGTCAGGTCGCGGGGGTCCAGGGGGCAGCGCCCCCGGCGGGGTGCGGGGCAGCGCCCCATCCAAAACGGTACGACCTAGTGAAGACAAAATGAGGTCTAACGACCTAAAAGTTAAGGGTCCAACGACCTATAGGTTCACGCGACCTAGGTGGAATGCGACCTACGAGATAGGCAAGTGGAACGACCTAAAGATGAATGGGTCGAACGACCTAACGTGAGCACAGGTGAAGCGACCTATCGGTCCAACGACCTAAGGGGAAAAGGCAACCTAGGTCTAACGACCTAACTGCTCACAACCTAAGGGTCTAAAGGCCACGCGACCTAGAGGAAAATAAGGTTAAGCGACCTAAGTGGGTTCGCGACCTAACGACAAAAAGGGGCGAACGACCTAATAGGTGCGCGACTTAAAGCCATCACGACCTAACGACCTAACAAGGTCATACGATCAAGTGGTTTCCAACGACCTAATGGTGCAACGACCTAAGGCCAAACGACTTAAGGGTTCCCGAGGAGAGCGACCTAAAGGAGGCGCGACCTAAAAGAGGCGCGACCTAAAGGAGACACGACCTAAAAGATGCGCGAGCTAAAGGAGACGCGACCTAAAAGAGGCGCGAGCTAAAGGAGACGCGACCTAAAAGAGGCGCGAGCTAAAGGAGACGCGACCTAAAAGAGGCGCGAGCTAAAGGAGACGCGACCTAAAAGAGGCACGACCTAAAAGACACGCGACCTAAAAGAGGCGCGAGCTAAAGGAGATGCGACCTAAAAGAGGCACAACCTAAAAGAGACGCGACCTAAAAGAGGCGCGACCTAACTCAAACAAGCATTTTGATGACCCAGAGTCATGCCGAGCGACCTAGACCCAAACGACCCACGACCTAGCGACCTTGCGACCTACGACCTAACTCCGAGGTGAAGATTCAAGGCAGTGCGACTTAGCGCGATAACACGCGAACGACCTAAGGGTTAGGTCTCGAGCGACCTAACTCCGAACACCAAAAATGGCCAGAACGAACTAAGTGCAGAAAATTCACCAAAACGCTAAAAATTGGAGTTTTTCGCCAATCCAATCCAAACCAAATGCTAATGTGCATGCAAAAGTGATAGGGAATCATTTCCAACAGTCCAATATAGTTATAGACTAGATTTGTGAGATAAAAATCTCACCTTTGCACTAAAGTTTATGAAGATGAAGCTTGAAAGCAAGGAGAAGCAATCCAAAGCTTGAATCCAATATCTTCTACTTGAATTTGGAGTTGAATGTTGGATTTGCAATTGAATTTGTGTTTGGAGTTTTAATTTCCCATTCTTTTCACCATTAATGCCCAAGCTTGAGTTAGTTAGGAAATTTATGAAGAGTGAGGAGAAGAGGGTTGGAACTTGGGCTTAATAGGCTAAACTAATCCAAAGTCCAAAGCGGGAAAAGTTAGTGAAATTGCTATAACTCCAAACCTATCGATGTTTATACTTAAAAAGTTGTAAACGACATTTCGAACTCAATGGAAGTGGTCTCGAGTCCTAATTTGACCGTTTGCAAAAAGTAGCTTTTCGGACCAAAATCCGATTAACGAGTCAATATTTAAATAAATTATTTAAATACAAACTCGATAAATATGCGGGTTGTTACAAATAGCTTCAAACTTGCTATATTAACTTGAAAAAAAATTCTTTATTTTCTGTATTTCTTACACAAAAACAAGAATCGATAAAGCAATTTAATCTTAAATAAGTTTTTACATCAATAAATAGAAATTGGAATATGTCCATGGTAGAAGAAAACCGAACTAGTAATAAACCTTGTTATGATCATAACATAAAATTTTTGGTAGAATATTATAATATTCTAAAATCTCTCATAAATAATTTGTAATTAACCCTATTGTTAGAGATAATATGGATAGCAAACATCCTTTACTTCTGCATTATTAATATTTTATTTATTTTTTAAAGAACATGAATATTTTCACCATCTACATATTGTCACGCTAAAAAAGAACGGTTTAGTAGAAAAGTTTGTCATACATACATATGTCATTTAGTACAAATTATGAGCGATATGGATAAAAATGTACCATATAAAACACTATACATTCATCTAAAAAGGAATTTATTAATTAATATGGTACATGTATAAATTCAAATAATAGATCGTACATTCATTCTCTTCAATTAAACGAAATAACTCACAATCCTTTTATTTTAAGTGTGAACATTGTTATATTGACCCCATAAATGTATTTGTAACCAATGGTCCACACAAGAAATATGAATATTCATATTTTTTTCCCAAATTTATACTTAATACCGACGCTTTGTAAACATTACAGAATTTTGGACCACTTAAATAAATTAGAGAAAACTTAATTGATAGTGTAATATTTAAATAAATACATGTACACATTTACTCATAATAAATATTAATGCATTTTACATAATTTGTTCTCAAATGTCTATAAAAGAGCGTTAAAACTTATGTTAGTTATCAAGTGTTTAAGAAATGGAATCAAAATTGTTCCAAAGAGCATTTGTGTTAGTTATAATTCTCACTTGTTTAATGTCCGTTTGTTATGCGAGGGTATGTAAAAAAGTTTGCAACATATTGTGTGGAATTAGGATACCTTTGGATTCAATTTGCGATTTGACTTGTGAATTTGCTTGCGATGCTGGTCCTATTCATATTCCTTGCAATATCCATTGTGTTTCTCACAAATGTGTTCACCATCCATGTAAGTACAAAAATTTACAGTAGTAATAAAGGGTATGATTTACTTCATATATTTTGAACACAAAGTTTTAATAGTATTTTATTTCATATTTTTAGTTTAAACTAAGTGATTAGATTATGAACATATCATAGTTTGGTTACCATTTTATTTTATATGTAAATTTTGTTGTGAAGTTTGATATAGACTTTCGCTTGTATAATTCACTTATCTAGTCCTATGCACTCTACTAAAAGAACATTTTTAATTTTTGATGTAGCTAATGGGCTCGAAAGTTGTGTAGAGAAATGCGCAAAAGGATGCCATAAATGATGTTGAAACATTTGTATACAACAAATGGTTATATTTTATTCTATGTATGCTGAATTATGCGAATCTTTATTTAGTTAAAATCATCTGAGCCTCCTGTGTTTATGGTCCTAAATCTAGCATGATTAAAATTTATCTTGATTTTGTCCCTTGATTTCTTGTGATTGCATAACTATGGCACAAGTATAATTATACATCTATTGCAGAGAATAGTACCATTCAAAATAAGAGTTTAGTGTTAATAGTTGATACTAAATAATGTTCATCATGCCGTTAAAAGCGTAACTATTTACTGTTCATCTAAGAGAAGATATAAATTTGATGTATTCAAATAGTAGAAAAATTAAATTTGTAAAAGGTTCAAAACAATCTAACATAAATTATACTTTATTTTAGATTTGAATCTGAATTATGTCATAAAGAATATGATATAGAAAAACATGGAAAAAGCTATCGTTGGTCTTGCGTATTATTTAAAAATTAAGTAATTAACTGCACTGAAAAAGTTACATGTCTCATAAGATCAAAATCCAACAAGATCTAAAATTTAATGTTTGGTGGCATCCCATAAATTTTGTTGTTAAATTTGAACAACTTATTAAAACGAAAGTTCTCAAAATCCAGTTCAAAAGAAACATATAACTAAATGCATGAATTATGATATGTATTGTGAATGAATAAAGAAACAGAATGACAGTTGGAACACAAATCGACCAAAGATTAGTGACATAATGTATTGTAGGCAATGGACGTCATCTATATAGATCTATCATGTCATCTTTTATTCACTAATTGTGCATGAATAAAATTACCTTAAATTTAATTATAAACTTCCAAACCAATTGCACTGTTGAATATTATTGTATTTCGTGTTCAATATTGAATCATTATTGTTATTTTCATAAGGAAATATTTTTGTAAGTAACCAACGAACATTAAGCAAAAATAGACCTCGTACTAAGTTTTACATTGCAGTAAAAGTTTAAGTTAAAATTATTTGCTACCTAAGATAGAAACTGTATTCTAAATTACAAATGTGTCACTTACATTTTTTGTTAGGGATTTTCGTAAATGTACCATTTTTTGGTTGTTTGTTAGTTTATATTGGTAGATCCACACTTATTATTGACTTTCGATATGAACAATATGAAAATTACCTACGTGGAATTTACTACAACATGTCTACACGAGATTTGTTTTGCATTTTGATATGCATCACCGAGTAATAATGACTCAAAGCACACAAGTTATTTAAGAGCAATATACAAAGTAGATCTAAATTAAAATGTTTGGCGGAATATTCTAATATTCTAAAGCTCTCAAAAATAATGTTAGAGATAATATGGATACCAAACTTCCTTGACTTACGCATTATTAATATTTTACTTATTTTTAAAGAACACGAATATTTTCATCATCTATATATGATGACGGTAAAAAAGAATAGTTTGGTAGAAAAGTTTGTCATGCATCCATATGTCATTTACTACAAATTATGAGTGATATGGAAAAAAAGTACCATATAAAACACTATACATTCATCTAAAAAGAAACTTCTTAATTAATATGGTACATATATAAATTCAAATAACAGTCGTACATTCATTCTCTTCAATTAATGCAAATAACTCATAATATTTTTATTTTGAGAGTGAACATTGTTATATTGACCCCATAAATGTATTAGTAATCAATGATCCACATAAGAAATATGAATATTCATATATTTTTCCCAAATATATACGTAATACTGACGCTTTGTAAACATTACATAATTTTAGACCACTTAACTAAAGTAGAAAATTTATTGATAGTGTAATATTTAAATAAATACATGTACACATTTACTCATAATAAATATTAATGTATTTTACATAATTTGTTCTCAAATGTTTATAAAAGTGCGTTAAAACTTATGTTAATTATCAAGTGTCTAAGAAATGGAATCAAAATTGTTACAAAGAGCATTTGTGTTGGTAATAATTCTCACTTGTTTAATGTCCATTTGTTAAGCTAGTGTATGTAAAAATATATGCAAACCATTGTGTGAAATTGAGATTCCTTTTGATTCTATTTGCGATGTGATTTGTGAATTTGCTTGCGATGCTGGTCCAGTTCATATTGTAACAACTCGGAATTTTAGATATTTGAAATTAGAATATTTAATTGATTTTAAATATTTAGGTGTAGATTTTTAAATTGGATTTCAAATATGACTATTTATTGGGTAATTAAACCATTGAATTAAACAATTAGAAATTGGGTAAAATATGAAATCAGGAGTTTCGAGCTTGTTAAAAATAATTAAAAGGCTTGTAAAATTTGTATTGATAATACCGAATATAATAAAAGTTTTAAATTTGAATTTATAAGTGTTGTGTTCGGTTTTGAAAATATATCTTTTAAATTGGTATTTAAAAATAGCCTTTTGAGGTACAGTCTCGGATTTCGACGAAACTGGTCCCATTGGATCTGTAATAGTGTATTATTATCGGATTTCAATTTTCGTAGCATTTGGAGTTATAGTGTGGCCGTAAGATATGTAAACGCGCTGAAGTTTATATCGAAAATTCAATATAATAACTGGGTCCAATAAGCTATCTTCTGCATACGATATAATTAGGACTCGAAACCTTTTCCATTGCGTTCGCGGTAGGGGTATCACATTATGAACGCCTAGCGGCATGCCTCGATAGGAGGTCAAGATTTTAGGTTGCATTTGTCGAGACAATTTGAATTTAAAATTTTGATATATACATACATACATACATACATACATACATACATATATATATATATATATATATATATTACTAACTAGTCAAAGCCCTTTCACGTCAAAAAACTTTTTTCCTTTACATCAGTACATTTTGCTTTCTTTCCAAATCACTACCGCAGAGAAATTCCTTCATGCAACCTTCATTTCACTTCAATCTTTTAAAACACGCTTCCCTTCTTGATAAAAGCACACATCTTCTCTTTGAAGATAGAAAGTCGAACAGTTGAAAACAAAGAAAAAATATTGGTTCGTCCTTCCTCTTCTTCTCTGTTATCCTGGTTCAACGAAATATCCCTCTTTTTCAAATTCATGCGCCGAAAAGGAAAAGATCGAAAAAATAAATAAATAAATAAATAAATATAAATCGTGAGGAGCTGAAAATGGCAACTGTAGTTGCGATTCAAAGCTGGAAATGTCTATCCTAAATCTATGTCGCTATCATCCAATCTTGTTTCACGAACCCCCCTCCGATCTATTTCGCAACTTTCCTCTTTGAACTGCGAAGTCGAGTTTTGAAAATAGAAAGGGGTCGCGACATTTTTTCTCACCACTAGTACGAATTCGAGAGGGGATTGTGCCAGGTGATTTTGTGGCCGCAGTCGCGTGTCGGAGGAGGTCGACGTGGGCAGAGGCAAGTTCAAGTGAGGTGGGGGCTCGCAACCTCGAGCATGAAAGCGGAGTCGCATTCGAGCTCGGGGCAATCTAGGGCTCCGAGGTCACGATGGCAAGGGTGGTCGGTGGCCTCTTGGGTGTGAGGTCGTGAGCTGATCGGACTGAGGCGGTAAGCTTCGTTTAATAATTTTAATTAGTTCAAATAATTTATTTACCAAGATTTAATGCTTATAAAATTTTAATTTTTAATTTCAGATTATCTTAGTTAACTGTGTTATTAGAAACAGAATGAAAAAAAAGAGAAAAATTATAATAACAGATAAATGATATTTTAAAACAAGAATTTTAAATGTCTGGGTTTTGAAAGTTTAATTGAAATTAGATTTTTGGAATTTGTACGAGCAATTATTTATTTATGAACATCAATAAACCAGGATAAACAATATTATGTACACACATATATTTATAGATAAGATTTTGAAAAAAAAAGTAAAATTTTTAAATGTTGAAGAGTTTACATAAAAATTAGATCTTTAAATCTATATGGATTATTTTTATAAGTATATATATAGTTTCAAAAGAAAAATAAGTATACATATATACGTTTCAAATTTACTAGTTGCTTTTAAAATAATGGATTATGGTGATTAACTTGTTTAATCAACTTAGTTGATTATTTTAGTTACTAGAAAATATTTATCTTAGAAAAATTAGTTTAAAATTAATTATTAAGTTAATCCGAAAGGAAATGGATTGTTCGATTATCTCAGATGTCAATAAATCGTATAATGTTTATACAAGATCTAAAATCGTGGAAAGACAAGCCGGTTTGGATTGGGCTGCAAATAAAGTCAAAGGTGAGTTAATCTCACTCAAATTGGATTACTTGCTAATTTGATAGGTTAAAATTAAATTATTTGTTGATTGCTTGAACTGATAATTTATTATCAGCCTGGATGTGAAATATTATATATAGTAATATATGTACATATGTACATACATATATATATATATATATATATATATATATATATATATATATATTGGAGTGATTGATATTCCCGCATTATATAGCGGATGACACCCTATGTGCCTCGCATAATAACGGATGACCCTATATATCATGATATCCCCCTCAAAGTGGGATTGGCATTTGATATTGTGCTAACATCTGTAGATGCCGGGAAATAGGTTGGAGGAATCCAACTGGATTCCTAAAAATGTTGAATTTATTTTCATATTCAGTTATATGAAATGTTGGATAATCTACGATATATTATAAAATTAATTTATTTGATGTTAGTATATTGCTGGATATATTGTGGCATTTTAAAAATATAAATTTTCAACTAAAAAAAAGAAATAAAAAGGGGAAATTTAAAGAAGGAAATTTATAGTAAAGATAGATAAATTTAAAAGGGTGAATTTAGGAAAAAAGGTAAATAGTTGATATTAAAATCCTATTTAATTAATTCCCGAACATACAAAAAAAGAATAGACACTTTTATTAATGTGAATTAAAGGATTTCAAAAAGTAAGGACATAAGCAATATTGATTTTAAGTACAAAGGGTTTATTTAAAAATTTAAGTTTTAAAATGGGTTGGAAAAATAAAATGATAATTTTGAAAAAAAAAAGTATGAAATTGGTATTTCAGATTTAAATAGGGTTTTAAATCAAAATAAAGAAGTAAAACTGGATTTAACGGATTTTGGAATATATTTGGATAAATCAAGAAATAAAATTTAAAGGAAATTTAATTCAGGAAATCGATGTGAAAATCGATTAAGTGTTTGGAAATAGTGATTAAAAGAGAATGAGATTTTGGAATTTATAAACGGGTTTATAAATAAAGTGAAATAAATATCAGTGGATATTTGAGATTTTAAATTCACGGTGGGAATTTATATGGAATGGATAATTCGTTTTAAAAATAAAAAGGTGATTTTATTTTTAAAAGCGTGGAAAGAAAATTTACGGGATTGAGATGTAAATTAAATTGAAATAAACTGAGAAGGATTTATAAATGATTAGACGGTTATGTTGGGATGGAAAATGTATTTTTCATGAAAAGCCAAGTATAATTTCAAAGGAGATTTTTAAGTATAAGTTAAAAGTTTTAAAAGTTATTTGAAAGAATGTTTAAAAAAATTATTATTTAATTATTTTAAAATTATTAAAGTTGTGACAACCCGGATTTTAGAATATCTGTAATTGATAAATTAACTGAATTTAATTAGTGAAAATACTGATTTATAAGTTAAATAAATAATTCTGGTAATGAAAGTATATATCTGAATAAGTATTGGTTTGATAATCTTTCTAGTATAATTATTTAAATTGGTAAAAAATGATATTTTCAAACAATAATAATAATGTGTTGATTATATATAGGTATAAATAGATTTTAAATAAAATTATCATTTACAAATTGAATTAGTGTTTGTTTATTTGACTTTTTTTAAATTGAATTTTAAATTGAATTTGAATTTGGATTAGAATATTGAAATTCAAAAGATAGATATATATATATATCTTAAAAATATTTTGGATTTGAAATTATATTATATATGACTTTATTTACAATATATTGTTTTATATTATTTTCTTTAAAGGATTTTAATTTTTATCAATCAAGATATGCATTTTTTAATTAAGAAATTAATTACAAAAGCTTTATAACCATTTAAAATCATTATATACTCATGCATAATTACAAATGTCGATATATAAGTCTTTTTAATGATAAATGTTAGATAATTGAACAAGTGTCAAATTATTACAATTTCTTTTTAGAAAAATATTAGATAGATCAAGCTAAATATATCTCTACCTTGTTTTCCCCTATTTTCTTTCCTATTCTTATTTTCAAAACTCAAGCCTGTAATTCTAAAACCAGGAAAGAAATTTCAAAAATCAAAAGTATGTAGAGACCTATATTTATTTCAAAAAAATATATGAAGTTATAATCCATCTCAAACTAGAATTTAAGCAAGCAGAGATCATTTGAAGAATATATTCAACTCAGTAAATCAAGTGAAGTTTCAACTTCAAACAACAGAGTTGCAAATCAATACAATCAAGTCCAGATAAAACATCAGCTTTAACATCTAACAGATCAGGTTTCAGATTATCATCAAAAACTGTTCCAGGATATAAGGTGAGTTAACTTGGAAAATCTGATAAATCTTGAAACATTATGCGATGATCTTATAAGAATGATCTGAATTATGATGTGCATACTATTTGAAAATGGTTTTAAGATTATATATGCGTGTGTTAACAATTATACATGACTGGAATATGATAAGTGAATCTCTGTTCAAACTGAAAACAGAGGGTAAACATCACCATCTACCAAACTAAATTTTGATTTATCTTGATGCTGGAGATAAGGTTTTAAGTAATGCTGTAGGTATGAGAATATGGATAGATTAAAGTTCTTGTATATATATAAAAATTTAAACTATCAGTGAATGTCTGAGCTATGTATATAACCTATACTGTTGAGAAACAGGCTCCAGGATTTATGATATAAATTCATATCTCTTCATATAAATGATTTTAAATTTTGATTCTTGATGATAGATTGTTAGTAATAACTAAATTAGATCTTTAAAAATATATTTTAAGATAAATTGGTAAGTAAAGTTGCAGTAGGGAAGAAAACACAGTAAAGTTTATTACTAGACAAAAATCAAATATTAAAATTTCTAATTTTGATTGTAGGATTGAATTTGATCGTCGAAAACATGATTTTTAGTATAAATTTCATGATTTTTAAAATCGTGGCTGTCGAGATATTACGAGTTGAACAAGAAATGTTTATTCTTCAAATTCCTGCAATCGAGGTTGTGGGCAATGTTAATTCGTTGATGGAGCAAGATCTTGGGTCGGAGTGTTCAGTAAAAATGGTTGGAGTTTTTTTTCATCAAACATGGTGGTTGGATGAAATGATTGTAGGGTTTAAAGACCTGGGTGGATCGTCGTTGTTTTTAGGCTCGTCGCGATGACTGAGGTACATCGGACTTGGTCGGGAAGAGGGAAGAAGGAGTGTTGGTCGTCGGTGAAGTTCGAGTCAGGGTGTTGAGGTTTCTGGTGGGGGGTGGTGGCGACGCAGGAAGATTTTTGGGACATGGTTCATTACAGGTTGGGTTTCTTTCAGACTCGATTTTGTTTCCATGTTCGAATGGAAGCATTGATTATCATAATCAGCTAGGGAGGCCTAGTTTGACTTGTGGCCTAGGTGTCGATGATCGAAGCGATGACCAGTAAAGTGTGCATGTGCACAGAGTTATTGTGTATCAGTGTTATTGAGTTTGGGAAGTGAAGGAAGTAACCCGGGCAGGGGTTCGGGAAGATGTAGGTGTAGCTCAAGATGTTTTCCGGGTTTTAATGGGTGTGTTGCAGAGTTAAATTTGGGAAACCTGTTTTAGAGAAAAAGAGGAAGAAGGAGGAATGAGCTCGAGATTGAGGTCGGGTAACCCTATGTTTTGTCTCGGGTATGTTGTGAGATAATTCTCAAGTTTTAAAATCTAAACTAAAATTCAAGTTTAAACTAATCTTCCTAGAGCAATTCCTTTAATCAATAATGGTCTATTTAAATGGTTGGTTACGTAATTGTAATTCATTTTAACTTTGATATAGTTAAATCTTAAATTTATTAATAATGTAATTAAGTAATAATTAAACAGGATGAAGTGTTTCATCATTAAACTTAAGAACTTTTGTAAATTACAAGTTAATGGTAACTAATTCCATGTTTATTAAATTCTGATGATGATGGAGGAAGTGGTTAAGATAAATGAATTATTTAAAATTAATTAAGGATTGGGTGATTAAGATTTATTAATTAATTGATTGATTATTAACTAAAGAAAAATTAATTAAGGAAGGTAAACCAAGGTTACTTAATTAAGGAAATCAATTTAAGAACAATAAATCAATTAATGTAATTGAAAGGATCATAATTAGGGTAATTAATTAAAGGATCATTAGTTAACATAATAGTAATTAATTAACATGTTTAATTAATGAATAATTAATTTTCTTAATTAATTTAATGATAATTACCAGTGCAATTTAATAAAAAATTAATCAATTAAGGATAATTAATTAAAATGGATGATTAATTAATTTATAATTAATTAATGTTAAGCAAGCATGATTTATGGGTAATCAAAATGAATAAAGTTGGTGATTAATTTAATTGGAGACTAATTAAATTAATTAGGAACTATATATATAATGAATCTTGCTTATGGATGATTGAATAATGTTGAATGCCTTGGATTATTTGTTATCCCTGGTAAGTGATTGCGATAATATGTGATAAAAAATGTTTCGTAATATGAGATGTTGTGTGACGAACAAGATTTTTCGCGCTCGAAAATCGGCATCCATGCTTTACATCGTACTCGAATGCCGTAGATTCGACCGTTCAAATCCGAGTCGCCGGAGCTTATAATAACATTAAGTAAACAACACATCGGAATAATAGAATAATACATTGATATGCAGCTTTGATACAATATCTCATACAACAGATGATCCAATAGATATCAATATACATCAGAGATACAATAGAATAGCAGCGGAAAAGAAAATAGATAACATCTAGCAGCGGAACAATATAACACTAAGATAGTCTTCAAAAGAGAACTCCAGCAGCAGCTCGAACCAACATCACGATTCACCATGACAAGCAAGTCTCGTCCACATCCAAAGACTGAACTAGCTCCAGACAACCTACTAATCTGACTATCTGAAAAACCCAACTCTAGACTGCCCGTGTAGAAAATTTTGAGCACCCAGAGTTTAGGAAAGAAACAATAAACTCTGGATCAGTCATGAGACTGGTGTGATCAACAAAAACAGTTTATCTTTAAAAACAAACAACGAAATATTTAAAAAAAAATTCGCAATGCTTTTTAGAAATGAGACTACCATAAGGCCTCCCGCACACACACAATGCAAACGCAGAATCGGAGGAGATTTCTCCTTATGATAGTCGAAGATGCTTGATACGCATTAAAAAGGAACATTTGATATTATTACTAGTGCATAGTGTAGGAAAAATCATTCGAAAGTAAAGATATAAATCTTAGCCAGCATAGGCATTTCGCACTTATGCCTACTATAGCTACCATGTTCAATAGCAGGTTACCGCCACATTCCATGGCAGGTTATACAACTAAAACCGTACAGGGTTCGTATTGTTTCTTTGGATTTCCAACAAATGGTCAGGCCAAGGAACTTCCCATTACCACATGGAAACGCCTCTGGAAGGACGTCCCCGAGAACCTAACCGGATCTCTGCCAACCCAAGGCCGGGTTACCCCTAACTGGGTAACTACTGACACGAGTATTCCATCCCTCGGTCGTAACCAACCTTTATCCGGGATCCCGATAACCAACAACTACAAAGTAATAAATTTGCAGCAACAACATAGGTTAAGTATCTGGGCTCCATACCATGATACCACCTCTATCCAGAAGGAAATGCACATACCCTAAGGGGCGCAACCCCTAATAACCTTGCCGCATCTTACCTGTTTCGACCATTTCGAGGTGTGAGGTCCCACGAAGTCTCGTCCACAAAGCCACGCTTTGGTACAAAACCATGCTTTGGGTCAACAAATGATCAAAGTAATGATCACAAAGATAAATGATCAAAAAAATGATCATATCACAAATGATCAAACAATGATCATTTCACAGCAACACTCAGCATGTCACATTACCAAATTGGGAATATATCGCTGATAACCATCAACTACATAACCTCTGAGCTCGTACGTCTCAGAGAAGGGTGTTAAGCTAAGAGAATAAATTCTCCGCCACCAACAGAAATGTATTTGAAAGAAATCTGCTTTATATCTCAGATTGTAATGTCAGACATACAATCCATACAAGTCTGTTCTGGGATCGAACAGAACCGAAGGCACTTACGAAGAACTCCTTGCAAATCCGGGTATTCACAATCCCGATCGGACTTCCCAACACTTAAGGAATCTCTATACCGTAGCTACTCGGTGCAGAGACAATCGATAGGTCATCCTATCGTTCTTGCAATACCCGGTCTTCAAATGCTATCCATAACGTCGAATCACATATTCGGAATGGGTTATACGACCCAAAGGTCCTTTTCCGGCTAACCCGAATAGTGAGCGCAACATTTAAAACATATGGATATGGTATTTCAATTAAGTCACAACTTAATAATTCAAAACTTTCTTTCAAATGGTTTAAACAAATTGCCATTTTCAAATCTTTGACAAAAAGATTTATTTCACAAAGTTCCCCTAGTTTCACAAAGATTCATTCATATATTTCAAAACAATTCCCATTTCAATTGGATTAACTTGTTTTAAAATCTTTAAATTAAAGAATAAACTTACAGCTTTCAAACCGTTTCATAACTTGGAAAACTATTTCAGTTTAAACTTGAAATCCCTTTAATACAATTTGAAATTCATTTCTCCTATGAAAGCATTTTATCATTTAGAAACAACAGTCTTATTTCGGAAAAACCTAATTTCATGTATACAAGCTACAATCTTTGGGTTAATTTAAATTCTCAAAAGAACAATACTTTAAAAATGGTTTGACTCATATATAACTAGTATAATATCGTTAATCCCTAGTTTCAAATCATAGAATTCAATTTTAAATATTGAATTCAAATTTAAATCAAAATACGTAAAATTTCAAAACCCAATCAAGTTATTCAAAATAAATTTCATCTTTGAAATTTCCATTTCAAAAGCTTTTCACTTTTAAACCCAATCCATTTCCAAAACCATTTGGTTTTAAATATTCAACTTTTAAACCATTTCAAAATCTGTGACTTAATCGATTTCCTTGTGAAATCCATATTTGTGTGTGTATGGTGTGGTCCAGGGGTTTAACACAATAGTGCAACATTATTCAATCGTCATAGATCAAAACACAGAATATAGTTGATAAGCGATATAACTATAAGGCTTATCGCCCATTCACAGATTCAAAGATAATATATAGATTTATCATAAATGAATGAATAAAATATACATAGCACAATCCACAGAACAAAGTGTCACAGTTCAGATAGGACAATCAATTCAAAGCATCTCATACAATACAATCATTCATAAGTAAGGTCAAGCATTTAATAGTCATTAACCAGTAGGATTAATTATTTGTTTAATCCTGGTTAATTCAATTTAATTTCCAATTAAATTAATTACTTATGAAATAATTATCCAATCCTGATTAATAAATCACAAATCGTTTGATATAAGTTAATTTATCAAACACATAAATTAATTAATTGTTCTTAATTTATCATATTAATTAAATTCACCTTTAAACCAATTCCATGATAAATTAACCCCTTAATTACTTTCATTAAGTAATTAACAATTTACTATGGATTATCTTAATTAATAAATCCAATTAATTATCAAAATTAATCACATAAATTTAATTACTTAATAATCTCTAGTTAATTATCATCATTAACTAATAACATTTCCTTAATTTCTTTCTTAAGAAATTATCTTAATTAATCATTATTAATCATCTTTAATTATAAATTAATCTAAGTCATTAATTTAAAATCAAATAAACAAGTCATTCCTTAATTCTCTTATAAATTAAATTCTTTTATTATCTTAATATTTTTCTAAGATAATTCATTTTCTTTATTAATGACTTTTTTAACATTCAAGTGTATTTAAAACATTACACTTCTAAATTTAAATTCAAATTTCATTTTTTTAAGATTCAAAATGCTTATATATTTGAATATTAACCAATTTAAATATCAACTTATAAACCTATATAAGAAAAGTTCTAACTAATTTACTTAAATTTTTTTATTTAAAATTTAAGCTTTCAAATTACATTACATTTTTGATTTACAAATTTAAGTTAAAATAAATTATTTAACTTTCATTTAGAAACCTTTTAAATTTCATGTTAAGTAACATTTTATTGTAAAAGAAACTAAAAGAGTTTAAATCAACTTCTCTTTAAATTTACATATTAAAATAGATCTTAACATTTTAAACTTATTTAACACTTAAATTTATAGAACTTTCTTTTATTTCAAAATTTGGAATTCCAAAATCTAGATTTAAATTCCAGGTTTCAAATTTGATTTAATCCTGTTTAGATTCGTTTCTTTCAATTCCAATTTCATTTAGAAGATTCAATTTTTTTTTTTAAATCCACTTACATACTTAATACCTTTAAATTTTCGAAAAAAAAACAACTTTATAAAAAAACTTCTGTTCCAAAGTGAGTTTCATCTGAACTTGATTTTATATTAAACTTTGATTTATACCTAATTTAAATTTTAATTTAACATTTGAAATTAAGTTTCAAACAAAACAGAACAGGTTTGCATAAACCTGGAACAGCTATACCCGAGAACACTCTCCTCCTCAAACTCTTTCTTCTTCTTCTTTATTTTTTTTCTTTGTTTAATTTAAGCTTTTAAACAAATCATAACAGGACACCCACGCACAATCGAGCCTGCACCCAATTCCCCAGAGAAATAATTCGAGTTTCTTCCTTCGTCTTCCCCCCAAACAACTCAACATCCTTTCCCAGATACTCGAACCTATCGCGTGCACATGCACATCGCCATAGGCCATCTTCCGGCATCACCGTGACGTCGAGCATATCGACTATCTTCCCCAGAACATGTTCCGGTCACTCGAATTTCACCATCGCCTCAAAATCGAAATCGAGGCAAATATCCCAAACCTGGAATTCACGTACACCCATCACCTCCCAAACCTGGAAACGCCTCGTTCTTGGCGCTCCGACCACTAGACGACCCGAGCCTCCAGCCATGTCAACCACCCAGACACCCGTACCCAAAACTTCGAGCAACTCGATCGTGTAACGACGCTGCGAAACTCACTGGAACGTCGGCTGCAAAAACAGGATGCTAAACCCTACATCCCCCTCGTCCCCTCAAATGTTGCAATAGAAAATTTGTTTGACATTTTTCCTGGGATCCATGAGGATCAAGCAAGCTACAAACAAAATTTTAACATCTAAAAATCCTTTGGTTACCAGAAATCGAAAAAAATGTATTTCCAGTTCATTTATAAACTGCTCATAAATTACACCACTAAAAATCACCATTTAAGTTTTAGAAATCTTATCTTTTACTGTTGATTCAAGTTACATAATCGAATTAATATTTTAAAATGTTCGAATATATCACACATTTAAGGTTTCAACTATATTTTCTTGTTTCCAGTAATTTTCTAAACTTAAAATACTAGAACTTGTTTTAAAAACTATATGATGTTTAAAACTAAACTAGCTTGATTGAACACCATAGTTTCGCAGTGATTAAATTGAGAGTTTGAATTTTTGTTTGTTTTAAAATCTTTGAAATCAGAAGAAAGAAACAGAGGGGTACAAAAAAATCAGACAGGCATATTCAAATACTTCATATACTCAGATTTTTATACTTTTATCTACACATGCAAGACATCATCATCACAGAAATTTGTCAAGCAACGGATAACTAACCACTTAAGTTTTAGTTAGAATGTTTACTCGCTTTTGTTTTTGAGAAGAGAGAACAGAGCTTGATAATGTTGAACAGGCTTGAGTTCTTTGCTTGCTGAAGCTTTTAAGCCTTCAGTTTGAATTGATTTAAGTTGTTTGTTTATTTATAGTTTGAAATGGATTTTTACTTCATATGTACTCAGTTTTGAACGAAATGAAGAAGATTGATATATAAAAGAATGGAGCTTACAGGCTGGTATAGTTAGTACAGTGTATTGTAATGTTGTTTGTACAAGTGATTATAATATTTTGTATAATAGGCATGGTTGAAGATGATAATAAATTGTGCTGAGGGGACATGGCATTAAATGCAATCCTATTTTTTTATAAGCTTATACTATTTTATTTTTACATGCATATATGGTTAAAGTTGTTTTATAAATATTTTCTTTGTTTATAGGCTGAGATGATATTGATTTGGTGGCTAAAAGGTTTTTGTTTGTTATTTTACTTTGTTTTGTTTACTTTGCATATTTATTTACAACTTTGTTTCATATTTAAGTGTTGTTTCTTTTCTTTTCTTATGACTTAATAATATAAATAGATTTCTATTTTAATAATGTTGTTAAAATTTTAACTAAGTGTATTCATTTGTTTTGTATTCAACTTTATTTATTTTTTATACTTATGTTTATAGCCATTATTTGATTTTATACTTATGCTTTAATATTTATAAGGTTTATTTCATTTTAAACGTTTTTGAAAGACTTCATTTTGAATTTTTTTAAATCATGGCTTCTTTCAAAACACACATACTATATATATATTTATAAATAATTTGAAATAACAATTTCTGTCTGAAATAAAAATTCATTTGTATGGACATTTTATTATAAATATTGTTTTAAGAATAACTCCTTATTTAATATAAAATAATTTTATAAAAGAAACCATTTCTTTATTAATAAATAACATAATTTATTTGAACATTGGAAAAACTCAAATCAATTTATCATTTTAATTTCACAATTTTAAATAAAAAATTAATTTAATTATCAATTTAAAATTGATTAAAATTCGGGATCGTTACAAACTTCCCCCCTTAAAAGGAATTTCGTCCTCGAAATTCGTCAGAGAGAGATAATGAAGATAGATGAAAGAGAAATATCTTTCGAGATCAACAAGATATATTTATTCTGCATTTGGCTCACCAATTCAGAATGTCGACAATATGAGAACAAACTCATACAATACTACACAGGATACTCGGGTCATAAATTCTACGAAATATACAGTGGTATTGGTTAGTTCGAAGGGATAACTAACCATTCGTAGATTATATCGAGACCCAAATAATAGATAAATGGATTTAATCTTCCACAATTTCCAAATACTAGATATGGATTTCAAACTCAAGTCGGAATACTTATACTTTAGGGTATATACAACTTGTCCCTCTTCGGACTTCGATCTACCCAAGAAATTACAATAAAATTTCAAATTTGGGTTTAAACGAAATCGTTTTATCGATTCAATTCAAATTTAGCTTCGTATTCTATTAATCAAGTTAACTCGATTTAAATTTCCAATTTATTTAAAATTTTCGATCTCAATATTTCAAATTCATTAAGGTTTAAATCCAAAACTGATAAGAAACCGATGAAGATACAAAGTAAGGATTTCCAACAACGATTCATAGGGCCATCACACCGAAACTTCTTCTGGAGCTGTTACGAACCAATCAAAAAGAATTTGTAATCGAATCAAAGAAATTGATAAGAAAGTTATTTCCACTGTTGCAGGGTATTGACCATTTATAGTCGTATTTCCCTGTCCCCTATCTCGTCCTCTTCTTGCACTCATACTTACTATCAGTGAATAGTAAGAGAATTAACCGAGGCATTCAAACGAATATCTTAGGGATTACTCATTCTAGGGCATACTTCACCCTATCTCTAATGAGCTACTTATGTGTTATACTCCTGAGCTAAAGTTTTAACCCTTAGCTCTGATACCAAATGTGACGAACAAGGATTTTCACGCTCGAAAATCGGCATCCATACTTTACATCGTACTCGAATGCCATAGATTCGACCGTTCAAATCCGAGTCGCCAGAGCTTATAACAACATTAAGTAAACAACACAGCGGAATAATAGAATAATACATTGATATACAGCTTTGATATAATATCTCATACAACAGATGATCCAATAGATATCAATATACATCAGAGATACAATAGAATAGCAGCGGAAAAGAAAATAGATAACATTTAGCAGCGGAACAATATAACACTAAGATAGTCTTCAAAAGAGAACTCCAGCAGCAGCTCGAACCAACATCACGGTTCACCAAGACAAGCAAGTCTCGTCCACATCCAAAGGCTGAACTAGCTCCAGATAACCCACTAATCTGACTATCTGAAAAACCCAACTCTAGACTGCCCGTGTAGAAAATTTTGAGCACCCAGAGTTTAGGAAAGAAATAATAAACTCTGGATCAGTCATGAGACTGGTGTGAGCAACAAAAACAGTTTATCTTTAAAAACAAACAACGAAATATTTTAAAATCAATTCGCAATGCTTTTTAGAAATGAGACTACCATAAGGCCTCCCGCACACACACACACAATGCAAACGCAGAATCGGAGGAGATTTCTCCTTATGATAGTCAAAGTGCTTGATATGCATTAAAAAGGAACATTTAATATTATTACTAGTGCATAGTGTAGGAAAAATCATTCAAAAGTAAAGATATAAATCTTAGCCAGCATAGGCATTTCGCACTTATGCCTACTATAGCTACCATGTTCAATAGCAGGTTACCGCCATATTCCATGGCAGGTTATACAACTAAAACCGTACAGGGTTCGTATTGTTTCTTTGGATTTCCAACAAATGGTCAGGCCAAGGAACTTCCCATTACCACATGGAAACGCCTCTGGAAGGACGTCCCCGAGAACCTAACCGGATCTCTCCAATACAAGGCCGGGTTACCCCTAACTGGGTAACTACTGACACGAGTATGCCATCCCCCGGTCGTAACCAACCTTTATCCGGGATCCCGATAACCAACAACCACAAAGTAATAAATTTGCAGCAACAACATAGGTTAAGCATCTGGGCTCCATACCATGATACCACCTCTATCCAGAAGGAAATGCACATACCCTAAGGGGCGCTACCCCCAATAACCTTGCCGCATCTTTCCTGTTTCGACCATTTTAGGGTGTGAGGTCCCACGAAGTCTTGTCCACAAAGCCACGCTTTGGTACAAAGCCATGCTTTGGGTCAACAAATGATCAAACAAATGATCATATCACAAATGATCATATCACAAATGATCAAACAATGATCATTTCACAGCAACACTCAGCATGTCACATTACCAAATTGGGAATATATCGCTGATAGGCATCAACTACATAACCTATGAGCTCGTACGTCTCAGAGAAGGGTGTTAAGCTAAGAGAATAAATTCTCCGCCACCAACAGAAATGTATTTGAAAGAAATCTGCTTTATAGCTCAGATTGTAATGTCAGACATACAATCCATACAAGTCTGTTCTAGGATCGAACAGAACCGAAGGCACTTACAAAGAACTCCTTGCAAATCCGGGTATTCACAATCCCGATCGGACTTCCCAACACTTAGGGAATCTCTATACCGTAGCTACTCGGTGTAGAGACAATCGATAGGTCATCCTATCGTTCTTGCAAATACCCGGTCTTCACCACCGGTCTTCAAATGCTATCCATAACGTCGAATCACATATTCGGAATGGGTTATACGACCCAAAGGTCCTTTCATGGCTAACCCGAATAGTGAGCGCAACATTTAAAACATATGGATATGGGATTTCAATTAAGTCACAACTTAATAATTCAAAACTTTCTTTCAAATGGTTTAACAAATTGCCATTTTCAAATCTTTGACAAAAAGATTTATTTCACAAAGTTCTCCTAGTTTCACAAAGATTCATTCATATATTTCAAAACAATTCCCATTTCAATTGGATTAACTTGTTTTAAAATCTTTAAATTAAAGATTAAACTTACAGCTTTCAAACCGTTTCCATAACTTGGAAAACTATTTCAGTTTAAACTTGAAATCCCTTTAATACAATTTGAGATTCATTTCTCCTATGAAAGCATTTTATCATTTAGAAACAACAATCTTATTTCGGAAAAACCCGATTTCATTTATACAAGTTACAATCTTTGGGTTAATTTAAATTCTCAAAAGAACAATACTTTAAAAATGGTTTGACTCATATATAACTAATATAATATAATTAATCCCTAGTTTCAAATCATAGAATTCAATTTTAAATATTGAATTCAAATTTAAATCAAAATACGTAAAATTTCAAAACCCAATCAAGTTATTCAAAATAAATTTCGTCTTTGAAATTTCCATTTCAAAAGCTTTTCACTTTTAAACCCAATCCATTTCCAAAACCATTTGGTTTCAAATATTCAACTTTTAAACCATTTCAAAATCTGTGACTTAATCGATTTTCTCGTGAAATCCATATTTGTGTGTGTATGGTGTGGTCCAGGGGTTTAACACAATAGTGCAACATTATTCAATCATCATAGATCAAAATACAGAATATAGTTGATAAGCGATATAACTATAAGGCTTATCGCCCATTCACAGATTCACAGATAATATATAGATTTATCATAAATGAATGAATAAAATATACATAGCACAATCCACAGAACAAAGTGTCACAGTTCAGATAGGACAATCAATTCAAAGCATCTCATACAATACAATCATTCATAAGTAAGGTAAGGCATTTAATAGTCATTTACCAGTAGGATTAATTATTTGTTTAATCCTGGTTAATTCAATTTAGTTTCCAATTAAATTAATTACTTATGAAATAATTATCCAATCCTGATTAATAAATCACAAATCGTTTGATATAAGTTAATTTATCAAACACATAAATTAATTAATTATTCTTAATTTATCATATTAATTAAATTCACCTTTAAACCAATTCCATGATAAATTAACCCCTTAATTACTTTCATTAAGCAATTAACAATTTACAATGGATTATCTTAATTAATAAATCCAATTAATTATCAAAATTAATCACACAAATTTAATTACTTAATAATCTCTAGTTAATTATCATCATTAACTAATAACATTTCCTTAATTTCTTTCTTAAGAAATTATCGTAACTAATCATTATTAATCATCTTTAATTATAAATTAATCTAAATCATTAATTTAAAATCAAATAAACAAGTCATTCCTTAATTCTCTTATAAATTAAATTCTTTTATTATCTTAATTTTTTTCTCTAAGATAATTCATTTTCTTTATTAATGACTTCTTTAACATTCAAGTGTATTTAAAACATTACACTTCTAAATTTAAATTCAAATTTCATTTTTTTTAAGATTCAAAATGCTTATATATTTGAATATTAACCAATTTAAATATCAACTTATAAACCTATATAAGAAAAGTTCAAACTAATTTACTTAAATTTTTTTATTTAAAATTTAAGCTTTCAAATTACATTACATTTTTGATTTACAAATTTAAGTTAAAATAAATTATTTAACTTTCATTTAGAAACCTTTTAAATTTCATGTTAAGTAACATTTTATTGTAAAAGAAACTAAAAGAGTTTAAATCAACTTCTCTTTAAATTCACATATTAAAATAGATCTTAACATTTTAAACTTATTTAACACTTAAATTTATAGAACTTTCTTTTATTTCAAAATCTGGAATTTCAAAATCTAGATTTAAATTCCAGGTTTCAAATTTGATTTAATCCTGTTTACAATCGTTTCTTTCTATTCCAATTTCATTTAGAAGATTCAATTTTTTTTTTAAATCCACTTACATGCTTAATACCTTTAAATCTTTGAAAAAAAAACAACTTTTAAAAAAAACTTCTGTTCCAAAGTGAGTTTCATCTGAACTTGATTTTATATTAAACTTTGATTTATACCTAATTTAAATTTTAATTTAACATTTGAAATTAAGTTTCAAACAAAACAGAACAGGTTTGCATAAACCTGGAACAGCTATACCCGAGAACACTCTCCTCCTCAAACTCTTTCTTCTTCTTCTTCATTTTTTTTCTTTGTTTAATTTAAGCTTTTAAACAAATCATAACAGGACACCCACGCACAATCGAGCCTGCACCCAATTCCCCAAAGAAATAATTCGAGTTTCTTCCTTCGTCTTCCCTCCCAAACAACTCAACATCCTTTCCCAGATACTCGAACCTATCGCGTGCACGTGCACATCGCCATTGGCCATCTTCCAGCATCACCGCGACGTCGAGCATATCGACTATCTTCCCCAGAACATGCTCCGGTCACTCAAATTTCATCATCGCCTCAAAATCAAAATCGAGGCAAATGTCCCAAACCTGGATTTCACGTAAACCCATCACCTCCCAAACCTGGCAACCCCTCGTTCTTGGCGCTCCGACCACTAGACGACCCGAGCCTCCAGCCACGACTTTGTCAACCACCCAGACAACCGTACCCAAAACTTCGAGCAACTCGATCGCGTAACGACGCCACAAAACTCACTGGAACGTCGGCTGCAAAAACAGGATGCTAAACCCTACATCCCCCTCGTCCCCTCAAATGTAGCAATAGAAAATTTGTTTGACATTTTCCTGGGATCCATGAGGATCAAGCAAGCTACAAACAAAATTTTAACATCTAAAAATCCTTTGGTTACCAGAAATCGAAAAAAATGTATTTCCAGTTCATTTATAAACTGCTCATAAATTACACCACTAAAAATCACCATTTAAGTTTTAAAAATCTTATCTTTTACTGTTGATTCAAGTTACACAATCGAATTAATATTTTAAAATGTTCGAATATATCACACATTTAAGGTTTCAACTATTTTTTCTTGTTTCCAGTAATTTTCTAAACTTAAAATACTAGAACTTGTTTTAAAAACTATATGATGTTTAAAACTAAACTAGCTTGATTGAACACCATAGTTTCACAGTGATTAAATTGAGAGTTTGAATTTTTGTTTGTTTTAAAATCTTTGAAATCAGAAGAAAGAAACAGAGGGGTACAAACAAATCAGACATGCATATTCAAATACTTCATATACTCAGATTTTTATACTTCTATCTACACATGCAAGACATCATCATCACAGAAATTTGTCAAGCAACGGATAACTAACCACTTAAGTTTTAGTTAGAATGTTTACTCGCTTTTGTTTTTGAGAAGAGAGAACAGAGCTTGATAATGTTGAACAGGCTTGAGTTCTTTGCTTGCTGAAGCTTTTAAGCCTTCAGTTTGAATTGATTTAAGTTGTTTGTTTATTTATAGTTTGAAATGGATTTTTACTTCATATGTACTCAGTTTTGAACGAAATGAAGAAGATTGATATATAAAAGAATGGAGCTTACAGGCTGGTATAGTTAGTACAGTGTATTATAATGTGGTTTGTACAAGTGATTATAATATTTTGTATAATAGGCATGGTTGAAGATGATAATAAATTGTGCTGAGGGGATGTGGCATTAAATGCAATGTCCTAATTTTTATAAGCTTATACTATTTTATTTTTACACGTATATATGGTTAAAGTTGTTTTATAAATATTTTCTTTGTTTATAGGCTGAGATGATATTGATTTGGTGGCTAAAAGGTTTTTGTTTGTTATTTTACTTTGTTTTGTTTACTTTGCATATTTATTTACAACTTTGTTTCATATTTAAGTGTCGTTTCTTTTCTTTTCTTATGACTTAATAATATAAATAGATTTCTATTTTAATAATGTTGTTAAAATTTTAACTAAGTGCATTCATTTGTTTTGTATTCAACTTTATTTATTTTTTATACTTATGTTTATAACCACTATTTGATTTTATACTTATGCTTTAATATTTATAAGGTTTATTTCATTTTAAACGTTTCTGAAAGACTTCATTTTGAATTTTTTTAAATCATGGCTTCTTTCAAAACACACATACTATAGATATATATATATTTATAAATAATTTGAAATATCAATTTCTGTCTGAAATAAAAATTCATTTGTAAGGACATTTTATTATAAATATTGTTTTAAGAATAACTCCTTATTTAATATAAAATAATTTTACAAAAGAAACCATTTCTTTATTAATAAATAACATAATTTATTTGAACATTGGAAAAACTCAAATTAATTTATCATTTTAATTTCACAATTTTAAATCAAAAATTAATTTAATTATCAATTTAAAATTGATTAAAATTCGGGATCGTTACATGTTAGGTCGAACAGTGATAATGTGATTATCTATGATGAATTGCTATGTGAAAGTGACATCATATTTTTTTAGATTGAATTGTATTCACTTGAATAACGTAGGTTAAGAGGGTATCGAATTCGAAGAGAGCGGAGTCGGGTATTAGTATATACCCGAAACCACTTCGATTTGTAATCTATAATAATTCTATATAGATATGATGTGTGAAATCGATAGGTTGGAATGGAATGATTTAAATGAATTGGACCATTTAATATAAGTTTTGGTACTTAGAAATTGATGTATGAAATAAGTGTTGTCTATAACAAATTGTGAATTTGTAAAGAGGTACGAGTTACCAGGTTTTAAATAAGTTTTATGCGTTGGTATTTTATGATAGATGGTTTTACTCACGCTGGTTTCCAGCCTAACCCGGGTGTTACTTCGATGTAATGCTCGGGTCAGACAGAGTATTATAGATTTTCAAGTAAGGACGTTCTGGAGCTGAGGAGGCAAGGTGGATGTAAGGAACGTATGAAGTGTATTCCGCTGTGATATATTGTAGTTTATCTGGGACATGTTGATTGTGTATGTCCAGTACTCCAGTGTTTGTGTATATGTTGTAACTCCGATGAATCAAAGTGTAATTTGAAAAGTACAGTTATCCTCTGTATAACTTCTATATTATTTAATATTATATTTGATCCGCTGCGAATGTGAGATTCTGTGACTTGTTTCTAATTCTTCATCTATCTCATTTCTTTTCTTTTTCTAACTATCTGGAACTTTTGGAATCGAAAATTACAGGTCGTTACTGTTGGTTTTAGAGCCATGTTAAGCAAGAACCTTGGCTCTGGTGGATTTACTCATTAAGGATAGGGTCAGTGGTACCCTAGAATAAGTTGAGTGTGTGTATATATATATGAGAGCGTACTTGTTATTTTCTTATATAAAGATTTTAAATGGTTTTATAAATGATTTTTATATAAGTTTACCTTTTGATATATATAAAGAAATAATTTTTATAATTATTAAATATATTAAATAAATTGGTTGTTAAATCATTGGAATAAAATAAAATAATGAAAATTAAGTGGTAATAGAAATACAACTAAACTGAAATTAGAATCTTGAATTTGAAGAAGAGTTTTCAGAATAAGATAATAGTGAATTGATTTCCAGTTGTAATAACCTTGGCTATCATCCTAAAATGATAAAATGTTTGTTAATGATTAAGCAAAGATTAAATGTTTTAAGGGAGCAACCTTTAGATAAGTATGACTTGTAAATTGAAGTGGGTTTTAAATTGTGAAGTTTTAAAACCTAACTCTAGAAATATTTGAACTGTTTCAAAATGTTAAAAGAAATTTGCTTTGAATTAAAACCAAAGGTGGTTTAAATTTTAAAATTTGGCTTTGTGGGAAGTAAATATGTATATATGTGTGGATGTATATAACATCACAGATGATTTGAAATAAACTCTAAGGTGTTGAGTTTTGATTTTCCCTGAAGTGTGATGTAAAACCCAAATGATATAAGTTTTGAACTTATAAGTGGGAAAGAATTTTGAAATTTGAAGTGGGAATTCATATTTGAGTAAGGTTAATGGAATTAAATTGAATTTAACTTAGAAGAAGTTAAATAAGTTTGAATGAACAACCTGATTTGTAACTTTCAAGATGAAACTAAAATTTAAATTGGGAAGTTAAATGGTTGATTAGAATTGGGAGTTTGTGTGATCTCAAAATGGGTTTGGGATCTGGAAATTGGTAATGCATGGATATTTTAAAATAATTTGGATAATATTATCCTATTGTTATTAATAATTTTTTAATTGAGAACTGGATTTGTTTAAATGAATGAAGAAATGGATTGTGGTAATATATCCATTATCGGAATAAAAGGGAAATCAAACTTTGATTTGAAATTAAGGATATGGGATCACTCTGAACTTAAGACTTGAATATTAAGGATTTGAACTTGTAAATTAAAATTGTTTAAGAATCGGTTTCAAAAGCTGGAAGATAAAATTGGATAATAAATTAAAATTTTAAATATAAAATTGTTTTGAACTCTTATGTGAACTTTGAAATTAGTTAAGTAAAGATAAATTAAAATGAATTTTTGAAATTTGGAATCAGAAATAAAATTAATTAAAGATTTAAATTGTTGATTTAAAAATAAAAGTTAATTTGATTTAAGAGATTAAATCAACATTTAAAATTTAACTCGAATTTATAATTCGGGATGGTTTAAAGTTGAGATTTAAATTGAATTTTTTCAAACTGGATTTGACTTGAATTAATTGGAATTGTGATTGAAGATGGATAAGCTTAAAAATACAAATGGAAAATTGGAATTGGATTAATTTGAAATGGAATTGAAGTTGAATGAGTTCAAATTCAAATGGAAATTGGGATTAATTCAAACTGGAATTGATACGAATTGAAATTGGTTCAATTTGAAATTTATTTGAGTTAATTGAAATTGTGATTAAAGTTGAATAAGCAAATTCAAATGGAATTTGATTTGAATTTAGGAAAGAAATTGAGGATTAATTCAACTTGAATTGGGGTTAAATCAATGTCAACGGAAATTGAAGTTATTTAAATTGGAATTGAGTCGATTTAAATGGAAGTGGAAATTTAAATTGAATTAATTTAATGGGATGAGAAATTGATTGGAAATGGAGATTAGGAATTGAACAGTTTGCTCTGAATTATTTTCAAAATAAATTATTTTAATATAAACTATTTTAAATCTATTTTCCAAACACTATACAACTTTTTTTTTTGAAACACAAAACTATCTTATACTTATTTTACAATTATTTTTGGAACTATTTAACTATTTTAGAACTATTTTATAAACTAATTACTATTTTCAACTACTTTATAAACTAATTACAATTTTACAACTATTTTGCAATTACTTAAATATTCAATAACTATTTAACTATTTTCCAACTGTCTTACAATTACTTAACTATTTTACAGCTAGTTTACAAACTAGTAATTATTTTCAACTACTTATCTATTCTTAATTTTTCAAGCTATTTTCTAAATTCAAGCCTGACAAAGTTCAAATTGTTTATGATTAAATAGAATTGAGGTGGTAATTCAAATGAGGATTTAAGAATTGTGAGTAAGTGAATGAAAATCAAAGTGAAGATGAGTAGAAAGATAATTGATTTGGCTAATAACCAATAAAGATAAATACATAGGATGTACGTACATTATTGTATTCATATAGTGATTTGATCCAAATTCGAGCACGGAATTTCGAGATAGTTATATCAATCCGAGTTGGGATTTTTCACTCGATTTTCAACGGCGAACTTAGATATGGATTTTTGATTGGTTCTGGAAATTCTCTATCATAGTTAGGCTATGCAAAAAGAATGATTGTTTCTTATCAAGAAACAGATCTGAGTCCGCACTAGGAAGTCGGGTGGACGATACTAGTTCGAAAGTGAAATTGTGTGATCGAATGAGCGATCAGATTGATATAGCATACGGATGATATGTGTACATTATACGGTTTGAATAAAATTTGATATTGAAAATTTGGGGATAAGAATTGTAAAATGGATTTTGAAATAAAAAGTATATTTTGTGAAATATATGATGAAATAAAGTGGAAATTAGATGTTTCTATGATAGAAATTTACTTTATATAAGTAAGTAGTATGGTTAATAACTTTATAAGACTAATCAAATTTAAATATTTTTATTTGGAATAAATAATGTTATGTGTTATATAAGATAAATCTCCCCTTTTTGAATCTATTGCCCGAAGAAAAGGATTTTTGAAAAGTATTTGAAGTATAAAAGGGAATTTATACAAATATGAAGTGATCCAAAGATTTTCAAAGTTATATATATATATATATATATCTATATATATAACAAGGATCTTATGAGAATGATTTTGGAAAAAGATTTTGGAACCTATGGATTTTGGAAAGGCTTTTGATTTTTGGATAAAATCGATATTGGAATTTGTAAAATCCTAATTTGAGAATTATCGATTTTGGAATAAAGGAAATTTATTTGAGATTCATACTAGGTGTATGATTTGGAAGATACTATATGTGTCAAAAATGGCTCTGGGGAAAAAGGCGCTCCCTTGAAATGAACTTCTCAGGAGTACCATAGGTTGGTACTGCCTTGAGCCTCAAAGGGGGAGGTTCAAAAGTTGATCCTGTGAGGAGTCCGAATAAACTAGTTCTTGAGGATTATTGGGTAGCAAGTCGAGGGCGCTGATGCCTATAGAGGCATTTGGGTTATGCTGTGACAACAATATAACTCGATGTCGCTGCAATCTACTGTGGACCATAGTGGAAATCGTGTGGAGGTGAGTGTCAACGGTCTACATTTGATTTTGGCAAGAAGGCAAAGTAACATCGGTAGACTACGATCTATGGTCGAGTGGAGTGGAGAGGTTTCATTTATTCCGCAGCGAAACTCGAGGGCGCTTATGCCTACAGTTATATGGGTTTTTGTTGTGATAGCAACGTAACCCCAGATGTAACTTCGATCTGTAGCGGGTTCCATGGTGTAATCGAGGGGCGCGGAGTGCCTACGGTTATCTATGGATTTTGCTGGAATGGCAATATAACCATCAGGTTAACTGTGGCCATGGATGGGAGTGATGATTTCCAGGGCATTCTCACCAAAGATGTTTCCTCTATTTTCAAAAATGTTTCTATATTTTCAATAAAATTATTTTCCAAATATTTTCATTGGATGTTGAAAACGGGTTTACCAAGTACTTATAGATTTTCAGTCCTATGCTTGATCAATGTATGACCGAATTTCTGTGAGAACGAGGACGGACTTGTTGAAACATTGAATTATAAAATGATATTTTTATAAAACTATTTTGGCAATATATATATATACATATATTTAAAAAGTTCTTTAAAATTTCTTAATAAAAGAGTTTATAGTAAAATTTATCAAAGAGTAATTTTTTGATAATAATCATTTTAATTAATTCTAGCTTCATTCCTTTTCGAGGACGAAAAGATTCAAAGGGGGAGGAATATGAAACCTGGATTTTAGAATATCTATAATTGATAAATTAACTAAATTTAATTAGTGGAAATACTGATTTATAAGCTAAATAAATAATTCTGGTAATGAAAGTATGTATCTGAATAAGTATTGGTTTGATAATATTTCTAGTATAATTATTTAAATTGGTAAAAATTGATATTTTCAAACAATAATAATAATGTGTTGATTATATATAGGCATAAATAGATTTTAAATAGAATTATCATTTACAAATTGAATTGGTGTTTGTTTATTTGGTTTTTTTAAATTGAATTTTAAATTGAATTTGAATTTGGATTAGAATATTGAAATACAAAAGATATATATATATATATATATATATCTTAAAAATATTTTGGATTTGAAATTATATTATATATGACTTTATTTAGAATATAGTTGTTTTATATTATTTTCTTTAAATGATTTTAATTTATATAAATTAAGATATGCATTTATTAATTAAGAAATTAATTACAAAAGCTTTGTAACTATTTAAAATCATTATATACTCATGCATAATTACAAATGTTGATATATAAGTCTTTTTAATGACAAATGTTAGATAATTGAACAAGTGTCAAATTATTACATTTTCTTTTTGGAAAAATATTAGATATATCAAGCTAAATATATCTCTATCTTATTTTCCCCTATTTTCTTTCCTATTCTCATTTTCAAAACTCAAGCCTGTAATTCTCAAACCAGAAAGCAATTTTAAAAATCAAAAGTCTGTAGAGACCTATATTTATTTCAAGAAAAAACTGAAGTTATAATCCATCTCAAGCCAAAATTTAAGCAAGCAGAGATCATTTCAAGAATATATTCAACTCAGTAAATCAAGTGAAGTTTCAAATTCAAACAACAGAGTTGTAAATCCATACAGTCAAGTCCAGATAAAATATCAGCTTCAACATTTAACAGATCCGGTTTCAGATCATCATCAAAAACTGTTTCGGATATAAGGTGACTTAACTTGAAAATTCTGATAAATCTTGAGCCAGTATGCAATGATCTTATAAGAATGATGTGAATTATGATGTGCATGATGTTTAAAAATGGTTTTAAGAATATATATATATATATATGTGTGTGTGTGTGTGTGTGTGTGTTAACAATTATACATGACTGGAATATGATAAGAAAATCTCTGTTCAAACTGAAAATAGAGGGTAAACATCACCATCTACCAAACTAATTTCTGATTTATCTTCATGTTGGAGATAAGGTTTTAAGTAATGCTGTAGGTATGAGAATATGGATAGATCAAAGTTCTTGTATATATATAAAAATTTAAACTATCAATGAATGTCTGAGCTATATATAACTTATATTGTTGAGAAACAGGCTCCAGGATTTATGATATAAATTCATATCTCTTCATATAAATGATTTTAAATTTTGATTCTTAAAGATAGATTGTTAGTAATAACTAAATTAGATCTTTTAAATTTTTTTTAAAAGATTAAATGGTAAGTAAAGTTGCAAAAGGCAAGAAAACATAGTGAAATCTATTACTAGACAAAAATCAAATGTTAAAATTTCTAGTTTTGATTGTAGGATTGAATTCGATCGTCGAAAACATGATTTTTAGTATAAATTTCATGATATTTAAAATCGTGTTGTCGAGATATTGCGAGTTGAACGAGAAATGTTTATTCTTCAAATCCGGCAATCGAGGTTGTGGGTGTTGTTGGGTTCGTTGATGGAGCAAGATCTTGGGTCGAAGTGTTTACTAAAAATGGTCGGAGTTTTTTTCATCAAACATGGTGGCTGGATGAGATGATTGTAGGGTTCAAAGACCTGGGTGGGTCGTCGTTGTTTTTAGGCTCGTCGTGATGACTGGGGTACACCGGACTTGGTCAGGAAGAGGGAAAAAGGAATGTTGGTCGTCGGCGAAGTTCATGTCAAGGTGTTGGGGTTTCTGGTGGTGGATGGTGGCGATGCGGGAAGATTTTTAGGACATGGTTCGTTACAGGTTGGGTTTCTCTCAGACTCGATTTTGTTTCCATGTTCGAATGGAAGCATTGGTTATCATAATTGGGTAGGGAGGCTTGGTTTGACTTGTGGAATAGGTGTCGACGATCAAAGAGGTGACCAGTGAAGTTTGCCTGTGCATAGAGTTATTGTGTATTAGTGTTGCTAAGCTCGGGAAGTGAAGGAAGTTACGCGGGCAAGGGTTCGGGAAGATGTAGGTATAGCTCGAGATGTTTTTCGGGTTTTAGTGGGTGTGTTGTAGAGTTTAAATTTAGGAAACCTATTTTAGAAAAAAAAAGAGGAAAAAGGAGGAATGAGCTCGGGATTGAGGTCAGCTAACCCTATGTTTTGTCTCGGGTATGTTGTGAGATAATTCTCAAGTTTTAAAATTTAAACTAGTCTTCCTAGAACTATTCCTTTAATCAATAATGGTCCATTTAAATGATTGGTTTAGTAATTGTAATTCATTTTAACTTTGATTTAGTTTAATCTTAAGTTTATTAGTTATGTAATTAAGTAATAATTAAGGAGGTTGAAGTGTTTCATCATTAAACTTAAGAACTTTTGTAAATTACAAGTTAATGGTAACTAATCCCAAGTTTACTAAATTCTGATGATGATGGAGGAAGTGTTTAGGATAAATGAATTATCTTAAAATTAATTAAGGATTGGGTGATTAAGATATATCAATTAATTGATTGATTATTTACTAAGGAAAAATTAATTAAGGAAGGTAAACCAAGGTTAATTAATTAAGGAAATCAATTTAAGGACAATAAATCAATTAATGTAATTAAATGGATCAATAATGTAACGTAGTGGATTTTTCGTTGCCGAAAAACCGAAATGTTATGGTTTAAGAAAAAAAGAAAAGAAAAAGAAGAGAGAAGATAGAAGATAAAGAGTAAAGAAAACAGAAAAGAAAAGAGAAAATAGAACAGAACAGAAAATAGAAAATTTTAAAATAGAAGAAAAAGAGAATAGAAAATGGAACGGAATAGAAAACAACAGAACAACATCTGAATCTCACAATTCGCAGCGGAACAACATATAATAAATAAATGAATAATCTTTAAACAAAGAACTATATCAGTTATTACATTTTATACTTTACATCATATCATCATCAGAGTGTACAACAACAAACAATGCAGCGGAAAAAGAAATACTATATAAACTAGTAATACGCCATGCCATCCATCTTGCCTCCAGCAACTCCAGAATATCCAGAATATCCTGATAAACCTTAACTCTTGACTGCCCGTGTGGAAATTGGTGGGCACCCAGAGTTTAGGAAGGAAAACAATAAACTCCAAGTCAGTCATGTGACTGGTGCGAGGACTCAAAACAGTTTATTTTTTTCTTTAAAATCAAAAATAGAGGAATATTTTTAAAGTCAATTCGCAATGCTTTTAAAAATGAGACTACCATAAGACCTCCTGCCACACACACAATGCAAACGCAGACTTGGAGAAGATTTCTTCTTATGATAGTCAAAGATGCTTGATACGCATTAAAATCAAATCAATTTTGATATTATTATTAGTGCATAGTGTAGAAGATATTTCGAAAGTAGAATATAAATCTTAGCCAGCATAGGTACCATTATATTATGCCTACTATAGCTACCTCCTGAGGAAGCAGGTTCTACAACTAAAACCGTACAAGTTTCATATTGTTTCTTTGGATTTCCAACAAATGGTCAGGCCAAGGAACTTCCCATTGCCACATGAGAATGCCTCTGGAAAGACATCCCCGAGAACCAAACCGGAACTCTGCCAACACAAGGCCGGGTTACCCCTAACTGGGTAACTACTGACACGAGCACGCCATTCCCCGATCGTAAACGACCTTTCTCACGGGATCCCGAAAGCCAACAACCACAAAGTAATAAATTCATAGTAACCACATAGGTTAAATATCTGGGCTCCATACCATGATACAACCTCTATCCAGAAGGAAATGTACATACCCTAAAGGATGCTACCCCTCATAACCTTGCTGCATCTTTCCTGTTTTGACCATTTCCGGGGTGTGAGGTTTGACGAAGTCACGTCCACAAAAACATACTTTATACAAAAAGCCATGCTTTGGGTCAACAAATGATCAACACAATGATCACCAAGATAGACGATCAAATAAACGATCCTATCACAATAATCAACACAATGATCATTTACAGCAACACTCAGCATATCACATTACCAAATGGGGAATATATCGCTGATAACTTCAACTATATAACCTCTGAGCTCGTACATCTCAGAGAAGGGTGTTAAGCTAAAAGAATAAATTCTCCGCCACCACAGAAATATATTTGAAAGAAATCGGCTTTACATCTCAACTTGTAATGTCAGACACACAATCCATACAAGTCTGTTCCGGGCTCGAACAGAACCGAAGGCACTTACAAAGAAGTCCTTGCAATCCGAATAATCTCTAATCACGTTCGGATTTCCCATCACATATGGAGATCTCAATACCAGGGATCAGCCAGTGCAGAGACAATCAACAAGAAATCCTTTCGCTTTCGAAAATATCCGGTCTTCAACACCGATCTTCGAATGCAATTCATAACGACGTATCACATATTCGGAATGGGTTATACGACCCCAAGGTCCTTTCCCGGTTAACCCGAATAGTGAGCGCTTATTTTAAAAAAAATAAGTGTGGCATCCAATTTCAAACAATTCACAACAAATGCCTATTTAAAGGTAAATATTGATAGTCGGTTATTGAACTATCAATAGATATGCCAACATCACCAGATTCCAAATAATTTTCCAAATTATTTATTTCCCAAAAATATCTTTATAAGATATACATTCTCCATTCTTTAAAAATAAATCAATATTTATTTTTAAATCTAATTTCCCAATTTCATTTATAAATTCTATATTGAATTTACACTCCAAAATATTTATGAATATACGATTTCCATTCAATTTCTAATATTCATTTTCAATTTATCTTCAAAAAGATAAATTCCAAATATTCACTTAATATTGGAAAAACATTTCCATACTTATTTATCTATAAGTAATTCACAGATCTTTTTATTTTCTATACTTAGAAAATATTTAATATACCCTAATCGAAATTAAGTATATATTTCATTCTTTTAAGGAAATCATTCACTTAATCATATTTATTTGGGCCAAAACGAATGTTGCGTAAAACATCGTTACGACAACCCAAAATCACTAGTATAGGGATTCGAAATTAAAATAGATATATAAATCCCAATACTATACCAAACATTTCCTTTCGGAAATCATTTACTATAACAACAGTGTTATAGTCCATTATTTCCTTATATTTCTCGAAAGCATCTATTTCATCAATAAATGTTGAAATCTATGGTTTCGAATCTCAATACAGTTTAAAACATCTTTAGATCGTTTTAATTCTATTTAAAACATCACATCTAAAATAATTTCTTTAACATAATATTCACTATTCAAAAACGTGAATACACTTGTTAATAAATTTCATCACTTCTATTCATTTTATTTTAAAGAATTATTCACCGTCTAAAACATGAATATAATTCCATAAATAAATTACAACAATTCCTTATCAAAATAAGTCGTTGCGGATTTATAAAACAACGTTTATAAATTCTATTTCTATTTATTTTATAACAATTTCCTTTTATAAATTTCCTTTATGAATCTATTCAATTTCATATCTTAATGATATACTAAAATTCATATTATAAGTCAAATACTTATAATTTATTTATTTACAAAATCATTCCTTCAAACTTCCCAAATCTATAAATCTTATAACTTCTAAGATTCATTTATTTATCCACATCTATTTCCTAAATAACTTTATAAATTTTTATTTATAAAATTCTATTTATAACTTCACCGTTATAATTCTATAAATTTCATTCATTAGTGAAATTCATTCACAATTCTTTTTAATACTTATAAAAGCTCATTTTATAATTCCAATATTTTTAATTTATAAATATCAATTTATAAATCTTTTTAATATAAAACAATTTATATTACTATTTTAAAACGTCTTTCAACTCCTTTATAATTTATCATTTTGATTTATAAAATAATCAAATTTGATAAATTCTATAGATTTCATTCCTTTATGAAATCCATTTACAAATCATCCTATCACCTATAAAAGCTCGTTTAATAATTCAAGATATTCTAAATTTATAAATATCAATTTATAAATCTTTTAATATAAATCAATTTATATTATTACTTTAAACATCTTTAAACTCCTTCATAATTTTCATCATTCTGATTTATAAAATAAAAATTTTATAAATCCTATTTTAAACTTCTTATAAAAAATTCAGAATTCCCATTTCAAACTATTTTATAAAATCACTAATCCCATATTTTCAAAAATCAACTTTTAACTGTATTTCTAGAAAAAAAATCATAATTTTCATAATATTAAAATTATAACGTTTATTTATTTAAGATGAATCAATTCCAAAAATATTTTATAAACGTATATTTCCAAGAATCACTTTAGAAATCAAAAATCGTTATTTTTAAACTTCAAAATTGGACCCGATGATGCAACACATCAATATTCAATCACAACTTTCAAACATCATATATCATCCATGATAACAATCAAATATCACAATATATGAAATCAAATAAATATTTGTGAGGAATCCAGTTGGATCCCTCCAACCTGTTTCCCTGCATCCACAGACATTAGCACAATACCAATTCCGTATCAAGACGGAATATCGCGGTATATGGGATTTTATAAATATATATCCGCTTACTAACGGCGCAATAAGGTCTCATCCGCTAAAAAAATGCGGGAAATCAATCAACTGCAATATATACATATGCCAATATATATATATTGCTATATATAATATAATACCAATTCCACTTCGAGGTGGAATATCGCGGTATATGTGTGTAATAAATAACCTCCGCTTACTAACGGCGTATAGGGTCTATTCACATCCAATATATATATATATATATATATATATATATATATATATATATATATATATATAACAATCATCATTCAAGCATTCAATCAATACAGTCAAGCAAATTTTTAAATCTAACTATTTAAAATTTAAATAAACAATAAAAATTCCTTTTGAGTGAGAAGTTCTCACCTTTGCTTTTATTAGCAATCCATTTTCATTCCAGCTTGATTTCTCTTGATTTATACCTAGTATAAATATTTACACAATTTATTAATATTCGAACAAATCAAATAATAAATTTTCATTTTGATTATTTTAATTCATCGGTTTTCTCCTTTAATAGTTTAAATTAACTGATAGTTTTATTTAAATCAGCTTCTTCTTTAAAAATTTTATTTTAACTAAAAATTTAAATTTAATTAACCAAACTCTCTTACAAATAATTTAATTAACTATAGATTTAATTTTAACTAAAGATTTTCTTTTTAGTAAATTAACCAAACTCACTTTCAATAAAATTGTCTAATTGAAGATTTAAATCCTAAACTAGAATTCTTTTAATTTATTTCTTTATTTAATTTAAAGATCAAATTTCCTTAAATAATTCATTTTATCAAATGAATTTGAATTCTTAACAAATTTTCTTTTTAATTTTTTTTTACACAGATTACTCTTAACAAATTTATTTAATAAAATTTAAATTTCAACTAAATTTACTTAAATAAATTTATTTAACTACAATTAAATTTTAAAACTAAATTCTCTTTTTTATACACACTTTTCACATTCTAAAAATAATATTCCTGTCTTTAAAATTTTACCTTCAACAATTTATCAAATTCACTTGAATATTTATTTTCATTTAACAGATTATTTTTAGTGACTTAAAATAGGTTAACTAAATAAATCTATCACCTTATTATTTTAGTTTTAACATAACTTCATAAATCAAAATATTCGACCTTGTAACAACAATTATATGATTTATTAATATTTAACCCAATCGAACAAAAAAAAATAATAATTTGTTAAATGAATTAAATTTTTATCCTAAAATTTTTATCTTTCCTAATTTTCCTTTTTAATAAATTTACTTAACTAATTATTCATTTAAATTAATTTTCCTTTAATAAAATATCTTTTAGTCACTAAAACTAACAAATAAATTTTGTTAAGCTAATTAATCCTCATAACATATTATTTTAATATAAACTTTCCTTTATTGTAAATCAATTTCTTTTTTTTAGTAATTTATTTAACTACACTGTATAAATTATTTAACTAAATAAAAATCAAAATACCTTACTGACTCCACAAACCCAAGCCTCCATTTCGATCGCGTCCCCCCTATCGCCACCATCCACGGCTCTGAAGTCGCCGCCAATCCCTGTGTTGTCTCGACCAAATCGAGACCGGACCTTGCAACTTCCCACGCCGTTGCTCCTAATCGCCCACGCTGCCACGATTTCAACCAAGCCTCTCGAGTTTCCCCCCATCGCGACGCCCACTTCTACAGGCGCAGACACCCCATCGCGAACCCGCCACCTTAGCGTCGATCGAACTCCCTTCATTGCTCCAGATCGTTGCTTGCCCTAGATTTAATCGATCTCAAATCGATTCGCGAGCATCACGTCGCCACATCGCGACTTCGGTCACCATGAAATCGAACGCGATCTTAGCTCGCCTCCCCGCTTGCTCTTCTCAAAACCGAGGACTTCGATGGGTTGAATGAGCAGAAGGATCGCCATTTATTTACATTGCGAACGATTTCGAACGAAAGAGAAGAGGGCTCGGCCTGTTTTGAGAAAGAAGAGATGCTTTCGTTCGTTTTGAATTTGGGAACGAACTGAATTGATTTTCCTTATAGGCTTCGGCCATTAAAAATTTGCTTCTGTTTGATTTTGATTTTTGACGAACAGAAGGGAAGAGGGGTATTTGAAATGGATCGAAGTATGCTCTACACGTCTCAACATAATCGAAGGCGTGATTTTAGGCGTATTGAACGGGATGCTGTCTTTTATTTTTATTTTAATTTTTATTTTAAAGTTAAATTTAAATTGAAATTCAATTTGTTTTCAATACAAATTTTCAACGCGTTTAGGTGTCGTATTCTCACACAACAACTCTGATTGATACGAAATTTGAAATCCAGCAATAATTCAATATTACGGACCCAATGGAACTGGTTTCGTCGAATTCTGAGACTGTGCCTCGGACGGCTATTTTTAATATCGATTCAAACGATTAAAATTTTAAAACTGAACAATTCACTTTCAAATACAATTCTGAAGCTTCTAAAATCTTCAATATTATCAATATGAATTTTACAAGCCTTTGAAATATTTTTAATCGGCTTAAAATTGAAGATTCAATTTGGTTATTCAACTTTCAATAGATTAAATTCTATAATTTAATCGCTAAATTTATTCTGATAATTTGAAATTCAATTCAAACCACCATTTAAATATTTAAAATTAATTAAATATTCTCGAATTAAATTATTAAAAATTCTGGGTCGTTACAATCTTTCCCCCTTAAAAGAATTTCGTCCCGAAATTACAAGTTAAGAAGAATGCCCTTATCCCATTTATTATTTTTCACAATCCAAATAGTTTTATCAACTTTCTAGCCTAAATCTTTTTACTAGAGTTTCATTATCATTTCAACTAGCTTTCCAACTTCAATTATAGGTTCCAAGCAATATTGTTTTCCTAACCATTCAAATTTAAATTCAAATTCAAATTTCAAACTTTCAAAATCTCTCAAAAATTTTCTAACACCCTAAATTTTCGAAAAATTTCGCCAGCGTCTCCTTTGCGCGGCTAGCTCGGTACGACTACAAAATGACACCACGGCCCCTCAGAATCAAAAAGAAAAGAGAAAGCCAAGTGGCTAGAGAAGAAAGTCATCAAATTTCATACTGAAATTGAAATACGTACCTTTTTGTCGAGCAATTCAATTTTAACTTTGAAATCAAAATCTCAATTCCTTTATATACCTGTATAACCTGCTAGTAGTAGTATCATACAAATCCAAAACCAATTTGCCAATTCTATTGCAAAATTTCGATATATGTTTCTTATACATTTTTACTTCACTATTGAAGTTACATATCTATTTCATTCAATTTAACATTTCAATTTCGTTTGAATTCAATTCACAATTTTAAATATTGAATTTTATCGATTAATTTTCATTTAGTAATTCATATTACTACTTTAAATTAGTTTTATTCACTAATTCATTTAAATTTCCAATTCATTCAATTTCATTTGAAATCATTTCACAAATAAATAAATTATCAAGTTAATTTTCTTGAATCCAATCCATCTTATTTTATTCCATATACTAGTGATAATAATTCTATATTATCACTTCTAACAATCACGCAACCATATACTATAATAATTCATAGAAAATCATTTCTTTTCTATACAAAAATAGTTTTGGGCAAAATTACTTTATTTACCCGATTCAAAAACAATTTTATATTCACTAACAAATACGCGCTCATATCTATTATTACACTCAAACTCATTCTAGAGTACTGCTGACTCTATCTCTAACGAGTAACACCCAACAGAACCATGGTTATCGCTTAACCAACAGCTCTGATACCAAATGTAACGTATTGGATTTTTCGTTGCCGAAAAACCGAAATGTTATGGTTTAAGAAAAAAAGAAAAGAAAAAGAAGAGAGAAGATAGAAGATAAAGAGTAAAGAAAACAGAAAAGAAAAGAGAAAATAGAACAGAACAGAAAATAGAAAATTTTAAAATAGAAGAAAAAGAGAATAGAAAATGGAACGGAATAGAAAACAACAGAACAACATCTGAATCTCACAATTCGCAGCGGAACAACATATAATAAATAAATGAATAATCTTTAAACAAAGAACTATATCAGTTATTACATTTTATACTTTACATCATATCATCATCAGAGTGTACAACAACAAACAATGCAGCGGAAAAAGAAATACTATATAAACTAGTAATACGCCATGCCATCCATCTTGCCTCCAGCAACTCCAGAATATCCAGAATATTCTGATAAACCTTAACTCTTGACTGCCCGTGTGGAAATTGGTGGGCACCCAGAGTTTAGGAAGGAAAACAATAAACTCCAAGTCAGTCATGTGACTGGTGCGAGAACTCAAAACAGTTTATTTTTTTCTTTAAAATCAAAAATAGAGGAATATTTTTAAAGTCAATTCGCAATGCTTTTAAAAATGAGACTACCATAAGACCTCCTGCCACACACACAATGCAAACGCAGACTTGGAGAAGATTTCTTCTTATGATAGTCAAAGATGCTTGATACGCATTAAAATCAAATCAATTTTGATATTATTATTAGTGCATAGTGTAGAAGATATTTCGAAAGTAGAATATAAATCTTAGCCAGCATAGGTACCATTATATTATGCCTACTATAGCTACCTCCTGAGGAAGCAGGTTCTACAACTAAAACCGTACAAGTTTCGTATTGTTTCTTTGGATTTCCAACAAATGGTCAGGCCAAGGAACTTCCCATTGCCACATGAGAATGCCTATGGAAAGACATCCCCGAGAACCAAACCGGAACTCTGCCAACACAAGGCCGGGTTACCCCTAACTGGGTAACTACTGACACGAGCACGCCATTCCCCGATCGTAAACGACCTTTCTCACGGGATCCCGAAAGCCAACAACCACAAAGTAATAAATTCATAGTAACCACATAGGTTAAATATCTGGGCTCCATACCATGATACATCCTCTATCCAGAAGGAAATGCACATACCCTAAAGGGTGCTACCCCTCATAACCTTGCTGCATCTTTCCTGTTTTGACCATTTCCGGGGTGTGAGGTTTGACGAAGTCACGTCCACAAAAACATACTTTGTACAAAAAGTCATGCTTTGGGTCAACAAATGATCAACACAATGATCACCAAGATAGACGATCAAATAAACGATCCTATCACAATAATCAACACAATGATCATTTACAGCAACACTCAGCATATCACATTACCAAATGGGGAATATATCGCTGATAACTTCAACTATATAACCTCTGAGCTCGTACGTCTCAGAGAAGGGTGTTAAGCTAAAAGAATAAATTCTCCGCCACCACAGAAATATATTTGAAAGAAATCGGCTTTACATCTCAACTTGTAATGTCAGACACACAATCCATACAAGTCTGTTCTGGGCTCGAACAGAACCGAAGGCACTTACAAAGAAGTCCTTGCAATCCGAATAATCTCTAATCACGTTCGGATTTCCCATCACATATGGAGATCTCAATACCAGGGATCAGCCAGTGCAGAGACAATCAACAAGAAATCCTTTCGCTTTCGAAAATATCCGGTCTTCAACACCGATCTTCGAATGCAATTCATAACGACGTATCACATATTCGGAATGGGTTATACGACCCCAAGGTCCTTTCCCGGTTAACCCGAATAATGAGCGCTTATTTTTAAAAAAATAAGTGTGGCATCCAATTTCAAACAATTCACAACAAATGCCTATTTAAAGGTAAATATTGATAGTCGGTCATTGAACTATCAATAGATATGCCAACATCACCAGATTCCAAATAATTTTCCAAATTATTTATTTCCCAAAAATATCTTTATAAGATATACATTCTCCATTCTTTAAAAATAAATCAATATTTATTTTTAAATCTAATTTCCCAATTTCATTTATAAATTCTATATTGAATTTACACTCCAAAATATTTATGAATATACGATTTCCATTCAATTTCTAATATTCATTTTCAATTTATCTTCAAAAAGATAAATTCCAAATATTCACTTAATATTGGAAAAACATTTCCATACTTATTTATCTATAAGTAATTCACAGATCTTTTTATTTTCTATACTTAGAAAATATTTAATATACCCTAATCGAAATTAAGTATATATTTCATTCTTTTAAGGAAATCATTCACTTAATCATATTTATTTGGGCCAAAACGAATGTTGCGTAAAACATCGTTACGACAACCCAAAATCACTAGTATAGGGATTCGAAATTAAAATAGATATATAAATCCCAATACTATACCAAACATTTCCTTTCGGAAATCATTTACTATAACAACAGTGTTATAGTCCATTATTTCCTTATATTTCTCGAAAGCATCTATTTCATCAATAAATGTTGAAATCTATGGTTTCGAATCTCAATACAGTTTAAAACATCTTTAGATCGTTTTAATTCTATTTAAAACATCACATCTAAAATAATTTCTTTAACATAATATTCACTATTCAAAAACGTGAATACACTTGTTAATAAATTTCATCACTTCTATTCATTTTATTTTAAAGAATTATTCACCGTCTAAAACATGAATATAATTCCATAAATAAATTACAACAATTCCTTATCAAAATAAGTCGTTGCGGATTTATAAAACAACGTTTATAAATTCTATTTCTATTTATTTTATAACAATTTCCTTTTATAAATTTCCTTTATAAATCTATTCAATTTCATATCTTAATGATATACTAAAATTCATATTATAAGTCAAATACTTATAATTTATTTATTTACAAAATCATTCCTTCAAACTTCCCAAATCTATAAATCTTATAACTTCTAAGATTCATTTATTTATCCACATCTATTTCCTAAATAACTTTATAAATTTTTATTTATAAAATTCTATTTATAACTTCACCGTTATAATTCTATAAATTTCATTCATTAGTGAAATTCATTCACAATTCTTTTTAATACTTATAAAAGCTCATTTTATAATTCCAATATTTTTAATTTATAAATATCAATTTATAAATCTTTTTAATATAAAACAATTTATATTACTATTTTAAAACGTCTTTCAACTCCTTTATAATTTATCATTTTGATTTATAAAATAATCAAATTTGATAAATTCTATAGATTTCATTCCTTTATGAAATCCATTTACAAATCATCCTATCACCTATAAAAGCTCGTTTAATAATTCGAGATATTCTAAATTTATAAATATCAATTTATAAATCTTTTAATATAAATCAATTTATATTATTACTTTAAACATCTTTAAACTCCTTCATAATTTTCATCATTCTGATTTATAAAATAAAAATTTTATAAATCCTATTTTAAACTTCTTATAAAAAATTCAGAATTCCCATTTCAAACTATTTTATAAAATCACTAATCCCATATTTTCAAAAATCAACTTTTAACTGTATTTCTAGAAAAAAAATCATAATTTTCATAATATTAAAATTATAACGTTTATTTATTTAAGATGAATCAATTCCAAAAATATTTTATAAACGTATATTTCCAAGAATCACTTTAGAAATCAAAAATCGTTATTTTTAAACTTCAAAATTGGACCCGATGATGCAACACATCAATATTCAATCACAACTTTCAAACATCATATATCATCCATGATAACAATCAAATATCACAATATATGAAATCAAATAAATATTTGTGAGGAATCCAGTTGGATCCCTCCAACCTGTTTCCCTGCATCCACAGACATTAGCACAATACCAATTCCGTATCAAGACGGAATATCGCGGTATATGGGATTTTATAAATATATATCCGCTTACTAACGGCGCAATAAGGTCTCATCCGCTAAAAAAATGCGGGAAATCAATCAACTGCAATATATACATATGCCAATATATATATATTGCTATATATAATATAATACCAATTCCACTTCGAGGTGGAATATCGCGGTATATGTGTGTAATAAATAACCTCCGCTTACTAACGGCGTATAGGGTCTATTCACATCCAATATATATATATATATATATATATATATATATATATATATATATAACAATCATCATTCAAGCATTCAATCAATACAGTCAAGCAAATTTTTAAATCTAACTATTTAAAATTTAAATAAACAATAAAAATTCCTTTTGAGTGAGAAGTTCTCACCTTTGCTTTTATTAGCAATCCATTTTCATTCCAGCTTGATTTCTCTTGATTTATACCTAGTATAAATATTTACACAATTTATTAATATTCGAACAAATCAAATAATAAATTTTCATTTTGATTATTTTAATTCATCGGTTTTCTCCTTTAATAGTTTAAATTAACTGATAGTTTTATTTAAATCAGCTTCTTCTTTAAAAAATTTATTTTAACTAAAAATTTAAATTTAATTAACCAAACTCTCTTACAAATAATTTAATTAGCTATAGATTTAATTTTAACTAAAGATTTTCTTTTTAGTAAATTAACCAAACTCATTTTCAATAAAATTGTCTAATTGAAGATTTAAATCCTAAACTAGAATTCTTTTAATTTATTTCTTTATTTAATTTAAAGATCAAATTTCCTTAAATAATTCATTTTATCAAATGAATTTGAATTCTTAACAAATTTTCTTTTTAATTTTTTTTTTACACAGATTACTCTTAACAAATTTATTTAATAAAATTTAAATTTCAACTAAATTTACTTAAATAAATTTATTTAACTACAATTAAATTTTAAAACTAAATTCTCTTTTTTATACACACTTTTCACATTCTAAAAATAATATTCCTGTCTTTAAAATTTTACCTTCAACAATTTATCAAATTCACTTGAATATTTATTTTCATTTAACAGATTATTTTTAGTGACTTAAAATAGGTTAACTAAATAAATCTATCACCTTATTATTTTATTTTTAACATAACTTTATAAATCAAAATATTCGACCTTGTAACAACAATTATATGATTTATTAATATTTAACCCAATCGAACAAAAAAAAAAAAATTTGTTAAATGAATTAAATTTTTATCCTAAATTTTTTATCTTTCCTAATTTTCCTTTTTAATAAATTTACTTAACTAATTATTCATTTAAATTAATTTTCCTTTGATAAAATATCTTTTAGTCACTAAAACTAACAAATAAATTTTGTTAAGCTAATTAATCCTCATAACATATTATTTTAATATAAACTTTCCTTTATTGTAAATCAATTTCTTTTTTTTTAGTAATTTATTTAACTACACTGTATAAATTATTTAACTAAATAAAAATCAAAATACCTTACTGACTCCACAAACCCAAGCCTCCATTTCGATCGCGTCCCCCCTATCGCCACCTTCCACGGCTCTGAAGTCGCCGCCAATCCCTGTGTTGTCTCGACCAAATCGAGACCGGACCTTGCAACTTCCCACGCCGCTGCTCCTAATCGCCCACGCTGCCACAATTTCAACCAAGCCTCTCGAGTTTCCCCCCATCGCGACGCCCACTTCTACAGGCACAGACACCCCATCGCGAACCCGCCACCTTAGCGTCGATCGAACTCCCTTCATTGCTCCAGATCGTTGCTTGCCCTAGATTTAATCGATCTCAAATCGATTCGCGAGCATCACGTCGCCACATCGCGACTTCGGTCAACATGAAATCGAACGCGATCTTAGCTCGCCTCCCCGCTTGCTCTTCTCAAAACCGAGGACTTCGATGGGTTGAATGAGCAGAAGGATCGCCATTTATTTACATTGGGAACGATTTCGAACGAAAGAGAAGAGGGCTCGGCCTGTTTTGAGAAAGAAGAGATGCTTTCGTTCGTTTTGAATTTGGGAACGAACTGAATTGATTTTCCTTATAGGCTTCGGCCATTAAAAATTTGCTTCTGTTTGATTTTGATTTTTGACGAACAGAAGGGAAGAGGGGTATTTGAAATGGATCGAAGTATGCTCTGCACGTCTCAACATAATCGAAGGCGTGATTTTAGGCGTATTGAACGGGATGCTGTCTTTTATTTTTATTTTAAATTTTTTTTTTAAAGTTAAATTTAAATTGAAATTCAATTTGTTTTCAATACAAATTTTCAACGCGTTTAGGTGTCGTATTCTCACACAACAACTCCGATTGATACGAAATTTGAAATCCAGCAATAATTCAATATTACGGACCCAATGGAACTGGTTTCGTCGAATTCCGAGACTGTGCCTCGGACGGCTATTTTTAATATCGATTCAAACGATTAAAATTTTAAAACTGAACAATTCACTTTCAAATTCAATTCTGAAGCTTCTAAAATCTTCAATATTATCAATATGAATTTTACAAGCCTTTGAAATATTTTTAATCGGCTTAAAATTGAAGATTCAATTTGGTTATTCAACTCTCAATAGATTAAATTCTATAATTTAATCGCTAAATTTATTCTGATAATTTGAAATTCAATTCAAATCACCATTTAAATATTTAAAATTAATTAAATATTCTCGAATTAAATTATTAAAAATTCTGGGTCGTTACAAATAATTAGGGTAATTAATTAAAGAATTATTAGTTAATATAATAGTAATTAATTGACATGTTTAATTAATGAATAATTAATTTACTTAATTAATTTAATAATGATTACTTGTGTAATTTAAAAATAATAATTAAGTATAATTAATTAAGATGGATGATTAATTAATTTATAATTAATCAATGTTAAGTAAGGATGATTTCTGGGTAATCTAAGTGATTAAAGTTGGTGATTAATTTAATTGGAGACTAATTAAATTAATTAGGAGCTATATATTTATATATAATGAATCTTGCTTATGGATGATTGAATAATATTGAATGCCTTGGATTATTTATTATCCCAGGTAAGTGATTGTGATGCTATGTGATAAGAAATGTTTTGTAATATGAGATGTTGGGTTGAACAGTGATAATGTGATTATCTGTGATGAATTGCTGTGTGAAAGTGACATCATATTTTTAAGATTGAACTGTATTCACTTGAATAACGTAGGTTAAGAGGGCGTTGAATTTGAAGAGACCAGAGTCGGCTATTAGTAAATACCCAAAACCACTTCAATTTGAAATCTATAATAATTCTATATAGATTAGATGTGTGAAATCAATAGGCTAGAATGGAATGATTTAAGTGAATTGGACCATTTAATCTAAGTTTTGGTACTTAGAAATTGATGTGTGAAATAAGTGTTGTCTATAACAAATTGTGTATTTGTAAAGAGGTACGAGTTACCCTGGGTTTTAAATAAGTTTTATGCATTAGTATTTTATGATAGATGGTTTACTCACGCTGGTTTCCACCCTGACCCGGGTGTTACTTTGGTGTAATGCTCGGGTCAAACCGAATACTACATATTTTCAGGTAAGGATGTTCTAGAGCTCAGGAGGCGAGCTGGATAGAAGGAACGTATGGAGTGCATTCCGTCGTGATATATTGTAGTTTATCTGGGACATGTTCAACGTGTCTGTCCAGTGTTTGTGTATATGTTGTAACTCTGATGAATCAAAGTGTAATTTGAAAAGTTAGTTTTCCTCTATATAACTGCTATATTATTTAATATTATATTTGATCCGCTGCGAGTGTGAGATTCTATGACTTGTTTCTAATTCTTCGTCTATCTCTTTTCTTTTTTTTCTAACTATCTGGAATTTTTGAAATTGAAAATTCCAAGTCGTTACAGTTGGTTACAGAGCCAAAATAAGCGAGAACGTTGGCTCTGGTGGATTTACTCATTAAAAATAGGGTAAGTGGTACCGTAGAATAAGTTCACAGTGTGTGTGTGTGTCTATATATATGAGAGCGTACTTGTTATTTTCTTATATAAAGATTTTAAATGGTTTTAGAAATGATTTTTACATAAGTTTACCTTTTGATATATATAAAGAAATAATTTTATTAATTATTAAATATATTAAAGAAATTGTTTTTTAAATCATTAGAATTAAATAAAATACTGAGAATTAAGTAGTAATAGAAATACAACCAAACTGAAATTAAAATCTTGAATTTGGAGAAGAGTTTTCAGAATAAGATAACAGTGAATTGGTTTCCAGTCGTAGTAACCTTGGTTATTATCCTAAAATGATAAAATGTTTGTTAATGATTAAGCAAAGATGAAATGTTTTAAAGCAGTAACCTTTAGATAAGTATGACTTGTAAATTGAAGTGGGTTTTAAATTGTGAAGTTTTGAAACCTAAGTGTAGAAACATTTGAATTGTTTCAAAATGTTAAAAGAAATTTGTTTTGAATTAAAACCAAAGGTGGTTTAAATTTTAAAATTTGGCTTTGTGGGCCAAGAAGTAAATATGTATATATGTGTGGATGTATATAATTTCACAGATGATTTGAAATAAACTCTAAGGTGTTGAGTTTTGATTTTCCCTGAAGTGTGATGTAAAACCCAAATGATATAAGTTTTGAACTTATAAGTGGGAAAGAATTTTGAAATTTGAAGTGGGAATTCAAATTTGAGCAAGGTTAACAGGATTAAATTGAATTAAATTAGAAGAAGTTAAATAAGTTTGAATGAACAACCTGATTTGGAAATTTCAACATGAAATTAAGATTTAACTTGGGAAGTTAAATGGTTGATTTTAACAGGGAGTTCGTGTGATTTCATAATGGATTTGGGATCTGGAAATTGGTAATTGATGGATGTTCTAAATTAATTTGGATAATATTATCCTACTGTTATTAATAATCTTTAAATTGAGAATTGGATTTGTTTAAATGAATGAAGAAAGGATTGTGGTAATATATCCATTATTGGAATAAAAGGGAAATCAAACTTTAATTTGAAATTAAGGGTATGGAATCACTTTGAACTTAAGATTTGAATATTAAGGATTTGAATTTGTAAATTAAAATTGTTTAAGAATCGGTTTCAAAAGTTGGAAGATAAAATTGGGTAATAAATTAAATTTTAAAATATAAAATTGTTTTGAACTCTTATGTGAACTTTGAAATAAGTTAAGTAAAGATAATTTAAAATGAAAATTTGAAATTTGGACTCGAAAATTTAATTATTTAAAGGTTTAGATTATTGATTTAAAAATAAAAGTTAATTTGATTTAAGGGATTAAATCAACATTTAAAATTAAACTCGAATTTATAATTCGAGATGGTTTAAAGTTGAGATTTAAATTAGATTTGTTCAAATTGGATTTGTCTTGAATTAATTATAATTGTGATTGAAGATGGATAAGCTTAAAAATTAAAATGGAAAATTCGAATTGGATTAATTTGAAATGAAATTGAAGTTGAATGAGTTCAAATTCAAATGGGAATTGGGATTAATTCAACTGGAATTGATATGAATTGAAATTGGTTCAATTTGACATTTATTTGAATTAATTTAAATTGTGATTAAAGTTGAATAAGTAAATTCAAATAGAATTTGATTTGAATTTAGGAAAGAAATTGAGGATTAATTCAATTTGAATTGGGGTTAAATCAATTTCAATGGAAATTGAAGTTATTTAAATTGGAATTGAGTCAATTTAAATGGAAGTGGAAATTTAAATTGAATTAATTTAATGGGATGAGAAATTGATTGGAAATGGAGATTGGGAATTGAACAGTTTGCTCTGAAATTATTTTCAAAATAAAATATTTTAATATAAACGATTTTAAATCTATTTTCCTAGCTATTTACTATACAAATTTTCTTTTTGAAACCCAAAACTGACTTATACTTATTTTACAATTATTTTTGCAACTATTTAACTATTTTATAAACTAATTACTATTTTCAACTACTTTTCAACTAATTACAATTTTACAACTATTTTACAATTACTTAAATATTCTATAACTATTTGACTATTTTCCAACTATCTTACAATTACTTAACTATATTACAGCTAGTTTACAAACTAGTAATTATTTTCGACTACTTATCATTCTTAATTTTCAAGCTATTTTCTAAATTCAAGCTGGACAGAGTTCAAACTGTTTGTGATTAAATATCCATTTCAGATAAGCATTAAGGTGGTAATCCAAATGAGTATTTAAGAATTGTGAGTAAGTGAATTGAAAATCAAAGTGAAGGTGAATAGAAAGAGATTTGATTTGGCTAATAACCAATAAAGATAAATACGTAGGATGTACGTATATTATTCTCTTCGTATAGTGACATGATCCAGATTTGAGCACAGAATTTTGAGATAGTTATATCAATCCGAGCTAAGATTTTTCACTCGATTTTCAACGGCGAACCAGGATATGGATTTTTGATTGGTTTTGGAAATTCTCTATCATAGTTGGTCTATGCAAGGAGAATAATGGTTTTTGATCAAGAAACCAGATCTGAGTCTGCACTAGGAAGTCGGCTGGACGATACTAGTTCGAAAGTGAAATTGCATGATTGAGTAAGTGATCCGATTGTTATAGCATACAGATGATATGTGTACATCGTACGGGTTTGAATAAAAATTGATATTGAAAATTTGTGGATAAGAAATGGAAAATGGATTTTGAAATAAAAAGTATATGTTGTGAAATATATGATGAAATACAGTGGAAATTGGATATTTCTATGATAGAAGTTTACTTTATATAAGTAAGTAATATGGTTAATAATTTTATAAGAGTAATCAAATTTGAATATTTGATTTGGAATAAATAAATTTATATATCTTTGTTATATAAGATAAATCTCCCCTTTTTGAATCTATTGCCCGAGGAAAATGATTTTTGCAAAGTATTTGAAGTATAAAAGGGAATTTATACAAGTATGAAGTGGTCCAAAGATTTTTAAAGTTATATATATATATATATATATATATATATATATATATTTGTGTAGGATCTTATGAGAATGATTTTGCAAAAAGATTTTGGAACCTATAAATTTTGGAAAGGCTTTTGATTTTTGGGTAAAATCATTATTGGAATTTGTAAAAGCCTAATATGAGAATTATCGATTTAGGAATAATCGATTTTGAGAAAGGAAATTAATATGAGATTCATACTTGGTGTATGATTGGGAAGATACTATATGTGTATAGTATAAAGTGTTTTGAAAATGGATCTGTGACGACCCGCCCTTCTCGACCCTCGAAAATCGACACAAAATACTCCACAGTATAATATGCCGACGATTAAGTGCTGGAAAAGACAGAATGTTGAGGAAAAGAAAGAAAATAGAAGAAACAAGGAACTAAACAATAACAGAATCTCACAATCGCAGCGGAACAAAATATAATAGTCAATAGCAGATATTTACACAAAATGAAAACTATATCTATTTTATATATATTACATCATCAGAGTATCACAAACAAATAACATTTACCAGTCTGAAAATATCAACAAATCACAGCAGCGAATATAAACAAATACGGATAATACATCTCGGACTCCACCTCCTCTCCTGAGCTCCACAGCATCCTTTCCTGTAATCGATAATACTCGGTCTGACCCGAGCATTATAATAAATAACACCCGAGTCAGTCTGGAATACCAGCGTTAGAAAAATACACCCAAATTGATTATTAAAGTTTCAAAATCCTTTGAAAACAAAAGCATCTCGTAAGACCATGCCACAAATAAACATGTCGGGTTTTTACCTTACGATAGCTAAAACAATTCTTATAAAATCCTCTGATATTATAATAGGGTCTATATACAAATACTTACTAAAATAGCCGAAATTATTACATGATTAAATTCCAGCTACTAGCCACAAAGTGGATAATACAAACAAAACTCGTAAAAGGTGCGTAGGAAGAATGGATTTCTAAATAATGACTAGACACTAGGCTACCATCTGTCACAGTACGTGGCCTAGATCAACGTACCGAGGATCAATGTACCTTTTAGAACGTTTCACTTAGAATGCCCATCGTCCACCTGACGTTTCGAAAGCATTCATCCATACAAGTCTGTCCTTGGTTCGAACGGAACCGAAGGCACTACTCCTACTACATCCATTTTGGAAATATCCTCAGGATTAGTAACGACCAGCCCTTGCACTTCACTGCTCCATCTTCGATTCCGAACTCACTTTTCCCACGAAAACGTACAAACCGGATCGAAATGGTTTTCGAGAAATTAATCCTGATCCGATCTCTTCGAAACGATCAACGCATTGGCCAATATTGATAGTCGGTGATTTAACTATCAATTAACATTCACAAACATCCATCAACAATAAATAATTTCCCTAAATTATTTATTTACCTCAAAATATCTTCGCAAGATATGTTTCCATTTTCAATCCCTTGAAAACAAATTCAAACCACACTCTTCTTATGGAATAATTTCCAAATATTGATTTCCACTGAAAATATTCAAGTCAATTACTTTAGATTTATAATAATTTAAATTAAATCCATTTACATACTTTATTTGAAATATATACATACTTTTTAAATGTTTCAAATAAAATTGCTTCACAAATATAATCATTTTTCTTCAAAATAAAAGTTAAGTCATACTAAATTGTAAAATAAAGTTATGAAATCCTATACAAGTTTTCAAATAAAACTTTAACCAAACCATCTTTACAATAAAACCATTTTATAAAATATAAATATTAATAATATTCTTTTAGAACATAATACCTATTGACCCTTTAAAATAATTATTACTATAACTAATTTAGTAAATATTTACTTTTAATTTTTTTTTACAACTTAAATAAGAATTTCCTTAAAAACATTCTTCAAAAATCAAATTTAAAACTTTTAACTTTTACTTAAAAATCTGCTTTAAAACGTACTTGGCTTTCAGGGAACTACACTTCTGTTTTCAAAATAAACCAAAGAATTTTGTTATAAATCCTACACGATTTACCACAAGTCAAATTTACGTTTAAATCCCGTAAATTCCTCCAACACTTTAAAAATAAACCCTCTTTTTATTTTTAAACACATTTTCTATTTCCTGGAGTATCACTTTCAAAATATATGCTTAAAATATTTAAAATAAAGCTACTAGAAATTACTTAATTGAAAATAACACTTAAGGAAATATATAGAGGCTTCCTAAGTAATTTATGCCAAATTTAAGTTTTAAAATAAAGTTATTAAATCAAATATCTATATTATAATTTCCTTTCGAAAACTTAATACTACTTTACCTTTAAGATAATTAAATACCATAATCTCTTAAATAAATATTTACTTATACTTTAAATAATTAAAATAATATTTTCTTTCTAAAATATTCAAAAACACATTTTAAACTGCCCATTTATAATTAGAAAGCTTTTCTTTAAAATATACTAAATTTCCAGGAAAAAAAATGCACTTTCCATCCTTTAAAAACAATCTTACTATTATTTTTAAAAAATTTGCACTTCTTATAGAAATTCCCACCGGAATCCTAAACTTTCAATATTTATCCCCAATAAATATTTCACTTCATTTATAAACCAAGTTTATAAATTTTTATTTCACATTTCCTTTTTAAATCAAAATTTCAAAAACACTCCAAATTCCAAACCAATTTCTTGAATTTAATTTCTTTAAATTCATTACTTAAAAATTCTTTTTATTTCCTTTTTACTCCCATTTCAATTTATTGATATTTAAAATACCAAATTATATTATCCAACCATAACACAGCATAACAAAATTCGAAATCAATCTATCACAGGATATTAATGAAATATATCACAGAATATAAATAAAATTTCTATTTGTGAGGAATCCAGTTGGATACCTCCAACCTGTTTCCCTGCATCCATAGATGTTAGCACAACAAATAAATATCAATCCAGACTGATATTAATATTTATATTCAACCAATCACACAATTATTTAAAAATTAACTATTTAAATTAAATGGTATCCAGATGTGAGTGAGATTAACTCATCTTGCATCGGCGTTTACAATTTTAAATTAAATCGATCTCGTTCGATTTAATCCAAAATTTCCACTTGCTCAATCCGACTCCAGATCTGTACTGCAGCGTAGATCGCGTCGCTGCGATTTCGGTGCCGCCAGTTTCGTCGATTTCTGACAAAGTATGCATGAGATATGGATTTTTAAGTGTTTGAATAAATTTTAAACAAAATTCCCTTTTAATTATTATTATTACCAACAAAATTATTATTACCAATAAATTGAAACGTGCCAACAGGCGTTTATAAGGTTTTACCCGCATTCCGAACACAATGGAACATGTTTCGGAGGCTAATTTGATCAAATGTAGAAGATAGCTTTTTGAATCGAGTTTAAATATTAAATTATCGATTTTAATTTCAACGTGTTTCTCACTCGTACGAGCAAACGATAACTTCAAACGCTACGAAAATTGAAAATCTGATAATAACTAACTATTACGGATCCAATGGAACTGGTTTCGTTGAATTCCGCGACTGTGCTTCGGAAGGCTATTTTAACTCGTCGATTAATTCGAGCAATTTTCAAAATCGTCGAAATCATATAAAATTTCACTTTTAAAACTTTTCTACCCCTTGAGTCAACACTATTCTACCTAAATCAACTCAAGTTGCACAGAAATACGAACCATTTGGGTTAAAGAAGAAGAGGTATAAGAAGGAAATAGAAAACAACAACAGAATCTAACCATCGCAGCGGATAAAATATAATAGATAATAAATACTCTTTACTCAAACATCAAATATCTCCGTCTATACATTACATCATCAGAGTACATCAACCACAGCTCAACATCAATATCATACAAATGGATACACAACAACTCAACACAGCGGAATATATATAAATAAGTACGAGAGTACGTGTCGTCATCCAGCTCGTCTCCTGAGCTCCACAGCATCAAAACCTGTATTCTATAATACTCGGTCTGACCCGAGCATTACAGTTAAATAATACCCGAGTCAGTCTGGAATACCAGCGTGAGAAAACCACACTCAATTGATTATTAAAGTTTCAAAAATCCTTTGAAAACAAAAGCATCTCGTAAGACCACGCCACAAATAAACATGTCGGGTTTTTACCTTACGATAGCTAAAACACTTTTTATAGAATTCCTCTGACATTATAATAGGGTCTATATACAAATACTTATTCAAATAGCCAAAATTGTTACATTATTAAATTCCAGCTACTAGCCACAGAGTGGGTAATACAAACAAAACTCGTACAAGGCTCGTAGGGAGAATGGATTTCCAACTAATGACTAGGCACTGGGGTACCACCTACCGCAGTACGTGTCCTAGATCACCGTACCAAGGAGTACGCCCGCTCCCCTGCATCACAAGGCCGGAACCATCTCTTACTGGACAGTCTCGAGTGAGATCACCCCGCGGTTGGGATCAGCAACCACCCACTAAGCCGAAAAATAAAAAGGGACATCTAGATTGGAATGACCTCACCCTGCTTGGGTGCTACCCACCTAGCCTTGCTGCATATCCCCTGATTTTCAGTCATTCCCATTTGGTGATGCTTGAGGCTAAGCGTTACCTTTTTAGAATATATTCCTTTTAATGCCCATCGCTAACCTGACGATGTTTTCCGCAAGCATTCATCCATACAAGTCCGTCCCGGTTTCGAACGGAACTGAAGGCACTATTCCTACTACATCCATTTTGAAAATATCCTCAGGATTAGTAGCGACTAGCCCTTGCACTTCACTGCTCCAACTTCGACTCCAAACTCGTTTCTCCACGAAACGTACAAACCGAATCAAAGTGGTTTTCGAGAAATAAATCTCGATCCCGGTCTCTTCGAAATGATCAGCGCATTTGGCCAATATTGATAGTCGGTTATTTAACTATCAATCAATATTCACAAACAACCATCAACCAATAAATAATTTTCCAAATTATTTATTAATCCCAAAATATCTTCATAAGATATATATTTCCAATTTCAACCCCTTTTGAAAACAGTTCCAAAACCCGTTTTCCTTTCACATAGTATATTCCCAATTAATTATTTCCACTGGAACACCAAGTACAAAACACTTGAGATTTAAATAATTTTAAAGCACTTTTTATAAAATATACTTATAACACTAAAATTAAAGCTACTTTAAATATTTTATTAAAATATATTTACTTTAAGAATATTTTATACAAAACACTTTATAAAATATAAACTAAATTTCCTCTTTTAAATACAATACCAAGTTACTTTATATAGTTATTTCAATAATAGATTTGAGAAAAATATACTTACTTTAAAAGTTAACATTTAGAAATAATAAACTTTCCAAAACATGCTTTTCAAAACAATGTTAAACCTTTGACTTATTTTTTTGAAAACCATACTTGGCTATCCAGGGAAATACTCTTCTCTTTCCCATCTCTTAAAAATAAATCACCATTTATTTTTAAACAAATTCTCAATCCTTTAATAAATTCTTACCTTGAATTTATATTTCCAAATCCACTTCACATTTATAAACCCAGTTTATAAATTTCGAAATCTCACTTTCTTTAATTTCAAATTCCAGACACTTAAGTAAATTCACAATTAATTTCTAATTTACTTCACTTTGAAATAATTTTTTTAATTTTCTTTATTTTTTCCAAAATCTATTAACTTTAAGATTTCTATTTCTTATTTATGATCTAAACCATTTTATTGAAAATGCCAATTCAGATTTTTATATCTCTACGGTATCTTTTAATTAACTTTAGATTTTAGATTTAAAAGTAAATTCTTTATTCCCTATTCTTTTAATAATATCACTTAAGCTTTAAAATTTATTATCCTTCAGGATATTCAAATTTTCCCTTTTATACTCAGGATTTATTTATTTGAACTGTTAAAATTATTACTTTTTGTTTTTCTTCCAATTCACTTTCCTATTTATTTGAATTCTCTATAATTGATTTACTGCAATTTTACTCTTTTATTTCTTTTCAAAAATTCGATTTTGTAGATTTGGATAATCAGAATACCAAAATATTCAATCCAATCATATCATCCTATATTTCATACAATCATCACAGGATATCAAATATTCATAGCAAAGAATATCAAATAATCTAAATAATTTTGAGGAATCCAGTTGGATCCCTCCAACCTATTTTCGCTGCATCCACAGATGTTAGCACAACATAAAATACCAATTCCACTTCGAGGTGGAATATCGCGGTATATGGGATTGAATATAATATTATCCGCTATTATGCGGCGCATAGGGTCTCATCCCCTATATAAATGCGGGAAATCAACCATTCCAAGATGTAATATATACTATAACATAACACATCAACCAATTCAACCATTCATCCAATTATTTAAATTTAACCATTTAAATTTAAATAAAAATTCACTGAGTGAGATTAACTCACCTTTGATTTTTCTTTTGGCAATCCGATCCAATCCCGACTGGTTCCCTTTTGGATTTTGACCTTGAATAAATATTAGATGGTTTTATTAATATTCGCACAATTTAAAAAAATAATTTCCATTTGGAAAATTTAATTGAATTAACTAATAATTTATCTTTAAACCAATTTATGGATTTCAAAAACAAAGTTTTATACGAACTTCCTAATTGCAAAATTTCTATATTTCCAAATCTTGTATATATATATTGATATTTATATCATTATCTCTTCACTGTATATGTATACATATGTATATATGAATAAATTTATAAATCGAAGATAAATGGCTTTATATACCTTGCTGTTATAATTCTAATTTACTTTATTTCCTCAGTGCATATATACACATACAAATTACATAAAAATTTAAAAATAAAATAAATATACCTATCACTGCCCTAATCCCAGCCTTGACATCATCGTTCCCAAATCGAGTTGCGTGAAATCGCCTCCTCCATCGAACAAACATAGCCATGCCATCGCGACGAGCCTGGTATCAGCTCGTGCTCAAATTCCTGCTGGCCGACCCATCTCGACAACGTCGATTCTCGGTTTGCGATCTGCACTCGCGAGATACTCCTCCAGGCGCCCTCGAAAATCCTAGCTTGCAAACTGATGGCTCTCGATTCTTGTTGAGGTAGAGCGATTGAACGAGACTGTGAGGAGGCAGTCTCGACTTCGAGCTCGTATGGGAAACGAAGATGGGTGGGTTCGAGATTTTGTTAGTGATTTAGGGGATCGTGATTTTCTCCAGAAGATGGATTCGAAAATTATAAACCCCCCCCCCCCCCCGGCCATTGATTTTATTTTGAGATTTTTGTTTCTCACGGTCCTTTGTTCGTGATATTTTTTTTCTTTCTTTTTGTTTTGATTTCGCTGGGAACATCTAGACGTGAAGTAAAATGGAGGAAGGCGTGTAGTGGAAGACAAAGGAAACCCGTACGTTCAGCTCACTAAAAAGGCTGCGATTGGATTTGAACCAGACATTTTTTTCAGACCTAGTAATTATTGAATTTCGATAAATTATTTCCAGGCGTTTATATCCCGTATGATCACACGATGACTCCAAACGGTACGGAATTTGAGATCTAATAATAATACAATATTTCGGATTCAATGGAACTGGTTTCGTCGAATTCCGAGAACGTGCCTCGGAAGGCTATTTTTAAATTCAATTTAAACAATATATTTTTAAAATCTGAACAAAACATCTTTAAATTTGATTCTATCACTTTTATTATCTTCAATATTATCAATATAAATTTTAGAAGCCTTCAAATTATTTTTAACAGGCTTAAAACTCCAGATTCAAAATTTTACCCAACTTGTACTTATTAAATTCAAAATTAATTATCCAATAAATAGTGATATTTGAAATGTAGGTTAAAATTAACCTTTTAAATATTTAAAATCAATTAAATAATTCCAATTTCAAATATCTAAAAATTTCGGGTCGTCACATTCCTCCCCCCTTAAGAATTTCGTCCCCGAAATTACTAGTTAGGAAGAATGATCCATAATCCATTAACTATTTCCTCAACCCAAATAGTTTTCAATGACTTCCCAAAACCATCTTTGTATTAAAGACACACTATTCCTCTTTCTAACGTTTCAAACCTACCCATAAGCCTCAAATAATATTCCTTACTTATCAATTCAAATTTAAATTCAAATTCAAATTTTAAATTATCAAAATTTTCTCAAAATTTTTCTAACTCCCTAAATTTCCGAAATTTTTTGCCAGCGCCTCCTTTGCGCGGCTAGCTCGGTACAGCTACAAAATGGCTCTACGGCCTCTCAAATCTCAAAAGAAAACAAAAAGCCAAGTGGCTAGATCCAAAAACCCAATCAATTTCATACAGAAATATAAATACATACCTTTTTGTCGAGCAAATCAAATTTATCTTCTGAAATCAAAAATTCCAATTTATCCATTGCTTTTATACACATGTATATCCTGTTTAGCAATAATATCCAGTCACAACATTCCAAAAAACATTTTATCACCTCCCTTACAAAATGTCAATACTTATTAATTTAAATATTAACTTAGAATATAATTGCAGTTTCAATTTCCAACTAAGAGTTCACCATTCTTTTTCTAAGTTTAGTATAAGCATTTAATATGCTTCTTTATTGATTTTCACTTCACTATAGGAGTTTATATCCATTTCCATTCACTACGCCTTTACAACCCAATTTGAATTAAATTGGCTTCAATTTACTAATTACTTTCAAATCTAAATACTTTTTTCAAATTTCCATCTCTCAATTCTACTTGAATTCAATATTATCTTCAACCTTTGAATATTAAATTGTATTTGTCTTATTTCAACCCATATGCACTTAGCCATTTCTTTTATTAATTTCGGTTACTAATTTGTTTAAAATTTCAAATAAAAGTTTACTTGCAACTTTTCTCCCTTTAATTTCTTCAATCAATTTCTTCAATTCCACTTTATTTTACTTCCTCGCTTTTAAATTAGATCTCAACATTCAGCTTCATATTTATTTGCTTACAAATTTTAAATTCTTAGTCGTTAGTGGAAATTTTAAAAATAATTCTAACTCCCAAAATTTCAAAATTTTTTGGCAGAGTCTCCTTTGTACGGTGAGACTTCTGCGATATCGCAGGATACACAGATATATATATACATCGGCCTCAGGCCGGAAATCACAATATATATCAATATATGCAGTTCATATCTCCTATTTTGAATTCTTTTGCATAAGCGTACCTTTATTTAGCATTTTTAAGCAAGCGGCCTATTTAATTTGCATTTACCGCGATCAAGTCCATCCATATGGCTTCCCTGAACCTGTACTTACTCAATTTGAAAATGTAAGTACTAAATATATACGATTCATTAACATTTCACTTAAATATAAATAGCTAAATGTGAATTCTATAAGCAACGCATCTTATATACTTCCATAAGCACATATGACATGTTCGACACTTATTTTAAAGACTTCCAATCAATATTCAAGCCATTTTATCCAATTCCAATAGTTTACAGTTCATTTCCTTACATTCAATTTGTTTTTAATCCAAACAAAGTCATATTCAATTCATTTGATTTCAAAATCAAATTTTATTTAATCTCATTTTCGTCGAACAACCAATTTTCTTATACAGCTTGACGATATTCAAGTAAATAGACAATCATCGATTAATTCCAACACATTTTGCATCTAATTCGATTCCATTCTCAATTATTTACAAACCATACAAATTCATTATTAAATCATATTTCACCTTCCATTTAGCTAAATTCGAATTCCATTCACTAATTTATTCAATTGAGTCTATTTTCCAATTTCAATTCAATATTTGATTCTTTTACCTTCAAAGATCACCTTATTACTTGAATTCTTATCCATTTTTTTAAGTCCAAACAAACCTATTTCAATTTGAATCGATTCCAAAAGCAATCTATTCCACTTCTATCAACTTATAGTATTTTATTCAATTTCGTTCCATACTTTTATACTACTAGTCATTTCCAAATTAAATTTAACCCAAATTTTTATTCAATGGACTCCCATTTTTATTCGAATCCAAGTTCTCCTTCATATAACTTAAGCTAATTAACTCAATTACAAATTTCATTCCATTTACCAAACAAGTTATTCCAACTTCAAAACTCAAGTTATATATATATTTTATAAGCACTTTCCAACTTAAATCCTTAATTTGATTTCAATTACCAAATCAATTTCATCTACTAATTAATTTAAATTAGTTTATTCAGCCAACCATCTTGAATTTCACACTTCCAATTATACTTAATTCACCCACGATCCAAGTTGAATTCATTTACACTCGAATTCATTACCAATTCCATTATTACTCACAATTCGACTTCCATTTAACCAATTCCAAGTTCCATTTCCATATTTCATTAACTAATTTATTTTCACTTAGTTTATTCAAATTTTATATCCAATATTTGATTTTCATATCAAAAATCACTTTAACTACTTTACTGGAGTTCTATCCATTTTATAATTTAAATTTTGGATTATATTCATTACCATTACAAACAATTTTATTTGGCTTATTTATTTTACTTCCAAATTTTATAAGTTGCAATTAATTTATACACACACTTTCATCTATTTACAATCAATCTTATTCACATTTTACTTCCGTTAAGTATATTTTATTTTTCTCTCGGAATTATACATTTTAATTAGCCAATATATATATTATTCCATAACAATTTTAAATAAGATTTCCGAGTTTTAGCAATTTCTCAAAATTTTCAAAATCACCTTTGAAATCAACTGCATCCAAAACCCTTGGCAAATTCAATTTCCCTTTTGAATTTTCAAAACCAAACCCAGTTTTGCAAACAACACCAGCCCAAAATATCCAGGTAGCAATTCCTCTTTTGGAAACTTGAAAATGAACACCGATGATGCTGCAGTCATCACCGGAATTATTTTCCAGCAACCGAAAGAGAACTAGATGCTTTTATCCCTTTAAAACCCTTTTCAATTATTATTTTTAATTCCAAATCTCTCTATATTCAATTCCGATTCAAAAATAATCCCGAAATAATACCACTATTATTTCTCCAAAACTTTTGAAAGCCATTTTCAAATCCAAAGGAATTTAAACCTCCCAAAGTTTCAAATTCGAAATCCATTTCGATTTATTTTCAAATATTTCTCTGGAGTCCTATTTCCAATTATAAATCACATTTATATATGAAGTTTATTTCAATTTATAAATTTCATTTATAATCTATAATTCAAGTTCCATGTTATTATCTTAATTTGTTTTCTTAACTTTGGCTATACTCGATTTCTTATTCAATTTTATACAATGATAATAAGTTAATATTATCATCTCCTAACATCCAAGCAACCAAATATTATAATAGTTTACAAAGATTATTTCCTTTATATACAAAAATAATTTGGGTAAATTATTTCATTTACCCTATTTAAAACAATACTGTGTCGAAATGTTCTATTCAAGTGTTTAGAGATCCCTATCAATAACGTTAATTACTCGTATTGACCAGAATCCATAAACTTCTCAATAAACCAATCAACACAATATAAAACAATTTTATATTCACTAACAAATACGCGCTCATATCTATTAATACGCTCAAACTCATTCTAGAGTACTATCGACTCTATTTCAATGAGTAATTCCCACCAGAGCCAAGCTTATTGCCAACCTAAGCTCTGATACCAACTGTAACAGCCCGCAAATCCGTACCCCTCAAGTCAACACTATTCTACCTAAATCAACTCAAGTTGCATAGAAATACGAACCATTTGGGTTAAAGAAGAAGAGGTAGAAGAAGGAAATAGAAAACAACAACATAATCTAACCATCGCAGCGGATAAAATATAATAGATAATAAATACTCTTTACTCAAACATCAAATATCTCCGTCTATATATTACATCATCAGAGTACATCAATCACAGCTCAACATCAACATCATACAAATGGATACACAACAACTCAACACAGTGGAATATATATATAAATAAGTACGAGAGTACGTGTCGTCATCCAGCTCGTCTTCTGAGCTCCACAGCATCAAAACCTGTATTCTATAATACTCGGTCTGACCCGAGCATTACAGTTAAATAATACCCGAGTCAGTCTGGAATACCAGCGTGAGAAAACAACACTCAATTGATTATTAAAGTTTCAAAAATCCTTTGAAAACAAAAGCATCTCGTAAGACCATGCCACAAATAAACATGTCGGGTTTTTACCTTACGATAGCTAAAACACTTTTTATAGAATTCCTCTGATATTATAATAGGGTCTATATACAAGTACTTATTCAAATAGCCGAAATTGTTACATTATTAAATTCCAGCTACTAGTCACAGAGTGGGTAATACAAACAAAACTCGTACAAGGCTCGTAGGGAGAATGGATTTCCAACTAATGACTAGGCACTGGGGTGCCACCTGCCACAGTACGGGGCCTAGATCACCGTACCGAGGAGTATGCCCGCTCCCCTGCATCACAAGGCCGGAACCATCTCTTACTGGACAGTCCCGAGTGAGATCACCCCACGGTTGGGATCAGCAACCGCCCACTAAGCCGAAAAATAAAAAGGGACATCTAGAGTGGAATGACCTCACCCTGCTTGGGTGCTATCCACCTAGCCTTGCTGCATATCCCTTGATTTTCAGTCATTCCCATTTGGTGAGGCTTGAGGCTAAGCGTTACCTTTTTAGAATATATTCCTTAGAATGCCCATCGCCCACCTGACGATGTTTTCCGCAAGCATTCATCCATACAAGTCCGTCCCAGGTTCGAACGGAACCGAAGGCACTATTCCTACTACATCCATTTTGGAAATATCCTCAGGATTAGTAGAGACTAGCCCTTGCACTTCACTGCTCCAACTTCGACTCCAAACTCGTTTCTCCACGAAACGTACAAACCGAATCGAAGTGGTTTTCGAGAAATAAATCTCGATCCCGGTCTCTTCGAAACGATCAGCACATTTGGCCAATATTGATAGTCGGTTATTTAACTATCAATCAATATTCACAAACAACCATCAACCAATAAATAATTTTCCAAATTATTTATTAATCCTAAAATATCTTCATAAGATGTATATTTCCAATTTCAACCCCTTTTGAAAACAGTTCCAAAACCCGTTTTCCTTTCACAGAGTATATTCCCAATTAATTATTTCCACTGGAACACCAAGTACAAAACACTTGAGATTTAAATAATTTTAAAGCACTTTTTGTAAAATATACTTATAACATTAAAATTAAAACTACTTTAAATATTTTATTAAAATATATTTACTTTAAGAATATTTTATACAAAACAATTTATAAAATATAAACTAAATTTCCTCTTTTAAATACAATACCAAGTTACTTTATATAGTTATTTCAATAATAGATTTGAGAAAAATATACTTACTTTAAAAGTTAACATTTAGAAATAATAAACTTTCCAAAATATGCCTTTTCAAACAATATTAAACCTTTGACTTATTTTTTTGAAAACCATACTTGGCTATCCAGGGAAATACTCTTCTCTTTCCCATCTCTTAAAAATAAATCACCATTTATTTTTAAACAAATTCTCAATCCTTTAATAAATTCTTACCATGAATTTATATTTCCAAATCCACTTCACATTTATAAACCCAGTTTATAAATTTCGAAATCTCACTTTTCTTTAATTTCAAATTCCAGACACTTAAGTAAATTCACAATTAATTTCTAATTTACTTCACTTTGAAATAAATTTATTCACTTTCTTTATTTGTTCCAAAATCTATTAACTTTAAGATTTCTATTTCTTATTTATGATCTAAACCATTTTATTGAAAATGCCAATTCAGATTTTTATATCTCTACAGTATCTTTTAATTAACTTTAAATTTTAGATTTAAAAGTAGATTCTTTATTCCCTATTCTTTTAATAATATCACTTAAGCTTTAAAATTTATTATCCTTCAAGATATTCAAATTTCCCCTTTTATACTCAGGATTTATTTATTTGAACTATTAAAAGAATTACTTTTTGTTTTTCTTCCAATTCACTTTCCTATTTATTTGAATTCTCTATAATTGATTTACTGCAATTTTACTCTTTTATTTCTTTTCAAAAATTCGATTTTGTAGATTTGGATAACTTAGAATACCAAAATATTCAATCCAATCATATCATCCTATACTTTATACAATCATCACAGGATATCAAATATTCATAGCAAAGAATATCAAATAATCTAAATAATTTTAAGGAATCCAGTTGGATCCCTCCAACCTGTTTTCGCTGCATCCACAGATGTTAGCACAACATAAAATACCAATTCCACTTCGAGGTGGAATATCGCGGTATATGGGATTAGATATAATATTATCCGCTATTATGCGGCGCATAGGGTCTCATCCGCTATATAAATGCGGGAAATCAACCATTCCAAGATGTAATATATACTATAACATAACACATCAACCAATTCAACCATTCATCCAGTTATTTAAATTTAACCATTTAAATTTAAATAAAAATTCACTGAGTGAGATTAACTCACCTTTGATTTTTCTTTTGGCAATCCGATCCAATCCCGACTGGTTCCCTTTCGGATTTTGACCTTTAATAAATATTAGATGGTTTTATTAATATTCGCACAATTTAAAAAAATAATTTCCATTTGGAAAATTTAATTGAATTAACTAATAATTTATCTTTAAACCAATTTATGGATTTCAAAAACAAAGTTTTACACGAACTTCCTAATTGCAAAATTTCTATATTTCCAAATCTTGTATATATATATTGATATTTATATCATTATCTCTTCACTGTATATGTATACATATGTATATATGTATAAATTTATAAATCGAAGATAAATGGCTTTATATACCTTGCTGTTATAATTCTAATTTACTTTATTTCCTCAGTGCATATATACACGTACAAATTACATAAAAATTTAAAAATAAAATAAATATACCTAACACTGCCCTAATCCCAGCCTCGATATCATCGTTCCCAAATGGAGTTGCGTGAAATCGCCTCCTCCATCGAACAAACATCGCCACGCCATCGCGACGAGCCTGGTATCAGCTCGTGCTCAAATTCCTGTTGGCCGACCCATCTCGACAACGTCGATTCTCGGTTTGCGATCTGCACTCGCGAGATACTCCTCCAGGCGCCCTCGAAAATCCTAGCTTGCAAACTGATGGCTCTCGATTCTTGTTGAGGTAGAGCGATTGAACGAGACTATGAGGAGGCAGTCTCGACTTCGAGCTCGTATAGGAAACGAATAGGGGTGGGTTCGAGATTTTATTAGTGATTTAGGGGATCGTGATTTTCTCCAGAAGATGGATTCGAAAATTATAAACCCCCCCCGGCCATTGATTTTATTTTGAGATTTTTGTTTCGCACGGTCCTTTGTTCGTGATATTTTTTTCTTTCTTTTTGTTTTGATTTCGCTGGGAACATCTAGACGTGAAGTAAAATGGAGGAAGGCGTGTATTGGAAGACAAAGGAAACCCGTACGTTCAGCTCACTAAAAAGGCTGCGATTGGATTTGAACCAGACATTTTTTTGGAACCTAGTAATTATTAAATTTCGATAAATTATTTCCAGGCATTTATATCCCGTACGATCACACGATGACTCCAAACGGTACGGAATTTGAGATCTGATAATAATACAATATTTCGGATTCAATGGAACTGGTTTCGTCGAATTCCGAGACCGTGCCTTGGAAGGCTATTTTTAAATTCAATTTAAACAATATATTTTTAAAATCTGAACAAAACATCTTTAAATTTGATTCTATCACTTTTATTATCTTCAATATTATCAATATAAATTTTAGAAGCCTTCAAATTATTTTTAACAGGCTTAAAACTCCAGATTAAAATTTTTACCCAACTTGTACTTATTAAATTCAATATTAATTATCCAATAAATAGAGATATTTAAAATGTAGGTTAAAATTAACCTTTTAAATATTTAAAATCAATTAAATATTCCAATTTCAAATATCTAAAAATTTTGGGTCGTCACACAAATTCCATTTAATTTAGTCTACTCTAGATTCATCTTCAAACTTCTCTTTATTTAATTTAGCTTACGCTAAATTCATATTCGAACAATACCTTTGAATTTAGTTGAGTGAGAATTTAATTCATTGAATATCATTTCAACTAAATTAAATTTCCTTTCAATTCAATTCTTCTCATATTTTAATTCAAGTTCAACTAAATTTTATTTAGCCAACTTAAATTCATACCATTTCCTTTACTATTTTAAAAAAGAATTTAATTCCATTCAATATTATTTATAACACAACTGAATTATGATGTTTACTTCCATCCAATTTAACTTAATTCCTTTTAGTTTTAGTTAAATCCAATTCGATCCAATTTTATTTCTCCATTAAATTTAAATCTTTACTTTCTAATATATAAGTCTTAAAACTTATTTACTAACCTAAGTCCATTCACATTTTACTTTCTTCACCTTATTTCAATTTATATTTCATTTAGAATCAAGTTTGAATTTTCCATTCTTTTTACCATAACATTCAACCATTTCTATTTAGGTTTTACAATTATTTTCCCAATCATAAGTTTACCAACTTATTTTTTTTAAAAGCTTATATTGCTCATTTGAGTCATTTTCACCTTATAATCACAATTCTAGATTATGTATATATATACCACTTAATAGCTTAAGGATATAAATTTTCATTACACAATTATAGTCATTTTACAATTCAATTTTATATTCAATTTAATTCAATTTCAATTTCAATTTTATTTTATATTTAACTTATCTCAAGTTATTTAATTCCAGGATTAAAATTTCCATTTTTCCTTCTTAATTAGATCAACTTCACTTTAAAAGTTCAATAGTCGATTCATCTTAACTTTTCACATTATTTAAACAGAATTTTCCAGAATTCAATTGTCCAGTTTTATTTGAAAACAATTTCGAAATTATAAATAACTTATACACACATGGAATATCAAATCAAACTTCTGGATTTCCAAAACAACCTGTTTATACCAAAACAAATTTCCCTTTTTGAAATTTCTAAAACCACTTTTATACCCAACAAGTCCAAAAAAATATCATAATGTAACAACCCGCATATTTATCGATTTTACATTTAAATATTTTGTTTAAATATTTTGTCGTTAATCGGATATTGGTCCGAAAAGCTACTTTTTGCAAACGGTCAAATTCGGACTCGAGACCACTTCCATTGAGTTCGAAATGCCGTTTACAAGTTTTTAAGTATAAACATCGATAGGTTTGGAGTTAGCGAAATTTCACTAACTTTTCCCGCTTTGGACTTTGGGTTAGTTTAGCCTATTAAGCCCAAGTTCCAACCCCCTTCTCCTCACTCTTCATAAATTTCCTAACTAACTCAAGCTTGGGCATTAATGGTGAAAAGAATGGGAAATTAAAACTCCAAGCACAAATTCAATTGCAAATCCAACATTCAACTCCAAATTCAAGTAGAAGATATTGGATTCAAGCTTTGGATTGCTTCTCCTTGCTTTCAAGCTTCATCTTCATAAACTTTAGTGCAAAGGTGAGATTTTTATCTCACAAATCTAGTTTATATCTATCTTGGATTGTTGGGAATGATTCCCTATCACTTTAGCACTCATATTTGCTTTTGGTTTGGATTGGATTGGTGAAAAACTCCGATTTTTGGTGTTTTGGTGAAATTTCTGCATTTAGGTCGTTCTGGCCATTTTCGTGTTTTCGGAGTTAGGTCGCTCGGGACCTTAGGTCGTAGGTCGCTCAGGACCTTAGGTCGTAGGTCGTATGGTCGTTAGGTCGCTCTGCTTTGACTCTGGCCATTTTTGCTCACTCGCAGTTAGGTCGCTCACGACCTAGGACTTAGGTCGCTCGCGAGTTAGTGGCTTAGGTCGTTGGGTCATATAACCCATTAAGTCGCGCTCTTTTAGGTCGCGCCTCTTTTAAATCGCCCTGCTTGTTTGAGTTAGGTCGCGCCTCTTTTAGGTCGCGCCTCTTTTAACTCGCCCTTCTCTGGACCTTGTTAGGTCGCTCAACATTGACCTCGTTAGGTCGCTCAACACACCGTGTCGCTAGGTCGCTCGACTCTGGACTTCATTAGCTCGCTCAACCGTCTACCTTTATAAGTCGTAGGTCGTCTCCGACCTTAAACCACTCGGCCGCATTAGGTCGCGTACCTTTTAGGTCGCGTGTTGCACTAGGTCGTATGACCTTAGGTCGTTAGGTCGTTTGGCTTTTAGGCCGCTTCCACGCTAGGTCGTTCGACTCTTAGGCCGTAACTCTTAAGTCGCTAGGTCGCGTGCCTTTAGGTCGCGTTTCTTTATTAGGTCGCGTGTCTTTGTTAGGTCGCTGACCTTCTTAACTCGCATGACCTAACCCCTAGGTCGTTGGGCCTCGTTTCTTCTTAGGTCGCTGCTTCTTATAGGTCGCTCGGCTCCTTAATTTCTTTAGGTCGTTTGAGTGTTAGGTCGCGAACCCATTTTAGGTCGCATGACCTATACCCTTTAGGTCACTGGACCACTAGGTCGTGCCCCTTAGACCCCTAGGTCGCAACCATTAGGTCGCTCGACCCTATTCCTCTTAGGTCGTTAGACCTCATTTTGTCTTCACTAAGTCGTACCGTTTTGGACGGGGCGCTGCCCCGCACCCCGCCGGGGGCGCTGCCCCCTGGACCCCCGCGACCTGACCGGGCAGGTCAAACCCCGTAAGCGGTGGCGTTGCCCCCGGACCCCGCCTCCGTAGGGGATCTTATCTGAAAAACATTGAGCTGATTTTCTTGGATTTTATTCACATCTCCGTATGCGATCTTTGTGACTGATTGTTTCTACAATTGCTTCTGTGTTTTGTCACTTTATAATATAAAGGTTTCAATACTAGTAGTAAATATCAAAACTCTTTTAACAAACAATTTCAACTCTATTTTTAATAAATAAGCTCTTTTCTTAAACCGTTTTCCAATCTATTAGTATATACAAACCTTACCTCACTCGGATGAGAAATCTAATTAAACGACTTAGTAAAACAAGTGGTATGAAACGCTTGCGTTCACTTCGTCGGTTAATTCTTGGACTTGTTCGATTGAACCTCTTGTGACAATTTTATTAGTGAAGATTTACAGTTTGTTCATAAATATTTAAGTTAAGCAAGTGGTTATGGGACATGAAGCTAAACTTCTATATTTACTAGCTTAGTGTAATTGACACTTCTCGTTGATCTTGATGATCGCTTTATGAATTAGACTAGCAATTGCGCGATGTCTCTTTCATTGCAAGGTTAGACTAGACACCACTTGTGTGATTCCATTCACACATACCTTTCTGCTTTTTGGTTAGTCTTGACCTCAATCTGTGTGATTCCATTCACACATGCGGGGTAGCTCCCCATGGTCTTCGGACCGTCATGTGATAGGCCTCTTTCCCTTTTTATGATTTCGGGATTTCTCGTGTTGATTTCTGGAATTTATTTCATTGACTTGTTATGAGTACAAGTTTAGGGTATGATGCCCTCTTTGGATCTTTGAAAAGATTCTTGTGATATTGATTTACCTCTTATCGATTGATCTTCTGTTGATCATCATTTGCATACTTATAGTAGTATGTCAGTATGGATATTTTATGTTTATGCCATGTCTTTTATTTTATATCATGTCATCTGATATTTATAGCTAGACTGATCCGTTTATTATTTTCTCAAATAATACTCGGGTCAGACCGAGATGTTACAGGTGCTTCTGCTTGACTTCTTCCCGGGATTTGCTACTCTGACTTTTGGCTAACTATTTAGATTAGCAGTTTTTTGTTGTATACACTTGAGATATAGACTCATAGTTGTATTCTATTGTATAGCACGTGTTGCTATTCTTTTGTATTATTGTGGATCTTTTGACCACTACTCTGATGTACACTTTCATGTGTTAGTTATATATTCATATCTTCTTCTGCCCTTGTGATATGGATGTCTCTGACTGATTTGTGTTATGCTTATTTCTATGTTTGTTTTCGAAGATTATTTAAAGCCACCTTGTGATAAGCAATTACATGGATGGTCGCTCCTCAACAGCCTTATTCTCCGCGCTAGTTGACAGCACTACTCCGTAGTGTTCTTGGCTAGTGTGGGTATAGAGGTGGGGAGTCACACATAACCACTCACCACAGAAGCAATCCATCACTTAAGAAACTCGAAAATGAATACTGATGATGTGGCCATCATCATCAGGATTATTTTCTAGCTACTGAAGTGAGTTCAGTGCTTCCTTACTTCCACAAATTCCTTTCAAAACAATTTCCATTCAAAAATATTTTCCCAAAATAATACTCCATCATTGCCTTCAAACACTTTGGAAAACATTTCAATCATTCCTAAGATTTTAAATTCCCAAACTTTTGTTTTAAAATTCATTTAAAACACTTTTCAAAATTTTCGAGATTTGAATTCTAGTTTAAATCAAATTTTAGCTATACTCCTTTTTATTTAAACCATACTTAGATAATTCTATTTGGTTATAAACCATTTAGAATTTTAGATTCTTATATTGAGTATAATATTAACAACTAAACATCCAAATATATATAATAATTTTAGAAAATTATTACTTTTATATAAAAATATAATTTTGGGTAAAATTATTACATTTACCCGCTTTAAAAAAAATACTACGTCGGTTTATCTTGTTTAAGAGTTTAGAAACCCCTATCGATACGGTTGTACTTCCCGTACCGACCAGAATTCATAAACACTCAACCGATAAGTCAACACTAATAAGTACGCTCTCATATATATTAATACACTCAACTCATTATAGAGTACTATTGACTCTGTTTAATGAGTAATTTCCCCACCAGAGCCAAGGTTATCACCAGCCTAAGCTATGATACCACTGTGACGACCCGCCCTTCTTGTCCCTCGAAAATCGACACAAAATACTCCACAGTATAATATGCCGACGATAAAGTGCCGGAAAAAGCAGATTGTTGAGGAAAAGAAAGAAGATAGAAGAAAGAAGGAACTAAACAGTAACAGAATCTCACAATCGCAGCAGAACAAAATATAATAGCCAATAGAAGATCTTTACACAAAATGAAAACTATGTTTGTTTTATATATATTACATCATCAGAGTATCACAAACAAACAACATTTACCAGTCTGAAAATAACTACAAATCACAGCAGTAACAAGTATAGATAGTACGTCTCGGACTCAAGCTCCTCCCCTGAGCTCCACAGCATCCTTCCTTGTAATCTATAATAATCGGTCTGATCCGAGCATTATAATAAATAACAATCGAGTCAGTCTGGAATACCAGCGTGAGAAAAATACACCCAAATTGATTATTAAAGTTTCAAAATCCTTTGAAAACAAAAACATCTCGTAAGACCATGCCACAAATAAACATGTCGGGTTTTTACCTTACGATAGCTAAAATATTTCTTATAAAATCCTCTAATATTATAATAGGGTCTATATACAAATACTTACTAGAATAGCCAAAATTGTTACATGATTAAATTCCAGCTACTAGCCACAAAGTGGTAATACAAACAAAACTCGTAAAAGGTGCATAGGGAGAATGGATTTCCAACTAATGACTAGGCACAGGGGTACCACCTGTCACAGTACGTGGCCTAGATCAACGTTTCGAGGATTACTCCCAATACACTACAACACAAGACCGGGACTGCCCCTTACTGGATAATCCCGAGTAAGATCACCCCGCGGTTGGGATCAACAACCGCACCACTAAGCCGAATAAAAAGGGACAGCTAGACAGGGATGACCTTACCCTAATGGGTGCTACCCATATAGCCTTGCTGCATATCCCATGATTTTCAGTCATTCCCGGTTGATGGGGCTTGAGGCTAAGCGTTACCCTTTAGAACATTTCACTTAAAATGCCCATCATCCACCTGACGATGTTTCGAAAGCATTCATCCAAACAAGTCCGTCCCGGGTTCGAATGGAGCTGAAGGCACTACTCTTACTACATCCATTTTGGAAATATCCTCGGGATTAGTAGCGACTAGGCCTTGCACTTCACTGCTCCATCTTCGACTCCGAACTCATTTTTCTCACGAAAACGTACAAACCGGATCGAAGTGGTTTTCGAGAAATTAATCCCGATCCCGGTCTCTTCGAAACGATCAACACATTGGCCAATATTGATAGTCGGTGATTTAGCTATCAATTAACATTCAAAAACATCCATTAAACAATAAATAATTTCCCCAAATTATTTATTTACCTCAAAATATCTTTGCAAGATATGCTTCCACTTTCAATCCCTTGAAAACAGTTTCAAACCACACACTTCTTATGGAATAAATTTCCAAATATTGATTTCCACTGAAAACATCCAAGCCAATTACTTTAGATTTATAATAATTTAAATTAAAGTTATTTACGTACTTTATTTTAAATATATACATACTTATTAAATGTTTCAAATAAATTTGTTTCATAAATATAAATCATTTTTCTTCAAAATAAAAGTTAAGTCATACTAAATTGTAAAATAAAGTTATGAAATCCTATACAAGTTTTCAAATAAAACTTTAACCAAACTATCTTTACAATAAAACCATTTTATAAAATATAAATATTAATAATATTCTTTTAAAACATAATACCTATTAACCCGTTAAAATGATTATTACTATAACTAATTTAGTAAATATTTACTTTTAAAAAAAAGTACAACTTAAATTAGAATTTTATTAAAAACATTCTTTAAAAATCAAATTTAAAACTTTTAACTTTTACTTAAAATCTGCTTTATAACGTACTTGGCTTTCAGGGAACTACACTTCTGTTTTCAGAATAAACCAAAGATTTTTTTTATAAATCGACATGATTTACTTCAATTCAAATTAATGTTTAAATCCCGTAAATTCCTCCAACACTTTCAAAATAAACCCTCTTTTTATTTTTAAACACGTTTCTATTTCCTGGAATATCACTTTCAAAGTATGTGCTTAAAATATTTAAAATAAAGCTAATAGAAATTACTTAATTGAAAATAATAGTTAAGGAAATATATAGAGGTTTCCTAAGCAATTTAAGCCAAATTTAACTTTTAACATAAAGTTATTAAATCAGATATTTATATTATAATTTCCTTTTTAAAACTTAATACTACTTTATCTTTAAGATAATTAAATACCATAATCTCTTAAATAAATATTTACTTACATTTAAATAATTAAAATAATATTTTCTTTCTAAAATATTCTAAAACACATTTTAAACTGCCCATTTATATTTTGAAAGCTTTTCTTTAAAACATACTAAATTTCCAGGAAAAAAATGCACTTTCCATCCTTTAAAAACAATCTTACTATTATTTTTAAGAAATTTGCACTTCTTATAGAAATTCCCACCAGAATCCTAAACTTTTAAAGTTTATCCCCGATAAAAATTTCACTTTATTTATAAACCAAGTTTATAAATTTTCATTTCACATTTCCTTTTTAAATCAAATTTTCAAAAACACTTCAAATTCCAAACCAGTTTCTTGAATTTAATTTCCTTAAATTCATTACTTAAAAATTCTTTCTATTTCCTTTTTACTCCCATTTCAATTTATTGATATTTAAAATACCAAATTTTATTATCCAACCATAAAACAACATAATAAAATTCCAAATCAATTGTGACGCCCCACCTCTATACCCACGCTAGCCAAGAACACCACGGAGTAATGCTGTCAACTAGCACGGAGAATAAGGCTGTTGAGGAGCGACCATCTGTGTAATTGCTTTGCGCGAGCACCGATATGTCAGATAGTATAACATGCATTTTATTTCAAGAGGAAATCCGACATACCGACACAAACTCAAAGCTACTACACAGTGGCTATAATGTCTTCGGAAACAAATATAGAAATAAACATAACACAAATCAGTCACAGATAATTCATATCACAAAGGCGGAAATAGATATGAATATATATAATACATAAAAGTGTTCATCAGAGTAGTGGTCAAGCAAGACCCACACTATCACAAGAGAATAGTTACAAGAACTACACAAAAGAATAAGTATACATCATGGAGTCTATATCTCAAATGTATACACCAAAATAAACTACTAATCTAAGTAGTAAGCCAAAAGTCAGAGTAATGAATCCCTGGAGAGAAGTCAAGCAGAAGCACCTGTAACATCTCGGTCTGACCCGAGTATTATTTAATAAGAAAATAATAAACGGATCAGTCTAACTATAAATATCAGATGAAACGATATAGAATAAGAGATATGACTAAACACATAATAATCACAATTCCAAGATGTGATTTATATAATTAGTTGAAAATCCCCAAGAGATTAATCAATGTCACCAAATCTACACAAGAATCCAAGAATCGTCATACTCCTTATTTCGTTCACCAAACCATAAATATTGACAAAATATCAATGTCAATCACAAAAGTCAATGACACACAAATTCCAGAATTCAATACACGAAATCCAGAAATCACAAAAGTCAATGACACACAAATTCACCAATGCACAAATATCGATAAGGCTTATCAATAGAAATCACGAAAATTGGTGAAGCACAAATTCTAGAAATCATCTCAAGAAATCCAAAAATCACAAAGGGGGGAGGCCTATCACAAACGGGAGCATAAAGCTCACCAACACGTGTATCACAAACGGAATGCTAATTCCATGGTTGCTAACCATCACAAATTGAGACGAAGCTCCACAAACGGCCCGAAGACCATGGGTTGCTACCCCATCAATTTGAGTCGAAACTCCACAAAACGGGGTTTAGTCACCCTCGCAGACAAAGAGACATCGCACATTGCTAGTCTAAATCACAAAGGTGATCGTCATGATCAACGAGAAGTGTCAATTACACTAAGCTAGTAAATATATGAGTTTAGCTTCATGTCCCATAACCACTTGCTTAACTTAAATATTTACAAACAAACTGTAGATTTCCACTAGAAAATTGTCACAAGAGATCCAATCGGACAAGTCCAAGAATTAACCGACGAAGTAAACGTAAGCGTTTCATACCACTCATTTTACTAAGCCGTTTAATTAGATTTCTCGTACGAGTGAGGTAAAGGTTTGTATATACTAATAGATTAGAAATCGGTTTAAGAAGACAAGCTTTGTAATAAAATAGTGTTGAAATCATTTGAAGAAAGAGTTTTGATATTTACTACTAGTATAGAAAACCTTTATATTTTTAAAGTGACAAATCACAAAGAAGATTGTAGGAACAATCATTCACTAAAATTCACATACGAAGATGTGAATAAAATCCAAAGAAACCGATAAAGAATCCATCGAAATGGATATTCAAAAATCCCTAAAAGGAGTCATCAAAGGCATAATAAATGATAACAACAAATAGGATCATCACGAATCGATTTAAATTGGAATTCTCAAGCGAATAGGCAAATAGGCAAAACATTGCAATTTCAGACGTCTGAAACAAGTGGTTCAGACGTCTGAATCTGGAAATATAAAGATTTCCAGAACACAATTCAGACGTCTGAATCAAGTGTTTCAGATGTCTGAAATAGGCACTTTTTAGCCTATTTCCTTTCTGGTTCCAAATGAACCAATTCAGACGTCTGAAACCATATATTCAGACGTCTTAATCTGGGAATAGAAATCTTCCCAGAACAATATTCAGACATCTGAATATTACGTTTCAGACGTCTGAATGAATGGTTCAGGGCATTCCCTGAACCTAGGCCAAAAATGGCCAAACGAATATCGAAAACGATCGAACGAGCAAATGACGATGACTAAGGAATTACGTCGAACGATAGCCCAGCCTAAACGGCTCTTCGATACGCCTCAAATATCAATATCCAAATATCCATAATAGGATTTTCATAAATTAGACCAAAACACCAAAAATTGGAATATACACCAAATCAATCCAAACAAAAATCAATTGCACAAAAATAAGTGTTAGGAATTCATACCTAACAATCGAAGATAATTATAGACTAAGATGTGAGATAAAAATCTCACCTTTGAAATCACACAAATGAAGAAGAAGCTTGCAAGCAAAAGGAGAATCAACCACTCTTCAAATTCAACTCAAGAAGCTTGATTCTAAGCTTTAAAAGAAGAACATTCCCAAAGTTAGGTTTAGGAATTTCTGAAATGATAAGAGAATGAGTTGGAGAAGAAGAAGAGAAGCTTACCGATGGGTTCTTCTATTAGTTTGGAGCTAGAACTTGATTTGCAAAAGAAAACTAGGGCTTGGAGTTTTAATTTCCTCTTCCACTCTCCATTAATATAAAAGCTTGAGTATATGAGGAATGAAGAGATGAAGAGGAGAAGGGGTTGGGACTGAATACATAAGTGGCTCAGCCCAAACCAAAGCCCTAAGTAAAAAGTAGCAAAATTCAACTTTCTCCAAACATATCGAAGCTTATACTCAAAAAGGTCGCAAACGGCATTTTAAACTCAATGGGAGTGGTCCCGAGTCCTAATTCAACCGTATGCAAAAAGTAGCTTTTCGGACTAAATTCCGAGTACCGATAAAATATTTAAATAAAATATTTAAATATTAAAATCGACAAATATGCCGGTTGTTACAGACTCCCCTCCTTAAAGAAATTGCGTCCTCGTAATATTTAAAAAGAAGATATATAGTAACAACCATAAAAGCATATTCAACACAAAAGAAATTTGAAATAAAAGGTTCACCTCAAAGAGCACGAGAAAGCAAGTCCGGATGTGTTCGCTCAATGTACTCTCTAGATTCCCAAGAACAATCCTTAGGATTTGAAGACCATTGAACTTTAACAAGCGGAACATCTTTATTTCGAAGTCGTTTGACCTCAGAAGCAATGATACGAATAGGATGTTGCACATAAGTTAAATTAGGCGAAACTTCAATCTCTTCCACAACACCGGGCTCAAGAATAGAATCAGAATCTCGAAGACATTTTCGAAGCTGAGAAACGTGAAACACGTCATGGATAGCAGAAAATTGAGCCGGTAATAAAAGGCGATAAGCCATGGAACCAATACGTTCAGTGATAGGAAATGGCCCAATATATCGAGGCGCCAATTTTCCCGATCGACTGAAACGTACAACACCCTTCATTGGTGAAACACGAACAAAAACAGAATCTCCAACGGAAAATTCTAATTTCCTTCTTCGGTTATCGGCATAGGATTTTTGTCTACTCTGGGCTTCTTTCATCCTATGACGAATAAGATCAATCTTTTCTGTGGAATCACGAATAAAATCTGGACCTAAAACCAGTTTCTCACCGGTCTCAAGCCAACAAGAAGGAGATCGACATGGCCTTCCGTAGAGTGCCTCAAAAGGTGCCATACCAATACTAGATTGGAAGCTATTATTATAGGAGAATTCAACAAGGGAAATATGATCTTCCCAACTTCCACCAAAATCAAGCACACAAGCACGAAGAAGATCTTTAAGAGTTTGATTCACACGCTCGGTTTGTCCATCGGACTGAGGATGATAAGCGGTGCTAAAATTAAGCTTCGTTCCCAAAGCTTTTTGAAGACTCTTCTAAAATCCACTAGTAAACAATGGATCGCGATCATTAACAATAGAAGTAGGAACACCATGTAATTTAACAATCTCTTTAACGAAGAGTTTGGCCAAAAGAGGAACGGTTCGGTTAGACCGAACGGGAATAAAATGGGCGGATTTAGTAAGTCTATCCACAATCACCCATAAGCTATCATGACCCGATCGAGAACGGGGAAGGCCATCTATAAAATCCATGGATATTTGGTCCCACTTCCAAATTGGAATTTCTAAAGGTTGCAATAACCCACCGGGCCTTTGATGTTCGGCCTTAACGAGTTGGCAAGTCATGCAACGCTTAATGAAGTTAGCGATGTCAAGTTTCATTCCCTCCCAATAATAAAGTCGCTTCATATCTGCGTACATTTTACTACTACCGGGATGAATGGTGATCTTCTAAAATATCCTTACGAAGATCAATAATATTTGGTACGATAAGTCTACCAAATTTCCGAATGTCGCCACGAGAATCGATATCAAAGTCTTTCAAACCTTCAATATCAATTTTATCTTTAATATTTTGGCCAAGAAGAGCCAATTCAGGATCCAACCCTTGAGCTTCAAGAATGCGGTCTAAAAGAGAAGGATGAGCCTCAAGGCTACACAACACAAGTGATGAACATAAATCGGAGACACGGTCTCGAATCTCACAAGAGGATAAAATTTCGAGATCGTTCCATTCGGATATCATCATAGAAACAATCGCTTGTTGCTTTCGACTAAGTGCATCAGCAACGCGATTTCCCTTTCCGGGAGTATAAAGGATATCAAGATCATATGGTGCAAGAAATTCGAGCCAACGCTGTTGACGCAAATTAAGTTCCTTTTGGGAGAATAAATACTTCAAGGACTTATGATCGGTATAAAGAACAAATTTCTCTCGTAAAAGATAATGACGCCAAATACGAAGGGCGAAAACAATAGCCGCGAGCTCTAAATCATGAGTGGCATATCTAGTCTCAGTAGGCTTCAATTGCCTAGAAGCATAAGCAATAACATGTTCTTTTTGCATAAGAACGGCACCCAAACCAACGCGACTAGCATCGATATAAACAACGAAATATTGATTCCCCTCGGGAATAACGAGAATAGGAGCATCATCTTTTAATTTCTGAAAAGAAGCTTCATATTTGTCCGACCAAATGTATTTAACACCTTTCTTCGTCAAGCTAGTGAGAGGCACGACAATCTTAGAAAAGTCTTTGATAAAACGACGGCAATAGCCCGCCAATCCGAGAAAACTACGAATCTCTGTCACACTCTCCGGTCTCTTCCAATCTTGAATCGCTTCAATCTTTGAAGGATCCACGGAAATTCCGGATTCGGAAATAATATGACCGAGAAACTTCACATGAGATTGCCAAAAGTGGCATTTAGAAAATTTTGCCTTTAATTGATTACTCCTAAGAGTTTCCAACACAATCCGAAGATGTTTTTCATGCTCCTCCTCGGTTTTAGAATACACAAGAATATCATCGATAAAGATGAGAACAAATCGGTCGAGAAAATCTTTGAAAACCCGATTCATAAGGTCAACGAAATACGCCGGAGCATTCGTCAAACCAAATAGCATGACAAGCCATTCATAAGATCCATAACGAGTACGGAACGAGGTTAATGGAATACTATCCTCTGCAATACGAAGCTGATGAAATCCAGTAGCTAAGTCTAATTGTGAAAAGACTTTGGCACCACTAAGTTGATCGAATAGATCATCAATCCGAGGTAAAGTATATTTATTTTTGATAGTAAAATCATTAAGCTTGCGGTAGTCAACGCAAAGCCTAAGTGTTCCATCGGATTTCTTCACAAAAATAGCTGAAGCTCCCCAAGGCGAGGAACTAGAGCGAATAAATTGCTTCGTCTCCAATTCGGATATTTGTTTACGCATCTCCTCATTTTCTTTATTGGACATACGATACGGAGGACGAGTGATAGGTTGAGCTCCAGGAATAAGATTAATTCTGAACTCAATTGCTCGCTTAGGTGGTAATCCTAAAACGGGCTCGAATATGTCGGAAAATTCACAAACGACGTGAATAAGAGAAATAATATCACCCTCATCATCATCATCGTCATCACGAGGATTTAAAGAATATAAAGATGCAACCAAGCTGGAATCTGAATCTTTAAGATTAATAGAAATCTGCTTAACAGATTGAGGATGTCGAAGATGAATAGTCCGCTCAGGACATAGGATATGAACTTCATAATGGTTAAGCCAATCCATTCCCAAAATCATTCCAAAGCCTAAATAACGCATGAAATGCAAATCGGCTCGGAAAGAAAAATCACACAAAATAATCTCGGCATCTTTACACAATAAACTGATTGTCGCGGATCCACCAACCGGATTCGCAATTCTCAAAGAAGTCATTAAACACAAAACATCCAAAGAAAAAGTATCGACAAGTTCTTTTGATATAAAAGAATGGGACGCACCCGTATCAAAAAGAACTCGAATAGGATGATCACGAAATAAAATAATTCCATCCAGAATAGAATGAGAAATACCTTGGCCACGAGATGTGTTGCCAGGGGCTTGAGCAACATTAAGCTTCCCCTCTTTCCTGCTCTGAAGCTTGGGGCATGAGGATATAACATGACTGGGACCTTTGCAGTAGCGACAAGAGAGAGACTTTGGACACTTGTTCGCGTAATGGTCCTTCGAACCACAATTATAGCATTCCCCACGACCAAAGGAAGAAGCCTTTGCCACGGAGGTTATTTGCTTCCCTTTCTTATTAGGATAGGGGCCTTTGAATTTGTTTGGCCTCTTCTTGTTGTTGTTGAAGCTTGGTTTGGAACCCACCACTTCAACATCATTCTCCCTATCCGCCTCTTCAAGACGAAGAGCGATATCAACTAGTTGGTCGAAAGAAAATTCTAATTTTAGAAGTAATGGCTTCTTGAGATTTTTGTTTAAGCCATAGACGAACCTCCGGTTCTTCTTTAAAGGGGTGTTGATGTATTCAACCCCATATTTGGAAAGCGACTCGAAGGAGGCGACGTAATCAGTCACGGAGGACTCACCTTGAACAAGGTCTATAAATCGTCGAGCTAATGTCACTTTCTCTGCTTCTGGTACAAATTCCAACTCGAAGCGTTCTCGGAATTGCCCCCAGGTGAGATCCGCTTCATTAATCTCAGAAATAAGAAGCTCGTACCAGTCCAATGCTCTTTCTCGGAGCATACTAGAGGCCACCTGAACTCGGTGAAGGTCAATAAGATTCATGCGAGAAAAGATTCGATCGCATGACCTTAGCCAAGCCTGTACTTCAATTACAGTTTCGGAACCTTTGAATGGCTCCCCACCCAAATTAGTGTAATCGCTGCACAAGCGTGCAAATCCCAACTTTGGGTGAGTAGGTTCCGGGTTAGCTCCAGCTGCTTGAGCATTCGTCACTAAATCAAGAAGCTGTTAAGCAGTCATAAAAACACCATCCTGGGGTAGGGTACTAGATGGTACGGCTCTGGGGCGGCCTGGTCTAGACATTTATCTTCCTTAGAAGGAAAGAAGAAGAAGAAAAAGATTATTCACCAAATTCAATATCAAGCAATTCTTGATAGATAAAACAAGGAATCATAAAAGAAAATAGGATAGGACGGTACGTAGACCCGAATAAAATCCTAAAGCATGACTCCTAAGGTAGACTTAGGACGATGATCCTTGTTATATTATTCCATATTGTTTCGAAGTTTGGCTCTGATACCAAGCTGTGACGCCCCACCTCTATACCCATGCTAGCTAAGAACACCACGGAGTAATGCTGTCAACTAGCATGGAGAATAAGGCTGTTGAGGAGCGACCATCTGTGTAATTGCTTTGCGCGAGCACCGATATGTCAGATAGTATAACATGCATTTTATTTCAAGAGGAAATCCGACATACCGACACAAACTCAAAGCTACTACACAGTGGATATAATGTCTTCGGAAACGAATATAGAAATAAACATAACACAAATCAGTCACAGATAATTCATATCACAAAGGCGGAAATAGGATCATCACGAATCGATTTAAATTGGAATTCTCAAGCAAATAGGAAAATAGGCAAAACACTGCAATTTCAGACGTCTGAATCTGGAAATATAAAGATTTCCAGAACACAATTCAGACGTCTGAATCAAGTGTTTCAGACGTCTGAAATAGGAACTTTTTAGCCTATTTCCTTTCTGGTTCCAAATGAACCAATTCAGACGTCTGAAACCATATATTCAGACATCTGAATCTAGGAATAGAAATCTTCCCAGAACAATATTCAGACGTCTGAATATTACGTTTCAGACGTCTGAATGAATGGTTCAGGGCATTCCCTGAACCTAGGCCAAAAATGGCCAAACGAATATCGAAAACGGTAGAACGAGCAAATGACGATGACTAAGGAATTACGTCGAACGACAACCCAGCCTAAACGGCTCTTCGATACGCCTCAAATATCAATGTCCAAATATCCATAATAGGATTTTCATAAATTAGACCAAAACACCAAAAATTGGAATATACACCTAATCAATCCAAACCAAAATCAATTGCACAAGAATAAGTGTTAGGAATTCATACCTAACAATCGAAGATAATTATAGACTAAGATGTGAGATAAAAATCTCACCTTTGAAATCACACAAATGAAGAAGAAGCTTGCAAGCAAAAGGAGAATCAACCACTCTTCAAATTCAACTCAAGAAGCTTGATTCTAAGCTTTAAAAGAAGAACATTCCTAAAGTTAGGTTTAGGAATTTCTGAAATGATAAGAGAATGAGTTGGAGAAGAAGAAGAGAAGCTTACCAATGGGTTCTTCTATTAGTTTGGAGCTAGAACTTGATTTGCAAAAGAAAACTAGGGCTTGGAGTTTTAATTTCCTCTTCCACTCTCCATTAATATAAAAGCTCGAGTATATGAGGAATGAAGAGATGAAGAGGAGAAGGGGTTGGGACTGAATACATAAGTGGCTCAGCCCAAACCAAATCCCTAAGTAAAAAGTAGCAAAATCCAACTTTCTCCAAACATATCGAAGCTTATACTCAAAAAGGTCGCAAACGGCATTTTAAACTCAATGGGAGTGGTCCCGAGTCCTAATTCAACCGTATGCAAAAAGTAGCTTTTCGGACTAAATTCCGAGTACCGATAAAATATTTAAATATTAAAATCGACAAATATGCGGGTTGTTACATCAATCTATCACAAGATATCAATGAAATAAATCACAGAATATAAATAAAATTTCTATTTGTGAGGAATCCAGTTGGATCCCTCCAACCTGTTTCCCTGCATCCACAGTTGTTAGCACAACAAATAAATATCAATCCAGACTGATATTAATATTCATATTCAACAATCACACAATTATTTAAATATTAACTGTTTAAATTAAATGGTATCCAGATGTGAGTGAGATTAACTCACCTTGCATCGGCGTTTCCAATTTTAAATTAAATCGAGCTCGTTCGATTTAATCCAAAATTTCCACTTGTTTAATCCGACTCCAGATCTGCGCTACAGCGTAGATCGCATCACTGCGATTTCGGTGCCGCCTGTTTCGTTGATTTTTGACAAAGTATGCATGAGATATGGATTTTTAAGTGTTTGAATAAATTTTAAACAAAATTCCCTTTTAATTATTATTACCAACCAAATCGTGACCATCCTCTCCAAATAGAAAATCAAGGCCGCACGCATCATCTTCCTCATCACGTGTTCGTCTACAGGCTACTCGAACCCAACGTCGCCCCTCTAGGGTTTGATGCCGCACCCCGTATGATGAGCTTTGGCTTGATCAGCGACCACCACCTGGAAGGTCTTCGTGAGCTCCACCCACGATCATGGCCACGTCGAGCTCGGCCCTCCGGTTGCTCCAAATAAAACACTTGAACGGCCGACGAATGCGACTCTCTCCCTCCCTCTTCGCTGTGCCTACGCCGATCTCGGCCATTGGATTTAAAGAGGTCGATAAGCTCTTCGATTCCTTAGTTGATGATTTATGCAGAAAGTCGATGGATCTCGAGATATTTGAGGGGAAACGAAGGTGTTTTCTCAGCCATTAAAACATAAGCAAGCGGCGGCTCAAGAACACTAGGGTTTCGGCCCAAAGAATGTGTGTGTGTATATATATACATTAATATTAATTTGATAATATATCATAAATTAATTAACTTTTCAAGCGAATTCCAAATCAAACGTGCCGACAGGCGTTTATAATGTTTTACCCGCATTTCGAACACAATGTAACGTGTTTCGGAGGCTAATTTGATCATATGTAGGAGATAACTTTTTGAATCGAGTTTAAATATCAAATTATCGATACTAATTTCAATACGTTTATCACCCGTACGAGCAAACGGTAACTCCAAACGCTACGAAAATTGAAATCCGATAATAACTAACTATTACGGATCCAATGGAATTGGTTTTGTCGAATTCTGAGACTGTGTCTCGGAAGGCTATTTTAACTCGTCGATTAATTCAAGCGATTATCAAAATCGTCGAAATCATCTAAAATTTCACTTTTAAAACTTTACTAACTTTATTATAAATCATACAGAACTTATATTCACATCAGAAATCATTCTGATGCATTTCGAGCCAAAATCTGATTATTTGCATTATTATATTATTAAATTCCTCTATTAAATTAATATAAAATTCCAAATTTAACCTATCGACTTTTAATTCCATCCAACCGTCCAATATTATAATCCAAATCCAATTAGACTTAAAATAAATTTTAGAAACCATTTCCATTCCATTTGCCTCCAGATTCACAAATTATTTCAATTTCAATTAGTTAATTATTACTATTCAAATTCAATTTAATTACCATATTTGAAATTATAACTTATTTATTAATTTAACCAAAATCTTTTTATTCAAAATCCAGTTATATTTTACATTTAATATTTAAAATGAATTGAATGTTCAAAATCTACCGACCAAAATTCCAGGTAGTTATAGGCTCTGGGGAAAAGGCGCTCCCTTGAAATGAACTTCTCAGGAGTACCATAGGTCGGTACTTCCTTGAGCCTCAAAGGGGGGGTTCTAAAGTTGATCCTATAAGGAGTCCAGAAAAACTAGTGCCTGAGGATTATTGGGTAGCAGAAGTCGAGGGCGTTGATGCCTATAGAGGCATTTAGGTTATGCTGTGACGACAATGTAACTCGATGTCGCTGCGATCTACTTGGACCATAGCGAAAATCGTGTGGAGGTGAGTGTCAATGGTCTATGTTTGATTTTGCTGGGAAGGCAACGTAACATCGGTAGACTGCGATCTATGCTCGAGTGGAGTGGAGAAGTTTCATTTATTTGGCAGCGAAATTCGAGGGCGCTGATGCCTACAGTTATATGGGTTTTTGCCGTGATAGCAACGTAACCCCAGATGTAACTGCGATCTGTAGCGGGTTCTATGGCGTAACGAGGGGCGCAGAGTGCCTACAGTTATCTATGTATTTTGCTGAGATGGCAACGTGACCATCGGGTTAATTGCGACCATGGATGGGAGTGATGATTTCCAATTGGTTTCTATATTTTCAACAAAATTATTTTCCAAGTATTTTCACTGGGTGTTGAAAACGGGTTTACTAAGTACTTATATATTCTCAGACCTATGCCTGATCAACGTACGACCGAATTTCTGCGAGAACGAGGACGGACTTGTTGAAACATCGAGTTATAAAATGATATTTTTATAAAACTATTTTGGCAATATATATATATATATATAGAGATTTTTTGAAAAATTGTTTTGAAATTTCTTAATAAAAGAGTTTATAGTAAAATTTATCAAAGAGTAATTATTCTTATAATAATCTTTTTAATAAATTCTGGCTTCATTCCTTTTCGAGGAAGAAAAGATCCAAATGGGGGAGGAATGCGATAACTCGGATTTTGGAATATCTGTAATTGATAAATTAACTGAATTTAATTAGTGGAAATACTAATTTATACGTTAGATAAATAATTCTGGTAATGAAAGTATATATCTGAATAAGTATTGGTTTGATAATCTTTCTTGTATAATTATTTAAATTGGTAAAAATTGATATTTTAAAACAATAATAATAATGTGTTGATTATATATATAGGTATAAAAAGATTTTAAATAGAATTATCATTTACAAATTGAATTGGTGTTTGTTTATTTGATTTTTTTTAAATTGAATTTTAAATTGAATTTGAATTTAGATCTGAATATTGAAATTCAAAAGATATATATATATCTTAAAAATATTTTGGATTTGAAATTATATTATATATGACTTTATTTAGAATACAGTTGTTTTATATTATTTCCTTTAAAGGATTTTAATTTATATAAATTAAGATATGCATTTATTAATTAAGAAATTAATTACAAAAGCTTTATAACCATTTAAAATCATTATATACTCATGCATAATTACAAATGTTAATATATAAGTCTTTTTAATGACAAATGTTAGATAATTGAACAAGTGTCAAATTATTACATTTTCTTTTTGGAAAAATATTAGATAGATCAAGCTAAATATATCTTTACCTTATTTCCCCTATTTTCTTTCCTATTCTCATTTTCAAAACTCAAGCCTGTAATTGTCAAACCAGGAAAGCAATTTTAAAAATCAAAAGTCTGTAGAGACCTATATTTATTTTAAGAATAATATGAAGCTATAATCCATCTCAAACTAGAATTTAAGTAAGCAGAGATCATTTCAAGAATATATTCAACTCAATAAATCAAGTGAAGTTTCAACTTCAAACAACAGAGTTGCAAATCAATACAATCAAGTCCAGATAAAACATCAGCTTCAACATCTAACAGATCAGGTTTCAAATCATCATCAAAAACTATTCCAGGATATAAAGTGAGTTAACTTGGAAAATCTGATAAATCTTGAACTAGTACGCGATGATCTTATAAGAATGATCCGAACTATGATGTGCATGATGTTTAAAAATGGTTTTAAGTATATATATGTGTGTGTCTCAACAATTATCCATGACTGGAATATGATAAGTAAATCTCTGTTCAAACTGAAAACAGAGGGTAAACATCACCATCTACCAAACTAGTTTCTAATTTATCTTCATGCTGGAGATAAGGTTTTAAGTGTTGTTGTAGGTATGAGAATATGGATAGATTAAAGTTCTTGTATATATATAAAAAATTAAAGAATCAGTGAATGTCTGAGCTATGTATATAACATGTACTGTTGAGAAACAGGCTCCAGGATTTATGATATAACTTCATATCTCTTCATATAAATGATTTTAAATTTTGATTCTTGAAGATAGATTGTTAGTAATAACTAAATTAGATCTTTAAAAAAATTAAGATTAACTGGTAAGTAAAGTTGTAGAAGGCAAGAAAACACAGTGAAGTTTATTACTAAACAAAAATCAAATATTTAAATTTCAAGTTTTGATTATAGGATTGAATTCGATCGTCGAAAACATGATTTTTAGTACAAATTTCATGATTTTTAAAATCATGGCTGTCGAGATATTACGAGTCGAACGAGAAATGTTTATTCTTCAAATTTCGAAAAGCGAGGTTGTGGGTGATGTTGAGTTCGTTGATGGAGCAACATCTTGGGTTGGAGTGTTCATTAACAATGGTCGGAGTTTTTTTCATCATACATGGTGGTTGGATGAGATGATTCTAGGATTTAAAGACCTGGGTGGGTCGTCGTTGTTTTTAGGCTCGTCGCTATGACTGGGGTACATCGGACTAGGTCAGGAAGAGGGAAAAATGAGTGTTGGTCGTCCTCAAAGTTCGAGTCAGGGTGTTGGGGTTTCTGGTGGTGGGTGGTGGCAATGCAGGAAGATTTTTGGGACATGGTTCGTTACAGGTTGAGTTTCTCTCAGACTCGATTTTGTTTCCATGTTCGAATGGAAGCATTGACGATCATAATCGGGTAAGGAGGCTTGGTTTGACCTGCGGCGTAGGTTTCGATGATCAGAGCAGTAACCAGTGAAGTGTGCATGTGCACAGAGTTATTGTGTATCAGTGTTGCTGAGCTCAGGAAGTGAAGGAAGTAACTCGGGCAAGGATTCATGAAGATGTTTGGTGCAGCTCGAGATGTTTTTCGGGTTTTAGTGAGTGTGCTGCAGAGTTTAAATTTTGCAAACCTGTTTTAGAAAAAAAGAGGAAGAAGGAGGAATGAGCTTGGGTTTGAGGTCGGGTAACCCTATGTTTTGTCTCGGGTATGTTGTGAGATAATTCTCAAGTTTTAAAATTTAAACTAAAATTCAAGTTTAAACTAATCTTCCTAGAACTATTCCTTTAATCAATAATGGTCTATTTAAATGGTTGGTTAAGTAATTATAATTCATTTTAACTTTGATTTATTTAAATCTTAAGTTTATTAATAATGTAATTAAGTAATAATTAAAGAGGATGAAGTCTTTCATCATTAAACTTAAGATTTTTTGTAAATTACAAGTTAATGGTAACTAATTCCAAGTTTACTAAATTCTGATGTTGATGGAGGAAGTGGTTAAGATAAATGAATTATCTTAAAATTAATTAAGGATTGGGTGATTAAGATTTATTAATTAATTGATCGATTGATTATTAAAAAATTAATTAAGGAAGGTAAACCAAGGTTAATTAACTAAGGTAATCAATTTAAGGACAATAAATCAATTAATGTAATTGAATGGATCATTAATTAGGGTAATTAATTAAAGGATTGTTAGTTAATATAACAGTAATTAATTGACATGTTTAATTAATTAATAATTAATTTACTTAATTAACTTAATGATAATTACTAGTGTTATTTAAAAAAAATTAATTAATTAAGGATAATTAATTAAGATGGATGATTAATTAATTTATAATTAATTAATGTTAAGTAAGCAGGACTTATGGGTAATCTAAGTGATTAAAGGTGGTGATTAATTTAACTGGGGACTAATTAAATTAATTAGGAACTATATATATAATGAATCTTACTTGTGGGTGATTGAATAATATTGAATGCCTTGGATTATTTGTTATCCCAGGTAAGTGATTATGATGCTATGTGATAAGAAATGTTTTGTAATATGAGATGTTGGGTTGAACAGTGATAATGTGATTATCTATGATGAATTGCTATGTGAAAGTAATATCATATTTTTAAGATTGAATTGTATTCACTTGAATAACGTGGGTTAAGAGGGTATTGAATTCGAAGAGACCAGAGTCGGGTATTAGTAAATACCCGAAACCACTTCGATTTGTAATCTATAATAATTCTATATAGATTTGATGTGTGAAATCGATAGGCTGGACTGGAATGATTTAATTGAATTAGACTATTTAATCTAAGTTTTGGTACTTAGAAATTGATGTGTGAAATAAGTGTTGTCTATAATAAATTGTGAATTTGTAAAGAGGTACGAGTTACTACGGGCTTTAAATAAGTTTTATGCATTGGTATTTTATGATAGATAGGTTTACTCACGTTGGTTTCTAGCCTGACACGGGTGTTACTTTGATGCAATGCTCGGGTCAGACCGAGTATTACAGATTTTCAGGTAAGGACGTTCTGGAGCTCAATAGGCGAGCTGGATGGAAGGAACATATGGAGTGTATTCCGATGTGATATATTGTAGTTTATCTGGGACATGTAGATTGTGTATGTCCAGTGTTTGTGTATATGTTGTAACTCTGATGAATCAAAGTGTAATTTGACAAGTACAGTTTTGCTCTATATAACTGCTGTATTATTTAATATTATATTTGATCCGCTGCAAATGTGAGTTTCTGTGACTTGTTTCTAATTCTTTGTCTATCTTGTTTCTTTTTTTAACTATCTGAAATTTTCAGGATCAAAAATTCCGAGTCGTTACAAAAGTAAATATTTAAGTTAATTATAGTAGTAATTATTTTTCAAGGTCAAATTAATATTTTGATGTAAAGGATAACTATTAAATATTTATAACTTATAGAATAGTTTTATTTTAAAAGTAGTTTTGGCTAATGTTTTACTTGGGAAACTATTATAGAATTCAGTAACTATCATTTTGAATAAAGTGATTTGAGTAGTTTTATTTTAAATGCTTAAGAGTATATTTTGGATAAAGTGATTTAAATTATTTAAAATCTAAATTATTAAGACTTGGTATCTATGACTGGAAATAAAATAATTGGTTGAATGATTATTTAATTTGATAGTTAAATAACCGACTATCAATATTGGCCAATGCGCTGATCATTTCGAAGAGACCGGGATTGGATTTGCTTTATTACAGCATGACAGGGGTTCTAGCTTCGTGTTTGGTGGGGAGCAGGAGACTCTTTCCCCTACATGCCCCTAAGAGGGTTGGCTGCGGATAATGATAGGCTGGCCGTAAAAGCAAATTAGAGATATCACTGTATGCCACGGTGGGACTGGGATGGTTGAAAAGCCTACCGGTCGCCACTGGAGTGGTTTATTACAATTGATATCAGAGCTAAAGGTTAAGCGAGAACCTTGGCTCTGGTAGGGATTACTCATTAGAGATAGAGTCAGTAGTACTCTAGAATGAGTTTGAGTGTTTTAATATATATGAGCATGTATTTGTTAATGAATATAAAATCGTTTTATATTGTGTTGATTGGTTTGTTAAGTGGCTTATGGATTATGGTCAATACGAGTAATTAACATTATTGCTAGGGATCTCTAAACACTTGTACATAACAATTCAACACAATATTGTTTTAAATAGGGCGAATGAAATAATTTTACTCAAATTATTTTTATGTATGAAAGAAATAATTTTCAGAAATTATTATAAGTATATATGGTTGCTTGGTTGTTAGAGAATGATAATACTAAATTATTATCATTATAGGGTGGAAAATTGAAAAAGGAATTGAAAGTATAACTGAAAGTTAAGAAAAAAAATTGTATAACAGAATGGAATTTGTAAATGTGAATTATAAATGTGATTTATAATTTAGAAAAAGATAAAATTCTTAGGAAATATTTGAATATAGATTGAAAGGATTTGAAATTTGGAAATTTGGAAAAAAAAATTAATTTCCTTTGGGTTTGAAAATGATTTTCAAAGGTTTAGAGGAATAAGAGTGATAGTATTCGGAAATATTTTTGAATTGGATATGAAATTGGGTAAGATTTGGAATTAAAAATATTTGAAAATTGTTTTGAAGAATAAAAGCACCGAACTCACTTCGTTCATTGAAAATAATTCCGATGATGATCGCGACATCACCGGTGTTCATTTTCGAGTTTCCAAGAGAGGAATTGCTACCTGAATGTTTTGAATTGGAATTTGTTTGCAAAAGTGGGTTGGGTTTTGAAATTCAAAGGGACAATTTGTTACACCAAGGGATTTTGGATATAGTTGATTTCGAACGTGATTTTGACATGTTGAAAAATTGTTTAAACTCTGGAATCTTATTTAAAGTTTTTATGGAATATAAATAAGTTTGGGAACTTATAAAAATTTGTTTAGAATAAAATTTAACTTGAAGAAGAGTTAAATCAAAGTAAACGTGACAATAAAATAAAGTGGAAAAGTAAGCCAATTAAATGAAGTAAATTAAAAGAGTAGTTGATGGGATGTAAACAAGTCGGAAACTTATTGAAGTTAAAAATTTTAATGGAACTGGAATTTAACTAAATTAAGTTAAATAAAAGTGAATGTTGAGGAAATAAATCTAAATAAACTAAAATGAATGGTCATTGAAATAAAATTTATTAAGTTGAAATAAATTTGTGAATGAACAAGTTAATTTAAATTTATAAGTAAATAGAACTGGAATTGAAAATTTAATAGTAGAATTAATTTAAACTGTGTAAAGTAAAGTGGAATTGTAGAATTTGTTCGAAGGAACTAAAAGAGGTAGAAGTTTGGAAAAAACCTTTATTTGATATTTGAAATTAAATATGGAAATGAAATGATAAATTAAATTTGCAAGTTTCACAGATTTGGAAAAAGAAAATTGAATCTGATTGGAAATGAATGAGTGGATGGAACTAATTACAGTAATTTGGAAGTAAATATGGGTTGAGATGTGTCAATAGAATTCAATATTTAAAGTTGTGAGATAAATTGAGTTCAAGTTGAAATTGAAAATGTGGATCGAATTAAAGTGGATATAAAGGCCAAAGTGATAAAGTGAAAATAAACATAAGAGGGTTATAAAATATTTATATTGAACTTAAGAAATGGATGGTGAATTTCATAAGTAAATTTGGAATTGAGAAAAAAACTAAGCAAGTATTTGAATGAAGATTTAATAAGGGTGAGTAAAAAGGGTATGTGACGCCCCACCCCTATACCCACGCTAGCCAAGGACAATACGGTGTAATGCCGTCAACTAGCACGGAGAATAAGGCTGTTGAGAAACGACCATCCGCGTACTTGCTTTGTGCGAGCACCAATATGTCAGATAGAACAGAAATCCGACATACCGATACAAACTCAAAACTACTACACAGTGGCTATATAAATTCTTCGGAAACAAATAAAGAAATAAACATAACACAAATCAGTCACAGACATCCATATCACAAAGGCGGAAATAGATATGAATATATAACACATGAAAGTGTACATCAGAGTAGTGGTCAAACAAGATCCACAATATCACAAAAGAATAGCTACAAGTGCTAGACAAAAGAATATGGATACATCAATGAGTCTATATCTCAAATGTATACAACAAAAACTACTAATCTAAGTAGTTAGCCAAAAGTCAGGGTGATAATCCCAGATGTGAAATCAAGCAGAAGCACCTGTAACATCTCGGTCTGACCCGAGTATTATTCATAAGAAAATAATAAACAGATCAGTCTAGCTATAAATATCAGATATAATGAGATAGAATAAGAGATATGACATAACATATGATAACCATAAAGCCATACTGTGATAAGTATGTAATTGAAAATCAACAAGGGATTAATCAATATCACAAGAATCTTCTCAAAGAGAAAAAAGGAATGTCATACTCAATATCTTCATTCACAAAAAGTTAATGACACACAAACCCACCATTGCACAAATACTGATAACACATATCAATGAAAATCACGAAAATTGGTGAATCACAAATTCTAGAAATCGTCAAAGGAAATCCAGAAATCACATAAAGGGGGAGGCCTATCACAAAACGGGAGTATGAAAACTCACCAACACGTGTATCACAAAATGGAACGCTATTCCATGGTTGCTAACCATTAATTTTTGAGCCGAAGCTCCACAAAACGGCCCGAAGACCATGGGTCGCTACCCCACCAATTTTGAGTCGAAACTCCACAGAAACGGGGTTTAGTCTCCCTCGCAGAAAAAGAGACATCGCACATTGCTAGTCTAAATCACAAAAATGATCATCATCGATCACACGAAGTGTCAATTACAACAAGCTAGTAAATATATGAGCTTAGCTTCATGTCCCATAACCACTAGCTTAACTTAAATATTTACAAACAAATTGTAGATTTCCACTCGAAAATTGTCATAAGAGATTCAATCGAACAAGTCCAAGAATTAATCGACGAAGTAAACGCAAGCGTTTCATACCACTTGTTTTACTAAGCCGTTTAATTAGATTTCTCGTACTAGTGAGGTAAAGGTTTTTATATGCTAGTAGATTGGAAAACGGTTTAAGAAACGAGCTTTGTAATAAAATAGTGTTGAAATCGTTTTGAAGAAAGAATTTTGATATTTACTACTAGTATTGAAAACCTTTATATTTTTAAAAGTGACAAGTCACAAAATGATTGTAGAAACAATCAATCACTAAAATTCACATTCGAAGACGTGAATAGAATCAAAAGAAATTGATTCCGAATCCATCAAAATGGAAATACCCAAAAATTCCAAAATTATAAGTTATCAAAGTCGACAAAGGTGATAACAACTATTCGGAGAAGAAGAATCGATTAACAATTGGAAAAGCAAAGCAAAATGAGCATAATAGGCAAAACAGGGAAATAGAAGAATAGGAGCAGGTCGGTTAACCGGACTCCCTGAGTCGGCCGACCGAACCAGAAATAGAAAGTTTCGTCTACAGCTTCGGTCGACTGGCCCAGGGGGTTCGGTCGGCCGAACCTGATGCCATGCATTTTTCTGCCCTATTAATTGAAGTGCAAACTCTTCCAATTCGCAACCGGTCGAGCACGGACGCTAAGGGATTACGCCTATCGACTATCCGGTCCTATGGGCTCCTCGATGCAACACCAAAAACATGTTCAAACATCAAAATTAGGATCTTTAAAGATTTGAACCCAAAACACTAAAAATTAGAATATTCAGAAAACCAATCCAAATAAAAATCAAATGCACATGAATAAGTGTTGGGAATTCATACCCAACAATCAAAGATAGTTATAAACAAAGATGTGAGATAAAAATCTCACCTTTACACAAAATCTATGAAGGAGAAGCTTGAAAGCAAAGGAAGAATCAACCATACTTCAACACAACCCAAATGCGCTTGAACCTAAGCTCAAAAGAAGAACATTCCCAAAGTTAGGTTTAGGAATTCTTAAAATTGAAAGGAGAATGAGTTGGAGAAGAAGAAGATGATGCTTACCAATAGCTTCTCTTTAGATTTGGATTTAGATGTTGGATTTGCTAATGGAAACTAGGGCTTGGAGTTCTAATTTCCCATTCCACTCTCCATTTTCATTGAAGCTTGAATGTTAGGAATTAGAAATGAAGTAATGAAGAGGAGAGGGTTGGGACTGAGCTAATAAGTGGGGTAAATGGGCTCAACCCAAACCAAAGCCCTAAGATCAAAGTGGAAAATTTCCACTAACTCCAAACACATCAAAGTTTATACTCAAAAAGATCGCAAACGGCATTTTGAACTCAATGGAAGTGGTCTCGAGTGCTAATTCGACCATATGCAAAAAGTAACTTTTCGGACTATAATTCGACTAACGATAAAATATTTAAATAAAATATTTAAATACTCAATCGTAAAATATGCAGGTTGTTACAGACTCCCCTCCTTAAAGAAATTGCGTCCTCGCAGTATTTAAGAAGAAAATATATAGTAACAACCATAAAAGCATATTCAACACAAAAGAAATTTGAAATAAGAAGTTCACCTCAAAGAGCACGAGAAAGTAAGTCCGGATGTGTTCGCTCGATGAATTCTCTAGATTCCCAAGAGCAATCCTTAGGATTTGAGGACCATTGAACTTTAACAAGCGGAACATCTTTATTTCGAAGGCGTTTGACCTTCGAAGCAATAATACGAATAGGATGTTGCTCATAAGTTAAATTAGGCGAAACTTTAATTTCTTCCACAACACCGGGCTCAAGAATAGAATCGGAATCTCGAAGGCATTTCCGTAATTGAGAAACGTGAAACACGTCATGAATAGAAGAAAATTGAGCTGGTAATAAAAGACAATAAGCCATGGAACCAATACGTTCGGTGATAGGAAATGGCCCAATATATCGAGGCTCTAACTTTCCCGATCAGTTGAAACGTACAACACCCTTCATGGGTGAAACACGAACAAACACCAAATCTCCTCCAGAAAATTCTAACCTTCTTCTTCGGTTATCGACATAGGATTTTTTTCTACTCTGGGCTTCCTTCATCCTATGACGAATAAGGTCAATCTTTTCTGTGGAATCACGAATAAAGTCTGGACCTAAAACCAGCCTCTCACCTGCCTTAAGCCAACAAGAAGGAGATCGGCATGGCCTTCCATAGAGTGCCTCAAAAGTGCCATACCAATACTAGATTGGAAGCTATTATTATAGGAAAACTCAACGAGAGAAATATGATCTTCCCAACTTCCACCAAAATCAAGAACACATGCACGAAGAAGATCTTAAAGAGTTTGATTCATTGTCCATCGGACTGAGGATGATAAGCGGTGCTAAAATTAAGCTTCGTTCCCAAAGCTTTTTGAAGACTCTTCCAAAATCCGCTACTAAACAATGGATCACGATCACTAACAATAGAAGTAGGAACTCCATGTAATTTAATAATCTCTTTAATAAAGAGTTTGGCCAAAATAGGAATGGTCCGGTTAGACCGAACGGGAATAAAATGAGCGGATTTAGTAAGTCTATCAACTATCACCCATAAGCTGTCATGACTCGAACGAGAACGGGGAAGGCCGTCTATAAAATCCAAGGAAATTTGATCCCACTTCCAAATTGGAATTTCTAATGGTTGCAATAACCCACCGAGCCTTTGGTGCTCGGCCTTGACAAGTTGGCAAGTCATGCAACGCTTAACAAAGTTAGCAATATCAGATTTCATTCCATCCCAATAATAAAGTCGCTTCATATCCGCATACATTTTACTATTACCGGGATGAATGGTGAATTTAGAACGATGGGAATCTTCTAAAATATCTTTACGAAGATCACTAATATTTGGCACGATAAGTCTACCAAATTTTCGAATGCCGCCACGAGAATCGATATCAAAGTCTTTCAAAACTTCAATATCAAGTTTATCCCTCAATCTTTGGCCAAGAAGTGCCAATTCGGGATCTAGCCTTTGAGATTCAAGAATTCGGTCTAAAAGAGAAGGATGAGCCTCAAGGCTACATAAAACAAGAGATGAACATAAATTGGAAACACGATCTCGAATCTCACAAGTGGATAAAACCCCGAGATCATTCCATTCGGATATCATCATAGAAACAACCGCTTGTTGCTTACGACTAAGTGCATCGGCAACGCGATTTCCCTTTCCAGGGGTATAAAGAATATCAAGATCATAAGCTGCAAGGAACTCGATCCAACGCTGTTGACGCAAATTAAGTTCCTTTTGAGAAAATAGATACTTCAAAGATTTATGATCGGTGTAAAGAATAAATTTTTCTCCCAAAAGATAATGACGCCAAATACGAAGGGCGAAAACAATAGCCACGAGCTCTAAATCATGAGTGGCATATCTAGTCTCAACAGGCTTTAATTGCCTAGAAGCATAAGCAATAACACGTTCTCTTTGCATAAGAACGGCACCCAACCCAACGCGACTAGCATCGGTATAAACAATAAAATCTTGGTTTCCCTCGAGAATCACAAGAATAGGAGCATTGGAAAGGAGTTCTTTTAATTTCTAAAAAGAAGATTCACATTTGTCCGACCAAATGTATTTAACACCTTTCTTTGTTAAGCTTGTAAGAGGCACGACAATTTTAGAAAAGTCTTTAATAAAACGACGGTAATAACCCGCCAATCCGAGAAAACTACGGATCTCCGTTACACTCTCCGGTCTCTTCCAGTTTTGAATCGCTTCAATCTTTGAAGGATACATGGAAATTCCGGATTCGGAAATAATATGACCAAGAAATCTCATACGAGATTGCCAAAAGTGGCATTTAGAAAATTTTGTTTTCAATTGATCGCTCCTAAGAGTTTCCAACACAATCTGAAGATGCTTTTAATGCTCCTCCTCGGTTTTTGAATACACAAGAATATCATCAATAAAGATGAGAACAAATCGATCGAGGAAGTCTTTGAAAACTCTATTCATAAGGTCAACGAAATAAGCCGGAGCATTCGTTAAACCAAATGGCATAACAAGCCATTCATAAGATCCATAACGAGTACGGAACGATGTCAAAGAAATGCTATCCTCTTCAATACGAAGCTGATGAAAACCAATAGCTAAGTCTAATTGTGAAAAGACTCTAGCACCTCTAAGTTGATCGAATAGATCATCAATCCGAGGTAAAGGATACTTATTCTTGATAGTAAGATCATTAAGCTTGCGGTAGTCAACGCAAAGCCTAAGTGTACCATCGAATTTCTTCACAAAAATAGCCGAAGCTCCCCAAGGAGAGGAACTAGAGCGAATAAATTGCTTCGTCTCCAATTCGGATAATTGTTTGCGCATCTCCTCATTTTCTTTATGGGACATACGATAAGGAGGACGAGTGATAGGTTGAGCTCCGGGGATGAGATTAATTCTGAACTCAATTGCTCGCTTAGGTGGTAATCATAGAACGGGATCTAATATGTCGGAAAATTCACGAACAACGTGAATAAGAGAAATAATATCTTCCTCATCATCATTATCGTCATCATGAGGATTTAAAGAATATAAAGATGCAACCAAGCTGTAATATGAATCTTTAAGATTAATAGAAATCTGCTTAACAGATTGAGGATGTCGAAGATGAATAGTCCGCTCAGGACATAGAATTTGGGCTTCATAGCGGTTAAGCCAATCCATTCCCAAAATCATTCCAAAGCCTAAGTAGCGCATAACATGCAAATCGGCTCGAAAAGAAAAATTACACAAAATAATCTCGACATATTTACACAATAAACTGATCGTTGCGGATCCACCAACCAGATTCGCAATTCTCAATGAAGTCATTAAACACAAAACATCCAAAGAAAAAGTATCAACAAGTTATTTTGATATAAAAGAATGGGATGCACCCGTATCAAAAAGAACTCGAATAGGATGATCATGAAATAAAATAATGCCATCAAGGACAGAATGAGAAATACCTTGATCACGAGACGTGTTGCCAGGGGCTTGAGCAACATTAAGCTTTCCCTCCTTCCTATTTTGAAGTTTGGGACAAGAAGATAAATAATGGTCCGGGCCTTTGCAATAGCGACAAATACGAGGCTTTGAAGACTTGTTCGCATAATGGTCCTTAGAACCACAATTGTAGCATTTCCCACTACTAGAGGTAAAAGTCTTAGCTGCCGGAGAGGCTTGCTTCCCTTTCTTATCGTTAAGATAAGTACCCTTGAACTTATTAGGTCTTTTCTTGTTGTTGAAGTTTGGTTTAGCACTCACAACTTCAACATCACTCTCTCTATCTGCCTCTTCAAGTCGAAGAGCGATATCAATAAGCTGATCAAAAGAAACTTATAACTTTAGAAGTAATGGCTTCTTGAGATTTTTATTCAAGCCATACACGAATCTCTGATTTTTCTTCAATGGGGTATTAATGTATTCAACCCCTTATTTAGAGAGAGATTCAAAAGACACGACATAATCTGCCACGGAGGATTCACCTTGAACAAGGTCTATGAAACGACGAGCCAATGTCACCTTCTCAGCTTCAGGCACAAATTTTAACTCGAATCATTCCCGGAATTTCTCCCAAGTAAGATCCATTTCATTTATTTCAGAAATCAGAAGCTCATACCAGTCTAATGCTCTTTCTTGGAGCATACTAGAGGCCACCTGAACACGGTGAAGATCAATAAGATTCATGCGTGAAAAGATTCGATCGCATGTTCTTAGCCAAGCCTGGACTTCAATAATGGTTTCAGAACCTTTAAATGGCTTCCCACCCAAGTTGGTATAATCGTTGCACAAATGTGCAAATCCAGACTTAGGTTGAGTAGACTTCGGATTAGAACCGACTGCCTGAGCATTCTTTACTAGATCAAGAAGCTGCTGGGCAGACATAAAAACTCCATCATGGAGAGTAGCACTAGATTGACCGGCGCTGGGATGGCCAGGTCTAACCATTTCTCTTTCTTAAGAAAGAAGAAGGAAGAAGAAAAAGGTTATTCACAAATTGAATATCAAACATTAATGATTGTTAAAACAAGGGATCATAAAAGAAAATAGGATGGAACGGTACGAAGACTCGAATAAAATCCTAAGGCACGACTCCTATGATGGACTTAGGACGATGATCCTTGTTAAATTATTCTACATTGTTTCAAAGTTTGGCTCCGATACCAAGCTGTGATGCCCCACCTCTATACCCACGCTAGCCAAGGACACTACGGTGTAATGCCGTCAACTAGCACGGAGAATAAGGCTGTTGAGAAGCGACCATCCGCGTAGTTGCTTTGTGCGAGCACCAATATGTCAGATAGAACAGAAATCCGACATACCGATACAAACTCAAAACTACTACACAGTGGCTATATATATTCTTCGGAAACAAATATAGAAATAAACATAACACAAATTAGTCACAGACATCCATATCACAAAGGCGGAAATAGATATGAATATATAACACATGAAAGTGTACATCAGAGTAGTGGTCAAACAAGATCCACAATATCACAAAAGAATAGCTACAAGTGCTGGACAAAAGAATATGGATACATCAATGAGTCTATATCTCAAATGTATACAACAAAAACTACTAATCTAAGTAGTTAGCCAAAAGTCAGGGTGATAATCCCAGATGTGAAGTCAAGCAGAAGCACTTGTAACATCTCGGTCTGACCCGAGTATTATTCATAAGAAAATAATAAACAGATCAGTCTAGCTATAAATATCAGATATAATAAGATAGAATAAGAGATATGACATAACATATGATAACCATAAAGCCATACTATGATAAGTATGTAATTGAAAATCAACAAGGGATTAATCAATATCACAAGAATCTTCTCAAAGAGAAAAAAGGAATGTCATACTCAATATCTTCATTCACAAAAAGTTAATGACACACAAACCCACCATTGCACAAATACTGATAACACATATCAATGAAAATCACGAAAATTGGTGAATCACAAATTCTAGAAATCGTCAAAGGAAATCCAGAAATCACATAAAGGGTAAGGCCTGTTACAAAACAAAAGTATGAAAACTCACCAACATGTGTATCACAAAATGGAACGCTATTCCAAGGTTGCTAACCATTAATTTTTGAGCCGAAGGTCCACAAAACGGCCCGAAGACCATGGGTCGCTACCCCACCAATTTTGAGTCGAAACTCCACAGAAACGGGGTTTAGTCTCCCTCGTAGACAAAGAGACATCGCACATTGCTAGTCTAAATCACAAAAATGATCATCATCGATCACACGAAGTGTCAATTACAACAAGCTAGTAAATATATGAGCTTTGCCTCATGTCCTATAACCACTAGCTTAACTTAAATATTTACGAACCAATTGTAGATTTCCACTCGAAAATTGTAACAAGAGATTCAATCGAACAAGTCCAAGAATTAACCGACGAAGTAAACGCAAGCGTTTCATACCACTTGTTTTACTAAGCCATTTAATTAGATTTCTCATACGAGTGAGGTAAAGATTTTTATATGCTAGTAGATTGAAAAACGGTTTAAGAAACAAGCTTTGTAATAAAATAGTGTTGAAATCGTTTTGAAGAAAGAATTTTGATATTTACTACTAGTATTGAAAACCTTTATAATATTAAAAGTGACAACACACAAAAATGATTGTAGAAACAATCAATCACTAAAATTCACATTTGAAGACGTGAATATAATCCAAAGAAATTGATTTCGAATCCATTAAAATGGAAATACCCAAAAATTCCAAAATTAGAAGTTATCAAAGTCGACAAAGGTGATAACAACTATTCGGAGAAGAAGAATCGATTAACAATTGGAAAAGCAAAGCAAAATGAGCATAATAGGCAAAACGGGGAAATAGGAGAATAGGAGTAGGTCGGTTGACCGGACTCCCTGAGTCGGCCGACCGAACCAGAAACAGAAAGTTTCGGCTACAGCTTCGGTCGACCGGCCCAGGGGGTTCGGTCGGCCGAACCTGATGACATGCATTTTTCTTCCCTATTAATTGAAGTGCAAACTCCCCCAATTCGGAACCGGTCGAGCACGGACGCTAAGGGATTACGCCCATCGGCTACCCGGTCCTATAGGCTCCTCGATGCATCACCAAAAACATGTTCAAACATCAAAGTTAGGATCTTTAAAGATTTGAACCCAAAACACTAAAAATTGGAATATTCACAAAACCAATCCAAATAAAAATCAAATGCGCATGAATAAGTGTTAGGAATTCATACCCAACAATCAAAGATAGTTATAGACAAAGATGTGAGATAAAAATCTCACCTTTACACAAAATCTATGAAGGAGAAGCTTGAAAGCAAAGGAAGAATCAACCACACTTCAACACAACCCAATGAGCTTGAGCCTAAGCTCAAAAGAAGAACATTCCCAAAGTTAGGTTTAGGAATTTCTGAAAATTGAAGGGAGAATGAGTTGGAGAAGATGAAGATGATGCTTACCAATAGCTTCTCTTTAGATTTGGAGTTAGATGTTGGATTTGCTAATGGAAACTAGGGCTTGGAGTTTTAATTTCCCATTCCACTCTCCATTTTGATTGAAGCCTGAATGTAAGGAATTAGAAATGAAGTAATGAAGAGGAGAGGGTTGGGACTGAGCTAATAAGTGGGGTAAATGGGCTCAACCCAAACCAAAGCCCTAAGATCAAAGTGGCAAAATTCCACTAACTCCAAACACATCAAAGTTTATACTTAAAAAGATCGCAAACGGCATTTTGAACTTAATGGAAGTGGTCTCGAGTCCTAATTCGACCGTATGCAAAAAGTAACTTTTCGGACTATAATCCGACTAACGATAAAATATTTAAATAAAATATTTAAATACTCAATCGTAAAATATGCGGGTTGTTACAAGTTAATTGTGGATTAGTGAATAAAAATCAAAATAAATGTGAATAAAAAGAGAATTGATATAGCTAATAATCAATTGAGATAAATATGGAGGATGTTGGTATATTATTTTATTCGCATAGCGATTTGATCCAAATTCGAGCACAGAATTTTGAGATATTTATATCGATCCGAGTTGGGATTTTTCACTCGATTTTCGATGGCGGACCCTGAATATGATTTTTGATTGATTTTGAAAATTCTATATCATAGTTATAGCTATGCAAGGAGAATGAAGGTTTCTGATCAAGAAGCCAGATTCGAGTCCGCACTAGGGAGTCGAGTGGACGATACTAGTTCGGAAGTGAAATTGTGTGTTTGAGTGAGCCATTGGATTTCGTATTGCGTACGGGTGATATATGTGCATCGTACGAGCTTAAGTAAAGCAAATATTGAAAATTTATAAAAGAAATGAATAAAATGGTTTTGAATTCTGCGATTGGATATTATTGCTAAGTAGGATATATAGGTGCTTAAAAGCAAAAGGAAAATTGGTGTTTTTGATTTCAGAAGAAAATTTTGAATTGCCAGACAAAAAGGTATGTATTTAAAATTGTCATAAGAAATTTAATGGTTTTCTGATTTATCCATAAGGCTTTTGTTTTCTTTTAAAGTTTGGGGCCCATAAAGGCATTTGGTAGTTGTTCCGAGCTTGCCACGCAAAAGAGACGATGGCGAAATTTTTCAAAAATTTAAGGAGTTAGAATTTTTTTTTGAAGGAATCTTGATAATTTAAAATTTTGGTTTTAAATTATAATTTGAGTGGTTGAGTGAATAATTTATTTTGGAACTATGGATGAGTTTGGGAAGTTAGTAAGAGTTATAAGGTGTCTTAAATAAAAAGGTTATTTTGGGAAGTAGTTTGAAACCGTTTGGTTTTGGGAAAAATAGTTAACGGGTTATGGATGATTCTTCTTAACTAGCAATTTCGAGGACGAAATTCTTACAAGGGGGAGGGATGTGACGACCCAGGATTTTGGATATTTGAAATTGGAATATTTAATAGATTTTAAATATTCAGGTGTTGATTTTTAAATAGGATATAACTACTTATTGGGTAATTAAACCATTGAATTAAACAATTGGAAATTGGGTAAAATATGAAATCGGGAGTTTCGAGCACTATAAAAATAATTAGAAGGCTTGTAAAATTTGTATTGGTAATACTGAAGATAATAAAAGTTTTAAATTTGAATTTAAAAGTGATATGTTCAGTTTTGAAAATATGTCGTTTAAATTGGTATTTAAAAATAGCCTTCCGATGCACAGTCTCGGATTTCGACGAAACTAGCTCCATTGGATCCGTAATAATGTATTATTATCGGATTTCAATTTTCGTAGCATTAGGAGTTATAGTGTGGCCGTACGGTATGTAAACGCGCTGAAGTTTATATCGAAAATTCAATATAATAACTGAATCCAAAAAGCTATCTTTTTCATACGATCGAATTAGGACTCGAAAACTTTTCCATTGCGTTTGGGATAGTGGTATAACGTTATGAACGTCTAGCGGCATGCCTCGATAGGTCAAGATTTTAGGTTGCATTTATCGAGACAATTTGAATTTAAAATTTTGATATATAATATATATATATATATATATATATATATATATATTACTGATCAATCAAAGCCCTTTCATATCAAAAAACTTTTTCCTTCACATAAGTCCATTTTGCTTTCTATTTAAGTCACTGTAGCAGAGCAATTCCTTCATGCAATCTTCATTTCAGTTCAGTCTTTTAAAACATGCTTCCCTCCTTGATAAAAGCACACATCTTATCTCTAAAGATTTATAGCCGAACAGTTGAAAACGAAGAAAAAATATTGGTCCGTCCTTCCTCTTCTTCTCTATTTTCCCTGTTCAACGAAATATCCCTCCTTTTCAAATTCACGCAGCCGAAAAGGAAAAGCTCGAAAAAAATAAATAACTAAATATAAGTCGCGGGGAGATGAATGTAACGACCCTGACTCGGCCTTCGAAAATCGGCACCGAATACATTACCCGTATTCAAATGCCGCATATTCAAACGTCGAATCTGGTTCGCCGTAGCTTATAACACATTAAGTACAACAACACAGCGGAAGAAAATGAATATATTATTGATACACAACAGTTGATTACAAAAATGATACAACAAGAACTTATCAATATTACTAGAGATACAAGATACAGCGGAAAGAAATCTTCAATAAAATTCCCAAGTGAGAAAGCGAGAATCCAACATATTGCGATTCTATAGCCAAAGCTCCAAAGTCTCCAAGCTCCAAATCGAAAGCTCGAACCACCACTATCGTTGTTATGAAGCAAGCTAGGTAACTGATGAACCAAATACGATCGCCAAAATCCAAAGACTGGAGGCTTTTCAAATCTACACCTACTATTTGATTATCTGAAAATCCCAACTCTAAACTGCCCATGTGGAAAATTGTGGGCACCTAGAGTTTAGAAAGGGAACAATAAACTCCAAGTCAGTAATGAGACTGGTATGAGCAAATAAAACAGTTTTATCTTTAATAAAAAGAAGTAAAAAGAAATCCGCAATGTTTTTTTGGAAAATGAAGCTACCACAAGGCCTCCCGACACACATACAATGCAATCACACACTTAGGAGATATTTCTCCTTATGATAGTCAAACATGCTTGATACGTGAAAATCCTTTTGATATTATTATTAGTGCATAGTGCAAAAAACCTTTCGAAAGTATAATATTAACCTTAGCCAGCATAGTTACCATTATATTATGCCTGCTATAGCTACCACCTGAGGTGACAGGTTATACAACTGCAATCGTAAAGGGCTCGTATTGTTTGATTGGATTTCCAACAATGGTCAGGCTATGGAACTTCCTCACCGAATAGAACGCCTCTAAAGGGACGCCCCTAAGAACCAAACCGGATCTCTGCTAACATAAGGCCGGGTTACCTTTGTAACTAGGTAACACCTACAAGTATGCCATCCCCAGTCGTTATCGACCTTTATCCGAGAGCTCTCAACACCAACAACCACAAAGCAATAAGTTTGCAGCAACCACATAGGTTAAATACCTGAGCTCCACACCATGATACCACCTTTTATCCAGAATAAAATGGACAAACCAAAGGGGTGCGACCCCTAAAAACCTTGCCGCAACATTCTTGTTTCGACTATTTCCGGGTTGTGAGGTTCGACGAAGTCTCGTCCACAAAGCTACGCTTTTCACAAAAGCCATGCTTCGATCAACACATGATCAGTAGCACTTCGTATGTAACATTACCAAATTGTGAATGCTTCACTAGTAACCATCAACTACATAACCTCTGAGCTCGTACGTCTTAGAGAAGGGTGTTGAGCTAAGAGAATAAATTATTTGCCACCAAACAGAAATGTATTTGATAGAAACTAGTTTTAAATCTCAAAGTGTAATGTCAGACACACAACCATATAAGTCTATTCCAGGTTCGAACAGAACCAAAGGCACTTCAAAAGAAGCCCTTGCAATCCAGGCATCCATAATCCCGATCGGACTCCTCATCACATATGGAGATCTCTATACCGCAGCAACTCGGTATAGATTCATTCGACAGGTTATCCTATTGTTCTCGAAGACACCCGGTCATCACCACCGTCTTCAAATGCTATCCATTTCATCATATCATTATTCGAAATGGATTATATGACATAAAGTCCTCTCCTGGGTAAACCGAATAATGAGCGCTCAATTTTAAAAAAAACATATGGATATATGGGATCTTAGTTAAGTCACAACTTATTACCCAAAACCTTTCTTTCAAATGGTTTAAACAAATTACCATTTTAATCTTTTAAATAAAAGATTCACCTTTGAAGATACTCTTCAATTTTTAAACAAGATTCACCAAACCTTTCACAAAGATTCATTCATCACTTCCAAAAAATTCCATTTCAACTCTTTTATACAAATTATACACCTTTAAGATCCCTTTTGAATTTGAAACAATGTTCACCAACCTTTAACAAAGATTCATTCATAGCTTTTCAAAACAATTTCCCTTTCAAATTGGATTAACTCATACAATCTTTAAACCGAAGACTCAATTCATAGCTTTCAAAACCATTTACAAAGATTCATTCATAGTTTACAAAAAAATTCCATTTCAAGTTTGAAACCTTTTCAACAAAAACTGGAAATCTTTCTCTATTCGAAAGCTATTATAGTTTGAAAATAAATACTTTTCGTTTCGGAAAAATCCGATCAAATATGCACAAGTTATAGCTTTTAAATATAAACTTGGGTTAAATTCAAATTCTCAAAATAATACGTTTAAAATGGTTTAAAACCCATATAAATACATTATATAACTTGTTAAACCATAATTCAAATATTGAATTCAAATTCAAATCAAACTGTTTAAACTTGAAAACTTAATCAGGTTATTCAAAATGACTTTTATCTTTAAAACTCCTTTTCAAAACTTTACATATTTAACCCAATTCCATTTCCAAAACCATTTGGATTCAAAATTTATTCAAAATTATGTGACTTAACTGATTTCCTCGTGCAATCCGTATTTGTGTGTGTGTGGTGTAGTCCAGGGGTTTTACACAATAGTGCAACATCATCAATCATTACTGATTCAAACACAGCAATATCGATAAGCGGTATAATCCTCTAACGCTTATCTTCATTCATAGATTTACAGAGAAATAATATAAATTCATTGCAAATAAAATAAATTACATTCATCACAGCTCAAAACAAAAGAATTCATATCACAAAACATCACACATCAGGGATATCAAACAATACCACATCCAATAGAATCCAACATCCATAAGCAAGGTCAATTAATTATTTGATTAATTTAAATCAGATTAATTACTTATGAATAATTATTAATCTTGGTTAATTAATATTACTTAATTACAAACCATCTTAATTAATTAACCTTTAATCATTTATTAATTAACCTTTAATAAAAAATTAATTAACCTTTAATTATTAATTAATCAACCTTTAATTAATAGATAAATCAACCTTTAATCATTAATTATCCTTTAAATTATTCACCCTTAATTAATTAATTAATTAATTAATTAATTAATTAATTAACCCTTAATTAGTTACCATTTAATTAATTATCCTTAATTAATTAAAATTAGTGATTATCCCTAATCAATTTCATTAATTAATTAACCTTTAATTAATTATCCTCGAATTAATTACCTTAATTAATTAATCACATTAATTAATTATCCTTTGATCTTTAATTAACCTTTAATTATCAAGTAATTAACCTTAAATTACTTTCAATTAATCATATCAATTAATTACTTAATTAACCTTTAATCAATTACATTAATTTGTTAATCCCATAAATTAATTATCCTTTAATTAATTAAGTAATTAACTTTTTAATCACTTTGATTAATAAATCGTTAATTTTAAAAGATAAAACCTTTTATACTAATTAATCACATTAACTAATTTTCTATTAATTTATCTCATAAATTAATTATCTTAAGTAATTACTCTTAATTATTTTTATAATAAGACCTCAAATATTTAAGATAATTCATTTATCTCAACTATCACTTAATTATTTAATTTAATTAAATTCTTAACATTTATTTGATACAAAATTTCTTGAGAACCTTTGGTTAATCATCTCTTGACTTCACCATTTCATTATATTTGGAAATACTCAAAAATTTATTTAATCATCTTGACAAAATTATTACAAAAACATATTAATAAATTTTAAAAAACTTTAAATTTGTTTTAGAACCTTGTTAATAGATTTACTTTGAAAAAATTGATCTATATCCTTTCAAGACTTATTAATACTTGAAACTTAATTATACTTTTATTAAAAAATCTGGTTACTTAAACACAACCCAGAAACTCAAGCCAAACACATCTTTTTCCCGAGTATGCCCCGTGTATTTCGTCAACTTCTCGACTTTGATCCCCTCACGCAACAGACTCGAGATTTTCCCGAGTACCTCCTTCTTCCCCGATGCCATCAAACCGGACCAAACACAAAAGTGCTCCCGTGCACGTGCACAGCCATGTAATCGACCTCCGACCACCATCGTAGCCTTCGACACACCACGAACGAACTTGTCGACCCACACAACCCTTCAAATACCATTCATTCGCCTCAGTTCGAATTCGAGTAACACGATCAAAAACTAGAACAAAACCGACCACCTACAAACGCCTCATTCCGATCATCTCAACCTCCTTATGCCAAGCGACCACGTCCTCAGCTTCATTATCGTCTCACGCGACATTTCCCCATGTCTGGTCGCCTGAATCACCTTGACGGCGACGCAGTAATTTCAAATACAACATCACACAAACGAGGCTCTAAAACCCTATTTTAACGTAGACTATCATCTCTGATGATCTAGAAATTGTTTTGCCATTTTTCTGATAATCCTTGACCTACAAACATGCGTCAGATTCGATTATGAGGCCAATCATGTTGCTGATCTCTAGAGTTTGACCAAAATAGGATTTCTGTTAATCTTAGAAATTCTTGACCATTACTTGCTTAAAAATCATGAAACGATTTTCTAAATTCATATTTTTGCAACCCAAATCAGATTGTATAATCCAAACACACAATTATGAACATCGAATTTTTGATTCATTTTCATTTTATATTGTCATTTATCATTTTATAAGCAAATACTTAATGAATACATTTGAATTTATTTTAAAATACGATGTTGTACTTATGTAAACAATTTTCATTCAGCAATCAAAGTCTAAAATTGTTTGGGTTAGGGTGATTTAAATTTTCTAACAGGTTTTAAAACCTGGAATGTATGCACACAGGCAAAATTTGCATATTTCTTTAACATGCACAGTAATATATACCTATTTATACATATATACAAATGGATTTTTATTCAAGCAAATACATTATAGTACTACTTCATTCATTCATCAAAAATAACCAGATCAAGGTTTAAAATGGGTTGTTTTGCTCACCTGTTCAAAGCAGAGAACCTGAAAATGTTATAAATTTTAAAACTGGAAACCTTGATGTTGATCAGAACTTGATTTTGATTTTTGCATTTATTTTAGTTGAATCTAATCTAGTCCCCGATGAATTTGATCGGTACTTGAATTTGTTTGGGTTGCTTTAAACTTGCATTTGATTTACTTTGATCTGAATTTGCCTGGCCCAGGTTTGAAGATGTTTGCTAATTTCATTTCCAGATTTTTATTTTGTTTTGATTTCTTTCCTTCTTGTTTCCAGGTCGAACATATTGTAGTTTTGTCTTTCTAATTTTTTTTCTTCAGAAGGTGGAGATGAAGGAATATGAAAGAAATATTTTTTTTTACTGTAAACAGCCTGGTTATTTTATCCTATACATGTTTTATGAGATTTTCTAATTAAAAGAAATTTTCATGAGACGCCACTTGTTAGTTCAACTAACACTTGTTAAATTTTATAATCTCAACCTTACAAATGTTCAAATGTGAACATTTTGTGTTTAAATCCTAAATTATATTATATTTATATAATCCTTATATTTTAAAATGTTTTTAAACCCTTAAATATTTTTATTTTATATCTTAACATATGTTTAGTTTTTATCTTCTTATATATTTACATTTGCACAAATAAAATTTATCTCAATTGTTTTTCAAATTACAATCTTAACTTAGTTTTATATATATATATATATATATATATATATATATATATATATATACATATATTCATTCATACATTTTCTATCATTTATATTTACACAACTTTTAAAAGAGAATGATTTAAAACTCTTAATTTTACACTAATAAAGAATCATTTTTATTTATATATTTATATAAGAGTTGAATTTAGAATAGCCTTTTGAAAATTTCTACATTAATCTCAAATCATGTCTTCCAAATATAAGTACACTTATATATATTTGTATTAAAGTTAGAAAACAATCTTTTATTAATCTTAAAATAAAATTTTTAAATTCAATTTATTTTCAATACGTTATTTTGAATTCCAAATCAAAATTCCTTTTAAAATCTAAAATTTTATTTATTCTGGAAATTTTCATATTAATTCACAATTAATCCCAAAAATTATATTTATTATCAAATTTAAATTTAGCTTAAAACCGGGAATGTTGCAAATTCTCCGCTTAAGAAAATTTCGTTCCCAAAATTTGATAGGGAGACAACAAAGAACAGCTGAACATATAAAGATAGGGAAATAGTTTTCCAGATCAAACTGAAAAACTTATTCTGCATTTGGCTTACCAAATCAGAATATCAACAATAGATATGAGAATGAACTCGTTCATATTTCACAAGATACCCCGGTCACTAGATCTACGAAATATATAGGGCATTGGTTAGTCCAAAGGGCTAACTAACCATTCGTAGAATGTATCTGGATCTCAAAAGAACAAACAAATAGGTTCGATTTTCCATAATTCTCAAACACTATTTATGGATTTCAAACTCTGGTCGGAATACCCCAAAGTTTATACCGGCTTGTCCCTTTTCGGACTTTGATCCTCACAAGAAATCATAATAAAATTCTCAAATTTGGTTTTAATCGAAATTGTTTTATCGATACAATCTAGTTTTAGCTTCATATTTGTTAATCAATTTATTTCAATTAACATTTCAAATTCATCAAAGTTAAAAATGAAAAGCTGATAAGATACTGGTGAAAAGAATACGAAATAGTAACTTATCTATACGATTCGCAGGGCCGCCACCATACCCAAACTTCTTCTTATAGCTGCCACGAAGCCATCAAAGAATTTAAAAGACGAATCAAAAGAGATTGATAGAAAAGTTGTTCCCGTTGTTGCAGGGTATTGTCCATCTGTAGTAGTATCCCCGGTCGCCTATCTTGTCCTCTTCTTGCACTTATACTCACTATCAGTGGATAGTAATAGAATTTACTGAGGCATACGCACGAATACCTTAGGAATACTCATTCTAGGGTATACTTTACCCTATCTCTAATGAGTTACCTAATAGGTTATACTCCTGAGCTAAAGTTCAACCTTCAGCTCTGATGCCATTGTAACAACCCTGACTTGGCCTTCGAAAATCGACACCGAATACATCACCCATATTCGAATGCCGCAGATTCAAATGTCGAATCTAGCTTGTCGGAGCTTATAACACATTAAGTACAACAACATAGCGGAAGAAAATGAATATATTATTGATACACAACAGTTGATTACAACAATGATACAACAAGAATTTATCAATTTTATCAGAGATACAAGATACAATGGAAAGAATATCTGCAATAAAATTCCCAAGTGAGAAAGCGAGAATCCAACATATTGTGATTCCATAGCCAATGCTCCAAAGTCTCCAAGCTCCAAATCGAAAGCTCGAACCACCATCATCGTTGTAGTGAAGTAAGCTAGGTAACTGATGAACCAAATACGGTCGCCAAAATCCAAAGACTGAAGGCTTTTCAAATCTACACCTACTTTTTGATTATCTGAAAATCCCAACGCTAGACTGCCCATGCGGAAAATTGTGGGCACCTAGATTTTAGAAATAAAACAACAAACTCCAGGTCAGTCATGGAACTGGTATGAGCAAACAAAAAAAGTTTTATCTTTATCAAAAAGGAGTTAAAAGAAATTCGCAATGATTTTTGAAAAATGAAACTACCATAAGGCCTCCCGGCACACACACAATATAATCGCACACTTGGAGGAAATTTCTCCTTATGATAGTCAAATATGCTTGATACACGAAAATCCTTTCGATATTATTATTAGTGCATAGTGCAGAAAACCTTTCAAAAGTATAATATTAATTTTAGCCAGTGCCACTTGAGGTAGCAGGTTATACAACTACAATCGTAAAGGGCTCGTATCGTTTGATTGGATTTACAACAATGGTCAGGCTAAGGAACTTCCTCAGAACGCCTCTGGAGGGACGCCCACAAGAACCAAACTGGATCTCTGCCAACACAAGGCCGGGTTACCTTTGTAACTAGGTAACACCTACAAGTATGCCATCCCAAATCTTTACCAACCTTTATCCGAGAGCTCACAACACCAACAACCACAAAGCAATAAGTTTGCAGCAACCACATAGGTTAAATGTCTAGGCTCCATACCATGATACCACCTTTTATCCAGAAGAAAATGGACATACCCTAGGGGCACGACCCTTAAAAACCATGCCGTAACATTCCTGTTTCGACCATTTTCGGGTTGTGAGGTTCAACGAACTCTCGTCCACAAAGCTACGCTTTAACAAAGGCCATTCTTCAATCAACACATGATCAGTAGCACTTCGTATGCCACATTACCAAATTAGGAATGTATCACTAGTAACCATCAACTACATATCCTATGAGCTCGTACGTCTCAAAGAAGAGTGTTAAGCTAAGAGAATAAATTCTCCGCCACCAAACAAAAATGTATTTGATAGAAACCATTTTTACATCTCAAAGTGTAATGTCAAACACACATTCATTCAAGTCTGTTCCGGGTTCGAACAGAACCAAAGGCACTTCAAAAGAAGCCCTTGCAATCTGGGCATCCACAATCCCGATCGGACTCCCCATCACATATGGAGATCTCTATACCGCAGCAACTCGGTATATATTCATTCGACAGGTTATCCTATCGTTCTCGAAGACACCCGGTCATCACCACCGTCTTCAAATGCTATCCATTTCATCGTATCATTATTCGAAATGGATTATATGACATAAAGTCCTCTCCTGGGTAAACCGAATAATGAGCGCTCAATTTTAAAAAAACATATGGATATATAGGATCTTAGTTAAGTCACAACTTATTACCCAAAACCTTTCTTTCAAATGGTTTAAACAAATCACCATTTTAATCTTTTAAATAAAAGATTCACCTTTGAAGATACTCTTTAATTTTAAAACAAGATTGACCAAACCTTTCACAAAAATTCATTCATAACTTTCAAACAATTCCATTTCAAATCATTTATACAAAAGACACACCTTTAAGATCCCTTTTCAATTTGAAAACAAAGTTCACCAATCTTTAACAAAAATTAATTCATATCCTTTCAAAACAATTTCCCTTTCAAATTGGATTAACTCATCCTATCTTTAAACCAAAGACTCAATTGATAGCTTTCAAAACCATTTCCAAAGATTCATTCATAGTATACGAAACAATTCCATTCCAAATTTGAAACCTTTTCAACAAAAACCGAAAATCCTGTCTTTATTCGAAAGCCATTATAATTTGAAATCAAATACTTTTGTTTTCGAAAAAATCCGATCAAATATGCACAAGTTACAGCTTCTAAATATAAACTTGGGTTAAATTCAAATTCCCAAAATAATACGTTTAAAATGGTTTAAAACCCATATAAATACATTATATAACTTGTTAAATCATAATTCAAATTCAAATTCAAATCAAACTATTTGAATTTCAAAACTTAATCAAGTTATTCAAAATAACTTTTATCTTTAAAACTCCTTTTCAATACCTTTCTCATTTAACCCAATTCCATTTCCAAAACCATTTGGATTCAAAATTTAAATTCAAAATATGTGTGACTTAACCAATTTCCTCATGCAATCCATATTTGTGTGTGTATGGTGTAGTCCAGGGGTTTTACACAATAGTGCAACATCATCAATCATTACAGATTCAAACACAGCAATATCGATAAGTGGTATAATCGTATAACGCTTATCTTCATTCATAGATTTACAGAGAAATAATATAATTCATCGTAGATAAAATAAATTACATTCATCACAGCTCAAAACAAAACAATTCATATCACAAATCATCACACATCAGAGATATCAACAATACAACATCCAATAGAATCCAACGTCCATAAGCAATGTCAATTAATTATTTGATTAATTTAAATCAGATTAATTACTTATGAATAAATATTAATCCTGGTTAATTAATATTACTTAATTACAAACCATCTTAATTAATTAACATTTAATCACTTATTAATTAACTTTTAATCATAAATTAATCAACCTTTAATTATTTATTAATCAACCTTTAATTAATAAATAAATCAACCTTTAATCATTAATTATCCTTTAAATTAATTACTCTTAATTAATTAATTAATTAACCCTTAATTAATTATCATGTGATTAATTATCCTTAATTAATAACAATAAATGATTATCCCTAATCAATTTCATTAATTAATTAACCTTTAATTAATTATCCTCAAATTAATTACCTTAATTAATTAATCACATTAATTAATTATCCTTTGATCTTTAATAAACCTTTAATTATCAAGTAATTAACCTTTAATTACTTTTAATTAATCATATCAATTAATTACTTAATTAACCTTTAATTAATTACATTAATTATTTAATCCCATAAATTAATTATCCTTTAATTAATTAAGTAATTAACTTTTTAATCACTTGGATTAATAAATCATTAATTTTAAAAGACAAAACCTTTTATACTAATTGATCCCATTAACTAATTTTCTTTTAATTTATCTCATAAATTAATTATCTTAGGATCATTAAGTAATTACACTTAATTACTTTTATTAATAAAACCTCAAATATTTAAGATAATTCATTTATCTCAACTATCACTTAATTATTTAATTTAATTTAATGCTTAACATTTATTTGATACAAAATTTCCTGAGAACCTTTGGTTAATCATCTCTTGACTTCACCATTTCATTATATTTGGAAATACTCGAAATTTATATAATCATCTTGACAAAATTATTACAAAACCACATTAATAAATTTTAAACCTTTAAATTTGTTTTAGACCTTGCTAATAGATTTACTTTGAAAAAATTGATCTATATCCTTTCAAGACTTATTAATACTTGAAACTTAATTATACTTTTATTAAAAAAATCTGGTTACTTAAACACAACCCAGAAACTCGAGCCAAACACATCTTTTTCTCGAGTAAGCCCCGTGTATTTCTTCAACTTCTCGACTTCGAGCCCCTCACGCAACCGACTCGAGATTTTCCCGAGTACCTCCTTCCCTGATGCCATCAAACTAGACCAAACACAAAAGTTCTCACGTGCACTGCACAGCCAGGCGATCGACCTCCGACCACCATCGTAACCTTCGACACACCACGAAAGAACTTGTCGACCCACATAACCCTTCAAATTCCATAAGTTCGCCTCAGTTTGAATTCGAGTAACACGATAAAAAACTGGTACAAAACCGGCCACTTACAAATACCTCGTTTCGATCATCTTGACCTCCCGACGCCACGCGACCACGTCCTCAGCTTTATCATCGTCCGACACGACATTTCTCCCATGTCCGATCGCATGAATCACCTTGATGGCGATGCAGTAATTTCAAATACAACATCACTCAAACGAGGCTCTAAAGCCCTATTTTAACGTCGACTTTCATCTCTAATGATCTAGAAATTATTTTACCATTTTTCTGATAATCCTTGACCTACAAGCGTGCTTCAGATCCGATTACGAGGCCAATTGTGTTGTCGATCGCTAGAGTTTGACTAAAATAGGATTTCTGTTAATCTTAGAAATTCTCGACCATTACTTGCTTAAAAATCATGAAATAATTTTCTAAATTCATATTTTTGCAACCCAAACCAGATCGTATAATCCAAACAGACAATTATGAAAATCGAATTTTTGATTCATTTTCATTTTATACTATGATTTATCATTTTATAATCAAATACTTTATGAATACATTTGAATTTATTTTAAAATATGATGTTGTACTTATGTAAACATTTTTCATTCAACAATCAAAGTCTAAAAATTTTTAGGTTGGGATGATCTAAATTTTCTAACAGGTTTTAAAACATGGAATGTATGCACAGAGGCAAATTTTGCCTATTTCTTTAACGTGCACAGTAATATATACCTATTTATACATATATACAAACAAATTATTATTCAAGAAAACACATTATAGTACTACTTCATTCGTTCATCAAAAGATAACCAGATCATGGTTTTTAAAGAAGAGAACCTGAAAATGTTTTAAATTTTAAAACTAGAAACCTTGATGTTGATCAGTACTAGATTTTGATTTTCGCATTTATTTTAGTTGAATCTGATCTGGATCCTGATGAATTTGATATGTACTTGAATTTGTTTGGGTTGCTTTAAACTTGCATTTTATTTACTTTGATCCGAATTTGCCTGGCTCAGGTTTGAAGATGTTTGCTGATTTCATTTCCAGATTTTTATTTTGCTTTGATTTCTTTTCTTCTTGTTTCCAGGTTGAACAAATTGTATTTTGTCGTTCTGTTTTTTTCAGAAGGTGAGATGAAGGAATATGAAAGAAATATATTTCTTTTACTGTAAATAGCCTGGTTATTTTCTCTTATACATGTTTTATGAGATTTTCAAATTAAAAGAAATTTTTATGAGATACCACTTGTTAGTTCAACTAATACTTGTTAAATTTTATAATCTCAACCTTACAAATGTTCAAATGTGAATATTTTGCATGTAAATCCTTAATTATTTTATATTTATATAATCCTTATATTTTAAAATGTTTATAAACCCTTAATTATTTTTGTTTTATATCTTAACAAATGTTTATGTGTTTATCTTCTTATACATTTACATTTGCAAAAATTAAATTTATCTCAATTATTTTTCATAATACAATCTTAATTTAGTTTAATACATACATACATACATACATATATATTTTATATTTTCATTCATACATTTTCTATCATTTATATTTACACAACTTTGAAAAGAGAATGATTTAAAAAAATTAATTATACACTAATAAAAAATCATTTTTATTTATATATTTATATAAGAGTTAAATTTAGAATAGCCTTTTGAAAATTTCTACATTAATCTCAAATCATGTCTTCCAAATATAAATACACTTACATATACATGTATTAAAGTTAGAAAACAAATTTTTATTAATTTTAAAATAAAAATTTTAAATTCAGTTTATTTTCATTATGTTTATTTTGAATTCCAAATCAAAATTCTATTTAAAATCTAAAAAATTTATTTATTTCGAAAATTTTCATATTAATTCACAATTAACTTCATAATTAATCCTAAAAATTATATTAATTATCAAATTTAAATTTTTCTTAAAACCAAGAAGGTTACAATGAAAATGGCGACTGTAGTTGCGATTCAAAGCCGGAAATGTCCATCCCAAATCTATATCGCTATCCTCCAATCTTGTTTCGCGAACTCCCCTCCGATCAATTTCGCGGCCTTCCTCTTTGAATTGCAAAGTCGAGGTTTGAAAATAGAAGTTGTAACAACCCGATATTTTCAGCCATTCGCATCCACCCATGCCGGACTTGAATTTCTCAAAATACCACATTGTAAATAAATTGGAGCAAATGAAAACAATCACAGAATCAGAGACACAGAAATATCAGAATAACTCGCAGCGGAAATTAAAGTACCATAGTAGTTCATGAAGCTACTATAACAAAATCTCAAAACAATTTATAACATCAGTTTGAAAAACATATACAATAGAAATCTCAAATACATAGAAGTTTATAAATACTAGAGCTGAAATAGAACAAGTGAAACTGAAATGGTATAGATAACTAGACAAGCAGAATCTCCAGCAATTCCTAGCTTCAGAAAGAAATCCAAAGCTAAGCTGTAAATACTCAGGCTGACCCGAGCGTAAAGTAAAATATAAAACACTCGAGTCAGGACATACATACTTATATAATGTAAACCAACTCAAGTGAACTGTAGTAGTAATGCACAATAACTTAAAGGATGCTTGGTGTAACAACCCTAATTTCGTACCATTCAAATCGACAGTATTCCACACATGTTGGACTTGAATGATGCGAAATAACAGATTGTAAATAAATTTGGAGCAAATAAAATTAAATATACAGAATCACAGACACAGAACAAACAGAATAACTCACAGCGGAAAATAAAATACATAGTAGTTCATGAAACTATTATGGCAGAGTCTCAAACCAAATACATAATACAGTCTGAAAACAACAAAATAGAAATCCCAAATACATAGTAGTTCACTAATACATGAGACAAACTAGAACAGCTGAAACAGAAGTAGATAAATATGTAGATAAGCAGAAACTCCAGCAAAGACCAGCTCCAGAAAGAGAATCCAAAGCTGTAAACACTCAGGCTGACCCGAGCGTAAAGCAAAACACATACACTCGAGTCAGGAAAATATATACTTATACAATGTAAACCAACTCAAGTGAACTGTAATAAAGATACAAGAAACTAAAAGGATGCCTGGGACCGCCCATCCTCTAACGATCCGTCAAACTATTTACTATATAGTAATATTTCTCTATTATAATAATTTCTACAGTAAAATAAACATACTTTTAAATAGCGTTTCGGGCTACGCATATCACCCTTCACACATAATAGTCCCAGTAGTCCATCCAATATCATGACATCTCTACACCGGGTGACTGTCTGAGGATACCACACGGGCTACGAAAGAAAAACGAACTCGTAAAAAGGCTCAGTATGGTAGGTGACACGGCACATAAGGCAATGCCAGGGTAGATATAGCAATTACGTGCACGGGCTGGTGATAACGTAGCAGCCACTTCGTCCACCTAGAAGAACACTTCCAAAATCAAGGGGTGCACCCAAATAATCACAACAGTAATAGAATGGTATCGAAGAAGTGTGTCTAGTACAGAGGTGCGGTCTCTTTTGACCCGAGATCGCTCCTGTTTTAGCCACCTTAAGCTAACTCATGGGAGTTAGGTCCACGTAAAGTACCTTAGGAATGTCGTTATCATCCTACTTCATTATGGAATCTCCACCGCGTACACAGTTGTTAAAGTGGTTTTTGGTATCGACAGAGAGTATGTCTGTTATCCCGCTTTTTGGCAAAGCCGCGATACCAAAAGATCGATCGAAAAACAGAGAATAGTTCGTCTCAGAGGTTGGTCATATTTCGTTTCGCTATGGATATCGCTGAATTTTGTCCGAGTCCAGATTGAGCTACAATTGATAGGACACGACAAGAAAGACCGTAGAAGTCAGCATCTCAAATTTCGAATCAATCCGATTTCATACGCTCAAGTTATGATCGGTCCAACTTGAAGTGAACACACTGGTTTCGAACCCATCATGGTGGGTGTCTTCGAACCCATCATCATGCACCGTTCGAACCGATCACCTTCAAATCGATCACCTTCGATCCGATGGACTTCGAACCGAGGGACTTCGAACCCATCAGAATGCCTCGACTCGACTCCATCAACTTCGAATCCATCTGGTTCGCGCCAGTAAGCCTCATGTCCATGGAGAGTTTGTAAGGCTCGTATCCATCCAAAGATCCTTGTTCGAATCCACTAAGCTTCGGTTGTTCGAATCCATCACAGAAGCCTTGTTCGAACCCATCACGGAGGCCATGTTCGAATCCATCCATGAAGCCTCATTCGAATCCATCTAAGAAGCTTCGTTCGAATCCACTCGGTCAACTGGCTAAGGTGACGTGTCTTTCATCGGTTCGAATGCGTCGAAATGTATGGAGTCGAAGCATTCAACTCGGAGCAAAACCCGGATCGAGGCGAAGTGTGCGCTCCACGTCAACACGAAGACACGTGCCACCATGGTTTCGAAACCATCGATTCGAATGCATGGTTTCGAACCAAATAGCCACGCAGTGAACCCCATTTCGAATCCATCATATCTCCCAATCTACTGATCCAAATGCCACGAAATTTTCATAGAAGCTTGCATTCATGTCAAAGACTGCCCACGCCAAATTTCACCTCGATTGGACGAATTCTTGATCGATTCGAATGGAGTTCGAACCGATGCCAAAGTGGGCTCAAACTTCCTGAGACCAGGCGTGTGGGCCCCCTCACGTGCCAGAAGTGGTCTCCCGAGTTCTCAGCGAAATATCAGCAGCCTACGCCTATAAATAGAGCCCCAAGGCCAACAGAAATAGGATCTTTCGATTCGGAAGCGCCCAGACTCTGCCGGATCGAGATCTCCATCATCCTACATCATAATTTTACTGTTGATTTCGAATTTCCAGTTGTAACTTACTGTAGATTGCTGCAACAACTTGTAATCATTGAAAGAGAATCAATAAAACATCAAAACACTTCACAGTGGACGTAGGCAACACGCCGAACCACTATAAATCGCTTGTCTACGCATTTATTTTACTGCTGATTGGAGTTTTTGTTAGATAATATCTGTTTTGAATTTACATTCTTCGTTATTATCTCTTCAACGACTCCCGAAGAGTGTTGTGCCCAATTTTGACACAAACACTTTGGTGCTTTCACGGAGAAAACCCAGATTTTCTCCTGCTCGTTGGATCTGTCATCGATACCGGATTGAATAAATCTAAGAGAGAGATCCAGATTATTGTATCCAACTTCCTTCCCTTCTATTCAGATTTGCATAAAGTCTAGGAAAGGAATTCAACTATCCAGATGGTTAGCACAAGAACCACCTCAAACGCTGTCAATCAAGAAGAACAGGATAGACAAAATCCTATGCCTCCACCTCCATCTAATCAGAATACTACTGGGCACTCTGAACCGTCCGGTCCGGTTACTCGACAAGAGTTGCAGTTGTTACTCCAAGAGCTGACCCAGAGTCGGCAACAACTAGAAGAACAGCTACGCGCTAACGCTGAGTTAATCAACAAGCTGGATCGCCAGAAACGAAAGAGATCCATGAGAGACTATGCTTCTCGCTCATCCAGCGAAAGTTCTTCATCCTCTGATTATCATAACCGGCCTCCACGACCCCGGCTAGATGGGAGTCGTATGCCACCCGTTGGAAATCAACCGACATTGACTGTTGGACAACTTAGAGTTGGTCCGTCAGCCAGTTTCCAAACCAGACCCTCCTCCCGAGGAGGTGTCGTTCCTCACCACACCGCAGAATACCGCACCACTAACGTTGCGGCTGAGCCAGGGGTCGATGCCCAAGATCAGTCGGACCTGGACCGTCATCATAGTGGGCGTACTCCTGAACCGTACGTCCCAGAGGACTATGAGCCGAGAAGGCGAGACTTGGACCGTCGACGATATCCGGTTCAAACTCAAAGTATGGAACATGATCATGCTCCGGCGCAAATGCCGGATCATTCAACTATGATACGTTAGATGATTCGTGAGAGTCAGGCATTCACAAATGACGATTGGGGAGTTTCCCAAAGTCACACTCCTTTTACGGACGATATTCTTACCGCTGAACCCCCACGGCGATTCAGGATGACAACTCTACCCGTGTACGAAGGGATTTCTGACCCTAACCAACATATTCTAAAATATGAATGGTCGATGACCGCTGCCAGAGCCGACGATGCAGTGAAGTGTCGTAGTTTCCCCATATCCTTGGGGGGCATCGCTACCATGTGGTTCACTCGGTTGCCACCTCGATCCATCTCTTCCTTCGATCAGTTAGCCACAAAATTTGTCGAGCAATTCCGCATGCACGTCGCAAGGCCAAAAGATGTCAACACCCTATCTAGTGTCATGCAAGCTCCTAGAGAGACACTCAGACACTACTTAGAGAGGTTCCATACTGCATGTGCGGAGATTGGTAATCCAAACGACAACTCCATCCTTATGGCGTTGACTAAGGGATCGACCCCGATTCTGAATTTGGCAATTGGCTAGCTGGGAAACCACCTGCATCATTGGACCGTTTCCATGCCAAAGCAGCTCAATTCCTGAGACGAGAAGATGCGAAACAGTCTAGGAAACAAACTGACGCAGGATCAAATGCGGAAGAGATCAAAAGCAATGTTGCAATCAAACAGTCCTGTGAGAGCTCCGGAAAAGTTCAGTTGAACGTTAGAAACGAACAAGCTCGACGAAGAGAGAGCGTGAATCAAACCAGGAAACGAGATCAAAATCCTGGCCCGCAGCGCAAAAATCCAATGTTTGACAGTTACACTCCTCTGAATATATCACTGGAGGACTTGTACTTACAAATCTGTGATACAATTCAGTATCAAAAACCTGCACCAAGACCGTCGTTGGAGAGACAAATTCAGACGGAAAAGTTTTGCAGGTTCCACGAAAGCTACGGGCACGATACGAACGAGTGTCGTCACCTACAAGATCTCGTTGAAAAACTGATCAGAGAAAGGAAGCTCGAACAGTTTGTGCGGACACCGTAGCCCAGAGAAGCGGGCCCATCAAATCCAAACAATGGATCCAACCGATCGAGACAGGAGGGCTCGACTTGTCCCCGCGGAAGATTGGTGATAAACGCCATCAGTGGCGGACCTACTTACTCAGGAGCCTGGAACGACGAAGATCCTCGTCACTGTCATACATGACCGGCTCCTTCAATCTATGAATACTTTGCAGTTTCCTTTGCATTCTAGAATTTGATTTTGCAATAAGGCACTGACTTTGCCATATTTTCTTATTTCAGCAATAAAGTACTATCTCTTCAAGCTAGAGCCGTGATTCACCGAATACAACGTTCAACAATCACGACACACGAAGAGCTAAGTTCCATCAAACGATGGAATTTATTCAAATAGCGAGTGACTGTGATACGACCGGCCACTCACTAAGTGAAACCCCAGCTCGGGGGCAAGCCAACGCACCAAAGGCTGAACTGGACCAACACACGACAGTCCTACCAATAATTCGTTCCCAGAGTGCGAACGGACTCCAACTTCCCAGAGTGCGAATTGTAGTATAAACATTCAACAATTCGTTCCCACAGCGTGAACGGACTCCAACTTCCCAGAGCGTGAATTGGGGTATAAACATTCAACAATTCGTTCCCACAGTGTGAACGGACTCCAACTTCCCAGAGCGTGAATTGGAGTATAAACATTCAACAATTCGTTCCCAGGGTGCGAACGGACTCCAACTTCCCAGAGCGTGAATTGGAGTATAAACATTCAACAATTCGTTCCTAGAGTGCGAACGGACTCCAACTTCCCAGAGCGTGAATTGGAGTATAAACATTCAACAATTCGTTCCCAGAGTGCGAACGGACTCCAACTTCCCAGAGCGTGAATTGGAGTATAAACATTCAACAATTCGTTCCCAGAGTGCGAACGGACTCCAACTTCCCATAGTGTGAATTGGAGTATAAACATTCAATAACTCGTTCCCAGAGTGCGAATGGACTCCAAATTCCCAGAGTGCGAATTGGAGTATAAACATTAAATAAATCGTTCCCAGAGTGCGAATGGACTCCAAATTCCCAGAGTGCGAATTGGAGTATAAACATTAAATAAATCGTTCCCAGAGTGCGAATGGAATCCAAATTCTCAGAGTGCGAATTGGAGTATGAACATCGAATCCATCGTTCTCAGAGTATGAACGAATTCCTCAAAGCCCAAATAGATGTGACTGACCATCCAGCGGCCAACTCCAGATTCCCGAAGTGTGAGTCGGAGTACAAACATCAATTCCAGGTTCCCGAAGTGCGAACCCAAACATACATGTTTTCTTCAAGTTCCCAGAGTCTGAATTGGAGTATCGATACCAATTTCGAGTTCTCGTAGCGCGAACCGAAATGTTAATCCTAACTCCAAGTTCGCAGAGTGTGAATTGGAATGCGAACATCAATTCCAAGTTCCCGGAGCGCGGACCGTGTTACAAACATCGATAACTCTCGAATTCCCAGAGTGCGAACCAGATAATCGATCACAAATTATCATAAGTCCCCAGAATGTGGACATGTGCTTAAGGTTTGCAATAAACGCAGTCAACCACTGGAACACAAATGCTATTCCCCGAGACTAGGGGGCAAAAAAGCTATGTGTTAATCGCTAACCAAAGTGATACAATGTCCGAAGTTCGATTATTCATCGATCACAGTTTGCGACCAAGATTCTCAGACTTGGCAAATAAAAAACGAACTCTACTTGACGGTAAAAAAGACCACAAGTGCACCGGACTGAAAACAAGACACTACAAACACTTAAGCACAAAAGACATGAGATTTGAAACAAAGAAACTAAATTTTATTTCAACTAACTGAAGACAAGGACTTACATGCAAATAAGTTCTCTCAAAAAAGAATCCCTACTAGCAGGGGCCGAACTTGCATCTATACACGACCTACTAACGAAAAACGAAAACAAGTTCCTATCTACCAAAAAATCTGCTTGGGAGGCCGATCTATTCCTTCTTTCTTGGCTTCCTTATCAGCGGTTCGTCATCAGAATCACTAGGAACAGAAATCCTTCGTTTGGACGACCTCCTCTCCGATGGTTGCTCTTCGGCCGGGGGCATAATATCTACGTCCTCCTCAGAACTTGAATCTAAATGAAGGCTCCCTGCCATAGGAGTAGGAGGGACCGGACCCGCAATGGAAGATGGGATAGTGCCACCAGACGATACTATCCTCGCAGGTGCTGGGCTCTGCGCCGCCGTGCTACCACCAACACTACCACTTTGCCCTGCAGCTTCTAATTCTGCATGAATCTCGGCCAGTATCTCTTCATCACGAATCGTCTGGGCTTGGCTGGGGGCATTCGCGGTCTGCATTGAAGAGCTGGAGGTTAGCAGGAGGTCACTAATGATGAACGGAAGGTTTGTGGAGAAGCCACCCTGCTCACCGAGCAGCTCGCTCACCATTTGTTCATCAAGAGATAATCTGCTCCCTTGCGCCGCCTCGGTTGATACTGCAGTTACAACAGTAGTCTCGGTGGTGATGGCCTTATCCCCTTTGCTTGATTCTTGGGTCGTGGCAATCGGAGCAACTCCAGTCACTAAACAAAGATAAGAAGAGGTTATCAGTAATTGCTTCAGAACAAACTCTCTATTTGGAAAACACTTGAGATAAGTTCGGAATACCTTCCCCAGTTTGACTTGCGGACGACTGAGCGGCCTCAGAAGTATGCTCCCGAATGGAAGATAACCGTGGCTGTTCTGGGTCATAAGCAGGAACAGATTGTGAACCGACCACAGATATAGACACTGACGGAGGTGGAGCGGTGCCTTCAATGACAACAGAATGGTGCTCAACACCTGATCCCTCACCAACCTCCAGGGATCGGCCACCAATCAACTCCTTCTCATGAGCAATAATAGCGTCATGGAGGATCTTCTTCTCGTCATCTGTCGGCAACCGGTTTTCGAGTTCGAATCGGTTGACCGATTCATTCGGATGCGCTTCCTCTTCTTCCTCAACCAATCGATCCCAAGCGCTGCGGAGGTGTATCGGGTAATCTTGGAGCCATGCCAAATTTCGGTGTCTCAACACGTTGGCATTGTAAGTGATGAGCAAATCTTCAATATCGGCCTCCAGCCTGGCCTCCGCTTGATGAACTTTCTCCTCAACCTCCGTCTCAACCGCCTGGACCTTGGCTACTGCTGCATCCCGTTCAGTCCGGAGAATCACGGCTTGTTCACACGCCTCCTGGGCTACATTATTCTCATCTCTATCCTTGGTGATTTCGGCGAATTTGGACTTAAGCTCGTTTAACTCCTTTAGGGTTGCGTCCCTCTCAGCAATGACCAGGGTGTTACGATGGCCCATGTCCTCTACCGTGACATAGTGCTCACGTTTCATCCTATCCATCATTGCTTGGGCTTCGTCGGCCTTTTTGATAGCCTCCATTTCAGATTTCCGAGAAGATTCAGCTTCGGTGTTCAGCACCTCAATAATACGGCTCTGTTGAGCTAACTCAGCCTGCAATTTGTCGATGGTGGTCCCACGCTCAAAGGCCAGTGACGACGCTTTCTCGGCCGCCTTGTACCACGCCCTGTATTGGGCATAAAAGTCGTGCACATAATCGTGCGCCGTCTGCTCGGCCTCCGGCGGGATTCTTTTCAAGTGAAGAGGAAAAATGTAGTTATCAAAGCAAATATTCGGAAAGTCCTTCAGCTGAGCAAGCCTGATTGCTCCTTCCCCCAAAATTTCAGTAGGAGTTTGCTCCGCAACTATTGGAGGCATTGCCTCAGATCTGGGATGGCGAGATTCATGCCTAGAAGATTGAGAGGCCGACTGGTAGTGCGAGGAATCGGAAGGACGAGAAACATGGCAGGAGGTTGTATAGGAACTCTTGGAGGAGGAGTGCGTGATCGAGACCGATGTCTGTAATCCCTATCTCTCCGTTCTTGGCTAGAATACCCGGAGTACCTGCGATCGTAACCCCTATCTCCTTCTCTCCGTTGTGACTCGTAGTATGAGGAAGATTTGCGAGCATGTCGTAGGCTCCCTAGCATCGAACTGCATCCAGTCATAATATCTGCAAAGCGAAATGAGAATAAAGTTAGTGGTTTCTCGAAACCGATGACCTAGGACTCGGGGCTATGTAGTGTCGTGAAATGTGTATGAATATGTATTCCCCCCGACCAACCAGAAGTGTCGACTGAGCTAGTAATAAAAGGCTCGCTCAATTCTAGAGTACGATGGAACTCCTCCAACCCGGCATCATATTGAAAAGACACATCATCCGGGATTGGAAGATCGGTAAGCCCCTCGTAAAGACTTTCAGTTCGCGGAGGAGACATCTCAGAAATTCTAACTCCGGGAGAGGATCGGGCCGTGACAACCGATTTCCATCTCCCCTTCTTAGTTGACGCGACGACGGCTGCCTTGCCTTTTCTTTGCTCTTCAACATCCTGAACCACGTCTGTAGGCTCCAACAACGGCTCGTCGTCAGTATGAGTTCTTTCAGGATCAGCCTCCTCGGCTATGATAACTTTGGGCTTTTTGTGTTTAACTCGTTTTTTAGAGACAATCCTTAGTGCCCCGTCAAACAGTATGCTCTGCCCTCGTTCAATCAACCCATAAGTCTGAAGTTTCCTATCCGTCAAGAGCGACTCGATATCCCTATCTTCACTCGGGACTTCTCGAAGTACTCGCACCATCTCCTTAAAGTGCTCGCCCTCGGGTCGCTGAATCGTCGCTGTAAAAAAGAGAAAAAAAAACATAAGTTTCTCTTTGATCGCAATTGCCTTAGTAATTACTTGATAACTCAGCTACACTCACGTCTGAATAACATCGCCGGGCAAACCCCGGAGGACACCCGACATAGAACCATTCCGTCCTATAGTAACTCAACCTGGTCCAGGACCCAGTGACCACTTGGCAGTTCCTCACCGCTTCTAGAAATGTGAAGGAAGGGTAATCACCTCGAGTTTTGAAGTTAAATAGATATCTGATCTCGGTCGGGATCGGCGGTCTATGAAGGTACTCCATGAAGACGATGAATAAACTGTTCAAGGACGCATATCCGTTTGGGTGTAGTTGAGATGGAGCGATCCTCAAAAAAGACAACACTTCCCTTATATACTCGTTGAACGGAGGAAGTGTACCAGCCGCACACGCGTGGCGATTAAATGCTGTATATCCCTCCGGCGGGTTGTGTGGTCTATCATTCGGCCCTGGCAATAACACGTCATCCAGTGACAGACCATGCCTCAAGCATATTCTCCCTAACATGTCTTCAGAAATATTCGATTGAACGGAATCCGACGGATTGGCAATGAAAGACGCATTGGGAAGTTCGTCCGGGGCCGGACCAATGATCTCAGGTTCAATATCTGGAACCTCTAGTCTCGGAGCAGTTGTGCTTTGAACCTCCTGTTGTTGCGAACTTGAAGGTTCCATAACAAGCTAACTCATGAGAAACCATCGTTAGACGACAAAGAACCCGTGCGTTCCCTAGTGTAAAGTGTATGAATGTATGTTGTACAGTGCCATGCATTACTTGAATAAATATCGCAGAGTTAAATAAACATGCAAACGACAAAGCTAATTTCCCCAGTTATAACGACCGTCATCGCTGACCGTCATCACTAAACCGTTTGTATGATGTAATTTGATTTGGATAGAAGTCGTTATGGTTCCATCGACGAGCTTCGAAAGGTGGTCAAGTATGCAGCGCGATTATCAAAGTCCAAATATGCAAGGATGAAGCTCGCCGGAATTATGCTTAGAAAATGTCAAACTTTGGTATCCATCATAGAGGGTTCGAACCGAACAAAGGGAGCTCATTCGAACCCATGCTAACGTCACTTCGAATCGATGCAGAAAGGCGCACTCGAATCGACCAATGAAGGAGGATTTCAAATCCAACCTTGGTTAACTGGTTCGAACCGATAGGCAAACCCTCAACTTCACATCGACCACGTTCGAATCGATGCCCTTCGTATCGATGCAAATGGAGAACTTCGAACCGATGGCTGATGGGTTCGAAACCATCGATTCGAATGGAACCATCAAAGATGGTCCATCGGTGCGAACTGCGTCACCCCATAAATTCATTCCAGAGATTGAGGCGAAATCCAAGGGAAAGTGACGCCGCCATCATCGATTCGAACTCGAACCCACGTATCGATTCGAAGTCCCCTCCCCCAAACCAGATCTGGTTTTGCCAATCACTGGAATGAGCAATCGATGAAGAAGGGATGGGTTCGAAATGGCTTTGCCGTTTGGATTCGAGGCTAGTTACCTAGTTTGAATGATGGATTCGAGAGATTGAAGACTTGAATCTTGGTTGATTCGATGACGCGACACAGTGTTTTCTCCTTTGAAGCTTCGAGACGATGCTGAACACAGTCAAAGCAAGGCAAGAGTAAAAAGTGAAAAGTGAAAAAGTGGCAGGCCCACTGCTATTTATATGGAGTTTTGGTTTTGACCGAGACGATTCCCCTTCCGGTAAATGCGTCTGGTCGCAACCAGTCATAGCATGGATCGTTTCGAAACATCCATTCGAAGCCATTTTCCTAATGCCGTGTGGGTTCGAAGTTACCCTCACACTTCATCGATACGAAGTACACAGCAGGACAATGAGTTGCATCGATGCGAAACACGCAGTGGGCACATCGATTCGAGGCCCCTGTTCGCAACTTCAACCACAACCTACCGAAACGAACTGCTAGTTCGAATCCATCCATTCACATTGGTTCGAATGTCAGTTTCGAACCCATCACAACGCAAGTACACTCCATCCATACGAATGTGGATTTCGAACCCATCTATACTCCAACACATCGGTTCGAAGCATTACAATCACGCAATGCAGAGTCATTTCCTTCAACCTTCTACATCGGTTCAGGAGAGGATCGATACGAAGGAACCTTTCAAAACAACCATCAAGCGTTGTCTCGACTCAAATTTCAAAATCGGTTCAGGAGAGAATCGATACGAAATTCAATAGCAAACAAAACTAACAACGACTTGTAGACGCACGACGTTAACAAAGATCAAACTAGCATATGTGCATACATATCGAACAAACATTCGATTTTAAGCATTTGCAGGGATCAAACACTCATCTTGTTACAAATGCAACAGCCAACGGCTAAGCGCTATTGTGCAGCAATCGATCATATCAACGCAAGGTTGCAGCAATACAGAGTACGAGTCTCAACAAAAAGAGAGCAATGATTATTCAGAGAGAGATTGCAGCTATTCAAACCACGTCATGTTCCCACAAGACGTACTTTGGGGGCAAAATGTTATCCCGCTTTTTGGCAAAGCCGCGATACCAAAAGATCGATCGAAAAACGGAGAATAGTTCGTCTCAGAGGTTGGTCATATTTCGTTTCGCTATGGATATCGCTGAATTTTTTTCGACTCCAGATTGAGCTACAATTGATAGGACACGACAAGAAAGACCGTAGAAGTCAGCATCTCAAATTTCGAGTCAATCCGAGTTCATATGCTCAAGTTATGATCGGTCCAACTTGAAGTGAACACACTAGTTTCGAACCCATCATGGTGGGTGTCTTCGAACCCATCATCATGCACCGTTCGAACCGATCACCTTCGAATCGATCACCTTCGAACCGATGGACTTCAAACCGAGGGACTTCGAACCCATCAGAATGCCTCAACTCGACTCCATTAACTTCGAATCCATCTGGTTCGCGCCAGTGGGCCTCATGTCCATGGAGAGTTTGTAAGGCTCGTGTCCATCCAAAGATCCTTGTTCGAATCCACTAAGCTTCGGTCGTTCGAACCCATCACAGAAGCCTTGTTCGAACCCAGCACGGAGGCCATGTTCGAATCCATCCATGAAGCCTCATTCGAATCCATCTAAGAAGCTTCGTTCGAATCCACCCGGTCAACTGGCCAAGGTGACGTGTCTTTCATCGGTTCGAATGCGCCGAAATGTATGGAGTCGAAGCACTCAACTCGGAGCAAAACCCGGATCGAGGCGAAGTGTGTGCTTCACGTCAACATGAAGACACGTGCCACCATGGTTTTGAAACCATCGATTCGAATGCATGGTTTCGAACCAAACAGCCACGCAGTGAACCCCATTTCGAATCCATCATATCTCCCAATCTACTGATCCAAATGCCACGAAATTTTCACAGAAGCTTGCATTCATGTCGAAGAGTGCCTATGCCAAATTTCACCTCGATTGGACGAATTCTTGATCGATTCGAATGGAGTTCGAACCGATGCCAAAGCTGAGACCGGGCGTGTTGGCCCCCTCACGTGCCAGAAGTGGTCTCCCGAGTTCTCAGCGAAATATCAGCAGCCTACGCCTATAAATAGAGCCCCAAGGCCAACAGAAAAAGGATCTTTCGATTCTGAAGCGCCCAGACTCTGCCGGATCGAGATCTCCATCATCCTACATCATAATTTTACTGTTGATTTCGAATTTCCAGTTGTAACTTGCTGTTGATTGCTGCAACAACTTGTAATCATTAAAAGAGAATCAATAAAACATCAAAACACTTCACAGTGGACGTAGGCAACACGCCGAGCCACTATAAATCGCTTGTCTACGCATTTATTTTACTGCTGATTGGAGTTTTTGTTAGATAATATCTGTTTTGAATTTACATTCTTCGTTTTTATCTCTTCAACGACTCCCGAAGAGTGTTGTGCCCAATTTTGACACAAACAATGTCCATATCCGATCCCGGTCTCTTTAACAACCAATCGTTATTATAACCCATAGTTATAATTTAAAAATGGTACTTATTTCCCAAAAATCAAATATCATTTCAAATCCATTTCAAAATATCAAACTTATCATTTCATAAAAAGCATATTCATTTTATTCAATTTAAAAATACCATTTCAATTCACATTTCAAAATAGTTCAATTCCAAACATATTGCTTCATTTAAATCATTTAAAAATGAAGTCATTACATTTAATAATTAAATCATTAAATTTCCAAAATTTTCAACTTTCAAAGTTCATTTATTCACTTAATTTTATTAAAACAGTGAAAATTCAACTTTCTCAGCATTTGGAAAATGCTACAGAAAGTTATCTTCAAAACGGTTCAATTTAACAAAAGAGAGCGTTTAAAATATTGTAATAGTGTTACATTAGTTCCAAAGAAAACTTAGTTTAATCCAACAATTATAGCATTATAGAATGCTACAATAGCCTTTAATTCAATTTAGCTATTTAGTTCACTTATCAACTACAGCATTTACAAATGCTGTATTTCATTTACATTAGAAATAATAGCATTTCAAAAATGCAGTTAATTAACTTCAAATATAATTTCACAACAATTATATTTTTCTTTAAATCACTTTTAACTTATAAAATCACACATTTTTACTTTTATACACATCATCTAATTTTCCTTAATTTCATGATTTCATAAAGTTAAATTTCCATTTAAAAATTCATATTTAATACTAATTCACTTATTAAATTGCAACATTCAATTTTAAATTCATTACATTAAATTTCAACTTAACACTTAAGTTCAAATTCTCAAATACAACTTAATTTCATTTTTTATTTTCTTAACTAAAAATCCACTTTTAAGTCAATTTCATAAATTTCCAATTTTAGTTATATTTCAAAATTTCAACTTAAATATTCATTCATTTACATTTTAACTTTAATAAAAATCATTAATATAATATAAAATCACTTTAAATTCACTTAAATTCAAATTATCATAAATTTATCACAATTTCGTATTCAATTTAATTTCTAATTATAATTAAATCAACATTTCCAAAATAACTTACATTCAGATTTTCTAACTTTTTCATTAATTTATTTAACTAATAAATTTCCAGAAAATCAATAATACTTTAAAAAATTTCATTTTTTAAAATAAATTTTAAATCAAAATATTATAATAATTACATTTCTAAAATATTTTAAAAAAATTAGAAAACATATTTAACTACGAGCCTATATATAATTTTCTACGCTAGGTAAAGTGATACGGGTAATATATCATTTCAACCCATAATTTACAAAGAAAATCTGGGTTTTATCATTTCAAACCCACAGTCCCAAGTAAATGAAATAATTTGAAAATCGCTCAGGCCTATCATTTCATCCCATAACGATTTTCCCTTATTCTAAAGTCCGTTCGGGTATGTATCATTTCAACCCATAGTGATTCTAATCTAAGGGGAACTTGCAGTGTGATAAACTGATAAAAATAATAGAAAAACATAATATAACAGTAATATATGATATAATAGCAGTTTAAGCATGGGTGAACATCATATAATCATAACATAGCAGATGTGATATGGTTATGCAATTTTTTACAGATTCAAAAGGGGTCAATTCACTAGTTATATAGATATATATTGTCTGGTGAGAATAACTCACTGGTTTGTGTTGGAGACACAATGGAGAATGCATGAACGAGATCCAAACAAGCACGATAACTTGATTCAAATATGAATGGCAGAGCCAAAGTATCAATTCCCTTGAATACAAGTCACACAAAATAATATAATATACATAAGTTTTAAATTCAAATACGGTAAACGATGATAGAATAGACTGCACAAATCAAAGCGAAGCTGCTTTGTATTTGCTTCCAACTTCCATAGGCTCAGCCATGGCTGGATAGTACATGACAGTGGCATGTTCTAGGGTCTGGTTGTGGACCTATAGGGGTCGGCCATGCATAGAGAAAATGGTGCACTAGTTGGTGAGGCAAAAGGCTAACATTTCAAGGCAAAAGCATGGATTTCAAGGCAACTTATGGGCTTGGCCAAGGCATGGAGGGCATGACTATTTCAGGTGGGGTCAATAGGTGGTGTGCAGATGTGTCTCAGGTCTGGAACAGGCTGGTGGTGGTGGTGTTTAGTCGGCCATGCGAAGATTTGGAGGTGGTAGACATGGATGGTGCTTGGCCTAGGCAAGTTTATGGAGTCTTGTTCGATTTTGGTGATGGATCAATCCACAAGGAGGCATGGCTTGGGGTTTGGTCAGAGAAGAGGTGATGAGGATGGTGTTCTCAGGTGGTGATGGAGGAGGTAGGGGCTGGAGAGGAGGTGGCCGAACCTATGACATAAGAAAACAAGTGCAAATCAAATTCAAGAAGAATAAAAGTAAACAAAGAAAAGAAGAAAAAGATTTTACCAAACTTTCTTCACAAGGCTATGGCTGAAATTTTCAGTTTGAGGAATGAAAAAAATAATGTACGTGAATGAGAATGAGGGTGGTCGGCTGAAAGCTGTGTATATTAAAGCTAATTGATGAATAGTTATGATAAATGTGAAAGGGTGGAAGATTAAGGGCCATTTGAAAATCAAGAGCCAAAACCCTTTCAAATTTCTTTTAATTTATTTATATAAGATTAAATTACTGAAAATAATAATTATTTCAGTTAAAATTTCGAAAATGAAATATATATATATATATATATATATATATATATTTGTTAATTATATAAGGTTAAAATAAGAAAACAGCACAAAATTGCAAACTAGACTAGAAAATTTGAAAATAAACAGAATAAATTTTAGAAAAATTATATGGACTTGGAAATTTTTTTATAACAAAGATAATAACATAAAAATAAAAATTAATTCCCAAAATAAATAAATAAAATTTAATTAAATATAATTTATATGAAGAAAATAGCAGAAAATTAGAAAACAACCTTTAAAAATAGGAAATAAATACAGTAAATTTTGGAAAAATTCTATTATCATTATAAAAATAATTAGAAATGAAATCTCACAAATAAAACAAATTTAAAATAATTTCAAACAAAATAAAGTCAAATTTTAATTCATATTCAAAATCTAGGGTTGTTACACTCTCCCCCACTCAAATCTTTTCGTCCTCGAAAAGAACGCAAAGGTAAAATAGAGAGAAACAAGAATAGAAAACAAAATAGTACCTGAAATGAACAATTCTGGATTCGATGCACGAATGCTCTCCTCCGTTTCCCAGGTACAGTCTCGATCGTCAATACTCCACTGTATTTTGACCAGATTCACAGATTTCCTTCTGAGCTTCTTTGTACCTTTGTCGACAATACGAAGTGGCTTCCTCTCAACAAGCAGGTTAGGCTCAATATCCAAACTATCAAGAGCAGAAGGCTGGACAATAAGGGATGGATCATGAAGATGACGGCGAAGATGCGAGACATGGAATACATCATTCACTCCAGAAAGCTTCTCGGGCAAATCCAAACGATAAGCCAAAGAACCAACTCTTTCCACAATGAGGAAAGGCCCAATGAACCTAGGAGAAAGCTTTCCTCTACGACCAAAGAGAATGACATTCTTCAGGGGAGAAACCTTAAGGAACACCTGATCACCAACAACAAATTCCAAATTCCGCCTACGCCTATCAGCATACTTCTTCTACCTATCCTGAGCGACTCTCAACCTCTTCTTAATCTCCTCAGCTCTCTCAGAAGCTTCCAAAATCACTTCAGGACCAAGAACCAAATGATTACCGGATCTAATCCAGCAAGATGAAGATCTACAAGGTCGTCCGTATAAAGCAGCAAATGGAGACATTTTGAGACTGGCCTGAATGCAAAGATGGAATGAGATAGATAAAAAGATCTAGAATAGACTGAAAACAGAAGATAAGATTATACCCGATAGCTATTATTGTAGGTAAATTCGGCAAGATGGAAATAATCTTCCCAAGATCCTCCATAATCTAGCACACAAGTACGAAGAAGATCTTGGAGAATCTGATTTACTCTTTCCCTTTGACCGTCGGTCTGTGGATGGTAAGCGGTGCTCAGATTCAGACGAGTACCCAGAGATTCCTGAAAAGCCTTCTAGAACTGACTGGTAAAGATATGATCACGATCACAAACAATACCGAGAGGAACACCATGGAGACGAACAATCTCTCTTATGTAGATCTCAGATAAGCTAGAAGCAGAACGAGTAGACTTGACCGGAGTAAAATGAGCGGACTTGGTCAGTCTATCAACAATAACCCAGATACTCTCATTACCCTTCCGAGTCCTCCGTAAACCATCGATGAAATCCATGGAAACTTGTTCCCACTTCCAATTAGGAATCTCAAGGGGCTGCAACAAACCAGGGGTCTTTTAGTGATCGGCTTTGACTTGCTGACAAGTCGCACACCGACTAACAAAGATAGAGATATCCCTCTTCATCCCATTCCACCAATAAAGCCTCTTCATATCCTGATACATCTTCGACACACCAGGATGAATAGAAAGTCTGGATCGACGATTCTCCTAAAGCAACTCCTGCCTCAAACTATCAACCTTCGGGACACAAATCCTTCCATTAATCCTCAAAATCCCTCTATCATTAATCTGAGCTCCACAACTACTACCACTACTACCACCAACTCTGCTACGAACACTCTTCTTCATCAATCTAAGCATCTCATCCTCATCCTGCTTAGCCATAATCCGACCCAGAAGAGGAGAAGAAGAAACAACAAGCTGACACAACAAAGCCTTCTTCCGACTCAGAGCATCGGCCATGACATTAGCTTTACTGGGAGTATAACTAATATCGAGGTCGTAAGAAGCCAGAAACTCAAGCCAACGAACTTGCCTCTGATTCAAATCCTTCTGGGAGAAGATATATCTCAGAGACTGATGATCAGTGAAAAGCTCAAACTTGGTTCCAAGAAGATGATGCCTCCAAAGTTTCAAAGCAAAGACAACAGCAAGTAACTTTAAATCATAAGCATCATAATTTGCCTCGTGGGTTTTCAACTGACGGCTAGCATAGGCAATGACCTTACCATCCTGCATGAGAACAGCACCCAAACCCTCACGACTAGCATCAGTATAAACTGTTAATCCCTCACTTCCATTCGAAACAATAAGAACTGGTGCGGAAGATCGCTTGCTCTTCAACTCACTGAATGCAGCCTTACACTGATCACTCCAGACAAACTTAGCATTCTTCCAAATCAAAGCTGTGAGAGGCGCAGCAATCCGAGCAAAATTTTCAATGAATCTTCGGTAGTAACTGGCAAGGCCCAGAAAACTACGAATATCAGATGGAGTCTTTGGAGTTTCCCAATCCTGAAATAGAAGAAGGAGAAAATAAGGACAACATGAAAGATAGAATTATTAAAATGATAGAGAAAAGAGAAGAAAGAAAGACTTACATTGATCGCAGTGATCTTGACTGGATCAACAGAAACTCCATTACTAGAAACAATATGCCCGAGATATCGGACTTCATCCTTCCAGAAATGGCATTTAGAAAATTTAGCCTTTAACTGATGATTTCTAAGAGTCTCAAGAACATACTTCAAACGCGACTTATGCTCATCCTTAGTCTTAAAGAAGACAAGGATACCAACAAAAAGACTAGCATAAATTTATTAAGCACATCACAAAAAACACGATTCGTCAAGTCAACAAAGAAAGCAGGAGCATTAGTCAAACCAAAAGGCATGACTAACCATTCATAAAAACCATTCTCAGTGCAGAAAGCAGTCTTGGGAATACTATCCTCGGCAACCCTGAGCTGATGAAAGCCTGTGGAAAGATCAAGATGAGAGAAAATAGTGGCACCATAAAGCTGATCAAACATATCATTGATACGAGGCATTGGATATCTGTTTTTCATAGTGAGCTCGTTCAGCTCCCTATAATCAACACACATCTGAAGAGAGCCATCAGATTTGGTGACAAAAACCACCACAGCTCCCCATTCAGAAAAACTAGGCCTAATCAGACCTTTGGAAGATAAGTCCTCAATTTGCTTTCCCATCTCAACCTTCTCGCGGGGTGCCATTCTTCTAGGAGGAAGAACAACAAGTCGAGCACCAGGAATAAGATCAATCCGAAAATTAATTTCTCGCTTTGGAGGTAAAGAAGTGACTTCACCAAATACATCGGGATATAGTCTAACCACAAGAGTAGAATCAAGATCATTGGGAGAAGAATCCAAAGTATAAATAAAGCTGTCAGCAAAATCCTGAGGCATGCGGCGCTGAATAATCAAGGAATTCCCTTGATCATCAACAAGCTGAACAGACCGGGATTTACAGGAGATACGAGCATCATGATTCACTAACCAATCCTGACCAAGCAATAAATCAAAAGCATCGAAGCTTAGAATATAAAAATCACCACTAAAGCGATGATCAGAATGGAGAAGTTTCACTTCTCGACAAATCCGATTAAGGTTAGCAGGACCCCCAATAGGATTTGAAACACATAATGGAACAGAAGCATACTCAGGAGATAAGAGATTCTCCAACTTATCACACAAATCAACAGAAATAAAACTGTGTGAAGCACCAGTATCAAACAACACACGAATAGGATGATGAAATAAAGTAAATGAACCCTGGAGTGTACCTTGGTCATCACTAGGATCAGGGGCAGTTGGAGGAACTGGAGATGAGGCAGAAGTGACAGTAAATATACCAGAAGGAGTACCCCTCTGTTGGGTAGGGCAGTCCTTAAAATGGCCGGGCTGGAGACAAATATGGCAGAGATCACGTCTAGCCGACTGAGCAGGTGGAGGAATACCAGCACCAGATAATGTAGGATAGCTATTGGCATAATGCCCTCTCTGATCACACCTAAAGAAAGTGATGGAGGAGAGATCAACTGGTTGTCTCTAAGCAGGAGCAAATGATGAAGATCCCAAACTAGGATGCTTTAGCCAATTCTTCTTCTGCTGGAGGAAATTTGGCTTACCTTCTTGGAATTAGCATAGGAAGACTGTGCTGGAGAAGCACCAGAAGCAGCAGGACCTTTGGATGTGGGATTCTCATAGCGAATAACCATATCCATAAGCTGGGTGAAAGAACCATGAACATGAGAAATAAGGCGACTATAATACTCTGGACGAGCACCAGCAATAAATTTCTCATTCTTCTTGAGAGGAGTATCAATAAGGCTAGGACCGAATTTGGAAAGTTCATTGAACTTCCTCTCATACTCAGCAAAAGACATGGTACCCTGCTTCAAATCCATAAACTCACGATAAAGCTGAGATTTTCCGACTTTCGGCATCCATTTTGCCGCGAAAGCCTCCCTGGAAAAGAGATAAAAAATTCTTAAGATAGATTCAAAGAAAGGAAAAAAAATAGGAATAAAAATTAAGATAACACAAAGGATACCTAAACTGCTCCCAAGTGAGATCAGCCTCGATGGTGTTAGCCGTAACGGACTCCCACCAATCTAAAGCAAAATCACGCAACTACCAAGCTGCTGACTGACGCTGCTGGGCATCAGTAATATCAAGACCAGTAAATATCCTCTCAAGACTCTGCAACCACTGCTAAGCCTCAATGATAGTCTCTGAACCAGTGAATGGGGTTCCACCTAGTTGAGAGGATTCCTTACAAAGAACAATGAACCTGACTGGAGCAACAGGTTGAGGAGCTGGGGCAATACCACGACCCCTACCTCTAGCATTTTCTCGATTCATCTTGAAAAAATATCAAGAATGAATTTAGGACAAGAATAAAGACAAGATAATGCACTTGGATGAATATCTTAAAGAAAGAAAAGATACTAACAAGGTAGATACGAAAGAAAGGTAGTTAGAAAACCTTTGAAAATCCTTTAAAAGCAAGAAAAATTTATATATCAAAATAGTCTTTGAAAATCCTTTGAAAACATTTTGAAAAATCATTTTATACTTTGAAAATACGTCTCTCATAAAGATATGATCCTGAGATTGATTTCAATCATTCTAGGGTAAAAATACCCTATCTCTAATGAGTTTTTTTTTTGCTCCGCAGAGGCAATGGTTTGCCAAAAACCAAAGCTCTGATACCAACTTGTAACAACCCCAATTTCGTACCATTCAAATCGACAATAATTCACACATGTCGGACTTGAATGATGCGAAATAACAAATTGTATATAAATTTGGAGCAAATAAAATCAAATATACAGAATCACAGACACAGAACAAATAGAATAACTCGCAGCGGAAAATAAAATACATAGTATTTCATGAAGCTACTACGGCAGAGTCTCAAAACAAATACATAATACAGTCTGAAAACAACATAATAGAATTCCCAAATACATAGAAGTTCACTAATACATGAGACAAACTAGAACAGCTAAAACAGAAGAAGATAAATATGTAGACAAGCACAAACTCTAGCAAAGACCAGCTCCAGAAGGAGAATCCAAAGCTGTAAACACTCAGGCTAACCCGAGCCTAAAGCAAAACACAAACACTCGAGTCAGGAGAATATATACTTATATAATGTAAACCAACTCTAGTGAACTGTAATAAAGATACAAGTAACTTAAAGGATGCTTGGGACCGCCCATCCTCTAACGATCCGTCAAACTATTTACTATATAGTAATATTTCGCTATTATAATAATGTCTACAGTAAAATAAACATACTTTTAAATAGCGTTCTGGGCTACCCATATCACCCTTCACACATAATAGTCCCAGCAGTCCATCCAATATCATGACATCTCCACACCGGGTGACTGTCAGAGGATACCACACGGGCTACGAGAGAAAAACAAACTCGTAGTAAAGGCTCGGTATGGTAGGTGGCACGGCACACATGGCAATGCCAGGGTAGATATACCAATTACGCACACGGGATGGCGGTAATGTAACAGCCACTACACCCACCCAGAACAACACTTCTAAAATCAAGGGGTGCACCCAAACAATCACAACAGTAATAGAATGGTATCGAAGAAGTGTGTCCAGTCCAGAGGTGCGACCTCCTTTGACTCGAGATCGCTCCTGTTTTAGCCATCTTAAGCTAACTCACGGGAGTTAGGTCCACGTAAAGTACCTTAGGAACGTCGTCACCATCCTACTTTATTCTGAAATCTCCACCGCATACACAGTTGTTAAAGTGGTTTTCGGTATCGACAGAGAGTATGTCCATATGTGATCCCGGTCTCTTTACCAACCAATCGTTATTATAACCCACAGTTATAATTTAAAAATGGTACTTATTTTCCAAAAATCAAATATCATTTCAAATCCATTTCAAAATATCAAACCTACCATTTCATAAAAAACATATTCATTTTATTCAATTTAAAAATACCATTTCAATTCACATTTCAAAATAGTTCAATTCCAAACAGATTACTTCATTTAAATCATCTAAAAATGAAGTTCTTACATTTAATAATTAAATCATTAAATTTCCAAAATTTTCAACTTTCATAGTTCATTTATTCACTTAATTTTATCAAAACAGTGAAAATTCAACTTTCTCAGCATTTGGAAAATGCAACAGAAAGTTCAAAACAGTTCAATTTAGCAAAAGACAGCGTTTAAAATGCTGCAATAGTGTTACATTAGTTTCAAAGAAAACTTAGTTTAATCCAACAATTATAGCATTATAGAATGCTATAATAGCCTATAATTCAATTTAGCTATTTAGTTCACTTACAACTACAGCATTTACAAATGCTGTATTATCATTTACATTAGAAATAATAGCATTTCAAAAATGCAGTTAATTTACTTCAAATATAATTTCACAACAATTATATTTTTCTTTAAATCACTATCAACATATAAAATCACACATTTTTTCTTTTATAAACATCATTTAATTTTCCCTAATTTCATCATTTCATAAAGTTAAATTTCCATTTAAAAACTCATATTTAATACTAATTCACTTATTAAATTGCAAAATTCAATTTTAAATTCATTACATTAAATTTCAACTCAACACTTAAGTTCAAATTCTCAAATATAACTTAATTTTATTTTTTATTTTCTTAACTAAAAATCCACTTTTAAGTCAATTTCATAAATTTCCAATTTTAGTTATATTTCAAAATTTCAACTTAAATATTCATTCATTTACATTTTAACTTTAATAAAAATCATTAATATAATAAAAAATCACTTTAAATTCACCTAAATTCAAATTATCATAAATTTATCATAATTTCATATTCAATTTAATTTCCAATTATAATTAAATCAACATTTTCAAAATAACTTACATTCAGATTTTCTAACTTTTTCGTTAATTTATTTAACTAATAAATTTCCAGAAAATCAATAATACTTTACAAAATTTCATTTTTTAAAATAAATTTTAAATCAAAATATTATAATAATTACATTTCTAAAATATTTTAAAAATTTTAGAAAAACATATTTAACTACGGGTCTATATATAATTTTCTACGCTAGGTAAAATGATACGGGTAATATATCATTTCAACCCATAATTTACAAAGAAAACCAGGGTTTATCATTTCAAACCCGCAGTCCCAAGTAAATGAAATAATTTGAAAATCGCTCAGGCCTATCATTTCATCCCATAACGATTTTTTCTTATTCTAAAGTCCGTTCGGGTATGTATCATTTCAACCCATAGTGATTCTAATCTAAAGGGAACTTGCAGTGTGATAAACTAATAAAAGTAACAGAACAGCATAATATAACAGTAATATATGATATAACAGGATTTTAAGCATGGGTGAACATCGTATAATCATAACATAGCAGATGTGATATGGTTATGCAATTTTTTACAGATACAAAGGGGGTCAGTTCACTAGTCATATGGATATATATTGTCTGGTGAGAATAACTCACTGGTTTGTGCTGGAGACTAAACGACGAATGCATGAATGAGATCCAAACAAGCACAATAACACGATTCAAATATGAGTGGAGGGGCCAAATTATCAATTCCCATGAATACAAGTCACACAAAATAATATAATATACATAAGTTTCAAATTCAAATATGGTAAACGATGATAGAATAAACTGCACAAATCAAAGCGAAGCTGCTTTGTATTTGCTTCCAACTTCCATAGGCTCAGCCATGGGTGGAATGTACACGACTATGGCATGTTCTAGGGTCTGGTTGTGGACCTATAGGAGTCGGCCATGCATAGAGAAAATGGTGGACTAGTTGGTGAGGCAAAAGGCTAACATTTCAAGGCAAAAGCGTGGATTTCAAGGCAACTTATGGGCTTGGCCAAGGCATGGAGGACATAGATATTTCAGGTAGGGTCAGTAGGTGGTGTGCAGAGGTGTCTCAGGTCTAGAACAGGCTGGTGGTGGTGGTGTTTGGTCGGCCATGTGGAGGTTTGGAGGTGGTAGACATGGATGGTGCTTGGCCTAAGCAAGTTTATAGAGTCTTGTTGGATTTTGGTGATGGATCAATCCACAAGGAGGCATGGCTTGGGGTTTGGTCAGAGAAGACGTGATGATGATGGTGTTCTCAGGTGGTGGTGGAGGCGGTAGGGGCTAGAGAGGAGGTGGTCGAACCTATGACATAAGGGAACAAGTGCAAATCAAATTCAAGAAGAATAAAAGTAAACAAAGAAAAGAAGAAAAAGATTTTACCAAACTTTCTTCACAAGGCTATGGCCGAAATTTTCAGTTTGAGGAATGAAAAAAAATAATGTACGTGAATGAGAATGAGGGTGGTCGGCTCAAAGATGTGTATATAGAAAGCTAATTGATGAATAGTTATGATAAATGTGAAAGGGTGGAAGATAAAGGGCCATTTGAAAACCATGAGTCAAAACCCTTTCAAATTTCTTTTAATTTATTTATATAAGATTAAATTACTGAAAATGATAATTATTTCATTTAAATTTCGAAAATGGAACAAAATATAAAAATATATAAAAATATTTATTAATTATATAAGGTTAAAATAAGAAAATAGCACAAAATTGCAAACTAGACTAGAAAATTTGAAAATAAATAGAATAAATTTTAGAAAAATTATATGGACTTGGAAAAATATTTATAACAAAGATAATAACATAAAAATAAAAATTCATTCACAAAATGATTAATCAAAATTTAATTAAATATAGTTTATATGAAGAAAATAACAGAAAATTAGAAAACGGCCTTTAAAAATAGGAAATAAATACAGTAAATTTTTGAAAAATTCTATTATCATTTTAAAAATATATAGAAATGAAATCTCAAAAATAAAACAAATTTAAAATAATTTCAAACAAAATTAAGTCAAATTTTAATTCATATTCAAAATCTAGGGTTGTTACACTTGGGATCGCCCATCCTCTAAGGATTAGTTAAACCATGAATTAAATACATCCCGTGGTTAAAATTCCAAAATGGTATTTTATACTTCAAAAAAATCAAATATCATTTGAAATTCAATATCATTTCAAATTCATTTCAAAATATCAAAATATCATATCATTCCAAAACCACATTCACTATTATTTAATTTAAATACCATTTCAAATCACATTTCAAAATGGTTTATATTTCAAATCAAAATATTCCATTTAAATCATTTAAAAATGAATTTATTATATTTAAAAGTCAAATATTCAATTCTCTAAATTTTACCATTTTCAGAATTCATTTATTCACTTGAATTTATTAAAATAGTGGAATTTCAGTATTCGCAGCATTTAGAAAATGCTACGAAAAATTTACATTTGAAACGATTCATTTTAACAAAGATAGCATTTACAGAAATACTATAATAGGTTTTAGTTTAGTTTCAACAACTACTGCACTTACAAAGTGCTATAATAGCTCTTAGTTCAATTTAGTGTTTTAGTTCATTTATATCAATTACAGCATTTACAAAATGCTGTAATATCTTTAACTATAGAAATGATAGCATTTCAGAAATGCTGTCAATTTAAATTTTAAATTTTCAATACAATTTAATAAACAATTAAATTTAATTTAAATCATTTTTAACTTATAAAATCATATTTTTTCACTTTAAACACAATCATTTAAATACCCTTTAATTTAAGATTATATAAAGTGAGATTTTCATAAAAATTCAATTTTTAAAAATTTACTTATTAAATTAATGCACGATTTTATAACATTTCATTTACTTTACATTTCAATTAAAGTTGCTATTTCATAATTTAAATTTAAATTCCATTTTATTTCCTTAACTTAACTTTTATTTTGAAAACCAATTTCACATTTTCCAAGCTAAGCTATATTTCAAATTTCAATGTTAAACATTTATTTATTTAACTACTTTTAATTTATAGAAAAATCAATAACACTTTATAAAATCATTTTTAAAATTCAAATTAAAATAAAATTATCATATTCTCTTACTTAACTTAAATTCGATTTATAAGTAAAATCATAAATTCCAAAATTTATTATATTTCAAATTCTATTCTACCAATTATTTATTTCACTTACTTAACTTGTAGAAAATCACTAATATTTATAAAAAATCATTTTAAATTAAATTTAAATCAAAATGTCATAATATTTACATTTTATAATATTTTATAAATTCTAGAAAAATATATATTAACCACGGGTCTGCATACAATTATCTAACCTAAGTCGAATAATAAGGATAATATATCATTTAAATCCGTAATTTACAAAGGAAAAATCTGGGTTCTATCATTTCAACCCCGTAATCCCAAGTAAAATGAAATAAATAAAAATCGCTCAGGCCTATCATTTCAGCCCATAACGATTTTTCCCTATTCTAAAGCCCGTTTGGGTATGTATCATTTCAACCCATAGTGATTCTATTCTACAGGAAACTTGCAGTGTGATAAACTGATATACATAAACAGAATAGCATTATATAACAGTAACAGATTATATGACAGGTGTATAACAGGGGTGAACATCATATGATCATAGCATAAGCAGGTATAACATGATAATGTAATTCTACAGATTCACAGGGTGCCAGTTTACTAATTATATAAGTACAAAATGTCTGGTGAGAAATACTCACCTCTACAAGCTGGAGATAACAGATTCTGACACACAAACAAATTCCAGAAGGCACGTGTGATGCCCACCTCTATTCTCATGCTAGCCAAGGACACCACAAGGTAATGCCGTCAACTGGCATGAAGAATAAGGCTGTTAAGGAGTGACCATCCGTGTAATTGCTTTGTGCGAGCACCGGTATGTCAGATAGTACAACATGCATTTCATTTCAAGAGGAAATCCGACATACCGATACAAACTCAAAGCTACTACACAGTGGCCATATGATCTTTGGAAACAAATATAGAAATAAGCATAACACAAATCAGTCACAGATATCCATATCACAAAGGCGGAAACAGATATGGATATAACACATAGAAGTGTGGATCAGAGTAGTGGTCAAATAAGATCCATAATATCATGAAAGAATAGATACATGTGCTAGACAAAAGAATAAGTATACATCAAGGAGTCTCTATCTCGAATGTATAAAACAAAAATTACTAATCTGAAGTAGTTAGCCAAAAGAAATCAGGCGACAATCTTTGATAAGAAGTCAAGTAGAAGCACCTGTAATATCTCAGTCTAACCCGCGTATTATTTAATAAGAAAATAATAAACGGATCAGTCTAGCTATAAATATCAGATAAGAAGAGATAAAATAAGAGATATGACAAAAACGTATGATAATAATAGTGTCATAAGGTGATAAGTATACATTTGAAAATCAACTAGAGATTATTCAATATCACAAGAATCTTCGCATAGATAAAAAAGAAAACCATATTCTTTATTTTTATTCACCAAGTCACAAATATTGGCAAACATCTCAATGCCAATCGTAAAAGTTGTTGAAACACAATTCAAAATGCACAAATATTAATAAACTCATCAATGTAAATCACTAAAATTGGTGAGACACGAATTCTAGAAATCATCAATTAGAAATCCAGAAATCACAAGAGGGGGAAGAAGCGTATCGAAAATGGGAGCATGAAAACTCACCAACACGTGTATCACAAAATGGGTCGTTATCCCATAAAAATAAACCGGAGCTCCTCCAAACAGGGTATAGTCCCCCATTGCGGACTATGAGCCGAAGCTCCTCCTGATGAGCCGAAGCTCCTTCTGATGAGCCGAAGCTCCTCCTGATGAGCCGAAGTCCTCCTAATGAGCCGAAGCTCCTCCAGATGAGCCGAAGCTCCTCAGAAATAGGGTTTAGTATCCCTTGCAAACAAAGAGACAACGCACATTGCTAGTCTAAATCACAAAATGATCATCATCGATCATTAAGAAGTGTCAATTACACTAAGCTAGTAAATAAATGAGTTTAGCTTCATGTCCCATAACCACTGGCTTAACTTAAATATTTACGAACAAATTGTAGATTCCCACTCACAAATTGTCACAAGAGTTTCAATCTAACAAGTCCAAAAATTAACCGACGAAGTAAACGCAAGCGTTTAATACCACTTGTTTTACTAAGCTGTTTAATTAGATTTCTCAAACGAATGATAATGGTTTGTACATACTAATAGATTTGGAAAACGGTTTTAAAAGCGAACTTTGTATCAAAAATATAGTTTAAATCATCTTTGTGAATGGATATGAATATTTACTACTAGTATTGATACCTTTGCATTTTAAAGTGACAAGCCACAGAAATGACTGTATAAACAATCGATCACCAAAAATTAACATACGAAGACATGAATTAAACCCAATGAAATCGATACCAAACCCATCAAAATGGATATTCCCAAAAATCCAAAGAAATAAGTCATCAAAGTCGATAATAGTGATAACAACTAGTCGGATCGACCAAAAATCGATTAACATTGGAGTTTTACTCAAAATTAGGCAAATAGGCAGATATGCACAGATCCAAATGTCTAAGGGGTTGATCCAGACGTTTGGTTTTGGTTTTTGGAAATATTCCAAAAAACCAACCAGACGTCTGAAATCTCAAATCAGACGTCTAAAGACGTCTGACCTCCTTTCAGACGTCTGAAACGATAATTCAGACGTCTAAAATTAGTCACTGCCCTTTTCTATTTTTCTTCCTTGTATAATTTTCTCCAAGAGGCAAAACCAGACGTCTGGCAGTGGTACCTAGACGTCTGAACTCCTGGTAAGGGCAACAATTTGCCTAGGCCATGATGGCAAAACAATTTCGGGAGTGGCCGAGCGAGCAACGGCGACTAAGGATTTACGTTAAGCGACAACCCGGCCTTATAGGCTCTTCGATGCATCCTAAACAACATATCCAAACATCCTTAGTAGGATTTTCACAAAATTGGACTTCAAATCCAAAAATTAGTAAATCACCAAATCAATTCAAATCAAAAGCAAATGATCATGAATAGATGTTAGGAATTCATACCTAACCACAAAGATAGATATAGACATAGATGTGAGATAAAAATCTCACCTTTTACACAAAAACAAGGAAGAAGAAGCTTGAAAACAAAGGAGGATCAACCACTTTTCAATCTCAACTCTAAAACCCCAATCTAAGACAATAAGCATATTTCCCAAATTAGGTTATAGCAAATTTCTGAAATTGGAGAGAGATTGAGATGGAGAAGAAGAAGGAGATGCTTACCTAAGCTTCTCTTTGAATTTGGAGCTAAAACTTGGATTTGCTAAAGAAACTAGGGCTTAGGATTTTAATTTTCAATCTCCTCCACAATTTTTGCTAAATCTTGAGTTTTTGAAAATATTATGATGGAATGAAGAGGAGTGGAGTGGAGTTGGGTTGATATGTTAGGTTAATGCAACCCAAAACCCTAAGTGAAAAGGTCGAAATTTTAGCTAGCTCCAAACATATTGATGTTTATACTCAAAAAGGTCGCAAACGCCATTTTGAACTCAATGGAAGTGGTCTCGAGTTCTAATTTGATAGTTTGCAAAAAGTAGCATTTTGGACTATAATCCGACTAACGATGTTATATTTAAATAAAATATTTAAATATACAATCGTAAAATATGAAAGTTGTTACAGACTCCCCTCCTTAAAGAAATTGTGTCCTCGCAATATTTAAGAAGAAAATAAAAATAACAACCATAAAGGCATATCAACACAAAAGAAATTTGAAATAAGAAGTTCACCTCAAAAAGCACAAGAGATTATGTTGCGCATAAGTCAAATTAGGAGAAACTTCAATTTCTTCAATAACACCGGGCTCAAGAATAGAATCAGAATCCATGATGCATTTCCGTAGTTGAGAGATGTGGAGAAATGTCATGAAAGCAGAAAATCGAGCCGGTGAAATGATGAAATTCAATAATGGTATACCCGAATAATTCGGAACAACAACGTAGTATAATAACAGTACGTCCGACGTACCCAAAATTGAAATAAATTGGACAACGACGTAGTACAATAATGGTACATCAGATGAACCTATCAAAAAGATCATTCCATTCGTACATCATCAAAGAAACAACCGTTTGTTGTTTACGACTAAGGGCATTGGCAACACGATTTTCCTTTCCAAAGTATAGAGAATACCAAGATCATAAGATGCAAGGGACTCGAGCCAACGTTGTTGACGCAAATTAAGTTCCTTTTGAGAAAATAAATACTTCAAAGACTTATGATCGGTGTAGAGAACAAATTTCTCTCCCAAAATAGTGATGTCAAATTTCTAAAAACGAAAACAACAGCCGCGAGCACAAGATCATGAGCAGCATAACTAGTCTCGATAGGCTTTAATTGTATAGAAGCATAAGTGATAGAACATTCTCTTTCACTAGAGAATGGCACACAAACCAATACGACTAGCATCGGTACAAACTGTGAAGTCTTGGTTCCCTTCGGGAATCACAAGAATAGGAGTTTCGAAAAGAAAGGGTTCTTTTAATTGATCCTCTTTCCTGAAAGCTAAAACTCTCAAAATTACAATTAACTATATGTAATCATCTTTCCAAATTTTTTTTTACTTATTCCTAGCCTATTTACAGTATCTGATTGTCTCATCAAAGCGTTTAGGAGATTCCAATCGATAACGTTAATCAAGCGCATTGACCAGAAATCTTAAAGCACTCAATGGGAAATACAACGCAAAATCATCTTGTTTATGATAAAAATATATCTTAAATTTTTTACGAATAGCCCTTGTTCGTTTTATGAACAAAAACCCAATTATACTTGTAAATAAATCTTATGAAAAAGATTTACAAATTTTAAATTGCTGTTTTCTGAAAAAACTATGTCGATCGTGTAATATGGAACTATATTAAACTAGTGCAAAAATAAACAAAGTTACTACAGTAGAGTAAATAAGTAAAACAAAACAAGCACACCAGGAATTTTTATACTGGTTTGGACTTCCTGTTCTACGTCCAGTTCCAGACTCCTTCTGGAATTTCAACTAACAACAATCCTCACTTAACCCGGAGGAACAGGTTTACAACACCTGAACAACAGAACAGTATTTCGATGCCTCAATAGCCGAAGAGGACTTCACTTGCCTGAATAGCAGAACAGGACTTTAACTTATGCAGAAGGTATTTGACACAGTGTGTTCTCAATAACACAAATTTGTCTCTTGATAGCACAATCTTCCTATAATCTTCTCCTTTCGATATATATATATATGTGTGTGTGTGTGTGTGTGTGTGTGTGTGTGTGTGAAGAATATTGAAGTAAATGAACGATTTTGTATAAATTTGAATGCACAAAAGTGTTAGAATCAGAGTAGTATAAGAATAGAAAGAGTTAGATCGATTAGGTGATTAAAACAGATGATTCTAACATGTTTATATAAAGTATAAAGAGGTGTAATCATTCGTGAATAGCTATCATGAAAGAGCATGGACATATCTATAAATAAAAGGTTGTAACTCTTTATGGAAGAGAAATGTCCATTCAAAAATATAGCAGTTGTATCAGTTCAGCCGTCTGAAATTTGGAATTCGTACTTCTGTAATTGTTATCGTGCAAATCAGAAAGGAAATAGGTCATTTTTGACCAGATTCAGACGTCTGATATTTCCAATTTAGACATGTGAATATTGTAAAAAATTTAAATTTAGTTACAGATTCAGACATCTGAATTGGTCATTTCAGACGTCTGAATTTGACCTGAAAATTCATTTTTCTTTTGTGAATGTGTGTATGTGTATGTGTCGATATATACATACATACATATATACATACATACATACATACATATATATATATATATATATATCCATAGGAGAGATTTTAACATCATTTCAATTCTAAATAACGACTCAATATAACATATATGTAGCATGAAATTCATTTGAATCTGGTCTTGTAGATATTCCTGCAAAAACAAGTTAGTATAGAAAATCAACGTATATAGTTGTCGTAGTCAAAATAAGTAAGAACCATTTTTGACGATGACAACTATATAATACGAGAGAAATATATATATACATACACTCCCCCTCTATAAAAGCTCCCCCCGCCAAAAACCAAGACATAATAGATAGACAATATCAACTTCCCCCCCCCCCATTGACATCGCAAAAACGTAATCAAATGATCAACAAATAAGGCAAATTGAACTTGAAATAAAACAAACTACAAATCAACAACAAATTAAGAAGTTCATGACAGAAAATAACAAACAACGAAATAGTTCAAAATAAACTGAATAACATCAAAGAAAATCAAATCTAGGACTTAAGTCACTTCCTACATCATCATCATCTTCACCATTGTTGTTCCCCGAGATGGATGACCATTGCATGGAGCGAGGTTGAAAACTTCGGTAGATGATGAGGTGGAGCAACCAATACGTTCCCAAATTTTGTTAAGAAAGCCACGAATGAAGTTAAAATGTTTTTCAGTTTTCTTTTCAAGTTTTACCATTCGGGTTTGAAGCTTTGCTTGTTTTTAGGAAAGAGTGACTAAAGCATTCCTTGAGCTCGAGTCGGGAGAAAGAATCACTATATCATCATTGTCTTCCTCTTCTGAGTGAGGAGCAATTGGTTGAGCATGTGGAACATGATGATGAGGTTGGGGATAGTTTTGATCTCAGTTGGCAACTCATTCTTGAAGAGAGATATATGCCAAACTCCCCGATCATTTTGGCAAACCCATAAGACCTAATGTCTTTAGCCCTAGTTTTTTGATTGATGTGAGTTCGGAATCAGGAAAAGGAATGTTAAAATTTTGAAGAATCTTCATTATATAAGCACCATAATGAAAAGTCTTATATCGTCGTCGACGATTAACATCCATAAATTCTTCCAAAATCACTTGAGCCCAATTGATTGGTTGACCAGATAGATAGCATATAGGGCTTGTAAGTTTCTTTTATTAACTACTTCGTAACTTCCTATCCATGGAATGATGGATCGAATCAAAGCTCTATGGAGTATACGAGCTTATGGGCGGAGTTGTACTGAAGTAAGTCTAGTAATATCATCATTCAAGAATTGATGTGAGACCTCGTCTCTATCATCCAAGTTTAAAAAAACATCAATCTCATCCAAATCAGTCCCCGTTGATGGACATTGAAGGATTTCACCAAGTCTAGCAATTGGTAGATAGATTTTTACTCGACATACTAATGTCCAAATACAATCGTTGCGATTATGAGGAGTATGACGATCCAAATTCATTTTAGCATAGAACAATTTAACCAAAAGATGATTAACTTTGATATTATTTGCAGCAAAAGAAACAAGTCATTCTAACCCATTTGCTCTTACAACTTGTTGAATCCAATAAGCTTCGAATTCTTCAAATTTGATGAAAGCTCCTGGAAAGAAATTAGATGGACTCATTTGAGCAAAACATTGTCTCGCTTGCTCATTCCATAGCCATTGATCGATGTTTGGGGTAGATGATGAAGTGGATGGCCTTGATCCTTTTGATTTTGGAGCTATTTGTGAGTATGAGGAAGAAAGATTTGGTTTTTAATGGGGTAATGACTGAAAAAGAAGATGAAGAATGAAGATAAAAGAAAGGTATAGGTTGAATAAAGGGGTAGTTACATTCAAAATCGTGCAAAGGCATTTCAAATTTGAATAGGCAGCAAAATTCAGACGTCTGGAATAAGCAATTCAGACGTCTGATTTGAAGTAAATCGAGGCAGAAAGAAAATAGTGTATTTTAGGCTATATTCAGATGCTGAAATTATTGATTCAGACGTCTTAATTTGTAGAATAAAATTCTTTTTCAACAATATTCAGACGTCTGAAACAACTACTTCAGACGTCTGAAACAACTACTTCAGACGTCTGAAACAACTACTTTAGACGTCTGAAATATATAAAATGTATTTCGGACAGTTTAAAAAATATTGACAAAAGAAAAGGATTGTATTAATATTTGAATGAATCACGGTATATAAGTTGATCATTCAACAACAGATATAGATAAATGAAATCATTTGTCTGAATCACTTGGAGTCTTGCACTCTTCCGGTTCGATCTTGGTTATCTCCGTGTATGTCGCAATGGAGACCATTATGGTTGGCGTTCCCAAGAGTTTGGAGAAATCGTAGGACGCTGTGGGCTCGGCTCCCATGGATTCGAAGTTGAAGGCTGAACTACATCTTTCTTTGGAGACGTACTGCAGAATTTTAATGCCACTTGTTCAATGAAACTGAGTCGTTTGGCATTAACTTTCTGTTCGTAAAACATATCTCATTGCAAATCCAACTGTTCTTTGTGGTAATGATGAATCTCGGAGATTTTTTCTCTAGTTGATGGAGAACCAAAGAAAATAAACCGACGAGATTCTTCTTTTCTAGAGTATAACCAGAATGTTCATGTGAAGCATGAGGTCTATTCTGTTCACGAGGTGTTGGAGTAGCCAAAATATCTATAGAAGATGTAGAATATGAAGAAGGTGAGTTGTCAGAATCAGAATTGTTGTTTGATGCCATAGAGAGAAGAAGAAAAATCATGTTGAATTCCATTGTAATTGTTCTTTTGGTAAAAAGAAAAGTAGAATTTGTGTTTATAAATGGAAGGAAAAAGTTTAAGAATAGAACTTTTAGTTAAAGCAATTTGTGGCTGAAATGTTTAACCAGTAATATACACACGTTTAAATACAAAGAAAATAAGAGGTGAAAAATGAAAGTTAGTATTATTTACATAAGAGAGAAAAATTTTGAAGTGAAAAGATCAACCAAAAATATTAATATCTCATAAAAGATGTCATAGATTTTTAAGAGAGACAATACCAAGCTCTCGTCTGAGTTTGATAAAAACATTTTCTAAAAGAGGTTTTGTAAAAATATCAGCCAACTGATTTTTAAAAGAAACAAAATCCAAATTTATTGTTCCTTTATCAACATTGTCACAAAGAAAATGATGATGGATGTCAATATGTTTTGTTCGTGAATGATTGACAGGATTTTTAGACAAGTAATAGCACTAGAGTTGTCACAATATATAGCTGAATTTGTTAAGTTTATATTGAAATCTTTAAGTGTTTGTTGCATATAGATTACTTGAGTATAAGCCAAAGTAGCAGAAATATATTCCGCTTCACATGTAGAAAGAGAAACACAGTTTTGTTTCCTACTAAACCAAGATACGAGTGATTTTCCAATAAAATGGCACGCACCACTTATGCTTTTTCGATCTGTTCGAGAACCATCGAAGTCAGCATCACTATATGAAACTAACTCGAATGGATATTCTTTAGGATAGAACAGACCAAAATCCTTGGTGTTAGTGAGATAATGTAATATACGTTTCACTGCTCTTAAATATGATTCCTTTGGACTGGCTTGAAATCTAGCACACAAACAGACACTCATCATTATGTCAGGTCGAATTGCCGTTAAATATAGTAATGATCCAATCATACTTATAATTTCTGGTCAACACTTTTGCCACTGTCATCGTTTTCAAGATGTGTTGTTGTCCTCACTGGAGTTGGTTTAGCAGAAGTATATTCCATTTCGAATCATTTGATTAAATTATCACAATATTTTTCTTTATTAATGAAGATGCCATTTTGAAGTTGTTTAATTTGTAAACCAAAAAAATATGTTAGTTCTCCCACATGAGACATTTCAAATTCCTTGGTCATTATTTCGGAGAAGTCCTGACACAACTTCTCATTAGTAGAACCAAAAATGATATCATCAACATAAATTTGAACTATTCAAATATCCTTTTTCGAATGTTTAATAAAAAGTGTTTAATCAACTTTCCCAATTTGAAATCCCAAAGAAATTAGATATGTCTTTTGTCGATCATACCATGCAAGTGGTGCTTGTTTTAAATCGTAAAGAGCTTTCTTAAGTTTATAAACATGATTAGGGAATTTCTCATGAATAAATAAGAGAGGTTGTTCAACATACACTTTTTCTTTTATATAACCATTTAGAAAGGAACTTTTAACGTCCATTTGATAAAGTTTGAAATTGTGAAAACATGCATAGGCCATTAAGATTCGCATTGCTTCTAGTCTTGCAACCGAAACAAACATTTCTTCGTAGTCAATTCCTACTTCTTGTTTCTATCCTTGTGCAACTAACCTTGCTTTATTTCTAGTGATGTTACCTAGTTCATATGCTTTGTTCTTGTAGACCCATTTTGTTCCAATAACAGTTTGATCACTTGGTCTAGGAACTAATTCACAAACTTCATTGCATTCAAACTGGTTTCGATCTTCTTGCATTGCAATTATCCAGTAGTCGTCTGTGGAAGCTTCTTTGGTTCGATATTTGAAAGGAATGCTACGTGGCCCATTTGATTTAGTTGACCTCTAGTTCGTACGTTTGAATTAATTTCTTCGATAATATTTTGAACAGGATGATCCCGTTATATTTTTGGTGGAGATCACAATTCATCATTATTATTATAAACAATGTTTTCATCATTTTCAAAATTTGTAGTTTTCGTATTTGTAATGTTATTCAAAAAATCTTCATCATCTTGAAAATTTTCATCGAAAGACACGTGTAATGTTTCTTCAATAGTATTTGATCTTCTATTAAATACGCGATAAGCTTTGCTACGATCTGAATATCCTAGAAAGATTCCTTCGTCGGATTTCGCATCGAATTTTCCAAGCTAATCTTTTGTGTTTAATATAAAACATTTTGAACCAAAAACTTTAAAATAAGAAATCTTTGGTTTTCTTCCACTAAAAAGTTCATAAGAAGTGTTTTTCGTAAGAGGTCCAATAGAAACAGGATTCAAAACATAGCAAGTAGTTGCAACAGTTTCTGCCCAAAAGTGTTTTGGAATAGTGCTTCCATTTAACAATGTTCGTGCACATTCTTGTAAAGTTCTGTTTTTACGTTCTACAACTCCATTTTGTTGTGGAGTTCTTGGGAACGAAAAATTATGAAAAAAATCCTTTCTTTTTACAAAAATGGTCAAAAACTTCATTTTCGAAGTCTCCTCCGTGATCACTTCTTATGTTCTTTATCTTCAAACCTTTTAAATTTTGAATTCGCTTGACAAAAAATTTAAAATGCTCAATCACTTTTATTTTTCATAAAAAAGGTCCTAGTATATCTAGAAAAATCATCTACTATTACAAACACATATCTATCGTGGTTTAAAGATTGAACTTGGATTGACCCAAATAGATCCATGTGTAGTAATTCAAGTTGTTGTAAAGTAGAAATAACTTTCTTAGATTTAAAAGATGATTTGGTTAATTTTCCTAGTTGACATGCATCACAAATATGATTGACTTTGAAGTTCATTTTTGGTAATCCTCTTACTAAATCATTTTTAGAAAGCTTGTTTATAGTTTTGAAGTTGATATGACAGAATCTTTTGTGCCATAAACAGGGATCATTTTCATTAGCTATTAAATACATATCTGAATTGTGATTGATTTTCATATTCAGAACATAGATATTTCTGTCTCTACTTCCTTCAAATATAAGATTTTGATTTTTATCAAAAATGCTACACTTATCTTCAGAAAAAGAGATTTTGAATCCTTTGTCACATAATTAGCTGATACTTAAAAGATTGTGTTTTAAATTTTTGACTAATAAAACATTAGAAATAAGAGGTAAATTAGATGTACCTACATTGTTGACGTCGCCTTTTTCAATGATATATCCTTTGGAATTGTCTCCAAAAGTGACAGAGCCTCCATCTGAGTAAGTAATGTTTGATAGAATATTTTTGTCTCCGGTCATATGTTTTGGACAACCGCTGTCAAGTATCCATTTTCCTCTCTTTTTAAGTGGGTCCTGCGAAAAATAATAATAACATTGGTACCCACTTTGTGATAGGGTCCTAAGAGTTAGGTCTTAGGAAACCAAACCCAAGTAGGTTCAGTATCCCCCTTAAAAATATAATTTTTATTTTTATGAACAGTTTCCCTAAAGATATTTATATATTTATTCCTAATCAAACTATTGTTTGTTTTAGGAAGCCATATTTTTATGGTTTTTGAGTTATTCTTCCTTTTTGGACGAGTAGCAGGATAAAATATATTTCTTCTAATTTCCTTTTTGGATGGCGTCTTTGATTTCTTAGGATATTCTAGTCCCTTTTTATTAGAAGTGGATTGAGAATTTTCAAGAATATTGGATAGAGTTTATCGACCTTTATTAAAGTTAGAAACATTTCTAGTAATATTATCTAACTTGGTTTTCAATAAAATATTATCTAATTCTATCATTTTGATCTTAGTTTTCAGCTCATGATTTTCAGAGACAAGAGAATCATTCTTCTCTTTTTGGGTTTCAATTTCTTGACTCAGTAAAGTAAGTTGAGAGTTATCATTAGAGAAGATATCTTGATGGTTTCCAAGTTCTTCTTCTAATATTTTCTTTTCATCATTAAGCATATTTCTCCCGAATTCTGCTTTTCTCTAATTTTCTAGAGCTTTTTTATATTTTCTTTTGATACTTTTTAAGGTATCAAGAGGTTCTGAATTAATTTCAATCATATCATCAAAAGTAAAATCATTTACCTCATTCTCTGTAGCCATGAAACAAACATTTGCTTGTTCTTTTTCACTATCACTGTTGCTTTCTGAAGAAGGAGAATTCGAGTTATCCCATGTTACTGAAAATGTTTTTCTTTTAAACTTGTCCTTTCGATTCTTATTGTGATATGTCTTCTTTTCTTCTGGACAATCTTTTTGCATGTGCCCTTCTTGTGACAATTAAAGCATTCTAGTATAGAGAAGATGGCTTATTTGCATTGTTGTTAAAGTTCTTTTTCCCATTGTTTTGAGTTCCATTACTATTAATGGTTGGCTTCGGAATTTTTTATGGGCATAGGCATCTCAGGTAATTCAGTCTTATGGTTCTTCATTATCTGCATATGGTCTTTTTTTTCTTAGGTGCTCATTTTGTTTGGGCTTTTAGTTTAATGTTTCTATTTCCTTTTCTGTACTTCAAAAACTTTTTAAAGTTTTTAGCAATTATTGTTGTCTTCTTCATCCGAGTCTGATTCTTCTTTTTCTGCATGAAATGCCATATTCTTTTTGTCTTGTGCTTGTACTCTTTTAGCATGCAAATTCATTTCGTAGGACATTAAATTTCCTATCAACTCTTCTGGTTTCACGGTAGAAAGATCATTAGCTTCTTTAATGGCTAAGACTTTTCTTTCCCATTCATTCGTTAAAGAGTTAAGGATTTTTGAAACAATATCAAAATTGGAGTACATTTCTCTTAGTTCTAGTAAAGAATGATGAATATCTTGAAATCTGGAGTACATATCATTTGTAGATTCATCTTTCTTCATCCTAAAATTTTGAAATTGATTCCTAAGCATAGATATTTTACTCGGTTTAACCTTGTTAGTAGCTTCATGAGTCACTTTAAGTGTTCTCCATATTTCATATGCAGTGTTACATATACTAACTCGGTTAAATTCATTTTTATCTATTGCACAAAACAACATATTCATAGCTTTAGCATTAGCGAAAGCATCTTATTTTATGCACCTGTCCATGTAGTATATTCAGTAGTCGGTGCAGTATATTCTGCTTGTGTAACATTCCATGCATCAAAACTACTGGCTTGCATATAAAGACGCATTCGTGTTGCCCAATAGTGGTAATTCATGCCATTGAATAGTGGAGGTCGTGCAGTAGATTGGCCTTCAATAAAACTAGTGTTAGTGACAGTATTAGTGGTAGTGCTGGTGTTGTTTTCCATATTAGCAAGAAATCAAATAATTATGTAACGGTTATAAGAAATCTCGCTCTGATACCAAATGAAAATACTGTGCGGATCGTGTAATATGGAACTATATTAAACTAGTGCGGAAATAAACAAAGTTACTATAGTAGAGTAAATAAGTAAAATAAAACAAGCATACCAGGAATTTTTATACTGGTTCGAACATCCCGTTCTACGTCTAGTCCCAGACTCCTTTTGGAATTTCAACTAACAACAATCCTCACTTAACACGGAGGAACAGGTTTACAACACCTGAAAAGGGTTTCAAAGCCTCAACAGCCAAAGAGGGCTTCACTTGCCTGAACAGCAGAACAGGACTTCAACTTATGCAGAAGGTATTTGACACAGTGTGTTTCAATAACACGAATTTGTCTCTTGATAGTGCAATCTTCCTATAATCTTCTCCTTTTGATATATATGTGTGTACGTGAAGAATATGGAAGTAAATGAATGATTTTGTATAAATTTGAATGAACAAAAGTGTTAGAATCAGAGTAGTATAAGAATAGAAAGAGTTAGATCGATTAGGTGATTAAAACAGATGATTCTAACATGTTTATATAAAGTATAAAGAGGTCTAATCATTCGTGAATAGTTATCATGAAAGAGGATGGACATATCTGATAATAAAAGGTTGTAACCCTTCATGGAAGAGAAATGTCCATTCAAAAATATAGCAGTTGTATCAGTTCAGCCGTCTGAAAATTGGAATTCCGACTTTTGAAATTGTTATCGTGCAAACCAGAAAGGAAATAGGTCATTTTTGACCAAATTCAGATGTCTGAAATTTCCAATTCAGACGCCTTAATATTTTAGAAATTTTAAATTTAGTTACAGATTCAGACGTCTGAATTGGTCATTTCAAACGTCTGAATTTGACCTAAAAATTCATTTTTCTTTTGTGAATGTGTGTGTATGTGTTGATATATATATATATATATATCCATAGGAGAGATTTTAACAGCATTTCAATACTAAATAACGACTCAATCAACATATATGTAGCATGAAGTTCATTTGAATCTGGTCTTGTAGATATTCCTGCAAAAACAAGTTAGTATAGAAAATCAACGTATATAGTTGTCGTAGTCAAAATAAGTATGAAACATCGTAAACGAGGTTTCAACATTTTCATCCATAGTCATTAAATTCAAAAACGGACCTATCGAGATATTTGCCGAATACTCGATTCATAATATGGATGAAATAAGCTGGATGGTTCGTCAAACCAAATGGCATAACAAGCCATTCATAAGAATCATAATGAGTGCAGAATCCGGTTAGTGGAACGCTATCGTCCATAACTCATAGATAATGAAAACTGGTGGCAAGTCGAACTAAGAAGACCTTAGCACCACACAATAGATTGCTTAGGTGATGTTCCTAAGACAAGCTCAAAAATACTAGAAAATTCACAACTACTAAAATGAGAGAAATAACATTTTCCTCATCATGTGGGTTTAAAGAATAAAATGACGCCACCAAATTGGAATCGAAATCACAAAGAAAAATAGAAATCTGCTTAACAAATTGAAAATGTCAAAGATGGATAGTCCACTCGGGGCATGAGATATGGCTTTATTAATTAAGCCAACCCTTCCACAAAAATCAATTCCGAAGCCTACGTAACGCATAACATGCAAATCAACCCGGATAGAATAATCACATAAAATAACTTCGACATCTTTTCAAAACAAACTGAGCATTGCAGATCCACTACCCGGATAGCAATTCTCTGCGAAGTCATCAAGCCCAAAATATTTAAAGTGAAGAAATCAACAAGTTCTTTTGATAAAAATAATGAGATGAATCCATATCAACAAGGACTCGAATAGGATAATCACAAAACAAATATCATCAAGGACTTAATGAGAAATACCTTGACCAAGAAAAGTGTCACTGGGAGCTTGCACAATATTCAGCTCTCCCCCTCTCTTGCTTTGACGTTTGGGACATGAAGATATATAATGATCCGCACTTTTGCAATAGCGGCAAGAAATAGGCCTTGGACACCTATTTATATAGTGGTTCTTAGAGCCACAATTGTAGTATTCTCCACGATTAGGGATTTGAGTCTTTGCTACAGAAGTCACTTGCTTCACTCTCTTGTTTGGATTAGGACTTTCGAACTTAATAAAGGGATGCCTCTTCTTATTGACTCCCATAATCTCAACATTGCTTTCTTTATCGACCTCTTCAAGTCGAAGAGCGATATCAATAAGCTGATCGAAAGAAACTTCTAGTTTCAAAAGTAAAGGCTTTTTAAGATTCTTATTCAACCCATAAACGAACCTCTAATTTTTCTTCAATGGGGTATTAATATACTCGACCCCATATTTAAAGAGGGATTCGAAAGATACGACGTAATCCGTCATAGAAGATTCTCCTTGAACAAGGTCAATAAAACGTCGGGCCAAAGTTACTTTTTCAGCTTCCGGCATAAACTTTAATTCGAATCGTTCTCGGATTTGCTCCCAAGTAAGATCCACTTCGATAATCTCCAAAGTCAAGAGCTCATACCAATCTAACTCTCTTTCTTGGAGCATGCTAGAAGCCACTTGAACACGATGGAGATCAACAAGATTCATGTGAGAAAAGATACGGTCGCATGATCTAAGCCAAGCTTGAATTTCTATAACACTTTCGGATCCCTTAAATGGCCTTCCACCCAAATCGGTAAGTCTCTACACAAGCGTGGATCCAGATCTAGGATGAGTAGGCTCTGGAATGGGTCCGACAGCTTGACATTCTTTACAAGATCTAAAAGCTGCTGGACAGACATGAATACTCCCTCTTTAGGAGTAGCACTAGATTGGCCGGTGCTGGGATGGCGTGGTCGAACCATTTTTCTTCTTTAAGAAAGAAAGAAAGAAAGGAGAAGAAAAGGTTATTCTTAGAATGAATATCAAACAATCATGATTGATAAAACAAGGCATCACAAAGAAAATAGGTAGAACGGGTCCTAAGACACGAATAAAATCCTAAGGCACGACTCCTAAGAAAGACTTAGGACAATAATCCTAGCTAGATTATTCTACATTGTTTCGAAGTTTGGCTCCGATACCATGCTGTGACGCCCCACCTCTATTCTCACGCTAGCCAAGGACACTACAAGGTAATGCCGTCAATAGCACGAGGAATAAGGCTGTTGAGGAGCGACCATCCGTGTAATTACTTTGTGTGAGCACCAGTATGTCAGATAGTACAACATGCGTTTCATTTCAAGAGGAAATCCAACATACCGATACAAACTCAAAGCTACTACACAGTGGCCATATGATATTCGGAAACAAATATAGAAATAAGCATAACACAAATCAGTCACAAATATCCATATCACAAAGGCGGAAACAGATATAATATAACATATAGAAATGTGGATCAGAGTAGTGGTCAAATAAGATCCACAATATCACAAAAGAATAGATACATGTGCTAGACAAAATAATAAGTATACATCAAGGAGTCTCTATCTCGAATGTATAAAACAAAAACTACTAATCTGAAGTAGTTAGCCAAAAGAAATCAGGCGACAATCCTTGATAAGAAGTCAAGTAGAAGCTCCTGTAATATCTCGGTCTGACCCGAGTATTATTTAATTAGAAAATAATAAATGGATCAGTCTAGCTATAAATATCAGATAAGAAGAGATAAAATAAGAGATATGACAAAAACATATGATAATAATAACGCCATGCGGTGATAAGTATACATTTGAAAATCAACTAGAGATTATTCAATATCACAAGAATCTTCTCATAGATCAAAAAGAAAACCATATCCTATATTTTTATTCACCAAGTCACAAATATTGGCAAACATCTCAATGCCAATCGTAAAAGTTGTTGAAACACAAATTCACCAATGCACAAATATTGATAAACTCATCAATGTAAATCACTAAAATTGGTGAGATACAAATTCTAGAAATCTTCAATTAGAAATCCAGAAATCACAAGAGGGGGAAGAAGCCTATCAAAAATGGAAGCATGAAAACTTACCAACACGTGTATCACAAAATGGGTCGTTATCCCATAAAAATGAGCCGGAGCTCCTCCAAACAGGGTATAGTCCCCCATTGCGGACTATGAGCTGAAGCTCCTCCTGATGAGCCACTAGTAAATAAATGAGTTTAGCTTCATGTCCCATAACCACTGGCTTAAATTAATTATTTATGAAAAAATTGTAGATTCCCACTCACAAATTATCAGAAGAGTTTCAATAGAACAAGTCCAAAAATTAGCCGACGAAGCAAACGCAAGCGTTTCGTACCACTTGTTTTATTAAGCCGTTTAATTAGATTTCTCAAACGAACGAAGTAAAGGCTTGTACATACTAATATATTTGGAAAATGGTTTTAAAAGCGAACTTTGTATTAACAATATAGTTGAAATCATCTTTGTGAAAGGATTTGAATATTTACTACTAGTATTGAAACCTTTGCGTTTTAAAGTGACAAGTCATAGAAATAATTGTATACACAATCGATCGCCAAAAATTCACATACGAAGACGTGAATTAAACCCAATGAAATCGATACCAAACCCATCAAAATGGATATTCCCAAAAATCCAAAAAAAAAGAAGTCATCAAATTCGATAATAGTGATAACAACTAGTCGGATCGACCAAAAATCGATCAACATTAGATTTTTACTCAAAATTAGGCAAATATGAAGATATGCAGAGATCCAGACGTCTGAGGGTTTGATCCAGACGTTTGGTTTTGGTTTCTGAAAATAATCCAGAAAACCAACCAGACGTCTGAAATCTCAAATCAGACGTCTGACCTCCTTCTAGACGTCTGAAACGATAATTCAGACATCTGAAATTAGTCACTGCCCTTTTTTATTTTTCTGCCGTGTATAATTTTCTCCCGGAGGCAAAACCAGACGTCTGGCATTGGTACCCAGATGTCTGAACTCCTGGTAAGGGCAACAATTTTCCTAGGCCTTGATTGCCAAAACGATTTCGGGAGCGACTGAGCGAGCAACGGCGACTAAGGATTTACACCAAGCGACAACCCGGTCTTATAGGCTCTTCGATGCATCCCAAATAACATATCCAAACATCCTTAGTAGGATTTTCACAAAATTGGACTTCAAATCCAAAAATTAGCAAATCACTAAATCAATTCAAAACAAAAGCAAATGATCATGAATAGATGTTAGGAATTCATACCTAACCACAAAGATAGACATTGACATAGATGTGAGATAAAAATCTCAACTTTTACACAAAAACAAGGAAGAAGAAGTTTGAAAACAAAGGAGGATCAACCACTCTTCAATCTCAACTATAAAAGCCCCAATCTAAGATAATAAGCATATTTTCAAACTAGGTTATAGGACATTTCTGAAATTGGAGAGAGATTGAGATGGAGAAGAAGAAGGAGATGCTTACCTAAGCTTCCCTTTGAATTTGGAGCTAAAACTTGGATTTGCTAAAGAAACTAGGGCTTAGGATTTTAATTTCCAATCTCCTCCACCATTTTTGCTAAAGCTTGAGTTGTAGGAAATATTATGAAGGAATGAAGAGGAGTGGAGTGAAGTTGGGTTGATATGTTAGGTTAATGGGCTGAACCCAAACCCAAAACCCTAAGTGAAAAGGTCGAAATTTTAGCTAGCTCCAAACATATCGATGTTTATACTCAAAAAGGTCGCAAACGCCATTTTGAACTCAATGGAAGTGGTCTCGAGTCCTAATTTGACAGTTTGCAAAAAGTATTACTTCGGACTATAATCCGACAAACGATGCTATATTTAAATAAAATATTTAAATATACAATCGTAAACTATGCGGTTTGTTACAGCACGATAACACGTCTATAGACTTGAGTGGAGTGGAGAACTTGGGTGGAAAGAGAACCAAGCTTTTATCTTGTACACAACCCATAAAACAAGACAAGTATAAATATGATTTCAAACCAAATATACATATTGAAATAATTTGAAAATGAAAGCAACAATGAAAGGAATGAATTGATCTTTGCCTCCATCATTCATGTGCTCGGCCTAGGGTCAGGTGTGCATGGCCAAAGTGGTGAAAGGGCTAGGGTATGGGTTCATGAAGGCAAGGCTATAAGGAGATGAAGGGTGGAGGTTACATCACAAGAATACAAAGTGTTTAAGGCAAATGAATGGGTATTCGGTGCATCTGTGGGTTCGGCCAGAGGACACCTGAGCTGGGCCTTGGCATATGATGGTCAAGTGGTGGCTAGAGTATTGGCCAGAGGTTGTGGAGGGACTGGCCGCGGCGGCTATGGAGGTGGCAAGGTGGAAAAATGAAGGGTATGGCATTAAGGAGTTCGGCTATGCAATATTCAAGGTGATTTTGCAACTTTTGGTGATAATAGCTTCAAGGAGGCTCACGGCCTGGTCAATTCAGAGGGAAAGAATGGTGGAATGGCCATGGACAGTGGTGGTGTTGGACGGTGGAGGTGGTGGAGGAGTATGGTCAAGAAAATGCAAGAAGGGGCAAGGCAATTTCCAAAGGAAAAAATCAATAAAAATGAAGAGAAAAGAGTAGAAAAATTATAAGAGCCATTACCTTCACTTCAGATCTGAAAATTTTCATGGAAGGATGAGGTGGGAAAGATGTGTTATGTGAATGACAAAAGAAAACTCACGGCTATAGGGTTGGGAAAGGACGGCCCAAAGATTGAAGGGGTGGAAAATGAAAAGTCAAAAGTTGAAGGGTCAAAATCTCTTGATATTTCTTTTTTCTTTATTCAAATAAATCAAAATAAAAACCATATAGATAAAATAAAAATGAATACCAAATAAAGTGAAAATAAAATGAATAAATAAATTTTATAAAATTATAGAAAAATATAAGAAAATAGTTAATTATATGTAAACTAGTATTGAAAATCGAAAACAAAATATAACTAGTTTTAGAAAAATAACAACTACACAAAAAAATGTTTTAAAAATAAAATATAAACATAACATGACATATTACACAAATATACAAAAATTAAAACAAGATATGACAAATAAAAATATTATTTATATAAATTAAAATAAACATTATTGTTAAATAAATCAATGTACACACAATATTGTAAATAGCGTAACTTCCACAATATAAATCAGATTTCAACGAAATGAAAAGAAGTATTCTTAAAATTTAATATATTTTCATAATAAAAGATAAAATTCAAAAATTCAAATATTTAAATTTAAAATTTAAAAGTCAAAGTTTGACTAGATTGACCAAAAATCCACTTTTTCTGGAAATATTCAATTTATTCAGGTTTGAAATTATAGTTCACACAAAAATCAAAAATTATATTTAAAATAACAAAATTTATCAATTTTAATAAATAAAGTAAAGTTTTTTATTAGGAGTTTCAATTTAAATAATTAAAATAAACAATTAAAAATAATCACAAAATACTAGGTTGTTACACTCTCCCCCACTCAAATCTTTTCGTCGTCGAAAAGAACGAACAAGGAAAATAAGGAAAAGCAAGATAGAAAAAGCAAATAGTACCTGACATGAACAACTTCGGATTCGAAGCATGAACGCTTTCCTCCATTTCCTAGGTACAATCCAAATCATCAGTACTTCACAGTACTTTGATCAGACTAACAGATTTTCTTTTTAGCTACTTCGTACCTCTACTGACAATACGAAGTGGCTTACTCTCGACAGTCAGATTTTGCTCAATATCCAACTATCAAGAGCAGAAGGCAAAACAAGATGGGTCATGAAGATACCAGAGAATATGTGAGACGTGGAATACATCATGCACTCTAGAAAATTTCTCGGGCAAATCCAAACGATAAGCTAAAGAACCAACTCTTTCCATAATACAGATTGGACCCTCAAAGAAGAAGAAGGTAGAAATAGCTAGAAGGGAAAGTAGGTTGAAAGACAAGGATGAACCATTATTTTAAAACCATATACATTTGAATTTAAAATTTTTATTTACAACATTTTAAATATTTTATAATATGATGAATGGTTATTTGATTCAAATTTGATAGTTCGAAGTAAACGATATTTAAAACATTTTAAATTATTTAGACAAGTAAAATAAATGATCAAAATATCCTTTATATAATACTTTATCAAAATACTTTTATAACTCGATGTCTTAACAAGTTTACTTTCGTTCCTGCAGACTCTAACTATGCGTTGATCAGGCGCAAAGCTAGAATTCTCCAGGTACCACTACAACAAAATTCACTACTTATTATGCCAATAGATAGCTCGATATGGTAAAGCACTATTAATGTAGTTAGCTCTCATTCAACTCTCTACTGACTTAATCAATTTCCTAACCCAAACCTAAGTAACGCTTTGTAAAAGAGAGCCCGCCCCCAAATATACATTTCCCTCCATCACGCTTCATTTCCCTCCATCACGCAGACACTGTTTTAATCAATTTCATTAAAAATTTCCAAATTTCCAAACCTAAATTTGACAACTTTTGATCTTTCATCTCCGCTATTTTAATCAATTTCCACGTCTCTGCTGTTCGATCCCTCCTCTCACGGCCAGAGGCGACCGCGTTCCACTTTATTCAACTAGCCGCGTTCCACTATATTCAAGAAGCGTCGCGAGGAGGCGAGCGCTCGATTTTATTTTTTGATTTTTCTAATTGATTATTAGTCTGTTTTATGATTTTAGGGTTTTTGCCGTTTATTAACTTTGGTCGAACAGTTTTGTGTTGTATTTCACTGCTCTTGCATTTTTTCCTTTTCTTTTCGCTTCTTTTGTAGATTGTTTTAGCAGACATTGAACATGTTGCTAAATGCAGTCATGTGTGCCGTATGTACATTATTATCCATATGAATGAATATGATGATATATGGGTGACAGCTAAATAGAGTTGTAAATATAGGAGCAAATTATGAAATTTTAAGTTTGGGAAGCTACTCTTATTATACGCTCGGTTTGCTGATGGATTTGGTAATCACAGTTCTTATGGTTGTCATTCTAACAAGTCCTCATTGATTAAAGTGATTAAAGTTTGTACATATGCAGTTCTCAAATAAAGTATCTTTCTTCTTTTTAGTACATTAGACAATGGTTATGAAATTTGTAATTCCGGTGAATACTAATTCTAAAGGAACATAACAAAATTCCAAAGTATACGACATATAGCCTAACAGAAAGTATTATATTCTTGGCCACAATTTTCAGTGAAAGTTTTTAAAATATGAATAAAATGTATCTTGCTCGAGTTTATATATATATATATATATATATATATATATATATATATATATATTGGTGTCCTTGTAGCTTTATCTCACTTACAAACTACTTAAAGATGTTATACTTTAAATAGATGATATTCTGCTTGACTTATAACTAATTCATCATCATCATGTCAGCTTAGCAAAGATGGTTCCATGTAGCACTTTAAAGCAGTTGTAATTTTGTTCTGTGTGTTAGGTCTACTTTATCAAACATTTTGTGGAAAGTAACAATTTGGTGTCATTCTTGTATTTTAATATGATAGTAAAACTTATCTTTTTGAGTTCTTTTGCTGGTGGTTTTAGAAATTATAGTAATATATATTGGTGATAACTTTATATCCAAAATAGGTTTTTGTTAAAATTTAATTAATATCAGCAGCATAAGTTTTCATGATTCAATTTTGAAAAATGAGGTATAGAGTTCAATATGATAAAACTGTTGTCTAGAGTCCGGACTTATTGTCTGCTTACGATTCAATGGTTAAGATTAAACGAAACGTCATTTCTTTTTTTGGTATTTATGGTTAAAGATATCCATTGCTCCTTGCTTATGTCAAAATTCATAAGTTATCAATAAAAATCCGAGCCTTACATACATCTTTATTTTGTAGAACGTTCTTTGATGAGATATTAAATAATAGGTATATAACCTTGTGCTGTGGTTATTCTTTATTAAATTTTATGATTGCGGATTTTGGTTATGAATTATATTCGGGTTCACGTTTTTTAAAGGAGAGAATGTATAGAATGGGTTCGTTCAAGGGGGTAAATAAGTTATGCTAACAAATGGAAAATGAAGAAGAGGTTAGTTTTTATCACTTTTACGTAAACGCTGCAGCTCTTGAAAGATAAGTTCAGGTCCTCATTGTATGGGTGTTAGAAGTTGAGTATAAAAAATTAGAGAACTGCATTGCGAAGTTCATAATGGTAAAACTGCTGTCTAGACTACTTATTTGTTTATTCTTCAATGGCTGAGATTAGAAGATAGATGATTATTTTGCCCGTCTTATGCGTTCATAGACTCTTTATATATATAGTAATGTTTAAACGACTAATATGATATTAGGAAATGAGTAATATTATATTAATTGCATTATTTTATGTATTACAAATATTTATATTTATATAATTACACTTGTATGATTTGTATATTCAACATGTAGTTATGTATTTTATTTCTGTTATTGTTGAAGGTTGAACTGAGTTAAGGTATAGTTCTTTTGCACGTGAAAACAATTTGGCAATTGTTGTTTGCTATTTCCTACATGGGAAATTGTTGTTGTTGGCATTTTCAGATAGTTTGAGCATTGAAAGCTATTGTTGACTAATGGTTGTCAACGGCTCACTTTTTTGTTCCCATATACTGAACCAGAGATTACACCTTTACGTTTTACATTTTTATCATCAATTTAAGTGGAAATGTAGGGGCTTCCCTATATTTGAATTTTACTATAAGCCACACATTAATGATGATGATTTAGGGTACTTAACTATATTTGAATTTGTGTGGTAGGTTTTATTTAAATTTGCATTTGATTAGAATGTGTTATTTTAAATTTGTATTTGATTATTAATGTATATGCCTTCATATTCTAGAAACTTGCTTGTTTCCACATTATATACGCTGATGGAAAAAGATTGGGTTCATTTACACAGGTAAATAGATAATACAATATTTTAAATGATGTTTAATTTCAAAAATAAAAATATATTTGATATTAAATATTAATATTTATGTCTTTATATTTTCATTGAAGAGCAACTAAGGAGTACGAGCAAGGGGCTAGGTGTTTTGTTGATGCTGCAAAGAGAAAGTTAAGAAATATGGAGAAACTTTTATGCCCTTGTGTGGATTGTCGAAATCTTAGTCGACATCATGATGACATTACCGTTGAACATTTGATTATAAGAGGAATAGATCTTAAGTACAAGAGCGGTAGGTGGTATAATCATGGCGAACAAGTCAATGTAGGCAACGAAATCAAGTTGGATAATACATATGACTTACTTAAAGCCATTCGGTATGAAGATGAAGATTTTTTGAATACTACTTTTTTTTCCGATGATAAAGAAAAGGAGGATGTGAAGAAATGAGAGGATTATTTAGTTAAAAATTTGGAAGATGTAGAAACCCCTTTATATCCTGATTGCATAGATCAAACAAAACTATCTGCCATAACTGCTTTGTACAATCTTAAATGCGAGACCGAATTATCTGATAATGGGTTTGATAAGCTTTTGACCTTGTTACAGTTGTTGTTACCAAAGAATAATGTACTTCCTAAGACTATATATGATATAAAGAAATTCCTCAAAGTATTTGACATGGGATTCGAAAAGATTCATGCTTGTAAGAATGATTGTTGCCTTTTCAGAAATGAGTATCAAGATTTAGATAGTTGTCCAAAATGCAACTCTTCAAGATGGAAGATAAATGATGACTCAAAGGAGATTATGCTAGGAGTTCCAGCTAAAGTGTTGAGATACTTTCCAATTATTCCAAGATTTAGGAGAATGTATAGATCTCAAAAAATGGAAGAAGACCTAAGGTGGCATTTCAATAATAAAAGTAATGATGAAAAAATGCGTCACCCTGTAGATTCTGTAACATGAAATGTAGTGGATGAGAGGTTTAAATCATTTTCATCCGACCCACGCAATCTTAGAATTGGTCTTGCCACAGATGGTGTTAATCCATTTGGTTCGATGAGCTCCAAATATAGTTGCTGGCCAGTCATGCTTGTGACGTATAATCTCTCACCTATGTTGTGTATGAAGAAGGAAAATATTATGCTAACATTACTAATTCCTGGTCCAAAGCAACCCGGAAATGATATAGATGTATATTTGGCACCATTGATAGAAGACTTGAATCATTTATGGAATAATGGAATTGATATTTATGATGCGTTTAGTAGAACCATTTTCAATCTAAGAGCAATTTTATTATGGACAATAAATGACTTTCCGGCATATGGAAATCTTGCAGGATGTTGTGCGAAAGGTGAAAAAGGTTGTGCATTATGTGGTGTCAATATGCATCATCGATGGTTAAAACATAGTCGAAAGATTTTTTTATATGGGACATAGAAGATTTCTAGATCCTTCACATCCATGGAGGAAACAAAAAACTTGGTTTGATAACACCGTAGAGAAAGGCAGCAAGCCTAGAATTCTTACGGGAAGAAACATTTCTGTAATTTGAAAGGCTTTCCAAATGTTTTTGGAAAAGATAAGAATAGAGAAACCAAAAAGCGGGAGACCAAGAAAAAGTTAAATATGAAGTTGAATAAGAAGATAACAAGTAAAAAAGAGGAAGAGTAAGCACAATAGAAAAGATGATGAGCAAGATGAGCTATTAAGGTGGAAAAAAAGATCAATCTTCTTTGATTTGCCATATTGGGAGGTTAGTATTTAAATTATACCTTTTTCTCATTAGCCTAACAATAAAATTTTTATTTCATTGAAGTGTTATATTATTGATATTTGTAGGAACTTCCCTTGCAGCATAATTAAGATGTAATGCATGTTGAGAAAAATGTTGCTGAAATCCTATTAGGCACAATATTGCATGATAGTAAATCGAAAGATGGAACTAATTCTAGAAAGGATTTGGAGGATTGGGGTATTCGACAAAGTCTTTATGTACAACCTCGTGGGAATAGAACATATCTTCCACCAGCTCCATATACATTGTCTTTGTCTAAAAAAAAATTATTTTGTACAAGATTATATGATTTTAAGGGTCCTGATGGTTATTGCTCAAATTTCAAAAGATTTGTTTCATTAGAAGACTGCAAAGTTAGTGGTTTGAAGTCACGTGATTACCATGTTCTATTACAACAATTGTTATCCGTTGCAATTAGAGGATTACTTCCAATGAAAGTCAGAACAACAATAATCCGTCCATGTTCTTTTTTCAATAAAATATGTCAACCTGTTCTTGAATAAGAGAAGTTACGACATCTTGATGATGATATTGTTGGAATTTTGTGCGAGCTTGAAAGATATTTTCCACCCTCTTTTTTGTTATGATGATACGTTTGGCAATTCATCTTGGAAGAGAAGCGCAATTGTGTGGCCCAGTTCATTTTCGTTGGATGTACCCATTTAAATGATACATGAAAACACTTAAAGATTATGTGAGGAATTATGCTCGACCTGAAGGGTGTATTGCAGAATCTTATCTTGTAGAAGAGTCAATGAGATTTTTTGGTGAATTTCTAAAAAATAAAGTACAAATGGAGGAGAGAGAAGTTCGAAATGAAGATTGCGAGAACAATGAGATACTCGAAGGACGTCCACTTTTGAAATCGAAGACAATAGAATTGTCATCTAATGAAAAAGATATTTCTCGTTTGGCCGTGTTAATGAATATGGCTGCGGTGGAACCATATTTAGAGTAAGTAAATATTATATTTTGATTCTATTTTTTTGTGAAATTCTATCGTTAAATATTACTTAAACAATTTTTTTTGAACATCAATATGCATTTGGAGGAGTTGCAAAATTTGTACATTACTTTGGAAAAAATACAGATAATTTCTCTGATTGGATTAAAAAGAAGGTTAGTTTAATTTTAATTTATCATTTCATTAGCAAGAAAACATTTTTTTCAAAATTTATATTTAATGAATTTTTCGTAGATACCTTTTCACTCAACGAGCGATGAAATATTAAAATGGATTGCCTTTAGTCCGAGTAGTAATGCATTGTCCTATAAAGGGTACGTAATTAATGGATAGCGTTTTCACACAGAAGACATCGAGAGAGAAACTCAAAATTATGGGGTGACTTATGATGCGAATACCATGTGTAGGGCAAGTGCAAAATATATTTCTCAAAGATTCGATGTGGTCACTTATTATGGGAAAGTGACTGATATAATCTTGTTAAACTATCATGTTTTTTATATTCCCATATTTAAGTGTCATTGGGAAAATATAGAAAACGGGATGAAGGTCGAAGACGGATTTACTCTTGTCAATTTACATCAAAGTCAAGCTTCATTTGTAAGAGATCCATATATCCTTGCATCTCAAGCGAAACAAGTTTTTTATTCGAGAGAGAATGATAATTCTATTGGTATGTTGCAATGAAGGCACCACCAAGAGGTTTTCATGAATTAGAGACAGATGATCATGTTACGGAAGTTAGCTTTGTTAGGGAAGATTGCGAAGTAACTGATATGGATATTGATTCCATGGAAAATATTAGTTATGTTAGAGAAGATTGTGAAGGCATATTTGAGCAAATTTCGAAGTATGAATCTTTTGTTTAAAATAATGTTTGTTAGTCTGTCTTTAATTTAAAATCATGTTTTTGAATTTGAACTGAAAAAAAAATTGACATGTTGATAGTTTATGATAACTAGTGATATGCAATTTTTTGTGCACTTCATCTTGTTGCTATGTTTTTTTTATGAGCTAAATATTTCTCAAAGGGTTATTTTTGTGAGCTAAATATTCTAAAACTTGCCATCATGATGTTACGTGGTCGTATGATAGAATAAAATTAACCAAATTTTGAATTTTCTAAAGAAAATAGACATTTTCTTAAGAAGATTATAGTACTTTTCTGACAGTTTTTTCTCTTCTAGAAATTGGCAATTTTTATAGTATGTTACGTGGTCGTTTTTGTTTCCTTTTTGTTACATAACCTTTTCCAATTATGCAAAATTGGAACTAAGAAACTACGAGGAGGGTTTCTATTTCCACTTTAGGGAAAGCATGAATTCAGCGGTTTGCTACTATTGCTAATAAGTCATCCTTAATGACTTTTCCATTTAATGGTTTAAGTTCAAACACAATAATTGATTTTGTTAATATGTAAATGGTACTAGCTAATATGCTAATAAGCCATAGTTGTTGTCAACCAATGCCAAAAAGAAATAATACCGAAACATTGGTAAGCTATGCCTTTATTTATACAAGTTTCAAATATAAGTTTTGAGAACTCAAATCAGTTTGCACATTGACCGTTAAAAAGGTTGAATTGAAAGAAATCAATGTTTCATTGTCCTTTATTTTTTTAGATTGGTTAACAATATCTATGACTTGAAAGTTCAATATGTTCATACTCTGTTAATTTTGATTGCCTGTAGTACTATTCTAAAAATAAAAATTATTATACTATGTTGTGTTGTTTTTATATTGTGTTGTATTGTAATAAATGTTATGGCTCGTCATTACATTTTTCAATTCTTAAACAATATGGTGATGCTTTGTATTATTTAGTTCGTTTTAAAAAAAAAATAATGCAGTTTTTTTTGTGCAAGTTTGATAATATTTTGGTGTAGATTCTGCTATATTACGCAAGATTTTTTGCGTTGAATTTTTTATTACGAGCAACAAATTTTGTTATATTATGAGCTGCAGCTTTTTTCAAAAATAAATCTGTACAATCCAGTAGTATAAATAGAGTATTGACAAAAATCAAAGCAGGTTTTGTCAAAAAACAAATTAACATTGAAATTTTGTTTGCCTGTAGTATACTAAGTAGATTTGTTTCAACACCCAGTGAAAATACTTGAAAAACCTTTTAAAAACAGATATGGTAAGTACAATCCAAACAAAACAACCAAACCAAAACATATCGATCATGGATCGCGTAAAAAAAGGTTACGCCTGGATACCCCAGGAAACATCCGTACCCGTAGGCTGACTACCGCAGCCCTGCGATTACGCCATGAAGACTGGTAGTACTGCTGATACACAATGGTTACGCCTGGATCCCCCAGGAAAAATCCGTACCCTTAGGCTCTCGCAGCCCCCTACGGATTACGCCACCGAGCGACCCAATAGATTGTAGATACACAATGGTTACGCTTGGATCCTCCAGGAAACATCCATACCCGTAGGCTCTCACAGCCCCTGCGAATTACGCTATGCAGTCGCGCTCAAAAGAAAAACCATGGAGATCGCCATGGAAGTCGATGGACACTCGAGTATCATATCCGAAAAGCCCAAATCAGAGAGAATAATATCGATAGAATGAATCCACAGTGTGGCCTAAAAGCAGATATCAAGCAGAAGGCACTTTCCATATCTTCATTTCAAAATATGTATCATACAGTACCTTTCAAAATCACTTTCAAATATCATACTTATATAAAGACCATTATATATATGATTCCATTTTCAAATCAAATACTTTCCAAATCAATAGTATTTCAAATCACACTTATATGTACTTTGATTACATAAGATTTCTCTTTCCAAATTGAGTACCTTACCAAATCAATAGTTTTCAAATCAACTTCATACTTATACAAATCCATTTTATATAAGTTCGATAACTCCTAAATCACAGTATTTAGTAAAAAAAAGTTCTAAATTTCAATTCCTTTCAATATCAATACAGTTTCAAAATATATATGATTTCGCCAAATCATTTCTTCCAAACTACATATATTCAGTTTCAAAGTTTCCAAAACAATATGTTTAGAAAATAATCCAAATTTCCAGATCAACAAAATTTAGATCAAACAAATTCATTTCCAAAACCATTATATAAATACTGGTTTTACAATCCAATTAATTTTCAAAACCAAATATCTTTCTCACAATCAATTATACCCAAAGTGATTTCCAAGTTATAATTATCCCTTTAAAACCTTTAAACTATTTATTTCTATTCAAAAGATCAATTTACCTTTTTCAAACTATTTAAAACTAAATTTTATTCAAAACATTCCAAAACTAAATTCCATATCAGTATAATTCAAAATAGTCTTATTCATTTACTTAACAAAATAGTTTCAAACTCATTTACTTAATCGAATGATTTATATTTTTCCGGGATTACTTAGCTTTGAAAATTAAACCTTGATTTGGAAGTGCTCGAACTTTAAAATATATTCGAAGAAATCGTATTCAAAATCCAAAAGTTGGAAATCACCAACAAATCAGCAAATCAATTCCAATAGATAAGGTTATACAAAAACAATCTGAAACTCGAGGACTGAACATCGGCTTACTTCAAATCATTTCAAATATACATACATATATCTTTCGAAAATCAAATCATACTTCAAAATCTGAAATCAAAATTTGGTTTCACAAAATCACTTGCATAGCAAAGCTACTAGAGTGGCCTCTCGCCACTCAGAAACTCGAAAATCAATGTCGATGATGCATGCATTCATTTTCCAACGACATAAGTGGGTACTGGACTTTTATTTTCTTGAACATTCTTTTGAAATTTCTTCTAAATCATTGGAATTCATTCGAATACATTTGAAACATTTCTTATTTGGAAAATATCTTTAAATTATATTATTATTATATTTTTCAAAATCTTAAAATCGATTTCAAAACACCAGAGTTTGAGTCCTCGAAATTCAAATTTAAAACCTTTTAGTTATAAATCATTTTTATATAAATCAAATTCTTATAAAATTTCAAAATTTTAAATCCTTTCGAAATTTCAAATTTTCATTTTTAAAAGATATAAAATTATTATTGAAAACATTTTACTTTTATAAAATTAGTCATCCTTGTCAAAATAATAATTTCGACGCATGCACAATTCAAAATACAATCAAACAAAAAATTTCAAGGGATTATTCAAGGATGGATTCAAAACAAAAGGAGATTCAAATTTAAGGAACTATAATCAATTAGAACTCTGGTTCAAAGATAAGCTCGAACGAAGATGAGGTAATTTAATTACCCAATAAGAGATCATAAGCCTACATAAATCGCGGGCGACCTTAACCTGTCAACCGTGACTTTAGGAATATAATCAATTCAAGAATCTAAGGCAAATCGACATTCGATCGCCAGAGGTAGAATCCAGGTAGAGCAGGAGATATATAGCATCGAATCCGAGGATACAAAAATCTTCGGTGAATCAATGCCAATTATAAAGGAGTTTCACCCCATTACAAATTATTCAAGGATTTGCGGAATTCCGATCTTTAGAGAGGTCATTCCAAAGTGGAGTTACGGAATGCTCCGAAATCAAAAGGATAAAAATAGAGAAGACAAGACTGGATTTCAAAACCAGTGGGAGCGTTCCAAAGTTCAAGGAATCCTAATCGATAAGAATCCTAACCAAGAGATTACTAACATGTTGGATACAGAAAGAATGACGTTTAGAAAATCTTGATTTCAAAATAAGAAAATTTTATACCAATATAATCTTCGAAAATCCTTTAAAAATCATTTTATACTTTGAAAATACGTTCTTTCACAAAGAAAGGATTCTGAGATTGATTTCACTCATTTTAGGGTATTTCTACCTATCTCTAATGAGTTTTTTGCTCCGCAGGCTATGGTTTGCCTAAAACTAAAACTTTGATACCAACTGTAACAGGCCGATATTTTCAGCCATTCGCATCCACACATATCGGACTTGAATTTCTCAAAATAACGCATTGTAAATAAATTTGGAGCAAATGAAAAAAATCATAGGCACGGAAATATCAGAATAACTTGCAGCGAAAATTAAAATACCATAGTAGTTCATGAAGTTACTATAACAAAATCTCAAAACAATTTATAATATCAGTCTGAAAAACATATACAATAGAAATCTCAAATACATAGAAGTTTATAAATAATAGAGCTGGAATAGAACAACTGAAACTGAAAGGGAATAGATAACTAGACAAGCAGAATCTCTAGCGATTCCAAGCTCCAGGAAGAAATCCAAAGCTAAGCTGTAAATACTCAGGCTGACCCGAGCGTAAAGTAAAACATAAAATACTCGAGTCAGGACATACATACTTATATAATGTAAACCAACTCAAGTGAACTGTAGTAGTAGTGCACAATAACTTATAGGATGCTTGGGATTGCCCATCCTCTAAGGATTAGTTAAACCATGAATTAAATACATCCCGTGGTTAAAATTCCAAAATGGTATTTTATACTTCAAAAAAATCAAATATCATTTAAAATTCAATATCATTCAAATTCATTTCAAAATATCAAAATATCATGTCGTTCCAAAACCACATTCAATTTTATTTAATTTAAATACCATTTCAAATCACATTTCAAAATGGTTTATATTCAAATCAAAATATTCCTTTTAAATCATTTAAAAATGATTATATTTAAAAATCAAATATTCAATTCTCTAAATTTTACCATTTTTAGAATTCATTTATTCACTTCAATTTATTAAAACAGTGTAATTTCAGTTTATTGTTCCCTTTCTAAACTCTGGATGCCCATAATTTTCCACACGGGCAGCATAGAGTCAGGTTATCATTATTCTGGAGCGTAGTCAGAAAAGAGATGCTATGGAGATCAGGGGCAAGATGGATGGTGAAGTGTGTCACTAGTATATGTTATATTCTTTTCTGCTGTTTTGTTGTTGTAACACTCTAATAATGTATTGTGATGTAATGAAATAACTGATATAGTTCTTTGTTTTAAAGATATTCATTTATCTATTATATGTTGTTCCACTCCGATATGTGAGATTCTGGTATTGTTTCTGTTCTTCTTCTTCTACCTCTTTCTTCTTAAACCCTAATGGTTTGGTTTTTCCAGCGTTCGATTGTTCGGCATTTGATACAGTGGACGTATTAATGTAGATTTTAGAAAGTTGAAAATCGAGTCATTACATATGGTATCAGAGCACTTGGTTTAACGACAACCTTGGCTCTATTGGGTGTTACTCATTAGAGATAGAGTCGGTAGTTCTCTAGAATGAGTTTGAAGGTAATAATAGATAAGAGCGTGTATTTGTTAGTGAATATAAAATTGTTTTTATACTGTGTTGACTTATCGGTTGAGTGTTTATGAATTCTGGCCGGTACGGGAAGTACAACCGTACCGATAGGTGTTTCTAAACTCTTAAACAAGATAAACCGACATAGTATTGTTTTTAAAGCAGGTAAATGAAATAATTTTACCCAAAATTATATTTTGATATAAAAGGAATAATTTTTCTGAATTTATTATATATATTTGGACGTTTGGTTGTTAATATTATAATCAAATATAAGAATCTAAAATTTGAAATGGTTTATAACTGTAACATCCCGCCTTTTCACACACTTTAATCGACGATAAACCACACGTGCCAGACTTAACCATAAAAAAAAGCAGATTGTTATGGGGTAAATAAGAAGAAGCAGGGAAGGAAAAACAAAATAGAATCTTGCAGCGGAACGATAAAATATAATAATCAAATATACAGTTCATGAAGTTTTTTTAAATCATTTGATTATATTTATACAATACATATCAGAGTTGCACATACCAATGAATAATAATCAATGCAGCGGAATACAGTGTGTAGTGGAACAATATAATATATATAATAATAATAATGAAATCTTCGTCTTTGTCCTCCAGAAATAAATCTTCAATCCTGAAATGCTCGGACTGACCCGAGCGAATTGAAAAGACAAAACACTCGAGTCATAACTAAAGATCTTATGTACTTAAATCAATAGTAAATAATATGAGTGGAATGGCGTCAGAGATGTTTACGAGATTAACATCTCCTATCCACTGTCTAACATGAGTGCAGTAACTCAAGAGATGCTCGGGATTCACATCTCCTAAGGATCCGTTAAACTATCTACTATATAGTAATATACACTATTATAATAGTGTCTAAAATAAAGTATAATATACTGAAAATAGCGTTAAGGATTTACATTTTCTACCTTAACACACTTTTATATTCCCATAGTCTATACAGTACCGTAATCTCCCCCGTATTGGGCGTCGTCAGAGGGCACTCCATAGGTATGGTACAAAACAAAATCATATAAGGCGCGCTAGGGTAGGTGACATGGCACAACTAGGCAATGCCAGGGTAGATATACCAATTACGCTTCCGAGTTGGTGGTAACGCATAGCCGCAGCTATCGCCCACCTCGAGCCATACCCCCAAATAAAAAAAATCAAAAGTGGCCACCGAATCAATCCAAAAGTCCAAGTATAATATCGAAGGGATGTGTCCGATCAAAGGTGCTACCTCATTAACCCGTCGATCGCTCCTATTTTAGCCACCTTATGCCAACTCATGGGAGTTGGGTCCACGTATTTACCTTAAAGGAAACGCCGCCACCATCCTACTTCATTCTGGAATCTCCACCGCGTATACGGTTGTTAAAGTGGTGTTCGAAGTTGGCAGAGAGTATGACAACTTCCGATCCCGGTCTCTTCAACAACCAATCGTTATTATAACACCGCGGTCTTTTTCAAAATAGTTTATACTTAAAACCAGAATATAATATCCCTTTTCAAAACCATATTAATACGATATCATTTTCCTCTTTTAAAACCAAATCAATATGATATCATTTCGAATATATCCTTTCTAAAACCATAACATTTTCAAAGTTATAATATTTCGAAACCAAAACTTGAAATAAAGCCTTTCAAAACATAGAACTTTGAATTTCATAACTTTGAAATATAACCACACCACTTAAATGGTTTAGATATTAAATTACTTAATTATATAATAAAATAGCTTCTTCACCTTCACAAATCAATTTCAAATATAGATTTAAATCCCCAAATAAACCAATAAAATTTTCATATAATTCAAAGCTTTAATTATTCCACCATTTCAAAACTTATTCTTTGATAATTTCATATATATCAAATTAATTGCTATTATTTAGATTTGAAACGTATACTTAATAAATCCAATATAGTTTCAGTAAAACTTTAACTTCAAACAACTGGATAGTTTTTTCAATTTATTTAACTTGATAAATTCATTTATCTCAACTTTACATTCATTTAAATTCTTTAAAAGTAAATCAAGTTATAAGAATCATACCCTTTACAATCTCCATTTTTTATTTAAACTTCAAATCAAATTTATTCAAGTATAATTCTTAAATAATTCAATTTAAACCAATTCCATATTTAACTTTCAACTTAATTTCATTTAAGTCATTTAAAACTCTATATATACAATATCTTAAATAAGTACTTAACCATATAATATAATACAATCAAACTTCATTATTAAACTCATTTTTATTAATCAATTTTGTACAAAGCTTAAATTCAAGGATTCAACTATATATATATAATAGTATTTATATAACATCAAAATTAATATTTATTAAATCGTATTTTCTTTCCAAAACCATAGAAAATCATTTTAAAGTATTTTATACAGAGACCACGGATATTTATCATTTCAATCCGTAATTTAAAATAAAAATTATGGTTATATATCATTTCAAACCGCAATCCCGAATGAAATGAAAATGCACAATAACTTGCAGTTTATACAATATAAAATACAGCGTCCATTCATCCAATATCAATCATCAACCATTTATAACAATCATCATCCAATATAAACAATAACATCACTATAGAACGGATAATAAACAACAAGTATTAACTAGTAGTTTATATTCAATAATAAATTAAAACTGTTTAACTGGCGGTTTATATGCAATAATAAATTAAATAACAATTTAATTTAAATAAATGAAATCTAACTGAGATGATGATTAAATATATGCCCAAATAATCATAAACAAATTTTAAATCACATCAAAATTTAATTTAACAAACATAAGAAATCTTAGAAGTTGTGAGTGGGTTAAAACACTCACCTTTTGAATTTAAATTGAATTTTAAATTCAATTTAAACCCAAAAATTTGACAGTCTCAGAATTCATCCGAACCTGAGCCAAAAGGTCTGGAATCCCAATACGAACCTAGCGCAGAAAACCACGCGTGAAACGGATCGCGTAAGCGAAAGTTATGGGATTAGAACAGATGAAATATAAAATAAAATAAAAAAGAAAATAAGCAAAACTCACCTTTCTCTCAAGCGCCACATCACGCCTCTATTAGGCGGCGCACTCAAACCCTACAGAACGCGACTGTTCATTGCGTTTGAACACAGCCGCCGCCCCTCCTTCATAGTTCGCACACGCACGACCTAGGGTAACTTGGCCATCGATCCACGCCCAGATGAACGCTGTGACCCGCTCGCGTTCGCCTACGATCTGGGATCGAGAATCGAGCAGCCGCCCCTGGAAACGCAAGCCTAAACGAAAGATTTCACGATGATCTGACCACTAATGTGACGAGCGATCGTCACCGATGAACTCTGTGCGTCTAGCTCCACCCAACTGCACTCTCGATTCGTCAATCCATCGCCGATCATAAACCACCAAACGAACGGTCGAGATCTATTCTTCAATTTCAGGACAGTCAGAGATTCCAATTGAAAAACGAATTACAGACCTAGGTTACGCTCTTCGAGAGCTTTGAATCCATATAAAATTTGATAGTAATTAAGAAGTTTGAATTTTTGAAGTTGATTTTTGAATTGAAATTTGAATTGGATGAATTAGGGTTTACAGCCATTGAGGAAGAGGAGTATAGAAGTTTTTGTATGTATTGAAATGAGGAATAGAGGCTGCTAGGATTTATAGCAGGATATATATAGGCAGGGTTGACATTTAAATGGATGGATAAGATAGATTTACGCATTAACGCCAAAGTGGCCCAAAAAGCCCGTTTCGACTCCGGAATGAACTTGGATCAACCCATATATCAAAATAGATGTTTTTAAATATTTTAAACACGATGGAACAAGTTTCAAGTCCATATTCCATCGTATGAAGAAGTTATGCTAAAATTAATATTTTCTAAATTGATTTCAATTAAATTTATTTCAAGGCGTTTCAAGTCCGTACGATCAAACGACAAGTCTGATCGCTACGAAACTGGAAATCCTACAATAATTCACCGTTACGGATCCGATGAAACTAGTTTCGTCGAAATCCGAGTTAGTGGCCAAAATGGATTTTTTCACGCTAATTTAAATAAATTAATAATCAATTAATTAAATCCAATTTTTAACTTAAATTTTATAATTGACAAATTTATCACTTTTATCTTTCTTAATCATTTCAAAAAAAAATTAAACAAGTTTAGATGTAAATTAAAAGTTGCTAAATCTATCGATTGCAATGTTAATTTTTCCATTTTATTTTGCAATAAATTCAATTATTGAATTTTATACTTCAATTAAATTAATGAATCTTGCCTTCTATACTTTAAATCAACCAATAGTCATATTATTCAGTCTATTATTATCAAAAGGATGCAATTTACATTGGTTTGTAGTTATTGCATTAATATTCTCAAATTTACTCTTAATTTACATTAACGTAGTTTTTAATTACGTTTTATTCCAATGGATTTAAAACTAATTCAATAGATGAAACAAATGGGTAAACAATTAATGATAATCACCCATTTGCCTAATTCAGTCTCATTCTTATAAATTTCATCTCAAAACATTTATTGCTTCATTCCCCTTTCTATTCATATAAGGATTCATCCATAAAATTTACATTTACTTTTTACACTTTTTACTTTTATTTATTGGTTCAATGTTTATTTCAAAATTTTCATTTATTACTTCCAAATATTCATTTTTATTTATAAATGTCATGCCATTTTCTTCCTTTATTGCATTATATTATTCATTCCTTCATTATTGCATAACCTCATTTATTATCATTCATTTATTTATAGTATTTATGCTTAATCAAAATTCTTAACCTCTCAATTGTTTACTTAAGTTTTTAACCATTTATTTATAATACTTTCCTTTCTATTATATTCTATTAGAAGCAATTTCAATTATACCTAAGTTTATAATACTAGAACAACAAACTCTTATTTATTAAAGAATTCCATCAAATACCTCATTTGAATTTATTTTCCAATTCAGCAATTACTACCTTAAAATAAATTTACATTTCTATTAAATTTACATTCACACTTCCGTTACTACATTTATTTTCATTAAAGTAATATTTAATTACCTTATTTGTAATAACCATTTATCACCAATATACTCTTTATAATACTTGTATGTTTATCCTTCACACAACTACTATTTCATTATATTTATTGAAATTTATTTCAAATTTTCTAACTACAATCAATTAAAACCTTACCATTGTTGCAAATAAATTGGGATTGCACTAAATTGATTATTTATTAACTTACACTAACATAATTGCATTAATTTACATTCAGTTACAAATAAATCGATACATTATTTCACACATTAATACACTAATTGCATTTGTTTATATTCCATTTAGAACTAAGTCATAACATTTGAATTATTATATTAAATTGGAATGTTCATTCAAGTTCATAAATTATTAACTTGCAATAATGTATTTCCTTAATTTACATACAATTACTGTTAACTATGTTTTATTACAAAAATCAATTCAATACTTACCTCAAATTTCACATATTCAATTTATGTCCAGGTATAAACCTTTCACTACTTCATTTATTAGAATTTTATTCAAAATTACTAGAAAATAGGTTTTAATTGCCAATGCTATATTTTATTTTAGTGTTCAATTTCAATATTAATTTATAAAAAATTTATTTATACTAAATTTAATTTCAAACATCTTATTTAATTAACAAATTTATTTATCAAAATTTACGGGTCGTTACAATAAGAAAATAGAATTATCTAAGTTTGGTTTAAATAAAAAGGAGTAAAATTTGATTTAAACCAGAATTTAAATCCTGGGAATTTTTAAAAGTGTTTAAAATGAATTTAAAACAAAAGGTTTGGAAGTTTAAAATCTTGGGAATGTTTGAAATGTTTCCAAAGTGTTTTAATGCAATGATGGAGTATTATTTTGGGAAATATTTTTGAATGAAAATTGTTTTGAAATGAATTTGTGGAAGTAATGAAGCACTGAACTCACTTCAGTCGCTGGGAAATAATGAAATAATTCTGATGATGATGGCCACATCATCAGAATTCATTTTCGAGTTTCTAAAGTGATGGATTGCTGCCACATGAGTTATTATGATATTTGTTGGACTTGTTTGAGATATAAGTGGTTTTAGAAGTTTCAAAAAGGAAATTGCTTTGGTAAAAATAGATTGTTTTAGAAATCTGGAAGTTTGATTTGATATATCAGGAGTGTATGAGTTATTTATTATTTCAAAATGGTTTTGAAATAAAACATAAAACCGGGTAATTGAATTCTGGAAAATTCTATTTAAATAATGTATAAAGTTAAAATGAATCAACTATTGAACTTATTAAGTGAAGTTGATATTAATAAGAAGAAAATGAAAATTTTACTCCTGGAATTAAAATTTAACATGAGTAAATGGTATTGAATAAAATATATTTGCATTTAACTCAGGATAAGTTAAATATAAATTGAAATTGAAATTGAATTAAATTGGATATAAAGTTGAAATGTAAAATGATTATATAAGTGTGGGTTATAATTGTGTAATGAAAATTTATATCCTTAAGCTATTAAGTGTTATATAGATAATCTGGAATTGTGATTATAAGATGAAAATAACTCAAATGAGCAATATAAGTTTTTAAGTAAATGAGTTAATGAACTTAAGATTAGGAAATGGAAATTATAGAACCAAGATAAAATGGTGGGTAATTTATGGGAAATTCAAATTTTAAATCCTAAATGAAATGTAAATTGAAATAAGGTGAAGAAAATATAAAAGATAACAGGTGAATGGACTTAAGTCAGTAAATAAGGCTTGAACTTATATTAAAGGAGAAATAAATAGGATCGGATTGAATTTAACTTAGACTAAGAGAATTTGAGTTAAATTTGGATTGAATTGAAATTTAAAATTCAGTTTCATTATAAATAACATTGAATGGAATTAAATTCTCATTTAAAATGGTAGAGGGATTGGTAAGAATTTAAGTTGGCTAAATAAATTTAGTTGAACTAGAATTAGAATTGGAAAAGAATTGAATTGAAAGAAAATTTAATTAAGTTGAAAGGATATTGTATGAATAAAATTTTAACTCAACTAAATTTAAAAGAATAGGACGAAGATGAATTTAGTGTAAACTAAATTAAATGGAATTTGTAATGGCATGGATGAAATTTCGGTGGTTTGTTAAGAAAATTTTGGGAAGAAAAATAAAACCCATTTCTGGTATGGGATTTAATTTTGGAAATAAAAAGTTGAGAGTGTGAATGAATAATGGAATTAGATTATAATAGTGATGGTTTGAATTACAAATAAATTCAAATGAGTGAAATGATTTAAAGTGGTCCCATTGTTAATAAAATAAGTTTTAAATGGATTGAATAAGTGAATAAATTGAGTTAAAATTTGTAATGGATTGGAATTTGATTGAATAAGAATCAAATTAAAATGAAAATAAAATTAATTTAAGAAGAAATTGAGTTATTTGGAGTTGAAATTACTTAAGAAATTGTGTAAGGGTTATTGTCGAGTTTTAAGAGATGGTTTTGGATAAACCTATATGATAATGAATTTGAAGTGTAAGAATAAGAAATTAATTTGATAATGGAATAAAAATGAGGATGTTTGGGTTGTAAATAATTTCAAATGAAGTAAAATTAATATAGTTTGGTTTGGAATTAATTTAAAATCATTATAAACTTTAGCAATTGTTGTTTTCTTGAATGATTCAAATTTGCATTGAGATTAGTCGTTTTGTTGTAAACAAAGCTAATAAATTATGTTGGTCGTGTTTACACCTCCTACCGGTCCAGCGCCTTCCTCATGCCGCCAATCCAACCTACCTACCGAGTCAAAGCATGGCCGATCCAACCTCCACCGGACCAACTCCATCCACCACTGCTGAACCGAGTCATTACCGCTCCACTCCCCTCCGGACCACTTCCCTACCGAACCAACCCATCCTTTCACTCACCATCGAATCAGATCCAACTCCATCCTCCTTCCACCGAATCAAGAGTTAAAGCTACTATCACCGGTCTAAAGCCTCACCGGACCGGACCATCCACTTATCACCGAACCGAAGCCTAGAAGGCATTACTGGACCTACGTCACCAGGCCAGATCACTTCAGCCCAGGCCCACCATCAGCTATATACATCCACGACCCCTGCCCCCAACCTTACTCTACAAATAGAGGGGCAGGGGTACAACAATGGTAGACAAGTTTGAGAGCTCAAGCACGAATAGAACTTTCAAACAACTTTCAGTTACTTGTAATCAAAGCTTTGTACTTGTAATCGGAAGAGAAAAGGAGAATAACATATAAAGTGGACGTAGGCACGTTCTGGCCGAACCACTATAAATCTGTGTGTCTTTTACAGTTTAGTCCCTGCTTTTTATATTTGCGTAAATCACCCAAACCACTAGAAACAACATAAAATCAACTAATTCAAACGACTTGGAGGTGTTTGCCCATTTTTTGTGCAAACATTTTTGGTGCTTTCACTGAGAACCAGGAGCTTGAAGCTTCAGCTTCTCCCACTCAACCCTTTTCCTATCAACATCATTCATTGCTTGGAAAATATGCCTCCCGGATGGAAGAAAGATGCTAACAAAGGAAAGAACATCGCAACTAGCAGTATCCCAGATCCAGTAATCAGAAATCAAGACAATCGTCCGGTTCCAACAGCAAATGGAAATCAGGCAGATCCGACAGCCCCTGCTACGGAACAACCAATTACAAGGACGGATCCGGACAGGGTTGTCTCTGAAGTAACTACCCACTTCGCATCTCAACAAGAAGCCTTGGTGGACCAACTCATGTCACGTTTAAGGGATGATGAAGAATCCAACCGCAACACTGAATCATTGGGTGAGTCCCGGTCTGGAGGATCTGGGAGACGACAAATGTCTTTCTTCTTCGAAGAGGTTAACAACAGAAACAACAATGGTAGGAGCCGAGCCCGGACTCAGCCCGAATTCCGACCCGAGGAACACTTGAAACCGAATCCAACAGGGGAGGTACCAGGCAGGGGTCGGATGTAGCTGAGCCTATCATGCTACCTAACCATGGAAACACCAACAGACGGGGCCGAGCTGGAGTCCAGCCCGAAGTTGGACCCGAGGAAGTGCTGTGAATAGAGCCCAGCAGGGGAAGATCAAGGCAAGGGCCAACTGTGGCTGACCCCTGCATGCCCCCGGAAGACCAGAGGCAGCAGTTGGAGAATGTTAGGAGTGACAGACGATACCATCCCTACAGGTCGTCTGGACGGAATTAATCCCGTAGGGAAGAACCAAACTCATTTCTATCCGCTCCAAGTTCTGATGAAAGGATGGCGCGATTGTTCAGAGATTGCGTCCAACGGGACCAAAGGGATCGGGGGATAGGCGCTAGGGTAATCAGCCCCTTTACCCGCAATATCGAAACTGCCATCACCCCCCAGGAATGGAAAATGCCAACAATGGAACCTTACAAGGGAACCTCTGACCCCGTTGTACACTTGCAGAGATACACACAGCATATGCTCATGAGCGGAGCAATAGAGGAAGTGTTGTGTAAATGCTTCCCACTATTCTTGGCAGATCTAGCTACCTCCTGGTTCTGCCATCTACCCCAAGGATCCATCAGCTCATGGGAAATGTTGAAAGAAAAGTTCATCAGCCAGTTCCGCATTCATGTGGAACAACCCAAGGATGCTTATTCCCTATCTAATATCAAACAGAAGCCCGGAGAGACAGTGCAACAATATCTAACCCGATTCAACGCCGCAGCGGCCGCAGTCCAAGATGCCGACGGGAAACTTATCCTAATGGCCCTCTGCAGTGGTGTACATCCGGATACTAAATTTGCTAGGAGATTAACGAATGAAAAGCCAGCTACCTTACCCGATTTCTTCCATGAAGCTGGGAAATACATGAGACTTGAAGACGCTGCCACTGAGAGGCAGTCAGGGCAACAGGCTAAGGCAGCTCCAGACAGGGTTCCCGCTGCAGCAAAGGATGTTCGGAGAAATGACAATAGAGGCAATGCTGGGGGCAAGAAGGGAGAAAAGCGCTTATATCGACCAGGACCAAGATTTGACTCTTACACTCCTTTGAATGAAACAATCGAAAACATCTTCCTAGCAACCCAATACGAAGTTAGATACAAGCGCCCTCCGCACAAGAAGGAATCAGATAACGCACTCAAGTCTGGAAAGTTCTGCCGCTTCGACGAATCCCATGGACGTGACACCAATGAATGCCACCATCTCCGGGACTTGATTGAAGAACACATCAGAAGGAAAAGACTAGAGCGCTATGTGAAAGGTCAGAACAGGGCTTCGACTCCTGCCAATGAGAATCCAGGGCTACCCCTCCCGGAAGTAGGCGGAGGAAATCGCAACACCAGCGGCTCTAGTCAAGGGAAGATAGTGGTCCATACCGTATCAAGAGGACCACACATCACCGACAGAAGCTGGGCAGAGATGGAAAGATACGGTAAGTCACTTAGAAACGATGAAGGCTACGTTAATTCTGTTATGGAAGAACGCCACCCGAAACGGAAAGAGAATGACAACATCACATTCAGTAGGCGTGATCTAGAGGGAAGGCAGTACCCACACATGGATCCTATGGTCATCTCTGCCTGGTTCGGTCCAGCCAAAGTTTTTCGAATTTTAGTAGACACTGTAAGCTCAGTAAATATCCTATTCAAGCATGCTTTCGACAAAATGAAGCTGTCAATGAAGGATGTGTCTCCCTGCAACAAACCACTACGTGGTTTCACTAGAGATGCGAAGATGCCCCTCGGGCAACTGGACCTCTTTGTTGAAATAGGAAGTCATCCCCGCTCCGTTGTGCGAAAACAAACATTTGTACTAATAGAGAACCACTCGGCCTACAACGCCTTTTTGGGAAGACCAGCCTTGTCTGACTTCCAAATTGTCCTAGCCCCATGGTGCCTGAAGATGAAATTTCCAACAGATAACGGAATAGGAGAAATGGAGGGAAATCAAGACGCTGCTCGAGACTGCTATGTAACTGAACTTCGCAATAACCGCAGAAAAGATAAAGGGAAAAATGTAGAGACTACTCTCTGCATGAAAAGCTTGAAAGCATAGCAACTAAAGAAAGCCCCTCCTCTTCGATATACCAGTGATCCTTTCAATGAATTACACTCCAGGGACAAAGAGGAGGAGGCCACCGCCGAGCCTGCAGAGGCTATGGAATTCGTAGCTGTAGACAAATATGACTCAAGTAGACTATTGAAAATTGGATCTCAACTAAAAGAAGAATTAAAGGATCAACTCAATGATTTTCTTCGCCACAACATGGGCGTATTTGCATGGACGCACGCTGACATGACAGGAATCTCCCCAGACGTAGCATGCCACGAGCTGAACATCGATCCCACCAAGGTGCCAGTAAAGCAGAAAAAGAGAAGCATGGGGGCAGAACGATCAGCAGCCCTTGAGGAAGAAGTAAAGAACCTACTTGTCAATAACTTCATACGAGAAGCCATCTACCCAGAATGGATCGCCAACCCGGTACTGGTAAAAAAAGCTAATGGGAAGTGGCGAACATGCATCGACTTCTCCAACTTAAATGACGCTTGTTCGAAGGACTGTTTCCCACTCCCCCGAATCGATCAGCTCGTGGACAGCACATCCGGACACGAACTCTTATCCTTTATGGACGCATACTCAGGATATAACCAGATCCCTATGCACGCCCCCCGATCAAGACCACACTAGTTTCATCACTGACCGGAGATTGTACTGCTACAGAGTAATGCCTTTTGGACTTAAAAACGCCGGAGCTACTTATCAGCGCCTCGTCAACAAGATGTTTGCGGAACTAATAGGACGAACTATGGAAGTTTATGTGGATGACATGCTGGTAAAATCGAGGAAAGCCAAGGATCATATAAACCACCTGGACGAGATGTTTCAAGTACTTCGCCAATATGGAATGAAGCTGAACCCTCTAAAGTGCTCCTTCGGAGTATCGTCGGGAAAGTTCTTGGGATTCATCGTCCATGCCAGGGGGATTGAAGCAAACCCCGAACAAGTTCGGGCTTTGCAAGATATCAAGATACCATCCACTCGAAGAGAGATGCAAAGCCTAAATGGGAAAGTGGCCGCCCTAAGCAGGTTCATCTCTAAAGCAATCGACAAATGCATCCCTTTCTTTGAAGCTCTAAAGAAAGACAAAGGAAAGTTCAAATGGACTGACGAATGCTCGACAGCCTTCCTTAACTTAATCGAACACCTCCAGAGACCACCAGTACTCTCAACTCCAAATGAAGGCGAGGAACTATACCTATACCTTGCTGTATCGTCCCATGCTTTAACCGCCGCTTTGGGGAGAGAAGACAATCGCGCGCAGCGGCCCGTATACTTTGTAAGCAAGAGATTTACAGGGGCAGAAGCCAGATACCCTAAACTTAAAAAGCTAGCATACTGTTTTCTAATCACGTCACGGAAACTGCGACACTATTTCCAATCTCATTCCATCAGAGTTTTAACCGATCAACCACTAAGGCAGGTACTCCATTGCCCCGACACTTCTGGGCGACTATTTAAGTGGTGCATTGAACTGAGTCAATATGATATCACCTACCATCCTCGCACCGCTATCAAGGAGGAGCTGATTTCATTGTCGAATTCACTACTAACGAAGGTAAGGAGCAATCTGAAATAGCAGAAGATATCAAGTGGAACTCTTCATAGATGGAGCATCAAATGAACAAGGCTCGGGGGCAGGTGTTGTGATAATCACCCCCAGGGGAAGGAAGCTTCACTACGCCCTAAGGTTGGAATTCGCTGCCACCAACAACGACGTAGAATACGAAGCAGTGATAGCCGGATTAGAACTTGCCCTGGAGATTGGAGTCGGTTCTTTATGTCTCCATAGTGATTCTCAACTTATTGTAAATCAAATACTGGGAGAATTCCAGACTCGAGGAGAACGACTCACAGCATATCTAAAGAAGACCAAGCTGCTGCTCAATCAATTGGATCACTATTTAATCAAACACATTCCTCAAGAAGAGAATCAGGAGGCCGACGAACTGGCAAAGCAAGCTAGCATAAAGGACGGCACCGCTTCCCGAACAATAACCATCTCAAAGCAACTAGCCTCGAGTTACGAGCCAATGAATATGATAGCTGCAATCGAAGAGGAAACTTGGATGACTCCCATCCGGAAGTACTTACAAAGTGGCACACTACCCGACGGGCGTAACGAAGCCAAGAAAATCTTAAGGAAAGCTTCCCGCTACACATTACAAGAAGGCATCCTCTATCGGCGCGGCTTCTCTAATCCCTTATTAAGGTGTATCGCTGGAAGGGAAGACAGGGAAATCTTGTCCAACATCCATCAAGGGAGTTGCGGAGATCACACCGGAGGGCAGACTCTAGCAAAGAAAATACTCCGATACGGGTATTACTGGCCCACCTTAAACAAAGACGCCTTGGACTTCGTCAAAAAATGCGACAGATGTCAGAAATTTGCTAAGATTCCTCGACTACCCACAAATGAGATTACTCAAATGACCAGCCCTTGGCCCTTTGCAATATGGGGAATTGACTTGATTGGCGAACTGCCAGTGGGCCGAGGCGGAGCCAAATATGCCATAGTGGCAGTCGACTATTTCACCAAATGGGTGGAAGCGGAGCCTCTAAATAAAATATCTTCGGCAAAATTTATTAACTTCTTGATCAAAAATGTTTTATGCAGGTACGGGGTTCCACTCAAAATCATATCGGACAATGGACTTCAATTTGACAGCAAGGAATTCACCGACTAGTGCCAAGAGCATGGAATTCACAAAAGCTTCTCATCTATGGCTTATCCCCAGGCAAACGGACAAGTCGAAGCTGTCAACAAAATCCTCAAAACTCTAATCAAGAAGAAACTTGAAAATTCAAAAGGCGCTTGGGTGGATGAACTTCCTACGGCACTTTGGGCCTACCGCACATCTCACAGAACATCAACAGGGCATACTCCTTTCTCTTTGGCATACGGATCGGAGGCCATGCTCCCAGTTGAAACTATAGTGCCTTCCCACCGTAGGATCCACTACAACCCAGAAGAGAACAAAGAACTCCTCCACATGTCTTTGGATCTAATTGAGGAGAGAAGAAACGATGCAGCACTCAAAGCAGCAGCTCACAAGCAAAAAGTGGCAGCACAATACAACTCCAAAGTCAAGCACCGCAGCTTACAAGAAGGAGATCTTGTCCTCAAGCGGATCTTTCCGCTCCCTGGAGCGCTAGATCCAATCTGGGACGGACCCTATGTAATTCATAAAGATCTCCACAACGGAGCTTATATTTGGCAACAGTGGACGGAGAGGTGTTTCAGAGGGCGTGGAACATCCAACACCTCCGTCGATACTTTTCTTAACTTGTACTGCCCATATGAAGTGAATTAACAAAGAGAATCAGTGGACGTAGGCATTTTCATGCCGAACCACTTTAAAAATCTTGTCTCATTTTAACTTGTTCCTTTATATCTTGGCTGCTTGTTAAGCTTTATCCTTTTCTGTTGAACAAGATCCTGTATAATGACATTTCCATTCTGGACACTTCACGGCACAACCTCACCTGGGCAAGACCCAACAGGTACTATGCGAATCTATGCACTCGCCAATGAGACACTTTTGCTCCAGCATCCCTCTGCTGCGGGTTAACTCATTGCTCGCGACTGCCCTCAAACCCAACTGTAATGAGCCGATTATAAGCCATCAAGAAGGTCGACTATAGCCGATGGCAGCTCATTACGGCGTTTGGCTCGCCGGCAACTGTGAACCTACTTTAAGCCCCAACATAAGGTGTGGCCAGCCAGGGTTAGTTCACGGTTGACGATCGGCACCCACGCTAGCCGGCCGTAGTAAATCGAATAATACCCACGATTACGGGCCATAATTGCTCGGGTAGTTACTGTATGCGATCTCGGCTCCGATATGTCTTAAGTGCGGCTGTGGTAAAAAAGATAAACTCCCCGCGGAGGCGTAAGATGGGTGACAAATGTATCCAAGACCCACAGCTAAGGAAAGTGACTACAAAACCCGTTTGCCACGAACTTAAGCATATCGACGGCCTTCCATGATTGGAAGTTTTACTGTTTCTTATATTTCCATTTCATTTAAAAACTTCTCTCCTATCTTATATAACGGTCCCTAAAGTACAGGACGCCAAATAGGAGACTCGCAAACTGGATGACAAGACACTCAGCTGCATTCCATACTCAGTTACACGAGACATTCAAAGCTACCGTCTACAGCTAAAACCTGAAGGGCGGTACTTTCTTCTCTCATACACAAATATGTAACCATAATTTATTCGCACATCCCACAAACATTGCAAGATATGAAATTACATTTTAAGCAAGAGCATAGTATCAAACACGATTGAAGCACGTACAAAGCTATATTTCTTATGCAACACATCAGAATAACAAAAGCATTCAAATATAGCAGAATCAGCTTATGTTATAAAATTACATAAAGTCGTTCGTCGCAATGACATAATTACAACCTAAAAGTACATTAATGTTTTAGAACTAGTGTATACAGGAATGTCAAGTAAAACCAAAAATGCCCGGATCAAGTCAAAATAGTCAGCAGCATCAGAACTTCATCTCTATCCTTCCAACCCCCCAAGATCTACTTGACCGCAGGATCAAAACTCTTAGCATGCTGACCAGAGGTCCCACCTGTCCAATTCAGGAGAAGAATCTATTAGAAAAAAGATAAGCAATCAAGTTGAGAAAAGATTAAAAAAGGAAGACTTACCAGCGTCTGCTCCCTGATCATCATCCTCCAATTGCACATCCACTTCCTCGGCAGTAAGCAGCCGCATGCCCTCCTTCACCGCCACCCTCTCCTCCTTGGTGAACTGTACGGTAACCACATCCATTCTGAAGGTCGCGCCACCCTCTTTATCCGCTTCCGTCTTGGCTTCCTCCAAAGCCCGGAGATATATTCTAGCCATAACCCGGGGATAATCGTCCATCCAGGATAGGTTGCCCTGCTTCCAAGCACGGAAGTACATGTCCTGGAGCATCTCATCCATCATCCCCTCGTTCTCCTCAAACTCCCTCATCCGGGCCTCGGAAGCCGACAGCCTTGCAACGGCAGCGTCTCTCTCCAATCGGTATCTCGAGCAGTCAGCCTGAAGGGATTTCTGCATTGTCTCCATCTCCTCCTTCAGCTTAGCTTGAGCAAGCTCTGCGGCCTCAAGCTTCCCAGATAACTCCTCTATCTTCTCAAGATCCTCTCTCCGAACCGCATCAACGGTGGCAATGGCCATATCAATTCGTTCCTTGCAGGTGGCCTCCATTTTTCGCAGCTCGGCTCTACTAGCCACCTCCATAGTTTTCTTTAGCCGTCTGGAGGCCGCCTCATGTTGGGAGATCTGAATGGCCTGATCGGCAAGCTGTTTGTCTTGATCAGAAACCATTAGCCGCAGCCGAATGTTAGCACTTCCGTTTTCCTCTACAGCCTTGACCAGTCGGGCGTGATGCTCCATTAACTTCTTGGTCTCTTCCGCCACCCGATCGATGTTTGCCTTGGCCTTAACCCCCATAGTCACAATCCGAGTAGTTAACAAGTTGAGATCTAAAGCCTTAGCCTCATCAAGTACCCTTACCATAGGATTGTGGGGTAGGAAGTGCTCGCCGGTAACCTCATCGAAGGAAATATCATGAGAACTCGGGTCCAGATCTGGATGACCCGCAAATGGGTTACGAGCCAAACCGGGACGATTAATGTGAGTAACGAAAGGATTCTCTGATGGATGCGGAGATGGTATGGACTCAGTATCTTCCTCCGTGATGTCATGAATAGGCTGGGTTGGGGGCTGAGGTCCAAGTGAAGGTTCGAACATGGAACGCCTCCTTTTTCTCTTTTGAATATCCTCTTCGATAACTCCAAGAAGAGGGCGGTAACTGACTACGCTCCCGGAACGGTCAGTCGAGGGCTTCGGTTTAGCAGAAGCCTTGAAGAGTTTGAATTGCTCAAGGTGGTGCCGAATGTCTGATGTCTTGGCCGCCTCAACCGATCCTGGAATAAAAACCAAGTGTTACAAGCATGCATGAGACTGTAATTCAAGAAATATATGGAATTAAAAAAGGAGTTAAGAATTCACCTTGAGCCGAGGGAGTTGCCTTAGCTGAAATACTCTCAGAAGATAGACTGGCACCAGTCCCGGCCTTATCAGACTTCTTCGATTTCTCCACCAAGGCCGGCCCTTCCTCCAACCCCTCAAAGGCTTGACGGAAAGCATCATCCGTCCACTCTTGAATCTCACCCGCTTGCCCGGAGGTCAGGGCACCAACGCCACTACCACCCTGACCTTCACCACCGTTACCACCATCACCTTCTCCATCGCCTCCGCTCTCCTCCTCGCCTCTTTCCTCCTCTCCACTTTCCTCCTCCGGAGCATCTGGGCATGTGCTGGGAGAGGGTCCATCAGATTTCTTGAGCTTCTTCCCCTCGAAGACTGGAGGTACCGAGAAGGGTCTCCTCTTGCTGCTCTTCGTCATGGCCCCGCCTTTAGCTTTGGCAGCCCTCTCCTCGGCTGTATCTCTCTGCTTAACCACAGATTGACGTGGCAAAATCAAGTTGTGCTCCAGGAGAGTGGCATTCCTGATCAGGTAAGAAGCTGACCTATCCCTTCCTAAGATGGCCTCTATCTCCGCAGCCATCTGTACCAGGTGATCATTCTCCACGACCGCAAAGCCACCTGTCGCTAGCAAGAAACAGAAGCATGTAAGAAGGAGCATTGCAGTCGGGACAGAGAAATTACAAATGAAATTCAACTTACAGCGAGAAGTGAAAAGGCGAAAAGAAACAGAGTCGTCCTTGACGAAGAACCGTTCCTTCTTAAACATGGTGAACTTCGAGTATAAGTCCAAGACCGGCTTGAAGGGCGCGGCTGATTCCAAACTGATGTATGGGGACCCCTTCTTGTAACCTCTTAAATTATATAGGTACCTAATCTCCCGGTTTGAAGGGGGGCGCCCGTACTTCCTCTGGAAAATGATGAACAAACACACCAGGATAACATAGGAGTTGGGATGAAGCTGGAATGGAGTCACCTTCAAGTAAGTAAGGAAGTTGACTATCCAGGCATTGATCGGAGGAATGTCCCCACACATGCAATGGTATCGGCTATAGGCGAAATATCCTTCAGGAGGATCATACGGCATCACACCGTCTCCCGGCAACAGCATACTCGCTCTGTCAATCCCAAAGGAACGGGCGATGACATCAAGTTGCCCCTCTTTAAGGGAGCTCGGAAAGCAATCGGGAGGAGAGTTCAGAAGCTCTTGGGGGCCATATCCGTCCACTAATGACCTCGGGGCAGGTCCATGTCGCACTGGTTCCGGCTGGACTAGGAGCACGGCGGGGGACTCTCTCCTGTCCATAGACTTCCTTTTATCTGATCGAGTCTCCACACTTTGAGACATTTATATGCAACACAAGAAAGTATATCGTTAAAACACATAAACTATGCAATCTAGAGTTTCACTGGTAATTCAAGTATAAAAGTCCATCCAGTGAGGGGTTCATTCAACACTCGGGATCCCCGAGTTCATTCAGTAAGGCCCAACCTAGAGCTCATTTGGCATTTCGAGCATATAAGGCCCATTCGGCACTCAACACCCAATCTCATTCGGCGATCATAATCTAAAGGTTCATTCGGTACTTCAAGAGAAAAAGCTCATTCGGTACTTAGAATCCTCGAGCCCATCCGGTAGTTCAAGTACAACGGTTCATTCGGCACTCGAAATACCCAAATTCATTCGGTAGTCTAAAAAAAACCATTCGGTGAGAGAAGGCCATATCACCTGATTCGGTACTCTAACGTAATTCGGCAGAGAATTTGATTCGGCAGGAATATCTGGTTCGGCTATCTCACTTGGTAAGGAATAACAATAACTTGAAGCCCCTACTTATAGGCGAATATCAACGACCGGACCAATTGGTTCGGCACACAGGACCGGATGAAAACTCCCCCAAGCTAACTGACCTAAAACAAAGCGCAACATATGCTGGCATATGCCCCACTTTGGGGGGCAAATGTTGGTCGTGTTTACACCTCCTACCGGTCCAGCGCCTTCCTTATGCCACCAATCCAACCTACCTACCGAGTCAAAGCATGGCCGATCCAACCTCCACCGGACCAACTCCATCCACCACTGCCGAACCGAGTCATTACCACTCCACTCGCCTCCGGACAACTTCCCTGCCGAACCAACCCATCCCTTCACTCACCACCGAATCAGATCCAACTCCATCCTCCTACCACCGAACCAAGAGTTAAAGCTACTATCACCGGTCCAAAGCCTCACCGGACCGGACCATCCACTTATCACCGAACCGAAGCCTAGAAGGCATTACCGGACCTACGTCACCAGGCCAGATCACTTCAGCCCAGGCCCACCAGCAGCTATATACATCCACGACCCCTACCCCCAACCTCACTCTATAAATAGAGGGGCAGGGGTACAACAATGGCAGACAAGTTTGAGAGCTCAAGCACGGATAGAACTTTCAAACAACTTTCAGTTACTTGTAATCAAAGCTTTGTACTTGTAATCGGAAGAGAAAAGGAGAATAACATATAAAGTGGACATAGGCACGTTCTGGTCGTACCACTATAAATCTGTGTGTCTTTTACAGTTTAGTCTCTGCTTTTTATATATTTGCGTAAATCACCCAAATCACTAGAAACAACATAAAATCAACTAATTCAAACGACTTGGAGGTGTTTGCCCATTTTTTGTGCAAACAAATTAAGAAAAGCAAATAAAGATGATTTTTGAATAAATTGGAATGGATTGAAACCGTAGTAAGTGGAATTGTATATAGATGCAAGTGAATCATAAAAGAAATGCAAATGTATCAAATTGAAAATAAAAATTTGATTGTAAATTAATTTGGAATTGAATTGAAGTAAATATAAATTGTATGTAGAAAACTTGAATGTAAATCATTCGAGTGAAATAAAATGAAGTTTGGATTTGTCAGGAAATTCAAATGGTGATTGAAATCTTTGGATTGCTGTTAAAATATGGTTAACATGTTAAATTATGAGGTTTATTTGTTTAAACTATGTAATTGATGTGTTTGGCTAGTTTAATGAATAGAATGTTAATAAATTCTCAAATTATTGAAAACTGTTGTGTTTGTTGAGTAAGTACAGGTACGGGAGGCAATCGATAGAGGTGGAGCACGTATATGCAATATAAATTAACCGCATGCTTTTAAAATGCTAATAAAAGCTACGCCTACGCAATAAAAATAGGAAATATGAACTATATTTTGGTTTTCCGACCGTGTAGGTCGACGTATATATATTTATATCTATTGTGATATTGCAAAAGCTCCTCCGAACAAGGTAGACTCTGCCAAAAAAATTCGGAAATTTTGAGAGTTTTCAAAATTTTGAGAAATTTTCAAAATTTAAAATTTGAATTTAAATTTAAATTTGAATTGTTAGGAAAACAATGTTGTTTGGGAACCATGAAAGATTTTAGAAAGTTAGTTGAAATGATAACGGGTCTCTAATAGAAAGATTTATTTTGGAATGTTGAAATTGTTTGGTTTTGGGAAAATGATAAATGGGTTAAGGATCCTTCTTCTTAATTAGTAATTTCGGGGACGAAATTCTTTTAAGGGGGGAAGGATATAACGACCCAGAATTTTTATTCGTAAATTTTGAACATTTAGTTCATTTTAAATGTTAAATGTAGATTTTGGATTGATTTTGAAATAACAATTTTTGTTAAATCAATAGAATTTAGTTGTAATTTTCAATATGGAAATTCAATTGAAATTTGAATAATAATTTAATACTGGAATTGGGATAATTGGTGAATCTGGGTGTAAATAAATATAAAAATGGTTTCTAAAATTTATGTTAAGTCTATTTGGATTTAAATAATGATATTGGGCTTTTCGATGGAATCAAAAGTCGATAGGTTTAAGATTTGGGATTTTATATTAATTTAATAATCGAATTTAATAATTTAATAATGCAAATTATCAAATTTTGGTTCGAAGTGAATCAGAATAGTTTCTAATGTAATTATAAAGTCTATATGATTTATAATAGAGTTAGTAGAGTTTTAAAAGTCAAATTTTAGATGATTTCGACAATTTCGAAAATCGCTCGATTTAATCGACGAGTTAAAATAGCCTTTCGGGGGACAGTCTCTGTGACGCCCCACCTCTATGCTCATAATAATAAAGGTTATTATAAGGAAAAACGTCTTCTATTGCAAAGAATAAGGCTTGTTAGAAGCGACCATTCGTAAGTTATGCCTTAGACGAGTCTTGATTACATTGATAGGATTTGTGTAAATTACTCCTAAAGATATATATTCAATCCAAATCTAAAACGAAACTACAGTGGCTTAAGAAAAATTCAGAACAACTCATAATAACAATAACTCAGATAAGTATAATCTCATTAGAACAGAAATATCAGATATATAGCGGATGACAAGTCTGGATACAAGCTACAACAATTGATAGTTCACAAGAACCCAATGTGCATATACAAAGACATCAACACATACATGAGACGATAGTCAATACACCAAAAGTATACCTCGAAGACTAGACAAAAGATGGAGTGAAATCCCAAAAGCTGAAGCGGCAATAGAATCAGGAATAGCGACTATCCTGAAATAACACGGTCTGACCCGAGTATTATTTAAAAGAAAATAATAAACGGATTAGTCTAATTTAAACTTCAGAAATAAGTGTATGATAAACAACACTTAAGCAAATAATCATAATCTGGAATGAGATTATACAACTAGATAATCAACATTTTTCAAATAAAAAAAATCGCAATTTAAACTCCATCAAAATTAATAATCTCGAATGAGACTATTCAACCTAATTAATCACCATAGTTTAAATAAAGAAATCTCAATTTAAACTCCATTACAATCAGCTTTTAGATTCCCAATTGAATTCAAAATAGCAATACGCAAATTTATAATCTCGGATGAGACTATAGACAAAATTATAATATCGGATGAGAATATACACAAAGTTATAGCCTCGGGTGAGACTATACAACACAGTAATCGGCATAGTTTAAAGGAAGAAATCCCATTAAACTCCATCAAAATCAATTTCCAAATTCAAAGTTGAATTCGAAACAACAATAATAAATCTAGAAATCAAAATAATATAACTAAGAAATCAACATTCACAAAATCTAGAAATCAAAATAAGATAACTAGAAAATCAACATTCACAAAATCTAGAAATCAAAATAAGATAACTAGAAAATCAACATAAAAGATGTCCCAGCAGATGGCGAGTTTTAGCTACGCCGCACTTACATCTCATATGACCGAAGCCTACCAAGTACTATATTTTTGACGCCCAACAAATGACCTGAAGGTCCAACAAATGACCCGTAGGTCTAGTATTGGGAATTGACCCGAAGGTCCATCATATGACCCGAAGGTCCAGCATAGTGGCTCGAAAGCCCACAAAATTATCAAAATCATCAAACAACAAATATTTCAATTAACGAGTCCGGAGTTAACCGAAATAGTAAAAGCGTGGTTCCATACTCCACACTTTTGCTAAATCATTTAAATCTCTTCATCGTTTCCTTGAAAGTGCAAAATTGTGTATTTTATATAAATAACATTTTACATTCTCAAACGGATAAGTCCGGAATAAGCGAATCAGTAAAAGTAAGGGTTCATAGTCCTCAATTTTGCTGAAGCGTTTAAATTGCTTCCTCATTCTTTTGAAAGCATTAATTGTAAAAAAAATTGAAAATAATTTTATTTTAAAATGATTTTTAAAACACGTGATTAAAGCCGCAATAGCAATTTCAACAAGGAAATTGCACTTCACAAAACACCGTAAAAAGGGATAACAAAAACAGCGTTGTGGGATAACCGCTTGAAAATTCACTTTAAATTGACGGTTACTGAAGTAAAACAATATAATTTTTATTCGTCAAAAAAAGGCCATCAAAACAACACGCTTCAAAAATATAATTCCGGCGTAAAAATTCTGTTATAAAAATAAAGGTGCAAAATACGTTTTAAAACCAAACACCGGTTCAACGTAAATTAAACACTGGTATTTAAAACATATTTGTGCAATTCAACTTGCACGTATACATTGAAAATGATGGTCTGGCATAGTTTTTATGAAATATACTAACACTTCATGGATTATGTTCAACTTTACGTGAATATTTAAAAATATGTCTGTGCATACACTAACTGTTATGTTCAACTTTACAATCTTGACCACCTTTCTCGTCATATATCAACTTTGTTTTACACTTCACTGGAGAATATTCATTTGTGATATAGGACTGCTTTATGAGAGGTGATGTTCCAACGTCCTCAACTAAACTACAGTGCTACTCCACAATATGAACCTTTTCCACTTTGAGTATAAATTACTTAATCCTCACATGAGAACTCTAACCATTTGCAAAATAGGCATGTGATGGTCTTAGCTATTTTTTTTACTGACATACACATGTATAATTGTAACGAAGTTTGGACTTGCATCTTTATTTGTAAGCAAACTTATACTTCTTGTATGCTTTAACATGTATATACGTACAAAAGGTGGTCTGCACCATAAATTATCGCATGAACAAAACGAAGAGGGCTAGGCTAATTTACTTACACGCATGAATAAAATGAAGAGTGCCAGGCTAATCTACTTTCACGCATGAACAAAATGAAGAGAGTCTTCACTATAATTTAACACATGAACGAAATAAAATATGGCTAGACAACACATTCCTTTGCCATGCAACACGAAGAACGTCTTCACTACTCGTTCCTTTGCCATGCATGAACGAAACAAGGGGCATCCATAATTTATAAACTAATGGGGTAGCAAATTTAGAGGAAGACAGTAACATGAAATACTAACTTACAAGTTTCACTCTAACAATTTTTTTTTTCGTAAAGTAAAACTTGTGGTAGCTTCTAAATAATGGAAATGTTCAAACTTTTTTTTACCAGGGTAACTAATATCAGCCTATATCAGTCCACACTCAGGGCAGGTAACATTGGTTTATATCATCTTATTTTATTTGTCTCACCAATTAGTGTCAAATTGTTTACGGTAACAAGAAAGATTTATGGCTGAAAAAAGACACAAGCAATTAAATTTAAATGACAACCAAAGTATGAGTTCTTGTACAACTATTTCAAATAGAAGAAAATGTATCATATGCAAAATGGTGATGTCATATGAACTGTCAGTCTAAACCTAAAATCATTCGGCATGAAAAGAAACACAGTTTGGCATATATTCTCAAGGTTAACAAAATACTACTTACATCATCTATATTCGTGCTTTACTAGAAAATGGTGACCATGCACGCGAATGAACTATAAATATTGCGCTAGAAAATTTTCCAGAAATCAAAACTGGCAGCATTGTATTCAAATTAGAAATGTGAGTTTAAAACTCACCTTTAATTTGCCTCCGAACCAGTTAGCCAAAATGAATGTTGTAGAGCAAAGTTGAACTGCCATTGTTACTTGCTGAGCTATTGGAAATGAGTGAACAAAAGGAAGATGTAGGTACTGAATGAACAAAAGAAAGGAGGCAGCTTACTTTTCTTCTCTTTCATTTTGCACAAGTCAAAGAAAAATGAATGTGTTGGCTTTCAGCTTTTTTACAAATGCATTTAATATGAACGTGCACTTGTGGAAGATAGTACACAGCCTGTGCTAAAAATGATGGCCATACTACTAAGTTTCCAACTTGCTTTATAGTACACAGCCTACGCACGCTCAACTTTTGTCTTTAATAAAAATAAGGCAGCACTTGCTTTTGAATGGACCATACTCATATTTGTGTTCACACTTGTTTTACTTTTTGTATATAAATTGTTTCAACTTTTCTTTACAACTGGATTCATTTATTTTCTCATGTGAAGGCAAATGAGAAGAGTGTAACATAACTTTGTTTATTTGCTTCCATTGTGCTGTCACAAAATTATACAACTAACTTTAAAATCATTTTCGCATTGCAAATTTATTTTTCAAATTTTAGTTTAAAAATTTCTATTTAAAATATTTACTCCGATAGTAATTCAAAAATCACGGTCGTTACAGATTTTTAAAATATTTATTTCGACAGTAATTTAAAAATCATGGTCGTTACAGACTCCCCCTTATAAAAATTGCGTCCCCGCAATTTTCGTACTAAAAGCAGTCAATAACACAAATAATTCATCACAACAAAGATTTGAAAAGAAAAGACGAATAAGAATGCTCACCTCCACCCGAAGAGGAGAGAAAGCCAGGATAAGGATGCTTAATGAATTCTTTGGTTTTCCAAAACTTTGGGGTTTGCGAACCATTGAAGGCGTTTAACCTCCGAAGCTAGCACCCGAATAGGATTTTGCACCATAGATTAGTCGGATGAGATCTCAAGATCTTTCAACATATGAGGATCAATAATAAAATCCAAATCTCGAAGACATCGACGAAGCTGGGATACATGAAAGACGTCATGAATTCCTAAAAACTGAATAGGTAGCGACACATGAAAGGCAATAGGGCTAATGCGTTCCATAATTGGAAACGGTCCAATATATCAAGGAGAAAATTTCCCGAGGCTACTAAAACGCACTACGCCCTTCAACGGAGAAACACGAATGAATACGCGATCGCCAACAGAAAATTTCAAAGGCTTCCTGCGATGATCGGCATAAGATTTCTGCCTATTCTGAGCCTCTTTCATTCTCTGTCTAATAATACCAATCTACTCAGAAGATTCATGAAAAATATCGGGGCCGAGAACTAATTCTTCCCAGATTCCAACCAACAAGATGGTGATCGATACGGCCTTCCGTAAAGGGCTTCGAAAGGAGCCATACCGATACTGAATTGGAATCAGCAAATTTAACAACAGATAAGTGGTCTTCCCAACTACCACCAAAGTCAAGAAGCAGTCCAATTGGACTTGATAGGAATAAATAAGCCGATTTGGTCAATCGGTCAACCATCACCCAAAAACTAGTATGGCCCTACCTCGAGCGAGGTAGACCATCAATGAAGTCCATAGAAATTTGATCTCATTTCCATATTGGAATCTCAAGAGGCTGCAAAAGACCACTAGGATGATGGTGTTCTGCTTTAATAAGTTGACAAGTCATGCCACGACTCATAACCCGCAACATCACGCTTCATACCTTCCCCATAGTATAAACGTTTCATATCAGCTTACATCCTACTACTACCCGGATGGATAGCATACTTAGAACGATGACAGTCCTCAGTAATGTCATTTCTAAGATTAGAAAGACAAGACATGATCAACCTACCCTTCTTCCGAAAACAACCATGAATATCAATATCGGGATCCTTTAGATCATCAATTCGGGATTCCGTTTTACAACTGGGAATAAGGTAAGAGAGATCTGGATCTTGTTTCTGGGAATCGGCAATATGATCCGACAAACTAGGACGAGCTTCCATGCTCAATAAAAGCACGGGAGAATCAGAAACGGAAGGACGGTCTCTAATATCACAAAGAGATAAAGCTCCCAACATATTCTACTCTGCTAGCATTATGGAAACAACAACTTGCTACTTGCGACTAAGCACACCAGCAACTCGATTACCCTTACCAGGGTTGTACTGAATATCGAAATCATTTGAAGCAATAAATTCGAGCCAACGTTGTTGCCTCATATTAAGTTCCTTCTGAGTGAATGGATACTTCAGAGATTGGTGGTCAATGAAGTGAACAAAACGCTCGCCCAATAAATAATATCGCCAAATCTTTAGAGCAAAGACTATGGCTGTGACGACCCAACTTCCTATCTCCAGGAAATCGCATCATCTTGAAGAAAGAAAGGGATAGAAGAAGAAAAGAAAGAGAAAGAAGAAACAGAACAACATCAGATACTCACAGCGGAACGAATTAAATATAATAAATTACATAAAATATTACATAGTATCTCATTACATCAGAGTACACAACTTAAACAACAGATAATAGACAGTTATAAACTTCTGTCTAACTATATAACTCAAGTACAACAGATACTAAACAAACACAGCGGAACAATAATATATCTACACGTCGAAGCCTCCTGCTCCATATCTCCTCCAAAATTCGTCAAGCAAACCTGAATCACTTGACTACTCATACATAATATGAGTACCCAAGAGTTTAATAAAATAGAAAATAAACACTCGGGTCAGACAGGGGTCTGGTGTGAGTAAACGGGTTAAATTAGCTTAACTTTAGAAAAACCTTTGAAAAGAAAAGGTATCACGTAAGACTTCCCACACATAAACATGGAAAAGTTTTTACCTTACGCTAACCAAAACATTTGATAAGAAATCCAGTGATATTATAATAGTGTCTAGGGTTTTCAAGTAAATAAGAAATAGCCGAAATTGTTACATTCATTAAATTCCAGCTACTAGCCACAAAAGTGGGTAATACAATCAAAACCGTAGGGTCACGTAGGAAGAATGGGTTTCCATCAATGGCAGGGCTACTGGGGTACCGCCCGTCAGAGTACGTGGCCTAGATCAACGTACCGAGGAGTACGCCCGCTCCCCTGCAACACAAGGCCGGAACCATCCCTTACTAGACAGTCCCGAACAAGACCACCCCGTAGTTGGCACGACCAACCACACACTAAGACGAAATAGAAAGGGACCTCTAGACTGGGGTAAAACTCGCTCTCAAGTGGGAGCTACCCACGAAGCCTTGCTGCACCTCCCCTGATTTTGCCATTCCCGGTTGATGAGGCTTGAGGCTACGATTACCTTTATTTGACACATTATCTTAGAATGCTCATCGTCCACCTGACGATGTTCTGAAAGCATTAAATCCATACAAGTTCGTTCCGGGTTCGAACGAAACCGAAGGCACTATCTCGTTGCACTCATTTTGGAATCACCCTCAGAGTCAACGACCATAGCCCTTGCACTTTGATTCGCCATCTGGAATCTACAGGCACTATTCTGTCAACTCATTATGGAATCACCCACAGAGTTATACTGACGTATAGCCCTTACACCTCGAGTCTTCACTTTCTTCACTTGGATACACGACCTAACTTTTAATTGGAATCGATGTGGTTTTCGGATTATCCAAATTTGGAAACCCGATCCCGGTCTCACTGAAACCAAACGCCATTTTAATGTCCAAGTTTTACTTAAGGGTTTAAACAATTTAAACTTAAATTCAAGATGATATAAACAAATAGATATATCATATTATCACAAGAGATAATTCATATCAATATTCATCTTCACAAAGCAGCATATCACATAACAGATATATCCAAATCATCCAGTATCAACCAATATCAAACATCCAATATCAACCAATCATTCCATATCAATCTCCAAATATTGATCATCCAATATTAACCAATTAACCAATATTAATCAATCAACCCAAAACATCCAAACAGAATTGATTATCTCTTAATCAATTGGATTACCATAATCCTTCTTCATTAATTATTATTCCAAATAAATTAATCATCTCTAATGATCTTCACTAATTAATCTTCCTTAATAAATTATATTTAATTACATTCAAGTAATTATCCTTAACCATATTCAGTAATTAACCTTTAATTACTATCATTAATTACAATAATTAATGATCCCACGTTTACTTCATTATTAATCAATCATAATTAATTACATTAAACCTTAATTAATTGCAATTAATTAATCACTCCTGAATAAATCACTTATATTAATCAACCTTGATTAATATCATTAATTACAATAATTAATGATACTTATTAATTAATAATTGCTTTAATTAATTAAATAATTAACTTATAATTAATCAACTCATTAATCATAATTAGTAATTAACAAATTTGTAATTACTTATCTTGATTAATTAACTTCTTAATTAATTATGTTAATCCTTTAATTAATTAATCTAATTAATTAATCTTTAATTACTTTATTAAGTAATTATTATACAATTCAATTAACAAATAATCCTTAATTAATTACTTTATTAATCAATTACATTTTAAAATTAATTACACTTAGTAATTAATCTTAACTTAATCACATTCATTGATTAATTAATCACATTAATTAATAAATTAAAATTAATTAAGTAATTAACTTTTAATTACTTACATAAGTAATTATCTCTAATTACTTCATTAATAAATCTTGATTACTCTCTTAATTAATTACTTAACAAGTAATTAATTCCATTATTTAATAATTCTTAATTCTTTAATTAATTAACAACTCCATAATTAATTAACTTAAAACAATTAACTTGATTATTTCCTTAATTGATAAGATTATTCATTAATCACTTCCATTAATTACTCCCATGAGTAATTACCATTAATTACTTCCATAAGTAATTACCATTCTTAATTTCATTCAATTATTAACCATTAATTACTTCATTAAGTAATTATACTTAATTATTTCGTAATTAAGTGATTATTTAAAATTAAATAAATAATTAATTAATTATTAAAATTAATTAAACAATTAATTAATTAACTTCTTATATTAAAGAAAATCTTTAGTAAATTAAGAAAACCATAAATCTTAATCAAACTTAACTTATTAACAAATAAGCATTCTTAAGTTATTTATTCAAATAATTTAACCTTATTTAATTTTACAAATAAATTGTTTGAATTAATCCAATTTTAACAACTTAAACAAATTATTCAATTTAGATTTCAAAATCATAATAACAACCTTATTCGAAAATAAGGAATTTTAGAAATCAAATTAAAATTCTTTAATTATCCAATTTAAACTTATCTAAAAAAACTTTGTTATTGAAAACATTACTTCAAATTCTAACTTAAAATTTTGATTTAATAATTAAATTTAAAACACTCTTCCAATTTGAATTTGAAAACTTTAATTAAGATAATTATTTTTAAAATTAAACATCATAAGACATTTTTAAATTTGGAATATAAATTAAATTTTACTTTTAAATGTTTGTTTCACTTTCATTTTTAAAATAATAAGTTTAACCTTACACCTCACTTCCTTACAAACCTGTTCTTATAATTTTAACTAGATTTACACTTCTTTATACAACAAGCAAAACCTTCATTATCACAACAGAATCAAACCGAGAAAATCTCGAGTAAAACACACAAATCCTCCGTGCTTTCCCCAAAGCAAACCCACGCCCAAACATCTTCGAGTTACCCCCGTAACACACGCGAGCTTCCTTCGAGAAAACCACGTCTTCCCCAAAGTTTCGAAGGCCCAGTGCAAAGCCAAGTCACGGTGCACATGCACCTTCACCGCCGGCCAGCTACGGTCGTCGCAACCCACGCCGATGATCACACGAAAGCATATGAACACGACCATACGCCCAGATCCAACAAATCATGCTCGAATCGAATTTTGACCCCTCATGCTCGAAACTGCAGCTGACTCTAACCCAAAAATCCATCACCTCCGATGTCGCCTCCACCAGAAAACCCCAACGATCATCTCACAGTATCACTTCAACCTCCACGCCACTATTCCCAAGTCGCGATCGATCCCGAAACCATATCCACGTCACAAATCTCTCGGCTACCCAGACAAACAATAAAGCAATGCTAAACCCTACTTCGATCGATTTCGATCAAATTGTTTATTGGAAAATTTTGTAAGTATTTTTCCCATCATCTATAACATTCATGCAAGCTTCGATCCAAGTATCAACTCAATTTATCAAGTACATCATCTGCAGTTCTTAAAAATCCCAAAAATGTTCAATCTCGAAATTCTCTTGATTCTTTAAACTAAAAATCATGAAACTTGTATTAAAAATCATGATTTCTAATCACTAATTCATTCACGAAATCCAAATCAGAAAACAAGATTTTTGATTTTTCATATGTAACAGTATTTTACTGTTATTCTCATTTTAAATATCATTTGTAAACTAAAAATTTCACCAACTATTTTTAAGATTTCCATTAGACATTAACAAACCATTTTCATTCACATGCCAAGATCCAATTTTGTTTAGATTGAAAGATTTTTAATTTTTTTTTTAAAAACTACTCTATAAATAACAAAAATGAAGATGATACTATCAACAGACACTTAAACCCTTAATCTACATACATATTAATGTTTCATGTAAACATTTATCCAACATTATAGCATAATTCATCACATGCATTAGAATCTAATCAATCTCAAACTATTTTTAAAATAATTTACTCGCCTCTTTTAATATGCAGAGCACACAGCAGATTCAATTTTTATTCCAGGCCTTAGAATTTGAAAAGAAACTTTAATGTGCTGTTGAAATCTTTGCATGCATACAACTTGAGGTTTTAAAGGTTGAACTTCAGTTGTTTAAAGGTTGAAACTTGCAATTGATCATCAAATTGAATTACAGGAGATATGATGCTTTATTGCTGATGAACTCCATTTGCATTGCAATTGAGTTGAAGTTGCAGATTGAAGATTTGCAGTTTAAATTTGCAGATTTAGTTTTATCTTACTTTGGATTCCAATTTTCAGGTTTGGAATAATTTCTGATTTTGCCATTAACATTTGAAAGAAAGAAAAACAAAGAAAAATGATAATGTTAAGTTTATAAAAATTAAACAAAATAAAATTCAAAAATGAAGACACTTGTCATTTAATTCTTTAATAGCTTTACAAGTGTTGTTAATATGACTTAAGATAGTTACACATGTTTTAAAGTCTTTTTAATTAATTTTTACTTAATTTAAAATGTAAATATTAACTTACATGTTTAATTTACTTAATTAACAAATATTTATGTATGAATATATATGAGTTTACTTTTTAAAGAAAATATTCTAAAACTAATGATAATACAAATATATATCTTAGATGGATTAAAAATCTAAAACATTTATTTTTATATACTTATAACCATTTTATATTAAGCATTTTTAAAGAAAACAAAACAAAATGTTTAAATCCTTTCAAACTATCATTTTTAAAATAAATAACAGTCTTATTTAAAAACAAACAATTTATCTTATATTTGAAAACAATTTGACAAATCTAAATTAACTTTTGAAAATATAAATTTTTAAACAGAGCTTTAAATTACAATTCATTCAATATAAAACAATCAATACCAATAGGTTAAAATTAAATTTCCAAAACAACTCAAATTATAACATATACATACATATATATTACAATTTGAAAATTAATCTTTAATTTAAAACAAAAGATCTTCTATTCACAATATATATCAAATGTATATATTATGAACAGAATAAAATTTCATTAACTTTGACAAACAAATCTTATCGATATTTTAAATTGTCAGAAAGATATTGATCACAATTATCAGATTAAATATTTATTAACCTTTAAAAAGATTAAATTTATCAGTTTAGATTAAAATCATAAAGAAAAATTATCAAACCAGTTAAATTATTTATACAGATTATTAAATTGATATTGCCCAAAATTCCGGGTCGTTACAATCCTCCCCCCTTAAAAGAATTTCGTCCCCGAAATTTAAAAGCAAAGGTAATTTAATAATCCAGTACATATTTTAATTTAAACCAGCAAAGCATTCCTAACATCCAGTTACTAACAACCAAAGCAACAAATCAAACAAACAAATCTAACTAATTATTCTGACACAAATCAGAATAAATCTCTAATACTATCTCGAGTTTCCCAAGTATAAATCACCGGGAGACTCGCTCTACAAAAGCCAACAAATCGACTACACTACCAAAATCCAGAGCTCCTCTCATCTCTAGATCCATCAATCTGAACAGAACATCAGACTATACTCAAGTTTATCTCAACTTTCAAATCCAACTGAACTACAGATTCAACAACCAATAATGAATCGTACACGTACTCCCTCAGAGACACGTGTTACAAAATGAATTCCAGTTATCCAAACTGGAAATTCAATCTTATCCTATCAAAACACAAATAAGAAATCTTCAAATGCCTCAGTACTAACCAACCAATCTTATCCAATTTCAGCTCTCTTCTAACCAAAGAATTCTTAACAACAATGAAGTCTCCAACTTCAAAATCCAAAACTCCTTATCTCATATCTATATAACTCAACAGATAATCCTGGACTGCCAATTTCCCTTTCTGATCAGCTCAACCAATGATGATACTTCCAGAAACAAATTGGCCAAAGCAAACAGTTCCTAGATCCTATTCAACAGAAAAGTCCTCCAAGATCCGTCGAAATCCAGAACACAAGCTCTACTACTCAAGCAAAAGCAAACAGAACTTGCTTCTTTCCTTGCACAGCTGCTACCTTGCTTCCGCTGCACAACTCTGATTTTGAAATAGATAAGAATACTGTCGATGAACATGAATACAAACTTACCCAATATATCCGGGAAACTTTGTTCATCAAATCCATAAAAATCTGAGTGACTCATCTGACTCAGTCACACATCCTTATAGCAGAAATCCAAATTCATAAACTAGATCGAACCAATCCAAAAATATTTCTGAGCTGCTACACCAAATTCTCCTTTCTCCAAGAACCATCCAACTATCAGGCTAAATACCAAAATTGCTCCTGGAACCAAATCAATATGGAACTCAACTCCAGATGTAGGCAAACTTATGATTACATCAGTAGCTCCTATCCACATGAGAATCCTCAGCCACAAACAAAAGATTGCTCAAGAAAAATTCCCAACTAATCGCAAGTTACTTTTGCGATCCAACATAATTCGGATTCCAAAGAAACTGTCCTCACTTTACCAATTAGAACAGCCCAAAGCTTTTCCAAACAAGGTTAACCCTTTAAGAAAACATCACCAACTTCCGCCCGGACCGCTGAAAGAGAATCACAAGATTCCTGAATCATCGGAGAAACAAACCACACGGCTGCTTCCAAATTTTTCCTCGATGATACAGCAAAGCTAAAAGACTTTCTCGTCAGCACACCGAACACTTTGAACTACACTGCTATCACAGCTAACCCAAGACTCTAATCCAAAGTTTTCTCCAAAACCATCAACAAACCACGCAACGGACCTCCGAGATGGCAGACAACTTCTCAAGAAATTCGGACTCCAAACCAAGCATCCATATCTCGCTTTCTTAGGGAATAACAAATGAGACCATGCCAAAGCAAATAACTTATAGACCTTAGTCTCATATTCCAAAACAGCCGACCTCCATGCTGAAGATCCAGATAACTTCTACACAGACGAGTCTTCCCTGAGGCTGGTAAAGATTTCTCCTCAACCACTTCTAAAACTGCTTCAAGAGAAAACACCTTCTGAAAATATCCATGGATACTGCATCTCATCACGCAGTTATCAAGATATCATCACTTTTATCTGCACTTCCGACAGATTCAAACTTAAGAAAAATTTGCTCACCCGAGCGAAATTCAAACTTACACTTCAAAGATAAACTCCGAATCTTTAAAAAAAAATCCTTCGGATATCAGAGAAATCCCTATTCCAAACTACAAAACTCACTCGAGACAGTATTAGGTCTACGGTCTCGACAAATACTTCAAACCTCAAACATATGGACCTATTCCATCAGTGGTGGTCGTGTTACACACACACCACTACTCCACCTACCTCTATAACTTATGTTGGAAAATCCGAACAGATAACCCAACAAATCAGGTAGATATATATGTATATATATATATATAGTTATATATAAAAATTACAAGTACGCTCTCTCAAGAAAGACATCACTCCAAAGCCTAGGTATTCACTCAACCTAATGCTCTGATACCAAATGTGACGACTCGACTTCCTATCTCCAGGAAATCGCATCATCTTGAAGAAAGAAAGGGATAGAAGAAGAAAAGAAAGAGAAAGAAGAAACAGAACAACATAAGATACTCACAGCGGAACGAATGAAATATAATAAATTACATAAAATATTACATCAGAGTACACAAGTTAAACAACAGATAATAGACAGTTATAAACTTCTGTCTAACTATATAACTCAAGTACAACAGATACTAAACAAACACGGTGGAACCATAATATATCTACACGTCGAAGCCTCCTGCTCCATATCTCCTCCAAAATTCGTCAAGCAAAACTAAATCACTTGACTACTCATACATAATATGAGTACCCAAGAGTTTAATAAAACAGAAAATAAACACTCGGGTCAGACAGGGGTTTGGTGTGAGTAAACGGGTTAAAGTTGCTTAACTTTAGAAAAACCTTTGAAAAGAAAAGGTATCACGTAAGACTTCCCACACATAAACATGGAAAAGTTTTTACCTTACGCTAACCAAAACATTTGATAAGAAATCCAGTGATATTATAATAGTGTCTAGGGTTTTCAAGTAAATAAGAAATAGCCGAAATTGTTACATTCATTAAATTCCAGCTACTAGCCACAAAAGTGGGTAATACAATTAAAACCGTAGGGTCTCGTAGGAAGAATGGGTTTCCATCAATGGCAGGGCTACTGGGGTACCGCCCGTCACAGTACGTGGCCTAGATCAACGTACCGAGGAGTACGCCTGCTCCCCTGCAACACAAGGCCGGAACCATCCCTTACTGGACAGTCCCGAACAAGACCACCCAGTAGTTGGCGCGACCAACCACACACTAAGCGGAAATAGAAAGGGACCTTTAGACAGGGGTAAATCTCGCTCTCAAGAGGGAGCTACCGACGAAGCCTTGCTGCACCTCCCCTGTTTTAGCCATTCCCGGTTGATGAGGCTTGAGGTTACGATTACCTTTATTTGACACATTATCTTAGAATGCTCATCGTCCACCTGACGATGTTGTGAAAGCATTCAATCCATACAAGTTCGTTCCGGGTTCGAACGAAACCGAAGGCACTATCTCGTTGCACTCATTTTGGAATCACCCTCAGAGTCAATGACGATAGCCCTTGCACTCTGATTCGCCATCTCGAATCTATAAGCATTATTCCGTCAACTCATTACGGAATCACCCACAGAGTTATACTGACATATAGCCCTTACACCTCGAGTCTTCACTTGCTCCACTTGGATACATGACCTAACGTTTAATTGGAATCGATGTGGTTTTCGGATTATCCAAATTTGGAAACCCGATCCCGGTCTCACCGAAACCAAACGTCATTTTAATGTCCAAGCTGTACATAAGGGTTTAAACAATTTAAACTTAAATTCAGGATGATATAAACAAATAGATGATCATATTATCATAAGAGATAATTCATATCAATATTCATCTTCACAAAGCAGCATATCACATAACAGATATATCCAAATCATCCAGTATCAACCAATATCAAACGTCCAATATCAACCAATCATTCCATATCAATCTCCAAATATTGATCATCCAATATTAACCAATTAACCAATATTAATCAATCGACCCAAAACATCCAAACAGAATTGATTATCTCTTAACCAATTGGATTACCATAATCCTTCTTCATTAATTATTATTCCAAATAAATTAATCATCTCTAATGATCTTCACTAATTAATCTTCCTTGATTAATTATATTTAATTACATTCAAGTAATTATCCTTACCATATTCAGTAATTAACCTTTAATTACTATCATTAATTACAATAATAATGATCCTACATTTACTTCATTATTAATCAATCATAATTAATTACATTAAACCTTAATTAATTGCAATTAATTAATCACTCCTGAATAAATCACTTATATTAATCAACCTTGATTAATATCATTAATTACAATAATTAATGATCCTTATTAATTAATAATTGCTTTAATTAATTAAATAATTAACTTATAATTAATCATCTCATTAATCATAATTAGTAATTAACAAATTTGTAATTACTTATCTTGATTAATTAACTTCTTAATTAATTATGTTGATCCTTTAATTAATTAATCTAACTAATTAATCTTTAATTACTTTATTAAGTAATTATTATACAATTCAATTAACAAATAATCCTTAATTAATTACTTCATTAATTAATTACATTTTAAAATTAATTACACTTAGTAATTAATCTTAACTTAATCACATTCATTGATTAATTAATCACATTAATTAATAAATTAAAATTAATTAAGTAATTAACTCTTAATTACTTACATAAGTAATTATCTCTAATTACTTCATTAATAAATCTTGATTACTCTCTTAATTAATTACTTAACAAGTAATTAATTCCATTATTTAATAATTCTTAATTCTTTAATTAATTAACAACTCCATAATTAATTAACTTAAAACAATTAACTTAATTAATTCCTTAATTGATAAGATTATTCATTAATCACTTCCATTAATTACTCCCATGAGTAATTACCATTAATTACTTCCATAAGTAATTACCATTCTTAATTTCATTCAATTATTAACCATTAATTACTTCATTAAGTAATTATACTTAATTATTCCGTAATTAAGTGATTATTTAAAATTAAATAAATAACTAAATAATTATTAAAATTAATTAAATAATTAATTAATTAATTAGCTAACTTCTTATATTAAAGAAAATCTTTAGTAAATTAAGAAAACCATAAATCTTAATCAAACTTAACTTATTAACAAATAAGCATTCTTAAGTTATTTATTCAAACAATTTAACCTTATTTAATTCTATAAATAAATTGTTTGAATTAATCCAATTTTAACAACTTAAACAAATTATTCAATTTAGATTTCAAAATCATAATAACAACCTTATTTGAAAATAAGGAATTTTAGAAATCAAATTAAAATTCTTTAATTATCCAATTTAAACTTATCTAAAAAAACTTTGTTATTGAAAACATTACTTCAAATTCTAACTTAAAATTTTGATTTAATAATTAAATTTAAAACACTCTTCCAATTTGAATTTGAAAACTTTAATTAAGATAATTATTTTTAAAATTAAACATCATAAGACATTTTTAAATTTGAAATATAAATTAAATTTTACTTTTAAATGTTTGTTTCACTTTCATTTTTAAAATAATAAGTTTAACCTTGCACCTCACTTCCTTTACAAACCTGTTCTTATAATTTTAACTAGATTTACACTTATTTATACAACAAGCAAAACCTTCATTATGACAACAGAATCAAACCGAGAAAATCTCGAGTAAAACACACAAATCCTCCGTGCTTTCCCCGAAGCAAACCCACGCCCAAACATCTTCGAGTTATCCCCGTAACACACGCGAGCTTCCTTCGAGAAAACCACGTCTTCCCCAAAGTTTCGAATTCCCAATGCACAGCCAAGTCACGGTGCACGTGCACCTTCACCGCCGGCCAACTACGGTCGTCGCGACCCACGTCGATGATCACACGAAAGCATATGAACACGACCGTACGCCCAGATCCAACAAATCATGCTCGAATCGAATTTTGACCCCTCATGCTCGAAACTGTAGCTGACTCGAACCCAAAAATCCATCACCTTCGATGTCGCCTCCACCAGAAAACCCCAACGGTCATCTCACAACATCACTTCAACCTCCACACCACTATTCCCAAGTCGCGATCGATCCCGAAACCATATCCACGTCACAAATCTCTCGGCTACCCAGACAAACAAAAAACCAATGCTAAACCCTACTTCGATCGATTTCGATCAAATTGTTTAGTGGAAAAATTTATAAGTATTTTTCCCATCATCTATAACATTCATGCAAGCTTCGATCCAAGTATCAACTCAATTTATCAAGTACATCATCTGCAGTTCTTAAAAATCCCAAAAATGTTCAATCTCGAAATTCCCTTGATTCTTTAAACTAAAAATCATGAAACTTGTATTAAAAATCATGATTTCTAATCACTAATTCATTCACGAAATCCAAATCAGAAAATAAGATTTTTGATTTTTCATATGTAACAGTATTTTACTGTTATTCTCATTTTAAATATCATTTGTAAACTAAAAATTTCACCAACTATTTTTAAGATTTCCATTATACATTAACAAATCATTTTCATTCACATGCCGAGATCCAATTTTGTTTAGATTGAAAGATTTTTAATTTTTTTTTTAAACTACTCTGTAAATAACAAAAATGAAGATGATACTATTAACAGACACTTAAACCCTTAATCTACATACATATTAATGTTTCATGTAAACATATATCCAACATTATAGCATAATTCATCACATGCATTAGAATCTAATCAATCTCAAACTGTTTTTAAAATAATTTACTCACCTCTTTTAATATGCAGAGCACACAGCAGATTCAATTTTTATTCCAGGCCTTAGAATTTGAAAAGAAACTTTGATGTGCTGTTGAAATCTTTGCATGCATAAAACTTGAGGCTTTAAAGGTTGAACTTCAGTTGTTTAAAGGTTGAAACTTGCAATTGATCATCAAATTGAATTACAGGAGATATGATGCTTTAATTGCTGATGAACTCCATTTGGATTGCAATTGAGTTGAAGTTGCAGATTGAAGATTTGCAGTTTAAACTTGCAGATTTAATTTTATCTTACTTTGGATTCCAATTTTCAGGTTTTCAATAATTTCTGATTTTGCCATTAACATTTGAAAGAAAGAAAAACAAAGAAAAATGATAATGTTATGTTTATAAAAATTAAAGAAAATAAAATTCAAAAATGAAGACACTTGTCATTTAATTCTTTAATAGCTTTACAAGTGTTGTTAATATGACTTAAGATAGTAACACATGTTTTTAAGTCTTTTTAATTAATTTTTACTTAATTTAAAACGTAAATATAAACTTACATGTTTAATTTAATTAATTAACAAATACTTATGTATGAATATATATGAGATTACTTTTTAAAGAAAATATTCTAAAACTAATGATAATACAAATATATATTTTACATGGATTAAAAATCTAAAACATTTATTTTTATATACTTATAACCATTTTATATTAAGCATTTTTAAAGAAAACAAAACAAAATGTTTAAATCCTTTCAAACTATCATTTTTAAAATAAATAACAATCTTATTTAAAAACAAACAATTTATCTTATATTTGAAAACAATTTGACAAATCTAAATTAACTTTTGAAAATATAAATTTTTAAACAGAGCTTTAAATTACAATTCATTCAATATAAAACAATCAATACCAATAGATTTAAATTAAATTTCCAAAACAACTCAAATTATAACATATACATACATATATATATTACAATGTGAAAATTAATCTTTAATTTAAAACAAAAGATCTTCTATTTACAATATATATCAAATGTATATATTATGAACAGAATAAAATTTCATTAACTTTGACTAACAAATCTTATCAATATTTTAAATTGTTAGAAAGATATTGATCCCAATTATCAGATTAAATATTTATTAACCTTTAAAATGATTAAATTTATCAGTTTAAATTAAAATCATAAAGAAAAATTATCAAACCAGTTAAATTATTTATACATATTATTAAATTGATATTGCCCAATATTCTGGGTCGTTACAATGGCGGCAAACTCCAAATCATGAGTGGCATAACGAATTTCGTTAGGCTTTAGTTGTTTAGAAGCATAGGCAACTACTCTATCTATGCCTGAGAACAGCACCGAAACCAATACGGCTAGTATCGGTACAAATAATGAAGTCTTGGTTCCCTTCGGGAATCACAAGGATAAGAGTATCGGAAAGAGTACTATCAAACAATCTTCTTTCCTGAAAAGCTAAAATTACTTCCAAAATTACAATTATCTTTATGAAATCATTTTCGAGATATTTTTTCTTTTTATAGGTCAATTATTGTGTCAAATTGTCTCATCGAAGCTTTTAGAAGATTCCTGTCGATAACGTTGATCAAGCGCATCGACCAGAATTCTGAAAGCACTCAATGGGCAATGCAATCACAAAATCATCTTCTATATGATAAACATAATCCAATTATACTTGTAGGCAAATCTTATGAAAAAGATTTGCAAAATTTTAAATTGCTGTTTTCATCCAAAATCAATAAATACACAAATAGAGTCATCGAGATATTCGTAGAATACTCCATTCATAAAATGGATGAAATAAGCCGGGCAAACTAAATGACATAGTAAGTCATTACTAAGAGTCATATCGAGTGCGGAATGCGGTAACTGGAATGCTAACTTCCACAACTCGTAGCCAAATGAAAATCGGTGGTAAGGTTGAGTTGGGAGAAAAGCCTAGCGCCACTTAACTGATCGAACATGTCGTCGATCCTAGGTAATGGATACCTATTTTGATAGTGAGCTCCTTAAGCTTGCGATATTCAATGCAAAGCCTAAGAGTACCATCTGGCTTCTTAACAAAGACAACAGTGGTGCTCCAAGGAGATGATCTAGAATGAATAGATCGCTTCGCTTCCACTTCAGATAATTATTGCTTGAGTTCCTCATTTCCTTAGCAGACATCCTCGTGGGAGGATGACTGACGGGATGAGCACCAGAGATAAGATCAATATGGAATTCAATTGCCCTATTCGGTGGCAAACTCGACTAGGCTTGAAGACATCAAAAATATCACAAACAACCGGAATGTTATTTAAGACATCCTCCGATTTGAAGGAAGAATATAGGAGCATTTGAAGGATGGTCCATACTTCGAAATATAATAGATAGCTGGTCAATGGCATCAGGATGTATGAGGTATAAAGTTCTTTCGGGACATAGGACCAAACTTCATAATGGACGAGCCAATCCAAACCCAAATCATAACAGAACCAAGATGATCCATAATATGCAGATTCGCACGAAAGGAAAAACAACAAAGAATAATCTCAACGTCAAAATACAACAAACCAAGAGTAGTGGATCCTCCAATAGGATTTATAATCCTCAAAGGGTCGCAAAGAGTAACAACATTCAAAGGAATAACTTCAACAAGCTCCTTCGATATGAATGAATACGATGCACCCGTATCGAAAAGAACTCTAATAGAACGGCCATGAAATAAAATATAACCTTCCAAAATAGAAGGAGGAATACCTTTGGGATGAAAGAATCACCAGAAGCTTAAGCAACATTAAGCTTCCCAGATTTGTAATCCTTAGGAGCAGTTAAAACAACTCAAGATTGATAAGGAATTTAACAAATGGAATACTACGGGGATATGAGATTTACCCTTAGACATACTCCAATATGTTAAAGAGGATAAAGATTTAAGAACAACGAAGGAATAGATTAGAAAGGCACGAATAAAACCCTCGAATTGTTGTTGCACATGTTCCATTATGCTTATGTTCCGTGTTTATTATAATTTGTTCTGAATCTCAGCTCTGATACCAAGCTATGACACCCCACCTCTATGCTCAAAATAACTAAGCTTATTATGAGGAATACCGTCTGCTATTGCGAAGAATAAGGCTTGTTAGAAGCTACCATCCGTAAGTTATGCCTTAGAAGAGTCTTGATTATATCGATAGGAGTTGTGTAAATTACTCCCAAAGATATATATATTCAAATCCAAATCTAAAACGAAACTACATTGGCTTAAGAAAAAGTCAAAACAACTCATAATAACAGTAACTCAGATAAGTATAATCTCATCAGAACAGAAATATCAGATATATAGCGGAAGACAAGTCTAGATACAAGCTACAACAATCGATAGTTCACAAGAACCCAATGTACATATACAAAGACATCAACACATACATGAGACGATAGTCAATACACCGAAAGTACACCTCGAAGACTAGACAAAAGATGGAGTGAAATCCCAAAAGCTAAAGCGGCAATAGAATCAGAAATAGCGACTATCCTGAAATAACTCGGTCTGACCCGAGTATTATTTAAAAGAAAATAATAAATGGATTAGTCTAATTTAAACTTCAGAAATAAGTGTATGATAAACAACACTTAAGCAAATAATCATAATCTCGAATGAGATTATACAACATAGATAATCAACATTGTTCAAATAAATAAAATTGCAATTTAAACTCCATCAAAATTAATAATATCAAATGAGACTATTCAACCTAATTAATCACCATAGTTGAAATAAAGAAATCTCAATTTAAACTCCATCAAAATCAGCTTTTAAATTCCCAAATGAATTCAAAACAGCAATATGCAAATTTATAATCTCGGATGAGACTATACACAAATTTATAATATTAGATGATAATATACACAAAGTTATAGTCTCGGGTGAGACTATACAACATAGTAATCAGCAAGGTTTAAAGGAAGAAATCCCATTAAACTCCATCAAAATCAATTTCCAAATTCAAAGTTGAATTTAAAACAACAATATACATAAATATAGAAATCAAAATAAGATAACTAGTAAATCAGCATTCACAAAATCTAGAAATCAAAATAAGATAACTAGAAAATCAACATTCATAAAATCTAGAAATCAAAATAAGATAACTAGATAATCAACATAAAAGATGGATCGATCCCAGCAGATGGCGAGTTTTAGCTACGCGCACGTGCATCACATATGGCCGAAGCCTACCACGTACTATACTTTTGGCGCCCAACAAATGACCCAAAGGTCCAACAAATGACCCGAAGCTCTAGTACTGGTAATTGACCCGAAGGTCCATCATATGACCCTAAGGTCCAGCATAGTGGCTCGAAAGCCCATAAAATCATCAAAATCATCAAACAACAAATATTTTAATTAACAAGTCCAGAGTTAACCGAAATAGTAAAAGCGTGGTTCCATACTCCGCACTTTTGCTAAATCATTTAAATCTCTTCATCATTTCCTTGAAAGTGCAAAATTGTGTATTTTATATAAATAACATTTTACATTCTCAAACGGATAAGTCCAGAATTAAGTGAATCGGTAAAAGTAAGGGTTCATAGTCCTCAATTTTGCTGAAGTGTTTAAATCGCTTCCTCATTCTTTTGAAAGCATAAACTGTAAAAAAAATTGAAAACAATTTTATTTTAAAACGATTTTTAAAACACGTGATTAAAGCAGCAACATCTGTAGCAATTTCAACAAGGAAATTGCGCTTCACAAAACACCGTAAAAACGGATAACAAAAACAGCGTTGCGAGATAACCACTTGAAAATTCACTTTAAATTGACGGTTACTGAAGTAAAACAACAATAATTTTTATTCATCAAAAAAATGCCATCAAAACAACACGCTTCAAAAATATAATACCGGCATAAAAATTTCCGTTATAAAAATAACGGTGCAAAATATGTTTTAAAACCAAACACCGGTTCAACGTAAACTACACATTGGTATTTAAAACATATTCGTGCAATTCAACTTGCATATGTACATTGAAAATGATGGTCTGGCATAGTTTTTATGAAATATATTAACACTTCATGGATTATGTTCAACTTTACGTGAATATTTAAAAATATGTTTGTGCATACACTAACTGTTGTGTTCAACTTTACAATCTTGACCACCTTTCTCATCATATATCAACTTTGTTTTACACTTCACTAGAATATTCATTTGTGATATTGGACTGCTTTGTGAGAGGTGATGTTTCGACGTCCTCAACTAAACTACAATGCTTCTCCATAATATGAACCTTTTCCTATTTGAGCATAAATTACTTAATCCTCACATGAGAACTCTAACCATTTGCAAAATAGGCATGTGATGGTCTTAGCTATTTTGTTTACTGACATACACGTGTATAATTGTAATGAAGTCTGGACTTGCATCTTTATTTATGAGCAAACTTATACTTACTTCTCGTATGCTTTGACATGTATATACGTACAAAAGGTGGTATGCACCACAAATTATCGCATGAACAAAATGAAGAGGTCCAGGCCAATTTACTTACACGCATGAACAAAATGAAGAGTGCCGGGCTAATCTACTTTCACGCTTGAACAAAATGAAGAGAGTCTTCACTATAATTTAATGCATGAACGAAATGAAATATGGCCAGACAACACGTTCCTTTGCCACGCAACACGAAGAACGTCTTCACTACTCGTTCCTTTGCCATGCACGAACAAAACAAGGGGCATCCACAATTTATAAACTAATGGGGTAGAAAGTCCAAAGGAAGACAGTGACATGAAATACTAACTTACAAGTTTCATTCTAACAAATTTTTTTTTAGTAAAGTAAAACTTGTGGCAGACTTCTAAATAATGGAAATGTTCAGACTTTTTTTTTTGCCAAGGTAACTAATATCAACCTATATCAGTCCATACTCAGGGCAAGTAACATTGGTCTATATCATCTTATTTTATTTGTCTCACCAATTAGTGTCAAATTGTTTACGGTAACAAGAAAGATTTATGGCTGAAACAAGACATAAGCAATTACATTTAAATGATAACCAAAATATGAGTTCTTGTACAACTATTTCAAATAGAAGAAAATGTATCATATGCAAAATGGTGATGTCATATGAACTGTCAGTCTAAACCTAAAATCATTCGGCTTGAAAAGAAACACGGTTTGGCATATATTCTCAGGGTTAACAAAATACTACTTACATCATCTGTATTCGTGCTTTACTGGAAAATGGTGACCATGCACGCAAATGAACTATAAATATTGCGCTAGAAAATTGGGCAAATGAACTAAAAATATTGCGCTAGAAAATTTTCCAAAAATCAAAACTGGTAGCGTTGTATTTAAATTAGAAATGTGAGTTTAAAACTCACCTTTAATTTGCCTCCGAACCAGTTAGCGAAAATGAACATTTTAGAGCAAAGTTGAACTGCCATTGTTGCTTGCTGAGCTATTGGAAATGAGTGAACAAAAGGAAGATGTAGGTACTGAATGAACAAAAGAAAGGAGGCAGCTTACTTTTCTTCTCTTTCATTTTGCACAAGTCAAAGAAAAATGAATGTGCTGGCTTTCACCTTTTTTACAAATGCATTTAATATGAACGTGCACTAGTGGAAGATAGTACACAGACTGTGCTAAAAATGATGGCCATACTACTAAGTTTCCAACTTGCTTTATAGTACACGGCCTGTGCACACTCAACTTTTGTTTTTAATATAAATGAGGCAGCACTTGCTTTTGAATGGACCATTACTCATATTTGTGTTCACACTTGTTTTACTTTTTATATATAAATTGTTTCAAGTTTGCTTTACAAATGGATCCATTTATTTTCTCACGTGAAGGCAAATGAGAAGAGTGTAACACAACTTTGTTTATTTGCTTCCATTATGTTGTCACAAAAGTATGCAACTGACTTTAAAATCATTTTCGCATTGCAAATTTATTTTTCAAATTTTAATTTAAGATTTCAATTTAAAATATTTACTCCGACAGTAATTCAAAAATCACGGTCGTTACAGATTTTTAATATATTTATTTCGACAGTAATTTAAAAATCACGGTCGTTACAGTCTCGGAATTCAACGAAACTAGTTCCATTGGATCTGCAATAGTTTATTATTATCGGATTTCAATTTTGGTAGCAATGTCGTTTGACCATGGCAGCTCAAAACACATCGAACTATTTTAATCGATTTAATTTAAAATTGATCGTTTATTTTCGTAACTCGCGCATATGATCGAATTAGCTTTCGAAACATGTCCTATTGTGTTCGGAACATAGGTAAAACCCTGTGAACGCCTGGCGGCACACGTTGTTTCGAGATCATTTGAGAAAATTGTTTAAAGGTGAATTAAATAATAAAATAAATGGGTTTACGCGTACATATATTTACGTTTATCGGCCCAAGCCGCTTTTTCTTCCAGCCTGTAAAAATCCCCAATTTCATGCCATTCAAATCGACAATAATCCACACATGTCAAATTTGAATGATGCGAAATAACAGACTGTAAATAAATTTAGAGCAAATAAAATCAGATATACAGAATCACAGACACAGAACAAACAGAATAACTCGCAACGGAATATAAAAATACATAGTAGTTCATGAAGCTACTACAACAGTGTCTCAAACCAAATGCATAATACAGTCTGGAAACAACATAATAGAAATCCCAAATACATAGAAGTTCACTAATACATGAGATGAACTAATACAGCTGAAACAGAAGTAGATAAATATGTAGATAAGCAGAAACTCCAGTGAAAGACCAGCTCCAAGAAGAGATCCAAAGCTGTGAATACTCAGGCTGACCCGAGCATAAAGCAAAACACAAAACACTCGAGTCGGGACAATATATACTTATATAATGTAAACCAACTCAAGTGAACTGTAATAAAGATACAAGTAACTTAAAGGATGTCTGGGACCGTCCATCCTTTAAGGATCCGTCAAACTATTTACTATACAGTAATATTTCGCTATTATAATAATGCCTACAGTAAAATAAATATACTTTTAAATAGCATTTCGGGCTACCCATATCACCTTTCACACATAATAGTCCCAGTAGTCCATCCAATATCTTGCCACCTCCACTCCGGGTGACTGTCAGAGGACACCACACGAGCTATGGGAGAATAACAAACTCTTAGTAAAGGCTCGGTATGGTAGGTGACACGGCACACAAGGCAATGCCAGGGTAGATATACCAATTACGCACACGGGCTGGTGGTAACGCAGCAGCCACATACGCCCACCCTGAACAACACTCCAAAATCAAGGGGTGCACCCAATCGATCACAACAGTAATAGAATGGTATCGAAGAAGTGTGTTCAGCCAGAGGTGCTACCTCCTTTGGCCCGAGAACGCTCCTGTTTTAGCCACCTTAAGCTAACTCACGGGAGTTAGGTTCACGTAAAGTACCTTAGGAACGTCGTCACCATCCTACTTCATTCTGGAATCTCCACCGCGTACACAGTTGTTAAAGTGGTTTTCGATATCGACAGAGAGTATGTCCATATCCGATCCCGGACTCTTTAACTACCAATCGTTATTATAACCCATAGTTATAATTTAAAAATGGTATTTATTTTCAAAAATCAGATATAATTTCAAATCCATTTCAAAATATCAAACTTATCATTTCATTTGAAAACATATTCATTTTTTATTCAATTTAAAAATACCATTTCAATTCACATTTCAAAATAGTTCGATTCCAAACAAATTACTTCATTTAAATCATAAAATATGAAGTTATTACATTTAATAATTATATTATTAAATTTCCAAAATTTTCAACTTTCAAATTTCATCCTTTCACTTAATTTTATCAAAACAGTGAAAATTTCAACTTTCGCAGCATTTGCAAAATGCTACAGAAAGTTATATTCAAAACAGTTCAATTTAACAAAAGGCGGCGTTTAAAAATGTTGTAATAGAGTTTCATTAGTTTCAAAGAAAACTTAGTTTAATCCAACAATTATAGCACAAAAAATAAAATGCTATAATAGCCTTTAATTTAATTTATCTATTTAGTTCACTTATCAACTACAGCATTTACAAATGTTGTATTCTCATTTATATTAAATATAATAGCATTTCAAAAAATGCAGTTAATTAACTTCAAATTTCAATAAAATTTCACAACAATTATATTGCCTATAAATCAATTTTAACTTATAAAATCACATATTTTTACTTTTATAACCATCATTTAATTTTCTTTGATTTCATGATTTCATAAAGTAAATTTCCATTTAAAAATTCATATTTAACAGTAATTCACTTATTAAACTGCAATGTTCAATTTTAAATTCATTACAATAAATTTCAACCTAACACTTAAGTTCAAATTCTATAATATAACTTAGTTTTATTTTTATTTACTTAACTAAAAATTCATTTTTAAGTCAATTCCATAAATTTCCATATATTTCAAAATTTCAGCTTAAATATTTATTCATTTCATATTTCAACTTTACTAAAAATCATTAATATGATATAAAATCACTTTAAATTCATTTAAATTCAAATTATCATAAATTTATCATGATTTCATAGTCAATTTAATTTCCAATTATAATTAAATCAAATTTTCCAAAATAACCGACATTCAAAATTTCCTAACTTTTTCATTAATTTATTTCACTTATAATTATTCAGAAAATCCATAATATTTTACAAAAATCATTTTTAATTAGATTTAAATCAAAATATTTTAATATTTACATTTCTAAAATAATTTTAAATTTTTTAGAAAACATACAATAACTGCGGGTCTGTATATAATTTTCTACGCTAGGAAAAGTGATACGGGTAATATATCATTTCAACCCGTAATTTACAAAGAAAATTCGGGTTTTATCATTTCAAGCCCGCAGTCCCAAGTAAATGAAATAAATTTGAAAATCATTCAGGCCTATCATTTCAGCCCATAACGATTTTCCCTTGTTCTAAATCCCGTTCGGGTATGTGTCATTTCAACCCATAGTGATTCTAATCTAAAGGGAACTTGCAGTGTGATTAACTGATAAAATAACAAAACAACAATAATATAACAGTAACATATGATATAACTGGTGTTTAATTATGTGCGAACATCATATGATAGTGACATAGCAAATAAAATATGGTGATGCAGTTTACATATTCACAAGCGATCGATTTACTATTCATATAAGTATAAAACTGTCTGGTGAGAATAACTCACTGGTTTGAGCTGATGACCCAACGACAAATTTCACAAATGGGATCTATACAAGCACAAAAGCACGACACAGATTTGAATGGAGGAGCCAAATGTCAAATTCCTTGGATACACATCAAACAAAACAATATAACAACGATGAGTTTCAAATCAACTACGATCAAAACTACACTAGAATAGACTGCACAGAATCAAATAGAAATGCTTACACTTGCTTTTAACCTTTACTAGGCTCATCCATAAGGGGAAATACAAAATAATGGCAGGTGTTTGGGTCAGGTTATGGTGGGTATGGGTCGGCCTAGATGTCATTTGTGATGGTGCCAAAGTGGGTGAAGGGAATAATACACATAAGCATGAATACATGCATTTGGTCATGGATTTGGGCTCGGTCAAGGATCCAAGTGTCACGGACAGAGGTGTGGGGTCCACTGTGGTGGTGTGGCTAAGGGTGCTGGAGGTGCTGGAGGTGGTGGAGGCGTGGTAGGTGGCGGCTAGAGGGGTGGTGAGGTGATGGAAGTGATGTTGTGCTCGGCTAGGCTAGGAATTCGGGTTGTTTTGAAAAGTTTGAGGATGGGCATCACCAAGGGGGGTCACAGCATGGTTGGTTGGTGAGGAGGAGGTGTTGGTGGTGTGCTATCAGATGCTGGAGGCGGCTAGGCAGCAATGGAGGCATGGCCGATCCTAAAAGAGGTGAAAGCATGTGCAAAAAATCAAACTAGAATAAGCAATATAAGTAGAAAAAGAGATAAAAGAAATAAATTTTTTTACCAACTTCTCAAGCATGTGATGGCCGAAATTTTTTTCTCAGGAAGGAGGAAAGGAAGATACGTGAAATAAAAATGAATTAGTCAGCTAAAATGTGGGGAGTTATGCCAAAAGAAATGAAGAGTTGTGAGGAAAATGAAGAGGTGGAATTCAAAAAGGCAAAAGGCAATTCAAAAGTCAAAAACTCTTCATATATCCTTATTTAATTTATATAACTTTATATTTCTGGAAATAATAATAATCCCAGATAAAATTTCGAAAATTTATCAAAATATAAAAATTTATATAATATTTATTAATTATATAAAGTTAAATTAAGAAAAATAGCTAAAAATAGTGAACTAGAATAGAAAATTTGAAATTAAATAGAATAATTTTTAGAAAATTCATATGTGCTTGTAAAATATTTTTAAACATAAATAATAACATAAAATAAAAATACATTCACAAAATAAATATTTAAAATTTAATTTAAATATAATTTTTAATGAAGAAAATAGCAGAAAATAGGAAAACAGCCCTTAAAAATAGGAAATAAATACAGTAAATTTTGGAAAAATTCTATTATTATTTCAAAAATATGTAGAATGAAATTTCAAAATTAAAACAAGTTTAAAATAATTTTGAAATGAAATAAAGTCTAATTCAAATTTATAGTCAAAATCTAGGGTTGTTACACTCTCCCTCACTCAAATCTTTTCGTCCTCGAAAAGAAGGGAAAGGAAAATAAAGAGAAACAATATAGAAAAGCAAAATAGTACCTGAAACAAATAATTCCAAATTCGAAGCACGAATGCTCTCTTCCATTTCCCAGGTACAATCTCGATCGTCAGTACTCCACTGTACTTTGACCAGACTAACAGATTTCCTTCTGAGCTGCTTCGTATCTCTACCAACAATACGAAGTGGCTTCCTCTCAACAGTCAGGTTAGGCTCAATATCACCCAAACTATCAAGAGCAAAAGGCTGGACAATAAGAGATGGATCATGAAGATGACAGCGATGATGCGAGACATGGAATACGTCATGCACTCTAGAAAGCTTCTCGGGCAAATCCAAACGATAAGCCAAAGAACCAACTCTTTCCACAATGCGGAAAGGACCAATGAACCTAGGAGAAAGCTTCCCTCTACGACCAAAGCGAATGACATTCCTCAAAGGAGAAACCTTAAGGAATACCTGATCACCAATAGCAAATTCCAAATTTCGCCTACGCCTATCGGCATACTTCTTCTGTCTATCCTGAGCGGCTCTCAACCTCTTCTTAATCTCCTCAACTTTCTCAGAAGCTTCCAAAATCACTTCAGGACCAAGAACCAAACGATTACCGGATTCAATGCAGCAAGATGGAGATCTACAAGGTCGTCCGTATAAAGCAGCAAACGGAGACATTTTGAGACTGGCCTGAATGCAAAGATGGAATGAGATAGATAAAAGATCAAGAATAGACTGAAAACAGAAGATAAGATTATACCTGATAGCTATTATTGTAGGTAAATTCGGCAAGATGGAGATAATCTTCCCAAGATCCTCCATAATCAAGCACACAAGCACGAAGAAGATCCTCGAGAACCTGATTTACTCTTTCCGTTTGACCGTCGGTCTGAGGATGGTAAGCAGTGCTCAGATTCAAACGAGTACCCAAAGATTCCTGAAAAGCCTTCCAGAACTGACTAGTAAAAATAGGGTCACGGTCACAAACAATACTGAGAGGAACACCATGGAGACGAACGATCTCTCTCATGTAAATCTCAAATAAACTAGAAGCAGAACGGGTAGACTTAACCGGAATAAAATGAGCGGACTTGGTCACTCTATCAGCAATAACCCAGATACTCTCACTGCCCTTCCGAGTCCTCGTTAAACCATCGATGAAATCCATGGAAACCTGTTCCCACTTCAATTGGGAGTCTCGAGGGGCTGCAACAAACCAGGGGTCTTCTGGTGATCGGCTTTGACTTGCTGACAAGTCGCACACCGACTAACAAAGATAGAAATATCCCTCTTCATCCCCTTCCACCAATAAAGTCTCTTCATATCCTGATACATCTTTGACACACCAGGATGAATAGAAAGTTTGGATCGATGATTCGCCTGAATCAACTCCTGCCTCAACCCATCAACATTCGGGACACAAATCCTGCCATTAATCCTCAATATCCCTCTATCATCAATCTGAGCTCCCCTACTACCACCAACTCTGCTACGAATGTCCTCCTTCATCAATCTAAGCATCTCATCCTCATCCTGCTTAGCCATAATCCAATCCAGAAGAGGAGAAGAAGAAACAACAAGCTAACACAACAAAGCCTTCTTCCGACTCAGAGCATCGGCCACAACATTAGCTTTACCGGGAGTATAGTTAATGTCGAGGTCGTAAGAAGCCAGAAACTCAAGCCAACGAACTTGCCTCTGATTCAGATCCTTCTGGGAGAAGATATATCTCAGAGACTGATGATCTGTGAAAAGCTCAAACTTGGTTCCAAGAAGATGATGTCTCCAAAGTTTAAAAGCAAAGACAACAGCAAGTAACTCTAAATCATGAGCAACATAATTTGCTTCATGGGTTTTCAACTGACGACTGGCATAGGCAATAACCCTACCATCCTGCATGAGAACAGCACCCAAACCCTCACGACTAGCATCAGTATAAACTGTAAACCTCACACTTCCATTCGAAACAGTAAGAACTGGTGCGGAAGTTAGCTTGCTCTTCAACTCACTGAATGCAGCCTTACACTGATCACTCCAGACAAATCTGGCATTCTTCCAAGTCAAAGTCGTGAGAGGTGCAGCAATCCGAGAAAAATTCTCAATGAATCTCCGGTAGTAACCAGCAAGGCGCAGAAAACTACGAATATCAGATGGAGTCTTTGGAGTTTCCCAATCCCGGAACAGAATTGGGAGAAAATAAGGACAATAGGAAAAATAAAATTATTAAAAATGATAGAGAAAGAGAAGAAAGAAAGACTTACATTGATTGCAGCAATCTTAACTGGATCAACAGAAACTCCATTACTAGAAACAATATGCCCAAGATAACGGACTTCATCCTTCCAGAAATGGCATTTAGAAAATTTAGCCTTTAACTGATGATTTCTGAGAGTCTCAAGAACATATTTCAAATGCGACTTATGCTCATCCTTAGTCTTAGAGAAGACAAGGATATCATCAACAAAGACTAGCACAAATTTATTAAGCACATCATGAAAAACACGATTCATCAAATCAACAAAGAAAGCATGAGCATTAGTCAAACCAAAAGGCATGACTAACCATTCATAAAATCCATTCTCAGTGCGGAAAGCAGTCTTGGGAATGCTATCCTCAGCAACCTTGAGCTGATGAAAACCTGTGGCAAGATCAAGCTGAGAGAAAATAGTGGCACCATAAAGCTGATCAAACATATCATTGATACGCGGCATAGGATATTTGTTTTTCATAGTGATCTTATTCAGCTCCCTATAATCAACACACATCCGAAGTGAACCATCAAATTTGGTGACAAAAACCATCGCAGCTCCCCATTCAGAAAAACTGGGCCTAATCAGACCTTTGAAAGATAAGTCCTCAATTTGCTTTCCCCATCTCAACCTTCTCGCGAGGTGCCATTCTTCAAGGGGAAGAACAACAGGTTGAGCACCAAGAATAAGATCAATCCGAAAGTCGATTTCCCGCTTAGGAGGTAAAGAAGTGACTTCACCAAATACATTGGGATATAGAGGAGTAGAATCCAAAGAATAAATAAAGTTGCCAGCAAAATCCTGAGGCATGCGGCACTGATTAATCAAGGCATTCCCATGATCATCAAAGAGACGAAAAGACCGGGCTTTACAAGAGATATGAGCACCATGATTCACTAACCAATCCTGACCAAGCAATAAATCAAAAGCATCGAAGCCCAGAATATAAAAATCACCACAAAAGCGATGATCAGAATGGAGAAGTTTCACTTCTCGACAAATCCGATTAAGGTTAGCAGGACCCCCAATAGGATTTGAAACACATAACGGAACAGAAGTATACTCAGGAGAAAGGAGATGCTCAAACTTATCACACAAATCAACAGAAATAAAACTGTGTGAAGCACCAGTATCAAACAACACACGAACAGGATGATGAAATAAAGTAAATGAACCCTGGAGTGTACCTTGGTCATCACTAGGAGTAGGAGCAGGTGAAGGAACTGGAGATGATGCAGAAGTGACAGCAAATATACCAGAAGGAGTACCCCTCTGCTGGGTAGGGCAATCCTTCTTAAAATGACCTGGCAGGAGACAGATATGGCAGAGATCACGTCTATCCAACTGAGCGGGTGGAGGAACAGCAGCACCAGATAAAGTAGGACAGCTATTGGCATAGTGCCCCTTCTGATCACACCTAAAGCAAGTGATGGAGGAGAGATCAACTGGTTGCCTCTGAGCAGGAGTAGATGATGAAGATCCCAAACCAGAACGCTTTTGCCAATTCTTCTTCTGCTGCTGAAAGTTTTGCTTACGCTTCTTGGAAACTGTAGAGGAAGACTGAGCACCAGAGACAGCAGGACCTTTGGATGTTGGATTTTCATAGTGAATAGCCATATCCATGAGCTAGGTGAAAGAACCATGAACATGAGAAATAAGGCGACTATAATACTCTGGACGAGCACCAGCAATAAATTTTTCATTCTTCTTAAGAGGAGTATCAATAAGGCTAGGACCGAATTTGGAAAGTTCATTGAACTTCCTCTCATACTCAGCAAAAGACATGGTACCCTGCTTCAGATCCATAAACTCACGATAAAGCTAAGATTTTCCGGCTTCTAGCATCCATTTTGCCACAAAAGCCTCCCTAGAAAAGAGATACAGAAAACAGGCTTAAGATAGATTCGAAGAAAGGAAAAATAGGAACAAAATTAAGATAACAAAAAGGATACCTAAACTGCTCCCAAGTGAGACCAGCCTCTACGGTGTTAACCGTAACGGACTCCCACCAATCTAAAGAAGAATCACGCAACTGTCAAGCTGCTAGTTGACGCTGCTGGGCATCAGTAATATCAAGACCAGTAAATATCCTCTCAAGACTCCACAACCACTGCTGAGCCTCAATGGTAGTCTCTGAACTGGTGAATGGGGTTCCACCTAGTTGAGAGAATTCCTTACAAAGAACAATGAACCTGACTGGAGCAACAGGTTGAGGAGCTGGGGCAATACCACGACCCCTAACTCTAGCATTTCCTCGATTCATCCTGAAAAATATCAAGAATGAATTTAGGACAAGAATAAAGACAAGCCAAAGATAAATTTAGATAAAACAAGATAATACACTTGGACGAATATCTTAAAGAAAGAAAAATCTTAACAAGGTAGATACGAAAGAAAGGAAGTTTGAAAACCTTTAAAAATCCTTAAAAAGAAAGAAAATTTTATATATCAAAATAATCTCTGAAAATCCTTTGAAAACATTTTGAAAAATCATTTTATGCTTTGAAAATACGTCTCTCACAAAGATATGATTCTGAGAGTGATTTCGCTCATTCTAGGGTAGAAATACCCTATCTCTAACGAGTTTTTGCTCCGTAGAGGCAATGGTTTGCCAAAAACCAAAGCTCTGATACCAACTTGTAACTACCCCAATTTCATGCCATTCAAATCGACAATAATCCACACATGTCAGACTTGAATGATGCGAAATAACATATTGTAAATAAATTTGGAGCAAACAAAATGAGATATACTGAATCATAGATAAAGAACAAACAGAATAACTCGCAGCGGAATATAAAAATACATAGTAGTTCATGAAGCTACTACAATAGAGTCTCAAACCAAATGCATAATACAGTCAGGAAACAACATAATAGAAATTCCAAATACATAGAAGTTCACTAGTACATGAGATAAACTAATACAGCTGAAACAGAAGTAGATAAATATGTAGATAAGAAGAAACTCCAGTGAAAGACCAGCTCCAGGAAGAGAATCCAAAGCTGTGAATACTCAGGCTGACCCGAGCGTAAAGCAAAACAAAAAACACTCGAGTCAGGAAAATATATACTTATATAATGTAAACCAACTCAAGTGAACTGTAATAAAGATACAAGTAACTTAAAGGATGTCTGGGACCGCCCATCCTCTAAGGATCCGTCAAACTATTTACTATATAGTAATATTTCGCTATTATAATAACGCCTACAGTAAAATAAATATACTTTTAAATAGCGTTCCGGACTACCCATATCACCCTTCACACATGATAGTCCCAGTAGTCCATCCAATATCTTGCCATCTCCACTCCGGGTCACTGTCATAGGATACCACACGGGCTATGGGAGAAAAACAAACTCGTAGTAAAGGCTCGGTATGGTAGGTGACACGGCACACAAGGCAATGCCAGGGTAGATATACCAATTACGCACACGGGCTGGTGGTAACGCAGCAGCCACATACGCCCACCCTGAACAACACTCCAAAATCAAGGGGTGCACCCAATCGATCACAACAGTAATAGAATGGTATCGAAGAAGTGTGTTCAGCCAGAGGTGCTACCTCCTTTGGCCCGAGATCGCTCCTGTTTTAGCCACCTTAAGCTAACTCATGGGAGTTAGGTTCACGTAAAGTACCTTAGGAACGTCGTCACCATCCTACTTCATTCTGGAATCTCCACCGCGTACACAGTGTTAAAGTGGTTTTCGGTAACGACAAAGAGTATGTCCATATCCGATCCCGGACTCTTTAACTACCAATCGTTATTATAACCCATAGTTATAATTAAAAAATGGTATTTATTTTTCAAAAATCAAATATAATTTCAAATCCATTTCAAAATATCAAACTTATCATTTCATTTGAAAACATACACATTTTTTATTCAATTTTAAAATACCATTTCAATTCACATTTCAAAATAGTTCGATTCCAAACAAATTACTTCATTTAAATCATAAAATATGAAGTAATTACATTTAATAATTAAATTATTAAATTTCCAAAATTTTCAACTTTCAAATTTCATCCTTTTACTTAATTTTATCAAAATAGTGAAAATTTCAACTTTCGCAGCATTTGGAAAATGCTACGAAAGTTATATTCAAAACAGTTCAATTTAACAAAAGACAGCGTTTAAAAATGCTGTAATAGAGTTTCATTAGTTTCAAAGAAAAGTTTGTTTAATCCAACAATTATAGCATAAAAAATAAAATGCTATAATAGCCTTTAATTTAATTTAGCTATTTAGTTCACTTATCAACTACAGCATTGACAAATGTTGTATTATCATTTATATTAGATATAATAGCATTTCAAAAAATATAGTTAATTAACTTCAAATTTCAATAAAATTTCACAACAATTATATTTCCTATAAATTACTTTTAACTTATAAATCACATATTTTTACTTTTATAACCATCATTTAATTTTCTTTAATTTCATGATTTCATAAAGTAAATTTCCATTTAAAAATTCATATTTAACACTAATTCACTTATTAAACTGCAATGTTCAATTTTAAATCATTACATTAAATTTCAACCTAACGCTTAAGTTCAAATTCTCAAATATAACTTAGTTTTATTTTTATTTACTTAACTAAAAATTCACTTTTAATTCAATTCCATAAATTTCCAATTTTAGTTATATTTCAAAATTTCAGCTTAAATATTTATTCATTTCACATTTCAACTTTATTAAAAATCATTAATATGATATAAAATCACTTTAAATTCATTTAAATTCAAATTATCATAAATTTATCATGATTTCATATTCAATTTAATTTCCAATTATAATTAAATCAAATTTTCCAAAATAACTACCATTCAAAATTTCCTAACTTTTTCATTAATTTATTTCACTTATAATTATTCAGAAAATCCATAATATTTTACAAAAATCATTTTAATTATATTTAAATCAAAATATTTTAATATTTACATTTCTAAAATAATTTTAAATTTTTTAGAAAACATACAATAACTGCGGGTCTGTATATAATTTTCTACGCTAGGAAAAGTGATACGGGTAATATATCATTTCAACCCGTAATTTACAAAGAAAATTCGGGTTTTATCATTTCAAGCCCGCGGTCCCAAGTAAATGAAATAAATTTGAAAATCATTCAGGCCTATCATTTCAGCCCATAAGGATTTTCCCTTGTTCTAAATCCCGTTCGGGTATGTGTCATTTCAACCCATAGTGATTCTAATCTAAAGGGAACTTGCAGTGTGATTAACTGATAAAATAAAAAAACAGCAATAATATAACAGTAACATATGATATAACTGGTGTTTAATCATGTGTGAACATAATATGATAGTGACATAGCAAATAAAATATGGTGATGCAGTTTACATATTCACAAGCGATCGATTTACTATTCATATAAGTACAAAACTGTCTGGTGAGAATAACTCACTGGTTTGAGCTGATGACCCAACGACAAATTTCACAAACGGGATCTACACAAGCACAAAAGCACGACACAGATTCAAATGGAGGAGCCAAATGTCAAATTTCTTGGATACACATCAAACAAAACAATATAACAACGATGAGTTTCAAATCAACTACGATCAAAACTACACTAAAATAGACTGCACAGAATCAAATAGAAATGCTTGCACTTGCTTTAAACCTTTACTAGGCTCAGCCATAAGAGGAAATACAAAATAATGGCAGGTGTTTGGGTCAGGTTATGGTGGGTATGGGTCGGCCTAGATGTCATTTGTGATGGTGCCAAAGTGGGTGAAGGGAATAATACACATAAGCATGAATACATGCATTTGGTCATGGATTTGGGCTCGGCTAAGGCTCCAAGTGTCACGGCCAGAGGTGTGGGGTCCACTGTGGTGGTGTGGCCGAGGGTGCTGGAGGTGCTGGAGGTGGTGGAGCGTGGTAGGTGGCGGCTAGAGGGGTGGTGAAGTGATGGAAGTGATGTTGTGCTCGGCTAGGCTAGGAATTCGGGTTGTTTTGAAAAGTTTGTGGATGGGCATCACCAAGGGGGGTCACGGGATGGTTGGTTGGTGAGGAGGAGGTGTTGTTGGTGTGCCATTAGGTGCTGGAGGTGGCTAGACAGCAATGGAAGCATGACCGATCCTAAAAGAGGTGAAAGCATGTGCAAAAAATCAAACTAGAATAAGCAATATAAGTAGAAAAAGAAATAAAAGAAATTAAAAAAAAATTACCAACTTCCCAAGCATGTGATGGCCGAAATTTTTTTCTCAGGAAGGAGTAAAGGAAGATACGTGAAATGAAAATGAATTAGTCAGCTGAAATGTGGGGAGTTATGCCAAAAGAAATGAAGAGTTGTGAGGAAAATGAAGAGGTGGAATTCAAAATGGCAAAAGGCAATTCAAAAGTCAAAAACTCTTCATATGTCCTTATTTAATTTATATAACTTTATATTTTTGGAAATAATAATAATCTCAGATAAAATTTCGAAAATTTATCGAAATATAAAAATTTATATAATATGTATTAATTATATAAAGTTAAATTAAGAAAAATAGCTAAAAATAGCGAACTACGCTAGAAAATTTGAAATTAAATAGTATAATTTTTAGAAAATTCATATGATCTTATAAAATATTGTTAAACATAAATAATAACATAAAATAAAAATACATTCACAAAATAAATATTTAAAATTTAATTTAAATATAATTTTTAATGAAGAAAATAGCAGAAAATAGGAAAACGGCCCTTAAAAATAGGAAATAAATACAGTAAATTTTGGAAAAATTCTATTATTATTTTAGAAATATGTAGAGATGAAATTGAACAATTAAAAAAAGTTTAAAATAATTTTGAAATGGAATAAAGTCAAATTCAAATTTATAGTCAAAATCTAGGGTTGTTACACAGCCACCGTGAAAAGCATTTCAATTGCCGAAATACACTTGTCTTCTTCCACCTTTTTCTCGAAATCCACTCATTAATGGAAAAATCTTCCAACCAATAAATTGTAGAGGGCGTCGAGATCTACAATGTGAACGGTGTTGATCGTATATAACAAGGCATGGAGGGAGATATGGTGATGCGTTCGTCGGTCGTTTGGAGGCGTTTTCCTCAGCCTATAGTGAACCGAGCTCGGCGAAACTCTGGGTGATGATGGTGTGTGCTTTGCCGCTCTTCGTGGTGTTCCCCAATTTAGTGAATTGATGTTGTGGAGGTCGCGTTTGGAGGCATCAACGGTGGCAATGGGTTTTGCGTTCGAACCTGGTACGCGATCGAGGAAGAGAGAGTGACGAGAGGCCTTGATTTCGAGCTTGGGATGAACGGCTATGATATAATAAATTAAAATAAAAAGAATTTTGTTTTAAAAATTCTATACAAACTTTATAAATTTATATATTGTGCATACGTTATCATATTTCGACGAAACTGGCAACGCCGGAATCACAGCGACGAGTATTACGCAGTGGAGCAATTCTGGAATCATTCCGAGCAAGTAAAAATTTAGGTTAAATTGAACGCCTTTCGATTTAATTTAAATTTGAACGCTCGTCGAAATTTAAGGTGAGTTAATCTCACTCACATCTGGATACTAGTTAATTTAAATAACTAATATTTAAATGTTTGATTGGTTGTTTAGTTGAATATGATAATTATTATCAGATTGAATCGATATTTATTAGTTGTGCTAATATCTGTGGATGCAGGGAAATAGGTTGGAGGGATCCAACTGGATTCCTCACAAATAGGAATTTTAATTTTATCGTGTGATATATCTCATTGATATCCTATGATAAATTGATTTGGTGTTTTGGAAATAAATTAGGAAATCGATTTGAAACTAATTTGGTGTTAAAAATAAACCTTTGGGGAATTGATATGAAAATTTATGTGTTGTTTGAAATAAATTTAGAAATCAATTTGGAATTGGACATGGTAATTGAGATAATTTAGAAATCAATTTGAAAATTGATTTGGTGTTGAAAATGAATACTTGGGAATCGATTTGAAAATTGTAAATCAGTGGATATTTGGGAATTTAAATTCACAATAGGAATTTTGTAAAAGAAAGGGAAATTTGTTTTGAGAATAAATATTGTTTTATTTTTAAAAGTTGGGAAAGGAATTTACGGATTTGGAACATAAATTTAAAGTAAATCCAGAAGGATTTGTAAATTGATTTAAATGAACTATTTTAACAATGGAAGGTGTACTTTTCCTGAAAAGTTGAGTATGTTTTCGATATAGTCTATAAATATGAAATTGAAGTGTGAAGATGATTGAAGAAAAGATTCTTTGGAGAAATTATTTACTTGGGTTATTTTGAAAATTTTTAAAGTAAAGATATATTTTAATCTATTATAGAAGTGATTATTTAAATTTTAAATTGATATTTATTTTAGAAATTGGATATTTAAATGGTTATATCCTATCTACTAATTTTATTTTAAAATCAGTTTGGACTTGAAGTTTATACAAGACATTAGGATAATATTTTCATAACTAATATTTAAGTAAGTGTTTTTAAAATAGTTTTATTTCCAAGTATATAAGTTTGGATAAGTAATTTAAATTATTTTAAAGCATTTTTACTCGGCAGATTTTCAGTGGAAATAAATAAATATTTGAAAATGTATTCCGCATAAGGAAAAGTGATTTGAAATTGTTTTCAAAGTATTGAAATGTGGAAAGTAATTTGAAATTTGTTTTCGCATGGTTGAAGTGTGAAATATATCTTGCGGAAATAATTTGAAAATAAATAATTTGGAAAATTTATTTAAATCCGGCAAATTATTGTGGATGTTGGTTGATAGTTAAATAACCGACTATCAATATTGGCTTTTTAATGACATTTGAATTTCGATGCGACCAGGGTCGGATTCCAAGTGGATATCCGATAACCACATCGAACCTTTGATTGTGATGAATCTTTTATTTAAAAGATCAAAATGAAAATTGTTGTGATTTGTTGAAGTCTGGATATAACACTTATTTTAAAAATAAGCGCTCTTTATTCGGATTAGCCGGGAGAGGACCTTGTGTCCTAAAACCCATTTCGAATAATGATACGACGAAATAGGATTGCATTTGAAGATAGTGTTGAAGACCGAGTATTTTCGAAAGCGAAAGGATTACCTGTCGAATGTCTCTGCTCCGGGTTGCTCTGGTGTGGAGATTTTATCACCTTTGTGATGGGGATTCCGGACGTGATTTGTGAATATCTGGATTTGCAAGGGCTTTTTTGAAGTGCCTTCGGTTCCGTTCGATCCCGGAACGGACTTGTATGGATGTGTGTCTGACATTACACTTTGAGATGCAAAGCTAGTTTCTGTCAAATACATTTCTGTTGGTGGCAGAGAATTTATTCCCTTAGCTTAACACCCTTCTCTGAGACGTACGGGCTCAGAGGTTATGTAGTTGATGGTTAGTAGTGATATATTCCTAAACTGGTAATGTGGCATACGAAGTGCTGCTGATCATTTGTTGATCATAGCATGACTTTGTCAATAGCGTAGCTTTATGGACGAGACCTCATCGGACCTCACACCCCGAAAAATTGTCGAAACAAGAAATACACGGCAAGGTTATGAGGGTCGCGCCCTTTAGGGTATGTCATTTCTTTCTGGAAAAGAGTGGTATCATGGTATGGAGCCCAGATACTTAACCTATGTTGTTGTCGTAAATATTTTATATATACTTTGTGGTTGTTGCTTTGTGGTTGAGGATCCTCGGATAAAGGTCCCAAAGGACCGGGGGATGGCATACTCGAGTAGTAGTTACCTAGTTACAGAGGTAACCCGGCCTTGTGTTGGCAGAGATCCGGGTAGGTTCTCGGGACGTCCCTCCAGAGGCGTACCCACGTGGCAGTAGGAAGTTCCTTAGATTGACCATTTGTTGGAAATCCAAAGAAACAATACGTGCCCTATACGGTTTTAGTTGTATAACATGCCATGGAATGTGGCGGTAACCTGCTATTGAACATGGTAGTTATAGTAGGCATACAATAATGGTTGTATGCTGGTTAAGATTATTACTATACTTTCGAAATGCTTTCTGCACTATGCACTAATGATAATATTAAAAAAAATTGCGTATTAAGCATGTTTGACTATCATAAGGAGAAATCTCCTCCAATTCTGCGTTTGCATTGTGTGTGGCGGGAGGCCTTATGGTAGTTTCATTTTCCAAAAGCATAGCGGATTACTTTTCTTTTATTTTCTTTGTGAAAATGACTATGTTTGAGATCTCACACCAGTCTCATGACTGATCTGGAGTTTATTGTTCCCTTTCTAAACTCTGGGTGCCCATAATTTTCCACACAGGCAGCCTAGAGTCAGGTTATCATTATTCTGGAGCGAAGTCAAAAAAGAGATGCTGTGGAGACCAGAAGCATGATGGATGGAAAAGCGTATCACTAGAATATGTTATATTCTTTTTCGTTTTTTTGTTGTTGTAATACTCTGATAATGTAATGTGATGTAATGTAATAACTGATATAGTTCTTTGTTTTAAAGATATTCATTTATCTATTATATGTTGTTCCGCTGCGATATGTGAGATTCTGTTATTGTTTCTGTTCTTCTTCTTCTACCTCTTTCTTCTTAAACCCTAATGGTTCAGTTTTTTCGGCGTTCGATTGTTCGGCATTTGATACTGTGGTCGTATTAATGTCGATTTTCGAAAGTCGAAAAATCGGGTCATTACAAAACCCATTTGCACTATTGAATTTTATTGTATTTCATGTTCAATGTTGAATCGTTATTGTTATTTTTGTAAGGAAACATTTTTGTAAGTAACTAAAAAACATTAAGGAAAAATAAAGACCTCATACTAAGTTTTACATTGCAGTACAAAGTTTGGGTTAAAATTCTTTTCTATCTAGTATAGAAACTGGATTCGAAATAATAAAATATGTCACTTACATTTTTTTGGAGATTTTCATTAATGTACCATTCTTTGGTTGTTTATTAGTTCATATTTCAAGATCCACACTTATTATTGACTTTCGATATGAATAATATGAAAATTACCTACGTGGCATTTACTACAACATGTCTACACTAGATTTGTTTTGCATTCTGATATGCATCACCGATTAATAATGACTTAAAGCACACAAGTTATTCGTGAGTAATGTACAAAGTAGATCTAAATTAAAATCATAATTTGGAAACATTTAAATCTTGCTAACATAAAAGGCCTAAACCGAGTGAGGAGACTAACAGTAAAACCACATTTTACTCAAAAATTTAACTTTTGTGCATATCTTATGTAATGATCGGCAAATTTACCAATTTGGTAAATTATATTTACTTTTAACTACTCAAATATAACTTATTTTAAAAATAGATTACGATGTTTGAACAATAATGATGGCAATCATATTTTGAATAAGTATTTACAAAAATATATACTTTGGAAAAATAATGATAAAATGACCGTAAACCATTTTATCAATAAATAGCTCTACAATTATCAAAAGTCATGCATGGAGCTAGACACATATACTTAGTTTTATAATTGAACAAGAATATGACATAAAATTTACTTTTTTCATCTTTGGAAATTAAAAGTATTTTATAACATCATCAATGATGCCCGTATATTTATATAGTGATTTTGATTTTAAATTGGGAGTTAATGATTTAATAATTATTTTAATTATTCAAATAATATTTTTAAATGATAATAATTCATTTTACTTAGTTATAAAGTTATACTAAATCATTTAGAATAGTTTTATAAAGATATATATTTAATTTTAGAATATAACAAAATTTGTATCGCTTTATCGATATAACAGCACTTTTTGTAAAAAATTGTTTAATATTTATTTATATGGTTGTACCAATCAAATGTGATCATTTTATTTCATTAGAAATGATTAGAAATTAGTTTTCAAATTTTGTTTACATTTATACGTAAATTATTTATAACTGAAAATGTGACCGGGAATCAGTTTTCCAATTTTCAACGGTTTAACGAATGAAAGTTGTTCAAAATTGTTGCAAACTTGTTTATATGTCATGTGCAAACATATACAATACATATGCACACCTAACATGCACATGAACACATTTATACACTCACACACACACACACACACAGATATATATATATATATATATATATATATATATATATATACATATACATATACACTTATATATGTGTATGTGTGTGTTACAAAATATTAAGATATTTTCCTAAAAACTCAATACTTAATCTACCAAAAAGCATCCATCAACTCACCTTACACCATTTCAACTCAAGCACATGGAGGCACAAGCAAAAGAGGTTTTCCATGCATACGGAGGTGATGGGTAGTGTGGGCAAGGAGCAATTATGTAGTTTTGCAATTAGACATTTATTTTTAAAATTTTCCTATAAATACCCACACATTTCTTCATAAATTCTTAGCACTTGTTCTTCATCTTCTTCTTCCTTCTTCAAGCTATTCTAAAGGCTTCATATATAAATAAAATTATGAGAAAATAATCATAAAAGAAATTTAGTTATATTAGTATATATACATTATCCAATCCACTCAAAACAACTTCAAAACACTTCATTCCTCCACCTAAATCCAAGACCATCACTTCCTACTCCCTGAAGCCAAGCCATCCACCTCCATACCAAGGCCCTGAGTTTCAAAGGGGAGGCCAAGCTTTTTAAAGGCATTCGAGCTCGATTTCATGGAGTTTGGTTTCGAAATATCGTAACTATAGCCTTTTAAAATAGATCGAGTGAAAAGGAAGGTGAGAAACTCTATATTTATATTTATATATAGTATAATGATGTGATTTGATTGTTATGGTATTTTACTATGATCGATCATTAAGTTTAGATGTTGATTATATGTTGTTTAATTGTATTAGAAAGTCATGTATAATACTAGTCGACAATTGCAAAGGAAATGACTTTGCTTTAATAAATGAAATGGTGTATATGAGGTTGTTAAACCTCTTTAAAATGGTTTGAAATGGTGTCAGACTTGAATTGCTCATAACAAAAGATTGTTAATTTATATTTGGCAAAACTTAGCATATACAGTAAATAATCAATCACAGAATAATAGACACGGAATAACATAACAATAACCAAGGGAGTAGATAAATAATAGTTCATAAAGCTACTATAAAACAACAGAGTCTAAAACAAAATACAACAGAATCTCAAATACAAATGAATCTCTAATACATAAGCAACTTATGAGTCTGAACATAAATGACGGGGATAAACTGAAATAACTGAAAGGTGGATAGATAGATGGATCTCAAAGCAAAGCTTCAAACTTCAAAGGTGAGTCTCAAATGCTATGACACTCAGTCTAACCCGAGCATAAAACAAAACACAAAACACTCGAGTCAGGATTAACATTCTTATATAAGTAAATTCAACTCAAGTGAAATGTCAATTGAAATACAAGTAACTTAAAGGATGTTTGGGATTTCCATCCTCTAAGGACCCGTGGAACTATCTACTATGTAGTAACATACGCTATTATAATATGGCTATAGTAAAGCAAACTATTAAAATAGCGTTAAGGCATTACCTATATCCCCCTTAACACATTTTATATATTCTTGTAGTCTATAGAAAGCTCCACCAAACCGGTGGTTTACCCAAAGGACACACCATAGGTACGGTACAAAACAAACCCGTAGAAGACGCCATAAGGCATGTGACAAGGCACGCGAGGCAATGCCAAGGTAGAAATACTGTTTGCACTCTCGGACTGGTGGTAATGCATAGCAACTACTACCGCTCACCTTGAGACACACTCCAAAATCAAAGGAACACCCAAATCAAATCATAAAGTAATAGAATGGTATCGAAGAAATGTGCTCGATCGGAGGTGAGACCTCACTTGGCCCGGTATAGCCCTTGGTTTAGCCACATCAAACTGACTCACGGGAGTCAGAGCTACGCTAAAACCTCATATAGAATCATTGCCAAACCATCCTACTTCATTCTGGAATCTCCACCACGCGGTTGTTATAGTGGTTTTCGGAATTGGTAGAGAGTATGACAATATCTGATCTCGATCTCTTTAACAACCAAATGCTTATTTAACATAATGGTCATTTCATTTCAAATTGTTCATACTTTATATCAAAATATCATATTCATTCAAAACCACATCAATTCGATATCGTTATTCACTTTAAATAATATTCATTTCCAGAATCGTAACACTTTCAAAATTATAACACTTTTGAAACCATAACTCTTTTGAAATCATTACACTTTTGAAATCATAGCACTTCCATAATCATAATAGTTCCAACTTAAACAGTTTAGATATTGAAAGTAGCATATATATTAAAATAGTTATAAATCAAAATAGTTTATATATTTATTTAAAGAGATCATACTGAAATAGTTTCCAATTAAAATGGTTTCTTCCAATTCCACAAATTGATTCAAATCAACTTAAATTTCAAAATTCAATTTAAACTAATCCCAGATCGACACTTTCAATTTAAAAATGTTAAAGATTCAATTCAAATCCCAATAAACCATTTCAATTTTTTTCGATTTTAGATCCAAGTTTGAACTATCATTTCAATTCCAATAAGATTCAATGTTTAAATATTCAAACGTTTTTAATATAAGTTTCATTTATATTTCAATACTTAACTTTAATTTTTTTTCAAATTGGAAAATATTCACTAAATCATTTCAATAAACATTAAATAAAATCTTAGTTTTTAAATTCGAATAAATATTAAATATTCAGTCTCAATTTTAGTTAAAGTTAAGGATATACATTTAATCACTTTTTATCGAATCAAGTTATAAATCATATCTTTCAAAATCTCAAAATCAATCAGTTTAAATCAATTCTTATTTAAATTCAATTATTAGCAATTTAAATTCCGAGTCAACATTAATTTATCTTCCCAACCTCTATTAATAAAGTTACTAAAATCTATTTTTAAAATATTAACATAAATTTAAATAAATACTTAAATATGTTATAAACCAATTAAATTAAATTTTATTAAATTAAATCTTATTATTATATTTTTTATATTAAATATTATTTTATATATTTTTTTAAAATAAAATTATAAGTAAAATTTTAAAATTTATATTTTTCAAAACTAATTTATAAATTAAAATTTTCAAAACATGTTATTTCAAAAATTAAATTTTATACATATATAAAAATAGCATTTATATATTATATTTTAAAAAAAATCAATATTCATTAAAACCCATATATTTCCTTTCAAACTTTGGGAACCATTTTCAAAATATAGACCGACGATGTCCATATATAGTTTTCGATCCTACGGTCAAGTGATACAGATATTTATAATTTCAATCTGCAATAATTTAATATTTGCGGGTGTATATCATTTCAACCCACAATCACAAAAATTAATAAATATCGCTTGAGTTTATCATTTCAACCCATAACGATTTTCCCCTAATCTATAATGAAACGACCTACATTTTTTCGGTAATTAAAACATTGAATTAAATAAGATTTTGTAATTTAATGTTGGAAGATATAAAATTTATGATGTAGGAATGAGAAAACTAACTAAAATGAAGTTTAAAATGTAAATTAATGTAATAGATGACTATTTGAATGTAATTTCAAGTAATTGTAATAATTGTAAGTTATAATTGGTTATAAATTTAAAACAAGAAAATGAATTTAAATGTTATATTAATTGATTAAATAATGTGTGCATAATTGATAATTTAAATGTTGTATTAATTAATGAAATAGTTTGTAATAAATTGTAAGCGAATAAAATTAGTGTTGTGTAAATAATTGTAACATTTGTGTAGACAATCAACTTATAAATGTGATTAAATTAAGCTAAAGGTGACAATTGTTATTTGTTACCTATTTGTTTAACTTGATGAAAATAAAATTGGAAATAAATTGCAATAAATACAATTAAATATTCTATTAATGTAAACTAAGGTAATAATTAAAGAATATTAATGTAATACGCTATAAACCAATGTTGAATATATATACATAGAGTAATGAAGGATTAAATAAGAAGATCGAAATCGATTAAATCAATTTATTGGAATTAGAATATAATTAATTGGAATTAAATGTAATTAAATATTATGGGTAATTTAAGAAAATTCATCGAAAACGAGGATAACAAGATAGAAACCTATGTTAACAATTTCATAAGGTATTGGTTGATCTAATAGTAGGTTATTGGTTGATCAATACTTTCTTGTCAAAGTTTTCAATGTCCGCTCCAGGCGAATTCGCGTTCGTGCCCACTGCCTTCTTCCTCGCAGTGCCTTCCCTCTCCTAAATTCTTTCCTCCATGTCCTCCTCTCCGCCGCGTCCCTCTCCTCCCCCCCTTTCCTCTCCGTCTTCGACTCGGTCTGGTCGCCACTTCAAATCCAAGTCCACTTCCATGCCCTTTTTCCACTCCCACTCCGATTTTCCACCACTACGTGCTTCAACAGCAGCCTCGTCTGTTTTTGTTGGTGGAGTAGTTTCACGCGCTGTTTTGCCACTCCCAGGTACCAAAGTGATTTCGCCTGTGAACGATACTATCGGTATGACAGATTTTTTGAAAGAGAGTGGTAGCCTCAGTTCGTCTGCTGTAAACAATTGGTGTGGTGTTGGTGAATTGAGTGGTTGTGATGTGGAGTTGGGCGAAGCTGCTTCCTCTGTCCAATGCACATCACCTATTTGTCATAATGCTTCAGGGGTTCATGGACCTATTAATTCTAATGTCAGTTTGCAAGCGTCCAAGGCTGATGTTCAAACTGTTATGCACCCTGGAGTGGGTTGTGATGTGGGCAAGTCTACTGTGTTTGATGTGGGTGTTCCTACTGAAGACGTTGGTGTTCAAGGTCTTGACCAGGGGCATGCTACTGCTAGTATCCCAAATTGTGGACATTGCACATCAGATGTTTGTGTTATTTCACCTAAGAATTCTGTACCTAATGTCTCTGGTAATGGCACAGATTCGCCTTCTGCACCTATTGCCCCCAGTATTGTTCATAGCCGTGTAACTGATGGTTCGAAGAACTCCCCAAAATTGTGGTCTTCTCTTTTCTCGTCCTTGCCTCGTAATGCGGGTGCTTACATCCCAATTGATTTTGATTTGGTTGAAGAAAATGGAGTGATGATTCCCCCCCCCCCCCCCCCCCCCCGAGTGTAATGCAAGCTGGTGAGGAATTTTGGTCAGACTATTTGGTTGGATTTTTCCTGGATCCGCAACACCGACTTTCTTATGCGTCTATGGTGCTACGAAGAGCTTGGCGGCTTTGTGGTAATTTGCATGTTAAGCTGATTGATACGATGTACTTCTTAAAGTTTTCTTCTGCTGAAGACCGTCAGTTTGTTTTGGAGGGGGAGCCTACTTTTGTGGATGGAAGGCCATTTATTGTTACCCCATGGTCTCCTACCGTGGCGTGTGCACGTGAGCAAGTTTTCTCCATCCCTGTTTGGGTATATTTTTCTCAGATTCCCTCTGTATTGCAGCCGCTTGTTGGTTTAAATTGGTTAGCTTGTAATGTTGGTAAGCTGAAATGTTTTGACTCCAACACTGTGGCGCGTGATAAGCTGATGTTCGTGAAGGCTCTCATTGAGATTTCCCCTTCTAAGCCTCTCCCTTCTTCTATTTCTGTACAGCTAGCTGTCGGCCATGTGGTGGAAGTCAGAGTTCGCTATGGTTGGGTTCCGGATATTTGTACCGCTTGTCACTCTTTTGGACACCTGTCTATCGATTGCCATCACTCTGATGCCTCTACGGCTGTTCCGAAATCTCCTTTGCCGCGCCCCCGACGTAGGATCTGGGTCCCCAAGGTTTCTTCCCCTTCCTCTCTATCTTATTGTGCTCCTACTGCTCCGTTGCCGCTAGTTATGACTGTATCACCTCCTGGTTCTGAGGTGCCTAGTGCTGCTCCTGTCATCCCTTTAGTTTCTCCAGTCCCTTCCTTAACTCCTGTAGCTTGGGATGAGCCTGAAGGGTGTTGGATAGATCCCATTTCTGATATGAGGTATAACCCAGTTAGTGAATCTTTCTTCCGGTTTGTTTCTAACGATCAACTTGATCTTAGGTGCCTACGCTACAAACAATCCGGTGACTCTCTTGTGCTTGATTTGGACGGTATAGATGCGAGTGCTAATTCTGACATGCTTGCTGATCCTTCCTGGGATCGATCTTTTATCTACTGCTCTGATGATGTGGTTTATGACCCATGTCTTGCTCTTCGGTTTCGCCCCTATGCTGGTCTCTCTGGGTCTGTCCCATTGTGCACATCTTTGGTGTCTGGGGTTGTTGGTGATTCTCCCTCCTCGGAGGAGTGCTAGTTTTATACGTATCTTATAGTTATCATGACATAGCAGTCATGTACCTGTGCTGTATTTTATGTTTTTACTTTAGTAGTTAAGGTGCTTTTACCTTGCTCCTGTTCTTCAATTTTTATTACGCTCGTAATAAAAAGTGGACGGTCCACTATAAAACCGGCTGGCCTTGCCAAAAAATATAGTAGGAGTGAAATCGAAATAAAAGAATTAAAATGAATAATTGTATGTTTATTTATTTGAAATGTTTGGTAGCTGAAAGATTGATTGTAAGGACGAGAAACTATTATTTAGCAAGAATTATATAATTACTGTTTGTATCCAATAGTGTATAAATAAGTTTAAATTATTGTTAGATAAGAAATAATTGTTCTACTTCTCATTGCATTCATTTAGTCAATTTTGAAACCTAAACAACTAAAATTAATGTAATTGAAAATTTTCAATTAATAGGAGAGAGAATACTAAACTGTAAATTATTAGGTGCAATTAAAAGTAGCTTACGTTTTGTGAAAATATAAGGAAAGTTTAACTTAATGAAAAGAACATTTACATCAAATAAAATGAATGTTTCATTTGTGAATGTTGGTTTAATTTTACTAAAATAAAGAATAGAATGATTGATTTTAAAGGAAGAAATATATATTTATTTGAACTGCGTTTTAGCTTACAGATTGATTAGAAGAATAGAAAAATAATATATTTCGGTGGTTATTTATTACTCTTGAGTATGAACAATAAATTTGTAAATGTGTTTGTAGCAACCCGCATGTTTAACGATTATATATTTAAATGTTTTATTTAAATATAGCGGTGTTAGTCGGATTTGGTCCGAAATGTCACTTTTTGCAAATGGCCGAATTGGAACTCGAAACTACCTCCATTGGTTCCAAAATGACGTTTGCGATCCTTTTGAATATAATCTTTGATATGTTTGGAGTTTGCGAAATTTTGACCCTTCTTCTATTGGGTTTTGGGTTTGGGTTCAGCCCATTGGCTAGCTAACTCACTTAACCTTCTACTTCAGCCCCTTCCCCTCATCTCTCTTCATTTCATTTCATTAAACTTAAGTTAAAAACTGAAATGGGGGAAAGGAAGTGGAAATAGAAATTAGCAAGCCCTAGTTTCTTCTTGTAAACTTGATTCTTGCTCCAAAATCAAAGAGAATCCATTGGTAAGTTCATCTCCATCTTCTCCATCTCTTCTCCTCTTCAATTTCAGTAATTTCCTAACTCTAACTTAGGAAATACTTGTTTTGATTCTAGATTGAAGCTTGTAGTGTTGAAGTGGAGTGTAGTTGGTTGATTCCTTGCATTTGTGCTTCTTCAACTTCTTTGTTTTGTGTAAAAAGGTGAGTTTTGAACTCACATCTACTTATTCTTGACTTCATCCACGGGTTTTTATAAAATAATCTCTCGAATTACATTTAAAAGCTCGTTTCTCCAATTTATAAATTCTATTTAAAACACACACTTTCGCACTTCGAGCGAAGTGGAAGCGTGATTAAATGGTTGGGCAAAACACGGACCATGAATCTGTGCGTTTATCTTTCCGATTAGTCCCCGACCTATTCGATTGATTGTTTTGACCTTCGGGTTTAGTTTACCGATGATATGAGGTAAATTTGTACTGCTTTGAGTGTGAAAGTGACTGATGGATAGTAAACCGTTTAGTGCGAACGAGTGGTTATGGGACACACGTTAACACTGTTCGGATTCCTTTTCGAGAGTTGTGACACATTCCGCCAGTTAGTGGTGTCCAGTACTGGGTCTTCGACCTTCACCACTACGGTTTGTTGCCTCTGGGATGGTGTCTTCGGACTTTCTCCCTAGGTTTGTTGCCTTCGGGTATGTTGCCTTCGGGTGTGTGCCTTCGGGTTTGTTGCCCTATATAGTTTCGCTCTGATGTTGGCCTTATGTGCCGCATGGGTGATACTTGGGTTTGGAGCCTTCGGGCTTATGGATCCTTGTTGTACAGTACTGAGCTCGAGCAATCATATGTTTCATTGATATTATATTCCCTCGGTATTGCCCATCGTGTTGGTCTGTTTGAGCCGCATGATGTATAACGATTACCTTGTGGAACTTGTATACCTTATTGGTATTTGTTATTTGCCTTTTGGCTTGTTTTGGGATATTTGTATCCTTTGTTTCTATATGTTGCCGATGATATGAGGCTTGTTCTATATGATTCATCTCTTGTGATGATTGTGTTATCTCCTCTAGAGATATTTGTTATACTGTATGACCTTGCAGGTTTATTATTGTTCAGTTTATCTAACTGATTTGTTATCTAGACTGACCCGTGTATTTTATACTCGGGTCAGACCGAGATGTTTCAGGTTAGGTGCTTTTGGACTTAGCCTATTTTTCTTCCGCATGGACTATTCGCTAGCTTCATTTTGTTATAGCGTCTTTTGTGGTCCTTATCTGTTGTAACTCTGATATTTATACTTTTTCGTCTCGTCTGTATATTGTGGTCTCCTGTACCACTTGACATGTATTATTTTGTATACTCTGCTTTGTATCAGTATATGTATATATTATGATCGACTGTTCTGTGATGTGAATTACATTTGAGTTGTTATATTTTCTTCTGATAGATCCTATAGCCATTGTAGTTTTGCTTTAAATATTTATTGAATAGGTCGAATTTTAATGTGATTCTACTTTTCGACATATTTAGTGAATAGTTAAGGTAAGATTACACATGGTCGCTCCTATCCAGCCTTATTCTCCGTGTTAGCAGACGGTATTATCTATGTAATACTCTTTGCTAACGTGGGTATAGAGGTGGGGCGTCACAGCGTGGTATCAGAGCTGTGTTCAGAGCAAAATATGATTAACACAAAATTGAGCACATATTACGATACATCAAAGTGTATGAGTGATACAAATTCTTGAATCATCGTGTCTCTTTATCCCATCAAGGCTAGATAGTATTTGGGAATACGTCCAGGAATGTATTTTATTCCGTAGTATCCATTATTGAAATATCTACCTTGTGAATAATCTTTTCCTTATCTTAACTTTCAGCTTATGTCTGGAAGAGGCAGAGGTCGACGTTCGGATGCTGGGCAATCTAGTGGCTCACATCCGGATGGCGTTTATATGTCTGCCGATCAGTTTATGGAGTTGTTTAGGAGCACTCAGCCTCCCGTTCCTCCTCGAGTGTCTCCACCTCGCAAGTCTGCTTTTGCACGTCAGTGCAGTGATTTTGCTCATCTTGGAGGAAAACCGTTTAAGGGTTCCGAATCCGTTCTTGAAGTCCAAGCTTGGTTTCGCACATGCGAGCGTATCTTCTCTCGCATGGATCTTTCTGACCATGATCGAGTTCTTGTGACTTCTAGCTTATTGCAAGAGCGTGCTCTTGATTGGTATGAGCTTCTTATAGCTGAGATTGATGAGTCTACACTTTCTTGGACTCAGTTTCGGGAGCGATTTGAACTCAAGTTCGTTCCTGAATTTGAAAAAGTTTTATTGACCCGTCGCTTCCTTGAGTTGAAGCAAGGGAAATCTTCTGTTTCTGAGTATGTTGCATCTTTTGAGGCCTTATCTAAGTATGGTCTTGAATTCATTAGCACTTCTTACAAGAAGAATTTGAAGTTTGTTTCTGGTCTAAAGAAATATCTTAAGAAGTCTTTGTTGCTCCAGCTTAAACTTTCTTTTGAGGAGTTGGTTGATTCGGCACTTCATCTCGAGACCGTCGAGAAGGAGTGTGATAGTGAGGTTGATGTTGAGGTTTCCAAAAACCCCAACAAGAGGCCATTTCCAATTCAGAAGAAGTCTTTTCCTTCTAAGAAGAAGAAGACCGGTGGTCCTAGCTCTCAGCCTCAGTCTTCCGGAACACCTTTCGTTCGAAAGTGTTTCAATTGTGGTTCTCCGGATCATATTATTCGAGCTTGTCCTAAGCCTCTCTTCTGTCGTTATTGCAAGACGGAAGGTCATCATGTTTCAGCTTGTCCTACTGCTCCTGCTAAGGCAAAATCTGGCAAGCTCAATGTGGCTAATGCTTCTGGTGGTTCATCTCAATCCAAAGGTATGTCTCCATCTATTTTGGAGGGTTCTATTTTATTTCATGATCATAGTATACGAGTTCTTTTCGATACGGGTGCTTCACATTCTTTCGTATCGAAGGAGCTTGTAGATGATTTATCTTTGGATATTTCTTGTATGGTTACTTCTTTAAGGATTGCGAATCCTATTGGGGGATCCGCGACCCTTAGTTTGCTTTGTGATGATATTGAGATTGTTTTATGTGGCTTTTCTTTCCGTGCGAATCTGCACGTTGTTTACCATTTGGGTTTTGATATGATTTTTGGTATGGACTGGCTAGTGAGGTACGATGCCAGGATTATTTGTTCCGAGAGAATTTTATATCTTTGTCATCCTGATTCGCCTTCTCAGTTATCTCTTGTTCTTCGGGATGTGGATAATTCCGAGATGGCTTTATGTTCTCTTGATTCGCGAGATGATGAGGATATATCTCGTATTCCTATTGCTTGTGACTTTTCTGATGTTTTTGAGCCTGTATCGGGTTTGCCACCCAAACGGGCAATTGAGTTCCGCATTGATCTCATTCCAGGCGCGCAGCCAGTTAGTCGTCCTCCCACGAGGATGTCTACAAAGGAAAATGAGGAACTCAAGAAGCATCTTTTAGAGCTTGAATCCAAGCAATTGATTCAGTCTAGTTTTTCTCCGTGGGGATCCGCGGTCGTCTTCGTGAAGAAGTCTAATGGAACTCTTAGGCTTTGCATTGACTATCACAAGCTTAACGAGTTGACCATTAGGAATAGGTATCCGTTGCCTAGGATCGATGACATGTTCGATCTATTGAGTGGTGCTAAGGTCTTTTCTCAGCTTGACCTTGCCACAGGTTTTCATCAATTACGAGTCGCGGAGGATAGCATACCTCTGACAGCTTTCCGCACTCGATATGGTTCTTTTGAGTGGCTCGTTATGCCGTTCGGTTTGACGAACGCTCCTGCTTTCTTTGTTGATCTCATGAATCGAATATTCCGGGAATATCTCGATAAGTTTGTCCTTGTGTTCATTGATGATATCCTTATTTATTCTAAGTCTGAAGCCGAGCATGCTAATCATTTGAGGATTGTCTTGAGTACTCTCCGTCGTCATCAGCTTAGAGCCAAATTCTCCAAGTGCCACTTTTGGGAGAATAAGGTTAAGTTCTTAGGCCATGTTGTATCTTCCGATGGCATTTCTGTCGATCCCTCAAAGATCGAAGCCATCCAGAATTGGAAGAGGCCCGAGAATGTTCATAAGGTTCGTAGTTTCCTTGGATTGGTGGGTTATTACCGTCGGTTCATTAAGGATTTTTCCTGTGTTTGCTTCCTCTCACTTGCCTTACTCGGAAAGGCATTCGTTTTATTTGGTCCGACAAGTGTGAAGCTTCCTTTCAGGCAATGAAAGAACTTCTCACTAATGCTCCTATTCTTGTGGTTCCCGAAGGGAATCATGATCTTGTTGTCTACACCGATGCTTGTGGTAGTGGTCTCGGTGCTGTTCTTATGCAGAAGGATCGGGTAGTTGCTTATGCTTCTAGGCAACTGCGTCCGAATGAAGTTCGCTATGCCACTCATGATCTTGAGTTAGCCGCCATTGTCTTTGCCTTGAAGATTTGGCGACATTATTTGTTGGGCGAGCGCTTCATTCTTTATACCGATCATAAATCTTTGAAGTATTTGTTTACTCAGAAGGAACTCAATATGAGACAACAACGTTGGCTCGAGTTTATTGCCTCTTATGACTTTGATATCCAGTTTACCCCTGGTAAGGGTAATCGTATTGCAGATGCGCTTAGTCGCAAACATTCGGCTGTTATTTCTATGATGTTTGCCGAATGGGATATTCTTGAAACTCTATCTTTTTGTGAAATCCGTGATCGAGATTCATCTTCTGATTCTCCTATTCTATTATTTAGTTTGGGAGCTCGACCTGTTTTATTGGATCGTATTGCCGGTGCTCAGCGGTGTGATCCTAATTTGTTGCATTTTATTCAGCTTTGTGAGTCTGGATCTTGTGATGAGGCGTTGCAAGATTTTAGCATTGATTCTCATGGGTGTCTTCGTAAGAAGAACCGTCTTTTTGTGCCTTTTGATCTTGCACTTAGGCATGACATTCTTGATGATTGTCACCGTTCTAAGTATACCATTCATCCCAGTAGTAGCAAGATGTATGCCGATATGCGTCGTCTTTATTTTTGGGAAGGCATGAAGCGCGATGTGGCGAGTTATGTGAGCAATTGCATAACTTGTCAGCGTTTTAAGGCCGAGCATCAGCGTCCTTCGGGTCTTCTTCAGCCTCTTGAGATTCCATTGTGGAAATGGGATTAGATTTCTATGGTTTTTATTGACGGCCTACCTCGTTCGAGATCAGGTCATTCTAGCATTTGGGTTATTGTTGATCGCCTTTCTAAGTCTGCTCATTTCGTCCCTATTAAGTCTAATAGGACTGCTTCGCATTTGGCTAAGTTATATGTCAAGGAAATCGTGAGACTTCACGGTGTTCCTAGTTCTATTGTGAGTGACCGTGATCCTTTATTCACGAGTCATTTTTGGAAGAGTCTTCAGCAAGCTTTGGGAACAAAGCTTAATTTTTCTACAGCTTATCATCCGCAGTCTGACGGATAGACTGAACGGGTAAATCGTATTTTGGAAGATCTTCTCTGTATTTGTATCTTTGATTTCGGTGGTAGTTGGGAGGATCACCTACCTCTTGTCGAATTCTCCTACAACAATAGTTTTCAGTCTAGTATTGGTATGGCTCCTTTCGAAGCCTTATACGGAAGGCCATGCCGATCACCTTCTTGTTGGTTGGAATCTGGGGAGAAGCTTATGCTTGGCCCGGACTTTATTCGTGATTCTTTCGAGAAGATTGATCTTATCCGGTTAAGAATGAAAGAGGCACAGAGTCGCCAAAAATCCTACGCGGACAACCGTAGGAAGCCTCTCGAGTTCTCGATTGGTGATCTTGTTTCTATTCGTGTTTCTCCTTTGAAAGGGGTTATGCGTTCCATTGCGACTGGGAAATTGGCTCCTCGTTATATAGGACTGTTTTCTATTACTGAACGTATTGGCCCTGTGGCTTATAGAGTTTCACTACCAGCTCATCTATCTGGCATTCATGACGTGTTTCACGTCTCACAACTTTGGAAGTGTCTTCGGGAGTCGGATTCTGTTATTACTTCTCTTGATTTGCAAGAGCTTGAGGTCTCACCGGACTTATCTATTGTACAACAACCTATTCACGTGCTTGACACGGAGGTGCGACACCTTCGGAACAAGGACGTGTCGCTCGTTAAAATTCAATGGTCAGCTAATCCCAATGACAGTACTTGGGAAACCAGAGAGTATATCGAGCGATCTTATCCGGGTTTTCTTTCTTTGCTTTGAAACGGTGAGGATATCTTTTCATTTCTAACTTGTTTAATTCTCTTTTGAATGTTGTATGTATGTAGTTGTTACAAATATCGTCTCTGGGAATTGCGGGGACGCAATTTTGTAAGGAGGGGAGATCTGTAACAACCCGCATGTTTAACGATTATATATTTAAATGTTTTATTTAAATATAGCGTCGTTAGTCGGATTGGGTCCGAAATGTCACTTTTTGCAAATGGCCGAATTGGAACTCGAAACTACCTCCATTGGTTCCAAAATGGCGTTTGCGATCTTTTTGAGTATAATCTTTGATATGTTTGGAGTTTGTGAAATTTTGACCCTTTTTCTATTGGGTTTTGGGTTTGGGTTCAGCCCATTGGCTAGCTAACTCACTTAACCTTCTACTTCAGCCCCTTCCCCTCATCTCTCTTCATTTCATTTCATTAAACTTAAGTTAAAAACTGAAATGGGGGAAAGGAAGTGGAAATAGAAATTAGCAAGCCCTAGTTTCTTCTTGTAAACTTGATTCTTGCTCCAAAATCAAAGAGAATCCATTGGTAAGTTCATCTCCATCTTCTCCATCTCTTCTCCTCTTCAATTTCAGTAATTTCCTAACTCTAACTTAGGAAATACTTGCTTTGATTCTAGATTGAAGCTTGTAGTGTTGAAGTGGAGTGTAGTTGGTTGATTCCTTGCATTTGTGCTTCTTCATCTTCTTTGTTTTGTGTAAAAAGGTGAGTTTTGAACTCACATCTACTTCTCTTGATTTCATGGGTGTTAGGTATGAATTCCTAACAAGTATGCATGTGCCATTGTTTTGGATTTGGAAAGAATTTGCATTTCATTGAAATAGGGCAGGAAGTGCAAATTCATCAGGTTCGGCCGACCGAGCGCCCTGGGCCGATCGACCGACCTGCTGCCCCGAGCAATATTTTGTTTCCTGCATCTGGCCAGCCGACCGAGCCCTGTAGTCCGGTCGACCGACCTGCTGCCTATTTTACATATTTGATTGATTTTCCGGATTTTATCGATTCAAGTTGCTTTTAGTGGTTGTTATTGCATATTTGGCTTTGATAACTTACTCTTGACTTCATCCACGGGTTTTTATAAAATAATCTCTCGAATCGCATTTAAAAGCTCGTTTCTCCAATTTATAAATTCTATTTAAAACACACACTTTCGCACTTCGAGCGAAGTGGAAGGGTGATTTAATGGTTGTGCAAAACACGGACCATGAATCTGTGCGTTTGTCTTTCCGATTAGTCCCCGACCTATTCGATTGATTGTTTTGACCTTCGGGTTTAGTTTACCGATGATATGAGGTAAATTTGTACTGCTTTGAGTGTGAAAGTGACTGACGGATAGTAAACCGTTTAGTGCGAACGAGTGGTTATGGGACGCACGTTAACACTGTTGGGATTCCTTTTCGAGAGTTGTGACACATTCCGCCAGTTAGTGGTGTCCAGTACTGGGTCTCCGACCCTCACCACTACGGTTTGTTGCCTCTGGGATGGTGTCTTCGGACTTTCTCCCTAGGTTTATTGCCTTCGGGTATGTTGCCTTCGGGTGTGTGCCTTCGGGTTTGTTGCCCTATATAGTTTCGCTCTGATGTTGGCCTTATGTGCCGCATGGGTGATACTTGGGTTTGGAGCCTTCGGGCTTATGGATCCTTGTTGTACAGTACTGAGCTCGAGCAATCATATGTTTCATTGATATTATATTCCCTCGGTATTGCCTATCGTGTTGGTCTGTTTGAGCCGCATGATGTATAACGATTACCTTGTGGAACTTGTATACCTTATTGGTATTTGTTATTTGCCTTTTTGCTTGTTTTGGGATATTTGTATTCTTTGTTTCTATATGTTGCCGATGATATGAGGCTTGTTCTATATGATTCATCTCTTGTGATGATTGTGTTATCTCCTCTAGAGATATTTGTTATACTGTATGACCTTGCAGGTTTATTATTGTTCAGTTTATCTAACTGATTTGTTATCTAGACTGACCCGTGTATTTTATACTCGGGTCAGACCGAGATGTTTCAGGTTAGGTGCTTTTGGACTTAGCCTATTTTTTTTCCGCATGGACTATTCGCTAGCTTCATTTTGTTATAGCGTCTTTTGTGGTCCTTATCTGTTGTAACTCTGATATTTATACTTTTTCGTCTCGTCTGTATATTGTGGTCTCCTGTACCACTTGACATGTATTATTTTGTATACTCTGCTTTGTATCAGTATATGTATATATTATGATCGACTGTTCTGTGATGTGAATTACATTTGAGTTGTTATATTTTCTTCTGATAGATCCTATAGCCATTGTAGTTTTGCTTTAAATATTTATTGAATAGGTCGAATTTTAATGTGATTCTACTTTTCGACGTATTTAGTGAATAGTTAAGGCAAGATTACACATGGTCGCTCCTATCCAGCCTTATTCTCCGTGTTAGCAGACGGTATTATCTATGTAATACTCTTTGCTAACGTGGGTATAGAGTTGGGGCATCACAGCGTTTAAATAAACAATTATTCTATTTCATCCATTTTAGTTATCTATTTTAAAATTTAACTTTGTAAGTAATTGCAATTAATGTAATTCAAATGTTTCAATTAAAAGGAAAGAAAACATTGATTGCAATTAATAGATTTAATAAAAGAAACGCTCATTTTATATTAAATAAAAAAGGTTTTTTAAAGAAATAAAATATCACTTTGAGAAAACCAAATTGAACATTTTCATTTTTAAGGTAAGTGTAAAAAAATTATTATGCGTAGATAAAAACCTAAATGCGTACAAATTTGAATATTATTTCAGTTAATGAAGTTAATTTGATTACGTTTCAAAAAAATGAATTTCAAAAGGTTGAGCGACATACATGGTTTATTCATTTTTTTATTATTAATTGTTGCCTGAACATTTTAATACATGAGCCTAGACTTTTAGGTTGTATTTAATTCTTGTCACCTCATTTGCACGTATACAAAATTTTACTTTTGTAATGACCCGTAAATTTTAATAATTTTAATACGTAATTAAATGAAATTTTATGAAATCTTAAATAATTGAATTTGGAAATAAAGGATTGATATTTGTAATACATCTAGTTAAACATAGTAAATGGTAAATTTTCATCAGATCATATGGAAGTTTATTTTATTGTGTAATTTCATTTCAATTCAAATCAACTAATATTTAATGATAATAAAATGTTTTCCAAACTTGAATATTTTTATACAATAAATTTGTAAATCATCTTCTGAGTGAGACGTCATCTTCTGTTTCTTCAAATTTAGACTGCTATTACTCCATTTATCTTATTTCTGGTAGATTAGCAGCATTTTGGATACCGATTATCGACTTTTGATTATATGATCATACCACTGATATTTGTATACCGTTTTGATTGTCTCGTCGTGCTGATCTATGCGGCATATTCAATTCTATTCTTTGAAGTTCGATATGCGACGAAATCGTGCAACGGTTCACCGTATCGATACATTTTGATCCTTTTGAATCCCTCTGCCCATTCAATTGCCCAGCAGTTGAATTTCAAATGGTCATTTCCTTTATTATTTCTTGGAATCTTGTGCTTGACTTTTCCAATACCCGCTACTTTGTATTTATGTCGATATGTTTTCTCTGCCTTTTTCTTTTTGTCATTACTGCCATATTTTTTTATATTCAACATTCTTTTGGCTGCTCGTTTCCTCCACCATTTCTTATTTTGCCAAATATAAATTAACAATCTGATACTTTGGGCAATTCAAGTCCAACATGTGTGGATGCGAATGGTTGAAAATATCGAGGTGTTACAGTTGGTATTAGAGCTCTGGTTTTAGACAGAACTTAGCATATAAATAAATTTGATTACGGAATCACCTTCGTTCGAGCTTGTGCCTCTTTCTCTCTAATTCAAATTTCCTTTGAACTTCGGAATTTTTCCATTCATTTTGAAATCCATTCTTTTCTCCCCTATTTATATTCTTTTGATTCTGGAGTACCCCATAATTCCACTTCGAATGAACTCTACTAAATCGGCGATTTCGCGAATCTTTGAATGATTTGTAAAGGGGTGAAACTCCTTTACAACAAGCATTGATTCACCGAAAATTTCTGTATCCTCGGTTTACGATGCTGCTATTTCTTGCTATACCCAAATTCTATCTCTGGCGATCGAATGTCGATTTGTCTTAGAATTCTGCATCGATCTTGTTCTTGAAGTCACGGTCGACCCGGTTAAGGTTGACCGTGATATATATAAGTTTATCCATCTTCCTATTTTGTTATTTGATCATGTTATCTTTGTTATGAAATTATCTTCGAATCAGAATTCTCTTTGGTTTGAGTCCATCAAATTTGAATCTCTATCCTGGCTTTCAAATCCATTCTTGTATTGTCGAGCGAGGAAGTATATTTGTGAACTAATATTAAAAATATTTTATATATTGTGTTGTTTGAGTTGTTGATGTTGATTTGGGTTTTTGATCGATTCGTCTGATCAACGCTATTGATAGGATTTCCAGCACACTTGATCTGAGCAAACCGACAAAATATTGTTTTCAAATTTAGTTAACAATTTTTTTTTGTATAATTATATTATATATATAAGTATAATTTTCTGAAGTTAAATATTAATTGAATTGGTTGTTAAGAAATAATATGTGATTTTATATATAGCTCGCAAATCATTGGCTTTTGTCTCATATATAAATAATTGAACTATAAAATATGGTTATAAATTGATTTGGAACTGAAATGAATTTAAATCAAGAATTTGAGAATTTAATTTTCAATGATTTCAACTTTGGTTTTAAAGTTTTAAAATGTATATTATTTAAAGTATTTTCAAGAAGAAATTGTTTCAAAAAAAATGTAAAATGTTTAAATCAGTACTCTCATGTTTTGTTACTGGAAAATAATTTCGGTGATGACTGCAGCATCATCAACATTCATTTTCGAGTTTCAAAATGGAGAGACCATTCTATAGCTTTGCTACTGTTTTGTTTGGGAAATTAAATTGATTTGAATTTCTAAAGTATGACTTGATCTATAATGTATAACTATATGATTATAAATTTGACTTGACATATATAGTATATATATTTATCTCCAAATTGTTTCAAGTTAATCGAAAGTTTAACTCTCAAATTTTATGGTAAAGGATGATTTCAATTATAAAATAAAGCTAAATTTTTTGAATAAATATAAAGAAAAAGCTTGAAATAATTGAGTTGGGAAAAGTTTACTTATATAATACTCAATTACATTCCAATATAACTTACCTAAATCATTCAGAAGTTGAAAATGTAATTGGATAAATTACAATGTAAAATGATGTTAAAAGAAATTATAAATAAAATTTGATTGATTATAATAAATGTTATACACTTAGAATTTTATTATAAATATAATAAATAGGATAATAAGTCAATTGAATGGTAAATGAGACAAATTAAATAAAATTTTGTTTTGAAAGAAACCTTTTTGTATATTAATAAATTGAAATAAAATCAACTTAATGAAGTACCGTGAATTTAAACCAAATTGTTGAATATTAATTATTTAAACTGAAATTTATATGGTTTTAAAATTAATTGCTTATTCTGTTCTTCAATCTATTTTTTCATCTGGTTGTTCTATTCTCCTACCTTCTTCCTTTTCGGGGACGAAATGTTTTGAGTGGGGGAGAGTGTAACAACCCATAAATTTTAATAATTTTAATAACGTAATTAACTAAAATTTTGTGAAATTTTAAATAATTGAAGTTGGAAAAAAAGATTTGATATTTGTAATATGTATAGTTAAACATAGTAAATGGTAAATTTTCATCAGATACTATGGAAGTTCATTTTATTGTGTAATTTCATTTCAATTCAATCGGTTAATATTTGATGATAATAAAACATTTCCAAACCTGAATATTTTTGTACAATAAATTTGTAAGTCTTCTTCTGAGCGAGACGTCATCTTCTATTTCATCAAATTTGGACTGCTATTGCTCCGTTTATCTTATTTATGGCAGATTAGCAGCATTTTGGGTAGCGATTATCGACTTTTGATAGGATGATCGTACCACTGATATTTGTATATCGTGCTGATCTCTGCAGTATATTCAATTCTGTGCTTTGAAGTCCGGTACACAACGAAACCGTGCAACGGTTAACCGTATCGATACATTTTGATCCTTTTGAATTTGCAATTACCCAATGGTCAAATTTCAAATGGTCATTTCCTTTATTATTTCCTGGAATCTTGTGCTTGACTCTTCGCATACCCACTACTTTGTATTTATGTCGGTACGTTTGTTTTGCCTTTTTCTTTTTGTTGTTACTTCCATATTTTTTTGTATTCAACATTCTTTTGGCTGCTCATTTCCTCCGCCATTTCTTCTTTTTCCAAATATAAATTAACAATCTGATATTTTTAGCAATTCAAGTCCGACATGTGCTGATGCGAATGGTTGAAAAAATCGGGTCGTTATATCTTTCCTTTGGTTTGCAAATTTTTTCATTCCTATATACATTTCCTTCTACATTATTAATTCCTGGAGCTTTCAAAATAAAATGTGACATTTATATTTGTCCCACAACTTTCATTTTCTAATTATAAATAACCTGTAACTTATTTCTTCATTTGCATTTTGTTTCTCCTCATACCTCATATTCAAAATCTTTTATTCTTGCAAATCCAAAAGATTTCTTTTATGGAACATGATTTTTTTTCATTTTTCATACACATCCTCTCCGCATTTTATTTGTTCTTCAATCTTTTCTTTAAGCCTCATCTTGAGAAAAACGTAAGTATAAAAATATTATTATTTTATTTTTTAATGCATACTAATTTTTATTTTAATAATATTTCTTATAACATGAATATCTTTTGCATATAACTTTGATTCATGCGCGATTTCTTCTGTTGGATTCATATTTAAATTCTGGACAACATGAAATTGATTTAGTTGAATTTGGAGACTGTTGAGTTTTTGTACTTCCGTTTGGATTTTTATGGGTTAAAATCAAAAACAAGTGTTTTAACCCACTCATGACTACTAAATTATCTTATGTTAGTTAAACAAAATTTATGATGTGATTAGAAATTGATTGATTGATGTTTGGTACATTTAAATTGTCGTTCCAGTTAAATATGACTGTGACGCCCCATCCTGAGACCCATATTAGTAAAGAGAATTAATAAGTAATCATGTTTACTAATGCAGAGAATAGGGCTGGTTAAGAGCGACCATCATAGTAATACGTTAGTTATGAACTAAGCATGTCAATTATGTCCCCATTTTTTTTCATTACCACATAAGTGGTAGACACGCTTAGTCCCTATCTAATGCACACTATGGCAGATTCGGACCATTTCAGAAATAATGTAATATACATGCAGATAGAAAATATCAGTCACAGAACAGCAAACCCAAATCAGAGTATATATATAAATACATATATCACCATACACCTCTATAATAATACATCATACATAAGTAGCAAGGACTACTGAATCACATATACACCCATCCCATAAGATAATATACAATAAGATAACATAAAAGAAGATGACTCTAAAACGACATCCAAGCCAAAATGATAAGTCCAACAAAAGCTATTCAGCTGATCCAAGAAGTGAAGCAATCCAAACTAACCTGCAACTCGGTCTGACCAGAGTGAAAAGCACACGTGTCAGGCAAGCTAAACTTATCAGTAGTAAGAATCTTAGTAATAAGCCGAAGGGTGAGAATCACTCCGTTATTGCCAACGGAACGACATATTATTCATCATATCATTCATAAGAAAAGGGATATCAGTGATTCTTCTATTTATTACAAGGGAATTCAATAAGTAACATGCATATGGTTTCTCTTAAGAACATTTATAAGTAAAATGGATAAGGGATGAGAACCATATAATAACTTTATAAAGAAACATCAAATCATCATAATCTATCATAAGAACTCAATAAGAGTTAAAGGCAATCATAATCGAAATTACCATATAACATAATATAAATGTGTCCTATATCATACTCAAGGCCGTATTCAAATAACAACATCACAAAAAGGTGAAATCGAACATAGAAAACTTCATAGGAAATTGCACATGCTTTTCATCTTGACTAGTACTACTATTATTTAGTACCATTCATCGTGATGACTTGGAGTCACATAACATCATAACATCATAAACATCATAGTGACTCCAATCGTATACTCGATCTATAGTACTAGTAACATCTTGATTGTGTCTTAACCTTTCGAATAGGAACCCGATAGGCATGAACGTGCGTCCCATACCATACATTCGCACCTATTGGTTTACTAATCTTTAGTCGATGCCACGTTAGAAGACCAACATAAAACATCATCAAATAAACAACTCGCCTCATCTCCTTCGCAATTATGAAGAACATCGTGATGGTCATGTCTATCCATAATCGCAATTTAAAGTTTTAACATCAAAAATTGCCTCGTTTCTTCGGCAATTATAAGAAAACTACGTCTAGATTGGTTCATCATTGAATGTACTCAAAAAGAGTAGTTCTCGAACCAGTAACCTTTACCAAAATTAGGCAACCTTTAAATTATTTCAAATATCACTTCAAATTGGTTTCGATCGTACAAGTCCGATATTAAGCGATAAAGCAAAAACACATGTCCCATACCACGTATTTTACTAAATCGATTAATTCCCATTCTTATACATCGAAATTCACAAGAATAAGCTAAAATATATTTAAAATAATTTTATAGAGAAAATAGGATTTTTAAACGATTTTGATAAATTTATATATATATATAAGCTTTATAAGGAAAAACCCTTATTTAAATGGATTATCTATTTATAAAATTCTTTAAAATACAAACCAATTGCTTAAAAATCCTTTTAAAATGACTCAAAAACATTTACTTTCCAAACCCTGAATTTTAATAAATGTTCCAAAATTTATATGAAAGCAAAAACAATCAAAACCATCAAATTCTCTAAATATCGATATTTACCAATATTTGAATTTAAATAAAATTTAAATAAAATTTAAATTCCAAATTTCTTCAAAATTGAGCTAATCTGTTATCGAATATAATAGCTTCAAAATCTATTATCAAACTTTTCAATTCAATCATCAATTAACTCTAAAAGAGCAGCGAAAACTAATAAAGAATGCTGCAAATTGAAAATCTTGTTTCTGGCCAAATTTGACGATGTGTTTTAGATATCAAAACTATCCAGAATTGAACAAAAATTTACACGACTAACTTTAGCGCACGTACAACCACATACTAAAATTTGACATCATTTTGCTGCAAGATGAGAAAGTTATGAATTTTCTAAAATGGCACTTTTCATACACAAAACTGAACTCAGCTGCAAATCTAGTTTCTAGCCAACTTTGACGATGTGTTTCAGATATCAAAACTGCCTAGAATTGAATAATAATTCGCCAAAATAAAATTTAGTATATAGACAACAACATATTAAAATTTGATAACATTTCGCTGCAAGATGGAATGTAATGTTTTATCTAAAATGGCCTTTTCAACAAACAAAACAGAGAAAGATTTTTGGCTATTTTCAACCAACGATTTGCTATACCAATAAAATTAAAAATTCAATGAAACTTTGCAAAAATAAACATTAGTATACGCACAACAACATATTAAAATTTGACATCATTTTGTTGCAAGATAAGAAAGTTATGTTTTTTCTAAAATGGCACTTTTCAACAAACAAAATAGAGAAAGATTTCTGACTGTTCTCAACCAATGATTTGCTACACCAAAACAATCCAACATTCAATGAAAATTAGTAAAAACTTAATTTAGCACGAATATTACAACATATCAAAAACTGGAAGTAATTCGCCACAAATTGAAGAAGTTATGATTTTTTGAACATAGCAACTTTTGAGCAAAAAAAGTGAAAACCCGTTCAATGTACAGAGCATTGTAAGCAACAAATTGATAGAAAAACTTGATATTTTGCTTTAGTTTGCTGTAAGAAAACTCTTACCTTGCTTACAACTTGATTTGGCAATGGTTTAGTAACAAAATGATGGATTTAGCAAGGAAATGGCCTTCAAGAGCCTGTAGATTTCAAAATAGGAACATGCAGAAAGATAATCAATCAAAATAAGATTATAGTATATAAATGTGACCCCCCATCTCTATACCCATGCTAGCCAAGAACACTCCGGGGTAGTGCTGTCAACTAGCGTGGAGAATAAGGCTGTTGAGGAGCGACCATCCATGTAATTGCTTATCACATGGTGGCTATAAATAATCTTCGGAAACAAACATAGAAATAATCATATCACAAATCAGTCACAGATATCCATATCACAAAGGCAGAAGAAGATATGAATATATAACTAACACATGAAAGTGTACATCAGAGTAGTGGTCAATAAGATCCACGATAATACAAAAGAATAGCAACACGTGCTATACAAAAGAATACAACTATGAGTCTATATCTCAAGTGTATACAACAAAAACTGCTAATCTAAACAGTTAGCCAAAAGTCAGAGTGATGAATCCCTGGGAAGAAGTCAAGCAGAAGCACCTGTAACATCTCGGTCTGACCCGAGTATTATTTGAGAAAATAATAAACGGATCAGTCTAGCTATAAATATCAGATGACATGATATAAAATAAAAGATATGGCATAAACATAAAATATCCATACTGACATACTACTATAAGTATGCAAATGATGATCAACAGAAGATCAATCGATAAGAGATAAATCAATATCACAAGAATCTTCTCAAAGATCCAAAGAGGGCATCATACCCTAAACTTGTACTCATAACAAGTCAATGACATAAATTCCAGAAATCAACACGAGAAATTCAGAAATCATAAAAAGGGAAAGAGGCCTATCACATGACGGTCCGAAGACCAAGGGGAGCTACCCCGCATGTGTGAATGGAATCACACAGATTGAGGTCAAGACTAACCAAAAAGCAGAAAGGTATGTGTGAATGGAATCACACAAGTGGTGTCTAGTCTAACCTTGCAATGAAAGAGACATCGCGCAATTGCTAGTCTAATTCATAAAGCGATCATCAAGATCAACGAGAAGTGTCAATTACACTAAGCTAGTAAATATAGAAGTTTAGCTTCATGTCCCATAACCACTTGCTTAACTTAAATATTTACGAACAAACTGTAAATCTTCACTAATAAAATTGTCACAAGAGGTTCAATCGAACAAGTCCAAGAATTAACCGACGAAGTGAACGCAAGCGTTTCATACCACTTGTTTTACTAAGTCGTTTAATTAGATTTCTCATCCGAGTGAGGTAAAGGCTTGTATATACTAATAGATTGGAAAACGGTTTAAGAAAAGAGCTTTGTTATTAAAAATAGAGTTGAAATTGTTTGTTAAAAGAGTTTTGATATTTACTACTAGTATTGAAACCTTTATATTATGAAGTGACAAAACACAGAAGCAATTGTAGAAACAATCAGTCACAAAAAATCGCATACGGAGATGTGAATAAAATCCAAGGAAATCAGCTCAATGTTTTCCAGATAAGACCCCCTACGAAGGGGGGGTCCAAGGGGGTGGCAACCCCCCAAGGTGGGGGTGCGGGGGCAACGCCACCGCTTACGGGGTTCGACCTGCCCGGTCAGGTCGCGGGGGTCCAGGGGGCAGCGCCCCCGGAGGGGTGCGGGGCAGCGCCCCGACCAAAACGGTACGACCTAGCGAAGACAAAATGAGGTCTAACGACCTAAAGGGATAGGGTCGAGCGACCTAAAGGTGTTCGCGACCTAACGATGACTCGCGACTTAACGAAGAGGGGGTGAGCGACCTATGGTCATAAACGAGGCCGAGCGACCTAAGGGGATAAGGGCCGAGCGACCTAGCATTCGAACGACCTAAAAGAGGCGTGGCCTAAAGGAGACGCGACCTAAAAGAGGCGCGACCTAAAGGAGACGCGACCTAAAAGAACATAAGGTCAAACGACCTAACTGTATTGGGTCACGCGACCTAAAGAGAGGCGGCCTAGCGACCTAGAGTGCACACGTCCAAAAGTGGGAACGACCTACCGAGGTAAGGTCCAACGACCTACGACCTAAACTAATAGGCCAAGCGACCTATAGGGTTAACGGTCTAACGACCTAACAGTTATGGGGTCACGCGACCTAACTAAGTACGCGACCTAGTGGGTAAGGGAGTCGAGCGACCTAACTGCATCCAGTGACGAGCGACCTAATGGAGTCAAGTAGCGAGCGACTTAACTAGTTAACGACTCAAGGGGGTCAACGACCTAAAGGTCCAACGACCTAAACCCAAACACACGAAAAGTGGCCAGAACGACCTAGGGGTTAACTCACATGCGACCTACGACCTAAGGCCCACACGATCTAACTCCGAACGATCTAAAAAATGGCCAAAACGACTAAGTGCAAACTCGCGACCCACGACCTAAGGCCCATGCGACCTACGACCTAACTCCGATACGAGCTAATAAGGCCAGAACGACCTAGGAGCAGAAAATCCACCAAAACGCTAAAAATCGGAGTTTTTCGCCAACCCAATCCAAACCAAATGCAAATATACATGCAAACACGATAGGGATTCATTCCCAACAGTCCAATATTGATATAGACTAGATTTGTGAGATAAAAATCTCACCTTTGCACTAAAGTTTATGAAGATGAAGCTTGAAAGCAAGGAGAAGCAATCCAAAGCTTGAATCCAATATCTTCTACTTGAATTTGGAGTTGAATGTTGGATTTGCAATTGAATTTGTTCTTGGAGTTTTAATTTCCCATTCTTTTCACCATTAATGCCCAAGCTTGAGTTAGTTAGGAAATTTATGAAGAGTGAGGAGAAGAGGGTTGGAACTTGGGCTTAATAGGCTAAACTAACCCAAAGTCCAAAGCGGGAAAAGTTAGTGAAATTGCTATAACTCCAAACCTATCGATGTTTATACTTAAAAAGTTGTAAACGACATTTCGAACTCAATGGAAGTGGTCTCGAGTCCTAATTTGACCGTTTGCAAAAAGTATCTTTTCGGACCAAAATCCGATTAACGAGTCAATATTTAAATAAAATATTTAAATACAAACTCGATAAATATGCGGGTTGTTACAATAAAAATCCAAACTTTGGATAGATTAGAGAACCTAAAGGATTGGAGATTACCCGTAGGATAGCTTGGAATCCAATTTAACTCTAGATTCTAACAATTTTAGGCGGATTTTGGATTTTCAAAGGTGGCCATTATTGATTTTTCCCTATTTTGTTTTAAGAGCTCTGTATATTTTTTTCTTCTAGAATGAGAAAGAAGAAAGACTAGAATGCTGGTTACTAGAAGCATCTTATGGATAATGGGTAGGCTAACCTTTGGACCCGAACCCAATAAGAATACTTGGAATAATTTTTGTTGTGTTTATATATGTTATTAACACTAATTCCTTCATAACTTTTCGATAAAAACACCAAATCACATGAAATAAATTGCAATGTTCATGTTTTGGATAAAAGAACGTGTTAAAAATGTTATAAACTTAATTTTCTGACTAAAAATATTATTTACACAATTTAATACCAATTATTTACCAATATTCACATTAATAGCGAAAGATCACTATTTTCGTCATTTTCCACCAATAAAAATTTATTCCCTATGTTCATTAAAGTGTATAAAAATGCTTTTAACATTTTTATAGCTTGAAAACATTATTTCAAACTTAAATATACCACAAAAATTTATTTTCTTCTTGTTTATCCTTTTTTTGGGGATAAAATGCTAATATTGGAATAAAACTCCAATATTATAAATTTTAACCCAATAATTTATTTTTATCATTTATTTTCATTCCATACCACCAACAAAGTGTTTTAAACTTTATTTTCCATTTGTTTACATTAAAAAAACAACTCTTAATCAACAAACATTAATTATTTTAAATAAACAATATTTTCATCAATATATTCCATCTATAGATTCAAAATTCCCATATTAAATTATAATTTACAATATAATTTAATATTTCGGTAATCTCCTAAATCCTGGGTTGTAACAGACTCCCTTTTTTAACAAAATTGCGTCCTCACAATTCCTAGAGGAAAGTCGTAAGCGACACATCAAACCATCACAAGAAAGAAAGAACAAATGTTTGAGATAAAGGATTCTCATCAACACCATGAGAAGAAAGGAATCCAGGATACGATCGCTCGATAAATTTTTTGGTTTCCCAAGTGCAGGCATTGGGATTATCGGACCATTGAATCTTAAAGAGCAGCACATTCTTGCTTTGAAGGCGCCTGAGCTCCGATTCAATAACGCGAATAGGCTGCAGTACAACCCTAAGGCACTTCCGAAGTTGAGATGCATGGAATACATCATGAATGCTCGAAAGATGAGCAGGAAGGGAAACTCGATATGCAACTGGGCCAATGCGTTCAGTAATAGAAAATGGCCCTATGTAGCAAGGAGCCAATTTTCCAGTCACACTGAATCGCATAACTTCCTTCAGCGGAGAAACTTGAATGAAACCAAGATCGCCCACAGAGAATTCGAGAGGCTTTCTACGATTGTCCGCGTAGGATTTTTGATGGCTCTGTGCATCTTTCATTCTCTGTCTACTAAGAATGATCTTCTTAGAAGAATCTCGAACAGAGTCTAGACACAACACAAACTTCTCTCCAAATTCTAACCAACAAGAAGGTGATCGACATGGCCTTCCATAAAGTGCTTCGAAAGGAGCCATACGGATACTAGGCTGAAAGCTGTTATTATATGAAAATTCAACAAGAGGTATATGATCTTCCCATGAACCACCAAAATCAAGAATGCAAGCACGAAGTAGGTCTTCTAGAATGCGGTTGACCCTCTTAGTCTAACCATCAGACCATGGGTGATAAGTGGTACTGAGATTAAGCTTTATTTCCAATGCTTACTGAAGATTGCTCCAAAAATAACTAGTAAACGAAGGGTCACGACCACAGACAATAAAGGAAGGAACATCATGAAGTCAAACAATTTCTTTGATATATAATTTCGCTAGAGAACGAGCATTCCTATTAGACTTAATAGGGATGAAATGAGCATACTTCATAAGAAGATCAACTACAACCCAAATACTAGAATGACCCACCTCCAACGAGGTGGGCCGTTAACAAAATCCATCGAAATTTGATCCCATTTCCACAACGGAACCTCTAAAGGCTGAAGAAGACCGGATGGTTGCTGATGCTCGGCCTTAATAAGCTGACAAGTTATGTAATTACCCACATAACTTGCGAAATCACGCTTCATGCCTTCCCAATAATAAAGGCGACGCATATCAGCATACATCTTACTACTGTAACCAATGAAAATTTAGTCATAATGTGACAATTGATTTGAATAAAAAGAATGAAACGAAGAATGGAACAAAGATAAATTAGTTTATTGAAAATTTTAGATTATAATAAAAATTGACAAAAAAATTCAATAATGGAATAGAATAGTTAATGCAAATAAAAGATGGAAATTAGAAGATATTAATGTAATGAGATATAAAACAATGTAAACCGGGTCTATAGAATAATAATTAAATTGAGTATAAAGATTTAAACCAAATAAAAACAATTTATTGGAATTTAATTATAATTAATAGGATTTATAGCAGTTGAAATCAAACACTGTAAATTGTAAAATATTCAATAGTGAATTGATATAGAGATTTTTTTGGAGGATTATAAATTACTAAGTGATTTAAGGTGATAGAAATTGTGAATTATTAAATTTGAATTGAAAATTTGATTTAATTAATTTAATATTAATTTATTTAATTAACGTGAAAATAGCCATTTTCGCCATTGAATCGGATTTTGAAGAAACCAGTTTCATCATATTCTAAACGGTGAATTATTGTAAGGTTTCAAGTTTCGTAGCGATCGGAATTGTCATTTGATCGTACAGACTCGAAACGCCTACAGATCAATATAATTGAAATCAATTTGAAATAAGCTGATTTTAACATAACTTCTTTATACGGTGGAATTAGGACCTGAAACCTATTCCATTGAGTTTAAAAATATTGAAAACATTTATTTTGATATATGGGATGACCCATTTTCATTCCAGTGACAGAACGGGCTTTTTGGGTTGTTTATCGTTCAACTTTCTAATCAATCTTGTCCATTCATTCTATTTTTCGGCTTTGCCTATAAACAACCTGTTATAAACCCTAGTTACTTCTTATTTTCATTTGTCTTTACGTACATTTCCTTCTCATCTCCTCTTTCCAATGGCTGACAAACCAATTTTCAATTTCAAATTCAATTGCGATTCAAAATCAAATCAAAAATTTAAACTCCTCAAAACATATCGCATTATATATCGATTTGAAGCTCTCAACGAGCGTAAGTAAAATCTGTAGTTTGTTTCTTGATTTGGATCATAGTTTCACTAGAAATAGTCGATTTAATCTCGGCCGACCATTCTAGGGTTTCAAATTTTGGATGGTGGATCTTCGTTGTTTGGTCGATCGGAGAGTTCCTGCATGTAGAGGAGGCAAGGTGCGTCGATCTAACGGTCTGCTTTTGGTAAAGGTGTCTGGATTCGCCAGAAACGGCATTGAGGGCCAACGGTGGTGGGGCGTCTTCTTGACACCGGAGGCGGCCGCGTGCTAGGGGGATGGTCGGCCTGAGGTGCGTGGGCCCATGGAGTGGATGGATCAGGTCGGTGATGGCTGTAGTTGTGGCGATCAAGAGCTTCGTTTGACGGCTCCGAGTTGATGGTCAAGATTGTGTTAGCAGGTTAGGGTTTCCACTGTAGCAAGCAGCGTGACGTGGCAGGTGACATGTTACAATAGGCTTTGCTTATTTTTACCTAACTTTAAAAAAAATAATGACCTAATACATATAACTTTCACATACGAGGCCCATATCACGCGCGGTTTGTTCCCTTGGGATCGTATCGAAATTCCAAACATTTTGACGCTAGTTTGGACGAATTTTGAGATCGTTTGAATTTGGGCCCTAAATTGGATTTAAATTCAATTTAAATCCAAAGGTGAGTGTTTTAACCCACTCACAACTTCTAAATTTATTATCTTGGTTAAAATAAATTTGTGATGTGATTAGAAATTTATTTATTGTTGTTTGGTATATTTAAATCATCATTTCAGTTAAGTTGAATTTATATTGCATAATAGCCATTTAATTTATTATTCAATTTAAATTGTCAATTTAATACCTGTTATTGATTACCAGGTAATTGTTGATATTTATTGGTTGAATTGGTTGATGAGTGTGATGGGTGTTTGAATTTATTATTGGATGACTGGATGTTATATTTGATTTATGAAATGCGATCACTTTGCAAGTTCCCTTAGTTATGGAAAAACATTATGGGTTGAAATGATATATACCCAAACGATCTGTAGATTAAGGAAAAATCGTTGTGGGTTGAAATGATAGACTCGAGCTATTTTATGGATTTTAAAATTAACGGGAATGCGGTTTGAAATGATATATAACTATAAAATTTTAAATGCGGATTGAAATGATATACAACCGTATCACATGACCCTAGGGTAGAGAATTATTTAGGACACTGGATTTGTTAAATTAAATGATTTTCAAAACCCTTAATTTCTGAATTTAATTAAAAGATATTTCTAAAATAAAATTTGACTTAAATAAATCGGATTATTATTGAAAATCAAGTTTATGTTGAAATTTAAATTGGTTTAAAGGAGTTGTTTAAAAGGAATTTAACTGAAATTTTTAAAGTTGAATTTGGAGTATAAGTAAAGTTTGTCGAAATTGAGTTATTAAAATTGTTCGAAATATAACTTTGAAATATATTAAAATCGGAGAAATTTAAATTGATATTTCAAACATGGATTTGGAAGTGATATAGAATTAAATATCTTATTGAGAAATTCAATTGACAGATTTGAAATTGAGGTTTTGGAAATTGGAAATAGTCCAAGTGTGTTGGAAGGAACTGAATAGTTTAAATGGATATTAAGTTCGAATTCATAATTTTAATATAGAATAATTTAAAAATATACTATTGTAAAGATCCTACAATTAAAGATTTTGAAAATTTTAAACTATTGTAACCCATATTAACCATATTAAATCAAGTTAACTTATTTTAAACCATTTAATTTATTTTAAACCAATTAACTCAATTTAACTTATTTTAAATCTAGTTAATCTATTTCAAAGCTTTTAATCTATTTTAATTATATTTAATCTATTTTAAATCTATTTAACTATCAATTTTGCAGTATATTTAGTTCATAATTAAACCATTTTAGAGCATTTTAACTATTTATAACTATTTAACTATTTATAATTTTTTAGACTATTCTCTAAATTTCCAGACTAAGTAAAGTAGAAGTGTTTATATTCCATTTATTGGTTTAAAAGAGAATACGGTTAAATGATGTCATAATCTAAGTTGGGATTTAAATTGTTATAATTAATTGAGTATAATGTTGTGAAATGAGAGTTTAACTTTGTGACAGCCCGCAAATCCGTACCCCTTGAATCAACACTATTCTACCTCTATTAACTCAAGTGGCACAGAATTACGAACCGTTAGGGTTAAAGAAGAAGAGATAGAAGAAGAAGAAACTAAACAATATCAGAATCTTACAGTCGCAGCGGAATAAAATATAATAGTAAATATAGAACTTTACACAAATTAAGAAAACTATCACTGTTTTATACATCATATCATCAGAGTATCTCATACATCAACAATCACAAAACAGACCTACCATACAAACACAGCAGCGGAGAAATATATAGGTACATATAATACGTCTCGGACTCCAGCTCCTTTCCTGCTCCATAGCAACCTAACCTGAACAAATAATACTCGGTCTGACCCGAGCATTATAATGAAATAACACCCGAGTCAGTCTGGAATACCAGCTGATACTAAATATGCATCCAACTTGATTATTAAAGTTTCAAAATCCTTTGAAAACAAAAGCATCTCGTAAGACCACGCCACAAATAAACATGTCGGGTTTTTACCTTACGATAGCTAAAACACTTTTTATAGAAATCCTCTGATATTATAATAGGGTCTATTTACAAATACTTATAAAATAGCCGAAATTGTTACATGATTAAATTCCAGCTACTAGCCACAAAGTGGGTAATACAAACAAAACTCGTACAAGGCTCGTAGGGAAAATGGATTTCCAACAATGACTAGGCACTGGGGTACCACCTGTCACAGTACGGGGCCTAGATCACCGTACCGAGGACTACTCCCTTCATCCCCTGCAACACAAGGCCGGAACCATTCCTTACTGAACAGTCCCGAACAAGATAAACCCCGTGGTTGGCGCGACCAACCACCCACTAAGCCGAAATATAATAAGGGACATCTAGACAGGGGAATTATCTTGTCCTGCTTGGGCATGACCCACCTAACCTTGCTGCATATCCCCTGATTTTCAGTCATTCCCATTTGATGAGGCTTGAGGCTAAGCGTTACCTTTTTGAACGTTTTCACTTTGAATGCCCATCGTCCACCTGACGATGTTTCGCAAGCATTCGTCCATACAAGTCCGTCCCGGGTTCGAACGGAACCGAAGGCACTACTCCTACTACATCCATTTTGGAAATATCCTCAGGATTAGTAGCGACTAGCCCTTGCATTTCATTGCTCCATCTTCATCTCCGAACACGTTTTTCGCACGAAACGTACAAATCGGATCGAAGTGGTTTTCGAGAAATAAATCTCGATCCCGGTCTCTTCGAAACGATCACGCATTGTCCAATATTGATAGTCGGTGATTTAACTATCAATTTATATTCATAAACATCCATAGCATCCATCACAAAATAAATAATTCCCAAATTATTTATTTGCTTCGAATATCTTTAAAGGATATATTTTCAAATTTTCTAACTCATTTGAAAACAATTTCCAAAGCTCTTTCTTTTACAAGGTAAATCCTTTACCAAATATTCCCATTGGAAATAACCAAGTTCAAAACATTTAGATTTAAAATAATTAAAAATACCTTATTCTAACATATATTTTAAAATATAGAAATTTTCTTATTAGTTATTTCTCAAAAATATGATTTCAAAATATTTAAAATAAAACTATTTATTAGGATATAAATGTTAGTTTCAAATAAGAGTTTTAGTTCAAACTAACTTATAAGTAAAGTTTTAAAGAGGTAAATACTAATTTCGATAAGTTAAGTCAAAACTAGCTTTTTAAACAAATCTATTTGTAAAAATAATTATTAAGGTATTTATAAAATTTTCTATTTCTGATTTGTAAATAATTACTTTAAAATAATTATTTCCAAAACACTCTTTTTAAACAAGTTTAAATTTTCAAAACATCCTTTTTATAAAATCGGTTTAAACTCGAACTCGGTTCTTCCCAGGGAATCTCATTTCCACATAAACATCACAAAAATCCTTCTCACGATTTCTGTCAATTTATTTCAATTTAGTTTTATGGTTTAAATAACATAATTTTCACATTTATCAATTTGTAACATTTCTCTTTGTTTATCATTCCAGATTTTACCAATTTTCAATTTCCATTCTAAATAGATTTCAAATTTTTAACTCTTTTAAATTCATTAATTAACAATATTTTTTTTTTCTAAAATTCAATTTATCCATTTATAATTAATTATGGATTTATAATTTACTCAACAAATACAAATTTTATTTCAGTTTTCCACCCAAACAGATTCTAATTTTTATATTCCTTTAAATTCCTTATTTATAAATTTCTTAATTTCTTTTGAAACCCAATTTAATTTCTTACAATTAAACTCCAAATTTCTTTATAATTAACATTCTGGGTTTATAGTTTATCTCACAATATCACAATGCAATTAAATTCCAAATTTATCAATCACAATATATAAACAGGCATCATCATCAACTATAAAAATATTACTACATGGTGAGGAATCCAGTTGGATCCCTCCAACCTGTTTTCCCTGCATACACAAATATTAGCACATCACATATATAAATATCAATCCAGACTGATAATAACAATAATATTCACCCAATCACACAGATATTTAAATATTTATTATTTAAATCAGCCAATATCCAGATGTGAGTGAGAATAACTCACTTTGAGTTTCGGCGAGCGTTCAAAATTTGAACTAAACCGAACGACGTTCGATTTAACCCAAATTTTCTACTTGCCCGGAATGGTTCCTGAATCTGCACCATCTCGTAGCACTCGCTTCTGCGATTCCAACGCTTCCAGAATCGCCTCAATCTGATATCGTATGCAACAGTTATGAATTTTTGAAGTTTAAATACCAATTTGAAAACAAATTCGTTTAAATTTAATTTTATTTTATACCACACAATCAGGGCCGCACAATCAAATTCGAATCCAGGCCGTTCCCCCATTTCTTCCTCCCTCACGCAACTACAGGCGAGCTCGAACCCAAACTCCCGTATTAGGGTTTGATGCCGCATCTTCCATTCACGCCATGAACAAGATCTAACACCACCACGGAGAGGCTCGATCCAGCCCCATCCCACACCCCACGCGCGCGCAAGCTCGGCAGTGAGCTCGTCTCGAAAAACGCGTCCAAGCGTAAGACCTACACGAGGCGATCCTGACCTCCACAGCAAGTTTCGAGCCACTCCACCGTACGGATGTGAAGCCGATGTCGAGCGCTACGATCTTCATGTAGAAAGTTTTTGAAATTAATTAGTGGATTGAGAGATTTTTGGAGGAGAAACGAAGTGGTTTTCGGCCATTGAAACAAGCCCTAGCGGCGGCCTGAGATATATGGCTAGGGTTTTGCTAATTAAGTGTAGATATAATATTATTTAATATTAATTTAATTTCGTTTCCAGCATTTTACCACTCACGCAAACGAACTCCAAATCTCACGTTCCGACAGGCGTTCCTAGGGTTTTTCCGCGTTCCGGACACAATGGAACAGGTTTCGTAAGCTAATTTGATCGTATGAGCGAGATACGGAATTAAACGATCAATTTAAAATTAAATCGATTAAAACGATTTCGATGCGTTTCGAGCTACCGGGGTTAAACGACAACTCCGATTGCTACGAAAATTGAAATCCGATAATAACTAACTATTACGGATCCAATGGAACTGGTTTCGTCGAATTCTGAGACTGTGCCCCGGAAGGCTATTTTAACTCGTCTATTAAATCGGGCGATTTTCAGAATTGACGAAAAGGCTTGAAATTTACTTTTAAAATTTTATTAACTTTACAATAAATCATATAACATTTATAAACACATTAACAATCATTTTGACTCATTTTGAATCGAAATCTGATTAATTGCATTTTTATATTATTAATCCTATTATTAAATTAATATAAAATCCCAAATTCAATCTGTTAGCTTTTAATTTCTTCTAATGATCCAAATTTAAAACTCAAACCCAATTAGACCTAAATTAAATTTTAAAATCTAATTTTATTTCCATTTACACTCGAAATTGTCAATTACCCCAATTCTAATATTGAATTAGCATTATTCAGTTACCAATTAAAGTCCCGATTCAATATTTAATTATTGTTCTCGATTATTTGAAATTGAAATAGAATTACTATAACTAAAAATTATAGCTTATTTTATTTCAAGATTCGATTTATAATCCATATTCAACATTTAAAATGAATTAAATGTTCAAATTAAGCGACCTAAAATTCCGGGTCGTTACATTCCTTCCCCCTTATGCAAATTTCGTCCCCGAAATTTGCAAAGGTAGAAAGAATGCTCCTATACTCATTAACTTAACCCAACTTCTCTAGTTACAACTGATATACACATCCCAAACTCTTTAGCTCAATTTCAAACCCATTTGCTTTATTAACACTAAAGCTTAAATTTTTAACTTATACTTCCAAAGTTAATTAACTCTTCCCAAAACCCAAAAATTTTCTAACTCCCAAAATTTACGGAAAATTTTGGCAGAGTCTCCCTTGTACGGAGGAGCTTCTGCGATATCGCAGGATACACAAATATATATACATCGGCACACACGGCCGGAAACCAAAATATATCACACAATATATATCATTTTTCAATTTTATTTGCGTAGGCGTACCTTTTATTAGCATTTTAAAAGCAAGCGGCTAATATTTTAGCATATATGCGCTCCAACTCTCTCAAACGCCTCCCGCACCTGTGCTATACTCAACAAACATATCAGTTTCCAAGATATGAGCAATTTATTCAACATTTCCAATATAAAAGCAAGCTGAACATATCCATTTACATTCCAACAACATTTTGCATAATATCATAAGTAAACCATATTTATTTCAACCAATTCATTGTTATTTAACATATGGTTAACATGTGCTTCTCTAATATCCTTCTACACCATTTCAATATCAAGTTGATTCACAAACCAAATTTTTATTTTCAAAATTTTGAAGCATTTGCCTTACTAGGGTAATCCATTTTTCATTCATATGCAAAGTCACTTAATAAATTTCCAATCCCTTCCAATCATTTCAAAAACCAATTCGATTTGGAATACAATAAGACAACCCATTCATATTCACTTCAATATCGTGAATATGTGCTTTAATTTATTTATATGCATCGTCATTTAATTTGATTTACAATCAATTTCCTGTTTTCAATTTGAAGCATTTACATTCTTATGCAAAATTACTTGATAACATTTCAATGCATCCCAATTTATTCAAAACCAATTTAGTTGTCGTTTAAACAACTCAATTCTGAATACATTTAAATATTCATGTTATTCAAGCAAAGCAATTGCCACTTAAGCTTATGACCATTTAAAAATAATTTTATCTCCATTTGATTCTCATTCAAATCAAATTTCAATTCATATACAAATTTAATGCTCTTTGTTTAGTTATCCAATCCATGTTAAGTTTATTTTATTAACAAAGAGACCATTTAAATTATTTCTCTCATTCGAATTTACTTACAATTCAAAACCATCATTATGATAGCTAATTCTATTATATATCCATACTTCCAATATTTATTACCATAATTAAATCCCATGCTACAACTGGATTTTTATTTACTTTCCAAATTTTGATCAATTATCAAATTCTATCCATTACAATACAAATTCCATTAATTTGTAACTTAATCCAGTCAATAACCTAATCCATATTAGTTTTCAATCCACTTTCTTAATTTACTCTGAATTCATTTATAATATCACCATTTTCCCATCATTTTATTTAGCAAATTTAGATTTCTACCTTTCCTTTTTACTCCTTTTAAATAGAATCTAAATTTCTTTCAATATTATTTATTACTCAACTGAAATTCAATTACAATTTCATTATCATAGCAAATTTCATCTTCCCAATACATAAGTCCAAGACTTATTTGCCAACATAAGAATATCCACATTTATGTTCTCACTTTACATTTAATTTATGGACAAAATTTAAATTTGCCACACCATTAAACTCTTTTCATTAATGAATTTCAATTTTACTTACATTCAAAAATTTAGATTGCTTACTCAAATCTGTTTTCCAATTTATAATCTCAAATTTAAATTATATCACTTAACAACTTAAGGATATGATCTTCATTATGCAATTATAAACAATTTTACATTTCACCTTTATATCCAATTTACTTTAATTCCAATTCATCTAGAACTAATTAAATTTCAAATTCTCAATTTTAAATTTTCCATTTCATTTAGATTCACTTCCATCTCAATTTCACAATTTTAATTCTCTAAATACAAGTCCAAAACTTGTTTACCTAGTGAAATTCATTCACTTCATTATATCTCACTTTACCTGATCTCAATCCACGTTCATTCGAGATTAAATTTGGATCTTCCATACCATTCCTCTATTTCCATCTGTGATTATAATTTCATTTTATTTATATAAGTTCACCAACTTATTTACTTAAAAGCTTATATAGCTTCCTTTTAATCCATTCACATCGTATAATCACAATTTCAAAATTTAAGCACAACACTTAGTAATAGGTCATGGGTACCATCCATTTCACAATGAACCACAATTTCAAAGTCAGCTTACCTTTTAATTTAATCCAAATTAACTTTATTTAAGTTCAATTTATTTATCTTATCCAAGTTAAATTCAAATTTCTATTTACTTCAATATATTTTATTTACTTCCATTTACTTAAGTTGAATTTTAATTTCAAGATTAAAATTTTCATTTTTTTTTCTTATTAACATCAGCTTCACCAAAATAAGTTCGTTAGTTGATGCATTTTAACTTTACTCTTCATTTAAATAGAATTTTCCAGAATTAAATTTCCCGGTTTTATTTCAAAACCATTCTGAAATAATAATCAATATATATTCCTATTTGGTATATCAATCAAATTACCAGATTTCCAAAACAATTGTTTATACCAAAACAAATTTCCTTCTTTGAGATTTCCCAAACAACTAGCATACCCAAAATCCAAACAATACTAGGGAAGCAATCCATCACTTTAGAAACTCGAAAATGAATTCTAATGATGTGGCCAGCATCATCAGGATTATTTTCCAGCGACTGAAGTGAGTTCAATGCTTCTTACTTTCCCAAATTCATTTCAAAACAGTTTCCCATTCAAACATATTACTCAAAATAATATTTCATCATTACCTTCAATACATTGGAAAACATTTCAAACCTTCCCAGGATTTTAAATTTCCAAACTTTTATTTTTATTTAAAATCCTTTCCTAAACTCCGGGATTTGAATTCTGGTTTAATTCAAATTTAGTTATTCTTTCTTTTATATAATTTATATTCATGGAAGTTATTTAGTTATAACCATTTCAAAATTTAGATTAGATTTTAGATTCCTATTTAATTATAGATATCCACATCTAAACAATCAAATATATATAGTAATATCAGAAAATTATTCTTTTTATATCAAAATATAATTTTGGGTAAAATTATTTCATTTACCCACTTTAAAATCAATACTATGTCGGTTTATCTTGTTTAAGAGTTTAGAAACCCCTATCGATACGGTTGTACTTCCCGTACCGACCAGAATTCATAAACACTCAACCGATAAGTCAACACAGTATAAAAACAATTTTTATATGCACTAACAAGTACGCTCTCATATCTATTATTACTCTCAACTCATTATAGAGTACTATTGACTCTGTTTAATGAGTAATTACCCCACCAAAGCCTAGGTTGTCGCCAACCTAAGCTCTGATACCAAGTGTGACAGCCCGCAAATCCGTACCCCTTGAATCAACACTATTCTACCTCTATTAACTCAAGTGGCACAGAATTACGAACTGTTAGGGTTAAAGAAGAAGAGATAGAAGAAGAAGAAACTAAACAATATCAGAATCTTACAGTCGCAGCGGAATAAAATATAATAGTAAATATAGAACTTTACACAAATTAAGAAAACTATCACTGTTTTATACATCATATCATCAGAGTATCTCATACATCAACAATCACAAAACAGACCTACCATACAAACACAGCAGCGGAGAAATATATAGGTACATATAATACGTCTCGGACTCCAGCTCCTTTCCTGCTCCATAGCAACCTAACCTGAACAAATAATACTCGGTCTGACCCGAGCATTATAATGAAATAACACCCGAGTCAGTCTGGAATACGAGCTGATACTAAATATGCATCCAACTTGATTATTAAAGTTTCAAAATCCTTTGAAAACAAAAGCATCTCGTAAGACCACGCCACAAATAAACATGTCGGGTTTTTACCTTACGATAGCTAAAACACTTTTTATAGAAATCCTCTGATATTATAATAGGGTCTATTTACAAATACTTATAAAATAGCCGAAATTGTTACATGATTAAATTCCAGCTACTAGCCACAAAGTGGGTAATACAAACAAAACTCGTACAAGGCTCGTAGGGAAAATGGATTTCCAACAATGACTAGGCACTGGGGTACCACCTGTCACAGTACGGGGCCTAGATCACCGTACCGAGGACTACTCCCTTCATCCCCTGCAACACAAGGCCGGAACCATTCCTTACTGAACAGTCCCGAACAAGATAAACCCCGTGGTTGGCGCGACCAACCACCCACTAAGCCGAAATATAATAAGGGACATCTAGACAGGGGAATTATCTTGTCCTGCTTGGGCATGACCCACCTAACCTTGCTGCATATCCCCTGATTTTCAGTCATTCCCATTTGATGAGGCTTGAGGCTAAGCGTTACCTTTTTGAACGTTTTCACTTTGAATGCCCATCGTCCACCTGACGATGTTTCGCAAGCATTCGTCCATACAAGTCCGTCCCGGGTTCGAACGGAGCCGAAGGCACTACTCCTACTACATCCATTTTGGAAATATCCTCAGGATTAGTAGCGACTAGCCCTTGCATTTCATTGCTCCATCTTTGACTCCGAACACGTTTTTCGCACGAAACGTACAAATCGGATCGAAGTGGTTTTCGAGAAATAAATCTCGATCCTGGTCTCTTCGAAACGATCACGCATTGTCCAATATTGATAGTCGGTGATTTAACTATCAATTTATATTCATAAACATCCATAGCATCCATCACAAAATAAATAATTCCCAAATTATTTATTTGCTTCGAATATCTTTAAAGGATATATTTTCAAATTTTCTAACTCATTTGAAAACAATTTCCAAAGCTCTTTCTTTTACAAGGTAAATCCTTTACCAAATATTCCCATTGGAAATAACCAAGTTCAAAACATTTAGATTTAAAATAATTAAAAATACCTTATTCTAACATATATTTTAAAATATAGAAATTTTCTTATTAGTTATTTCTCAAAAATATGATTTCAAAATATTTAAAATAAAACTATTTATTAGGATATAAATCTTAGTTTCAAATAAGAGTTTTAGTTCAAACTAACTTATAAGTAAAGTTTTAAAGAGGTAAATACTAATTTTGATAACTTAAGTCAAAACTAGCTTTTTAAACAAATCTATTTGTAAAAATAATTATTAAGGTATTTATAAAATTTTCTATTTCTGATTTATAAATAATTACTTTAAAATAATTATTTCCAAAACACTCTTTTTAAACAAGTTTAAATTTTCAAAACTTCCTTTTTATAAAATCGGTTTAAACTCGAACTCGGTTCTTCCCAGGGAATCTCATTTCCACATAAACATCACAAAAATCCTTCTCACGATTTCTGTCAATTTATTTCAATTTAGTTTTATGGTTTAAATAACATAATTTTCACATTTATCAATTTGTAACATTTCTCTTTGTTTATCATTCCAGATTTTACCAATTTTCAATTTCCATTCTAAATAGATTTCAAATTTTTAACTCTTTTAAATTCATTAATTAACAATATTTTTTTTCTTTTTCTAAAATTCAATTTATCCATTTATAATTAATTATGGATTTATAATTTACTCAACAATATTCCAATACAAATTTTATTTCAGTTTTCCACCCAAACTGATTCTAATTTTTATATTCCTTTAAATTCCTTATTTATAAATTTCTTAATTTCTTTTGAAACCCAATTTAATTTCTTACAATTAAACTCCAAATTTCTTTATAATTAACATTCTGGGTTTATAGTTTATCTCACAATATCACAATGCAATTAAATTCCAAATTTATCAATCACAATATATAAACAGGCATCATCATCAACTATAAAAATATTACTACATGGTGAGGAATCCAGTTGGATCCCTCCAACCTGTTTTCCCTGCATACACAAATATTAGCACATCACATATATAAATATCAATCCAGACTAATAATAACAATAATATTCACCCAATCACACAGATATTTAAATATTTATTATTTAAATCAGCCAATATCCAGATGTGAGTGAGAATAACTCACTTTGAGTTTCGGCGAGCGTTCGAAATTTGAATTAAACCGAACGACGTTCGATTTAACCCAAATTTTCTACTTGCCCGGAATGGTTCCTGAATCTGCACCATCTCGTAGCACTCGCTTCTGCGATTCCAACGCTTCCAGAATCGCCTCAATCTGATATCGTATGCAACAGTTATGAATTTTTGAAGTTTAAATACCAATTTGAAAACAAATTCGTTTAAATTTAATTTTATTTTATACCACACAATCAGGGCCGCACAATCAAATTCGAATCCAGGCCGTTCCCCCATTTCTTCCTCCCTCACGCAACTACAGGCGAGCTCGAACCCAAACTCCCGTATTAGGGTTTGATGCCGCATCTACCATTCGCGCCACGAACAAGATCTAACACCACCACGGAGAGGCTCGATCCAGCCCCATCCCACACCCCACGCGCGCGCAAGCTCGGCAGTGAGCTCGTCTCGAAAAACGCGTCCAAGCGTAAGACCTACACGAGGCGATCCTGACCTCCACAGCAAGTTTCGAGCCACTCCACCGTACGGATGTGAAGCCGATGTCGAGCGCTACGATCTTCATGTAGAAAGTTTTTGAAATTAATTAGTGGATTGAGAGATTTTTGGAGGAGAAACGAAGTGGTTTTCGGCCATTGAAACAAGCCCTAGCGGTGGCCTGAGATATATGGCTAGGGTTTTGCTAATTAAGTGTAGATATAATATTATTTAATATTAATTTAATTTCGTTTCCAGCATTTTACCACTCACGCAAACGAACTCCAAATCTCACGTTCCGACAGGCGTTCCTAGGGTTTTTCCGCGTTCCGGACACAATGGAACAGGTTTCGTAAGCTAATTTGATCGTATGAGCGAGATACGGAATTAAACGATCAATTTAAAATTAAATCGATTAAAACGATTTCGATGCGTTTCGAGCTACCGGGGTTAAACGACAACTCCGATTGCTACGAAAATTGAAATCCGATAATAACTAACTATTACGGATCCAATGGAACTGGTTTCGTCGAATTCTGAGACTGTGCCCCGGAAGGCTATTTTAACTCGTCTATTAAATCGGGCGATTTTTAGAATTGACGAAAAGGCTTGAAATTTACTTTTAAAATTTTATTAACTTTACAATAAATCATATAACATTTATAAACACATTAACAATCATTTTGACTCATTTTGAATCGAAATCCGATTAATTGCATTTTTATATTATTAATCCTATTATTAAATTAATATAAAATCCCAAATTCAATCTGTTAGCTTTTAATTTCTTCTAATGATCCAAATTTAAAACTCAAACCCAATTAGACCTAAATTAAATTTTAAAATCTAATTTTATTTCCATTTACACTCGAAATTGTCAATTACCCCAATTCTAATATTGAATTAGCATTATTCAGTTACCAATTAAAGTCCCGATTCAATATTTAATTATTGTTCTCGATTATTTGAAATTGAAAAAGAATTACTATAACTAAAAATTATAGCTTATTTTACTTCAAGATTCGATTTATAATCCATATTCAACATTTAAAATGAATTAAATGTTCAAATTAAGCGACCTAAAATTCCGGGTCGTTACAAACTTATTTGGGAAATATAATTTTCGAACGGAAATATGATTTTGGAAACGATGATTTCAAATGTGATGGGATTTTGAAAGTGAAAATAATTTCGAAAGAGATATGGTTTTGAGAATATGGTATTTTAATATCAATTGTAAATTGACTTTTGAAATGTAAAAGAACCATCTGGTGTATAATAAGCGATTGGTTGTTAAAGAGACTGAGATCGGATATTGTCATACTCTCTGCCAATATCGAAAACCACTTTAAAAACTGTGTACGTGGTGGAGATTCTAGAAATAAGGTAGGATGGTTTGGTGAACGATTTCTATGTAAGGTATGATGTAACCCTCACTTCCGTGAGTCAGCTTATATGTGACTAAAGTAGAAGCCACACCGGGCCAAGTGAGGTCATTCCTTCGATCGGGCACACTTCTTCGATACTATATTTTGACTTTGTGATTTGATTTGCTGGTCACCCTTGATTTTGATTTGGGAGTGTGTTCCGAGGTGGGCGGTAGTAGCTGCTATGCATTACCAACAGTCTGGATACGTAATTGGTATATCTACCTTAGCATTGGCTCGAGTGACGTTTTCACGTGCCCTAGAGCGCCTTATACGAGTTTGTTTTGTACCATACCTATGGAGTGTCCTCTGATAGCCTTCTAGTTTTTGGAGGAATTACGGTATTGTATATAGACTATGGGAATATATAAAAATATGTTAAGGGGGATGGATAACGCTTTAGTGCTATTTTAATACTTTTACTTTACTGTGGACATATTATAATAGCGTATTGTAATACATAGTATATATTTTAACGGATCCTTAGGAGATGTGAATTCCGAACATCTCTTAAGTTACTGCACTCACGTTAGACACTGGATAGGAGACGTCAAATCCCATAAACATCTCTGACGTCGTTACACTCATATTTATCGTTGATTTAACTTACATAAGATCTTTTAGTTCTAACTCGAGTGTTTTGTCTTTTCAATTCGCTCGGGTCAGCCTGAGCATTTCAGGGATGAAGATGTAACAACCCTGAATTTTGTGATTTATTTTAATTGCTTATTTTGATTATTTTATTTGAAATTCTTGATTAAATTTTTTTATTATATTTATTAAAATGGATAAATTTTGTAATTTTAAAAGTATATTTTGATTTTTTTGTGAATTATAGTTTCAAACCTGAACAAATAGAATATTTTCCATAAAAGTGGATTTTTGGTCAATCTGGTCAAACTTTGACTTTTAAATTTAAATATTTTAGTTCTTGAATTTTATCTGTAATTATGAAAATATATTAAATTTCAAGAATACTGCTGTTTGTTTCGTTGAAACCCGATTTATATTGTGAAAGTTATGCTTTTTACAATATTGTATGTAAATTGATTTATTTAATAAAATTATCTATTTTAATTTATATAAATAATATTTTTATTTCTCAAATATTGTTCTAATTTGTATATATTTATGTTATATGACATGTTTGATATATATTTTATTTTTAAAACATTTTTAAAAATGATGTTATAATTTTCCAAAACTTATTGTATGTTATTTTCAATTTTTATAACCTAGTTTCTATTTTGAAGCTATTTTCTTAATTTATTTATATTTATTTAAAATTTATTTGCTTATTTATTTATTAATTATTTTTTTGGGTTTCTATTTTATTTATATTCATTTTCATGTGTATTTAAAAATGCAAAAAGAAATATGGAAATTCGAAGAGTTTTAAACCCTTTATATACCTTAGACTTTTCACCTTCTTGCCTTTTCAATTCTAATCAACACATGCATTTACTTTTGGCTGACCATAATATTTCCTTCAGCCCACTACCTCCTCATTTTTCTCATGCAAATTTTTTTTCTCAACTCAAAATTTTCGGCCTCCATCACCTGAGAAAAATTTTGGTAAATATTTCACTTTTTTCATTTTTTTTCCTTGTTTTATGCATTCATCTTGCACTTGCTTTCACTTTAGATGTTCGGCCTGTAGCCTCCACCATCACCAACCCTCCACCACCATCATTCTTAGCTGTCATCACCTCCATCTCCTCTGACCTACATGGCCGTGGCCATCCTTGATGAGAAGCTCCACAAAAATTAGCAAAACATCACCTTAAACATCCAAGCCGACCTCCACACGACTCCACCACCTCATACAACCCTTGGCCGACCTTGGCACCACCTTCTCCAGCACCTACCTGACCCAAACACAACTGCCACATCATTACCTGACCTCACCGGGCCTGGCCGTGCCAATATATGCCTATGGCCAAACCATATTTGCATAGAAAACCCACTTTGTTGCCTTGTACTTGTGTTGTACATGCTTATCCACTTCCATGCCTTCATACCATAGCTAGGCCGACCTTGGCTTGACCATACTTGACCAAATACTCCCCATGGTTGTGCCTTATCACTCTTTGGCCGAGCATAGGATGGTGAAGGCAAGTGCAAGCCATTTAATTATTTGTTGTTCCTTAATTTCTAGCTTGTTAGTGTGATATTTGGTGTTGTATATTCATGTTATATATATTGTTTTGGTTCATATGCACAAGATAAATAGCTTTGGCTCTCCCCTCCCTTGAATCTGTATTCATGCCTTCATGCTTTCTGGGTCTTTGTTTGTGTGTCAGAATTTGTTATCTCTAGCTTGTAGAAGTGAGAATTTCTCACCAGACATTTTGTACTTATATAATTCGTAAATTGAAACCCTGTGAATCTGTAGATATTATTATCATGTTATAATTACCTATGCTATGATCATATGATGCACACCCCTGTTTATACACATGTCATATCAGTTGTTACTGTTATATAATGTTATTCTGTTTATTTAAATCAGTTTATCACACTACAAGTTCCATGTAGATTAGAATCACTATGGATTGAAAAGATACATACCCGAATGGATTTTACAATGGGGAAAAATCGTTACGGGCTGAAATGATAGGCCTAAGCGATTTTTATTTATTTCATTTTACTTGGGATTACGGGTTTAAAATGATAGAACCAGGATTTTTTCTTTGCAAATTACGGATTGAAATGATATATTATCCGTATCATTTGACTTAGGTTAGAAAATTATATATAGACCCATGGTTAATATATATTTTTTTCTAAAATTTTTAAAATATTATAAAATGTAAATATTATGATATTTTGATTTAAATTTAAATTTAAAAATGATTTTTACAAAATATTAGCGATTTTCTACAAGTTAAATAAGTGAAATAAATAAATGGTAAAGTAGGATTTGAAATATAAGTCAATTTTGGAATTTATGATTTTGTTTATAAATGAAGTTTAAGTTAAGTAAGAAAACATGATAATTTGATTTAAATTTAAATCTAAAAATGAGTTATCGATTTTCTGTAAAATTAAAAATAGTTAAATAAATAAAGTGTAAAATTGAAATTTGAAATATAACTTAACTTGGAAAATGTGAAATGTGTTTTAAAAGTAAAAGTTAAGTTAAGAAAAATAAATGGAATTTAAATTTAATTTATGAAATGGTAAATTAAATTTAAATGTAAAGTAAATGAAATGTTATAAAATTGTACATTGATTTTTATAAATGAATTATTAAAATTTGATAATTATTTGTGAAATTTCACTTTAATAAATCATAAATTAAAAAGTGTTTAAATGATCATTTTTAAAGTGTGAAAATATGATTTTTATAAGTTAAAATTTGTTTAAATAAAAATTTAATTGTTTATGAAATTTTATTGAAAACTTGGAATTCAATTAACAGCACTTTTGAAAAGCTACCATTTCTGAAGTAAAAGATATTACAGCATTTTGTAAATGTTGTAATTGATATAAATGAACTAAAAGACAAAATTGAACTAAGGGCTATTATAGCACTTTGTAAGTGCTGTAGTTGTAGAAACTAAACTAAAACCTATTACAGCATATCTGTAAATGCTATCTTTGTTAAAATGAATTGTTTCAAAATGTAAATTTACCGTAGCATTTTATAAATGCTGCGAAAGTTGAAATTTCACTGTTTAACAAATTGAAGTAAACAAATGAATTCTGAAAATGGTAAAATTTTGAGAATTGAATATTTGATTATTAAATATAATAACTTCATTTTAAATGATTTAAATGGAATATTTAAATGGTTTAATTGGAATATTTAATTGGTTTAATTGGAATATTTGCTTTGATATATAAACCATTTTGAAATGTGATTTGAAATGGTATTTAAATTAAATAAATATGAATGAGGTTTTGAAATAATATGATATTTTGATATTAAAATGAATTTGAAATAATATTGAATTTTTAAATGATTTTTTATTTACGAAGTATAAAATACCATTTTGGAATTTTAACCACGGGATATATATAATTTATGGTTTAAAGGATCCCTAGAGGATGGGCGATCCTAAGCATTCTTTAAGTTATGGTGCATTACTACTACAGTACACTTGAGTTGGTTTACATTATATAAATATGTATGTCTTAACTCGAGTGTTTTGTGTTTTACTTTACGCTCAGGTCAGCCTGAGTATTTACAGCTTAGCTTTGGATTTATTTTCTGTGGCTAGAAATCGCTGGAGATTCTACTTGTCTAGTTATCCATTCCCTTTCAGTTTCAGTTGTTCTATTTTAGTTCTGGTATTTATAAGCTTCTGTGAATTTGAGATTTCTATTGTATATGTTTTTCAAACTGATATTATGTATTTAGTTTTAGATTTTGTTATAGTAGCTTCATGAACTACTACAGTATTTTGATTTCCGTTGTGAGTTATTCTGATATTTCTGTGTCCGTGATTCTGTGATTATATTTTATTTGCTCCAAATTATATTACAACGCGGTATTTTGAGCAATTTAAGTCCGACATGTGTGGATGTGAATGGTTGAAAATATCGGGTTGTCACAGGTGGTATCAGAGCTTTGGTTTTAGGAAACCATAGCCTACGGGGCAAAAACTCATTAGAGATAGGGTAGAAATACCCTAAAATGAGTGAAATCAATCTCAGAATCCTTTCTTTGTGAGAGAACGTATTTTCGAAGTATAAAATGATTTCCAAATGATTTTCAAGGATTTTCAAAGATTATATTGGTATAAAATTTTCCTTATTTTGAAATCAAGATTTTCTAAATTTCATTCCTTCGGTATCCACCTTGTCAGAATACCCTTGGTTAGGATTCTTATCGATTAGGATTCCATGAACTTATGAATGCTCCTACTTATTATGAAATCCAGTCTTGTCTTCCCTATTTTATCCTTTTGATTTTGGAGCATTCCATAACTCCACTTTGAATGACCTCTATAAAGATTGGTGGTTCCGTAAATCTTTGAATGATTTGTAAATGGGTGAAACTCCTTTACAATTGGCATTGATTCACCGGAGATTTCTATATCCTCGGTTTACGATGCTATCTATATCTTGCTTTACTTGGATCCTATCTCTGGTGATCGAATGTCAATTTTCCTTATATTTCCGAATTGATTATATTCCTGAAGTCACGGTTGATCCGGTTAAGGTCACCCGCGATTTATATAGGTTTATCCATCTTCTATTTGGTAATTAAATTATCTCATCTTCGTTCGAGCTTATCTTTGAACCAGAATTCTATTAGATTAGAGTTCCTCTAAATTTGAATCTCTTTTTGTTTTGAAATCCATCCTTGAATAATCCCTTGAAAATTTATATTTGATTTTGAATTTCTACATACATCGAAATTATTATTTTAATAAGGATGGCCCTATCTTATATATAAAAGTGAAATGTTTTCAATAAGGATTTTATATCTTTTGAAAATGGAAATTTGAAACTTTGAAAAGATTTGAAATTTTTAAAATTTGCAAGAATTTGACTTATATAGATATGATTTATAACTGAAGGGTTTTGAATTTGAATTTCGAGGAATCGAACTCCGGTGTTTTGAAATCAGTTTTAAGATTTTGGAAATATATATATATAATAATAATAATAATATGATTTAAAGATATTTCTCTGAATAAAATATTCTAAATGTATTCGAATGAATTCCAAAGATTTCGAAGAGATTTCAAAAAAATTTCAAAGTCCAGAACCCACTTATGTAGTTGGAAAATAATTTTGATGATGAACGCATGCATCATCGACATTGATTTTTAAGTTTCTGAGTGGGGGAGAGGCCACTCTAGTAACTTTGTTATGCGAGTGATTTTGTGAAACAATTTTGATTTTTGATTTTGAAGCATGATTTGGTATTCGAAGATATATATTTTTTTTTTTTGAAAATTGGTTAATTGAATTACTAAACAGGCTTTGCGGCCCAATAGCATTACAAATATATCACAGGCCGGCATAACATAGATCAGTCAATATAACTTCCAAACTTTCCAAATTGGGGCGATTATGGCGGCTGCCAATTCCCTGGTGGAGTTCGTTCGATCAATTCCATCTTCTTCAACTTCTCCAGTAGTTGTTTTTCTTGTTCCGATGCAATGGTAAGTTTCTTTGTCGGAATTCTTCCAATTACAGTAGCAATTTCTCTGTTGATTAGCTTTGTAATAGTTAAAGTGTCTTGCTTTTTGTTTTCAAAAGTCCTGCCGTTCCGCTCCTTCCAAATGAACCACAAGCTGACTGCGAGGCCAATTTTTCCAATCTCCTTCATCAAATCAGAGAGGTGACTCCTACTGTGCAGGTATTCTAATTCCTCTTTTAGGTTTGTAGCGCATTTGTTGAGTTGGAGTCTGCATTTTTGGGTGTTCCAGATTCTTTTTGAAAATTCACAGTCAAAGAAGATGTGGTCATGTGTCTCCTCTTCTATGCAACAGAAATTACATTTTGAGTCATCCAAAATCTTCCATTTTTTTAATCTGTCTTTTGTTGGAAGTTTTCTCATTATCGCTTTGTAAAGGGTGTGAGCCATTTTGGGAGGGATAGATTTGCTCCAGACAACATCAGACCAGATAACTTCTGTATTTTTTTCTCGTATTTCTTCCCAAATGTCTTTGAACTTGAACTGATCTTTCATGCTAGCCTTCCATACCCATTTATCTTCAGAATTATCTGTATAAATGTATTTCTTCCTGATTTCCTCAATATAGTTAAGAGTTATTGAATGATTATTGCATTTCCAGGTACCATTATCCACTATTTCAGCTACCCTCCAATTAGGAGTACCATATGTCGAGAAGATATCCCAACCAAGTCTATCAATGAAACTTTTCGAGTTCAACCATGGGTCTTTCCAAATGTCTGTATTTCTACCATTTGCTATTTGTTTGTCTAAATGTTTTTGGAGATCATTTCTGATTTTAAGAATATTTTTCCAAGTAACTGAAGCATTATTGTCTATTTTAGTAGTCCAGAAGTTATCTTTCAAATATCTAGCTCGCATCCAAGTAGCCCATAATTTATTAGATGTTAATACTTTCCAGGCTTGTTTAAGGCAATATACCTTTTTGAGTTCAAATAGATTTTTCAATCCAACTCCACCTTCTTTCTTTTTCCTACATAGGTCTGAATATTTAATCTTGTGTATCCCTCCTCTCCAAATAAAATTAGCACAAACAGAGTTAATCTTTGCAATAGAACAATCAGGTATTTGGAAAGTTTGAAGCCAGAATCTGACCTTAGATGTTATAACTGTATGAACTAGCTCCACTCTTCCAGCAAAAGACAGAAGTTTTGATCTCCATCCTTGTAGCTTATCCCTGATTTCATTTATAAGTTTACCACACTCCACATCAGTAATATTATTATTCGATAGAGGTACTCCCAAATATTTGACTGGGAGGGAACCTTCAGTAAATCCCAGTTTATCTAGCATTGATTGTTTGTTTGAGCAGAATTTGTTGAAGTAGCATTTAGTTTTCATTTCATTTAATTTTAGCCCTGCAAAACTTTCCAAATCTCTGAATATATCTTTGATTTTTTCTGCTGCTTTTAAGTTCCCTTTTATTACTACCAGTAAATCATCAGCATAAAGTAAATGAGTTACATATGGTTGATGATTGAAAACTGGTTGTATTAAGCCCTGATTGTGTGCCAGTTCCATTTGGAGAGTAAACCACTCCATTGCTACTGCAAAGAGATATGGTGAAAGGGGGTCACCTTGCCTAATCCCTCTGTTGCTTTGTATGTAACCTGTAGGTTTGCCATTCACCAATATAGAGAAAGTTGGAGTGTCTATACAGTATTTTATCAGTTTTAAAAGCTTCACTGGAACACCCATCGAATCTAGCATATGAATAATAAAGCTCCTATTGACTTTATCATAAGCTTTTTGGAGGTCAACTTTTATACAAATTTTTTCAGCTCCTTTTTTATTAAAATTTCTTATCAACTCATGAGCCAAAAGAGAATTTTCTGAAATACATCTTCCTTTGATGAATGCACTTTGACATTGAGATATCAGATCTGGCAGTACTTTATTCAATCTTGTACAAATAATCTTGCTGAGGATTTTGTATGTCACATTACAGCATGCAATTGGTCTATATTCTTCAATTCTGTCTGGTTTTTTAACTTTAGGGATAAGAGAGATAAAAGTATGATTAATTTCTTTAATAAACTTACCTGTTTGTAAGGCCTCATTATAAGCTTTTAACATTAAATCCTTCAGGTTTATCCAGTGCTGTTTGAAGAAAGCTGCCCCCATTCCATCAGGTCCGGGGGAGGAGTCATTATGGATGGAATAAATAGCTTCTCTCAGTTCCCTTTCATGAATTGGTGCAATCAGCATACTGCTTCCTTCAGTGGAAATGATCCTTCTGCAGTTGACCTGAGGTAAGTGATCATTGCTGTCCCCATTGTATAAATTAGTAAAATATGATATAGCTTGTTCTTCTATATTTTGTATGTATTTTGATGTATCACCATGTTCGTCTATGCAGTTAAGCAGATTGTTATGATGTTGTCTAATGGACATTTTCGCATAGAAGAAATTGTTGCATTCATCTCCCTGCATCAACCATTTTTCTTTTGCTTTTTGCTTCAGTTCAACAGCTTTCTTGTGTATTTCTTCTTTAAGGCATTTTTGAACCGTGTGGAATTCATTGTTTAGGTCTTCATTTAGCGGATCTTCATCAAGTCTATGCTGTATTTCCTCTAAATGTTGATGGAATTTTGTGATATTATCATTGTTTTTGGGTCTGTTTTTGTTCCATTCCTTGAGTCTATTTTTCATGGTTTTAATGAGCATTACAAAACTGTACATGTGGTTACCTGGAGGAATTATAACAGTGTTAAAGTTCACCACTTCATCAAATCCATCAATAAGAGGCCAGTGGTTTGCATATCGGAAAGGTTTTCCTTTATGCATTTTGTCATCATCATTGAATTGTACTAAAAGGGGGCAGTGATCACTTGTTGAACAAGGTAGAACAGTCACTTTCAAATTTGTAATTTTTGTAAATAGTTCCGCATTACCCAGAACTCTGTCTAATCTAGAAGTAATTTTCTTTGACTTACCACTTCTCCATGTGTATTTTAGGCCAGAGTGGATAGCTTCAACAAGACCCGCAGATAATACACAATTATTGAATTCAGCCACTTGTGAAACACGCAGTGTAAGTCCTCCTTTTTTTTCATTAGTTTTAAGAACAGAATTGAAATCACCAGTAACTATCCAGGGAATGTTAATATCTTTAGCTAATTCAGTAATTTGTTTCCATAGACTCAATCTTTCAGATGCTAGATTTTTTGCATACACAAACGTGGTTGCTATTTGTAATCCCCCTTTGTTATGAAATTTAATAGAGATTTGTTGTTCACCATTATCAACAATGTTTGCATTCCAATAATTAGTCTCCCATCCTACAATAATTCTGCCTTTATATTGAGATGTGATAAATTGCCATTGATTACCAAACTGACTTTTCAGTAACTCCAAATTAAAGTTATTTAGTTTATTTTCCAAGAGAGCAACAATAGTAGGCTTATGATAAGCCTTTAAAATGTGGAGGTCTAACCTACGTGTTTCATTGTTGAGACCTCTCACATTCCAGCATATGATAGACATTATTTTTTGGTAGATTTACTCCGTGTAACCGGAGCATTACCCACCGAGACTGATTTGAGTCTACCTTTATCAATTTGAATGAATTGATTGCCATATTCAGTATTGCATTTTGTATACTTACTTATGTCTTCTGATGTTTCTTCTTCTTTTTCTTCATCAGTTGATTCCAAATCAATGTCCATCTTGTGGATATCTGTTAGGGAGTTTGGAAGCTCCTCCTCCTCCTTATTATGTTCAACAATTGGAGGTACCTCAGCCTGCAGTACCAGATTTTGATCTTGATCATGAAGTGGTTCATCATGTTCAGCATTCTTCAGATGATCCTTTGAACAGGGTGTCTTCTCTTTCTGAGCAAGAGATAGATGAGATTCTTGCTCTGTTACGCAGTCCGACACCATAGTGACATTTTGCAATTCACTAGGTATGATGATGGGGGATATATTTTGTAAATTTTTTGTAGTATCCTCCTGATTTTTTGGGTTACTAGCTTCAAATGGAAATGATGTGTTTTTTGGTTTTTCAACCCAAATCTTTTGTCTGTCAGTAACTTTATTTTGGCACTGTAAATTTGTATGACCAAAACAAAAACATTCACCACACTTTGGTGGAACGAACTCATATTCCACCTCCTGATTGTAAATGAATCCCCGCTTATCAATAGCTTTAACTGTTTTTGGTAGCACTGTATTAGCTGAGATTTCTACCAGTACCCTTGCAAATTTAATTTTTTTAAGTTTCCTTGTGTTCTCATCAATATCAATTGGCCTCCCTATTATACTTGCAAGTTTGCTGATGCATCTCATATTCCATAAAGCAAGGTCCAGATTATTGAATTTGATCCAGATTGGATATGTTGTTAGCATAACATGTTCGAAATTGAAATCTGCTTCCCATTTCCTCATCAAAATTAATTTGCTGTCCATGAACCAAGGGCCACCGTTGATAATGCGTTGAAAATCTTCCTCTAATTCAAATTTAATTAAGTAGAATCCATTATCACGGGGGAAAACATCCCAAGATCCCTTTGGCTTCCAGATTCGTTTGATATAGGCATTGAAGTGAACAAAGTAAGGCCTTTTCCCAGCCATATACGCATAAATCGAGTGTTGCCATAGCTTTTTAGACTCTTCATAGTCTTCATCATCTATCAATTGATAGATCTCTTCCCCATTTTTCTGTGGAGCATAAAAATTCGCAGATCCTTTGAGTTCAATATTAGATCCGATTGCTTCGATCCAAGATCTGGCTCTAGTTGCTTCCTTGTTGGATTTAAGAGCTTCAGCAAACGTTATTTTCGCTTTTCCCCTACTTTTAACCTCCTTCCAGCCACCACCGTCATCTTCATCTACGTCTAGGGTTTCGGGAATACTTGTTCCAGCCGCCATTATTCGAAGATATATATATATATATATATATATATATATATATATATATATACACATTAAATGATTTAAAGTAAGCTCGTGTTTAGTCCTCGAGTTTCAGATTTTCTTTGGTATAACCTTATCTATTGGAATTGATTTACTGATTTGTTGGTAATTTCCAACTTTTGGATTTTTTAATATGATTTCTTCGACTATTTTTAAAAGTTCAAGCACTTTCAAATTAAGGTTTAATTTTCAAAGCTAAGTAAACCTGGAAAAATATAAATCTTTCGATTAGGTAAATGAGTTAAAACTATTTTGTTAAGTAAATGAATAACGCTATTTTGAATTATACTGATATGGAATTTAGTTTTGGAATGTTTTGAATAAAATTTAGTTTTAAATAGTTTGGAAAAGGTAAATTGATCTTTTGAATAGAAATAAATCGTTTAAAGGTTTTAAAGAGATAGTTATAAACTTGGAAATCATTTTAGGAATAAATTGATTTTGAGAAAGATATTTGGTTTTGAAAATAGATTGGATAGTAAAACCCAGTATTTATATGATGGTTTTTGAAATGAATTTATTTGACCTAAATTTTTGTCTACTTGGAAACCAGGATTATTTTCTGAATCTATTGTTTTGATTTGATATACTATTGATTTGGAAAGTATTTGAAGATAAAATCTTATATATGATGGACTTTATATAAGTATGATATTGAAAGTGATTTGAAAGGTACTACGTGATACATATTTTCGAAGTAAAGATATTAAAAGTGCCTTCTGCTTGATATCCGCTTTGTGGCCACATTGTGGATTTATTCTATCGATATTATTCTCTCTGATTGTGTTTTTCGGATATGATACTCGAGTGTCCATTGAATTCCATGGCAATCTCCACGGTCTTACGAGCGCGATTGCATAGCGTAACTCACAGGGGCTGCGAAAACCTATGGGTACGGATGTTTCCTGGGGGATACAGGCGTAACCATTGTGTATCTGCGATCTATTGGGTCGCTTGGTAGCGTAATCCGCAGGGGCTGCGAGAGCCTAAGGGTACGGATGTTTCTTGGGGGATCTAGGCGTAATCATTGTGTATCTACGGTACTATCTGTCTTTATGGCGTAATCGCAGGGCTACGGTAGTCAGCCTACGGGTATGGATTTTTCTTGGGGGATCCAGGCGTAACCATTGTGTATCCACGATCCATGATCGAATGTTTTGGTTTGGTTGTTTTGTTTGGATTGTACTTTCCATATCTGTTCTTAAAGGTTTTTCAAATATTTTTACTGGGTGTCGAAACAAGTCTACTAAGTACCTGGAGAATTCTAGCTTTGCGCCTGATCAACGCGTAGCCAGAGTCTACAAGAACGAAAGTAAACTTGTTAAGACATCGAGTTATAAAATTATTTTGATAAAGTATTATATAAAGGATATTTTGATCATTTATTTTACTTGTCTAAATAATTTAAAATGTTTAAACATTGTTTACTTCGAACTATCAAATTTGAATCAAATGACTATTCATCATATTATAAAATGTTTAAAATGTTAAATATAAAATTTTAAATTGAAATTTAGATGGTTTTAAAATAATGGTTCATCCTTATCTTTCAACCTACTTTTCCCTTTTAGCTATTTCTACCTTCTTACACTTCGAGGGTCCTTTCTGCATTGTGGAAAGAGTTGGTTCTTTGGCTTATCGTTTGGATTTGCCTGATAAGCTTTCTGGAGTGCAAGATGTATTCCACATCTCACATCTTCGCTGGTATCATCATAGCCTATCTCTTTTGTTCAACCTTATGCTCTTGATGGTTTGGATATTGAGCATAATCTAACTATCGAGATGAAGCCACTTCGTATTGTCGACAGAGGTACGAAGCAGCTAAGAAAGAAATTTGTTAGTCTGATCAAAGTACTGTGAAGTACTGATGATTGGGATTGCACCTAGAAAACGGAGGAGAGCATTCTTGCTTTGAATTCAGAATTGTTCGTTTCAAGTACTATTTGCTTTTTCTACCTTGCTTTTCCTTATTTTCCTTGTTCGTTCTTTTCGAGGATGAAAAGATTTGAGTGGAGGAGAGTGTAACAACCCTGAATTTTATGATTTATTTTAATCGCTTATTTTGATTATTTTATTTGAAACTCTTGACTTAAAAACTTTATTATATTTGTTAAAATGGATAAATTATGTTATTTTAAAAGTATATTTTGATTTTTGTGTGAATTATAGTTTCAAACCTGAATAAATAGAATATTTTCCAGAAAAGTGAATTTTAGGTCAATCTGGTCAAACTTTGACTTCTAAATTTGAAATTTAAATATTTGAATTCTTGAATTTTTTCTTTCATTATAAAAATACATTAAATTTCAAGAATATTACTTTTTGTTTCGTTGAAATTCGATTTATGTTGTGAAAGTTATGTTTTTTACAATATTGTATGTAAATTGAGTTATTTAATAAAATTGTCCATTTTAGTTTATATAAATAATATTTTTATTTGCCAAATCTTGTTCTAATTTGTATATATTTGTGTTATATTACATTTTAGGTATATCTTTTTATTTTTAAAACACTTTTAAAAGTGATGTTATAATTTTCCAAAACTTATTATATTTTATTTTCAATTTTTATAACCTAGTTTCTATTTTTAAGCTATTTTCTTAATTTATTTATATTTATTTAAAATTTATTTATTTATTTATTTTTATTCATTATTTTTTTGTTTTTTTATTTTATTTATATTCATTTTCATATGTATTTAAAAAGGAAAAAGAAATATGGAAATTGAAGAGTTTTAAACCCTTTATATGCCTTAGACTTTTCACCTTCTTGCCTTTTCTATTCAAATCAACACATGCGTTTACTTTTGGCAGACCATAACATTTCCTTCAGTCGATTACCTCCTCATTTTTCTCATGCAAATTTTGCTTATCAACTCAAAATTTTCGGCCTCCATCACCAGAGAAAAATTTTGGTAAACATTTCACTTTTTTCATATATATTTTCCCTTGTTTTATGCATTCATCTTGCACTTGCTTTCACTTTCGATGTTCGGCCTGTAGCCTCCACTATCACCACCACCTACACCACCTTCATTCTCAGTTGTCATTACCTCCATCTCTTCTGACCTACATGGCTGTGGCCATCTTTGAAGGGAAGCTCCACAAAAATTAGCAAAACATCGCCTTAAACATCCAAGCCGACCTCCACATGACTCCACCACCTCATAAAACCCTTGGACGACCTTTGCACCACCTTCTCCAGCACCTACCAGACCCAAAGACCTCTTCCACATCATTACCCGACCTCACCAGGCCAGGCCGTGCCAATGTATGCCTATGGCCGAACCATATTTGCATAGAAAACCCACTTTGTTGCCTTGTACTTATGTTGTACATGCATATCCACTTCCACGCCTTCACACCATAACTAGGCCGACCTTGGCTTGACCACGCTTGACCAATATACGCTTTATCACTCTTTGGCCGAGCATAGTGATGGTGAAGGCAAGTGCAAGCCATTTAATTATTTGCTGTTCCTTAGTTTCTAGCTTGTTAGCGTGATATTTGGTGTTGTATATTCATGTTATATATATTGTTTTGGTTCATATGAACAAGACAAATAGCTTTGGCTCTCCCCTCACCTGAATCCATATTCGTGCCTTCATGCTTTTTGGATCTTTGTTTGTGTGACAGAATCTATTATCTTCAGCTTGTAGAAGTGAGTATTTCTCACCAGATATTTTGTAATTCTATAATTAGTAAATTGACACCCTGTGAATCTATCGGTATTATTATCATGTTATAATTTCCTATGCTATGACCATATGATGCACATCCCTATTTATAGACCTATCATATCATACGCTAGTGCTATATAATGCTATTCTTTTTATTTATATCAGTTTATCACACTGCAAGTTCCCTGTAGATTAGAATCACTATGGGTTTAAATGATACATACCTGAATGGACTTTAGAATAGCAAAAATCATTATGGGTTGAAACGATTGGCCTGAGTGATTTTTATTTATTTCATTTTACTTGGGATTGCGGGTTTGAAATGATAGAACACAAATTTTTTCTTTGTAAATTACGGATTGAAATGATATATTATCCGTATCATTTGACTTAGGTTAAACAATTATATACAGACACGTGGTTAAAATATATTTTCTTTCTAAAGTTTTAAAACATTATGAAATGTAATATTATGATATTTTGATTTAAATTTAAATTTAAAAATGATTTTTACAAAATATTAGTGATTTTCTACAAGTTAAATAAGTGAAATTAATAAATGGTAAAGTAGGATTTGAAATATAAGTTAATTTTGGAATTTGTGATTTTGTTTATAAATGAAGTTTAAGTTAAGTACGAAAATATGATAATTTGATTTAAATTTAAATTTAAAAATGATTTTATAAAGTGTTATTGATTTTCTATAAAATTAAAAATAGTTAAATAAATAAATGTTTAAAAGAAATTTGAAATATAACTTAACTTGGAAAATGTGAATTGTGTTTTAAAACTAAAAGTAAAGTTAAGAAAAATAAATGGAATTTAAATTTAATTTATGAAATGGTAAATTAAAGTTAAATGTAAAGTAAATGAAATGTTATAAAATTGTACATTGATTTTTATAAGTGAATTATTAAAATTTGAATTATTTGTGAAATTTCACTTTATAAAATCATAAATTAAAAAGTATTTAAATGATCATTTTTAATGTGTGAAAATATGATTTTTATATTTCAAAATTTGTTTAAATAAAAATTTAATTGTTTATGAAATTTTATTGAAAACTTGGAATTTAATTAACAGCATTTTTGAAATGCTGTTATTTCTGAAGTAAAAGATATTACAGCATTTTGTAAATGCTGTAATTGATATAAATGAACTAAAAGACTAAACTGAACTAAGGGCTATTATAGCACTTTGTAAGTGCTATAGTTGTAGAAACTAAACTAAAACCTATTACAGCATATCTGTAAATGCTATCTTTGTTAAAATGAATTGTTTCAAAATGTAAATTTACCGTAGCATTTTCTACATGATTCGAAAGTTGAAATTTCATTGTTTTAATAAATCGAAGTAAACAAATGAATTCTAAAAACGGTAAAATTTTGAGAACTGAATATTTGATTATTAAATATAATAACTTCATTTTAATTGATTTAAGTGGAATATTTAATTGGTTTAATTGGAATATTTATTTGATTTAATTAGAATATTTGCTTTGATGTACAAACCATTTTGAAATGTGATTTGAAATGGTATTTAAATTAAATAAATATGAATGATGTTTTGGAATAATATGATATTTTGATATTAAAATGAATTTGAAATGATAATGAATTTTGAAATGATTTTTGATTTACGAAGTATAAAATACCATTTTGGAATTTTAACCATGGGATGTACATAATTTATGGTTTAAAGGATCCTTAGAGGATGGGCGATCCTAAGCATCCTTTAAGTTATGGTGCATTACTACTATAGTTCACTTGAGTTGGTTTACATTATATAAGTATGTATGTCCTGACTCGAATGTTTTGTGTTTTACTTTACGCTTGGGTCGGCCAGATTATTTATAGCTTAGCTTTGGATTTCTTTTCTGGAGCTAGGAATAGCTGGAGATTCTGCTTGTCTAGTTATCTATTCCCTTTCAGATTCAGTTGCTCTATTTCAGTTCTGGTATTTATAAACTTCTATGTATTTGAGATTTCTATTGTATATGTTTTTCAAACTGATATTATGTATTTTGTTTTGAGATCTTGTTATAGTAGCTTCATGAACTACTATAGTATTTTAATTTTCGCTGCAAGTTATTCTGATATTTCTGTGTCTGTGATTCTGTGATTGTATTTTTTTGCTCCAAATTATATTACAACGCGGTATTTTAAGCAATTCAAGTCCGACATGTGTGGATGTGAATGGCTGAAAATAGCGGGTTGTCACAGAAGACCTTATTTCTGGAGGACGAAGACGAAGATTTGCACTATTATTATCTATTCTTTTATTCCACTGCATTCATATTGTTATGTTTCATTTGTATATTTATTCTCTGTTGTCTGTAACTCTGATTTTGTATTGTATAAGTATAATCAAATGTTATTTGTAAATTGCTTCATGAACTGTTTATTTGATTATTATATTTTATCATTCCGCTGCAAGATTCTATTTTGTTTTTTACTTTTTCTACTTTGTCTTATTTACCCCATAACATTCTGCCCTTTTGAATGGTTTGAGTTCGGCATGTGTGTCTGCTTAAACGTCCAAAAAGGCATGTCGTTGTAGCAACCCACCCTTGCGAGCTTGAAGTTTGCCGACGCCGTCATAGAATTCGATTTTAAGTTGCCCTCGCGAGCTCAAAGATGCCTATGCAAATGCCCTCGTGATTTATTTACGATTGAAATTCGTTTTCGATTAGAAAGAGGGAAAAACTAGATTTCGGTTTCGTTTGTTTCTTCCCTCTTTTTTTTCTTTTTTTCAGCCGATAAAAAAATAGAAGGGCCGAGGTATTTTAAAAAGGGAAATGATATGATTTGAAAAAAAGAAAAAGAAAACGTATGCTACATGGTAAGGTACCGTGATTTGAATGAAAAGCTCTGATGTAAACCTTATCCAGACAATTTATTAATCAAAATTTCAAAATGCCCTCGATTTCCACAACTCCAAATCTCAAACCCCTATTGAGGCATGTTGCTAGGCGTTCACAATGTTATATCCCTATTCCGAACGCAATGGAAAGGTTTCGAGTTCTAGTTCGATCGTATGGAGAAGATTGCTTTTCGAACCCAATTTTATATTGAATTTTCAATATAAATTTCAGCGCGTTTATATACCGTACGGCCAAATGATAACTCCAAACGCTATGAAAATTGAAATCCGATAATAATACATCATTACGGATCCAATGTAACTTGTTTCATCGAAATCCGAGGATGTGCCCCCAAAGGCTATTTTTAAATATCAATTTAAACGATATATTTTCAAAACTGAACAAACGACCATTAAATTAAATTTTAAAGCTTTTATTATCTTCAGTATTATCAATATAAATTTTATAAGCCTTTAAATTATTTTTAATGCGCTTAAAACTCAAGATTCAACATACCCAATTTCCAATTTTTTATTTTAATAATTAAACTGTCCAAAAATTAGTTATATATGAATTCAAGTTAAAAATTAACTTTTAAATATTTGAAATCAATTTAATATTCCAATTTCAAATATCCAAAATCCTATGTCATTACATTCTTTCCCTTATAAGAATTTCGTCCTCGAAATTGCTAGGTAAGAAGAATGGTCCAAACCCAATAACAAATCTCCAAACCCACATAGTTCACACAACTTCCCAATTTAAATTTATTGAAACCAATTGTCACCTTTTCAAAATTTCAAATTCAACCATAGATTCCTTACGCATTTTTCTTGATCACTCAATCTATAATTTAAATCCAAATTTTAAATTATCAAAATTTTCTTCAAAATTTGTGAACTCCTTAAATTTTCAAAAAATTTCGCCAGCGTCTCCTTTGCACGGCTAGATCGGAACAACTACAAAACACCCATACGGGCCCCAAATTTTCAAAAGAAAACAAAATCCAAGTGGCTAGATCAGAAAATCATCAAATTTCATAAGGTAATTTAAACACATACCTTTTTTTCGGGCAATGAAATTTATCTCCTGAAATCGAAAATATCAATTTTTCCTTTTGCTTTTAAATACCTATGCCTTATCTACCAATAGTATTCCAATCATTTAATTCCAAAATCATTTTATTCATTTCTTTTCAAAATTTACAATATTTATTTCATTTAGGCCCATACAATGTACATATATCATACGTACGCAATATCAAATCTGATCGCTCACTCGATCACACAATTTCACTTCCAAACTAGTATCTTTCATACGACTCCCTAGTGCAGACTTATATCTGGTTCCTTGATTAGAAACCATCATTCTCATTGCATAGCCATATACTATGATAGAGAATTTCCAGAATCAACAAAAAAATCCATATCTAAGGTTCGTCGTTGAAAATCGGGTGAAAAACCCAACTCGGATCGATATAACTATCTCGAAATTCTGTGCTCGAATCTGGATCAAATCATCATGCGAATAGAATAATATACGTACACTTACGTATTAATTTTCAATTGATTATTATTTATATCAGTTTCTTTCTATTCACATTTATGTCAATTTTCATTCACTTTTCACACTTAACCTTTTTCACAACTTTTGGTTAAATCTTCATTCAAATATTAACTTAGTATATTTCTAATACCAAATTTACTTAAGAATTCTACCATCAACTTTCTAAAGTTTATTATAAAATTTTTATACACTTTAATATTTATTTTCACTTCGCCACTTAAGCTTTTATATTCATTCAAGTTAAACTTTCAAATCGCATTTGAATTCAGTTTACCTTCCCTTCAATAATTTATTTCCAATCAAATTCAATATTGAATTTTTACATTTGATTCGCTAATTTATCTCATTTCTCAATCAAAATTTATTTCAATGACCATTTGGTTTGGCCCATTTAGATTTATTTCCTCAAAGTTCCCTTTTATTTAACTTAACTCGGTTAAATTCCATTTCAATTTGAATTTTAAACTTCTATAAGTTTTCCAGCTTATTTACATTCCATCCACTAATCTCTTCCAATTCACTTCATTTAATTGGTTTACTTACAACTTTATTTTATTGCCACACTTACTTTTATTTAATTCTTTTCGAGTTAAATTCCATTCCAAATAATAACTTGGTCTTATAAGTTATCAAACCGTTTATCATATCTTCAAATAACAATTTAGACCAAACCCTAGAGTTTTCAACGATTACTTAACATTTCGAAATCACTTTCTTTTTGAAATCATATATATATGCCAAATCCTTTGGTATATCAAATTATTCCATTACATTTCAAAATCAAACCCAGTTTTACAAACAAGCTCCAATTCAAACATTCTGGTAGAAAATCCTCCATTGGAAACTCGAAAATGAACATCGATGATGCTGCGGTCACCGCTGAAATTATTTTCCAGCGACTGAAGTGAGTTCAGTGCTTTTATTCCTTTAAAAATATGTTCAAATATTTTTAATTCCAAAACTTCCCAAATTTCATATCCAATCCACAAATATTTCCAAATAATATTGTTATTATTTTCACAACTTTGAAAAACATCTTCAAAACCAACGAAATTTAAATTCCCAAATTTCAAATTTTCAAATCATTTTGGATCTGTATTTAAATATTCCTCTGGAATTTTATTTTATTGCAATTATAAATCCCATTTTTAACTCGTATTTACAACTCCATTTTGTCATATGGGTTAATTACTAAACTTTGGTTATAACACTAATTTCCTATTGCAATTCCTACACAACAATGATAATAATTTAATCTTATCATCTCCAAACAACCATGCAACCGGATATACCTAGAATAATTTATGAAAAATCATATCTTTCATATATAAAAATAATTTGGGTAAAATTATTTTCATTTACCCCATTTAAACAATGTTATGTCAAAATTTTCTATTTAAGTGTTTAGAGATCCCTATCAATAACGTTAATTACTCGTATTGACCAGAATCCATAAGCCACTCAACAAACCAATCAACAGCATATAAAACAATTTTATATTCACTAACAAATACGCGCTCATATCGATTAATACACTCAAACTCATTCTAGGACGCTGCTGACCCTATCTCTAATGAGTAATCCCCACTAGAGCCAAGGTTCTTTCTTAACCTTCTGTTCTGATACCACAATGCGACGATCGGTATTTTTGACCTCCAAAAATCGACATCAATATGTCCATTGTATTACATGCCGAACAATCGAGTGCTGGAAATACCAGATCGTTTGGGAAAGAAGAAAGAGGTAGAAGAAGAAAATAGAAATAATAACACAGAATCTCACAATCGCAGTGGAACAATATATAATAGGTAATAACAGTCCTCTATACAAAAAAGAACTATAGTGTTTTATACATTACATCATCATGGTACAATACATCAAATAACAAAACACTGGACGGTTATAATAACTTGTCCTCACAAAAACTGACTATACATCTTACAATGCACGGTGGAATATACACCAAGTACATGTGATACGTCTCGTCATCCAGCTCGACTCTTGAGCTCCATAGCATTTTATCCTGTATCTATAATACTCGGTCTGACCCGAGCATTATAATAAAATAACATCCGAGTCAGCCTGGAAAACCAGCGTGAGAAAATACGCTCAATTGAATTATTAAAGTTTTCAAAATCCTTTGAAAATCAAAGGTATCTCATAAGACCACGCCACCAATAAACATGCTAGGTTCTTACCTTACGATAACCAAGAAACTTTATATCAAAATCCTTTGATATTATAATAGTGTCTAAGTACAAATACTTATTCAAATAGCTGAAATGCTTGCATCTCACGTTCCAGCATAGTTGGGCACAATCAAAACCGTATGGTGCTCATTGGAGATTGGGTTCTATACAACGGCAAGGCTACTAGGGTACCGCACGTTATAGTACCTGGTCTAGATCAGCGTACCGAGCACCACTCTTGATCCCCTGCAATACAAGACCGGAACTATCCCTTACTAGATAGCCCAAATAAGATCACCTCGTAGTTGGGATCACCAACTGCCTACACAGCCGAAATAAAGGGACTTTAGACAGAGGCAACCTTACCCTACTTGGGAGCTACACACTTAGCCTTGCCGCACCTCCCCTGTTTTACCTATTCCCGGTTGATGAGGTCTGAGGCTACGATTACCTTTCTAGAACACATTCATTTAGAATGCTCATCGTCCTCCAATGACAATGTACTGATAGCATTCATCCATACAAGTCTGTTCCCGGTCTGAACGGAACCAAAGGCACTACTCCTACTACATCCATTTTGGAATCACCCTCAGGATTAGTAGCGATTAGCCCTTGCACTTCACTGCTCCATCTTCGACTCCAATCTCTTGTCTTCCTTTCGAAAACGTACTCGTTGGATCGAAATGATTTTCGGATCACAAATCTGATTTCGGTCTCTTTGAAACAACATTCGCTATTTCCGGTTAACTCAACCCAGTTATTTAGGAAATAAATAGACGAAAATAAGATCAGAGATCACCTCCTAACCGTTAGTGGATGGATTTCCTTAAAAACAACCTAGAAGAACGAACGAGTTTATACGTACAGTATAACACCTCGAATGGGGACTATACCATATAATTTCCGTACTTCTCCTAGATATTTTCAAAGTCATATCTGGATCCAGATTTGATAGTCGGTTATTTAACTATCAAATAAACAATCAATTCAATCCAATACTTTATTTCCACTGAAAGCACCAAGCCTTATTAAATTTAGTTTTCAAATAAACTAAATCACTTTATCCAAAACTATATGCTTAAAATTAAAATAAAGCTACTTAAATTCTTTATTCAAAATAATACTTATGAAATTCTATAATAATTCTCCAAGTATAACTTTTGCCAAAAACTACTATTAAAATGAAACTGTTATTTAAAGTATAAATATTTAATAATTACCCTTAAATCATAATACAAATTTAACCTTTAAAAAAAATTAACTACCATATTTAACTTAATTAATATTTACTTTAACAATTTTAAAATAATTAAACAATAAATTTCCAAAAACATTCTTTAAAAACTTTTTAATTTTCTAATTAATACTTAAAAATGTTTCTTTGAAAATAGAATTAACTTTTCCAGAAAGTATATTTCCAACCCAACATAGCTAGTCTAAATATTTTATAAATCCCTCCCGATTTATTTCTAGCTTAATTTACGTTCCAATTCCGTAAATTTCCTCTTTCACTTTCTAAAAATAAACTTCCATTTACTTTTAAAACAATTTCTCATCCCCTTATAAATTTCTACCGTGAATTTATAATTTCAAATTATCCATTGATAATTTCCTCACTTTATTTATAATCCAGTTTATAAATTCCATAGTCTTATTCTCCTTTTAATCAGTGTTCCAAAACACTTAATCGATTTTATGAATTAAACCCATTTTGAAATTTATTTCCTGATTAAACCAAATTGCCCCAAACTCTCTAACTTCATATTCACTGCCCTTTTTTGATTTAAAATCTTATTTAAATCTGAAACATCAATTTCATACTTTATTTCAAAATTCTTTTTTTAGCTCATTTAAATCTTGAATTTAAAAATAAATCCTTTATTTTTAAACAATATCGCTTAAGTCCTTAAAACTCTTTTGTTCAAAATCTCGATTTTCCATACTTGGAATTTATTTAATAGGATTTTAAAATCAAACTTTTTATCTTTTCCCCAATTTCATTCTTTTAATTTTTCCAACTTCATTATAATTATTTTACTTAAAAATTCCCTTTTTATTTCCCTTCAAACATCCAATTTTTATATTTTTGATATCCTCAAATGCCAAAATATATCCATCAATACCCTAGCCTTCAATAAAATTCAATTTTCAATATAATCTATCATTATCAAATAAATCATATCACTGAATACGAAAATAATTTCAATATTTTTGAGGAATCTATTTGGATCCCTCCAACCTGTTTCCCTGCATCCACAGATGTTAGCACAAAATAAAAATACCAATCCCACTTCGAGGGGGATATCGCAGTATATAGGGTCATCCGCTATTATGTGGTGCGCATAGGGTCACATCTGCTATATATTGCGGGAATATCAATCACTTCAATATATATATAGACACACTATATATACTGCCACACTCAACTGATAAATATTATCAACCCAACAATCAATCAACACTTAAATTTTTACCATCAATATTAATTGCGGTAAATCGAAAGTTGAGTGAGTTTTCACCCACCTTGATATATTTTATTTTTCTTGGCTGAACATCTAGATTTAATTTTCTTTCTCTAAAATCCCAGTTATTTCCAAACGGCCCCAAGTTAGTTCCATCATGATCAACGTCATAAATTATTTATATATATAAGTTCACCCTTATAATTATGAAAGGAGTATATAAGTTGACTTATAATATATACAAGCTAACTGTTTGCCTTTTAAGTGATAGCCTTATCTCTAAAATTCTTATAATCACTTAGTATACTCTCCAATTTTGAAATCGTACACAGGATGAGTAACCTATTCCATAAATATCAAAAATCTATATTTAAATAACTCCTTTAGTTCAAAACATTTTTTTCTTTTCTGTACATAAAAAATTTCATAGTAACTTTTTTTTCAGAACTAAAATTTTAATTAACAAAAATAACCAAGGTTAAATAAATCACCAGAAAGGCTCTCCTTCCCCACTACGCTGCTTAAGCACGAGGAAGCACATTTTCGAAATCCTACTTCAAGACCGAGTCACCGAAGTCACGGCGCCTCCTCCTTCCGCCCTAGCCGCGAATGCTGCCTCGACGATGCCAGAACATCGCGACTTCGTCGCGAATAGATTGAAGTGCCAGACTGCTCAAGCGAACCTATCCCACGCATGAAGAAGAGAGGAAGCACACGCGAGTTCGATCCCGCGTATCCATTCAACTTCGTGAGCAACCCACCCTCGCGAGCTCGAAGTTTGCCGACCCCATAGTTGAATTGGATTTTAAGTTGCCCTCGCAAGCTCGAAGCTACCTATGTGACCACCCTCGCGGTTTATTTACGAACGAAATTCGTTTTCTATTAGAAAGAGGGAAAAACTGGGTTTCGGTTTCGTTCCTTTCTTCCCTTTTTTTTCTTTTTTTCAACTGATAAAAAAAGCGAAGGGGCGAGGTGTTTTAAAAACAGGGAAATGATGCGATTTTTTTTTAAAAAAAAAAACTTATGCTACACGGTAAGGTACCATGATTTGAGTGAAAAGCTTTGATGTAAACCTTATCCAGACAATTTATTAATTAAAATTTCAAAATGCCCTAGATTTTCGCAACTCAAAATCTCGAACCCCTATCGAGGCATGCTGCTATGTGTTCATAATGTTATACCCCTATTCTGAACGCAGTGGAAGAGGTTTCGAGTTCTAATTCGATCGTATGGAGAAGATAGCATTTCAGACCTAATTTTATGTTGAATTTTCGATAAATTTCAGCGCGTTTATATACCATACGGCCAAGCGATAACTCCAAATGCTACGAGAATTGAAATCCGACAATAATACACTATTACGGATACAATGGAACAGATTTCGTCGAAATCCGAGACTGTGTTCAGGAAGGCTATTTTTAAATTGCAATTTAAGTGATATATTTTCAAAACTGAACAAACCACCTTTTAATTAAATTTTAAAGCTTATATTATCTTCCGTATTATCAATATAAATTTTATAAGCCTTTAAATTATTTTTAACAAGCTTAAAACTTAAGAATCAACATTTTACCCAATTTCCAATTTTTTTAATTCAATAGTTAAACTGTCCAAAATTTAGTTATATTTGAAATTCAAGTTAAAAATTAACTTTTAAATAATTGAAATCAATTAAATATTCCAATTTCAAATATCCAAAATCCTATATAGTTACAAAATCAAAATAAAAGAATAAAAATGAATAACTTTAATAGAGTAAACATATGTTTATTTACTAGAAATGTTTGATAGTTGAAAGATTGATTGTAGAGATGAGAAACTATTATTTAGTAAGAAATATATAATTACTGTTTGTATCCAATAATGTATAAATATGTTTAAATTACTATTAGATAGGAAGTAATTGTTCTTCTTCTCATTACATTCATTTAGTCCATTTTGAAACCTAATCAACTAAAATTAATGTAACTGAAAATTTTCAATTAATAGGAGATAAAATAAAAAATTGTAAATTAATAGGTGTAATTAACAGTAGCTTATGCTTTGTGAAAATATGAGGAAAGTTTGATTTCATGAAAAGAACATTTACTCAAATAAGATGAATGTTTCATTTGTGAATGTAGGTTAAATTTCATTAAAATATAGAATAGGATGATTGATTTTAAAGGAAGAAATATATGTTTATTTGAATTGTGGTTTAGCTTACAGATTGATTACAATAATAGGAAAATAATCTATCTTAGCAAGTTATTTATTACTCTTGTGTGTTAACAACAAATTTATAAACGTGTTTAAATAAACAACTGTTCTATTTTTCGTCCATTTTAGTTGTTTGTTTTGAAATTTAACTTTGTAAGTAATTGCAATTTATGTCATTCATCTATTTCAATTAAAAGGAAAGAAAACGTTGATTTCAATTAATAGATTTAATAAAAGAAACGTATGTTTTGCGTTAAACAAAAAGGGTGTTTTAATGGAAATAAAAGATCGTTTTGGGAAAACAAAATTTAACGTTTTCACTTTTAAGGTAAGTATAAAAATGTTATTATGCGTAGATAAAAACCTATATGCATACAAATTTGAAAATTATTTGAGTAACGAAGTTAATTTGGTTACGTTTCAAAAAAATTGAATTTCAAAAGTTTATGCGATGAACATGGTCCCTTCATTTCTTTTATTATTAATTGTTGCATGAACGTTTTAAATTAGTACCTTATTATTTATACTTGATCCGTTCATTCTCCTTCTATTTAATGCCCGAGCCTAGACTTTGAGGTTGTATTTAATTATTGCCACCTCATTTTCACGTATACAAAATTTTATTTTCCTTTGGTTTGCAAACTTTTACATTCCTATGTACATTTCCTTATGCAGTGTTAATGCCTGGATCTTTCAAAATAAAATATGACATTTATTTTTGTCCCTCCGCCTTCATTTTCTAATTATAAATAACCTGCAGCTTATTTTTTCATTTGCGTTTGTTTCTCCTGACACCTCATATTCAAAAGCTCTTATTCTTGTAAATCCAAAAGCTTTCTTTTATGAAACATGAATTATTATTTTTTCATTTTTCGTACATGTCCTGTCCTCATCTCAATTATTCTTCAATCTTTTCCTCAAGCCTCATATAAAAAAATAAGTATTAATTTTTATTTACTTATTTATTTTTAATGCGTGCTAATTTTTATTTTAATAATATTTGTTCAAACATGAATATCTTTTGCATATAAACTTTGATTCATGCGTGATTTCTTCTGTTGGATTCATATTTAAATTTTAGACAATATGAAATTGATTTAGTTGAATTTGGAGACTGTTGAGTTTTTGTGCTTCTGTTTGGGGTTTTATGGGCTAAAATCAAAGGTGAGTGTTTTGACACACTCACAACTACTAGATTATCTTATGTTAGTCAAATTAAATTTATGATGTGATTTGAAATTTATTTATTGATGTTTGGCAGGTTTAAATTGTCATTCTAGATAAATTTGAATTTTTATTGCATTTAATCATCGTTTAATTTAATATTGAATTCAATTGTCAATTTAATACATGTTAATGGTAATCAGTTATCTATTGATGTCTATTGTTTGATTTGGATGATGATTGTGATGGATGTTTAATTGTTGATATTGGATTACTGAATGTTTTATTTTATATTGTTATAACATGCAAGTTCCCTATGGGTTGAAATGATAAATACCCAAATGATCTATAGATTAGGGAAAAATCATTATGGGTTGAAATGATAGACTTAAGAAATTTTATGGAATTTTATTTAATTCAGGATTGGTTTGAAATGATATATAACCCTAAAAATTTAAATTGCAGAATGAAATGATAAATATCTATATCACTTGACCCTAGGGTAGAAAATTATATATGGACACCGGATTGGTTAAATCAAGTGATTTTGAATCTTTAAATTTTGAATTCAGTTAACTGATATTTTGAAATAGAAATTAATTTATATAAACTGAATTATTTTCGATAATCCAAGCGTTAATGCTAAAATATGAATTGATTTAAAGAATTGTTCAAAGGAATTAAATTGGAATTTCAAAGTTGAAGTGTCGAAATATAAATGAATTCATCGGAATTGAGTTATCGAAAATGTTTGGATATAGCTTTGGAATCTATTTTAAACTAATTTAAACTATTTTAATTAAATCAACTATTTTAATCAATTTAGCACTATTTTAATTTATCTAATCTATTATAACCTATTTAATCCAATTTAATCTATTTTGAATCTGTTTAATATATATTAAATCTATTTAATCTAAAATAAATTTATTTAATCTACTTGAAACCTACTTAATATATTTTAAATCTATTTAACCTACATTTAATCTATTTAAATCATTTTAAATCTAATAAAATCTATTTAATCTATTAAAATCATAAAATCTAATTCAATTAAATTTAAATATATTTAAAATATTCTTAAACTATTTTAATATATTTAAACTATTTTTAAAACTATTAAAAAAAAATCCTAAACTATTTTCAAAAATCGAGACTATGTAACGTTGAAGTATTTATAATTAAATCCTTGACGATGGTACAATCTAAATTTGGAATTTGGAAGTGATCCTTTTGCAAAATGTCATAATTGAGTAAATATGATGGTTATGGAATGAGGATTTAATTAACCTGTGTTATCGATAATTTCAAAAGTAAATATGATTTCGAAAGTGATATAGCTTTGAGAATGTGAATTCTGACTACCAATTGTGAACTGACATTTGAAATGTAAAAGAACCATCTGGTGTGAAATAAGCGTCTGGTTGTTAAAGAGACCGGGATCGGATGTTGTCATACTCTTTGCCAATACCGAAAATCACTTTAACAACTGTGTACATGGTGGAGTTCCAGAAATGAAGTAGGATGGTTTGGCAAACGATTCCGTATGAGGTATTTACTTGACCCTGACTCCCGTGGGTCAGCTTGATGTGGCTAAAATAGGAGCTATGCCGGCCCAAATGAGGTCATTCCTCCTATCGGGCATATTTTTTTGATACCATTCTATTACTTTCTGATTGATTTGGTGTCCGCCCTCTGATTTTGATTTGGGAGTGTATTCCGAGGTGAGGGATAATAGCTGATATGCATTACCACCAGTCTGAATCCGCAATTGGGATATCTACCATGGGCATTGCCTCGAGTGCCTTGTCGCATGCCTTATCATGCCTTCTACGAGTTTGTTTTGTGTCGTACCTATTGAGTGCTCCCTGATAGTCGACCTGGGGGTGGAGTTTACAGTATCTGTATAGACTACAACATTATATAATATGTGTTAAGGGGGATATGGATAATGCCTTAAAGCTATTTTAATACTTCACTTTACTGTATACATATTATAATTGCATATTGTACTACATAGTGAATAGTTTAACGGATCCTTAGAAGATGGAAATCCTAACATCTCTTAAGTTATTGCACTCACGTTAGACATTGGATAGGAGATGTCAAACCCCGTAAACATCTCTTAAGCCGTTGCAATCATATTTATTTACCGTTGATTTAACTTACATAAGATCTTTAAGTTCTGACTCGAGTGTTTTGTGCTTTCAATTCGCTCGGGTCAGCCTGAGCATTTTAGGGTTGAAGACCTTATCTCTGGAGGACGAAGATGAAGAATTTGTACTATTATCATTTATTATATTTATTCCACTACATCATGTTGTTCCACTGCATTTATTTATTTATTTATTTATTTATTCAGGTTGTCTGTAACTCTAATTCTATATTGTATAACTATAATCAAATGTTATTTGTTAAACAGCTTCATGAATTGTTTATTTGATTATTATATTTTGTCATTACGTTGTGAGATTCTATATTTGTTTTTTCTCTTTCCTTTCTTTTCTTATTTACCCCATAGCAATCTGCCCTTTTGAATGGTTTGAATCTGACGTATGTGGTTTATCGTCGTTTTAAACCGTCTAAAAAGATAGGTCATTACAGTTGGTATCAAAGCTTTGGCTTAGCAATAACCTTAGCTTTGTGGGGTCTGACTCATTAGAAATAGGGTAGTAATACCCTAGAATGAGTCGTTGAGTGTATATCTGAGAGAACGTATTTGTTAGTGCTGTAAAGGGTTTTTGTATTGTGTTAATTTGTTCCATTTTGTACTTATAAATTCTAGTCATGCATAGGAGGCTATGAATCGATAGGGATTTCTAAACATTTAATAAGGCAGGCAGATATAATATTTGTTTTGAAATATAGGTAAATGAAATAATTATGATATAATATATATTTTTGTATATAAAATAATAAATTTTACAAATGATATAGTTGGATGTAATATGTTGTTTGTTAAGTAGAGAAATTTTATAAATATTGATTGAAAAATTGGATTTACAAATAAAGTAAATATAAATTGGAAGTTTAGAACTGAAGTTTCGGGATTTCTGAAAATTTCTTTTGAAAGATTTTGGAATATAATATTAGTAGTATTTAGAAGTATTTACTGATATAAATATTTCAAGATGATTTGGAAGAAATGCTTTAAAGGAAAATTATTAAAGGAAATAAGTTATGTCGTCTCTTTTCACTGGAAAAATAATTTCGATGATGAGTGCACGCATCATCAACGTTTATTTTCAAGTTTCAAAGTAGGAAGACCATTACAGTATTTTTACTGCTCATTTATTTTGATAAATAAATCTCGATTTTGAATCCCTAAAAATGATTTGACCTATAAAGGATATAAATATATGTATGTATGTATGCATGTATGTATGTATGTATTATTTTCTAAACGATTGAAATGAGTCCGGGATTTAGTTCTTAATTTTTTTTAATAAATAATAGCTTTTAATTATTGCGATGAATGAAATCTTGACTATATTTATAATTGGAAACTTATGAAATGAGGAAAATAAGAAATTGGAAGCTAAATAATTAATGAAATATATTTGAGATGGGACATTGTGATATGTAAATCAAAGAATAGGGAAATTAAGAAACGTAACTATTGAACATTTTGTTAGCTTAGTAAATAAGAGAAACTTATGTAACATTCAATTACGTGCTAAATACATAATGTATAACTTACCGAATATTAAAAAAGTTGAAATGTTTAATAAGAATATGTAATAGAGTATTATACAAGTGAACTTAGGAAATGAAATGTTCATTGGAATTATACTTATAAGTGAAGAATTAAGGTGTATAAAAATGTTATGAACTTAAGTTAATAATTTGAAAATGCTAGTAGTTATAATTTAATAAAAATGGGAATACTATAAGTAAATGATTAAAAACGTAAGTAATGTTTGAAGTCAATTATAATTAGAATAAATAGTAAAAGTGGATACTATATGTAAAAGAAATAAAAGTAAAAGGTGAAAATCTTTTATAAATATGAGTTGTTTCACAAATGAATATTTATATAAAGAGGGAAATCAAACTAAATAGCAAATGCAAAGTAAACTGAAATAAAATGTACACAATACTTTAATAATGAATTTATTTATAATCCAAATAGTTGAAATGGATATAACTTATGTAACTAAAGAATGTAAATTAATGAAATAAGCCTTGTACGAATGAATGAGAACTAAAATTTTGTAAGTAATGAACACGAATTAAAGAAAAACCATTGTACGAATATAAAAGGAAAAAGAAAAAATAAACAATAAATGATGTAAAAAAAGGATTAATAGAATAAACTTAAAATATATGTTGAATTATTTGTTTATTTTGGCTTATAGGATGTTGGGAAGTGATATTTTAAATTGTTTAAAATGTACAAATAATCTATTAAATATCTAAGACTATTGAGTGTATGGTATACTTAGTAGTTTATTTATCATTCTATACGATTAGAAGTTCTAAACCCGAATTAAACTATTAGTTTTGATTGCTATGGATGGATGGTTGATTTCTTTGATTTGCATGTGATTATTTATGTAGTTTTGTTTGCAAGTGCTATTGTTATATTTTATTGATTTGTTGTTATAAGTTGAAACAACATAAATATTCTCTTTTACTTAATTATTAAAATCTTCGGATTATATAAGTAAAATTCAGGTTTATGGAAGCAATAGGTACTACTTTTGGTTTCATAAATAAGCATTGTTTGCCTAACAAATAGGTATGTTTTCGGGTTACGGTTTTATAGTGATATTATATTTTTCCTTGTGGTTTGGGATATTTTATTTTGAAATAAATGATATATATTGTTATTATTGATGTTATTATTTCTCCCAGAACTCTCCGTACAAAGGAGACTCTGCCGAAATTTTCTATCAATTTTGGACTTGGAAATTATTTTTGTTAAATGTTTTCTAAACTTTTGTTAACTTGAATGTAAAAGGATTCAATTATCTTAAATTGATATAATTGTTTAATTATGTAAATTGATTGTTCATAAATTTGATATTTGGAATAAGATATATTAATTCTTTATCCTTTCTTCACCTTTTTCGAGGACGAAAAGTTTTGAGTGGGAGAGAGTGCAACGACCCGCATTTTTTCCGATGATTAAAATATTAAATTAAATAAGATTTATTAATTTAATGTTGGAAGAAAATATTTATGACCTAGGAATGAGAAACTAACTAGAATGAAGTTTAATATTGTAAATTCATGTAATAGATGACTATTTGAATGTAATCTCAAATAATTATAATAATTTTAAGTTATAATTGGTTATAAATTTAAAATAAGGAAATAAATTTAAATGTTACATTAATGGATGATATAATATGTAATAAATTGAAATTGGATAAAATTTTGTTATGTTAGTAGTTTGATTGAATAAAAAGATTAAAATCCAATTAAATCAATTTATTGGAACTAGAATACAATTAATTAGAAATAAATGTAATTAAATATTATGGCTAACGTAAGAAAAGGTGTCAGTGGGAGGATAACAAGGAGAAACCAATGTTAATAATTTCACAAGGTATTGGTTGATTTAGTAGTAGGAGGGTAAATCAAAATAAGAGAATAAAAATAAATAAGTTTAGTAAAGGAGTAACATACGTTTATTTACTTGAAATGTTTGGTAGCTGAAAGATTGATTGTAGAGACAAGAAATTATTATTTAGTAAGAAATGTATAATTACTGTTTGTATCCTATATTGTATGAATATGTTTAAATTACTATTAAATAGGAAATAATTATTCTACTTCGTTACATTCATTTAGTCCATTTTGAAATTTAATCAACTTAAATTAATGTTACTGAAAATTCAATTAATAGGAGAGTGTCACGACTCTGTTTTTCGATTGAATTATTAAAGTTTTCAAAATCCTTTAAAAATCAAGGGTATCTTGTAAGACCACACCATAAATAAACATGTCGGGTTTTTAGCTTACAATAACCAAAACATTTCATATTAAAATCCTCTGATATTATAATAGTGTCTAAGTACAATTAAATTAAATAGCTGAAATTGTTACATTAATTAAATTCCAGCAATACTAGGCTCTATAATCAAAACTGTAAAGGCATGTAGGGAGAATGGATTTCCATCTGAATGAATAGGCACTGGGGTACCACCTATCATGGTACCTGGTCTAGATCAGCATATCAAGGACCACTCTCGATTCCCTGCAACACAAGACCGGACTACACCTAACCTAGATAGCTCGAATAAGATCACCCCACTATTGGGATCAGCAACCACCACACAGCTTAAATAAGGCACTCTAGACAGGGATGACCTTACCCTACTTGGAAGCTGCCCACTTAGTCTTACTGCATATCCCCTGATTTTCAGTCATTCCTAGTTGATGAGGCTCGAGGCTAAGCGTTACCATTTAAGAAATATTTACTTAGAATGCCCATTGTCCACCAATAACAATGTACTGATATCATTCATCCATACAAGTCTGTTCCCGGTCTGAACGGAACCGAGGGCACTACTTCCACTCCATCCATTTTGGAATCATCCTCGGAATTAGTAGTGTTTAGCCCTTTCAATTCACTGCTCCATCATCGACTCCAAGCTCCTGTCTTCCTTTCAAAAACGTACTCATTGGGTCGAAGTGTTTTTTAGATCACAAATCTATTCCCGGTCTCTTCGAAACAATGTTCGCTATTGCAGGTAAACGCAACCTCGATTCTCTAGGAAATAAATAGATGAAAATAAGATCGGAGATCACCTCCTAACTGTTAATGGATGGATTTCCTTATAAACGTCCTAGAAGAACAAACGAGTTTATACGTACAGTACAGCACCTCGAACAGTAACTGTACCATATAATTCTCGTACTTCTCCTGGATATTTCCAAAGTTATATTCAGGTCCAGATTTGATAGTCGGTTATTTAACTATCAAATAAACAATCATTCAACCAAATATTTTATTTCCACTGAAAAACACTTAAATCTCCTTTACATTGAATTTCAAATGCACAAATCTCTTTATCTAGAATTATACACTTCAAAAATATTTAAAATAAAGTTACTTAAATCACTTCATTCAAATAATACCTAAGAAATCCTATAGTAATTTTCCAAGTAAAAATTTAGCCAAAACTACTTTTAAAATAAAAGTTATTTTATAAAATATAAATATCTAATAATTATCCTTTTAAAATCATAAATGCTAATTTAACCCTTTAAAAATAATTAACTACCATAATTAACTTAATTAATATTTACTTTAACAATTTTAAAACAACTAAATGATAAATTTCTCTAAAAACATTCTTTAAAACACTTTTAAAACTTCTAATTTATACTTAAAAATCTTTCCTTTAAAATATACTTAACTTTCCAGAAATATACGTTTCCACTTCAATAAAACCCGTCTTGTCATTTATAAATCCTTCTCGATTTATTTCCAGTTTAAATTTACGTTCCGACTTCGTAATTTCCTTTCTCACCTTTTAAAAATAAAACCACTATTTATTTTCAAAACAAATTACCATCACCTAATAAATTCCCACCGTGAATTGATAAATTCAAATTATCCACTGATAAATATTTCGCTTTATTTATAAACCAGTTTATAAATTTCATAGTCTCATTCTCCTTTTAACCATATTTCAAAACATTTATCGGTTTTCAAATCAATTTTATGAATTTATTCCATTTTAAAATAAATTTACTCTTACATTCCAAAATCCACTAATTTCAGATCTTAATTCCTTTTTTATGGTTTAAAGGGCTTTATTTAAATCTGAAACATTAGTTCCACATTTTATTTCTCAAGTTCCCTCTTTATTTTCCCAAATCCTTTTTAAATCTCGAATTTAAAAATAAATACTTTTTATACTTAAACAAATCGCTTAAGCCCCATTATTACATCATCTATTCAATATCCCAAAATTTCTTTCTTCCCATATTTTAAGAGTATCAAGTACAAAATTTAAAATCAAACCATTCATTTTTCTCTCAAATTCGTTACTTTTAAATTTAAACAACTTTACCATAAATCTCTCACTTTAAAATTTTCCCTTTTTATCTTCCTTTTAAAAGTTCAATATTTATACTTTTAAAATGCCACAATATATCCAGCAATATATTAACATCAAATAAATAAAAATATTCCCAACATAATATATCACAGATTATTCAATATTTCATATATCTCTGAAATGAAAATAAATTCAACATTTTTTTAGGAATCCAGTTGGATCCCTCCAACCTGTTTCCCTGCATCCACAGATGTTAGCACAATATAAAAATACCAATCCCACTTCGAGGGGGATATCGCGGTATATATGGTCATCCGCTATTATGCGGGGCGCGTAGGGGCTCATCCGCTATATAATGCGGGAATATCAATCACTCTAATATATACTATTATATATATGTAATCATCCATCAGATAATTATAGATATATCAATCCAATCAACATCCAATAATTTCAATTTAAGAATTTTAATTTAAAAGGTAATCCAAATGAGTGAGAGATTCTCACCTTTGATTTTATTAGCAACCCATTTCCATCTCGACTTATTTTCTTCACGATTTTAGACCTTATACAAACATTATATGGTTTATTAACATTTGAAATAATCTAAAAATAAATTACCATTTAATAAATTTACTTAACTAATTTTAAAGGATTATTAAACTAACCTGGTTTACATTTTCTTTTCTTCTGACCAGAATATAAATTTTTGCAACAGAGTCTATATATATATCTGAATTACCATTATACAAATTTTAAAATGAAACAGTAAGCTAAAATATATGTATATATTTTTATTACCTTTTTTAATCTATATATATAAATACATAATTATGTGTTAAATTTATCTTTCAAAAGGCATATATATATATGTACGTCCTAATCACCCAACAAAAATATACTGATTACCAAATAAGTTAACTGATTCCCATATATATATATATATATATATATATATATATATATATATATTATAAAAAATTATTTTACTGTTAATTATTACTTCCCTTTTTCCTAAACTATATACCTACATTATATATATTAAATTTAAATAGAGGAAACAAAAATCCTATACCTCACTGTCTTCACCTACGAACTCTACTGACATCATCGCAGCTTCCTCATGCCACCCCAACCGCACGTGAAACTGCCGCCGCCAAATCCTAGAACCCCCCTTCACCCTCGAGCTATCAAACACGAATTTCCCAGACCCCTACCTCACCCTCGACCTCACCACCAACGAAGACGCCATCAATCGGTGAATCTCCCAGAAGCCGATGCCATGCCCTATCCCCTCGCAAATCTAGACTGAGATGTCGAACTCCACATCCCTAGCGAGACCATCGCCTCCTCATGCCTTCGCCCTCCAGTTCCCACCACAATGTTGCGGCCAGAGTCGCATTCATCAAAACCAATCGCGCCCCGTACCTCTCAATTCGGTCGAATTCGATTTCGACCATTCCCTTTTTGTAAACAGTTCGGCCATTAAAATTTTCGAAGCAATTGTATTTCTTTTTTTCTTTTAAATTCAATTATCCTTTTTGTAAATGATTCGGCTGTGATGTTTTTAAAAGGTGAAAATGGAGGGAAATGGGAAACGAAGAGATAGTTGCGTGAATAATAGGTTTTGCACGTTGGATGAGGTTTGTACAGTGATTTGAGATGTTGAAAAAGCTCCGATGTGAAATGCTTGACCAGTTAACTTATATATAAATTATTTAAATTTTAAATTATCTCGAAAACAAAACCTAAAATCACGATCTCCTATCGAGGCATGCCGCTAGGCATTCATAACGTTATACCAATATTCCGGACGCAATGGAAAAGGTTTCGAATCCTAATTCGATCATATGGAGAAGATAGCTTTTTGGACCCAGTTATTATATTGAATTCTCGATATAGATTTCAGCGCGTTCGTATATCGTACGACCACATGACAACTCCAAACGCTACGAAATTCAAAATCCAATAATAATACACTATTACGGATCCAATGGAACCGGTTTCGTCGAATTCTGAGACAGTGCCTCGGAAAGCTATTTTCAAATATCAATTTAAACAATATATTTTTAAAACTGAACAAATCACCGTTAAATTTAATTTTAAAGCTTTCCTTATCTTTAGGACTATCAATACAAATTTTATGAGCCTTTGAAATATTTTTAACAAGCTTGAAACTCTAGATTTCACATTTTGCACAATTTCCAATTGTTTAATTCAATAGTTTAATTACGCAATAAATAGTTATATTTGACATCCAATTTAAAAATCAACACCTAAATATTTAAAATCAATTAAATATTCCAATTTCAAATATCAAAAATTTTGGGTCGTTACTTTCCTCCCCCTTGTAAGAATTTCGTCCCCGAAATTGCTAGTTAAGAAGAATGGCCCACAACCAATTAAGAAGCTCGTCACCTGAGCTCCAACGTCCTGACCTGAAAATCCGTAATACTCGGTCTGACCCGAGCATTAGAATAAAGTAACACCCGAGTCAGGCTGAAAACCAACGTGAGTAAAACCAACTTAGTTTGAAATACTAAGTTATAAACTTCATTTGAAACCAAGGTAACTCGTACAAAGCTACGAGTTTTATCTCGTTACAACCAAACACTTGTTACAAAATCCATTGATATTAAAATAACATCAAAGTGCACTTACCTATTTAAACTAGTTAAATTTATGAAATTAACCGAATTCCAGCGTATTTAAACTCTATAATCAAACCCATAAAGTTCAAAGTGATTATTAAATTAAGGTGGTTCCGCATAACACAGATATCCGATTTCGATTTCTACGAATCCAAAAATAGATTTAAAAGGGTAAATTGTTTTAAAATAAACAATTTATTATTTAGGGTGACCATATTTAAATATGGGAATTTATTACAAATTTTATTTCAAAATAAAACATATCACCACTTAAATTCCATTATTTTAATCTATTGATCGTTCGATGGTACAGATAAGAATAGTTGAAACAAATATCTTATAGAGTTAAGACAAGATATAGATCGTTAGAAAATTTAACGATCAATAACCAATATCAAATCAATTTCCTTACCGGGATTTAATTTGCCTGATTAAGCATATCCATGTATATGCAAATAAACGATCTACCTTTAGTTAATTAAGACTTAACGCTTATTTAATATCCGACTCGTTAATATGTATCAATCTTGAAAGCCAATTAATAATGTAATTAATTGCCCGTTTAATTATAAAATATCATTTAACTTTAAATCATGGATTTAGTTTATCAATAGAAATTATAGTGTAAATAATGAGAATGTAAATTGTCATATAAATCTATTTATAAATCACATTCTCCTACTTTTCTTTTTTTTTCTTTCTTTTTTTTCTTTTCGTTTCTTTTCTTTTACTCTTAGTTTTTCTACTCGTTTCTTTCATTCTTCTTTATTTACTTTTCTCCTATTATGTTTCTTCCTTATCTTTTCTCTCTTATATTTTTTCCCTTTTTCTTTCTTTCTTTCTTTCTTTCTTTCTTCCTTTCTCGATTCTTTTTCCCCCGGCCCACTTCCTTTTCTCCTTTCCCTTTTCTTTCGGTTCTTCTTCCTTTCTTATTCGATAACCTAAACGCATCAATTTGTGCATGCACGCATGCACGTCCACGCCGACACCAATCACGACCATCCACCTCTGACCATCTTCCTTAATTATGTTCGACCGCCACTCCATGTTTCCCACACTAAGCACGCAGCACAGACTCGATTAGATTTTAAAATGGTTTTATATGAAGGCGTACTTGTTATTTTCTTACAAAATGATTTTAAAATGGTTTTATAAATAATAATTTTCATATAAAGGTTATATTTTGATATATATAAGGGAATAATTTTTTTCTAATTATTATAGTGGATTAAGGGAATTGGTTATTACTGAAATTAAATAAGATTATAAAATTAAATGGTAAAACACATACAACCAAATAGAAATTTGGGTAAGGATTAATTATACAAATAAGTTAAGTTAAAAATGGATTCAAAACTGAATTTAAATCTTGGAAAAACTCAAAAGAATTTTCAAGGTGTTGAAATAGGTTACTTGATTGTATTTTCCAATGAATTTTGATGGAATACATGATGTGTTTGATTTCCAGATATGATAATATTGATTATTATCATAAATGGGGTATTGTATCTTAATAAAGGACATTTATTACTGAATAAACAATAATAGAACAAGAGTGAAATATTTTAAGGAAGTAAAATTTTATATAAGTATGACTTATAAATTGAAATGGATTTAATTGTGAAGCTTTAAATCTAAGCCCAGAAAAAGTTTTGGAATTGTTTCAAAGTGTCAAGAAATAATAAATAATATTATTTAGAACATTTTTAAACATGGAAATCTTGCTTTAAACAAGAGTTGTTTAAAGAGGAATTTGTTATGGATTTAAAAACCCAAGATGGTTTAAAATTTAATAGTGGACTAATATGTATGTATATATGAATATATATGATTTCAAAGTTGATTTGAAATAAATAACTGCGTGTTTAAGTTCTGAAATCCCCCTGAAAGAGATGTATAACCCAAAAGAGAAGTAAGTTTTTGAAATTATAAATAGGAATTGATATTAATAAGAAATTAAAATCTAGAATGGAGAATTTAAAATTGAGTAAGGTTAAATGGGTTGGAAATTTAACTCAGAGCGAGTTAAATAAGTTTTGAGCTTATAATCTGAAATGGGAAATTTCAAAGTGAAATTGGAAAATTTAACTTAGGGAAGTTAAATAGATAAAATTGAAGAGAGAAGTATGGATTTGATAGGAAATTATGTGAGGATAATTTCAAACAGCTTTTAAAATAAAACCGATTTTGAATTCTGGAAATTGGTAATGAATGCTATGGATTGGTGTTTTAGATAATTTGGTTGTTTATTACTTTGACATATCCTGCTATCATTATGTTTCTTATTTATAAAACAGTAAATTGGATTATTTCGGTAAAGTTGAGAGGTGGATTGAAACGATATATATATATATATATATATCCATTCTTGATATTAAATAGAAGTAAAACTTTATCCTGAAATTTTTTTAAATGATTTTGATTTTAAGAAGAAAAGATTGAATTTAGGGAAATGGAATCATTTTGAACTTAAGTTAAAATGTTAAAAATAATTTATCAACCAGAATTGTTTAAAGGATTGGATTTAAAAATTCGAAGTTAGGAAATCAATCAAATTCCAAAAATTTATTTGTTTAAAAAAGGATTTGGACTCTTACTTGGACCTCACATAGTTTAAGTAGAAGTAATTTAAATGTATTGAAATTTGGGCTCAGAATTTATATTTATTTTAAAGACTTAGGTGGTTAAATTAAATGTTAAGGGTTAATTTGATTTAAGTGATAAAATCGGTATCTGAAAACCGAACTCGAATTCATATAATTCAAGATGGCTTAAAACTTGAGATTGGAATTGAAATTAATTCAAACTGGAATTGAATTGAATTAAATGGGAATTGTAATCGAAGTGAATTATTTCAAATAAAAAATGGGGATTGATTTGAATTAGAATGGGAATCGAAGTTGATTCGAATGGGAATCTGGATTAAATCAATTTAAATGGAGGTGGAAATTGGAAATTGATTTGAATGGGAAATTGAAGATTGAACCAGTTTGACTCTGAAACTATTTTCAAATGAATTGTTTCAATATAAACTATCTTAAAATATGTTTTCTTAAATATTTGAATTATTTTGATCTCCCCAAGCTATTTACTATACAAACCATTCTTTTTAGTACTAAAACTATCTTATACTAATGTTTAACTATTTTGCATATATTTAACTATTTTACCACTATTTAACTATTTTAAACTTTTCAAGCAATCTTTCAAATTCAAACTGGTCAGAGTGGAAATTGCTTATAAATCATGGATTTAAATACCAATTGAGGTAAAATTGAAACTAGAACCCAAATGGAACTTAAAGCAATTCTGAATTGGAACCAAATCAGATATTGAAGCAAAAAGGGTGTTGGAAGTAAAAGAGTATATTTTTGAGTAAATATGGTGATTTCCAAATGAAGATGGGATAGTATAAAAATTGAAACTCACTTTATAAGAAGTAAGTAATGTTATAAATGACTTTGAATAAGGAAGTCGAACTTGGAAATTTTGATTTGGCATTAATGAAATTATAACAGGAGGAATGATCTTTGAGGTATATTTGAAATATAATGAGGAATTTATATAAGTATGAAATGACCCGAAAATTATTCAAGTTGAAAGAATAATCTTATATATATGTGTAAGAATGATTTTATGAGAATGGAACTGGAAAAGGTTTTTGGGAACTCATTGATTTTGAAAGGCTTTTAGTTTTGGAAAAAAGCAAATTTTAGGAATCCAGAAAGCCAAGTTTGAGAACTATCGATTTTGAGATATCGATTTTGAAGTTCATATGTGATACGTATAAAGAGTATGATTTGAAAGGTACTACATGCGTATAGTATGAAATGTTTTGAGAAAGGTATGAGAAAGGCACCCCCATTAAGAGTTGAAACTTATAGTTGGAGATCCACGGGGTGGTTCTGTCTTGAGCCCTAAGGAGGGTTCTAAATTTAGATCCCAGAGGACGTCCGAACAAAACTGTAGTTCATGTAGATTGTGGTTGGGGTAGCGAAATTTGAAGGCGTTGATGCCTACAGATACATTGGGGTTATGTTGTGACGGCAACGTAACTCCGGTGTAACTGCGATCTACTAGTTCCATAGCATAAGTCGAGTGGTAGTGATTGCCTACAATCTATGTTTGATTTCGCTGGCATAGCGACTAACATCGATAGATTGAAATCTATGTGGTTCCTAGTGAAAGTTATGTAGTGCTGAGTGCTTACAGGCTACATTGGGACTCGACTGGTGTTGTCAATGATCTATGTGGTGAAGTTTCATTTGGCAGTGAAATTCGAGGGCGTTGATGCCTACAGTTACATGGGTTTTTCTTCGATAGCAACGCAGCCCTGGGTGTAGCTACGATCTGTGGAAGTTCCATGGCAAAATCAAGAGGTGCGGATGCCTAGAGCTTTCTTATAGATTTCGCCGGGATGGCGACTTAAACAACATGCTAAATGCGATCCATGGAAGGGGGTGATGATTTCCATAATATTCTCAAAAAAATTTCAAAGTATTTTCACTAGGTGTTGAAATGGGTCTACTAAGTACTTATATATTTTCAGTCCTACACCCGATCAACATATGACTGAATTTCTATGAGAACAAGGATGGACTTGTTGAGACATCGAATTATGAAAGTATTTTTATATAAAGCTAGTTTGGTAATATTATGAAATTTTAAAAGTGTTTTAAAATTTTAAAATAAAAGAGTAAAGGGTTAAATGTTTAAAGAATGATTTAATTAATAATAATAAACATCAAAAGTAAGAATTCTCGCTTCGTTCCTTTTCGAGGACGAAAAGTGGTAAAGGGGGAGGAATGTGACGACCCGGGATTTGACACTATTGTTTTGATAATCTTTTAACTAAATTTTTGATAATACCAGTTTTATCATTAAAAAATAGATAATATATTCTGGCAAATTACTGTTTATCTATATATATATATATATATATATATTTAATTAGGGGAAAACTATGGTTTGGAAATTGAAAACTAAATCCCTAAAAAATATTTAGAAATAAAACTCTACCTTTATGATAATATATATATATATGAATATAATTTAGATGTATATACTTAAGCTTTGGCAAAAATTTGGAACAAAAATATATGTTTTAAAAAAATAGGAATAAAATTTATATAAGAGGTTTATATTGTTGTGTGTAACATAAATGAAAACTTATAAAAATAACTACGATAATTATATAAGTATACACATAGGTTTATAAGGCAAACAAGACAAAATAGTTTGTATACATATGTATGATATACATAAGAGTGGATACAACTTGTAAACTCAAGAGGGAACACACATTAAATGCACATTCCCTCAATCACATAAAATGTCAAATCCACTTCTAATAAATCACTTAGCACATAATATATCAAGTCAATCTAAAAAAGAAAAGAAAATTATATTATAAAAAATAAAATGAAGCTTACTGTACAGGGGTAGCTACATCCATTTTCTTTATAAGTAGGCTCTGCCTTTGTTACATTTTGGCATTCTAAAAAAAAAATACAAGCTGAAAAAAACAGTAAAAAAGAAAAAGAAAAAAAAAAGAAAAGATGAGTAAGGAAAAAAATATAAAGCATTCAACTCCAGGAATCAAAACCAGAAGGAAACAATAACTACTCTGTTCTAGGAAGAGAAGGTGAGTTAAAGAAAACACTTTCACTTACTAGAGATTTTATACATATGAAATATGAATGTTGCTAGGTATATAAGTGTTAATCAGTTAATTCTTTACCTTTGGTCATAATAACATACCCTGTTAAGCAAAGAACAGACACAACATTATTTTTAGGAATTTTCAAAAAAAAATCCTCAACCTTGTTTATATGTCAGTATATATACTTGTTAGCTGTGATTTAAGGGAATGTTAAGTATATATATGGATTTATTATGGATATGTGTGTGCATGTTTGGTTTCCACATGATCATTGCCACTAAGGTAATGTACTTCTTCCAAACCCATATGTCCATGTTAGTTTTGTTCCAAGAACAGTGAACATCAACTTCAAAAAAAACCCATAACTCAACATCTAAGTGAGATGATTCCAAAATAAAAATTGTTTGGTGTATAGCACAAAACGCTTTAAAATTTATCTCATTTGGTTTCATCATGTACAAAAGGGTAAAAACCTCAAATTGCAGTAAGTAGGATAGTATTGCAAAAATTCAAAACTCACAATTTAGAGAATGAAATACATAGGGGAGTTTGTCATTGGAAATCATAATTTTTATGGATGGTTTGGTGATTTTTAAGGTAGTATGGAATTAGAAAATCGAAGATGAAAGGGATTGGGTCATCTGTCAATATATGGCAAGGGGGTCATTTTCCCTACTCGCCATTGGCATGGAGGAGGGTGGGAGGATGGAGTAGACGGGAAAAATGGTGCGACTTTTCTACTTCGTTGTAGTGGCATATAGAGGTGGTTTTAGGGCTTTAGCTTGGTTTTGGTGGTGGTTCGGTTACAAGGCAATGGCAAGGAGAAGGGGACAGAAGAGGCATGTGGTCTAGGGGAAACGGGAGAGGATGTGAAGGCGGTGCTATGGGTGCGATCTGATGGGGGCCGGTGGTTCGTGGCATCACGGCGAGGAGTTTAAGTGACAAGGTTTTCCTCTTTGATTTTTGGGTTGAAGTACTCGATTTTCCAATCAAGTCTGTGATGCATGTTTAGTGTGGGAAACGTGGAGTGGTGGCCGAACGTAACTGAGGAGGATGGTCGGAGGTGGATGGTTATGACCGGTGTCGGCTTGTATGTGCATGCGTGCATGCACAAGTTGATGCGTTTAGGTGATCGAATAAGAAAGGAAGAAGAACTGAAAGAAAGGGGAAAGGAGAAAAGGAAGTGGGCCGGGGAAAAAAGAATCGGGCCAGGAAGAAAGAAAGAAAGAAGGAAAAAGGAAAAAAATATAAGAGAGAAAAGATAAGGAAGAAAAATAATAGGAGAAAAGGAAGTAAAGAATGAAAGAAAAGAAAAGAGAAGAAAAAATAAGAGTAAAAGACAAAAAAGAAAAAAAGAAAACGAAAGAAAAAAAAAGAAAAGTAGGAGAATGAGATTTATAAATAGAATTATATGACATTTTCATCATCTTTATTTACACTAAAATATTATTGATAAACTAAATCAGTGGTTTAAAGTTAAATGGTATTGTATAATTAAATGGACAATTAATTACATTATTAATTGGCTTTCAAGATTGATACAAATTAACGAGTCGGATATTGAATAAGTCTTAATTAACGATAGATCGTTTATTTGGATATACATGGATATGCTTAATTGGGAAAATTAAATCCCGGTAAGGAAACTGATTTGATATTGGTTATTGATCGTTAAATTTTCTAACGATCTATATCTTATCTTAACTCTGTTAGATTTTCGTTTCAACTATTCTTATTTGTACCATCGATTGGTCAACAGATTAAAATAATGGGATTTAAGTGGTGATACGTTTTATTTTGAACTAAAATGTGTAGTAAATTCCCATATTTGAATATGGTTACCCTAAATAACAAATTGTTTATTTTAAAACAATTTACCCTTTTAAATCTATTTTTAAATTCGAAGAAATCGGAATCAGATATCTGTGTTATCTGAAACTGCCTCAATTTAGTAATCACTCTGAACTTTATGGGTTTGATTATAGAGTTTAAGTAGGCTAGAATTGGGTTAATTTCACAAATTCAACTATTTTAAATTGATAAGTGTACTTAGATATTATTTCAATATCAATGGATTTTGTAACAAGTGTTTGGTTATAACAAGATAAAACTCGTAGCTTTGTACGAGTTACCTTGGTTTCGAATGAAGTTTATAACTTAATATTTCAAATTAAGTTGGTTTTACTCATGTTGGTTTTTAGCCTGACTCGGGTGTTACTTTATTGTAATGCTCGAGTCGGACCGAGTATTACAGATTTTCAAGTTAGGACGTTGGAGCTTAGGAGACGAGCTGGATGACAGAGACGTATTGATTAGATTCTACTGTGTATTAAAAACTGTAAAGCCAGTATATTGGAACAAGTTATTATAACTGTTTGGATTTTTTGTACTCTGATTTCATGTATGTATATTGACAGTGACAGCATTTCTTTGTATAAATGCTATTATTTCATATTATATTTTGTTCCGCTGTGATTGTGAAATTCTGTGCTGTTGTTCTGTTTCTTCTTCTATCTCTTTTCTTCTTAACCTTAACAACTTAGTATTTCCAGCACTCGATTGCTCGGCACTCTATACAGTGAACGTATTAGAGTCAATTTTCGGGTCGAAAATCTTCGGGCCGTTACATCCTAACTTCCCAAACTCTTCCATCTGTTCCAAATAATATTACTAACTCAACCGTTCAAACTGTAATTTAAAACCAAATTTTAAGTTATCAAAATTTCTTCAGCATTTTTTAACTCCTTAAATTTTCGGAAAATTTCGCCTGCATCTCCTTTGCGCGGCTAGCTCGGAACAACTACAAAATTATCTTTATGAGCCCTAAATTTTCAAAGGAAAAAAAGCCAAATGGCTACATCAGAAAATCATCAAATTTCATACGACAATTTAAATACATACCTTTTTGTCGGGCAATTCAAATTTATCTTCTGAAATTAAAAACACCAATTTTCTTTTTCTCTTAAATACATGTATCCTACTTAGCAATAATATCCAATCATAGAATCCAAAATCATTTTACTCATTTCTTTACAAAATTTTCAGTATTTATTTACTTAAGCCCATACGATTTACACATATCACCCGTATGCAATATCAAATTCGATCTCTCACTCGATCACACAATTCCACTTCAGAACTAGCATCGTTCACACGACTCCCTGGTGCGGACTCAGATCTGGTTTCTTGATCAGAAACCGTCATTTTCCTTGCATAGCCATATACTACAGAGAATTTCAGGATCAATCAAAATTCCATATCCAGGGTTCGCCGTGGAAAATCGAATGAAAAATCCTAATTCGGATCGATATAACTATTTTAAAATTCTATGCTCGAATCTGGATCAAATCGCTATGCGAATAAAATAATATACATACATCCTACATATTTATCTCAGTTGATTATTAGCTATATCAATTTTCTTTTTGCCCAACTTTTACTAAATCTTCATTCAAATACTAACTTAGTATATTTCCAATACCAAATTGCTTAAGAGCTTCACCCTTTATTTTCTTAAGTTCAATTTAAATATTTTATACAACTCCTTATGCTTATTCCCACTTCATCCCTTAAGCTCTTATATCCACCTTCATCCAAATTAAATTTCAATTCTATTTGAATTCAACCTATCTTCAAATTTTAAATATTGCATTTCACCAACTATCTCCCATTCATATCCGATCCACCTCATTATTTTAAATTAATTCCATTTACTAATTCATTTCAATTCTAACAAATTTTAATTCCCAGAACTTTGCTCTTTTAGTCCAACTCAAACTAAATTTCAATTCCACTTTACTTAACATAATTCAAGTACAATATTCCACTCCAATATTCCATCCCAATTCCATTTACTTATAATTAAATTAGTTTGTTCATTCACAAATTTATTTCAACTTAATAAATTTTATTTCAATGACCATTCCGTTTAGCTTATGTAGATTCATTTCCTCAAAATTCACTTTTAATTAACTTAATTCAGTTAAATTCCATTCCCATTCAAATTTTTAAGCTTCCGTAAGTTTTCCAACTTATTTAAATTTCATTCACTGCTCTCTTCCGATTCACTTCATCTAATTGTCTTACTTTTCTAACCTATTTCGTTTTCACACTTATTTTAATTTAACTCTTCTTCAAGTGAAATTTTATTCTAATGAATTTCAAATATTTAAGTTCCCAAACTTATTTATATTCCATAAACATTTTAAATATGATTCCAGAGTCTATAGTCAATTACTCAACATTTCAAAATCACTGATGATGTCATGGTCATCACTGGAATTATTTTCCAGCGATTGAAGTGAGTTCAATGCTTTTATTCCATTAAAAACCATTTTAAATATTTTTATTCCAAATCTCGATAGATTTCCTTTCCAGTTCAAAAATATCTCCAAATAATATCACTATTATTTTCATAATTTTGAAAAACATTTCAAAACCAACAGGATTTAAATTCCCAAATTTCCAAATTTAAAGTCTTTTAAATTTATATTTAAATATTCCTCTAGGTTTTATTCTATATTAAACTCTAATTCACATTTATAACTCATATTTACATACATAAAATTTATTTTCTTAAACTTTGGTTAAAAAATTTCGACTTTTATTCAATTTTCACAACAACAGTGATAATAATCTAATATTATCATCTCCTAACAACCAAGCAAACCATACCTAATTATTATAATTTCTGAAAAATTATTTCCTTTTATATATAAAAATAATTTGGGTAAAATTATTTCATTTACCCCATTTTAAACAATGCTGCGTCGGTTTGCCTAGTTTAAGAGTTTAGAAATACCTATCGATGTAGTTGTCCAAACTGTACTGACCAGAATTTATAAACACTAAACCGATAAGCCAACAATATAATACAATTTATATTCACAAACATATACGCGCACATATCTATTAATACACTCAAACTCATTCTAGGGCACTACTGACCCCATCTCTAATGAGTAATCCCCACTAAAAAAAGGTTCTCGCTTAATCTTTAGCTCTGATACCACAATGTCATGATCCAGTTTTTCGACCTCTGAGAGTCGATATCAATACGTCCACTGTATTACATGCCGAATAATCGAATGTCGAAAATACCCAACCGTAAGGGAAAGAAGAAAGAGGAAGAAGAAGAAAATAGAAAACAGCATTAGAATCTCACAAACGTAGCGGAATAATATATAATAGATAACAACTGATCTTTATACAAAAGAACTATTATTGATTTATATATTATGTGACGACCGCCCATGACTCCTGCACTAAACAAGGAAATAATGCGCTGAAAAGTGTGCCAGGCCGCCATGGACGATCATCAAGGTAGGGTAATACCATAATGATCTATCGTATTACTCACAGCGCAGGGATAAAATACAATAGAAAAGTATACATAGTGAAGCTCATTGAACAGAATCTTATCATATAAACTCATAGTAGTTTATTACAAACATCTGAATAGTCAATACATCAAGCCTCACTACATAACATTCAGAGTATCAAACAAACAGCGGAACATCCAGTACATATAGTAAGAAAACAATATGCAAAAGCCTCCAGCTCGTCTTCGTCACCAACAGCGTTGATTACTAAGAACAGCACCTGTCACCTGCTACCTAGTCTGCCCATCCCAACATGGATGAACAGCCCAAGGTAATAAGAGTTAAACATAAAACCTTGAGTCAGACAAAAGTCTTAGTGAGCAGTAAATCAACTATCAAACATACCAAAAGAGCATAAAGGGTAAAAGGAATAGGAACCCAACCATCCCACTCCACCTCTTTCTACAGTGATAGCCCCCAGACACACTAAGCAGAAACAAACATAGCAAAGCAGGCAATTAAGGTAAAGCAATTATCACTCGAGTCAAGGTCGATGTTTTCCAAGTACAAACCCCCAAGGCCTAAACCAAGATCAGATAAGCACCCACAAAACATCGCTTTTGAGACCGAGTGACGATATAACCAAACATCCATGACTCTGGCTCTCACTGTTATCATTGCCTCGATACCATCGTTAATTGAATGACCGGCACATTCTTTCAGCCGTCAGTCAAGGGCCAATGGCAACCTCGGTTCTAGACACAACTCCGCACGTCGTCGCAGCCCGTGCCTAGGAATTTTCGCAACTACCCAGAGTACTAGCACGTCGTCGCAGCCCGTGCCTGGGACGTCGTCGCAGCCCGTCCCAACGTACTCTTGCTTTGAGCGTGCTAGAACCTTCAATAACGATGAGATCTCAGCCTTCTAGTCATCCTCCTTGACGACTATTTTCATACTAGCTCAAGCGCCTCTCGAGCCCACCATTATCAACCAACTCGAACCGCATCATCGAGTTATCAACATGCTTGGGATGATCCCGTCTGGATTAAACCAAGGCTATCTCACATCATGCTTTGCTTCATTGCATCATAGCAAAGTCCCGTCTCAACATCATGCTTTGCTTCCTCTCATCATAGCAAAGTCTCATCCCAACATCACACTTTGCTCTATCGCATCATAGCAAAGTCCATCATCATCGAATCTATCCATATGAGCTTTAACCTCCGCTTCATATGCCACAAGCAGCTTTCATCATTCAAGAGCCTCTCCACTTAGCTTTTGAATCATCTTCGATCAACTTGTCCAAATCAACTATTAGATAATTTGCAACAATCTATCAATCAAATCAATCATTAACCCAAGCAGTCAAACATTCAAACAAGATCTAATAAGCAATTATACAAGAATGGCAATTTCGTAATTAAAATGTCCAAATCTAACAAGTATGAATTATAAGCAAATATCTCTACAACTTAATGAATAAACTTATATAAGTTAACATGTAGCAAAATGGGTATCCAAAACTTCATAGACAATGGATCTACATGCAGACTTAAGGAAAATGCAAGAAATCTCCATCTTTAACACATAAACAAGCCACCGATCCAATATACTCCTTTGGGTCCGTGTGAGAGATAACCACCACTCACCGAATCACCTAAACACCTCAAAATCAACTAACTCCAGATCTGGACAGCAAAGGATCTAGCTTGATCCGACAAGATTTCGATTCAAACGATGAAATCTCTCTTCAATGGATGGAGATCTTCAACTTTGGCTCTTGGATCTTCGATTTAATCTTCAATCTAGATGGAAGGAATCACAAGATTAAAGTGGAGAAAAGAAGTGAAGAAGTGTTGTAGTCGAGCTCTCAAAATGGCAGCACTTCATCGCTTCAAAATCCGGTGCCAAAATAGTGAGATATGGACGTGTATTTATAGGCTGAAACGTCCCTTAAGTCGTCCGCCCCTATGAGTCGTCCACGACCTAAAAGCCCAACGACTTACGACTTATGCCCCCACACAACTCAACGACCTAACGCCTTAACACTTACACGGCTTAGCGACTCAACTACAAAGCCGACCTAACGGCTTAGCAACATAGCCGCCTCAACGACCTAACTGATATACACGACCTACGACCTAACTGGTATGCGACTTAGCAAATGCCGCGACCTAACCAAACCCAGGCCACACGACTTAACATGTGATGACCTAAAAAAATAATAATACGACCTAACTAAACACAGGGTCACACGACCTAACACCTATGCGACCTAATCACTAAGTCGCTCGCGACCTATCTATACACTGCTGTCTAATATTGGTCGCTCACCACTAAGTCGCTAACTCCTATTAGGTCGCTCGAATTCTTAAGTCGTCAACCACCACTAACCCACTTATCCCATTAGGTCGGTCACTCTCTTAGGTCAAAACATCCTATAAGTCACTAATTCTATAAGTCGCCACTACGACCTAAACCACTACTCACCTAACCCCTTAGGTCGCCTGAACCTTTAAGTCGCTTGCTTTTAACTCGTTAACCTGTGGCCTTCTAACCCGCTAACTTCCTTAACTCGCCCAACATTCTTAAGTCGTTATTTCTATAGGTCGCTCCACTCGACCTAACTTTCACACGCCCTAAGCTTCACACGAGCTAACTTACACATGACTTAAGCTCCTTCACGACTTAAACTCTAAACGACTTAACAACATCAACGACTTAAAGTTAATAGTTTTACGATCTTTCGATCGGTAAAAATACGGTCGTTACATTCTCTCCCCCTTAGGAATTTCGCCCCCGAAATTCCAAACAAACAAGAGCAATCAAAACTATTCTGCATGCCTACCATCCATAGAAATCAACAAACCATGCATCCAATTACTAGCCTAGCATGCGGAATTCTAAGACTAGAACAGGTTACAAATTCATGAGATGTCACGACACCTTAGGGCCATACCTCGAAGAGTTCAGGATGAGCTGCCTTCATCCTCTCTTCCTCCTCCCATGTACAGTCGTTAACATCATCACTCCATTGTACCTTGAGCAACGTAATCGTCTTCCTCCTAAGCTGTTTCGTGTCGGTTTCCACAACACGAAGCGGCTTACGAGGTCTCATAACAACTGGGTCAACCTCTAAATCTTCACAGCTATCAACCGAAACCACTGTACTTGGGTCGTGCACATACTTCCGTAGATATGATACATGAAAAACATTGTGCACACCCGCCATCTTTTCTGGTAACTCCAATTTATAGGCGAGCTTTCCAATTCGCTCGATGATCGGGAATGGTCCAACAAATCTTGGAGTTAACTTTCCTTTCTTCCCGAATCGAATAACATTCCTCAAAGGAGAAATTTTCACAAAAACCATATTACCTACGACGAATTCCAAATCCTTACGACGATTATCAGCATATCTTTTCTGACGGTCTTGGGCTGCCTTCATTCATTGCCGAATGATCTCTATATAATCCGAAGTCTGTCGAATCATTTCTGGCCCAAGTATCAACTTTTCTCCGGTTTCCAACCAACATGTCGGAGAGTTACACGATCTTCCATACAATGCTTCATACGGCGCCATACCAATGCTTGATTGGTAACTGTTATTATACGCAAATTCTACCAAATGAAGATGATCTTCCCATGATCCTCCGAAATCTAAAACACAAGCTCTACGGAGATCTTCCAAAACTCGGTTGACTCTCTCGGTCTGACCATCTGTTTGGGGATGATAAGCTGTACTCAAACACAACTCGGTCCCCAAAATTTCTTGGAAGCTCTTCCAAAATTCACTAGTGAACAATGGGTCTCGATCGCTCACTATACTCTTCGGAATACCATGGAATCGAACTATCCACTTAACATACAACTCATCCAATTTCGATGCAGTCCTAGTTGATCGGACAGGAATGAATCTTGCACTCTTAGTCAAACGATCTACGATTACGCAAATCCCTTCATTTCCTGCTCTGGTTCTAGGTAACCCATCGATAAAATCCATCGATATTTGCTCCCACTTCCATGTAGGAACTTCTAACGGCTGAAGTAATCCACTTGGCTTCTTCTGTTCGGCTTTTACCAACTGGCAGTTCATGCACTTGGAAATAAAATTTCCAACATCTTTCTTCATACCTTCCCAGTAATAGGTTCTCTTCATATCCCGATACATCTTATTTCCACCTGGATGAATTGTCAACTTCGAGTGATGACTTTCCTTAAGAACTTCATCTCTCAATCCATCTATATCGGGAACAACTAATCGTCCTTGCTTCCGAAGCCAACCCTCTCGATCGACTTCAAATCCTTTATCCTTTTCTGGGTCTACTCCAGATTCCACATCACGGATAATCTTGACAAGCTTAACGTCTCGCTTTTGGCTCTCGCCAACTCTTTCCACCAGAGTAGGTCTTATCGATAAGTTTGCCAACATCTCAGGTTCCAATTCACATCTAGGCCTGAAGTCAAATCCAGCCAAATACTCAAGGCTCTTCCATTCTGAAAACATGGCTCCCAATCCTGCATGTCTTCGACTTAACGCATCTGCCATTGCGTTACCTTTTCCCGGAGTATAGGCTATACCAAAATCATATGATGCTAAAAACTCTAGCCATCATTGCTGCCGGAGATTGAAATCCTTTTGGGAGAACAGATACTTCAACGACTTATGGTCTGTAAACAACTCGAATCGAACTCCCAATAGGTAATGTCTCCACATCTTCAAAGCAAAAACAATCGCTGCTAACTCCAAATCATGAGTCGGATAATTCCTTTCATGCGGCTTCAGTTGTCGACTTGCATACGCAACAACTTTATCCTTCTGCATTAGCACTGCCCCAAGTCCAGTGCCACATGCATCGGTATAAACCACCATCTCATCATTTCCACTTGGAATAGTCAAAACAGGAGCACTTGTCAATTTCTCTTTCAGGATTCCGAAAGCTTGCTCACACTTATCATCTCATCTGAACACTTGGTTCTTTTTCGTCAATCCTGTTAACGGTGCAGCTGTCTTGAAAAAATCTTTGATAAACCGACGATAATATCCTGCTAGTCCAAGAAAACTTCTCACATCAGATGCATTCTTAGGTCTAACCCAATCCTGGATCGCTGCCACCTTGGCGAGATCAACCGCTATTCCATTCCCAGAGATAACATGGCCTAAGAACCTCACTTCACTCTTCCAGAAGTGACACTTCGAAAACTTAGCCTTCAGCTGATGTTTCCGCAAGATTTCCAAAACAATACGCAAGTGCGTCTTGTGCTCTTCTTCGGTTCTGGAATAAATCAAAATATCATCCACGAACACAGGTACGAACTTGTTCAACTGGTCCCCGAACACTCTATTCATAAGATCCACAAAATATGCTGGTGCATTAGTCAGCCCAAACGGCATTACCAGCCACTCATAGAAACCAGACGGTGTCCTAAAAGCAGTCTTCGGCACACTATCCTTTGCCACTCTCAACTGGTGAAATCCCGTTGCCAAATCCATCTGAGAAAACACCTTAGCTTCGTGAAGCTGATCAAACAAGTCATCTATTCTCGGCAATGGATACTTGTTCTTCTTAGTCACTTTATTCAGCTCACGATAATCCACACACAACCTCAACGATCCATCCGCTTTGGTTGCAACCACAACTGGTGCACCCCATTCGGACACACTACGCCGAATGAATCCTTTCTGCAAAAGGTCATCAACTTGCACCTTCAACTCTTGTTGTTCCCTAGGCGCCATTCGCCTAAGAGGCATCACAACAGGTCTGGCTCCCTCAACTAGATCGATACGAAACTCGATCTCCCTATGCGGCGGTAACCCTTTGACCTCGTCAAAGACATCTTCAAATCCATTCACAATAGGCACCGATGACAATCCATCCCGTGGAACAACCAGCGAATACATGAAGCTCATGAAGACGCCTTCCTCATGCTTACATCGTATCACAACCTTTCGCCTCTCTACATTCTCGACTGTCACCTCCAGCCTCTCACAATCAATCCTTGCCGCATACTTCCTAAGCCAGTCCATACCCAAAATAATTCCGAACCCCGCAAAGTTCAGAACAAAACAATCACAAACAAAAGAGCAATCATGACTCGATACAACTAGACCACGGCATACCATACACAAACAAGACGAACCCCCAACTGGATTAGTCACAACCAATGGTCTATCAACAATATCCGGTTCCAAACCCAACCGGTCTACCAACTCATTACAAACAAAGGAATGCGACGCTCCAGTATCAAACAACACCCTTACTGGAACACCACAAATGGAAAGAATACCTTGAACCACCACACTCTTTCCCTTCTCCTCCACGGTAGGAGCTTTCAAAGATGATGGAACAGCCCCCAAAGCATAGGCTTGCACAATCTGCTTGTCCTTCCTCGGTTCCGGACAATCCTTCCTAAAATGCCCCGGTTTGTCACAGTTGTGGCACTTCGCCGGCACTTTCGGTTTCTTGCAATCCCTGGAGAGATGACCCTTCTGCTAACAGTTTAGCAGGTCACTTCACCCTTCGGCTTCTTCTGGCCATCCTTACCCTTCTGCTGCTGCTTCCTCTTCTTGTTTCCATTTTGCTCCTTGGTCACAGCAACAACAGATCCTTCTTTAGGAAACAAGTTCTCATGCCTAAGAGCTTTCTCCACAAGCTTCTCAAATGGATCATCCAGATGATCCACCAACTGCCTCCCAAGATAAGTGTCCAAGCCTGTCACAAACTTCTCATTCTTCTGATAAGGGGATTCAATATACGACCGAGCATACTTGGACAAAGCTTCAAACTCAGAAACATACTCAAGAACTGGTCTTCCACCTTGCTTGAGCTCCACAAACTTATTAAACAGAACAGATTTCTGAGCTGTAGAAATGAACTTAGCTTCAAATCTAGCTTGGAATTGCTCCCAAATAATCTCTTCTTCTGGAGTATCAATGGTGATAGAGTTCCACCAATCGGAAGCTCTCCCTTGAAGCTGTCTTGATGCAAGCTTCCTCTTAGTTGCATCCTCAATTCCCAAATCACCAAAAATCCTTCTACAAGCATCTATCCATCTCTGAACTTCAATGGTTGATTCTGTTCCCAAGAAAACCTTTCCTCCAAGAGAAGTATAGTCTTTGCACAACTTAGCAAAATCCACTGGTTTTGGGGCTTGAACTTGAACTCCAACATCTACTGATGACCCCGAGGCTGGCATCCTTCTCATGATCGAAGTCACCATGGCCTCAAACATAGTAGCATAATCAGCAGCCCCTTCAGCAGCACGGCCTTCCCTAGCAGCTGGTCTCCCTCTTCGACTCATCCTTAATATATATAAAAAGGAATGATTAGAACACCTTGAGAAACAACTACATAAGGAGTTCAAATCCTTCTAAGCTACTATATTATATATAGTAATCATCCATCAAAATACAATTACGTCTCTCATACGTAGTTACGTCAGCGAGCGTTGGCTAAAATAGATTAACCAAAGCTCTGATACCAAATGTGACGACCGCCCATGACTCCTGCACTAAACAAGGAAATAATGCGCTGAAAAGTGTGCCAGGCCGCCATGGACGATCATCAAGGTAGGGTAATACCATAATGATCTATCGTATTACTCACAGCGCAGGGATAAAATACAATAGAAAAGTATACATAGTGAAGCTCATTGAACAGAATCTTATCATATAAACTCATAGTAGTTTATTACAAACATCTGAATAGTCAATACATCAAGCCTCACTACATAACATTCAGAGTATCAAACAAACAGCGGAACATCCAGTACATATAGTAAGAAAACAATATGCAAAAGCCTCCAGCTCGTCTTCGTCACCAACAGCGTTGATTACTAAGAACAGCACCTGTCACCTGCTACCTAGTCTGCCCATCCCAACATGGATGAACAGCCCAAGGTAATAAGAGTTAAACATAAAACCTTGAGTCAGACAAAAGTCTTAGTGAGCAGTAAATCAACTATCAAACATACCAAAAGAGCATAAAGGGTAAAAGGAATAGGAACCCAACCATCCCACTCCACCTCTTTCTACAGTGATAGCCCCCAGACACACTAAGCAGAAACAAACATAGCAAAGCAGGCAATTAAGGTAAAGCAATTATCACTCGAGTCAAGGTCGATGTTTTCCAAGTACAAACCCCCAAGGCCTAAACCAAGATCAGATAAGCACCCACAAAACATCGCTCTTGAGACCGAGTGACGATATAACCAAACATCCATTACTCTGGCTATCACTGTTATCATTGCCTCGATACCATCATTAATTGAATGACCGGCACATTCTTTCAGCCGTCAGTCAAGGGCTAATGGCAACCCCGGTTCTAGACACAACTCCGCACGTCGTCGCAGCCCGTGCCTAGGAATTTTCGCAACTACCCAGAGTACTAGCATGTCGTCGCAGCCCGTGCCTGGGACGTCGTCGCAGCCCGTCCCAACGTACTCTTGCTTTGAGCGTGCTAGAACCTTCAATAACGATGAGATCTCAGCCTTCTAGTCATCCTCCTTGACGACTATTTTCATACTAGCTCAAGTGCCTCTCGAGCCCACCATTATCAACCAACTCGTTAACCTGTGGCCTTCTAACCCGCTAACTTCCTTAACTCGCCCAACATTCTTAAGTCGTTATTTCTATAGGTCGCTCCACTCGACCTAACTTTCACACGACCTAAGCTTCACACGAGCTAACTTACACATGACTTAAGCTCCTTCATGACTTAAACTCTAAACGACTTAACAACATCAACGACTTAAAGTTAATAGTTTTACGATCTTTCGATCCGTAAAAATATGGGTCGTTACATATTACATCATCAGAGTCCAACACAAAACAATAGCACAACACTGGATAGTTATAATAAGTTATCCTCACAAAACTGACTCTACAGCTTACAACGCACACCGAAAAAGACGCCAAGCATGTGTGATACATCTAGACGTCCAGCTCGTCTCCTGAGCTCCATAGCATCCTATCATGTATCTGTAATTCTCGGCCTGACCCTAGCATTATAATAAAATAACACCCATGTCAGTCGCGTGAGAAAAACACATTCAATTGAATTATTAAAGTTTTCAAAATCCTTTGAAAAACAAAGGTATCTCGTAAGACCACACCACAAATAAACATGTCGGGTTCTTACCTTACGATAGGCAAAATATTTCATATCAAAATCCTCGGATATTATAATAGTGTCTAAGTACAAATACTTAAATCAAATAGCTAAAATTGTTACGTTAATTAAATTCCAGCAATACTTGGATCTACAATCAAAGCCGTAAAGGCACGTAGGGAGAATTGATTTCCAACTAAATGACTAGGCACTGGGGTACCACCTGTCATTATACCTGGTCTAGATCATCATACCAAGGACCACTCCATATCCCCTTCAACACAAGACCGGACTACACCTAACCTGGATAGCCCAAATAAGATCACCTCGCGGTTGGGATCAGCAACCGCCACACAGCCGAAATAAGGGACTCTAGACAGGGATGACCTTACCCTACTTGGAAGCTACCCACTTAGCCTTGCTGCATATCCCCTGATTTTCAGTCATTCCCGGTTAGTCAGGCTCAAGGCCAAGCGTTACCTTTTTTGAAATATTCACTTAGAATGCACATTGTCTTCCAATAACAATGTACTGATAGCATTCATCCATAAAAGTCTGTTCCCGGTACGGATGAAACCGCAGGCACTACTCCTACTACATCCATTTTGGAATCATCCTCAGGATTAGTAGAGATTAGCCCTTGCAATTCACTACTTCATCTTCGACCCCAAGCTCTTGTCTTCCTTTCAAAAACGTACTCAATGGACCGGAGTGGTTTTCGGATCACAAATATGATCCCGGTCTCTTTGAAACAACGTTCTCTATTCCCGGTAAACTCAACCCCGGTTCTCTAGGAAATAAATAGACGAAAATAAGATCATAGATCACATCCTAACCATTAGCGGACATAATTCCTTATAAACGTCCTAGAAGAACGAACGAGTTTATACGTACAGCATAGCACCTCGAACGGTAATTGTACCATATAATTCTCGTACTTCTCCTAGATATTTCCAAAGTTATATTCGGGTTCAGATTTGATAGTCGGTTATTTAACTATCAAGCAAACAATCATTCAACCAAATATTTTATTTTCACTGAAAAACACTTAAATCTCCTTTACATTGAATTTCAAATACACAAATCTCTTTATCCAGAATTACACACTTCAAAAATATTTAAAATAAAGTTACTTAAATCACTTCATTCAAATAATACCTATGAAAGCCTATAGTAATTTCCCAAGTAAAACTTTAGCCAAAAATACTTTTAAAATAAAAGTTATTTTATAAATCATAAATATCTAATAATTATCCTTTTAAAATCATAAATGCTAATTTAACCCTTTAAAAATAATAAACTACTATAATTAACTTAATTTACTTTAACAATTTTAAAACAACTAAATGAAAAAAATAATTCTAATAGCATTCTTTTAAAACACTTTTAAAACTTCTAATTTATACTTAAAAATCTTTCCTTTAAAATATACTTAACTTTCCAGAAAAATACATTTCCACTTCAATAAAACCGGTCTTGTCATTTATAAATCCTTCTCGATTTATTTTTTAGCTTAAATTTACGTTCCAACTCTATAAATTTCCTTTCTCACATTTTACAAATAAAACCACTATTTATTTTAAAAACAAATCACCGTCACCTTATAAATTCCCACCGTGAATTGATCAATTTAAATTATCCACTTATAAATATTTCGCTTTATTTATAAACCCAGTTTATAAATTTCATAGCCTCGTTCCCCTTTTAACCATTGTTTAAAAACACTTAATCGATTTTCAAATTGTTTTTATGAATTTATTCCATTTTAAAATAAGTTCACTCATACATTCCAAAATCCACTAATTTCAGATCTTACTTCCTTTTTTATGGTTTAAAGGGCTTTATTTAAACCTGAAACATTAGTTCCACATTTTATTTCTCAAGTTCCCTCTTTATTTTCCCAAATCTATTTCAAATCTCGGATTTAAAAATAAATACTTTTTATACTTAAACAAATCGCTTAAGCTCCATTATTATATCCATTTATTCAATATCCGAAAATTTCTTTCTTCCCATATTTTGAAATTATCAAGTACAAAATTTAAAATCAAACTATTCATTTTTCTCTCAAATTCGTTACTTTTAAATTTAACCAACTTCACTATAAATCTCTCACTTTAAATTTTTCCCCTTTTATCTTCCTTTTAAAATTTCAATATTTGTACTTTTAAAATGCCATATATATTCAACAATATATTAACATCAAATAAATAATTTTTTTCCAATATAATATATCTCAGATTATTCAACATTTCATATATCTCTGAAATGAAAATAAATTCAACATTTTTGAGGAATCCAGTTGGATTCCTTCAACCTGTTTTCCTGCATCCACAGATGTTAGCACAATATGAAAATACAAATCCCTCTTCGAGAGGGATATCGCGGTATATAGGGTCATCCGCTATTATGCAGGACGCATAGGGTCTCATCCGCTATATAACGCGGGATATCAATCACTCCAATATATATACACACACTATTATATATATGTAATCATCCAACAGATAATTATAGATCTATCAATCCAATGAACATCCAACAATTTCAATTTAAGCATTTAAATTTAAATGGTAATCCAAATAAGTGAGATATTCTCACCTTTGATTTTATTAGCAACCTGTTTCCATCTCGACTTATTTTCTTCACGATTTTAGACCTTATAAAAAAATTATACGGTTTATTTAACATTTGAAATAATCTAAAAATAAATTACCGTTTAATTAATTTACTTAACTAATTTTAAAGGATAATTAAACTAACTTAGTTTACATTTTCTTTTCTTATGACCAAAATATAAAATTTTACAATAGAGTGTATATATATCCTAATTACCGTTGTACAAATTTTAAAATTAAACAGTAAGCTAAAATATTTGTATATATTTTTATATCCTTTTTTAATCTATATATACACATATGTATGTGTTAAATTTATTTTTTAACTTTTTAATAGGGTATATATATGTCCTAATCACTCAACAAAAATACACTAATTACCAAATAAGTTAACTGATTCCCGTATATATATTATAAAAACTTATTTTACTGTTAATTATTATTTCTGTTTTTTCCAACCTATATACATACATTATATATATTAAATTTAAATAAAGAAAGCAAAAATCATGTAGTTACATTTCTTGCATGTTGGATGAGGTTTGTACAGTGATTTGAGATGTTGGAAAAACTTCGATGTGAAATGCTTAACCAGTTAACTTATATATAAATTATTTAAATTTTAAATCATCTCGAAAATGAAGCCTAAAATCTCGATCTCCTATTGAGGCATGCCGCTAGGCATTCATAATGTTATACCCATATTCCGAACGCAATGGAAAATGTTTCAAGTCCTAATTTGATCGTATGGAGAAGATAGCATTTTGAACCCAGTTCTTATATTGAATTCTCGATATAGATTTCAGCACGTTCACATATCGTACGAACACACAACAACTCCAAATGCTAAAAAAATTGAAATCCAATAATAATACACTATTACTGATCCAATGGAACTGGTCTCGTCGAATTCCGACATTGTGCCCCGAAATGCTATTTTAAATAACAATTTAAACAATATATTTTTAAAACTGAACAACTCACCTTTAAATTCAATTTTAAAGCTTTCCTTATCTTTAGTACTATCAATACAAATTTTATAAGCCTTTGAAATATTTTTAACAAGCTTGAAACTCCAGATTTCATATTTTACCCAATTTCCAATTGTTTAAGTCAATAGTTTAATTACCTAATAAATAGTTATATTTGAAATCTAATTTAAAAATCAACACCTAAATATTTAAAATCAATTAAATATTCCAATTTCAAATATCCAAAGTTCCAGGTCGTTACAGAGAGAGAATAAAAAATTGTAAATTAATAGGTGTAATTAAAAGTAGTTTATGCTTTGTGAAAATATGAGAAAAGAACGTTTGCATCAAATAAAATGAATGTTTCATTTATGAATGTAAGTTAAATTTCATTAAAATAAAGAATAGAATGATTGATTTTAAAGGAAGAAATATACGTTTATTTGAACTGTGTTTTAGCTTACAGATTGATTACAAGAATAGGAAAATAATCAATTTTAGTAAGTTATTTATTACTCTTATGTATAAACAACAAATTTATAAACGTGTTTGAATAAACAATTGTTCTATTTTTCATCCATTTTAGTTGTTTGTTTTGAAATTTAACTTTGTAAGTAATTGCAATTAATGTAGTTTAACTATTTCAATTAAAAGGAAAGAAAATGCTGATTGCAATTAATAGATTTAATAAAAGAAACGCACGTTTTGCGTTAAACAAAAAGTGTGTTATAATGGAAATAAAAGATCATTTTGGGAAAACAAAATTGAACGTTTTCATTTTTGAGGCAAGTAAAAAAGTGTTATTACTCGTGGATCAACCCTAACTATAAATGAATGTTTTCAGCGTTCAATCAAATCTTGTTCGTTCTTTCTATTTTCAACTCTGCTTATAAATAGCCTATTATAAACCCTAACTATTTATTTTTTCCATTTGTCTGTACATAAATTTCCTTCTCATCTCCTCATTCCAATGGTAGATAAACCAAATTCCCAATTCAATTTCTAATCAAATTTCAATTTCAAAAATTTATCTCCTCCAAACCCTATCAAATTATATACCATTCGAAGCTCTCTACAAGTGCAACTCGGATCTGCAATTCGTTTTTGCAATTGAACCATGGTTTGGTCAGAAATTAATGAATTATTCACAACCGTTCAATCAAGCATTGATCAATTTCGTCTGATTGACGAATCCGGGGTATGGATGTGTAGAGAAAACCTAGGGGAGTTCATCGATGTGGGTTGTTTGGCATTTTTATGGTTGGATCAGCAGCTTTAGTTCGTGTTGAGCTAGGGTTATATGGCAACGGCTGATGGGTTTATGTGTATGACTGAGCCTGAGGGTGTTCGGGGAGGTCGGGGGGAGGCCTAGGATGAGGTCGCGGCGTTCTGGCAGGTCCAATGGGATCCTGCGGCGGCGAACCGAAGAAATAAGGTCGGAGGTCTTCAGTTGTCTCGTGTCCGAGAAAGGAGGGTTTCGTTCCTGTTGTATGACTGTTCGTGTTGACGTGGCATCTTTCGAGTGGGGGTATTTTCTTTTTTCTATTTATTATAAATTTAAATTTAAAACGTTTTAATCGCCATAACTTTAAAATACGAGGTATGATTGTGACGACTCAAAATTTTTGATATTTGAATTTGGAATATTTAATTGAATTAAAATATTTAAAAGTTAATTTCTAACTTGAATTTCAAATATCACTGTTTATTTGGCAATTAAATTGTTGAATTTAATAATTTGAAATTGGGTGGAATATTGAATCTTGATTTTTAAGCTGGTTCAAAATATTTCTAAGGCTTATAAGATTTATATTGGCAATACTAAAGATAATAAATGTGATAGAATCAAATTTGAAAGTGATTTTGTTCAGTTTTGAATTTATATCGTTTAAATCGATATTTAAAAATAGCCTTCCGAGGCACGGTCTTGTAATTCGTTGAAACGGGTTCCGTTGGATTCGTAATAGTGTATTATTATCGAATTTCAATTTTCATGGCATTTGGAGTTGTGTGATCGTACAGTAAGTAAACGCACTAATTTTATATCGAAAATTCAATACAATAAAACTGGTCCAAAAAAGCTATCTTCTCCATACGATCGAATTAGGCTTTAAAAACTTTTCTATTGCATTCGGAATAGGGATATAACCTTATGAATGCCTAGCGGCATGCCTCGATTGGAGATCGAGCTTTTGAGTTGTGATAATTGAGACGATTTAAATTTGAATATAAATAATAATATCGAAAACACTGTACTTAGCTAAGACATATAGAGGAAAATTAGACACGTGTTTCCTTTCTTCTGATAAATTGCACACGCGTTTGTTTTTTATAAAAAAATAATAATAATGGAAGTAAAATCGAACAGCCGAGTTTTTCTTTTTCTTTAAACAAAATAAGATTGAAGCCATTTGCAAATGAAATCATTTTCGTTCATTAAAAGCCCAAGTAATCTTCAAAAAAAATCATGGCCGAGCAAACAAAACAAATAAGAAGGCAATGAAATCTATTCGATTTTGAATCGAATTGCGTCGAAAAGTAGCACGTTTTCGAGCCACCGTGAATTGCAAGTCGCCCAGTTCAAATTCGAAGGCCGCGTGCTGTGGGCCATGGGCGCGTACGCATGCGTGCGTGAAGCGAAGCTAGGTGTGGGCAAACTTGAGAGCGAGCAAGATGGGTTCGATGACCGCAGTCAAAGTGGAGTCGCGATTTGGTGAGCGCGCTAGGCGATGGGAAGTCGTTAAGGCTAGTGTTCGATGAGCAGTCAACAAAGCTTCGATCGAGGGTTTAATTGGGCCGTATCTTCGATTTCGAAGAGCGAGGCGGTGGTGGAGGCGGTTTCGAAGCATAAGGTATTTCTATTTTTGGATTTTTAGTTTAATTAAAAATATAGACGGGATTTTTTTCGTAGGTAGAGAGGTGATTTCAAAAATCATACTTTTATTCAATAAATATATGTATGTATATATAAAAAAAGGGTTTATAGTAAAGAGGAAAATTATATTTTAAGCAGTTTTAAAATCTTCCAGTTAATTGCAGTTTTTGTTTTTACAGATAAGAATAGTAATATTTTACAGTTAGAAATATATATAAAACAATTGTGTTTTAATTTAATATATATATATATAGGTTTGAAGGAATTTTTACTTTATTAGAAATTAATGTATATAGATAAGATTTTGGAAAAATATGTATATAATATTTACAGTGAGGTATATAATTTCAGTTATTAAATACTAACTGAAATTAGTATATATATGTAAGGTTTTGAAAAGGAAGTACGGATTTTAAATGTTGGAGAATTTATGTAAAAAAAAAATTTAAATCTATATATATTTTTATAAATATATATATATATACACATAAAGTTTCAAAAGAAAATAGATATATATTTTAACTTTTACCAATTTATTAATGTATTAAGGAAATAATTTAACTGGTTAATCAATTATTTTGGTTACCAAAAATAATTTGTTAAAGGAAATCAATTTTAAGCCAAATCATTAGTTAATTAAAATTAATAAATGACAATTGATTGTTCGATTATTTCAAATATTAATAAATTGTATAAATATTTATACAAGGTCAAAAATTCGTGAAAATAAGCTGGAATGGAAATGGATTGCAAAATAAAAGGCAAAGGTGAGATCTTCTCACTCAACCGGAATAGTTAGAATTTAAATTATTGATTGATTGTTTGGATGTGATAGTATATATGATAGTGTGTGTGTGTGTGTGTGTATATATTAGAGTGTTTGATTTCCCGTATTATATAGCGGGTGAGACCCTATGCGCCCCGTAAATAGCGGATGACCTCATATACCGCGATATTCCACCTCGAAGTGGAATGAGTATTTTATAATTGCGCTAACATCTATGGATGCAGGGAAATGGGTTAGAGGGATCCAACTGGATTCCTCAAATTGTTTGAATTCATATGTTGTGATATAATTAATTAATAATCTGTGGTTGGCTATAATTGGTAATTGAAATAATTGAAGGCTATGGTTTGGCTGAATATATTCAGGTATTCTTACAATACCAGAAATATAATGATTTGATTTTTGGAAGGAAATTAAAGAAGGGAATTTTAAGTAAATTTTGGAAATCAATTTGGAATTTGATTTGGTGTTTGAAAGTAAATTTTGGAAATCGATTTGAAAATTGTATATCAATGGATATTTGGAAATATAAATTCACAAATGGAATTTATAAAGGAATCGGTAATTTGTTTTAAAAACAAATATTGGTTTATTTTCAAAAGACGTGGAAAGATAATTTACGAATTTGGGATGTAAATTGAGATAAATCGAGAAAGATTTATAAATTGATTTAAATGGACTATTATGAAATGGAAGTGTATTTTCCCCGAAAAGCCGAGTATGTTTTCAAAATAGCTTTTAAATATAAATTAAAAGTTTTAAAGTTGGTTTTAAAAAGAATATTTTGCAGAAAATATTTTCTTAAATTTTTTTTTAATTTTTAAAGTAAATGTTTATTAAGTTAATTGTAGAAGTGATTATTTTAAAGATTTAACTAAGTATTTGATTTAGAAGATGGTTATTTAAAATAATTATGCTCTACCTAATAATTTTATTTTTAAAATTATTTTTGGGCTTAAATTTTATATGAGATATTAGTATAAAAATTTCATAATTAATATTTTAAATAAAGTGTTTGAAAATAGTTTTCACTTTAAGTGTTTCCAAGTATATATTTGGATAAGTGATTTAAATTATTTTAAAGTATTCGGACTTGGCAAATTTCCAGTGAAAATAAACAATATTTGGAATTTATTCCGCGAGAGGAAAGTGATTTTAAAATTGTTTTCAAAGGGTTGAAGTGTAAAAATATACCTTGGGAAGATATTTTGAAATAAATAATTTGGGAAAATTATTTAAATCTGATGGTTGTTGTTAATGTTGTTGATAGTTAAATAACCGACTATCAATATTGGCCTTCAAACGGCACTTGTATTTCGATGCGACCGGGGGTCGGATTCCATATGGTTATCTAAAAACCACATCAAATCTTAATGATGGATCTTTTGTTTAAAAGGGAAAAAGTGGAAATTGGTTGTGACTTACTTTAAATCTAAATGTATCCACTTAATTTTAAAATAAGTGCTCGTTATTCGGATTAGCCGGGAGAGGACATTAAGTAATAAAACCCATTCTGAATAATGATACGACGAAATGGGATAGCATTTGAAGATGGTGGTTGAAGACCTGATATTTTCGAAAACGAAAGGATTATCTGTCAAATGTCTTTGCACCGAGTTGCTATGGTATAGAGATTTATATTACCCTATGTGATGGGGAGTCCGGATATGATTAGGGAATATCCGGATTTGCAAGGACTTTTTCCTTAGTTGGACGATGTGCCTTCGATTCCATTCAGACCCAGGATGCACTTGTATGGATGTATGTATGACATTACACTTTGAGATATAAAGCTGGTTTCTATCAAATATATTTCTGTTGGTGGTGAGAATTTATTCTCTTAGCTTAACACCCTTCTCTGAGACATACGAGCTCAGAGGTTATGTAGTTGATGGTTACTAGTGACATATTCCCAATTTGGTAGTGTGGCATCCTAAGGGTTAATCAATGGTTGATCGAAACATGGCTTTTGTGGAAAGCGTAGCTTTGTGGGATGAGACTTCGTCCGACCCCACACCGTGGAAATGGTCGAAACATGAAGGATGCGGCAAGGTTATGGGGGTCGCGCCCCTCAGGGTATGTGCATTTCCTTCTGGATAAAAAGTGGTATCTGGTATGGAGCCAAGATATTTAACTTACGTGGATGAAAAAAGTGGTATTCTGGTATGGAGCCCAGATTATTTTACTTATGTGGTTGTTGGTTGCTGAGGCGCCTTGGTAAAGGTCGGTTACGACCAGGGGATGGCATATTCGTGACAGTTAATTACCTAGTTGCAGAGGTAACCCGAACCTTGTGTTGGCAGAGATCCGGTTAGGTCCTCGAGGCGTCCCTCCAGAGGCGTACCCTTTCGGAAAGGAAGTTCCTTAGCCTTGACCGTTTGTTGGAAATCCAAAGAATTAATACGAGCCCTGTACGGTTTTAGTTGTAGAACCTGCCATTTAACATGGTAGCTATAGTAGGCATACTATAATGGTACGTATGCTGGCTAAGATTAATAATATACTTGCAAATGTTTTTCACACTATGCACTAATAACAATATCAAAAGGAATTTCGCGTATCAAGCATGTTTGACTACTATAAGGAGAAACCACCCTCAAGTGTGCGATTGCATTGTGTGTATGGCGGGAGACCTTATGGTAGTTTCATTTTCCAAAAGCATAGCTGATTTCTTTTTATTTCTTTTATGCAAATAACTGTTTTAAGATATCACACCAGTCCTATGACTGACCTGGAGTTTATTGTTCCTTTCTAAACTCGGGATGGCCCTAATTTTCCACACGGGCAGCCTAGAGTCAGGTTATCAGTATTTCTAGAGCTAAGTCAGGAAAGTATGCTGTGGAGATCAGAAGACAAGCTGGATGGCGAGACGTATCACTTATATTATGTATTATCCACTGCGTATGGGTTGCTGCAAATTCAATTTCCATATAGGCAGGTTATCATAACTACCAGTGTTATGTTTTGTTGTTGTAATACTATGATGTAATGTATAAACTGATATAGTTCTTTTGTTTAAAGATTATTCATTTATCTATTATATATTTTTCCGTTGCGATTGTGAGATTCTGATATTGTTTCTGTTTCTTCTTCTATCTTCTTCTTCTTTAACCCAAACGGTTTGGTTTTTCGGCATTCGATTGTTCAGCATTTGATATATTGGGCGTATTGATGTTGATTTTCGGGTGTCGAAATCGGGTTGTTACACTGATTCACGTGCGGTTTCTTGCGTTAGAATCGCATCGAAATTTTGAATAATTTGACGCTGGTTTGGACGAATTCTGAGATCGTTTAAATTTAGGGCTTAAATTGGATTTAAATCGATTTAAATTCAAAAGTGAGTATTTTGACCTACTCACAACTTCTAAAATTTCTTAACTAAACTAAATTTATGATTTAATTGTGAACTTATTTATGGCTGTTTGGTATATAATTTGGCTGTTCTAGTTAATCTGAATTTATATGAACAAAATCGTTATTTAATCTATTATTGAATTTAAATTTTCCATTTAATTACCTGTGAATAATAGTCAGTTATTTGTTGTTACTATTGGTTGAATTGGGTAATGATTATAATGGATGTTTGAATATATTATTGGATGATTGGATGCTATAATTGATTTATATATTGTTATCACTCTGCAAGTTCCCTCAGTTAATATTTAGGAATTCACAATGGGTTGAAATGATATATACCCGAACGATCTATTGATTAGGGAAAAATCTTTATGAGTTGAAATGATAGACTCGAACGATTTTATGGATTTTAATATAAATTCGAGATTGCGGTTTGAAATGATATATAATTGTAAAATTATAAATTGCAGATTGAAATGATAAATATTCATATCACTTGACCCTAGGGTAGAGAATTATATACGGACACCGGATTGGTTAAATTAAATGATTTTAAATCCTTAATTTTTGAATTTAATTGAGTGATATTTTGAAATAAACTTGTTTTATATAAATTGAATTATTATTGAAAATAAAGTTATGTTGAAACTTGAATTGGTTAAAGGAATTCTTTAAAGAAATTAAATTTAAAATTTTAAGTAAATTTTGGAGTAAATGGAATTTAATGGAATTGAGTCATTGAAATTGGTAGAAATATAACTTTGAAATATATTGGAACGTGAATGATTTAAATTGATATTTCAAACATGGCTTGGAAGCAATATAAAATTTAAAATTTTTACTATGAGTTGAATTGAAAGATTGAAATTGAGATTTATGATTTGGAAATGTGAAATTTTCCAGATATATTGAATCAAAATAAATAGTCAAAATTATATAAGTTCCAAATTTGTATTTAAAATAAACTTTTTTAAAAATTATATTATTTTAAAATTTCTAATCATTAAGATTTCAAATTTATTAAACTATTTTAGCCTATATCAACTATATAAATTATTTTAACCTATTCTAAACCAATTTAATTTGTTTTAAGCTAATTTAACCATATAAATTTTAATCTAAATCTAATTAATCTATTTTAAAGCTATTTAATCTATTTTAATTATATTCAAATCTATTTTTAGTCTATTCAACTATCTTAAATCAAGTTAAAACTATTTTATTCTATTTTAAATTATTTTAGAGTATTTTAACTATTTATAACTATTTTAAACAATTTATAACTATCTAAACTATCTTTCTAAATTTTAATTAAATAAAGTATAGGTATTTGTATTTTAAATCCTCGATTTTAAAGTGAATTTGGCTACGTGATATTATAACCTAAGTTGGGATTTAAATTACATATTTGATTTGAATATGAAGTTTTGAAATGAGGGTATTAAATATTTTAAAAATAGGATTTTTGAAAGTGAATATGATCTCAAAAGTGATATGGTTTTGAGAATATGATATTTTGATATAAAGGGTGAATTGACTTTTGAAATGTAAAAGAACCATCCGGTGTGAAATAACTGTTTGGTTGTTAAAGAGACTAGGATCGGATATTGTCATACTCTCTACCAATACCGAAATCCACTTTAGCAACTGTGTACATGATGGAGATTCCAAAAATGAAGTAGGTTGGTTTGGTGAATGATTTATGTATGAGATATTTACGTGACCTTGACTGCCGTGAGTTAGCTTGATGCGGCTAAAATCTGGAACCACGCCCGGTCAAGTGAGGTCATTCCTCCTATCGGGCACACTTCTTTGATATTATATTTTGACTTTGTGATTTGATTTGGTGGCCACCCATGATTTTGATTTGGGAGTGTGTTCCGAGGTGGACGGTAGTAGCTACTATGCGTTACCACTAGTCCGGATTCGTAAATGCTATATTTACCATGGCATTTCCTCGTGTGCCGTGGCACATGCCCTATGCCTTCTACGAGTTTGTTTTGTACCATACCTATGGAATGCCCTCTGATAGCTCTTCAGTTTACGGAGGAATTACGATACTGTATAGACTATGGGAATATATAAAAATGTGGTAAATGGGATATGGGTAACGCCTTAATGTTATTTTAATACTTTTACTTTACTGTAGACTTATTATAGTAGCGTATTGTACTGCATAGTAGATAGTTTAACGGATCCTTAGGAGGTGTGGATCCTGAACATCACTTGAGTTACTACACTCACGTTAGATACTAGATAGGAGATGTCAAACCCCGTAAACATCTTTGACGCCGTTGCACTCATATTTACCGTTGATTTAACTTACATAAGATCTTTTAGTTCTAACTCAAGTGTTTTGTCTTTTCAATTCGTTGGAGTCAGCCTGAGCATTTCAGGATTTGAAGACTTTATTTCTGGAGGACGAAGACGAAGATTTGTGCTACTATTATTTATGGTATTTTTTCCACTACATTCATACTATTCCACTGCATTATTTATTTATCTCTGATATGTATAATTCTGATTCCGTGTTGTATAAATATAATCCAGTGTACTGTAAACAGCTTCACGAACTGTTATTTGATTATTATATTTTGTCATTCCGCTACGTGATTCTATTTTGTTTTCTCTTTCTCTGCTTTTCTTATTTACCCCAATAACCATTTTCCCTTTTGTATGGTTTAAGTTGACGTGTGTTTCTGCTTAAAACGTCCAAAAGGCAGCCCATTACAGTTGGTATTAGATCTTTGGTTTAGCGATAACCTTAGCTTTGTAGGGTGTGACTCGTATAAAATAGTTTAGTAGTACCCTAGAATGAGTCGCTGGGTGTATATATATGAGAGAGCGTATTTGTTAATGTTATAAAAAGGTTTTTATATTGTGTTAATTTGTTTCGTTTTGTATCTATAAATTCTAGTTGGTGCGTAGGACGCTATGACATCAATAGGGATTCCTAAACACTTAATAGGATAGACCGACACAATATTTGTTTTGAAATATAGGTAAATGAAATAATTTTGCCTACTATATATTTTATATATAAAATAATATTTTTATAAATGATATATGTGGTTGTAATATATTTTTTTGTTAAGTAGTGAAAATTTATAAATATTGGTTGAAAATAAAAATTTGTAAATAAATAAATATAGATTGGAAAATTTAGAACTTAAATTCCGGGATTTTTGTAAACTCCTTTCGAAAGATTTTGGAATATGTTAGTATTATATAGAAATATTTTTTGATATAAATATTTCAATATAATTTGAGAGAAATGTTTAAAAGGGAACTTTGGAAAGAAATAAATTTTGTACTCCCCTCTCTATTGTCGGAAAATAATTTCGGAGATGAGTGCACGCATCATCGACGTTCATTTTCGAGTTTCAAAGTGGTAAGTTATTATAGTAGTTAACTACATGTTAGTTTGAATAAGAAAAAAATCTTGATTTCAATTGTCAAATATGATATATATATATAAAGATATGGTTATATACATTTTAAATGATTTGAAATGAACCCGACATTTAGTTCTTAAATTTCTATAAATCAAAAGAATAAATTAGAGATTTCAATTATTGTAATGGAATAAAATTTTAACTATTTAATAATTGGAACTTCTAAAATTGAAAGTAAGAAATTAAATGCTAAGTTATAAACGAAAGATGCAAGGAATTTGAAATTTGTAACCTATAAATAGAAAGGATATGTAAATAAGAAATGATAACTATTGAACATTTATTTATTAAAACGAAATAAGATAAACTTGTGTAACTTTCAGTTTCATTCTTAAAAATATAAATATAACTTAACAAAAACATAAAAGTTGTAATGTTAAATAAGGATATGTAATAGAATATTATACAAGAAAAACTTAGAATAATGATAGTGTTCAATGGAATTACTTTCATAAATAAGAATTTTAGCATTATAATTATTAAAAACTTAAGTTATAATTGAAATGCTACTAATCAAATAAAATAGAAAAGTGAGTATTATAAATAAACGATAATAACGTTAGGTAAATGTTTGAAGTTATTTATAATTAAAATAAGTGGAGAGGATGGAAACTATAAGTAGATGGTTATGAACTTAAGTCAATGATAGACGCCATTTATAATTGAAATGAATACTATAATGAATTAAATGATTATAACTTTAGAAATTGTTGAAATGATTTAGAAAATGGATTTAATATAAGAAAGGATGAATGTAAATTAAAAGTAAGAGACCTAAGTATGAATTTATGCACTAATGAATATAAATATCTAACGGAAATCAAGTATATAAATTAATAAATGTGAACTAAGCTGCAATAAATGTATGTAAACTTAAATAATGAATTCATAGATTATTATAAACAACTGAATGGAATTAACTTATGTAAGAAATGAATGTAATGAAGTAAAATGAAATCGGCATTATATGGTTAAATGGAAAATGAACTTGTAAGTAATGAATGAAAATAAATGATAATAAATACTGAATAAATGAACGTGGATTTATTTACAGAGAATTCTATATGGTACTTTAAGAATTGATTTACAAGTGTTTAAATTTTATGTATAAATAACATATGTAAGAAAATGTAAAAATGAACTTAAACAATTTTTGCAATGTGTTGTTTGTTTTTGACTTTTGAGTTGTTTGGGAATGGATACCTCTAATTGTTTGGATGTATGAATAATCTGTTGAGTTTTATCTAAGATCGTTGAGTATATGGTATACTTAGTAGTTGTTAGTCATTTTATACGATAAAAGGTGTCCAAACCCAAACAAACCATTTGTTTTGCTTGTTATGAATTGATGGGTGATTACACTGATTTCATATGATGATTGTATGCTTTTGGTTGCAACTGATTGTTGTAATATTATATTTAATTGTTGTTAGTGGTTAAAACAACTTTAATATTTCATTTTATATAATTATTAACCTCTTTTGGATTATACAAGTGAAATACAGGTTATAGAAGCAACTGCTACTGCTTTTGGTTTCATAAAATAAGCGTTATTTGCCCGACAAATAGTACGTTCTCGGATTACGGTTTTCTAGCAATATTATATTGTTTTTCCCGTTGTTTGGAATATATTATTTTGGAAAATATGATATATATTGTTATTATTGATATTATTATTTCTTCCAGACCTCTCTATACAAAGGAGACTCTGTCGAAATTTTCCGTAAATTTTGGACTTAGAAATTTTTTTGTGAAATGTTTCCAAACTTTATTGATTTGAGTATAAAAGGATTTGATTGTTATAAATTGATATATTTTATTTAAATTATCTAATTTTGTAAATTAATTGTTTATAAATTTAATATTTTGAATAAGATGTATTGATTACGTAATTCCTTCTTTTCACTTCTTTTTCCTTTTCGAGGACGAAATGTTTTGAATGAGGAAGAGTGTAACGACCCGTAATTTTCGATAATTAAAATAGTCAATTTGATAAGATCTTTATGATTACATAATGGGAGAAATAAAAATCTGTAATCTACTAATGAAACAATAAATAGAATGAAGTGTAACAAAGTTAATTTAAATTAGTTATTAACGAGTTTAATTGAAATTCCAAACAATTGGAATGATTTAAAGGTTATAACTTGGTTATAAAGTGAATGTAAGAAAACAAATGCAAATATTGAATCAATTAATGAATAATATATAATTAATTGTAATTAAAAAATCCATGTTATGTAAGCAATGGTAACATTTATTTGCAAGTAATAAACTTATAAATGTAATTAAAGGCTAATGGTGACAATTATTATATGCTACCTATTTATTTAGCCTGATAAATTAAAATTGAAAATCAATTGCAATTAATTCACCTAATCAGTGCAGTTAATGTATGTTAAATTGATAATTGAAGAACATTAATTCAATAAGATGTAACCAATGAAAATTTTATGCATAATATGAAAATTGAGTGAATAAAAAGAATTGAAAGCAAGCCTGACCAATTTATAGAATTTAAGCTACATTAAATGGATTTATTGAAGTTAAATGAAATTAAATATTACGCTGATTGAAATGAAGATGAAATTGGAAATAATAGTGTAATAAGATATAAACCATGATAATTGTGTTCATAAGTTGATAATTGGTTGATAACAGGATTGAAAACTAAATAAATGAATTTATTGGATATTTAATTTATAATTACTGAATTTATTGAAATTGAATTAAACACTGTACAGTGTGAAATATTCAATAATAAATTGACACAGAAATTTGTTATAAAAGATTTTAAATTACTAAGTAATCCAAAATGATAGAAATTATAAATAATAAAATTTAGGGGTGGGCATTTAACCGGCCGAACCGACTTAACCGACCGAACCGACCTTAATCGAAGCTTTAACCGAAAAAATTGGTTAACCGAACATTAGGTTAACCGACCGACGTTAATCGATCAAAATTGGTTCGATTAACGGTTAACCACGGTTACGTCTCGGTTAACCGTTAACCGAAACAAATTTTTAAATTATCGTTAAAACCCAAAACAATTAGTATTCGCTTCGCAACCCGGCCCAAAAAATTTTAGGTAACCCCAATCAACACTTCAGCCGACAGCCGATATTCACTATCTTTGTACTTTATTTTAGAGAAATCGAAATTGTTCACAAAAATAAAATTGTTGCCTACTTTTCTATCATAATCACTGAATCCTCCATAATCGAATCGATCCTCCGCTATAATCGAATCGATCCTCCGCAACCTTAGTCATAATCGAATCGATCCTCCGCTGACTTGTTCTTCAGTATTTGCAATCGAGATCATCGATTTGAGCAATGATGAATGCTAAAAGGAAGAGGAAAAACGTGAGTTTGATTTATTTTTTACAAATGATTTTTCTGATTTGTTAGTTGGTAGTTAGTACTTACGTTGGAATGGTTAAGCTTGGTTAAGGTTTATTCAATTTTTTGTTCAGCTTGAATGTTTTGAAAACAATGAAAATGATCCGTCTATGGTAGGTTTGTTCATTTTTAGTAATTTTGAAACCAATTTTTGTTAACGCCGGTCCAGCCGATCACCGGATTTTTGAAAACAACTTTTGTTGATCAACTAATTTTTCAAAAATTGGTGGTTCCAAGTTCCAAAAATTAGTTGATCACCGGTGTTTTGAAAACAAGAAAAATTGGTTTCAAAAATTAGAGCTTCACGCAAATTTTTGAAACAATGCAATTTTTTGTTGATCACCGGATTTTCAAAAATTAGTGGTTCCAAGTTTTGAAATCAATGAAAATTCATTTTTACGTCATTACATACACGATCACAAAAATTAGAGCTTCACGCAATAAATCAACAAATCATGGTTAGATGTGAATGGTGTTGTCAGTACAAGTTTGAACGAGCTACGAAACTTTTTCTGTTTCATTTTCCATTTTATCAATGATTTTAGCGGTCTTCTCACTTCTGTTCAGAAATATAAGAATGATTTTGAAATATTTGATTTGGCACCATAGTCTTGATTTCATTGACATGGTCACATGAACTTGTGCACTGCAAACTGCTTAAAAAATTTAGTGCCAGTATCAGTATACATGATTAACAAATTTAGTATCAGTATCAGTATACATGATTAACAAATTTAGTATCAGTATCAGTAGGATGGTTTATCTTTATAGTTACCAATTTGGTTTCGTAAAACAGGTGGAAATAGTTGGATCTTCTAGAGAAACAATGGATGAAGATGAGTACGTGGAAGAAGCGGACGATGAGGAAACCGGGGACGAAAACATCAATGTTGGAAAACCACCTCCACACCCGAATCGCAAGCCTTCTTCTAGAAAGCCTTCTCTAGTATGGAAACATTTTACTAAAGATATTAATCCCAAAGTTAACAAATGTGCTTGCAATTACTGTGGTCAACAATTTGCTTGCGATTCTAGATATAATGGCACTTCACATTTGAATTATCATGTAGCAAAATCATGTTGGTCAATTCCACGTGATAGTAATAAGAGACAAAAAACTTTATCTTTTGGAAAAAATAGCGATAGTGAAGATAGTTGCACTCTCACTACGTGGTCATTTAACAAAGAGGAATGTAGAAAATCATTAGCTGGAATGATAATTATTGATGAACTCCCTTTTAGTTTTGTGGAGTGTGAAGGTTTTCTTGAATTTTGTCGGCAATTGTGTCCTAGTTTTGAAGTTCCTTCACGTAGAACAATTTGTAGGGATGTGCTTCAATTATATTGGGACTCAATGGATTCTCTTAAAAAATTGTTTTTCGAATCTTTGCATGGTGTTTGTCTAACTATCGATACATGGACTTCTATTCAAAATGTGAATTATATGGTTTTAACCGCACATTTTATTGATGGAAATTGGAATTTACATAAAAGGATTATAAATTTTTGTGTGATTACTAGTCACAAAAAAGAAAATATTGGAAAACTTATTGTCCAATGTATCAAAAAATGGGAACTCAAAAGAATAGTGTCGATCACGGTTGATAATGCTAGTGCAAATGAAGTGGCAATCAATTATGTGAAAAACAAATTAAAAGATTATAATGGTGGTTGTGTTTTGAATGGTGAATTTATTCATATACGTTGTTGTGCCCATATAATCAATTTAATTGTTCACGAAGGGCTAAAAGAAATTAGTAATAGTATAGGCGGAATTCGTACTGCAGTTAGATTTGTGAGATCGTCTCCAGCACGATTTTCTAAATTTAGAGAGATATGTTCAACTTTGGGAATTGAGAATAAATCTATGCTTGTTTTAGATGTACCCACTAGGTGGAATTCAACGTATTTAATGTTGGAAGCAGCTTTGAAATACAAAAGGTTTTTGATGATATGAAAGAAAATGATGGTATTTTTGTCGCTTACTTTGATGAAGACGTTCGTCCTTCGGGTACTATTGATTGGAAAAATGCTGAATTATTTGTTAAAATCTTAAAGAATTTTTATGATATTACTTTAAAATTTAGCAAAACTTTATCTATTACCTCAAATGATTGTTTTGCCGAGCTAAGTCGAATTCAAGAAGAATTACGAGCATTGATTGTGGAAACGAATCCTTATATTGGAAGAATGGGATTTAATATGAAAGCTAAGTTTGACAAATATTGGGGAAGCATACGTAACATGAACAAGATTTTACTTGTTACGTGTGTGCTTGATCCAAGGTATAAATTTCAATTTTTGAAGCTATGTGTTGAAGACATGTATGATAAAGTAGTTGCAGATGATATATTAAAAAGTGTGAAAGATATTTTGATAAGGTTATTTGACTTCTACGTGAGCGATACTACATTTGGAACACAAACATGTGATGAACCACCATCCAGAAATTCCACTAATAGTGAAAATATTGTGAATGCTAGTGATGTTCTTTCTAGAAAAAGGAATACCTTTTTAAGGCAAATTCGACAACGAGATATTGAAGGTAATGAACTAGAAAAGTATTTAAATGCACCGATTGAGGATGCACCAAATGATTTTGATGTTTTACTATGGTGGAAGGTAAATAGTTTCAAATATCATGTTTTATCTCTAGTTGCTCGAGATCTCCTTGCTATTCCCGTGTCCACGGTTGCTTCCGAACCTGCTTTTAGCACCGGAGGAAGGGTTATAGACCCTTTTCGTAGCACTTTGAGTCCACGAATGGTTGAGGCATTGGTTTGTACTCAAAATTTTTTAAGGTCCAAAACAAATTTTTGTAGATCACCGGATTGAGGTTCCAGTCGATGATGTTTACTATTATGATGATGCATTTGCAGGTGATATTAGCATTCATAAAATAATCTAGCTCGGCATTTGTTTGATTTTACATATAATACTCTAACTAATTTATTTTCCATGTAGAATTTGTACATGGACATCAATGTGAATCGCCATTATCTTCAATTTTCAACATGGATAGTCCATCTCCATCATCGCTGTTTTCACCATGGTTAGTATCTTCCATCGCTGTTTAATGTATACATGCATGATACAAAATACAAATGTTTAATGTATTGATCCAGAAAGCCAATCTTTGAGTATGAGTTGAGAACTTCAAGTCCACATCATGTAGATTATTTAACAAACCCCTGAAATTTAAATAAAATTACCTGACTTTGTTGACATTCATGCATATGTTTTTATGTAAACGATATGAATATGAATTGTAGTTTCCCACCTTAGCTTAGTCTGATATTGTGCATTCAATTCATATAGTTCTGTTACTTCTGACATCTGTACATGCGGTCAGACAACATTGATCAAAATACATGCATTCAAACATTGTGCATTCAACAACATGCATTCAACAACGTTGTGCATTCAGACTTTGTTGTCCTTAAATCTGCATTCAAATCATATATAATATAGTTTAAAATGTAAATCAAAATTGAATGTATGTTATACATTTTAGATCACTGTGTAATGGTTAATTATTTTAAAATTTAAACAACGTAACTGAATATCTTCGATTTTTCTAGTTTCCTATAAATGCAGCAGTGTTAAATAAATTTAGGATTTATCACACTAGATTTATAGAGTTTGAACTACTTGATTCACTTACAGGTTTGTCCAGTAATAAGAATGTCTTGTGATACTGGTCCTCAATTTGCTGTGTTGGTGTTAGTGCCAAAATTGGTCACTAACACCCTTAGAGAGTCTGTGTAGAGAGATTAATGAAGAAGATAAATTAAAATAGAGAAGATAATATAAATTAAAATGCGGGAGACGAGAACACAGAATTTATAGCGGTTCGGCGTTGTAGCCTACGTCCACTTTGAAGTTGATCCTTTATTTCTTCACTTTAAACTTGATTACAGATACAATCCGCTTTTAAGTATTCGAATACAATTGTGAAATGAAAGTAGAAGTCTTGGATGAGGTTTGGATAAGGCAAAGTCTCCCCTGTGTTCTCTGAAATCTGATCCCTCTTTTCTGTGCCCATGTCCCTCTATTTATAGACGAATGTGGGTTGGACTTCCCTGGTGGGCCAGATGGCTAGACAGCTCGGTCTAGATAGGACGCGCCCTGCATGCTGAGTGGAACATGCCGAACGGTCGGCATGCCGAGCCCTCCTTTCCAAGTCGATGGATCTCTCTGTTGAATGGAGGAAGCAGGCCGAACGATGCTGGGATGCCGAGTGAGGCGTGGATGCCGAGTGAAAGGATACGCCGAGTAGAGGGAATGCCGAACACAGGACATGCCGAGCAAAGGATATGCCGAGCACAGGATGTGCCGAACAAAGGGTATGCCGAGCACAGGATGTGCCGAACAAAGGGTATGCCGAGTGAAGAGTAGGCCGAGCGGAGGGAGTGCCGAGTGAAATGCTGAAGATCTCGTGCCGAGTGCAAACCTGGATGGACGTACGTTCTTCAATGCCGAGTACAACCCTTGACTGCCGAACGTTCAAACGTGTCGAGTGCTCATTTGTGCCGTGTACGACCCTGCATGCCGAACGTTCTAGTTGCCTGGTCGATTCTCCAGGTAACATTTTGCCCCCCAAAGTACATCGTGTGTTCGAACAGGGTGTACTTTGAACTACTGGATTAGTGCATTACCGCCGAATGCCAAGGATGTCGAACGATCTTGCCGAACGATGCGAGTGCCGAATGACTGGAAGCCGAGTGAAACCGTTTTGACCAGTAGAGCCGGTAAGAGTCCCTTCATCTTCCTCTTCTTCTCTATAAAAGCCGCCTTCTTTCCCTCTCTTTTCTCACTTCTTGCTTTTACAATTCCGAGCTCACAAACCATTCGTGCAATCAGAATTCAAGGGTTTCTCATAACTTTCCTACGTTCGATCCACGTACTAGGTATCTTCTTACCCGAGTTCCTCTTCTGGAAATTTCCCATCGATTCGCTGTTGGTGGGGACTTAAGTTCGATTTGGAATGTTTCCAAGGTCGAGCGTCTAGTTGTAGAGAGAGAGAGAACCAAATTCGAATGCCTTGTAGGATCATTAGTGAGTGTTCGGCGGAGGAGGAGAAGGTATGGAGGATATGCCGAGTGTTTGGACTCGGCATAATCTTAGTTTGGCACGGCGTAGTTTTGGCCGAACGACACTAGCTCAGTGCGAACTGAAGCTGGGCCGGACGATGGCCGTATGCCGAATTGTAGCCCTGCCGAGCCACTACTTTAGCCGAACAAACTGTTATGCCGAGCGTACATAAATGCCGAGCCTACCTCCATGCCGAGCAAACCAACATACCGAACGTACTTGAGTGCCGAACAAACTATCCTGCCGAACAAACTAAGTGCCGAGCAGACCTTAATGCCGAACCCAAGTGAATGCCGAACAAACTATCATGCCGAACATAACTAGGTGCCGAGCAGACCTAAATGCCGAACACAAGCAAATGCCGAATATACTTAACATGCCGACCATACATAAATACTGGACCTATCTTCATGCCGAACATAGTTAGCATGCCGAGCATAATTAGGTGCCGAGCACACATAAATGCCGGACATATACAAATGCCGAACATACTCTCCTTGCCCAATTTCATAACTGGTCTTTACTTGGCATAATCGGATAATTACCTCTAGTGTCTTACTGCAGTCGTTAATCAGAAGGCTTTCGGAGACGGTCAGCGATGACGATTTTCGGAAGCGATGTTTTTAGGCTTGACGTTATGTTAAATGCTTATGCACGATTGATTGCACTAGTTCACACACCACACGGGGGGGTTATCTGCGTTGTTAATTCTAACGTCGATCATTTTTCAAGTATAGTTCACACAGGTGCTTGGTTGGGTCTGCTATTTATTCAAGATGTCCAAAAGATCCAGTTCTGCTACACTTTCTGACAAACCTGGGACGTCTTCTAAGCGAACGGCCCCCGACACAACTGACCCATCGGTTTCTCCCGCTCATGACTGGGCTCCCGATACTTTGGAATCGTCGATTTTACTGGATGACCCAGTTGACTCACAGGCTTCGAGAGTCACTGAGGCCGCTCTTAAGCGGATATGTTCTACTCATGGCATTCCGTTTGCTGACGTGCTCGTTCCATCGGGGCATGACCGCCCACATCTGCCCCCAGTAGGATATACGGCGTGTAGCAAGTTCATGTGCTGGGTTGGTAGCATGCCACCTTTCAATCTATTCCTTCGCGACGTGCTGCAGTATCTGGACGTCGCCCCGTCTCAACTTCATCCAAATGGTCACGCTTTCATTTATGGCACGTACATGCTTTTCATGGCCGTCTTCTCCAGGCCTCCAACTCCCGGCGATATAAGGTACATCTATATGACCCAGAAACGGGGAGAAAGCCCCTCTTACATGTTTCTTGAGCCACATCGGAAGTGCCAACTTTTCACTAGCGCGTGGAGTAGCAAATTCGCCCTGTACAAACAGGAGTGGTTTTACGTGCGCTGCCCCCAAGGCTTTGCGAGGCGGTGGGTTGAAGGAAGTAAGTCCTTTCTCTGAGTTGATGTCCGTTCCCGATTCAGGTTGAACTTCTCCTAACTCATTGTTCTATTTTTTTCAGATTTCGTCCCACGTCCCGAGGGCCGGGGGTACTCCGATGCTGTCGATGCCATTGGAGCTCTTCCTGCTGAAGAGCGAGATATCCGAGCCCTCATTTCTAATGAGTCACTATCAAAGTTCGGCTTGCTAGCCCCTGGCCGTCGGGTTAGCCTTCCAGAGGGCGTATCGCTTCCCAAGTCCGTGCCCGTCAGAGGGAAAAAATTGCCTGAATTATCGGTTCGCCCTTCTCTTGAAGCACCGGAAGAAGGGGAAATTCTAGGCGGGCCACCTAAAAAGCGAGGTGAGGATTTAGGTCCTGCAGCTGAAGTTCATGATATCGAAACGTCATCTTCCCCTTCGAAGGGGAGAATGGAGCTGGCGCGCAAGTTGAGGAAGGAGAAGGTTGGTGGGACTTCCAAAGCTACGCCTGTTCAGCCAGAGAAAGAGGCTTCTTCACAGCGCGTTGGAAGTTCTCTGAAAGGCTTATCGAACCTCTCCATTCCCGATGATTTGCTCAACTATGATTTCGATGACCCGGAGCTGTTTAAGTTTCGCTCACCCGTCAGGGGTGATGCGGGCGTCCCGGCCCCGATCCAAGGGGAAAAAACTCCCGTTAGCAAAGCCACTGGTCCGTCGGGGGGTAGCACTAGGACACACACAGACACATGCATTTCACTTTGCACCTACTTTTCTTTCACCATTCTGCTCTCTCGCTAATTCGCTATTGTTTGATTGCAGGTGACATGGGGCGCTCTCACGGATACGACCGCCTTCGCAGTTCGTCGACTTTACGCCAGTCTGGTCGGGACTCGGGCCTCGGGAAGCGCCGAGACAGAGACAGCGACAGCGACCGAGATTATCATGCCCGGGACTCGTCATCCCGGAAGAAAACTTATTATCAGCCCGAACACCACCAGGAGACCTCTTCTTATCAGGAGCAAAGCAAAGACAAACGTGGCCATAAGAGGTCGCATTCTGATGCTCCCCGGGACTAACACTCTGACTCTTCTTCTACCCGACACTCCCGAGATTCTCCTAGGAAGGGCGAACTTTCAAAGCCGTCTCCTCCCGCTCCCGTAACAGACCCGACAGTGTCGGAGAGATTGAACGAAATTAAGGCTAAGTTTCCGAAGATTTGTTTTGATGGGTTAAAGTTCCTCCCGGCGATTCATCCTATTCCCGGAGATGTCAAACAAAATGCTATCGCCTGTACCAATGACGTCTACGTGCAACATGACGCGTTCGTCCATCAGGCTGAGAAATTTTCTGAAGTCTCTATGGAGCGCCAGCACGAAATCGATCGTCTAAAACTCGAGGCCATCCATGACAGGGATATCATTAAGGCCCAGGACGAAGAGCTGGCTGCTTACAAGTCCGAGCTTGATGCTGCTCGTCTGAATGCTACAGATACCGCCGAGGCTGTTTCCCGCCTTGAATTGACTCATGAGAAAGAGCTCGATGAAGCGGTTCAACGGTGTGGGGCATTAGCTTTGGAGAAAGACTCCGTTCAGAAGGAGCGGGACACACTTAGTTATCGGGTTAAGGAACTCGAAGAGCAACTTTTCGAGGAGAGGAAAGAGAAAGTGGCTGCCCAGGTTGAGGCACAACATTATTGTGATGAGATTGTCGCCACCCGACTCCTAAAGGGGAAACTTGAAGACGATCTCTCCAAAGTCGAGGCACTGAGGAATGAGGCCCGTGAGGAAGGTAAAAGGGCAGCAACTGTTGACATCGACTCTCGCCTCGAGGCGGCCAGGGAAGAAGGCAGGGAGGAGATAAAGACCGAATTCGACCTGCTCATCGCTGAGTTCAATGCCCGAGTTCTCATGCATCGAGATCTAACTTTTCTGGGCGACGGCTACCTTGAGTCATTGGCCGATGCATGGGAGACCCTGATTCAGATCAGGAAGGTTGAGAGCGGCGCCGATGAGGTCGACGAAGAAACATTGATAAAAGAATTCCTGAGGGGGAAGGAGCCTTCAGATTTATCGGCGGCTAAAGCCCTCTACAGCAAAGGTTCTCCCTCCAGGAAAGGGAAAGAGGTGGCTACGGACCCTTCCGGCGTTGTGCCCCCAGTTCACGTGCCTACCCAATCGGCCAGTCGGTCAACACTTGACCCCTTCGAGCAGCACGTTGGTTATGACCCGGAAGCCCCCGGGCTTGGCATTCATGTTTTATCTCCCATCCCGGAGGGCGGGACCCCCTGGCGACTGAGAACCCACCGGCATCTGCTGAGTAACCTCTGGGCTTCACAAAGATCTTTCTCGTTCCCTTAGAAGTTGTTGTGTTCTAACACTTGTTTATTTTCGTGTCTTCTGTGCAGGCTGTTCTGACCCCGAGCCCACTCCGAGGAGCGATGCCGCCAAGGAGGTGGAGATAAAGGCGAGTGAGGCTACTCAAGTCGCCGGAGATCCTGGTCCAGATGCTTAAGTAATCGGGGCGCTAGATGAAGGCAAATCTGACTCTTCTTCGGAGAGTTTCAAAGTAGAAATCACAGGCGCCTCTGAGCACACATCCGACTTGAGTATGAAGGAACGGCTCGAGAAAGAGAAAATAGATACGACCTCAGTCAAGGTCGAGCCGTGTGAAGTGGACCTGGACGATCCTCTAAACAAACCATTGAAGATCATTTTTCCTGGCAAGTCCCAGCCCATGGATGTTCCCCCTACGTCTTCGGTCGTCACCCCTCCGTCAGGGAAGGATTCCAAGAGTAAGCGCTCTGGGAAGGAACCGTCCGGGAAGAAGTCAAAGAAACACAAGAAATGACCGTCGTCCCCGTTCAACGAGAACTAGTTTAAGTCATGTACTAATTTTTGTAGACTGTGTAAATAGGCTGTTGGCTCCGGACTTCGGAGCGTTTTTGTAACGGGAAGCTTTTTGTGAATAAAATTTGATCTTCACTTTTGTCTTCTCAAAAGACTTTTATTATTCAGTTTCTTTTATGGTTGTGATTGAAATCTAAATTGTTATGGGTAACTTAGACTTCTTGGTTCGTCTTTACATGGCTTGGGAGCTTCCCTGGATTTGATCAATCTCCACTTGGTGCTTCAAGCACTTATAATATTTCATAGCCCGTATGTTGGGGACTTGACATATCCAAGTCATTTGCGTCGTAGTTCCTATTCAAGGAACTCGGAGGTCTGAACTGCTTGTAATTAAGTCTATACACCGGACTTCGAGTACTCCAGTCCGTGCTCCGGGGACTTGGAGATTTCGAGTCATTTGTATTCGAGTCCGCACTCTGGGGACTTAGAGATTTCGGATCGTTTATACTCGAGTCCGCATTCTGGGGACTTAGAGTACTCCAGTCCGCGCTCTGGGGATTTGGAGGTTTCAAATCGTTTATACTCGAGTCCGCACTCTGGGGACTTAGAGTACTCCAGTCCGTGCTCCGGGGACTTGGAGATTTAGAATCGTTTATACTCAACTCCGCATTCTGGGGACTTAGAGTACTCCAGTCCGCGCTCTGGGGATTTGGAGGTTTCAAATTGTTTATACTCGAGTCCGCACTCTGGGGACTTAGAGTACTCCAGTCCGCGCTCCGGGGACTTGGAGATTTAGAATCGTTTATACTCGAGTCCGCACTCCGGGGATTTAGAGTACTCCAGTCCGCACTCCGGGGACTTGGAGATTTTGAATCGTTTATACTCGAGTCCGCACTCCGGGGACTTAGAGTACTCCAGTCCGCACTCCGGGGACTTGAAGATTTTTTGTCGTTTATACTCGAGTCCGCACTCCGGGGACTTAGAGTACTCCAGTCCGCACTCCGGGGACTTGGAGATTTTTTTGTCGTTTATACTATAGTCCGCACTCTGGGGACTTAGAGTACTCCAGTCCGCACTCTGGGGACTTGGAGATTTTGAATCGTTTATTATAAGCGTTCGTACGCTAGCCAGGATATCATAATTTTTAATTGCGCGTCATAGGAATATCATACGAAGAGACATTGGTCATTCATGGAAAAGATGGCTTCAAGCCTTTATTGATGAAAACAAGCTAGATTATCTTATTACATGCCAAGAAGAAAGCATACTGGAAATAAATGCAACTACCGCATAAAGGAAATAGACTAAGTGTAATAACGCCGCAAATGCTCGCTGTTCCATGCTCGGGGGAGTGTCGCACCATCGACGGTCGTTAGCTTGAAAGTTCCTTCTCCAAGCCTCCGTTCGATGACGTATGGACCGTCCCATGCGGGATTCATGTGCGAAGGGGTTGGAAAGACTCGTTTCAAAACGAGATCTCCCACACTAAAGGTTCTTGGCTGGACTTTTCCATTATAATATTTAGCGACTCGGTGTCTGTATGAGGCTGCTCTCAAATCAGCTTCTTCGCGTTTCTCATCAATGAAGTCTAATGATTCCAATAGGAGATCCTGGTTTGACGCAGGATCGTAATAGGTTACCCGGTGTGACGGAACTTCAAGTTCTACGGGTATGACGGCTTCCGTGTCGTACGCCAGTGCGAATGGTGTGTGGCCAGTCGCGGTCTTGTGGGTAGTTCTATAGGCCAAAAGCGATGTTGGGAGTTCATCCACCCACTTGCCTCTAGCCTTTTCCAAACGCTTCTTCAATATGGACTTGATGATTTTATTGACGGCTTCTACCTGCCCATTCGCCTTCGGGTGAGCAACTGCTCCGAACCTTTTCTCAATGCCATACCTCTGACAGAACTCTTTGAATTCCTTACTTTAGAATTGAGTTCCGTTGTCCGTTATGATGGTCCGTGGGAGGCCAAAACGACATATGATATTTCGTACAACGAAATTAATGACTTTCTTGGTGGTGATTGTGGCCATTGGCTCTGCTTCCGCCCACTTGGTGAAATAATCGACTGCCACTATTGCATATTTCGCGCCTCCTTTGGCTATGGGTAGAGATCCAATTAGGTCGATTCCCCACATTGCAAATGGCCAGGGACTAACCATTTGTGTGAGTTCCGTTGGCGAAGCTCTCGGAATCTTTGCATATATCTGGCATTTGTCGCATCTTCTCGCATAGTCTGCAGCATTCCGATTTACAGTCGGCCAATAATATCCATAGCGGAGGATTTTCCTCGCCAAAGTTTGCCCCCCGGTATGATCACCACATTCTCCCTCATGGACTTCTTCCAACACCCGTTTTACCTCGTCATGGGCCACGCACCGGAGTAAGGGGGTCGAGAATCCCCTCCGATACATTATCCCGTCTTGCATTACATAACGCGAAGCCTTACGAAGGACTTGGCGTCTTTCGCTTCTTTTCTCAGGTAAGTCTCCGTATAGCAAGTATTGTTTGATCGGGGTCAGCCATGATCCCCTTTCGAGTTCGATTTCCAAGACGAGATCTATCTCCATCATGTCTATACTTGGAGCAAGCAGAGTCTCGACAGGGAACAATCCCATCTGCTGTGCATCGCCAGTACTCGCGAATTTAGCCAACGAGTCGGCCTCCCTGTTCTGTTCGCGCGGGACATGCGAAATGTCATAATATTCCAGGTTTACTAGTAGCTCCCGGACCCGAGCAAGGTAAGGAGCCAGTCTCTGTCCTTTCGCTTGGTAGTCTCCCCGTACCTGATAAACCACCAGCTGTGAGTCGCAGAAGGTTTCGATGGACTTTACCCTCAGTTCATTGGCAAGTCTTAAGCCAGCAATCAGTGCTTCGTATTCGGCTTCGTTATTTGTCGCTGTAAATTCGAGCTTTAAAGCGTAGCAAATCGATCGGTTTTCGGGAGTTACCAGAACTATCCCAGCTCCCGACCAACGGTCGTTAGATGCCCCGTCAGTGAACATCTTCCATCGGACAGGAGGGATTACTTTGTGATTTTCACTCGGTTCATCCGGAATGGTGAACTCAGCAACGAAATCGGCTAATGCTTGCCCTTGGATGGTCCTTCGCGGCAGGTAGGTGATATCAAACTGGCTTAGCTCGATGTTCCATTTTAGCATCCTACCGGAAGTTTCCGGTCGTTGGAGTACCTGTCACAAGGGTTGGTCGGTGTAAACACTGATTGAGTGCGCCTGAAAGTAGGGACGAAGCTTGCGTGATGCAATCACCAGGCAATAGGCAAGTTTCTCGATCTTTGGATAATTCTTTTCTGCCCCCGTCAGTCGTTTACCAACATAGTACACCGGCCTTTGAACCTTGCCTTCTTCGCGAACTAGGGCTGTACTGATAGCGTGTTGAGACACAGCCAAATATACGTACAACGTCTCGTGGTCTACTGGTTTTGACAACACTGGAGGACTTTCCAAGTGTCTTACCAGGGCTCGGAATGCTTCCTCGCAGTCAGTCGTCCATTCGAAGTTTCTCTTTCCTTTCTTTATGACATCGAAGAAAGGAACGCACTTATCCGTGGCTCTGGATATGAATCGACTGAGCGCAGCTACTTTTCCGTTCAAGCTCTGTACCTGTTTTATGGTTCTAGGTGCCTGTATATCTCGGATGGCCTGGATCTTCTCCGGGTTAGTTTCAATTCCTCGTGCATTCACAATGAATCCCAAGAACTTCCCTGATGCCACGCCGAATGAACACTTTGAAGGATTGATCTTCATCCCATAGTGCCTTAGTACACCGAACATTTCTACCAAGTCTCGGATGTGGTCGTTTGACTGTCGTGACTTCACGAGCATGTCATCCACATAGACTTCATTGTTCTACCAATCTGATCCTTGAACATTCGGTTCACCAGGCGTTGATAGGTTGCTCCTGCATTCTTCAACCCAAAAGGCATTACTACATACACTACTAGAAAAAAGCGAAATAGCGACGGCTGGGGGCGACGGCTTCCGACGGCCAATTTCCGACGGCTTCCGACGGGCCGTCGGCGGCCGTCGGAAGTCGTCGGAAATTCGCGAATACCTGCAGCCGGCCGAGCCTTTCTTCCTCATTTTCCAGCTTCCCCCAATCTCACCAAAAATCCCCAAATTCACATTTTCCACCTCCATTCGCCAATTTTGTGATTTTTTCTCCTTCCACACTGCTGATTCAACACCTCTTTCTCTCAATCTCAGGTATAATCTCTTATTTTTCTGAAAATTTCAGTTTTTACCCTAATTTTAGATTTGCATAAATTGATAAATTAGGGCGAATTAGCGATTGAAATTGTTTGCATTAGCGTAACAATGGTTTATAGCATCACATGACATACATATTTCATCTTTTATCGTGAAATTGTGAAAAACACGTATACTTTGTGGTTGTTCATGTATATGTAAATTGTTGTGTATGTCCTGATTCGACGATTGTATACGTTATTTGGCATACGATAAAATGATTGAATGAACTAGGAGTATTATATTGTGCACGTATTTACTTATGAAACAAAAAAATGCATTACTCTAAATTATAATTGTGTGTATTAAAAAAAAGACAAAAATGTTAAACCAGCCTTTTTGATGCGTAATATGTCGAATAACTGTGTTAAATTTTTATATATTTTTGTAAATGTGAACAGTGAGTAAAACTGTATTTTTGAGTAAAATGCGCGCATGTTAACCGACAAATGTCCCTTAGAGAGTTTTTGGCCCCGTCTGACAAGTGTTGTACATGATCGTTGTATAAATAGTCGTTTTTTTCGAAAAATGACCATTTATATTCATCTGGTACAATGTTTGTCGGATTTGTCCCTGTATTGGACAAGTTATGAACACAGTAAGAATTTACATTTTGTATACTACTTCGTCTCAAACGGTTCATAAAATTTCGCCCTAACTTTTCTTTTTTGTTTCCTGCGTACACGCATTTGTGTACAATGCAGGGAACAAAAGGGAAATGCTGCCGAAATTTTATTGAATCGTTTGAGACGAAGTAATATACGAAATGTAAATGCTTACTGTGTTTGTAATGGAAAGTAGGATGTCTGACCAATGAAAAAAAATTATATATATTTTTAATCGTTACGTACGTTAAAAAATAAAATGTGCCCTATTTGAAAATATTTTTAAATTTGTGAAGTTGTTCTTTAAATTCAAAATATTATACGAACATGAAAATAATCTTTTTCGAATATGTATTCTTCAAAATAAATATTAAATTTTGAACTTCTCATTTTGTCAAATAGGAAAAATGATTGATTATTTTGTTGATCGAAGGAGATGGATGTACCAAAGAAAAGGACTGAGGGGCTCAATAAAAGAAGATTTTTATAATGGTATAAACGTGTTTGTTGAATTCGTCTTAAGTAATAACGGAAACGATCCAGAAATTCGTTGTCCGTGTAGTAGGTGTAGACATTTGAAGTTTTTGTTACCAGATATTGTGAAAGTTCATTTGTGCCAACACGGTTTCACACCCGAATATTATGTTTGGGATCGGCATAGAGAAGTTGTAGCAAATACTTCTGTAGAGTCTGAAAGTGTCGTTAACGAAATAGTTTCAACGACCCGTATAGAAAATATGGTCGAAGATGCAGCACGATCAATGTTTCCTATGGTTGAAGTTGACGACGATGATGTAAATGTTGAAGAAACAAATATTCAAGCTAAGAAAATTTATGATTTACTAGATGCAGCTAAGAAACCTATTTGGGATGGTTGAAAAAGCGGCACGCAGCTGTCAGTAATCGCAGAGTACATTGCGATGAAGTCAAAATACAACATCACTGAAGCTGGGTTTACGGCTGTTGTACAAGCTGCAAAAAGACATATGCCGCCCGATAATCTAATGTGTGAAAATCACTACGAAGTTAAAAAACTTATGTCGGCTTTTGGTTTACCGTATCAGAAAATAGATACATGTTTAAAAGGATGCATGTTGTTTTGGAAAGAAGACGCAAACCTTAGAAATTGTAAAGTTTGTAACCAGGAGAGATACAAACCAAGAAAAAAGAAGGGTAAGGAAGTTCCGTACAAGCGTATGCACTACTTACCTATAACTCCAAGACTTCAAAGATTATATGCATCTTCTGTAACTGCGTCTAATATGAGGTGGCATAGCATGAGAACGGAGGAAGAGGGTACGTTGACACATCCGGCCGATGGAGAAGCATGGAAGCATTTCGATAAAACGTATCCAAATTTTGCAGCGGAGAGTCGAAATGTTAGATTAGGATTATGTACGGACGTTTTTCTCCATTTTCTCAATTTGGTTCTAAATATTCATCCTGGCCCATTATCGTCACACCGTATAATTTACCTCCATGGATGTGCATGAAAACGCAATATATGTTTCTTACTGTTGTCGTTCCTGGCCCCGACGATCCGACACAAGGAATCGATGTATATTTACAACCGTTGATTGAGGAGTTAAAAATATTGTGGAACGAAGGAGTAGAAACATACGATGTGTCAAAGAAGAAAAATTTTCGTATGTTTGCTTCTTTGTTGTGGACTATAAGTGATTTTCCTGCCTATGCAATGCTTTCGGGATGGAGTACTGCCGGTCGTCTAGCATGTCCATATTGCATGGATGAAACAAGAGCGTTTTCTTTACCTCATGGTAAGAAAATTTCATGGTTTGACTGTCATCGATGTTTTCTCCATGTAAATCATCCCTTCAGAGGAGACAAGAAAAACTTTTTAGCTAATAGAGTAGAAACTAGACAAACACCGATGATATGGTCAAGCGAAGACATATATGAACTTGTTAAGGACTATCCAAAGATATATGAAATTGGGGAGCAAATAGAAATTGAAGGCAAATCAGTTGTTCATAACTGGTGCAAACAAACTATTTTTTGGGAGTTGCCGTATTGGAAACATCTTCTGCTTCGCCATAACATAGATGTGATGCACAATGAGAAAAATGTATTTGATAATGTGTTTAACACAATTTTGAATGTGAAAGGGAAGACGAAGGATGATTTGAAATCAAGACGTGATATAGAAGAATTATGCAAACGTCCCGAGCTTCATATGAAACCAAATGACAGTAAAAAACCAAAAGTTTGTTACGAATTAGATAATAATCAAGTTAAAGCTGTGTTAAAATGGGTGGAAGGGTTAAGATTTCCTGATGGGATATCATCAAATCTTCGTAGATGTGTTGACTTTAAAAATGGTAGATTGAGCGGAATGAAAAGTCATGACTGTCACATAATGATGGAAAATTTATTTCCCGTTATGTTTAAAGAACTACTGCCGTTAAAAGTTTGGAAGGTAGTAACGGAGCTTAGTATGTTTTACAAAGAGTTTTGTTCGACTACTTTAAAAGTGCAACGTTTACGTAAACTTGAAGTGGACATTCCTATATTGCTTTGCAAATTAGAGAAAATATTTCCGCCAGGTTTTTTTAATGTGATGGAACATTTACCTGTTCATCTTCCATCTGAAGCACGACTTCGAGGTCCTGTCCAATACGGATGGATGTATCCATTTGAGAGGTATGTAATATGTTATAACGTAATTTAATTGCATTTGAAAGATGAAGTTAATATAAATTAATGTTGCATAGATATTTGAATCATCTGAAGAAAAAAGTGAGACAAAAAGCACAAGTTGAAGGTTCGATATGTAAATCTTACATCGAAGAAGAAGCTTCGTTCTTTTTCTCTCACTATTTCAGTGACCATGTGAATATTTCATATCAAAGTATTCCTCGTAATGATGAAGGCGACGAACAAGAGTCCTCTCAAGCAATGTTATCTATTTTTAGACAACATGGTCGGCCTTCTGGAAAATGTGTGGAAATATGGCTAGACGATAGAGATCTTCGTGTAGCACACACTTATATTCTTCTAAATTGTGCCGAGGTTGCACCGTTTGTTAGGTATTCTGAAATAATAATTTTTGTTTTATTCTTTTCTGTAATGCATGCGCGTGTATAACCTAATGTAATAATTTGTTTATATAAACAGTGTTTATGAACGGGAACATCCGAACGGAGATCTCAGTAAAGAATTTTCCCGTTGGTTTTCAAATTACGTTTATGAGCCGAAAAATTGTGTTGTTGATGAAGGGTTGAAACATCTTGCAATGGGACCAAAAAGAGTGGTCAAGACATATCCAATATATTTCATCAATGGATACAAATTTAACACCAAAGAATACGGTGCAGAAAAATTAACAAATAATACTGGTGTATTTGTTAAAGGTAGTGACGATCCAGAAAACCATTTAAATGATTTTTATGGCGTTCTAACACAAATTTTGCAACTGACATATTTCTCAAGACCCGCGGAGGAGGTGTTTCTATTTAGATGCAATTGGTTTAGCAATGTTCCAGGTTCTGGAATTAATGTGCATAAGGATTATAATCTTATCGAAATAAAGCATACATCGCACTATCACAAGTATGATCCTTTTGTACTAGCCAAACAAGCATTGCAAGTTTATTACGCTCCTTATCCGTCTCTAAAAAGAGATAAAGCAGATTGGTCTGCAGTTTTTAAAACAAAGGCCAGATTCACATTCGATGGGAAGAATATTCCGGACGAACAAGCTTATCAGGCAGATCTTGAGCAAAATAACGAAATAATAATTACAGACGATCATACAGATTTTGGTCCTTTGATCGATGAATCAAATGTTTTGGTAGAAGCGTTTGACAGTGCAGAGGAAAATATCGTCGAAAACGAGACCGAATCTGAATCAGAAGACGATGATGACTGATATAAATTTGAATCTGTTTTTTTGCAATTGATGTAACTATGTTGAATTCTTGATGTATTATGAAATTGATGTAACTATGAAACTAAATCCGTTTACTATTGTTTTATGTTATTTCAATTTGTCATTTATTTAGCAATTTTTATTAAAAATGCAATGAACTCTGCTTATCGTAGGAAGAGTACACCCATTATGAATCAGGTATAACAAACTTACATTTCTATTTACATTTCAGTCATTATAATTAAGCAATTTATACCGTTGATGTCATGTTCATATGAAATATATTTCATTATCATGTTTTTATTCTCTTATATAATGATGTGTAAACGTCACAGGTTTATCATTATGTCACATAGAGGGAGGAGCTCTTCCCGTTCTTCAGGAGGCGATGGCAGTGGCCCATCGCAAGCGCCACACCGTCCAGTTGTTACGTTAGTCCCCAAAGCAGATGGGTAAAAATTAAATCTTATTCATCATCTTATTTTTTCTATACTATACGTACGTACTTATCTGTATCGTACTTAAAAACAGGGGGTTCGAGCTACTACCCACTAAGGTAGTGTTGGACGTCTCCAGAGCAGCATATCGTAGTAGGATGAGTGCGTGCTGGCCGAAGTGGGATACCATCCCTCCGCACATCATAGAGTGCATATGGCAGGATGTCCTAGTATGTGTAATTTTTATGTTTTCCATTTTTAATTCGTTTTTGTCGTTTTTCTACCGTTTATCGTTTAAAGTGTAATCTTTTTTTAACACAGGCTGAGATAGACATCCAGACAGATGATATGCAGTTGGCACGAGCATACTGGATGAGGAAGATGCAAAGAACTACAGAGACACGATATCTGAGGTTAAGAAATCCGGGAAGAGACCACGGTGGATGGGGGAGAGCGCGTGGCAAGCTTGGTTGAGCTACTGGGAGACGGACGAGGCGAAGGCAAGTATACTAATTTTTTTTGAATTATTAATTTAACGTGATTGGAAAATAATGTATCAAATTTTGAATGTACAGGCAGAGTCAGATAGAAACTCTGCAAATAGAAATAAGAATCCCGTTACTCATCGCGGAGGATCGAAGTCGTTTCAGCAGTATCGGCAGGAGTTGGTAAATTTAATTACTGAATAATAAATGTAAATAGTTTTTGCTATATGATTTTAAATGTATAATAATTGTATGTAACAATCAACTTCAGGAAGCCGAGGCACATGGTCCTGTCAGCTATATGGACGTGTTCACCCGTACGCATGCTGTCGAGCATGTTAATCCAGACGGGACTGTTTCATACACATGGCAGGACGATAAATCCAGTAAAAGCCATGTAAGCATATTTCATTTTATTCAGTATTAGTAATTGTTTTAGTTGTCAAATTATTATGAAATAAGATATGATATTATTAATTTGTCAATGCAGGAGATGTTTATGGAGCAGCGACAGAAACTCCTTTCTGATACGGGTCGAGAGCAGCTGACGACCGATGAAGAGGACGTTATTTTTGAGTCCGTTATGAGTCCACCAGAGCATGGTCGACGATACGGATTTGGCAATTTAGCGGTAAATAATTTAATTTTTCTTAAAATACTTAAAATATGATATTCTTACCTTTTCAAAACAATAAACTTTGATTTTATTTATTTTTCAATTATTGCAGTCCAGTAGTCAGAGTAGGAGATGGCGGAGTAGACCTCAGAGCGAGCTAGCAAGTATAGAAGAATTGCAGACTAGAGTTCAGCAGTTGGAGGAGCAGAACCGCCAACAGGCCATGCAGACGGCACAGTTATTTGAGTACATGCAGCAGTTTGGTGGCCGCTTCCCTTCATCGGCTGGCTCTGGATCTGGGGCAGATTGATTCATTGCTTTCTGATTCGTTCGTGTAGGTATGTTTAGTTTTAGTTTACAATGATTTGGTAGATGGAACAATTAATTATTGATATGTATAATTATGTATAATACACTTGGTTCTGTAGCTGTATCAGGATATGCATGATTAGAACAGTTATTGTTAGTATTATTGTTAATGTTGGAATGTTATGTATATTTTGTATTTTATTTTTATTCCAATTTTGTTTATTTCTGTGTCTATTGAATATTTTGGAGTATTGGTTTGCATGTTTGGTTGGATTATTGTTTATTGGATTGTGCAGTATTGATATTGTAGTGTTTGGAAGAGAAATGTGGTTGGAAGGCTCTATTTGCAGCAGATTTAAAAAAAAAACAGCAGATTTCCGACGGCTTCCGACGGCTCCCGACGGCTTATAGGTTGAAATTTTCATCGGTTACCGACGGCTCCCGGCGGCCTGATTTCCGGCGGTTTCCGACGGCTTCCGACGGGCGACGGAAGCCGTCGGAAACCGCCGGAAGCCGTCGGAAGCCGTCGGTAATCTATACGGCAGCACCCGTCGGTAGCCGTCGGAAACACTGCTCCCCGACGCCGTCATTTCCGACGGCTTTTTCCGACAGCCGCCGACGGTTTTCAGCCGTCGGAAATCCCCCTTCCCCTTGTAGTGATAGCAATACAGCCCGACGTTTGTGACGAAGATGGTGTGTTCTTGGTCCGGGATGTGCATTGGGATTTGATTATACCCGGAGTATGCATCCATAAAAGATAGTAGCTCATGCCCGGCAGTCGAATCGACCAGCTGATCAATTCGTGGTAGCGGGAAGCTATCCTTCGGGCATGCTTTGTTCAAATCAGAATAGTCAACGCAGGTTCTCCATTTCCCGTTTGCTTTCTTTACCAACACAGGGTTGGACACCTATTCCGGGTAGAGGGCGTCGCGGACAAACCCATTGGCTTTGAGTTTATCCACCTCCTCTTTGAGAGCTGCAGACCTTTCCGGGTCCATGCCTCTCCTTTTTTGCTTCACAGGTACGCGTTTCGGATCTATATTCAACATATGGCTCGCAATTGCAGGGGAAATCCCACACATATCAGAGTGTGTCCAGGCGAAGACATCAAGATTCGCTCGGAGGAAATCAGATAAATTCTCTGCCATTAGGGGATCGAGCTGTGACCCAATTTTAAGAACTCGTGTCGGGTCGCTGTGGCTAACTGGAATATCAATTGTTAGTTCGGCCGGTGCTGCGTCTGGTTCCCTGGGTTCCCCTTTGTCATCTCTCGGATCTATGTCTCCAACGATCCGAGAATGTCGCCCGAGCCAGGGCTCGAGCGCTAATTGTCAATTATCAGAATTCGGGATGCGGACGATGCTGTCCGCAGTCTTCCCCTTTTCTCTGCGATGGGCCTCTCTCAGCTCAGCCACGTAACATGCACGTTCGGTTGCTTGGTTGCCATGCACTACGCCAACTCCTTTGTCCGTCGGGAATTTCAGTGTGAGACACCACGGGGCCAAGGCTGCCCTGAAATCTGCGAGGGCTGGTCGTCCCAAAAACACGTTGTATGGTGAATCAACATCCAGCACTATGAATGGTAGGATTCGCACTCTCCTGCTTTCACCTTGTCCCAGTTCAACTGGTAACTCCACATATCCTACTGCGTCTGTGGCTGCGCCGTTAAAGCCATGGATTCGAGCTTTAGATGGTTTCAAATCCTTAATCTCTAGCTTCATTTGGTCATACGCTTTCTTGAAGATGATGTTAACGGAACTTCCGCAATCAATTAGGATTCTCCTTACGAATGCCGGTCCGATGGTTGCGGATATGACCAATGGATCGATGGTGGGAGCTTCCACCTTATCCGCGTCTCTATTCCTGAATACAATATCGTCGTGCATCGTGCGTTGCTGCTTTGCGGGAGTTCCATCCTCCACATTTGAACAGCACTCATGCTCTGTATGTCTCAAGGAATTAGCATATCGCTCCATTTCCTGCCAATTTTTATCCGCAGGATGAGGTCCACCAGCAATTGTGTTAATAATCAATCTTCCCACAGTTCGAGTAGGTTGCTCTGGTTGGTGTAGAGTTGGGCCACGTCCGGGGTCTGAAGTCTCTTGTCTTCCTTCTGGCGTATCTTTGACGAATTCCTACAGCTTCTTCTGCCTAATCAATTTCTCAATAGCGTCATGGAGATGCCTGCATTCATCTGTGTTGTGCCCATAAGACTCGTGAAAGCGGCAATACTTTCCAGTCCGCTTTTGCTCCTTTGTTGATTCCTTAGGGCGTGGTTTTCTATATTGAAAAGTGTTGCAGGTCGATAAGTAGATGTTTTCAAGAGACGCATTCAGTGGAGTGTATTCATTGTAGGTTGGGATCCTTGACTTCCATCTCCCCGTTTCCTTCTTCTTTCCAGGATTTCCACTTCCAGTTCCCTTAGACTGCCCGGGCTTATTTTGGATGCTGGCCTGAGTCTTTCCAGGGTTATCGTCGGTTGCTTTCATGGCGATGTTGCCCTTTACAGACTCCTGAACAGACCCTGATGCCTTGTCTTTCCTTATCCACCGAGCTTCTTCCCTCCTTATGAACTGGTGGGCTTTCGAATAGAAACGTTCCAAGGTAGCTGGTGGCTTTCCCGCCAACCAATCCCCAAATTCAGAGTCTGGATCCACTCCACGCATTACTGCCATCAAAATCGCGTGGTCGTTTGGATTGCTCACTTCAGTAGCGGCAACATAAAATCTCTGCAAGTATGCTTTCAGTGATTCTCCAGGAGCTTGGGTCATGCTTGATAAGGACATCACATACTTGGGTCGAGTGGCGTGTATCCTGAATTGTTCTATGAATTTCCTTGCTAATTCGTCGAAGTTAGGGATTGACCGTGGAGGAAGTCGAGTGAACCACATGGTGGCAATTCTGGACAGAGTTATTGGAAAGCACCTGCACTTAGTTGCGTCGTTGGCCCTTGCTGAATCCATCATCCATCCATACCTCATTACATGTTGTCTAGGGTCAGTTTTTCCTTCATAGGCGTGTATGGTGGGCGTGTTAAACTTCCTTGGGTATTCAGCCTGTAGAATGGTATCTGTGAAGGCAGTATGACTCTTAGACATTCCCCAATCTTCATTAGTCAAACCTTGATTCTCTCTCATCAACTGTCTGACCATAGCTGTCAAATCCGGGGTTTGTATGGTAGGAGGAAGGTTGGGTTCCGCTCCACGGGCTTGATTTCTAGTAGAGCGATCAGTGGCACCTGCTTGGTCATCTTCATCCTTGCGGCGTCTACGCCTGGGAGGTTCATAAGCTGAAGTTGAGCTATCATCTTCAGAGTAGGGGACAGGGCTACCTCCAGCATTCTGATGCTGCTGTTGACCAAGTTGGGTCATGAGGTCAGCATTAACTTGCATTTGCTCAGCGAGTTGCCTTCTGCTTTTCGTAAGCTCTTTTATCAAGTCATTCAATTCTACTCGTGAAACAGCTTCCGCTTGGTTTTGGCTGGAGGGCCCCGTGCCTCGAATTGCTTGTTGATCGTTAGGTCCAAGTTGTTGAACACTAGCGGTTTCGCGGGCATCTACATTTTGGGAGGTCGATCTTGTTCGTGGTCTTCCCATGGTAGAGTCGTTGGTTGTAACTCTGAGTAGAATCAACAGATGCCTTATGGATAATTACGGATCTTCTTCGGGGGATTTATGCAATCCAGTAGCTACAAAGTAGATCCTCACAACCTGAGAATTTGGTTCTCAGTGAAAGCACCAAAATGTTAGTGCCAAAATTGGTCACTAACACCCTTAGAGAGTCTGTGTAGAGAGATTAATGAAGAAGATAAATTAAAAAAGAGAAGATAATATAAATTAAAATGCGGGAGACGAGAACACAGAATTTATAGTGGTTCGGCGTTGTAGCCTACATCCACTTTGAAGTTGATCCTTTATTTCTTCACTTTAAACTTGATTACAGATACAATCCGCTTTTAAGTATTCGAATACAATTGTGAAATAAAAGTAGAAGTCTTGGATGAGGTTTGGATGAGGCAGAGTCTCCCCTGTGTTCTCTGAAATCTGATCCCTCTTTTCTGTGCCTCTGCCCCTCTATTTATAGATGAATGTGGGTTGGACTTCCCTGGTGGGCCAGATGGCTAGACAGCTCGGTCTAGATAGGACGCGCCCTGCATGCTGAGTGGAACATGCCGAACGGTCGGCATGCCGAGCCCTCCTTTCCAAGTCGATGGATCTCTCTGTTGAATGGAGGAAGCGGGCCGAACGATGCTGGGATGCCGAGTGAGGCATGGATGCCGAGTGAAAGGATACGCAGAGTAGAGGGAATGCCGAACACAGGACATGCCGAGCAAAGGATATGCCGAGCACAGGATGTGTCGAACAAAGGGTATGCCGAGCACAGGATGTGCCGAACAAAGGGTATGTCGAGCACCGGATGTGCCAAACAAAGGGTATGCCGAGTGAAGAGCAGGCCGAGCGGAGGGAGTGCCGAGTGAAATGCTGAAGATCTCGTGCCGAGTGCAAACCTGGATGGACGTACGTTCTTCAATGCCGAGTACAACCCTTGACTGCCGAATGTTCAAACGTGTCGAGTGCTCATTTGTGCCGAGTACGACCCTGCATGCCAAACGTTCTAGTTGCCTGGTCGATTCTCCAGGTAACAGTTGGGTTATTTTTACTTTTGGACCTGTTTCAGTTTTTCAAATTTCGTTTGGTAGATTGCAAAATATTGATGAGTTTAATTACTGCACCTCCCCAAGTGGTTACTTTGAGTCCTTCTTGAAAACATTCTAAATAACTGTCATTTTAGTATCAAGTATTAACATATCTAAAGGGTATACCTTTGGTACGCTACTTCTGAACAGTAAATTTTACCAAAATTTGAGTATGATCACCGTGAATAGATCTTGGAGTTTGTCAAGAAGTCATAGTTAACAAGCACTTTAATTATGTTTGTTGTCATGTCTCTCCTACGCCATGTGTATTTGCAGCCCTGTAACACAGTTTCCATCTAACTATAAGTAAGCGTACAATTTTTAAAATTTTCTATATAGGAGAAAGGGATTGGATTTCTATATAGGAGAAAGGGATTAGAAGTCCCCCTCTTTTGTCCTTTGGACTTGAAGCATTATTAAAATCTTCTAATACCATTTAGGGCAGTCCTATCAAAGAAGCATTAAGTCGTAGATACCATCTATGTTTTTCTCTTTCCCCATAAAAATTACTTGCATAAATAGAAGTAGCACAAAGTGAAAGCCTTATGTATTCATCAGTTGCAAAGTAATGTGTTGCCCACTTTTATCTAACAAATCAGAGATCCAAACAGATGTCGATTGCAACTAAAATTCGCCCTTTGCAATCCATATCATTTCTGTTTTCAGCTAACTTCCATTTGTTTACCTTTGGGCAGAGAGACTTGGAGAATGGAGACCGCTGGTTGTTCGCTCGTGGCAGACAGGCTGTGTAATGGTTGAATCAGTTGATGGCTGCTGTAGAGTGTAGACTACAGTTGTACTTGTAATGTTTGATTGTTTATGAAATTGGTGTAGACATGTAGTTCTAATGTTTGATTGTTTGTACTTTGTAATGTGGCATGTATAAACTATGAAATACGAATGCTTGTAGCTTTGTAATGCTGTCTGTGAGTCTGTTGTGGTTACTACCTTACTGATTAACGACTTGTGGTTGTATTTCTATGGTGACATTTGTTTGTATTTTGTACTTTGTAATGTGGCAGTTCCATATTGTTATGTCTGTACTCTATCGTGGTTGTATTTCTATTGGTTGCGTTTGTCATTTTCTATTCAATGCATGCTTTTAATTTCAGTGCTATGGTTATAACTTGGCCGGTTAACCGCTATAACTTGACCGGTTAACCGATTAACCGTTTAACCGTGAATAACAATCGGTTAACCGTTCTATTTGAATGGTTAACCGCAGTTTAAAAGTTGCGGTTCGGTCGATACATCTGACCATGATTAACTGCATATTGGTTAACCGAACCGCTTCATAGTTTAGGTTAACCGCAAAAATTAACCGATTTGAGCGGTTAACCGACCGCGCCCACCCCTAATAGAATTTGAATTGAAAAAGTGATTTAATGAATTAATTATTAATTTATTTAATAATGTGAAATGTAGCCATTTTGGCAATTGTCTCGGATTTCGACGAAACTAGTTTCAACAGATCCGTAACAGTGAATTATTATAGGATTCAAATTTCGTATGATCGGACTTGTTGTTAGACCGTACGGGCTCGAAGCACCTAGAAATTTATTTAATTGAAATCAATTTGAAATAAGCTTATTTTAACATAAATTCTCCATACGATGGAATTAGGACTTGAAACCTATTCTGGTGAGTTTAAAAATATTGAAAACATCTATTTTGATATATGGGATTATCTATTTTTGTTCTAGAGACAGTACGAGATTTTCGGGTCGATTATCGTTCAACATTCAATCGAATATTGTCCGTTGCTTCTATTTTCAGATCTACCTATAAATAGTCTGTTATAAACCCTAACTATTTATTATTTCCATTTGTCTGTACATACATTTCCTTCTCATCTCCTCATTCCAATAGCAGACAAACCAAAAACCAAATTCCCAATTCAATTTCAAATCAAATTTCAATTTCAAAAATTTAAATCCTCCAAACCCTATCAAATTATATATCACTTCGAAGCTCTCGACTAGCGCATCTCAGATCTGCAATTCGTTTTTGCAATTAAGTCATGGTATGGTTAAAAATTGATGAATTATTCACGGCCATTCAATCAAGCGTTAATCAATTTCATCTGATCGACGAATCGGGGGTATGGATGTGTATAGAAAACCGAGGGCAGTTCGTCGAAGTGGGTTATTTGGCATTTTGATGGTTGGATCGGCGGCTTTAATTCATTTTAAGCTAGGGTTTTATAGCGGCGATTGGTGGGTTTATGGGTGCAACCAAGCCTTGGGGTGTACGAGGAGGTCGGTGGGAGGCCAGGGACGAGGTCGCGGCGTTTTGGCAGGCACGATGGGGTCGTGCGGCGGCGAACTGGAAGAATAAGGTCGAGGGGCTTCAGTTGTCTCATGTTCAAGAAAGGAGGGTTTCGTCCCTGTTGCATGGCTGTTCGTTTTGATGTGGCATCTTTCGAGTGGGGGTATTTTCTTTTTTCTATTTATTATAAATTTAAATTTAAAACGTTCTAATCATCATAACTTTCACATACGAGGTCCGTTTCATGCGCGGCTTCTTGCGATGTGATTGCATTGAAATTTTGGACATTTTGATGCTTGTTTGGACGAATTTTAAGATCGTTTAAATTTTGGGCTTAAATTGGATTTAAATCGATTTAAATTCAAAGTGAGTGTTTTGACCCACTCACAACTTCTAAAATTTCTTATGTTAGTTAAATTAAATTTATGATTTGATTAGGAATTTATTTATGCATGTTTGGTATATTAATTTGGCTGTTCCAGTTAATTTGAATTTATTTGAAAAAAATTGTTATTTAATGTATTATTGAATTTGAATTTGCCAGTTAATTACCTTGTAATAAAAGTCGGTTATTTGTTGATATTATTGGTTGAATTGGATGATGATTGCAATGGATGTTTGATTATTATTGAATGATTGGATGCTATAACTGATTTATATATTGTAATCACTCTACAAGTTCTCTTAGTTACTGTTTAGGAAATCACAATGGGTTGAAATGATATATACCCGAACGATCAATAGATTGGGGAAAAATCGTTATGAGTTGAAATCATAGACTCGGGCTATTTTATGGATTTTAATATAAATTTGGGATCGCGGTTTGAAATGATATATAACCATAAAATTGTAAATTGCAGATTGAAATGATAAATATCTGTATCACTTGACCCTAGGGTAGAGAATTATATACGGACACCGGATTGGTTAGATGAAATAATTTTAAATCCTTAATTTTTGAATTTAATTGACTGATATTTTGAAATAAACTTGTTTTATATAAATTGAATTATTATTGAAAATCAGGTTATGTTGAAACTTGAATTGGTTAAAGAAATTATTTAAAGAAATTAGATTTAAAATTTTAAGTTGAATTTTGAAGTATATGGAATTTAACGGAATTGATTCATTGAAATTGGTTGAAATATAATTTTGAAATTTACTGGAATGTGAGTGATTTAAATTGATATTTCAAACATGGCTTGGAAGCAATATAAAATTTAACTTTTTTACTGTGAGTTGAATTGAAAGATTGAAATTGGGTTTTGTGATTTCGAAATGTGAAATTGGTCCAAATATGTTGAATCAAAAATAAATAGTTAAACTTATATAAGTCCCAAATTTATATTTAATATAAATTATTTTAAAAATTATATTATTTTAAAATTTCTAATTATTAAGATTTCAAAATTATTAAACTATTTTGGCCTATATCAACTCTATAAATTATTTTAACCTATTTTAACCAATTTAATTTATTTTAAACTGATTTAACCATATAAATTTTAATCTAAATCTAGTTAATTATTTTAAAGCTATTTAATCTATTTTAATTATATTTAAATCTATTTTAAGTCTGTTCAACTATCTTAAATCAAGTTAAAACTATTTTATTCTATTTTAAATTATTTTAGAGTATTTTAACTATTTATAACTATTTTAAACTATTTAAAACTACCTAAACTATCTTTCTAAATTTCAATTAAATAGAGTAGATATGCTTATATTTTAAATCCTCGATTTTAAAGTGAATTTGATTACTTGATATTATAACCTAACTTGGGATTTAAATTACATATTTGATTTGATTGAAGTTTTCAAATGAGGGTTTTAACTATTTTAAAAATAGGATTTTTGAAAGTGAATATGATCTCGAAAGTGATATGGTTTTGAGAATATAATATTTTGATATAAAGGGTGGATTGACTTTTGAAATGTAAAAGAACCATCCGGTGTGAAATAACTGTTTGGTTGTTAAAGAGACCGGGATCGGATAATGTCATACTATCTGCCAATACCAAAAATCACTTTAGCAACTGTGTACGTGTGGAGATTCCTGAAATGAAGTAGGATGGTTTGGTGAATGATTTTTGCATGAGGTGTTTATGTGACCTTGACTCCCGTGAGTCAGCTTGATGAGGTTAAAATATGGAGCCACGCCGAGCCAAGTGAGGCCATTCATCCTATCGGACACACTTCTTCAATATTATATTCTGACTTTGTGATTTGATTTGGTGGCCACCCTTGATTTTGATTTGGGGTGTATTTCGAAGTGGGCGGTAGTAGCTGCTATGCGTTACCACCAGTCCGGATCCGCAAATGGTATGTTTACCCTACATTCCCTCGTGTGTCATGGCGTATGCCCTATCGTGTCTTCTACGAGTTTGTTTTGTACCATACCTATGGAGTGCCCTTTGATAGCCCTCCAGTTTATGGAGGAATTACGGTATTATATAGACTATGCGAATATATAAAAATATGTTAAGGGGGATATGGGTAACGCCTTAACGTTATTTTAATACTTTTACTTTACTATAGATGTGATGACTCGGAATTTTGGGCAATATCAATTTAATAATCTGTTTTTAAAATTAAATTGATTTGATAATCTTTGTTAATAAAATTTGAATTTGATTTAATAATCTTCTTGTAAGTAAATATTTAATTGATAATTTATCTTTAAAAGGCTAATAAAATGTTTTCTATTTATAATATATATATATATATATATATATATATTTGTATATATTGTAAATAGATAAGCTTTGGTTGAAATTTAACAAATAAAAATATGTTTTTAAATTCTAATATATATTTTTAGTAATTTGGAAATTTAATTTAATATAAAACTTTTCAAAGATTATTTAAATAAATAATTGTATAGTTTTAAAATACTTAGGAAAAATGTTTAATTGTTTAAATGTATCTTAGCTTAAGTTTAAATTTAAATAAAAGGTTTTTTTATTTTCATTTTAAATATTTCTTGATAAATATGATTTGAAAATAAATAATAAGATAATCTCTTTTATAAATTATTTAAAATCGTCAAATTTGTTATTTTCAAACAGTATTAATAATGTATTATTTTAAATAGATAGATTTGTTATTTTCAAAATTTAAATGTGTAGTTTTATATGTATATATAACTTGATTTTTAAATTGGATTTTAGAATTTAATTTGAATTTGAATTTGAATTAATTTTGAAGTTCAAAAGATAGACATTTTAAAAATATTGGATATGATTTTATTTATATATAATTAGTGTTATTACATTTTATTTATAAAGAAATTCATATATGTATTTACACAAGAATTTATAAATTAAGTTAAAAACCTTTATTAACATTTAAAATAAAAAGAAAATACTTAAAGGACATGTGTTAATATATTGAGTAACCTAAACAACATGTGTAAGTAATAATCAAGGGAATGTGACAATTGTTAAACTTTAAACAAGTGTCACTCTTTAAATTTTCATTTTTTTCTTTTATTCTTAATAAATCACATTTTTACTTATATAAACTTAAGACTTCTATCTTCTATTCCTTTTCAATTCTTTTTCAAAACTTAAGAAAAACTTCGGCTGCAAAATCTTTCAACAAAACAAATCTGAAAATAAATTCTCCTCTAAAACCTGAAATCAAAAATTTGAGAAGTATCTTCCATAAACTTGAAATCAAACTCAAACCAAATTCTCATAAATAAACCCTGTAACCAATTTTGCAAATCAAAAGAAGGTTCAAAACAAAAACCTGAACATCTGCATTTTTCAAAACTGAGTTTCATCAAAGTAAGTTCAAGATCGAAGCCTGTTTTTGTTTAAAACCAGTAACTCAATTTCAAAATCAAGATTTGGAAACCATTTTTCAAAAAAGAAACCTGCATCTTTCTTTAATCTGTTCAAAAACATGCAAAGCATTTTCAAATACCAAACCAGTAGGAGGTAATCAAAAGCAAGATTTAGTAACAAGCGAAATACAATTCTGTTTGCAATCAAGTTTAGCAGCAAACTCATACTTCAGCAAGCATCAGAACTATATTCCAGAAATTCAAGTTTAAAAAGATTTAAAAAGCTTTTTGAAAATAAAATGCATTGTCCTTCTTTTTAACAGGTGAGTAACATCATTTTTAAAAATTTAAGTATATAAAATCCATTGCATGTTCATATATGGAATTAGTATGTTTGTATGTGTTTATATTGGTGCATTTCTGTGTATATAGATGAATGTGTGGATGTGTATATGGTTGTTGTGTCAGTATATTGACTGTGATTAGTTTCAAAGTTAGGATTTTAAACAAAATCTATTTTCTCTAGATCTAGTTTCTGTTAGAATTTAAAATATAAACATAAGCTGTTTGTTTAATCATAGATTAATGATTAAAATTTTAACTAAGTTAAAATTTAAATTGAATGTCTCTGAAAACCAAAAAGAACAGAGCAAATTTATGATAAGTGAAACTTTTAAACATATTAATTCAATGTTTCAGGCTTGTGATCTGAAACCTTATATAAAAACATGATTTTTAAAAATAAAGCCATAATTTTTAGTTTGGGTTTGAACGAGTATGGTGGAGTTGGTCAGAATTTGAATTCTGAGTGGTTTCTGGTGATCTCGATGGTCTGGGAGTTCGGATTTCCTTCTGGTGGTAGTTGAGTGATCGGGGACTTCGGCAACATTGTTAGAAAGGTGGATAGATCATCGTGGTAGCGGTGGTGGAGGATTTAAGTCTGTAGCCCTAATTTTGATTTGGTTGGGTATTTTGATCGGAACAACTTCCTTGGATGATCGAGTTCAATAAAATTCAAGGAGATGAAAGCTTGGACGTCAGTGAAGTGGTGGCCGGGGCTTCTGATTTTCCGGTGGCCGAAGAAGCGAGCACGAGGTGGTTATAGGTTTGAGTGATGGTTCCAGGATTTGGGTTGAACACTCGAATTCGATTTCGAGTTTGTTATTGGTGTTCTGATGGTCGAGATAGGGTGTGAGGTCGATCGCTGATGTGAAATGGTTATCGTAGATGACCGGAGGTGGTCGGCGGCACCGTGCATGTGCACGGTGCATATCTGGGTTCTGATGAAGATGAGTTAAGCAGTGGATTTGTACTTGAGTTGTTTCGTGAATTTCTCGAAGTAAGGGTGATTTGGTTCGGGGTTTTGATTTGAGGGCTTGGGTCAAATTGTTAGTTACAGGTTTCTGAAAACCTGTCAGTGTTTAAATTTAAAATGAAATTAAAAATTGAAAGCCAGATTTAAACAAAGTTTTAATTCAGTTTTTAAGTATGATTCAAATCTAAATTTGCATCCTGGTTTTGAAATAAATAAAGTTTTATAAAATTTAAATGTTTTAACAACTTTAAATGTTAAATTATAATTTAAATGGATTGAATTTAAAAAGGGATTTGGTTTAAATTCTTTTAAAATTTCTTTCATAAGACAAGTATTTCTTTAACATAAGATTTAAAGAGTTTTAAATTGTTTTTAAACTTTGTTAAAGTTAAATTTGTATTCATTCTAAATCTTAAATTTAAAATGAAATTTGAAAGTAAATTAGAAAGTAAATTGTCTTTAAATGCTTCGTTTATGATAATATCATAAGTAAGAAATGTTTTTATCTTAAAGTTAAATTATGATTTAATGATTTATGATTCATTAAATTATTAAGGTAATTAAAATGGTTAATTAATTATTTAATTAATTAATGATTTGGATTAGTTAATTAAGTAATTAAAATTTAATTAATTGATTAAGGTTTAAGATTAATTAATTAATGTTAATTAATGTGAAATTAAGATCATTAATTAGATAAGTTAAGATTTTTAATTAATGATTAAGAAATTAACTAACCAAGTAATTAAAATTAATTAATTATCAGTTAATCACTTAATTAATTATATAATTAGAGATTAATTAATTGGATATTAAAGATTAACTAAATTGTAATTAATAATGATTAATCTAAGTTTAATTACTTAAGGAAAGTAATTAAGGAATTGTTAATAGTTAATGAAGATCATTAACTAAGGATTATCAGATGATTAATTAATGTGATTAATTTAAGATGATTAATTATATTAATTAATCAAAGATAATCATTTATGAAATTGTTTAAGTATAATTACTTAATGAAAGTAATTAAAGTAATTAATTACTCGGTGTAATTAATTAATTAATAAGATTAGTTTAAGTTAATTAATTGGTTTAATTAATTTAAATAATCACTTGAGGATGGGTTAAGTATAATTACTTAATGTAATTTATAAAATAAATTATTTAGTGAAGTAATTAAGATGGATAATTACTGGATGTACCTAATTGGAGTATGGAAGTAATTTAGGTTAAGTACTTTCTGTAATTAATCAAAGGATGATTAATTAATGGAAAAGATTTGGGATTAATTACCTTGTCTAATTAATATAAAGGATAATTACTTAGAGAAAGTAATTAATAATTGATTGCTTGGTGTAATTAATTTAAGAAGTGATTAATAAAATTATTTGAAGATAATTAAGAGATGTAATTAATTAAGGGTAATAAATTACTAAATGAGATAAATCAAGGGTGATTAATAAATATAATTAATTAAAGATTAATTATTAAATGTAATTAATTAGGGAGCAATTAATTTATTTAATAAAGTAATTAAGGGTAGTTAATTACTAAATGTGATTAATCAAGAGTGATTAATGAATAAAGATTAATTAAAGGTTAATTATTAAATATGATTAATAATTAATTAAGGAAGTAATTAAGGATCATTAACTAATATAATTAATGATGTAATTAAGCGTTGATTAACTAAGGAATAATTAATTAATGAAGTAATTAATTAATGTAATTAATTAAGGATTAATGTAATTAATTATAGTTAATTAATTAATGAAGTAGTTAAAGGTTAATTACTGAAATTGTTTGAGGATAATTAATTTGTGTAATTAATTTAAAGACTAATTACTTAAAGTAATTAGAGAATGATTAATCAAGGGTGATTAATTAAAGTGGATAATTAGAGAATGATTAATTAATTGATTTGTAATTAATGGTTATGTAAGCAAGATTTATGTGATGAAAATAATTAATTTAATTTATTTTAAATTAATTAGAGGTGAAGTAATTAATTTAATTCATTTAAATTAATTATAGATGCGACTAACAAATCATTGCTTATGGATGCTGAATGATATCGAATGCTTTGCATTGTTTGATATCTCTAATATGAGATATGTGCTGATTTGTGATATGGATGCTTTGGTTGAATTGTGATGATAATGCGAATCATCTGTTTGTGATGATAATGTGAATTATCTATTTGTGATGATAATGTAGATTTTCTATTGTGAGACTGTGAATTATCTATCTGTGTGAACATAGATAATAGAATTGAATTGTTTTAACTTTAAAACAACTTGAACCTAAAAGACGGCGCTTTGGATTTCGATGAGACCGGGATCAGGTTTCCAAATTTGGATATCTGAAAACCACATCGATCCAAATTAACAATAGGTCGTGAATCTCAAGTGAAGATGAAGATTCAGAGTGCAAGGGTTATCGTCGTTAACTCTGAGGGTGATTCCAAAATGAGTGTAACGAGATAATGCATTCGGTTTCGTTCGAACCTGGAACGAACTTGTATGGATTGAATGCTTTCAGATCATCGTCTGGTGGACGATGAGCATTCTAAGATATGTGTTCTCTAAAGATAATCGTAGCCTCAAGCCTCATCAAACGGGAATGGCTAAAACCGGGGAGGTGCAGCAAGACTAAGTGGGTCATGCCCAAGTAGGATGAGATTTACCCCTATCTAGAAGTCCCTTTATATTCGGCTGTGTGCGCAGTTGGTTGCAAACAACTACGGGGTTGTCTTGTTCAGGACTGTCCAGTAAGGGATGGTTCCGGCCTTGTGTTGCAGGGGATTTAGGGTGGATCCTCAGTACGCTGATATAGGCCACGTAGTGTGATGGGCGGTACCCAATAGCCCTGCCATTGTATGGAATCCAATCTCCAATAAATGTCGTACGTTTTAGTTGTGCCTAGCTATGTTGGAACGTGAGATGTAAGCATTCCAATTATTTCTGTATTTTACTTGAAAACCCTAGACACTATTATAGTATCACTGGATTTCCTATCAAATGTTTTGGTTAGCGTAAGGTAAAAACTAACCCATGTTTATGTGTGGGAAGTCTTACATGATACCTTTTGTTTTCAAAGGTTTTCAAAGTTAAGAAACCTAACCTGTTACTCACACTAGACCTATGTCTGACCCGGAGTTTATCTTCTGTTTTCTTAAACCCTTGGGTACTCAAATTTTTACGAGTACCCAAGGGATTCAGGTTTTCTTTGACGAATACTGGAGGAGCAATGGAGAAGGAGGCTTCAGCGTTGTAGATATATATAGTGTTCCGCTGTGTGTTCTCTGAGTCATTATGTTGAGTTGTATTTGAGTTGTATAACTAGAAAGGTATTTATAAATGTCTAGTATGTGTTGTATAAGCTGTGTAACTCTAATAGATGTTGTATACTATGTACTATTTTACGTGATTAATATAATTTATTCGTTCCGCTGTCGAGATTCTGATGTTGTTTTCTTTCTTTCTTCTCAATCTTTCTCTTTTCTATCCCTTTCTTTCTTATAGATGACGCGTCTTTCTGTGGAGAGAAAGACGGGTAGTCACAATAGACATATTATAACTGCGTATTGTACTACATAGTAGATAGTTTAACGGATCCTTAGGAGGTGTGAATCACGAACATCTCTTGAGTTACTGCACTCACGTTAGACACTAGATAGGAGATGTCAAATCCCGTAAACATTTTTGACGCCGTTGCACTCGTATTACCGTTGATTTAAATTACATAAGATCTTTTAGTTCTAACTTGAGTGTTTTGTCTTTTCAATTCGCTCGGGTCAGCCTGAGCATTTCAGGATTTGAAGACTTTATTTCTGGAGGACGAAGACGAAGATTTGTGCTACTATTATTTACTATATTTATTCCACTGCATTCGTACCGTTCCGTTTAGCAACGACCCGTAATTTTTGATAATTAAAAATTTGTTAATTTAATAGAGTTTTGTGATTTAATGTTGGAAGGGATAAAAATTTGTGATTTAATAATAAGAATATAATTGGAATGAAATGAAATTGTATTAATTTAAGGTAATTGATAATGGCTTTGAATGTAATTCCAATTAACTAAAATGATTAAAAAGTTATAATTCGTTATAGATTGTAAATTAATTGTAATAATGTGTGTATTAATTGATAATTAGATTAAAAGGGCGGTTGAAAAGTTAAAGGTTGTATTAATTAATGAAATGTAATAAAAGGTAACTGGATAGAATTAGCATTATGTAAGTTGTTATAACTTTTGTTTGTAAATAATAAACGTACAGATGTAGTTAAATGTAGAAAAGGTGACAACTTTTACTTGTTATTAATTTAATTAATCAATTACAAATAAATGTAAATAAATGTTACATTAATACAATATAATAACTGCAGATTAAGAATGTAACAAAATGTACAGAAATGCCAATTACACTCATAAGGCAATAATTGATTTAATAATAAAAATGAAACCAAGAAAATGAAGTTGTGCGATTTTAAATTTTTATTAATGTCAAAGCCAACAAAGGTTCAATATTATTGGAATACTGCAATTAATAAGGTAAAAGATGATAATTGAAGAATATTTGTGTAATAAGATGTAAAAATTATTAACTACGTCTATAGAGTAATAATTGATTGAATAAAAATATTGAAACCAAATTAGACCAATTTATTGGAATTAAATTATAATTAATTGGATTTAATAACAATTAAAATTGAACACTGTAATTAGTATATTAACCAATATTGAAATTTTATGTAAATTTGCTTTAAATTATTGTAAATGTCTAAGTAATAAAAAAGGATGAAAATTGGTTAGTTTATAAATATTGAATTAAAAAGTGATTAATTAATTTAATATTAATTTATTTAATTAACGTGAAAATAGCCATTTTCACCACTGACTCGGATTTCGACGAAATTAGTTTCATCGGATCCGTAATGGTGAATATTGTAGGGTTTCAGGTTTCGTAGCAATCAAACTTGCTGTTTGATCATGCGGGATCGAAAGGCATAGAGATCAATTTAATTGAATTCAATTGAAATAAACTGATTTAAAAGCTAACTTATTCATACAATGGAATTAGAACTTGAAACCTGTTCTGTTGATTTTAAAAATATCGAAAACATCCATTGCGATATATGGGTTGACCTATTTTCGTTTCGGGGTCAGAACGGGCTTTTTGGGTCGCATAGTTGTTTCGATCCAACCCTGCTACATATATGCTGTTATAAACCCTAGTTGTTTCTCATATTATTATTTCTGTATGTACATATTCTTCCTCCTTCTCACACCTAATTCCCAAATTCCAAAACCTAATTTCAAAAAAAATCCCAAAAAAAATATTTTGCTCCAGATTTACTTCGAGTCGGGAAGAGGTTTACTTCGAGCTTCAAAGGAGAAAAACCTACAGCGACTTGGGGTCAGAGAAAGTCGAGGCCAAACATGGTGGTTTTGGGCACGCTTCGAGTTCTAGAGGTGAAATCCTGGAGCGACTTCGGGTCAGGTGCTAAATGACTCGGGTCTCGGGTCATTTTGGCAGAAACTCAGAGCAAGCATCGGGTAATTGAGGCGACGACTCGAAGTAAGACCTGAAGTCGAAATTTTTCAATTTTCTAACGTTAATAACTTTTGCATATGAGATCAGATTCATGCGCGGTTTGTTTCATCGGGATCGTATCAAAATTCTGGATATTTTGACACTTTTTTTAGAACGGATGTATAGCGTGAAACTACACAGCCGATTAGAGTTAGAGTTAAATAATCATATAGTAATATCATGATCAACAAGCCTGATCATTGGCTGAAAAAATGATTTGAAGCAGCAAACATCGGTAGCAGATAACCAAATAAAGAGACATAGTAACAACACTAACCAATATGTACATAAATCCAAGTCAGATGGAGGTATAAAAGAAGAGATACGTTCGACTATGACATATGACTTCCAACCAACCAATCGTCTAGGAGATGAAGAAGGAGCGTCAATCCTGAGTATGTGGACCCGTCGGTGCGGCAGAAGAAGAGCTACCCGCCGACTCCGTTGGAGGAGATCTGGGTATCTGAAGACGGAGCCTGACTGGTGTGGAGAAGCTGGAGCCTGACCAAACAGCAAAGATATTAATTATTCTATTGCAAATATACACCCTCGAACTCTCGGGTTTGTTAAAAACGTGGGTGTTTCTCTCTTTCCATATTACCCAACAAAAAATGGCTAGAAACGAGTCCAACCAAGGGTCTGGAGCATTGTACTGCCAAAATTCAAAGAAATTAGAAACTGATGGAATGAAACCAAAAATATGAGCACTAGTTGATGCCCAAATGCAAAAAGAAAAGTCACAGTCAAAGAAAAGGTGCTTTATGGATTCAGTTTCAAGGTTGCAGAGAGAACAATGTTGATCAGATAAAATATTAAGTCGGAAAGACGCTCTTTAGTGTTGATACGGCCATGTATCAGACACCATTGAAAAAATAGGATTTTGGGGAGGAAGGTGACATTTCCAGAGACGCACGAAGGAGAAAAGTCTGCCATGGTGGTTCAGGAATGAGTAGCAATGGGACACAAAGAAGCGTTTGGAGGGGATAAGGACCATGTTTAAAGATCGGAGGAAGAAGGAGACAGGTTAACGGACTGAAGCAGATTGTCGGCGCTAAGGAATTCTCAGAGCAGATTATCGCCAAAGAGGGAAGCAGGACAGAGCGAATGAGGGCCGATGGAGACTGCGTCAGCAACCGTGAGAAACGTCTAGGATAAGGAGGAGAAAAGGGTAGGGAATCTGCAATTTAAAGGAGAGTGATAGAACCATTATCAAACCAGAAAAGACAATTGGAGCCATCGCCTAGGGTCACTTGAAATAGAGGCTTAATACGGGTGATGGAGGATAAGACGCCAGACCAGAACGGGGAGGGTTTATTGAGGGGAGGTAGGTGAAGGATGCAAGATGGATTGCCTTGGTAGTGAACTGAGAGAATCCAGTCTTTCCAGATGAAGTATCCAGGTGTCAAGGTACACCAAAGCCATTTGGCCAAAAGAGCAAGGTTGAAAATCGAAGGTTGACAATACCGAGGCCACCATGGTCTTTGTGTAAGCAAGCTATCTTCCAACTGACAAGACTTTTGGCTTGTCCTCCATTCCAGAGGAAGGTTCTTCTGATGGAGTCAATTTTCTTGGATACCCAGGTAGGTAATTTGTAGAACGAGAGCCAGTAAAGGGGAGTGGAGGAGAGGACTGATTTGATTAAAACCAGTCGGCCCGCAGCCGAGAGAGCGTCGGCTTTCCAGCCCGAAAGTCTGGATTCAATTTTAGTGATAAGGGGAACCCAATCAGCACGATGAAGTTTGGTGGGACGCAATGGGATACCAAGGTAGGAGATCGGGAAGTGAGCGATGTTACAGTTGAGGATGAGTGTTTGGTGGGACGCATTTTGACACTTATTTGGATGAATTCTTGAACTGTTGAATTTTGGGCCTTATTATGAATTTCAAATCGGTTTGAAATCAAAGGTGAGTGTTTTGACCCACTCAAACTACTAGATTATCTTATGTTGGTTAAATTAAATTTATGATGTGATTAGAAATTTATTGATTGATGTTTGGTATGTATAAATTGTCATTTTGGTTAAATTTGACTCTTATTGCATTTAGTCATCGTTAACTTAATATTGAGTTTTAAATTGTCAATTTAATACATGTTATTGATTATCAGTTATCTATTGATGTTTATTGATTGATTCGAATGATGATTGTGATGGATGTTTGATTGTTGATATTGGATGACCGGATGTTGTATTTTATATTGTTATAACACTGCAAGTTCCCTATGGGTTGAAACGATACATATCCGAATGATCTATAGATTAAGGAAAAATCATTATGAGTTGAAATGATAGACTCGAGGGATTTTATGGATTTCTATTTAATTCAGGATTGCGGTTTGAAATGATATATAACCGTAAAATTTAAATTGCGGCTTGAAATGATAAATATCTGTAGCACTTGGCTATAGGGTAGAAAATTATATACGGACACCGGATCGGTTAAATTAAATGATTTTAAATCTTTAAAAATTTGAATTCAATTAACAGGCATTTTGAAATAAAAATTGATTTATATAAACTGAATAATTTTCAATAATCCAAATGTTAATTCTAAATTTGGAATTGATTTAATGAATTGTTCAAAGGATTTAAATTGGTATTGCAAAGTTGAAGTGCCAATATAAATGAAATTATCGGAATTGAGTTATTGAAAATGTTTGGATATAACTTTAAAATCTATTTTAAACTAATTTAAACTATTTTTATTGATTTAGACTATTGTAATCAATTTAAAACTAATTTAATTTATTTTAATTTATTATAACCTATTTTAAACTAATTAAATTTATTTAATCTATTTTAAATCTATTTAATATAATTTAAATCTATTTAATCTATTTTAAATTTATTTAATCTATTTAAAAATCTACTTAATATAATTTAAATCTATTTAATCTATATTTAATCTATCTAAATAATTTTAAATCAAATTTAAATATGTATAAACTATTTTTACTATTTAAACTATTTTAATCTATTTAAACTATTTTTGCTATCTAAACTATTTTAATCTATATAAACTATTTTTACTATTTAAACTATTTTAATCTATTTAAAATATTTTTACTATTTAAACTATTTTTACTATTAAAACTATTTTAATCTATTTTAAACTATTTTTAAAACTGTTAAAACTATTGATGACTACCTAAACTATTTTCTAAAATTTCAGACTATGTAAAGTTGAAGTAGTAATATCTAAATCCTTGATAATGATACAACCTAAGTTGTAATTTGGAATTGATACCTTTTTGAAAATAGTGACATATTTGAATAAATATGATGATTTTGAAATGAAAATTAAATTAGCCTATCTTATCGATAATTTCAAAAGCGAATATGATTTTTGAAAGTGAATATAGTTTAAAGTGAATATGATTTTGAAAAGATATGATTTGAAATCGAATATGATATTTTAATATAAAATGTGAATTGACTTTTTGAATGTAAAAAAACCATCCAGTGTAAAATAAGTGTTTGGTTGTTAAAGAAACCAGGATCGGATATTATCATACTCTTTGCCAATACGGAAAACCACTTTAACAACTATGTATGTGGTGGAGATTCCAGAAATGAAGTATGATAGTTTGGCGGACGATTTCTGGATGAGGTATTGACGAGACCCTAACTCCCATGAGTCATCTCAAATGTGACTAAAACAGGTGCTATACTTGGGCCAAGTGAGGTCATTCCTCCGATCGAACATGCTTTTTCGATACCATATTATGACTTTGTGATGATTTGTTGGCCACCCCTTGATTTTGATTATGGGAGTGTATTCGAGGTGGGCTGTAGTAGCTGCTATGCGTTACCACCAGCTCAGTTCTACAGTTGGTAAATCTACTATGGCATTGCCTTGAGTGCCGTGTTCACATGCCCTATAGTGCCTTCTAAAAGTTTGTTTTGTACCGTACCTATGGGGTGTCCTCTGGGTAAACCATCGGTTTGGTGGAGCTTACACATTGTATAGACTACGGGAATATATAAAATGTGTTAAGGGGAATATGGGTAATGCCTTAATGCTATTTTAACACTTTTACTTTACTGTAGACATTATTATAATAGCGTATTGTACTACATAGTAGATAGTTTAATGGATTCTTAAGAGATGTGAATCCCAAATATAAAGACGTATAACTTTCGACAATTTAAAACTGTTAATTTAATAAGATTTTGTGATTTAATATTGAAGGAAATAAAAAATTTGTAATTTTATAATGAGATAATAACTAAAATGGGTTAACAATGTTAATTAAAGTTAATCATTAACAATTTGAATGAAATCCCAGTTAATTGAAATAAGTCGAATGTTATATTTGGGTTTTGATATAAGGGGACAAATGTAATTATTGAATTAATGTATGAATTAGTGTAATAAACGGTAATTGAATGAAATTAGTGGTATGAAAGCAATTGTAACATTTGCTTGTAAATATTGAACTTATAAATATGATTAAAGGTTAATGGTAACAATTATTATATATTACCAATTTATTTAGCCTATTAAACTAAAATGGAAAATCAATTAAAATTAAATGAAATTTAATATTACATTAATGAGATCAAGACAATAACTGAATTTGTGAATAATAATAAATGCATAGGAATGTTAATTATATTCATAAAAAAATAATTGGTCAAATAAAAGAATGAAACAAAGATTAATGAATTTATTGGGGATTTAATTTTAATTAATGTGTAAAATTGACAAAATTCAATAATGTATATAGAGTAGTTAATGCAAATAAAAGATGGAAATGTAGCCTATTAGTAAAATAAGGTGTCAACAAATGTTAACTATGTTTATAGATTAATAATTGCATTAAATAAAAGATTGAAACCAAATAAAACAGTTTATTGGAATTAAATTATAATTAATAGGATTTAGGGCAATTGAAATTGAACACTGTAATTATTGAAATAATTAACACTGAATTGATATGTAAACTTGTTTTAATTTATCATAAATGTCCTTGCAATCAAAAATGATGAAATTTGTTAGTTAATAAATATTGAATTAAAAGTCATTTAATTAATTTAATATTAATTTATTTAATTAACATGAAATTAGCCATTTTGGCCACTGACTTGGATTCCGACGAAATCAGTTTGTTCGGATCCGTAACAGTGAATTATTATAGGATTTCAAGTTTTGTAGCGATCGGACTTGTAGTTTGATCGTACGAACTTGAAATGCCGAGAAATCAATTTAATTGAAATCAATTTGAAACAAGATGATTTTAACGTAACTTCTTCATACGATGGAATTAGGACTTGAAACCTATTCCATTGAGTTTAAAAATATTGTAAACATCTATTTTGATATATGGGATGACCCATTTCCGTTTCAGGAATGAAATGGGCTTTTCAGGTCGATTATCGTTCAACTTTCGAATAAATCTTGTCCATTCATTTTATTTCGAATCTGCCTATAAATATCTGCTATAAACACTAGCAGTCTTTCTATATCTTATTTCTGTACGTACATTTCCCTATGGATTCTCCTTTCCAATGGCAAAAACAAATTTCCATTTCCCAAACCCTCAAATTCAATTTCAAAACCAAATCAAAAATTCAAACTCCTCAAACTATATTGTAGGATCTAGATTAACCCCTGGGGGGGGTGAATAGGGTTATAGCAAATTTTCTCGAATTAAACACAGAAATATAATTGCAGAAATAAATATGCTGAAAAGTAAATCACACACAAAATTTACCCAGTTTCGGCAACCCCTGCCTACTGCTGCATTCCCAGATTTCTATTAGAGTTAAACAGTATCACGCTTACAAACACTCTACCAGACTCGCAGACCCTTTTGCTCCCGCTCACAAACACTCTACTAGACTCGCACACCCTGCTCCCGCCTATAGAGTTTCACTCACTCGCAAACACTGCTCCCGCCTATAGAGCTTTGCAAACTCGCACACCCTTCTCACTGAACTAATTCTAAATAGACAATCTGACACTACCTAATCCCTAGGTGGTGATTTACAAATTCTTCGACTCGAAAAAACAACTTCAAAAATATAACAGGAGCAAAAATTAAAATACGGATTTGAATGCGTAATTTTTGCTCAATTAAAAATAAGAAAAAACCCTCTAAAAATTAAACCCTAAATAAGAGATTAATTCCCCTTTAAAAATAATAAAGGCCGGCCCCTTTATCTTTCAAACCGTTCTCTTTTCCTCTTTCTACTGTAAACAATGATGGTCGATTTCTTTGTCGAATTAGGGCTTCGGCTTCTTTCGAATTAGGGCTTCGGCTTCTTTCGAATTAGGGCTTCGGCTCTGGATAATTGATACTCTTTGCTCGTGCTCGTTCTCTGATGTTTCGCGACTTGTTCTCTGATGATTCGCAACTTTGAGATTGTGAATTGTTCGCAACTGCTTCTTTTGATGACCGAGTTCGTTAAATTGGTATGTATTACTTTCGTTTGCTGGTCTGATTGTTTGCCTTTTTCTCTTGATAACTCGATGCCGATGATGTACTCTTGGGTTTGATATTTATATGAATTCGAATCAATTGATTCGTTCGTATTCACTTGCGACTTCATCACTTTCCTAATTTGTTGCAACTTGATACGCACGGCTTCTATTCTGTAGCGTTCGATTTCCTTGAGTCACGCGGCTTTAAATCTTTCCTCTTTTTGATATCTCTGACCATTTCAAAAAATAACGATACGAATTTTATATTCATTGAATTCTGACTTCGGCCCCATCTCTGCACTGTTGAATCTCGTGGTCATCATGTCTTTGTCTCTGGCCATCTTTTTCTGGTTGGTTTAACATGATCTTCGAATTAGCATTTTTGGCTACCTGAATTTCACTTTAGCATTGCATGATGTTGTCTGATTATTTGTTCATATGATTCCATGTATTACTGCACTGACTCATGTGTTTCACATTTTAACTCTTGATATCACTGCTGTATACATGCATTCCGGTAGCATGGTCGTTGTTCATCTTGTAGTCTTCTTGACGTTGCCACTGTGTTGCATTTGTATCACTGCAAAACTCCATTGCTGTGTTGCTCACTGATGCATTGTTGTAACTGGTTTATTGATGCATTCATTATAGCTTGTTTTGTTTAGTTCCTGTGTTTGGTCACTGATGCATTACTGTAGTGGTCTTTGTTGTTTGCATTGTCTTCTGTCCATGCTTGCCCAGTTTACACAGATGCTCCACTTGTTTATTTTGTTCAAGTGTACTACTGCAGTTTGCATTTGGTCTTGATCGTGTATATTCTCGAGTTGGTTGTGCACTGTTGATTAGTTGATCTGAATTATTTGGCTTGTACATGCTGTAGTGTCTGGTCTTTTCATTGTGTTGGTTACTGGACACATGTTTTATCACTTGAGCTTGCAGTAATGTATACTTGATGGCTTTTGTAGTCGAGTTGCATTGCTGTATCTTGTGGCACTTTGTGCATGCTGTATTACTCTGGTCTTGGATAGTTCCATGTCTTTTACTGTAGTCTTCATTGTTGTGTTTTGTACTTGATTTGCACTGCTACATTGTTGCATTATGGTCTTGTGGCAGTTGCAGTATTCATTATGTTGGTCGAGCTTGCATTCTTTGTTGGCACTTTTGAATGTTTGCAGCTTGGTCTTGAGTTGTTTAATGAAGAGGTTGAACTTGCATACTTCATGTAGCCTTCATGTTTGGTCTGACTGATCTCTGTTGCTTACTGTTACTTACTTTGTGCATTGCCTTACTGACTCGATTCATTTCATGTTTGTTGCCACTTTACCTTTTTGCTGTTGCTATCCACATTGAACTGCCTTTGATGCACTTTTGATTTGTCAAAGCTCTGCATTTTTCATGTTGCCTTGTGTTGAACCCAGTTTTTAAAAAACGGGTTTGACCTTGAGCTCGTGTCGTGAGTTGATTTTTGAGATTTCTTTGTGGTCTTTGGGATTTGCACTTGCACACTTGCTCTTGTTGGCTGCGTACACGAGTTGGCGAGGCAGTGCACACGTGTATGAATGTACACGTCTGTATTGCAGCCACTTATGATTACCTGTCCCTGTAATATCTATGTGCACGACTTTGTGATGAAATCAAGTGTGAATGATGACGAACAACCCAAATAACTGAGGCAAATCATATTTTCAAAAATCGTATTTCATTTTATATTGCAAAAATATTTCTTTTTCAATTTTACTGCGTTAGTGAATATTTTTGCAGATTTCTCAGATGCTGGATTCAAACTGGAATGCAGTTGAAGACAAAATACGAGTGTGAGTGATATGTAGTGAGGTTATCAATGTAAAAATATTTGTGATGTAATCGTGATGTAATCAGAAATGTATATGTATAGTGAGAGCATGAATTTGTACTATTCAAGATTGTAATAAATATTTGTTTGAATAAAATTTCTGTTTGAATTCAAAATCTGTGTAACTTGTTCTGTTTGAATTCAAATTCAAATTCTGTGTAATTTATTTTATTCAACAAATATTTATTTAATCTATGAAAAAACAAAATAGTACATTACTAAATACATTTAAATGAATATATATGTTTATTATCATCAAACAAAAACATATAAGCGCATATTCAACATATATCATATTATAAATCGATTTGAAGCTTTCGACGAGCGCAACTTAATTCTGTAGTTAGTTTTTCGATTTGAGTTTTTGTGTGGCCAGAACGGGGCGAATTTGTTTCGGTCGTCCATGTGTAATCATGGAGATTCAACGGTGGATCATCAGTAAGGGGTCGATTGGGTTGGATGGGCATGTAGAGGGTGATGAGAAGGTTCGATCCATGTGAATAGTTTGACCTAGATGGCGTCGGGTTGGTCGGAAAATCTGCCTAAAGGCGAATGGCAGTGGAGGCATTTTTGGGGCCTAGGAGGTCGCGCGCGGCCATGTAATGGGCGATCAGAGGTGCGTAGGCGAATGGCGAATGGTGGGGTTGATCGCGACATAGCGGTCGGTGGTGGCAATGTTTGTCGTGAATAGGAGGCGACTGGGTTTCATAGTTGGGTGTCTTCGAATGTGGGAGGGTTGCATACGTTAGGGTTGAACGAGATGGGCAGGTGACATGTATTTTTTATTTTTTATTATTATTTTATTTTTATTTAGATCCTATAACTTCTAATGCATGTAACTTTTACATACGAGATCTGTTTCATGAGCAGTTTGCTCCGTGGGGATCGTACTAAAATTTCGGACATTTTAATGCTTGTTTGGACAAATTTTGAAACTGTTTGAATTTGGGCCCTAATTTGGATCTTAATTTGATTTAAAATCGAAAGTGAGTGTTTTAACCCACTCAAAATTTCTAAAATTTCTTATGTTTGTTAAAATAAATTTATGATGTGATTAGAAATTGATTTATGTCTGTTTGATATTTTTAAATTGCTATTCCTATTAATTTGAATTTATTTGAATTAAAATGCCATTTAATTTATTGTTGGATCTAAATCGCCAGTTAAAAACTTGTTATTGATAATTAGTTATTGTTGAAATAAATTAATTGAATTGTATGATAATTGTGATGGATGTTTGATTTTGATGTTGGATGATTGGATGTTATGAAAAATTTATATACTGTTGTTACTCTGCAAGTTCCCTTATTATGATTATTTGAAAATCACTATGGGTTGAAATGATATTTACCCGAACGAACTATAAATTAGGAAAAATCGTAATGGGTTGAAATGATAGACTCGATAGATTTTATGGATTTTAATATTTAATTCGGGATTGCGGTTTGAAATGATACATAACCGTAAAATTTTAAATTACGGATTGAAATGATAAATATCTGTATCACTTGACCCTAGGGTAGAGAATTATATACGGCACCGGATTGGTTAAATTAAAATATTTTAAATCCTTAATTTTTGAATTTAGTTAAATGATATTTTTAAATAAAATTTTATTTATATAAATTGAATTATTATCAAAATCCAATTTTTATGAAAAAGAAACTGGAATTGGTTTAAAGGAATTGTTTAAAGGAGTTGAATTGAAATCTTGAAGTTGATTTTGAAGTATAATGGAAATTTATCAAAACTGGGTTATTAAAACTGTTTGAGATATAACTTTGAAATATATTGGAATTTGGGTAATTTAATTCATATTTTAAACATGGTTTGAACCGATATAGAAATTTTCTATTGGGAAATTGAATTGAAGTTTTGAAACGAGGCTTTGTTGATTTTGAAATTTAAATGGCCCAAATGTGTTGAAATAAAATAAATAGTTCAAATTGATATAAATTTCAAATTCATATTTTAATATAAACTGTTTTAAAAATATATTATTTTAAAGATCCAAACTTTTAAGATTTTCAAATGATTAAGCTATTATAACCTATATTAAATCAATTTAACCTATTTTAAACCATTTAAGTTATTTTAAAACTAATTAACCCATTTTAACTTATCTTAAATCTAATTAATCTATTTTAATTATGTATAATCTATTTTAAATCTATTTTACTATCCTAAATCAATTTAACAGTATCTAAAATCTATAATTAAACCATTTTAGAGTATTTAACTATTTTAACTATTTATAGCTATTTTAACTATTTATAATTATTTAAACTATTTTTTTTAATTTTCAGACTAAGTAGAGGGGAAGTGTTTATATTCAAATTCATCGGTTTAAAGGCAAATACGGTTAAGTGATGTTATAACCTAATTTGGGATTTAAATGCTATAATTAATTGAATATGATGACCTTGAAGTGAGGATTTAACCTAGTTGGAAATATGACTTTTGAAAGAAATTATGATTTCAGAAACAATATGATTTAAAGGATGAATATGATTTCAAGCTGAATATGATTTCGGAAGTGATATGATTTTGAGAATATGATATTTTGATATAAATTGTAAATTGACTTTTGAAATGTAAAAGAACCATCCGGTGTGTAATAAGAGATTGGTTGTTAAAGAGATCGGGATCGGATATTGTCATACTCTCTGCCAATACCGAAAACCACTTTAACAACTGTGTATGTTGTGGATATTCCAGAAATGAAGTAGGATAGATTGACGAATGATTTCTGTATGAGATATGACGTGACCCTGACTCCCATGAGTCAGCAAAGATGTGACTAAAACAGGAGTCACACGGGCCAAGTGAGGTCATTCCTCCTATCAGACACATTTCTTTGATACAATATTTAGAGTTTGTGATTGATTTAGTGGCCATCCCTTGATTTTTGATTATGGGAGTGTGTTCCGAGGTGGGCGGTAGTAGCTGCTATGCGTTACCACCAGTCCGGATACACAATTGTAATATCTACCCTGATATTGCCTCGAGTGTCGTGTTCTGTGACGCCCCACCTCTATACTCACGCTAGCCAAGGACACTACGGAGTAATGCCGTCAACTAGCACGAAGAATAAGGCTGTTGAGGAGCGACCATCCGTATAATTGTTTTATGCGAGCACCGATATGTCAGATAGTATATCATGCATTTCATTTCAAGAGGAAATCCGACATACCGATGCAAACTCAAAGCTACTACACAGTGGCTATGTGGTCTCCGGAAACAAATAAAGAAATAAACATAACATAAATCAGTCACGGATATTCATATCACAAAGGCAGAAATATATACGAAAATTACACGTAGAAGTGTACATCAGAGTAGTGGTCATACAAGAACCACAACATCACAAAAGAATAGATACAAGTGCTAGACAAAAGAATAAGTATACATTAAGGATTCTCTATCTCGAATGTATAAAACAAAAACTACTAATCTAAAGTAGTTAGCCAAAAATCAGGCGACAGCCCCTGAGAAGAAGTCGAGCAGAAGCACCTATAATATCTCGGTCTGACCCAAGTATTATTTAATAAGAAAATAATAAACGGATCAGTCTAGCTATAAATATCAGGTAAAATGAGAAAAAATAAGAGATACGATAAAACATATGATAACAATAATGCCATACTGTGAAAAATATACATTATAAAATCAACCAAAATCATACAATATCTCAAAAATCTCATAACATCAAAAAGAATGTCATATTCTTTATTTTATTCAAACCATAAATATTGACAAATATATCAATGCCAACTACAAAATTGATGAAACATAAATTCCAGAAATCGTCAAATTAGAAAACCAGAAGTCACAAAAGGGAGAGGCCTATCACAAACGGGAGTATGAAAACTCACCAACACATGTATCACAAACGGAACGCTATTCCATGGTCGCTAACCATAGAGCGATGCAACGACGTAGTACAGTGTTACTCTCGATGAACCTGAAACTCCAATAATCTGGAACAATGATGTAGTACAGCGTTATGCCCAATGAACCGAACTCCAATAATATGGAGTGACGTAGTACAGCGTTACGCTCGATGAACCAAACTTCAATAATATGGAACAACGACGTAGTACAGCATTACGCTCGATGAACCGAACATCCAATAATACGGAACAATGACGTAGTTTAGCATTATGCCCGATGAACCAAACTCCAATAAAAGAACATGGGTCGCTATCCCATAAAAGAAATGAGACGAAGCTCAATAAAACGAGGTACAGTCCCCCATGTGGACAAAGAGACATCGCACATTGCTAGTCTAAACCAAAAAAATGATCATCATCGATCATCAAGAAGTGTCAATTACACTAAGCTAGTAAATAAATGAGTTTAGCTTCATGTGCCATAACCACTGGCTTAACTTAAATATTTACGAACAAATTGTAGATCTCCACTCGAAAGTTGTCACAAGAGTTTCAATCGAACAAGTCTAAGAATTAACCAACAAAGTAAACATAAGCGTTTCATACCACTTGTTTTGCTAAGTCGTTTAATTGGATTTCTCGAATGAATGAAGTAACTATTTGTATACACTAATAGATTGCAAAACTGTTTTTATAAACGAGCTTCGTATTAAAAATAGTGTTGAAATCGTTTTGATGAAAGAGTTTTGATATTTACTACTAGCACAGATACCTTTGCATTTTAAAGTGACAAATCACAAAATTGATTGTAAAAACAATCAATCATTAAAAATTCACATTCGAAGAAGTGAATCAAATCCAAAGAAATCGATACCAAATCCATCAAAATGGATATTCCCAAAATCCAAAGAAAGAAATCATCAAAGTCGATAATAAGTGATGACAACTAATTGGATCGACATAAATGGATTAAAATTGAAAATTAACTCGAAAATAGCCAAAATTGGCAGTTCAGACGTCTGATAGAAGTTTCCAAACGTCTGGCCCTATGTTCTAGAAAATATATGCTTTTCTCCTCTCTCTCTTTTTAATTCCTGGGCCATTTCAGATATTTGAAATTTTCAACCAGACGTCTGAATTTGGTTTCAGACGTCTGAATTTTGTTTCTGCCTTTTCCAGACCCCTTTTCAGATGTTTGGATTTTTCAACCAGATGTCTGGATTTGGTTTCAGACGTCTGGATTTGATTTCAGACGTCTGAAACTAACTTCAGACGTCTAAAATTTTCTGCTAGGCATAAAAACAGCCTAGACAAAAAATGGAAAATCCAAACCGAAATGCGGTCGAACGAGCGATGGATGCTAGGGATTTATGCCAATCGACAACCCAGCAATATAGTCTCTTCGATATGCCACAAGTAACATGTTCAAACATCAAAGATAGGATCTTTAAAGATTTTGAATTCAAAACACCAAAATTGAAAATTCACCAAATCAATTCAAATAAAAAGCAAATAAACATGAATAGATGTTAGGAATTCATACCTAACAATAATGAAAGCGATAGACATAGATGTGAGTTCAAGAACTCACCTTTTACACAAAAACAAGGAAGGAGAAGCTTGAAAACAAAGGAAGATCAATTACTCTTCAGTCTCAACTCTAAAAGCTCCAATCTAAGATCATAAGCAAATATTTCCTAAGTTAGGTTATAGGAAATTTCTGAAATTGGAGAGAGGTTGAGATGGAGAAGAAGAAGAAGATGCTTACCTAAGCTTCTCTGTGATTTTGGAGCTAGAACTTGAATTTGCAAAGAAAACTAGGGCTTATGATTTTAATTTCCAATCTCTTCCTCCATTTTTGCTAAAGCTTGAGTGTTAGAAAATATTATCAAGGAATGAAGAGGAGAGGGGGTGGAGCTAGGTTCTTATGTTAGGCTATTGGGCTGAAACCCAATACCCAAAGTCCAAAATGAAAATGTCGAAATTCTAGCTAACTCCAAACATATCGATGTTTATACTAAAAAAGGTCGCAAATGGCATTTTAGACTCAATGGAAGTGGTCTCGAGTCCTAATTCGGCTGTTTACAAAAAATAGCTTTTCGGACTTAAATCCGATTAACGATGCTATATTTAAATAAAATATTTTAAATATGCAATCGTAAAATATGCGGGTTGTTACAGACTCCCCTTCTTAAAGAAATTGCGTCCTCGCAATTCTTAAGAAGGAAACAAAGAGTAACAACCATAAAAGCACATCAACACAAAAGAAAATTTGAAGTAAGAAGTTCACCCTAAAGAACATAAGGGAGTAAGTTGCTTATAAGTCAAATTAGGCGAAACTTCAATTTCTTCAATAACACCGAGCTCAAGAATAGAATCGAAATCCATAAGGCATTCCCGTAGTTGAGAGACGTGGAAAAATGTCATGAATAGCATAAAATCGAGCCGGTAAAACGACGAAATTCAATATCGGTATGCCCGATTAATTCGAAACAACGACGTAGTATAATAACAGTATGTCCGATGTATCCGAAACTCAAATAAATTGGACAAAGACGTAGTACAATAACGGTACGTCTGATGTACCCGAAATTCAATTCGGACATCATCAAAGAAACAACCATTTGTTGTTTACGACTAAGGGCATTGGCAACACGATTTCCCTTTCCAAAGTGTAGAGAATATCAAGATCATAAGATGCAAGGAACTCGAGCCAACGTTGTTGATGCAAATTAAGTTCCTTTTGAGAAAATAAATACTCCAAAGATTTATGATCGGTGTAGAGAACAAATTTCTCTTTTAAAAATAATGACGCCAATTCAAAAGCAAAAACAATAGCCGCGAGCACTAGATCATGAGTAGCACACCTAGTCTCGATAGGTTTTAATTATATAGAGGCATAAATGATAGAACTTTACCTTTTTGCAGAAAACGGCACCCAAACCAATACGACTAGCATCGGTACAAATAGTGTAGTTTTGGTTCCCTTCGGGAATCATAAGAATAGGAGTATTGGAAAAGAGTTCTTTCAAATGATCCTCTTTCTCAAAAAGATAAAACTTTCAAAATTGCAACTAATTTTATGTAATCATCTTTCTAGAAAAATTTACTTATTCCGAGTTAATTTACTGTGTCTGCTTGTCTCATCAAAGCGTTTAGGAGATTCCTATCGATAATGTTTATCAACCGCACCGACCAGAATTCTTAAAGCACTCAATGGGCAATACAACACAAAATCATCTTCTATATGATAAAAATACCTCTAAAAAATTGTACGAACATTCCTTATTCGTTTTAAGAACAAAATCCAATTATACTTATAAATATTGTATGAAAAAGATTTGCAAATTTTAAATTGCTGTTTTCATCCATAATCAATAAATTTAAAAATGGACTAATCGAGATATTCGTAGAATACTCGATTCATAAGATGGATGAAATAAGCTGGACAACTTGAATGACGTCACGTGTCATTCATAAAAATCATAACGAGTGCGGAATGTGGTAAGGGGAACTTTATCGTCCGCAACTCATAGCTAATGAAAACTGGTGGCAAGGTCGAATGGAAAAAACCTTAGCACCACACAAAAGATTACTTAGGCGATAACCCTAAGACAAGCTCAAAGATACCGGAAAATTCACAAACTACTTGAATGAGGAGAATAACATCTTCCTCAACAAGTGGTTCTAGAGAATAAAATGGTGCCACCAAATTGGAATCGAAATCATTTAGAAAAATAGAAATCTGCTTAACAGATTGAAAATGTCGAAGATGGATAGTCCACTCGGGACATGGAACATGGCTTCATAGAAATTAAGCCAATTCTTTTACAAAAATCAATTCTGAAACCTAAGTAGCACATAACATGCAAATCGGCCCGGAAAGAATCATCACAAAAAATAATCTCGACATTTTTACAAAACAAACTAAGTGTTGCGGATCCACCAACCGGATTCGCAATTCTCAAAGAAGTCATCAAGCCTAAAATATTTAAAGAAAAAGAATCAACGAGTTCTTTTGCTATAACAAATAATGAGATGAACCCATATCAACAAGAACTCGAATAGGATAATCACAAAACAAATTAATGCCATCAAGGATAGGATGAAAAATACCTTGACCAAGAGAAGTGTCATAAGGAGCTTGTACAAGCTCTCCCTCTCTCCTACTTTGAAGTATGGGACATGCAGATATAAGATGACCCGAACTTTTGCAATAACGACAAAAGAGAGGTTCTAAACACTTATTAACATAATGGTCCGTTGAACCATAGTTGTAGCGTTGTCCACGACTAGAGGTAGGAGTCTTTGCTACCGGTGTTTGTTGCTTCCCTTTCTTGTTGGGATTCGAACATTTGAATTTAATGGGCCTCTTCATGTTATTGTTGAAGTTCTGTTTGGCCCCCACAACTTCAACATTACTTTCATAATCGGCCTCTTCAAGTCGAAGAGCGATATCAATAAGCTGATTGAAAGAAACTTCTAGTTTCAGAAGTAAAGGCTTTTTAAGGTTCTTATTCAACCTATAGACAAACCTTTGATTTTTCTTTAAAGGGGTATTAATATACTCGACCCTATATTTAGAGAGAGTTCAAAAGATGCGACGTAATCTGTCACAGAAGATTCACCTTGCACAAGGTCAATAAAGCGCCGGGCCAAAGTTACCTTTTCAGCTTCTAGCACAAACTTTAACTCGAATCTTTCCGGGAATTGCTCCCAAGTAAGATCCGCTTCAACCATTTCAGAAACCAAAAGCTCATACCAATCTAATGCTCTTTCTTGGAGCATGCTAGAAGCCACTTGCACTCGATGGAGATCAACAAGATTCATGCAAGAAAAGATGCGGTCGCATGATCTAAGCCAAGCTTGGATTTATATCACACTTTCGGATCCTTTAAATGGCCTTCCACCCAAATCGGTATAGTCTCTACACAAACGTGCAAATCCAGATCTAGGATGAGTAGGCTCAAGAATGGGCCCGACAGCTTGAGCATTCCTTACAAGATCTAGAAACTGTTGGGCAGACATAAATACTCCATCCTGAGGAGTAGCACTAGATTGACCAGTGCTGGGATGGCCTAGTCTAACTATTTCTCTTCTTTAAGAAAGAAAGAAAGAAGAAGAAAAATGTTATTCACAAAATGAATGTCAAACATTCATGATTGATAAAATAAGGCATGATAAAAGAAAATAGGATAGAATGGGTCCTAAGACTCGGACAAATCCTAAGGCACGACTCCTAAGAAGGACTTAGGACAATGATCCTTGCTAGATTATTCTACATTGTTCCGAAGTTTGGCTCTGATACCAAGCTGTGACGCCCCACCTCTATACTCACACAAGCCAAGGACACTACGGAGTAATGTCGTCAACTAGCACGAAGAATAAGGCTGTTGAGGAGCGACCGTCGGTATAATTGCTTTGTGCGAGCACCGATATGTCAGATAGTATATCATGCATTTCATTTCAAGAGGAAATCCGACATACCGATACAAACTCAAAGCTACTACACAGTGGCTATGTGGTCTTCAGAAACAAATATAGAAATAAACATACCATAAATCAGTCACAGATATTCATATCACAAAGGCGGAAAAAGATATGAATATTACACGTAGAAGTGTACATAAGAGTAGTGGTCATACAAGATCCACAAAAGCACAAAAGAATAGATACAAGTGCTAGACAAAAGAATAAGTATACATTAAGGAGTCTATATCTCGAATGTATAAAACAAAAACTACTAATCTAAAGTAGTTAGCCAAAAATCAGGCGGCAGCCCTTGATAAGAAGTCGAGCAGAAGCACCTACAATATCTCGGTCTGACTCGAGTATTATTTAATAAGAAAATAATAAATGGATCAGATTAGCTATAAATATCAGGTAAAAATGAGATAAAATAACAGATACGACAAAAAGTATGATAACAATAATGCCATACTGTGAAAAGTATATATTAGAAAATCAACCAAAATCATACAATATCTCAAAAATCTCATAACATAAAAAAGAATGTCATATTCTTTATTTTATTCACCAAACCACAAATATTGGCAAATATATCAATGTCAACCACAAAATTGGTGAAACACAAATTCCAGAAATCATCAAATTAGAAATCCAAAAGTCACAAAAGGGGGATGCCTATCACAAACGGGAGTACGAAAACTCACCAACACGTGCATCACAAACGGAACACTATTCCATGGTCGCTAACCATACAGCCGGTGCACGACGTAGTATAGCGTTATGCCCGATGAACCTGAAACTCCAATAACCCGGAACAACGATGTAGTACAGCGTTACGCCCAATGAACCGAACTCCAATAATAAATAACGTAGTATAGCGTAACGCCCGATGAACCGAACTTCAATAACACAGAACAACGACGTCGTACAGCGTTACGCTCGATGAACCGAACATCCAATAATAGGAACAACGACGTAGTACAGCGTTACGCCCAATGAACCGAACTCCAATAAAAGAACATAGGTCGCCATCCCATAAATGAAATGAGATGAAGCTCAATAAAACGAGGTATAGTCCCCCACGTGGACAAAGAGACATCGCACATCGCTAGTCTAAACCACAAAAATGAGCATCATCGATCATCAAGAAGTGTCAATTACACTAAGCTAGTAAATAAATGAGTTTAGCTTCATGTCCCGTAACCACTATCTTAACTTAAATATTTACGAACAAATTGTAGATCTCCACTCGAAAGTTGTCACAATAGTTTCAATCGAACAAGTCTAAGAGTTAACCAACAAAGTAAACACAAGCGTTTCATACCACTTGTTTTGCTAAGTCGTTTAATTGGATTTCTCGAACGAATGAAGTAAAGGTTTGTATATACTAATAGATTGCAAAATGGTTTTTACAAACGAGCTTTGTATTAAAAATAGTGTTGAAACCGTTTTGATGAAAGAGTTTTGATATTTACTACTAGTATAGAAACCTTTGCATTTTAAAGTGACAAATCACAAAATTGATTGTAAAAATAATCAATCATTAAAAATTCACATTTGAAGAAGTGAATCAATCCAAAGAAATCGATACCAAACCCATCAAAATGGATATTCCCAAAAATCCAGAGAAAGAAGTCATCAAAGTGGATAATAAGTGATGATAACTAATTGGATCGACATAAATCGATTAAAATTGGAAATTAACTCGAAAATAGCCAAAATAGGCAAAATTTACAGTTCCAGAAGTCTGGTAGATGTTTCCAGATGTCTGGCCCTATGTTCTGGAAAATATATGCTTTTCTCCTCTCTCTTTTTAATTCCTAGGCCATTTCAGACGTTTGAAATTTTCAACTAGACGTCGAATTTGGTTTCAGACGTCTGGATTTTGTTTCAGACTTCTGGATTTTGTTTCTGCCTTTTCCAGACCCCTTTCCAAACGTCTGGATTTTCAACCAGACGTCTGGATTTAGTTTTAGACGTCTAAAATTAATTTCAGACGTCTGAAATTTTCTGCTAGGCGAAAAACGGCCTAGACAAAAAATGGCAAGTCCAAACCAAAATGCGATCGAACGAGCGATGGATGCTAGGGATTTAAGCTAATCGACAACCCAACACTATAGGCTCTTCGATACGCCACAAATAACATGTTCAAACATCAAAGATAGGATCTTTAAAGATTTTGACTTCAAAACACCAAAATTGGAAAATTCACCAAATCAATTCAAATCAAAAGCAAATGAACATGAATAGATGTTAAGAATTCATACCTAACAACAATGGAAGCTATAGACATAGATGTGAGTTCAAGAACTCACCTAGTACAAAAAAACAAGGAAAGAGAAGCTTGAAAACAAAGGAAGCTCAACCACTCTTCAGTCTCAACTCTAAAAGCTCCAATCTAAGATCATAAGCAAATATTACCTAAGTTAGATTATAGGAAATTTTTGAAATTGGAGAGAGATTGAGATGGAGAAGAAGAAGAGGATGCTTACCTAAGCTTCCCTTTGATTTTGGAGCTAGAACTTGAATTTGCAAAGGAAACTAGGGCTTAGGATTTTAATTTCCAATCTCTTCCCCCATTTTTGCAAAAGCTTGAGTGTTAGGAAATATTATGAAGGAATGAAGAGGAGAGGGGGTGGAGCTAGGGCTTATGTTAGGCTATTGGGCTGAAACCCAATACCCAAAGCCCTAAATGAAAATGTCGAAATTCTAGCTAACTCCAAACGTATCGATGTTTATACTCAAAAAGGTCGCAAATGGCATTTGAGACTCAATGGAAGTGGTCTCGAGTCCTAATTCAACTATTTGCAAAAAGTAGCATTTTGGACATAAATCCGACTAACGGTGCTATATTTAAATAAAATATTTTAAATATACAATCATAAAATATATGGGTTGTTACATGTTCACATTCCCTGGAGCGCCTTTTACAAGTTGGTTTTGTGTCGTACCTATGGAGTGCTCCCTGATAGCCCACCTGCGGGTGCGGTTTATAGTACCTATATAGACTACGACATTATATAAAATGTGTTAAGGGGGATATGGATAACGCCTTAACACTATTTTATACTTTACTGTAGACACTATTATAATAGCACATTGTACTACATAGTAGATAGTTTAACGGATCCTTAGGAGATGGTAATCCCAAACATCTCTTAAGTTATTGCACTCATGTTGACACTGGATAGGAGATGTCAAACCCCGTAAATATCTCTGACGCCGTTACACTCATATTTATTTACCGTTGATTTAACTTACATAAGATCTTTTACTTCTAACTCGAATGTTTTGTCTTTTCAATTCGCTCGGGTTAGCCTGAGCATTTCAGGATTTGAAGACCTTATTTCTGAAGGACAAAGACAAAGTTTTGTACCACAATTATTTACTATATTCATTTCACCGCATCATGTGTTTCGCTGTATTATTTATTATTCTCTGGTATGTGTAACTCTAATCTGTGTTGTATAAGTATAATCATATGTTTTGTAAAACAACTTCACGAACTATTATTTGATTATTATGTTTTGTCATCCCGCTGTAAGATTCTGTTTTGTTTTTCTTTCTCTGCTTTTTCTTATTTACCCCAATAACAATTTGCCCTTTTGAATGGTTTGAGTCTGTCATGTGTGTCTGCTTAAAACATCCAAAAAGGCAGGTCATTACAGTTGGTATCACAGCTTCTGTTTAGCGATAACCTTAGCTTTGTGGGATCTGACTCATCTTACACAGGGTAGTAATACCCTAGCATGAGTCACTGAGTGTATATATATAAGAGAGCATATTTTTAAGTGTTATAAAAAGATTTTGGTATTGCGTTAATTTGTTCCGTTTTGTATTTATGAATTCTTGTTGGTGCATAGGACGTTATGACATTGATAATGATTTCTAACACTTAATAGGACAGACCGGCACAATATTGTTTTGAAATATAGGTAAATGAAATTATTTTGCCTATTATATATTTTTGTATATATAATAAATTTTATAAATGATATATTTAGTTGTATTATATTTGTTTGTTAAGTAGTGAAATTTATAAATCTTGATTGAGAAATAAGATTTACAAATAAAATAAATCTAAATTGGAAAATTGAGAACTTAAGTTCCGGGATTTTGGAAATTTTTTTCAAGGGATTTTTGGAATATAATATTAGCATTATTTGGGATTATTTTCAAACATAAATATTTCAACATGATTTGAAAGAAATGTTTAAAAAGGAAATTTGGAAAGAAATAAGATTTGTACTGTAACATCACGATATTTTCAACCATTCGCATCTGTACATGTCAGACTTGAATTGCTCAAAATATCATATTATTAATTTATATTTGGCAAAACTCAGCATATATAGTAAATAAATAATCACTGAATCACAGACACGGAGTAATATATCAATAAGTAGCGGAAAACAAACGAATAGTAGTTCATGAATCTACTATAAATATATAACAAAGTTAAGAACAAGATACAACAGAAGTCTAGAATACGTAGAAGTCTCAATACAATAGTCAAATGCAAGATCAAAATATATCACTAGAATCAGCTGAATAGTTGAATGCTGAAAAGATGTAGATGGATCTCTAAGCAAAGCTCCAACTCCAAACGTGAGTCTCAAATGCTGTGACACTCAGTCTGACCCGAGCGTAAAGCAAAACACAAAGCACTCGTGTCAGGATTAACATTCTTATACCAATAAATCCAACTCAAGCGAAATGTCAACTGAAATATAGGTAGGTTAAAGGATGTTTGGGATAACTGTCCTCTAAGGATTCATGGAACTATCTACTATATAGTAATATACGCTATTATAATATGCCTATAGTAAAGTAAAAAGTATCAAAATAGCGTTAAGGCGTTACCCATATCCCCCTTAACACATTTTATATATTCCCGTAGTCTATACAATGCCGTATGCTCCTTCGTAAACTGTAGGTTTACCCAAGGGATATCACATAGGTACGGTACAAAACAAACTCGTAGAAGGCACAATAGGGCATGCGACAAGGCACTCGAGGCAATGCTATGATAGATATACTATTTGTGGATCCGAACTGGTGGTAACGCATAGCAGCTACTACCGCCCACCTTGTGACACACTCCAAAATCAAAAAGTGCACCCAATCAAATCACAAAAGCAATAGAATGGTATCGAAGAAATGTGTCTGATAAGAGGAATGACCTCACTTAGCTCGGCGTGGCTCCTATTTTAGCCGCATCAAGCTAACTCACGGGAGTCAGGGCCACATAAATACCATATAGAACCGTCACCAAACCATATACTTCATTCTGGAATCTTCACCATGTACACAGTTGTTAAAGTGGTTTTCGGTATTGGCAGAGAGTATGACAATAACTGATCCCGGTCTCTTTAACAACCAATCGTTATTATAACATCGCGGTCATTTCAAACTATTTTATACTTAAAAATCAAAATATCATTTCCATTTCAAAACCATATCAATATGATATCATTTCACTTCAAATATATTCATTTCCAAAATCATAGTACTTTCAAACTTATAAACTTGAAATTATTACACTTTGGAAATCATAACACTTTGAAATCATAACATTTTGGAAAACCATAACACTTTGAAATCATAACACTTTCCTTTAAACAGTTTAGATATTAATGATAGTATATATAATAAAATAGTTTATTAAATAAAATAGTTTATATAAAATAGTTATGAGTTAAATAATTTATATTAAAATAGTTAGTATATTAAAATAGTTTATATTAAAAATAGTTTATGTTAAAATGATTTATGTTAAATAGTTTATGTTGAAATAATTTATATAGTAAAATATATATAAATAGTTTTAAATATAATTTAAAATACTTTATATAGTAAAAATAGCTTCCTCGAATTTCACAAATCAATTCAAATTAACATGAGTTCCAAAATTCAAATTTAATACAATCCCAATTCATTAATTTCAATTCAATTCAGTTTCTCAATAAACCATTTCAAATTATATCGATTTCAAATACAAATTTAAACCACAAATAAACCATTTCAATTTCAATATATTTAAAGCTTTAAGTATTCAACATTTTCAAAACTAAATTTGATAATTTTATTTATATCTTATATTAACTTCATTATTATTTAGTTTTAAAACATTCACTTGATAAATCTAATATCATTTAAATAAAACCCCAAATTATAAATAAACTAAATATTTCTTTCAATTTATTTAAACTTGAAATATTCATTTAAATCACCTTAAACCAAAATCAAGTTATAAAATCATATCCTTTAAAAATCTCAAATTCAATAAGTTTCAAATTGATTTAATTAAACAATATTCTTATTAAATACCATTTCAAATCAATTTCAAATCTATCTTGTTAACCTTAACTTATTAAAAATCATTATAAACTCTATATTCGAAAATATAATTTTAAATAAATACTTAAACATATTCTATATTAATTAAACCATCCTTATTAAATCAAATCTTTTTATTAACTATTTTATATTAAAACTTAACTTATATAATTTTTAAAATAGTAAAATTATAAGTAAATTCTTAAAAATTAAAATTTCTAAACTAACTTATATTTTTAAACTTTTCAAACATATAATTTTAAAATCTAAAATTTAAGCCTTTATAAAAATACATTTATATAATATCTTAAAATCAATATTTATTAAACCATATATTTCTTTCCAAAACCATTGAAATCATTTTCAAAATATTTTTATATATAGAGACCAACGGTGTCTGTATATAATTTTCTATCCTATGGTCAAGTGATACAGATATTTATCATTTCAATCCGTAATTTAAGTATCTACGGGTATATACCATTTCAACCCGCAATCGCAAATTCAATTCAATTGGAAATCACTTGGGTTTATCATTTCAACCCATAACGATTTTCTCCTATTCTACAGATCGTTCAGGTATGTATCATTTCAACGCATAGGGAATTCTATACTAAAGGGGAACTTGCAGAGTAAGAATATATATAATAATAATATAATAGGCATGTATCATCAATATAAATGACAGATGATGGTGTTAGATGTCACAGGTGAATAGATACAAATAATACCATATATATATAAATGTAAATAACTAACAGCAGCATATTTCAATTGTTGTTTCAATTGAAATTAAATTTAATAAATATAAAAACGTTTATCGTGAGTGATTGCTCACCTTTCGAGGTTAGAGAGGATAGACAAGAATGAGATGAGTTACAAATCCAAGCAAAAATTCCAAAGCAAAGCTAGATTGGCACAAATTCAATGGATAAGCTGATAAATAGGAATTGATGAGAACCAATATATATATATATATATATATATATATATATATATATATATATATATAACTAACTTAAAGTCTAATATTAACTCATATCAAAATAAGATAAAAATAAAATATTTATAATATAGTTCAAAATCTATATTTAACTTATACATATATTAACAAAATAAACCTTACCATATACTTAAAAAAATCAGACATTATCAAAAATCAAAATATGTATCATTTCTCTAAATCGGTACTTGATAGATAATAAAAAAATCTTATACATACTAACAGTATAATTATTTATAAACTAACATATATATACACACACTTTATAAAATCTAACATGTGTAACAAATAAATAAACAATAGATTATAAACATTGAATCAAATTATACTTACATTTTAAAAATCCATGCACCTAATATTTATAAACAAAATACGAGAATAACTTATAATATATATAACATGTAATAACCAAGCAAGCTTAGTCAAAATACAAAGTAAAGTGACAGGTATTTAGGCTATAGAATGAATATAAACCATATATACATTATATTTTAAAACAATATTTATATCTCATAAAAGTCAACGTCGCATACTATATTAACTGTATGTATACATATAATTCAAGTCAATCATGTATATAAACTATCGCAATGTATAACTCATATAGACTACACTTAATAAAAATCCAAGTGTATATATATATATATATATATGAATTATTATATATATGTATGTATGTATGCATGTATTCACACCTTACGAAATTTTAACATAGATTCAAACATACTTATTATAACTTATAACTTTAAATATAACAAATAATAGTATAATATTATATACGTAACTAATGTAATCTATGCATCATAAATAACAAATAAGATATGCTAGTAGATTGTAACTAACCAATTATACAAACTTATACGTATATATACTCAAATATATATATATATATATATAACTTGTCTAACATCATAAACTGAAATCAGCAAAACCAAAATATATATACATACAAACAATAAAATAAAATATTTATATAAATATACTTTTATATGAAATCGCATATATAATACTCCATAACTAAATATATACCAGACTTTGTTGATATATATACCTATATATATTATTCAACTAATACAACAAATTAACATATTGTAACGCCCGCGGATTTTCGTTCTTCGGAAATCCGACATCGACACTCACTTTATCGACTGCCGAATATCAAAGGCCGAAAACCGAGATGTTATGGGTTTTAAAAAAAGAAAAGAAAAGAAAGAAGAGAGAAAAAGAAGAGACAAGAAGATAGAAAGTTTTAAAAATAGAAGAAATAGAAAGAAAAAGAGAATAGAGGAAAAAGAAAACAAAAGACAGAGAAGAAGATAGGAAATTTGAAAAATAGAAGATAGAAGCATTTTAATAATAGAACGGACAGAAAGGAAACAACAGAACAACAACAGAATCTCACAATTCACAGCGGAACAACATATAATAATAAATGAATAATCTTTAAACAAAGAACTATATCAGCTATTACTTTACATTTCATTACATCATATCATCAGAGTATACAACATCAACAACATCAAACAGTGCAGCGGAAAAAGAAATACTATATAAACTAGTAATACGCCATGCCATCCAGCTTGCCTCCAGCAACTCCAGAATATCCAGAATATCCTGATAAACCTTACTCTTGACTGCCCGTGTGAAAATTGGTGGGCACCCAGAGTTTAGGAAGGAAAACAATAAACTCCAAGTCAGTCATGTGACTGGTGTGAGAACTCAAAACAGTTTATTTATCTTTAAAATCAAAATAGAGGAATATTTTTATTTCAATTCGCAATGCTTTTTAAAAATGAGACTACCATAAGGCCTCCCGCACACACACACAATGCAAACGCAGAATCGGAGGAGATTTCTCCTTATGATAGTCAAAGATGCTTGATACGCATTTAAAATAACATTTTATATTATTACTAGTGCATAGTGTAGGAAATCATTTCAAAATTAGAATATAAATCTTAGCCAACATAGACATTTCGAACTATGCCTACTATAGCTACCATCCAAACAGTGGTGACCACCATAAGTGAATGGCAGGTTCTACAACTAATACCGTACAAGTTTCGTATTGGGAATTGGATTTCCAACGAATGATCAGGCCAAGGAACTTCCCATTGCCACTGAGAATGCCTCTGGATGGACATCCCCGAGAACCAAACCGGATCTCTACCAACACAAGGCCGGGTTACTCCTAACTGAGTAACAACTGACCGAATATGCCATCCCCCGGTCCTTTGGGACCTTTTCACCGAGCGCTCGTAATCAATTCACACAATCATAAAGTGTTTTCAACATGAGTAAGTATCTGGGCTCCATACCATGATACCACCCTTTTCCAGAAGGAAATGGACACATCCTAAAGGGTGCTACCCCTCATAACCTTGCTGCTTCTTTCCTGTTTTGACCATTCACGGGGTGTGAGGCTCGACGAATTCACGTCCACAAAAACATACTTTATACAAAAGCCATGCTTTGGGTCAACAAATGATCAACACAATGATCACAAGGATAGACGATCAAATAAATGATCCTATCTCAAATAATCAACACAATGATCATTTCAGCATCACTCAGCATGTCACATTACCAAAATGGGATATATCGCTGATAACTTCAACTATATAACCTTTGAGCTCGTACGTCTCAAAGAAGGGTGTTAAGCAAAGAATAAATTCTCCGCCACCAACAGAAATATATTTGAATGAAATCGGCTTTATATCTCAAATTGTAATGTCAGGCATACAATCCATACAAGTTTGTTCCGGGATCGAACAAAACCGAAGGCACTTCTTACGAAGCCCTTGCAATACGGGTATTCACAATCCCGATCGAATTTCCCATCACTTAGGAGATCTCAATACCAGGAGCTACCCAGTGCAGAGACAATCGATAGGTCATCCTATCGCTTTCACAAATACTCGGTCTTCAACACCGATCTTCAAATGCAATTCATAACGACGTATCACATATTCGGAATGGGTTATACGACCCCATGGTCCTTTCCCGGTTAACCCGAATAGTGAGCGCTTATTCAAAAATAAGTGTGCATTCAAATTCAATCATATTCACATCAAATACCCATTCAAAGGGAAATATTGATAGTCGGCTATTGAACTATCAATTGATATGCATACATCACCAGATTCCAAATAATTTTCCAAATTATTTACTTTCCAAAATATCTTTACAAGATATATAATTTTCACACTTCAAAAATAAATCAATATTTATTTTTAACAAATTCCATTTTCATTTATAGATTCCATAATGAATTTATATTTCAAATATTCAAGCATATATGATTTCAATTTTTCATTTCCAATTTATCTTCAAAAAGATAAATTCAAAATATTCACTTCATATTGGAAAATATTTCCATACTTATTAAAAATAAGTAATTCAAATCTTTTATTTTCAACCTTGGAAAATATTCAATATACTTAAATCGAATTAAGTATATATTTCATTCTTTAAGGAAATCATTCACTTAAACATATTTATTTGGGCCAAAACGAATGTTGCGTAAAACATCGTTACGACAACCCAAAATCACTAGTATAGGGATTCAAAATTAAAATAGATATATAAATCCCAATACTAATCAAAAACATTTCCTTTCGGAAATCATTTACTATAACAACAGTGTTATAGTCCACCATTTCCTTTCATTTCTCGAAACATCTATTTCAACAATAAATGTTAAAATCTATGATTTCGAATCTCAACACAATTAAAACATCGTTAAATCGTTTTAATTCTATTTAAAATATCACATTCAAAAACATTTCCTTTAACGTATTATTCACTATTCAAAAACGTGAATATACTATGTTAATGAACATCATCCTTTTATTCATTTTAATTCAAAGGATTATTCACTATTCAAAAATGTGAATATAACTCCATTAATAGGTTATAACAATTAATTTATCAAAATAAGTCGTTTGCGAATTTATAAAACAACGTTTATAAATTCCATTTCTATTTATTTATAAAAACTTCTTTTTTTATAAATCCTTTTTTTAACATATTCCAGTTTATAACTCAATTATAAACTAAACGTTCACATTATAAGTTAATTACTTATAAAACGATTATTTTACAAAAATCGTTCTTTTTAAAGACTTTTCAATTTATAAACCTTATAATTTATAAGATTTATTTATTTAACCAAATCTATTCTTCAATTAACTTCACAAATTTATAATCTTACTATTTATAAATTTCATTTATAACTTCACAGTTTATAATTCTATAGATTTCATTCATTTATGAAATTCACTTTCACTACATTCAAACACTTATAAAAACTCGTTTTATAATGTCTATATTTCAATTTATAAATATCCATTTATAAATCTCTAAATATAAATCAGTTTATATTATTATTCTAAAACGTCTTTAAATTCCTTTATAATTTCATCATTCTGATTTATAAAATAATCAAATTTTTTAAATCCTATATTTAAACTTTAATAATAAACTCAAAAATCCAGTTTAAACTATTTTATAAAGTCATTAATTCATATTTCTCAAAAATCAGCTTTTAACCGTATTTCTAAAAAATTATAATTTTTATAACTTTAAAAATTATAACGTTCATTTATTTATAATGGATCAATTCCAAAAATATTTTATTCTTTCAAAAATCACTTTTTAATCATTTTAAAATCCCAAAATTTGGGTCCAATGATGCTACACACCAAATAGTCAATCACGACTAACAACGATATCATATATCAATATGATAATCAATCAAATATCTAAATATCTGAAATTAAATAAATACTGTTGAGGAATCCAGTTGGATCCCTCCAACCTGTTTCCTGCATCCAAAAACATTAGCACAATACCAATTTCGCTCCAGTACGAAATTATCGCGGTATATGTTCTTATTAAATATTATCCGCTTAATAACGGCGTAATAGGGTCTCATCCGCTAAACAAAAATGCGGGAAATCAACAACTGCAATATATACATATGCCAATATATATATATTGATATTATATATAATACCAATTTCACTGTTTATGAAATATTCGCGGTATATGTTTATAATAAATAACATCCGCTTACTAACGGCGCATAATGTCTATTTTAACAATCAATAATTTACAGTCATCATTCAAACATGCATTCAAATATTTTAAATCTAACTATTTAAAAAAAAATCGAAATCTATTCGATTGAGTGAGAAGTTCTCACCTTGGTTTTAATTTCCGTTTTAGCTTTTATTTCGAATAAAATTAAACGCGCGTTTAATTTTACCCGAAATTCTCACTAACTCCAAACGACTCCAAACCAACTCCATCGCGTAGTGCTCGTCCATACGATTCCAACGCAACTGAGTTTGCATTTTTTCGACCTCGTATGAAAAAGATATGAATTTTACAAGTTTTGCACGATTTAAACTATGTAAATACAACATAAACTTAACTAATTTAAACCACAACTCATCTCAACCCTCAGATCCATGCTCCCCCTCATCTGGACCGCCCATCTCTTCTTCCCAAATCACGTTCTATCTACAGGTTACGGCCGAGCAAATTGAACCCATAGCACAAACTTAGGGTTAAAAATCGCCTCCAACACGCTCGCCTATTTGTCGATCAGGAGGTGCCATTCTGAAGCCCTCGACAAGTGCAATGCTCGGCCACCACCCCTTAGAGCTCGGCCACCTCCACTGCTTTGGAATGCGTGCGCAAGTTCCGTGCTTCCATCTCGATTTGCCGCCAATCCGCTTCGAGTTAAACGATCATAACCGTTGGATTCCGAGATCTCAGAGTGCTCTACGATTTCTTAGTTTAGAGTTTGTGATAAAAGTGAATGGATTAGGAGATTTGGAGGGATGAATTTGATGAACTGCTGGCCGTTCAGGGGGGGGGGTGGCGGCTGCAAATATTGGCTAGGGTTTTTCTTTTCTTTTTTTTATTTTAGATTTAAGGTGATATTTATAGGAAAAGCAAGCGTAAACACTATTCATCCCGGGAATTTCGAACTCCGATTTACGCGCCGTAACCAGCGTTTCTAAGGTTTACCCCGCGTTCCGGACACAATGGAACAGGTTTCGGAAGCTAATTCGGAAGTATGTGCGAGTTATGGCTGAAAACGTTCAATTTGGATTAAACCGATTTAAATCGATTTCTAGGCGTTTTAATTTGTACCGGACAAACGGTAAATCCAATTGACTTGAAATTTGAAACCTTACAATAATATCACATTACGGATCCGATGAAACTGGTTTCGTCGAATTCCGAGACTTTTTGAAAAATGGCTATTTTCACTCGCCAAATTTAAATTAAAAATAATTCGATGCGTTTCGAGCTGCCACGATCAAACGATAACTCCGATTGACACGAAAATTGAAATCCGGTAATAACTAACTATTACGGATCCAATGAAACTGGTTTCGTTCAATTTTGAGACTGTTCAAAAATTGACTATTTTACAGTCGATTATTTAATATTAAAATATTCAATTTTCACAAATTAACTTTTAATTCGATTTTAAAAGTTCTAAAATATTTCTATAACTCCAGTATGATAAAATAAAATTTTACAAATCATTTTCTATCATATTTAACTCTATTTTCAATTATTTCCATAATTTCACATATTAAATTATCGATTTAATTATTTAATTAAATCCAAAAATTCAAATAAAAATTTATTTGACTTATAAATTCACTTATTAATATTTAAAATTAATTAAATATTCAATTTTTAATTTATAAAAATTCTGGGTCGTTACAATCTTCCCCCCTTAAAAGAATTTCGTCCTCGAAATTATAAGTAAGAAAGGTTACAAAATCTATTAACTTTCCAAAATTTATAATTAAACTTTTTACCATACTTTACTAAGTTTTCAAATCATACTTAGTTATCTTTTCAAAAACAAATTATATCATTTAACTTTCAATTCCAAAATCAAAGTTAAAGTTTTCAAAATTTTCCCATTTTTCTCAAATTTTTTCTAACGCCTTAAATTTCCGGAAAAATTCGCCATGTCTCCTTTGCGCGGCTCGATCCGAAAAAAAAATGACAGTATATATATCACAAATATACATCTCATCAAGTAATGAGGCATCCCGAAGGGAAAAAAGTGTAAAAGTGCGATATTTAATCCGAGATATGTACCTTATATTTTATTAGCGAGCATATACGGCTAATATAGCGCTAAAGCGAACTCCAAATGCGAAGCAAACGCGATCCGCACCTACTAAACACTCAACAAACAACATGAGAACATGCACATATGCAAATAATCTCAATATACAACATATAGTAACATATCAACTATATATATCACATAGCAAATGCAACAATAGCAATATATATTCAACCATCAACCAACTAACATTCAACAAATTCGTTCATATTCTCATTAATACTTAATGAATTGGTTTTCATTCTAAATCATATTTGATTTATCAACATTGGATTTTATCAACTTTCATTCTCAATTCAATTAGTTATCATTACTAATTAAATCCAATTCACTTTCAATTCTATTCAAATTTATTTACTTTCTAATTTGAATTTAATTTCATAGCTTTCAATTTCATTAACACTTAATGAATTATAAACAATCAACTAACAACCATATAACAACCAAAGTATATTAATTTCAACCAAATTCCTTTGCTTCACTTACATTCATTTTGGTTTAACATCTTTACTTTCCAATTGGTTTTATTAAATTGACTTTCATTCAATTTTATTCAACTTCCAATAAAATTAGATTTTAATGAATTAATACTTTCATTCATTATTTTATATCAACTTAAATTTACATTTAATTGATTAACATTCAATTCATTCAATTTGATTTAACACCATCATTTTCAATTGGTTTAATTAAATTGATTTCCATTCAATTTTATTCAACTTCTAATAACGTTAGATTTTAATGAATTAATACTTTCATTAATTATTCCTTATCAACTTATTTACATTTAATTGATTAACATTCAATCCATTAATTTCATTCAATTACAAAGTTGAATTCTATTACATAACTCAAGTTCATATCCATCACTTAACTTAATTAATTTAGTTTGATACCAATATCAACTTCATTCAACAATTCTTAAGTTATACTTCCATTTAACTTTAAATTCACTTTTATTCTCAACTCATATTTATAAATATATTCATATAGTTTCACTTTTTATGTATATAAGTTTATTTCACAATTGTAATTCACTTTAATTATAACTCAATTCTTATAATTCTTTTGCTTATACAATTATTCTTTTATTTAGATTATTCAAACAACTTAACAATCAACTTATACATACTTTAATAATTCTGAAAAATTATTCCTTTACATATAAAAATATAATCAAGGCAAAATCATTCCATTTACCCAATTTAAAAACAATATCGTGTCGAATTGTTCTATTCAAGTGTTTAGAAACCCCTTCGGCATAGTCTTGCGGACCACGCTGACGAAAGTTCATATGCCACTCAATAAACCAATCATCACAATATAAAACAAATTTTTTTTTTTTATTCACTAACAAATACGCACTCATAGCTATTATTACACTCAAATTCATTCTAGAGTACTGCTGACTCTATCTCTAATGAATAATACCCTACAGAACCATGGTTGTCGCTTAACCATCAGAGCTCTGATACCAAATGTAACGCCCGCGGATTTTCGTTCTTCGGAAATCCGACATCGACACTCACTTTATCGACTGCCGAATATCAAAGGCCGAAAACCGAGATGTTATGGGTTTTAAAAAAAGAAAAGAAAAGAAAGAAGAGAGAAAAAGAAGAGACAAGAAGATAGAAAGTTTTAAAAATAGAAGAAATAGAAAGAAAAAGAGAATAGAGGAAAAAGAAAACAAAAGACAGAGAAGAAGATAGGAAATTTGAAAAATAGAAGATAGAAGCATTTTAATAATAGAACGGACAGAAAGGAAACAACAGAACAACAACAGAATCTCACAATTCGCAGCGGAACAACATATAATAATAAATGAATAATCTTTAAACAAAGAACTATATCAGCTATTACTTTACATTTCATTACATCATATCATCAGAGTATACAACATCAACAACATCAAACAGTGCAGCGGAAAAAGAAATACTATATAAACTAGTAATACGCCATGCCATCCAGCTTGCCTCCAGCAACTCCAGAATATCCAGAATATCCTGATAAACCTTACTCTTGACTGCCCGTGTGAAAATTGGTGGGCACCCAGAGTTTAGGAAGGAAAACAATAAACTCCAAGTCAGTCATGTGACTGGTGTGAGAACTCAAAACAGTTTATTTATCTTTAAAATCAAAATAGAGGAATATTTTTATTTCAATTCGCAATGCTTTTTAAAAATGAGACTACCATAAGGCCTCCCGCACACACACACAATGCAAACGCAGAATCGGAGGAGATTTCTCCTTATGATAGTCAAAGATGCTTGATACGCATTTAAAATAACATTTTATATTATTACTAGTGCATAGTGTAGGAAATCATTTCAAAATTAGAATATAAATCTTAGCCAACATAGACATTTCGAACTATGCCTACTATAGCTACCATCCAAACAGTGGTGACCACCATAAGTGAATGGCAGGTTCTACAACTAATACCGTACAAGTTTCGTATTGGGAATTGGATTTCCAACGAATGATCAGGCCAAGGAACTTCCCATTGCCACTGAGAATGCCTCTGGATGGACATCCCCGAGAACCAAACCGGATCTCTACCAACACAAGGCCGGGTTACTCCTAACTGAGTAACAACTGACCGAATATGCCATCCCCCGGTCCTTTGGGACCTTTTCACCGAGCGCTCGTAATCAATTCACACAATCATAAAGTGTTTTCAACATGAGTAAGTATCTGGGCTCCATACCATGATACCACCCTTTTCCAGAAGGAAATGGACACATCCTAAAGGGTGCTACCCCTCATAACCTTGCTGCTTCTTTCCTGTTTTGACCATTCACGGGGTGTGAGGCTCGACGAATTCACGTCCACAAAAACATACTTTATACAAAAGCCATGCTTTGGGTCAACAAATGATCAACACAATGATCACAAGGATAGACGATCAAATAAATGATCCTATCTCAAATAATCAACACAATGATCATTTCAGCATCACTCAGCATGTCAAATTACCAAAATGGGATATATCGCTGATAACTTCAACTATATAACCTTTGAGCTCGTACGTCTCAAAGAAGGGTGTTAAGCAAAGAATAAATTCTCCGCCACCAACAGAAATATATTTGAATGAAATCGGCTTTATATCTCAAATTGTAATGTCAGGCATACAATCCATACAAGTTTGTTCCGGGATCGAACAAAACCGAAGGCACTTCTTACGAAGCCCTTGCAATACGGGTATTCACAATCCCGATCGAATTTCCCATCACTTAGGAGATCTCAATACCAGGAGCTACCCAGTGCAGAGACAATCGATAAGTCATCCTATCGCTTTCACAAATACTCGGTCTTCAACACCGATCTTCAAATGCAATTCATAACGACGTATCACATATTCGGAATGGGTTATACGACCCCATGGTCCTTTCCCGGTTAACCCGAATAGTGAGCGCTTATTCAAAAATAAGTGTGCATTCAAATTCAATCATATTCACATCAAATACCCATTCAAAGGGAAATATTGATAGTCGGCTATTGAACTATCAATTGATATGCATACATCACCAGATTCCAAATAATTTTCCAAATTATTTACTTTCCAAAATATCTTTACAAGATATATAATTTTCACACTTCAAAAATAAATCAATATTTATTTTTAACAAATTCCATTTTCATTTATAGATTCCATAATGAATTTATATTTCAAATATTCAAGCATATATGATTTCAATTTTTCATTTCCAATTTATCTTCAAAAAGATAAATTCAAAATATTCACTTCATATTGGAAAATATTTCCATACTTATTAAAAATAAGTAATTCAAATCTTTTATTTTCAACCTTGGAAAATATTCAATATACTTAAATCGAATTAAGTATATATTTCATTCTTTAAGGAAATCATTCACTTAAACATATTTATTTGGGCCAAAACGAATGTTGCGTAAAACATCGTTACGACAACCCAAAATCACTAGTATAGGGATTCGAAATTAAAATAGATATATAAATCCCAATACTAATCAAAAACATTTCCTTTCGGAAATCATTTACTATAACAACAGTGTTATAGTCCACCATTTCCTTTCATTTCTCGAAACATCTATTTCAACAATAAATGTTAAAATCTATGATTTCGAATCTCAACACAATTAAAACATCGTTAAATCGTTTTAATTCTATTTAAAATATCACATTCAAAAACATTTCCTTTAACGTATTATTCACTATTCAAAAACGTGAATATACTATGTTAATGAACATCATCCTTTTATTCATTTTAATTCAAAGGATTATTCACTATTCAAAAATGTGAATATAACTCCATTAATAGGTTATAACAATTAATTTATCAAAATAAGTCGTTTGCGAATTTATAAAACAACGTTTATAAATTCCATTTCTATTTATTTATAAAAACTTCTTTTTTTATAAATCCTTTTTTTAACATATTCCAGTTTATAACTCAATTATAAACTAAACGTTCACATTATAAGTTAATTACTTATAAAACGATTATTTTACAAAAATCGTTCTTTTTAAAGACTTTTCAATTTATAAACCTTATAATTTATAAGATTTATTTATTTAACCAAATCTATTCTTCAATTAACTTCACAAATTTATAATCTTACTATTTATAAATTTCATTTATAACTTCACAGTTTATAATTCTATAGATTTCATTCATTTATGAAATTCACTTTCACTACATTCAAACACTTATAAAAACTCGTTTTATAATGTCTATATTTCAATTTATAAATATCCATTTATAAATCTCTAAATATAAATCAGTTTATATTATTATTCTAAAACGTCTTTAAATTCCTTTATAATTTCATCATTCTGATTTATAAAATAATCAAATTTTTTAAATCCTATATTTAAACTTTAATAATAAACTCAAAAATCCAGTTTAAACTATTTTATAAAGTCATTAATTCATATTTCTCAAAAATCAGCTTTTAACCGTATTTCTAAAAAATTATAATTTTTATAACTTTAAAAATTATAACGTTCATTTATTTATAATGGATCAATTCCAAAAATATTTTATTCTTTCAAAAATCACTTTTTAATCATTTTAAAATCCCAAAATTTGGGTCCAATGATGCTACACACCAAATAGTCAATCACGACTAACAACGATATCATATATCAATATGATAATCAATCAAATATCTAAATATCTGAAATTAAATAAATACTGTTGAGGAATCCAGTTGGATCCCTCCAACCTGTTTCCTGCATCCAAAAACATTAGCACAATACCAATTTCGCTCCAGTACGAAATTATCGCGGTATATGTTCTTATTAAATATTATCCGCTTAATAACGACGTAATAGGGTCTCATCCGCTAAACAAAAATGCGGGAAATCAACAACTGCAATATATACATATGCCAATATATATATATTGATATTATATATAATACCAATTTCACTGTTTATGAAATATTCGCGGTATATGTTTATAATAAATAACATCCGCTTACTAACGGCGCATAATGTCTATTTTAACAATCAATAATTTACAGTCATCATTCAAACATGCATTCAAATATTTTAAATCTAACTATTTAAAAAAAAATCGAAATCTATTCGATTGAGTGAGAAGTTCTCACCTTGGTTTTAATTTCCGTTTTAGCTTTTATTTCGAATAAAATTAAACGCGCGTTTAATTTTACCCGAAATTCTCACTAACTCCAAACGACTCCAAACCAACTCCATCGCGTAGTGCTCGTCCATACGATTCCAACGCAACTGAGTTTGCATTTTTTCGACCTCGTATGAAAAAGATATGAATTTTACAAGTTTTGCACGATTTAAACTATGTAAATACAACATAAACTTAACTAATTTAAACCACAACTCATCTCAACCCTCAGATCCATGCTCCCCCTCATCTGGACCGCCCATCTCTTCTTCCCAAATCACGTTCTATCTACAGGTTACGGCCGAGCAAATTGAACCCATAGCACAAACTTAGGGTTAAAAATCGCCTCCAACACGCTCGCCTATTTGTCGATCAGGAGGTGCCATTCTGAAGCCCTCGACAAGTGCAATGCTCGGCCACCACCCCTTAGAGCTCGGCCACCTCCACTGCTTTGGAATGCGTGCGCAAGTTCCGTGCTTCCATCTCGATTTGCCGCCAATCCGCTTCGAGTTAAACGATCATAACCGTTGGATTCCGAGATCTCAGAGTGCTCTACGATTTCTTAGTTTAGAGTTTGTGATAAAAGTGAATGGATTAGGAGATTTGGAGGGATGAATTTGATGAACTGCTGGCCGTTCAGGGGGGGGGGGTGGCGGCTGCAAATATTGGCTAGGGTTTTTCTTTTTTTCTTTTTTATTTTAGATTTAAGGTGATATTTATAGGAAAAGCAAGCGTAAACACTATTCATCCCGGGAATTTCGAACTCCGATTTACGCGCCGTAACCAGCGTTTCTAAGGTTTACCCCGCGTTCCGGACACAATGGAACAGGTTTCGGAAGCTAATTCGGAAGTATGTGCGAGTTATGGCTGAAAACGTTCAATTTGAATTAAACCGATTTAAATCGATTTCTAGGCGTTTTAATTTGTACCGGACAAACGGTAAATCCAATTGACTTGAAATGTGAAACCTTACAATAATATCACATTACGGATCCGATGAAACTGGTTTCGTCGAATTCCGAGACTTTTTGAAAAATGGCTATTTTCACTCGCCAAATTTAAATTAAAAATAATTCGATGCGTTTCGAGCTGCCACGATCAAACGATAACTCCGATTGACACGAAAATTGAAATCCGGTAATAACTAACTATTACGGATCCAATGAAACTGGTTTCGTTCAATTTTGAGACTGTTCAAAAATTGACTATTTTACAGTCGATTATTTAATATTAAAATATTCAATTTTCACAAATTAACTTTTAATTCGATTTTAAAAGTTCTAAAATATTTCTATAACTCCAGTATGATAAAATAAAATTTTACAAATCATTTTCTATCATATTTAACTCTATTTTCAATTATTTCCATAATTTCACATATTAAATTATCGATTTAATTATTTAATTAAATCCAAAAATTCAAATAAAAATTTATTTGACTTATAAATTCACTTATTAATATTTAAAATTAATTAAATATTCAATTTTTAATTTATAAAAATTCTGGGTCGTTACACATATAATACTTACATAGCAATATATATATATATATATATATATATATATATATATATATATATATATATATATATATCAGCCTGGGTGGCTTTGCTTCGACAAATCAACCATAGAATTGTTGCTGGCCATGAGGAAGCTCGGTAGCATGCTTAGCAAGGTGGATTCACGGAAAAGAGGGGAGGCACGAAGAAGAGCTAGGTTCGACCGATGCTTACTGGTGGAGAAAGAGCATAGATCGGCGGCCATAGCTAGGTTTGAACGAGGAAAAGGGGAAGACTATGGCGCAGTGATGGGTAGATGTTGACTTCGGCTCTGGGGAGCACGGCTACGGAGGAGGGGTGAGTGATGATATTCGGCTATTGATGGCACGGTGGGTGGGAGAGGGCAAGATGTAAACGCTTACCTCGATGGTAGGCCGTTGTTCGTTAGAGGCTATCGATGAGGAGTGAGGCCGAAAGTAGGAGGTGATTGCAAGCATGGGAGAGGAAGAAGCAGATTTTGGTGATGTAGTGGTGGTAGATGATGCGGCCAGAGGGGCGATGATGCAGGAAAACTAGATGGATGGGTGATGTGGGGGAAAACAACAGGCAGGGTAAATGTTTGCAAAGTAGAGGATAGGCTAGGGAAAGCAGTGCAAGCAAATAAAATAAAGATTAGGAGAAGAAAGATGAGCTGGCTACCAATACAAAAGCTTTGATACAATATATTATTATTATTATAAACACACGAGACCAAATGAAAACAATTAAAATTTTGAAAGGTAGGAAATGGTAAGAGTCCACATTTAATTCTAGAATTTACAAAGGTAAGAACTTGAATAGTTGAGAATATTAAAAGTTATGGATTTTGAATTCTCACGGGGAATAGTTGAATAGACACAGGGACCCAAAATCCCGGATGCAAAACGGATGCGGAACACGTTTCATAGGTTTTGATGCGTACCAGACGCCAAAGCACTGAATTGAATATACCTCAGAGATCAGCATGAAGAGACGATCAAAACGGTATACAGGTATCAGTAGTACGATCATCCGATCAAAAGTCGATAATCGGTACCAAAATTGCTGCTAAAACGTCAGAATTAAGATAGACGGCGCGATGCAGTCCAAATTTAGAGAAATGAAATATGACGTTTCACTCAGAAGATGATTTACAAATTTATTATATAAAAATATTCAGGTTTGAGTAATATTTTATCATCATCAAATATTAACTGATTTAAATTTAAATAAAATTACACAATAAAATAAATTTCCATATTATCTGATGAAAATTTACCATTTTCTATGTTTAACTAGACGTATTCCAAATATCAAAATTTAAATTCAAAATTTTATTATTTAAAATTTCACAAAATTCAATTAATTTAATAAATAAAACCATTAAAATTTACGGGTCATTACACTCGCCCCCACTCAAAACTTTTCGTCCCCGAAAAGGAAGGAGGTATGGGAATAGAAACAACTAGAAGAAAACAGATTGAAAAACAAAATAAAACAATTAGTTCAAACCATATAAATTTCAATTTAAATTAATTAATATTCAACAATTGATTTTAAATTCAAGGTTTTTCATTAAGTTGATTTGATTTCAATTTATAAATTCCTTCAAACAAAATTTATTTTATCTATCTCATTTATTATTGTCTTATTATTCAATTTTATCTCAATTAACATTTCTATAATCATAAATTAAGTATAAAACATTTATTATAACCACTCAAATTTTATTTATAAATTCCTTTAACATCATTTTACATTGTAAATTATTCAATTACATATTCAACTTCTGAATGATTTAGGTAAGTTATATATTGAAAAGTAATTGAGTATTATACAAGTAGAATTTTCCCCATTCAATTATTCAAGTTTTAAGTATTTATTCAAAAAATTTGACTTTATTTTATAATTGAAATCATCCCTTTCAAAATTTTAAGAGTTTTTTCGGTTTCACTTCAAACAATTTAGAGATAAATATATGTGTGTGTGTGTGTGTTATATCAAACCAAATCTAAAATCAGATAACCATATATATAAATCAAGTCATGCTCTAGAAATTCAAATCAATTTAATTTTCAAAACTAAAGTGCAGCAGGGCTACAGAATGGTCTCTTCACTTTAACACTCCAAAATGAATAGCGATGATGCGGCTGTCACCACTAAAATTATTTTCCAGCGACAAAAGAGAGGAGCATTGATTTAAACATTTGGAAATTCTTTGAAACAATTTGTATTTGAAAATGCTTTAAATAATATGCATTTTAAAATTTTAAAACCAAAGATTGAAATCATCGGAAATTTAAATTCTCAAATTCTGAATTTAAATTTATTTAAATTTCCAAAATAGTTTCTAAACATGTTTTATATTTTCATTTATTTATAATGTGGCAATAGTCAATGGTTTACAAAATAATAGATGAAAGTCAAATATTATCATTTCTGTTAACCAGTTTATTCAGATCCATGTCTCTAAACCAAATTTATTTTAAAATTTAAGTCAAAACACTAGTTTAAAGAAATTGTTTAAATATATAACTTGCTAAACTTAACATATAACCTTGTTAATCACTGTTTTAAATGAACATCTTTAAAACAAATTCAATTTGTATTATAAATATATTTTCATCGATCTATTTTAAAATCTGAATCATTACAGTTATTTAAGGAAATTATTCAAACTTTGCATAACTTGTTACTAAATTAAACCTTAAAGCTTTAGCTTTTATAAACTTTGTTTTAAATGTACCTTTAAAACTAATTTAGTTGATCCTAAAAATTGTTTTTATGTTTCAAATCTTCAAAAAAATAAAATTCAATTGCTATTACAAAAATTAATTTTCATATTTCCTTTTGTTTATTTAAACAATTTGAACATACAAATTGAATCAAACAATACACACATATATAAATTCTTTATAACATATATAAAATTTAATCTACACAATCAAATGATGTGAATATAAATGATAATAAAATTAAAAGATTTCCTGATGGGTTAGCCTATGATTTGCATCTTGAATGAAGATTTCTCCTCAAATCTTCAAGATCCTCATCCAGGTTTGCAACAGAAGGATAAACCACTTATTTTATTGTATTAGATATCCGCATTTGATTTGGAGTTGATGAAATTTTGGGAATGTTTGTTTGATTTTTTGTCATAGAAAGCGAATGAACATGAATGTATATAAGAACTGAATTAGTGGATTTGTTTTTGTTGGAAAAAATAAAATATTTTCTCATTCCTTTAGTTAAAGCTTCCCTAATAAATTCTCTTAATTTTCTCCCCCTCTCCACTCCTCTCTCTTCACAGGTTTGGCCGAAAATACTTACCATCAAATGACACAAAATTTCCATAAATCCCTTTATGCAATTATCTGTCATTTATAACTATTTAAATTTAGACATATATCATATATCAATGCATGCAAATATAACTATTATAAATGCATTCAAAAAATTGTAAACAAGCCCAAAATGTCAAATGTATTGAACAATAGCTAATATTTCTCAAAATAAAATAAAAAAACTAATCAATTTACAATATTTTATAAATTAATTAAATCGTGTTGTTTTTGGAAGAATTCATCATTATGGTTGTGTGCCTCAAAGGTATAAATTCAGTCAGTCATTCATAACGAATAACACGAATATTAATGTTAACACGCCACCATAGCCAGTGGTATGACAGTTTGGTCAAATTTACCGCTTATACACTTTTTTGGTAAAACCCATTTTTACTATTTTAAGAGGTATCGAGTAGTGAAGATTACTTATACCAATTCTCTAGGTCAAAACTAAATCACTTTGTGACTTATGAAATTCGGTTTTGGTCAGAACTACAATATCATCCACATTCAACTTGGTTAATCCAAACACAAAATGTTTGGTTCAGTAGTAACATTTATTTTTAACTGTACTGCTTTAGCCAATTCATTACAACAAATACATCTTTTTACAATATTTATTTTTCAACGTTTTTATTTAAAATGTTGTAAAAAACACATTATACAATATCTTCTTAAAAAGGTTGTAAAAAATATCTTTTTTACATAAAATGTCGTAAAAGATGACTTTTTACAATGTTTCTCAAAAAAATTTTTTGTAATAAACAACTATTTTACAACGTTTTTGAAAAGGTTGTAAAAATATCCCTTTCACAACAATTTTAAAACATTGTAAAAATGTTAACTATCCATTATTAACTACAACCTTTTTTAAAAGTGGTTTCCCTCTTACGTTAAATTTTCTGAATTTATATAGTATTGCTTAAAATATTATGATAATTAATAACTTATGATTAATACAAATATTTAATACTTAAATAATTTATAAATGAAAACTTTTATTAAGTAACTATTCATAATTTATAACCAATGTTATTAATAAATAATTTATAATTTATAATTACTATCCACAATCAATAACTATTTTTTATATTTAATAATTTATTATAATTAATCGTTAATAATTAGTAAATTATAATTAATATTTATTAATTACATTTAAAAATTAATAAATATAATTAATGATTATTATCAAATCATTACTATCGAATAATTAATAATTAATATCCATTATAATTAAGAAGTAATAATTAATAAGTAATAATTAATAACTAATAGTATGCACATAATAATTAGTACTTAATAATTAATATTCAATTACCATTAACAAGTAATAAGTAACAGTTAATAACAAATAATCTAAGTAAGAAGTAATATTTAATAATTAATAATTACTATTAAATAATTTATATAAATGATTAATAATTAATACTAATATTTAATAATTAATAAGTAATTAATATTAATAATTAACAAGTAATATTTATTATTTTGTATTGATATTACTAATTATAATTAATATTTATATTTCATATTTCAAAAAATTTAAAAATTTAGAAATGGATTAGAAATTTTAAAAGTAGTTTTAGTAATATGTTTACGTTAAATTGTTAGAACATATTTAGTATTGCTTAAAAGATTATAATAATTTATAATATATAATTGACAACAAACTTTAACTGGTCGATCAGATCATGGAGGTCAAGGGGACAGCGCACCTTGGCAGGATACGGGCAGTTTGCTCGCAAACTTTTATGTTATCCAAACATAAAAAAGGATATATATTAAAAATCGCGGTTGGTCAATTTTTGAGCGGGCTGGCCAAAATGTTTCACTACTCGCTATTTTTAGTTGAAAATTTTCCTCTCTGCTTTCTCCCTATGCTCGAAATCCTAAATCATTCATCTTCCAGTTCACTCCAAATCTACTCTATCTTCAAAAAACATATTCTACCACTTAAAATAAATCTCTTCACGAATCCACAATAAAAAAATCTCCAATGTTTGAAAACTTCCGTGTTGCCGCCGATGCAAATGGATCTAGAGTTTGTCATTAGGTTTCTGTTTTATGGCAACGGATCCAAGTTTCGTGACTTTGATGTCATCGCCGATACGATGTCTCGATCCGTCTATTTCACGGCTTTCGATACTCAGCGAGCTGTCACTCGTTTCGAATATGGTTTTTGGATCAATACCGAATCCATCGGTCAGTGCTTTGAGCTTTAATTTCCTTGCGTTAAACAGAAACTTCATTTCAGGCTCCAAGCATGGTTCCTGCAAGGTATGGGAAGAGATTGGTTGGAGCTAGAATGTAGGCATTTCATTATGATTTTATGTTTTCAACTATTGATATGTTCTAAGTTTTGTTATTTTTGATGATGATTGGCTTTAGGTTAATATGTTGTTATGTAGTTTACGATCCGCATCAATAGTTTCAAATTTTGTTGCATTTATTTTGCTCAAAAAGCTGACCAGTGAATATTTATTTGTTTTAAATATTTATGATTGTTAAAATCAAACTTACATACTTGTTGTGTGATTTCATAATGTTATACTAGACAATATTCTCTTTAATTTAAGCCATTTTAGCTTAAATTACTCTTTTTTGTAACAAGCCGCACGACAGTGTTCAATTAAAATTTTTTCTTGTAAGAATGGAAGATTTATAAAAGTAAAATGAGTATGGGTGCTCATTATTAGAGTATCTATGCTGTAACATATTACTTGCCTACAGTGCCTATGTAAATTAACAACTAATTAGTCTTTTGAAGTTTTGAAAATCAATATTAAGTGCCTCAACTATATTAATGTAAATCATTTTTTTTTACATATAATGTAAATCAAGGTTACACTCAATGTAAATCGGGCATTAGTGGAAACAATCAAGGTTGGTGTTTCTTATGAGGTGGGTAGACCCTTTGAAAACATGTCCATTGCATCACTTATATGTTTTTGCTTTAGATATCAAGTTTTACTAAAGAGTTAAAGATACCATTGCATCACTTATATGTTAGTCATGGATATGTGTATCACATGTTATTAATTTTCATCAACCATAACTAAAGACTTCTTGTTTTTTTCACTCCCAGTTATTCTACTGTAGATAATAGTTCTGAGGTGGAAGAATCACTTCCAATACTTGAAACAGTCGCAGCTTCGTTTGTTTCTACTTTAGATAGGTCTGTCAACGGATGCTTTCGGATGCAGATAGTGTCATATCCGCATTTGCATCCGAAATCATTTTCGGATATCGAATATCCGCATTTTCGGATACGGACGGATATCGGATAATTATCTTATTCGCCAACGACCGATAAATCTAGAATCACAAAATGAAAATTTATTTTAACATAAATATTTTTCAATTCCATTGATTATAAAAGTGTTAAAAATTAACAAATATGATGATAATAAATAGTTTCGAACTGTTAATAAGCATTAAATGCGTATAATATAAATTACTAATTTAATGAAATAATAAATGGATGTCTTTCACTGCACTAAAATACACATAATTTGAACTATAATCTTGACAAAAAGCGGACGAATAATTTTCAGATGCGGATCTCTTCGTATCCGTATCCACACCCGTTTTCTCCGAATATCGGATATTTGTCCGCTTTTCAGATGCAGATGCGGATGGATTTTAGATTTTTCGGGTATCCATTGACAGCTCTAATTCCAGAAAGCATCTTTATTCCCAAAGAGAATGTTGATATCAGTGAAGACCCTGTAGTGTCGACAGAGAAGAATAAACCAATAGAACAGAAGGCATAGACACGTAAATCCACCAAAAGTAATAAATGGAAGCCTGAAGAGATATGAAAATTAAGTAAAAAAACACTTTAATTATTATCAACATGGCTGAGAGATAATACCTTATCTCAAAAGCAAGCACGTTCTTTTATTTTATTTTTCCATATAATAATTGTATGTTAAAAGTACAATTTATGTTATTATGTTTCATACAATTCATGTGCTCGAGTCTTATATTGCCATTTTTAACTTTTTGGCTTTTGGGATTTGATTGCAGATAGTATAGTGAATGAGAGGATGAATTGCATAGAGTATAACAGAACATATGGGCTTTACTGTCATTCATTTCTTGGTAAGCAGATGAATGTCTTTCAGTCTTAGTTTCGATCCATAAGCGGTTCAAAATTTAGGAATTCCACTATTTTCAGTTATGTATCAGTGTCAAGATTAGTGTAGGAATGGCAATGCGACGGGCTGCGGCGGGTTTTTAGTGTCCCATATCCGTCCCGGATTTTTTAGACCTCGCCCCAGACCTGCCCTGTAGACCCGATGCGGGTCTGGAATTTTGTCCTGTATTCGGGACCCGTACGGATCAGGGTAGATCCGACCCGCCTCAAGACCCGATGAGTCTCATGTATTGATTGGAAATTGTGTACCAACTTACATATATTTATTTGTTTATACTCGTTATCATCAAATAATACATGAAATACAAATAACGTGTCTAAGAAAAGTTAGTAAAAATGATGTGTACAATAACAATTCAGAAAATATATACATATGTTATTGTATAATTATCGATGATGCAACTTAATACTCTAATTTTTTATATAGATTATTTATTGGAATATTTTCATATCCATGCTAGAATCACTTATATCTAAGAAGGTTAATAAATCATTATAGTAATAAAGCAGTTTCATGAGATGTTAGTAGTGCGGGTCGGGTTGGGGCGGGTCAACCGAGCCCAAACCCGACTCTAGACCTGGAGCACTCAAGAACGGATCACGGATCTACCCGTCCCAATGACCCAATGAGGGGGTCTGGACGGGCCAAAACAGGCGCGGGTCGACCGGGTTTAGACCCTAGACTCGGCCCTAGATAAGTGTATGTCCTTATATATACAGCAAAAATATGTTTTCTTTTCTTTCTTACATTTATTCAGTCATTCATAAACAATTCATTAATTTTACTCAAAATATGTATCCTTTTGTGATGCAATAGAAAACATGTTGCTAAAATCTTCAAGTTAGTATATGAATTTGCACTTTAACTAGCATTTGCTTATTTTCTAACATTATTGATACACTTCCAAACATGAATAAAAGATAGGCGAAGTTTCCTATTTTTATCAGGAAGTAAAGAGAAAAATGGTTTTTGATGAAATTTCAATATATAATTAAATTTGAAACTCATTTTAGATCTCTTTTCTATGAGTTATTGGGTTTGTCTCACTTCTACTGACAAAATGCTTTTGCTATTACTACTTGACCTCTGGCCCTTTATGATTTTTTATTTCATATGGATGTTTTCTTTAATCCACACCATATAGTTTGTCGATGCTTGAGTATCATTTAGGTTTTGGTGTTTGTCCAAAGTGTAAAGGCGAAGAATTTAATCTCAAAATGTTATTAGAACAAAGTGCTAATAGAGGAAGATTGGTTGCGAAAAACTTGATAACTGGATACATAACAGGGTATGCATTACTCCCCTTCATATTAATTATTATTATTACTAGTACCACTTTTAATTAGTTAGGCTTCCAAAGAAATGGAGTTATTGTTCCAAGCGTTCATGATCTAGGTTATTACATGCTTGTAGTGGGGTGGCCATGTCGGCAATTAGCAGATGATGATTCATTTAAGGTCATAGTCAGAATTTCCCCTTGGAACTACTCTTGCTTGAATACTGGTGGTAGCATAGTGATATACTATAATGATAGGAGTTGTCATAAATGTATTGAGGGCTAAGCTTCGTGTTTATGTAAGGTTTTTTTGTTAGTGGTGGATGTGATGTGAACGTTGTGGCATCATTGTTTAAATACTACATGAACATAATATTGTATATAAAGTGTTATTATTTGAATCGATGAACTTTATGTATTTCAAATTTTGAAATTTTAATTCTATAATAGTATTTAGGATAAAGCCTTTTTAATATTTTAAAAGTTAGGTATATTTCGCAACAGTTAAAAAAGTTGTAAAAGGGGTTTGATGTATGCTTACCAAATTACAACATTTTCTATTAGTCATAAAAGAGTTTATTACAACTTGTAAATACAGTTATAGTTTAGTATATTACAACTATTTCTAATAGTTGTAATAAATTGTTTTACAACGTAGATTGAGAGTCGTAAGAAGGGTATTTGGGTGTATGCAACCAAATTACAACAATTCTAAAAAGCTGTAATAAATTTATTACGATGTTTTACCACAATGATTTTGATAAGTTGTAATAGACGTAGACCCTATTACAACTGTGGCTAAGATGACGTTTGAGTAAACGTTGTAAAATAACTACTACAACTTATTTGAGAGTTGTAAATGTCTTTTTTGTTGTAGGCGCAAAGACTTTGATTTGGCTATACTTGATCATGATACTAACTTCTTATAACCGATGAGATGAATTCTATGTTGAATAGTGTTTCACTCTCAATGCTTCAACACAGACCCAACTATAGTCGCTTGATTGGTCGTCATGTCATGATTTAACTATAATCAAAGTGGAATATTCACATTGAAGTTCCACAATATTCTCAAGAGAGAACCGTGCAACATCATCACTTCGAGATTATCTGTTTTACCTTAGCTATATTTAACTAATAGGAAACCTTTGAGTGAGTCATTCTATAGGTATCCAATAACTATCAAAACGTAACCTCTTGGTGTCTGCGACAATCATGAGTAATACACTTTCCAACTTTTAGAGAGCATTACGTACTCTAGTCTCGATGGATAAATCGATATTCTTTCTTGAAGTATCTTGACTAGGAATACTTAATATGTTATTTTAATGTGACAAATTTTGCATGATCACAATACATTGTAATTAATATCACATAGCATATCATTTAAGGATTTTCTATTCAATGTACTTTAGATTAATTACTAATTATATCATGATATAACAAAGTATATTATAGAAATCAAACACTTTTATTACGAACAAGATCGTTTATCGAGTTAGATATATGTAATAAATCACATAATTACTTTTAGGACATACCCTAACTCTATCACTTGTATACGGGATTTTTGGTTGTCATCGAATATGAGTCGTTATTGAGGGAAAGCTCATTTTGATATCAAATTTAGCTCTAGTTTACCAACCTTCGGCAATGCTTCCTCTATTCTTCTTATTATTATACTTAGCTTTATTCATTTTCTCTTTCTTAATTACAACATTCGTGAAGAAGAAAAACCAATATATCATGGTACCAAAATATCACCCCTCGTAATCTTTGGAAACCATTGTCATGAAAATGTTTGATTTCTTCGATTATGATATAGTGAATTTAAGTAATGAAGGGATGGTAACTGAGTGGGTTATTAGGTGTTTTGGACTTGGAAAATTAATCTATCCATCAACAAATTCAGAAGACAACACATTTTCTTAATTCAAATCATCATCCCAATTATTTATTTTAATAAATATTTGAACTTTTAAACTTTCAAATCCATATATTGGCTTTAGATAAAACAATTGTTATTTCAAAGCCTTTTTACTCTCCATAATTCTCTTATTTTTCAATATTGCCTATCCTCAATTTCATTTTTGTCCACTTCTTTAAATTTTCTAATATAACATTTCAATGTGAGGAATTTCACCTATCATTTACTATCCTTTTATATTTTAAAAAATCAATTATCTATTTAATCAAATTAAAAATATTCAATCCATAATTAGAAACATTTACCTTTTTATTGTATTTTAATATCTAGGTAAAATTAAAAATTATTTTGACAAAAATTATCAACCAATGTACTGCTGTAAAATATGTTATGACACACTCATTTTTATCTTATCATTTTTAATATCTTACCAAACAATGAAAATGCTTAAATATTTGGGTAAAAACTTTTGTCTCGTCTCACACTCTGCTACTATATGTGCAAAAAATATGATTTACCCAAAATTTAGACTACAAATAAACACGGAAGGAAAATGTTTAAATGTTTGAATAAAAAACTTTCATGACAATCGCTAGTACTATATATATATGTGAAATGTCTAATTTACTCGGAGATTGGACAATGAAGAAATGCGAAAGGAATTGAAGCACAATTTTGTACAAGCCCTTCTAAAATCCATATTTCATGTCATGCTCTGCAATTTTCTTATCTTATTTTCATGTCCTGATGGCAATGTCTTTACATACAATTTTGTTTAAACAAATTTCATATGTATGTATATACATATAAATACACACACATACATACATATATATAATTTGTAAGCTTATTTCTATGAGGCCCTACTCCTATCGTGCATTTCTTTCCATGATATGAGGAAAAAGAAACACATATAGTCTATATCAATATCATTAGTTATTAATCTGCAAACCCTCATGTTTAAAAATAAAACATTGGAAAAATATTTTCGAAGTACATATTTTGATATAATGTAATCAGTGCTAGAGATGTACGTAGAAATTTGATACAATAGGGGCGAAAGATCGTATTTTAATTTTCAAGTATGTATATTATATAGCATTTTTCAAAATATTGATGATAGATGTTACTTTCAATTAATATTGCCCCTTAACATTATTCTTTATGAGAAAAATGTTTGAAACCCACAAAACAAGCATTCATCATTTTGCCATTTAATCGATTATATAATAAAGTTTGAAATATGTCAACCTAAAATAGGTATATTAATTTTTTGATTTTATAAAACAAATTAATCACTACCAGCTCTTTAATAACATAACTTAACTTTTCAAAAAATAATTGGAATTCAAATAATTAACTTGAAACTATAAATCGATAAAAAAACTTTCGAGGAAAATGTATATGATTTTATTTCTTAAAACAGTGTAATAAAGTTAATCATTACTTTCTATACTAGTCATAATATGAGAAAGACCAATTAATATGAAAAACCATACTGTAAAAGAAACAAGAAATCGTCATCTCAATTTAACATAATTATGTATAAAATGTTTAACATTCTGTATGCTTAGCAGTTAAAACCAAAGAACGATATTAAATAGAATACCAAAATGTTGTTTTGTAAATCAATAAACAACCAAAATGATAGAGTTATTTCAAGTATGACTTTCTAACACATGGTCAAACAATTACATTAGTTGCTTATAGAAAGAGAATCCAAACACCGCGAACTTAACGAAGGAAAATAAATTTAGTCATCTTCTTTTAATTAGTATTTTATTTAGTAGGAATAAACAAGAAGTGATAAAGTTTCTTTGATTTTTTATATAATTTAAATAAATTTTGGGTGGGAACGGTTGTAGCGATCCGCAGTTCCGTACCCTTTGAGTTGACAATAATTTACTCTTGTTCAACTCAAATTATATAAAAGAGCGAATAACTAGGGGTAAAGAAGAAGAAAGAGGTAGAAGAAAATAAAACCACACAGAATCTCACAATCGCAGCGGAACAAAATATATTATATGACAACAGATTTTAAATACAAGAACGGTGCTATTATTATACATACCATTTTTAGAGTACAATATACAACAATCAATTTGGACAGTTTAATAGCCTGTCATCACACAGTGGAAATATAACCAAGTATGAAGATACGTCTCTGTCATCCAGCTTGTCTCCTGAGCTCCATAGCATTCTATCCTGAATCTGTAATACTCGGTCTGACCCCGAGCATTATAATAAAATAACACCCGAGTCATTCTGGAAAAGCAGCGTGAGAAAACATACTCATTTGAATTATTAATTTTTCTCAAAATCCTTTGAAAACAAAGTTTCTCGTAAGACCATGTCACACATAAACACGACGGATTTTTACCTTACGATAACCAAAACATTTTTATCAGATCCTTTGATATTATAATATTGTTTATAGAAAGTAAATAGGAAATAGCTGAAATGCTTGCATCTCACAATTCAGCATAGTTGGATACAATCAAAACCGTACGACAATTATCGGAGAATGGATTCCATCGAATGACTGGGCCACTGGGGTACCGCCTACCACAGTACACCTCTAGAACAATGTACCGAGGACCACGTCGAGATCCCCTGCTACACAAGACTGACCTACGCCTGACCTGAATAGACCGAATATGTTATCACCTCGGGTGTTCCCACCCTTACTATCGAGCGCTCTTTCCATGCACAACTGTATCCATAAATAATAGGTTTCCGAGGACATCTAGAAAGGTGATAACATGTCCTAATTGGGTGCGACCTATTTAGCCTTGCTGCATCTTCCCTGATTTAGTCATTCCCGGTTGATGAGGTTCGAGGCTAAGCGTTACCTTTCAAGAACAATTTTACTTAGAATGCTCATCGTCTGACAATGACGGTGTTCTGATAGCATTCGTCCATACAAGTTGTCATGGGTCTGGACAAACCTAATCACCGTCTTCATCATCCTCTCGGTATTTATTCGTTACGTTCAAACCGGATTGAAGTGGTTTTCGGATATTTAAATCCGATCCCGGTCTCTTCGAAACGATTAACGAAATTGGCCAATATTGATAGTCGGTTATTTAACTATCAAATAACATCCATAAGCAGTCACTAGGCCCAATTTTATAAATCTCCAAAATATTTTTTCAAACATCTTCACCAAGGTATATGTTCATTCTCTTCAATATTTTATATTTGAAAACAAATTAACACTTGTATCCATAACAGGATATTTTACCACTTCAATACTTAGAAATATTTTCAACTTCTATTTTTACAACACTTAGAAAATATTTCTATTCAAAACCTTTCTCACTAAAAATATTACCAAAAAATTCCTTTCAATGCTTATGAAAATATTTACACGTAAAATATCCAAAATTATTTTAATATTTAACTTGGAAATATTTCATACTTATATCATAAGTCTTCTGAATTTTTAATAAATTCTTCTTACGATTTCCAAATCGATTACACTTGTTTATAATCCCAACCCACCATTTATAACTCCTCTAAATGAATTCAAAATCTTCTTGAAGTTATCGCATCTAGACATCGGAAATTTTCTTAAATCTCTAACATTCCATTTTTAAGATTTCTCTTATAAGATCTCATCCTTTGATAAACCCGTCCACACTTTTCGAGGGAGTTTATAATAACGAGTATTTACTTTAAAGAATAGTAGTTTATTTAAAATATGTTTAAGTTATTATTTAAAATATTTAGAACTCTTTAACAACATTTATAACTCATTTTTAGGTGAACAAATAAATTTCCAAAGTTGAATTTTAAAAGTTAGAATTTATTTAATAAATACTTAACATTTGAAAATCTACTTACCGAAGTATTTCAATCTAAACTAGTTTAAAATTTCATAGTTTTAGAATAATAAAAAATTTCTTCTAACACAAACTCACTTCTAATTTTTTTTAAGTCTGAATAACAAATTTAATTTATAACTTTCTCTCGACTTCACAACATATCTATCCACTGTTGATTTCCTGACCATTCCCATTTCAAAATAGAATCTACCATTTGTCTCAACCCTGTTTCCATCTTCTAGTATAAATTCCCTTACGAATTTGTATTTTAAATTATCATCTGATAACGAATTCCTTTATATACATGTATTCCTCATAAATTTTCTTTTACACTTCCAATCTATTTTCAATATTGATCTTAACTCCCTTTTATATTTCTAGAATAACATTAATAAATTTTCTTATATAGTTCATTTTTAAAATCCTATTTAATAACTCACAATAGTTAGGTATAATAAAAAATCAATGCATTTTTCTAATTCAGTTCCTTAAAATAACTCTAGTTCCAATATATATTTTTTATTATCAAACTCTCTTCAATTCCAAAAAATATATTTATTGTATTTAAATTATCGAAATTCAGGCTAGTGCTACAATAGCATCCAATAACTCCAAATCACTACAATAATATATAACAGATTATTCTACACAAACCAAATATCACTATATACGAAAAATAACAATAAATTTTAAGGAATCCAGTTAGATCCCTCCAACCTGTTTCCTTGCATACATAGATGTTAATACAGCATAAAATAAAGACCAATCCCACTTCGAGGGGGATATCGCGTTATATGGGGTTATCCGCTATTATACGGGGAATATAGGGTCTCATCCGCTATATATATGCGGGGATATCACTCCAAATACTCTATATATATATACTTCTAGATATTGTATAATCATCCAACTAATAATTAAAATTTATCAATCCAATCGGCATCCAATAATTTAAATTCAATATTTAAACTTTTAAATATAGCAATGCAAAAATGAGTGAGAAGTTCTCACATTGATTTTTAATTGGACGAATACCCAGATTTTAAACTAAATCGAACATCATTCGATTTAATTTAAATTCCCAGCCCCACTTCGAAAAATTCCAATCTAAATCTATTGCATAGATTCCACAGCTACGAATCCAAAGCTGACTCCGTTAAATATTAAACCTTGTATAAGAAATTTTGGTTTTATATAAATTAACGATCTCACTTTAATTAAGTTCTAAACAACTAGTTTACTAGTGTGAACTAATTACTTACTAATTAAGTCTTTTTCTAAATTTAATTAAAATTAATTACTCAAAAGAAAAATCTCACATCAACAAAACGCCACACCGATGAACTCTCTTGTACACGCATAGAAAGATACGTCGAGCAACTCATCGATTCCGGCCTTCGACTTCGTCGATCTTTATCCTCTGATGGACTCGACTACCCTACCACCCAAACCTGGCCTTGGCCCCACCACGACGAAACATGACTGATGCAACCTTAACTGAGACCAACTCGCGAGTGCACCCTCAAGTCGAACGACCCCACCGCCCCATCACCAACACTTTGTCATCCACCTTTCTCTGTCGTACCCATCCACCGTCGCCACAATCACGTGACACTCATCGCGATACCTCCACCCTTAACACCCACGCCTCTATTTTAACCTGATACCGATCGAAGATTCTATCGCGCCTCCTCGATTACCAGTCACTCACCTTCATTCGCTCATTTGATCGATCCCGCGACCAAAACTTTGCCTATCGCGATCCAATCGTGAGAATCCCCTTTTGTATTTTTTTGAACTGGGTTTTTTTCGATTTTTTTCTTTCGTTCGATTTTTGAAATTGTATTTGAAAGGGGGAGGGAAGCCATGATTTGTCTTTGAACTGATGGAATGAAAGGAGACGTGATTAAAATTGAAAACGGCTGCGTAAAAGGGATGGTGGCGTATTATAGAAGGCAAAGGACTTTGATTTGATTTTTATATAATTTTATTTAATTATAAAATATCTCGTTATTGTAACTTAAAATTTTGATCTTCTATTGAGGCGTGCCACTAGACGTTCATAATGTTATACCCTTATTCCGAACGCGGTGAAAAAGGTTTTGAGTCCTAATTCGATCGTATGGAGAAGATAGCTTTTTGGACCCAATTATTATATTGAATTCTCGATATTAATTCCAACGCGTTTCTATCTCGTACGACCAAATGATAATCCCAAACGTTACGTAATTTGAAATTCGATAATAATTCAATATTATGGATCCAGTGGAACTGGTTTCGTCAAATTGCGAGACTGTGCCCCGAATCGCTATTTTTAAATGTTAATTTGAACAACTATTTTTAAAATTGAACAGATCACTCTTAAATTCAATTTTAAAACTTTTATTATCTTTATTATTATCAATATAAATTTTACAAGCTTTAAATTATTTTTATCGAGCTTTAAACTCAAGATACAATAATTTAACCAATATTCAATTATAAAATTCGATAATTAAATTATCCAATAAATCGCTATATTCAAATTCTGTATTTATTTTATAAATAAACCTAAATCTTCATATTCAAAGTCAAACCATAAATTCAAGTTCAATATTTAAAACCATTTAAATATTTCAAATCAAACGTCGAAAAAACTCGGGCCATTACATTCCTCCCCCTTAAAAAAATTTCGTCCCCGAAATTGCTAAGACGGAAGAATGCTCCAAACCCATTAACTTTTCCAAAAACCCACTTAGTTAAGATTTGATATCCACTTTCCTAATCTTTTAGTTTCATCCAAAACAACTATTTTTCAATTCTAAACCCAAAACATCTTATTTCAATTCCAATTTGAAATCAATTCGTCATTAAAAAAATTCCAAAAATTTTCAAAAATTTTCTAACACCCTAAAATTTCGAAATTTTTTGGCAGAGTCCCCTTTGTACAGAGGTCCTTTTGCAATATGACAAGTGAGATAAATATATATACATCGACCCACACGGTCGGAGAACAAAATATATAACAATATTTTATATTTTGTAGTATTTAATCCGAAAACGTGCCTTATTTTAGCATTTTTTAAGCAAGCGGCTTATTTATTTTGCAATACGTGCAATCAAAGTCAAACACAACAGCTCCGGTACCTACTCAATTTAAACACGCAAGTACCAAATATATGAAATTCACTAACATTTCATTTATTTTGACAACTACAACACATGAATTTCAATGACCATTCACGCTAACATGTATTATAAGCAATTATAAGGTTCTGACATTCATTTTATTACTTTCAATCAATCCATACATCATTTCATTCAATCTAAAATGATTTACAACCCAATTTGCTTACATTCAATTCACATTTGTACTGAACAAATTAATATTCACTCCAAATTGATTAAAAATCAATTTATTCACATCTATTAATTTATAAAATTTTATTTACTTCCATTTATGTCAAACGACAAACTTTTCTATGCAAATTCGACGATATTCGCTTAATAAAACATCCATTTTAGTTTATAACTATTTTAAAGTGATTTCAAATCAATTTATATTTATCTCCCTTCCATTTCAAATCTATTTACGATCAGTTTAGTTACATTCCATTCATATCTATATTCATTACATCCATATCTATTTTATTTTCCTCAGATTCATTTCATGTTATTATATCAAATAACCATTTCACAATTTATTTAAGCCGAGCCTCCATTCAAATATTTACCTAAGTTAAATTATCTACTTCAATCATTTCAATCAAACAACTTAAGTTCATTTCCATTGACAAAAAATTCTCTTTCAACCTAACTTGATTCTATTTCAATCAAATCCATTTCATTTACTAATTAACTCAATTAGTACATCCACTCAATTCACTTCAAACTTCTAATTTCCATATACAAATTCATTTAATTAACATTCCAAGTCAATATTCAATTTATTTACACTTAAATTGAATCCATTTATACTCAAACTATTTTTATTTCAATCCAGCATTTCAATTTTTAATTCGCTTACAATCTAAGTTGAATTTTAGTTACAACTCAAGTTTCATTTTCAAAAAACCATTTTTTATCCACAACCCAATTTTATTTAACCAAGTTAATATCCATTTTATATCAAATTAACCGATTAATTATCCAATTAGTTCATTTCCACTTTATAATTCAATATCTGATTTTTATTTCAAAAATCACATCAACCAATTTACTTGAGTTCAAATTTGTTTTACAATTACCAAAATATCGAACTGTTTTTATTTTGGTTTTCTGTTTCACTTTTCAATTTTATAAGTCACACAACTTATTATTTTATTTTATTTTATTTTTTTCACATTTCCGTTAATTTCATAATCGAGCGCATTCACATTTTATTTTAACCCAAAGTTATACATCGCTTAATAGCTTACTATACTTTTATTCCATTTCAATTTTTATTTAACTTAACTCACGTTACTTTAAACTCCATACCATTTCGTTTTTATTTGTTTAAGTAAGAATTCAGTTTCATTCATTTTCATCCATAACTTAATTCAACTTTTATCTTCATTCAATCCAAATTCAACTCAATTTTACTTAGCTTAGCTTGAGTTAATTTTCTAATTCCATTTGCTTGCTTAAGTTTAATTTTATCCATTTTAACTATACACAAGTTAAAATCCATTTCAAAAACTCAAATTCCATATTTTCTTTCTTTATTTAGAATCATTCTCAATTTATAAGTTTATAACTTATTCCCTAATGATCTCTAAATTATTTAAATAAGGATTCTAGAATTCTTTAAATGCCTGGTACTTATTTAAATCATTTTCGAAATCGTGAATACCCTTCGAAATTTTCCAAAACAAACCGTTTTGCCCATCAAATCTGAACAAATCAATTACTGTATCAATCCATCACTTAGAAACTTGAAAATGAATACTGATGATGCTGCAGTCATTACTAGGATTATTTTTCAACGACCGAAGTGTGGTCAGTGCTATTTTCACTTCCAAAGTCCATTTAAAAACATTTTCTTTCAAAATATTTCCAAAATAATAACAATTATTTATTTCAAAATACTTTGAAAAAAAATTCCAAAAATCTCCTGGATTTTTTTTTCCAACTTCTGGTTTTTAATAAATTTTTAGTTTCGTTCATTTTCATAACTTTTATTTATCCAATGTCTATTTGGTTGTACATATAACCATTTCAGTTTTTATAGTCTTATTTTGATTATAATGTTATTAACCAAACACTCCAATATGCTATAATGATTTCAGAAAATTATTTCCTTTATATAAAAATAAAATTTGGGTAAAATTATTTCATTTACCCGCTTCAAAACCATACTGTGTCGAATTACCCTATTCAAGTGTTTAGAAACTCATATCGATTTAGTGGCGTCCCACTATTCGATCGGAATTTATATACCACTCAACAGATTCACTAACACAATATAAAACCATTTTATATTTCCTAACAAATACGCGCTCATATCTATTATTACACTTAACTCATTTTAGAGTACTACTGACTCTATCTGTAATGGATAATCCCCACCAGAGCCAAGGTTCTCGCTTAACCTTCAGCTTTAATACCAAATGTACCAACTCACGGTTCCATACCCTTTGAGTTGATAATAATTCACTCCTGTTCAACCCACATTGTACAAAAGAGCGAATAACTAGGGGTAAAGAAGAAGAAAGAGGTTGAAGAAAATAAAACAACAACATAGAATCTCACAATCGCATCAGAACAAAATATATTATATAACAACATATTTTAAACACAAGACCATTTTCAAGTACAATATACAACAACCAACTGGACAATATAATAACTTGTCCTCACACAGCGAAAATATAACCAAGTACGAAGATACATCTCTATCATCCATTTCGTCTCCTGAGCTCCATAACATTCTATCCTGAATCTGTAATACTTGGTCTGACCCGAGCATTATGATAAAATAACACTCAAGTCAGTCTGGAAAACCAACGTGAGAAAACACACTGAATTTGAATTATTAACTTTTCTCAAAATCCTTTGAAAACAAAGATGTCTCGTCAGACCACATCATATATAAACACGACGGGTTTTTACCTTACGATAACCAAAACATTTTTATCAAATCCGTCTAATATTATAATAGTGTCTATAGAAAGTAAATAGGAAATAGCTGAAATGCTTGCATCTCACGTTTCAGCATAGTTGGGTACAATCAAAACCTCACGGCGCTTATCGGAGAATGGATTCCATTGAATGACTAGGCCACTGTGGTACTACCCACCACAGTACACCTCTAAAACATTGTAACGAGGACCACACCGGGATACCCTGCTACACAAGACCGGCTTACCCTTGATCTGGATAGACCAAATATGTTATCACCCCGGGTATTCCCACCCTACTATCGAGCACTCCTTCCATGCACAACCATATCAATAAATAATAGGTCCGTGGACATCTAGAAAGGTGATAACATACCCTACTTGGGTGCGACCCACTTAGTCTTGTTGCATCTCCCTTGTTTTAGTCATTCCCGGTTGATGAGGTTCGAGGTTAAGCGTTACCTTTCAAGAACAATTTTACTAAGAATGCTCATCGCCCTCCAATGACGATGTTCTGATAGCATTCGTCCATAACAGTTGTCATGGGTCTGGAAAAACCGAATCACCGTCTTCATCATCTTCCTGGTATTCATTCATTACGTTCAAACTGGATCGAAGTGGTTTTCAGATATTTAAATCCGATCCTGGTCTCTTCGAAATGATTAACGAAATTGGCCTATATTGATAGCAGTTATTTAACTATCAAATAACATCCATAAGCAGTCACTAGGCCCAATTTTATAAATCTCCAAAATATTTATTTCAAACATCTTCACCAAGGTGCATGTTCAATCTCATCAATATTTCTATATTTGAAAACAAATTAACACTTGTATCCATAACAGGATATTTACCACTTCAATACTTAGAGAAATATTTTCAACTTCTATTTTTGCAACACTTAGAAAATATTTCTATTCAAAACCTTTCTCACTAAATTTTTTTCCAAAAACTTGCTTTCAACACTTAAGAAAATATTTACACGTAAAATTTCCAAAATCATTTTAATATTTAACTTGGAAATATTTCATACTTATATCATAGGTCTTTTGAATTTTTAATAAATTCTTATTACGATTTCCAAATCGATTACACTTGTTTATAGTCCCAATCCACCATTTATAACTCCTTTAAATGAATTCAAAATCTTCCCAAAGTTATCGCATCGAGACATCGGAAATTTTCTTAAGTCTGTAACATTCCATTTATAAGATTTCTCTTATAAAGTCTCATCCTTTGATAAACCCATTCACACTTTTCAAGAGAGTTTATAATAACGAGTATTTACTTTAAAGAATAGTAGTTTATTTAAAATATGTTTAAGTTATTGTTTAAAATATTTAAAACTCTTTAACAACATCTATAACACATTTTTAGGTGAACAAATAAATTTTCAAAGTTGAATTTTAAAATTTAGAATTTATTTAATAAATACTTAACATTTGAAAATCTATTTACCGATGTATTTCAATCTCAACTAGTTTAAAATTGCATAGATTTAAAATAATAAAATTTTCCTTTTAAAGCAAACTCGCTTCTTAAAATTTAATTTCTTTTTAAAATCTCAATAACTAATTAAATTATAACTTTCTCTCTACTTCACAACATATCGATCCCTTGTCGATTTCCTGACCATTACTATTTCAAATTAGAATCTGCTAGTTTTCTCAACACTGTTCCATCTTCTAATATAAATTCCCTTATGAATTTATATTTTAAATTATCGTCTGATAACGTATTTCTTTATATACATTTATTTCTCATAAATTTTCTTTTACACTTTCAATCTATTTTCAATATTGATCTTTACTCCTTTTTATATTTCTAGAATAACATTTATAAATTTTCTTATATAGTTCATTTTTAAAAAATCCCATTTAATAACTGACAATAGTTAGGTATAACCAAAAATCAATATATTTTTCTAATTCAATTCCTCAAAATAACTCTGGTTCCAATACATATATTTTTTATTACCAAATTCCCTTCAATTCCCAAAAAATATACTTATAGTATTTAAATTATCAAAATTCAGGCTTGTGCTACAATAGCATCCAATAACTCCAAATCACTACAGTAATCTATAATAGATTATTCTACACAAACCATATATCAGTATATATGAAAAATAGCAATAAAATTTAAGGAATCCAGTTGGATCTCTCCAACCTGTTTCCTTGCATCCACAGATGTTAATACAACATAAAATAAATATCAATCCCACTTCGAGGGGGATATCATGGTATATATGGTTATCCGCTATTATGCGGGGTGTATAGGGTCTCATCCGCTATATATATGCGAGGATATCGCTCCAAATACTATATATATACAATACTATATATTATATAATCATCCAACCAATAATTAAAAATTTATCAATCCAATCAGCATCCAATAATTTAAATTCAACATTTAAACTTTTAAATATGGCAATACAAAAATGAGTGAGAAATTCTCACCTTGATTTTTAATTTGCTGCATACCCATATTTTAAACTAAATCGAACATCATTCGATTTAATTTAAATTCCCTATGGACTTCAAAAAATTCCAATCTGAATCTATTGCATAGATTCCACATCAACGAATCCAAAGCTGCTTTCGTTAAATTGTAAACCTTGTATAAGAAATTTTGGATTTATATAAATTAACGATCTCACTTTAACAAGTTCTAAATAACTAATTTACTAGTGTGAACTAATTACTTACTGACTAAGTCTTTTTTTAAATTTAATTAAAATTAATTACTCAAAAGAAAAAATCTCACCTCAGCAAAACGCCACACTAATGAACTCTCATGTACACGCACGAAAAGATACGCCGAGCAACTCATCGGTTTCGGCCTTCGACTTCGCCAATCTTCATCCTTTGATGGACCCGACTCCCCTACTTCTCAAACCTGCCCTCTGCTTCACAACGATGAAACGTGACTGCAGCAGCCTCAACCGCGACCAACTCGCTAATGAACCCTCAAATCGAACGACCCCACCGCCCCATCGCCAGAGCTTTGTCAACAGCCTTTCTCTGTCGAACCCATCCACCGTCGTGACAATCACGCGACACCCATCGCGATATCTTCACCCTTAACACCCGTGCCTCCACTTCAACCTGATACCGATCGAAGATTCTGCCACGCCTCCTTGATTCCCAGTGGCTCACCTCCATTCGCCCACACGATCAATCCCGCAACCAAAACATTGCCTATCGTGATCCGATCGCGAGAATCCCCTTTCGTATATTTTTGAACTGGGTTTTTTTTGATTTTTTCTTTCGTTCGATTTTTGAAATTACATTTGAAAGGGGAAGGGAGGCCAAGATTTATCTTTGAACTTATGGGATGAAAGGAGACATGATTAAAATTGAAAATGGTTGCGTAAAAGGGATGGTGGTGTGTTACAAAAGGTAAAGGACTTTGATTTGATTTTTATATAATTTCATTTAATTATAGAATATCTCGTTATAACAACTTAAAATTTTGATCTTCTATCTAGGCGTACCGCTAGGCGTTCGTAATGTTATACCCTTATTTCAAAAGCAACGAAAAAGTTTTGAGTCCTAATTCGATCGTATGGAGAAGACAGCTTTTTGGACCCAATTATTATATTCAATTCTAGATATTAATTCCAACGCGTTTCTATTCCGTACGACCAAACGATAACCCCAAACGCTACGAAATTTGAAATTTGATAATAATTCAATATTGTGGATCCAATGGAACTGGTTTCGTCAAATTCCGAGACTATGCCCCGGATCGCTATTTTTAAATGTTAATTTGAACAACTATTTTTAAAATTGAACAGATCACTCTTAAATTCAATTTAAAAACTTTTATTATCTTTATTATTATCAATATAAATTTTACAAGCCTTTAAATTATTTTTATCAAGGTTTAAACTCAAGATACAATAATTTAACCACTATTCAATTATAAAATTTGATAATTAAATTGTCTAATAAATCGCTATAATTAAATTGTCTAATAAATCGCTATATTTAAATTCTGTATTTATTTTATAAATAAACCCAAATCTTCATATTCAAAGTCAAACTATAAATTCAAATTCAATATTTAAAACCATTTAAATATTCCAAATCAAACGTCGGAAAAACCTAGGTCGTTACAGCAGCAGCCCCCATTAGGCCTAAACTCGGTCCGTCATTGCTAGGGCAAGAGATGTATGCGAATATTTGATACAATGGATGTAACGACCCGATTTTTTTAGATAGATTAAACAAAACAAGTAATGATTTAAATCGGAGAATATATATCATTAATTTGAAGTTTGTATTCTTTTTATAAAAGATAAATTGTCTTATAACGATTAATTCTAAATAATTGTGAAATTGGGAAATATTAGTATTTTTTCCAAGTATGATAATTTTGGAATCTTATTTGGCATTTAAATTAGTTATAAAATAAGATGTGTGCATTATAGGATTTGAATTGTGTTGGGCCTTGATATTATTTTAAGTCTTTAGGCATTTTGTTTATGAAGTCTACTAATAATTAAATCTAAAAGAAAGGATTTTTAAATGCTTGTTGAGTTGTAATTTTCTCCGAAAATCCCAAATAGGATAATTAACTTGAGAAATAATCCAAAGCACATTGTACACTCATTCTAAAACCTATAGTAAACTTAGCTAAGAAACAGAAACAAAAGAAAATCAAGCTCTCTCATAAACCTAGATGCAAATTAACAAATAGAAAAATAGGAAATCAATTGCTAATAAATCCAGTAAAATCAAGATAAGGTTCTCAAGCTTTATTCTAGCTTTTAAATTGTTATATTTTAGTTTAACGGTGTTTGATTTCGTTGCTTTTTGGTTTTGGGCTCGAACTAATTCTAGGGCTTGCTGAAAATGAAGAGATTGGCAAAACCTATTTGGGGATTAAAGGTGAGTGAATATTCAATCAATCTATCTCTAAATTTGTAGATGCATGTGTAGAAATTCTATACTAATTGGTTGAGAAATTGGATTGATTATTGTGTTTCCTGATTGCAAATCACACCTTGCCAAAAATTATTTACTAAAATCAGTTTTCAACCTCTTTTGTTCTCTTACTTGCTTTGGTTAATTATCTGATAAATGCATGGCTGTTTCAAAGTGTACATTGTAAGTTTCAAGTGCTAGAATGCTTGGAAACATCATAAAGTTGGACAGTCGATGGTTAAAGAAGTGCCTGGAGCAGCATTTGATCTAGACGTCGCCATCGGTCGACCAGTGGCATACGACCAGTCAATCGATCGTGTCCTGGAGCAATTGCTGCCATAGGCAACTCTCTCCTCTTTCTTTTGTATGTTTGCGTTTTGGTTTTCCTTGCTTCCCTTATTGCTTTGAGTTTCTTCTGAGTTGATTTAGGATCTTGGGAAATCTTATGGTTTAATTTATGTGTGTGTGCGTATAAATTAGTATAGGTTTTCATTAAAAGAAAGAAGTTCCTTGGTATATGAAATATAAGTTTAGCTAACATACATGGGGTTTGAATGAAAGAGATTTGTAAAAGATAGTTTATTATAGTATGTCGATTTCAAAACTAATTTCACCATAAAATAAATTCCTATTGTATTGATTTTAATAAGTAAATCTACATATTAAGTATTATTGTTAGAAATATACTTTTATGGATTTAGAAGAATGGTTTTGAAATATAAACCTATGTTGCTCTAAATAAATAGATGTACATCTATATACGACCTTTCAAAAATAGTTTGTTGAACTATATTGTGTTATTTAATTTTTGGAACAATTATAGAGATATAAATATGTATTGATATTTATTCAAATATATATATATATATATATATATATCTATATAAAGTGATAAATTAATATATATATATATATATATATATATATATATATATATTTATGTATGTATGTATGTAGTTGAATAATCAATGAGTTTATGGATTTAAAATAAGCAGTTTGAAAGTAATAGATAAAAAAATGTTTTAGTATTCATTTTCTATATGATTAAAAGTTTATTATTCACATTTAAGACCTTAAACTCTTATCGAATCTTATTGTGCTTAGCTTTTGGCTATTTTATGCTATTTTTGGCATTCTTGCGTGATTTTTGTGTTTATTGCTTCTTGTGATTTCTACCTTCATATGAATGAGAAATTTAATTAAATAACTTAGCAATACAAGTGGTATGGAATATTAGTATAACTTTATCTATTAATTATTAAACTTATTTGATTGAATATTTTAGTCGAGTGGGACTTACAATCGTTTAGTAAATATTTAAGTATCACAAAATGATTACTATTCAGAAGTATACGACAGTTATTTTGTCGAGTTTTCATACCAATCCTTAGGTGATCTATTTATGCAGATTTATAGGTTTTCAAGCCCATCTTGGAATACTCATTCATAAGCGAGTTTTGACGGGCGAAGCACTCGTATCTTCGGTTGGCGCATGAGGTGTGTATCTCTTGTGATGTTTTGTGAAGTGCTTATCTATAATGCTAGCTTATGAATTTGACTTGCGATATGCTTGTCCTATTCGACATGTAAAGTGTGTAACAGCCCGCAAATCCGTACCCCTTGAATCAACACTATTCCACCTCTGTTAACTCAAGTGGCACAGAAATACGAACCATTTGGGTTTAAGAAGAAGAGATAGAAGAAGAAGAAGCTAAACAATATCAGAGTCTCACAGTCGCAGTAGAATAAAATTTAATAGTAAATATATAACTTTACATAAAATGAAGTTTATAACTGTTTCATACATCATATCATCACAGTGTCTCATACTTCAACCATTACAAATCAGACATACCATACAATCACAGCAGCGGAATATATATATAGGTACAGATAATACGTCTCGGGCTCCAGCTCCTCTATTGCTCCATAGCATCCTGTCCTGAACATATAATACTCGGTCTGACCCGAGCATTATAATGAAATAACACCCGAGTCAGTCTGGAATACCAGCTGTTAATAATGCACCCAAATTGATTATTAAAGTTTCAAAAATCCATTGAAAACAAAATCATCTCGTAAGACCACGCCACAAATAAACATGTCGGGTTTTTACCTTACGATAGCTAAAACACTTTTTATAGAAATCGTCTGATATTATAATAGGGTCTATATACAAATACTTATAAAATAGCCGAAATTGTTACATTATTAAATTCCAGCTACTAGCCACAGAGTGGGTAATACAAACAAAACTCGTACAAAGCTCGTAGGGAGAATGGATTTCCAACAATGACTAGGCACTGGGGTACCACCTGTCACAGTACGGGGCCTAGATCACCGTACCGTGGACCACTCTCGATCCCCTGCAACACGAGGCCGGACCCATCCATTACTGAACAGTTCCGAATAAGATCAACCCGCGGTTGGGATCAGCAACCGCCCACTAAGCCAAAATAAAAGGGACATCTAGACAGGGATGACCTTACTCTCCAGTGGGGGCTACCCACGAAGCCTTGCTGCATATCTCCTGATTTTCAGTCATTCCCATTTGATGAGGCTTGAGCTAAGCGTTACCTTTTAGAACGTTTCACTTCGAATGCCCATCGCCCATCTGACGATGTTCCGAAAGCATTCGTCCATACAAGTCCGTCCCGGGTTCGAATGGAACCGAAGGCACTACTCCTACTACATCCATTTTGGAAATATCCTCAGGATTAGTAGCGACTAGCCCTTGCACTTCACTGCTCCATCTTCGACTCCGAACACGTTTTTCGCACGAAACGTACAAACCGGATCGAAGTGGTTTTCGAGAAATAAATCTCGATCCCGGTCTCTTCGAAACGATAAACGCATTTGTCCAATATTGATAGTCGGTGATTTAACTATCAATTTATATTCACAAACATTCATCACACAATTTATAATTTTCCGCATTATTTATTTGCCTCTAATATCTTTACGAGATATATTTCCAAATTTTCAAAGCTCATTTGAAAACAATTTCCCAAAATTTTTCCTTTATAAGGTAAATCCTTTATCATTAATTCCCATTGGAAATAACCAAGTTCAAAACATTTAGATTTAAAACAGTTAAACATTTATTCTGAAATATACTTTGAATTATATAAAATTACGTCTAGTTATGTACTCAAAATATAATTTCAAATATTTAAATTAAAACTATTTATTAATAAGGGTTTGGATAACAAAATGTAAAAGTATTGGTTTTAAAGGATAAATACTAATTTCCAAATAACTTAAATCATCCATTCTTTAAATAAATCCATTTATAAAATATAATTACTAATAAACCTCTTAAATAATCATACTACAGCTAAATTTATTACTTATTTTTAAAAGAGAATTTCTTAAGAACACTTCCTTAAAACAAATTTAACTTAACTTTTCAAACCTGATTTAAATCACAAACTCGGTTTTTCCCAGGAAAACATTTCCATTGAAACAACCCAAAGAATCTTCCATATAGATTCCGCCCGATCTATTCCAACTCAAATTTATGTTAGTTATCGTAAATTTATTTCCAAGCTTAAAATAAACTCCTTTTGAAGTTTAAACACCCTTTTCCATTCTCGGAAATTCCATTTTCAAAGTATAGGTTTTAAACATTTTTAAATAAAACATTTGAGAATTTATTACCGGAAAATAATACTTATGGATTTCTTAACTAAATTCCAAGGGTGAAAAATGCATTTCAAAAATATTGGTTTACATTTATAATTATTAATTTATATTTAGAAGCTTCGTTGAAACATATTTTACTTTTCTGCAAACTCTATTCATTATCAAAATAACCCATCATTATTTTAACACTTTATATCCTCTTATAGAATTTCTCACCCAAATCCATACTTTGCATTTATCAACTAATAATTTTCCCACTTTCTTTAAAATTCCCATTTACAAATTTCATTCTTCATCCGAACCAAATCCAAATTTTATTCCTTTAAATTCTTTATATAACAATTTCTTTTATTTCTTAAATCCCAATTAAATACATTTATAATTTCCGGGTTTATATTTATTTCAACGATATCACAGTACAATTTAATTTCAGATTTATCAATCCCAACATACAAACAAAATGCATTATCAATTATAAAAATAGTCACTATATTGCGAGGAATCCAGTTGGATCCCTCCAACCTGTTTTCCCTGCATCCACAAATATTAGCACATCACATATATAAATATCATTTCAGACTGATACAACATCTATATTCAACCAATCACACAGATGCTTAAATATTAACTATTTAAATTAACTAGCATCCAGATGTGAGTGAGAATAACTCACCTTGGGTTTTCGGCGAGCGTCCAAATTTAAATTAAATCGAACGGTGTTCGATTTAACCTAAATTTTTTACTTGCCCGGAATGATTTCAGAACTGCACCACTGCGTAGTGCTCGTTGCTGCGATCCCGGCGCCGCAAATTTGTCAACATCTGATAACGTACGAGCGAGATATTAAATTTTAAAGTTTTGAATATAATTTACACAATTTTTTTTTAATATATACCAAAACAAGATCTGTCGTAGATCTAGCATTAAGAAATCAAGGCCGTCCCTATGCATCTTCTCCCACGCGAACGTTCCAACCCAGATAACCCATTTTCGTTTCCCCCAAATCACGATCGCGACCCTCCCCACGTCCACCTGAACCAGATCAAAACCCTCCACCATGAAGACCGTCGCGACACGCAACACAGGCCAGAGCGACACCCATCTCGGCCCTACGTTGGCTCCCAAAATCGAGCACGAATCGAGCCCTTTCTCAGGCCGACTGCGATCGATTTAGACCACGATAGTCGATCATTACCGTTGAATGCATCGAGCTCTCAGAGCTCTACACATTTCATATTGGAGAATTTTCGTAAAATCGCATGGATTTCGATGAATTTGAGGAAGAAGATAAGAAGACACCGGCCATTCAAGGAAAGGAAGCGGCGGCCTGGGAATAGATTAGGGTTTTGTAAAGATAGATGTAAATATATATATTATTTAATATTATTTTAATTAATAAAATTCTCAATTTATCAATTTATGCAAACGACCTCCAAATCACACGCACCAATAAGCGTTCCTAGGGTTTTTCCACGTTCCGGACACAATGGAACAAGTTTCGTAAGCTAATTCGGTCACACGTGCGAGTTACGGAATTAAACGATCAATTTAAAAGTAAATCGATTAAATCGATTTCTATGCGTTTCGAGTTGCCACGGTCAAATGACAACTCCGATTGCTACGAAAATTGAAATCCGATAGTAACTAACTATTTTGGATCCAAAGGAACTAGTTTCGTCGAATCCGAGATTGTGCCTCGGAAGGCTATTTTAACTCGTCGATTAAATCGAGCGATTTTCATAATTGTTAAAACCGCTTAAAATTTTACTTTTAGATTTTTATTGACTTAACAATAAATCATATAAAATTTATAATCACATTAAAAATCATTCTGGCTCATTCCAGACCAAAATCTGATTAATTGCATTTTAATAATATTAAATTCATTTTTAATTTAATATAAAATCCCCAATAATAACTTATTAACCTTTAGATCCATCTAAAAATTCAACAACACTTTTAATGACCAAATAGACTTAAAATAAATTTTAGAACTCATTTCCATATCTATTTATCTCCATATTCACAATTTATCCCGATTCAATATTTAATTATTACTATTTAAATTCCAATTGGTTTACCATATTTGGAATTATAAGTAATTTATTAATTCCACCTAATTCTTTTTATTTTAAAGCCAATTCAAAATCTTCATTGAACATTTAAAATGAATTAAATTTCAAAATTCAATGTCCAAAATTCTGGGATGTTACATGTACGTCAATCAATTTTAACATGCAAAGTGCGTGTCCATTATTATCGCTTGCAAAGTGCTTTGCTTTTGGTTTGATTCGAGATGTGCTTATCTTTGTGGTTTATGATTTGTGACTTACTTTTATGATAAGTCATTTGGGTTTTGGCTAGCTTTCAAGTGGTCTTCTATTTTCTAGTGTTGACTTGCCTTACGCAAGCTCTTGTATTTTTGAGTTTTCGATTTGAATTCCTTATCGCCATATTTAAGATGATTGTCGTTGATGGACATGAGGTGTTTTGATGACATGGTAATTTGGCTTTGTTGCCTTTTTATTTGCATATGGCATACAGTAGATAATTATTATTATGCGTTGTGTTTTATACAAATTTATTAATGTATCATTATTGGTGAGACCATTTCATGTTTAGTGTGATATGCAAGTACAGTTTATACATCTTTGATGTTATGCATGCTTATTATTGTATGTACTCACCTTTTGGATATTCAGAGATAGTATGACCCTTGTATTTTATAATACTCGGGTCAGACCGAGACTTGACATGTATAGGGGCTAAGTGGCTTTAGATTTGTGCTAGCTAGAGCAGCTATATGGAGTAGTATCTTTATGATAGAGTTCCCCTTTTAGGTGTTAGTCCTATTTGTAGACTTGTGTTATACTTGGCTGTTGTATTGACTTGAGATGTCTTGTATATTCTTTAACCTATCACGGCGTATATGTTTATATATATATGTATATGTAAGTCTAGTATTTCATTTTGTAGACTTACGTTTTAAAGAAATATTTGATGTATTTTATTTCTATTGCAACGTTTGATTCCATGTTGTACTTGTGTTATGTATTCTTCCGAATTAAACTACGCAACTGTATTATTATTTTCCGTCGGGATCAGATATGTCGAATTTCTTCTTGTAAGGAAAGAAAGAAAATAGTCACATTATTCGACGTATCGATACTCACCCAAAGCAATTTTACGGATGGTTGCTCCTGACCAGCCTTATTTTCCATATTACTCGACAATATTTCTTATAATTTTCTTAGGTAACATGCGTATAGAGGTGGGGCATTATAGTTGGTATCAAAGTAGAGGTTCAAATAATATAAATGTAAGAAACACGATTTCTTGGCCTAGATAGACCTACAGTCCCATCCCTTGGGTGTGTCGGGTAAGAATAGGATTTATTTCCTATTTAGAGTAGAAGCATAATGACTATTGAGAATAATCATTGGGACGTATTTGTGAAAATTTTAAATTTCCATACAAATTATTTTTATAAAACGATTTTAAAAGTTAAGTATTGTGTAGTAGTGTCCTGATCCATTTATGACTAGAGTTGCGTAGCAGAAGCTGATAGACTATTTTCGCTGAGCATAGTGATTAGTTGTTTAATTATGTTTGATTGCTTGTTGTATGAATGAATGGATGGTTGCATTAGTAAATTGCTATATGTGGATTTTCGTTTATGTAAGAATTTAGTGATTTATAAATTTTGAAATTATTTTTATGTTAAATCGTCCGCTGAGTGTTTTATGAATTCTGGTCGAGACGTGGAACGCCATGGTGTCGGTACGGATTCCTAGACACATTGACGACATTGTCAAACACAACAATTTTGAGTTATAATATTTAAAATATTATAAGTGACTGTGAAAAGTATTTGAAATATTTAAAATATTTTAAATATCCATATATATATATATATATCACTATGAAATTTAATTACACGTTATTACATAAAATCCGTTTATTCCCATTTGCTCCTCCATCCGTTTGGCTAATCGATTGAACATAATTGCTTGTTTTGATACTATTTTTCATGCCAGTTTCAATGTTATTTTTGGATTTTGATTTCATGAAATTGTGAATTTATTTTGGAATGGTTATAACAAAGAGTCCATAACACAACTCTAAATTCCATCGCATGTTTTCAACAAGGATTTTCAAAGGAATTGATTTTCAAATCAAACTGTTTCTTATAAATATTTTTAAGTATAAATTATTTCTTTTATAAAGAATATTCGAAAGTATAGATATATTTATTTATTTATATAATAATAATGATTTGAAGTATAAACTAGGTTTTTCTAATCAAATGTTTTAAAACCAAATACGGTTGGAAAATGAGTTTACGGCTTCGTAAATAAACGGGTACTTATATAAGTGGCTTTGGAATATGGGTTTTTGGAAAAATACAAAACTTAATTTATTTCTAAATAAAATGGTCATATATTAAAATGGGTTTGGAACAATAATAAATATGAATTTATGAAATAAATGGCTAATTAAATATATATATATATATATATATATATATATATAGAATTTGGAATATGATTTGTGAATAATATAACCTCATGGAATTTTTGAGATAGCCATATACATATATATATATATATATATATATATATATATTGAGATCAAATGGAATAAATGGGTTATGTTATCTAATGATAAATAAAGTATTTATAAATCATTTCTTATATGGAAAATTATATTATCGGATTTCTAAGTTATAAACTCTTATTAGAAAAATGTTTTAAGAACCTTAGTTTTATAATGTGGGGAGTACCAATAATCGACTTAGTGTTATTGGCTGGTTTAAGTGCTTTTGAATAACGCTTCATTGAATATAGTATATTTCATTAAATAGAATGTTATCCCAGTAGTGAGATAGTATGAGATACCTTGGTTAAATTCTTTTGATTGCCATTAGGAAGTATTTGACACTATAGAGTTGTGTTCTCTTTTGGTATTCGATGGGACTGTTAGATCCTTAAGAGAATATAGTTGACGTTTTCTAGTTGTCTGCAAAAATTGATATTTACTAGCCTCTGGTAAATACTTGAATTTCACCAGGAAATATGGGACGTTGTGGTTATGTTATAGCGATTACTGAAAGTGATGGTATTTGGCATAGAGTATTTCCTTTTAGGGTTCGGTCGGGGGTCGATAAATCCTTAAGAAGTATACTCCTGGATTTCTTTTGGAACATAAATACATCATAATACTGAATAATCTAGAGTTTTCGAGTTATGGTTTGTCATGGTCGTCTTGATCGATCGAGATTTGGTTTTCCCAGATCCTTATGATCGTGTCGAGATTCTGTGTTCCATGATCCTTATTATCATGTTGAGATTATGTATTCCTAATCTTTGGTATCAGATCAATACGAGTGGTATCGTAATTATTTGTTTTCCATGGTATGGAATTGGTTTCTTTGTGTTAGGAATATGTGATTTATTCTGTGATTCTATGCTTAATGACTAGTGTGTGTTCGTAGCCAAATACACACACACACACACACACTCTTATGCCTTAGAATAAATTCTGAGTTAAATTAATTAAGTGACTCATTATATTTTAGACATTTGGATTTACCTATATGTTATGTATTTTTATGTTATATCTTGTTTTCATCCTTTTGGTGTTTAGAGATAGAATGACCCGTTAATTTTATAATACTCGTGACTTTTCAGGTTATAGATAGGTTAACCTTTGGGTGGTTGTGCTGGCAAGGAGATAAACGTTTTTGACTTTTAGTATATCTCATTTAGGATTCTTGTTTGTTTATGAGATGCATAATTAAGATAGAGATTTGTATCGGATGTATATTATGTGAGTTTAGTGTTATATCTGATAGACTCTCACTTTTGTTTATGTGTATGATGTTTATTATCCACTGTGATCTGTGACTATTGTTTATATGATATACCGTTCTGATTCTGAAAAACTGTTCTGCATATTACTTTGGACTGAGACTGAACACGTCAAATTTTATTCCAAAGATTAAAAAAACCGTAAGTATGATGTGTCAGTGTTATTTTAAAGATATATTCATATTTGGTCGCCTTTAACAAGTCGTATCCTCTGTATTATTAAACGACATTGTTTATAATGTTCTTTAATAGTATGGGTATAGCGGTGGGATCGTTCAAATTTCAAAACCTTCATCTTATTACTCTCTTCGATATAAATTCTAGAATTAAGTTATAATATTTCTATTTTGCATAAATTAATATTTACAATAACTAGAAGAATAATCTTTTCATAACTCACTTTCAAATTGCACACTTTTTATTTAGGAACCAATTTAAATACGACTCATCTCTTTGCCTTTTTCATATGGAAATAAATCTCAGTATTATTTCAAGCGTGGTTTCTATACTTTGGTTTTATATAAACTCATTTAGATGATATAACAATAACGCAATCAATTAAACTATTTCCCAAATGTCCAAGTTGTGATGCCCCACCTTTAAACTTGTGTTAACGAAGAATATTACTAAGTAATATTGTCTGTTAATGCAAAGAATAAGGCTGGTTAGAAGCGACCATCTGTATTTATTACTTTGGGCTAACACTGTCACATTTTACCTTTTCGTTTAAACAATATAATGTATGTAAACTGTCTCGGCACAAAGTAATAGATACATTGGCTCTAAACAAATTCTGAACAACATACTATATACATAGAACATCAAATTTATTTAACATACACCAGTGCAATTGAATCTACAAATTTCACAATTATTCACAAATTACTAAATCATCCATTCAAGCAATTCTTTAGTTTTCTAAACAAGGTATTTTCTCATTTTTGAATATTTTGTTTTATTTATCAAAATATCGCATGATACTTTCTCACAAAATATAATTATATATTTCCATAAATATCATTTTTCTTCTGAAACACTTTTCCAAATTTTTCACCTTATTCATTTCAAGATATTTGGCTTATTTCAAAATACAATCTTCTTTTCAAAATTTTTTATATACTAACTTTTATTTAAGCATAATTTTTTATACAAGAGCATACACAAATTCTTGAATGTCATATAATAATATCCTCAAAATTATGTAAAAGCTCTTTCCATTCCAATTATAGCTTTCTTTTCAAAATATTTACTAATACCATTTCCAAAATATTTTCTATCTTTAAGACATATCTTTCAAAATTAATTATCATAATTTAAATATTTTAAATCCAAGTGTTGTGTTTCAGAACAATATAGAATATAAGAGACACGAATCTTGACCAAGATGGACTTAGAGTCCTGTCCCTTGGAGTGTAAGGGTAGGATATAGAATTTGTTTCCTATTTATGCTAGGAATGTAAATGATTATTTGGGAAACCATCATCGGGATGTATTTGAAAAGTTTTGTAATACTACACAAATTATTGTTGTGCAATTTTTTACCAAATATTGTGTAACGGCCCTGACTCGACCTTCGAAAATCGGCACCGAATACGACAATCGTATTCAAATGTCGTAGTTCCAAACGTCGAATCTGGTTCACCAAAGCTTATAACACACTAAGTACAACACAGCGGAAGAAATGAAATAATACATTTGATACAATATTCAGATACAATGATGATACAATAGAATGATACAATAGATATCAATACTATCAGAGATACAAGAAATAGCAGCGGAAAGATAACGTCTGCGATAGAATACATCTCCAAAGGAGTCTAACTCCATGATGCAACTGCAACTCCATCTTCAATCCAAAGCTAGCTCGAACCCTCATCAAGTTTCACAAAGCTAAGCAAGGTCCGCCCGTGAATGCTGAAGTGTAGCGAATGCGATCCACAAATCCAAAAGGGCTTCGAAGGCTATCGAATCAATTCCTATTATTCGACTATCTGAAAAACCCAACTCTAGACTGCCCGTGTGGAAAATCGTGGGCACCCAGAGTTTAAGAAAGGAACAATAAACTCCAGGTCAGTCGTGGGACTGGTATGAGCAAACAGAAACAGTTTATCCTTTAAAACAAACAACAAAAGAATTTAAAATAAATCCGCAATGCTTTTCGAAAAATGAAACTACCTTAAGGCCTCCCGCCACACACACAACGCAAACGCATAATTGGAGGAGATTTCTCCTTATGATAGTCAAAAATGCTTGATACGCGAAAGTCATTTGATATTATTACTAGTGCATAGTGCAGAAATACCTTTCGAAAGTATAATATTAATCCTAGCCAGCATACAACCATTATTGTATGCCTACTTTAGCTACCATGTTCAATAGTAGGTTACTGCCATATTCCATGGCAGGTTATACAACTAAAACCGTACAGGGCGCGTATTGTTATGTTTGGATTTTCCAACAAATGGTCAGGCCAAGAAACTTTCTGTTACCACATGGCAATGCCTCTGAAGGGACGCCCCGAGAACCTACCCAGATCTCTGCTAACACAAGGCCAGCTACCCCCTTCCCGGGGTGTAAAACCTAAGATATGTCACCCTCGGTCGTATGCGACCTTTATCCGAGGATCCTCTACACCAACAACATCACACAATAATAAATATACTAAAGTGCCCACATGAGTAAGTATCTGGGCTCCATACCGTGATACCACCCTTTTCCAAAAGGAATGGTCATACCCTAGGGGAGCTACCCCTGAAACCTTGCAGCATCTTTCCTGTTTCGACCATTACTGGTTTGTAAGGCTCGATGAGGTCTCGTCCACAAAGCTACGCTTTTTCACAAAGCCATGCTTTGATCAACAAATGACCAGCAGTTCGTATGCCACATTACCAAATTGGGAATGTACCACTAGTAACCATCAACTACATAACCTCTGAGCTCGTACGTCTCAGAGAAGGGTGTTAAGCTAAGAGAATAAATCTCCGCCACCAAACAGAAATTTATTTGATAGAAACTGGTTTTACATCTCAAAGTGTAATGTCAGACACACATCCATACAAGTCTGTTCTGGGTTCGAGCAGAATCGAAGGCACTTCCGAAGAAGCCCTTGCAAATCCGGGTATTCACAATCCCGATCGGACTTCCCATCACTTAGGGAGTCTCTATATCGGCGTGACTCAGTGCAGAGACAATCGACGGGTTATCCTTTCGTTCTCGAAAATAACCGGTCTTCACCATCGGTCTTCAAATGCTATCCATAAGACGTATCATTATTCAGAATGGGTAATATGACACAAGGTCTTCTCCCGGCTAAACCGAATAATGAGCGCAATATTTAAAAAGATATGGATAATGGGATTTCAGTTAAGTCACAACTTATTATGCAAAACCTTTCTTTAAATGGTTTAAAACAAATTACCATTTCAAATCTTTTAAGCAAAAAGGTTTATTTCACAAAGTTCACCAATTTTCTACAAAGGTTCATTCACGGCTTTTCAAAATAATTTCATTTCAAATTGGATTAACTTATCCAATCTTTAAATTACAGATTTATTTCATAACTTTCAAACCATTTCCAATTCAATTCTTTTATGTGAAAGATATACCATTTAAAACTCTCTTCGATCATATACCATTTAAAACTCTCTTCGATTTCAAAACAAGGTTTAATAATCTTTCACATAAGTTAAAGCTGATTACATTTACATAAGTTAAAGCCATTCATATATAAAACTTGGGTTTTAAATTTAAATTCCAAAACAATACTTTTTAAATGTTAAAAAGCCATACAAACACTTTTATAATTTGTATAATCTTTTTAAACCATAATTTCCAAATTATTGAATTCAATCTCAAATATTGAATTCAAATTCAAATCAAATTATTAAATTTCAAAACTTTATTAAGCTATCAAAAATAACTTTTATTTTTGAAATCCCTTTTCAAAAGCTTTCAATTCCAATTCGAAAACTATTTTGGATTCAAAAATTCAATCTTTAAAATCATTAAAAATCTGTGACGTAACCGATTTCCTCGTGCAACCCATATTTGTGTGTGTAAGGTGTAGCCCAGGGGTTTTACACAATGGTGCAACAACATCAATCACCACAGAATCAATCATAACAATATCGATAAGCGGTACATTCCAATAACGCTTGTCTATATACACAGATTCACATATAGAAAATATGAATGTATTATGAATAAATTAATTACATTCATCACAGCTTGAATTAAAACAATTCAAATCACAAAGCATCATATATGAGGAATATCAACCATCCAAACATCCAATAGAATCCAAACATCCATAAGTAAAAATAAACTAAATTATCCGATTTAAATTAAATCAGATTAATTACTTATGAATAAATTTCTAATCCTGGTTAATTAATATTAATTGATTACAAATCAATTTGATTAAACTCTTTAATCATTTATTAATTAAACTTTAATTTATAATTAATCCTTTGATTAATTATCCTTAATTAATTACAAAAAAAATAATCAATCCTTAATTAATAATCACTCCTTAATCACTTTCATTAATTAATTAACCTTTAATTAATTATCTTAATTAATAAATAAATTCATCTTTAATCATTACATAGTTAATCCCTAATTCTTAATTAAAACCCCCTTAATTAATTCATAAATTAATTAACTTTAAATTAATCACCACTTAATTAATTATAAAACAAATCATCCTCTAATTACAAATCATCAAGTAATCAATCCTTAATCATACTTAATTATTCTTTGATTACTTGATAAATCAAAATTAAATTATTAACAAATTTACCTTAATAAATTTTGTTAAGTAATTAACTTCAAGTGATTAATTTCCTTTAAAAAATAATTTAACTTAAACTTTTTTTAAAAAGTAATTAACCATTATAACATTCTTTATATTAATTTATTACCCTTTAATATTATTAAGTTTATTTAAAATAAAAGTTCGTGTGTAAATTAAATCATTTTAAAACTCGGTTAATTTTTAAAAAAATTATTTAAGAAACCTTTTTTAAAACAATTTAAACTGGGATAACATCGAATATTTAAAGAATAATTGTATTAACAAAAATTTGTTTATAATAACTTGATTTTCTCTAAAATCTGAAAACTGTTTTTTTGCTATTACATCAGATACCCAAGCCAACTCACGTTTTACCCGAGCCTGTTCCCTATTTGCTTCGAGTTTCCACCAAGAATCACCCGTATGCTTTAAAGTCCTCTATACTTAAATTTTCTTAAGTACTTAACCCTGTGCACCTATAAATCTACTCGAGTTAAAACTCAAGCCAGCACACGTTTACCCCGAAGATCACTTCGAGTTCATACCCTTCTTCCCCAATTCCTTCCACTGACACAACTACAAGCTGTACACGTGCACGCCTCCGCTCACCGCTTCCGATCATCACTCTGGCCATCTGCGAATCATCAACGATACCATGAGCTAACCTAAACACTCAGAGACCTGAATCGAACTCGAGAATGAAATCGAGTAACCCAACCCAAAAGTTGGAACCACCCCCATCTGAAAACCACCACGTGCCGACGATCTACGCCACCGTCAACTACGTCATTGGACCCAGGCCTTCGTCTTCAACTCACACCGAGTCTCCCCCAGGTCCAATCGGCCACAATGCTTCCTCGTCAATGAATTTAGTTTGAAACCGACAGTAACTAAAACTCACTCTTAAACCCTAAATCACTGCCGCACCGTCGCCGTCGCCATTTATAAGTTCATCGGATATTTTTTCTACAATCTACCACACTTACTCTTCCTTTAAATTTAAACTCGAGGCTTAATTTCACTTTGATCATCTGGAATTGACGATCCAAGCAATTTTGTTCAACCTCCATATGCTCGAGATTTCCTAGCTTAAAAATCATGAATTCATATTTAAAAATCATGTTTTATGGAAACGAACCAGATCATGAATTCAAACTCGAGTTTTTATCAATTTAAATTTTGAACAAAATTTGAATTTGCTGTTTTTTTTATAATCTCCAGTAAATCCATCCATTTCTAGTGCTTTAAAAGTATTTTTTAAATTTATATTACATTTAAACAGTCCTTTTCTCTTTTATAATCACAACCTGGATTCAATTATGCAGAAAGTTATGATTTATTTTCTAGAAGGTTGTTAATCTGTTGTTAACAGGGATGTATTTGTGTATACACACAGACATGCTTTCCACCATTCTTGTATTTTCATATACACATGTATGCATAAAATATTCACACAATCGCAAGCACAAACTCTAAACATAGATCCAACAACAAAGGAAACATAATAGGGCCAAGTTTGCTCACCTGTGCTTGTTGGAACAGAGCCTGAAAGTTGATTAAGCAGAGATCAGGCTTTAGATTTTCTTTTCACGTCCCTCTTTGATCAGATTTGTATTCTTTTTTGTTTTTGAGGTTTGCATCCCAGATTTTGAATTACTTCCAGTCTTTGAATTTCACTTGTTTACTTGCTTAATTCCCAGATTTTCCTTGTTTTGGGTTATCATCCCCTCAGATTGAAAATGATAGAGTTAACTAAGGTTTTAAGTGCTTCAAATACTTAATTTTTTTATTTTACTCATGAGTTTTCTTGAATTTACCTGAGAAATGACAGAGCAGAGAACAAAGAACATAGAATGATTTTGTTTGATCTGGATCTGATTGCTTTACTTTAATCTTGTAACTTGATTGCTTCCAGATTTGATTTTTTTTTTTTGGGTTTGAATCTGATGTTGCTCAACTTTAATCTGTTGCTTTGCTTTGAAACTTTGCTTGTTTGATCTATTGAAGTTGAGACTGATCTCAGGTTTGAAGATGTTAGCTTGACCAGATTTTGTTTTCAAGTTGAATTTGCATCTTAATCTCCAGGTTGAAGGTTGTTAATTGCTTCAGATTTTTTATTTCGGTTTTAAGATTGAGGAGGGTTTCAATTTTTTTTTTTGGTTTATAGGCTTGGGAAAGATGAACAGCCTGGTTGTGTTTTATCTTGTATCTTGAATAAAGAAACTTGATGCCACTTGTCAGCTTTCTTATTGCATGTTTAACACTTGTCCAAATTTGTATCTTTATGTTGAAACCCCTTAGTTTAAATTAGCTTCAAAACTTAGTTTTAAACCCTTGTTAAAAATCTACTTACAAATTCATGTGTATATATATCTTCTAACTATATTTATTTCCAAATATATAAGAAAAGCATTTTAAAATTTTAATTAAATCCTACTTTATTTCAGATTTAAAATTTTATTTTAAATCCTTAAATCGATGTATTCACACGTTATATTTATACAACTTTTAAAAATCCATTAAATTCAAATAGCTTTATATTATTTTCTATTTATATTTCTTTCTATAACTATTTATAAAACCATAAGAAAATGATTCTTACCTATCTAACATGTTTTTATTTATATATTGACATTTAAATATATTCAACCTAATTTATATTTAGATCCTTAGTTAGTTTTATATTTACAAATTTTTTTCTTCTTATATATATTAACTATGTTTATTTATGTTTTGTACATGTATAAAATTCAAATCTTGTACTTATTACTTTTATATATATATATACAACTATATTTATTTTCAAAATGTTTATAATTGAATTCTAATCCAAAATACTATTTTATAAACACATAGTTTTAATTTATTCTAGAATCTTCATATTTATTCCAAAGTAAATCCAATTTGTTTTAAATATATTCATTTTATTACTTTCAAATCAACAATATTCTTTGTCAATATATTTATTAAATATCAGAATCTAATTCCCAAATTATAATTCATTTGTATAACTAAATGAACATATATCTTATTAGATTTGATGAATTCAATTTTATTTTTATATTTCAAATGCAAATATATTCTACATAAATTCACAATTAAATCCAAAACTAAATTTGATTACCAATTATTTCCAAAATTTAATCCTAAATATTAAATCAATTATCAATTTATTTTTTAGCTAAAATCCAGGAATGTTACAGTTTCCCCCCTTAAGAAAATTTCATCCCCGAAATTTGCCAGGGAGACAACAAAGAATGGATAGATACACAAAGATAGAGAATCGACTCATAAATCAAGCCGATTATCTATTCTGTATTTGCCTCACCAAATCAGAATATCACTAATAGATACGAGAAAAAACTCATTCAATACTATACAAGATACTCGGGTCACAAGATCTACAAAGTATGCATGAGCATTGGTTAGTTCGAAGGGATAACTAACCGTTCGTTGTATGTATCTGGACCCAAAAGAACAAACAAATGGATTCGATTCAAGTTGAAATATCCCCAAGTATATATACAATTTGTCCCTCTTCGGACTTTGATACTCACAAGAAATTACAATAGAATTTCAAATTTGGTTATAATCGGAATCGTTTTGTAACGACCCGAAATTTCCAATCCCAAAAATTTCAGATAGTTATGAAAAAGAAGAAAGAGATAGAAGAAGAAGAATATCAGAAACATCACCTCACATTCGCAGCGGATAAAATACAATAATAAATAATAGCAGTTTACAGAGCATGCTGTATCTGTCAATTACATTTATAATACATCAGAGTTACACATATATACAGTCACAGAATATACACAATTATCATGTCACAGATATACAGCAATAAAATACAGCGGAAATACTCTATATGTTCCTGCCATCCAGCCCGTCTTCCAAGCTCCAAAACCATTCTTACCTGAAAATCTGTAATACTCGGTCTGACCCGAGCATTACACCAAAGTAACACCCAGGTTAGGCCGGAAACCAACGTGAGTAAACCCATCCAACATGGAATACAAAGCATACAACTTATTTAAAACCCAGGGTAACTCGTATCAATTTACAAAGTCACAATTTATTACAAACATTACTTATTCCACACATCCATTTTATAAGTACCAGAGTTTAGATTTAAATAGTCGAATTCCTTTAAATCACTTCATTCCAGCCTATAGATTTCACATATCAATCTATAAAAATTCGAAGTGGTTTCGGGTATCTTCTAATACCCGACCCCGGTCTCTTCGAGTCTCGTGTCATCCTAGCCCAAATTATCCAAATGAAATACACAACATTTCATATTAGAGATATCAACTCATTCAAAGCATCCAATACCATTTAATCATCCATAAGCAAATTTAATCACTTCCAAATTAATTCAATTGATTCTAATTGAATTTCTAACCTCAATCACTTAGATTCCTTCATTTAACATTAATTAATTCCAAATTAATTAATTAGTCAACCCTTCATTATTCATCTTAATTAATCACCCTGGATTAATTATTTTTCAATTACATTCAAGTAATTATCTTTATTTAATTTTACGATATTAATTATTCTTAACCAAAATCAATAAGTAATCTTAATTATTTCATAAATTAATTAACTATATTAATTACATTAATCCTTAATTACTTATATTAATTAATTTCTCATAAGTCACTTATTATGGATTAATCAATTTTAATTTACCAATCTTTAATTACATCAATTAAACCATAATATTAATCATACTTGATTTATTTCCACCTAAAATTATCTACCTTTTTATTTAATTCATTAAATAAATTAATTCTCCTTAATTAATTATCTTAATTTATCTCTTGATTAATTACACAAAGTAATTTTATTAATTACACTAAGTAATTACTTATCAAACCATCCAATGGTCATTCTAAATTAATTTAATCTTAATTAATTAGCCCAAATCATTAATTAATTTAATTGATTAATTATCCATTTAAATTATCCTACCTATTTTATGAATCACCAATCATTAAACCTTATTGATTTTAAACTGAACCATTTTCTTATTTATGATTTAAGTCTAAAACAATTTAAAAGCCCGAATACTTCGAGTTAAACCACAATTAACACGAGAACTAACCAAAACCAAAGTTACCCGATCATTAGTTCACATTTCACATCAAATCAATTCAGTTATGCAACCAAATACTTAAATTTTACCATTTAAATTTAGATAAAAATCCAAAGGAGTGAGCTTTACTCAGTGATTACTCCTTCCAATTACATTCAGTAATCATACTTTCACAAACCATCATGTGATTATCTTAATTAAACCAATTAATTAACTTGATCAATCACATTATTTAATTAACTACATTAAGTGTTAATTCCTTAATTACTTTCATTACGTCATTATACTTAAACAATTCCATAAATTGATTATCTTTAATTAATTAATCTAATTAATCATCTTAATTAATCATTATACCAAATTATATTATTCAACCATAACTCAACATAACAAAATTTTAAATCAATCTATCACGGGATATCAATGAAATATATCAAGATTATAAATATAATCCTATTTGTGAGGAATCCAGTTGGATCCCTCCAACCTGATTCTTTGCATTTGCAGATGTTAGCACGACAATAAATATCGATCAAGTCTGATAAAAATTATCACATTCAAACCATCAATCACGCATTTAAATATTAGCTATTTAAATTATACGACATCCAGATGTGAGTAAGATTTACTCACCTTGCATCGGCGTTTCAAATTTTAAAATAAATCGAGCCCGTTCGATTTATTCTAAAATTTTCACTCACACCAAAGGCCTCTAGATCTGCACTGCAACGTAGATTGCAACGCTGCAATTCCGATGCTACCAAATTCGTCCGATTTCGCCCTCGTATGAGAAAGATATGTTATTTCAAAATTTTGAACGTATAATTTATAACAAAAATCAATTTTTTATTATTATAATATTACCAAAAGAATACAGGCCACAACTACTCAGCCTCCTCCCCTCCCTGAAAATCACATACGCGAGACCCTGTAGTTCGAAACCCACTGTCGCTACCTCACCTCAGAAATCGCGAACACCCTGGTGTCCTTCACCTCGATCGAAGGCCACCACTCCAAAGTCCAACGTGAGCTCTATCCTAGGCCGCAGCCACATGAAGCTTGGCGTTACTGACGGCTCGAAATTCGAGCACAAACGGCCGGCAACGCAACCCCATAACGCCTCCAATCAACGATAATAGCTCGAACCACCCATTGGATGAGTAGATCTCTCCACGATCTACAACTTTCCTTTAGAAAGTTTTTGAAATTAGGGCACGGATTGAAAGATTTTCGAGGAAACACGAAGATGATTATCAGCTATTAATAGAATAAGTGGCGGCCGAGAAAGAAGAATAGGGTTCGGCCCAAGACGTGATGATATATACGTTATATAATTATTATTTTATTAAAATTCTCAAATTTTACAAGCTTTTCAAACAAACTCCGAATAAGACATGCCGCCAGGCGTTTATAAGGTTTTACCCGTGTTTCGAACACAATGGAACGTGTTTCGGAGGCTAATTTGATCGTATGCGCGAGTTACGCAAATAAACGATCAATTCAAAATTAAATCGATTAAAATAGTTTTTGTGCGTTTTGAGCTGTCAGGGTCAAACGACAACTCCGATTGTATGAAAATTGAAATCCGATAATAGTACAATATTACGGATCCAATGGAACCGGTTTCGTTGAATTCCGAGACTGTGCCTCGGAAGGCTATTTTTAAATTCAATTTAAACGCTAAATTTTCAAAACTTAACAAAACACCTCCAAATTCAATTTTAACACTTTTACTATCTTCAGTATTATCATTATAAATTTTGCAAGCCTTCAAATTATTATTTTTACAGGCTTAAAACTCCATATTCAATATTTTACCCAATTTCAAATTATATAATTCAATAATTTAATTATCAAGTAAATATTGATATTTGGAATTCAAGTTAAAATTAACTTTTCAAATATTTAAAATTAATTAAATATTCCAATTTAAATTGTTAAAAATTCCGGGTCGTCACATTCATCCCCCCTTAAAAGATCCCCGAAATTACTAGTTAGGAAGAATGGTCCATTACCTGTTTACTTTTTCCAAAACCAAACAGTTATATCAATTTGCCATAACATATCTTTTATTAAAGACCCACTATTTCTTACAACCAACTTCCCAAAACCTTCTATAGTTTCCAACAACATTATTTACTCCATTTATTCAAATTTAAATTTAAAATTCAAATTTAAATTATCACAACTTTCTCAAAAAAATTCTAACTCTCTAAATTTTCGAAATTTTTTGCCAGCGTCTCCTTTGCCCGGCTAGCTCGGTACAACTACAAAATGCCTCTACGGGCTCCCAAATTTCAAAAGAAAACAAAAGGCCAAGTGGCTAGATCAAAAACCCAATCCAATTTCATATAGAAATTTAAATACATACCTTTTAGTCGGGCAATTCTAATTTATCTTCTGAAATCAAATCCAATTTTTCTTTCCCTTTATAATACCTGCTATCTTACTTAGCTATAATATCCAATGATAGCTTTTAAAGTCATTTTATACATTTCCGTACAGAAGTTTTCATATCTACTTCTATTCAAATTTAGTTTTCCCCATTTCCATATGAATTCAATTTGTCTTTAGTTCTGAATATTTAATTTTATCTTTCATTTATAACTGATTCATATCATTATCTTAAATTAGTTTTATCCACTAATTAATTTCAATTACCAATTTGAAATCGTTTGTCGCTAACAAGAATTTCTTTTCTTCCCAAAAATTTTCTAACTCCCAAAAATTTTGAAAATTTTTGGCAGAGTCTCCTTTGTATGGAGGAGCTTTTGCAATTTGACAAGAGATATAAATATGTATACATCGACCCACCCGGTCGTAAAAAGCAAAAACATTTCATATTTTCTATTTTTATTGCGTAGGCGTACCTTTATTTTGCATTTTAAGCAAGCGGCTTATTATTTTAGAAATTAGCGCAATCCAAATCCAGCCAAATGGCTTTCCGGTACCTGCACTTACTCAATTTAAACATGTAAGCACTATATATATATGAAGTTTATAACATTTCTCTTACTTATAAACTACAACACATCAAATCTAAAAGAAATGCATTCTACATAACTCCCACAAGCAATTGATATGATTTCAACACTAATTCAATTTCTTTCAACTAATTCATATACCATTTCATTCAATTTTAATGGTTTACAACTCAATTTCTTACATTCAATTTATTTTTAATCCAAACAAGCTCATATTCAATTCAATTGATCTAACATCAATTTATTTAACCTCTATTAACTCATAGAATTTTAATTACTTTGTTTACGTCAAACGACAACTATTTTAATGTAAATTCGGTGATATTTGCTTAATAGAGTATCCATTTTAGTTTATAACTACTTTAAATTAACTATCAACTCATTCTATATTTAATTCCATTTCATTTCTAATTTATTCACCAACCATACATTGCACTTCATTTCATCTCCGCATTGGTTTCATTCAAAACAATTTATTAAGCTTGGCACATTCAATACTTATAACTTAATAACCATTTCCAAATTAATTTAACCCAGACTTTTATGATCTTTCACTTTTGCTCGAAGCCAAACTTCTATAATTTTAAACTTAAGTTAATTTACTTTCTTCAAATTATTTCAACTTCATAACTTAAGCTCACATCATTTGCAAATAAATTTTCTTTTTCACCTTAACTTGATTCTATTTCAATCAAATCTCATTTCAATCTACAAATTTATTTGATTAGTTATTATAAATTAAATTCCCAAATTTAATTCATTCACGACTCATTTAACTAATTACAAGGCCATTTCCAATTTATTCCTACCTACCAGGGTTTTGTTTGCAATACAAACCATGTCTATTATAATTCACTTTCATTTCATTCGACAACACTTCCATTATATCTAATTTACTAGCAAATTATGTTAAATTTTATTTATAACTCACTTGAATTTTATTTTACAACATCCCCCCTTATTTTAATTCTTTATCAAATCCAAGTCGAATTCATTTCCAAACTTCATTATTAACATACAATCCATTTTATTTAACCGAGTTAAATTTTATTAACGTACTCTATCAAATAATTATTTAGCTAATTAGCTTACTTCCAACTTTTAAATCAATATTCAATTTTATTACAAAAATCACTTCATTAAATTTCCTGAGTTCAATTTTTTTTAATTTCCAAAATATCTCGTTTCGCATAACTCGAAATCTCGAACTCCGACCAGTTTATATTTAGAAAATAGCTTGAAAATTTTAAAAACAGATAAGTAGTTGAAAAATAATTATTAGTTTGCAAAATAGCTGTAAAATTGTTAACTAATTGTAAAATATTTGGAAAATAGTTAAATAGTTATAGAAATTTTAGATAATTTCAAAATAGTTGTCAAATAGTAATTAATTTGCACAAAAAAGTTGAAAAATAATAATTAGTTTAAAAAACAGTTGCAAAATTGTTAAATAGTTCCAAAAATAATCGTAAAACAAATACAAAATAATTTGGCTTTAAAAGAAAGGTTGTATATATTCAATAGCTTGGAAAAATAAGTTTATATTAAAATCATTTATATTGAAAATAGTCCAGAGTCAAACTGTTCACTTCCCCATCAATTCAACTTAAATTTCCACTTCCATTTAAATTGACTCAATTCTAACTTCAATTTCCCTTGAAACTGACTTAACCCCAATTTCAAATAAAATTCCATTTGATTTTAATCCTACTCACTTTAATTACAATTTCAAATCATTCCAATCAATTTTGGACCATTGTCAGTTGAACCCACTTCAACTTCAAATCATTTCAATTCAACTCAAATTTTCCATTTGAATATTTGTACTTATCCATCTCAAATCACAAATCCAATTAATTCAAATCAGATTTAATTTGAACTAATTCAATTTCAATCTCAATTTTAGACCATCTCGAATTATATAGATTGAGTTGAATTCTCAAAGGTTGGTTTAACTTTTTAAACCAAATTAACCTTTATTTAAAGTTTTTAAACAATTCAATTTCTAAACTGAAATTCTAGAATTTCATTTCGAATCAATTTAATTTTAATTTGGTTGTACTTCTGTTACCACCTAATTTAATTCCAATTCAAAATTTCAATTTGGTTGTATTATATTACTTCTTAATTTAATTTCAATAATTTAACAACCAATCACCTTAATATTTAATAGAAGGAAATAGTGCTTTATATGTCAAAATATATTTTTATATAAAATCGTCTAAAATCTTTATATAAGAAAATAACAAGTACGCTCTCATATATATACTCAACTCATTCTAGAGTACTACTGACTCTATTTAAGGAGTAGTCCCCACCAGAGCCAAGGTTCTCGCTTAACCTTTCAGCTCTGATGCCAACTGTAACGACCCAAAATTTCTGATCCCGAAAATTGCAGATAGTTATGAAAAAGAAGAAAGAGATAGAAGAAGAAGATGAAGAATATCATAAACATCATCTCACATTCGCAGCGGACAAAATATAATAATAAATAATAGCAGTTTACAAATCATTCTGTATCTGTCAATTACATTTATAATACATCAGAGTTACACATATATACAGTCACTGAATATACACAATTATCATGTCACAGATATACAGCAATAAAATACAGCGGAAATACTCTATACATTCCTGCCATCCAGCCCGTCTTCCAAGCTCCAAAACCGTTCTTACCTGAAAATCTGTAACACTCGGTCTGACCCGAGCATTACACCAAAGTAACACCCGGGTCAGGCTGGAAACCAGCGTGAGTAAACCCATCCAACATGGAATACAAAGCATACAACTTATTTAAAACCCGGGGTAACTCGTATCAATTTACAAAGTCACAATTTATTACAAATATCTCTTATTCCACACATCCATTTTATAAGTACCAGAGTTTAGATTTAAATAGACGAATTCTTTTAAATCACTTCATTCCAGCCTATAGATTTCATATATCAATCTATAAAAATTCGAAATGGTTTCGGGTATATCCTAATACCCGACCCCGGTCTCTTCGAGTCTCGTGTCATCCTAACTCAAGTTATCCAAATGAAATACACAACATTTCATATTAGAGATATCAACTTATTCAAAGCATCCAATACCATTCAATCATCCATAAGCAAATTTAATCACTTCCAAATTAATCCAATTGATTCTAATTGAATTTCTAACCTCAATCACTTAGATTCCTTCATTTAACATTAATTAATTCCAAATCAATTAATTAGTCAACCCTTCATTATTCATCTTAATTAATCACCCTAGATTAATTATTTTCCAATTACATTCAAGTAATTAGCTTTATTTAATTTCACGATATTAATTATTCTTAACCAAAATCAATAAGTAATCTTAATTACTTCACAAATTAATTAACTATATTAATTACATTTGTAACGACCCGAAATTTTCGAACCGAAATTTTCAGATATTTATGGAAAAGAAGAAAGAGATAGAAGAAGAAGAAGAACAGAACACCAAAATCTCACATTCGCAGCGGATAAAATATAATAAATAATAACAGTTTACAAAAGAATATTTTATCTGTTGATTACACTTTAATACATCAGAGGTTCACATATATACAGTCACTGATCATATACAAATCATTTCTCGGATATATAATCATATACTGCAGCGGAAATACTCTATATGTACTTGCCATCCAGCTCGTCTCCTGAGCTCCAGAACCTACCTACCTGAAAATCTGTAATACTCGGTCTGACCCGAGCATTACACCAAAGTAACACCCGGATCAGGCTGGAAACCAGCGTGAGTAAACTCATCTAACATGTAATACCAAAGCATACAACTGAATTAAAACCCGGGTACTCATATCAATTCACAAAGACACAATTTATTTTAGACATCACTTATTCCACACATCAATTTCTATGTACCAAACTTAGATAAAATAATCCAATTCACTTAAATCACTTCATTCTAGCCTATTGATTTCACAAATCAATTTATAAAATTCAAAGTGGTTTCGGGTATTTCCCAATACCCGACCCCGGTCTCTTCAAACTCATATCATCAACCCAAGTTATCCACATGAAATACACAACATTTCAAATCAGAGATATCAACTCGTTCAAAGCATCCAATACCATTCAGCCAATCATAAGCAAAGCTTAATCACACAAATCAATTCAATTGATTCTAATTGAATTTTCAAACCTCAATCACTTAGATTCCTTCATTTACATTTATTAACTCCAAATCAATTTAATTAGTCAACCCATCATTATTCATCGTAACTTATCTACTTGGACTAAGTTCTCAGATTCATTAACTTATAATCACTTACATTGATTAATAATCCTTGAATTAATCATGCTCATAAATTTACTAACCCTCCATAAATTTTGTTACACAGATTAAACAAGTAATTAATCCTCAATTAAGTAATTACCAATAATTACCCGCTTTGATTTATGATATTAAGTAATTTTCTTCGACTTCTTTTATTAGTAAATTCTATTAACTACATTGATTAATTATCTTAATCAATCATTGATTATTTCAAATTATTAATTACTTTAGAATTTAATTAACCTTTAATTGCTTATATTATACTAATTGTTCACAAGCATTAACTACTCATCTTAATTAACTTCTTAGTTTCCATTAACAAACTCACTAAATTATCTATGGTCTTATACCGCATCCTCGATTAATCCTTCTGTGTGAAAATACTTCTTTAAAGTAATTTACTTAGTATACTCAACCACCATGAAAAGAAACCCATCAAATTTTTTATCAAATCGATGATAAAAATCTAACAAGTAAGACCCTTTTCTTAGAAACAAACATGTTCATTTCGGGCAGAAATGTAACCCCAGCTTGCACCTCAATTTCATATATATAGATGGTCGAATTTTAAAAAGTGATACAAACGAAAGTTATCACATTCTTTCTGAAGTTCTCAAAACTTTAAAAATTATAGGATTTGGATAAGAAACGCAAAAGTTATACACAAAATACTAGCTCAGGTTTGCACAAGACACTGAGTACTCTACAACAATAGGACAGCGAGTTTGCAAGAGGTTTTTCAACATATTAATCAATGAATTTCAGAAAATGATACAAAAAGAAGTTATAGGCCTTTCCGTTATCTTTCCATAATGACCAAGATCATCGAATTTCGATCAACGGTTCAAAAGTTATGACCATTTTACTAAAAACATTAAGTTTAGCCTGAACTTATGCATTTGCAGGACAGCGACCAACAATTGCAATTATAGCATAGAAAACATCGAAATCAGACAAAATGAATAAAGAAAAAGTTGTAGCTTAGTTTCTAATTTTCTGGAACATTAAAAATTACTGAATTCCGATAAGAATTGTAAAAGTTATGGATAAAACAATTCCGAGATTTGAATTTCATAACTTCTGTCATTTTGTATCGGGACCGCGATAAACAATTATAATTTTGGCTAAGATAACATCGAAATTTTGAAAAACTCAAAACTTAAAAGTTTTTAGAACAAAGTCTAAGCTTTCTGGAACATCTAAATTTATCGAAATCGGTTGAGGAACGAAGAAGTTATGTCCAATTTAGTTTCAGCCTTAAGCACAGGGCTAATATTGGTTTTGCTCTCGGGATTACAGCAGAAAGATTCAATTTTGACATAGTTAACTTCCAAATTACAGAAAACACAAAACATTAAATTTGTAACACATGAAATAAGCTTTCCATAACATCCAAGAAATCGAAATTTCATTAAGAATTGAGAAAGTTATGGTCAAATTACTAAGCTGCGTTTTTGATAGAACCGAGCCACTTTTACTTACAACTATCATCTCTTCAAGAATAACATGAATACTAGAAATTTAAATAGGTTTTCTCACCTTAAACTTGTATATTTCCCTTGACTCTTTTTCCTTGGCTTTCTCCAAGCTTTTTCACTTTATCTTACTTTTGTTTTTGTTTTGTGAAAGAAAGAAAAAAATAAGTGAACATTTCCACCCTTTACATAGTAATTTTCAAGGCTAGTTTGGTAATTTTAGTTTTGGACACTTGTCTACTTCTCTTTGCACAAGCTTTAGAATGTTGACACATGTCTACTTAGGTGTCTTAAGATGTTTCTACACATGGACACCTATTGGGGTTGTGTGTCATAATTCTATTTCATCTTAAGATAGGTGTATGGTCCATATTATGCCACTTGTCTTCACCATGTCATGCCACTTATCCTATACTTATAAATGTATACATACTTATACCTTTTGTATTATTTAAAAGCATACATAAATATAGATAAAATAGAGATGGTGTAGATAGTATATTGTAAACTATCGATTTACACGGTATATTATTAAAACTGACAAATCACCTTTAAATTAGATTCCAACCATTCTATTATCTTCAGTCCTATCATTATAAATTTTATAAGCCTTCAAATTGTTATTAACAGGCTTAAAATCTATATTCAATATTCAACCCAATTTCAAATTATATAACTCAATAATTTAATTATCAAGTAAATATTAATATTCGGGAGTCAAGTTTACAATTAATGTTTAAATATTTAAAATCAATTTATTATTCCAATTTAAACTGTTAAAAATATCTGGTCGTCACATTCCTCCCCCCTTAAAAGAATTTCGTCCCCGAAATTTATAGTTAGGATGAATGGTTCAAAACCCGTTTACTTTTCCCAAAACCCACAATTCAACATTCTACTAATTATCTTTTATTAAAGACACTTAACCTTAACCAACTTCCTAAAACCTTCTATAGTTTTCACGCAATACCCTTTTGCTCAATCCTTTAAATTTCAATTTAAAACCAATTTTGAGTTATCGAAATTTTCTCAATTTTTTTCTTCTAACTCTCTAAATTTCCGAAAAGGTTTGCCAGCGTCTCCTTTGCGCGGCTAGCTCGGTACTACTACAAAAGGCCTCTACGGGCTCCCAAATTCCAAAAGAAAACAAATGCCAAGTGGCCACATCAAAACCCAATCCAATTCCATACAGAATTTTAAATACATACCTCTTTGTCGTGCCATTCACATTTATCTTTTGGAATCAAATCCAATTTCTTTTCCCTTTCATACCTGCGTATTCTATTTAACAACAATATCCAATCATATCCTTTCAAATCCCTTTTTTTTTACCTTTCCTTATATAGGTTTTCACATCTTCATCTATGCCAACTAGTTTTCTCCTTTTTCATACGAATTCAATTTATTTCAATTTTGAATATTAACTTTTATCCTTTATTTATAACTGGTTCATATTAGTTTCATCTACTAATTCACTTTAAGTTTCAAATTTGAGATCGTTTTGTCGCTAATGAATTTTTTTTCCTAACTCCCAAAATTTTCAGAAAATTTTGGCGGAGTCTCCTTTGTACGGAGGAGCGTTTGCAATTTGACAATAGATATAAATATGTATACATCGACCCACACGGTCGGAAAAAGTAAAAACAGTTCATATTTCCTATTTTTATTGCGTAGGCGTACGTTTATTTAGCATTTTAAGCAAGCAGCTTATAAATTTAAGCAATTAGCGCAATCCAAACCAACCAAATAGTCTTCAAGTACCTATACTATCTCAATTTAAATATGTAAGTGCCACATATAGAAATTCTATTAGCATTTCACTTACTTTTAAAGGCTAAACACAAGCATTTCAAAAGCAACAAACACCAAACGCTTACCATAAGCGATTTATATAATTTAAAGTTAATCCAATTGCTTCCTTAAATTTAAACTTAAGTTACTTTACTTTAATTTATTCCAACATCAAACTTAAGTTTACTTCTATTTGATTCTCATTTAATCAAATTCCATTAAACTCAGTTAGCCCACCATTTCATTTTAATTCACCTCCACAAGTTATCAAAATAATATCCAAGCGTATACTTAACTCATTTATACTTCAAATCAATATGCCACCGAACTTAAGTTCAGTCTGATAATCCAATTTCAATCACAACCTTGATTTTTTTATTTTTTTATTCAATCAGACTTCGTCCATTTATTATTTAATTCCATTAACTCATTTTATATTGCACTTTCTTAATTCATTTGCGAATTTATTTTATTTATACAAAGCCATTCTCAATTTACTTGCAACTTTCGTTAAATATTATTCATATCACGTTTGAATTTTATTTGTAATTCAAACCGTCACTTATCCAATCCAACTCTATTTTATTTCTACAACATCTCTTCTTATTTAATTCATTATCAAATCCAAGTCGAATTCTATTGAAAAATTCGAATTCATTTCCAAACTCCATTATTAATTTACAATCCATTTGTTTAATCGAGTAAAATTTTATTAACATACTTTATCAAATAATTATTTATTAGCTTACTTCCAACTTTTATTACAAAGAAACTTACTTCATTAAATTTTCTCGAGTTCTTATTTTATAATTCCTGTTTGGATTTCCCTTTTAATTATTAAAATTTAGAAATGCCTTTAAATTCAGATAATATTTTATAAAACATATTTCTTATAACTCGATGTCTCAAACAGTCCATCCTTCTTCTCACAGAAAATCAGTCATACGTTGATCAGGCGTAGAACCGAAAATCTATAAGTACTTAACAGACCCATTTTCAACACCCAGTGAAAATACTTTAGAAAATAATTCTATTGAAAATATAGAAAACATTTTTGAAAATAGAGGATATATCTTTGGTGAGAATGCTCTGGAAATCATCACCCCCATCCATGGTCACAGTTACATTCCAGGGTTACGTTGCCATCGCAACAAAAGTCCATGTAACTGCAGGCTCTCCGCGGCCTCTCGATTACGCCATGGAACCCACACAACAGATCACAGTTACATCCAGGGTTACATTGCCGTCGCAGCAAAAGTCCATGTAACTGGAGGCTCTCAGCGGCCTCTGATTTTCGCTGTCGAAATGAAACCTCTCCACTCCTACATAGGTCGCAGTCTGCCGATATAAAATCAAACGCAGACTGTTGGCTCTCAGCGGCACACACGTTTTAAGCTATGTTATACCATAGGTCGCAGTCTAACGATATAAAATCAAACGTAGACCTTGGCTCTCAGCGACACACACGACTTTCGCTATGGTATACTCTACTCATAATCCCCAGGAACTAGTTTCGTCCGGACTCCTTACAGGATCAACTTTAGAACCCCCCCTTGGGGCTCAAGGCAGCACCACCCGGTGGTACTCCTGAGAAGTTCATTTCAAGGGAGCGCCTTTTTCCCCAGAGCCATCATCAAAATATTTTATACTATACATATATAGTATCTTTAAATCATACACCTAGTATGATCTCATACAAAGCTCCTTTACACCAAATCGATTATTCCAAAATCGATAATTCTCAAACTAGGCTTTCCAAATTTTTATATTGATTTTACCCGAAAATCAAAAGCCTTTCCAAATCCAAAGGTTCCCAAAACCTTTTCCCAAAATCCTCATATGATCCTTTATATATATATATTCAGATATATAAAATCTTTTAAAACTTTGGATCATTTCAAACTTGTATAAAATTCCTTTTATACTTCAAAACATTTCCAAAAACCCTTTTCTTCTAGCAAAAGATTCATCAAGGGGAGTTTCATTTTATTAAACAAAGATATTTAACTTTGTTTACTCAAAATCAAATATTCAAATTTGATTACTCCTTTCAATATCATTTTCATTCAAATCCGTACGATGTACACATATCATCCGTACGCTATATCAATATGATCGCTAACTCGATCACACAATTTCATTTCCGAACTAGTATCGTCCACCCGACTTCCTAGTGCGGACACAGATCTGGTTTCTTGATCAGAAACTGTCATTCTCCTTGCATAGTCTAACTATGATAGAGAATATCCAGAACCAATCAACAATCCATATCCAGTTTCGCCGTCGAAAATCGAGTGAAAAATCTCACTCGGATCGATATAACTATCTCAAAATTATGTGCTCGAATCTGGATCCAATCACTATGCGAATAGAATAACATACGTACACCCTACGTATTTTTTTATTGGTTATTAGCCAAATCAATTCCATTTTTATTCACATTCACTTTGATTTTCATTCACTTACTCACAATTGCTTTAATCCCTTTGGATTATCACCTCTATTCTTATCTCGATTGAGTATTTAACCAATAACAGTTTGAACTCCGACCAGTTTATTTAGAAAATAGCTTGAAATTTTTATTTTTGTTTTTGAAAATAGATAAGTAGTTGGAAAATAATTACTAGTTTGTAAAATAGCTGTAAAATAGTTCAGTAATTGTAAAATAATTGGAAAATAGTTAAATAGTCATAGAAATTTTAAATAATTCAGAATAGCTATAAAATAGTAATTAATAGTTGAAAATAGTAATTAGTTTATAAAATAGTTAGAAAATTGTTAAACAGTTTCAAAAATAATTGTAAAACAAGTATAAGATAGTTTGGCTTTTAAAAGAAAGGTTGTATATATAATGAATAGCTTGGAAAAATAGGTTTGTATTAAAACAGTTTATATTAAAAATAGTCCAGTGTCAAAACTGTTCACTCCCCAATCTTCATTCCCAATCAATTCAATTTAAATTTCCTCTTCCATTTAAATTGACCCCATTCCAATTTAAATAACTTAAATTTCCATTGAAATCTATTTAACCCAATTCAAGTTGAATTCCTCAGTTTCTTTCCAAATTTAACTTTATTCAACCTTGATCCTACTAATTCAAATAAATTTCAATTGAACTAGTTCCAATTTCAATTCATTTCAACTCCAGTTTGAATTAATCCCAATTTCAAACTCCATTTCCACAACAAGCTGAATTATTCTTGATTTCCTCCCAAATTCAATTCAAATTCCATTTGAATTTAAAACTATTAAACTTTAATTACAATTCCTAATTATTCAAATCAATCCAATTCAAATTTTCCATTTGAATCTTATACTCATGCATCTTCAATCACACTTTCAATTACTTCAAATCAAATTCAATTTGAACCAATTCAAATTCCAAATTTAAACCATCTTGAATTATATATAAATTTGAGTTAATACTTCAAAGGTTGATTTAATTCCTTTAAATCAATTTTCCTTTAAAGTTTTTAAACAATTCAATTCTGAGTCCAAATTTCAAAATTCCATTCTAAAACATCCATCAAATTCCAAATTCCAGATCTCAAACCCATTTGAGATCACACAAACACCCCGTTCAGATTAACCATTTAACTTCCCAAGTTAAATCTTAATTTCATCTTCAAATTTCCAAATCAGGTTGATCATTCCAACTTATTTAACTTTTTCTCCAGTTAAACTCAATTCACTTAATCTAGTCAACCTTACCCAATTTGAACTTCCATTTCAATTTTTAAACTTCTCATAAATAATCTTCCCACTTATTAAGTTCAAAAAAAAAACTTATCGCCTTGGGTATCACATCTTATTTCAAACTCAAAACTCACCATTAAGAGTTATTTCCAACCACCTTTGATATTATGTATATCCACATGTATACATATTAATTACTTTTACATACCAAGTTATACTATAAATTTTAAACCACCTTTGGTTTAAATTCAAAACAAATTTCTTTTTAAATTTTCAAACAACTCTTGTTTGAAATAGGACCATTTATTCAAATGCATTAAATAATATTATTTGTTATTTTTTTAAATTAATTACATCATTAATTAATCACATTCGGTAATTAACTTATTTCTTAATTACCTTGATTAAAAATTGTCCCTTAAATTACTTACCTCTAGCTACTTCATCAAGTAACTCCTTCTTATTTATCAATTCCAATTATTATCCATTAATTAATCTCATTAAATAAAGTTTAATTAATTACATAAATTAATTGATTATCCATATCCTGAAACCTTTCCCAATTTCAAGATTTAATTTCAGTTTGAATTTATTTCAAACTTATCTTTATTCAATTTCAATTTTAGTTTGGTTGTGTTCTATTACTTCTCAATTTAATTTCAATAATTTTAACAACCAATTCCCTTTATATTAATTTGAAAGAAATATTGCTTTTTATATATATCAAAACATATTCTTATATAAAATCATTTAAAATCTTTATATAAGAAAATAACAAGTACGCTCTCTCATATATATATTCACTCAACTCATTCTAGGGTACCACTTACCCTATCATTAATGAGTAATCCCATCAGAGCCAAGGTTCTCGCTTAACCTTCAGCTCTAATACCATATGTAACGACCCGAAATTTTCGAACCCGAAATTTTCAGATAGTTATGGAAAAGAAGAAAGAGATAGAAGAAGAAGAAGAACAGAACACCAAAATCTCACATTCGCAGCGGATAAAATATAATAAATAATAACAGTTTACAAAGAATATTTTATCTGTTGATTACACTTTAATACATCAGAGGTTCACATATATACAGTCACTGATCATATACAAATCATGTCTCGGATATATAATCATATACTGCAGCGGAAATACTCTATATGTACTTGCCATCCAGCTCGTCTCCTGAGCTCCAGAATGTACCTACCTGAAAATCTGTAATACGCGGTCTGACCCGAGCATTACACCAAAGTAACACCCGGGTCAGGCTGGAAACCAGCGTGAGTAAATCCATCTAACATGTAATACCAAAGCATACAACTGAATTAAAACCCGGGTACTCATATCAATTCACAAAGCCACAATTTATTTTAGACATCACTTATTCCACACATCAATTTCTAAGTACCAAACTTAGATAAAATAATCCAATTCACTTAAATCACTTCATTCTAGCTAATTGATTTCACAAACCAATTTATAAAATTCAAAGTGGTTTCGGGTATTTCCCAATACCCGACCCCGGTCTCTTCGAAACTCATATCATCAACCCAAGTTATCCACATGAAATACACAACATTTCGTATCAGAGATATCAACTCATTCAAAGCATCCAATACCATTCAACCAATCATAAGAAAAGCTTAATCACACAAATCAATTCAATTGATTCTAATTGAATTTTCAAACCTCAATCACTTAGATTCCTTCATTTACATTTATTAACTCCAAATCAATTTAATTAGTCAACCCATCATTATTCATCGTAACTTATCTACTTGGACTAAGTTCTCAGATTCATTAACTTATAATCACTTACATTGATTAATAATCCTTGAATTAATCATGCTCATAAATTTACTAACCCTCCATAAATTTTGTTACACAGATTAAACAAGTAATTAATCCTCAATTAAGTAATTACCAATAATTACCCGCTTTGATTTATGATATTAAGTAATTTTCTTCGACTTCTTTTATTAGTAAATTCTATTAACTACGTTGATTAATTACCTTAATCAATCATTGATTATTTCAAATTATTAATTACTCTAGAATTTAATTAACCTTTAATTGCTTATATTATACTAATTGTTCACAATCATTAACTACTCATATTAATTAACTTCTTAGTTTCCATTAACAAACTAACTAAATTATCTATGGTCTTATACCGCATCCTCGATTAATCCTTCTGTGTGAAAATACTTCTTTAAAGTAATTTACTTAGTATACTCAACCACCATGAAAAGAAACCCATCAAATTGTTTATCAAATCGATGATAAAAATCTAACAAGTAAGATCCTTTTCTTTGAAACAAACATGTTCATTTCGGGCAGAAATGTAACCCCAGCTTGCACCTCAATTTCATATATATAGATGGTCGAATTTTAAAAAGTGATACAAACGAAAGTTATCACATTCTTCCTGCAGTTTCCAAAACTTTAAAAATTATAGGATTTGGATAAGAAACGCAAAAGTTATACACAAAATACTAGCTCAGGTTTGCACAAGACACTGAGTACTCTACAACAACAGGATAGCGAGTTTGCAAGAGGTTTTTCAACATATTAATCAATGAATTTCAGAAAATGATACAAATAAAAGTTATAGGCCTTTCTGTTAGCTTTCCAGAATGAACAAGATCATCAAATTACGATCAACGGTTCAAAAGTTATGACCATTTTACTAAAAACATTAAGCTTAGCCTGAACTTATGCATTTGCAGGACAGCGACCAACAATTGCAATTATAGCATAGAAAACATCGAAATCAGACAAAATGAACAAAGAAAAATTTGTAGCTTAGTTTCTAATTTTCTGGAACATTAAAAATTACTGAATTCCGATAAGAATTGTAAAAGTTATGGATAAAACAATTCCGAGATTTGAATTTCATAACTTCTGTCATTTTGTATCGGGACCGCGATAAACAATTATAATTTTGGCTAAGATAACATCGAAATTTTGAAAAACTCAAAACTTAAAAGTTTTTAGAACAAAGTCTAAGCTTTCTGGAACATCTAAATTTATCGAAATCGGTTGAGGAACGAAGAAGTTATGTCCAATTTAGTTTCAGCCTTAAGCACAGGGCTAATATTGGTTTTGCTCTCGGGATTACAGCAGAAAGATTCAATTTTGACATAGTTAACTTCCAAATTACAGAAAACACAAAACATTAAATTTGTAACACATGAAATAAGCTTTCCATAACATCCAAGAAATCGAAATTTCATTAAGAATTGAGAAAGTTATGGTCAAATTACTAAGCTGCGTTTTTGATAGAACCGAGCCACTTTTACTTACAACTATCATCTCTTCAAGAATAACATGAATACTAAAAATTTAAATAGGTTTTCTCACCTTAAACTTGTATATTTCCCTTGACTCTTTTTCCTTGGCTTTCTCCAAGCTTTTTCACTTTATCTTACTTTTGTTTTTGTTTTGTGAAAGAAAGAAAAAAATAAGTGAACATTTCCACCCTTTACATAGTAATTTTCAAGGCTAGTTTGGTAATTTTAGTTTTGGACACTTGTCTACTTCTCTTTGCACAAGCTTTAGAATGTTGACACATGTCTACTTAGGTGTCTTAAGATGTTTCTACACATGGACACCTATTGGGGTTGTGTGTCATAATTCTATTTCATCTTAAGATAGGTGTATGGTCCATATTATGCCACTTGTCTTCACCATGTCATGCCACTTATCCTATACTTATAAATGTATACATACTTATACCTTTTGTATTATTTAAAAGCATACATAAATATAGATAAAATAGAGATGGTGTAGATAGTATATTGTAAACTATCGATTTACACGGTATATTATTAAAACTGACAAATCACCTTTAAATTAGATTCCAACCATTCTATTATCTTCAGTCCTATCATTATAAATTTTATAAGCCTTCAAATTGTTATTAACAGGCTTAAAATTCTATATTCAATATTTTACCCAATTTCAAATTATGCAACTCAATAATTTAATTATCAAGTAAATATTAATATTCGGGAGTCAAGTTTACAATTAATGTTTAAATATTTAAAATCAATTTATTATTCCAATTTAAACTGTTAAAAATATCGGGTCGTCACAACATTAATCCTTAATTACTTATATTAATTAATTTCTCATAAGTCACTTATTATGGATTAATCAATTTTAATTTACCAATCTTTAATTACATCAATTAAACCACGGTATTAATCATACTTGATTTATTTCCACCTAAAATTATCTACCTTTTTATTTACTTCATTAAATAAATTAATTCTCCTTAATTAATTATCTTAATTTATCTCTTGATTAATTACACAAAGTAATTTTATTAATTGCATTAAGTAATTACTTATCAAACCACCTAATGATCATTCTAAATTAATTTAATCATAATTAATTGGCCCAAATCATTAATTAATTTAATTAATTAATTATCCATTTAAATTATCCTACCTATTTTATGAATCACCAATCATTAAACCCTTATTGATTTTAAACTTAACCATTTTCTTATTTATGATTTAAGTTTAAAATAATTTAAAAGCCCAAATACTTCGAGTTAAACCACAATTAATACGAGAACCAACCAAAACCAAAGTTACCCGATCATTAGTTCACAGTTCACATCAAATCAATTCAATCATGCAACCAAATACTTAAATTTAACCATTTAAATTTAGATAAAAATCCAAAGGAGTGAGCTTTACTCAGTAATTACTCCTTCAAATTACATTCTGTAATCATACTTTCACCAACCATCATGTGATTATCTTAGTTAAACCAATTAATTAACTTGATCAATCACACTATTTAATTAACTACATTAAGTATTAATTCTTTAGTTACTTTCATTACGTCATTATACTTAAACAATTCCATAAATTGATTATCTTTAATTAATTAATCATCTTAATTAATCATTATACCAAATTATATTATTCAACCATAACTCAACATAACAAAATTTTAAATCAATCTATCACGGGATATCAATGAAATATATCACAGATTATAAATATAATCCTATTTGTGAGGAATCCACTTGGATCCCTCCAACCTTCTTCTCTGCATTCACAGATGTTAGCACGACAATAAATATTGATCAAAACTGATAAAAATTATCACATTCAAACCATCAATCACTCATTTAAATATTATCTATTTAAATTAAACGACATCCAGATATTAGTAAGATTTACTCACCTTGCATCGGCGTTTCAAATTTTTAAATAAATCGAGCCCGTTCGATTTATTCTAAAATTTCCACTCACACCAAACGCCTCTAGATCTACACTGCAGCGTAGATTGCAACGCTGCGATTCCGACGCTACCAAATTCGTCCGATTTCGCCCTCGTACGAGAAAGATATGTTATTTCAAAATTTTGAACGTATAATTTATAACAAAAATCAATGTTTTTATATTATAATATTACCAAAAGAATACAGGCCGCAACTACTCAACCTCCTTCCCTTCCTGGAAATCACATACGCGAGACCTTGTAGTTCGAAACCCACTGTCGCTACCTCACCTCGGAAATCGCGACCACCCTGGTGCCCTTCACCTCGATTGAAGGCCACCACTCCAACGTCCAACGTGAGCTCTATCCTAGGCCGCAGCCACGTGAAGCTCGACGCTGCTGGCGACTCAAAATTCGAGCGCGAACGGCCGGTAATGCAACCCCCAAGCGCCTCCAAACGACGATAATAGCTTGAACCACCCATTGGATGAGTAGATCTCTCCACAATCTACAACTTTCCTTTAGAAAGTTTTTGAAATTAGGGCACAGATTGAAAGATTTTCGAGTAAACATGTAACATTCTCGAATTTTGAACAAGTTTAATTTGACAATTAATTTAATTTTTGGAATCAAATTGTGAATAAATGTGAATTTTTCCAAATTTAATCTGATATTTGTATATAAAAAATCATTTTACATTTAATTGTGAGATTGAAATTAAAGAATAAATATCTTAGGAAATAAATTCGATTTAAAAGCTATATTTTTAAAGATTATAAGAAATTGTTTTCTAAATCTTAATATAGATATATATAGTATGTAGGTATATGACTAGAATTATAAATATAATATGATGTTAAACAAGGTTAAATAAAAGATTTAAAAATGCTTTTGTCTTATATACTTGAAAATAAATGTAGTTGATAAATAAATACAAAGCTTTGATAAGAATGTATATTTTGAAAATATGAAATTTAAAATACAATGACATATATATTTAAATATAAAATAGATAAACATGTTTCATAAATTTAAATAAATAAAAACTTGTTTCATCAATTTAAATAAAGTAAGATTTAAAACACGCATTCCAAATAAATCTAAGTTAAGGGTTAAAAACATGATTTGTAAATTAAAAATGAAATAAGGTTTAAAAACAAAATGTATAAATTAATTTAAAAGTAAGGGTTTAAAACTAAATTTTAAAATTAATTGAACTAAAGGACTTAAACACAAATATACAAAAAAATTACATGTGTAAGCATTTTTACAATAAAATTTTTACATTTGTAAACATTTTTGTCAAGCATTAACACAAGTGTAAATATATGATACAAGTGGCAATTTGTTTAATTAAAAAAAATACATAAAAGAAAAACAAGGCAATACACTTCATTGTCTTTGAACTTCAAATCTAAAATAAAAGAAATCAGAAAAGAACACTATAAACCAGATTTCCAAATTCAACTCAAAACAACAAAAACCAGAAAGAAAAATGAAGATCAAAATCTTGGAACAATTCTGAAAAAAAACAGATAGATCAAATTGTTTCAAGATCAACCTGGAATCAAAGAGAAAAACTGCAATCAAGTAAATTCAACAACTGAGCAAATTAAATTCAAGCTTCAGATCTAAATTCAACAAACTCAACCTGATTCAAACTTGCAAAGCCAAGATCAAGTTCAAACTTAAATTACAATGCAAATCAAATAGCAGATCAACATCAAGTTTGAAGCTTCTAGAAATTTAAGATAATGCATAAATCTAAGGCAACTAGAATAAATGCAAAGATCAAACTCAACAACTAAAGTCCAGATAGGAGCAAATAAAAAACAAAGGCAAGTTGAATTCAAAATCTAGGTTCCAGATCATCATAGTTTTAAAACTTCCGGACTTCATTGCTTCTCTGCTCTGTGCATATACAGGTGAGCAAATTTATTTAAACCCATCTATATATCTTGATATCCGAGTTGATGTTTGAAGTAAATTGGGAAAAAATGACTGTTGGTTGATAATTATGTCAGTATGCATGTATGGTATGTATGTTGCCTTCATCAGGATGCTCTCTGCTTTCACCTTCCAGTATGCAAGTTTTGATTTAAAATTTCAAATCTTGTGATCTTGTCTCTGTTTAAATTTAAGTCTCAAAGGAAACTTGTTTTCTTAATCATAAATTTTAGTTTTAAATTGTACTTAATTAAAACAATATGTGAATGTCTCTGGAACTATAACAGATGATCACACCTTAAAATAAGTGAAAATTTAAGTATCATAATCTATTGCTTCAGGGTTAGGATCTGAAAAAATGTACAAAATCATGATTTTTAAAAACAAAATCACAATTCCTAGTGTTGGAATTTGGAAGCAGTTCTATTTTGTCTGTATTTTTCTTTTGGGGTTACCTCTGATGATCTCTGTGACCGGATGGGTTGAGTTTTCTCCTGGAGGTGGAGGAGTGGTTAGTGAAGTGGGTAAAAATAACAGGAAGATAATCAGGAAGTTGTGGAGGTGGTGGTTGTGGTTTGAAGGTTGGAACCCTAGTTTTAGCTGGGTAGAATGAATCGATCACCATGGCCTATTGGATTGATCGAGTGTTACGAGTTTTTGGGGGATGATAGTTGGGTAGCTTACGAGTACGTGGCCGAAGTCGCTGACGCTCAGGTGGCCGGAGTTGAAGGAGCGAGACGTTGACAGGTTTTGGGTTGAGGAGGTTCAGTTATTCCTGGTTTGAGTTCGTCATCTCGAATTCGACTTCGAGGTTTGAGGTACGATCTGATGATCGTATTCGAGAGTATGGATGACGAGTGGTATGGGAAGATCATCATTGATGATCTGAGGTAATCAACGGCACCGTGCATGTGCACGGTGCACTGTTGTTTCAGTAAAGATGAATTGGGTTTTGGATTGTGCTCGAGTTTAGTGATGTTGACTCGGAGTGTTGTGACTTTTTTCTCCGGGAAGTTTAGTTTGTGGCTCGAAGTAAATTAGAATCGCCTCGGGTTAAAAAAAAACGTTATAGTTTTTTTTACAGAAACCTGTAGTGTTTTTTTTTGTTTCAAAGTTTAAACTGAAGTTTAAAAATGAAAATCAAAGTTTTAAACTAAGTGTAAACCTAAGTTTGAATATGAATTCAAGTAAGTTTGAACTTTAGTTTGAAATGATTTAAGTTTTTAAAATTTAAACTTGTTTAAACACCTTTAAGTATTTAAAGTGTATTTGTCTTGAATTTAAAAACTGAAAAGTTTGAACTGTAAATAAAGGTTTAAATAAGTTTAAATATAAGTTATAAAATCTGGAATGTGAGTTTGAACCTCAGTTTTTTAAAATAAAATAAAGATTTTAAATTCAAATTGTTTAACTACTTTAAAGATGGTTAAATGACTTGAATTTTAAAATGAACTTAAAATAAAAGTAAGTTTTTGAATCCAAGTAATCTGGAATCAAAATTTAATGTGTATTCCAGTTTTGAAATAAATGAGAGTTTTTAAAATTTTAAATGATTTAAACAATTTTTTTTGTTAGTGTATTTTTTTAAATTGATTTGAATTTAAAAATGAATTTGGTTTTAAATTCTTTAAACTTTTTTAAAAATGAATATTTCTTTAACTTGTGAGATAAAAAGGTTTTTGAATTGATTTTAAAACTTTGTATAAGTTAAATTTGTATTCGTTTTAAATCTTAAATTTAAAATGAAATTTAAAGTAAATTGTTTTTAAATTTTTGCGTAAGTAAGAAATGTTTTATTTTAAAGATAAATAGAATTTAATGATCTGGATTCATTAAATTATTAAGTTAATTAATCAAGTAATCAATGAATGCTTAAATAAAAATAATAATCACTTAGTGAAAGTAATTAAGAGTAGATTAAAGATTGATTAATCAAATATTAAGGGTTAATTACTTTAAAGCATGATAAATTAATGTGGTTAATTAATTAAGGTAATTAAATTAAGGATAATAAATTAAGGAAAATTAATTATAATTAAGATTTAATTAATAATTGAGGGTTAATTAAAGAAATTAATTAAAGGTTAATTTATAAAAGTAATTAAGGTTTAATTAATCATGATTTAGGTAATTAATTAATGATTAAAGGTTAATTAATTTATAATTTAAGGATAATTGATTTATGTGATTAATTAATTAAGATGATTAATTTGAGGATAATTAATTAAAGGTTAATTAATTAATGAAAATTTATTAGGGATAATTTCTTATTGGAATTAATTAAATGGTAATTTATGGTTAATTAATCAATGTAATTAATTAAGGATAATAAATTAAAGGATAATTATTTAATGGTTAAAGGATAATTAATAATTAATTACGAATAATTAATCAAAGGATTAATTACAAATTAAATTAATAAATGATTAAGGAGTAATTAATCAAATTGATTTGTATTTAATTAATATTAATTAACCAGGATTAAAAGTTTATTCATAGGTGATTAATCTGATTTAATTTAAATCAGATAATTTGATTTATTTTTTACTTATGGTGTTTGGATTCTATTGGATGTTTGGATGGTTGATATTCCTCATGTGGATGCTTTGTGATATTTTGTGATGTGAGTTGTTGTGTATTGATCTGTGATATCTGTGATATGTTTTCTGTGTAATTACCCTTTGACCCGTAAAACGACATTTGAATTTCGATGCGACAGGGAGTCGGATTCCAGTTGGTTATCCGAAACCCACATCGAATCGTAATAGTGAATCGTTGTGATTGATAAATTTACTTTATCTATGAATTTGTGAATGTGGATAAGCGATATGGGTCATACCGCTTGTCGATATTGGTATGATTGATGTTGTGCACTATTGTGTTAAACCCATGGACCACACTATACACACACAAATAAGGATTTCACGTGGAAATCAGTTAAGTCACAGATTTTGAAATAATTTTAAAATGGAATTTTTGAATTCAAATGGTTTGGAAATGGAATTGGGTGAATACGAAAAGCTTTTGAAAAGAGGTTTTGAGGATAAAAGTTATTTTGAATAACTTGATAAGGTTTTGGAATTTAAATAATTTTATTTAAATTCGAATTCAAGATTTGAAAATTGAATTCCATGTTTGGAAATTTTGGTTTAAAAATGTTATACAAAGTTATAAACGTATTTATATGGATTTAAACCATTTTAAAAGTATGGTTTTGAGAATTTTAATTTAACCCAAGTTTTTATATATAATGGCTTTAACTTAGGTAAATGTAATCAGTTTTTCCCAAAACAAAACTACTTGTTTCAATTAATAATAGCTTTCATATAAGGAAAGGGTTTTCAATTTGTGTTGAAAGATTTCAAATCGAATTGAAATAGTTTTGAAAATTGTTAACTAATCTTTGTGAAAAATAGTCAAACCTTGATTTGAAATTGAAGAGCATTTAAATGGAGTATCTTTTATATAAAAGATTTGGAATGGAATTGTTTTGTGGAAATGATTTTTGAAAGCTATAAAATGAGTCTTTAATTTAAAGACCGGATGACTTAATCCAACTTGAAATGGAATTGTTTTGAAAGGCCATAAATGAATCTTTGTTAAAGATTGGTCAACCCTGTTTTTAAATTAAAAAGGGGTTTTAAAAGTGAATCTTTTGTTTAAAAGATTAAAGTATGGAAATTGTTTAAACCATTGAAAGATTTCTGGAAATGAATCTTTTTGTTTAAAAGATTGAAAATGGTAATTTGTTTTAACCATTTAAATGAAAGATTTTAGGCTTTAAGCTGTGATTTAACTGAAATCCCATTATCCATATATTTTTAAATATTGCGCTCATTATTCGGTTTAGCCGGGAGAGGACTTTGTGTCATATAACCCATTTCGAATAATGATACGATGATATGGATAGCATTTGAAGACCGGTGGTGAAGACCGGATACTTTCGAAAGCGAAAGGATGACCTATCGAATGTCTCTGCATCGAATGACCCCGGTATAGAGATTTGAGCACCCTTTGTGATGGGGAGTCCGGACGTGATTAGAAATTATCCGGATTGCAAGGGCTTCTTCGAAAGTGCCTTCGGTTCTGTTCGAACCCGGAACAGACTTGTATGGATGTGTGTCTGACATTACACTTTGAGATGTAAAACCGGTTTCTATCAAATACATTTCTGTTTGGTGGCGGAGATTTATTCTCTTAGCTTAACACCCTTCTCTAAGACGTACGAGCTCAGAGGTTACGTAGTTGATGGTTACTAGTGATACATTCCCAATTTGGTAATGTGGCATACGAAGTGCTGCTGATCATTTGTTGATCAAAGAAAGGCTTTGTGAAAAGCGTAGCTTTGTGGACGAGACTGCATCAGGACCTCACACCTCGGAAATGGTCGAAACAGGAAAGATGCAGCAAGGTTTCAGGGGTCGCGCCCCTAGGGTATGTCCATTTCTTCTGGATAGAGGTGATATCATGGTATGGAGCCCAGATATTTAACCTATGTGGTTACTACAAATACATTACTTTGTGGTTGTTGGTATCGAGCGCTCGGATAAAGGTTGGTTACGACCGGGGATGGAATATCTTAGGTGATACTTTCGACAAGGGGGTACACCGGCCTTGTGTTGGCAGAGGACTGAGGGATGGTTCTCGGGGAGTCCCTCCAGAGGCATTCCCATGTGGCAATAGGAAGTTCCTTAGCCTGACCATTTATTGGAAATCCAATCATCCAATACGTGCCTTGTACGGTTTTAGTTTTATAACTTGCCATCTACTATGGTGGCGCCCCACTGTTTGGATGGTAGCTATAGTAGGCATAGTTCGAAATGTCTATGCTAACTAAGATTAATATTATACTTTCGAAATGTTTTCCACTATGCACTAACATTAATATTAAAATGGTTTTCCCGTATCAAGCATTTTTGACTATCATAAGGAGAAATATCCTCCAATTCTGCGTTTGCAATGTGTGTGTGGCGGGAGGCCTTATGGTAGTTTCATTTTTCAAAAAGCATTGCGGATCAAAATTTAAAATATTTTGTTTGTTTTAAAGATAAACTGTTTTGTTTGCCCATATCAATCCCATGACTGGCCCGAAGTTTATTGTTCCCTTTCTAAACTCTGGGTGCCCACAATTTTCCACACGGGCAGTCTAGAGTTGGGTTTTTCAGATAGTAGATATAGATATCGATTTGGTAGCTTTCTCTTTGGTATTCTTTGGAGATCTTGGATATTGGAGTCTTTGGATTCATGGACGAGACTTGCTTAGCTTGGTGCAACTTGATGGTGGTTCGAGCTTGTGGTTTGGAGTTTTAACTTTGGAGCATTGGATTGGAGTTATCTTTTGCCTATTTGTTTTCCGCTGCTGTTTATGGTCTCTGATATTCTTGTATCAGTGTTGTTCCATATTTGGATATTGTATTCATTGGAGTTGTATATGATATTCATTTTTTTCTTCCGCTGTGTTGTTATACTTTGTGTATTATAAGTTCCGGTGAACCAGATTCGACGTTTGGATCTCCGGCATTGTAATACGAGTGTCGTATTCGGTGCTGATTTTCGAAGGTCGAGTCAGGGTCGTCACATTTGGTATCAGAGCTGAAGGTTGAACTTTAGCTCAGGAGTATAACACACTAAGTAACTCATTAGAGATAGGGTGAAGTATACCCTAGAATGAGTATATCCCTAAGATATTCGTTCGAATGCCTCAGTAAATTCTCTTACTATTCACTGATGGTAAGTATGAGTGCAAGAAGAGGACGAGACAGGGGACAGTGGAGTACCACTACCAATGGTCAGTGCCCTGCGATAGCGGAAACAACTTTCTCTATCAGTCTCTTTTGTTCATCATCTCTTTCCAATTCTTTGATGGTTTCGTAGCAGCTCAAGAGAGAAGCTTAGTAGGAAATCGTAATTTTGGCTAAATCGAAAAATGAGTTAGCATGGGACATAAACTCCAAACGGGTCAGAATTCTTTGTTTGGATGAATTGTTTGCTTCGGTTGCTATGGTTGATAAGTATATTTTGGTTGTTTAAACTAAAAGTTTTGGGATTGTATCCATATATCTATCTGTTCTTCGAGGTCCAGATATATTCTACGAATGGTTAGTTATCCTTTCGAACTAATCAATACCCCTGTGTATTCGTAGATCTGGTAATTCATCTCTCTATCTCTCTATATTATTTTGTTGTCTCCCTACTTAAAAATTTAGAGGACGAAATTTTCTAACGGGGGAATCTGTAACATTCTCGAATTTTGAACAAGTTTAATTTGACAATTAATTTAATTTTTGGAATCAAATTGTGAATAAATGTGAATTTTCCAAATTTAATCAGATATTTGTATATAAAAATTTATTTTAAATTTAATTGTGAGATTGAAATTAAAAAATAAATATCTTATGAAATAAACTGGATTTAAAAGCTATATTTTTAAAGATAATAAGAAATTGTTTTCTAAATCTTAATATATATAATATGTAGGTATATGACTAGAATTGTAAATATAATATGATGTTAAACAAGGTTAAATAAAAGATTTAAAAATGCTTTTGTCTTATATACTTGAAAATAAATGTAGTTAATAAATAAATACAAAGCTTTGATAAGAATGTATATTTTGAAAATATAAAATTTAAAATACAATGACATATATATGTAAATATAAAATAGATAAACATGTTTCATAAATTTAGATAAATAAAAACTTGTTTCATCAATTTAAATAAAGTAAGATTTAAAACATGCATTCTAAATAAATCTAAGTTAAGGGTTAAAAACATGATTTGTAAATTAAAAATGAAATAAGGTTTAAAAACAAAATGTATAAATTAATTTAAAAGTAAGGGTTTAAAACTAAATTTTAAAATTAATTGAACTAAAGGACTTAAACACAAATATACAAAAAAATACATGTGGAAGCATTTTTACAGTAAAAATTTACATTTGTAAACATTTTTGCCAAGCATTAACACAAGTGTAAATATATGATACAAGTGGCAATTTTTTTAATTAGAAAAAAAATACATAAAATAAAAAAAAGGCAATACACTTCATTGTCTTTGAACTTCAAATCTGAAATAAAAGAAATCAGAAAAGAACACTATAAACCAGATTTCCAAATTCAACTCAAAACAACAAAAACCAGAAACAAAAATGAAGATCAAAATCTTGGAACAATTCTGAAAAAAAACAGATAGATCAAATTGTTTCAAGATCAACCTGGAATCAAAGAAAAAAAAACTACAATCAAGTAAATTCAACAACTCGGCAAATTAAATTCAAGCTTCAGATCTAAATTCAACAAACTCAACCTGATTCAAACTTGCAAAGCCAAGATCAAGTTCAAACTTAAATTACAATGCAAATCAAATAGCAGATCAACATCAAGTTTGAAGCTTCATGAAATTTAAGATAATGCAGAAATATGAGACAATTAGAATAAACACAAAGATCAAACTCAACAACTAAAGTCCAGACAGGAGCAAATCAAAAACAAAGGCAAGTTGAATTCAAAAATCTAGGTTCCACATCATCACAGTTATAAAACTTCCAGACTTCATTGCTTCTCTGCTCTATGCATATACAGGTGAGCAAATTCATTTAAACCCATCTATATATCTTGATATCTGAGTTGATGTTTGAAGTAAATTGGGAAAAAATGATTGTTGGTTGATAATTATGTCAATATGCATGTATGGTATATATGTTGCTTTCATCAGGCTGCTCTCTGCTTTCACCTTCCAGTATGCAAGTTTTGATTTAAAATTTCAAATCTTGTGATCCTATCTCTGTTTAAATTTAAGTTTCAAAGGAAACTTGTTTGCTTAATCATAAATTTTAGTTTTAAATTGTACTTAATTAAAACAATATGTGAATGTCTCTGGAACTATAACAGATGATCACACCTTAAAATAAGTGAAAATTTAAGTATCACAATCTGTTGCTTCTGGGTTAGGATCTGAAAAAATATACAAAATCATGATTTTTAAAAACAAAATCACAATTCCTAGTGTTGGAATTTGGAAGCAGTTCTATTTTTTCTGTATTTTGCTTTTGGGGTTACCTCTGATGATCTCTGTGACCGGATGGGTTAAGTTTTCTCCTGGAGGTGGTGGAGTGGTCAGTGAAGTGGGGAAAAATAACAGGAAGATGATCAGGAAGTTGTGGAGGTGGTGGTTTGAAGGGTGGAACCCTAGTTTTAGCTGGGTATAATGAATCGATCACCATGGCCTATTGGATTGATCGAGTGTTATGAGTATTTGGGGGATTATAGTTGGGTAGCTTACGAGTACGTGGCCGAAGTCGCTGACGCTCAGATTACCGGAGTTGAAGGAGCGAGGCGTTGACAGGTTTTGGGTTAAGGAGGTTCAGCTGTTCCAGGTTTGAGTTCGTCATCTCGGATTCGACTTGGGATTTGAGGTACGATCTGATGATCGTATTCGAGAGTTTGGATGAGGAGTGGTATGGGAAGATCATCATTGATGTTCTGAGGTGATCAACGGCACCGTGCATGTGCACGGTGCATTGTTGTTCCATTAAAGATGAATTGGGTTTTGGATTGTGCTCGAGTTTAGTGATGTTGACTCGGAGTGTTGTGACGTTTTTCTCGGGGAAGTTTAGTTTGTGGCTCGAAGTAAATTAGAATCGCCTCAGGTTAAAAAAAATGTTACAGTTTTTACAGAAACTTGTAGTTTTTTTTTGTTTCAAAGTTTAAACTGAAGTTTAAAAATGAAAATCAAAGTTTTAAACTAAGTGTAAACCTAAGTTTGAATCTGAATTCAAGTAAGTTTGAACCTTAGTTTGAAATGATTTAAGTTTTTGAAATTTAAACTTGTTTTAACACCTTTAAGTATTTAAAGTGTATTTGGCTTGAATTTAAAAACTGAAAAGTTTGAACTGTAAAGTAAAGGTTTAAATAAGTTTAAATATAAGTTATAAAATCTAGAATGTGTGTTTGAACCTCAGTTTTTTAAAATAAAATAAAGATTTTAAATTTAAATTGTTTAATTACTTTAAAGATGGTTAAATGACTTGAAATTTAAAATGAAGTTTAAATAAAAGTAAGTCTTTGAATCTAAGTAATCTGGAATCAAAATTTAATGTGTATTCCAGTTTTGAAATAAATGAAAGTTTTTAAAATTTAAAATGATTTAAACAAATTTGTTTGATAAAGTGTATTTTTTTAAATTGATTTGAATTTAAAAATCAATTTGGTTTTAAATTCTTTAAACTTTTTTTTAAAACGAATATTTCTTTAACTTGTGAGATAAAAAGTTTTTGAATTGTTTTTAAAACTTTGTATAAGTTAAATTTGTATTCGTTTTAAATCTTAAATTTAAAATGAAATTTAAAGTAAATTGTTTTTAAATGCTTTGAGTAAGTAAGAAATGTTTTATTTTAAAGATAAATAGAATTTAATGATCTGGATTCATTAAATTATTAAGTTAATTAATCAAGTAATCAATGAATGCTTAAATAAAAATAATAATCACTTAGTGAAAGTAATTAAGAGTAGATTAAAGATTGATTAATCAAATATTAAGGGTTAATTACTTTAAAGCGTGATAAATTAATGTGGTTAATTAATTAGGGTAATTAAATTAAGGATAATAAATTAAGGAAAATTAATTATAATTAAGATTTAATTAATAATTAAGGGTTTATTAATTAAAGAAATTAATTAAAGGTTAATTTATAAAAGTAATTAAGGTTTAATTAATCATGATTTAGGTAATTAATTAATGATTAAAAGTTTAATTAATTTATAATTTAAGGATAATTTATTTATGTGATTAATTTGAGGATAATTAATTAAAGGTTAATTAATTAATGAAAATTTATTAGGGATAATTTCTTATTGTAATTAATTAAATGGTAATTTATGGTTAATTAATCAATGTAATTAATTAAGGATAATAAATCAAAGGATAATTATTTAATGATTAAAGGATAATTAATAATTAATTAAGAATAATTAATCAAAGGATAAATTATAAATTAAATTAATAAATGATTAGGGAGTAATTAATCAAATTGATTTGTAATTAATTAATATTAATTAACCAGGATTAAAATTTTATTCATAGGTGATTAATCTGATTTAATTTAAATTAGATAATTTGATTTATTTTTTACTTATGGTGTTTGGATTCTATTGGATGTTTGGATGGTTGATATTCCTCATGTGGATGCTTTATGATATTTTGTGATGTGAGTTGTTGTGTATTGATCCGTGATACGTTTTCTGTGTAATTACCCTTTGACCCGTAAAACGACATTTGAATTTCGATGCGACAGGGAATCGGATTCCAGTTGGTTATCCGAAACCCATATCGAATCGTAATAGTGAATCGTTGCGATTGATAAATTACTTTATCTATGAATCCGTGAATGTGGATAAGCGATATTGGTCATACCGCTTATCGATATTGGTATGATTGATGTTGTGCCCTATTGTGTTAAACCCCTGGACCACACTATACACACACAAATATGGATTTCACGTGGAAATCAGTTAAGTCACAGATTTTGAAATAATTTTAAAAGTGAATTTTTGAATTCAAATGGTTTGGAAATGGAATTGGGTTAATACGAAAAGCTTTTGAAAAGGGGTTTTGAGGATAAAAGTTATTTTGGATAACTTAATAAAGTTTTGGAATTTAAATAATTTTATTTAAATTTGAATTCAAGCTTTGAAAATCGATTTCCATGTTTGGAAATTTTGGTTTAAAAATGTTATACAAAGTTATAAACGTGTTTATATGGATTTAAACCATTTTAAAAGTATGGTTTTGAGAATTTGAATTTAACCCAAGTTTTTATATTTGCATGGCTTTAACTTAGGTAAATGAATCAGTTTTTCCCAAAACAAAACTATTTGTTTCAATTAATAATAGCTTTCATATAAGGAAAGGGTTTTCAATTTGTGTTTAAAGATTTCAAATCGAATTGAAATAGTTTGAAAACTATTAACTAATCTTTGTGAAAAATAGTCAAACCTTGATTTGAAATTAAAGAGCATTTAAATGGAGTATCTTTTATATAAAAGATTTGGAATGGAATTGTTTTGTGGAAATGATTTTTGAAAGCTATAAAATGAGTCTTTAATTCAAAGACCGGATGAGTTAATCCAACTTCAAATGGAATTGTTTTGAAAGGCTATGAATGAATCTTTGTTAAAGATTGGTAAACCCTGTTTTTAAATTAAAAAGGGATTTTAAAAGTGAATCTTTTGTTTAAAAGATTAAAGTGTGGAAATTGTTTAAACCATTGAAAGGTTTCTGGAAATGAATCTTTTTGTTTAAAAGATTGGAAATGGTAATTTGTTTTAACCATTTGAATGAAAGGTTTTGGGCTTTAAGCTGTGATTTAACTGAAATCCCATTATCCATATATTTTTAAATATTGTGCTCATTATTCGGTTTAGCCGGGAGAGGACTTTGTGTCATATAACCCATTCCGAATAGTGATACGACGATATGGGTAGCATTTGAAGACCGATGGTGAAGACTGGATACTTTCGAAAGCGAAAGGATGACCTGTCGAATGTCTCTGCACCGAATGGCCCCGGTATAGAGATTTGAGCACCCTTTGTGATGGGGAGTTCGGACGTGATTAGAAATTATCCAGATTGCAAGGGATTCTTCGGAAGTGCCTTTTGTTCTGTTCGAACCCGGAACAGACTTGTATGGATGTGTGTCTGACATTACACTTTGAGATGTAAAACCGGTTTCTATCAAATACATTTCTGTTTGGTGGCGGAGATTTATTCTCTTAACTTAACACCCTTCTCTGAGACGTACGAGCTCAGAGGTTATGTAGTTGATGGTTACTAGTGATACATTCCCAATTTGGTAACGTGGCATACGAAGTGTTGTCAATCATTTGTTGATCAAAGCAAGGCTTTGTGAAAAGTGTAGCTTTGTGGACGAGACTGCATCAGGACCTCACACCCCAAAAATGGTCGAAACAGGAAAGATGCAGCAAGGTTTCAGGGGTCGCGCCCCTAGAGTTTGTCCATTTCTTCTGGATAGAGGTGATATCATGGTTTGGAGCCCAGATATTTAACCTATGTGGTTACTACAAATACATTACTTTGTGGTTGTTGGTATCGAGCGCTCAGATAAAGGTTGGTTACGACCGGGGATGGATTATCTTAGGTGATACTTCCGGGAAAGGGGTACACCGGCCTTGTGTTGGCAGAGGACTGAGGGATGGTTCTCGGGGATTCCTTTCAGAGGCGTTCCCATGTGGCAATAGGAAGTTCCTTAGCCTGAACATTTGTTGGAAATCCAATCATCCAATACGTGCCTTGTACGGTTTTAGTTGTATAACCTGCCATCTACTTATGTTGGCGTCCCACTGTTTGCTTGGTAGCTATAGTAGGCATAGTTCGAAATGTCTATGTTGGCTAAGATTACTATGATACTTTCGAAATGTTATTCACTACGCACTAACAATAATATTAAAAAGGTTTTCGCATATCAAGCATTTTTGACTATCATAAGGAGAAATCTCCTCCAATTTTGCGTTTGCATTGTGTGTGTGGCTGGAGGCCTTATGGTAGTTTCATTTTTCAAAAAGCATCACGGATTTCAAAATTTAAAATCTTTTGTTTGTTTTAAAGATAAAATGTTTTGTTTGCTCATACCAGACCCATGACTGGCCTGGAGTTTATTTTTCCCTTTCTAAACTCTGGGTGCCCACAACTTTCCATACGGGCAGTCTAGAGTTGGGTTTTTCAAATAGTAGATATAGATATCGATTTGGTAGCTTTTAGGTTTCTCTTTGGTATTCTTTGGAGATATTGGATATTGGAGTCTTTGGATTCATGGAAGAGGCTTGCTTAGCTTGGTGCAACTTGATGGTGGTTCGAGCTTGTGGTTTGGAGTTTTAACTTTGGAGCATTGGATTGGAGTTGTCTCTTGGCTATTTGTTTTCCGCTGTTGTTTATGGTCTCTGATATTCTTGTATCATATTGTATCAGTGTTGTTCCATATTTGGATATTGTATTCATTAGAGTTGTATATGATATTCATTTTTTTTCTTCCGCTGTATTGTTATACTTAGTGTGTTATAAGCTCCGACGAACCAGATTCGACGTTTGGATCCACGGCATTGAAATACGAGTATCGTATTCGGTGTCGATTTTCGAAGGTCGAGTCAGGGTCGTCACAAAAAATAAAGATGATTATCGGCCATTAATAGAATAAGTAGCGGCCGAGAAAGAAGAATAGGGTTCGGCCCTAAACGTGATGATATATACGTTTGTATAATTATTATTTTATTAAAAATTCTCAAATTTTACAAGCTTTTCAAACGAATTCCGAATCAGACATGCCTCTAGGCGTTTATAAGGTTTTACCCGCGTTCCGAACATAATGGAATGTGTTTTGGTGGCTAATTTGATCGTATGTGTGAGTTACGAAAATAAACGATCAATTCTAAATTAAATCGATTAAAATACTTTTTATGCCTTTTGAGCTGCCAGGGTCAAACGATAACTCCGATTGCTACGAAAATTGAAATCCGATAACAATACAATATTATAGATCCAATGGAACTAGTTTCATTGAATTCCGAGACTGTGCCTTGGAAGACTATTTTTAAATTCAATTTAAACGGTGAATTTTCAAAACTTAACAAAACACCTCCAAATTCAATTTTAACACTTTTACTATCTTCAGTATTATCAGTATAAATTTTGCGAGCCTTCAAATTATTATTTTTACAGGCTTAAAACTCCATATTCAATATTTTACCCAATTTCAAATTATATAATTCAATAATTTAATTATCAAGTAAATATTGATATTTGGAATTCAAGTTAAAATTAACTTTTCAAATATTTGACGAAGAGAATACGAAATAGTGACTTATCTACCCAATTCATAGGGCCACCATCACACCGAAGCTTCTTCCTCGAGCTGCCAAGAAGCAATCAAAGAATTGAAAGGACAAATCAAAAAAGGTTGATTGAGAAAGATATTTCTGTTGTTGCAGGGTATTGACCATTTGTACTGGTATTTCCCTGCCCCCTATGTCGTCTTCTTCTCGCACTCATACTCACTATCAGTGGATAATAAGAGAATTTACTGAGGCATTCGAACAGATATCTTAGGGATTACTCATTCTATGGTATACTTCATCCTATCTCTAATGAGCTACCTAATGTGTTATACTCCTAAGATAAAGTTTTAACCTTCAGCTCTGATACCACTGTAACGTCCCTGACTCGACCTTAGAAAATCGGCATCGAATACGACACTCGTATTCAAATGCCGCAGATCCAAACATCGAATCTGGTTCGCCGGAGCTTATAACGCACTAAGTACAATACAGCGGAAGAAATGAAATAATACATTTGATACAATATTCAGATACAATGATGATACAATAGATATCAATACTATCAGAGATACAAGAAATAGCAGCGGAAAGATAACGTCTTTGATAGAATACATCTCCAAAGGAGTCCAACTCCATAATGCAACTGCAACTCCATCTTCAATCCAAAGCTAGCTCGAACCCTCATCAAGTTTCACAAAGCTAAGCAAGGTCCACCCGTGAATGCTGAAGTGTAGCAAATGCGATCCAAAAATCCAAAAGGGCTTCGAAGGCTATCGAATCAATTCCTATTATTCGACTATCTGAAAAACCCAACTCTAGACTGCCAGTGTGGAAAATCGTAGGCACCAAGAGTTTAGGAAAGGAACAATAAACTCTAGGTCAGTCGTGGGACTGGTATGAGCAAACCGAAACAGTTTATCCTTTAAAACAAACAACAAAAGAATTTAATGTAAATCCGCAATGCTTTTTTGAAAATGAAACTACCATAAGGCCTCCCGCCACACACACAATGCAAACGCAGAATTGGAGGAGATTTCTCCTTATGATAGTCAAAAATGTTGATACGCGAAAGTCATTTGATATTATTACTAGTGCATAGTGCAGAAAAACCTTTCGAAAGTATAATATTAATCCTAGCCAGCATATAACCATTATTGTATGCCTACTATAGCTACCATGTTCAATAGCAGGTTACTGCCACATTCCATGGCAGGTTATACAACTAAAACCGTACAGGGCGTGTATTATTTTGTTTGGATTTTCCAACAAATGGTCAGGCCAAGGAACCTCCTATTGCCACATGGGAACGCCTCTGGAGGGACGTCTCGAGAACATACCCGGCTCTCTGCTAACACAAGGCCGGCTACCCCCTTCCTGGGGAGTAAAACCTAAGATATGCCACCCCCGGTCGTTTACGACCTTTATCCGAGGATCCTCTACACCAACAACATCACACAGTAATAAATAAACTACAGTGCCCACATGAATAAGTATCTGGGCGCTATACCATGATACCACCCTTTTCCAGAAGGAATGGTCATACCCTAGGGGAGCTACCCCTGAAACATTGCCGCATCTTTCCTGTTTCGACCATTACCGGTTTGTGAGGCTCGATGAGGTCTCATCCACAAAGCTATGCTTTTTCACAAAGCCATGATTTGATCAATAAATGATCAGCAGCACTTCGTATGCCACATTACCAAATTGGGAATGTACCACTAGTAACCATCAATTACATAACCTCTGAGCTCGTACGTCTCAGAGAAGGGTGTTAAGCTAAGAGAATAAATCTCCGCCACCAAACAGAAATGTATTTGATAGAAACTGGTTTTACATCTCAAAGTGTAATGTCAAACACACATCCATACAAGTCTGTTCTGGGTTCGAACAAAACCGAAGGCACTTCCGAAGAAGCCCTTGCAAATCTGGGTATTCACAATCCCAATCGGACTTCCCATCACTTAGGGAATCTCTATACCGGCGCGACTCAGCACAGAGACAATCGACGGGTTATCCTTTCATTCTCGAAAATATCCGGTCTTCACCACCAGTCTTCAAATGTTATCCATAATGACGTATCATTTTTCGGAATGGGTTATATGACACAAGGTCCTCTCCCGGCTAAACCGGATAATGAGCGCAAATTTAAAAACATACGGATAATGGGATTCGGTTAAGTCACAGCTTATTATCCAAAGCCTTTCTTTAAATGGTTTAAAACAAATTACCATTTCAAATATTTTAAACAAAAAAGTTTATTTCACAAAGTTCACCAATTTTCTACAAAGGTTCATTCATGGCTTTTCAAAACAATTTCATTTCAAATTGGATTAACTTATCCAATCTTTAAATTATAGATTTATTTCATAACTTTCAAACCATTTCCAATTCAAATCTTTTATGTGAAAGATATACCATTTAAAACTCTCTTCGATTTCAAAACAAGGTTTAATAATCTTTCACATAAGTTAAAGCTGATTACATTTACATAAGTTAAAGCCATTCAAGTATAAAACTTGGGTTTTAAATTTAAATTCCAAAACAATACTTTTTAAATGTTAAAAAGCCATACAAACACCTTTATAACTTGTATAATCTTTTTAAACCATAATTTCCAAATTATTGAATTCAATCTCAAATATTGAATTCAAATTCAAATCAAATTATTAAATTTCAAAACTTTATTAAGTTATCCAAAATAACTTTTATTTTTGAAATCACTTTTCAAAAGCTTTCAATTCCAATTCCAAAACTATTTTAGATTCAAAAATTCAATCTTTAAAATCATTAAAAATCTGTGACTTAACCGATTTCCTCGTGCAATCCATATTTGTGTGTGTAAAGTGTAGCCCAGGGGTTTTACACAATGGTGCAACAACATCAATCACCACAGACTCAATCATAACAATATCGATAAGCGGTACATTCCAATAACGCTTATCTATATACATAGATTCACAGATAGAAAATATGAATGCATTATGAATAAATAAATTACATTGATCACAGCTTGAATTAAAACAATTCAAATCACAAAGCATCACATATGAGGAATATTAACCATCCAAACATCCAATAGAATCCAAACATCCATAAGTAAAAATAAATTAAATTATATGATTTAAATCAAATCTGATTAATTACTTATGAATAAAATTCTAATCCTGGTTAATTAATATTAATTAATTACAAATCAATTTGATTAATTACTCCTTAATCATTTATTAATTAAATTTTAATTTATAATTGATCCTTTGAATAATTATCCTTAATTAATTACAAAAAAATTAATCAATCCTTGATTAATGATCACTTTCATTAATTAATTAACCTTTAATTAATTATCTTAATTAATAAATAAATTCATCTTTAATCATTACATAATTAATCCCTAATTCTTAATTAAAACCCCCTTAATTAATTCATAAATTAATTAACTTTAAATTAATCACCACTTAATTAATTATAAAACAAATCATCCTCTAATTACAAATCATCAAGTAATCAATCCTTAATCATACTTAATTATTCTTTGATTACTTGATAAATCAAAATTAAATTATTAACAAATTTACCTTAATAAATTTTATTAAGTAATTAACTTCAAGTGATTAATTTCCTTTAACAACTAATTTAACTTAAACTTTTAAAAAAATTAATTAACCATTATAACATCCTTTATATTAATTGATTACCCTTTAATATTATTAAGTTTATTTAAAATAAAAATTTATATATAAATTAAATAATTTTAAAACTCAGTTAATTTTAAATAATTTTATTTAAGAAACCTTTTTTAAAACAATTTAAACTGGGATAGCATCGAATATTTAAAGAATAATTGTATTAACAAAAATTTGTTTATAATAACTTGATTTTCTCTAAAATCTGAAAACTTTTTTTTTGTTATTACATCAGATACTCGAGCCAACTCACGTTTTACCCAAGCATCTTCCCTATTTACTTCGAGTTTCCACCAAGAATCACCCGTATGCTTTAAAGTCCTCCATACTTAAATTTTCTTAAGTACTCAACCCTGTGCACCTATAAATCTACTCGAGTCAAAACTCAAACCAGCACACGTTTACTCCGAAGACCACTTCGAGTTCATACCCTTCTTCCCCAATTCCTTCCACTGACACAACTACAAGCTGTGCACGTGTACGCCTCCGTTCACCCTTCTGATCATCACTCTGGCCATCTGCGAATCATCAACGATACCATGAGCTAACCTAAACACTCAGAGACCTAAATCGAACTCGAGAATGAAATCAAGTAACCCAACCCAAAAGCTGGAACCACCCCCATCTGAAACCACCACGTGTCGACGATCTACGCCACCGTCAACTACGTCATTGGACCCAGGCCTTCGTCTTCAACCCACACCGAGTCTCCCCCAGGTCCGATCGGCCACAATGCTTCCTTGTCAACGAATTTAGTTTGAAACTGACAGTAACTAAAACTCACTCTTAAACCCTAAATCACTGTCGCACCGTCGCCGTCGCCATTTTAAATTCATCGGATATTTTTTCTACAATCTACCACGCTTACTCTTCCTTTAAATTCAAATTCGAGGATTAATTTCACTTTGATCATCTGGAATTGACGATCCAAGCAATTTTGTTCAACCACCATATGCTCGAGATTTCCTAGCTTAAAAATCATGAATTCATATTTAAAAATCATGTTTTATAGAAACGAACCAGATCATGAATTCAAACTCGAGTTTTTATCAATTTAAATTTTGAACAAAATTTGAATTTGCTGTTTTTTTATAATCTCCAGTAAATCCATCCATTTCTAGTTCTTTAAAAGTATTTTTAAAATTTACATTACATTCAAACAGTCCTTTTCTCTTTTATAATCACAACCTGGATTCAATTATGCAGAAAGTTATGATTTTTTTTTCTTTTTTCTGGAAGGTTGTTAATCTGTTGTTAACATGGATGTATCTGTGTATACACACAGACATGCTTTCCACCATTCTTGTGTTTTCATATACACATGTATGTAGAAAATATTCACACAATCGCAAGCACAAACTCTAAACACAGATCCAACAACAAAAGAAACATAATAGGGCCAAGTTTGCTCACCTGTGCTTGTTGGAACAGAGCCTGAAAGTTGATTAAGCAGAGATCAGGCTTTCGATTTGCTTTTCACTTCCCTCTTTGATCAGGTTTGTATTCTTTTTTTTTTCAAGGTTTGCATCCCAGATTTTGAATTGCTTTCAGTCTTTGAATTTCAATTGTTTACTTGCTTAATTCCAGATTTTCCTTGTTTTAGGTTATCATCCCCTCAGATTGAAAATGATAGAGTTAGTTAAGGTTTTAATTGCTTCAAATACATAATTTTTTTATATTTTACTCATGATTTTTCTTGAATTTACCTGAGAAATGACAGAGCAGAGAACAAAGAACAGAGAATGATTTTGTTTGATCTGGATCTGATTGCTTTACTTTGATCTTGTAACCTGATTGGTTCCAGATTTGAATTTTTTTTCTGGTTTGAATCTGATGTTGCTCAAGTTTAATCTGTTGCTTTTCTTTGAAACTTTGCTTGTTTGATCAATTGAAGTTAAGACTGATCTCAGGTTCGATGATATTAGCTTGACCAAATTTTGTTTTCAAGTTGAATTTGCATCTTAATCTCCAGGTTGAAGGTTGTTAATTGCTTCAGATTTTTGATTTAGGTTTTGAGATTGAGGAGGGTTTCAAATTTTTTTCTTTTGGTTTACAGGCTTGGGAAAGATGAACAGCCTAGTTGTGTTTTATCTTGTATCTTGAATAAAGAAACTTAATGCCACTTGTCTACTTTCTTATTGCATGTTTAACACTTGTCCAAATTTGTATATTTAAGTTGAAACCCCCTAGTTTAAATTAGCTTCAAAACTTAGTTTTAAACCCTTGTTAAAAATCTACTTACAAATTCATGCATATATATATATATATATATATATATATATATATATATATATATATATCTTCTAACTATATTTATTTCCAAATATATAAGAAAAGCATTTAATTTTTTTAATTAAATCTTACTTTATTTCAGATTTAAAATTTTATTTTAAATCCTTAAATCGATGTATTCACACATTATATTTATAAAACATTTAAAAATCCATTAAATTCAAATAGCTTTATATTATTTTCTATTTATATTTCTTTCTATAACTCTTTATACAACCATAAGAAAATGATTCTTACCTATCTAACATGTTTTTATTTATATATTGACATTTAAATATATTCAACCTAATTTATATTTAGATCCTTAGTTAGTTTTATATTTGCAAATTTTTTTCTTCTTATGTATATTAACTATGTTTATTTATGTTTTGTACATGTATAAAATTCAAATCTTTTTTACTTTTATATATTTATATACAACTATATTTATTTTCAAAATGTTTATAATTGAATTCTAATCCAAAATACTATTTTATAAACACATACTTTTAATTTATTAAGGAATCTTCATATTTATTCCAAAATAAATCCAATTTGTTTTAAATATATTCATTTTAGTACTTTCAAATCAACAATATTCTTTGTCAATATATTTATTAAATTTCAAAATCTAGTTCCCAAATTATAATTCATTTGTATAACTAAATGAACATATATCTTATTATATTTGATGAATTCAATTTTATTTTTATATTTAAAATGCAAATATATTCTAAGTAAATTCACAATTAAATCCAAAACTAAATTTGATTACCAATTTTTTCCAAAATTTAATCCTAAATTTTAAATCAATTATCAATTTGTTTTTAGCTAAAATCCAGGAATGTTACATATTGGAACTTACTTTTGTCAGAAGTAAGATTTAGTGACAGTGTACGTTAGACCTCAAATGGCCTAGGATTGAATTGTTTGTGTACCAATCTGCTAATGATTAAAGTTGCACAGCGGGAACAGATAAACTATTTTCTGCTGAGCACACTCATTATTCATTCTTATATGCACGACTACTAATTGACTAATGTTGGATGTTTTGAAATATTAAGCAATTGTCTAAAATTAATATAGAGAACTTATCATCATTTGGAATTAAAAACTTACGTAATTAATAAGAACTTGCAGTGTCTTCAGTGGTGTAACCATCGCAAGAAGTATATAAAAGTTGAATTTGTGTAAAATAAAATTTTAATTCATATGTATTATTAACCAATGGTTAAGATGAATAAAAACTTGATGATTCTTGAAGTAGTTATGAGTGAATGGATACATTGTAGAATTGGTATTAGTAAAGAAATACTTGGATGTAACAAGTGAGATTTACTACAAGAATTATAATAAAAGAAGCATCTATTTAAATTAAAAAAATTATAATAAAAGGTATACATATGAATGAAATTTTATTTTGTTATTTTAAGGCAAGTAGATATTTTGAATAGAAATAAAATATTAAAAGTTATATGTATGTCACATGGGAATTAATTTTTGCGTTGAATTGCCCATTGAGTATTTTAAGGATTCTGGTTGATGTGTCTGATCGACATTATCGATAGAAATTTTATAAACACTAGGACGAGACACAAAGTGCTTGCTTTTGGTTTGATTTGAGATGTGCTTATCTTTTTGGTTTATGATTTGTGACTTACTTTTATGACAAGTCATTTGAGTTTTGGCTTGCTTTCAAGTGGTCTCATATTTTCTAGTGTTGACTTGCCTTATGCAAGCTCGTGTTTTTGAGTTTTTGATGTGAGTTCCTGATCGCCATATTTGAGATGATTGTCGTTGATGGGCATGAGGAGTTTTGATGACATGGTGATTTGGTTTTGTTACCTTTTTATTTGCATATGGCATATAGTAGATAGTTATTATTATGCCTTGTGTTTTATGCAAATTTATCATTGAATAATTATTAGTGAGACCTTTTCATGTTTAATGTGATATGCTATTGGGGTTTATACAACTTTGATGTTATGCATGCTTATTATTATATGTACTCGCCTTTTGGATATTAAGAGATGGTCTGACCCATTTATTTCATAATACTCAGGTCAGATCGAGACTTGAAAAGTACATGGATTCGGTGACTTTGGATTTGGGCTAGCTAGAGTAGCTATATGGAGTATTATCTTTATGATAGAGTTCCCCTTTTAGATGTTAGTCTTATTGTAGACTTGTGTTATACTTGGCTATTGTATTGACTTGAGATGTCTTGTATATTCTTTAACTTGTCATAGGGTATATGTTTATAAAGTTGTATATGTAATTCTAGTATTTCATTTTATAGACTTACACTTTAAAAAAGTATTTGATGTTTTTTATTTTCGTTGCGACATTTGATTCTGTGTTGTATATTATGTTATGTATTGTTCTGAATTAAATTAAGCCACTATATTATTATTTTGTGTCTGGATCGGATATGTCGAATTTCCTCTTGTAAGAAAAGAAAGAAAAAAATATAGTCACATTATTCGACGTATCGATACTCGCCCAAACCAGTTTTACGGATGGTTGCTCCTAACCAACATTATTCTCTGTATTACTCGACAATATTTCTTAATATTCTTGGCAATATGGTAATAAAGGTGGAGCGTTACAGTTGGTACCAAAATAGATGTTTAGAATAATATAGAACTTAAGAAACACTAATCTTGGCCTAGATAGACCTACAGTCCATTCCCTTGGGTGTGTCGGGTTAGAAATTAGGATTTATTTCCTATTTAGAGTAGAAGTACAAATGACTATTGGGAGTAACCATTGAGATGTATTTGTGAAAATTTTAAATTTATATACAAATTATTTTTATAAAATCATTTTAAAAGTTAAGTGTTGTGTGGTGGTGTTTATGATCAAAGTTGCGCAGCTGAAGCTGATAGACTGTTTCCGCTAAGCATAGTGATTAGTTGTTTAATTATGTTTGATTGATTATTGTATGCATGGATGGATGGTTGCATTAGTAAATTGCTATTTGTAGGTTTTCATTTATGTAAGAATTAAAAGATTTATAAATTTTGGAATTATTTTTTTGTTAATTGCCCATTGAGTATTTTATGAATACTAGTCAAGACATAGGACACCGCGATGTTGATAGGGATTCCTAAATGCATTGACAAGACAGTCAGACACAACAATTTTGAGTTATAATATTTAAAATATTATAATTGATTGTGAAAAGAGTGTGTGTGTGTATTCAACTGTGTGAAACTTTAAAAGCAAGTATCTTGAAGAATAATAATATTTTAAAAGGAAATATTAATTTGAGTTTCGATAATAATATTTAATAAATGATCTGGAATTGAATATTATTACTTGTGAAATTAAAATATTTTGTGGAAAGATACTTTGGAAAATAAATTAATAATAAATTTATCTATATAGTACACATGTGATTGAAAAATGTTGGTGGCTTAGAAAATTATAGAATGTATTTTCCATATTAACTTTAGATGGCTTATGCAGCCACCGAACCTTAGCAATAACATAGGTGGTAAGGCCATGTTGATTTTGCAACCAACATCATAGCCACTTGACAAAGCAATTCATTATAAATAGATGGCAATGCAACGTCATTAAATAATTTGATAATTGTAAATTTTGAATGTTTATTTTTAATTCAAATGTCAAGAAGAATAATGTGTGATATTTTTTATTTATGGTATATATCATTCTATATTTTAAGTTGGATGTTAATTCTTATACTTGATCTCTAGTTTATAAGAAGTTAAAATATAAGATAAAAGTAATTGTATAAATAAGTTTTGGAATTTCAAATAAGATTTGGTATAAATAATTATCATAAAATAATATTTTATGCTTTGGAAAATGAAAATTTTGAGAAAACTATTTGGAAGTAATAATTGAAATTTTGAATTTGAGTTAAAATATTTAGGATAAGGGATTAAATGAGTAGATGTCTTTTATGTTGACAAGCGAAGAGTTTGTCTTAGTTAGACTTGTGAAGAGCAGTCATTTGTGCAAACAAACGAAGCGCTTGCCTTTAGTGTTGGACATGCAAAGTGATGTCCATAAATTCTTTTATGCTTGATGATTAGTATGTTATTGAGTTGATTGTGATGATTTTTAAATTTGGCATGATAAATTAATGAAGATGTTTCAAATTTAAATAGTTTTACAAAATAATAATGAAATTATAGAAGATCTTTTGTAAAGTAAAAGAAGAATTTTTTAAAATGAGTTTGAATTTTGGTATAAGTATATGACTTATACTAAATTAAATTAAATTTTCTTTATAATCATAGGAGGTCTATGAAAAATTAATAGAATAAATATTTTAGTGAAGGAAAGAAAATTTCATTGGTTTGAGTATATATGTAACTTTTTAGTAGGAATTAGTTTTCCTAGTTTATGAATTTCAAATGTAAGAATTTGAATTGAAAGAAACTAAAAGTTGAGTTTGGTTAAATCTTTATAATTTTTCATGATCGTGGAAAATTAAATTTTAAGAAATGATTTTTTTTTCAATAAAATGAAATTAAATAATGAGATTTTAATAAGAAAAAATAAGGAAGTCTTTATATATTATTTTCACATTATTATTCTAAGGAATTTAATAAGATGAATATCTTTTAAACACCTAAAATAATTAATATTTTAGACTACAAAAAGGTGTTATATTATTTTAAACAATGTGAAATGTTGGTTTGAACTTATTTTCAATCTAAAAAATAAGGAAGAATGCAATGTTGACTATTGTAAACTAGTATGTTTAGTTAAGTTATTGTTTTATATTAATGAAGTTTAGTTAAACAATGTTTTTATCCTAGTGATGCTTGGTTAAATTTAATGGATGAAGAGGAAGTCAAAAGATGAATTTCTGAAAATATATTATAGACTTCTCTCTGAATTGGAAATTGCAAGGACGCAATTTCTCTTAGTGGGTAAGTGTAACTACGCAGATTTTTTCAGGTTAATTAAATAAAATAAATAATGATTTAAATTAGAGAATTCAAATCATTAATTTGAAGTTTATATTCTTTTTATAAAAGATAAATTGTTTTATACTGATTAATTCTAAATAATTATGAAATTAAGAAATATTAGTGTTTTTTCGAGTATGATAATTATAGAATCTTATTGGGTATTTAAATTAGTTATAAAATAATATGTATGCATTATAGGATTTGAATTTTGTTGGGCTTTGATATTATTTTAAGTCTTTAGGCATTTTATTTATGGAGTCTACTGATAGTTAAATCTAAATGAAAGGATATTTAAATGCTTGTTGGATTGTAATTTTCTCCTAAAATCCCAAATAGAATAACTAAGGTGAGAAGTACTCCAAAACAACATACTGTACATTCATTCTAAAACTTACAGTAAACTTAGCGAAGAAACAAAAAGAAATCATGCTCTCTCCTAAACCTAGATGCAAATCAACAAATAGAAAAATAGGAAATCAATTGCTAATAAATCCAGCAAAATCAAGGTAAGGTTCTCAAGTTTTATTATAGCTTTTAGATTGTTCTATTTTAGTTTTACAGTGTTTGATTTGGTTGCTTTTTGGTTTTAGGCTAGAATTAATTCTATTGTGTGACGACCGTCCATGACTCCTGCACCCAACAAGGAAATAAAGCGCTGAAAAGTGTGCCAGGCCGCCATGGACGATCATCAGGGTAAGGTAAACACAGAATAGTCTATCGTATTACTCACAGCGCATGGATAAAATACAATAGAAAGTAAACATAGTGAAGCTCTATAGAACGGAATCTCATCAGATAAACTCATAATAGTTTGGTACAACAATCTGAAAAGTCAATACATCAAGCCTCACTACATAACACTCAGAGAATCATACAAACAGCGGAACATCCAGTACATATAGTAAGAAAACAATATGCAAAAGCCTCCAACTCGTCTTCGTCATCAACAGTGTTGGTCACTAAGAACAGCACCTGCCACCTGCTACCTAGTCTGCCCATCCCAACAAGGATGAACAGCCCAAGGTAATAAGAGTTGAACATAAAACCTTGAGTCAGACAAAAGTTTTAGTGAGCAGTAAATCAACTATCAAACATACCAAAAGAGCATAAAGGGTAAAAAGGAATAGGAACTCAACCATCCCACTCCACCTCTTTCTACAGTGATAGCCCCCAGACACACTAAGCAAATACAAGCATAACAAAGCAGACAAGTAAAGCAATTATCACTCGAGTCAAGGTCGATGTTTTCCAAGTACAAACCCCCAAGGCCTAAACCAAGATCAGATAAGCACCCAGAAAGCATCGCTCTTGAGACCGAATGATGGTTCAACCAACATCCAAACATCCATGACTCTGGCTATCACTGTTATCCTTGCCTCGATATCATCGTTAATTGAATGACCGGCACATTCTTTCAGCCGTAAGTCAAGGACTAATGGTAACCCCGGTTCTAGACATAACTCCGCACGTCGTCATGACCCGTGCCTAGGACTATCGAATCTGCCCAGAGTACTTGACCACCTACCTGTAGTCGTTTGGGTGTCCCGACCACCTACCTGTAGTCGTTTGGGCGCCCCATGTACTCTTGCTTTGAGTTTGCTAGAACCTTCAATAACGATGAAATCCAAGCCTTCTAGTCATCCTCCTCGACGACTATTCTCAAATTTGCCCAAGCTACCTCTCGAACCAACCATTATCAACGAACTCGAACCATATCACCGAGTTATCAACATGCTTGGGATGATCCCGTCTGGATTAAACCAAGGCTATCTCACATCATGCTTTGCTTCTTCGTATCATAGCAAAGTCCCATCTCAATATCATGCTTCGCTTCATCACATCATAGTAAAGTCCCATCTCAACATCATCATCAAATCTATCCATATGAGCTTTCTCATCCGCTTCATATGCCACAAGCAGCTTTCCTTATTCAAGAGCCTTTCCACTTAGCTTTTGAATCATCTTCGACCAACTTGTCCAAATCAAATCAATCATAAATCCAAGTAATCAAGCATTCAAATATGATCTAAATAAACATTAATAACAATAATGGAAATTTCGTAAATAAAGAGTCCAAATCTAACAAGCATGAATCATGAGCAATTATCTCTACAACTTGGTGAATGCACTTGCATGTAGTAAAATAGATATTAAAACTTTATGAACGATGGATCTACATGCAGACTTAAGGAAAATGCATAAAACCACTATCTTTAACACACAAACAAGCCACCGATCCAATATACTCCTTTGGGTCCGTGTGAGAGATAACCACCACTTACCGAATCACCTAAACACTTCAAAAGCTACTAACTCCAGATTTGGACAGCAAAGGATCTAGCTTGATCCGACAAAATTCCGCTTTAAATGGTGAAATCTCTCTTCGAAGAATGTATATCTTCAACTTTGGCTCTTAGATCTTTGATCTTGATCTTCGATCTTGGATGGAAGGAAGCACTAGATTAGAGTAGAGAAAAGAAGTGAAGAAGTGTCGTAGTCGCGCTCTCAAAATAACAGCACTTCGTTGCTTCAAAATCCAGATCCCAAAAAGTGAGACGAACCCCTTCTATTTATAGGCAGATTTTTAAGTCGTCCGCCCCCCCTTAAGTCGTCGCCGACCTAACGACTTACGGCCTAACACTCGGGCCTTCAACGCGACCTAAAACACATGCCGACCTAACTACCTAAACGATCTAACCCTATGGCCGACCTAACACCTAGCCGACCTAACGATTTACCCATACTGCCGACCCAACGATGTATCCAACCTAACACTATACACATGGGCTCAACGACCTATCTGTACTCACCCTATCACCATAAGTCGCTTACTTCTTAGGTCGGTCCACCTCCATACCTTTAACTCTGCTAAGCCACTTACTCCCCTAAGCCGTTAGCTCTTAGGTCGGCCCATCTCCTTAACCCGCTAACCATCCTAAGTCGCTAGTTCCCTTAGGTCGGTCAATACCTTAAGTCGGCAACTACCACTAACTCGCTTATCCCGTTAGGCCGATAACTACCTTAAATCGGTCACTCTCTTAACTCGCTCCACCGACCCAAGCCACAACACGACCTAAGCTCCCACACGAGCTAACTCTGGTTGACTCAAACAATGCAAACGACCTAATGGCAACTATTTTACGATTTGTCGACACATAAAATACGGGTCGTTACATATTGTTTGCTAAAAATGAAGAGACGGGCAAACCTATTTGGGGATTCAAGGTGAGTGAATCCTCGCATAATCAATCTGCATATTCATAGATGCAAGTGTAGGAATTCTATATTAATTGGTTGAGAAATTAGATTGATTATTGTGTTCCTGTTTGCAAATCATTCCCTATCAAAAATTATTTACTGAAATCAGGTTTTGCTCCTAAAATGTCGATTTGTGCTTTACTGACCATTCTAAAAAAATGCATATGAAAGATAAACTCAGCAGATCGAACAGTATTATTATTCAAGTGTGTGTTTTGTGTTCTACCCACAATGAAGACAGAAATCTTCTTTTTTCGACTGCTCGTATTCCAGACAAGTTTTTTAAGATACTATGCATAAATTAAAAACTAAAATCGGTAATTCGTATAATCAACCAGATTCTGGATACTTTGTTCCAAAATCAACCCAGCAGCAATTTACATAAGCATATTATTAACGTTGCAGTTTCTACGATGATATGGAACATTTGGTGTGAAAGGAACTCAAGAATCTTCAAAGGAGTCGAGATGCCAGTCAATGTGAGAATCACGCTCATTAACCAAGAATGTAAAATTTTACTTCAATACTCAGTGAATGCTAAGAAAGTTTTGAGAGAAATGACACTTATCTTAGCTGCTTTCGGGATTCGAACAGACTTCGATTTGATGCCTCATCCTCCTTAGGTCTGATTTTGGGCAGCTGATGAATTGTCGCTGCAACTTGCTGATATATTTTCTAGCTCTCCAGTTCACTTCGTCTACCATTAATTATCCCACTTAACTTCAATTAGATATGTGATATCTTTATCTCTCTTCTAGTTGCTCCGAGAATGCTTTTAGTTTGTTCGTATGGTTGGTGATTCCTGTTATGCTGTTTCATATTTGGGCAGAGCCTCTTTCTTCAACGTGGCTTTGTCCTTTTTATTTTTTTGTATTTTGTTTTGATCTATTTTGTTCTTAACCCAAGTTGCATTTTCGGATGGTTTTGAGTGCATCTATCTATGTGTTTCTACACCTCCATCTACTAGCCAACTTGGGTTATGACAGTTGTATCGTTGTACTGTTAATATATGGTCGTGCTATGTACTCTTTTTCCTCACATGGCACCCATTTAGGATTAGGGAATTATGAGGTTTTAACGAGGCATATCATGGATATATATGCCTTTTTTTGTTTATAAAGTACCCTTTTTCATAAAAAACCTCTTTTAATCTCTTACTTGCTTTGGTCAATTATCTGGTAAATGCATGCATGTTTCAGAGTGCATATTGTAAGTTTCAAGTGCTGTAATGCCTGGAAACATCCTGGACTTCGACTAGTTGACGGTCAAAGAAGTGCCTGGAGCAGCACTTGCTCCAGACGTTGCCACCGGTCGACCGATCATCTCCAGGTGCAACTGCTGCTCTAGGCAATTCTCTCCCTTTTCTTTTGTGTGTTTTCATTTTGGTTTCCCTTGCTTCCCCTATTGTTTTGAGTTTCTTTTGAGTTGATTTGGGATCTTGGGAAATCTTATGGTTGAATTTTTGTGTGTGTATGTGTGTGTGTATGAAATAGTATAGGTTTTCATAAAAAGAAAGGAAGTTTTTAAGTATATAAAGTATAAGTTCAGCTAATATACATGTGGTTTGAATGAAAGAAATTTGTAAAAGATAGTTAATTATAATATACTGATTTCAAAACTAATTTCCATATAAATTCAATTCCTTTTGTAAATGATTTTAATAATTAAATCTATATATTATAAGTATTATTGTTGGAAATATAGTTTTATGGATTTGAAAGAATGGTTTTGAAATATAAACATATATTGTTCTAAATAAATAAATGTGTGTGTGTATAGCTTTTGAAAAATAGTTTGTTGAACTATATTGTGTTATGGAATTTTTGGAACAACTATTGTGACGCCCCACCTCTATACCCACGCTAGCCAAGGACACTACAGGGTAATGCCGTCAACTAACACGGAGAATAAGGCTAGTTGGGAGCGACCATATATAGCCTTTCTCTAACTATCTATTGAATACATCGACAATAGACATACCAAGCAGGTCGACATACCCAATGAATACTTAAAACAAAACCATAGGTGGTTGGAGGATCTATCAGAACAGAATATAACAACTCAAATGTCATAAACATCACAAAACAGTAGATCATCATATACACATATATTGATACCTAACAAAGTATACAAAATAATACATGTCAAGTGGTATAGCAAACCACATTATACAGACGAATCCAGATGAATACATATATCAAAGTTACAACAAAAAGGACCACACAAAAAGCTTTAACAAAAAGGAACAAGCTGAATAGTACATGCGGAAGCAAAATAGGCTAAGTCCAAAAGCACCTAACCTGAAACATCTCGGTCTGACCCGAGTATAAAATACACGGGTCAGTCTAGCTAAACAAATCAGTTAGATAAACTGAACAACAATAAACCTGCAAGGTCACAAGGTATAACAAATATCTCTAAAAGAGATAACACAATCATCTAACAAAAATATGAATCATATCATAACAAGCCTCATATCATCGGCAACTCAGAGAAACAAAGGATAGGAATATCCCAAAAACAAGCCATAAAGGCAAATAACAAATACCAATGAAGGTAACACAAGTTCCACAAGGTAATCGCTACATATCATGCAGCTCAAAAAGACCAACACCGAAGGGCGACACCTAGGGAATATACATATCAATGAAACATCATAAAAATTGCACGTGCTCAGTACTGTATAAACAAGGATCCATGAGCCCGAAGACTCCAAACCCAAATATCACTCGAGCGGCTCATAAAGACCTAACTCCAAAAGCGATACAATAGGGCAACAAACCCGAAGGCACAAACCCGAAGGTACAAACCCGAAGGCAACATACCCGAAGGCAATAAACCTGAAGGCGCAAACCCGAAGGCAACACACCCGAAGGCAACAAACCGTAGTGGTGAAGGTCCGGAGGCCCAGTACTAGACACCACTAACTGGCGGAATGTGTCATAACTCTCAAAAAGGAATCCGAAAGGTGGTAACGTGAGTCCTATAACCACTCGTTCGCACTAAACGGTTTACTATCCGTTAGTTAATTTCACACTCAAAGCAGTACAAAATTCACCTCATCTCATCGGTAAACCAGACACAAAGGTCAAAACAATCAATCGAATAGGTCGGGGACCAATCGGAAAGATAAACGGATGGATTCATGGTCCGTGTTTTACCTGACCATTTAATCTCCCTTCCACTCCGCTCAAAGTGCGAAATTGTGTATGTGCATTTTAAACAGAATTATAAATTAGAGAAACGAGCTTTTAATGTAATTTTAGAAGATTATTTATAAAAAAACCCGTGGATGAAGTCAAAAATAAGTTATCAAAGCCAAAGATGCAATGACAACTATTAAGAACCAACTTGAATCGATAAAATTTGGAAACCAACCAAAATGAGCAAAAATAGGCAAAACAGAAAAATAGGAGCAGGTCGGTCGACCAACTACAGGGCTCGGTCGGCTGGCCAGAAGCAGGAAAAATTGCTCGGAGTAGCAGGTCGGCCGACCGGCTACAGGGCTCGGTCGGCCGAACTGCAAGTTTCTGCCCTTTCTCATCGAATTGCCAACTCTTCCAAAACGCAATCGGCCGAGCAATGGACCTAAGGAGCCTTAGCCAATAGATACCCCAGCTCCATTAGCTCTCCGATTCGCCACCAAAAACATGCTTAAACATCAAAGTTAGGATCTTTAAAGAATTGAACCCAAACACTAAAATTTGGATATTCACCAATTCAATCCGAACCAAAAGCAAGTGCATATGAACAAGTGTTAGGAATTCATACCCAACATCAAAGATAGAAATAAACATAGATGTGAGATAAAAATCTCACCTTACATCAATAATCAAGAGAAGTAGATGTGAGTTCAAAACTCACCTTTTATCTCAAAACAAAGAAGAAGAAGCTCAAACACAAGAAGGAGACTAACTTCTCTTCACTTCAACTCTACAAGCTTCAATCTAAGAATAAAACACATATTTCCCAAAGTTAGGCTTAGGAAACTTTCTGAAATTGAAGAGGAGAAGAGTTGGAGAAGATGAAGAGGAGGCTTACCAATAGCTTCACTTTGATTTTGGAGCAAGATTTCAAGTCGCAAGAGGAAACTAGGGCTTGGAATTTCTAATTCCCATTCTCTTCCTCCATTTTCAGTTTTTAGCTTAAGTTTTTATGAAATGATATAAGTGTGGAGAGGAGAGGGACTGAGTTAGGGTTATTAGATAGTTAGTGGGCTGAACCCAACCCAAAACCCAACTAGAAAAAGTTGCAAAATTCAACTTACTCCAAACATATCAAAGCTTATACTTAAAAAGATCGCAAACGCCATTTTGGAACCAATAGAGGTGGTATCGAGTCCCAATTCGGCCGTTTGCAAAAAGTAACATTTCGGATCCAAAAATCTGACTAACGACGCTATATTTAAATAAAACATTTAAATATAAAATCGTTAAATATGCGGGTTGTTACAGATCTCCCCTCCTTACAAATTGCGTCCCCGCAATTCCTAGAGACGATATTTGTAACAACTACATACATGCAACATTCAAAAGAAAAGGAAATAAGCTTGAGACGAAAAATATTCTCGCCATTCCCAAGAAAAGATAGAAAACTCGGATAAGATCGCTCGATATACTCTCTGGTTTCCCAAGTACAGTCATTGGGGTTAGCGGACCATTGAACTTTAACGAGCGGCACGTCCTTGTTCCGAAGGTGTCGTACCTCCGTGTCAAGTACGCGAATAGGTTGCTATACAATAGATAAGTCCGATGAGACCTCAAGCTCTTGCAAATCAGGAGAAGTAATGACAGAATCTGACTCCCGAAGACACTTCCGAGGTTGAGAGACGTGAAACACGTCATGAATGCCAGATAAATGAGCTGGAAGTGAAACTCTATAAGCCACAGGGCCAATATGTTCAGTAATAGAAAATGGTCCTATAAAGCGAGGAGCCAATTTCCCAGTATACTGAAACGCATAACCCCCTTCAAAGGAGAAACACGAATAAAGACAAGATCACCAATCGAGAACTCGAGAGGCTTCCTATGGCTATCAGCGTAGGACTTCTGGCGGCTCTGTGCCTCTTTCATTCTCAACCGAATAAGATCAATCTTCTCGGATGAATCACGAACAAAATCTGGACCAAGAATAAGCTTCTCCCCAGATTCTAACCAACAAAAAGGTGATCGACATGGCCTTCCATATAAAGCTTCGAAAGGAGCCATACCGATACTAGATTGGAAACTATTATTGTAGGAGAACTCTACAAGAGGTAGATGATCCTCCCAACTACCACCTAAATCAAAAATACAAATACGGAGAAGATCTTCCAAGATACGATTCACCCGTTTAGTCTGTCCGTCGGACTACGGATGATAGGCTGTACTAAAATTAAGCTTTGTGCCCAAAGCTTGCTGAAGACTCTTCCAAAAATGACTCGTGAATAAGGGATCACGATCACTCACAATAGAACTAGGAACACCGTGAAGTCTCACGATTTCCTTGACATACAACTTAGCCAAATGCGAAGCAGTCCTATTAGACTTAATAGGGATAAAATGAGCAGACTTAGTGAAGAGATCAACAATAACCCAGATACTAGAATGGCCCAATCTCGAACGAGGTAGGCCGTCAATGAAATCCAAAGAAATCTGATCCCATTTCCACAATGGAATCACTAGAGGCCGAAGAAGACCCGAAGGACGCTGGTGTTCGGCCTTAACACGCTGACAAGTTATGCAATTACTCACATAACTCGCAACATCGTGCTTCATGCCTTCCCAATAATAAAGGCGATGCATATCGGCATACATCTTACTACCACCAGGATGAATGATATACTTAGAACAGTGACAGTCATCAAGAATGTCATGCCTAAGTGCAAAATCAGAAGGCACAAAAAGACGGTTCTTCTTGCGAAGACACCCATGAGAATCAATGCTGAAATCCCGCAATGTCTCATCACAGGATCCAGACTCACAAAGCTGAATAAGATGTAACAAACCAGGATCACGCCGCTGAGCATTATCAATACGATCCAATAAAATGGGTCGAGCTCCCAAACTAAATAATAGAATAGAAGAATCAGAAGATGAACCTCGATCACGAATTTCACAAAAAGATAGTCTCAAGAATATCCCATTCGGTAAGCATCATAGAAATAACAGCCGAATGTTTGCGACTAAGCGCATCAGCAACACGATTACCCTTTCCAGGGGTATACTGGATATCAAAGTCATAGGAAGCAAGAAACTCGAGCCAACGCTGTTGTCTCATACTGAGTTCCTTCTGAGTGAACAAATACTTCAAAGATTTATGATCGGTATAGAGAATGAAGCGCTCGCCCAATAAATAGTGTCGCCAAATCTTCAAGGCGAAGACAATGGCGGCTAACTCAAGATCATGAGTGGCATAGCGGACTTCATTCGAACGCAGTTGCCTAGAAGCATAAGCAACCACCCGATCCTTCTGCATAAGAACAACACTGAGACCACTACCACAAGCATCGGTGTAGACAACAAGATCATGATTCCCCTCGGGAACCACCAAAATAGGAGCATCAGTGAGAAGTTCCTTCAATGTCTGAAAGGAAGCTTCACACTTGTCGGACCAAATAAAACGAATGCCATTCCGAGTAAGGCAGGTGAGAGGAAGCACAACACGGGAAAAATCCTTAATGAACCGACGATAATAACCCGCCAATCCAAGGAAACTATGAATCTCATGCACATTCTCAGGCCTCTTCCAATTCTGGATGGCTTCGAGCTTTGAGGGATCGACAGAAATGCTATCGAAAGATACAACATGGCCTAAGAACTTAACCCTATTCTCCAAAAAATGGCACTTGGAGAATTTGGCTCTAAGCTGATGGTGACGGAGAGTACTCAAGACAATTCTCAAGTGATTAGCATGCTCAGCATCAGACTTAGAATAAACAAGGATATCATCAATGAAGACAAGGACGAACTTATCGAGATATTCCCGGAATACCCGATTCATGAGATCAACAAAGAAAGCAGGAGCGTTCGTCAAACCAAACGACATAACGAGCCACTCAAAAGAACCATAACGAGTGTGGAAAGCGGTAAGAGGTATGATATCCTCCGCGACTCGTAACTGATGAAAACCTGTGGCAAGGTCAAGCTGAGAAAAGACCTTAGCACCACTCAATAGATCAAACATATCATCGATCCTAGGCAATGGATACCTATTCCTAATGGTCAACTCGTTAAGCTTGCGATAATCAATGCAAAGCCTAAGAGTTCCATCAGACTTCTTCACGAAGACGACCGCGGATCCCCACGGAGAAAAACTGGACTGAATCAACTGCTTTGACTCAAGCTCTAAAAGCTGCTTCTTGAGTCCCTCATTTTCCTTTGTAGACATCTTCGTGGGAGGACGACTAACTGGCTGCGCGCCTGGAATAAGATCAATGCGGAACTCAATTCCCCGCTTGGGTGGCAAACCCGAAACAGGCTCAAAAACATCAGAAAAGTCACAAGCAATAGGAATACGAGATATATCATCATCATCTCGCGAATTAAGAGAACATAAAGCCATTTCGGAATTATCCACATTCCGAAGAACAAGAGATAACCGAGTATACGAATCCGGATGTCGAAGATACAAAATTCTCTCCGAACAAATAATCCTGGCATCATATCTCACTAGCCAGTCCATTCCCAAAATCATATCAAATCCCAGACAAGAAATAACGTGCAGATTCGCACGAAAAGAAAAGCCACATAAAACAATCTCAACATCATCACAAAGCATGCTAAGGGTCGCGGATCCTCCAATAGGATTCGCAATCCTTAAAGAAGTAACCAAACAAGAAACATCCAAGGATAAATCATCAACGAGCTTTTGCGATACGAAAGAATGTGATGCACCCGTATCGAAAAGAGCTCGAATACTATGATCATGAAATAAAATAGAACCTTCCAAAATAGATTAAGATATACCTTTGGGTTGTGAAGGACCTTCAGAAGACTTAGCAGTATAAAGCTTGCTAGACTTGGCACCAGCCGGAACAGTAGGGCAAGTAGAAACATGATGACCTTCCTTCTTGCAATAACGGCAGAAGAGTGGCTTAGGACAAGCTCAAATAATATGATCAGGAGAACCACAATTGAAACACTTTCGAACGAAAGGTGTTCCAGAAGACTGAGGCTGAGAGCTAGAACCACCAGTCTTTTTCTTCTTAGAAGGAAAAACCTCTTCTGAAATGGAAACTGCTTCTTGTTGGGTTCTTGGAAACCTCAACATCAACATCACTATCACACTCCTTCTCGACGGTCTCGAGATGAAGTGTCGAATCAACCAACTCCTCAAAAGAAAGCTTAAGCTGGAGAAACAAGGACTTCTTAAGATATTTCTTAAGACCAGAAGCAAACTTCAAATTCTTCTTATAAGAAGTGCTAATGAATTCAAGACCATACTTAGATAAAGTCTCGAAGGATGCAACATACTCAGAAACAGAATATTTCCCTTGCTTCAACTCAAGGAAGCGATGGGTCAATAAAAAAATTTCAGATTCAGGAACGAACTTGAGTTCAAATCGATCTCGAAACTGAGTCCAAAAAAGAGTAGACTCATCTATTTCGGCTACAAGAAGCTCATACCAATCAAGAGCACGCTCTTGTAATAAGCTATAAGTAACAAGAACTCTATCATGGTCAGAAAGATCCATACGAGAGAAATTACGCTCGCACGTGCGAAACCAAGCTTGGACTTCAAGAACAGACTCGGTGCATTTAAACGGCTTTCCTCCTAGATGAGAAAAATCACTGCACAGAGGTGCAAAGGCAGACTTGCGAGGTGGAGAAACTCGAGGAGGAACTGAAGGCTGAGTGCTCCCAAACAATTCCAAAAACTGATCGGCAGACATATAAACGCCATCCGGATGTGAGCCACTGGATTGCCCAGCATCCGAACGTCGTCCCCTGCCTCTTCCAGCCATACACCGAAAGTAAGATAAGAACAAGATTATTCACAAGGTAGATAATTCAATATGGAATACTACAGAATTTAAATGCATTCCTAGACATATTCCCACATTCTATCTAACCTTGATGGTAGAAGGGATAGAGAGACACGATGATTCAAAGATTTGTATCACTTATATACTTTGATGTACCGGAATATGTGCATCTATTCTTTGTTTATCATATTTTGTTCTGAACTCAGCTCTGATACCACGCTGTGATGCCCCACCTCTATACCCACGCTAGCCAAGGACACTACAGGGTAATGCCGTAACCTAACACGGAGAATAAGGCTGGTTGAGAGCGACCATCTATAGCTTTGCTCTAACTATCTATTGAATACATCGACAATAGACATATCAAGAAGGTCGACATACCCAATGAATACTTAAAACAAAACCATAGGTGGTTGGAGGATCTATCAGAACAGAATATAACAACTCAAATGTCATAAACATCACAAAAAAGTAGATCATCATATACACATATATTGATACCTAACAGAGTATACAAAATAATACATGTCAAGTGGTATAGCAAACCACATTATACAGACGAATCCAGATGAATACATATATCAGAGTTACAACAAAAAGGACCACACAAAAAGCTTTAACAAAAAGGAACAAGCTGAATAGTCCATGCGGAAGCAAAATAGGCTAAGTCCAAAGCACCTAACCTGAAACATCTCGGTCTAACCCGAGTATAAAATACATGGGTCAGTCTAGCTAAACAAATCAGTTAGATAAACTGAACAACAATAAACCTGCAAGGTCACAAGGTATAACAAATATCTCTAAAAGAGATAACACAATCATCTAACAAAAAGATGAATCATATCATAACAAGCCTCATATCATCGGCAACTCAAAGAAACAAAGGATAGGAATATCCCAAAAACAAGCCATAAAGGCAAATAACAAATACCAATGAAGGTAACACAAGTTCCACAAGGTAATCGTTACATATCATGCGGCTCAAAAGGACCAACACCGAAGGGCGACACCTAGGGAATATACATATCAATGAAACATCATAAAAATTGCATGTGCTCAGTACTGTATAAACAAGGATCCATGAGCCCGAAGACTCCAAACCCAAATATCACTCGAGCGGCTCATAAAGACCTAACTCCGAAAGCGATACAATAGGGCAACAAACCCGAAGGCACAAACCCGAAGGTACAAACCCGAAGGCAACATACCCGAAGGATACCCGAAGGCAACAAACCTGAAGGTGCAAACCCGAAGGCAACACACCTGAAGGCAACAAACCGTAGTGGTGAAGGTCCGGAGGCCCAGTACTGGACACCACTAACTGGCGGAATATGTCATAACTCTCAAAAAGGAATCCGAAAGGTAGTAACGTGAGTCCCATAACCACTCGTTCGCACTAAACGGTTTACTATCCGTTAGTTAATTTCACACTCAAAGCAGTACAAAGTTCACCTCATCTCATCGGTAAACCAGACACAAAGGTCAAAACAATCAATCGAATAGGTCGGGGACCAATTGAAAAGATAAACGCATGGATTCATGGTCCGTGTTTTACCTGACCATTTAATCTCCCTTCCACTCCGCTCGAAGTGCGAAATTGTGTATGTGCGTTTTAAACCGAATTTATAAATTAGAGAAACGAGCTTTTAATGTAATTTTAGAAGATTATTTATAAAAACCCGTGGATGAAGTCAAAAATAAGTTATCAAAGCCAAAGATGCAATGACAGCCACTAAGAACCAACTTGAATCGATAAAATTTGGAAACCAACCAAAATGAGCAAAAATAGGCAAAACAGAAAAATAGGAGCAGGTCGGTCGACCGGCTACAGGGCTCGGTCGGCTGGCCAGAAGCAGGAAAAATTGCTCGGAGTAGCAGGTCGGTCGACCGGCCACAGGGCTCGGTTGGCCGAACTGCAAGTTTCTGCCCTTTCTCATCGAATTGCCAACTCTTCCAAAACGCAATCGGTCGAGCAATGGACCTAAGGAGCCTTAGCCAATAGATACCCCAGCTCCATTAGCTCTCTGATTCGCCACCAAAAACATGCTCAAACATCAAAGTTAGGATCTTTAAAGAATTGAACCCAAACACTAAAAATTTGGATATTCACCAATTCAATCCGAACCAAAAGCAAGTGCATATGAACAAGTGTTAGGAATTCATACTCAACATCAAAGATAGAAATAAACATAGATGTGAGATAAAAATCTCACCTTACATCAATAATAAAGAGAAGTAGATGTGAGTTCAAAACTCACCTTTTATCTCAAAACAAAGAAGAAGAAGCTCAAACACAAGAAGGAGACTAACTTCTCTTCACTTCAACTCTACAAGCTTCAATCTAAGAATAAAACACATATTTCCCAAAGTTAGGTTTAGGAAACTTTCTGAAATTGAAGAGGAGAAGAGTTGAGAAGATGAAGAGGAGGCTTACCAATAGCTTTACTTTGATTTTGGAGCAAGATTTCAAGTTGCAAGAGGAAACTAGGGCTTGGAATTTCTAATTCCCATTCTCTTCCCCCATTTTCATTTTTTAGCTTAAGTTTTTATGAAATGAATTAAGTGTGGAGAGGAGAGGGACTGAGTTTGGGTTAATTAGATAGTTAGTGGGCTGAACCCAACCCAAAACCCAACTAGAAAAAGTTGCAAAATTCAACTTACTCCAAACATATCAAAGCTTATACTTAAAAAGATCGCACACGCCATTTTGGAACCAATAGAGGTGGTATCGAGTCCCAATTCGGCCGTTTGCAAAATGTAACATTTCGGATCCAAAATCCGACTAACGACGCTATATTTAAATAAAACATTTAAATATAAAATCGTTAAATATGCGAGTTGTTACAACTATAGAGATATAATATGTTCTGATATTTATTCAAATTTATAAATATATATTTATAAAGTGATAAAAAGAAAATATACACACATACACATATTTACATACATATATGTAGTTGAATAATAAATGAGTTTATAGATTTGAAATAAGAAGTTTGAAAGTAATAGATGAATAAAGTGTTTAAGAAATCATTTCTACATGATTAAAAGTTTATTATTTACATTCAAGACCTTAAACTCTTACCGAATTTTATTGTAAATAGCCTTTGGCTATTTATGCTATTTTGGGCATTCTTGTGTGATTTTTGGGTTTATTGCTTCTTGCGATTTCTACCTTTATTTGAATGAGAAATTTAATTAAACGATTTAGCAATACAAGTGGTATGGAACATTAGTATTACTCTATCAGTTAATTATCAGACTTGTTCGATTGAATATTTTAGTCAAGTGGGACTTACAATCGTTTAGTAAATATTTAAGTATCGTAAAATGGTTATGGGACATTGGGCAAAACTCATTTATTTACCAATGGAAAGAGGATTGCACTTAACGAGTGGAGTTTACTAACTTACAGTGAATATTTGAATAAACCTGAGTGGTTATGGGACATGCGGTCCTTACTTAAATGATTACTATTTAGATATATATAACAGTTATTTTGTCGAGTTTTTATACTCGTCCTTGGTTGATCCGTTTATACAGATTTATGGATTTTCAGGTCCATCTTGGGATACACATTTATAAGCGAGTTATGAGGGGCTAAGCGCTTGTATCTTAGGTCGACGCACGAAGTGCGTGTCTCTTGTGATGATTTGCGAAGTGCTTATCTATATTGCCAGCTGATGAATTTGACTTGCGATGTGCTTGTCCTATTTGACGTGTAAGGTGCAAGTCAATCTGTGTTTACACGTGAAGTGCGTGTCTATTATTATAGCTTGTGAAGTGCTTCTTTCTGGTTAGATTTGAGATGTGCTTATCTTTGTGGTTTATAACTTGTGACTTACTTTTATGATAAGCCATTTGGGTTTTGGGTTGCATTCAAGTGGTCTCATATTTTCTAGTGTTGACTTGCCTTACGCAAGCTCTTGTGTTTTTGAGTTTTCGATGTGAGTTCCTTATCACCATGTTTGAGATGATTGCCATTGATAAGCACGAGGAGTTTTGATCACATGGTGATTTGGTTTTGTTGCCTTTTTATTTGCATATGGCATATAGTAGATAGTTATCATCATGCCTTGTGCTTATGCAAATTTATTAGTGAATCATTATTGGTGAGACCTCTCAATGTTTAGTGTGATACATTATTAGGAATTATACATCTTTGATGTTATGCATGCTTATTATTATATGTACCCACCTTTTGATATTTGGAGATAGTATGGCCCGTTTATTTTATAATACTTGAGTTAGACTGAGACTTAAAATGTACAGGAACTCAGTGACTCTGGATTTAGGCTAGTTAGAGTAGCTATATGGAGGAGTATCTTTATGATAGGTTCACCTTTTAGATGTTATTCTTATTTGTAGACTTATGTTATACTTGGTTGTTGTATTCACTTGAGATGTCTTGTATATTCTTTAACCTGTCATATCTTATATGTCTATATAGATGTATATGTAAGTCCAGTATTTCATTTGTAGACTTACATTTTAAAGAAATATTTAATGTATTTTATTTCTGTTGCGACGTTTGATTCTGTGTTGTATATTATATTAAGTATTGTTTTGAATTAAATTAAGCCACTGTATTATTGTTTGCACCTGGATCTCGGATACGTCGAATTTCCTGTTGGGAGAAAAGAAAGAAAAAATGCAGTCACATTATTCGACGTATCGATACTCGTCCAAAACTATTTTATGGATTGTCGCTCCTAACCAACATTATTCTCCGTATTACTTGACAATATTTCTTATCATATCCTTGGGTAATACAAGTACAAAGGTGAAGTGTTATAGTAGGGGTGGAAGATCATATTTTAATTTCAAGTATATTTGTATACGTATGTGTGTGTGTAATTATCATATAGCATTTTTCAAAATATTGATGATACACGTTAGTTTTAATTAATATTGCCCCTCAACATTATTCTTTATGAGAAAAATGTTTGGAAACCACAAAACAAGCATTCATCACTTTGTCTTCTAATCGATTATGTAGAAATGTTTGAATTATGTTAACCCAAAAATAGGTATGTCAATTTTTTTATTTTGTAAAATAAGTAAATCATTACCGGCTCTTTAGTAACATTACTTAACTTTTCAAAAAATAATTGGAGTTCAAATAATTAACTTGAAACTTTAAATCAATAAAACAACTTTTGAGGAAAATATATATGATCTGATCACTTAAAATAGTATAATTAAGTTCATCGTTACTTTCTATACTGGTTATGATTTGAGAAAGACCAATTAATGAAAAACTATATAGTAAAAGAAACACGAACTCATCATCCCAATTTAACATAATTACGTATAAAATGTTTAACCTTCTATATGTTTAGCAGTTAAATCCAGAGAACCGTATTAAATAAAAATACCTAAATGTTGTTTTGTAAACCAATAAACAACCAAAACGATAGAGTTATTTCAAGTATGATTTTCTAATATATGGTCAAACAATTACATTAGTTTCTTATAGAAAGAGTATCCAAACACCGCAAACTTAACAAAGGAAAATTAATTTATTCATCTTTTTTTAATTAATAGGAATAAACAAGAAGTGTTAAAGTTCTTTAATTAATTTTTTGTATAATTTAATAAAAATACCTCGAGTTTCTAACTTCTAACTGGTTTATCATTTATCAATTACGAATATATTTTGATTTGCAATTTGATTTCATATATTTTGTTTATAGGATAAATTGATAGTAGATTGAAAAACAACAAAGTTTATTGATTCATCTCTGACATGAAGAAATATTTCACCATCATTCCAACCATGCAACTTCTTATCAACTTTTTTATGCTTATTTTTTCTACGGATTTTTGTTTGTTATGATTTAGTTTGTTTGGTTATATTGTATAATATATGTGATATTCAAGTAGACTTGGTAAACAAATCAGCATTCTAGGAAAAAGAAAATAACTAAGGCACATAAACTGTTTGGTTAAATTCCAACTCAAAATTATTCACTTTCGATTCCATACCATAAAAGAATTCATTTCTTCTATTAAATGTTTATAATTTTATGTTAATTGCTCAAAATTTACGCATCGTTCATTAAGACACTTGAGTTGAATTTCTACACAAGATGAAGATATTGTAGAGGCAAGTTTCTCTAAAAAAAAAGCTCGTAAAGAGATAGAGCTCGATATTGCAAACGTCCTGTAGACCTCGAGCAAAGAATGCGTATTTTCGAATATAACAATCATGAAGAAGATGTTCGTAGAGCTTATTTATTAAAAGGTCCTTGCCAACATTCAAATCATAAATTTCCAAAAATAAAGAAATCAATGATAATAGACCATTTAATCCTGAGTGGTTTCATCAATACCTTGGTTGGTCATCTTTAGTTTGGCAAAATCAATACCATTTTGTTGTTGGCAATGTAATATAATGTGTAGCAATTACTTTGAATTAATGTTCTGTGTGAAGTTCATATGGAATGACTATTATTGTAGTAGTATTTTACGCATGCTTATAATTTTTTTCTATGATTTTTGAGCTGCAAAACCTCAATTACTCTTCTACATGAAGATTTGGTTATTTTCAGGTATTTTGTTACACTTTTTTTTTTTTTTTAAAGCATGCCTATCTAAAGTTATGAGTTAGCCCCACCACAGATATTAACAAAGCAAAAGACCATGCATTATTTTTAAGAGTAAAGACACATCTAAGCAATCTTTCCACATGAAGAAATAATGGTTTTCTGCGTTTTATAAATTTGATATCGCATAAGGACGAGTTTTACAAATCGAAACATTGTACGGTTACCATCACCAACAATCCAATGTTCCACTTGAATGTTCACACTATTGGCGAGAAAGCTCTCCACAAAACTGTGATCTCCTAATATCAACGGTGATATTCAACATCTGATTCAGAATGTTTGACTGGAATTGAAGGCTTATATATTGTATTTGATGAGGTTAGATTGCTGTTAAATAAACACCAATACAGGACCATTTATTTTGTAGGCGCTCGACTTCAAATGAATTCAGTAATTAACGGTCCAACGCCTATTAACTTCAAATGCATTCAGTTATTAATGGTCAAGCGACTATTAAACAAACGTCTAATCTTGACTGCCTATTAAATAAGCATCAAAGCTTTTATTTAATATGCATTCAGCATGCCTATTAAATAAAAATCTAACTACCGGATATGTTTAAACAATTCGGCCTTTAACATTCAATCCCTTGGGTACTAGGGGCTCAACGTGTTGAATGGCGTAAACTTCTTATCCAGTTAAGGGTTCTAATTCCACACAAAAAAAACCATGCAAATTGTAAAGCATTTGTTTCTTTAAATACCAAGTTAATCAAAGGTCATTTTTGTACCATAGTACTGAAGCAATAACCGATATGATCAAAAGAACAAAAGAAAACCAACTAACATCAATACAGATCACGATTCTAAAATGAGAACAGAAAAATACTGCTGCCCAAAACAATGCTGCTCTACTCTCAAAAATAAAGCACATATAATAACAGCCTTCTATTTCAGACCAGAGACAATTTCCAACAGAAATTGTCTGTGAAAAGAGAAAATTAAGGACTAAAAATTTTAAGTACACAAAGCATAATAATACAGCAACAGCATAATGTCAAAAGTGATGAAACCGAAACAGACATGGAAACAGGAAATAAACATCAAAATAAAACGCATGCTCGAGAATCATTCATTTCCCATAGCCATGAGGAACTCGCCTTCACATACAACTTCACCGCCTACATAAGCCTTGCCTTCCATCTTTGCAATTCCGAATCGCTTTTGCAGTTTGACGAGGTTCATTCTCATTATTAGGGTGTCTCCTGCAATCACAGGCTTGCGGAATCTGACCTTGTCGACCCCTGCAAAGAAGAAGTTTTCGCGTGATCCGCCCACTTCTGGTTGCAGCATCACTAAGCCTCCTACTTGAGCCATCGCCTAATGTTACATTACAAAAATGTTAAACATTGCTTAACAATATTAGCAATGAAGGCATTTTACTTCCAAGTAATAGTGTATGGTTACAAAAAAATACAGCGCCAAGGCTTATAATGCATGTAGGCTATTGTATTGATGCGGAACTATTAGGGATATAAAAGTTTCAGAAGAGATAAGATGAGAATGAGTTTGAGGTTCAGACATAGAGCAAGGAAATAGAGAGCGTGATAGTATTTCATTAAACATTGCTTGCATTTCATTACTTCAGTCTCATATTTTACAGGATTACATGATTCTTGTACCTTCATATAGTTGCCAATAAAACAAACAACGTTTAATAAAAGCCTGTGTGACATATAATTAAAAGGAAAATTTTCGCATAAATCATTATGATTATACAAAATTAGCATTAGGCCTCTTTCAATTTTCTTTTATAAATTACATCCTTATTTCAAAAAAAAAAATCACAGGGGTATTTGAGTATTTTGCTAACTTTAACATGCGCTCTTAGGGTATACGTCTATAACTCACTGTTATCCCGCCTTTTGGCAAGGCCGTTACACCAAGAAATTACTGGAAATCAAAGACGGTTCATCCAAAAACGGTTATATACAGGTTCGCTATGGATGTTGGTAAATTTTACCCGAGTCCGGATCGAGCTACAATTAACACGACATGACAATCAAAGCTATGAAAGTCATCGTTACAAATTTCAAGTCAATCGTAGTTCGTATGCTCAAGATATGATGGATGCAAACCAAGAAAATAAACTCGTTCGTATCCATTATTCCACCTCCTTCGCAGCGCCTTCATTCGTATCCATCCAGGGAACCTCAGTCGTATCCACCAAATATTCGTTAGTTCGAATCCATCAGATATGTTCCGCTTCCTATCCATCCACACTCGTATTACTTCGCATCCATCATTCCCCAGTTTGTTCGCGCTGATCCACGTACGTCTATTTCGTATCCATCAATAAGCAACACTTTCGTGTCAATCTCTTCCATATGTGTTTCGTACCGGTCTCATCATCAACTCAATTCGTATCGATCAGCCAACGATCGATACGAAACATGCCACTAAAAACATCGATACGAAGGATGTGTGAAATGATCGATACGAAGTAGCATCCAGGTTATCGATGCAAAGTGCACGGGTTTGTATCGATGCGAAGCAGTTACAAACCATCGATACGAAAAGAATACTCTGGATCGATACAAACAAAGGCATGTAAAAGTGAAAGACTCGGTCACTCGGCATGAAAAGTGGATCGATCCCAAAAGTTAGCGCCACGTCACCTAGCAAGCACGTGCCCGGAAGTGATACGAACAAAAGCGATGCGAACAGAAACGATGTGAACTCGACAACCTTCAACAAATTCAAACTTGCGTCGATCATCTCGAGATCTACAAGTCCAAATGACACCGAATTTTCACAGGAGCTTGCACACAATCTCAGAAATGTTCATAATCGATCTCGACTCGATTGGACTAAATCTTGATCGATTCATTCGTATCGATCACGGATCGAGTCCAAACAACCGGGGATCGATCACGTGGGTCCACCCCATGTGAGGGGAGAGATCCTCCGAGATCTGGATGTGATATTTGCTACCTACACCTATAAATAGCAGCCCAGGACCTACTGAAAATGAACCTTTTGGCTCTACGTTCACTCTGACAAAAACATCATTGGACTTGGATTATACTGGTGTAACTCTTTGTAACCAGCAAGAAAAAATCAATAAAAATCAGCCATTTCATAGTGGACGTAGACCATACGTCGAACCACTCTAAATCTGTGTGTTTCTGTGCGTTTTTTCTGTTTATCGATTGGTGTGTTTGTTAGATCTTCCTCATTTTCTATTTATATTCTTCATTTTATCTCTTCACACACATCCGTAGAGTGTTGTGTCCAATTTTGGTACAAACACGTTGGTGCTTTCAATGAAAAAATCAAGTTTTCTCCTGCTCATTGGATCTACTACCAATATCGGATTGCAAGAATTTAAGTAGAAGATACAGATTTCAAGTTTAGAAGTTCTCTCATCCTATTCAGATTTGTACCAAGTTTATGAGAGACTTCGCTATCAACCATGGTCAATACTAGGACTACGTCAACAGCTGCAGATCCAAAAGGACGGGACAGACAGAACCCCACGCAACTTCTTCCTGCCGACCAGAATGCTGCCGGACCTTCAGATCCGCAAGGCCTATCATCAGAGAAGAGTTTCAACTACTAATGCAAGAGCTGACACAAAGCCGTCAGCAACTTACTCAGCAACTCCGTATTAACACGGAATTGACCAATCGACTGAACCATGAGAGCCGAAGATCCAAAAGAGATCAGGCTTCCTAATCATCCACTGAGAGTTCAGCCTCTTCTGACTACAATCACCGATCCACGCGCTCACGGCTAGATGGAAGCTATAGACAGGATACTGGACGTCAGCACACCTTGAATCTTGGGCAATCGAGAATCGGCCCATCAACTAACCATCAGACCGGTCCCTCCTTCCGAGGAGATACTGCTCCTTATCACACTACTGACAACCGCGCTGCTACAGCCGCTATTGAGCTAGAAGTTGATGCTCGAAACCGAATGGATCAGACCCACCGTCAACGCAATCACACTCATGAGCCTTATGTTCCTAAACACCTAGAACCAAGTAGGCAAGATATGGACCGTCGACCGCAACCGGTCCATCATCGCATTGAGAAACCCGATTACACCTTGGCTCAGCATGCCCAGAACATTCAGATGCCGAATATCCTGACAATGATCCGTCAAATGATCCGCGAAAGTCAGGGTCTCACTAATGACGACTGGGGAATCTCCGGAGTCATACCCCTTTCATTGATGATATACTCTACGCTGAACCGCCCCGGCGATTCAGAATGCCAACTCTACCGGGCGGTTCAGAATGCCAACTCTACCCTTTTATGAAGAGAGCTCTGATCCTAACCAGTACATCTTAAAGTATGAATGGTTAATGAATGCTACACGAGCCGATGATGCGGTCAAGTGCCGAAGTATTCCGATCTCTCTAGGGGGCATAGCGACCATGTGGTTTACTCGTCTACCACTTCGATCTATCTCATGTTTGACCAGCTGGCAACGAAGTTTATTGAACAATTTCACATGCACGTCACAAGACCAAAAGATGTTAACACCTTGTTTAGTGTAACTCAAGCTCCCGAAGAGACATTCAGACATTATCTGAAAAGGTTTCAAGCCACATGCACTGAGATTAGTATTTCCAATAATAACTCAATTTTGGTGGCACTAACAAAAGAGATCGATCCCGATTTTGAATTTGGCAACTTATTGGCCGAAAAACCACATGTCATTGGACCGTTTCTTTTCCAAGGCAGACCAGTTCTTGAGAAGGAATGATGCAAAACATTCTAGGAAAAAGGATGATGCAGGGCCCATTATGGAAGGAATCCAAAGCAATGTCGACGTTAAACAAATCGGAAAAGTTCCGGAAAGGTACAATTGAACATACAAAATAAACAGAATCAACAGAAAAGCAATGGAAATCAAAACAGAAAACGAGATCAGAATCGTGGACCATGACGCAGGGCTCCTATGTTTGACAATTATACCCCTTTAAATACGTCGCTTGAAAATGTGTGCTTGCAGACCTACAATATTATTCAATATAAGAAACCTGCTCCAAAGCAATCGTCAGAAAAATAGATTCAAAAGGGGAAGTTTTGCATATTTCACGATAGCTATGGCCATAATACGAAGGAGTACCGTCATTTACAAGATATTATTGAGAAGTTGATACTAATGAGAAAGTTGGAGCAGTTTGTGCGGGCGCCGCAGTCAAAAGGTGCGAGCCCATCGAATCAGAACAATATACCAAATCAGACGAGACCGGAGGAACCTGCTCGTACCGACGGAAGAACAGTGATTAATACTGTTAGTGGTGGCCCTCATCCAGCCGATCAAAGCTGGAAGGAAATGGAATTGTATGCCAGCTCTATTAGGCATGCGAGCTTCGAATGTTGTAATAATTTGAAAGACGGGGCTCCGGCCAAGCGACAGAAAACGATGACAGATGACATCATATTTCAAGAGAGGAATGCCGACAGAGTCGAAGCTCCAACCATTGATTCACTTGTCATTTCAGCGTGCTGGATGAAAATGATCTTAGTGGACAGTGGAAGTTCAGTTAACATGTTGTTTAAGCGAGCTTACGATCAGATGAAGATGGAAGCAAAGAATTTGAAGCTTTGCCAATCTCGCATTCATGGCTTCAATGGAAGTGGGACTATACCACTGGGATGGTGGAGCTACCAGTGGATTTGGAAATTGAATAACGCCGGAGAGTCCGGATATTACAGTTTGTTGTATTGGATATAGACCCGCCGTACAATGCTTTCTTAGGCCGACCGACCCTAGCTGAGTTCAAAGCTGCCATTGTCCATTGGTGTCTGACTTTAAAATTCCATACTGACAACGGAGTTGGAATCGTTCAGGAAGACCAGGCTACTGGACGAGCATGTTATGCTACCGAACTGCGAGAGGCGCAGCGAAAAAGGAAAAGGTGTAAAGAAATCTCCCTGCGTCCGCTTTGCGAAAAATTGACTGCTAACGTCTGGGCCTAGGCCCGAGCACCTCAACCAATTCCCAAGGGATCTTGACTCGAGAGATACCAAAAGTGAAAACAAAAGTAAAGACAGTCAAGCTTCCCCGCCCGAGCTGACGATCGATATTCTGATTGACGATAATGACGATTCTAAAAAGATAAATATTGGATCTCAGCTAAGCCAACAGATGTAGGAGGAATTGGTTGAATTTCTCCGGGCAACCTCGACGTGTTTGCCTGGCCACATTCCGACATGTGTGGAATCTTCCCGAAAATTGCAAGCCACACATTGAATATTGACCCACGGTGGGGTCAAGCAAAAAAGGCGTGGTATGGAAGTAAAGAGATCTACCGCCCTTAAGGAAGAGGTAGATAAACTCAAGTCGAACGGGTTTATCCAAGATGCATTATATCTAGAATGGGTGTCCAACCCTGTACTTGTCAGAAAGCCTAACGAGAAATGGAAAACATACTTGATTACTCAGACTTGAATACAGCTTGCCCTAAAGACAGTTTTTCACTTCTCCGAATCGATCAGCTCGTAGACTCAACGGCTGGACATGAACTTTTATCCTTCATGGATGTGTATTCTGGCTACAACCAGATACCCATGCACTTGCCCGATCAGGAGCATACCAGTTTGGTCAGCGATCTGAAACTTTACTGCTACAAAGTCATGTCATTTGGACTCAAGAACGCTGGGACAACTTGTCAACGGCTAGTTAATCGAATGTTCGCTAACCATATCAGAAAAACCATGGAAGTATATGTGGACGACATGCTTATGATGTCGTGATTCTCCATTGATCATATCAAAGACCTGGAATCGATATTCAACATCCTCCGAGAGTACAAAATGAAACTCAACCCGTTAAATGTCAATTTGGGGTCGCATCTGGAAAATTCCTTGGATTTATCGTCAACGCTCGAGTAATTGAAGCGAATCTCGAGAAGATCTGGACAATAAGAAATCTTGAGACTCCAAGGACTATAAAGCTAGTTCAGAGCCTCAACGGAAAAGTAGCAGCATTGAGCAAATTCATTTCAAAATCAACTGACAAATGCATTCCCTACATCGATCTGATCAGGAAAGGGAAGCAAAATTTTGAATGGACTACAAAATGCGGGAGCGCATTCCGAGCCCTGGTTCAACACATCAACGCTCGAGAAATTGAAGCCAATCTCGAGAAGACCTGGGCAATTAGAAATATTGAGACTCCAAGGATTATAAAGCAGGTTCAAAGCCTCAACAGAAAAGTAGCAGCACTAAGTAGGTTCATTTCAAAATCCACTGACAAATGCATTCCCTCCTTCGATCTGATCAGGAAAGGGAAACCGAAATTTTGAATGGACTACAAAATGCGAGAGCGCATTCCGAGCCCTGGTTCAACACCTGTCTGCACCACTCATTCTGTCAAAGCCTATTAATCATGAGAGATTGAATGTCTACTTGGCAGTGTCAGAAAACGCAATCAGTGCTGCCCTAATTCGAGAAGAAGACCGGATACAACGGACAGTATATTACATTAGCAAGCGATTAACCAGAACAGAGAGAAATTATCCGAAGTTGGAAAAGCTGGCCTATTGTCTTGTCATTGCCTCAAGGAAGCTCCGTCCGTATTTCCAGGCTCATCCTATCACCGTCCACACCAACCAGCCGTTACGATAGGTCCTTTGTTACGGCCCAGAATTTCTGTCAATTAAAATTTGGATATTTAATTTATTTTAAATATTAATAAGTGGAATTTATAAGTCGAATAATTTATTTTTCGAATATTGGATTTAAATTGGATAATTAAATCGATAATTTAATAGTTGAAATTACATAAATAATTGAAAATTGAGTTAAATATGATTGAAAATGATTTGTAAAATTTTATTTAATCATATTGAAGTTAGAACGATATTTTAGAACTTTTAAAATCGAATTTAAAGTTAAATTGTGAAAATTGAATATTTTAATATTTAATTGACGAGTTAAAATAACCATTTTTCAAACTGTCTCGGATTTCGACGAAACCAGTTTCATCGAATCCGTAATGTGATATTATTGTAAGGTTTCAAATTTCGTGTCAATCGGATTTACCGTTTGTCCGGTGCAAAGCTAAAACGCACAGAAATTTGATTTATCGATTTAATTTAAAATCGATCGTTTATCGCCGTAACTCGCACAGATGATCGAATTAGCCTCCGGAACACGTTCCATTGTGTTCGGAACGCGGGGTAAACATTAGAAATGCCAACCGGCACGCTTCGTTTGGAGTTCGGAAAATTTCGGATGAATAGTAATTCGTGAATTTTCTATAAAAGGACCTAACTTTCTTCATTTTACACTCAACCCTAATTCTAAACCCTAGCCGCCACTATCTTCATCAATGGCCAGAAATTTCGTTTCTTTTCCCCTTGATCTCTCTCTATCCTTAAACAATTAGCCTAAACACTCAACTACAATGTTGAAGAGCGTAACGAGAGCTTCGATTCCATACGGGTATGATCGAGAATAGTCGCGTGAATCGATGGTGAAATTTACTCGAACGTGCCGCGTTCGCGCACGAATCCTAAGGGCAGGACGCAGCCGAGCTTCATGCTCCTTTGGCCGAAGGTAGAGGGGGAGATGGGCTAACAAGGTGATGCTTGCTGATCGATGCAGAAGTCGTGGTGGTGGTGGCGATTTCAAACCCTAATGAACGGCCTATGGATTCTTGTTCGTGCGTTTTATCTGTAGATGGACGTGCGTAAGGAAGATGTTGAAGTGTGGCCTTGATTTCCTGAAGCGATTTGGACGGCCAGGATTGAGTAGGCTAAAATTAATAAAAGAAATTGTAATTTATTTATATTATAATTTGTTCAAACTTTAAACTGCTATAACTTTTTGCTACGAGGTCGAAAACGCACGAAACTTTTTGCGTTGAAATCGTATCGACGAGCACTACGCGAAGGAGCTGGTTTGGAGTCGTTTGGAGTTAGAAAAAATTTCAGGTAAAATTAAACGTCCGTTTAATTTTATTCGAAATAAACGCGGAAACTGAATTGAAAGCAAGGTGAGAATTTCTCACTCAATCGAAATTGTTCGATGTTAATTTTAAATAGTTAGATTTAAAATTATTGATTGTATGCCTGAATGATAAATTATTATCTGTTATTGGTTGAAATAGACATTATACGCCGTTGGTAAGCGGATGTTATTTATTAAAAACATATACCGCGATAATTTCACTGAAAAGTGAAATTGGTATTATTTATGTACTTGGAGTTGATTTCCCACATTATATAGCGGATGAGACCCTATTGCGCCGTCTATTAAGCAGATAATATTTTATAAATCTCATATACCGCGATATTCCGCTTTGAACGGAATTGGTATTGTGCTAACATCTGTGGAGGCAGGGAAACAGGTTGGAGGGATCCAACTGCATTCCTCACCAGTATTTATTTGATTACAGATATTTTGATGTTTGTTGATTATCATATGATGATATATGATGTTTGTTGTCGTGATTGACTATTGGGTGTTGTTGCATCATCGGATCCATTTTTAAAGTTTAAAAATAACGATTTTTGATTTTAAAAGTTTTTTTTAAAATGATTTTTCAAAGTATACGTTTTATTAAATTTTTGAATTGATTCATTTTAAATAATTAAAACGTTATAAATTTTTATGTTATAAAAATTAAGATTTTTGTGAAATATAACCAAAAGGTGATTTTTAAAATAAATAGATTTATAAAATAGTTTAAATTTGGATTTTTGAATTATTATAAAGGATGTATATAAAAGATTTTTAACATTGATATTTATAAAGAAAATATATATATATATATATATATATATATATATATATATATATATAATATTGGAATTATAAAACGAGTTTATTAAGTGTTAAAATGAAGTATAAAATGGATTCCATTAAAATTATAGATTTATAAATTGTGAAGATTATAAAATGAATAGATGTTGTAAAATAAAAGATTTATAGGTAATTAACTTATAAACTGGATTTTGGGCATTTAAATGGGATATTAATAGAAATTGTTAATAAAGGAGATTTTATAAGTTGAAGTTGCTATAAAATATAAATGAATCTTATAAGTAATAGGAGTTTTAAAAAGAACGATTTTGTAAGTAAATGAATTATAAGTATTTAACTTATAATATGGACTTTTGGTATATATTTGAGATATATAAATTGAATCGGATTAATAAAGGAGATTTATAAATCGAAGTTTATAAATAGAAATGGAATTTATAGACATTGTTTGTAAATTCGAAATCAATGGAATTGGATAAATTGAATATACAAATTTATTAAAAGAAGTATATTCGCGATTTTGGATAGCGAACTATTCTTTATATAAAATGTGTAGAAATATTGAAATTTGGTTAGTGAAGTATATTCACGATTTTGGACGGTGAATATATTATTAAATAAAATGGTTATGTTTTGGGAAAGCTATATTATAAAATGAAGTTAATTATTTTAAAAAGATGTTTTAAAATGTATTATGAATCGAATACATAGATTTCAACATTCATTGTTGAAATAGACGTTTTCGAGAAATAGAAGGAAATGGTGGACTATAACACTGTTGTTATAGTAAATGATTTCCAAAAGGAAATGTTTTTGTATAGTATTGGGATTTATATATCTATCTAAATTTCAAATCCCTATACTAGTGATTTTGGATTGTCGTAACGATGTTCTACGCAACATTCGTTTTTACCCAAACAAATGTGTTTAAGAGAATGATTTCTTAAAGAATGAAATATATACTTAATATCAATTTAAGTATATTGAATATTTTCCAAGTGTTGAAAATAAATGGATTTGTGAATTACTTATTATTAAATAAGTATGGAAATGTTTTCCAATATGAAGTGAATATTTTGAGATTTTATCTTTTAAAGATAAATTGAAAATGAATATTAAAAATCGATTTGAAATCGTATATTCATAGATATTTTAGAATTGTAAATTCACTATGGAATTTATAAAAGAAAGGGAAATTTGTTTAAAAATAAACGTTGATTTATTTTTGAACTGTGGGAATAAATTTACGGATTTGGAACGTAAATATAAAGTAAATCGTTAAGGATTTATTTAATTGGGTTAAATGAACCATTTTGAAATGAAAGTATTTCTGCGTAAGGAAAATGATTGAAATTTGTTTTCAAAAGTTGTAAAGGTGAAAAGTGATTTGAAAATTTGTTTTCAAATGGTTAAAGTGTGGAAAATTATATATCTAGTAAAGATATTTTTGGAAAATAGATAATTTGAGAACTTATTTGGAATTTGGTGATGTTGAACACGCCTATTGATAGTTAAATAATCGACTATCAATATTTACCTTTAAATAGGTATTTGTTGTGATTTGCTTTAATTTGAATGCCACACTTATTTTTGAACAAGCGCTCACTATTCGAGTTAGCCGGGAAAGGACCTTGGGGTCGTATAACCCATTCCGAATATGTGATACGTCGTTATAGATTGCATTTGATGACCGGTGTTGAAGATCGGATATTTGTGAAAACGGAAGGATTACCGTCGAATGTTTGTGCATCGGCTGATCTCCGATATAGAAATTTATTACCTTTTGTGATGGGAAGTCCGGTCGTGATTAGTGAATATCCGGATTGCAAGGACTTCTTTGGAAGTGCCATCGGTTCCGTTCAATCGCAGAACGGACTTGTATGGATGTGTGTCTGACATTACAATTTGAGATGTAAAGCTGGTTTCTATCAAATATATTTCCGTTGGTGGCGGAGAATTTATTCTCTTAGCTTAACACCCTTAGAGGTTATGTAGTTGATGGTTACTAGTGATACATTCTCAAATTGGTAATGTGGCATACGAAGTGCTGTTGAGCATTTGTTGAATCAAAGCACAGCTTTTGTATAAAGCGTGGCTTTGTGGACGAGACTTCGTCGGACCTCACACCTCGAAAATGGTCAAAACAGGAAGGATGCGGCAAGGTTATTAGGGGGTAGCGCCCCTTTAGTGTATGTCATTCCTTCTGGATAGAGGTGGTATCATGGTATGGAGCCCAAATACTTAACCTATGTTGTTGCTGCAAATTCATTGCTTTGTGGTTGTTGGAAATCGAGGATCCTCGGATATAGATCGGTTACGATCGGGGAATGACATATTCGTGTCAGTAGTTACCCAGCTAGGGGTAACCCGGCCTTGTGTTGGCAGAGATCCGGTTTGGTTCTCGGGGCGTCTTTCCATAGGCGTTTCCATGTGGCAATGGGAGTTCCTTGGCCTGACCATTTGTTGGAAATCCAAAGAAACAATATGAACCTTGTACGGTTTTAGTTGTAGAACCTGCCATTTAATATGGTGGCTATAGTAGGCATAATATAATGGTACATATGCTGGGTAAGATTTATATCTTTACTTTCGAAATGATTTTTCCCTACACTATGCACTAATAATAATATCAAAAAATGATTTGATTTTACGTAGTAAGCATCTTTAACTATCATAAGGAGAAATCTCCCCCAAGTCTGCGTTTGCATTGTGTGTGTGCCGGGAGGCCTTATGGTAGTTTCATTTTAAAAAGCATTGCGAATTGACTCTGAAAATATTCCTCTGTTTTGTTTAAAAAAAAAACTGTTTTAATTCTCACACCAGTCACATGACTGACTCGGAGTTTATTGTTTTCCTTCCTAAACTCTAAGTGCACACCAATTTCCACACGGGCAGTCTAGAGTTAGGTTATCAGGATATTCTGGAATTCAGGAGTTGCTGGAGGCAAGTTGGATGGCATGGCGTATTCACTAGTATATAGTATTTCTTTTCCGCTGTTTGTTGTTGTTTGTTGTACACTCTGATGATGTAATGTGATGAAATGTAATGTAATAACTGATATAGTTCTTTATTTAAAAATTATTTATTTATCTATTATATGTTGTTCCACTGTGATTGTAAGATTCTGATGTTGTTCTGTTGTTTCTTTCTGTTCTGTTCTATCTTTTTCTCTCTTCTTCTATCTTTTTCTTCTTCTTTAACCATAACGGTACGGTTTTCCGGCATTCGATTGTTCGGCAGTTGATACAGTGGACGTATTGATGTCGGTTTTCGAGCGTCGAAAACCGACAATCGTCGCATCCTTACGCGGCCTGAGACGTCTGGTAGGTTACTCAAGTGGAATATCGAGCTGAGTCAGTTCGACATCCCTTACACACCAAGGCGAGCCATCCAAGGACAAGTCCTAGCAAACTTCATCGCTGAGTTCACTATCTCGTAGGACTTGCCCGAAACCAGTGAATCTCTCAAATATGTCAAGAAGCTACATATTGATGGTGCATCAAATGACCGCTGCTCAGGCGTCGGGGTTTACTTGAAACTCCTGAAAGCCGATCTATATGCTATGCATTAAAATTCATTTTCGTGCGACCAACAACGAGGCTGAATATGAAGCCCTATTCGCTGGATTAAGGTTTGCCAGATATTTGAGAATTATTGCTGTGGAGATTTACTGCGATTCACAATTGGTCGTGTGTCAAGTTCGAGGGAGTACTAGGTCAAAGACCGAAGGTTGGCTGCTTATCTTGCTCGGCTTCAGAAAATATTGAATCAGTTCGATTATTATACCATCTACTGCATATCCCGAGAACGCAATCAGAAAGCCGATTCCTTGGCAAAGTTAACCAGCACCGGTAAGGCACAACAGATGGGACTCGTTTCCGTAGAGACATTATCTTCCCGAGCATTGATCGGATGGAAACAGACTGGGTATTTGAAGTCATTCCCGATAAGGAGTCATGGATGAATGATAAAGAGTCATGGATGACTCCGTTCAAAAATTATTTCGAACGTGGAACCCTGCCGGAGCACATGAGTGAGAAAAGACAAGTTCTTCGGAAGGCTTCGTTGTTCACTATTCAAAATGGAGTCATGTATAGAAGAGGGTACTCTGTTTCTTTACTTTGGTGTATCGCTCACGATGAAATCATACGAGTATTGCATGATGTACATGAAGGAGAATGTAGCAATCACACCGAGTGACAAGCTCTTGTCAAGAAAGTGCTCCGATATGGATATTATTGGCCGACTGTAAATCGCGATGCATCGGATTACGCCAAAAAATGTGACGGATGTCAAAAACACACTCGGATACTAAGAGCCCCGCCTACCGAAATAACTCTGATAGTCAGTCCATGGCCGTTTGTAGTATGGGGCATTAACATTATTGGTTCTCTACCTCTGGCCAAAGATGGTGCGAAGTACGTCATCGTTGCAGTTGATTACTTTACCAAATGGACGGAAGCTGAGCCCCTTGCTACTATCACAACGAAGAAAGTAATCAACTTTATGGTACGCAACATTATCTGTCGATTTGGCCTCGCACATATCATCATTACTGATAACGGAGCACAATTCGACAGTGTAGAATTTAATAATTTCTATCAACGATTTCACATCCAAAAGTTCTCTGCAGTTGCACACCCTCAAGCTAGTGGGCAGGTTGAAGCTGTTAATAAAGTTAAAAAGTCCATTCTAAAGAAACGACTGAAAAAGGCCGGGGGCAAATTGGTCGATGAACTTTCTATGACCCTGTGGGCCTATCGGACAACCCACAAGTCCGCGACCGGAGAGACTTCTTTTCTTTTTCCTACGGTTCAAAAGTCGTTATTCCAGTCGAGATGGAAGTACCTTCTCACCGTGTGACATATTATGATCCAAAGACGAATTTGCTATATTACTTGCCAAATCTCTGCACTTATTAGATGAGAAGCGAGAAGATGCTGATTTGAGGGCAGCCGCGTGTCGAAGTCGAGTCGCCCGATTGTACAATACCAAGGTCCGACCCCGAACCTTTGAACTCGACGATCTTGTCCTCAAGAGAATTTACCCGGTTCCTTCACATATGAAACCAACATGGGAAGGGTCGTATGTCATTGAAACGAAGACTTGGAGACGTCATATTTAAACTATCGGCCGTTGACAGTCTCACTTTGCCGAGAGCGTGTAAAAGCGAAAGTCTTGGTCGCTATTACACATAACATGCTTTATTATTTATTCAGTCTGCTTTTCATTTGCAATTTGTTTACGCATTTCGAAATTTGAATTTGTAACAAGGTAACTGACTTTGTCGTGGTCTTTTATTTCAGCAATAAAATGCAATTTCTTCGAGCCAGAACAGTGATTTCTAAATGCGTCATACGACTATCACAATGCACGAAGAGCTATGTTTCATCCTACGGTGAAATTTATTCAAATAGGAAGTGACTGTGATATGACCGGTCACTCACTAAGTGAGACCCGAGCTCGAGAGCAAGCCATCACACTAAAGCCAAGAAAGGATTAATACACGACAATCCTCTAACTCCAAATTCCCGGAGTACGAACTGGAGTATAAAATTACAAATGCGGTTTCGAGGATAGTTGATCCGTCCACCTAACGACTTCGCCCGTATTCAAACCAAGTTCGAGGAGGATAGATCCGTCCGTCTAACGACCTCATTTGTTAACTCAGGGTGGATGTCAATCGACCATCCACGATCCTGGTACATCTGTCGTTCCCGAAGTGCAAACGAAATTTTGAAACTCACAACAAATATAATTGAGCGTCTATTAACTAACTCCAGATTACCAGAACGTGAACTGAAGTATAAACATCAACTAACTCTAAGTCCTCGGAGCATGAACTGGAGTATAAACATAAAAGTGGGTGTAACTAACCACACATCGGCTAACTCTAAGTCTCTAAAGTGCGGATTGGAGTATAAACACAAATCGGGTGTGAAGTGACCACCCGTAAGACAACTCCGAGTCCCCGGAGTGCGGACCGGAGTATAAACATAAATCGAGTGTGACTGACCACCCACGAATCAATCTGAATCCTCAGAGTGCGGACAGAATTCTAAATATTAAACGAGTGTGACTGACCGCCCATAAAGTAACTTAAGTCCCCGGAGCGCGAACATATCTCTAAATATTAAGCGGGCGTAACCGACCGTCGACGAAGAAGTGCAATCCTCAGAGCATGGATGCAATCACCAACGGATGAGCGGGTGTGATTCGATCACCTGAACTCGTCTTGTTTCGGCCTCGATTCAAAAAAGTCAAGCTTGATGTATTGAAGGCGAAATGCAACTGCCGACCGATCTTTTAAACTTATCCTCGTAAGTGAGGGCAAAATTTGAATATTAGCTACTGATCGAGACAATGCAGTATTGTGACTCGACTTAACTTTCGGTCATGACCCGAAGCCGTAGCTGCAGACTTAACAACTAAACTTAGGTCCGATTCAAAGGCTAAAACTTCAAGTGTATTGAATGAAAGTTCGAACGTTGAAACACTTAAGCGAAATAAACGCAAACTGCGCCGATTCAAAGGCTAAAACTTCAAGTGTATTGAATGAAAGTTCGAACGTTGAAACACTTAAGCGAAATAAACGCAAACTGCGCTGAAGACAATAAAATTTTATTTCAACTATTCTTTAGAAAAAAAGGATAAGTACAAAATTATTCTAGAAAATCCTACTAGCAGGGGCCGAACCCCCATCTATACACGACCTACAAAAGCAAAAGGAAATTTCTATCTATCAAAAATGAGCCGAGAAGACATGTATATTCTCTCTTCTTCTTCGATGTCGACCGGCTGGAATCGCCGCTTAGATGCCTCTTTGAGCCTTTGCCTTTTGGCGGTTGATCTCCAGTCGAGGGCATTATGGTAACCTCCTCCGACGAGCTCACATGGATTGGAACAAGATCGATGTTAGAAGGCGGGCGAGGCACACTGGTGTCGATGACCGTGCCTTCAGGAGAATCATTCGCAAAGGAGCTGGACCAAGGCCCGCCATCCCACCTCCAATACCACTGGCCCGCGCAGCTGCTTTCATCTGGGCATTGATCTCAGCTATTATCTCCTCCTTATGGATTGTTTAGGCATCGTCGGGAACGCTAGCAGTCGGGTTTGAGGAACTGATCATGGGTGCGTCTCCACCCATGACAAAAGGCAGATCGACAAAATGGTCGCTTTGGTGGCCAAGAAGCTCCTCCATTATCTGCTTATTAAAACTAAACGTGCTTCCCTATGCCCCGTTGATTGGTGCAGAGGTCGTTGTCGTGGTCGCTTCTATTATGATGGCCTCATGCTCGTGATGCAGCTCTTGAGTTGCAGGAGACGTGGCAGATGTAGCTCATATCGCTGAATAGAGACAAAGAAAAAGAGTTGGCGATTACTTCAATCAACGTTTCCGACTTTGAACGAGCATAAGAAATGTTTAAAATACCTTCCTCAGATTGGCTCGCGGGTGGCGGAGCAGCTCCAGAGACATGCTCGCGAGCTGGAGACAACTATGGTTGATCGGGATTGTATGCAGGAAAAGATTAAGGATCAACCGCAGATGTAGATTCGGGCAGTGTTAGCACAAGAGCTTCGAAACCTGCATCATGGCGCTCAACGCCAGAACCTTCTCCAGTCTCCAAGTGTTGGGTACCGAGTTTCTCCTTTTCATATGCGATCGTGATGTCATGAAGAACTTTTCTCTCATCTTCACTCGGCACCCGGTTCTCTAGTTCAAATTCATCGACTGATTCAGCTTGGTGTTCTGCCTTTTCATCTTCCCCCAAGCGCCCCAAGCATTATACAAACGTGATGAATAATTATCGAGCCAGGTTAGGTTTCGGTGCTTCAGAACGTTAGCGTTGTATGTGATAAGAAGATCTTCAATATCGGTCTCCAACCTGGTCTCTGCCATCTTCACTTCATTCTCAACTCCGGCTTCGGCTTCTTGAATTTTAAGCGTTGTCGCATCCCTCTCATCCCTAAGCACCACAGCATGTTCACACGCCTCCTGGACAGCTTTGTTTGCATCGTCTTTCTCTTTGACGATTTCGACAAATTTTGTAACAACCCGCATATTTATCGATTTTATATTTAAATATTTTATCGTTCGTCGGATTTTGGTCCGAAAAGCTATTTTTTGCAAACAGTCGAATTGGGACTCGGGACCACCCTCATTGAGTTCAAAATGACGTTTGCGACCTTTTTGAGTATAAACTTCGATATGTTTGGAGATAGTAGAATTTTGTTACTTTTCACTTAGGGCTTTGGGTTTAGGTTGGGTTCAGCCCAATGTTCTAACTTAATACCCCAAACTGAAACCCCCTTTTCATTCACTCTCTCTTCCTCTACTTTCAGTTCTAAAGAGATTAATGGTGGAAGAGAATGGGAAATAGAAATCCAAAACCCTAGTTTCCATTTGCAAATCAATTTCTAGCTCCAAATTCAAAAGAACCCATTGGTAAGCATCTCCTTCTTCTTCTCTAACTCTATCTCCATTCAGTTTCAGAAATTTCCTAAACCTAACTTAGAGAATGTTCTTCTTTTGAGCTTAGATTCAAGCTTCTAGTGTTGAGATTGAAGTGTGGTTGATCTTCCCTTGTCTTCAAGCTTCTCATTCATTGTTTTTGAGTTCAAAGGTGAGATTTTTATCTCACATCTATGACTATAATTATCTTTGGTTGTTGAGTATGAATTCCTAATACTTCTTCATGTGCATTTGCTCTTGATTTGGATCGGTTTTGTGAATATTCCAATTTTTGGGTTTTTAAGTCAAATTTGTGTGAAAATCCTTATATGGATGTTTGATCGTGCTTTTAGTGATGCATCGAGGAGCATATAGGGCCGGGTTGCCGATTGGCATAAACCCTTAGAGCCAATGTTCGTCCGGTTGCATTTTGGAAGAGTTTGCTCTTCATTTGGATAGGCTGAAAAACAGCCCAGGCAAGATTCAGTCGACTGAAAAGTCTGTTCAGTCGACTGAACCTGAAACCCGAAAGTTTTCAGGCATGATTCAGTCGACTGAATCCTCTGTTCAGTCGACTGAATCTGGAAACAGAAAGTTTCCTGAACCTGGAAAATTTCCAGGTACAGGTCAGTCGACTGAAAACTCTGTTCAGTCGACTGAACCTGCTGTTTGAGTCCATTTTGCCTTTTTTGATTGAATTTCCAACGTTAATCGATTCGTGTTGATTCACTTTTGTTATTATCACTTATTATCGACTTTGATGACATTTTCTTCGTGATTTTTGGGAATGCATTTTGATGGATTCGGTATCGATTTTTTTGGATTTTATTCACGTCTTCGAATGTGAACTTTAGTGATTGATTGTTCCTACAATCTTCTTTGTGATTTGTCACTTTAAAAATATAAAGTTTTCAATACTAGTAGTAAATATTAAAATTCTTTCATCAAAACGATTTCAACACTATTTTATTACAAACTCGTTTCTTAAACCGTTTTCCAATCTATTAGTATATACAAGCCTTTACCTCACTCGTATGAGAAATCTAATTAAACGACTTAGTAAAACAAGTGGTATGAAACGCTTGCGTTTACTTCGTCGGTTAATTCTTGGACTTGTTCGATTGAATCTTTTGTGACAATTTTCTAGTGGAGATCTACAATTTGTTCGTAAATATTTAAGTTAAGCTAGTGGTTATGGGACATGAAGCTAAGCTCGTATATTTACTAGCTTACTGTAATCGACACTTCTCTTTGATCATGACGATCATTTTATGGTTTAGACTAGCAATGTGCGATGTCTCTTTGTCTATGTGAAGGACCGTTCCTCATTTTATTGAGCTTCGTCTCATTTCTTTCATGGGTCGTACCTATCTAGGTGCGTCGATGTTTGTTTACACATGGGTCGTACTTTTCTAGGTGCGTCGATGTTTATTATGCATGGGGTGTACCTCTTTAGGTGCATCGATGTTTGTTTACTTCGTGGAGCAATCGGCTCAATAAGTCGGGACATGGAGCGTATCTTTCTAGGTGCGTCGATGTTCGTCTACGCATAGGGCGTGTCTTTCTAGGTGCGTCGATGTTCGACTTTGCATGGGGTGTATCTTTTTAGGTGCATCGATGTTTATTTATGCATGAGATGTATCTTTGTAGGTGCATCGATGTTTATTTGTGCATGGGGCGTATCTTTCTAGGTGCGTCGATGCTAGAGCATGGGGCGTATCTTTCCAGATGCGTCGATGTTCGACTGTGCATGGGGCATGTCTTTCTAGGTGCGTCGATGTCCAGTTTATGGGATTGGTCATCCTTTTATTGTGATTTCTGGATTTCGTGTGTTGATTTCTGGAATTTATGTTTCACCAACTTTTACGATTGGCATGGATATATATGTCATTTATTGTGGCTTGGTGAATGAAATTAGGAGTATGACCTTCCTTTTTATCTTTGAGAAGATCTTTGCGATATTGATTAATCTCTTATTGATTTTTTTTTTAATTAGTTATTTATCACAGCTTGGCATTGTGATTATTATACATTTAGTCATATCTCTTATTCTATATCATTTCTTCTGATATTTATAGCTAGACTGATCCGTTTATTATTTTCTTCTTAAATAATACTCGGGTCAGACCGAGATGTTACAGGTGTTTCTGCTTGACTTCTCTTCTGGGGTTATCATATGATCTTTTGGCTAACTACTTAGATTAGTAGTTTATTTTGTTATATACACTTGAGATATAGACTCATAGTTGTATTCTTTTGTATAACACGTGTTGCTATTCTTTTGTATTATTGTGGATCTTTTTGACCACTACTCTGATATACACTTTCGTGTGTTAATTATATATTCATATCTTCTTCCGCCTTTGTGATATGAATTATCTGTGAATGATTTGTGTTATGCTTATTTCTATATTTGTTTCCGAAGATTACTATAGCCACTGTGTGATAGCTTTGAGTTTGTGTCGGTATGTCGGATTTCCTTTTGTGATGAAAAGTTATATTTTTATCTGGCATATCGGTGCTCGCCCAAAGAAATTTTACGGATGGTCGCTCCTCAACAGTCTTATTTTCCGTGCTAGTTGACAGCATTACTCCGTAGTGTTCTTGGCTAGCGTGGGTATAGAGGTGGGACGTCACAAATTTGGTCTTAAGCTCTTCAAGTTCTTTAAGCGCCCCGTTCCTTTTAGTCATGACTGTGGTGGTATGATGCCACATCTCCTCAACCAAGGCCGGATGCGTCCGCCTTATCTCTTCCATCCGCCGAGTAGGCTCATCAGCCCTTGTGTTGGCCTCTGTCTGTGAGTTCCTTGTGGACTCGCTCTCATCAGGAAGCACTTAAATTATACGGTCTTTTTGAGCGAGATCAATTTTTAATTTCTCAATTGCTTTTGCCCGCTCAAAGGTCACCGCCAATGCTTTGTCTGTGGTCTTCATCCATTCTCGGTACCGGCTGTAAACATCATGAATATAGTCGTGCATTGTTTGTTCAGCCCCGGCTGGAATTCTCTTTAAATGTAGAGGGAATAAGAAGCCATTAAAATAGATGTTTGAAAATCTTTTTTCAGTTGGGCAATTCCGATCGCTCCCTCCCCAGTGGGCTAAGTGCAGTGATAGTTGGAGTTTCGGTTTCAGTCCTTCAGCGCTGTAAATCGGACCCTGGTACTTGAGAAGGCGGCCTTTGGCGTGAAGGTTCCAAGGGTTGTTTGCCATGACCGGAAGGTTGTGTTGGGACTCGAGGTAACGGAGAGCGTGATCTGGAGCGAAGCCTATATTCTCTTTCTTTCTCGGTCCCTCTCCCTTTCGTAACGCTCCTAGCTAAAATAACCGCGATCGCAATCTCTAGCAGCCTCCCTTCTGCATGACTCATAATACGAACTAGATGACTGGCGTGCCGAGCGGAAGCTACTGAGCATGGATTCCCGCCTTGTCATCGTATCTGTAAATAGAAAGAGAAGCAGAATCAGTAATATTTAGAAATGAATAACTTATGATCGAAAATCGTACGGTGCCGTGAAAGTGTATGTATGCATGTGCAAAAACCTCCGGCCAACCGGTTGTGTCGACCATACTCATAGGAAGCGACTCGCGTAAATCTAAAGCGCCGTGGAGCCCTTCCAATCCGGTGTCTTGTTGGAGCGCCACAGTCCGGAATTGGAATATCAGCGAGTCCTTCGAAGTGATTCTCCATTTGTGGGGGAGGAGCCTCCGAGATAAAAACACCGGTGGCTCGCAGAGACATGACCACGGATTTTCATCTTGAAGACTTATGAAGTTATGAGCAACTGTCTTGCCTTTCCTCTTCCCCTGTTGAATGTCGAAGACTATCTGAGGACCCGACTACAGATGGATGTATCCTCTTCATCGCCCTGCTCAGCAATTACAATCTCGGTCGCCCTACGCTTAGCCCGTCTCGTCGGAGCTGCCTTAAGAGATCCTTCAAGCCTTATGCTCTGGGCACGGTCAATTAGCCCAACGGCTGTCAAATTTTCATCCGTGGGCACTGATTCGATCTCTCTAATCTCACTATGCACCTCCTGTAGAATTTGCACTATTTCTTTAAATCGGGCACCTTCAGGTCGTGGAATTGCGGCTGTAAAGGCAAGAAAACGCTAAACACAACGTCGATTACAACTACCTCGTTAGTCACCAGAGAATTGCGGCACTTACGTCCGACTAACCACCGTCTGCAAACCCTGGCGGGCACCGTACATAGAACCATTCAGTCTTGAAGTAGCTAAGTCTAGTTCAGGTTCCAGTCACAACTTGACAATTCCTGACCACCTCTAAAATGTAAACGATGGATTATCTCCACGACTCTTGACATTGAACAAGAATCTGACTTCCTCCGGAGTCGAGGGCCGTAAGAGATGCTTCATAAAAACAATGAATAAATTGTTCAACGATGCGTGTTCATTTGGATGCAACTGTGACGGAGCGATTCCAAAATAAGAAAGCACCTCCCGGATATATTAGTTAAATGGAGGAAGCGTTCCAGCTGTGCACGAATGTCTGTTAAAAGCGATGAATCCTTCTGGGGGAGAGTGTAGCCTGTCATTCGATCTTGGTAGCAGAACGTCATCTTGCGGAATACCATGTCTTAAGCAGATTCTCCCCAGCATATCTTCGGAGACATTAGATGGTACATAATCTTGAGGATTCCCAATAAAGCTTGCTTCCGGTAACTCGTTCGGAGCTGGACTTATAACTTCGATCGCGATGGCCAGCATCTCAATTACCAAAGGAGGTGAACTTTGAGCCTCCTGCTGCTGTGAACTCCCGGGTTCCATAGCTAATCAACTCGGTGAAAACCATCGTTAGATGATAATAAGCCTGTGTGTTCCCCAGTGTGAAGTGCATGAATGTGTTGTGCAGTGCAATGCAATATTGTAAAGTATTTTAGAAAGTTCTACAGAGATTAACAAGACCAAAAGTGTTCGAACGACGAGACTTCGAAATCCAATAGGAATGTCTGTCATCGTTGACCGCCACAACCTTGCCATCCTAACTTCGGCAATTGATCCAAGTTAAAGTTCGTTAAATTTTGTTAAGTTACAATTCCATCGTCGAACTTCGAAAGGCAGTTAAATATGCAGTGAAACAGTTATGTCCAGTTATGCAAGGCAGAAGCTCGTCGGAGTCAAGTGTTCAAGTATGCACGAAATTTCGTATCCATCAAGGTCCATGCTCGAATCGATCGGCAAAGAACTTTGGTTTCGTATCGATCGAAACTTATTAACTTTGTATCAATCGAAGTTCAATGACTTTGTATCGATCGAGTCATAAAGAGTTCGCATCAGTCAGAGATTATTGGTTTCGAATCAACCCCCAAACCATGAGATTCGTATCGATCACCTGCCATGAGTTTCATATCTGTTGTTGGCTATTCGATTTCGTATCAATGGTCTCTAATCGATATAAATTATTATCACTCTGGATCGATGCGAAGTTCATTATTTCACCGATCAATTACCCATTGATACGAATCACATACCCAGAGTCGATACAAAGCCAAACCTTCTTTTTCTTTTCATCGATACGAAGTTGAAACTATGCGTCCCTCCTCACTTCATCTTCTCCAAAATCACTCAGATGTCATATCCTCTTGACCTTGCTCTGGCCCATCTCCAGCCTCCACTTCACCAGCGTCGATCACGGAAGCAAACGGAATGGCAAAGATTTCGAGTCTCATCGTTTACACGATTGGATTCGTTCAATGGATTACCTAATTAGAGCAGTTGGGCCGAGGGATTAATGAATTAAATGGCTCGAAGACGAAGGCAATTTCTTTTTCTCTTTATCTCTGATCGATATGAAGGCGGTATGTGGGAGTGAAAGCAAGTGGAAAATTTTCGAAGTCCTAAGCGTATTTATATGGACTTGAACTCATAAGGAAAAACGATTCGTATTCCATTGGCAAGAACCGATTGAAACGGTCAGAGTTCAATCGATATGAAAGGTGTCGTGCGAGCCTACCTGGAACCTTCATATCCATCGATACGAAGACGCTGCTCCGTATCCATCAGCCCAAAACAGTCCAGAGAGTAACACTTCATATCCATCATTGAGCCACCATCATCGATACGAAATACCGATTTTGTATCCATATGCTTGAAGACCACCAGACTTCGTATCCATCGATACGGGATGTTTTAAAAAGCCAACTGATTCATATCGATTGCCATCGATACGAAGAAGATTTTTTCAGCTTCTCAAAATTGATCCAGAAGAGGATCGATGCGAGGGGACACTCTAAAGCGACCATCAAGCGCTATTACAACTCGAATTTCACATTGATTCAAGAGAGGATCGATACGAAACTTGACAACGACTCGTGAACGCACAAACGTTAATGGAAGTCGGATTAACATACGTGCATGTATGTCAGACTAATATTCAATTTTCAAAATTCATAGAAGTTGAATGCTCACCTGGTGGCGATTACATCGAACAACATGTTACTATCATTCACACTCAGATACAACAGTGCACAGTACAACAATTGGCAATCAACAATTCGTTATTTGTATTACTGAAGATCAATCAAAGGTTACATCTTTCGACGAAAAGACAACAACCACTCAATAGATCGAATAAAACTTTTAAGAATGAAGATGGTAGCTTTTCAAAGCACGTCATGTTCACACAGGACGTACTTTGGGGGCAAATGTTATCCCACCTTTTGGCAAGGCCGTGACACCAAGAAATTGACTGGAAATCAAAGACAGTTCATCCCAAAAACGGTTATACACAGGTTCGTTATGAATGCTGGTAAATTTTGCTCGAGTCCGGATCGAGCTACAATTAACATGACATGACAATCAAAGCTATGAAAACCAACATTACAAATTTCAAGTCAATCGGAGTTCGTATGCTCAAGGTATGATCGATGTAAACTAAGGAAATCAACGAGTTCGTATCCATCATTCCGCCTCCTTCGCATCGCTTTCATTTGTATCCATCCAGGGAACCTCAGTCGTATCCACCAAACAACTGTTAGTTCGAATCCATCAGATATGTTCCACTTCGTATCCATCCACACTCGTATTACTTCGCATCCATCATCCCCAGTTTGTTCCTGCCGATCCACCTACGCCTATTTCGTATCCATCAATAAGCAACACTTTCGTATCGATCTCGTCCATATGTGTTTCGTACTGGTCTCATCATCAACTCAATTCGTATCGATCAGCCAACGATCGATACGAAACATACCACTAAAGGTATCGATACGAAGGATGTGTGAAATGATCGATACGAAGTAGCATCCAGGTTATCGATACGAAGTACACGGGTTAGTATCGATGCGAAGCGGTTACAAACCATCGATGCGAAAAGAATACTCTGGATCGATACGAACAAAGGCATGTAAATATGGAAGACTCGGTCACTCGACATGAAAAGTGGATCGATCCTAAAAGTTTGTGCCACGTCACCTAGCAAGCACGTGCCCGGAAGCGATACGAACAAGAGCGATGCGAACTCGGCAGCCTTCAACAAATTCAAACTTGCATCGATCATAACTCGAGATCTACTAGTCCAAATGCTACCAAATTTTCACAAGAACTTGCGCACAACCTCAGGAATGTTCATGATCGATCTCGACTCGATTAGGCTAAATCTTGATCGATACGAATTTCATTTGTATCGATCACGGATCGAGTCCAAACAACCGAGGATCGATCACGTGGGCCCACCATGTGAAGGAAGAGGTCTTCCAAGATTTGGACGATATATTTGTTGTCTACGCCCATAAATAGCAGCCCAAGACCTACTGAAAAAGGACCTTTTGGCTCTTCTACGTCCAGAGTCTGCCGAAAACATCATTGTACTTGGATTATACTGGTGTAACTCTTTGTAACCAGCAAGCAAAAATCAATAAAAGTCAGTCATTTCATAATGGACGTAGGCCATACGCCGAACCACTCTAAATTTGTGTGTTTCTGTGCGTTTTTCCTATTTATCGATTGGTCTGCTAGTTAGATCTTCCTCATTTTCCATTTATATTCTTCATTTTATCTCCTCAAACACATCCGAAGAGTGTTGCGTCCAATTTTAGTACAAACATTCATAATTGCGGCCGTTTTTAAATTTGAAAACGAAAGAAGTAAAATTGAAGAAAATTATAAAAAGAGGGATGTATAAAACAGTTTCTAAAAGGGAATGATGTAAAACAAATAAGTTTAGAAAAACGGGATGTTTACCTAATTTTCACTAATTGAAACTTCTAGAAGTAGCATAGCATCCTATGCTTATACATTAATTTGAGACTTCATAATGTTGTACAGGCCAGCCATGTCTGAAACTATATAAATAGTTCCATCAAAAGTATCACAGTTAATAGCTAGGAGTAGTATAATTAAATGATCCCCGCTACTTTTGGTCGCTAACTAATTGTTTTTTGTAGGATTTTCTGATTTTACATACCTTGGTTACCCCTGCATAAGTGAAGAATGCAGGAAAGGTTTTTTACTTTCATTGTTTTAAAAAAGTAGTAATTTCTCATTGCTTAATGTCACAAAAATAAAGTTAAACAGCGTCTGACAAAAAAAGGTAGTACAAAATATTGCAACTGTTACATTTATGGGCTGGGTATTTTTCCAATCTTTTGTCTCATCCAAAAAAAAAAAGAGGACAGCGGGAGGGCGGGGAGGAAATTCAAATCGTAAGTCATAGATTCAAAAGATCCATATATTTATTTGTAATTTTTATACATATTTTAAATTTGATTTTGATGTTTGGACTTCCTACATCTAAACATAAAACTCAATTCTCTCTCCTGTTCCATTTTTGTGTTGCTTAGAAACGGTAGAGTTAGAAATGTCGATCCAAATAAGTATATTTAATCTATCAGAATGGACTGATTCATTTTTTCTAAATTGCGATTTTGACTAAGCTTGAACTGATTTTGAACGGAATTTTAAAGGAAGAGATTAAATTCGAAACCAAATTTAAATCGTAAGATTCTAAGATTTTTGATAACAGTGGGTACAACCCGATTAATATTTTACGCGTCTACATAGATTATTATACATGAATCGACATGAACTAGGTTAATAACCTACTAATTATTACACTCCATTGGCGAGAGTTTTGGCTGTATGACACACATTAAAAAAATGACAGTGTCAAGTAATATTGCTATTTAGAACAAGCCGTTATAGATATGCCTACGATCACTAGTCAGTTATATCGTTATTTTTCCAGTTAACAATTGGCAGTAATTTAGTCAGCTCATGCATTTTCCTTTAATTACGTTTCATGTCATCTGTTAGTAATAGATGCACATTTTCCATTGAAAGATCTCATGAGTTACCACAACACTTTGGCATTAGCCTACAATCAGTAGTCAATTATATTGTTTTTTTCCAGTTAACAATTGGCATTAATTTAGTCAGCTCATACCTTTTCTTTAATTATGTTTCATGTTATCTTTTAGTAATAGATGCACATTTTCCATTGAAAGATCTCATGAGTTACCACAACACTTTGGCATCAGGGTTAGCTGAAGTCCATGAGTTCCATGACCGCTAAATACCCTTTGTAAATATCTGATATTGGAAAGTCATGTTATAGGATGTACTTGACTCACATCACGTTTAATTGCTCATCACGTTTAATTGCTCTTCATACTACAGGAATCAAGCATGCCAATGGTTATCTGAAAAATTTGAAATCTGTCAACATCCATATCCGAAAAGCAGATAAAATATACAATATCTGAAAAAACCGATACGGATGCAAAAACATCCACATCTGAAAATTATGTCTGGTTTTTGTCAAGATTATAGTTCATATTATGTGCAATTTAATACAATATAAGATATGAATTTATTATTTTATTAAATTAATGGTTTATATTTTATGCAATTAAATGTATATTAACTTCTCAAAACTATTTATTATCATCATATTTATTGATTTTACATGCTTTCATAATCAAGTGGAATTGAAAAATGAATATGTTAAACCAAAAAAATTTATTTACGTATCTTAATTTATCGATCGTTGACGGATATAATTTTTTGATATCTGTCTGATTTCATGAATGCGGATATTCGATATCCGAAAATGATTTCAAATGCGGATATGACAACATCCGCATTGGAAAGTATCCATCGATAGACCTAACATGAATACTCTCAAACTCTCCCGTTAATGACTTTTTTTAGTTTAGCAATTATAGGGATGACAAGTAGACCTGATTTGACCCAACCAGTCTCAAGTCCATCTGTTCTGGATCTATTTGAATCTTTGGTTCTTTAGCTGGGGACTTTGTTAGATCAAACTATGAAAATTCAAACTCTAGACCCATCACAATCCAGGATGGATCGGTTCGGATTAATGGGTAGTAACATTGATTATTTATATTTTCATGCTTTGTTGCGGGGATCTTTGATTAGAGTCATATCTTTATAGTATTTTGTATTGTCCATATAAGGCCCATGACCCATCATATTCGGGTCAGCATCGAGTCTTGTCAATTTGTGATTCGAATCAGCTTTAGATTTAAAGAATGAGATTGAATTGGTTTTGTAGACCTCGGATATAATTGTCAGCCATAGTAGTACACACACAACCGAACTACAAAAATGAATGATAAACAATCCTTCATGCCCTGTCGGAATTCTTCATGCCATAATTGATTATAGATGCAAAAATTCTAATCCAAATAAAGGAGCCATATATGGGTAAACTGGAAATTCAATCTTGGTGACAAAATATATACTTCAGATTTCACTGTGCAACTATGGTATATGGAAAAGAAGAAGAAGGCCGAAGTGTCCAAAGTGACAGAATAAAAAGGATAAAAGATCTACATATCTCCTACTAAGAGTTGATAGATAGCAAAATTGTGAGCCACAATCATGTATTTTACTGTAAAAGGCCAAATATATATCTTTCACGTTTTCCACCCATTTAAGGTACATGATAAACCTATCATGTCATCTACCACTACATATAAAATCGTGCTTCGACCTAATATTGTCATTTGCAAGGTTTTACAGGATGGAGTGAAGCATTAAGTGTCAAGGACGTACACAAAGACCAAACGAAACCTGAGCAAAGCCTGAATGGAGTGCGTGAGTAGCCTAGGCTTGGCTTCACAATAATTAATAAAAATTTGGACTCTTGTAATTTCAAGATTAATTATGTACATATATATGAATAGCTGAATCCATATGTAGCAGTTAGTTAATTAAAGATAACTAAAAGATATGAACATATCTAATAAAAATGAAATAATTATGTAAACAAATAAACTGACATATTAAGTTGGAAAAAGCTAGTTTACCCTCAATGTTTTAAAATGCAAAATCGTACATGAAGCGTTTTCAGGTCCATAAGGCGAGACGTAAACCTCGAAACATTAAGGTGTAAGCTTTTCGGGTAAAAATAAAACGCAAAACATATAATGAACTTCGACATTTTAAATTAACTATGCAAAAAATGAATTAACAGATTATTCAGGTCTGACTCTGAACAGGTATATATATCTTCTTTTTATAAGATTAAAAATAAATAACTGGATTCCATATGATTCCAGTTTCAATTCCACAAAATTTAATTGGAGATTCCACAAAATTCCAGTTTCGATTCCTTCTACCAATTCAAATCGATCTGCAAAAATTAATTTGGAATTCACCGAAGCCTATTAAGAAATTTTATTTAAATAGCAATTCAAATCGATCTGCTAAAATTAATTTGGAATTCACCAAAGCCTATTAAGAAATTTTATTTAAATAGCAATTCAAATCGATCTGCAAAAATTAATTTGGAATTCACCGAAGCCTATTAAAAATTTATTTAAATAGAAATGAGAAAATTCATTATATGGCTCTTTATCGTTGTTTCAAAAACAATATTACATAATTGTGTCGATATCGAAATTGAAAAGTAAAAAAAAACACTAACTTCCATTTTCTTATTTTGGTCTTTTTTTGTTTTCCATTAAATAATTGAAGGTTAATATCTTCTGTTAGTGTCAATATTTGAATCTAAGGGTAAAAAAATTCATAAGTCGCACTCCTCAACAGTTTGAGACGTGTGAGGCATACACTTTATATGCTTCGTTTGTCTCAAGTTATTGAGGTGTAAGCCTTAGAGGTATAAAAAAAAATCTTTTGTAAAAAACCTCAATGAGTTTTATCTCTTATTTCCTCGCAGTGCTCCTCGAGATAGGTTTTTTAAAACAATGGTTCACCAAATAAATATTTGTCAAATCCCGAGAATTAGAAATATAGGAAAATATTATCATGTGCCCTTAGTTACGGTTGTAAAATTACCTAAATTGTCCCACTGAACTGCATCTGTTGACTTCTGATTAGACAAAATGGGTATTTAAAAAAGTTTTTTTTTTGACTTTTAGGTCAAATTAATCATTGCTCACGTATGCCCTTAGGGCACATATTAACAATACCTTTAAAAATAAACCGCTAGGACCCCCTATTTTTTAGCCGCCTTTTCAGTTTGTGGCTGCGTATTTTCACACTTTCAATTTTGGGTGGTGTAGCTTTATTTTATTATGTTTATGAAAAAAAGAGCTTAAAAGCCTCCCAAGAAGCGTAGAGTGCTTATTATCTCCCATTAACGTTCACAAACACGGACAACGCCAAAAATACTAGGGCATTTAAACAGTGATGTCAAAAACGAGGTGTTTTATTGAAAATCATTGCCTTGACGGCAACCCAGATGCCAGGGTGGTGGTTTTAATAGCATGACATTTATAAGGAAGTAGGAATCAACAGCATATTAACAAAAACTAATGATGATATTTAAAAACATTGCAAAATTATAATGGACCGTTTGGCACGGCAAAGAGATTGCAGGATCCAGATAATTGGTGATAATTAGATGGTTGTGTTATATTCCTCATAAATTATATATTCAGTTAAATATAATAAAATAGTAGAATGTTACGTTAATTTTTTTTCAACAAATATACGGGTTTTTCAAAGTTCTGTAAAAAAAAAATTGGAAAAGAATACAACAAGTACATATCCTTGAGTGTTAGCTCATCCAGTCAGGAGCTGACAAAGAGAGGTGCAGGGATTGATCCCAGTGATGGCAGTAAGTCCACTTATTAATTGACACGAAGTACGGGACCTTATGACAAACTCTAGATATTAAAAAAATAAAATTACAACAAAGGCATAGTAAGGAATACGAGCCTAAAAAATTAAAAAAAAAAAAAAAAAACCTACTTAAACTCTCCCATGTTTCCCAATTCCAAAATGGAATAGTGTCTCACATCATCCTAATAGTCATGAAATCATATTTAGCTCTCATGTCAACATTGAAGATAACAGTAAACATTGATGAATGAATAAAGCTAAAGGAAAACTAAAATTTGTCCTGAAACATACAACAACAAATTGATGTGTGCCATTGCTGCTACTTTTTGGATCTACAAATTGTTATTTGCTTTTCTACGAAAAAACATTAAAATTTTGAAATCTTGCTACGGGTGAGAATATTGTTCAAGTTTTTTGTGTAGGTGCACGGTGGAGGATGCTACTGGTGGTAGTGGCTCAAGTTTGTTGTGGTTGTTTTTTGCACCAAAGTTTGTCAAATAGGAAGAGGTAGTTTAGTATTTTTATGGACGAGAGAATAATTGAGTTTAATTGGTTCAAGTGAGAAGAAGACAAAAAGAAAATGGAGTATTTTGATACATAGTATGTGTGTTAGAGGGAATTCTTGTTCTTGGTATTTATGGATAGTCAAAGCATGAGTAATCAACACACTTTCTGGGTGCCATTAGTTTTGCTCTATCTCGATACCCAAATTGTACGATTAAACCTAACAAAATATTAAATTATCCATAAATATTTACCATGGAACATAAACACAATAAAAATAGTAAGCATGGCATTGTTTGAGAATTAGAGTGAAAATCTAATAATATTAGAACCGATAAAATGGTTTTTCACATCCCATCTTTGAAAAAAAAAATATACATACTCCATTATTTATACTCAATTATTCTCCAATATCACCCCTTCAACATTGCTGCATTCTTTCTCAAACGTGACAAATGTTGCCATTATCAAAAATAGGAGAACACTAAAGTTACACTAAAATATAATTCAAAATTTCAAATTGATCAGTCAAATCATTTGAATCCATTATTTTATCTGATTAATCGCGATTAAAATTTTGATATTTTTTTAACGATTTCGATCTGTTTTTTATATTAATTTTTGAATGACCATGCAAATTAGTTTCATTTTCTTTTCATCTTTTAATTGCATAAACTAACAGGTGTAAGTTTTTTGTTAAAAAATAATAATAAATAAATAAAAATTGAGAAACTGTCAAGTGGAGTTCTCATGTTTAGAGTATTAATACTGAATATGTAGAAAAGAGGATTCTATGACGCTGGGTGTTTCGCTTGTTGATAATTAAAAAAAAATCGTGTATGAAAGGCCAAGGATGAAAAAGAATTGGCTATAAAGAAAATTCTTGCTCCCAAAGGTTTGAATAATTATTCAGATTAGACCACCTAATATAAGCGTCTTCCAATTTCAGTCAGCTATAGACTGCAATAGGATATTAGTTCTAAAAGAGTTTATCAATACTTCACCGACAATATATTTACATGGTGCAAAAATATAAAACATGACGAATAAAATGCAAGCCCGGTCAAGGTCTGTTTAACCGAGGAGGGACTTCTAAATATGTACACAATATGATGACGATTTGACAATCTATCCCATATGCCATATGGGATTTAAATTTTAAGTTGTAATTACGATGTCATTTGTTTGTACATGGCATCACTAAGTGAAATGCAGCAACATAAAACAGATTTATAAGATGTCATTTAGGCAGACAAATGAAATAATCAAAAGCTATAAACAAGGAACAATGGTGGTTGATGTTACCTCAACCATAAGAACTCCAGGCATAATTGGCCTTTCAGGAAAATGTCCAGGGAAAAAGTTATCGTTGATTGTGACATTCTTAATGCCGACTGCAGTAACACCTGGTTCATACTCTATCACTCTATCCACTAATAGAAATGGAAACCTATAATTATAGTACAATCCAAAATCAAACATAATTTCCCATATATAAACAATCCAACCCAACCCAAGATACTGGTATACCTGTGAGGTAGGACCGCTCTAATCTGATTGATGTCCATCACCGAAGGAAAAGCCGGAAATTCTACAAAAACATATGAACTAAATCACACATTTGTTTTTACCTATGAATCAGGAGATTCGTTGCTTACGCTTTTCAATCGGAGCTTTTTCTTCAATTTTGGCGGCAGCGCCGTCGGTGGCGGAGCACCGTAAGCTAAAATTGCTGTTCCATTTAGAAACAGAGGATTTGGTTTGCGAGAAAGGGAGGAGAGAGGCAGTGGAGCGGTTTGAGGATGACAGAGAAAGCGGTGGAGCAAACACGAGAGATTTCGCCATTGATGCTGTTTCCATTATTTAATTTATGTTATAAAATATTCGTAAGCGATAGAAAGTGAGAGAAATTCTGGGTTTTGAATGAACAATTAAGCGGATAAAACGAGGAAATAATTTGTTTTGTGTGAGATCTGGGGCGGAGAAGACAAAGTTCCTCAGTTGTAAATTTGCATTTCGCAAGGTCGACATTGCAAAAATGTGAGCAGTGGATTCTCGCACTCGCATATTGCCCTTCAGCTTCTTAAATCTGTTAAAAAGAACTACTTTATTACTGCCATACTACGCTTATCAAAACATTAAACTTCCAATCTATTTTTCCGTATGGATAAATTTCGTATTTAGACCAAATTTATAAACAAATTATAAGAACATACCACATTGCAAGCTATTTACAAAACTAGATCAGTTTCCGTCACGTTGGCGCCACGTGTGCTGGCGGCATCTCAAATGTCGTCAGTGCACGTGTATTGTGCAAAAGTACACTGGCGGCATTTGAGATGCCGTCAATATGTGACATCTTAAATACCGTCAATATCTACTGCTTTATTAGACAGCCACATTTTTATGTTTGTCTTATTTCAAAGTTTTTTTAGATCTACAAAAATTCTAAACTCCAAACTATTAAATTATTTGCATATTATAGTTTAATCTTGATTGGACTCAGCTACAAACGAAGAGCAACATCTAATTCTTCCTCTTGAATAAGGAATTAGCTTAGCAGGTATGTATTTTTGAAAACCTTAGTTCAATATTTTTCCTTCTCATTTGTTGTTTGGTAACAAATGATAATAGGTAACTAATTGGCTGAATAAATTGTAGATGGTTCCCAATGTTGTACCACCGATCTGTTATTTCGATAGCGAATTGGTCGTTGATGAACTTAATTGTAGAAAATATGTCAGTGGCTCGTAAGCCAGCTAAAGTGTTGAAATGTTTAATTTGGTGCAGCTGAAAGAATCGATTTATAAAGCTACCAAGATAAAATTTAAAGAATTTGACATAGAGTTAGTGTGTAACTGGCTGACGGACTCAGGATCGAAAGCCACTAAAATAATCGATGACGACGATGTGGATCTAATGTTTTCAGCGACATCGAAATCAATTGAGTGTTTGCTGGGAAAATTAAGCGCTTGCAAGTAGAAGAACCCGTACGAGAACAAGAAGTTAATAGTGTTATTAATGAGCACCGAAGAACGGTTGAGGCAGTAAGTATCAGTTGTGAAAACGCGTCCTCGAGTTTCATTAATCCGACTAAGACAGCGATGTATGGTCAACAACAAGGCCAATATAGATATCCTCCGTGTATGACATATCCACGGGGCGTTCAGTATACGTACCCCTATCCACGTCAAGGCAGCTTTACGCATTTGCTCGGAAGGTGAAACGTTTATTTATGAAATTTAGATCATATTAATTTGATAGTTGTGTGCTACTTAATAGTTTTTTCGCTGTATATGCAGTTATCTTCCTTGTCGACCAACACTGCCTAGTCCTACTGGACCATCACACTTCCATATGTCTCAATTTATGTATCCAACTCCGTCCGAGTTATATGATCTTAGTCAGAGGTATGTATCATGAAGAATCAAAATTTAGTAGGTAGTAATTACGGTACCGGTTTTAAATTAATACGTATGTTTGAATAGCATATTCACCGCGCATGATATTACTACGCAATTTAATGCTGATTTGGAGAATGTAAACGCAAACAACGAAGATGTTGATACTGAGATGGACGGGGATGAAGGTGAAGATGTCAATGACGAACCCCCTATAAGTAGTATGGATTTAGTGAACATGTTGGAGAACGACATGCCGTGGATAGGTAGTATGCAAGTGAACAATGATCATTTGAACTATGATTTTCTGGTTGAAGACAATATTTCCGAAGACAGTGATGAGGTGGAAATGGAATTCCTTTAGATGATGATTTGTGCAACGCACAAATTATGGCAAGGTCAATCGTTGCAAATCTTGAGTTCAACAATGAGCTGTTTTCAACCGTAAGCGTTCAGAATGGATTTAAAGTTGGTTTGATTTTCGAGACGAAAGCCAAGTTGTTACAACAGTTGATGAATGGTCGATTTTGCATGCCGTTTCTTTTAAAGCAATAAAATCAAATAAAACCAAATACAACGCCGTTTGTAATACAGATGCAAACTGTCCATGGAGAATTCATGCTATTGTCTCAAAAAAATCAGAGCATAAGTGGTGGATTGTAAGAAAATATTCTAGCGAACACAATTGTGTTGACCTAATGGTGAATTCCACCCACAAGCAGGCGACGTCCAACTTTGTAGTGGCAAAAATATTATCTTTTGTGAAAGCCGATCAGAACATTACAGTCGGGACGGTACAAGTTTTGATGGAAGAACGGTTGTTTGTGAAAATTAGTTCTATGAAGGCTTGAAGAGCTTTGCGTAATGCGGTGGAAAGAATTTATGGCGATTGGGCGGAGTCATATAGCAGTCTAAGGCAATATTTTGCTGAAATAACTAGATCGAACCTGGAAAGTGTTGAACACGTTACGACCGATGATTATGGAGTCTTTGATCGAGCTTTTTGGGCCTTTGGACCTTGTGTTGAAGGATTTGTTCATTGTCGTCCGTTGTTATGTATTGAGGGGACACATTTGTATGAGAAATATAAAGGGACACTACTTATGGCCACTGCTGTTGATGTGGAGATCACTTATACCCTTTAGCTTACGCAATTGTAGAGTCCGAATCCGAGGATGGCTGGGGGTTATTTTTTGCCTGCATGCGGCTGTTCATTCACAGTGTTAACAATCGACGAATTACCTTTATTTCAGATCGAATGAAAGGAATACCATCAGCCTTGCAATCGAAATGGTGTTCACCACATAAACATAGATTTTATGCTAGACATCTAAAAGCTATTTTTCAAGCTGCAGGGTTTAGAGAAAAACGATTAACCGGGCCTTTTTATGTTGCATCTTGTGCTGCAAAAGAAGCCGAGTACATCAGAATACGTGAAGAAATCAAAACTATAAGCATACAGGCTCACAATTGGATAGAAAGAAGTTTGGAAGCGCACGAGGAGAATTGGGCATTGTGTAAAGACGATTTCATGTCATGACCACCAATTACGCAGAAAGTTTCAACGATGATCTTAGAAGAGCTAGAACTTTACCTGTCAAAGCTTTAGTTGCACGCATCTTTTTCAGGTCAGCTGATTATTTTTGTCAATGAACAGAAGCAGCAGCAAAACTGACTTTCCGTCTTACACCGAAGTGGGAAGCCAAGATTGTCGAAAGAGTTAACGAAGCTAGACATACAAGAATAGTTCGATTTAGTCAATCTGAGTGGCAAGTTGTGTACTATTTCGATGACGAGCTCAAAGTACTAATCAAGAGTAATAGTTTCTCTTGTACGTGCAACATCCCACTTTTAGAGCACCTACCATGTATGCGTGTTATGGCCGCTTGCTCAACGGCTTCCAATGGAGCAAATAGAGTTCATCACGACTTCGCCTCAACATGGTATTCCACAGCAAAATACCTAGCAGCTTACACCTCAAGTTTCACCCGGTATGAGATAAACGCTACTGGAGTTCAAGTGACAGCCAATTGGCCATATCTCTAGTAGCTAAAAGACAACCAGGACACCCACGTTCAACTAGAATTAAAGGTACAATGGACGAAATGCAAACCCCTAAAGGAATAGATGCAGCAAATGTGGTGTTCTTGGTCATAAAAAAAATCGTTGCGACACAACTTAATGTTTTTGTTTTATTTTGTTTGTAATCCTAATTTGAATGCATTCTAGTTTGTCTGAGAATAATTTTTTATGTAATTTGATGTTGTACGCAAAGTTTATTCGCCACTTATTTATTTTGTTGTTAACCTTCTAACACAGAGTTTGTTCAAAGTTTAGTGTAGACTTAATCACAAAGTTGAATTCGTTGGTGAGTAATTAAAAGAGCGACACTTCAAATGCCGCGTGAGGTGGCATTTTAAATGACGTTGTGGGCGTCATTTGAGATGCCGCACCTTGGCGGCATTTGAAAAGTCACTCTGTTGCCTATATTTTTGCTAAGTTTTTGCAACTACCCCATCCACACCCTAACTTTACCAAATTTATTTCATCAAAAGCTCTAGGTTTCATATTTCTATACTATTCTCATTCAATTTCAACAATTTGCAACTACCCCTCCTCATATTTCAATTCAACATTGCCGCATCAAAGGTAAGTATTATACTTTTCTCGTTTAGTTTCAATAATTGTTTTCTCGATGTGTTATTTGATTGTATTCGTAGGTGTATAATGGAAAATTAGGAAATTGACGACATAACAATGTGAAGATGTACGACAAATTCGAATAAATATATAAAATGGGATTTCATGTGGCGCCGACCTTGAAGTTGATTTTGTATCAAAGACATAATTCAAAGAAGAGCACTCAGATGTGGATAGTGGAACATCACGTGGAGAAGCCGTGGTTGATAGACCAGTCCAATAATCGCTCTATGCACATCTTTTAGGTGTCCTTGGTCGGTAAAATCGTGCAAGCTCAAGCTCCCATGCTACATGTGCAGTTTGTGACTGTGGAGAAGAATGCGAAGTAGTCGTTTGTAGAAATGATAGGAACGTTGGACGTCGTTTCTACTGTTGCGTTGGATATAACGATCACAAGATTCGACCGCATCAGGTTGAATGCTGCAATTTTTTTAAATGGCTCGATCCACCACCGTGTCTTAGAGGAGTGGAATATGCTTTAGAGATGCAAGCGGAGGTTAGTCATTTGGAAAAGTTGAACCTTGAGTACCGAAATGAATTGTTGATTCATGGGTACAAGTATTCGGCGTTGTGGCCACGTAGACCGTTGAAGGATAATTGAAATGTAATGTAATGACATTAGAACCTTGTTGTATGATGAATAAATATCAGAAACAATTGCGCAAACTTATTGAAGCATCATTCGAAATAATATTTATATGTTCGAAGTATGTTATGCCTGGTTGAACTCTTTTGTTTTGAAAAGTCGGTCTACATGCTTGCCAAACCTACAGCAAATGCACACCACACTGTGGTATCTGAAATGACGCTTGAGAAAACCAGACCGCGGCATCCGAAATGCCGCGGTTATCGACATCCCCATGTGGCATTTCAAATGCTGCTCCACACGACTTTTGAAGTGCCGCCCCTAGCGGCATTTCAAATGCCGCCCCATGCGGCATTTCAAATACCGCTCTGTTAGTTACTTAGAGAAACTACAAATCGGAAACACGGCGTCAATTTTTCGACACCAATGTAAACTTATTTATGAACATTGACTACTACAAATTTCAGGGCTCATGACTACATTTAGCATAAATAAATACAAGTCCACAATCAATAACATTCACACCAACATCGAAATACTAGAGTCACTTCTACAATCACAATGACAAACAATAGTCTACATTAGTTAACAGCCAAACATCCCAAACGAACAAATAGAAACCATGATCAATCAACATTACAATCAACATGCTACACAAACGATCAATCAATACTACAATCAACAAATAACAACGGTAGTCCACTGCGATTAGTCTAAAATTTCATCTCAAAATTTTAAACTCCCGAAAAGTTTTCTTCTTTGGTCTTCTCGGCTTGAGCATAAATTCCTCCTCTTCCAATGATAGCTCTTTACTGCCCTCCTCTTGCATCCCTTTTGTTGGGGGTTGCGATCGCCCGACGGGTTGTGTATGATGGGAAGATATGGCTTTGGAACTCTCGCCCTCAATTTTCTTCCTTCTTCCATACTTTCTCTTCGGTGAGGGCGCTGGTGAATTGTCAATTACTTGCGTCTTCATAGAAATACGACCGACCGGAAGGTAGGTCAATGGCCAAGGCTGCAAGTGTGCGCCAAGGATGCAAGTGTGAAACTTAATTATAGCTACGGTTTTACGACAAACTCAAATATGCAATAATGAATGACTATGTCCGCACCTGAAGTAGAGTCATACAACCTCTGGCGGACTGTTGTTCGACCAAAGCAACTCTTGTAAGCTCCGTATAGGTGAAAGCTAGCACCGCACTATCTCGTGAGTATTGCCGACATGAATCGAAGCCTTCTAACAATAGAATCCATTGAAGGGCCACTCTTGCCTTTGATTGATCGCAAAAAAGACATTGCGTAATGATGTGCAACATAATAGCGTGGGTACGTTGGGCAATCTGCAAAGGAAAGGCACGATGGGGAATATCACCGACCAACTGCTCCCTAAACCACGTGGCCGCTATCGACTCATGTCCCTACCTCACGTCTTCTTAAGGAGCCAATCCGAGCAAGGGCTCACACAATTCCATTTAATTTCTTGAAAAATCCGGTTTCAGGATGGGATCCCCGTTAATTGGCAATCCGAGCAATCCAACTACGTCTTTCATAGTGATTGTCATCTCACCTACTCTAAGATGAAATATAGATGTCTTCAGTCGCGTCTATCGATCAAAGCCATCAAAAGATTCCGATCGAGCTGTGTATATCCCAACTTATTGACAACACCACATCCAGCTCCGTCTAACAGTTCCAACATGGCTGGATGCGCTGATGTGACGAGCTTTAAAGTGGATGAATGGTCAATGAAGCCGTCCGGCTCAACCTCTTGTCGATAAATAATAACAAATAAAAGCAATTATGGTAATTACCAACACTTTGCACAAGTAATGACAAATTATTTGACCTTGTATCTCTATCATATCGATGTTGTTTGTGCGGTGTTGAGGTTGGAGGTAAAGCACACTACGATCGATCAGTCCGGGTGCCATTTCGTCACATTCTACCACAATAACATTACATAATCATAGTCAACTTCATTGAGTATACAACCATGCATTTGCAATTATACAACTTCATTGTACACAATAACAAAACAATTAAACATGTGCTCTAGGTGACTACTCAACTTCATTGTACTATACAACCATAGATTTGCAATCATAGAATAATTTTAGCCCTAAACCCTAAATTTAAAAAATGACAATCAAAGACAAAATCGATAGATTTCATGCCTATAGGATGTGCTTGAGACGATGATGAAGCCATAGTTCAAATTCTAGCTAGATTTAAGTAGTTTTTTTTTATTGAAAATTTGATTTTTGCTGAATTGGGGGAGGGGGAGGGGGAGTGGGTTTGAGTTTTTTGTGAAGAGAGATTGAGAGAAGGGAGAGTGAGAAAGTATTGTTGGAATGGGCTAAAAATCTACAGAGAGAAAAAAAATAGACGACATTTGAGATGCCGCATACTGGCGGCACCTCAAATGCCGCTAGTATTTTTTACTCAATACACGTGTACTGGTGACATTTGAGATGCTGCCAGCACATATGGCGTCCAACGTGGCAAAAATTGGTCTAGTTTGGTAAATAGTTTGTAATGTGGTCTATTCTTGTAATTTGTTTACAATTTGGCCTAAATACAAAATTTATTCTTTCTTTATTAATAGTTGGTTTGGAAGCACTTCCCAAAATACCCTTTACTCGTATGTCTTTCTTATTAATAGTTAGCTTGGAAGAGCAAACTTTTGGTCCGTCCGTAAACTTCCCAAAGTACCTATATTCATATATCTTTAAGATGTTATTGTTGTTATTTTTAGCCTATTATTTTTAGGCTAGACTGGAACTATTCAAATTAAGTTAAAACAGTTAATTTTCTTTACAAATTCAAACTTAGAAATAAAAATTTAAAGTAACTACATATGATTTCAACGTAAAAACATGACTAAATATTTTTACAAATAATTTTCTCTTGAATGTGTTAATCGTATATAAATTTTGGAAGAATAATTCACGCGCTGTTTGCACCAAAATTGGGCAACACCCTTCGGAAGTCTTTGAAGAGATAATAAGTGAAGAACTTAAATTGGAAATGAAAATTATCTAACAAAAACTCCAAGTTATAGAAAAGTAAATTGCATAGAAGACAAGAATTTAGAGTGGTTCGGCGATGCGCCTACGTCCACTATGAAGTTTGATCACTTTATTGCTTAATACTTGAAGGTTACAAGTGTTTTGAAGCAAATTACAGCAGACAACAGACTTAAATTCGAAATCAGCAGCCAAGATGGTGGTATGGAGTGATTCTGGCAGCGTTTAGGCGTACTCTTTCTCTCCAAATTCTCCGACCCCTTTTCTGAATGACCAGGGGCTCTATTTATAGGCGTGGAAGGCTGAAATCCCGCCCAAAACCTGGGGAGGCTGCTTGACACGTGACGGGGGGCCCACAGGCCCGCATTCTCGGAATGCGTGCCCAGTTTGGTATCGATTCGAAGTGAACTTCGAATCGATCAAAAAATTGTCCAATTGCGATGAAACTTGGCGTGGACGTTCTTCATCATGTTGACAAACTTCTGTGAAAATTTCACGGGATTTGGATCAGTAGATTGAGAGAAATGATCGATTCAAGGTGATGCATTTCGGTACGCTGGCAACTTCGAACCGATCCTATGGGTCATTCGAACCCATATGTTTCGGATCCATATGGTTCGAACCCATAGGTTCGAATCCCTATGGTTCGAGTCCATATGGTTCGAAACCATAGGTTCGAATCGAACCTGTTGCGTGAGGGGGCGCTTCGAATCGATGGCTCCGGATCGATTCGAGGTTGTTTTTAACGTGTAGGGTTCGAAGACAGCATGGATTCGAAGCTGTGATGGACTCGAAGCTGCGATGGACTCGAAGCTTGTGATGGATTCGAAGTTGGTGATGGATTCGAAGTTGGTGATGGATTCGAAGGTGGTGATGGATTCGAAGTAGACAGCATGGATTCGAAGTAGTGATGGACTCGAAGTTGATGGATGGATTCGAAGTAGTGATGGATACGAAGTTGATGGATGGATTCGAAGCAGTGATGGATACGAAGTTGATGGATGGATTCGAAGTACGAATTGGCTTGATGGATTCGAAGGGAGACGTTGGCTGATGGATTCGAAGGAAGGTGTTGGCTGATGGATTCGAATATGATGGGTTCGAACATGATGGGTTCGAACCGAGCAATGTGCACCTTCTTAACTTGAACCCATCATAACTTGAGCATATGACCTCGGATTGACTTGAAATTTGAAACGCTGGCTCCTATGGTCTTTCTTGTTATGTCCTATCAATTGTAGCTCAATCTGGACTCGGACAAAATTCATCGATATCCATAGCGAAGAGAAGTGCAACCAGTCTCTGAGACGAACTGTCCTTTGTTTTTGGCCAATCTTTTGGTATCACGGCTTTGCCAAAAAGCGGGATAACATATGCCATCATCATGCGTGAAGCACATGTCTTAACGCTCGTCAAATATAAATGGTATCATGCAATAAAAATAAGTACATATTATCTTCATATATTAACATACAAAAGAAAACGCATGACCATTAACCGAAATAAGTGATGTCTGGGTCAAGGAAAAATCACCTATATTGATTGATTATAGAACATGCTTCCAAAAGAAGACATAAACTACAAAAACGAAATGAAAAACAAACAAAGGAGTTTGAACGACAATTGACACAATAACCATTTCAATGCTCTGCACGTTATCATAATCATTGAAGTTAATGCAACTAGGACAAACTCAAATTCCACTTATCTTCATTCAAGTTTAACTCTAACTTCGCGGTTCTCTCTCTAGCTTCTGGAAAAAGAAATTCATGGCAGATGATAAGCCTATTGATGGAAAAGTAATGCCTTTTGCCTCAAAAATTAGTCTACCACCTTTCTCCGTTTAGATCCGCTGACATTGACTTAGATTTGAGTTCCATTTTCACTTGAACCATCAACTAAGCAATGCAACCCTTATTTTCATCCACGTTGCATTTGGTTCCATGAGATCTACCACTTACTCCACTACCATGAGTTCGTGATAGTCTGTACCACCTTGTGTTTTTCAATGCAAATATTTAAACCATAATTAAAATAATTAAAATGTCAAATTTAAAATGGAGATTTTAAAGACAATTGAATTAGGCTTGGGACATATTCCATTATGTTCAGAGTGCATCTAAACCTATATTTTGATATAATGCATTGATATGTTTTTGAAAATAGTCATTGAGGGGTAGAAGTGGAATTGAGGCTAAATGAACTTGAGTTGGGCAAAGCCTACGCTGGGCTATGACATTTCATTTCCTCTTATTCTCATTCATGTTCATTTCCCTTCTCCTTCGTAAACCCTTCTTCCATAGCTCCACAAAACCAAAGTTCAATCTTTGCACCTAAATAAAATTCCATAAATCCAAGAAAAATCACCATAATTCTAGTTAAGCAAAGGAGCACCTTCGTCAAAAGTTTGAAAGCCAACAACGAAGGATTGCAGAAACGCCTAAATTCAACAGCTGGGGATTTGGATTTCGATTGGAATTGATTGCATTTGCTTGCTTTGGTGAGTAGGAACTTCTCCAGATTTATTTTGGAATTCGTCTCTATTTAATTGAGTTTAGTAATTTGTTGAATGGATTCGGAATGGGTTAGGATGTTGCATGCCGCTTCATTGAGCTTGTATGGTTATACTAAACTTGATTTGTCACTAAATGAACCAACTTGGAAAGTTATGTTAATGAATTATGAAAGTTAATAAATATTCATGACTTAAATTGGTAAGATAATGAAGAAATAAATCATTTTTGAGTTATGAAATGATGGATAAATAAATAAGTGACTTTGTAAAACTTATATGGGAATTTTACAACATGAATTGTGGAAGTTGTGAATTTTGAATAAAAAAGCTTAAATTTGGAAATGTAAATATAAAGTAATTGGATGTTAAATAAATTATTTGAAAATGGTAAATTAATTGTTTAAATAGAGTATATTTGATTTGTTTGATGGTAGGAACTATTGTTTGATATTTTAAATTGTTATTTTGTGGATTTGTTGTTTATGAGTGTGCATGTGTGCGTAATGTGATTTGAGACATTCGTGGCTATTAGATAAGGGGTAGGTAGGGTAGAGAAGTGTAGTCGAGTCGCTAGAAGTGCACAATCACGATCCATGGCTAAATGAGAGAAAAGCGCGTCGGTAGCGACGTAAACTATATATATACCACTTAACGAAACAAAACCTGGAATAGATAAACAACACCCAACTCTGACCATGAGATGAGGGAGAGGCATGATGGGACAATTGGGTGGCATGAGGAGGAAGGTGTCGCGGACGCGCCGCATGAACCAACATAGTGGGTTAAAACTTGGGCTCAATGCCTAGATTTGCTAGCACCAGCCGACTAATTTAGACCAACCTGTTGACTGGTCAAAACCTAGGTTTTGTGCCCAGGTTTCCTTTCGGTATCAATCAATTGAATCTTCGAATTCAGTCGACTGGTTGTTGTAGTTTTGGGCAATTTATCCCAGACCTGGGGCATTTCGACGTGAGTCGAACTCCATTCTCTTGAGCGACTTTGGGGAGCATGTGGTGATGTTAGAGTAGTGCCTTAGTGCGGTACCTCGACAACGAGATGACAATTTTGTATTGTGATCATTGGAGGTGCACGTGTACACTATGCGATGAGATACGACTTTGGGGTTCCATTGATTCCCGATGGTATATCATATGGGACACAACCGACGTTCTCTGTTGTAAAGACATAAACATGAGTTTAGCAAGAAACCTTGATGTCCTAGAGGGGGCTGATGAAAGTCATCTACTTATGGGGTCCTAGAACGCTTATGCTCATTATATGAGTACGGTAGGATCCACAAAGGTCCTAGGTATTTAGAATATCTCACATAACACTCATGCTCATTATAGGAGTATAGTGATTCTATTTATTATAAAATCATGATAGACGTATGGGTACGTTAGTGTGCTGGCTCTATTTATTATACGATCAAGATAGGTGTCTGGGTATGTTAGTGTGCTAACTCTATTTATTATTAGATACCGATAGACAATTGGATATGTTAGTGTGCTAGCTCTATTTATTAAGGATCATGGTAGATGCCTAGGTACATTAGTGTGCTAACCCTACCTATTATAAGATCGTGATAGACATTTGGGTATATTAGTGTGCTGGCCCTATTTATTATACAATTGAGATAGATGCTTGGGTACGTTAGTGTACCAATTCTATTAATAATTGGATGGCGACAAATGTGTGAGTAGCTCTGTTTATCTAAAATCATTAGATCAAGATAAGTATCCACCATTGACTCCACCCATCAGTATTGACGAGTATCGATTCATATTCCTTAGCCATATTCCATCGTTATGTTGTGCGTTTTATTAATTGGTCATTGTTGTTATTTCTGCTTTCACTGTTATTTTGTATTTCGCAATAAACTTATATTATGATCACCCTACTTTTGGATGTTGGGTTACTTTTATCATAGTAGGGTATTTACGTTTTAGTCAAATTATATTAGTTGTGCCGACTAGTTGATTACAGGAGAAAAGCAGGTCATGATATGATCCTCTGTTTTTGAGATAGGTTTACAGTACTTGTTTATAGGCAGTCCGGATTTTCCCTGAGCTATCTTTATGGAGATGTCCAGCTGTGAGTTAGTTGATTCCTGTTTATTTGTATATAATTTTCATACATAGTATTTTGAGATGGTTCCCTTCACACCAGGCTTTATGTGTGATCCACATTTTGTCTTTATCTACTTATGTCATGACAACTTTTGGGTACTTGATTGAGTTTTTGAAAGTCAAGTGCTTTTGGGGATACGCTTGCAGGATGTAGTTGGAGGATTTTGGAGGCGTGGCATTGAGATGCTGAGATATGTACACTTGATGCATTTGTAGTACATGGCAGACCTATTGTTTGTATATGAGATGTTGTATCAAATATTTATTCAAAACTCTGTATTTATTTTAGGAATTGATGTATTCTGACTTTCTATACTAATACTTATTTATCAGTTGCTTTCGCCAGTATGGTCTCTTATATATTCTTATTCTATTCCGCCATGTATATTCAGTATATTATATACTATTATTCCATTGTGAGATCTTATCGATGTCTTGGTTTAGTATTTTGTTCTAATTTTATCTCGACGATTCATCTTTTTGGGTATTTCTAAAAGGCGGGTTGTCGCATTTGGTATTAGAACTTAGGTTCAACACTCAAACTAAGTAGACCAATTTGCGTTAATCAATTTGGTAGTAAGAGATATGTTGAGAGAGCATACTTATATTAACAAAGAGTATTACTGGGTAATATTGTCTGCTAATGTGGAGAATAAGCTTGGTTAGGAGCGACCATCTCTAGTCTTGTCTTAAACATCTATTGAACACGTCGATTAGTACTCTAATTTTTTTTTCGTTCTCAAGTGGATCGACATATCCAATAAATGTTTAATACAAAACTACAGGTTGTTATAGGATCTATCAGAACAAAATACAAAAACTCAAATGCATAATGCATCACAGAACAGTAAACATGTATATATATATACACACACACACACATACACACACACACATACATATATATATACACTGATTCATCCCAATACAATACAAATAAGACATCATAAGTGGTATGACGACCATAATGTACACACGAGTTAAAACAATATACATATCAGAGTAGCGACAAAAGAACTATAACAAAAAGGGCTAGCATATAAGTCCACGCGGAAGCAGAATATGATAAGTCCATAAGTGTACCTAACCTGAAACACCTCGGTCTGACCCGAGTATAAAATACACGGGTCAGTCAAGCTAAACAAATCAGTTTATAAGGATAAGTGATAATATGAGCATAAGGTAAAGGGTAAGATATCCTCTCGAATGAGAAGAAACAATAATAAGAGCATGTCACTACTTCAAATAAGGTAATTACACTGTATGTCCTCGAAATATGTAAACTCACCAAATAATACAAAGTATAATAAATGCCTCATATCATCGGCGAAATCCCAAAAGTCACTAGAATGGTTTCTATGAACCATATCTCTAAAATAGGAGAAACCCAAATCTCAAACTCAATACTCGCTATAAATGGAAATCAAAAAAATATTCTCTAAATAGAGAAGTCTCAGAAACAAAATACGCCAAAAATGGCAATCTCATATATCTCCAAATAGGAGAGTGTATATCTCAAATAAACGCCAAGTGTTGGAAGACCCATATCTCAAATATAGAGCTCGATAAGGAATTCAATTTCCAAAGATGTAATCGCCATATATAATATCTCGAACGACTCAAATGGCCAATAATGTAGAAAGGCGATGCACTTGGAAAATCACAAGGAAGTCAATGAAATTATCTCAAAGATATAACACGTACTTATGCCAGAAGCCCGCCAAGTATTGTTCTCCTAAAATAAAGCGCCACGTCTCTTAGGCAAACGTTCCAAAGAACGAATAAATACGTCTGTTAGACAAATATCCCGAAGGAAAACATATCGAAGGACAAATACGTCATAATGACAAACGTCTCTTAAACAAATGACTCGAAGGACAAATGGCCCGAAGGTCCAATACTGACAAATACGTCTCTCAGACAAATGTGTCACAGACTCTCAGATAGGAATCCAAACAGTGTTAACATGTGTCCCGTACCACACGTTCGCATTAAACGGTTTACTAACCGCTAGTAAATTTCACACTCAAAGCAGTAAAAACTTTACCCCATCTCATCGGTAAACTCGACCCGAAGGTCAAAACGATCAAACAGACAAGTTGAGAATTAACCGATAAGATAAACGCACGTATCTCATACTACCTATTTTTACCAAACCTTTTAATTCTCCTTCTCATTCGCTCGAATACTGTAAAAATGTGTATTTTGTATATAAAATAATTTACTTGAGAAAACAATCTTTTAGTACCAATTTTGAAAGCCATATTTGAAAATTCCCTTATTATCGAGAATAAATAGATTCTATATTTGAAAATACTTTAAAAATATCATATAATAATAATTTAAAATGCCCATTTATTTTAAAAATTATTTCAAAAAGGTTTGGAAAAATCCATGCTCGAAAACGAATAAAACCAAGAAATCATTTAAATCGATATTCGAATTAAATTCAAATTAAGTTCAAATTTAATCCAAAATTTGAATTCAAAATCTCTAAAATTTGGCTAGTTTATCGATAGACATCATGGCCTAAAAACATTTCAGAAATATCATAAAAACATGAATTAAAAGTCAAAAGTCGGAAGGAAAAAGAACATAAAAATGAATCGAGAACATAATACCCAGGTCTGAAATCTTCTCTGGGTTCAACTTTCGAACATGAAACAGGTGGCCAAGTGACCTTTGATTTAACTAAAAATTAGTGTGTGCAAATTAGAAAACTTCGGCTTTCAAACAAAAAAAGAATCGATGGATTCCGACTGGAAATGAAAAAGTTACGCTATCTCAAATATGGACTCAGGCCATGTTTGCAACAGTTCAAAAACAAAAATATGCCAGACCTGAAAACCATCTTGGGTCCAACTTACAAGCCTGAAATAGAGGAACAAACGACCTCATGTTGAGCTGAAAATTGGTATGCACTTAGTAGAAAACTTCATAAACAAAAAAAATAATCATTGAATTCCGACCAGAAATGAAAATTTTACACTGTTTCAAACATGAACTCAGACCATATTTTCAACAGTTCAAAAAAAACCAAAATGTACAGGTCCGAAAACCATCTCAGGTTCAACTTTCAGACATCAAACTAAGGACCAAATTACCTTGGATTGAGCTGAAAATTGGTACGCATATAATAGAAAACTTTATCTTTCAAACAAAAATAGATTTGATGTATTTCAGTAAGAAATGAAAAAGTTATGCTATTTCAAACATGGACTCAGGCCATGTTTGCAGCAACTTAGAAAACAAAATTTCTACAGGCAAAAATCCGTGTTTGAGTTGATTTTCTACCACTGTTTTGAACATCCAAATGACAATATTTTTCAACCAAAATTTGCAGAGATGAAGTTCAACATGCAAGCTACCAAATGCAAAAAATCCGGCAATATTTCATTGTCGGAATCAAAAGATATAAGCATACAAAAAAGCAACCCAAACTAGATTCATAGAAAAGAAAACTATCAACAAAAAAATCAATTACAAAAGCTCGTTTTGTATAGATTCAAGCATTTGAGACTTTGTCTTAGCTAGATTTTGTAAGTTATTCAACTCACCTTGCTGTTATAATAGAAATACTCGGATTTTGGTTGCAAAACTGAAGCTTTTTGCAAGATGGAAGCTTATAAGAACCTATAGAAATTAAAAACAGCGCATGCAAACCAATATACACAGTAAATTAGAAAACTTATACTGTAACAAGAAATTTATGATGAAATTAAGTATTTTGAGTTGATTACCTTTTATTTATCACTAGGTTGCAAAAAGTCTCCGATTTGTTGAATTTTTAATTGAGAAAATGGTTTGGATTTGCAAATTTGGTGGAGAGGGTTTAATTTCTTTTAGTGGCTAAAGGTTGAAGAAGAAGTTGAGAAAAAAAATGTACATACTTCTTTTTCTCACTACTTACCTGGCTAAAAGAGGTAATGGGCCAAGTTGGTTTGAAAATTAAAAGAAGTAAATAGGCCTAAGGTTAAAAAGCAACACTTAACCAAAAATTTGTGTACATATCACATATACACAAAAACAAAATGCATTTTCGCTCAAATTTTGCATAGGAAAAATGTGGAAACTTGTATACTTATAAAATAAAACATTTTCTATCATATAAAAAGATTAATTTATATTTTTGAAACATTTTTATTATTAAAATCATTCATTTAACAAAAATGCACTATTTACTCAAATAAATGAATAAAACTCTATAATTAACTTCTAAAATTTCACAAAATTTATTCTCTCACTTAGAAAAATATTTGAAACCATATCCAAACTTTATTTATAGCCAATTTTTTTTGTAAAACCAATGTCCACCTTTTTGTTTAAATAAAACACCTTAAAAATCAAATACTTATTTTTAAAACTATAAAAAGAAGCAATTGGGCAATAATTAATATAATTATTGCATTTTCTCTAAAATGAAGTCATTTTCTTTATTTAAAGCCCATATTCTATTTATTATCACTCCAAACAAAATAAATTAAAGTTCTAAGCTTTATTTTCACAATTTAATTCCAATTTTGTTGTTTATTCTAAATAAACAATTTAATTTCTCCAATTTCAATTTAATTTACAACATTAAATTATAATTTAGTATAGATAGGGAATCACCAAACCATGGTTGTTACAGACTGCCCCCTTAACAAAATTGCGTCCATGCAATTTCTAGAGAAGAGTTTATATTCAACCTATTAATTTCATCAATCAAAAGAAAGGTAGACAAGCTCAAGTTTAAAAATTCTCTCGCTCTCAAAACTGAATGGCAGAAAACCAAGTTAAGGCTTACTCGATTAATTCTATGGTTTTCAAAATGCTAATATAGGTATTAGCAATCCATTGAATTTTCCTAGCAACACACAAGATTTCGAAGGCGTCTCACCTTCGAATGAGAACACAGCAAGATGCTACACAAAGGATCAATCGAATGAGATCGGTTTCTCTTAAGCTCCTCGAGTAGGGTTAGGATTTAGCACAACTCCAGCCCAAACTCTAACCAGTAAATGATTATCGATATGATTTTCCATATGACACTACGGAAGGAACCACACCGATACAAGATAAACACAAACAGGCAAGATAGATCAACCAAAAGGTGGTTTCTTCAAAGGCCACCATACTCAAACGACCGCATAAACGCACGTCGTTAGAAAATAACACGAGAGTAAGATAAACACAAGGAACTAAAATATATGTATAAACTCTTAATCAAAAATTCTATATTTTTATAATTATAACCACAATTTTCAACACTTGAAATTTTTTCAAAACTTCTTACTTAGATTTTAAATTTATATTCGTTACACTTCGTTAGTGTAAATAAAGTTTAAGTTGTTTATTCTCTAATTTTTATATATGTATTCTTTAGTTTGCAACATATTTTTTTCAATTTGTTTCTCAAATTTTCTAAGTGTTAGAAATTTTCAAAAAAATCGATGAAGTCTCCTTTATACGAAGGGTTGTATACAATATCAAAAAAATGATTTATATAATATACATCGACCATTAGGTCAAAAACACAAAGTATATCATCATTCAACTTTTAAAATTAATCCGAAAACATACCTTTCTTTTTAGCATTTTAAAGCGAGTTTGCACAATCTTATATATAATCTTTTTGCTCAAATATGCTCCAACCATCATCTTTTCACCTATACTTAACTAAAATAGATGATATTAGTTCATGTTCATAAATAAAAAGTGCTGCATTTAATTATTAAGGGGAAATTGATCAATTTCATTTCAGATCTGCTATAAAGAAGACATGTTTTGACTCAGCAAACAAACAAATCTGAATTTTTTTATAAAACGAAAGCTATTCTACTCAGTCTAATCTTTCCAACAATATAAAGATCATCAAAATCGGATTTACGGTTTGAATGTTATGCTAAATTTACTTTCGGCTTAAATTTTAGAAAATTTCATAAGTGGACAAAAATGTCTATCCACTTTCAAACCCATTTCAGACTCAGTAAAATTAAAATCTTCCAAAGTTGTAAATTTAAAACTTATAGCTTATTGAAAGTTCTTTCATTTACAGAATGATTGAACTCGTTTGGAGTTATAAATCTCAAGTTATCGCTATTTTAGTACAACACTTTTCCAAACAAAATTTCAGCTTTTAAATCAATTTAAAATTTGAAATTTACCCAAACCATTTTAAGCTCAAACAACATTTTCAAACAAGCTTTATGCTAAATAATTTATTAAATGATCTTCTTTTTCCCCCGAAAGCTAAGACATACAAAATTATGATCAACTTTACGTAATCATCATAAAACATTTTATTAAGTGGAAATATTAAATCTACTTAAAACAATTAACTTGAAAACTCATTTTGGAAGAGATAAATAATCTCTTTCATTATCAATAGATGATTATTGATTATCCACCAAAATAAATTTTTGGGATATATATAAAGTTTAAAATTATTCTCACAATTTAAAATGATTATACTACATGAATTGTTCATTTATCAAAACAATCCAAATTCACATTTCCACTTGTCATAAAAATTAAATTCCCATCTAGTTATTAACAAAAAAATAATTAAAGTTGATAATTGATTCTAACTTGTTTTCAAAAGAATTTTGCAATTTCAAACCCATAAGTTTAATACCAATTAAGTTTAAAATAAAAAATAGCTCACAAATTTTGTACTAAATGTTCTAAACTAACATTTCTTTATCTCTTAAGATAGAGTTTTATATCTTTCCTCTACTATTACTCAAATAACTAAGTGTCAAAACAAATTTTATAGTCATCATTAATAACTTATACAAAACTATTCAATTAATATTTTAATTTTTCAAACCAAAGTATCTTTTACCTTAAATACATCATTTTGTTAATCAAAGCATCAAATGGTATTTTCCTCTAATTAAGGCATCCTCTTAATTAGAAATATTCACTTTTACTTACCTAAATTACCATATTCAATTTCTCAAATTTCAAATAATATAAGGGTATTGCCTCGCCATTAATTTATAGTGAATGACCCCATCGATTGGCTGTAGAGTTGATCAAATGATCAAAACTGCCTCGCCACTCCTCCAACACTCACTATATTAATTATTTTCAAACTTTACTTATTAAAACTCAACTTACCGTGTTGATCATCTCAACATAGCGCTTAGGAAATTCCTATTGATAAAGTTGGCCAAACACATCGACCAGAATTCTTAAAGCACTAGACAGACAACCCAACACAAAAATTCATTTTCTTTTAAAAAGAAATACCTAATATTGAATACTTAAAATATTCTTTGTTTTTCCCAAAAATAAAATCCAATTTTTCTTAGAAACATATCTTCGATTTTTGTGAAAAATTAGAAAACACAATTTATTACTTATTCTCAAAATCAAGGAATACAAATAGAGCTCATCAAAATATTCCTAGAATAATCGATCTTCACGATTGATGGAATAGACTTGAGTGTTCATTATTCCGAACAGTATAAAGAACCACTCACAGGACTCATAACGAGTGCAACATGCGGTAAGAGTAACGCTATCCTCCACAACTCATAGCTCATAAAGAATCGATATAGTCAAGTTGAAAAATGACCCTTGCACCATACAATAGAATAAATAAAGAATGGATATAAAAGCAAGGGTAAATATCTTCTCAAATGAGGAGAAATAACATTAACAACAAATCATTACTTCGAGTGAAGTAATACCACAAAGTATATCAACAATTGAGTATTCAAAGAGGATATCTCAAAAGGGGTAAGAATGGCAATATCAAATAAATTTAATGAATCGCCTCATTTCCCTAGTGGACATCCTCGTGGGAGGATGACCGAAAAGCTAAGAATTGGGAATGAAGTCAGTATAATATTCGATTGCCCGATTGGGTGTCATACCCAAAACGGACTCACAGAAATCAACAGAGTCATAATGACTAGAATTCGAGATATATCATCAACATCTCGAGACTCAAGAGTGAATACAGAAACTTCAAATTCATAATTAACATTTCGAAGGACAAGAAGCAACAAATCAACCGAATAAGGATACCTAATATATAGGATCCTTCGAATCATAGAATGTGGCTTGATAATATGCAAGCCACCCCATTTCAAATCATTCCAAACTCTAGATAGAAATAGCATGCTGATTCGCAGAAAAAGATAAGCTACAAGAAATAATCCCAAAATCCTCAAGCACCATACCAAATATTGCGGATCCCCTCTGTAACAACCCGTAAATTTGCGATAATTTAATTGTTATTTTTTTATTAAAATTTTGTTATCTAATATTGGAGAAATAGAAATTTGTGATTCATTAATGAAATAATAACTTAAATAAGATGTAATAATGCTTAATAATTAACTATTTGAATGAAGTTAAAATTAATGGAATTAATGTAAATGTTATACTAGGCTATAAATCGAATATAACAAAACAAACGTAAATATTGAATTAATTAATGAATTAATATATATTGAATGGTAATTGAATAAAATCAATGTTTAGTAAGAAATTATAACATAGGTTTGGAAATGATAAACTTATAAAAATGTGATTGAGAGTTAATGATAACAATTATTATAAGTTAATCATTTATTTAGTCCATTAAATCAAAATTTGTAATCAATTGCAATGGATCTCAATTCAATGTTATGTTAGTGTAAATTAATGAAATAATTGGGAATAATCTTAATTCTATTCATAATATGACAATTGGTTGAATGAAAATAATGGATATCAAGATTTATCAATTTATTGGGATTTGAACTATAATAATTGGATAATCTGCAATTATATGAAATTTAATATTTAATTATTATGTTAATAGAGATTAAGACGAAATTTGGAGATCTTGATGAAATAAATCATGAACCAATGTTAGTTATATCCTTATTGTAATAAAAGATGTGAATAACAAGGTTTAAAAATTTAATAAATGAATTTTGGAAATTTTAATTTACAATTTCTGAATTTAATGAAATTAAAATTAAACACTGCAATTGATGGATTAATCAACTTTAAATTGACATCTAACTTTGTTTAAATTACTGTAGTTGTTTAAGAAATCAAAATTGATAAGATTTGCTAATTATAGAATTGAAATTGAAAAGGTGATTTAATTAATTATTAATTTATTTAATTAACTGGAAAATAGCCATTTTGGCCACTGATTCGGATTTCGACGAAACCAGTTTCATCGGATCCGCAACGGCAAATTATTATAGGATTTCAAGTTTCATGATGATCGGGCTTGTCGTTTGATCGTACGAACCCGAAACGCATTGAAATCGATTTAATTGAAATCAATTGAAATCAATTTGAAATAACTTGATTTTAGCATAACTTCTTCATACGATGGAATTTGGACTTGAAACCTGTTCCATTGATTTTAAAATATTTTAAAACATCTATTTTGATATACGGGTTGACCCAACTCCGTTCCGAAACCAAAACGGGCTTTTCGGGTCAATTGTCGTTCAAAACCCAAACCAATTGAACCCGTTTGCTTCTATTCTAGTTCTACCTATATATATGTCGTTATAAACCCTAGCAGCCTTCTTATTTCTGTACGTACAGAAACTTCGGTTGCTCCTTTTCCTCAATGGCTGTAAACCCTAGATTTCAAATTCAATTCCAATTCAAAATCCAAATCCAAATTTCAAACTCCTCGGAAAAATTCGGAAAAATTATATATCAAAGATATCATCAATGCGAATCTGCATCTGGTGTTCATTTTTGCAAATGACGATCGAATCATTCGAAAATCTCAGTCAAAGTACATAAATCGCGAAACCTAACTGCTGATTTGGGCTTTTCGATTTGGGTAACAATCGAGAAATTGCTTTCTGGGTATTGGAGAGTAGGGTTTGGGGAGTCGTTTGATGGTGGTCGGAGGTTGCGTAGAGGGCTATGGCGTCGGGAATTTGCTAATTAGGGTTCGGCTAACCCTACGCGTGGGCGACGACGGCTCACACCGGAGAATGCCGGAGTTCGACAGCGTGAAGGGGGAGGCTACGCTTGGAATTTGGGTTGGTGCCATGGCCAGTTGGCGCACGTAGGCGCGCGTTCTCAGTGGTCAAAGGGGTCGGTCAATGGCTGAGATGGGTACGATGTTGTAGGGTTTCGTACGAGAGAGAGGGAGGTGACGTGGTAATATTTTTTTATTTAATTTGTTTCAAAATTTTCAAAATCTAATTATGTTCTAACTCGAATAACTTTCTCATGCAAGCTCAGATTTGGGTGCGGTTTCCTGCGTTGGGATTGTATTGAAATCTCGGATATTTTGGCATTAGTTTGGACGGATTCTGAGACTGTTCAAATTTTGGGTTTAAATTGGATTTAAATTAAATTTAAATTCAAAAGGTGAGTGTTTTAACCCACTCACAACTGCTAAAATTTCTTATATTTGTTAAATTGATTTATGATGTGATTAGAAATTTATTTATGACTGTTTGGAATATTTTGAATCATTATCTCAGTTTATTTGAATTTATTTGAATAAAATAGTTATTTAGTTTATTATTAAATATAAACTGCCAGTAAATGCCTGTTATTTATTATTTGTTCTATATTGATGTTATTGATTGAATTGGACGATGATTCTGATAAATGTTTGATGATTGATATTGGATGAATGGATGTTGTGTTTTATACTGTTATAAATTGCAATTTGTTATGGATTTTATTTCATTCGGAATTGCGGTTTGAAATGATATATAACCGTATTTATATTTTATATTATGGATTGAAATGATAAATATCTGTATCACTTGACGATAGGATAGAAAATTATATACAGATACCGTGGTCTATATATAAAAATATTTTGATATGATTTCTATGGTTTTGTAAAGAAATATATGAGTTATATAAATATTGATTTTATATGTTATATAAATGTTATTTTATTATTGATTTTTTGCTATGCATAAATTTGTTTTTAAATATAAAATAAGTTAAATAATAAAGTTTGATTGTTTTTATATAATATGATTAAGTATCTGTTCAATTATATTGTATATAGAGTTTATAATGACTTAAATAAAATTGAGGTTGGACGATAAATATGAAATTGATTTGAATTAAATTATTTAAGAATTATACTCGAATAAATTTGATTTGAAATTTAAATAAATTTGAGATTTTAAAGGGTATGATTTTTATAACTTGATTTTGGTTTAGAGTGATTTAAATGAATGTCAAATTGATTTAAATGAATATATCAAGTTAAATAATTGAAAGAAGATCCAGTTATTTGAAGTTAAAAGTTTTACATAAATGATATTGTATTTATTAATTAAACATTTCAAATCTAAATAATAGTAATTGAATTTGATATATATGGAATTATCAAAGAATTAGTTTTGAAATGGTGGAATATTTAAAGCTTTGAAATATAGGGAAAGTGAAATGGTTTATTTTGGGGGTTCGAATCTGTATTTGAAATTGATTTGTGAAATTGAAGAAGCTATTTTATTATATAAATCAATTTAATATTTAAGCCATTTAAGTGGTGTAGTTATGTTTCAAAGTTATGATTTTCAAAGTATTATGATTTGAAAGTGTTATACTTTAAGTGTTTTGATTCGAAGTGTTATAACTTTGAAAGTGCTATGATTTTGGAAAAGGGATATATTGAAATAAAAATGATATTATATTGATTTAGGATTTATAAAAATGATATCATATTGATTTGGCTTTTAAAATGAAAATGATATCGTATTTATATGGTTTTGAAATGGATATTATATTCCATTTTTGAAGTATAAATTATTTTGAAATGACCACGGTGTTATAATAACGTTTGGTTGTCAAACAGACCGGGATCGGAAGTTGTCATACTCTCTGCCAACTCCGAAAACTACTTTAACAACCGTGTACGTGGTGGAGATTCCAGAATGAAGTAGGATGGTGGCGTCGTTCCTTTGAGGTATATACGTGGACCTGACTCCCATGAGTTGGCATAAGGTGGCTAAAACATGAGCGATTCCGGGCTAGTGAGGTAGCTTCTCTTGTCGGACACACTCCTTCGATACCATTCCATTATATTCTGACTTTGAGATTGATTCGATGGTCACTTTTGATTTTTGATTTTAGGGGTGTGGCTCGAGGTGGGCGGTAGCTGCGTGCTATGCGTCAGCACCAATCCGGATAGTAATGGGTATATCTACCCTTGCATTGCCTTGTGTGCCGTGTCACCTACCCTAGCGAGCCTTGTACGAGTTTGGTTTTCTCCCGTAGCCCGTGGAGTATTTAGGGTAGACTCTCGATCTGGAGATAAGCTGATACTAGATGGACTACCGGGACTATTATGTGGTAAGGGCTATATGGGTAACCCCTTAACTCTATTTAAAAGTATGTTTATTTTACTATAGACATTATTATAATAGCGAAATATTACTACATAGTAAATAGTTTAACGGATCCTTAGAAGATGTAAATCCCGAGCATCTCTTAAGTTATTACACTCACGTTTGACACTGGATAGGTGATTTCAAATCCTGTAAACATCTTTGACGTCATTCCACTCATATTATTTATTGTTGATTTAACTTACATAAGATCTTTTAGTTCTGACTCGAGTGGGTGCATTCTTCTTCCCTAGAGTGAGAGTGAACTTCCCTACCTGGAGGCCACTCAACAGTTTTTTGTTGAGGTCTATCCCATAGAGGTACTCAAATTGGATCAGTGATTGATTTCTAGGTTTCATCGTAAACCTAATTGGTTACTTCCAATTACGTAAATCAACTGTTGGGCAAAGCCTTAGCTTCACGTTGAACAAGTTCTCCCTGCTCACAAGAAAGCTCGGATGATCGCCTAAGGTAGAGATATGAGTGATCTTTTCTTTTTCCTCTGAAGGGCAGAGGAGTTACATTTGGGGATTGATCGATAGGATGCATCAAAAGATGCACTTAGTTGAGTTGACTTGACAATAAACTCATTGAATAAATCCACTGGTAAATCAATATATTGATCAGTGGAATAGATCTTTCATTACCAAGTTGTTGCACTGACTAGTTCTTTCCTTTCTATTTTGTTGCGGTCGGTCGATCGAACAAACAGAGGTTGGAGGGATATGGACTCGTCGTGCGAAAGAGGAAATAGACTAGCTCCCTAGCCTACCAATTAATGGAAGTGAAGGGACAACTTTCACAGGGCTTCTTTTTAGATCAAATAGGCCAATTCACTCATAACAGAAGCTAGAGGGGCAGTACCAGTATATTAAAGGGGACGGGGCGCCCTCTCACCTAATACCCGCTACTAATACTAAGGATTGAAAGTAGCACAATCGGTTATAGGGCAGAACTCCAGATCTACGAATAGCCGCGGGCAAGCACCTTTAACAAGCAAGTAGCTAGCTTCCACCTTACTTAACAGGTGGGGCAGCCGCTCAGCCTTAGAAACGAAGATCGGTTCGCTCTCTCCTTTTCTCTCTGCTGAAAGAGTTAGGGTTGGTGTGGACATCAGCTCCAAAGATGGGTCGACGGTGAAGTAAGACCAAGCTCATGAGCTTATTATCCTAGGTCGGAACAAGTTGGTAGGATCCCACTTTTTACGTCCCCATGCCGCCACACGAGTCACTATTGGATGCTATCACTTCGCTAGTAGAAACTGTTATGCTGTAGCGTTGTTCTTGGAAGTTGTTCTTGTACAGCGAGCAGAGTAATATTAAAACATTATAAAGCTGATGATTCCCGCCAAGAATTTGATCGCCGGGTCGGGCTAATTCCATACGAATAAGTACGGAGAAGCATGTGCCCATCACTCCAGCAATGGCAGCAAAGATAAAATAGAGAGTACCGATACCTTTGTGGTTAGTAGAGAAAATCAAACAGGAGCCCAGCCTTCTAAAGAATCCCCGCTGCCGATGTTGTGTTGTTGGACCGAATACCTTTTCCCCGTCAAGGACAGCATCTCTATTGAGTAACTCTCATTACTCGAAGAGTTCTCTTGTTCCATGACTGGTTCATTTCACAGAAGTCATCGAATCGAAGAAGGGTAGCTGCGTGGGTCTAAGAGAGCATGAGTGCCCATTATATTATTTGGTGGCAAGACAGGAATAACCAATCGATGAAACCACCCGGACACCTGACCACAGCTGCTTCCATCGGAGTTTCTTTCCGACATCCCCAACCCTGATTTGTCAGGCTCTCGTCTCATCGTAGAAACTGTATTGTCTTTTCAATTTGCTCAGGTCAATCTGAGCATTTCAGGATTTGAAGACTTTATTTCTGGAGGATGAAGACGAAGATTGTATTACTATTATTTATTATATTATTCCACTACATTCATACTATTCCGCTGTATTGTAATTATTAATCTCTGGTATGTGTAACTCTGATTCTATATTATATTAGTATAATCAAATGTTTGTAAACAGCTTCATGAACTGTATTTGATTATTATATTTTGTCATTCCGCTGCAAGATTCTGTTTTTTTCTTTCTTTCTTCCTTTTTCTTATTCACCTCAATAACAATTCGCCCTTTTATATGGTTTGAGTCTGAAATGTGTCTTTGCTTATGCACTTGGAGGGTGCAGCATGATAGGGGGTTCTAGCATTTTGTTTGGTAGAGAGCGCATGATTCACACTCCTACATGTCCATGCAAGAGTTGGTGCAGTCGAGAGGCTGGCGTAAAGGTAGAACACAGGTATAGCTGTATGCTACGGTGGTGTTACCCCATTGACGTGGTCTGTTACATCTGATATCAGAGCTTTGGTTTAGCGATAAGCCTTAGTTTTATGGGGTCTGACTCTTTATTAATAGGGTAGTAATACCCTATAATGATGAGTCACCGAGAGTATATATATGAGAGAGCGTATTTGTTAGTGTTATAAAAAGGTTTTGATATTATGTTATTTTGTTCCGTATTGTATTTATAAATTTTGGTTGGTGCATAGGACGCTATGACATCAATAGGGATTTCTAAACACTTAATAGGACAGACCGACACGATATTTGTTTTGAAATATAGGTGAATGAAGTAATTTCACCTATTTTCTATATATGTAATAATTTTTTTATAAAGGATATATTTGGTTGTGATATATTGGTTCTTAGGTCGTGAAATTTATAAATATTGATTTAAAACAAAATTTGAAGAAAATAAAATAGACGAAAATTAGAAATTTTAGAACTTAAGTTATGGGGTTTTGAATATTTCTTTCGAATGATTTTGGAATATAGTAATAATATTATTAAAAGTATTTTCTTTTATAAATATTTCAATATGATTTGAAAGAATTGTTTTAAAGAAATTTTATAAGGAAATAAGTTCAGTACTCCCCTCTCTGTCGCTGGAAAATAATTTCGGTGATGAGTGCACGCATCATCGACATTTATTTTCGAGTTTCTAAGTGGGAAGGCCACTGTAGTAGTTTTACTGCAGATTTATTTTGATAAAAAAATATAAATTTTAAATTGTTTTAAATATAATTGGATATATAAATTGTAAGTGTATACATTTATCTATTATTTTAAAATGATTTTGAATAAAACCCGGTATTTAATTCTTAAGTTCCGTTAATTAATAGTTCCAATTATTGTAGTGATATGGAATGTAACTGATTAATAATTGGAACCTATAAATGAAATAAGAGATTAAATGCTAGGTTATAAATGAATAACAATAAAGTTGAAATTGGTAACCTATAAAAACAAAAGATATGATTTTTGAACATTAATTTAATTTAAAAGAAATGAGATAAATTTGTATAAATTTCAATTGCATTTTTAAAAAGCATATATATAACTTACCAAAGGATTTAAAAGTTGAAATGTCTAATAAAAAGATGTAATGGAAATTGTACAAGTAAACTTATGTAATGAAAGTGTTCAATGAATTTGCTTTATAAATAAGAATTTAATGTTATAATTGTTATAAACTTAGGTTATGATTGAAATGCTGCTAGTTAAATATAATAGAAAGGTTATAAATAAATGATAACAAACTTAAGAAAATGTTAAAGTTATTTATAATGAAAATAAGTAGAAAGATGAATCATTGCATGAATGAAGAAAAGAAAATTTATAAGAATAAACTTAAATAATGTTAGAATTTGTTGTTTGTTTGATTTATGGTTGTTTGGGCAAGGATACTTTAAAATTTGTTTGGATGTATGAATAATCTATGTAGTTTCATCTAGGACCGTTGAGTAAATAATGCACTTAGTAGTTATTTTCCATTATGTACAATTTAAAGTTTTTGAACCCAAACAACTATTTGTGTGTTTGATATGAATGGATAATTGATTGTGTTGATTTTATGTGATGGTTGTATGCTTTGTTGCAAGTGATAGTTATTTATATTGATTTGTTTGCTATTGATTGAAACAACTTTAAACAATTCATTTATATAATTATTAACTCTTTAGATTATATAAGTGAAATGCAGGTTATGGAAGCAATTGCTACTACTTTTGGTTTCATAATTAAGCATTAATTGCCTGACAAATAGGTACGTTCTCGGATTACGGTTTTATAACGTTATTATATTGTTTCTCCCATTGTTGGGATATATTATTTTGGACATTATATGTGATATATTGTTATATTTGATATTATAATTTCTCCCGAGCCTCCCCGTACAAAGGAGACTCTGTCGAAATTTTCCGTAAATTCTGGACTTAGAAAATTTTGAAATTTTTTTTGAAAATTGTTTTCCAAACTTTATTAATTTGAGTATAAAAAGATTTAATCACTACAACAAAATAACCATATTAGAACCTTTCATTTGCAACTAACAAAAGTTGACAGTTGTTATAAGTATTATTTAACAACTATTTTATTTCAGCAGTTGTAATATGTATTTTGTAACAACTGTTTTATTTCAGCTGTTGTAATAATGACACTTATAACAACCATATTTGTATAGGAGTTGTAGTATTTGTTTATAACAACTGTTTTCAATGGTTGTAACAAATATAATATTTCTATCACATATGGGCTTTCAATCTCCCTCTATTCATTTCTTCGGCGCCACCCAAACCTGAAATAAAACATCGCTCCTTTCCTTTTTCTCAAGACCTAAACGTCGCAACAAATCTAAACTAGCAAAATTTTTTTTTTCCCTCCTTGTAATAATTTAGTCGTAGATCCAAAAAGCCCTAAACCATCGTCGTCGTCGATCGTAGGCCGCCCTATCGTTCCTAACTAGATCGCTCATGCTCACCGCTTGTATGCACTCATGCTATCACTCATAGGTTCTCTTTCTTTATTTTCTAATTTGTTGATTTTAATTTCATTTTTCTGGGTTGATTAATTTGATTAGTATTAATTTATTTTACACTAAGATGAACCTGGCCTGCCTACAGTTGCTTATACAGTTGATTAATTTTATTTGTACACCAGTTTCTTTCAATGGCACCAAAAAAAACTTAATTCGGTGAGGCGATGTAACTTGTTTGGGCTGCGTGATTGGGCACAAGTGAGATAGATGTTGGTATCTGGCCATTAGAATCTGGAGCAGGCGGCAGATCTGTGTTAGCATACCGGTCCTGATTAGATTTTCGATTTGGTCATGGGTGTTTTTGCTAATTGGCATTGGATCTAGGATGGCGTTGATTTGATTTAATGCGTTCGATAGGGAGTGAAGCAGACGAAGACGATGTGGGTATAGGTTTGCACTGTAGGTGCTTTCGTGGAGGCAAGTGAGGTTGAGTTGTTGCGATGGGTGGTCTGGTGGAAGGGGAGTTCAGGTTGAGATGGAGAGGTGGGAAATAGGGGGTCGTGTTTTGGCTGTAGTGAGAATATGGGTTTATCGAAAGTGGGAAGAAGGTAAGGGAGTCCGCCATTTGCAGATTCGAGTAGTTCTAGTGAAGGAATGGTTCTACAACATGAGCAGACCCAGCACTTTCGAGAACATCTCTTGCTAGTTAAAGGAACTGTCAATGGCACTTGTTCTTTGAATGCATGTGGTCGGTTGATTAAATGGCACCTTCAAGTTAAACGCGTAATATTATTTAAGTTTGTTGGTTACATATTCATTTATGATGCTTCCATAGGTTAATTGATGTGTAACCATTTTTTCCCATCATTTCTATTTTCTGCTCTACGTGTAACTTAGATTTACATTTAGAATATTTTTGGCAAAGTGTATTCAGTCTTTTCTTCTCCTTGTAACTTATTATTTTTTAAGAAATTTGTAAGCAATTTTAAACTATATAAAATTGGGACAGTATAGACTGTACTTTATTTTATGAGCATTTATGTAAAAGCGGACATATAATATCGTATAGCTACTCTTTCGCTAGAATATGTTTCCTCTTATTTTACTTTTTTGTAGCAAACTTACTGTTAAAAAGACCGCCTGATCTTACTGCTTGATCCGGTCTTTCATCTTTCTCCGAGAATTGGTTGTAGAGTTCGATGGCTTTGTCATGAATAAAATTTTCAAGAATTACAAAACAAGTTGCAAATTTCTTGGACGCAAGCATAGTTTACAATATGATACATCACGATCTTTTATTATTGATATTATTATTATGTTTACCTGATTTTTGTCCTTCAGTTTTATAGCTTGATGATGTGACTGGATATATTTATTACCAGGTTTCCTCAGTCTCTACCAAAAGTTCAACGAAGAAAGATTATATACATGAGTTTATATCTTCTAATCTGGGGTGAAGCCGCAAATATTCGATTCATGCCAGAATGCTTAGCATGTATTTTTCATAATGTAAACTCTTAATTCATATACTTTGATTTGTTTCTCTTTGAATTGTTGCAAGTAATTGGTATCTAAATTTAACCTTGCTCAGATGGCATATGAGCTGCATGGCTTATTGGCTGGTAATGTTAGAATTCTGACAGGAGAAAACATCAGACCTTCATATGGTGGAGATGACGAAGCTTTCCTCCAAATTGTTGTCACACCCATATACCATGTGATCGATAAGGTACTTAAGTTTTATATTTGTAACTTGATAATATATTTCATTAAACAGATTATTAAATGACAATGACAATATGTCAGGAAGCCAAGATAGGAAAACATGGAATGCCCTTTATTTAGCTTGATGCAATTATGATGATCTAAAGGAGCACTTCTGGTTTGTGTTAAAATCCTTACAAATGAATGCGTTATACTTATGCTCAAATATGCTTTAACTTAAATATAGATCTCCCGACAGTTTTTCTTTGGGATGGCCTGTGCGTGATGATGGAGAATTTTTTAAGTCAACACGTGAGTCAAGACCTCAGGCAAGAGGTTACATTACATTTTCTTTATTTTATCATGCTAGGAAGATGGCATGATATCTTGCTAATATCAATATCAAGATGGACGTGGTGTTAAAAAAATGTCCAGTAAAAGCCTTGGAAAATCCAATTTTGTTGAAACAAGATCCTTTTGTCACATCTTTCAAAGTTTTGATCGAATGTGGAATTTCTATGCACTAGCGTTACTGGTATAATAATATGCATGTGCATTTGCATATTCTTACTGTAAAAGCGTAAAATTACTTAAATATCGATAAATGGTGAACCCATCTCTGTAATATTTGGTTTCCCCAAGGTTTTTGATTACTTCATACAAAAATAAATTTAAGTATGGTCTTAATTAATTGAAGACACCAAAGCAAAGGATCTGTGTTCAGTCTAATAAATTAATTGAAGAGGATCCGTGTTTTTCAAGCAAAAGGATTTGCATAAAATTCAATTGCTGATATTCATATCTATCACCAAAAGCACTGGGCTGAAGGCATTTCTCACTTCCTAAGGCAACACGGTGACACCAAAAAAACTAATCTAACGCCCAAATTGTGGATTAATGGTAAGAATTTTGGTATCACATGAACCTTTATAGTTCCAAAATTATGACACCTTTATAGTTCCAAAATTATGACTGTCATCAAGTAAGCAATCTCTGGCATGTTAATTGGCTTAGTTAGTTGTTTGAATCTCTTTCCAAGTTTGGGTAGTATGTTGGTTTTAACTCTAGCGAATGGTGTTTAGTTAGTGCTGATGTTGGTTTGAGATTTCTTTACAAACAAGTTTGTATTGTGTATTGTGTTGAAGAATAAAGTTTCAGATCTTGAGTTGCTTTGAGGGTTTATGTGCCCCTCTGATGTTCCATGTTACAATATTATGGAGATTCATAAGAAAGTGGTGGGGTGAGCGACAAGGCATGTTGCCTGGTGTGTATTCTAATGGAGGAGGGGCTTGGTAGCTATTTAGAACTAGTTATAGGTAAAGTGTCTGTAGCATTGTAGGTAATTCCAATATTAAAGTCAATGCAGAGTGTGTCATTATGTGGAATTAATTTTTAATAATTAGGAATTAATAATATTAATAATAATTAATAAGTAATATTTAGTATTTAGTAATTAATTTTTGATAATTAGTAATTAATGATTAATGATTACGAAGTTTTTTCAGAAAGTTGTATAAACGTACTTTCAACGGCTTTTCTTTTACCAATTGTGGCCTATTAAATATTAATAATAATCAATATTTTACAATTAATTTTATTAATTTAATAATTAATCTGAAATATAATATAATTACTATTAATAATTACTATTAATAATTAATTAGTAATTAATAATTGATAAATTAATAATCAATAGTAAATAATTAATAATAAATATTTAATTTATAATTTATAATCTATAAATAATAAACTATCAAAATAAAAGTAACAAATAATTAGTAACAATTGTTTTACAATAAATAATAATTAATAAAAATAATAATAATTAAAAGTTAATTTTAATATTAAATAATATTGATAATTAATAAGTAAATTTACGTAATAATATGTAATACAAAAATTAGTAATAATTAAATAAATAGTACTTTTAAATAATTAAATACTAATACATAATAATTAATAACTACTATTATATAACAATAACTAAAATGTGAAATAGTTCCTATTAATAATTTGTAATTAAAAATTAAAAATTGATTAGTAATCAATAATCAATAACCAATAAAAAATAAAAAAATACGATTAATCATTAATAATTTATAAATAATCATTATTATTAAATAATTGTAACTAATAATCTATAATTAATAATTATTTTTCATATTTGATAATTCATTATAACTAATCATTAATAATTAGTAAATTATAGCAAATATTTATTAATTACATTTAATAACTAATAAATGTAATTAATAATTAATTTGTGCAATTTCTCCTCTTACCAAAACAGCTCCTCATTACCGCATACCACCTTCCAGTGCAACTTGCATACTCACATATCAAACTACAACACTTCTGCCAAACCAAACAGTTCACTGATCAACTGAACTGTCTTCCACACATCACCTTCAATAAACTTCTATGCTATCCATTCACCACTGTCAACATATACACTTTCCACCCTGAACCCTCCTTCATATCATACTCCATTCAAACTGTCTGCACATCTCAACTCTTTGTTACAAATCAGTGCACATCAACTACCATCCTAACTGTGCTTGTTACCTGGAAGATCGACCAGGCAATCACAGCGCTCGGCATAAGTGGACACTCTGCATGCAGGGTTGTACTCGGCATAAGTGGACACTCGGCATGCAGGGTTGTACTCGGCATAAGTGGACACTCGGCATGCAGAGTTGTACTCGGCATAAGTGGACACTCGGCGGTGCAGAGTTGTACTCGGCATAAGTGGACGCTCGACATTAAGAGACGTTCGGCAGTCCAAGATTACACTCGGCATATGACCATTTAGCACTTCACCCAGCGCTTCACTCGGCATGCTCTTCACTTCCCTTCACTCGGATCATTCGGCATGTCCCTTGCACGGCAGACCTTTCACACGGCATGTCTTTCACTCGGCATGCTCCTCACCCGGCATCCACATCTCACTCGGCATCCCAACATCATTTGGCCCGCTTCCTTCATTCAACAGAGAGATCCATCGACTTGGAAAGGAGGGATCGGCGTGCCGACCATTCGGCCTGTTTCACTCGGCATGCAGGGCGCGTCCTATCTGGACCAAGCTGTCTAGCCATCTGGCCCACCAGGGAAGTCCAATCCACATTCGTCTATAAATAGAGGGGCAGGGGCACAGAAAAAAGGGAGGAGATTTCAGAGAACACAGGGGAGACTCTGCCTCATCCAAACCTCAACCAAGACTTCTACTTTTATTTCACAATTGTATTCGAATACTTAAAAGCGGATTGTATCTGTAATCAAGTTTAAAAGTGAGGAAATAAAGGATCAACTTCAAAGTGGACGTAGGCTACAACGCCGAACCACTATAAATTCTGTGTTCTCGTCTCCCGCATTTTAATTTATACTATCTTCTCTATTTTAATTTATCTTCTTCATTAATCTCTCTACAAAAACTCTCTAAGGGTGTTAGTGACCAATTTTGGCGCTAACATTTTGGTGCTTTCACTGAGAATCGAATTCTCAGGTTGTGAGGATCTACTTTGTAGCTACTGGATTGCATAAATCCCCCAAAGAAGATCCGTAATTATTCATAAGGCATCTGTAGATTCTACTCAGAGTTACAGCCAACGACTCTACCATGGGAAGACCACGAACAAGATCGACCTCCCAAAATGTAGATGCCCGCGAAACCGCTAGTGTTCAACAACTTGGACCTAACGATCAACAAGCAATTCGAGGCACGGGACCCTCCAGCCAATACCAAGCGGAAGCTATTTCACGAGCAGAATTGAATGACTTGATAAAAGAGCTTACGGAAAGCAGAAGGCAACTCGCTGAGCAAATGCAAGTTAATGCTGACCTCATGACCCGACTTGCTCAACAGCAGCATCAGAATGCTGGAGGTAGCCCTGTCCCCTACTCCGAAGATGATAGCTCAACTTCAGCTGATGAACCTCCCAGGCGTAGACGCCGCAAGGATGAAGATGACCAAGCAGGTGCCACTGATCGCTCTACTAGAAATCAAGCCCGTGGAGCGGAACCCAACCTTCCTCCTACCATACAAACCTCGGATTTGATAGCTATGGTCAGGCAGTTGATGAGAGAGAATCAAGGTTTGACTAATGAAGATTGGGGAATGTCTAATAGTCATACTCCCTTCACAGATACCATTCTACAGGCTGAATACCTGAGAAAGTTTAACATGCCCACCATGCCCGCCTATGAAGGAAAAACTGACCCTAGACAACATGTAATGATGTATGGATGGATGATGGACTCAGCAAGGGCCAACGACGCAACTAAGTGCAGGTGCTTTCCAATAACTCTGTCCGGAATCGCCACCATGTGGTTCACTCGACTTCCTCCACGGTCAATCTCAAACTTCGACGAATTAGCAAGAAAATTCATAGAACAATTCAGGATACACGCCACTCGACCCAAGGATGTGATGTCCTTATCAAGCGTGACCCAAGCTCCTGGAGAATCACTGAAAGTATACTTGCAGAGATTTCATGTTGCCGCTACTGAAGTGAGCAATCAAACGACCACGCGATTTTGATGGCAGTAATGCGTGGAGTGGATCCAGACTCTGAATTTGGGGATTGGTTAGCGGGAAAGCCACCAGCTACATTGGAGCGTTTCTATTCGAAAGCCCACCAGTTCATAAGGAGGGAAGAAGCTCGGTGGATAAGGAAAGACAAGGCACCAGGGTCCGTTCAGGAGTCTGTAAAGGGCAACATCGCCATGAAAGCAACCAACGATAACCCTGGAAAGGCTCAGGCTAGCGTCCAAAATAAGCCCGGACAGTCTAAGGGAACTGGAAGTGGAAATCCCGAAAAGAAGAAGGAAATGGGGAGATGGAAGTCAAGGACCCCAACCTACAACGAATACACTCCACTGAATGCGTCTCTTGAAAACATCTACTTATCGACCTGCAACACTTTTCAATACAGAAAACCACGCCCTAAGGAATCAACAGAGGAGCAAAAGCGGACTGGAAAGTATTACCGCTTTCACGAGTCTTATGGGCACAACACAGACGAATGCAGGCATCTCCATGACGCTATTGAGAAATTGATTAGGAAGAAGAAGCTACAGGAATATGTCGAAGATACGCCAGAAGGAAGACAAGAGACTTCAGACCCCGGACGTGGCCCAGCTCTACACCAACCAGAGCAACCTACTCGAACTGTGGGAAGATTGGTTATTAACACAATTGCTGGTGGACCTCATCCGGCGGATAAAAATTGGTAGGAAATGGAGCGATATGCTAATTCCTTGAGACATACAGAACATGAGTGCTGTTCAAATGTGGAAGATGGAACTCCCGCGAAGCAGCAACGCACGATGCACGACGATATTGTATTCAGGAATAGAGACGCGGATAGGGTGGAAGCTCCCACCATCGATCCATTGGTCATATCTGCAACCATCGGACCGACATTCGTAAGAAGAATCCTAATTGATTGCGGAAGTTCCGTTAACATCATCTTCAAGAAAGCGTATGACCAAATGAAGCTGGAGACTAAGGATTTGAAACCATCTAAAGCCCGAATCCATGGCTTTAACGACGCAGCCACAGACGCAGTAGGATATGTGGAGTTACCAGTTGAACTGGGACAAGGTGAACGCAGGAGAGTGCGAATCCTACCATTCATAGTGCTGGATGTTGATTCACCATACAACGTGTTTTTGGGACGACCAGCCCTCGCAGATTTCAGGGCAGCCTTGGCCCCGTGGTGTCTCACATTGAAATTCCCGACGGACAAAGGAGTTGGCGTAGTGCATGGCGACCAAGCAACCGGACGTGCATGTTACGTGGCTGAGCTGAGAGAGGCCCAGCGCAGAGAAAAGGGGAAGACTGCGGACAGCATCGTCCGCATCCCGAATTCTGATGATTGACAATTAGCGCCCGAGCCTTGGCTCGGGCGACATTCTCGGATCATTGGAGACATAGATCCGAGAGATGACAAAGGGGAACCTAGGGAACCAGACGCAGCACCGGCTGAACTAACAATTGACATTCGAGTTAGCCATAGTGACCCGACACGAGTTCTTAAAATTGGGTCACAGCTCGATCCCCTAATGGCAGAGATTTATCTGATTTCCTCCGAGCGAATCTTGATGTCTTCGCCTGGACACACTCTGATATGCACGGGATTTCCCCTGCAATTGCGAGCCATATGTTGAATATAGACCCGAAACACGTACCTGTGAAGCAAAAAAGGAGAGGCATGGATCCGGAGAGGTCTACAGCTCTCAAAGAGGAGGTGGACAAACTCAAAGCCAATGGGTTTGTCCGCGACGCCCTCTACCCGGAATGGGTGTCCAACCCTGTGTTGGTAAAGAAAGCAAATGGGAAATGGAGAACCTGCGTTGACTATTCTGATTTAAACAAAGCATGCCCGAAAGATAGCTTCCCGCTACCACGAATTGATCAACTGGTCGATTCAACGGCAGGGCATGAGTTATTATCATTTATGGATGCATATTCTGGATACAACCAAATTTCGATGCACATCCCAGACCAAGAGCACACCAGCTTTGTCACAAATGTTGGGTTATACTGCTATGTAGTGATGCCCTTCGGACTGAAGAACGCCGGAGCAACTTACCAGCGTTTGGTAAATCGAATGTTCAAAGATCAGATTGGGAGAACAATGGAAGTCTATGTGGATGACATGCTTGTGAAGTCACGGCAGTCAAATGACCACATTCGGGACTTGGCGGAAATGGTCGATATACTAAGGCACTATGGGATGAAGATCAATCCTTCAAAATGTTCATTCGGCGTGGCATCAGGGAAGTTCTTGGGATTCATTGTGAATGCACGAGGAATTGAAGCTAACCCGGAAAAGATCCAGGCCATCCAAGATATACAGGCACCTAGAACCATAAAACAGGTACAGAGCTTGAACGGAAAAGTAGCTGCGCTCAGTCGATTCATATCCAGAGCCACAGATAAGTGCGTTCCTTTCTTCGATGTCATAAAGAAAGGAAAGAGAAACTTCGAATGGACGACTGACTGCGAGGAAGCATTCCGAGCCTTGATAAGACACTTGGAAAGCCCTCCAGTGTTGTCAAAACCAGTAGACCACGAGACGTTGTACGTATATTTGGCTGTGTCTCAACACGCTATCAGTACAGCCCTAGTTCGCGAAGAAGACAAGGTTCAAAGGCCGGTGTACTATGTTAGCAAACGACTGACGGGGGCAGAAAAGAATTATCCCAAGATCGAGAAACTTGCCTATTGCCTGGTGATTGCATCACGCAAGCTTCGTCCCTACTTTCAGGCGCACTCAATCAGTGTTTACACTGACCAACCCTTGCGACAGGTACTCCAACGACCGGAAACTTCCGGTAGGACGCTAAAGTGGAACATCGAGTTAAGCCAGTTTGATATCACCTACCTGCCGCGAAGCACCATCCAAGGGCAAGCATTAGCTGACTTCGTTGCTGAGTTCACCATTCCGGATGAACCGAGTGAAAATCACAAAGTAATCCCTTCTGTCCGATGGAGGATGTTCACTGACGGGGCATCTAACGACCGTTGGTCGGGAGCTAGGATAGTTCTGGTAACTCCCGAAAACCGATCGATTTGCTACGCTTTGAAGCTCGAATTTACAGCAACAAATAACGCAGTCGAATACGAGGCACTGATTGCTGGCTTAAGACTTGCCAATGAACTGAGGGTAAAGTCCATCGAAATCTTCTACGACTCACAGCTGGTGGTATATCAGGTACGAGGAGACTACCAAGCGAAAGGACAGAGACTGGCTCCTTACCTTGCTCGGGTCCGGGAGCTACTAGTAAACCTGGAATATTATGACATTTCGCATGTCCCGCGCGAACAGAACAGGGAAGCCGACTCGTTGGCTAAATTCGCGAGCACTGGCGATGCACAGCAGATGGGATTGTTCCCTGTCGAGACTATGCTTGCTCCAAGTATAGACATGATGGAGATAGATCTCGTCTTGGAGACCGAACTCGAAAGGGGATCATGGCTAACCCCGATCAAACAGTACTTGCTATACGGAGACTTACCTGAGAAAAGAAGCGAAAGACGCCAAGTTCTTCGTAAGGCTTCACGTTATGTAATGCAAGACGGGATAATGTATCGGAGGGGATTCTCGACCCCCTTGCTCCGGTGCGTGGCCCATGACGAGGTAGAACGAGTGTTGGAAGAAGTCCATGAGGGAGAATGTGGTGATCATACCGGGGGGCAAACTTTGGCGAGGAAAATCCTCCGCTATGGATATTATTGGCCAACTGTAAATCGGGATGCTGCAGACTATGCGAGAAGATGCGACAAATGCCAGATATATGCAAAGATTCCGAGAGCTCCGCCAACGGAACTCACACAAATGGTTAGTCCCTGGCCATTTGCAATGTGGGGAATCGACCTAATTGGATCTCTACCCATAGCCAAAGGAGGCGCGAAATATGCAATAGTGGCAGTCGATTATTTCACCAAGTGGGAGGAAGCAGAGCCAATGGCCACAATCACCACCAAGAAAGTCATTAATTTCATTGTACGAAATATCATATGTCATTTTGGCCTCCCACGGACCATCATAATGGACAACGGAACTCAATTCGAAAGCAAGGAATTCAAAGAGTTCTGTCAGAGGTATGGCATTGAGAAAAGGTTCGCAGCAGTTGCTCACCCGAAGGCGAATGGGCAGGTAGAAGCCGTCAATAAAATCATCAAGTCCATATTGAAGAAGCGTTTGGAAAAGGCTAGAGGCAAGTGGGTGGATGAACTCCCAACAGCGCTTTGGGCCTATAGAACTACCCACAAGACTGCGACTGGCCACACACCATTCGCACTGGCGTAAGGCACGGAAGCCGTCATACCCGTAGAACTTGAAGTTCCATCACACCGGGTAACCTATTATGATCCTGCGTCAAACCAGGATCTCCTATTGGAATCATTAGACTTCATTGATGAGAAACGCGAAGAAGCTGATTTGAGAGCAGCCTCATACAGACACCGAGTCGCTAAATATTATAATGGAAAAGTCCGGCCAAGAACCTTTAGTGTGGGAGATCTCGTTTTGAAACGAGTTTTTCCAACCCCTTCGCATATGAATCCCGCATGGGAAGGTCCATACGTCATCGAACGAAGGCTTGGAGAAGGAACTTTCAAGCTAACGACCGTCGATGGTGCGACACTCCCTCGAGCATGGAACAACGAGCATCTGCGGCGTTATTACACTTAGTCTATTTCCTTTATGCGGTAGTTGCATTTACTTCCAGTATGCCTTCTTCTTGGCATGTAATAAGATAATCTAGCTTGTTTTCATTAATAAAGGCTTGGAGCCATCTTTTCCATGAATGACCAATGTCTTTTCGTATGATCTTCCTATGACGTGCAATTAAAAATTATGATATCCTGGCTAGCGTACGAACGCTTATAATAAACAATTCAAAATCTCCAAGTCCCCGGAGTGCGGACTGGAGTACTCTAAGTCCCCGGAGTGCGGACTCGAGTATAAACGATTCAAAATCTCCAAGTCCCTGGAGTGCGGACTGGAGTACTCTAAGTCCCCGGAGTGCGGACTCGAGTATAAACGATTCAAAATCTCCAAGTCCCCGGAGTGCGGACTGGAGTACTCTAAGTCCCCGGAGTGCGGACTCGAGTATAAACGATTCAAAATCTCCAAGTCTCCGGAGTGCGGACTGGAGTACTCTAAGTCTCCGGAGTGCGGACTCGAGTATAAACGATTCAAAATATCCAAGTCCCCGAAGTGCGGACTGGAGTACTCTAAGTCCCCGGAGTGCGGACTCGAGTATAAACGATTCAAAATCTCCAAGTCCACGGAGTGCGGACTCGAGTACTCTAAGTCCCCGGAGTGCGGACTCGAGTATAAACGATTCAAAATCTCCAAGTCCCCGGAGTGCGGACTGGAGTACTCTAAGTCCCCGGAGTGCGGACTCGAGTATAAACGATTCAAAATCTCCAAGTCCCCGGAGTGCGGACTGGAGTACTCTAAGTCCCCGGAGTGCGGACTCGAGTATAAACAATTCAAAATCTCCAAGTCTCCGGAGGGCGGACTGGAGTACTCTATGTCCCCGGAGTGCGGACTCGAGCATAAACAATCCGAAATCCCCAAGTCCCCAGAGCGCGGACTCGAATACAAATGACTCGAAATCTCCAAGTCCCCGAAGCACGGGCTGGAGTACTCGAAGTCCGGTATATAGACTTAATTACAAGCAGTTCGGACCTCCGAGTTCCTTGAATAGGAACTACGACGCAAATGACTTGGATATGTCAAGTCCCCAACATACGGGCTATGAAATATTCTAAGCGCTTGAAGCACCAAGTGGAGATTGATCAAATCCAGGGAAGCTCCCAAGCCATGTAAAGACGAACCAAGAAGTCTAAGTTACCCATAACAATTCAGATTTCAATCACAACCATAAAAGAAACTGAATAATGAAAGTCTTTTAAGAAGACAAAAGTGAAGATCAAATTTTATTCGCAAAAAGCTTATTTACACAGTCTACGAAAATTAGCACATGACTTAAACTAGTTCTCGTTGAATGGGGACGACGGTCATTTCTTGTGTTTCTTTGACTTCTTCCCGGATGGTTCCTTCCCAGAGCGCTTACTCTTGGAATCCTTCCCTGACGGAGGGGTGACGACCGAGGACGTAGGAGGAACATCCATGGGCTGGGACTTGCCAGGAAGAATGACCTTCAATGGTTTGTTCAGAGGATCGTCCAGGTCCACTTCACGCGGCTCGACCTTGACTGAGATCGTATCTCTTTTCTCTTTCTCGAGCCGTTCCTTCATGCTCAAGTCGGATGTGTGCTCAGAGGCGCCTGTGATGTCTACTTCGAAACTCTCCGAGGAAGAGTCAGATTTGCCCTCATCCAGCGCCCCGATTACTTGAGCATCAGGACCAGGGTCTCCGCTGACTTAAATAGCCTCGCTCGCCTTTGTCTCTACCTCCTTGGCGGCATCGCTCCTCGGAGTGGGCTCGGGGTCAGAACAGCCTGCACAGAAGACACGAAAATGAACAGGTGTTAGAACACAACAACTTCTGAGGGAACGAGAAAGATCTTTGTGAAGCCCAGAGGTTACTCACCAGATGCCGGTGGGTTCTCAGTCGCCAGGGGTGTCCCGCCCTCCGGGATGGGAGATAAAACATGAATGCCAAGCCCGGGGGCTTCCGGGTCATAACCAACGTGCTGCTTAAAGGGGTCAAGTGTTGACCGACTGGCCGATTGGGTAGGCGCGTGAACTGGGGGCACAACACCGGAAGGGTCCGTAGCCACCTCTTTCCCCTTCCTGGAGGGAGAACCTTTGCTGTAGAGGGCTTTAGCCGCCGATAAATCTGAAGGCTCCTTCCCCCTCAGGAACTCTTTTATCAATGCTTCTTCGTCGACCTTATCGGCGCCGCTCTCAACCTTCCTGATCTGAATCAGGGTCTCCCATGCCTCGGCCAATGACTCAAGGTAGCCGTCGTCCAGAAAAGTTAAATCCCTATGCATGAGGACTCGGGCATTGAACTCGGCGATCAGCGGGTCGAATTCAGTCTTAATTTCCTCCCTACCTTCTTCCCTAGCTGCCTCAAGGCGAGAGTCAACATCGGCAGTCGCTATCTTTTTACCCTCCTCACGGGCTTCATTCTTTAGGGCCTCAATTTGGAGAGATCGTCCTCTAGTTTCTCCTTTAAGAGCCAGGTGGCGACGATCTCATCACAATAGTGCTGTGCCTCAACCTGGGCGGCCACTTTCTCTTCTTTCTCCTTATTGAGTTGCTCCTCGAGCTCCTTAACTCGCCTATTAAGCACATCTCGCTCCTTTTGGACGAAATCTTTCTCCAAAACTAATGCCCCACACCGTTGAACCGCTTCATCGAGCTCTTTCTTATGAGTCAATTCAAGGCGGGAAATAGCCTCGGCGGTGTCCTTAGCGCTCTGACGAGTAGCTTCAAGCTCGGACTTATAAGCGGCAATTTCTTCATCCTGGGCCTTAATGATATCCCTGTCATGAATAGCATCAAGCTTTAGGCGGTCAATTTCGTGCTGGCGCTCCATAGAGACTTCAGAAAGTTTCTTGGCCAGATGAACAAACGCGTCATGTTGCACGTGACGTCATTGGTACAGGCAATAGCATTTTGTTTGACATCTCCGGGAATAGGATGAACCGCCGGAAGGAACTTTAACCCATCAAAACAAATCTTTGGAAACTTAGCCTTAAGTTCGTCCAATCTCTCCGACACTGTTGGGTCTGTTACGGGAGCGGGAGGAGACGGCTTTGAAAGTTCGCCCTTCCTATGAGAATCTCGGGAGTGCCGGGTAGAAGAAGAGTCAGAGTGTTGGTCCCAGGGAGCATCAGAATGCGACCTCTTATGGCCATGTTCGTCTTTGCTTCACTCCTGATAAGAAGAGGTATCCCAGCGGTGTTCGGGCTGATAATAAGTTTTCTTCCGGGATGACGAGGCCCGGGCATGATAATCTCGGTCACTGTCGCTGTCTCTGTCTCGGCGCTTCCCGAGGCCCGAGTCCCGACCAGAATGGCGTAAAGTCGACGAACCGCGAAGGCGGTCGTATCCGTGAGAGCTCCCCATGTCACCTGCAATCACACAATGGCAAATTAGCGAGAGAGCAGAATGGTGAAAGAAAAGTAGATGCAAAGTGAAATGCATGTGTCTGTGTATGTCCTAGTGCTACCCCCCGACAGACCAGTGGCTTTGCTAACGGGAGTCTTTTCCTCTTGGATCGGGGCCGGGACACCCGCATCGCCCCTGACGGGCAAGCGAAACTTAAACAGCTCCGGGTCATTGAAATCATAGTTGAGCAAGTCGTCGGGAATGGAGAGGTTCGATAAGCCCTTCAGAGAACTTTCAACGCACTGTGAAGAAGCCTCTTTCTCTAGCTGAATAGGCGTAACTTTGGAAGTCCCACCAACTTTCTCCTTTCTCGACTTGCACGCCAGCTTCTTTTTCCCCTTCGAAGGGGAAGATGACGTTTCAATATCATGAACTTCGGCTGCAAAGCCTAAATCCTCACCTTGCTTCTCAGGTGGCTCGCTTGAAATTTCCCCTTCTTCCGGAGCTTCAAGAGAAGGGCGAACGGATGATTCAGGCAGTTTTTTCCCACTGACGTGTACGGGCTTGGGAAGCGAGGCGCTCTCTGGAAGACTAACCCGGCGGCCAGGGGCTAGCAAACCGAACTTTGATAATGACTCATTGGAAATGAGGGCTCGGATATCTCGCTCTTCAGCAGGAAGAGCTCTAATGGCGTCGACAGCATCGGAGTACCCTCGGCCCTCGGGACGTGGGACGGGGCCTGAAAAGATAGAACAGTGAGTTAGGAGAAGCTCAACCTCAACCGGGAGCGGATATCAACTCAGAGAAAAGACTTACTTCCTTCAATCCATCGCCTCGCAAAGCCTTGGGGGCAGCGCACGTAAAACCACTCCTGTTTGTACAGGGCGAATTTGCTACTCCACGCGCTAGTGAAAAGTTGGCACTTCCGATGTGGCTCAAGGAACATGTAAGAGGGGCTGTCTCCCTGTTTCTTGGTCATATATATGTACCTTATATCGCCAGGGGTTGGAGGCCTAGAGAAGACGGCCATGAAAAGCATGTACGTGCCATAAATGAAAGCGTGACCGTTTGGATGAAGCTGAGACGGGGCGACATCTAGGTACCGCAACACGTCACAGAGGAATAGGTTGAACGGTGGCACGCTACCAACCCAGCACATGAATTTGCTACACGCCGTATATCCCACTGGGGGCAGATGTGGGCGGTTATGCCCCGATGGAACGAGCACATCAGCAAATGGGATGCCATGAATAGAACATATCCGCTTAAGAGCGGCTTCGGTGACTCTTGAAGCTTGTGAATCGACTGGGTCATCCAGTAAAATAGCCGATTCCAAAGTATCGGGAGCCCAGTCATGAGCGGGAGAAACTGACGGGTCAGCTGTGTCGGGGGCCGTTCGCTTAGAAGACGACCCAGGTTTGTCGGAAAGTGTAGCAGAACTGGATCTCTTGGACATCTTGAATAAATAGCAGACCCAACCAAGCACCTGTGCGAACTATACTCGAAAAATGATCGACGTTAGAATTAACAACGCAGATAACCCCCCCGTGTGGTGTGTGGACTAGTGCAATCAATCGTGCATAAGCATTTAATATAACGTCAAGCCTAAAAACATTGCTTCCGAAAACCGTCATCGCTGACCGTCCCCGAAAGCCTTTTGAATAACGACTGCAGTAAGACACTAGAGGTAATTATCCGATTATGCCAAGTAAAGACCAGTTATGAAATTGGGCAAGGAGAGTATGTTCGGCATTTGTATATGTCCGGCATTTATGAGTGCTCGGCACCTAACTATGCTCGGCATACTAACTATGTTCGGCGTATAAGTATGTTCGACATTTACTGTTTGTTCGGCATTTATGTTGTTCGGCATGTGGATACGCTTGTCCGGTCTAAGTTTGTTCGGCATACTCAGTTATGTAATTTGGCAAGGCCCCTGTTTGTCCGGCCTAAGTCTGTTCGGCACGTCAGTATCATTTATACTTGTCCGGCATGTCACTATGTTCGGAATTTGTGCTTGTTCGGCATGTCGGTATGTTCGGCGTTTATATTTGTTCGGCCCGAAAGTATGCTCGGCACTAATGTCTATTCGGCTACATTGTTGTTCGACAAAGAACGTTCGGCCAAAATGCTATTCGGCCGAAACAACATTCGGCCTACCCACTGACTCACACTTCCTCCCTAGCCTTCTAACCCATCGTCCGGCCAACAATGTGCAATGCCGTATCAAGATTATGCCGAGTCCTAATGCTCGGCACGACCTCCATACTTTCCTCTCCTCCACCTAACTCTCTCCCATAACCCCATATGAAACCTAGGCACCGTGCCGAACCACAGTATCCCACTTAAACGACTAAACAAACCCTACGAAGCATTCATATCCCTAACCATCTATCCCTACCTCGCGTCGCTCGGCCTTGGAGATACCCCAATCGGAATTCGGGTCCTCCATCTACACAGCCCCGTTCAAAAATGATTCTGCCCTATGCGAACTGGTGGAAACTGACCAGGGAAAGGAGTTAGGAAAAGGGATTGTACCTAGTTCGTGGATCGAGCTTTAGAAAGGTTTGAGAAGTCCTTGGATTTTGATTGCAAGAATGGTTCGAGAATTCGGAATTGCAGGAGTAAAAGTAAAGAAAGGAAGAAGAAGGAGGTGGTTTTTATAAGGAAGAAGGAGAAGTCGAAGAGACTTTGGCCAGCTCTACCGGACGAAACGGTTTCACTCGGCACTCGTATCGTTCGGCATCCTTAGCATCCGGTGACAATGCCCTGATCTAGTAGTTCAAAGCACACCCTATTTGAACACACGGTGTACTTGGGGGGCAAAATGTTACCTGGAAGATCGACCAGGCAATCACAGCGCTCGGCATAAGTGGACACTCGGCATGCAGGGTTGTACTCGGCATAAGTGGACACTCGGCATGCAGAGTTGTACTCGGCATAAGTGGACACTCGGCGGTGCAGAGTTGTACTCGACATAAGTGGACGCTCGGCATTAAGAGACGTTCGGCAGTCCAAGATTACACTCGGCATAAGACCATTTAGCACTTCACCCAGTGCTTCACTCGGCATGCTCTTCACTTCCCTTCACTCGGATCATTCGGCGTGTCCCTTGCACGGCAGACCTTTCACACGGCATGCTCCTCACCTGGCATCCACATCTCACTCGGCATCCCAACATCGTTCGGCCCGCTTCCTTCATTCAATAGAGAGATCCATCGACTTGGAAAGGAGGGCTCGGCATGCCGACCGTTCGGCCTGTTTCACTCGGCATGCAGGGCGCGTCCTATCTGGACCAAGCTGTCTAGCCATCTGGCCCACCAGGGAAGTCCAATCCACATTCGTCTATAAATAGAGGGGCAGGGGCACAGAAAAAAGGGAGGAGATTTCAGAGAACGCAGGGGAGACTCTGCCTCATCCAAACCTCAACCAAGACTTCTACTTTTATTTCACAATTGTATTCGAATACTTAAAAGTGGATTGTATCTGTAATCAAGTTTAAAAGTGAGGAAATAAAGGATCAACTTCAAAGTGGACGTAGGCTACAACGCCGAACCACTATAAATTCTGTGTTCTCGTCTCCCGCATTTTAATTTATATTATCTTCTCTATTTTAATTTATCTTCTTTATTAATCTCTCTACAAAAACTCTCTAAGGGTGTTAGTGACCAATTTTGGCGCTAACATTTTGGTGCTTTCACTGAGAATCGAATTCTCAGGTTGTGAGGATCTACTTTGTAGCTACTGGATTGCATAAATCCCCCAAAGAAGATCCGTAATTATTCATAAGGCATCTGTAGATTCTATTCAGAGTTACAGCCAACGACTCTACCATGGGGAGACCACGAACAAGATCGACCTCCCAAAATGTAGATGCCCGCGAAACCGCTAGTGTTCAACAACTTGGACCTAACGATCAACAAGCAATTCGAGGCACGGGGCCCTCCAGCCAAAACCAAGCGGAAGCTGTTTCACGAGCAGAATTGAATGACTTGATAAAAGAGCTTACGGAAAGCAGAAGGCAACTCGCTGAGCAAATGCAAGTTAATGCTGACCTCATGACCCGACTTGCTCAACAGCAGCATCAGAATGCTGGAGGTAGCCCTGTCCCCTACTCCGAAGATGATAGCTCAACTTCAGCTGATGAACCTCCCAGGCGTAGACGCCGCAAGGATGAAGATGACCAAGCAGGTGCCACTGATCGCTCTACTAGAAATCAAGCTCGTGGAGCGAAACCCAACCTTCCTCCTACCATACAAACCCTGGATTTGACAGCTATGGTCAGGCAGTTGATGAGAGAGAATCAAGGTTTGACTAATGAAGATTGGGGAATGTCTAATAGTCATACTCCCTTCACAGATACCATTCTACAGGCTGAATACCCGAGGAAGTTTAACATGCCCACCATGCCCGCCTATGAAGGAAAAACTGACCCTAGACAACATGTAATGATGTATGGATGGATGATGGACTCAGCAAGGGCCAACGACGCAACTAAGTGCAGGTGCTTTCCAATAACTCTGTTCGGAATCGCCACCATGTGGTTCACTCGACTTCCTCCACGGTCAATCTCAAACTTCGACGAATTAGCAAGAAAATTCATAGAACAATTCAGGATACACGCCACTCGACCCAAGGATGTGATGCCCTTATCAAGCGTGACCCAAGCTCCTGGAGAATCACTGAAAGTATACTTGTAGAGATTTCATGTTGCCGCTACTGAAGTGAGCAATCCAAACGACCACGCGATTTTGATGGCAGTAATGCGTGGAGTGGATCCAGACTCTGAATTTGGGGATTGGTTAGCGGGAAAGCCACCAGCTACGTTGGAGCGTTTCTATTCGAAAGCCCACCAGTTCATAAGGAGGGAAGAAGCTCGGTGGATAAGGAAAGACAAGGCACCAGGGTCCGTTCAGGAGTCTGTAAAGGGCAACATCGCCATGAAAGCAACCAACGATAACCCTGGAAAGGCTCAGGCCAGCGTCCAAAATAAGCCCGGACAGTCTAAGGGAACTGGAAGTGGAAATCCTGGAAAGAAGAAGGAAATGGGGAGATGGAAGTCGAAGGACCCCAACCTACAACGAATACACTCCACTGAATGCGTCTCTTGAAAACATCTACTTATTGACCTGCAACACTTTTCAATACAGAAAACCACGCCCTAAGGAATCAACAGAGGAGCAAAAGCGGACTGGAAAGTATTGCCGCTTTCACGAGTCTTATGGGCACAACACAGACGAATACAGGCATCTCCATGACGCTATTGAGAAATTAATTAGGCAGAAGAAGCTACAGGAATTCATCGAAGATACGCCAGAAGGAAGACAAGAGACTTCAGACCCCGGACGTGGCCCAGCTCTACACCAACCAGAGCAACCTACTCGAACTGTGGGAAGATTGGTTATTAACACAATTGCTGGTGGACCTCATCCGGCGGATAAAAATTGGTAGGAAATGGAGCGATATGCTAATTCCTTGAGACATACAGAACATGAGTGCTGTTCAAATGTGGAAGATGGAACTCCCGCGAAGCAGCAACGCACGATGCACGACGATATTGTATTCAGGAATAGAGACGCGGATAGGGTGGAAGCTCCCACCATCGATCCATTGGTCATATCTGCAACCATCGGACCGGCATTCGTAAGAAGAATCCTAATTGATTGCGGAAGTTCCGTTAACATCATCTTCAAGAAAGCGTATGACCAAATGAAGCTGGAGACTAAGGATTTGAAACCATCTAAAGCCCGAATCCATGGCTTTAACGGCGCAGCCACAGACGCAGTAGGATATGTGGAGTTACCAGTTGAACTGGGACAAGGTGAACGCAGGAGAGTGCGAATCCTACCATTCATAGTGCTGGATGTTGATTCACCATACAACGTGTTTTTGGGACGACCAGCCCTCGCAGATTTCAGGGCAGCCTTGGCCCCGTGGTGTCTCACACTGAAATTCCCGACAGACAAAGGAGTTGGCGTAGTGCATGGCGACCAAGCAACCGGACGTGCATGTTACGTGGCTGAGCTGAGAGAGGCCCAGCGCAGAGAAAAGGGGAAGACTGCGGACAGCATCGTCCGCATCCCGAATTCTGATGATTGACAATTAGTGCCCGAGCCCTGGCTCGGGCGACATTCTCGGATCATTGGAGACATAGATCCGAGAGATGACAAAGGGGAACCCAGGGAACCAGACGCAGCACCGGCTGAACTAACAATTGACATTCGAGTTAGCCACAGCGACCCGACACGAGTTCTTAAAATTGGGTCACAGCTCGATCCCCTAATGGCAGAGATTTATCTGATTTCCTCCGAGCGAATCTTGATGTCTTCTCCTGGACACACTCTGATATGCGCGGGTTTTCCCCTGCAATTGCGAGCCATATGTTGAATATAGACCCGAAACACGTACCTGTGAAGCAAAAAAGGAGAGGCATGGATCCGGAGAGGTCTACAGCTCTCAAAGAGGAGGTGGACAAACTCAAAGCCAATGGGTTTGTCCGCGACGCCCTCTACCCGGAATGGGTGTCCAACCCTGTGTTGGTAAAGAAAGCAAATGGAAAATGGAGAACCTGCGTTGACAGCTTGTAGTTATGGTTGGTACTTCACATTTATTGATCGATTATCATATGTTATGCGCTTGTAGTTATGGTTGGTACTTCACATTTATAGATCGATTATCATATGTTATGTGTTTGTAGTTATAGTTATAGTTCATTTATATTTTATGATTTATTGATCGATTATCATATGCAATTCAGCTTAGCTGAATGGTAGAAGCTAGGTGTTTTGGCATTATATTGTTTGGCTATGGTGTGGGAGATGTTATGTATGTGCCAATGTTGAAGAATGCATGGTGAATGGCATAAGAATTAATAGTTTCAGCAGCAGTTTGAAATAGGTAATGAAGGGATGGCTGTTGGTTTGTTCTGTGGATGAAATTTAAGGCAGTGTCAGGTTGAAGTTTGGGTATGAGGTTCTGAAGGCAGCAGGGATGTTTGCTAGTGTGGGCAGAGACAAGCACATATATGCAGTAGTGTTAGATTTGTTTAGTGGCAGTTGACTGGTTTGGGAATTTTTATGAGTTTTATGTTGTGCTTGGTGTGGTTGCAGGTTGAATGTTGAGGAGCAGCAAGTTAATGTGGTGAAGTGGAATTGTGGGTGGTGATGAAGTTGGTCAGGTATGTATTTGATGTACGGTGAATGTATGCACTTGAGATAGTGAAGTTTCTGGAGATGTTTTGAAACTGGTGGAGTGAAAAGTATTTAATGTATTTATATTGACGTATGTTATGAACAAGTTGGCCAGGTATGTATTCGATGTACAGTGAATGTATCTATATTTATATTGACATATGTTATGGATTTAGTTATATTTTGTAATAAAATTATGAATTCAAAAATGGTGTAAAATTGAATTGTTTTAGTTTTTACTAAATGTGAGTGGTTCATGTTGTTTCAAGTAATGTTAACGATTGTAGTTATTATTAGTGAAATATCGGTTTTAAATATAATGCTGTGAAATTTATGGTTAATGGCAGTTGTCGGAAGATGAATTGCAATTGTTGGTAGCAGTTGTAAAAAGATTTATTGCAACTGTCAATAACAGTTGTAAATGAATCTATTACAAGTTCCAAAAGCAGTTGCAAAAGTTATTGTTGCAACTGCTATTAGCAGTTGCAAAAGAGACCTATTACAACTGTCAATGCAACAGTTACGATAGACTTTACCACAACTTTCAAAAGCAGTTGTAAAAAGCTTTTTTACAACTACTCTTGCAACTGTCGGCAACAGTTGTAAAAATATTCAACTCTATTACAACTCCGGATATTAAGACTGGCGGCTGCCCGTTGTAATAGACCTATTACAACTATTTTTGGCAGTACCGAAAAGGTATTTTTGTTGCAATGAATGGCTATAAATTGGTATATTTTATTTAAATTAATTAATTTTGTAAATTTATTTGTTTATAAAATTAATATTTTTGAATAAGATGTATTGTTTACTCAATTCTTTCTTTTACCTTCTTTTTCCTTTTCGGGGACGAAAAGTTTTGAGTAGGGGAGAGTGTAACAACCCGTAAATTTGCGATAATTTAATTGTTATTTTTTATTAAAATTTTGTTATCTAATATTGGAAAAACAAAATTTTGTGATTCATTAATGAAATAATAACATAATGAGATGTAATAAAGCTAATCTAAGTTAATTATTAACTACTTGAACGAAGTTACAATTAATGGAATTAATGTAAATGTTATACTAGGCTATAAATCGAATATAAGAAAACAAACGTAAATAATGAATTTATTAATGAATTAATATATATTGAATGATAACTGAATAACATCAATGTTTTGTCAGAAATTATAACATAGGTTTGGAAATGATAAACTTAAAAAAATGTGATTGAGAGTTAATGATAACAATTATTATAAGTTAATCATTCATTTAGTCCATTAATTTAAAATTTGTAATCAATTGCAATGAATCTCAATTCAATGTTATGTTAGTGTAAATTAAGGAAATAATTAGGAATAATTTTAATTCTATTCATAATATGACAATTGGTTGAATAAAAATAATGGATAACAAGATTTGTCGATTTATTGGGATTTAAACAATAATAATTGGATAAATTGCAATTAAATGAAATTTAATATTTAATTATTACATTAATAGAGATTAAGACGAAACTTGGAGATCTTAATGTAATAAATCATGAACCAATGTTAGTTATATCCTTATTGTAATAAAAGACGTGAATAACAAGGTTTAAAAATTTAATAAATGAATTTTGGGAATTTTAATTTATAATTTCTGAATTTAATGAAATTGAAATTAAACGACGCAATTGATGGATTAATCAACTTTAAATTGACATCTAAATTTGTTTAAATTACTGTAATTGTTTAAGAAATAAAAAATGATAAGGTTTGTTAATTATGGAATTGAAGTTGAAAAGGTGATTTAATTAATTAATTATTAATCTATCTAATTAACTGGAAAATAGCCATACCAACTGGAGCGACCCGACTTTCTATCAGCAGAAAATCGCATCACTAATTAAGAAAGAAAGAGATAGAAGAAGAAAAGCAAGAGTAGAAAGAACACATCAGAATCTCACAGCGGAACGATTTAAATATAATATAGAACATGTACATAGTATCATATACATCAAAGTATACAACTATACATCTCAATTTAGACAGTTATAACATTTATGTCTAATATACAATATAAGAACAACTATACAGAATAACACATAGCGGAAACTCTAACTATCTATACGCTGAAGCCTCCTGCTCCAAAGCTCCTCCAGAATTCATCAAAGATAACCTGAATCACTTGACTACTCATACAGAATATGAGTACCCAAGAGTTTGATAAAACAGAAAATAAACACTCGGGTCAGACAAGGGTCTGGTGTGAGTAAACGGTTTAAGATTTTCTTAACTTTAGAAATTCCTTTGGAAAGAAAAGGTATCACGTAAGACTTCCCACACATAAACATGGAAAATTTTTTACCTTACGCTAACCAAAACATTTGATAGGAAATCCAGTGATATTACAATAGTGTCTAGGGTTTTGAAATAAATATGAAATAGCCGAAATTGTTACATTCATTAAATTCCAGCTACTAGCCACAAAAGTGGGTAATACAAACAAAACCGTAGGGTCTCGTAGGAAAAATGGGTTTCCAACAATGGCAGGGCTACTGGGGTACCGCCCATCACAGTGCGTGGCCTAGATCACCATACCGAGGAGCCACCCTAACTCCCCTGCAACACAAGGCCGGGACCATTCCTTACTGAACAGTCCCGAACAAGACCACCCCGCAGTTGGCTGCAGATCCAACTGCCCATAAAGCCGAAATAAAAAGGGACATCTAGACAGGGATGTATCTCGCTCTCCAGTGGGAGGTACCCACGAAGCCTTGCCGCACCTATGCATATGATTCACATGACACAGATAGATAATTCACTATTATCACATTTATCCATATATATCACAAAGCAGCATATATATCACATCTCAGATATATCACATTCACATCATCACATATCAACCAATGACATATAATATCAACCAATATCATTAACTCATCCAATGATACTTATCAACCAATCAATAATCACTCATACACAAGGTTGATCCAACTTAAATAATTTAATTAATTCTTAATTAAATTAATTCTTACTTAAACACTTGGATTATCATCAATCCATTTTATTATTCATTAATCAATTACAAATTAATTAATATACATCACTTAATTATTCACTTTAATTAATCAACCTTGATTAATTATTACTTGATTACTTTAAGTAATTATTCCTTAATTACAATTTTAATTAATCATCTTGATTAATTACTTCTTAATTATCTAAGTAATTATCACTTAATTATCTCTTTTAAATTAATCACATTTGATTAATTATTCCTTAATTACCTTGATAATTATTTCATAATTATCCTTTAATCACACCTGATTAATCACTTTTAATTAATCACAATTGATTAATTACTTTTAATTAATTATACTTAATTAATTACTTTTAATTAAAACACTCTTGATTAATTACCTTTAATTAACCATATATGATTAATTACTTTTGGCCATTGACTTGGATTTCGACGAAACCAGTTTCATCAGATCCACGACGGTGAATTATTATAGGATTTTAAGTTTCATGACGATCGGGCTTGTCGTTTGATCGTGCGGACCCGAAATGCCTTGAAATCGATTTAATTGAAATCAATTGAAATCAGTTTGAAATAACTTGATTTTAGCTTAACTTTTTCATATGATGGAATTTGGACTTGAAACCTGTTCCATTAATTTTAAAATATTTTAAAACATCTATTTTGATATATGGGTTGACCCAATTTCGTTCCAAAATCGAAACGGGCTTTTCGGGTCAATTATCGTTCAAAACCCAAACCAATTGAACCCATTTGTTTCTATTCTGGTTCTACCTATATATGTATGTCGTTATAAACTCTAGCAGCCATTTTATTTCTCATTTCTGTACGTATATAAACTTCTGTTGCTCCTCTTCCTCAACGGTTGTAAACCCTAGATTTCCAATTCAAAATCCAAATCAAAATTTCAAACTCCTCGGAAAAATTCGAAAAAATTATATATCAAAGATATCATCAATGCGAATCTACGTCAGGTGTTCGTTTTTGTAAACGATGCTCGAATCATTCAAAAATCTCGGTCAAAGTACGTAAATCGCGAAACCTAAGTGCTGATTTGGGCGTTTTCGATTTGGGCAACAATCTAGAAATTGCTTTCTAGGTATTAGAGAGTTGGGTTCGGGGAGTCATTTGATGGTGGTCGGAGGTTGCGTAGAAGGTTGCGACATTGGGAATTTGCGAATTAGGGTTCGGCTAACCCTACGCGTGGGCGACGACGGCTCGCACCGGAGATGGTTGGAGTTCGGCAGCATGAAGGGGGAGGCTAGGCGTGGAATTTGGTTGGTGCCATGGCCAGTTGGCGCACGTAGGCGCGCATTCTCGGTGGTCATAGTGGCTGGTCAATAGTTGAGATGGGTTCGGTGTTGTAGGGTTTCATACGAGAGAGAGGGAAGTGCCGTAGCAATATTTTTTTATTTAATTTGTTTTAAAAATTTCAAAATCTAATTATGTTCTAACTCGAATAACTTTCTCATACGAGCTCGGATTTGGGCATGTTTTCTTGCTTTGGGATCGTATTGAAATCCCACACATTCCGGCACTGGTTTGGATAAATTCTGAGACTGTTCAAATTTTGGGTTTAAATTCAATTTAAATTCAAAAGGTGAGTGCTTTAACTCACTCACAACTTCTAAATTTTCTTATGTTTGTTAAATTGATTTATGACGTGATTAGAAATTTACTGTTTGACATATTTTGAATCATCATCTCTGTTTATTTGAACTTATTCGAATAAAATAGTTATTTAATTTATTATTGAATATAAACTGCCAGTAAATGCCTGTTAATTATTATCTGTTCTATATTGATGTTATTAATTGAATTGGATGATGATTGTGGTAAATGTTTGATGATTGATATCGGATGAATGGATGTTGTATTTTATACTGTTATAAACTGCAAGTCAATATGGATTGCGATTTGAAATGACATATAACCATATTTATTTTTTAAATTACGAATTGAAATGATAAATATCTGTATCACTTGACCATAGGATAGAAAATTATATAAAGACACCGTGGTCTATATATAAAATATTTTCATATGATTTCTGCGGTTTTGTAAAGAAATATATGAGTTATATAAATATTGATTTTAGATGTTATATAAATGTTATTTTATTATTGATTTTTAGCTATGTATAAAAAAAATTTGAAATATAAAATAAGTTAAATAATAAAGTTTGATTGTTTTTATGTAATATGATTAAGTATCTGTTAAATTATATTGTATATAGAGTTTATAATGACTTAAATAAAATTGAGGTTGGAAGATAAATGTAAATTGATTTGAATTAAATTATTTAAGAATTATACTCGAATAAATTTGATTTGAAATATAAATAAAATTGAGATTTTAAAGGGTATGATTTTTATAACTTGATTTTGGTTTAGGGTGATTTAAATGAATATCAAGTTGATTTAAATGAATATATCAAGTTAAATAAATTGAAAGAAGATCCAGTTATTTGAAGTTAAAAGTTTTACTTAAATGATATTAGATATATTAAGTAAACATTTCAAATCTAAATAATGGCAATTGAATTCGATACATATGCAATTATCAAAGAATTAGTTTTGAAATGGTGGAATATTTAAAGCTTTGAAATATAGGGAAATTGAAGTGGTTTATTTGGGGGTTCAAATCTGTATTTGGAATTGATTTGTGAAATTGAAGAAGCTATTTTATTAAATAGATTAATTTAATATTTAAGCCATTTAAGTGGTGTAGTTATGTTTCAAAGTTATGAGTTTCAAAGTGTTTTGATTTCGAAGTGTTATAACTTTGAAAGTGCTATGATTTTGGAAAAGGGATATATTTGAAATAAAAATGATATTATATTGATTTGGGTTTTTATAAAAATGATATCATATTGATTTGGTTTTTAAAACGGAAATGATATCGTATTTATATGGTTTTGAAATGGATATTATATTCCGGTTTTGAAGTATAAATTATTTTGAAATGACCGTGGTAACGTTTGGTTGTCAAAAAGACCAGGATTGGAAGTTGTCATGCTCTCTGCCAACTCCGAAAACCACTTTAACAATCATGTATGTGGTGGAGATTCCAAAATAATGTAGGATGGCGGCGGCGTTCCTTTGAGGTATATACGTGGACTCGACTTCCGTGAGTTGGCATAAGGTGGCTAAAACAGGAGCGATTTCGGGCCAGTGAGGTAGCTCCTCTTATCGGACACACTTCTTCGATACCATTCCATTATATTCTGACTTTGAGATTGATTCGGTGGCCACTTTTGATTTTTGATTTTGGGGGTGTGGCTCGAGGTGGGTGGAAGCTGCACGCTATGCATCACCACCAGTCCGGATAGTAATTGGTATATCTACCCTGGCATTGCCTTGTGTGCCGTGTCACCTACCCTTGCAAGCCTTGTACGGGTTTGGTTTTCTCCCGTAGCCCGTGGAGTATTTAGGGTAGTCTCCCGATTTGGAGATACGCTGATACTAGATGGACTACTGAGACTATTACGTGGTAAGGGCTATATATGTAACCCCTTAACGCTATTTTAAAGTATGTTTATTTTACTATATACATTATTATAATAGCGAAATATTACTACATAGTAAATAGTTTTGCGGATCCTTAGGAGATGTAGATCCCAAGCATCTCTTAAGTTACTGCACTCACGTTTGACAGTGGATAGGAGATGTCAATCCCGTAAACATCTCTGACGTTGTTCCACTCATATTATTTATTTTTTATTTAACTTACATAAGATCTTTTAGTTCTGACTCGAATGTTTTGCCTTTTCAATTCACTCGGGTCAGTCTGAGCATTTCAGGATTTGAAGACTTTATTTCTAAAGGACGAAGACGAAGATTGTATTACTATTATTTATTGTATTATTCCACTACATTCATACTATTCCGCTGCATTGTAATTATTATTCTCTGGTATGTGTAACTCTGATTCTATATTGTATTAGTATAATCAAATGTTTGTAAACAGCTTCATGAACGGTATTTGATTATTATATTTTGTCATTCCGCAGTAAGATTCTGTTTTGTTTTCTTTCTTCCTTTTTCTTATTCACCTCAATATCAATTCTCCCTTTTGTATGGTTTGAGTCTGACATGTATATCTGCTTATGAACTTGGATGGTGCAACATGATAGGGTGTTCTCGCATTTGGTTTGGTAGCAAGCGGATGACTCTTACTCCTACATGTCCATGCAAGGGTTGGTGCTGTCGAGAGGCTGACCCTAAAGGCAGAACATAGGTACAGCTATATGCTATGGTGGGCGTTACCCCACTGGCAGGTGGTCTGTTACACCCTCAATAGGATTCGTGATCCTCAAAGAAATCGCAAGATAGGAACATCAAAAAGCATCAATAAATTCCTCCGATACGGATGAGTGTCAAGCACCCATATCGAAGTGGACGCGAATAGAACATTCACGGTTAGGATTACTCTTAAGATAAGATATAATCAATTCAATTATGGAATATTACAGAATAAAATATATTCCTAGACATATCCTAAACTTCTATCTCAAAGGACACGATAAGATAAAGGACACGATGATTAAGGGATTTGTAACACTTGTCATATACTTGGATGTATCGTAATATATGCTTATGTTATGTGTTTATCATATTTTGTTCTGAAATCAGCTTTGAGACAAAGCTGTGACGCCCCACTCCGAGACCCACATTAATAAATAGTATTACTGGGTAATACTGTCTGCTAATGCGGAGAATAGGGCTGGTTAGGAGCGACCATCTATAGTCTTGTCATAAACATCTATTGAATATGTCGATTAGTGCTCTAATTTTTTTCCTTTTCTCAAGTGGATCGACATATCAAATAAATGCTTAATAAAAAACTACAAGTGGCTATAGAATCTATCAGAATAAAATACGACTCAAATACATAATACATCATAGAACAGTAAAACGATATATGTACATATATACTAATTCATCCCAATACAATACAAATAATACATCATAAGTGGTATGAAGACCACAATATACACACGAGTCAAAACAATATACATATCAGAGTAGTGAAAAAATGACTACAACAAAAAGGGCTAGTAGATAAGTCAATGCAGAAGTAGAATAGGCTAATTCCATATATGTACATAACTTGAAACACCTCGGTCTGACCAGAGTATAAAATACACGAGTCAGTCTAGCTAAACAAATCAGTTTATAAGGATAAGTGATAATATGAGCATAAGGTAAAGGGTAAAATATCTCTCGAATGAGAAGAAACAATAATAAGAGCATGCCACTATTTCAAATGAGGTAATTACATTGTATGTCCTCGAAATAGGTAAACTCCCCAAATAATACTAAGTATAATAAATGTCTCATATCATCGACGAAATCCCAAAAGCCACTAAAATGGTTTCTATGAACCATATCTCCAAAATAGGAGAATCCAAAATATCAAACTCAAAACTTGCTATAAATGGCAATCACAAAAATATTCTCTAAATAGAGAAGTCTCAAACACAAAATAAGCCAAAAATGGCAATCTCCTATATTTCCAAATAGGAGAGTATATATCTCAAATAAAAGCCAAGTGTTGGCAAACCCAAATCTCTAATATAGAACTCGATAAGGAGTTCAATTTCCAAAGATGTAATCGCCATATATAATATCTCGAACGGCTCAAATGGCCAATAATGTAAAAAGGCGATACACTCGGAAAATCATAAGGACATCAATGAAATGATCTCAAAGATATAGCATGTGCTTATGGCCAAAGCCCGCCAAGTACTGTTCTCTTAAAATAAAGTGCCATGTCTCTTAGACTAATGTCCTGAAGGACAAATAAATACGTCTCTTAGACAAACATCACAGACAAATACGTCGCAATGACAAATGTCTCTTAGAAAAACATCTCGAAGGACAAGTGACCCGAAGGTCCAGTATTAGCAAATACGTCTCTTAGATAAATGTGTCACAAACTCTCGGATAGGAACTCAAATAGTGTTAATGTGTGCCCTATACCACACGTTCACAATAAACGGTTTACTAACCACTAGTAAATTTCATATTCAAAGTAGTAAAAAGTTTACCTCATCTCATTGGTAAACTCAATCCGAAGGTCAAAATGATCAAACGGATAAGTCAGGAATTAACCGATAAGATAAACGCATGCGTTCCATACAATGTGTTTTACTAAACTGTTTAATTCTCCTTCTCATTTGCTCGAATATTGTAAAAACGTGTATTTTATGTATGAAATAATTTACTTGAGAAAACAAGCTTTTAATACAAATTTTAAAAGCCATATTTGAAATTTCCCTTATTATCATGAACAAATAGATTCTATATTTGAAAATACTACAAAAATATCATATAATAATAATTTAACATGCCCATTTATTTTAAAAATTATTTCAAAATGTTTTGGAAAAATCCATGCTCGAAAATGAATAAAACCCAAGAAACCACTCAAATCGATATTCGAATTCAATTCAAATTAAGTTCAAATTTAATCCAAAATTTGAATCTCAAAATCTCTAAAATTTGGCTAGTCTATGGATAGACATCATGGCCTCAAAATATTTCAGAAATATCACAAAACATGAAGTAAAAATCAAAAGTCGAACGAAAAAAACATAAAAATGCATCGGCAACAATGCTCAGGTCTGTAATCTTCTCTGGTTCAACTTTCAGATATGAAATATGTGGCCAAACGGCCTTTGACTGAACTAAAAATTGGTATCTGCAAAGTAAAAAATTTTGACTTTCAAACAAAAAACGAATCGATGAATTCCGAATGGAAATGAAAAGGTTACACTGTCTCAACATGGACTCAGGTCATGTTTGCAGCAATTCAAAAAGAAAAATATGCCAGGCCCAAAAACCATCTTGGGTCCAACTTATAGGCTTGAAACAGAGGACCAAACAATCTCATATTGAGCTGAAAATTGGTAAGCACGTAGTAGAAAACTTCATCTTCCAAATGAAAAATATCAATGAATTCCGACTGGAAATGAAAAATTTACACCATCTCAAACATGGACTTAGGCCATGTTTGCAACAGTTAAAAAAAATCAATATGTACAGGCCTGAAAATCAACTCGCGTTCAACTTTCAGGCATCAAACAGAGAACCAAATTACCTCGGATTGAGTTGAAAATTGGTATGAAAATAGTAGAAAACTTTGTCTTAAAAAAAAGAATCGGCAAATTTCAATAAGAAATGAAAGAGTTATGCTATTTCAAACATGAACTTAAGCCATGTTTGCAGCAACTCTGAAATCAAAATTTCTACTAGCAAAAATCTATGTTTGAGTTGATTTTCTACCACTGTTTTGAACATCCAAATTACAATATTTTTCAACCAAAATGTGTAGAGATAAAGTTCAACCTGCAAGCTACCAAATGCCAGAAATCTGGCTGCATTTCGTCGTCGGAATAAAAAGATATAAGCATGCAAAAAAGCAATCCAAACTAGATTCACAGAAAAGAAAACTATCAACAAAAAATCGATTACAAAAGCTCATTTTGTATAGATTCAAGCACTTAGACTTTGGCTTAGCAAGATTTTATATGTTATTCAATTGACCTTACTGTTACAATAGAAATACTCAGATTTTGGTTGCAAAACTAAAGCTTTTTACAAGATAAAAGCTTCTAAGTACATGGAGAAACCAAAACAGCACATGCAAACCCATATACACAGTAAATTACAAAAACTTTTACTATGACAAGAAATTTATGATGAAATTAAGTAGTTTGGAGCTGATTACCTTTTATTTATCACTAGATTGCAAAAAGACTCCGATTTATTGAATTTTAGTTGAGAAAATGGTTTGACTTTGCAAATTTGGTGGAGAGAGTTTAATTTTCTTTTACTGGCCAAAGATTGAAGAAGAAGTTGAGAAAAAGAACGCACAGACTTCGTTTTCTCACTACTTACCTGGCTAAAAGAGGTAATGGGCCAAGTTGGTTTGAAAATTAAGAAAAGTAAATAGGCCGAAGGTTCAAAAGCAACATTTAACCAATAATTTGTGTACATATCACATATACACAAAAATAAAATGATTTTTCGCACAAGTTTTACATAGGAAAAATGTGAAAACTTGTATACTTATAAAATAAAACATCTTCTAGCATATAAAAGTATTAATTTATATTAAAACATTTTTATTATTAGAATCCTTTATTTAACAAAAATGCACTATTTACTCAAATAAATGAATAAAACTCTATAATTAACTTCTAAATTCCACAAAATTTATCTTCTCACTTAGAAAAATATTTAAAACCATATCCAAACTTTATTTATAGCCAAAACATATTTTTTTTAAACCAATTTCCACCTTTTTATTTGAATAAAACACCTTAAAAATCAAATACTTCTTTTTAAAAACTATAAAAAGAAGCAACTGGACAATAATTTATATAATTGTTGCATTTTCTCTAAAATGAAGTCATTTTCTTAGTTTAAAGCCCATATTCCATTTGTTATCACTTCAAACAAAATAAAATAAAGTTCTAAGCTTTATTTTCACAATTTAATTACATTTTACTGTTTATTCCAAATAAACAAATTAATTTCTCCAATTTTAATTTAATTTACAGTATTAAATTATAATTACCATTATAATTTAGTATTGATAGTTAATCTCCAAACCAGGATTGTTACGATATTACCGTATACACTGCTTGTCAACTTAAATTGTTTCTATCGCTAGTCGCCATGGTATCTTCGTCAGGCTATTCATATAAGCAGATCGGGTGCAAGAGTGAATTTGGATAGGCAGTTTGATATGCCTAATTAGTTTAGAGACTACTTAGCTACCGTAAATGATGTTTTGTCGAAATAATTGCAGTTAGCACCAAAAGTGGTGTTCCCGTTTAGGCATCAATGTTTTTAGCTCCACCAGGTTTAGACCCTTCGAGCAGTGCCAAAATTTCCTTAGTCTTGGAGGGCAACCATATTCGAGTCCTAAGACTATTGTTGAGGCATGGTCTTGGATATATGCATGAGAAGGCTTTCGCTGACGTAAGTCTAGGAAATTTCCTCTTAAGGAAAAGTATTTCTCGTCATTTGGGGATGAGAGTCTTTTGCTGGGTAGGATGTAGTGTTTTTGTGGCTGATAAACAGACCTGTGATTTAGAATTTGGTCTGGCATTGCTTTATGTTCTCAATTCTTTTCTGAGATCGAGAAGAGCATGTATCTTGAGTATTCCATCCATCTTGAGCAGGATAGCTTATCAATGAAAAGTGTAGACCAGTTCAACCTTTTATTTTTGGGATTTGAGGTGATCGATACTCCGATGTTGTTGGCAAAGAGATATGCTTGGGCCTTAAGCATTGATTGAGGGTTCATTTCTTAGCCTTATCCCTGTTAAGGTTCACTTTCGAATATCTCATTGGAATGGTTCTCCTTTATGAGAATGCCCATGAGATAAGCGAAATTGGAAAAGCTACCGAAACCCCAACAAGGTGAAATGACCATGATACAAGAAAGATCAAGCTTGCTCGAAAAAGAAAAGTTGGCCTAATATGTCACTCATATAGCACATGGGAGGCATTTTGCAATGAAATGTCATTTGACTAGAGTGAGGCGTAGAAGCTTCATTTGCGATCGGCTTGACCACTTGAAGAAGGACCGTCCTACATTTTTGAAGGGTATGTAAGTGATGATGACTTGTGCCTCTTAAGCATTACCGGGTGTTAGCAAGCTTATAGGTTAGGGAAATCAGAAGGAGCTTATGAGGTGGGATATGCTCTAACTTTTGAGAACTCACTTCTATTCCTTTCAACACTTGAATTATATATTTTATCTACTGCTAGTCGCTCAGTAGATAGGCTAAACTTGACTCCTTTCATAGTAGGTAAATTCTTCGGTAGAGATAAACGTTGTATGAGTCATCTTAGTTGTGAAACTGAGGTGAAACGACCGAAGTATTACCATTAGAACTTGATACATGAGCTTTCAGGTTGAGTGGGTTTGGTCGTTGAAGTGTGAATTAGATTCCTATCTAGGTAAAGTTTGGTGGATGCCTAGTAATGTGCAGAGACCAAGAGGATGATTTATAGGCGTTTACCTAAAGCCATTCATGTTATAATTGGTTTCTTCATGTTAGCAAGCCTTAGGTGATGGGAGCAATCCCATGTGCCGAAAGGATATTTTCTAAGGATTGGACTATTCATGCACCAGTCCTTAACCTGTAGTTTGAGTGTAGATTTTCTAGGTGATTCATACTAGTTGGGATAGGGTTTGTCACTTGATTCCGATAGACAAGCATTGGAGTTGGATTTTTGAGATGACTAAGAGATTTATGATGCATGGTCTTAGTTGTGCAAGGAGATTTCAATAGGCAGATCAAGGTACTAGATCAGAGTTTGCATAAATGGAGTTAGGTGGTTGACCCTAATTTAACAAAGGATTCTTGCAAGCAAAGGAAGGGTTGGAACGCACATTATGTCATCTGAAATGATCTTCAGTTATTATAAATTTTTAGAGTAGTATAATTATTATTTCATGGGATAGTTTAGGGAAGGATTTCTCGACTAGTTTTATGGCGATTCAAAAAAAATTCTTAATGACGAGATGATGCTTGCTTGGACGAGCATCATAGTGCACTTAGTATATTATTATCATTAACGTTGTGAGATCGAGGTGGTAACGAACCCGAGCAAAACCAGGCAATCCTAAATTTTCATTTTAATGATGATTAAATTAGTGTAATTTTCTCCTTTGGAGAATGAGTTCTGTTCGAAATAAATGGAGAGATAAGGCATTTATTGCTGGATTTATTCAAGAGATTTGAGACTCGATGATCCAGCATATCGTATGAATTTTTCCTTTCATAGCATGAGGTATGATAGTCTTTCATGAATTATGTTTATGAAAGAAGTTACACAATTTAGGCATTTATTCCTTTTGAATGTCGAACAAACTCATTGTTGTTTATGGTTCAGCATATGTATTTGACCCTTTATGGTTACCGAGCATGTTTGTATAGACTCTTTTGAATATTTTATTGTTTGTTACTGATTTTCGTTTGCCATTGTTTGTTGCTTGCAATTATTTGTTGCTTACATATTCAATAATTTATATGCTTGTTATCGTTGCTTATTCTAGTTTGCTATGATATGTTGATATGGGCTCATGTTTGTGTTATAACTATGATTACATTATCTCATTATTTGTTTAAGACCATAATAAATATTTTTTAAAATAATTAGTGGCCTTAGAGTTTGATTTTAGGTTAAATTAATGATATTAAGTGATATGATGATAGAATAGAGACTAATTGCATGTGATAATTAGGTGCATATCATTAGCTAGTAATAATTAATTGAAATGGTTTTGAAAATAGTTAGTAAGCTAATTTAGTTAATTGTGAACTCTACACTTAATATTAAAGTGATTAGAGGGTTAATATAGCTAAATTGTTATTTAAAAACATTATTTAAATAAGAAATGATTTTGATAAGCAAGGAAGGTATTTTATAATGAGATAATATTTTATAAAATAGAAAATGAAGTTCAGTTATATTTATAAAATGGTAATATGATTTTATAAATGAAGTACATATTTTATAAAATAGAAAAGAGATTTTATAAAATAGTATAATGAGGTATACCATGATTTTCAATGAAATGATATGAGAAGTATTCTTTAGCTTGTGCGTAGAGTAACAGAGCTAAAACAACGAGCTTAGATTTTTGAAGAGTTACTTTGATTTGAAATACGAAAATGCATGTTTTGAATACTATGTGATTAGAAAAGTGTGAAAACACCACTTGATTGTTTATAGCGACTCGAATAATTTTCTAGGTGATAACCAATGCCGATGGGTATTGAGTTGCACTCATTAAATTAGTCCCGTTACTATTTTATGACTAGGGAGAGTTTGAACTGGATTAGGCCATGAATATTAATTTTGATCAACTATAGTTGCTTGGTTGCATTAAACTATTTCCATGATGGTTGTTTTTTAGCATGATGTGTTGTTGACGTTATTTGGATTTATTGATTCATTCTTGCTATTTTTATTTGTTGATTTTGTGATAGCATAGAAATTTTGAATATAGTTTTAATGACCTGCTATTTCGAACCATTCAAATCGACAATAATCCACACATGTCAAACTTGAATTGCTAAACAGCATATTGTTAAATTATATTTGGCAAAACTTAGCATATATAGTAAATAAATCAATCACAGAATCACAGGCACAGAGTTTTACAACAATAAGCTATGGAATAGATAAATAGTAGTTCATGAAGTTACACATAAACATAAGAGTTGAAAAAAAATACAACAAAAATCCCAAATACAAGAAGCCTCTAGTAGAAAGCAAATGACAAGTCTTAACAAAACAATTGAAAATAACTGAAATAACTGAAAAGCTGAGTAGATAAAGATAGATCTCCAAGAAAATCTCCAAGCTCCAAAGGTGTGTCTCAAATGCTGTGACATCAGTCTGACCCGAGCATAAAGAAAAACAAAAAACTCGAGTTAGGATTAACATTCTTATGCAAGTAAATCAACTCAAGTGAAATGTCCAAGGGAAATGTAATATAACTTAAAGGATGTTTGGGATTCCACCTATTTAAGGATCCATGGAACAATCTACATACATAGTATGATACGCTGCATAAATAATGTCTACAGTAAAGTAAAATATTTAAATAGCGTTAAGGCATTATCCATGCCCCCTTTAACACATTTTTATATAAATGCCATAGTCTATACAGTACCATAATTCCTCCGTAAACTGGAGGGCTATCTGAGGGCACTCCATAGTGTACGACACAAACCAAACTCGTAGTGGGAGCGATAAGGCATGTGACAAGGCATGCGAGACAATGCCTAGGGTAGGATTCTACCATTTTGCAAAATTGGGTTGGTGGTAACGCATAGCAGCTACTACCGCACACCTCGAGACACACTCCCATAATCAAAGGTATACCCAATCAAATCACAAAGTAATAGAATGGTATCGAAGAAGCATGCTCAAACAGAGGTGCGACCTCACTTGGCCCAGGTATACCTTGTGATGCCCCACCCCGTGACCCATACTAACAAAGAGTATTACTAGGTAATGCTGTCTGCTAGTGTAGAGAATAGAGCTGTTTAGGAGCGACCATCAGTCTTGTATTAAATAAGTATTATGCATGTCGATAATGTGCTCAATTTTTTTCTCTAATCTTTTTTCATTTCATCTCAAGTGGTTCGGCATACTTAATTCTCATCTAATACAATATCATGGTGGCTATAGGATCGATTCAGAACAAAACAGTAATAATAAACAAATATCACAGAATAGCAAACACAGTCATATATATAGATATACATCAAATACAACACATAGTGTCATACATGGTGATATAACCATAATATATACATACATCTAGTCCCTACCAAAAGAATATACATAGCCAATCCACAATAAAAAATAAGATAAACAAAAACTATGCATTTAATCCAAAAGGTCGATAGAAGGGTCCATAGTGAACTCTAAGCAAAAGCCAAGAAACCTAACCTGCAACTCAGTCTAACCCGAGTAATGAATACATAGGTCAGTCTCACTTGAAGGAGATAATTAGCGAATGATAAACAGGATATATATTTTCTCATAAGGTAAACATTCCTTTAATCAAAAAGGAATGTTATGAATATAATTCTACTCAAATTCCAAGTGATGGAACACATAAGTTATCTCAAGAAATAACTCATAAATGACATCAATTCAATATGAAAGTTTCCTTCTTAAGAGCTACTTGAAATATAAATCCTGATAAAATCATATAAAATCTCAGCAGGAAACCACATAAATCTCAGAATCTCATGACTCATGGAACTCGATTAAGAGTTCAAAACTCATAAATGAAATCACCATATGCATGTAAATTCTCATAGAGCTCTAGGTTATAAATATATGTATAACGGTCATCTCGAAAATGGTGAAATCATAAATAAACTCAAAACTCAGAAAATTCCTGGATTGGATCCAAATCTCCAATCGCAATCCGAAGCTATGTTGCATGTGCAAAACATCGTGTCCAGTACTAATATATTTATAGGTACCCATATCGTGATGACCCAAATGTCATAAATGCCTTGTAGTGACTGAAGTCACAAATACACCGTGATGACCGAAGTCAGAAATACATCGTGGTGACCGAAGTCACAAATACATAGTGATGACCAAAGTCATAAATACATCGTGATGACCCAAAGGTATATACATCGGTATATACAACATCCAATTTTAATGGCTTCATCTTCCATAACTCCTAACTAGGCGATCAAAAATCTCAAATAGTTTCCAAAATAAGGCAATCATAAATTGCTCCAAAAAGGAGACTATAAATCTCAAAATATGCCAAAGAATAGCCATCTCGATCTCATCCTCTTGAAAAGGTGTAAAAACTTGTATTTTATATAGAAAATAATTCACTGTAAGAAAACTAGTTTTTAAAACAACTTTTGAAATCGATTTGAAACCATTTCCTTTAAGTTCTCTTTATTATAATATATATATATTTTTAATATTATAAATTTTTTATTTTTTATTTCAAAGCCATTTTAATTATAAAAATCATTCAAAATCATTTTAGAAAACTCGTGTTCGAAAACAAAAGAAAGCATAGAAAACGTTGAAAATCAACACATGAAATCATCTTGAATACTCATCAATTTGGATTGGATAAACTAGAATTATTGGCCCACCTATTGATAGGTTAGAGGCCTTCGAAAACATCACAAAACAGCACAAGAACAAGTAGCAAAAGTCGTCGGATCAATAAGAAAAACACTGCAGAACAAAAAAACAAGGCAGGCAAAACAATGGTGTACAGGTCGACCTTGGTATGGCATAGGTCGACCGTAGTGTCGACCAATGTGGGTGTTGGGTCGACCTGTGTCACGCAAATCCTACAGGCATTTTTCTGCCTTATTCGTCTTGATTTCGTGCATTAGTTTTAGGCATCTACAAGATGAATTTGGCAGTGAATTTTTGCAAGCACCAACTACAACACTCAAACTACAATCCACAGAAAATCTGGTATGATTTCATGACAAAATCAAAGAGTTAAAATCACACAAAGAAGCACGACGGAACATATTTTTACAGTGAACATTCAAGTAAGAAATATTGTTTATAGTAAAGCAAAATCGATTTGTATAGCAGCATACACCTTATTGAAGTAATAATTTATGAGTTGTACTCACCTTAGCAAGGATTTTGAGCTATTTGTGAGGCAAATAGCTAGCTTTCTGGTGCAAAAGTTCCTCCAATGACCTGTAGGAACTGAAAATAGAACACGCAGACATGAGAAAATAGAGTTACAGACAATCTCTCTACTCAAAATCATAATTTGATGAAATAGTTTGTAGTCTTGGTTTTGATTACCTGTTTTAATCTTTGGTTTGCTAATTTTCTCTAGATTTCACTAAATTATAAGCAAGATTTTGAAAATTATAAAATGGAGGCCATTTTTTCTTTCTCTGGTTGTTGTTGAGAGGAAGAAGCATCTGTGAGAAAGAAAGAATGTACATTTTTTTTCTTTTTCTCAGATAATTCCAGAAATGGTTATTGGGTTTGAACCCAATATCCAATAGCCTATGCAAACACTTAGTCTAAATTTGGCTAAGTATAATCATGTTAAATTTGGCTAAGTATAATCATGTTTTCACCTTTATTCTCATATATTCACATATTTTCACCAAATAAATTTTTACAACAACTGTTTATGTCAACTAAAATGTTTTGCAACATAATAAAAATTATTTAGCTATAAAAATTAAATTCTATCATTAAAACCATATTTTTACTTAAATACATCAATTTACACCGTTTATTACATAAAACACCATTTTAACATAATAATTTATATAAAAATCATTTTCTTGTCAAAACAAATACAATAAACCCTATTAACTTCATTTTTACCTCAAAATATTAGTTTTTAACAAAATTCCAACTTTTTCTTTATAAAACACATCATAATAAATCCAAATGCTTTATTAAAAATTAAATAAAACAACATTTGGTAATAATTTTGCAAAATTATTGCATTTTCTCAATAAAATGTTCATTTTTCTCCCAAGCTAACATATTTCCACTATTGATAACTTATTCAACTTAATTTCCAAGCAAACAAATCTTAAATCCAATTTATTCTCCAAAACTCACTGTTTATTTAAAATAATTTTTTTTAACAAATATATACCTCCAATTTATTTTATTTTCCAATATTAAATTATAACCACCGTTATAACTTAATATTACAGGTAATCGCCAAAACCAGAGTTGTAACAAACTCCGCCCTATTAAAATTGCATCCTCTTACTTTCTAGAGAAGTGCTATATTCGACACGATTTATTTCATCAAACAAAGGACATAGATGGCTTGAAGTTAAAATTCTCACCTTCGGTGTAAGAAGATAGAAATCCAGGATAAGATTTCTCGATGAATTCTCTGGTTTTCCAAGTGTAGTCGCTAGGATTATCGGACCACTGAATCTTCCTGAGTGGCACATTCCTGTTTTGAAGGAGCTTAACCTCCAAAGCAAGAACACGCATAGGTTGTTGCACGAATGGTAAGTCGGAAGAGAGCTCAAGCTTCTCAAATGCATGAGTATCAATCATTGAATCAGAATCTCGTAAACACTTCCATAACTAATAGATGTGAAACACTTTATGAACTCCAGAAAACCGATCGAGAAGTGCTACTCCATAAGCAACAGGACCGATACACTTGGTAATAGGAAATAGCCCTATATATCATGGTGCCAATTTCCCAGTCTGGCTAAAGCGTACCACTGCTTTCAAAGGAGAAGCTAGAATATAAACTAGAACACCAACAGAAAACTCAAGAGGCTTCCTACGATTATCTACATAGGATTTCTGGTGACTCTGTTCCTCTTTCGTTCTTTCTCTAATAAAATTCATCTTCTCGGATGCTTCTAGAATAGATTCGGGGTCTAATATTAGCTTTTCCCCGAACTCAAGCCATCAAGAAGGAGAACGGCATGGTCTCCCATATAAGGCTTCAAAAGTAGCCACGCCGATAGTAGATTGGTAGCTGTTATTATAAGTGAACTCAACCAAAGGAATGTGATCTTCCCAACTACCCCCAAAATCAAGAATACAAGCTCGACGTAAATCTTCCAATATATGATTCACCCGCTCAGTCTGTCCATCAGACTGTGGGTGGTAAGCAGTGCTGAGGTTAAGCTTTGTGCCCAAAGCTTGCTGAAGACTCTATGAAAAGTGACTCGTGAAGAGTGGATCGCGATCATACATTATAGAACAAGGAATACCATGCAATCACATGATCTCCTTAATATAAAGCTTTGAAAGATAAGATGCTGTCCTATTAGACTTAATAGGGATAAAGCATGTGGACTTAGTAAGGCGATCCATAATAACCATATGTTGTTATGGCCCAACCTCGAACGAGGTAAGCCAATAATAAAATCCACATAGATTTGGTCCCACTTCCACATCGGGACCTCCAAAGGATGAAGGAGACCATGGGTCGCTGATGCTCGGCCTTAATGAGTTGACAAGTCATGCAATTACTCACATAACTTACCACATCATGCTTCATGCCATCTCAGTAATATAAGCGACACATGTCAGAATACATCTTGCTGCTGCCTGGATGGATAATGTACTTAAAACGATGACACTCGGCTAGAATGTCCCACCTAAGATTTGGAATAGAAGGCATTACTAATCTGATCTTCTTATGAAGGCATCAATGATTGTCGATGATGAAATCCCTCATCTCAATATCGTTGCAGGATTCATACTTACACTTCTGAATAAGAGAAGAAATGTTGGAATCTTGCTGCTGCATCTCAACAATCCGATCCAACAATCTAGGACGAGCGTCCATGCAATATAATAAAATAGAAGAGTCTGAAGTAGAAGCACGATCTTGGATATTAAAAATAGATAGAGTCTCTAAAGCTTTCCATTCTGCAAGCATCAAGGAAACAATAGCTGATTGCTTTAGACTCAATGCATCAGCAACTCGATTCCCCTTGCTCGGGGTATATTGGATATCAAAGTCATAAAAAGCAAGGAATTTGAGCCAACGTTGGTGTCGCATGTTGAGCTCTTTCTGGGTGAACAAATATTTGAGTGACTTGTGGTCGTTATAGAGAATAATCTGTTCACCCAATAAATAATGGCGCCATATCTTCAATGCGAAGATGATGGCGGCAAGCTCCAAATCATGGGTAGCGTACCGAACCTCGCTTGGACGTAATTGCCTTGAAGCATAGGCAACTTGCTGATACCTTTGCATAAGTACTGCACCAAGGCCATAATGATTGCTAGCGGTATAGACAATAAGATCTTGCTTCCTTTCGAGATCCATAAGAACAGAAGCATAAGTGAGAAGTTCTTTCAATTTCTGAAAAGAAGCTTCACACTTACCGGACCAAATGAATCGAATGCCTTTTCTAGTAAGGCTAGTCAGAGGAAGCATGATGCGGCAAATGTCTTTGATGAACTTACGATAATAACTGGCCAATCCAAGGAAGCTACGAATCTTAGTGACATTCTCAGGTCTCTTCCAGCTTTGAATGGATTTGATCTTAGATGGATCGACCGAAACGCCCTCAGAAAATACTACATGGCCTAAGAACTTGACTTGCTTTTCCCAAAAGTGGCACTTAGAAAATTTTGCTTTGAGTTGATGCCGTCGAAGTGTACTCAAAACAATTCTCAGATGATAGGCATGATCGACATCAGACTTAGAGTAAACAAGAATGTAACCGATGAATACAAGGACAAACTTATCTAAATATTCCCGTAATACTCAATTCATAAGATCGACGAAGTATGCGGAAGTGTTCGTCAAAACGAACAGCATGACGAGCCACTCATAAGAACAATATCGAGTGCGGAATGCTATGAGAGAAATGCTATCCTCCACAACTCGAAGATGATGAAATCTTGTGGCGAGGTCAAGCTGAGAAAAGACCTTAGCACCACTCAACTGATCGAACATGTCGTCGATCCTAGGCAATGGATTGTGATTCTTGCTGGTTAACTCGTTAAGCTTGTAGTGATCAATGCATAGCCTAAAAGTCCCAACCGGATTTCTTCACGAATACCATCGCGTATCTCGATGGTGAAGAACTAGACGGAATAAATTGCTTTGCTTTAAGTTCTAAAAGCTGCTTTTTGAGTTCCTCATTTACTTTCGTAGACATCCTCATGGGAGGATGACTAACTGGTTGTGCTCCAGGAATGAGGTCAATGTGGAACTCGATAGCCCGCTTGGGTGGTAAACCCGAAACAGGCTAAAGTATATCACGAAAATCACACACAACAGGAATCCAAGATATTTCTTCCTCATCTCGGGACTCAAAAGCGAATAAGGACGCCTTGAAATTATGATCGACATTCTGAAGTATAAGAGGGAGCTATGCTGGTAAATCGAGAATTGCTAGAGACCTATAGGTCGACCTTTTGTATGGAATAGGTCGACCCTAGGGTCGACCTATGTGGGTGTTCGGTCGATCTGTGTCACGCAAATCCTATAGGCAGTTTTCTACCTTGTTCGTCTTCATTTTGGGCATTAGTTTCAAGCATCCACTAGATGAATTTGGCATGAATTTTTGCAAGCACCAACTACAACACTCAAACTACAATTCGGAGAAAATCCGGCATGATTTCATGAAAAAATCAAAGAGTTATAATCACACAAAGAAGCACTATGGAACAGATTTTCACAGTGAACATTCAAGCAAGAAATATTGTTTAGTAAAGAAAAATCAGCCTATATTGTAGCATACAACTTATTGAAGTTAGAACTTGTTGAATATGCAAGTATATGATTTTTGTTTGATGATAATAAACATATATATATATATATATATATATATTCATTTAAATGTATTTGTTGATGTACTATTTTATTTTTCACATGATTAAATAAATATTTGCTGAATAAAATAAATAACACAGAGTTTAAATTCAAACAGATATTTTATTCAAACAAATATTTATTACAATTTTGAATTGTACAAATTCGAGCTCTCAATATACATACACAATTTTGATTATAATATAAATTCAATTATATCACAATCTTTCATTTACAAATGTCCTCACTACATATCGCTCATTCATTCGTAATTTATCTTCAACTTCATTCCAGATTGAATCCAGCATTTGAGCAATCTGCAAAATAAATTTTGACGCAGTAAAATTGAAAAGAAAATATTATTGCAGTATAAAATAAAATGCAGATTTTGAAAAGAATAATTGCCTCAGTTATTTGGGTTGTTCGTCATCATTTAATTTTGAATTCATGACACACGAACAACTTGTGACATGCACAGTGTATCACTATACATGCCACAAGGCCGTGCACACCGATATATACACTTGATAAAGTTACAGGGTCAGGTGAGCACAAGGTCAAACCCAAATCAAAAGCCGGGTTCAACTCAAGTACAATACAAATAATGTCACGATATCAGCACAAGGTCAAACCCGAGCTTAGCTGGATTCAACACAGGTATAGTCCAAAAATAAAAGCATAGTATGTACAAAGTCAATGTAACAGTGGTGAAACACGAAGAGAACAAGACTGCATCAAGTAATCAAGTCAAGCAGATAATACATGAAGGAAAACTCAAGTGAACCAGTTCGATATGCTATGCACAAGAAACCAAGGGAAAGACAATGAACTTAAATACCAAATGTACAGGTTCAAATGGTCAAGACAACCAAAATTACTAAAGTGAAGCCACCAATACAACCAGTTCAAATGCCAAAGTGAAGCCACCAGACTTCAAGTCTAATAGTGAAGTGTCATATACAAACCAGCAGACACAATGAAGCAGTTCATTAGAACTCAATCAAATAGAAATAGGCCAGAGTGCATAGCATCATAAATAGAACCATAAGCATATAGACATCAAGCTACAGTGTTTAAGTTTTCGAACACAAACCAAAGTTCAAAATGCAAGTTCAAAACACAAGCTAACATACACATATATACTGTTTGCACCAAAATTGGTCATAACACTCTTCAGAAGTTTTTGAAGAGATAATAATGAAGAGTATAAATTGAAAATGAGGATTATCTAACAAAAACTCCAAACAACATAAAAGTAAATGCGCAGACAAACGATTTAGAGTGGTTCGGCATGTTGCCTAAGTCCACTATGAAGTTTTTTGCAGCTTTATTGATTCTCTTTCAATGATTACAAGTGGTTATTCCAATCAACAGCAAGTTACAACTGGAAATTCGAAATCAACGGTAGTAGAATGATGGAGATCTTGATCCGGCATAGTCTGGGCGCTTGAGAATAAAAAAGATCCTTTTTCTGTAGGCTCTGGGGATCTATCTATAGGCGTAGGAGGCTGATATTTCGCTCAAATCTCGGGAGACTTTTTCTGGCACGTGAGTGGGCCCACGCGACCAATTCCAGAAAGTTTTGAGTCGATCTGTGATCGATACGAAATCATTTCGTATCGATCAAGATGATGTCCAATCGAGTTGAAATTTGGCGTGAACGTTCCTGTCTCGTGTGCAATCTCCAGTGAAAATTTCATGGCATTTGGATCGGTCGATTTTGAAATATAGTCGATACGAAATGGAATTTTGTAGAGGCTGTTTGGTTCGAATCGATGGTGGCACGCGCCTTTGTGATGACGTGGAGCGCAATCTTCGCCTCGATCCCGATCTTTACTCCGAGTTAACCGCATCGATTCCATATATGTCGCCTTGTTCGTATCGAGGGATGACACGTCACCCAGGTTTGTTGACTTGATGGATTTGAACAAGGCTTCACTCATGGGTTCGAACGGCAGTCATTGATGGACACGAACTATTGATGGTCGATGGATACGAACAAGCCTTTCTTTGATGGATACGAACCATGTAGCTTCTCAATGGATACGAGGTCAATCAATGCGAACTTGAACCTTTTGATGGATACGAAGTAAGGTGACATGATGGATACGAACAGTAGCTGCCTGATGGATACGAAGAGAGGATTCTATGATGGATGCGAAGCAGTATCCATTGCCTTAGTTAATGGATGCGAAATGGGCTATCTGCCGATGGATACAAAGTAGGGAGATGCCAATGGATTCAAATAATGAGGAGCCAATGGATTCGAACGAGATTGAGTCGAACCGAGGCTTCCTGATGGATCCGAACTTGATCGATACGAACTAGGGCACTTTGATGGATACGAAGTTGCTAGATACGAACTGAGGCACTTCGATGGATATGAAGTTGCTGGAACCTGATCGATACGAACATGATCGATTCGAACCAGAGTTCGATGATGGATACGAAATCAACCGTAGCGATGGATACGAAAGCTGGGCCGTTTCCTCTAGATTGAATCGATCATAACATGAGCATATGAATCGGATTGACTTGAAATTTGGAATGCAGGCTTTCATGGCTTTGCTTGTCATGTCCTGTCAATTGTAGCTCAATCTGGACTCGGACAAAATTCAGCGATATCCATAGTGAAGCAAAGTATAACCAATCTTTGAGACGAACTGTCTTTTGTTTTCGATCGATCTTTTGGAATCACGGCTTTGCCAAAAAGCGGGATAACATTTTCCCCCCAAAGTACGTCTTGTGGAAACATACGTGCTTTGAAAAGCTGCAATTTCTCTCTGAACAATCATCGTATTTTTTCGTTGGAAGTTGCACTCTGTATTGCTGTAACTGGCTGTTGTGTGATAGTGATTAGCTGTTTGTCGTCCTAATCATAATGAGATGAGTATTCGATCCCTGTGAATGTTGAAAATCGAACGTTAGTATGACATATATGCATATATGTTAACTTGGCTCTCGTTAACGTTGCCTGTTCACGAGTCGTGGTCAGTTTAGTTTGTTATCGAATTTCGTATCGATTCTCTCCTGAACCGATTTGAAATTCGAGTTGAAACAACGCTTATTGGTTGTTTTGGACTATCCTCTTGTATCGATCCTCTCCTGAATCGATGTAAAAGGTTGAAAAGTAGTTTTTAATATTGATGCGAGTCGAATTGATGGATACAAAATGATCGTTCGTATCGATGAGTTTTGATGGATACGAAAACAACGTTCGTATCGATAGACTTGCACTGTTGTGGGTCGATGGTTGTAAAATAGACACTTCGAATCGAACCAAACTTTCGATGCTTTGAGCATAATTATTAAAATCAGGTGATTAATGGATAGAATCATGTTATAAACGATGAAACTCGAAATCTCAACCATCCTTCTTGCTTTTACGACCGGTTTTGATGAATTTGAGATCTGGACGGGTGAGAGCAAGATTGTGGATGGAGCGCGGCCACGGAGTTGAGGCCCTTTAGGGAAGAAGGAGGTGGGGAGGAACCACTTTATCTCTGTTTTGTGTCGATCTGGAATAGGAGAGTTTGAATGGACCCAGAGTATTTGACTTCATGTCGATGCCCGTATTGATTGAAAAGTTAAGTGGGACGGAGAGGTTCGCATCGATCGAAGATGGATGGAGCTCGTGTCGACCTAGAATGATCGATGCGAGTACTTGGCTCGTATGATCGATACAAAGCACATCGAGTCAAAACTGGTCGATACGAAACATATCGATACGGACCTGAGCCTTTGTTATCGATTCGAACACGGTCGATAGGAAAAATGATGTATCTCTGACTCGACATGATTTTGAACTGCGACGACCGATCCCAAGTTGAAGTCAGACGAACTTAGAGAACTTTTGTGCATTAAAACATTCGACTCCGACGAGCTTCTGCCTTGTACGACTGAACTTGATCGCAGAAATGCATATTGGACTACCTTTTGAAGCTCGCCGATGGAACCGTTGGGCGAACCTGTGGATGTAGCCCAGGATATCGAAGAGCAGAGAAAAGGCAAGGCAGCCGTTAACAAGCCATCTAGAAAAGGAAGATGGAAATCTGTTGTCACGTCCCGTCCTGCCTCCGGAATTAGGATTTCGGAGATGTCTCCCCCAAGAACTGAGAATCTCTATGAAGGGCTCGCTGATCTTCCGATTCCCGACGATGTGTCCTTGCAGCAGGATGATCCGCCAAAGGGTAAGGGCTTGAAGCGAAAGACTGTTAGCAGTTCTAGTAGTTCTGCGTCGAAGCAAAAGCTGAAGAAGGAAAAGTAGATAATTCCCCTCTGGCGCATTTTTGGCAGTTAGAAAGTTGCTTTTATTTTTCTTTCATAGGCCATGTATAGATGCAGGCTCGGCCCCCTGTTGGTAGGAATTTTTGAAATAACTTGTACATGAATCTTCACATACAGTTAGTTGAAATGACATTTAGTTTCTTTGCTTCAACTCTCATTTCTTTTATGCTTAAGTATTTGCAGTATTTGGCTTTCATTCCAGTGTACTTGTGGTGTTTCTACCTTAAAGTTGAGTTTGTTTTATTTGCCAAGTCTGAAAATTTTGATCACATGTCGTGATTGATGAATGAGTTGAATTTTGGACATTTTACTACTTCAGTTAGTGATTAACACTTAAGCTTTTTGTCCCTAGTTCTGGGGAACAGCATTTGTATTTCGGTGGTCGATCGCACCTATTGCAAATCTTGAGCACATGTCCACACTCCGAGGACTTAGGATAATCTGTGATCGATAATCTGGTTCGCACTCTGGGAATTTGAGAGTTATCGATGTTTGTAATATAGTTCACACTCCAAGAACTTTGACTTGGTATTTGTACTCTAATTCACACTCTGGGAAGTTGAAGTCAGCATGTATATTTCGGTTCGCACTCCGGGAACCTGGAATTGTTGTTTGCACTCCAATTCACGCTCTAGGAACTTGGAGTTAGTATTGATGTTTCGGTTCGTACTCCGGGAACCTAGAATTGATGTTTATACTCCAATTCACGCTCTGGGAATTTGGAGTTAGCATTGATGTTTCGGTTCGCGCTCCAGGAACCTGGAATTGATGTTTATACTCCACTTCACGCTCTGGGAATTTGGAGTTAGCATTGATGTGTCGGTTCGCACTCCGAGAACCTGGAATTGATGTTTATACTCCAATTCGTGCTCTAGGAATTTGGAGTTAGCATTGATGTGTCGGTTCGCACTCCGAGAACCTGGAATTGATGTTTATACTCCAATTCGCACTCTGAGAATTTGGAATTAGCCGACAGATGGTCAGTCACACCTGTTTGGGCATTTTAGGAATTCGTTTGCACTTTGGGAACGATGGATTTATCGGGATCATGGATGGTCGGATCACATCCACCCCGAGTTAACAAGTGAGGTCGTTAGACGGACGGGTCCATCCTCCTCAAACTTGGTTAGGATACAGCCGAAGTCGTTAGGCAGACGGGTCCACCCTCTCCGGAACTGCATTTATATGTTTATACTCCAACTCGCACTCTGGGAGTTTAGAGTTAGTGTTTATATTCCGGTTCGCACTCTGGGAACCTAGAGTTGATGTTTATACTCCAATTCGCACTCTGGGAAAGTGGAGTTAGGATTTATACTCCGGTTCGCACTCTGGGAACCTAGAGTTGATGTTTATACCCAAATTCGCACTCTGGGAATTTGGAGTTAGGATTTATACTCCGATTCGCACACTGGAAACCTAGAGTTGATGGTTATACTCCAATTCACACTCTGGGAATTTGGAGTTAGTTGTAGGACTGTCGTGTGTCAGTCCAGTTCAGCCTTTGATGTGATGGCTTGCCCTCGAGATGAGGTTTCACTTAGTGAGTGGCCGGTCGTATCACAGTCACTCGCTGTTTGAATAAATTCCATCGTGCGATAGAACTTAGCTCTTCGTGCGTCGTGATTGTTGAATGTCGCATTCGGAGAATCACAGCTCTAGCTTAAAGAGATAGTAATTTATTGCTGGAACGGAAAAACATGGCAAAGTCAGTGCCTTATTACAAATTCAAACTTCAAAATGTAAAGGAAATTGCAAAGTATTCATAGACTGAATATAGCCTGTCATGTGCAACAGTGACGAAGATCCTCGTCGTTCTAGCTTATGGTAAAGTGGGTCCGCCACTGATGTCGTTTATCACTAATCTCCCGCAGGGACAGGTAGAGTCCTCCTGTCTCGGTCGATCGGGTTCATTATTTTGATTTGATGGGCCTGCTCCTCCATGCTATGACGCCCGCACAAACTGTTCCAGCTTTCTTTCTCTGATCAATTTTTCCACGAGAACTTGTAAATGATGACATTCGTTCGTATTGTGCCCGTAGCTTTCATGAAACGTGCAGAATTTTCCCGTCTGGATTTGTCTTTCTAACGACGGTTTTGGAGCATTTTTTTGCATTGAATTGTATTACAGGTTTGTAAATACAAGTTTTCCAATGATGTGTTCAAAGGAGTGTAACTATCAAACATAGGATTCTTGCGCTGTGGGCCACGATTCTAATCCCGCTTTCTAGTTTGATTCACGCTCTCTCTTCGCTGAGCTTGTTTGTTTTGAATATTCAACTGAACTTTTTCGGAGCTCTCACCGGACTGTTTGATTGCGACATTGCTTTGGATCCCTTCCATGCTTGGCCCTGCATCGGTTTGCTTCCTAGACTGTTTCGCATCTTCCCTTATCAGGAATTGAGCCACCTTGGCGTGGAAACGGTCCAATGATGCAGGTGGTCTTCCTGCCAACCAGTTGCCAAACTCAGAATCGGGGTCAATCCCCTTAGTCAACGCCATAAGGATGGAGTTATCGTTCGGATTGCTAATTTCCGCACATGCAGAATGGAATCTCTCTAAGTAGTGTCTGAGCGTCTCTCTAGGAGCTTGGTTGACGCTAGATAGAGTGTTGACATCTTTCGGTCTTGCGACGTGCATGCAGAATTGCTCAACAAATTTATTGGCCAATTGGTCAAAGGAGGAAATAGATCGAGGTGGCAGTCTACTGAACCATATGGTAGCGATGCCCCCAAGGAAATGGGGAACTACGACACTTTACTGCATCGTCAGCTCTGGCAGGTTTATTGACCATTCATATTTCAGAATATGTTGGTTGGGGTTGGAGTTTCCCTCGTCCATGGGTAGAGTCGGCATCCTGAATCGCCGAGGGGGTTCAGAAGTAAGTATATCGTCTGTAAAAGGACTGTGACTTCGGGAAATTCCCCAATCGTCATTTGTTAGACCTTAGCTCTCACGGATCATCTGACGTATCATGGTCGGGTGATCCGGCGTTTGTACGTTCTGTGCGGCTTGCGCCAGAGTGTGATTGAATCCCACATTCTGGGGCTCGACCGGATGCTGTCAACGGTCCAAATCTTGCCTTCTTGGCTCATAGTCTTCCAGGACGTATGGTTCAGGAGGACGTCCATGATGACGACGGTCCAGGTTCGACTGATCTTGGGCATCGACTCCTGGTTCAACCGCGACGTTAGTGGCGCGGTATTCTGTGGTGTAATTAATGAGGAGCGACACCCTCTCGGGAGGAGGGCCTGGTTTGGAAACTGGCCGATGGACCAAGTCTCAACTGTCTAACGATCATTGCCGGTTGATGTCCAGCAGTTTGTATGTGACTCCCATCTAGTCGGGGTCGCGGAGATCGATGATGATAATCAGAAGATGAAGAACTTTCACTGGAGGAGTGAGAAGCATGGTCTCTCCTGGATCTCCTTCGCTTCTGACGATTCAGCTGGTTGATCAGCTCGGCGTTAGCGCGTAGCTGTTCTGTTAGTTGTTGCCGACTCTGGGTCAGCTCTTGAAGCAGCAGCTGAAACTCTTGTCGAGTAACCGGACCTGATGGTTTCGAATGTCCGGTAGCGTCCTGATTAGATGGAGGTAGTGGCGCAGGATTCTGTCTATCATGGTCTTCTTGATTGATAGTGTTAGAGGTGGTCCTTGTGCTAACCATCTTGAGGGTTGAATTCCTTTCCTAGACTTTATGCAAATCTGAATAGAAGGGAAGGAACTTGGATTTGTGATCTGGATCTCTCTCTTAGATTTATTCAATCCGGTATTGACGACAGATCCAACGAGCAGGAGAAAACCTGAGTTCAACTCTCAATGAAGGCAACAAAATGTTTGCACCAAAATTGGTCACAACACTCTTCGAAAGTTTTTGAAGAGATAATAATGAAGAGTATAAATTGAAAATGAGGATTATCTAACAAAAACTCCAAACAACAGAAAAGTAATGGACAGACAAGCGATTTAGAGTGGTTCGGCATGTTGCCTACGTCCACTATGAAGTTTTTTGCAGTTTTATTGATTCTCTTTCAATGATTACAAGTGGTTACAGCAATCAACAGCAAGTTACAACTGGAAATTCGAAATCAAAAGTAGTAGAATGATGGAGATCTTGATCCGGCAGAGTCTGGGCGCTTGAGAATCAAAAAGATCCTATTTCTGTAGGCTCTGGGGCTCTATTTATAGGCGTAGGAGGCTGATATTTTTCTCAAATCTCGGGAGACTTTTTCTGGCATGTGAGTGAGACCACGCGACAAATTCCAGAAAGTTTCGAGTCGATCTGTGATCGATATGAAATCATTTCGTATCGATCAAGATGATGTCCAATCGAGCTGAAATTTGGCGTGAACGTTCCTTGTCTCGTGTGCAATCTCCAGCAAGAATTCATGGCATTTGGATCGGTAGATTTTGAAATATAGTCGATACGAAATGGAATTTCGTAGAGGCTGTTTGGTTTGAATTGACCTGTTCGAATCGATTGCTTCGAATCGATGGTGGCACGCGCCTTCGTGATGACGTGGAGCGCAATCTTCGCCTCGATCCGGTCTTTACTCCGAGTTGACCGTATCAACTCCATATACTCGCCTTGTTCGTTTCGAGGGATGACACGTCACCCAGGTTTGTTGACTTGATGGATTCGAATAAGGTTTCACTCATGGGTTCGAACGGCAGTCATTGATGGACACGAACTACTGATGGTCGATGGATAAGAGCAAGCCTTTCTTTGATGGATATGAACCATGTAGCTTCTCAATGGATACGAGGTCAATCGATGCGAACTTGAACCTTTTGATGGATACGAAGTAAGGTGACATGATGGATACGAACAGCAGCTGCCTGATGGATACGAAGAGAGGCTTCTATGATGGATGCGAAGCAGTATCTGTTGCCTTAGTTGATGGATGCGAAGTGGGCTATCTGCCGATGGATACGAAGTAGGGAGATGTAAATGGATTCGAATAAGGAGGAGCCGATGGATTCGAACGAGATTGAGTCGAACCGAGGCTTCCCGATGGATTCGAACTTGATCAATACGAACTGGGGCACTTCGATGCATACAAAGTTGCTGGATACGAATTGAGGCACTTCGATGGATTTGAAGTTGCTGGAACCTGATCGATACGAACGTGATCGATTCGAACCGGAGTTCGATGATGGATACGAAATCAACCGTAGCGATGGATACGAAAGCTGGGCCGTTTCCTCTAGATTGAATCGATCATAACATGAGCATATGAACTGGGATTGACTTGAAATTTGGAATGCAGGCTTTCATGGATTTGCTTGTCATGTCCTATCAATTGTAGCTCAATCTGGACTCAGACAAAATTCAGCGATATCCATAGTGAAGCAAAGTATAACCAATCTTTGAGATGAACCGTCTTTTGTTTTCGATTGATCTTTTGGTATCACGGCTTTGCCAAAAAGCGGGATAACATATACATACATGAATGTATGTATACACATGATGCAAGACCAGTGAACTGCAAAAGTCAACCAGGCTACACAATGAACTCAAGCTCAAGTGAATACAAGTACAGCTAGCAAAACCAAAATGGACAGCAGCTACAATACAAGTGAAAACTGCCTCATGCATATCGTCAGGCAATGTCGAAGACAAAGCAATGCAAAACAACCACCGATGACCAGAGTAGTTTTTACTGAAGTGCAGACCAAACTTCAAGCATATTACATAGGCAACAGGACGACTAGACAAACAGGATCAGATTGACTAGCAAAGCAACAACTCAAGTGAAACAAACATCACATGTAACAAGACACGGGACAGTGAACGTGAAGAACAAATATGAATGTGTGTACATATATATGATGTATGTAGTGATAACTAGTATCAAATTTCGAATGGTACATGTGCAATGACAAGAAGCAATAAAATGATGAACCACTATGTTGTGCAACATAAATAGCGAATTGCAAAATCAAGACAGAGGAGATTTCAAACTGCAGTTCAATGCAATGCCAAAGTCACAGTTGAAAAGGAGTTCGAAAAATCATGGAACCGCAGTTTCAAATCAAGATAGTGCAGAACCCAAAATACTTTCACAAAATCAATTTTATCAAGGCCAAGGTCAAAGCAAAGCATAACCGAAGTTACAAGAAAATCAACGCCATGATGACCAAGGCAACAACGAACGAAATCGAACCAAGTCAGAAATCAACACCATGTAAATCAAGTAATCAAATATACGAAATTGAAAAGGTCAGAAATCATCATCAACGTCCAAGCAAAATCTTACAGCCGAGAAAAAAATCAATTGATGAATTGGTATAAAATATACGAACGAAAATCAAGGGGTTCGAACCCTATATAAACAAGTAACATCACCGGCGGTTAATCATCGAGTTCAAGCAAGCTAAAACAGTAAAGCAAAAGTAACAAATCACATACCAGATTGTTGAATCGAACTCGATCATTGAAGCAGCCAAAACTGAGCAACGAAGAAACGATCGATCAACAAAGCTACATGCAAATATCCACTTGATTGATCAATAAAGTCGGCAGCTTCGAAAATAATCACAAAGCCCTAAATCGGAACGAACGAGAACGAGCAACAGGAAGACGCCATTTTTCATAAGAAAGAGATACCAGGCCGAAGAAATAAATGGACCAGAGGGATGATTTTTCTTAAAACTTAATTTATTTTAGGGCCGGCCTCACTTATACATTTGGGATTTAATAATTTAGGGCTTTGTTTTTAGTTTTTTTTAATTTGTATTTTCCTTTTAAACTTCTGTGTAATTTCTATTCGTATGACTATGGGACAAACTACGTGGCGTAGTTTGAGAATTCGCAACTCCGTGGCTGAGTTATGGCAGAGTTTTGAGCGTAGAGTTAGGTTTAGTCGGTAGAGGGTGTCGCGAGTTTACGTGTGTAAGCGTCTGACTACTTAATTTCTAGTAGAAACCTTGGGGGCAGCACGTAGGCAGGGTTTTGCTGAAGCTGGGTAAATCTTTGTGTTCCGTCTTCTGCTTTTTATATTATGCTATTATCTGTGCTGCTATTATTCTGTTGTGATCTGTGTTGAAAATATTTTATATAAACTTCCACATTAAATTTTTATAATTAATAGTATCACCCTATTCACCCCCCTCTAGGGTGAAATCGATCCTACAAGTGGTATCAGAGATAGGTACAAAAGCCAATTTTGTTTTTAAAAATTTGATTTTTCAAAAACCAATTTTTTTTTTAAATTTTGAATTTTTAAAATGGCTACTTTTGCTAAGGGCCGTTCCAATATTATTCCTCCTGTTTTTGATGGAACAGGTTTTTTGAATTGGAAACTAAAAATGGAATTTTATTTAAAATCTGTTAATATTAAATGTTGGAATATTATTGAAAATGGGTGTGATATAAATGACGAGAAAATTATCTCGATTAATGCTCTTGCTATGCATATATTATATTCTCATATCAATCAAGATAATTTTAATTTCATCTCTCATTGTGAAAATGCACAGGAAATCTGGAATACTTTCAACGCAATATATGGTGCAAAAATCAACAGCAATGAGAAATCCTCCACAACCGACTCAGTTAAAGAAATGTGCTTAACAGGATTGGTAAAAGGCAGTTGTGATGAGGATGATGATGATGGAGCAGCTGAGCTGGTGCTACTAATAAAGAGATTCAAAAAGTGGAACCACAAATATGGAAATCCGGCTCTAAATCAACAATTGAATAGTAGAATAATCAAAGCACTAGACAACTCAGAAGAACACGAGATCATTTGTCACAAGTGCAACAAACCCAGTCATATCAAGCCCAATTATCCTCGAATTCAACACGACAAAGAAAAGAAATAAAAAAAGAAGAAGTTTTACAGCCGCGTGGAATAAAAGCGATAGCAGTGAGAGTGAGAAAGCTGATCGGTGCCTTCGAAGTAATATAACTGATAGAGATGATGACGAGCCAAGCGAGGTATCAAAACTTACTCACTCAGAATTACTCATATATTTCCACAAAGTAAATGGTTGTTTCGAATGACTTAGGGAGAAATACGCTAAACTTGAATCACAAAAAGATACTTTGATAGATGTGAATAAACAGCTTGATAAATTGTTAAAAACTATCAAAGCAAGATCCCTAAGTGTGATAAGTGTCCAACATTCGAAGAAGAGATTAATAAATCAGAAATCGAAATTAAATCGCTTGAAAATTAAATTCTAATTTTGAAAGAAAGTGAAAATACAAGAAGAGAAAATTTCATTAAAAAGTGCACACAATTAATGAACAAAAATGAATCACTAAAAACACAAGTCCGACAACCGTCAATGACTTTAAGAAAATTTTCCAAAATGTTAGAAATGAAATTAAACAAGTTAATTTCATGTGCACAATTTGTAGAAAAACTGGACACAATCAAAACATTTGTTTGTATAGATCCAAACAAGTGAAAACAATTTCAATTTGGGTTCCAAAATGCAAAAATATAAAATCTCTCAAAGTTAAAAAAATTTGGGTGCTAAAAGGAATGTATATAAATAGTTATTGGTCTCCATAAAATTATTTTTCAAAATATTTTTCCACTAACAATCATGGACCCATAAAAACAAATAGGTCATAAAAATCTTTTACCGTGTAGGTGTGGTGGCAGGCTAAGGAACTACAATAGCGTTACTTGGATTCTAGCTGTTCCAAGGACACAACGGGTGACAGAGCAAAGTTCCTTAGCCTAGTATAAAGGTGACAGAATCACAACGGACAACAATGAAAAATTATCGTAAAGGTAAAACAGGTAATGGTATATTGAACGATATATTAAATGTGATAATCTGCACCGTAATCTAAATTAACGCGATAATGAAATAAATGTTGATGATTAATCTGACTTATTCAAAATTGTTAACCAATCATCTTTGAACTATTTGGACTATTGACGATGATTGATGATTGCTCTTGATACACGTGAATATACTGGTTACTTTACTGCTAACACTATGGTCACTATATGTAAACTTGCACAGCTTCAATTCAGTTTCATTTAAAAGCTGTGATTTCAAGAAATTAGTTAAAACTTCACAGTCTGGTTTATAACATTTATTTAATGATAATCTTGAGTGAAAAGAAATTCAGATGCAGATTACACTGGTAATCTAGTTGATAGAAAAATTACTAGTGGAACGTGATTTCAAAGAAAATATCTGCATATTTTTCACTTCAAATAATTTTCAAATTGCAGACATTTTTTTTATAAAACCTCTTCTAGAAAATCATTTTTGACCTTGTTTCAGATTAGTCATTTTGAAAATTTTGGTTTTTTTAATTATTTTTGGATTTGATTTTAAATTATTACATTAACTAATCTGACTCCCTACTAATTGTCGAAAAGATAAATAGTGTTTGAAAAAGTGATGAGTGTTGATATTAATCATATATTATAACTTGAGACGGTATATTTAGTAAATTTCTTTAGAAATTTGAACAAGAGTTATAAAAACTTTTTGTTGGTAAAATTCCATGACCATCTTTATTTCTATCATATTTCTAACGACCATTACTCATCAAAATTCAATATAGTTTGTCAATATTTGGTACTTCAAACAGGAATCATTCGTTTTTCATTTTATATTTAAAAAAAATCCAAAGTATTCACTCTCTTTAAAAGTCCTCACGGTTATGCATGGGTGAATTACTTGGAAATTTGATTATATGCTTCCATGCTCATTTAAAAGTCCTCACGGTTATGCATGTATGGAACGCATATCAAAATTAATTAATTAAATAGACAAGTTGATTCTAATCCCATTTAAAAGTCCTCACGGTTATGCGTGGTTAGAAGATATTTGAATTCATTTTTTAAAAAATGGAATGCTACTAATATCATTTAAAAGTCCTAACGGTTATGCATGGTTAGTAGATATTCAAATTCTTGATATAAATATACCACAAATAGACACAACTTTATGGTTTTATATGATGACATCATTCCCATCATTCTAAAAGTGGAATATGCGCCTAACAGAGTATTTATGATTTTTGTTTGATTTTTTATTGAAATTTAATATTTATATTTGATTGAGTTTTAATATTGTATTAATGTCTATCACTTTATCTCTGTTTTTCTAACATTATTACACTTTTGCTGATAACAAAATGGGGAGAGAAAAGTTAAAATTTTGACAGATAAAGACCAAATATTTTCTATTTGCATCTAGGCTCATTTGCATATTTTTATTTACATGCACATATGAAGGGGGAGCTTCATATAGAGAGAAAGCATTCAAATAGAGGGAGCAAACTGAATTATCAAATACATTTGACAAATTCAAAATCTTAAATATATGTTTGTTATCATCTAAAGGAGGAGATTGTTGAATATGCGAGTATATGATTGTTGTTCGATGATAATAAACACACACATATATATATATTCATTTAAATGTATTTGTTAATGTACTATTTTATTCTTTACATGATTAAATAAATATTTGCTGAATAAAATAAATAGCACAGAGTTTAAATTCAAATAGATATTTTATTCAAACAAAAATTTATTATAATTTTGAAGAGTACAAATTCTAGCTCTCACTATACATGCACAATTTTGATTACAATATAAACTCAATTATATCACAATCTTTCATTTACAAATGTCCTCACTACATATCACTCACTCACTCATAATTTATCTTCAACCTCCTTCCAGATTGAATCCAACATTTGAGCCATTTGCAAAAATAAATTTTGATGCAGTAAAATTGAAAAGAAAATATTTTTACAGTATAAAATAAAATGTGGATTTTGAAAAGAATATTTGCCTCACTTATTTTGGTTGTTCGCCATCATTTAATTTTGAATTCATCACACACGAACAATTTTGACATGCACAGTGTATCACTGTACATGTCACAAGGCCATGCATACCGATATATACACTTGATAAAGTTATAGGGTCAGGTGAGTACAAGGTCAAACCCAAATCAAAAGCCAGGTTCAACTCAAGTGCAATACAAATAATGTCACGATATCAGCACAAGGTCAAACCCGAGCTTTAAAGCTGGATTCAACACAGGTACAGTACAAAAATACAAGCATAGTATGTACAAAGTCAATGTAACAGTGGTGAAACATGAAGAGAACAAGACTGCATCAAGTAATCAAGTCAAGAAGACTGTACATAAAGGTAAACTCAAGTGAACCAGTTCGATATGCTATGCACAAGAAACCGAGTGCAGGATAATGAACTTAAATACCAAATGTACAGGTTCAAATGGTCAAGATAACCAAAATTACTAAAGTGAAGCCACCAATACAACAAGTTCAATTGCCAAAGTGAAGCCACCAGACTTCAAGTCTAACAGTGAAGTGTCATATACAAACCAGCTGACACAATGAAATAGTTCATCAGAACTCAATCAAATAGAAACAGGCCAGAGTGCGTAGCATCATAAGTAGAACCATAAGCATGTAGACATCAAGCTATAGAGTTCAAGTTTTCAAACACAAACCAAAGTTCAAAATGCAAGTTCAAAACACAAGCTAACACACATATATATACATACATGAGTGTATGTATACACATGATGCAAGACCAGTGAACTGCAAAAGTCAACCAGGCTACACGATGAACTCAAACTCAAGCGAATACAAGTACAGCTAGCAAAACCAAAATGGACAACAGCTACAACACAAGTGCAAACTGCCTCGAAGCATGCATATCGTCATGCAATGTCGAAGACAAAGCAATTCAAAAAAAACCACCGATGACAAGAGGCAGTTTTTACCGAAGTGCAGACCAAACTTCAAGCAAATTACATAGGCAACAGGACTCGACTAACAGGATCAGATAGACCAGCAAAGCAACAACTCAAGTGAAATAAACATCACATGTAACAAGACACGGGACAGTGAACGTGAAGAACAAATATGAATGTGTGTACATATATATGATGTATGTAGTGATAACTAGTATCACATTTCGAATGGTACATGTGCAATGACAAGAAGCAATAAAATGATGAACCAATATACTATGCAACATAAATAGTGAATTGCAAAATCAAGACAGAGGAGATTTCAAACTGCAGTTCAAAGCAATGCCAAAGTCACGGTCGAAAACGAGTTCGAAAAATCATGGAACTGCAATTTCAAATCAAGACAGTGCCGAACCCAAAATACTTTCACAAAATCAATTTTACCACGGCTAAGGTCAAAGCAAAGCATAACCGAAGTCACCAAAAAATCAACGCCATGATGACCAAGGTAACAATGAACGAAATCGAACCAAGTTAGAAATCAACACCTTTGTAAATCAAGTAATCAAATATACAAAATTGAAAAGGTCAGAAATCATCATCAATGTCTAAGAGCAAAATCATACAACCGAGAAAAAAATCAATTGACGAATTCGTATAAAATATATGAATGAAAATCAATGGATTCGAACCCGATATAAACAAGTAACATCATCGGTAGTTGATCATCGAGTTCAAGCAAGCTAAAACAGTAAAGTACAAGTAACAAATCACATACCAGATTGTTGAATCGAACTCGATCATCGAAGGAGCCAAAACTGAGCAACGAAGAAACGATCGATCAACAAAGCTACATGCAAATATCCACTTGATTGATCAACAAAGTCGGATGCTTCGAAAATAATCACGAAGCCCTAAATCGGAATGAACGAGAATGAGCAACAGGAAGTCGCCATTTTTCACAAGAAAGAGATACTAGGACGAAGAAATAAAAGGAGTAGAGGGACGATTTTTTTGACACTTAATTTATTTTAGGGCCGGCTTCACTTATACATTTGGGCTTTAATAATTTAGGGCTTTTTTAGTTTGTTTTTTAATTTGTATTTTCCTTTTAAACTTTTGTGTAATTTATAGTCGTGTGACTAGGGGACAAACTACGTGGCGTAGTTTGAGAATTCGCAACTCAGTGGCTAAGTTGCGGTATTGTTTTGAGCGTAAAGTTAGGTTTAGTCGATAGCGGGTGTCGCGAGTTAACGTGTGTAAGCGTCTGATTACTTAATTTCTAGTAGAAACCTTAGGGGCAGCATGTAGGCAGGGTTTTGCCGAAGCTGGGTAAATCGGTGTGTTCCGTCTTCTGCTTTTTATATTCTGCTATTATCTGTGCTGCTATTATTCTGTTGTGATCTGTGTTGAAAATATTTTATATAAACTTCCGAATTAAATTTTTATAATTAATAGTATCACCCTATTCACCTCCCCTCTAGGGTGAAATCGATCCTACAGAATTGGTGAGTTGTACTCACCTTAGCAAGGATTTTGAGCAATTTATTAGGCAAATAGCTAGTTTTCTGGTGCAAAAGAGCCTTCAATGACCTGGAGTTTATAGTCTTGGTTTTGATTACCTGTTTTAATCTTTAGTTTGCTAATTTTCTCTAGATTTCACTAAATTAGAAGTAAGATATTGAAAATTATAAAAGGAGGCCATTGTTTCTTTCTCTGGTTGTTGTTGAGAGGAAGAAGCATCTGAGAGAAAGAAAGAACGTACATTTTTTCTTTTCTCAAATGATTCCATAAATGAGTATTGGGTTTGAACCCAATATCTAATAGCCTATGCAAACATTAGTCTAAATTTGGATAAGTATAATCATGTTTTCACCTTTATTCTCATATATTCACATATTTTCACCAAATAAATTTTTACAACAAATGTTTATGTCAACTAAAATGTTTTACAACGTAATAAAAATTACTTTAGCTAAAAAAAATTAATTTCAATCATTAAAACTATATTTTTACTTAAATACATCAATTTATACCTTTTATTACATAAAACACCATTTTTAACATAAAATTTACATAAAAATTATTTTCTTGTCAAAAAATACAACAAACCCTATTAACTTCATTTTTACCTCAAAATATTATTTTTAAACAAAATTCTACCTTTTTCTTTATAAAACACCTCATAATAAATCCAAATACTTCACTAAAAATTTAAATTAAACAACATTTGGTAATAATTTGCAAAATTATCGCATTATCTCAATTTAAAACCCTAAAATATTTATTTTTCTCCCAAACTAACAGATTTCCACTATTGACAATTTAGTCAACTTAATTCCCACCACGTGCACAGTTGTTAAAGTGGTTTTCGGTATTAGCAGAGATGATGACAATATCCGATCCCGGTCTTTTTAACAACCAAACGCTTATTTCACACCGTGCTCATTTTTCATTTCAAACAAATAATATTTCACATCAAAATGTCGTATTCATTTCAAAATCATATCACTTTCGAAATCATATCCACTTCCGAAATCATACCACAAAATAAGTTAAACCATCATATCTAGTATTCGCATTTAAATGCATTAAATCCAAATTATAATAGTTCCAACTTAAACGGTTTGAATACTGAAAGTAGTTTATATATTGGAATAGTTAAACATTAAAAATAGTTTATATTGAAAATTTGTTTATAGATTTAATAGTCTATGTATTAAAATAGTTTATATGTATATTAAAATGGTTTATATGAGAAAAATAATATATATGTTAATAGTGTTTATATCGAAAAAAGTTTCAAATTAGAATTGTTTCTTCCAATTTCACAAATCAAATTAAATCAACTTTTAGATCCAAAAATTCAATTTAAATCAATCTCAGTTCAACAATTTCAATTAAAAAGGCTAAAGGTTCAATACAAACTCTCAAATTAAAACCATTTTTAATTTATATTGATTTCAAATCCAGGTTTGAACTGCAAATTTAAATCACTTCCAATTAAAAAGGTTTCAAAGTTAAAATATTTAACGATTTACAATAACTCAGTTTGATAAATTTCGTTCATGTTTCAAAATTCAACTTTAATTTTACTTAAATTTGAAAATATTCACTTAATCATTTTAATAACATTTAAATAAAATCTCAAATTACAAATTTAAATCTATATTCAATTTTATTTAAATTTGAAAATATTCATCTAATCACCTTTAATCAAAAATCCAATTATTAGGTTATAAGAACATATCTTAAAATGACAAAATCAATAAGTTTCAAATCAATCCTAATTTAATATAATTCTTAAACAAATAAATTTCAAATCAGTTTTCAATTTATCTTTCCAACCTTAATTTAAAAAGTATTACAAAATCTTTTTTTTTTAAAATATTAATATAATTTTAAATAAATACTTAAACATAATATATATATACTCTAATTAAATAAGATTTTATTATATTAAACTTTATTATATTAAATCTTATTATTAAATTTATTTTACATTAAATCTTATTTTGTATATTTAAAAATAATTAAATAATAAGTAAAATCTTAAAATTTACATTTTCAGACTTAACTTATAAATTTAAAATTTCCAAAACATATAATTTCAAAAACCTAAATTTTACCCATATATTAAAATAAAAATAAAATCTTTATATTATATTTAAAAATAAAAAATACAATGTTTCTTTTCTTAAAATTTGGAGATCATTTAAAAAAATAGACCAATGGTGTCCGTGTATAGTTTTCTATCCTATGGTCAAGTGATACGAATATTTATCATTTCAATCCGCAATAGTTTAATATTTACGGGTATATATCATTTCAACACGCAATCCCAAAATTTCAAAATCAACAAAATCGCTTGGGTTTATCATTTCAACCCATAACGATTTTCCCTAATCTATAAAATCATTCGGGTATGCAGTATGTCAACCCAGAGGGAATTCCTAATTATCAGGGAACTTACGGTGTCAGAGCAATCAAATAATAATATAAAATGGCAAAACATATCAATGATGAGAATATACCATAATTAACAATTCAAAACAATATATATATACAACATGTTATGATTATCATATGTCAAATAATCATAAGTGAACAGTTTAACTCATAACATATCATACTCAATAATTTAATTGCTAACAAATTAAATTTTAACAACACATTTCAATTGTCATTTCATGTGAATATAAATTTACCAAGTGTATGAAAGTTAATCATGAGTGATTGCTCAACTTTCGAGGCTAAAGAAATAGACAACACAACAAGCTACGATTTGAGTCACGAACTCGACAATCGACCAATCCAAATGACAATTTCCAAAGCAAAGCAAGGTGAACTGACGCAGCGGATAGTTAACAAAACGAAATAGATCGATGAAAGTAGCAATCGGTGGATTGAAGATACTGTAATGCCCAAATTCGTTGATCACAAAGATACCGAATTCTAGCTATCTTCGTCACGTTGATCGCGCACGATACCGTGAAAAAGATCTACAATTCTTCAAACGTTGATCAAGCGCACTTGATACCGTGAATTGGCTTCAACAATCGTTGAATCGAGCGCACTCGATTAACCGAAAGTGGAGATAGGAGATTACACTCAACTACCAATTTAAGATGAAAGCACACAGCAATCAACAAGAATTTTATTCAACAATCAACCACCTTCAAATATACAACACACCCCCTATTTATAGCATTTTACAACCGGCTCCTTAAGTCGTACACGACTTACGACTCAACATAGGTCGTTAACGAATTAAAATACAAGACACAACACAACCCAACACTAGCCCGCGACTTACAGTAGTTCGCGACCTAACAACACCAACGACTCAACTAATACCAGTTACAACATGTAGCGACCTAGCAATTACCAACGACTCAACTGATTACAACACACATTGTACAATATAGCGACTCAAGACACAACGACTTAAAATGAAACGACTTAACTGTTCAGCGACTTATCCTGGGTCGGTAGGTCGTGTGAACGACCTAAAGAAGCGGCATTAGGAATTCTTCGGGTGACCTATGTGTTAGGTCGTAGACGACCTAAAGATACCGAGCGACTTATGGCTTCGTTAGGTCGTGGCTCTTTTAGGTCGTAACTCGCAACTTCGTTAAGTCGTGTACTCAGTGCAACTCCCATATCTTGTTTTTGGTTAGGTCGTGGGTCTTTTAGGTCGTGACTCGTGAGCTTTTTAGGTCGTGTACTCAGCGCAACTTCCCCCTCTGGTCTCCAGTTAGGTCGGGAACGACCTAAACTTTCCTCCTTAGGTCGTGGACGACCTAGGCTTTCTCCTTCTGGGTTCCAGTTAGGTCGGAAGCGACTCAAATCTTCCTCCTTAGGTCGTGGGCGACCTAAGTCTTCACCTTGCTTAGGTCGTGAATGACTTATGCCTTGGAAAATGACAGCTTGCAATTCTTCGACCCTGGTCTGAGCTGCATCATCCTCCTCTGGTTGACAGAAATTCGACCTTGAATTTTCACCATCGTCTTCTACAACAAGTTCAGCTCCATGGTACGGAATTAAATATTTGACGTTGAATACATCAGAAGTATGAGCATCTTCTGGTAACTTCAATTGATACGCATTCTCATTGATTTTCTTTAGAATTTCAACTGGACCAATTTTCCGCGCCTTCAATTTATTATACGTTCCCACCGGAAAACGATCTTTTGTCAACATTGCGTAAACCAAATCACCTTCGTTAAATTCAACACTTCGTCGCTTTAAATCTGCAGTTCGCTTATACTTCTCATTTGTCTTCTCCAATCGTTCCTAAACGATTCTATGACACTCCTTCAAAGCATCAACAAAATCAGTAGCTCGTTTAACGGTCCCCTTTGGTTGTGGCACTACCGTTAAATCCAACGGCCCCTTTGGTAAGTTTGAATAAATAATCTGAAATGGACTGAATCCCGTACTACGATTCACTGCACGATTATGAGCAAACTCTGCTTGGCATAACTTCATGTCCCAACTCTTTAGGTTCTCCTGTACAAGACATCGCAACAAATTTCCCAACGATCTGTTAACAACTTCTGTCTATCCATCTGTCTGCGGATGATAAGCGCTACTAAATTTCAGCTTTGTTTCCACCATTTTCCACAAACTTAGCCAAAAATGACTCAAAAATCTGGTATCTCTGTCTGAAACAATAGACTCCGGCAACCCATGTAAACGATAGATTTCCTTAAAGAACAACTGAGCAACATGAACAGCATCCGCTGTCTTCTTACAAGCAATAAAATGTGCCATTTTCGAAAACCTGTCCACCACAACAAATATAGAATCATTCCCCCTTTGAGTTCTAGGAAAACCCAAAACAAAATCCATGCTGATATCAACCCATGGTTTGTTAGGTACTGGTAACGGCATATATAATCCTGCATTTGTCGCTGTTCCCTTCGAAACCTGACAGATATGACATCTCTGAACAAACCTTTCAACTTTCTTCCTCATCGATGGCCAATAGTAGGATTGAGAGATTAACTGCAATGTTCGGTCTCTACCCACATGTCCTTCCTCATGAAGTTCCTTTACTATCTTCATTCGCAAGCTACAATCCGGTACACACAATTGATTCCCCTTAAATAAGAAACCATCAATCAACACAAATTCATCAGAACTTCCCTCCTTGACTTTCTCAACAAATTTCTTAAAGTAAGGATCTTCTTCAATAAGCCCTGGCAATAATTCAAAACCTGTCACTTCAAATTTCATTGTTGTCAATAAATGACTCCTCCTACTCAAAGCATCAGCTACACGATTCGTTACCCCTGACTTATGTTTCACAGCAAAAGTAAACTGCTGCAGATAAGCAATCCATGATGCATGCCTTGTTGAAATCTTATCCTGCCCTTGCAAATGCTTCAAAGCTTCATGGTCTGTGTAAAGAACAAACTCCTTATGGAACAGATAGTGTCTCCAATGTTTCACTGCTTGCACCACAGCATAAAACTCCACATCATACGTACTATATCTCATCTTTGCCCCTGATAACTTCTCACTAAAGTATGCAATAGGACGTCCCTTCTGACTCAACACCCCTCCAATCCCAACCTTAGAAGCATCAGTGTGTAACTCAAATAACAACTGAAAGTCTGGTAATACAAGAATTGGTGTTGTCGTCAAAAGTTCTTTGATTCGTTCAAAAGCAAATCCTGCCTCCCCAGACCAAGAAAACTGTTTCCCTTTCATACAATCAGTAACTGGAGCCATCACGCTACTGAAGTGTGGAATGAATCTTCGGTAGAATGATGCCAATCCGTGAAAACTTCTAATTTCAGTAATTGTCCTCGGCTGTGGCCAATTTCTGATTGCTGCAACTTTATTCTGGTCCACCTGGATACCTTCTTTTGACACAACATATCCCAGAAATAAAATACTCTTTGCCATAAACACACATTTCTTTGTTGCTGCAAAAAACTGTTCTTCACGAAGTATAATTAACACCTTCCGCAAATGCTCTACATGTTCCTCTGTACTTCCACTATAGATCAGAATATCATCAAAATAAACTACCACAAACTTCCCAATGTATGGTCTGAAAATTTGATTCATCACCCTCATAAATGTACTTGGTGCATTCGATAGACCAAACGGCATAACCAACCATTCATATAATCCTTCCCTCGTCTTGAATGCGGTCTTCCATTCATCTCCGGTCTAATTCGAATCTGATGATCCCACTCTTCAAATCAATTTTCGAAAAGATAGTAGCCCCACTCAACTGATCTAGCAAGTCATCCAATCTTGGCATAGGAAATCTGTAGCGAACAGTAATCTTGTTCAAAGCTCTACTATTGGTACACATTCTCCATGTTCCATCCTTCTTCGGCACCAACAAAGCTGGTACTGCACAAGGACTCAAGCTTTCTTGAACACGTCCCTGCTCCAATAACTCTTCCACCTTCCTTCGTAACTCCTCATGTTCCTTCGGACTCATTCGGTAATGTAGTCGATGTGGTAAAACTGCTCCCGGAACAAGATCAATTTGATGTTGAATGTCTCTCAGTGGCGGTAACTCCTTAGGCAACTCTTCTGGAAATACATCTTCAAATTCTTTCAAAACTGGCTTCGCTTCTTCTGGAATTTCAACCCCTTCACTGCACTCTCGCCCAATCAACAAAAAGACTTTAGGCTCCTCTTCAACCTCCTTAACAGACTCCTTCAAAGATAATAAGGTTTTCAGCTCTTCAATCTCCTCCAACTTGCTTTCCTTCTGTTGTTGCTTCTTAGGAACTAAAATAATCTTAGTACCTTCAAACATAAAACTATAGCTATTGGTTCGACCGTCATGCTGTACTGCTCGATCATACTGCCATGGTCTTCCTAAAAGAAAATGACAAACATCCATCTCAACTACATCACACCAAATCTCGTCTTTATATTTCTTCCCAATAGAAAATGGAACTCGAACTCGCCTGTCCACCTTCACTTCTCCCCCTTTTCTCAACCACGCTAATTTGTAAGGATTTGGATGCTTCTCCGTTTTCAGCTTCAACTTCCTCACGGCTTCAGTAGAAAGAATATTGTCACAACTTCCTGCATCAATCACAAACTTACAAACCTTTCCCAGAATAGTGCACGTGGACTGAAAGATGTTACTCCTCAACCAACTAGCCTCTTCTTCCTGCTTCGGTATTAAACAAGACCTCCTCATCATTAGGTTACATCCTTCATCTCCTGACGCGACATCCAGTTCTTCCTCCTCAACTGGACTAGGATAACCTTCATCATCATCCTCACCTTCAACTTCGGCAATCATAGTTCGTTTCCTCGGCTTCGGACATTCATTACTCTTGTGACCCACTTCCTGACAATTGTAACATTTGAAACTGTTGTTGACCCTCGCCTTCGCAACTTCATTCACAACTGGTTTTGCGACAGTTTTAGGAACATTAGAACTTCCACTAACACCCTTCACTTGATTGTTGGAATTAGTAAACACACCGCCTCCATGCCTTCCCTGCTTCTCCCTAGCCAACGCTTTCTGATGTGCCTCCGCCACAGATCTTGGATCAAACATATTAACCATATCCTGGATCTGCATTCGTAAACCTCCAACAAATCTTGCAGTCAACTGTTCTTCTGTCTCCATAATATCATTCCTGGCAATGAGTTGGTAGAATTCATCAGCATAATCATTGACTGACTTCGTCCCCTGCCTTAGATTCTGCAACCTTTGGTACATAAGTGATTGATAGTTGTAAGGTAAAAATGTAGCTCTCATCAACCTCTTCATTTTTTCCCAAGACTCAACCTTTGACTTCCCCATTCTCTCTCTCGTAAGTTTAGTTTGTTGCCACCATGCCAAAGCTCTCCCCCTCAACCTAGTAGCAACCAACTTCACTCGACGATTTTTCGGAATCTCTTTGAAATCAAAGATTTCTTCAACATTAGACAACCAATCCAAGAATTCTTCTACAACCATTCCACCTTTAAATTCAGGAATTTCCATCTTCATACCCGATTCCCATCGACGATCATCATCTACATCTCGATATGAATTTCGGACTTGGTCTCGATCTCGATAATGAATGCTAGCTCTATCACCCTCTTCATCATATTCAAATGTTCGTCTATATCGATCTGGACCATTATCATCCCTTTGATCACGCATGTCCCTTCTACTATGTCTCTCTTCATCTCTATATGGTTCATCTTCAAACTCACGTGGAGTTCTCCTCTCTTCATGTCCATAGTCATGGTGATCTCTCTTTGATGAAATTGATGTTTCTCTTCTCTCTCTAAATGATTGCGGTGATACCCTTCTCGCTTCCGTAACCGATGGCGAAACTCGGTTTCCTCCATGGTTCGAGATTGGTGATCTCCTCCTTTGATTTTGATTTTGTTAACGCTTAAATTTGAACGCTAACACCCCAGTGTGTGAAGTATAGTTGTGAAAGCACCACCCGATAGATCGGGAAAGAATTATAAGCAAGTAATAGCGGAAAAGCAGTAAACAACAGCAATTTTATAGTGGTTCGGCTTATGGGTATAGCCTACGTCCACTTTAAGTACTTTTATTGATGATCACGTTACAAGTTGATACAAATCTTCTCAAGTACAACACATTTTGAATTACAAAAGACTTAGAACAAGTAACTCAAACTTTGATGTTGACAAAAATCTTCAAATCCATGGTGGATGTAGATGATTTCTTCATGAAGTTCTTTTAGACGTTCTTTGAATCTCAAAAAGCTTTAAGTGTTGAAGTAGTCTGGAATTCGGCAGAGAAATGGTGCTTGAAATTGATTGACCAAAAGTCCTTTGAATGTTGGTGATGGTCGTGTATTTATAGGGGCTTTCGGTGTTTAATTGTAGGTAGCTGCCGAGTTAAGTTAGATCCTGAGTCGGCTCCGGGTTAGACTAAGTCATGGGTCGGCGCCAATCTATTATGCCCAGTCTACGGCTTAAGCAGAAAACACATGTTAACGTGTTATGAGCTAACTGTTATGACCCAAGTCCTAGGTCGTTACCGAGTTAATGACTCAAGTATGAACCGGTATGCTTTTTGATACTTAAGTCGGCCACCAAATTGGGTAGGTAGGTCGGCACACATGCTGGGTCAGAACTCACTACTGATCATTAAGTCGGCAAACCTCCTTTAAGCTTTAGGTCGGCAACTGATTCGAACCTTGGGTCGGCGACCTACTTAAACCTTGGGTCGGCAACCTATTTAGACTTTTAGGTCGGCAACCTTTTTCTGCCTTATGCAGTTAAGTCGGTCTCCCATATTAAGATACTAGGTCGGTACCCCTTCGTAAGTCCTAGGTCGGATCCTCTTTAAGCCTTAAGTCGGCATTACTTTAACTCTTAGGTCGGTATCCCCCTGTTAGCTTTTAGATTGTTATGCCTTGTTAGATCGACATCCCTTCACGCCTTAGGTCGGCATCACTTGGGTCAGTAGTCTATGAACCGCGGCAGGGTTAACAGATTTAAATCATTCATCAATTTCTCTAACTTTCCAATGCCTTCATCAAATTTCTCATTAATGCGTTGTTCCATTTGCTCGGCTTCTTCTCTTCAATACAACGCTTCAACATTTTGACGACGATTAGCTCTTCTCGGCGGCATGATTCAAACAACACAATCTTCAATTCAAATCAAACAAGTCACGGCCTCAAAGTTCAAAACAACTTCACCAAGGCTCGGCTACTTTCACAAGTATACACGACCTACCTTCAACAAATGATAGCAAAGTGATGCTTCAACTCTTGGCTCAAACACCTTTCCAACTTTGATCCGAAATGAAATGGATCGAAAGTTCTCCTCTTGTTGCAACTTCAAGATGAACACGACGAACATCAAACTTCAAACTCCTTGGCTCCAAGACTCGTCTTAGCTATGATTGGCTAAGTCAAGCTCTGATACCAAACTAACGCAGCGGATAGTTAACAAAACGAAATAGATCGATGAAAGTAGCAATCGGTGGATTGAAGATACTGTAATGCCCAAATTCGTTGATCACAAAGATACCGAATTCTAGCTATCTTCGTCACGTTGATCGCGCACGATACCGTGAAAAAGATCTACAATTCTTCAAACGTTGATCAAGCGCACTTGATACCGTGAATTGGCTTCAACAATCGTTGAATCGAGCGCACTCGATTAACCGAAAGTGGAGATAGGAGATTACACTCAACTACCAATTTAAGATGAAAGCACACAGCAATCAACAAGAATTTTATTCAACAATCAACCACCTTCAAATATACAACACACTCCCTATTTAAAGCATTTTACAACCGGCTCCTTAAGTCGTACACGACTTACGACTCAACATAGGTCGTTAACGACTTAAAATACAAGACATAACACAGCCCAACACTAGCCCGCGACTTACAGTAGTTCGCGACCTAACAACACCAACGAATCAACTAATACCAGTTACAACATGTAGCGACCTAGCAATTACCAACGACTCAACTGATTACAACACACACTGTACAATATAGCGACTCAAGACATAATGACTTAAAATGAAACGACTTAACTCTTCAGCGACTTATCCTGGGTCGGTAGGTCGTGTGAACGACCTAAAGAAGCGGCATTAGGAATTCTTCAGGTGACCTATGTGTTAGGTCATAGACGACCTAAAGATACCGAGCGACTTATGGCTTCGTTAGGTCGTGGCTCTTTTAGGTCGTAACTCACAACTTCGTTAAGTCGTGTACTCAGTGCAACTCCCATCTCTTGTTCTTGGTTAGGTCGTAGGTCTTTTAGGTCGTGACTCGTGAGCTTTTTAGGTCGTGTACTCAGCGCAACTTCCCCCTCTGGTCTCCAGTTAGGTCGGGAACGACCTAAACTTTCCTCCTTAGGTCGTGGACGACCTAGGCTTTCTCCTTCTGGGTTCCAGTTAGGTCGGAAGCGACTCAAATCTTCCTCCTTAGGTCATGGGCGACCTAAGTCTTCACCTTGCTTAGGTCGTGAATGACTTATGCCTTGGAAAATGACAGCTTGCAATTCTTCGACCCTGGTCTGAGCTACATCATGAACACGAATACGACGAACAAAGCAAGTTGATAACTTGGAATCGATGAAACAAATCAAAATAAGCTTGATATAAACCGAATATATATACGAAATATATATACCTTTTCTTTTTTTGGTAACAAAGAGAAGGCTAGGTTTTCTTGGAGATTTGAAACGCGATTCATCGTTGGCACTGAGCACGGAAGCTTGGTATCAACCATACAAGAACTAAGAAAAGAACCCAAATCCAATGCATGACCCAACATTCCACCGTTAGCAACAATGAGTTTCATCGCTCTAACCAATCCTGGATCGGGAGGATCAGCTAAACACTGGATATACACAAATCCAACTGACCCAATATCCACTTTGATGCCCCGCTTTGTCACAAACTCTCATTACCAGCTCGGTAGTGGGTGGCGTGCTCAAGTGGGGAAGAAGGTGGTTGTCTGTTTGGATGAGAAAGTGAGGATAGTTGCAAAGCAGCTATTCAAATGGTGGGTGTTGCTATTGGTGGAGCACAAAGGTGGAAGGCGACTATTGGTAGAGGAGTGTTGTGATGAAAATGTGGATAGACCAGAGTAGGTGGAAGTGTTGTTCGGCGTATGAGAAGAGGCATGGTGCAAGGCATTGTGGGTGCGTTGTCGACTGCTGGGAGGGAAGGTGAGGGTGGCTATTCTGGGTGGAAGTGGCGGCCGTGTTTGTCAAGCTGTGCTAGAGAAAAGGTGGGATGCGTGCTTGGGTTTGGAGGACACCGGAAAAACTGCCTGGGTTTGCAGAGGAGGCTAAGGGACGGAAGGTGGAGGGATCAAGATGGTGGAGAGGGGATGCTAGGGGTTAATGGATTCAGCTGCGTGCTCAAAAGGCTGACTAGAGCAAGAAGTTTCGGCAAGTGGTCGAGCACGGAGAGGGTTGTTGATATAGTGGATGGGAGAAATGATGCGATTGGAGAGATGGGTTTTGCTGTGTGGAGAAGCTCGGCTTTAACTGTCAAGGTGGTGAGGCTCGGATGCGGTGGGTGGGGTCAGGAAACAAGGAGTGAGTTTCTGGCGGTGAATGGAAGGGCGTTGTTTGGTGGAGGGAGCGTCGAGGCTGATGGTTCAATGCACAAAGGATGAGCAAGTTAAAAAGGAAAGAGAAAGCAAGCTTTATATGCATACTATATTACACACACACACACACACACACATATATATTTTTTCTCAGAAGAATTAGAACAAAAAGATGAAATATATTGGAATGGAACCAATAGAAATGGAACGAACCAGAAATTTTATTGAATAGATAGGAATAACAAAAGTCACTGTTTGAATTTCTAGGAATATTAAAAGTTAATGGCTATTAGATTCTCCTGGGACAAATGAAAAGACATAGAATCCAAAATGCTCAAACGGGTACCGATACGGCTAATCATTTTGCAGATTTCGCCGTATATCAAACGTCAAAACACACAAATGAATATACTACGAAGATCAGCGCGATGAGAAGAATAGAATTGTATACAAATATGAGTGACATGACCCTCCTTTCAAAATTCGATATTCGCTGCCGAAAATGCCGCTAAACCGTAAAATAAGATAAACGTTGTTAGAGCAATCCAAATTTAGCGAAACGAAATATGATGTCTCACTCAGAAAATGGTCTACGTTTTTCTTATATAACAATATTTATATTTTCAAAAATATTTTATTTCCATCAAAATTTCAACTCATTTAAATTTTAAAATTGAAATTTTACAATAGAACAAACTTACAAATTTTCCAATGAAAATCTACCACCGGCTATGCTTCAATAGACGTGTACCAAATATCGAATTTTCATTTCAAAATTTTATTGTTTATTTTCAAGGATAATTTTGTTAATTACTTTATTTAAAAGCATTAAAATTTCCAGGTCGTTACATAGTTGTAGTTGCATGTAAATATGAAATTCCATACGAGTTTTAAATTTTACCTATATGGAGATGCGTGGATGTATGTACATGCTAGTACATGTGTGGCATCCCCCACTTGGAGGCCCAAAACTAACGGCTATGGATGTTATAGTCATCCATAGCTATTAATCCTTGACGATTAAATATGGTAATGTTAGATACATTGATATAACATAAACACATGGTTATGGAAGAATTTTTAAAATCAACAAACATCATTTTCACTCAATTTCAAAGCATTTAAAATTCATTGCATAACCTCATAATCGTTAACCACGTTCAGAGAAAATATAATTATTACAATATACGCCAAGAGTGACATATGTAGATGCCCCATTGGATGATCAGAATATATATATAGGCAATTGAACAACTTTGCCTTTACACCACAAAACAACACAACGGAATCAAAAATAGAAAAGAACTCTAAATAACTATCATGCCTCCAATACGTCTCCGAAAGCTTATTCGTCTAAATAGGTACCTAAAAACCTCAAGTCTCAAACTAATCAAAATCAACTGAGCACTCGAGAGTTTAAGGGGAAAACATTTCAAGTCAGACATAAAGCCTGGTATGAATAATAATCTACCATATCAAACCATTTAGATATATAATGAAACCACGACGCTTAGCGGAATGGGTTTTCCCTCACTAGTATCTTATTCATAACTTTATAAAACAATATACTGTGCTCCTGCATCCACAATGGTTAAAACATAGCAATTCAAAATATTATGATGATATGCAAATAAGTAAATCAATTCTGGATTCAAATTCTAGATTTCCCATCCGTTTTCATTTTGACTATCTGTCTCGGTTATAGTTTCATAGGTCACTATTATCCTATTATTTTTCATGGGCTGATTAATAACATGTTCAAAGCCTATGGACTCTCTATTCGGTTTCATAGTTTTCATGGGATCACTAAGAACCTATTGGCTCCTGCCGATAACTTCATTGTTTCGTAGATTCTCTTTAAACCTATTGGTATCTCCAATAATTTCCCTCTTATCCTAGTTTTCATGGGTTGACTAGGAACCTATTGACATCTGTCAATAACTTAATCCAGATATTGTTTTCATGGGTTCACTACAAACTTATTGGCCCCTGCAAATAACTCTTTCTAATTATAGTTCTTCTTGGTTTACTATGAACCTATTGGTACCTGCCAATAACTTTTTCTAAACATAGTTTTCATGGGTTTACTATGAACTTGCCTATTTGACAACTTCAATATTTAGGCATCCTACATTCTGGTCTAGCTGACCTCTTAGATGTAATTCTACTCGTTCAAGGGTTAATTCAATTTATATTCACTACTGGGTTAACCTAGCTGGTTATTCTACCCTTTCTCCCCAAAATGCGGTTATGGGTCCATTATAATGTGAACATACATACATACATACGTACGTACATATATGTATATATATATATATATTAGAAGAAGCAAACACAAAAACATAACAATACCAACACTTATGGTTTAATATCATTGAAATCATTTTTATATAAAACATGGTTAATTCCTTTAACATATTAATTTATCAAGAAAAGCTTCTTAAAAAACTTCATACTTAAAGTTTATTTCAAAACTCCTTTATTATGCAATGGTTTTTCCTTTAAAAATGAGATCGGGTTATTTTTTTTGAAGACTAAGGCTTTCGAAACCTTAAAACTTTACTTTTGAAACCATTGGATAACCTCCTTCGAAAGCATTAAAATCTTTTTTCAAAACACTAACACATGCCTTTTGAAACACTTTAAAATATCTCTTTTGAAACCTTTAAAACAAACCTTTCAAAAGTATTAAAGCATTACTTATTATCTCTTTGAAGCAAAGCATCGAAACCAATGAAAGAACCCCTTTCGAAACTATTGGGTTTATCTTTAAAAATATCTATTGGATCAAAGTGAATATATACGAAAGTATTCCTTTCGAAACCTTTAATCTTTATATAAAATTGTTTAGGGAAATATTTGATGCCATTGGAAGCATCCTTTCAATACCTTAAATCATTTAGGTAAAACATTGGAAGGATAGCTCGAAACCTCCTATCGGAGCCATTGCCTTCGAAACCCTTGAACCCTTTCGAAAGCTTTAGGAAGTGGCTTAGAACATTCATAGACAAAAGCTACCTTTCAAATTGGTAGATGATTTAAATCCATTCGAAAGGCATAGAGACAGCAGAAGGGTTTCAACTTGGTCGAAACTACTCTTTTCGAAAGCATTGATTTTTGAACTAACTTATTTGAAAGCTACAGTTTAACAAGAGGCAGCAACCACTTTGAAAGCATCGGTTTCGACTCCTTCGAAAGCATATAGTAAAATACGCAAGCGCATTTCTTTGAAAATAAAACAAAGGTTTCGACCCCATCGAAAGTAAGGGTTTCGACACCATGCCTTTTGTCTTTCTCAAATCTACTTGATACCATCATTGTGATCCTTGTATTGGTTTTGGCTTACTTGGTTTCAACCCGGTAGGTTTTGACTTATTTGAAGGCGGAAGCATAGGTTTGAAAGGTGGCTTCTGAAAGAGGCAGAACCTACTTTTCTAGGTAAAGACTGATATAATGCCAATTAAAGTAATTATTATAACTAACCTGCATATTTATAAATATTTAATTGGTTGCCATAAAATTTTCAAATCCTTTACCAAAATAACTGTTGCATAACTTCAGATCTAAACAAAGATTTTTTCACAATTAAGCCCTTCCATTAAGTAAAACAATTAAAACATTTAAATCATTCTTCAAAAATAATTTAATTTCCATATTAAATTAACTAGGAAAAATCCCCAAAAATTACAGAAATCCACTATCAATATGTTATCTAACATATAAAAATTTAAGACCCAAATTCCTCATAAAATAACTGAAATTAATTTTTAAACCTAATGTATTCATATTTTCCTTTGGAAATTCATATTAAATTTTCCATAGCTTAGAAAATTACAAAAATTAAAACCCTTCTCCAAAATCATGTTTTACATAACATATAATTTTCTCATGGCATTTGAAATTCATTATAACCAGTTTTACCCTTAAAACCATATAAAACTATATTCAAACAATCTTATTTAAATCAAACATGTTGCAAAATCCAAGAATATCATCATCAAAATCATCATTATAATGGATTTAATCTTAAACCCGGAAATCAAATGATCATAAAAACAAAATAGAGACGATTTAGATTATTATTTACCTTGATTAGGATAAGGACTTTGAGATTTGACTGAGATTAATCTTCCTTGCTTTAATTCCTTAGATTGACTTTCTCTTCTTTCCTCCTAAGTAATGGCCGGCTCCTCTTTTGATTTACGTTTGTCTATGTCATGTAAAATGAACGTGAATGGGAATGAAACGAGAATATAAGGTAATTGTGTGGCAATTTCCTAGTAAGACCTTGCGTTAATTTTTTCCTTGTTAATCAACAATTAAAACGATTTATAAGCCAGTTTATATCATTAAGCTCGGCCTCTAATTTATTTCAAATCTCAATCCCCTTATCACTCTAATATTTGCATTATTCTTTTCAATTTATCTAATTAAATCTTCTAAATAATGTTATTAAAAATTAGGGGTGTTATAGGCTCCTCTTCTTAAAGAATTTCATCATCGAAATTTAGTAAGGACTAAATACCAAACATAACAATCATCTGTAACAACTCCTAACAACTATACTAGTCTACCTAACTAGCAACTATCTATATAAATCTAATATAGATATGCCCTCAAAGCAAATCAGGATAAGTGATGTGCACGTAAATGTGCATGTTTTTTACTTCCATATTTAATCTAATTTAATTAAATAAATGAGCATATAGGGTATTTTAACATGTTTAAACTCAAATTTAAATTATTTTCAATTCGTCATTTATCTTCATATAGGGGCAAAATGATCATTTTTGCGTATGATCTAGTTTGAGAGAATATACTTGGACATTTTTATGTTATTTTGTAGGAATTTGATTCCAATGGAAAAGGTCTTCATGGAAATATGCATGCATAAGAGTTAGAAGGCAAATGAAGATGGAAATAAATCAATTCATGCATCATGGAGGACCCCACCAACCCACTTACCTTGATCTACAAGTAAAAGCTAATGCACATGTTGGTGGAGCTTAAAGTTACATGCATAATAAATGATTAATTAGAAGCTAATGATAACTTGATAGCCACACTTTCTAAGAGTATTGTGGGCAGTCCCCTAAAATATGCACTAGAGTTTTAGGCATGTATAAATACCACTTATGTTCATATAATGAAGCTCTCAGCCTCCTCTTTAGTTAGTTTAGTTGTAGGCGCAAATTGTAAATATAAACTCTCTTTCTCGGCTTCTTAACATTTTTCTCTTATGTAATTTTTTACTCAATTTAATTTCATGCTCTTTTAATTATTATTTTTACTTTATGCAATTAGTATAGTTTTTGTTTCATGCTAGTAGATTAGATTTTATCATATTTTAATTATCCCTCTTCTTACTTTGCTTACATTTTCCTTTTGTTTATGTTTATGTTGCAATATACATTTGTTGAAATGACAATAAATATTAGAAGCTAAACCCCTTCAATTTAAGGGTAATGAAGCTCTTTTAGTCATGTAGATTCAACATTTTTCTTATTTTTTATCTCTTTAGTACTTAATGGAAATGTTTGAATAGGTAAATTTTTTGTTGTTTTAGCTTAAAATTTGATAGTCTATGTTGTTGACACCAAATAGGATGCTTAAAAAAACACAAATGTAAATTACCTCTTCGTCCATATGATTATGGTAATAAAGTGAATTTTAAAATCAAAATTTGATGGTCTATATTACTAATCAATAGTAAATTGATCATGCTTAGAATAGATTTTATGTTTAATTCCATTGTCATTTTCATAAGAGTTAAAAAGTAGTTTAGTTGGTAGAGTTTGATGGTTCATGTTGGGCTAGTTAATAGCAAAAATAGGCCATACTTATGATAAATACATTAACTAAATTCACTAATGACCAAAAAAGAGAGATCATAATTTCATTATGTTGATTTATGTGATCATGAGAATGAAATTACCTCTAAATTTCTTTTACTCTCATATTTTTATCCACTGTTAGTTTTCGTTAGTTTTTAGAAATTTGTGGTTAACACATCTCAAATTCTTGGTTTAATTTGATTGTGTAGAAAATTTTAAATCAATTCATTTCCCTACGGATCGGCTCGTACTCGCCACGTGTTAAAATTGTACACCATGTGCTTGCGGTTATTTTTATTACAATTTTTTCTGCTATTTTCTAATTCGATAGAATGTTAGTCGATTCAATAAGTTTTTGGCACCATTGCTGGGGAATTAATTTGATTTTAATTTATGTTCTTCGAATTATTTATTGTTTGATTTTTGTGTGTTATTTGCATTTAAAGAAATATATGTTGCGTTGCGTGTTTGTTGTTTGATGTTCGTTTCCATTGTGTTGTATGCTTGTTGTTTTTCCATGCATTTCCATATTTAAAAAAACATACAAAAAAAAAAATTATTAGCATTTTTTGTTTTGATCATATATATTTTCATTTACATTGCATTTTCAAAAACAGTGTACAACAACTATACTTATTTCTGCACTGTTCACCGTGCAACTGTTCACATACACCCTTACATCTCTGTTACATAACCATACATACTGCCCTCTGTTCCTTTTCTCTGCCTCTCACTCTCTTTGTTTTCATTGTTCATTACCGTCTCACAACAACAAGCCACTTCCTTCACCAGTCCTCCACCACTTCACCTCAAAACTAACCTCATCACCATCGTTCAACTGTGCATTACTGCCAAACAATCTCCTCCTTCACATAACCATCAAGTTATTGAAACCAGGAAACTATTGCACTTTCACCAGAAAAATCTCAAACCGTGCACATCCCCTTCTTTTGCCTGCAAACAGTGCCATGCCACCATCATACTACTGCCATCAAATTTTTCACAACCACCTATTGCGCAGTACATCTACAGTGCATCTCCAGTGCACTACATCTTCTACAACCTCTACAACACTGCCAGTGAAACCTTTCACCATTCCTACCCCAACCAGTCATTACACACATCACCACCCTCAACCACACAACTTCACCAGTCACTCCATCACTCAACCACTAGACCATAACAGATATCACATACATCTCCTTCAAACTACCTCTCTCTGTCTACAGATCCCCCCTCTACCCCCACCACTGTGCAACATATCATCATCTTACCTGCCACTCCTTCAAACTGCTTCCCTCAAACCATTGTTAAACATCCCCCAGCTGCATCAACAGACCCCATCACCCATCAGCAGTAGCTTGCACTTAACCACCAACAACCATACCTCCTCCATCTCCTTACCACACTGCACTACCAACCACTTTAATCTTCATACATTATCACACAACCGCCTTTGCTGCCACTCCAGTTATTCACTGTCATTGCCAAACCACCACTACCTTACATATCAACACCCCCTACAGCTACACATACATCTCATACCACTATCCATTACAACTCCACTTGCATACGACACTCATATTACAACATTCACCAACCACAGCCAACCAATACTCCACACTTTTGTAACTACAAAACCTCATAAACAACTTCATACAAACAACTAAACAGAAACAGATATCTACATCCAAACGACTCCATCACAATTTCTGACCAACCCTATCACTTTGTTTCACAACTGCTTGCTTCACTGTCCACTTACTGCCACTCCTGCAGTCACTCTGTCATCTCAACTTCCACCTGACCACATTACTCTATAACATGCAACTACTTCCAGCAGCTTAACACTCCACCATCCTTACAGCCTTCCACCTGAAACCTCCTCCTTAATCACACTGCACATCACTAAACTGCTTCAGAGCACCATCTTTCACCCTGCTGCATATCCCCTTCAACCTCTGCAAACTGCCTTTCCTTTGTCAACAGTCCCCTTCAACAACAAACCACCGAGATATCCAATATTTACACAATTCTCCAGAATCCCCTCCTCCCAAAACGACAACGTTTCAATCACCCAATCGAACTCGACTGCAGTTGAAACCCAAACCATCTCCTACAACCATGAATTGATTCCAATAAAAAAAGAGGAAAAGATTTCAAATTGTGAAATCCAATTTAATTTGGGTTTTCGAAATTGGCGAAGTTGTGGTGCTTAGCACAATGTTATTTTGTTTTGGTCAATCGAGAATTTTGAGAAGTTGTGAAAGTTAAGTATTTCAACTAGGCTGGGCCGTGTATTCTTAAAAATAAAAAATTTGTGTGTTAAAGTTATTTCTTTCTTTTTCTTTAAAATTAAAAAAAGAAAAAAAAGAAAAAATAAAAAAATAAAAAAATATAGGAAGTTTCAATTATTTTGTTTTCTTTTGTTTTGTGTTGTTTTATTTTGTTTTGTTTTAGTTTTTCCTTGATATTACTTATATACATAATTCTTGTTTAATTTTTTTCTTACTTTGCAAATTGCAGGAATCGGGAAGAATTGCTTGCTTCGCTTTACTTGACAAAAATAAATTGCTTGCTTGCTTAAAAAAACTGATGCTTTTAAAATAAATTGCTAATAATTCTGCACGCTTTGATATCTTGCCCTCATCTCGTGTTTTTATTTTCAATTTGCATTGTTGGTTGCTTGCATTTTATAAAAAAATTCAAAAATAAAAACAAGAAACAAATTTTCATTCGTATTTGCATCATTAATTCCCGTTTACTTTTAGTTTTGCATTCACATCATCTTATTTTCTTTTTAAGGGCAATACCCAAATCCACGTAAGGTGAGGAATTTCATCACTCCTTTCTTGGCCTACAAATTGCATTTCATCTTAGAATTTGTTGATAATAACGGTTGTACTTCAGACTTAAGGGAGTCGCGAGCTGATCTTGGACTTAATTATATATTGACAAGTTGTCCGCTTTTGATAATATATTTTCTTGTTGTCTAGGCTACGGAAGAGTAATAATCAGTTATAAATATTATGATGATTCGTAAATATTATGCCGATTGTTTCTTTGACGGTACTTAAACCTTCGGTTGCATTGCTACGGTGATTCGTGGTGCACTGATAAATTCTGTCCGTTACCTGGCTAAGAACTATTTTATTGGATTAAGACAAAGTGTGATTATACAATTTTGGGTAAGGAGCCATTTAGGACAACAAATTTGTAATTAAGTCCCTTGCATTCATTTAGTTGCATTAGTTCATGCATATATAGAAAAATATTTCAAAATTCAAAAGAAAAAAATTTGTAATTAACCTTTTTTTTTTAATGTTTTCCTTTGAATTTTTTTTTCAATCAAAAAAAAGTAAGTTAGTTTATTTAGAAAAGCAAAAAAAAAAATCCAAAAAATGAACAATCTTTGCCAAAAAAAATTGAAAATCCAAAAAACAAAACAAAAATCAAATTTTCCTTTTTAAATTCTCTTTGGTAACTACTTTTCCTTTAAAAAAATAAAAAAAACATTTTGAAAATTATGGAATTTCCCTACTCACAAGAATTTTACAATAGTTGTGAAAATCAATATAATCCATATAATTTCACATCAAACTTTTATGGATATTTTAATAACAACTATTATAAAAACAATTTGAATCTTGAACCACAAACTTCACAAAATAGTGAGCAACCCTTAACTCTTGAAAAGAGTATTGAAACTATTTCGTCTTTATTTGAACTTTCTACATAAAAAGTCAAATGATAAATGATTTGTGTAATTCATATTTATGAAATAACTCAAGTCAAGGATTTTGAAATAATCAAAATTGAATTCACTTCAAAGTTCAAATGATTTCGATTATAACTCATGCCAATACAACTTCGAACTCCAAATGAATTTCAAGGCCAAAATGCAAATGTGAACCATTTTTTAAATGATTTTGGCAATGAGAATAATGTCAAATATGGTGCAATTGACAATTTTTTCTCTCAACAATTTCAAGTTGAAAATCCTTAAATTAATGATTATAAATTGGATTTTGTTGAGCAAATGAAAGAGATTCACAAAGATCACATGGATTTGTTGTTTGAAACCTATTCGAAACAACGTGAGAAACAAAATCAAATCTCAATATGTGACGAGTCAAGTGATAATCCATGTTTTACCAAAATTGATGATTTTCAAATAACAGCTTTTGAAATTTAAAACGACATTCTTAATGAAGTTGTTGAAAATATGGCAATTGAGTTGGATTTCAATTCTTTCAAGAGTGTGGAACCAAAATTAAAATTCGATCTTCCTTTTTTCGATGTTGAAAAATTGAATGCAACAACTTCAGACTTTGAAATTGATACATGCGATGAAGTTGCTGATAATTCAATAAAGGAAGATGAATTTAGTGAATACAAATTTTTTGGACTTTTTGAAAATGAGTTTTGAATTCCAAAGGAGAATATTAAAATCACAATTTTGATGTTGAAATCAATAATTCCGAAGAAGTTTTTAATGATAAGTTTGAATTTCAAATTGGTGAAAATAAACTTGAATTTCAACCAATTGTTCTATCTACTCTAAAAATCATTGAAAATAAGACAACTCATACGATTTTTAATAATACGACATTCGTTTTTCCAAATCAACATTCAACTTTGAAATCTTTTGTGGTTTGGTTTTCTATGCTTAAGTAGTGCCTTTCATACTTGACGAGACAAATGAATTAGTCCTTGGAAGACTGTTTCGTTTGACGGTATATTTTCTGATGTCCTGTAAATAATAACTGCTTTATTTTCATGTACATATAGGTCATATTTTTATTTTTCTCTTTTCACTTTGGTTGACTGTAGGACACAGTCAAAATCAAGTGTGGTGGGGGGGGGGGGGGGGGAGTCTCATCTTTATTTTTATTTTATTTTTTCATGGTTTATTTTTTGCATTTTCTTCCCAAAACTAAAAGGAAAAACCAAATGAAAATTCCGAAAACAAATTTTTTTTGGCATATTTGTAACGATCCCCGTTTTGAGTCAAATTTAATTTGGTAATTAATACAAAATTTAGAATTAAATTGTGAATTAATTTGATATTTTCCAAATTAAATAATTATCTGTTGTTTATATATATATGTATGTATATAAATTTATTATAAACTGAATTTTGAAATTGAAATTCTAAAAATAGATATTTTTAAAAATAATTTGAATTTGAGAAACACTATATTTTAAATTAACAAAAATTTGTTTTCTAATATGTAATATATATCTTGGAAATTATGATTTAAATTTAATATGGTAAATTTCCAAAAGCTATTTAAAGGTTAAATTCTAATATATATATATATACACACATGTTTATTTATTAATGTATATAGATAAATATTTATTTAAAGGTGTAATAGTTTTAATTTAGAATAAAATTTGATAAAAAGGTTTATATAAATAAATATAGTTTGTATATATGAAAAAAACATAATACATATGTAAATATATAATTTTTTCCCGAAGGCTATTTAAAAAGTTAAATTCAAATATATACATATTATATATTTATTTATTTATTAATGTTTAATTAATTTTAAATCACATTCTTTAAAGTTATAAATATATAAATTAGTTTTAAACCATTCTTTTTTAAATTGTATATGTATAAAACAAAGGAAATGTATTTATTAATAGTAAATATAATATAAATAATTATATAACAATATTAAGAACATGATTTACAAGTGTTCAAATTTTAACATATAGTTTAAACAAGGGTTAAGGTCTTAATTATGCAAAGACAAGTGTCATGTTTGGTTATTTTTCTTTTTATTTTTGAAATAATAATAAAGGAAAATAGAAGCTATATATATATCATAATCTCCTCCTTCTCTCATTTGGTTCAAAACTAAAGAAAAGCAAAAACAAAAACCTGAAAAATAAAATCAAAACAAACAACTATAAATTTGAAAACAAAACCAGAACAATTCAACTCAATCAAAATCAAAACTTGAAACAAAAAGCCTGTACAAACCGGGTATAAGAAAATCAAAAACCTGAGATCATTTCAACATGAATCAAAGTACAGATCAAAATCCAGACCAAACAAATTAGATTCAAATCCGAAGCATGCAAATGCAGCTCAATCAAGTAAATCAAAGTCTGGTAGCAGATTCAATGTCAACTGGAAATCAAAGTAAAATACAATCCTGATCATCTCAAATTTCCAGATCAAAGAAAATGGAAACCTGGTCTCTGTTATAAGGTGAGCAAACTACCTTAATAAATCTTAAAACTCTGATGATTTGATTGCATGTGATAATTCCAAAAAGTGAGTATGTATAAGTAAAAAAAAATTACTGCATGTATGAATATATATAGGTGGAAAATGAGTGTGCATGTCTGTGATGATATGTTACAGGTTTACAGAGTTTAAACCTGTTTCAAAAATCAAAATTTCTCCCTCTGATTTTCTTTAGGGTTTAGAATCTAAACAAAACATGTCTTTTTTAATCAAGATCTAGATCCTAAAAATAGTTTTAGGTAAAATTGATCAAAGTATTTTCTAGAAATTGAAATATACAGTGAAAACTCAAAACATCCAAAAATTCGATCATCAAATTTTCTCGATTTGATTTTATAACTGGAATCGTATTTGAAAATGATGAATTTTGATAATGAAATAAATATTTTTAAATTCGTATTTGTTAAGAAATGGTGAGTTGAATGGGAAATGCATTTGGGTCAAATTCCGACGATCACGTGGTCTAGAAGCGTCGAGGTTTGGCTGGAGCAGGCATGGAGGTTGGTGGTTAGGAAAAATGATCGGAGCATTTAAAGGTGGCCGTGGTGGCGGGTCAACATCGATTTAGGGTTTAACGTTTGGGTTTTGTCGATGTTAGTTCTCGAGTTCGTACATCGTCAACGGTGGACTAGAAGCGATCACATGTGGGGGAAAGGAAAGTGGGAAGTTTGGCGCCACTCTGATCGTGGTAGCATAGTCTGTGGTGGTAGGAATCGTTGAGGCGAGGTGAATTTGTTGATCTTGGTTTGGTTCCAGGTTGAAGTCGATAGCTTGTATTCAATTTCAGGCAAGTTCAAAGGTATTTAGGTGGTCATGTCGACTTTGGGAAGGATCAGTGACTTGTCAATGATCGGAGCATCAATCGGAGACGATCAGATCGATTGTACATGTGCACAGGTATCACCTATATCTGGAAGTCGTTGTGGATTTTGGGAAGACGATGTTTTCTCGGGGACGATCTCGAGTGGTTTTTGTGTGAGACTCGAGGGAGAGGTGTACGCAAGTTTTCTCGAGGAAATACTCAAGAAAACACGAGGGTGGCTCGGGTTTGAATGTTTGGTATGATATCAAGTTTTAGATTTTTAAATAAAATAAGTTTTATTCAAAATTTTAATTAAAACAAGTCTTAAACCTTTTTCCTAATTTATTCTTGTAGGATAATAAATGTTTTAATTTAGCTTTGGAATTTGGATTAAAGTAAATTATTTTAAAGTTAATTAAGTTTAAGCTTAATTAAGAAATTACTTTAAAAGAAAATGATGTTTTAAATTGTTATTTGACTTTAAAGTCTTAAGTTAATTTATGGATTAATATTAATTTTGTTTCAAAGATTTAAGATTTAAAGATTAAATGTTTTTAAGGTTAATTGATGAATAATTACTTTGCGTGATTAAATTTAAGTTAATTACTATGTGTAATTGATTTAAAAGCTAATTACTTTGTGTAATTAAATTAAAGCTGTTTACTTGGTTTAATTGATTTAAGGCTAATTAGTTATTGTGATTAAATTAAGGAATGATGTAATTAATTAAATGAAATTAATTACTTAAAGATAATTACTTAATTAAAAGTAATTAATTAATGATTTAAAGTTGATTAACCAACTGATTAAAATTAATTAACCAACTGATTAAAATTAATTTGTGGTTTATTAATATAAGCGACTGGGAATAATCACTTATTGTAATTAATTAAGGAAAATTAATTAAATGGTAATAAATTAAGGGTTAATTAATTAATGTAATTAATGTAATTAAGAAAAATTAATAAAATGATAATTAAATAATTAAGGATTGATTATTTAACGATTAAAGGTTGATTAAATTATTAATTAAGGTTGATTAATTAATAATTAAAGGTTAATTAATTTATTATTAAAGGATAACTAATTCAAATGGTTTGTAGTTAATTAATGTTAATTAACCAGGATTAGCAATTCATTCATAAGTAATTAATCTAGTTTAAATTAATTATAATCAAATGTTAATTGATCTTACTTATGAATGTTTGGATTCTATTGAATGTTGATTTGTTTGATATCCATGATGTGTGATGTTTTGTGTTATGATTGAGAAGTGAACTGTGATTTATTTAAGTGTCTATGATGAATTTACATATTTACTTGTGAATCTATGAATAAAGATAAGCGTTATAGAAATACACCGCTTATCTATACTATTGTGCCTGAGTTAATAATGGTTATAATATGTTATTGTTGTGTATAAGACCCTTGGACTACACCGCACATACACAAATATGGATTTCACAATGAAATCTGTTAAGTCACAGATATTTTGAATTTAAACATTATTTTATATAATGGTTGAATTTTGAATCCAAATGATTTGGAAGTAAAATTTAGTTGAATATGAAAGGCTTTTGAAAAGGAAGTTTTGAAATTAAAATTGAGTTTGAATATAATATATCTAGTTAAGTTTTGAACTTTTTGGAAAATATGGTTTGAAAGGGTAATACAGTTATACAATGTGTGTGTATATATAGATTTTAAATCATTTTTGAAGTGTATTAAATAAATTATTTTGGAATTTGAATTTAATTCAAATAGAACTTACCGATAATACGACAATTTGCTGATTTTTTGGTCTATACTTTTGAAGGCTATAACTTGTGTATATTTGATCGGATTTTTCTGAAACAAGAAGCATTTGTTTTCAAATGATAATAGCTTTCATATAAAGAAGGAACTTCCAGTTTTTCTTGAAAAGATTTCAAGTTGTAAATTGTTGAAAGCTATGAATGAATCTTTGTGAAAGATTGGTGAAACTTTGTTTTCAAATTGAAGAGGATCTTAAAGGTATATCTTTTGTTTTATAAGGTTAAAGTGGAAATTTGTTTAAACCATTCAAAAGAAAGGTTTTGGGCTAAAAGTTGTGACTTAACTAAGGTCCCAATATATCTATATGCTTTTAAATTAAGCGCTCATTATTCGGTTTAGCCGAGAGAGGACTTTGTGTCATAAAACCCATTTCGAATAATGTTACGACATAATGGATAGCATTTGAAGACGGTGGTGAAGACCGGGTATTTTCGAAAGCGAAAGGATTACTTGTCAAATGTCTCTGCATCAAATGGCCCCGGTATAGGGATTTGATCACCTTTTGTGATGGGGTTTCCGGACGTGATTAGATATTATCCGGAATTGCAAGGGCTTCTTTTGGAGTGCCTTCGGTTCTGTTCGAACCCGAAACAAACTTGTGGGACGTATGTTTGACGTTACACTTTGAGATGTAAAGCTGGTTTCTATCAAATACATTTCTGTTTGGTGGCGGAGAATTTATTCTCTTAGCTTAACACCCTTTATTGAGACGTACGAGCTCAGAGGTTATGTAGTTGATGGTTATTAATGATACATTCCAAATTTGGTAGTGTGGCATGCTGAGTGCTGCTGATCATTTGTTGATCGAAGCATGACTTTTGTGAAAAGCGTAGCTTTATGGACAAGACCTCGTCAAACCTCACAACCCAGAAATGGTCGAAACAGGAAGAATGCGGCAAGGTTATGAGGGTCATGCCCTTTAGGGTATGTCCATTTCCTTCTGAAAAAAGGTGGTATCATGGCATGGAGCCAAGATATTTAACTTATGTTACTGCAAATTTGTGCTTTATGGTTATTGGTGTTGAGGATCCTCGGATAAAGGTCGGTAATGACCGGGGGATGACATACTCGTGTCAGTAGTTACATAGTTATGGAGGTAACCCGACCTTGTGTTGGTAGAGATCCGGTTAGGTTCTCGGGGCGTCCCTCCAGAGGCATACCCATATGGCATAGGAAGTTCCTTAGCCAAGCCATTTGTTGGAAATCCAATCAACCAATACGCGCCCTTTACGATTGCAGTTGTATAACCTACAATTCTTAAATGGTAGCTATAACAGGCATAATATAATAGTACATATGCTGGCTAAGATTAATATTATACTTTCGAAATGTTTTCTACACTATGCACTAATAATAATATCAGAAGATTTTTGCGTATCAAGCATGTTTGATTATCGTAAGGAGAAATCTCTTCCAATTGTGCGTTTGCATTATGTGTGTGGTGGGAGGCCTTATGGTAGTTTCATTTCCCAAAAAGCATTGCGGATTTCTTTTTAAATTCTTTTTGTTTGTTTTTGTTCAAAGAAAACTTTTTTCGTTTGCTCACACCAGTCCCATGACTGACTTGGAGTTTATTGTTCCCTTTCTAAACTCTGGGTGTCCACAATTTTCCACACAGGCAGCCTAGAGTCATATTTTCAGATAGTCAGATAATAAATGTAGCTTTTGGCAATCTTTGATGTCTTTGGGTTTGGCGATCACATTTTGCTTCTCTTCAATATCCGGACCAACCTTTCTTAGTACAACATGATGGTGGTTCGAGCTTATAGTTGAAGACCTTTGGTGCTTTGGCAATGGAGATGCATTCTATCAGATTATCTCTTCCTCTTGGAGTCTTTTGAGATTTGGCAATGAAGTTTCATATATTGGATTCTCTTTTGGAAGACCATTTAGTGCTGTCTTTCCGCTGCTGTGTTTTCTGCTTTTGTGTATCTCTGATGGTGTTGGGTATCTGTTGTATCATATTGTATCCATTGTTGTATCAATAAAATTTCATTTTTCTTCCGCTATGTGGTTGTACTTAATGTGTTATAAGCTCCGACGAACCAGATTCGACGTTTGAATCTGTGGCATTCAAATACGGGTGAAGTATTTGGTGTCGATTTTCAAAGGTCGAATCAGGGTCGTTACAGTGGTATCAAAGCTGAAGGTTGAGTACGAACTTTAGCTCAGGAGTATAATACATTAGGTGACTCATTAGAGATAGGGTTACAGATACCCTAGGATGAGTATATCCCTAAGATATCCATCTATGTGCCTTAGTAAATTCTCTTACTATTCACTGATAGCGAGTATGGGTGCAAGAAGAAGACGAGATAGGAGACAGGGGAGTACCACTACAAATGATCAATGCCCTATAACAATGGAAACAATCTTTGTCTATCAATCTCTTCTGATCATCGTCTAATTTAAATTCTCTGAAGGCTTCGTGGTAGCTCCAAGAAGAAGCTTTGGTGTGGTGGTGGCCCTGCGAATCGCTATAGAAAGATTTCTAATTCGTATTCTCTTCATCAGTTCTTTATCAGCCTTTCGTTTATAACTTTAATGAATTTGAAATTTTAATTGAAATAAATTGGTTAATAAAATATGAAGCTGAATTAAATTGTATCTGTTGTTTATTCTTTGGGGTCTAGATATATTCTACGAACGGTTAGTTATCATTCGAACCAACCAATGCTCCTGCATATTTCATTGATCTGGTGACCCAGGTATATTTCGTGAAGTGTTGAACAATTTGTTCTCGTAATTATTGATAATATTTGGATTTGGTAAGCCAAATATAGAATAAATATTCAGCTTGATCTGGAAAGCTATATCTTTGTATGTTCATCTATTCTTTGTTGTCTCCCTGTCTAGCAAATTTCGGGAACAAAATTTTTAAGAGGGAATCTGTAACGATCCCGGTTTTGAGTCAAATTTAATTTGGTAATTAATATAAAATTTTGAATTAAATTGTGAATTAATTTGATATTTTCCAAATTGAATAAGATATCTGTTATTTATTTATATATATGTATATAAATTTATTATAAATTGAAATTTGGAATTGAAATTTTAAAAATAGATATTTTGAAGAATAATTTGAATTTGAGAAATACTATATTTTAAATTAATAGAAATTTGTTTTCTAATATGTAATATATATTTTGGAAATTATGATTTAAATTTAGTATCGTAAATTTCCAAAAGCTATTTAAAGGTTAAATTCTAATATATATATATATATATATGTTTATTTATTGATGTATATAGATAAATATTTATATGAAGGTGTAATAGTTTTAATTTAGAATAAAATTTGGTAAAATGGTTTAGATAAATAAATATAGTTTGTATATATGAAAAAAAACATAATACATATGTAAATATATAATTTTTTTCCAAAAGCTATTCAAAGAGTTAAATTCAAATATATACATATTATATATTTATTTTTTGATGTTTAATTAATTTTAAATTACATTCTATAAAGTTATAAATATATAAATTAGTTTTAAACCATTCTCTTTTAAATTGTATATGTATAAAACAAAAGAAATGCATTTATTAATTATAAATATAATATAAAGAATTATATAACAATATTAAGAACATGATTTACAAGTGTTCAAATTTTAACATATAGTTTAAACAAGTATTAAGGTATTAAATTATGTAAAGACAAGAGTCATGTTTGGTTTTATTTTTCTTTTTCTTTTTGAAAATAACAATAAAGGAAAATAAAAGTTATATATATATATATATATATATCATAATCTCCTCCTTCTCTCATTTGGTTCAAAACTAAAGAAAAGCAAAAAAAAAAAACTTGAAAAATAAAACTAAAATAAACAAATATGAATTTGAAAACAAAACCAGATCAATTCAACTTAGACAAAATCAAAACCTAAAACAAAAAGCCTGTACAAACCAGGTATAAGAAAATCAAAAACTTGAGATCATTTCAACATGATTCAAAGTACAGATCAAAATCCAGATCAAACATTGTAGATTCAAATCCAAAGCATGCAAATGTATCTCAATAAAGTAAATCAAAGTCTGGTAGCAGATTCAAAGTCAACTTGAAATTAAAGTAAAGTACAATCCAGATCATCTCAAATTTCCAGATCAAAGAAAATGGAAACCTGGTTTCCGTTATAAGGTGAGCAAACTACCTTGTTAAATATTAAAACTTTGATGATTTGATTGCATGTGGTAATTCTGGAAAGTGAGTATGTATAAATAAAAAAATGACAACATGTATGAATATATATAGGTGGAAAATGAGTGTGCACGTCTGTGATGATTTGTTATAGGTTTACAGTGTTTAAACTTGTTTCAAAAATCAAAATTTCTCCCTCTGATTTTCTTTAGGGTTTAGAATCTAAACAAAACATGTTTGTTTAATCAAGATCTAGATCTTAAAAATATTTTTAGGTAAAATTGATCAAAGTATTTTCTAGAAATTGAAATATACAGTGAAAACTCAAAACATCCAAAAATTCGATTATCAAGTTTTCTCGATTTGATTATATAACTGGAAACGTATTTGAAAATGATGAATTTTGATAATGAAATAAAGATTTTTAAGTTCGTATTTGTTAAGAAATGGTAAGTTGAACGGAAAATGCATTTGGATCAAATTCCGGCGATCACGTCGTGTGGAAGCGTCGGGGTTTTGGCTGGAGTAGGCATGGAGGTCGGTGGTTAGGGGAAAAATGATCGGAGCGTTTAAAGGTGGCCATGGTGGCGGGTCAATATCAATTTAGGGTTTGACTTTTAGGTTTTGTCGACGTTAGTTCTCGAGTTCATACGTCGTCAATGGTTGACTAGAAGCGATCGCATGTGGGGGAAAGGAAAGTGGGAAGTTTGGCGCAGCGTTGATCGTGGTAGTATAGTCTATGGTGGTCGGAATCGTTGAGGCGAGGTGAATTTGTTGATCTGGGTTTGGTTCCAGGTTGAAGTCGATAGCTGGAATTCGATTTCAGGCAAGTTCAAAGGTGTTTAGGTGGTCATGTCGACTCTGGGGAGGATCAGTGACCTGTTGATGATCGGAGCATTGATCGAAGATGATCAGATCGATCGTACATGTGCATAGGTATCACGTATATCTGGAAGTCATTGTGGATTTTGGGAAGACGATGTTTTCTCGAGGACGATCTCGAGTGGTTTTCGCGCGAGACTCGAGGGAGAGGGGTACGTGAGTTTTCTCGGGGAAATACTCAAGAAAACATGAGGGTGGCTTGGGTTTGAATGTTTGGTAAGATAGCAAGTTTTAGATTTTTAAATAAAACAAGTTTTATTCAAAATTTTAATTAAAACATGTCTTAAACCTTTTTCCTGATTTATTCTTGTAGGATAATAAATGTTTTAATTTAGCTTTGGAATTTGGATTAAAGTAAATCATTTTATAGTTAATTAACTTTAAGCTTAATTGAGGAATTACTTTAAAAGAGAATGATGTTGTAAATTGTTATTTGACTTTAAAGTCTTAAGTTAATTTATGGATTAATATTAATTTTGTTTCAAAGATTTAAGATTTAAAGGTTAAATGTTTTTAAGGTTAATTGATGAATAATTACTTTGTGTAATTAAATTTAAGTTAATTACTTTGTGTAATTGATTTAAAAGCTAATTACTTTGTGTAATTAAATTAAAGCTGTTTACTTAGTGTAATTGATTTAAGGCTAATTAATTATTATGATTAAATTAAGGAATGACGTAATTAATTGAAGGAAATTAATTACTTAAAGATAATTAATTAATCAATGATTTAAAGTTGATTAATCAAGGGATTAAAATTAATTTGTGATTTATTAATATAAGTGATTAGGGATAATCTCTTATTGTAATTTATTAAGGATAATTAATTAAATGGTAATTAATTAAGGGTTAATTAATTAATATAATTGGGGAAAATTAATTAATGTAATTAAGAAAAATTAATTAAAGGATAATTAAATAATTGAGGATTAATTATTTAATGATTAAAGGTTGATTATATTATTAATTAAGGTTGATTAATTAATAATTAAAGATTAATTAATTTATTATTAAAGGACAATTAATTCAAATGGTTCACAATTAATTAATGTTAATTAACCAGGATTAGTAATTCATTCGTAAGTAATTAATCTAGTTTAAATTAATTATAATCAGATATTAATCGATTTTATTTATGAATGTTTGGATTCTATCGAATGTTGAATTGTTTGATATTCCTGATGTGTGATGTTCTGTGTTATGATTGAGCTATGAACTGTGATTTATTTAATTATCTGTAATGAATTTACATATTTACTTGTGAATCTATGAATAAAGATAAGCGTTATAGAAGTATACCGCTATCTATACTATTGTGCCCGAATTAATGATGGTTGTAATATGTTGTTGTGTGTAAGACTCCTGGACTACACCACACACACAAATATGGATTTCACGAGGAAATTGGATAAGTCACAGATATTTTGAATTTAAACATTATTTTGTATAAAGGTTGAATTTTGAATCCAATTGATTTGGAAGTAAAATTTAGCTGAATATGAAAGACTTTTGGAAGGAAGTTTTGTAATAAAAATTGAGTTTGAATATAATATATCTTGTTAAGTTTTGAAATTATTTTGGAAAATATGGTTTGAAAGGGTTATACAAGTTATACAATGTATATATATAGATTTTAAATCATTTTTGAAGTTTATTAAATAAATTATTTTGGAATTTGAATTTAATTCAAATAGAACTTGTCGATAATACGGCAGTTCACTGATTTTCTGGTATGTACGTTTAAAGGTTATAATTTGTGTATATTTGATCGGATTTTTTCGAAACAAGAAGCATTTGTTTTCAAATCATAATAGCTTTCATATAAAGAAGGAACTTACAGTTTTTGTTTAATAGATTTCAAGTTGTGAATTGAAATTATTTTGAAAGCTATGATTGAATCTTTGTGAAAAATTAGTGAAACTTTGTTTCCAAATTGAAGAGGATATTAAAGGTGTATCTTTTACTTTAAAAGATTAGAGTGGAAATTTGTTTAAACCATTCAAAAGAAAGTTTTGGGCTAAAAGTTGTGACTTAATTAAGATCCCAATATACCCATATGGTTTTTAAATTAAGCGCTCATTATTCGGTTTAGCCGGAAGAGGTCTTTTTGTCATAAAACCCATTCCGAATAATGCTACAACGTAATGGATAGCATTTGAAGACGGTGGTGAAGACCGGGCATTTTCGAAAGTGAAAGGATTACCTGTGGAATGTCTCTGCACCAAATGGCCCCAGTATAGAGATTTGATCACCCTTTGTGATGGGGAGTCTGGATGTGATTAGGGATTATCCGAAATTTCAAGGGCTTCTTTTGAAGTGCCTTCGGTTCTGATCGAACCCGGAACAGACTTGTATGGACGTATGTATGACGTTACACTTTGAGATGTAAAGCTGGTTTCTATCAAATACATTTCTGGTTGGTGGCGGAGAATTTATTCTCTTAGCTTAGCACCCTTCTCTGAGACGAACGAGCTCAGAGGTTATGTAGTTGATGGTTACTAGTGATACATTCCCAATTTGGTAGTGTGGCATGCTGAGTGCAGCTGATCATTTGTTGATCAAAGCATGACTTTTGTGAAAAGCGTAGCTTTGTGGACGAGACCTCGTCGAACCTCACAACCCGAAAATGGTCGAAATAGGAAGAATGCGACAAGGTTATGAGGGTCGCGCCCTTTAGGGTATGTCCATTTCCTTCTGGAAAAACATGGTATCATGGTATGGAGCCAAGATATTTAACTTATGTGGTTACTGCAAATTTGTGCTTTGTAGTTGTTGATGTTGAGGATCCTCGGATAAAGGTCGGTAACTACAGGGGGATGGCATACTCGTGTCAGTAATTACCTATTACAGAGGTAACCCGACCTTGTGTTGGCAGAGATCCGGTTAGGTTCTCGGAGAGTCCCTTTAGAGGCGTACCCATGTCGCATAGGAAGTTCCTTAGCCTAACCATTTGTTGGAAATCCAATCAACCAATACGCACCCTTTACGATTGTAGTTGTATAACCTGACAATCTTAAATGGTAGCTATAGCAGGCATAATATAATGGTACATATGCTGGCTAAGATTAATATTATACTTTCGAAATGTTTTCTGCACTGTGCGCTAATAATAATATCAAAAGGTTTTTGCGTATCAAGCATGTTTGACTATCATAAGGAGAAATCTCCTCCAATTGTGCGTTTGCATTGTTTGTGTGGCGGGAGGCCTTATGGTAGTTTCATTTTCCAAAAAGCATTGCGGATTTATTTTTAAATTCTTTTTGTTTATTTTTGTTCAAAGAAAACTATTTTCGTTTGCTCACACCTGTCCGATGACTGACCTGGAGTTTATTGTTCCCTTTCTAAACTCTGGGTGACCACAATTTTCCACACGGGTATGATAGAGTCATATTTTCAGATAGTCAGATAATAAGTGCAGCTTTTTGCAATCTTTGAAGTCTTTGGGTTTGGCGATCGCATTGTGCTTCTCTTCAATATCCATACTGACCTTGCTTAATACAACATGATGGTGGTTCAAGCTTATAGTTGAAGACCTTTGGAGATTTGGCAATGGAGATGCATTCTATCAGATTATCTCTTTCTCTTGGAGTCTTTTGAGATTAGGCAATGAAGTTTTATGTATTGGATTCTCTTTTGGAAGGCTAATTGGTCTATCTTTGCGCTGCTGTATTTTCCGCTTTTGTGTATCTCTGATGGTGCTGGGTATGTGTTGTATCATATTATATCCATTGTTGTATTAGTAAAATTTCATTTTTCTTCCGCTGTGTTGTTGTACTTAATGTGTTATAAGCTTCGGCGAACCAGATTCGACGTTTGAATCTATGGCATTCAAATACGGGTGAAGTATTTGGTGCCGATTTTCGTAGGTCGAGTCAGGGTCGTTACAATACTAACTTACTTTTGAAGAAGCACTATGGGATAAATATATGATTTGGTTATTAAATTGTAATTTTTGAAAAATTATTTGTCTCAATGAAAATAAAAATAAAGTTTAATTACTAGTAACTATGGTATAACTAGTATATAAGAAGATTCATGTATGATGATTATGAAGTATATCCTAATTGAAAATCTTTATTTAGAAAAGTGGTGGATTACAAGTAATGGATATAATATTTTTTGATCTTCTAAGTTAAATGGTGCTAAGATGGTATTGTTAAACTCTCTCTTGATAAAAAAACAAAAAAACACAAACAAAAAAAAAACAAAAAAACAAATGTATAAAAAAATTGGTTTCTGTAAATAAGAAACACCTAGAGTCATGTGTTCAACGCAAGTGTGTACGCGCGCCATGCTATGTACCCTTCTCGCATAAGCTTGAAAGGCAGTGCATGATTGGTATATCTATACCCTTCTCACGTAAGCCTATTCTCAATTCTATGGCATATTCAATTCCTATAAATGGCTTTCCACCAAGACTGGCCGTAATCTCTGCTTAGCTTAGCATTATTATTCCCAACGGGAGCCACATGATTATCTCCTCCTACATTCCCAACGACCCCAGCATTAGCTCCTGCTTGCATCCAATTGATGAAGAATAGATACTTGTCTCCATATCTACCGGTAGATTTGCAACACTCATATTGGCATCAACATTTTGGTTAGCATTAGCATGTCGACCTGGGTTCCTCCTGGTGGGTCTAGCATTTCTGTTGGTTGTGATGTTCCACCACCGAGAAATCGTCTTCTGTTTCTTGCCTCTATAACTTCTTTCTCGTAAGCCTGCATACGAGCCTTAGTAAGATACAGAAAAACAGTCTAAGATAGAGAGAAATATGTACTTAAAAATATATATATATCAAATATAAGTACATTATAGTGTTAACCAAACCTCGATCTTATTTTATGATTCATTGGATTACGTTTTGAAAAATCTTTTAGTTTTAAAGTTTTTATAAACCTATGCTCTGATACCAACTTGTAACATCCCCCACTTGGAGGCTCAAAACTAATGGCTATAAATGTTGCAGTCATCCATAGTTATTAATTCTCGACGACCAAATACGGTAATGTTAAATACATTGATATAACAGAAACACATGGATATGGAAGAATTTTTAAAATCAACAAACTACATTTTCATTCCATTTCAAAGCATTTAAAATTCATTACATAATCCTATAATTGTTAACCATGTTCAGAGAAAATATAATTATTACAACATACGCCAAGAGCGACATTTGAAGATGCCTCCTTGGACGATCAGAGTATATATAGGCAATTAGATAACTTTGCCTTTACAACACAAAAAAACAGCGAAATCAAAAATAGAAAAGAACTTAAAATAGCTATCATGCCTTCTACACGTCTCTAGAAGATTATTTGTCTAATCTCAACTCTCAAATTACTAAAAATAAATTGAGAACCTGAGAGTTTAAAGGGAAAACTTAAACTTCGAGTCAGACATAAAGCCTGGTATAAATAGTAATCTACCATCTCAAACTACTTAGATGTCTAGTGAGACCAATTCAAAATATTATAATGATATGAAAACAAGTAAATCAATTCTGGATTCAAATTATGGATTTCCCATCCCCTTTCATTTTGACTATCTATCTCTGTTATAGTTTCTAGGGTCACTGTAATGACCCGATTTTTCGATGCTTGAAAATCGACATCAATACGTCCACTGTATCAAATGCGTCCACTGTATCAAATGCCAAACAATCGAATGCCGAAAAACCGAACCGTTAGGGGTTAAAGAAGAAGAGGATAAAAGAAGAAATAGAAAACAATAGCAGAATCTCACAATCGCAATGGAACAATATATAATAGATAAATGACTAATCTTTAAATCAAAAAGAACTATATCTGTTTATAACATTACATAATCAGAGTATAATCAAATTCATAGCACACAACTGGATAGTTATCATAACATGTCCTCACAAAACTGACTATGCAGTTATCATACACAACGGAATATTCATCAAATACGTGTTATACCTCTCACCATCCAGTTCGTCTCTTGAGCTCCACAACATCCTTTCATGTATCTATAATACTCGGTCTGACCCAAGCATTATAGTTAAATAATACCCGAGTCAGTCTAGAAAACCAACGTGAGAAAACACACTCAAATGGATTATTAATTTTCAAAATTCTTTTGAAATCAAAGGTATCTCATAAGACCATGGCACAAATAAACATGCCGTTTGTTACCTTATGATAGCCAAAACATTTCAGAAATCCTATGATATTTTAGTAGTATCTATATGCAAATACTTATTCAAATAGCCGAAATTATTACATTATTAAATTCCAGCAATACTAGGCTCTACAAACAAAACCGTAAAGGCACGTAGGGAGAATGGATTTCCATCAATGGCAGGGCAACAGGGGTACCACCAGTCATAGTACGTGAATCCACCATGATCCCTTGCATCACAAGACCAGAGCTACCCCTTACTGGATAGTCCAAATAAGATCACCCAGCGGTTGGAATCAGCAACCGCCCACACAGCCGAATAAAAGGGACCTCTAGACAAAGATGACCTTACCCTAATTGGTTGCTAGCCATTTAGCCTTGTGTGCACCTCCCCTGTTTTAGCAATTCCCAGTTGATGAGGCTCGAGGCTATGCATTACCTTTTTAGCACACATTCACTTAGAATGCTCATCGTCCTCTTGACGATGTTCTGATGGCATTCATCCATACAAGTCTGTTACAGGTCCGAACGGAACCAAGGGCACTACTCCAACTACATTCATTTTGGAATCACCCTCAGGATTAGTAGCGATTAGCCCTTGCACTTCACTGCTCCATCTTCGACTCCAAGCTTTTGTCTTCCTTACGAAAACATTCAAACCGGATCGAAGTGGTTTTTGGGAAATTAATCTCGATCCCAGTCTCTTTGAAACGATCATCGCATTGGCCAATATTGATAGTCGGTTATTTAACAATCAATTAATATTAACAAACAACCATCAGCCTTAATAATTTTCCAAATTATTTGTTATTCAAAATATCTTCGCAAGATATTTGCTACACTTCAACCCTTTGAGCTAGTTTCCAAATCACTTTTTTTCTTGCGGAATAAATTTCCAGCCAATTTGTTTTATTTCCATTGAAAATTTGCCAAGTTTTAATACTAGGATTTTAAAATAATTTAAATCACTTTATCAAAAATATATACTTTAAAACACTTAAAAATGAAAAAACTATTTTAAACACTTTATTTAAAGTATCAGTTAGGAAATTTTGTAATAATTTTTCATGTAAAACTTAAGCCAAAACAAATCTTAAAATAAAAGTTATGAAATTCTATACAAGTTTTCAAATAAAAACTTTAGCCAAACTATCTTTAAAATAAAACTACTTTATAAAATATAAATATTAATAATTATCTTTTTAAATCACAATAACAATTAACCTATTTTAAAATAATTACTAATATAACAAATAAATATTTAACTTTAAAATTTTAAAAACTTAAATAATAATTTCTCAAAATTATTCATTTAAAACAACTTTAAAACTTTAACTAATACTTAAAAATCTGCTTGAAAACGTACTTGGCATTTTAGGGAAATACACTTTTCTTTCACACCTTTAGAAATAAACCACTATTTATTTTTAAAACAAATTACCCATTCCTTTATAAATTCCTATCCTAAATTTATACTTCCAAATTATCCTCTGATAAATATTTCACTTTATCTATAAACCTCGTTTATAAATTCCATAATCTTAATCCACTTAAATCCCAGTTTCACACACTTGATTAGTTTCAAATCGATTTTAAAAACTTCTTCATTTTAAAATAAATTCCTTTACTTATCCAATTTATTTTAAAACCCATTAATTCCATATTTACCTCTATATTTATGATTTAAAATCTTGTTTTAAACTAAAATATCCACTTCATACTTCATTCAAAAAAATTACCCTTTTATTTCTTCCTGAATATTTAAATCTTAAATGTTGAAAATGAAATCCTTTAAATTTTTAACCAATATCACTTAAGTCTCCAAAACCCTTTTATTTCTATTTATTTACTTAAAATCTCAATCTTTATTTCCATACTCCGAATTTATTTAATAGAATTTAAAAATCAAACATTTATATATATATTTTTTCCAAATTCAATCTTTAATTTACCCAAATTCACTATATTATTTTACTTAAAATTTTCCTTTTTATTCCTTTAAAAATCCAAACTTATATATTTTTCATTCTGTCAAATACCAATATATATATATATATATATATATATATATATATTCAACCAAGCCATAATAATTTCAATTCCCAATACAATCAATAAAATCATCATAGATTATCACATAATTCACATCGCTGAATTATAAAATAAATTCAACGTTTTAAGGAATCCAGTTGGATCCCTCCAATCTGTTTCCCTGCATCCATAGATGTTAGCACAATATAAAATACCTATCCCACTTCGAGGTGGAATATCGCGGTATAAGGGGTCATCCGCTATTATGCAGGACGCATAGGGTCTCATCCGCTATATAATGCGGAAATCAATCACTCCAATACACACACACTACTACTACTACTACTACTACTATATATAAATATCACATCCAGTCAATCTAATCATTCAACCAATAATTTAAATTTTAACTATTTAGATTAACCGATAATCCAAATGAGTGAGATTGACTCACATTTGATTTTTGATTTGCAATCCATTTCCATCTCGACTTGTTTTCTTTACGATTTTGACCCTGTATAAATATTTATACAGTTTATTAATACTCGAACAAATCGAAAAATCAATTTCCCTTTTAACAAATTAGTCAACTAATAATTTAGTTTAAACTAATTTTCCCTTTAAAATATCTTTTAGCAACTAAATAATTTAAATAAGTTTATTAACTACATAAATCACTTTAATGAATTATTTTTAATCTAAACTAGTAAATTAAAATGGATATAGGTATATTTATTTTCTTTTGAAAATACCTATATATATGCTTATTAAATAGATCTAAAATCCAATTTTATATATTCTTCTTCAAGTCGAAACCACAATTATATTTTTATCAAAATAAACTATAGATTTCAAAAATGAACTTCCAACACTTAAAAATTCCTATTTATTTTTTCTAATCTATATATGTATATATATCTTTCTGCAAATGACAAAACAAAATTTCCTTACTGTTCACATAAAAATCTGATTTCTTGTACCATTTTCCCTTTTTCCTTACTGTAAAATTATATATCTATATATATTAAACTAAATTTAAAATAAAACTATATAATACCTCATTGCTCAGTCGAACCAAGCCTGGCCATCCTCAAAACTTTGTCGCAACCACCTCGAACCCTCACCATTTTCCGACATCGACCGTTGTTCGCCTTGACTGCCACTCGCCCAGTTGAACGCCGTCGAGTTGCGCTCTCCTCTTTTGCGACCCAGACGCCATCATCGATCCCCGATGCTCGCTCCCCGATGCTCGCTCCCCGAACTTCTCAACTCGCACGACAAATATTGCCCTACGAATCGACCACCTAACTTCCATCAGGATACAAGCCTCTGCCATGGCTTCGGATTCGATCGATTCTCAAATCGATAGATAAGAAGAGGAACACAGATTATTTTTTTGGATTTCCTGATTTAGGATTTATATGTCTTCGGCCATCTATTAAATTTTTCGAGCTCTCGATTTGTTTGTGAATGAGAAATGGCAGAAAGGTATATGGATATGATTTCTAAGTTCAGCCATATAAATTTTTTTGAACTTTTTGATTTTGATTTTTATTTTGAAGATGAAAGCAAGGCTCTTGTTTCTTTTTAATCTACTATTTTGCATTCAATTATTATCATTAAAGTATACGCGTGTCCTCAGTAAAGACACATGCTTTAAATTTCGTTACGTGTCTACAGGCTTGTAATGCAATTATTTTATTTAAATTTAAATCGTCACGATAAATGTAATTAAAAATCTCGACCCCCTACCGAGGCATGCCGCTAGGCATTTATAGTGTTAACCCCTATTCCAAACGCAATGGAAAAAGTTTCGGGTCCTAATTCGATTGTATGGAGAAGATAGTTTTTTGGACCCAGTTATTGTATTAAATTTCGATATAGATTTCAGCGCATTTATCAACCGTACGATCGCACTACAACTCCGAACACTATGGAAATTGAAATTCGATAATAATATACTATTACGGATCCAACAGAACCGTTTCATCGAATTCCGAGACTGTGCCCCGGAAGGCTATTTTAAATATCAATTTAAACAATGTGTTTTTAAAATTGAACAAACTGCTTTTTAAATTCTATTTTAAAGTTCTATTACCTTCAGTATTATTAATACAAATTTTATAAGCCTTTAAACTACTTTTAACAAGCTTGGAACTCCAGATTCAACAATTTTCCTAGTTTCCAATCGATTAATGTCAATATTTAAATTATCAAACAAATAGCGATACTTGAAATTCAAGTTAGAAACTGACTTTTAAATATTTAAAATCAATTAAATATTCCAATTCAAATATCCAAAAATTCCGTGTCGCCGTAGTCACTATTATCCTATAAGGTTTCATGGGCCGAGTAATAACCTATTTAAAGCTTATGGACTCTTTATTCGGTTTCGTAGTTTTAATGCGATCAATAAGAAGCTATGGTCCCTGCAAATAACTTCATTATTTAATGGGTTCTCCTTGAACCTATTGGTATCTCCAATAACTTCCCTCTTAACCTAGTTTTCATGGGTTGACTAAGAACCTGTCGACAAATGTCAATAACTTGATCCAGATATTGTTTTCATGGGTTCACTACAAACCTATTAGCCCCTGCCAATAACTCTTTCTGATAATAGTTTTTATGGGTTTACTATGAACCAATTGGCACCTGCCAATAATTTTTCCTATATATAGTTTTCATGGGTTTACTATGAACCTGCCAATCTAACAACTTCAATATTCGGGCTTCCTACATTCTGGTCTATCTGACCCCTTGGATGCAATTCTACTCATTCAGCAGTTAATTCAATTTACATTTCTTATAGGGTCAACCTCGCCGGTTATTCTTCCCTTTCTCCCAAAAATGCAGTTTTAGGTCCATTATAATGCGAATATATATATTAGAAGAAGCAAACACAATAACATAATAATTCCAACACCTGTGGTTCAATATCCCTGAAATCATTTATATATAAAGTATGGTTTGTAACAACCCGATATTTCCATCCATTCACATTCACACATGCCGGACTTAAATTGCTTAAAATACCGCATTGTAAATAAATTTGGAGCAAATGAAATACAATCACAGAATCACAGACACAGAAATATCAAAATAACTCACAGTAGAATTTAAAATATCATAGTAGTTCATGAAGCTACTATAACAAACTCTGAAAACATAATACATAATATCAGTCTGAAAAACATATACAATAGAAATCTCAAATACATAGCAGTTTATAAATAACAGAGCTGGAATAGAACAACTGAAACTGAAAGGGAACAGATAACTAGACAAGCAGAATCTCCAGCGATTCCTATCTTCAGAAAAGAAATCCAAAGCTAAGCTGTAAATACTCAGGCTGACCCAAGCGTAAAGTAAAACACAAAACACTCGAGTCAGGATATATATACTTATATAATGTAAACCAACTCAAGTGAACTGTAGTAGTAATGTACAATAACTTAAAGGAAGCTTGGGATCGCCCATCCTTTAAGGACCAGTTAAACTATAAATTAAATACATCCCGTGGTTAAAATTTCAAAATAGGAATTTATATTTCGAAATCAAATATCATTTCAGAATTCAATATCATTCAGAAATCCATTTCAAAATATCAAAATATCATATCTTTCAAAACCTCATTCAGTTTTATTTAATTTAAATACCATTTCAAATCACAATTCAAAATGGTTTATATTTCAAATCAAAATACTCCATTTAAACCAATTAAATATTCCAAATAAATCAATTAAATATTCCATTTAAATCATTTAAGTATTCCATTTAAATCATTTAAATATTCCATTTAAATCATTTAGAAGTGAAGTTATTATATTTAATAATCAAATATCAAATTCTCATAAATTTAGCCTTTTCAAAGTTCATTTATTCTTTTAAATTTATCAAAACGGTATAAATTCAACTACAGCAGCACTTAGAAGATGCTACGGAAAGTTATGTTTTAAAACAATTCATTTAACAAAAGACAACATTTAAAATGCTGTAATAGATTTAATTTAGTTCAAATAAAACCTTAGTTAATTTCAGCAACTACAGCACTTACAAAGTGCTATAATAGCCCTTAATTCAATTTATCCATTTAGTTCATTTCTATCAACTACAGCATTTACAAACGCTGTAATATTCTTTACATTAGAAATAATAACGTTTCAAAAATGCTGCTAATTAAATTCCAAATACACAATACAATTTCACAAACAATTAAATTTTTATTTAAATCATTTTAAACTTATAAAATCATATATTTTCATTTTTAAAACAATCCTTTAAATACCCTTATATTCGTGATTTTTTAAAGTTAAATTTTCATTCAAAAATCAATTAATAATAATTTACTTATATAATTCAACATTCCATTTCAATTCTTTATAATTAAAATTTTAACTTAACATTTAAGTTTAAATTTCCAAATATAACTTATTTTTCATTTTATTTACTTAACTTAAAATTCATTTTTAAACAAAATTCATAAATTCCCAATCTAAGTTATATTTCAAAATTCAACTTAAATATTCATTTATTTAACCCTTTAACTTATTCAAAAATCATTAACACTTTATAAATTCATTTTAAATTCAATTTAATTCAAATTTTATATTTATTTATCATATTTTCCTACTTAATTTAAATTCCATTTATACCTAAATAAAAATTTCCAAAATAACTTACATTTCAAATTTTCTAACCTTACCATTAATTTATTCCACTTATAAATTTTTAGAAAATCAATAATACTTTACAAAAATCATTTTTAATTAAATTTAAATCAAAATATTATAATATTTTCATTTCTAAAATACTTTAAAATTTGTAGAAAACATATTTTAACCACAGTCTGTATAAAATTTCTAACCTAAGTCCAATGATACGGATAATATATCGTTTCAATCCGTAATTTACAGAGGTAAAATCCGGGTTCTATCGTTTCGAACCCGCAATCCCAAGTAAATGCAAATAAATAAAAATTGATCAGGCCTAATATTTCAACCCATAATGATTTTTCGCTATTCTAAAGTCCGTTCGGGTATGTATCATTTCAACCCATAGTGATTCTAATTTACAGGGAACTTGCAGTGTGAAAAACTGATGTAAATAAACAAAATAACATTATATAACAATAACAGATGATATGACAGGTGTATAAATAGGGTGATCATCATATATTCATAGCATAAGCAGTTACAACATAATAATAATATCTACAGATTCACAGGGTGTCAATTTACTATTTATATAAGCATGGAATGTCTGGTGAGAAATACTCACCTCTACAAGTTGGAGATAACAACCAAACACATAAACTAAGATCCACAAAGGCACGAAAGCACGACTACGATTCAAGAGTGGGAGATCCAAAGCTAATTGCCTTGTCAAATTTCAAACAAAACAACGTACAATATGGATTACAAACCAAAATATTACAAAACAATGCTAGGAATAAATACACAACTCAAAGCTAACGCTTTTGCACTTGCGTTCAACATCATATGCTTCAGCTATAGGCTGTAAAAGCACTGTAATAGGATGGTTTTGGATTAGTTTTGGATCAAGTCAAGGTCATATAAGTCGGCTATAACAACATATGAAGTAGAAGAAGTATATGTGTGCATGAATACACAAATTCAAGGCAAATACATGGATTTCAAGGCCATCAAAGGTCTTGGCCAAGCATGGATGGACAAGGTCAGATCTGGAAAGATCAACTATAGGTGTTGCAAAGGTCCAAGGCTCAGGTTGTGACTGGTGGTGGTGGTGTATGGGTCGGCCAAAGCATGATTTGAGTGGAGGAGACAAGGGGAGTTCGGCTATGGTGAATCAAGTGGAGTTTCTGTCATAAATTTGGTAGATCTTCAACTTGGATGGTCTCAGCTCTAGAATGGCAGTGGAGAGGAGGGTATGGTGGCTGGAATAGGTGGTGGTGGAGGCGGCCAAGATGCTGGAGCAAGGAGGGCCGAACTACATAAGATGAATGCAAGTGAAAAAAAATCAATAAATCAAGTAGAAAAATGGAAAAGAATGAAAGTTTTTACCAAAATTTTTCTTCAGGATGATGGCCAATTCTTTTAGGGTTGAGAAGTATTTGTTTTTCTCATGAAAACAAAGTGGAGTGGTCGGCTGAATAAAGAGATATGGCAGTAATTGAATGCATGTGGTGATTGGTGATGAAAAGACAACTTTGAATATGAAAAGGCATGCATATAAAAGGTCAAAACCTTTCAAATTTATTAATTTCTTTTGAAATTTTAAATACATGTAAAATAAATATAAATATAGATAAAAACACAAAAATACGATGAATGCACAAAAATAAATAAATAAATTTTAATTAAATATAATTAAATTGAGAAAATAGCAAAAATTGGAAACTTGGCTTAAAAATAGAAAATAAACGCAATAAATTTTGGAATTTTTTTCATCACTTTAAAAATATTTAAAATAAAATATATACCTAACATGTCATATAACACATATTAGAACATGATTTGACAAATAAAAATATTATTTATATAATTTAAAATAGGCAATTTTATTAAATAAATCAATTTACCCCCAATATTGTAAAAAACATAACTTTCACAATATAAATCGGATTTCAACGAAACGTAAAGTAGTATACTTTAGACTAAATTTATTTTCATAATAAAGGATAAAATTCAAAAAATTCAAATATTTAAATTTTAAATTTAAAAGTCAAAGTTTGACCAGATTGACCAAAAATCCACTTTTTTGGAAAATATTCTTTATATTCAGGTTTGAAATTATAATTCACATAAAATAAAAAATAAAAATATTTAAAATAACAAAAATTATTTATTTTAATAAATATAATAAAGTTATCAAATAAAATAATCAAAATAAATGACCCCCACTCAAATCTTTTCGTCCTCGAAAAGAACGAATAAGGAAAATGAGGAAAAGCAAGATAGAAAAAGCACATAGTACCTGAAAAAACAATTCCGGATTCAAAGCACGAATGCTCTCCTTCATCTCCCAGGTACATTCTCGATCATTAGTACTTACAAAGTACTTTGACCGGACTAACAGATTCATTTCTTAGCTGCTTCGTACCTCTGATAATATGAAGTGGCTTTCTCTTGACACTCAGATTAAGCTAAATGTCCAAACTATCAAGAGCATTTGGCTGAACAAAAAGAGGTGGGTCAAGAAGATACTAGAGGAGATGTGAGACGTGGAATACAACATGCACTCCAGAAAGTTTCTCAGGTAAATCTAAACGATAAGCCAAAGAACCAACTCTTTCCATAATACAGAAAGTATCCTCAAAGTAGAAGAAGGTAGAAATAGCTAGAAGGGAGAATAGGTTGGAAGAAAAGGATGAACCATTTTTAAAACTATATAAGTTTCAATTTAAAATTTTTATATTTGACATTTTAAACATTTTGTAATATGATAAATAGTCATTTGATTCAAATTTGACAGTTCGAAGTAAACAATATTTAAAACATTTTAAATTATTTAGAAAAGTAAAATAAATGATCAAAATATCCTTTATATAATACTTTATCAAAATACATTTATAACTCGATGTCTTAACAAGTTTACTTTCGTTCCTATAGACTCTGGATATGCGTTGATCAGGCGTGAAGCTAGAATTCTCTAGGCACTTGGTAGACTTGTTTCAACACCCAGTGAAAATACCGGAAAACCTTTTAAAAACAACAGATTTGAAAAGTACAATCCAAATAAATCAACCAAACCAAACATGTCGATCATGGATCGCAGATACACAATGGTTACACCTGGATCCCTTAGGAAACATCCGTACCCGTAGGCTGGCTACCATGGTCCTGCGATTACGCCATGAAGACTGGTAATGCCGGAAATACATATTGGTTACGCCTGGATCCCCCAGGAAACATCCGTACCCTTAGGCTCTCGCAGCCCCTGCAGATTACGCTGCCAAGCGGCCCAATAGATCATAGATACATAATGGTTACGCCTGGATCCGCCAGGAAACATCCGTACTCTTAGGCTCTCGCAGCCCCTGTGAATTACGCTATGCAGTCGCGATCATAAGACCGTGGATATCGCCATGGAATTCGATGGACACTCGAGTATCATATCCGGAAAACCCAAATCAAAGAGAATAATATCGATAGAATGAATCCACAGTGTGGCCACAAAGCGGATATCAAGCAGAAGGCACTTTCCATATATTTACTTCGAAAATATGTATCATATAGTACCTTCCAAGATCACTTTCAAACATCATACTTATATAAAGTCCATTATATATAAGATTCCATTTCCAAATCAATTACTTTCCAAATCAATAGTATATCAAATCATACTTATATTGACTTCGATTATATAAGATTTCACTTTACAAATTGAGTACCCTTTTCCAAGCCAATAGTTTTCAAATCAATTTCATACTTATACAAATCCATTTTATATAAGTTCGTTAACTCCCAAATCAAAGTACTAAACAGACAGGGTTCTCAATTTCAAACCATTTCAACATCAACTCAGTTTCAAAATCGCATATGATTTCGCCAGATCATTTCTTCCAAATTTCATATATTCAGCTTTAATTTTTTTTTAAAACAATAGATTCCAAATTTCCAAATCAACAAAATTTGTGTCAAACAAATTCATTTCCATTTCAAACATATATTGACTTTCAAAAATCATAATACTTTCAAAGTTATAAATCTTTCGAAACCAAAATACTTGAAATCATTAAACTTTGAAAATCATAACTTTCGAAACCATACATTTGAAATCATAAAACATTCCTTTAATTCTTTACATTTCACAAATTTATTCAATTAAACCCAAATCTAAAATTTCCAATTTTAATTCAATTCAAACCATCAGTTTCAATTCAAATTAGTTTTCCAACAAAACCATTTCAAATATTATCAAATTTCAAATAAAGATTTGATCCATAAAATAAACTATTCAATCTTTAATATATTTCAAAGCTTAAATATACCATATTCCAAAACTAAATTTTATAATTTCATATATCTCAAAATTTACTTCATTATTACTTAGTTTTGAAATATTCATTTCATAAATCCATCATTTTTAAATAAACTCAAATTACTAGTAAACCAAATATCCTTTCATACAAATATAAACTTCAAATATTCGTTTATCAAACTCAATTATCATTTCAAATTCACATTCTTTATCAAAATAAAGATTAAATCATTTCCAAGCCATTTCAATCATCAAAATATCTAAAATGGTTACTAAGTGTAACATCCCAAAATTTTGAATTCTAAATTCGGTAAATTATTTGAACTTCTAAAATTTAAATTGAAAAGTTTCAAATGAAATAGAATATTACTAAAATTAAATAAAAGAGAGATATATGGAATTAAATAATAGTTGATAGCATAAGCTTTAAATAATAATAAAGAAAAGAAAATATAACAAACAAGAAATCGTTTTAAACAATAAAATAAAATATATGTGATGAATTAAATATTAATAGTTAACTTTAAAATCGAAATAAAATTCAAGGTTTATGTTGTAATAAGATTTTATAGTTATAAGATGACATAGAAATTTCATACAAGTTGCATAAGAACTATATAAACCAGGAAACAAGAAAAAAATTGTATGTAAAACAAAAACCAGTTTTGATCACAAAAGAAAGGACATACATTTAAGTGTAAGTATGTAGAAATATAAAAAAGAAAAAAAAACTGTAAAACACTACCAAAGAGTACATATAAAAATCAAACAAGGCTTATACAAGAAGATAGATATCTTAAATAAAACAAAAATTTGTACTGACAAAGAAAGGAAAATTTTGTACTAACAGAAAAAAAATCAACAGCATGTTTATGTAAACAAAGATGGGAACACAAACATTAAATGCCATCTATTCTTTAACCTAAATCAAATCACTTCAACCGAAATAATTTTTGGCTTAGTCAACAAAAAAATAATCTGAGTAAAAGAAAAACACATGCACCGTTTAAACCTTCCCCTGTATAAACCATCTCCCTTATATGTGCACATGCATATTTGCTTTATTCCATTCAAACAAAAACATAGCAAAGCCTGAAAGAGAAAATAAAAACAAACATCATTTTACAAATTCAAACTCAGTTTACATAACAAAACAAAATAGAAAAATTTAAAAGCAGAATATCTACAGGGTTCAAAACAAGGGCAGTTCTTTGTTTCAGGAAAAAGATTCAGGTGAGTAAACAATATCATATAAAGGCTAAGTTAGCTTTAAATCTGTGTATGATTCATGTTTAATATGTGTATGCTTGGGGATCTTCTTCAATTTCAACTCTATATATATATATATATATATATATATATAATTTGTTTTCTTCCTCCTCTTTGTTATTTCTTTTTTCAGACTTGAAACTAGCAAACTAATTTAAATTTCTTTTCATCTGATTATCTTTAGATTTTGAGTTTAACATAAAACAAGTTTGTTTCCATCTATATGAAGATTTTAAAATAGTTGTAAGCAAAATAAACAATATATAGGTTGTACAAACTTGTTTTTACAGAGAAAATCCGAAAGTTGATTAAATTCAAGTATAATGATTTACAAATTCAATTAAATATCTTGAATCCTTACTTAAAAATAGGATTTTTATAACAACAGTGATGATTTTTAGTTAAGTAATTCAAATGCAGTTCAGGTTTGAACAAAATATGCATTTCGATCATTTTCTAGATGATCGAATCAACCTGGAATGCTAAGATTTGGTTTGAAGCAAGATTCGCAGTTGCTAGTAATAGGAAAATTGTCGAATAAATTTTTCGTTGTACGAATTGAGGGGACGAGGCGTAATTAGGGTTATATTTGAGTTTGTTGGCGTGTCTGTGAACAAGGCGATTTCATCACCTAGGAGCGATCAAGCTGCATATGATTTTGGGGAATGATAGTACGAAGTGTCGACGTGATATGGCTGGAAGCGTGGATTTTCTGGTGAATTATGCGAGGAGGACGAGGCGAGTTGGTCTGGGTGCGTTCGAGCTTCAGTTCGACTAAAAGGTGAATTTTCGATTCCGAGTTTCATAGGTCGAATCGAAGTTCGATTTCGCGTTTGTGTGGATTTTTCGACCTACCGATGATCGTGATGATCGCCGGAGTGGCGGCGCTACGTCGTGCACTTGCACGATGTGTTTTGGGTATCAGTGAGTTTGTAGATTGGAAGCTCGAGTTGAAACTCGAAAAAATGCACGTTTGCCTTCGGGAAGGAACTCGCGTACGCGAGTATACTCTCTGCTATCTTGGTTGGGTACTTAACTTAAACTGGAAAAAAGAAGAAGAAACGGACACGGGGAAGAAAGGAAATGGACTCGGGGAGAGGACGAGAAGCACTCGAGTGTGACTCGGGTGAACCTGGGTTTTACTCGGGTGTGTTTTATAATGGGTTAAGCCCAACCAAAATTTTAAATTACAAGGTTAAGTTAATTTATGCATTTACAAGGTAAACAATGTTGATTATGTTAAGTAAAACTTACTATAAGTTTGAATTATTTAACAATGTTTAAAATTTAAATTAACCCTTTAATTAAATAATTAAATTTAAAATAAGAATTTAAGTTAATTTACATAAAAACTTTCAATGGAACAATAAATTGATTTTTTAAGTATAAAGAATATTTTAAATGATAATGAAGGTAAATAATTTTTATTAATTAATGATTTTGAAAAGAAATTAAGAATGATTTACAATTTGTACTTAAAATTGATTAATAAACAGTTAAGTGTTTAAATTAATTTGTAAATTAAGAATTTGTTATTCAGATAAATTAAAGTTGACTAATCAAAATTAGCGGTTAATTAAAATAATTATTTAAGAAACAATCAATCAAGTTAATTATGATTTAATTAATCATTGATTTAAATTAATCAATAAAAATATAATTATACGGTTAATCTATTAAATCGCACTCATGATTTAAAATAATTGTTCTGTGCTGAATTGTTATTTCTGTTGTGGTTATGATGCTGTGTGATGTCGATTTCTCTATACTGCACTATGATTTGTGATTTGTTCTGTATTGATGTGAAAACCCCTTTTCCCGTAGAACGACATTTAAACTTCGATGCGACATGGAGTCGGATTTTAGTTAGTTATCCGAAACCCATATCGAGCCCTGAATGTGAATCTTTGTGATTGATATATCCACGTGTTTTAAAAATTAAACGCTCATTATTCGGTTTAGCCGGGAAAGGACCTTTGAGTCATATAACCCATTCCGAATAACTTAAAGCATGCTTGGGATCACCCATCCTTTATGGATCAGTTAAACTATAAATTAAATACATCCCGTGGTTAAAATTTCAAAATAGTAATTTATATTTTAAAATCAAATATCATTTCAAAATTCAATATCATTCAGAAATACCATTTCAAATCACAATTCAAAATGGTGTATATTTCAAATCAAAATACTCCATTTAAACCAATTAAATATTCCAATTAAACCAATTAAATATTCCATTTAAATCATTTAAATATTCCATCTAAATCATTTAAATATTCCATTTAAATCATTTAAATGTGAAGTTATTATATTTAATAATCAAATATCAAATTCTCATAAATTTAGTCTTTTCAAAGTTTATTTATTCTTTTAAATTTATCAAAACGGTATAAATTCTACTATCGCAGCACTTAGAAGCTGCTACGGAAAGTTATGTTTTAAAACAATTCATTTAACAAAAGACAGCATTTAAAATGCTGTAATAGGTTTAATTTAGTTCAAACAAAACCTTAGTTAATTTCAGCAACTACAGCACTTACAAAGTGCTATAATAGCCCTTAATTCAATTTAGCCATTTAGTTCATTTCTATCAACTACAGCATTTACAAATGTTGTAATATTCTTTACATTAGTAATAATAACATTCCAAAAATGTTGTTAATTAAATTCCAAATATTCAATATAATTTCACAAACAATTAAATTTTTATTTAAACCATTTTAAACTTATAAAATCATATATTTTCATTTTTAAAACAATCCTTTAAATACCCTTATATTCATGATTTTATAAAGTCAAATTTTCATTCAAAAACTAATTAATAATAATTTACTTATATAATTCAACATTCCATTTCAATTCTTTATAATCAAATTTTTAACTTAACACTTAAGTTTAAATTCCTAAATATAACTTATTTTTCATTTTATTTACTTAACTTAAAATTCATTTTTAAACAAAATACACAAATTCCCAATCTAAGTTATATTTCAAAATTCAACTTAAATATTCATTTATTTAACCGTTTAACTAATTCAAAATTCATTAACACTTTATAAAACATTTTAAATTCAGTTTAGTTGAAACTTTATATTTATTTATCATAGTTTCCTACTTAATTTAAATTCCATTTATACCCAAATTAAAATTTTCGGAATAACTTACATTTCAAATTTTCTAACCTTACCATTAATTTATTCCACTTATAAATTTTTAGAAAATCAATAATATTTTGCAAAAATCATTTTTAATTAAGTTTAAATCAAAATATTATAATATTTTCATTTCTAAAATACTTTAAAAATTTTAGAAAACATATTTGACCACAGTTTGTATAAAATTTCTAACTTAAGTCCAATGATACGGATAATATATCATTTCAATCCGTAATTTACGAAGGAAAAATCCGGGTTCTGTCATTTCAAACCCGCAATCCCAAGTAAATGAAAATAAATAAAAATCGCTCAAGCCTATCATTTCAGCCCATAGCGATTTTTCCATGTTCTAAAGTCCCTTTGAGTATGTATCATTTCAACTCATAGTGATTCTAATCTACAGGAACTTGCAGTGTGATAAACTGATATAAATAAACAGAATAACATCATATAACAGTAACAGATGATATGACAGGTGTATAAATAGTGTGATCATCATATGATCATGGCATAAGCAGTTACAACATAATAATAATATCTACAGATTCATAGGGTGTCAATTTACTACTTATATAGGTACGAAATGTCTGGTGAGAAATACTCACCTCTACAAGCTGGAGATAACAACCAAACACACAAACTAAGATCCACAAAGGCATGAAAGCATGACTACGATTGAAGAGTTGAAGAGCCAAAGCTAATTTCCTTTTCAAATTTCAAACAAAACAAAGCAAGGAATAAATACATAACTCAAAGCTAACGCTTTTGCACTTGCATTCAACATCATATGCTTCAGCTATGGGCTGTAAAAGCACTATAATGGGATGGTTTTGGATCAGGTTTGGATCAAGTTAAGGTCATATAAGTCGGCTATAACAACATATGAAGTAGAAGAGGTATATGTGTGCATGAATACACAAATTCAAGGCAAATACATGGATTTCAAGGCCATCAAAGGTCTCGGCCAAGCGTGGACGGACAAGGTCAGGTCTGGGAATATCAACTACAGGTGTTGCAGAGGTCCAAGGCTCAGGTTGTGGCTGGTGGTGGTGGTGTATGTGTCGGCCAAAGCATGATTGGAGTGGTGGAGACAAGGAGAGTTCGGTTATGGTGAATCAAGTGGAGTTTTTGTCAAAAATTTGGTAGATCTTCAACTTGGATGGTCTCAGCTCTGGAATAGGAAGTGGAGAGGAGGGTATGGTGGCTAGAATAGGTGGTGGTGGAGGCAGCCAAGGTGCTGGAGTAAGGAGGGCCGAACTACATAAGATGAATGCAAGTGCAAAAATCAATAAATCAAGTAGAAAAATGGAAAAGAATGAACGTTTTTACCAAAAATTTTCTTCAGGATGATGGATGATTGTTTTAGGGTTGATAAGTATTTTTTTTTCATGTGAAAACAAATTGGAGTGGCCGGCTGAAGAAAGAGATATGGCAGCAATTGAATGCATGTGGTGATTGGTGATGAAAAGACAACTTTGAATATGAAAAGGCATGCATATAAAAGGTCAAAAATATGATGAATGCACAAAAATAAATAAATAAATTTTAATTAAATATAAATAAATTGAGAAAATAGTAAAAATTGGAAACTAGGCTTTAAAAATAGAAAATAAATGCAATAAATTTTGAAAATTTTTTATCATCACTTTAAAAATATTTAAAATATAATATATACCTAACATGTCATATAACACATATTAGAACATGAGTTAACAAATAAAAATATTATTTATATAATTTAAAATAGACAATTTTATTAAATAAATCAATTTACACCCAATATTGTAAAAAGCATAACTTTCACAATATAAATCGTATTTCAACAAAATGAAAAGCTGTATTCTTTAAATTAAATTTGTTTTCATAATAAAGGATAAAATTAAAAAAATTAAAATATTTAAATTTTAAATTTAAAAGTCTAAGTTTGACCAGATTGACCAAAAATCCACTTTTTTGGAAAATATTCTTTATATTAAGGTCTGAAATTATAATTCACATAAAAATCAAAAAAAATTGAAATAACAAAAATTATTCATTTTAATAAATATAATAAAGTTTTAAAATAAAATAATCAAAATAAACAATTAAAATAAATCATAAAATTCAGGGTTGTTACATGGTTAATCCCTTTTACCTATTATTTTATCAAGGAAAGCTTCTTCAAAATCTTCATACTTAAAAGTTACTTCAAATCTCCTTTAGTATGCCATGGTTTTTCCTTTAAAAATGAGATTGGGTTATTTGTTTTGAAAACCAAGGCTTTCGAAACCTTAGAACTTTACTTTTTAAACCATTAGATAACGTCCTTCGAAAGCATTAAAATTTTCTTTTCAAAACACTAAAACATGCCTTTCAAAACACTTTAAAATATCTCTCTCGAAACCTTCAGAATAAACCTTTCGAAAGTATTAAAGCATTACTTATTATCTCTTTGAAGCACAATTTCAAAACCAATGAAAGTGCCCCTTTTGAAACCATTGGGTTTATCTTTAAAAATATCTTTTGGGTCAAAGCGAATATATACAAAAGTATCCCTTTCGAAACCTTTAATCTTCACATAAAATTGTTTAGGGAAAAATTTGATGGCATCAGAACCATCCTTTTGAAAGCTTAAATCATTTAAGTAAAACATTAGAAGGATAGCTGGAAATCTCCTTTCAAAGCCATTGCCTTCGAAACCCTTGAACCCTTTCAGAAGCTTTTGGAAGTGGCTTAGAACATTCATAAACAAAAGCTACCTTTCGAATTGGTTAGTGACTTCAATCCATTTGAAAGGCATAGAGATAACAGAAGGGTTTCGACTTGGTCAAAACTACTCTTTTCGAAAGCATTGATTTTAAAACTAAGTAACTTATTCGAAAGCTACAATTTCATAGGAGGCGACAAACCCTTCGAAAGCATCGATTTCGACTCCTTCGAAAGAATATAGCAAAACAGGCAAGTGCATTTCTTTTGAAAATAAAACAAAGGTTTTGACCCCATCGAAAGCAAGGGTTTCGAAACCATGCCTTCCACCTTTCTCCAATCCACTTCGCACCATCATTATGATAACTTGTGTATTTGTTTCGGCTTAGTGGGTTTCTACTTGGTTGAAGGCGGAAGCATAGGGTCACTAAGTGGCTTCTAAAAGAGGCGGAACCTACTTTTTTGGGTAAAGACTGATTTAATGCTAATTAAAGTAATTACTTTATAACCAACCTGCCTATTTGTAGATATTTAATTGGTTGCCATAAACTTTCAAATCCATTACCAAAACAATTATCGCATAATTTCAAATCTAAACAAAGATTAATTTTCATAATTATGCCCTTTCATTAAGTAAAACAATTAAAACGTTCAAATCCTTCTTCTAAAATAATTTAATTTCCATAGCAATAGGAAAAATCCCTAAAAATTACAGAAATTCACTATCAATATGTTATCTAACATATAAAAATTTCAGACCCAAACTTTTCATAATATAATCAAAATTAATTTTAGAAACAATGTATTCATATTTTCATTTGGAAATTCATATTAAATTTTCCATAGCTTGGAAAATTATTAAAATTAAAACTCATCTCCAAAATCATGTTTTACATAACGTATAATTTCCTTGTAACATTCGAAACTAATTATAACTGGTTTTACCCTTAAAACCGTATAAAACTTATTCAAACAATCTTGTTTAAATCAAACATGTTATAAAATAAAAGCGTATCATCATGGAAATCATCATTATAATGGATTTAATCTTAAATCCAAAATCAAATGATCATAATAACAAAATTGAGATGATTTAGATTATTATTCACCTTGATTAGGATAAGGACTTTGAGATTTGGTTGAGATTAATCTTCCTTGCTTTAATTCCTTAGCTTTAGATTGATTTTCTCTTCTTTTCTCCTAAGTAATGGCTAGCTCCTCTTTTGATTTAAGTTTATTTGTGTTTTGTAAAATGAACGTGAATGGGAATGAAACGAGGATATAAGGTAATTGTGTGGCAATTTCCTAATAATCCCCTGCGCTAATTGTTTCCTTGTTAAGTAGCAATTAAAACCATTGTAGGCACATTTATATCATTAAGCTCGGCCTCTAATTTATTTTCAGATCTCAATCCCCTTATCAATATAGTATTAACATTATTCTATTTAATTTATCTAATTAAATCTCATGAATAATGTTATCAAAAATTAGAGATGTTACAACATGCATCCTTTTGCATACTAGAATTTGCCCGTAGATTAATATTATGTTATCGCTTGCATTCATGTTAGAATTGCTAATGTTTGCCTTCATTTTGACACTGTGTTAATTCATGTTAGAATTGCTAATGTTTGCCTTCATTTTGATATTGTGGTACCACTTGCATTCATATTAGAGTTGCTAATGTATGCCTTCATTTTGGAATTGCAAATTATAATTATGGCACAATTGACAGTTGCCTTCACAATTGGAATTACAAGTTATGGACATGTTTGAATTACATGAATGATTGATATTATTGTTCTTGTATATGTAGATATAGACGCATGTGCTTACGATTGCTATCAATGATTGTGATTGTTGTGATTGCTTAGTATGCCTATGTATATTCATATGTATGGCATGGTAAGTATGCGCATGATGCTATTGCACTTATCTTCTATGAATTTCCATGGTTTTTGTTTGTCGATAGGGTATAAGTGCCTGTGGTAATTTTTGACATTATCATGTATGTTTTGATAATAGGGTGGATTATATTACTCTTGGAGATTTTGAGGGTGAAATCCTTTTAAGGGGGAGAGAATATAACACCCTATGTTATTAATGCGAATATTTAAATGATAATTTAAATATTTGAAATGTCAATTTTAAAATGGAGATTTTAAAGACAATTGTATTAGGATCTAGGACATATTCCATTATGTTCGGAGTGTGTCTAAACCTATATTTTGATATAATGCATTGGTATGTTTTGAAAATGGTCATTGAGGGATAAAAGAGGAATTGAGGCTTAATGAACTTGAGTTGGGCACTTAGCCTACTCTGAGCAATGCCATTTCATTTCCTCTCATTCCCATCCTTTCTCCTTCTTAAACCCTTCTTCCATAACTTCACAAAACAAAAGTGCAATCTTTGTACGTAAATAAAATTATATAAACTTGGGAAAATCACCTTAATTCTAGTTAGTCAAAGGATCACCTTCACCAAGAGTTTGGAAGTCAACAATGAAGGATCGTAGAAATGGCTAAACTCAAGAGAGCGGGGGATTTGGATTTCGATTGGAATTGGTTCCATTTGCCAGCTTTGGTGAGTAGGAACTTCTCCATATTTATTTTGGAATTTATCTCTATTTAATTGAGTTTAGTAATTTGTTGAATGGATTCAGAATGGGATAGGATGTTGTACGTAGTTTCATTGAGCTTGTGTGGTTATACTAAACTTGGTTTGTTTAACGACCCACCTTTTTAGACGATTTAAATCGACAATAAACCACACATGCAAAATTCAAACCATTTAAAAGGGAGAATTGTTAAGGGGGTAAATAAGAAAATAATAGAAAAAAGGAAAAACAAAATATAGAATCTCACAGCGGAACGACAAAATATAATAATAAAAAAACAGTTCATTAAGCTATTTTACAAATGACATTTGATTATACTTATACAATTCAAATCAGAGTTATACTTACATCAGAAAATAAAAAAATAACGCAGCGAAGCACAATAAACAGTGGAATAATAATAGTAAATAGCAATAATATACTAAATCTTCGTCTTCGTCCTCCAGAAAATAAAATGATCTTCAATGCACTAAAAAAGCTCAGACTGACCCGAGCATAATGAAAAACAATACACTCGAGTCAGCACTAAAAATTCCTATGTAAGTTAAATCAATCTCAAATAAAAATATGAGTGCAATGGATCTGCAACTACTTTCTCATTTTATTTTATTTTCCTTGCTATCTTAATGTAACAACCCGCATATTTTACGATTGAGTACTTAAATATTTTATTTAATATTTTATCGTTAGTCGGATTATAGTCCGAAAAGCTTCTTTTTGCAAACAGTCAAATTTGGACTCGAGACCACCCCCATTGAGTTCAAAATGACATTTGCAATCTTTTTGAGTATAAGCGTCGATATGTTTGGAGTAAGTTGATTTTTGCTACTTTTTCTACAGGGCTTTGGGTTTGGGTTCAGCCCATTTGCCCAATTCTAGTTATATCAACCCAATCCCTCTCCACTTCTCTTCATCCATTTCTCATTTCCTAACTCTCTCAAGCTCAAGAGAATAATGGGGAAAAAGATTGGAAATTAGAATTCCTAAAACTCCAAGCCCTAGTTCATTTGCAAAATTCAAGTTCTTGCTCCAAATCCAAAGAGAAGCCATTGGTAAGCCTTCTCTTCATCTTCTCCAACTCTTTCCTTCTTCTATTTCATAAATTTCCTAAACCTAACTTAGGAAATATTTTACTTGTAAGCTTAGATTGAAGCTTCTTGGGTTGGAATTGAAGAGTGTTTGTCCTTGCCTTGCTCTATAGCTTCTCCTTCATTGATTTTGTGGAAAGGAGAGATTTTTATCTCACATCTATGCTTATATCTATCTTTGAATGTTGGGTATGAATTCCTAACACTTATTCATGTGCTTTTGCTTTTGGTTTGGATTGAATTGGTGAATATCCCAATTTTTAGTGTTTTGGATTCAAATCTTCAAAAATCCTAACTTTGATGTTGGAACATGTTTTTGGTGATGCATCGAGGAGCATATAGGGCCGGGTTGCCGATTGGTGTAAACCCCTAGCGTCCGCGCTTGCCCGATTGCAAATTGATTGAGTTTGAACTTCATTTAAAATAGGATACAAAATGCAGGACATCAGGTTCGGCCGACCGAACTCCCTGAGTCGGGCGACCGAAGCTGAAGCCAAAACATTCTGGGCTATTTTCGGTCGACCGACTCAGAGAGTTCAGTCGACCGACCTGCTCCTGTTTCCCTGTTTTGTCTATTTATGCTCATTTTGCTTTGTTTTTCCAATTGTTAATCGATTCTTCTTCTTTGATTAGTTGTTATCACCTTTGTCGACTTTGATAACTTCTATTTTTGGAATTTTGGGTATTTCCACTTTGATGGATTCGGTATCGATTTCTTTGGATTTTCATTCACGTCTTCGAATGTGAATTTTAGTGATTGATTGTTCCTACAATCATTTTTGTGATTTGTCACTTCAAAACATAAAGGTTTTCAATACTAGTAGTAAATATCAAAATTCTTTCATCAAAACAATTTCAACACTATTTTATTACAAAGCTCGTTTCTTAAACCGTTTTCCAATCTATTAGTGTATACAAACCTTTACCTCACTCGTATGAGAAATCTAATTAAACGGCTTAGTAAAACAAATGGTATAAAACGATTGCGTTTACTTCGTTGGTTAATTCTTGGACTTGTTCGATTGAATCTCTTGTGACAATTTTCCAGTGGAGATTTACAATTGGTTCGTAAATATTTAAGTTAAGCTAGTGGTTATGGGACATGAGGCTAAACTCATATATTTACTAGCTTAGTGTAACTGACACTTCTTGATGATCAATGACGATCATTTTTGTGATTTAGACTAGCAATGTGCGATATCTCTTTGTCTACGAGGGAGACTAAACCCCGTTTCTGTGGAGCTTCGGCTCAATTTGGTGGGGCAGCGACCCATGGTCTTCGGGCTGTTTTGTGGAGCTTCGGCTCAAAATTAATGGTTAGCAACCATGAAACAGCGTTCCATTTTGTGATACACGTCTTGGTGAGTTTTCATGCTCCCGTTTTGTGATAGGCCTCCCCCCTTTTTGTGATTTCTGGATTTCCATTGATGATTTCTCGAATTTGTGTTTTCACCAATTTTCATGATTTACATTGATAAGTTTTATCAATATTGTGCATTGGTGAATTTGTGTGTCATTAACTTTTGTGATTGGCATTGATATTATTGTCAATATTTATGGTTTGGTGAATAAAAATAAAGAGTATGACATTTCTTTTGATCCTTGAGAAGATTCTCGTGATATTGATTAATCTCTTGTTGATTTTCAATTACATACTTATTACAGTATGGCTTTATGGTTATCATATATTTATGTCATATCTCTTATTCTATATCATTTTATCTGATATTTATAGATAGACTGATCCGTTTATTATTTTCTTATTAAATAATACTCGGGTCAGACCGAGATGTTACAGGTGCTTCTGCTTGACTTCACATCTGGGATTATCACCCTGACTTTTGACTAACTACTTAGATTAGTAGTTTTTGTTGTATACATTTGAGATATAGACTCATTGATGTATACATATTCTTTTGTCTAGCACTTGTAACTATTCTTTTGTGATATTGTGGATATTGTTTGACCACTACTCTGATACACACTTTTAAGTGTTATATTCATATCTATTTCCGCCTTTGTGATATGGATATCTGTGACTGATTTGTGTTATGTTTATTTCTATATCTGTTTCCGAAGAATATATATAGCCACTGTGTAGGAGCTTTGAGTTTGTATCGGTATGTCGGATTTCCTTCGGAAATAAAATGCATGTTATACTATCTGACATATCGGTTCTCGCACAAAGCAATTACACGGATGGTCGCTACTCAACAGCCTTATTCTCTGCGCTAGTTGACGGCATTACCCCGTAGTGTCCTTGGCTAGCGTGGGTATAGAGGTGGGGCATCACAGCTTGGTATCAGAGCCAATCTTCGGAACAATGTAGAATAAGCTAGCAAGGATCATCATCCTAAGTCCATCTTAGGAGTCGTGCTTTAGGATTTAATTCGAGTCTTCGTACCGATTCATCCTAATTTCTTTATGATTCCTTGTTTTATCTATCAAGATTGCTTGATATCCATTTGGTGAATAACCTTTTTCTTCTTCTTTCTTTCTTTCTTTCTAAAGGAAGAGAAATGGTTAGACCAGGCTGTCACAGTGCCGGTCAATCTAGTGCTACTCCCCAAGATGGAGTATTTATGTCTGCCCAGCAGCTTCTTGATCTAGTAAAGAATGCTCAAGCAGCCGGTTCTAATCCGGAGTCTACTCACCCTAAGTCTGGATTTGCACGTTTGTGCAATGATTATACCAATTTGGGTGGGAAGCCATTCATAGGTTCTGAAACCATTATTGAATTTCAGGCTTGGCTAAGATCATGCGATCGAATCTTTTCTCGCATGAACCTTATTGATCTTCACCGAGTTCAGGTGGCCTCTAGTATGCTCCAAGAAAGAGCATTAGATTGGTATGAGTTTCTAATTTCTGAAATAAATGAAGCGGATCTTACTTGGGAGAAATTTCGGGAACGCTTCGAATTAAAATTTATGCCAGAAGCTGAGAAGGTGACTTTGGCTCACCATTTCATTGACCTTGTTTAAGGAGAATCCTCTACGACAGACTATGTCGCATCATTCGAATCACTTTCTAAATACGGGGTCGAGTATATAAACACCCCATTGAAGAAAAACCAACGATTTGTCTATAGCTTGAATAAAAATCTCAATAAGCCATTACTTCTAAAATTAGAAGTTTCTTTTGATCAACTCATTGATATCACTCTTCGTCTTGAAGAGGCAGATAGGGAGAGTGATGTTGAAGTTATGGGTGCCAAACCAAACTTCAACAACAAGAAAAGGCCTAATAAGTTCAAAGGTCCTTATCCTAACAATAAGAAAGGGAAGCAAGCCTCTTCGGCAATTAAGACTTCTACCTCAAGTAGTGGGCAATGCTACAACTGTGGTTCTAAGGACCATTATGCAAACAAGTGTTCAAAGCCTCGTACTTGTCGCTATTGCAAAAGCCCGGATCATTATTTATCTTCTTGTCCCAAACTTCAAAATAGGAAGAAGGGAAAGCTTAATGTTGCTCAAGCCCCTGGCAACACATCTCGTGGTCAAGGTATTTCTCATTCTATCCTTGATGGCATTATTTTATTTCGTGATCATCCTATTCGAGTTCTTTTTGACACGGGTGCGTCCTACTCTTTTATTTCAAAAGAACTTGTTGATACTTTTTCTTTGGATGTTTTGTGTTTAATGACTTCTTTGAGAATTGCAAATCCGGTTGGTGGATCCGCAACAATCAGTTTATTGTGTAAAAATGTTGAGATTATTTTATGTGATTTTTCTTTCCTAGCCGATTTGCATGTTATGCGTTACTTAGGCTTTGGAATGATTTTGGGAATGGATTGGCTTAACCGTTATGAAGCTCATATCCTATGTCCTGAGCGGACTATTTATCTTCAACATCCTCATTCGTTAAGCAGATTTCCATTGACCTTAAAGATTCAGATTCCAGCTTAGTTGCATCTTTATATTCTTTAAATCCTCATGATGACGATAATGATGATGAGGAAGATATTATTTCTCTTATTCATGTTGTTCGTGAATTTTCCGACATATTTGAGCCCGTTTTAGGATTACCACCTAAGCAAGCAATTGAGTTCAGAATTAATCTCATCCCTGGAGCTCAACCTATCACTCATCCTCCTTATCGTATGTCCAATAAAGAAAATGAGGAGATTCGCAAACAATTATCCGAATTGGAGACGAAGCAATTTATTCGCTCGAGTTCCTCCCCTTGGGGAGCTTCGGCTATTTTTGTGAAGAAATCCGATGGTACACTTAGGCTTTGCGTTGTTATCGCAAGCTTAATGATCTTACTATCAAGAATAAATATCCTTTACCTCGGATTGATGATCTATTCGATCAAGTTAGTGGTGCTAGAGTCTTTTCACAGTTAGACTTAGCGATAGGTTTTCATTAGCTTCGTATTGCAGAGGATAGTATTCCTTTGACATCGTTCCGTACTCGTTATGGATCTTATGAATGGATTGTTATACCATTTGGTTTAACGAATGCTCCGGCTTATTTCGTTGACCTTATGAATAGAGTTTTCAAAGACTTCCTCGATCGGTTTGTTCTCATCTTTATTGATGATATTCTTGTGTATTCTAAAACTGAGGAGGAACATGAAAAGCATCTTCAGATTGTGTTGGAAACTCTTAGGAGCAATCGATTGAAAGCAAAATTTTCTAAATGTCATTATTGGCAATCTCGTGTGAAATTTCTTGGTCATATTTTACCGAATCCAGAATTTCCGTGGATGCTTCAAAGGTTGAAGCGATTCAAAATTGGAAGAGACCGGAGGGTGTGATGGAAATTCGTAGTTTTCTCGGGTTGGCGGGTTATTACCGTCGTTTTATAAAAGACTTTTCAAAAATTTCCATGCCTCTTACTAGTTTGACAAAGAAGGGAGTTAAATACATTTGGTCGGACAAATGTGAAGCTTCTTTTCAGAAATTAAAAGAACTCTTTTCCGATGCTCCGATTCTTGTGATTCCCGAAGGAAACCAAGATTTTATTGTTTATACCGATGCTAGTCGCGTTGGTTTGGGTGCCGTTCTTATGCAAAGAGAACGTGTTATTGCTTATGCTTCTAGGCAATTGAAGCCAGCCGAGACTAGACATGCCACTCATGATTTAGAACTCGCGGCTAATGTTTTTTCCCTTCGTATTTGGCATCATTATCTTTTGGGAGAAAAATTTATTCTTTATACCGATCATAAATCCTTGAAGTATCTATTTTCTCAAAAGGAACTTAATTTGCGTCAACAACGTTGGCTCGAATTTCTTGCACCTTATGATCTTGATATGCTTTATACTCCCGGAAAGGGAAATCGTGTTGCGGATGCACTTAGTCGTAAGCAACAAGCCGTTGTTTCTATGATGATATCCGAATGGAATGATCTCAGAATTCTATCCACTTGTGAAATTCGAGATCGTGTTTTCGATTTGTGTTCATCTCTTGTTTTATGTAGCCTTGAGGCTCATCCCTCTCTTTTAGACCGCATTATTGAAGCTCAAAAGCTAGATCCTGAATTGGCTCTTCTTGGCCAAAATTTTAGGGATAAAATTGATATTTAAGATTTGAAAGACTTTGATATTGATTCTCGTGGCGGTATTCAAAAATTTGGTAGACTTATCGTGCCAAATATTAGTAATCTTCGTAAAGACATTTTAGAAGATTCTCATCGTTCTAAATTTACCATTCATCCCGGTAGTAGTAAAATGTACGCGGATATGAAACGACTTTATTATTGGGAGGGAATGAAATCTGATATTTCTAACTTTGTAAAGTGTTGCGTGACTTGCCAACTTGTCAAGACCGAACATCAAAGGCCCGGTGGGTTATTGCAACCTTTAGAAATTCCAATTTGGAAGTGGGACCAAATTTTCATGGATTTTATAGACGGCCTTCCCCGTTCTCGTTCGGGTCATGATAGCTTATGGGTGATAGTTGATAGACTTACTAAATCTGCCCATTTCATTCCCGTTCGGTCCAATCGAACCATTCCTCTTTTGGCCAAACTTTTTATCAAAGAAATTGTTAAATTGCATGGAGTTCCTACTTCTATTGTTAGTGATCGCGATCCATTGTTTATTAGTGGATTTTGGAAGAGTCTTCAAAAAGCTTTGGGAACGAAGCTTAATTTTAGCACCGCTTATCATCCTCAGTCCGATGGATAAACCAAGCGTGTGAATCAAACTCTTGAAGATCTTCTTCGTGCATGTGTTCGTGATTTTGGTGGAAGTTGGGAAGATCATATTTCTCTTGTTGAGTTTTCCTATAATAATAGCTTCCAATCTAGTATTGGTATGACACCTTTTGAGGCACTCTATGGAAGGCCATGCCGATCTCCTTCTTGTTGGCTTGAGGCCGGTGAGAAGCTGGTTTTAGGTCTAGATTTTATTCGTGATTCCACAGAAAAGATTGATCTTATTCGTCATAGGATGAAAGAAGCTCAAAGTAGGCAAAAATCCTATGCCGATAACCGTAGAAGGAAATTAGAATTTTCTGTGGGAGATTTTGTGTTTGTTCGTGTTTCACCTATGAAGGGTGTTGTGCGTTTCAATCGATCGGGAAAGTTAGCACCTCGATATATTGGTCCATTTCCCATCACCGAACGTACTAGTTCCGTGGCTTATCGCCTTTTATTACCGGCTCAGTTTTCTGCTATTCACGACGTGTTTCACATTTCTCAATTGCGGAAATGCCTTCGAGATTCCGATTCTATTCTTGAGCCCGGTGTTGTGGAAGAAATTGAAGTTTCACCTAATTTAACTTATGAGCAACATCCTATACGTATTATTGCTTTGGAGGTCAAGTGCCTTCAAAATAAAGATGTTCCGCTTGTTAAAGTTCAATGGTCCTCAAATCCTAAGGATTACTCTTGGGAATCTAGAGAATTCATCGAGCGAGCACAACCGGACTTACCTTCTCGTGCACTTTGAGGTGAACTTCTTATTTCAAATTTCTTTTATGCTGAATATGCTTTTATGGTTGTTACTATATATTTTCTTCTTAAATATTGTGAGGACGCAGTTTCTTTAAGGAGGGGAGTCTGTAACAACCTGCATATTTTACGATTGAGTATTTAAATATTTTATTTAAATATTTTATCGTTAGTCGGATTATAGTCGGAAAAGCTACTTTTTGCAAATAGTTGAATTTAGACTCGAGACCACCCCCGTTGAGTTCAAAATGACATTTGCGATCTTTTTGAGTATAAGCTTCGATATGTTTGGAGTATGTTGATTTTTGCTATTTTTTCTACAGGGCTTTGGGTTTGGGTTCAGCCCATTTGCCCAATTCTGGTTATATCAACCCAACCCCTCTCCACTTCTCTTCATCCATTCCTCATTTCCAAACTCTCTCAAGCTGAAGAGAATAATGGGGGAAAAGATTGGAAATTAGAATTCCTAAAACTCCAAGCCCTAGTTCATTTGCAAAATTCAAGTTCTTTCTCCAAATCCAAAGAGAAGCCATTGGTAAGCCTTCTCTTCATCTTCTCCAACTCTTTCCTTCTTCTATTTCAGAAATTTTCTAAACCTAGCTTAGGAAATATTTTACTTGTAAGCTTAGATTGAAGCTTCTTGGGTTGGAATTGAAGAGTGTTTGTCCTTGCCTTGCTCTATAGCTTCTCCTTCATTGATTTTGTGAAAAGGTGAGATTTTTATCTCACATCTATGCTTATATCTATCTTTGAATGTGGGGTATGAATTCCTAACACATATTCATGTGCTTTTGCTTTTGGTTTGTATTTAATTGGTGAATATCCCAATTTTTAGTGTTTTGGGTTCAAATCTTCAAAAATCCTAACTTTGATGTTGGAACATGTTTTTGGTGATGCATCGAGGAGCATATAGGGCCGGGTTGCCGATTGGCGTAAACCCCTAGCGTCCGCGCTTGCCCGATTGCAAATTGATTGAGTTTGAACTTCATTTAAAATGGGATATAAAATGCAGGACATCAGGTTCGGCCGACCGAACTCCCTGAGTCAGCCGACCGAACTCCCTGAGTCGGCCGATCGAAGCTGAAGCCGAAACATTCTGGGCTATTTTCGGTCGACCGACTCAGAGAGTTCAGTCGACTAACCTACTCCTGTTTTCCTGTTTTGTCTATTTATGCTCATTTTGCTTTGTTTTTCCAATTTTTAATCGATTCTTCTTCTTTGATTAGTTGTTATCACCTTTGTCGACTTTGATAATTTCTATTTTTGGAATTCTTGGGTATTTCCACTTTGATGGATTCGGTATCGATTTCTTTGGATTTTCATTCACGTCTTCGAATGTGAATTTTAGTGATTGATTGTACCTAAAATCATTTTTGTGATTTGTCACTTCAAAACATAAAGGTTTTCAATACTAGTAGTAAATATCAAAATTCTTTCAGCAAAACAATTTTAACACTATTTTATTACAAAGCTCGTTTCTTAAACTGTTTTCCAATCTATTAGTGTATACAAACCTTTACCTCACTCGTGTGAGAAATCTAATTAAATGGCTTAGTAAACACAAGTGGTATGAAACGCTTGTGTTTACTTCGTTAGTTAATTCTTGGACTTGTTCGATTGAATCTCTTGTGACAATTTTCTAGTGGAGATTTACAATTGGTTCGTAAATATTTAAGTTAAGCTAGTGGTTATGGGACATGAGGCTAAACTCATATATTTACTAGCTTAGTGTCTAGATGATCAATGACGATCATTTTTGTGATTTAGACTAGCAATGTGCGATGTCTCTTTGTCTACGAGGGAGACTAAATCCCGTTTCTGTAGAGCTTCGGCTCAATTTGGTGGGGTAGCGACCCATGGTCTTCGGGCCGTTTTGTGGAGCTTCGGCTCAAAATTAATGGTTAGCAACCATGGAATAGCGTTCCATTTTGCGATACACGTGTTGGTGAGTTTTCATGCTCTCGTTTTGTGATAGGCCTCCCCCCTTTTTGTGATTTCTGGATTTCCATTGATGATTTCTGGAATTTGTGTTTTCACCAATTTTCGTGATTTACATTGATAAGTTTTATCAATATTTGTGCATTGGTGAATTTGTGTGTCATTAACTTTTGTGATTGTCATTGATATTATTGTCAATATTTATGGTTTGGTGAATATAAATAAAGAGTATGACATTTCTTTTGATCCTTGAGAAGATTCTCGTGATATTGATTAATCTCTTGTTGATTTTCAATTACATACTTATTACAGTATGGCTTTATGGTTACCATATATTTATGTCATATCTCTTATTCTATATCATTTTATCTGATATTTATAGCTAGACTGATCCGTTTATTATTTTCATATTAAATAATACTCGGGTCAGACTAAGATGTTACAGGTGCTTCTGCTTGACTTCACATCTGGAATTATCACCCTGACTTTTGGCTAACTACTTAGATTAGTAGTTTTTGTTGTATACATTTGAGATATAGACTCATTGATGTATACATATTCTTTTGTCTATCACTTGTAACTATTCTTTTGTGATATTGTGGATCTTGTTTGACCACTACTCTGATACACACTTTAAGTGTTATATTCATATCGATTTCCGCCTTTGTGATATGGATGTCTGTGACTGATTTGTGTTATGTTTATTTCTATATTTGTTTCCGAAGAATATATATAGCCACTGTGTAGTAGCTTTGAGTTTGTATCGGTATGTCGGATTTCCTTCGGAAATAAAATGCATGTTATACTATCTGACATATCAGTGCTCGCACAAAGCAATTACACAGATGGTCGCTCCTCAACAGCCTTATTCTCCACGCTAGTTGACGGCATTACCCTGTGTGTCCTTGGCTAGCATGGGTATAGAGGTGGGGCGTCACACTTAATCTTTGTTTATAGAAAATTTTGGAGAGAAGATTATATAGACCTGGATTTGAAGAATAAGACATGGAAAGAAGAGAAGGTTTGAAAAAGAAAAAAAATTGAAGAAGAAGAAGAATTGAAAAAAAGAAAAGGAAGCTTTGAAAAAGAAGAAGATTTGAAGAATAAGAAGAAGAAAGAGAAAAAAAGCTTTGAAAAAAGAAGAGAAAGAAGATTTGAAGAAGAAACATGAAAAAAGGAATGAGGAAGGTGAAGAGAGACAAAAAATAAAGCTACAGAAGATGAGATTTAGAAAAAAATGAAATGAAGCTGCAAGAATGAAGATTTAAACTAGTGAAAAGCTAATAAAGCTAAATATAAACAAAGTGCGAATTGAAATAAAGTAAAAATATGAACAACCCTTAAAAAAGTGGTAGGTATTAAAAGAGGTGAAGGAAAGAATTAAAAATATGAAAAGTAGGCAACATTCATGAAATGAAAAGGCTTTAGACAATGTAAATGGAAATGAGTAAGGGAACAAATGAGGAAACAATGAGTAAGGGAACAAATGAGGAAACAATGAAAAAAGTGTGACAATTATTAATTAGAAATGGAGTAAATGGACCAACTCTACTCCATAAACAAACTTTTGGAATTCAAATTTCAAAACACTTGTTCACTCAATTAATTTTGTTAACCGCAAATATATAAAATTTGACATTCATTAAAGATTTAATTACCACAACATAACTAAATTTGAACATACCAATTTACATAACGGGGACCACCGCTACATAAAATAAAACATGAACCATGATTTAAAAATTTAAATTCAAAAACAATATTTTACACGACACATAATTATGAACTCAAATATTTAATTTATTTTAAATTTCAATCTTAGTAATAAAATCACTTCCGTGCGACCTTTGCCTGCTGTTTAACTACCATAAAATGTTGTTTTAAAAATTCAATTTTCTCTTTTTACAACGTTATATTTATATTCAGAATGGAAACGTTCACCTTATTTTCCTCAACATTCTTTTATTTTCCTTAAAATACTTATTTGTTACTTGCAATTCATAAATGTAAACATTCTTATATTCTAAAATGATCAACTTATACAATATTAAACCCATTCTTATGTTTCTAAATAATGTACATTTCAATTGAAAATATTCTTACATTACATTTATTAATTGCAATTTGTTTCCTTTTCCTTTTTCAATTAAAAGATTTCAAAATTTTTATTTCCAATTAATTTTAATCTTCCACTTCAAAACAGACCCTAATTGATGAAATCAATTAAATAAATACGTGAACATTGTAATCCTTATTTATAGTCATGCAGACACATTTGTAAAATTACAGTATCAACAAGCATTAAATTACATACTAAATAAATGTTTTTACTATCAATATATATTTATTTAACACATTATTAAAACTGACATTTATTATTCCAATTCTTATTGTTAAATTATATTCTAATACATGTTAGAACTTTCCACTTCATTGATTCATTGTAGTTTGTTGTTTTAGAATTTTATTTATGGTCAAATTATGATCTAATAACATAATTAACATTTGTTTTACATTTCATTACATTAATATACTCCAATTTCCATCCTTTTTTTGTATTAACTACTATATTTCCATTTTATTGAATTTTGGTAAATTTCATACATTAATTATAATTAAAGTCTCAATTAATTAATTTAACTTGGTTTCATTCTCTTATTAAATCAATTATTAACTTACATACATAGTCAACATTGTTATATCTTCCGTTACATCAATATTTTAATATTTCATCTTACCTTTTATTTACGTAACCTTTTACTTCATTGATTGTAATAAATTCACTTATTAAAATTTCCAATTCCAATAAATTTGAGTTAACCGATTTCCGTCCTTTATTCAAATCAAGGGTAACACTATGATAAAATTTACATTGGTTACATTGTATAGAATCCACCTTTTTACCATTATCAATTAAACCTTCATTAACTGCACTAATTAAGGGAATTAATTGCCATTTATTTCTAATTAAATTTAATAGACCAAATAAATAGGTAATGTATATAATAATTGTCACCAATAGCCTTTAGTTTCATTTATAGTTTATTAGTTACAAACAAACGTTACCATTTCTTTCATAACACTAATTTTATTCAATTTCCATTAACAGTATATTATTTTATTAATGAATTTAATATTTACAATCTTTTTTCTATGTTTACTTTATAACCAAGTATAACGTTACACTATTTCAATTAATTGGAATTCCATTCAAATTGTTGACTATTAGCTTTAATTAACATTGTTGCATTTCATTTTAATATTATTTCATTTATAAATCTTAAATTTTAATTTCTTCCAACGTTTAATTACAAAAATCTTATTAAATTTACTATTTTTAATTGTTGAAAATTATGGGTTGTTACACTCTGCCCCACTCAAAATTTTTCGTCCTCGATAAGAAAAAAAAGAAAAAGAAGGAATTAAGTAATCAATATGTCATTCAAAATATTAAATTTATAAACAATTTATTTACATAATAAATAATTTAAATAACATATATTAATTTATAAACAATTAAATCCCTTTATATTCAAATTAACAAAATTTTGGAAAACACTTCACAAAAATTTATATGTCCAAAACTCACAAAAAATTTCGGTAGAGTATTCTTTGTACGAAGAGGCTCGGGAGAAATCATAGTATCAAAATAACAAAATATATCATATATTTTCAAAATAATATTTCCCAACAGCATCGCTAGAAAACCATAATCCGAGAACGTACCTATTTGTCGAGCAAATAACGTTTATTTTATGAAACCAAAAGTAGTAGCAATTGCTTCCATAACCTGTATTCCACTTATATAATCCAAAGAGGTTAATAATTATACAGAAGTGAAATGATTATATTGTTTTAAATTAATAACAAACAATCAACATAACATAATAACAATCACTTTCACCAAAAAGCATCATACCATCACATAAAATCAAAATAAATCAATACAACATAACAAAGATCTTTGCAAACAAGCATACAATCTTCACAAAGGATCAAAGTAATCAACCATTTATTCATTTAATTATCTAGTTTAATTATCAATAGCTTCAAACATTAACTTAAGTTTATAATTGTTTGCTTACTATATTCACTTTCTATTTCATTTTATTAAGTAGCACTACAATTATAACTCAGGTTTATAACTATTTCATATCAAATTTCTTATTTATAAAAGTAAATTTCATTGAACACTTTCATTATTTAAGTTTACTTGTATAATATTCCCCTACATATCCTTATTTAACATTACAACTTTTAATATTCTGGTAAGTTATATATATATATATATATATATATATTTATGTTTCTAAGAATGTAATTGAAAATTGCACAACTTTATCTTATTTCATTTAAGTAAATAAATGTTCAATAGTTATCATTTCTTAGTTTCATATCCTTTTTGTTTACAAGTTACAAATTTCAAATTCCTTATATATTTCATTTATAACTTAGCATTTAATTTCTTACTTTCAACTTTAGAAGTTCTAATTATTAAATAGTAATTTTTTTATTCCATTATAATAATTGAAATTCTAATTTAAATTTACTTTAGTTTATTCTACTAGGTTTTTTTCTTCTCATTATTTACTTTTCCATTCATTTATTTATATAGAGATCAATCACTTGCATAATTTGTTTTCCATTAAGGATTTAAGTCATTAATGAATCATTCCAAACAATATAACTTAAGCTTCTATTGCCTTACTTAAGTTTATAACTTAATTCAGTTATTGAATAAAAATTTAAGTTTTTGGTATTCGCCCTTGAAGAGGAAGGAAAGATTTCAATATCTCTAAAATTCAATTAAAACATTTAACCTTATTCACTTAGTAAAAATATTAGATATATTCAAAACATCCTCATAGCATTATGTAAAGGGTTTTCAAAAGTCTAAAACAATGTTAGAAATTTATATCAAAACATTATAATATGCTTTTAAAATAAAGTTCCTTAAATCCGAAGATTTATTAGGCTCATTATTTTTAAAATAAGTATAAACTCAAGATTATTGAACTGAAACTAATAGTATACTCAAATCTTACATTAAATTTCTAAATCAAAGTATAAAATTTCATATCTTCATAATTAATTTTACACACTTGTTTAAAAATGAATATTCAAACCATGGAAAAACTTTTATTATAGTTTAATACAAAATTCAAACAGTAAATAAATCAATAAATTTACTATTAGTACTTTGAAATCAAGTAAATATTCCAAATTATACTTCTAAAATAGAGAATCACATTTATTGTCAATTATATTACTATAAACAAACTTCGCAAATCAATTTTTTTTCCATTTACATAACATCTTTAAATTATACATTAATAGAAATTTATATAAATTTTACTTGAAATATTCATTTGAAAGCTTCATTTGCAAATCAACCATCTTTAATACTTTAATACTTTTCGAAAAAAATTCATTTGTGAAATTCCTTGCTTCATGCATTAATACCATTTAAATATTTAAATAACATCTTTATAAATATATATAAACTATTTGAAAATAACTATTTACATCATTACTTATATTTACAAAGAAGCTATTGAAAACCTTAAATCCGTGATTTATAAATTTATTAATTTTATCTCAAGATACTTTTCAAACATTATTAATAAATCAATAATCATTTACTTTAAATATGTTTTATTTAATAAATAACTTCTCAAATATTTACAACACTAATAATCTACTATTAAACCATGTTGTACGTGAATAAACAATATTTTAAACATTTTAAACTATTTGGAATTGACAAAAATGATCAAGATATCCTCATATAATACTTTACCAAAATACTTTTATAACTCGATGTCTTAACAGGTTTATCCTCGTTCTTACAGGCTCTAGCCATGTGTTGATCAGACGCAAGGCTAGAATTCTCCAAGTACTTAGTAGACCTGTTTCAATACCCAGTGAAAAATACTTAAAGAAACAGGTATGAGAAGTATCGCTCAAATCCAATATCAAATGATGATAATACGATAGCAGTGACCCGCTGCTCATCCAGTATTTGCGCAAAAGACACAAAACTTTCCAAAAGATCCTTCTACCTTCCGGATTCCAGAAAATATCGTAGCCAGTTCGTAAACAAGGGCCATCAACCCCTGCTGCAGTGGTACACTGCTGATTCAATGATTTACGCAATGGATGCACTTCCTTCCCGGAAGATCCATAAACAACAGATCCCAGGAACGAAAGCGCCTCCATTGAGTAAACTAAAGAACCGTCTACCCTAAAAAATATCGAGGAACTCACCAGTTTAAGTCCGGACAACCATATCAGTTCAAATCCATTAATGAATTCATCCAAATCCATTAGTGTTTATCAGTCGAATCCATTCCTAGATTCCCCAAGTCCATCTGGGTCAAAGCGTACCATACTATACTTCTTCACAGAGGGTACTTCCCCATACCTCTTACTTCAAAATATAACATACCATATACAGTGCCCTTTCAAAATCATAGCTTCAAATATTGCACTTATATTAAATTCCATTATATATAAAATTTCATTTTCAGATAAAGTACTTTTAAAAATTAATAATCTCAAATTTATCAAATCATTCTTATATAAATTCCGTTATATATAAGATTTATCTCTTCAGATCGAATACCTTCCAAAATCAACAGTTTCAAAATCACTTGTACTTATATAAAGTCCATTTTATACAAGAATAAAAAATTTCCAAAATCAACTTCGCTATATGAAAAGCCAAATGGGATTGAACATCTTTGCTTTATAAAAGGTTTTGAATTTAGAATGGTTTTGTATATAAAATCGTTTTGTGAAATGGTTTTGTATATAAAATGGTTGTGTAAAATAGTTTGTGGATAAAATACTTTGTAAATAAAATAGTTTGTAGGATAGTTTTTGTGAATAAAATAGTTTGTAAAATAGTTTTGCATAGAAGAAAAGTCCAATTTAAATTACAAAGATATCCAACCCAACAACTTTCAATTTCAGCGTCAAAGCATATCAATAATATTAGAACATAAGATGTACACATTTCATCATTTTGCAAAATCACATTCGATCGCTCGCTCGATCACACAAGTTCGCTTTCGAACTAGTATTGTCCATTCAATTTCACTAATACTGACTTCGATATGGTTTCTTGACTAGAGACCATCATTCTCCTTGCATAGCCATATACTATGATAGAGAATTCTAGAATCAAACCAAAAATCCATATCAAATATTCGCCATCAAGAATTGAATAAAAAATCCTAACATGAAATGGTGTAATTCACCTCGAACTTATGTACTCAATTCCGGGTCAAATTAATTATGCGAATAAAATAACACACGCACGACTTACATATTTATTCCAATTTGATTCATCACAAATACATTTCAATCAAATTCATTTTTTTAATCCCATTGATTAACACAAATATCTCTTCATACTTTAATATTTGTTTCATAGAATTTCTCCATTTAATATAAAACATTAATATATTCATTCTCATAATATTGCTTATCTTTCTCTTCAATTTAAATTACATTCACTTCACATGTAATATTTCTCATTTAATACTACATTTATTTGCAAATAATTCCATAAGGAATTTTCTAAAGTTTACAACCAATTTATAAAAGCTTAATTCCTTTTAATAAGACATTGTTCGAGTTTAAATTTATCAAAACTTTATTTGTAACCGTTTACTGCATATCCATTTATTTCATAACAATTTATAAGTCATGGCTGTATTTAAATCATTCCACTTTTAATTCTTATTTGCTTATCCCATTTAGTTCCACCTTTACCTTTCAATTTATTTATGACCCATTTCATAAATGTTAATTAACTTTATAAACATATTTTTTAAATTTAATATTATTTACAACATTTCCTTAATCACAATTTCAATTTAAACATCTCAAGGCTTAAAGTTCACGCTTGTATATTATTACATTACATGCCAATAATGTATACAATAATTCTGCTCAACAATAACAAATCAAACCTCGTTTCATTGGCTTTCAAATTATGGTTATCAAATTCAACTGCATAATTCAACACAATTATTAAGTTTCAACTCACATATTAATTCAGAAGTTTGACTATCCGAATATTCCATTTTATTTCAATAGCTGAAACTACCAATCAAAAAACCATAAGTTTCACAACAAAACATTTCAATTGCATAAAAAAAAATCAAAATTATTCATTTCATTCTCTTTAACACACCACTATTGAACTAGTGTTTAGTTTATAATTCAATCAACAATGATTAGCCAATGTTTATAATTTGATTAAATACAACTAGTCAACAATGATAATAAATAGATATTACCAGTTCATAAAACAAACACATTACAAATAACTATATTAGTTATAGAAATTTATTGCTTTATATATGACATATAATATTAGGAAAAATAATTTAATTTCAAAATTTATATAAAACATTTTTATAACACTAACAAATACACGCTCTCGTATATATATACACACTCAGACAACTCATTCTAGGGTATTACTACCCTATCTCTAACGAATTAACCCCAACATGCTAAGGTATGTCTAAACCAAAGCTCTGATACCAACTTTAACAACCCACCTTTTTGGACGATTTAAATCGACAATAAACCATACATGTCTTATTCAAACCATCCGTGATGACCCGGAATTTTGATATTTGAAATAGAAATATTTAATTGATTTTAAATATTTGAAAATTAGTTTAACTTGAATTTCAAATATCACTATTTATTAGGATAATTAAATTATTGGATTTAATAATTGGAAGTTGGGTAAAATATTAAATCTGGAGTTTTAAGCTTGTTAAAAATATTTTAAAGGGTTATAAAATTTATATGGATAATATTGGAGATAACAGAACTTTTAAAATTAAATTTAAAGATGGTTCGTTCAGTTTTCAAAATATACTGTTTAAATTAATATTTAAAAATAGCCTTCCAAGGTATAGTCTTGGATTTTAACGAAACCAGTTCAGTTGGATCCATAATAGTGTTTTATTATCGGATTTCTAATTTCATAGTATTTGGAGTTGTCGTGTGATCGTATGGCAGATAAACACGCTGAAATCTATATCCAAAATTTAATATAATTACTTGTCCAAAAAGCTATCTTCTCTATACGATCGAGTTAGGCCTCAAATCCTTTTCCAGTGCGTTCGAAATAGGGGTATAACATTATAAACGCATGGCGGCACGCCTCGATAGGAGATCGAGATTTTAGGCTTCGTTTTCAAGACGAATTAAATTCGTATTTAAATTCAAAATATATACAATATAATTGCTTTGCAACACTATTGCAAGCACAAACACGTGGATAAAATTTCAGAACACATGTTGTCTGGATAACATGTGTTTGTTTAAAAAAAAATCAAAGAAGGCCGAGTCATTATAACGAAATTCGGCTAAAAGAAAAATGGCAGAGTTAAATCGATTCCTCCTCTCAATCTCAAATCTCATATCTTAAAAAAATAGGAAGGTGAGAAATAAAATCGAATCGCAGTACTCGAATTCATGGATCGAGTCAACTTTTCAAAGCATGGCAGTGGTCGCGTACGACAGTAGAGGGCGCGACAGTGGTCGCGTGCAAAGGAAAGTCTTGAGCGCGACATTCGCAAGGAGGAGGGATTGTCGAACATCTAGGGTCAGCGACCGAATCGCGCTGGCTTCGACGAAGCCGAGGCATGAGAGAGGCAGCAACGCTCTGGTTTTGGATGGTCGTGTTCGATTGGGGAGCTCGGGTGGCGAGCAGATGGTCAGAGAATAGGTGAATCCACTACGTGGTGAGATGATCGACGTTTTGGTAGTTCGTTTTCGACAATGGCAGTGAGGTATTAAATCGTTTGATTTTAAATTTAGTTTAAATATATATATATACATATATATATATATATGTATATATATAATTTTACAGTAAGGAAATTCCGTTTCATCATTTACAGAAAGATGTATATGTACATGTATAGATTAGAAAAAATATCAATTTTAAAGAATTGGAAGTTCATTTTTGAAATCTATAGTTTATTTTGATAAAAATATATTTGTGGTTTCGATTTGAAGATATATATATATATATATATATATATATATATATATATATATAAAACAAATTTTTTAAAGGTTGAAGTTATATAAAATTAGATTTTTAGATCTATAAATTATTTTTATAAGCATATACATATATATGTATATATATATATATATAGGTAGTTCAAAAGGAAATAAATATACCTATATCCATTTTAATTTACTAGTTTAGATTAAAAATAATATATTAAGGTAATTTATGTGGTTAATAAACTTATTTAAATTATTTAGTTACGAAAGGATTTTTTAAAGGAAAATTGGTTTAAACTAAATTATTAGTTGATGAATTTATTAAAAAAAGAAATTTATAGTTTGACTAGTTCAATATTAATGAAATCATATAATTGTTATATAAGGTCGAAAATCATGGAGGATCAAGCCGGATTGGAAATGGTTACATGCGTAGTCAAAGATGAGTTAATCTCACTCTTTCGGAATACAATAAAATTTAAATAGTTAATATTTAAATTATTGGTTCTTTGCTTGAATTGGTAATTTATTACCATCTTGGATATGTTATATATATTATATATATAAATATATTGGAGTGATTGATTTTTTCCTGTATTATATAGTGGATGAGACCCTATGCGCCCCGCATAATAGCGGATGACCCCATATACCACGATATTCCACCTCGAAGTGGGATTGTTATTTTTATATTGTGCTAACATCTGTGGATGCAGGGAATAGGTTGGAGGGATTTGACTGGATTTCTCAAAATTATTTAGATTGTTTTAATATTCTATGATGTGGTTTATTTCATAATTTGTGACAAATTATATTGGTAATTGAAAATATTTGATGTTATGGTTTGATTGAATATATTTGGCTATACTAAGTTATCAAAATTATATAGATTGGATTTTTGAAGGGAAATAAAAGTGAGAATTATTAAGTAAATAATTATAGAGGTTTGGATAAATGAATTGGAAATGGATAAAAGTTGATTTTAATATTCTAATAAATTAGTTCCAAGCATGGGAAAGAAGATTTTTGAATAAATGAGAATAAATGAATTTTTAAACTTAAGTGATATTATTTAAAGGAATAAAGGATTTATTTTTAAATTTAGGATTTAAAATGGTTTGGGAGAAATCAAGGGAGAATTTTAAAATTTAGTATGAAATTAATATTTCAGATTTTAAATAAGATTTTAAATCTAAATAAAGGAGTGAATATGGAATTAATGGGTTTTGAAATAAATTTGGATAAGTAAAGGAATTTATTTTAAAAGGAAATAAATTTTGAAAATCGATTTAGCATTGAAACTGTGTTTTAAGAAAGAAGAATGAGACTATGGGATTTATAAATTGGGTTTATAAAGTGAAATAAGGTATCAATGGATATTTGAAAGTATAAATTCCGAGAATTTATAAAGGAATGAGAATTTTTTTTAAAATAAATGGTGGTTTATTTTTTTAAAGTATGAAAAGAAATTTACGAATTTGGGATGTAAATTGGGATAAATCGAGAAGGATTTATTAACTGATTGAATGGACTATATTGGAATGGAAAGTGTATTTTCCCTGGAAAGACAAGTATGTTTTTAAAGTAGCTTTTAAGTATAAATTAAAAGTTGTAAAGCGGGTTTTAAAAAAAAGAATGTTTTTGGAAGAAATCATTTTCTTAAATTGTTTTAAAATTTTATGGTAAATATTTGTTAAGTTAAATATGGAAGTGATTTTTTTAAAGATTTTACTAGTATTTCATTTAAAAGATGGTTATTTAATAATTACACTCTATCGAATAATTTTATTTTAAAAATTAGTTTGGGCTTAAGTTTTACATGAGAAATTAGTATAAAATTTCACACTAGTATTTTTGAATAAAGTGATTTAAGTAGTTTCTATTTTTAATACTTTTAAAGTATATTTTTTTAATAAAGTGTTTAAGTAGTTTTAATTTAAATGTTTTAAAGTATATATTTATGGATAAAGTGATTTAAGTTATTTTAAAATCTCAAGTATTTAGACTTGATGATTTTCAGCGGAATAAACAATATTTGTAAAAAAAATTCCGCAAGAGAGAGTAATTTGGAGACTGTTTTCAAAGAATCGAAATGAAGAAAGATATCTTGCGAAGATATTTTGAAAAATAAATAATTTGGAAATTTTTTTAAAGCCTGATTGTTGTCTGTGGATATTATATGATAGTTAAATAACTGACTATCAATGTTGGCCAAGCGCTGATCATTTCAAAGAGATCAGGATTGGGATTAATTTCTCGAAAACCACTTCGATCAGGTTTGAACATTTTCGTGAGGAGGATAAGAGCTTGGAGTCGAAGATGGAGCAGTGAAGTGCAAGGGCTAATCGCTACTAATCCTGAGGGTGATTCCAAAATGGATGTAGTAGGAATAGTGCCTTCGGTTCCGATCGGACCCGGAATGAACTTTTATGGATAAATGCTATCAGAACCTCGTCAAGGGACGGTGAGAATTTTAAGTGAATGTGTACTTAAAAGGTAATGCTTAACCTCGAGCCTCATCAAGCGGAAATGACTAAAACAGGGGACGTGCAGCAATGCTAAGTGGTTAGCAACCAATTAGGGTAAGGTCATCACTGTCTAGACGTCCCTTTTTCGGCTATGTGGGAGGTTGCTGATTCCAACCGTAGGGTGATCTTATTCAGACTATCCAGTAAGAGGTAGCTTCGGTCTTGTGTAGCAGGGGATCAAGGTGGATCCTCGGTACGGTAATCTAGACCATGTACTATGACGAGCGGTACTCCAGTGGCCCTGCCATTGGTGGAAATCTATTCTCCCTACGTGCCTTCACGGCTTTGATTGTAGAACCTAGTATTGCTGGAATTTAATGAATGTAACAATTTCAGCTATTTGAATAAGTATTTGTATATGGACACTACTATAATATTAGAGGATTTGATAAGAAATGTTTTGATTATCGTAAGGTAAAAACCTGACATGTTTATTTGTGGCGTGATCTTATGAGATGCCTCGATTTCAAAGAATTTTTGAAAACTTTAATAATCTAATTGAATGTGTTTTCTCACGCTGGTTTTCCAGACTGACTCGGGTGTTATTTTCCTATAATGCATGGGTCAGGCCGATATTATAGAGTACAGATTCTAGATGGGCGGCTATGGAAATTAGGAGACGAGCTGGATGGCGAGACGTGGCATATATACTTGATGTATATTTCGCTGTGTTGTCAGTTATGTAGTCAGTTTTGTGAGGACAAGTTAATATAACTATCTAGTTGGGTGCTATAGATTTTATTGTACTCTGATGATATAATGTATAAACAAATATAGTTCTTTTTTTAAAGATTAGTTCATTTATCTATTATATATTGTACTGCTGCGATTGTGAGATTCTGATATTGTTTCTATTTCTTCTTCTACCTACTTCTTCTTTAACCCTAATGGTTCGATTTTTAGGCATTCGACTGTACGACATTTGATACAGTGGACGTATTGATGTCGATTTTCGAGCGTCGAAAAATCGGCCCGTTACGCCATTCAAAAGAAAGGATTGTTAATGGGGTAAGTAAGAAAATAACAGAAAAGAAGGAAAAACAAAACACAGAATCTCACAACGGAATGACAAAATATTATAATCAAATAAACAGTTCATTAAGCTGTTTTACAAATGACAATCGATTATACTTTTACAATTCAAATCAGAGTTATACATACATCAGAAAATAAAAAAATAATGCAGTGGAACACAATAATCAATGGAATAATAATAGTAAATAGCAATAATATACCGAATCTTCGTCTTAGTCCTCCAGAAAATAAAATGGTCTTCGATACACTGAAAAAGCTCAGACTGACCCCATCATAATGAAAAACAATACACTCGAGTCAGAACTAAAAATTCCTATGTAAGGCAAATCAATCTCAAATAAAAATATGAATGCAATGGCTTCAGAGATGTTATGGGATTTTTTTATCTCCTATCAAGTGTACAACACAAGTGCAGCAATTTACGAGATTTCAAATAATTCGAAATACCAATTTTAACCACTTTATTTAAAATAAATCCAAAGTTTAAATTAAAAACTTAAACTTTTTAAATAATCCAGTTTCAATAAATAATCCAAATTCAAGAAATTGTATGGGTATATATCATTTCTACTTATAATTTAAATGTCTTAATTATTCAATTCTAAAATGATTCAAAGGACCACTTGAATGATGTCAATAATATAGAAGGTGATAACAGGGACATATTAAACTAAATAAACAACCATACGTCCAACATATCAATCTATAAGCATCCATTTCAAACAACATCCAAATCAACCAATATATTTCAACATATAATAGTTATCAATATCAGGGTTTAACCATTAATTAAATTCCAATATAAAATTAAACGTCAATTCAGATTCAATATCAGTTCAAATGTCAACTTAAATCAACAAAAAAAAAATTATATATCACATCATATATTTTATTTAACTTGCAATGAAATTTTTAGTATTGTGTGAGTGGGTTGAATCACTCACCATTTTGCTTTCCCTTTTCTAGCCAAATTTGCATCTGCAACTACTTTCTCATTTTGTTTTGTTTTCTTGCTATCTTAACCTTTTTTTTATAGAAAGCTTTGGAGAGAAGATTATATAGATCTAGATTTGAAGAAAAAGACATGGTAAGAAGAGAAGATTTGAAAAAGAAAAAAATTAAAGAAGAAGAAGAATTGAAAAAAAGAAAAGGAAGCTTTGAAAAAGAAGAAGATTTAAAGAATAAGAAGAAAGAGAAAAAAAAAGCTTTGGAAAAAAGAAGAGAAAAGAGATTTGAAGAAGAAACATGAAAAGAAAGTAAGGAGGAAGGTGAAGAGAGACAAAAAAGAAGCTACAGAAGATGAGATTTAGAAAAAATGAAACGAAGCTACAAGAATGAAGATATAAACTAGTGAAAAGATAATAAAGCTAAATATAAAAAAGTAGAAATTGAAATAAAGTAAAAATATGAACAACCCTAAAAAAGGGTAGGTATTAAAAGAGGTGAAAGAAAGAATTAAAAATATGAAAAGTAGGTAACATTCGTGAAATGAAATGGCTTTAGACAATGTAAATGGAAATGAGTAAGGGAACAAATTAGGAAACAATGAAAAAAAGTGTGACAATTATTAATTAGAAAGAGAATGAATGGACCAACTCTACTCAATAAACAAACTTTTGAAATTTAAATTTCAAAACATTTGTTCACTCAATTAATTTTGTTAACCCCAAACATACAAAATTTTAACATTCATTAAAGATTCAATTACCACAACATAACTAAATTTGTAACGACCTATAAATTTTATAGATTTTTATAATTTTGATTAATTGAATTTTTGTGGAACTTTAAATAATTGAATTTGGAAAAAAATTTAATATCTGGAATACGTCTAATTAAATATAGCAAATAGTAAATTTTCATCAGAAAATATGAAAGTTTATTTTCTTGTGTAATTTTATTTAAATTCAAATCAGTTAAAAATTGATGATAATAAAATGTTTTCAAAATTTGAATACTTTTATACAATAAATTTGTAAATCGTCTTCTGAGTGAGACAACATATTTCGTTTCGTCAAATTTTGACTGTTATTGCTCCGTTCACCTTATTTCTGGCATTTTCAGCAGCATTTTTTTGGGTACCGATTATCGACTTTTGATAGGATAATCGTACCAATAATATCTGTATAACGTTTTGATCACCTCATCGTGCTGATCACTGCGGTATATTCAATTTTGTTTTTTGAAGTTCGGTACGAAGTGGAATCCATGTAAATGGTAACCGTATCGGTAACCAGTTTGTATCTTTTGGTTTCTTACATCATTTTATATTCCACCGTTTAAACCAATAGCCATTTACATTTCGTATTCCTAGATATTAATATCAAGCTTTTGCATTTCACCTTTTCACAATTCATTTTTTGATTGGTTAACATGTGATTCTCATTACAAAGAAAAAAATATAAACTTGCTCAATTTTCTATTGCCTTTTCTCTGTTCCCTCCTTCCTCTCCCCTCCATTTTTTTCCTCATAAACTCATACTAGCCTCATCACCGAGCTCCCCTTATGCACTTGACCCGCTTCTCCATCCCATCTCCCTCTCGCTTGACATTATCAGCCAGACCTCTGCCTTGAATGCCGAGCAACACAGCCAGGCCGATCCCCATTCTCCTCTCTCTCCCGCATGCTTTCCCACGACCACCCAAGCGAGCCTAACTCGACCAAGCACCTTACAGCCATCCTTCGCATTTTTTTTATCCACCTTCCACCTTCATTTCAACCACGTGAGCCACCAATCCTTGCTTCCTCTTGCTGTAGGTAAGAGTGTAGATTTATATATATATATATATATATTTGTTTATAAAGTGAATATATGCATATCTATTTATAATCTGATTTGTATATATATCATAAAACTTTGTTCTAGTTATGCATATAGAATCTAATATGTAAGCTATTTGTGTATATATATATATATATATTTATAGACTGTTGTATATTTTATATATTAAATTTGTATATAAAGTATATGCTGTGTACCGTAAATTATAAATATAAAGTAAGTTATGTATAGGTGTATAAGTCTATAAAGGCTATAGAATATATATATTTGAAATCTTGAAATAGTATGTATGTCTGGTTTACATATTTTATTGAATGGGTATAGTAATGTGTACTGTTTTATTAGCTTTAATTTATATATATATATATATATATATATATATATATATTATAAGTTTGCTTGTTAGTTCATTTTCTATTGTCTGTATACATTAGTGTTATAAGATTTGTTAGTACACTATATATGTTTATAAAGGTGTATTTGGATTTTGGGTATACGTGTATGAATGTGTACAGTAGTTTATGCATATGCTCTATATATATAAAAAGAGTTATATTTCCTACGGTATATAATGTTGTACATATATATTTACATTAAAGTACAACCTACTGCATATCTATGTATTTGATAGTTTATATAGTATATGAATTATGTTTGTGGCTACATGATTCAGGTGGCCTATAAGTATACATTGTTGTTTATAGCATATGTGCTTGTTAGCTCCATATTTGCAGACTGGGTTTTTCCTACTTTATATATGTTTAAAATTTTGATTTGGAAGGAAAAAAAGTATAATGTTTAATGTATATAGTCTGTTTATGTGTTGCTTTATATATATTTTAATATGTAAGTTCATATATAAACCTATTTGTTTACTTAATATTTTCTATATATATATATATATATGTGAAATTACAAAAGTATACATAGTTGGTGTGATATACGAGTTATATATATTATTTTTGTTATATATAAGTTATTTGTTAGGTTTGATCTGTTGATATATATTTATACTACAATTGAGTGAGTATGTGTTGTATTAAAATAAATATTGACTTAAAATATAATGCATGTATGTTTTAAAATTTTCTTATAGAAATTTTTTTATAACATATATTTGTTTTAGTTATATCATGATGATTCTTATTTATTTCATCAATTTTTGTTTATCAGCTTTGTCCATCAAACTCGTGTCCATCGTGCTTTGCTTCAAAATCCGTGCTTAGATTTGTAATTCATCTTATTGCTATCATCCCTAACCTCGAAAGGTGAGCGATCACTCGTGATTGACCTTCTTATATCTATTAAATTTGATTTCAATTGAAACGACAATTGAAATATGCCGTTGTTAGTTATTTACATTGTTATATGTATGATGTTATCTCTATCTACTCACTTGTGACATCTGACACCATTATCTGTTATTATATTGATGATATATGCCTGTTATATTATTATCATATATGTTCTCACTCTGCAAGTTCCCTGTTAGTATAGAATTCACTATGGGTTGAAATGATACATATCCGAATGATTTGTAGAATAGGAGGAAATCGTTATGGGTTGAAATGATAAACCCAAGCGATTTTCTTTGAATTGAATTTGGGATTGTGGGTTGAAATGATATATACCCGTATATATATTTAAATTGCGAATTGAAATGATAAATATCTGTATCACTTGACCATAGGATCAAAAATTATATACAGACACCGTTGGTCAATATATATATATTTTGAAATGATTTCCAAGGTTTTGAAATGAATATTTTGGTTTTAATAAATATTGATTTTAAAATATGTGTATATATATATCTATATGTTATTTTTATAAAGGTTTTAGTTTTCGAATTATAAATTTTAAAATTTTACTTATAATTTTACTACTTTAATATATATATATATATATATATATATAATAAGTTTAATAATAAGATTTGATTTATTAGACTTGAATTAATAAAGTTGATTTAATTTAATATATAATATGTTTAAGTATTTATTTAAAATTTTATATTTTCAAATATAGAGTTTGTAATGATTTTAATAAAATTCAGGTTGGAAAGAGAAATAGAAATTGGTTTGAAATTGAATTTGTATAAGAATTATACTTAATTAAGTTTGATTTGAAATTTATTGAATTTGGGATTTTAAAGATATGATTTTAAAAATTTATTTTGATTAAAAGTGATTTAAATGAATATTCCTAATTTACATAAATTGAAATGGTATATTTAATTTTATTTAAATTTAAAATTTGAAGTTTTGTTTAAATGTTATTTGAACGATTAAGTAAACATTTCAACATAACTAATAGTAAAGTGAATTTGATATATATATATATATATATATATGTATGTATGTATATATATGTATATATATGTATATGTATATATATGAAATTGTCAAATCTAGTTTTGAAATGTTTGAATATTTAAAGCTTTGAAAATATTGAATTTTGAAATGACATATTTTGTTGTTAAAAATATGTATTGAAATCGATATAATTTGAAATGGTTTATTGAGAAACTGAAATAAATTGAAATTGATGATTTGAGAATGGATTAAATTTGAGTATTGGAATTCGAGTTGATTTGGAATCGATTTGTGAAATTTGAGGAAGCTATTTTGTTATATAAAATACTTTTAAATTATATTTAAAACTATTTATATATTTTACTTTATAAATTATTTTCATATATGCTATTTTAATATAAATCATTTTAATATAAACTGTTTTTAATATAAACAATTTTAATATACTAATTATTTTAATATAAACTATTTTAACTTATAACTATTTTTATATAAACTATTTATTTTATAAACTATTTTTGTTATATATATACCATTATTAATATCTAAATGTTTACGTGGTGGAAGTTATGATTTCAAAGTTATGAATTTCAAAGTATTATGTTATCAAGTGTTATGATTTCAAAGTATTACGTTTTCCAAATTATAACGTTTCCAAAGTATTATGATTTCCAGATGTTATGATTTCTAAAGTGTTATGGTTTTAAAAGTGCTATAATTTCGAAAGAGTTATAATTTTGGAAAGAGCTATGATTTTGAAAATAGATACAATTGAAGTGATAATGATATCGTACTAATATGGTTTTGAAATGTATATGATATTTTGGGTTTTGAAGTATGATATTTTGAAATGACCACGGTATTATAATAATATTTGGTTGTTAATGAGACCGAGATCGGCTATTGTCATAGCCTTTGCCAATGCCGAAAACCACTTTAACAACCATGTATGCAATGGAGATTCCAGAATGAAGTAGGATGGTGGCGATGATCCTATATGAGGTATATACGTGGACCCGACTCCCGTGAGTTGGCATATGGTGGCTAAAACAGGAGCAATCTATGGGCCAAGTGAGGTAGCTCCTCCAATCGAACACACTTCTTCATATGCCATTTTATTACTTTATGATTGATTTGGCGCGCACCTTTGATTTGGGAGTGTGGCTCGAGGTGGGCGGTAGTTGCTGCTATGCGTTACCACCAGCCTGATAGTGTAATTGGTATATCTACCTTGGCATTCCCTAGTTATGCCATGTCACCTACCTTAGCGAGATCACTACGAGTTTGTTTTGTAACATACCTATGGAGTGCCCTTTAATAAGCACAGTTTACAGGAAATTACGGTACTATATAGACTATGGGCATATATAAAAATGTGTTAATGGGATATGGGTATGCCTTAATGCTTTTTTAATAGTTTACTTTACTTTAGACATTATTATAATAGCGTATATTACTACATAGTAGATAGTTTAATGGATCCATAGAGGATGGTTATCCCAAACATCCTTTGAGTTACTTGTATTTCAGTTGTTATTTCACTTGAGTTGGATTTATTGATATAAAAATGTTAATCCTGACTCAAGTGTTTTGTGTTTTGCTTTACGCTTGGGTTAGACTGAGTGATACAGCTTTTGAGACCCACCTTTAGAGTTAGAGCTTCGCTTGGAGATCCATCTATCTATTTAGCTTGTAGTTATTCAGTTGATTCCAGTGATTCATTCTGATCTTGTATTGGACTATTGTAATTGTGACTTCTGTTGTATCTTATTTAACTCTGTTATATATATAGTAACTTCATGAACTATTATTCTTTTGTTTTCGCTGCTTATTGTCATATTACTCCATGTCTGTGATTCCATGATTTATTCATTTACTGTATATGCTGAGTTTTGCCAAATATAAATTAACAATATGATATTTTGAGCGATTCAAGTCCGACATGTGTGGATGCGAATGGTTGAAAATATAGGGTCGCTGCAAAATTTGAACACGCCGATTTACATAACGGGGACTACCGCTACATAAAATAAATATGAACCACGATTTAAAAATTCAAATTTATAAACAACATTTTTCTCGACACGTAATTATGAACTCAAATATTTAATTTATTTTAAATTTAAAGGTTAGTAATAAAATCACTTCCGTGCAACCTATGCCCGCTATTTAACTACCGTAAAATGTTATTTTAAAAAATTCAATCTTCTCTTTTTACAATGTTATATTTATATTCAGAATGGAAACATCCACTTTATTTTCCCCAAATGTTCTTTTATTTTCCTTAAAATTCTTATTCGTTACTTGTAATTCATAAATGCAAATATTCTTATATTCTAAAATGATCAACTTATACGACATTAAATCCATTCTTATATTTCCAAATAATGTACATTTCAGATGAAAACATTCTTACATTAAATTTATTAATTGCACTTTGTTTCTTTTTCCTTTTTCAATTGAAAGATTTCGATAAATTTATTTCCAATTAATTTTAATCTTCCACTTCAGAAAAGACCCTAATTGATGAAATCAATTAAATAAATATGTGAACATTGTAATCCTTACTTATAGCATGCAAACACATTTATAAAGTTATAGTATCTAACAAGCATTAAATTACATATTAAATTAATGTTTTTCTCTATCAAGCAATATTCATTTAACTCATCATTAAAACTGGCATTTATTATTCTAATTCCTGTTATTAAATTATATTCTAATACGCGTTAGAACCATCCACTTCATTGATTCATTATACTCTATTGTTTTAGAATTTTATTTATGGTCCAAACTTATTGTGACGCCCCACCTCTATACCCACGCTAGCCAAGGACACTACATGGTAATGCCGTAAATTAACATGGAGAATAAGGCTGGTTGGGAGCGACCATCTATAGCCTTGCTCTAACTATCTATTGAATACATCGACAATAAACATACCAAGCAGGTCGACATACCCAATGAATACTTAAAACAAAACCATAGGTGGTTGGAGGATCTATCAGAACAGAATATAACAACTCAAATGTAATATACATCACAGAACAGCAGATCATCATATACACATATACAGATACATAACAGAGTATACAAACTAATACACGTCAAGTAGTATAGCAAACCACAATATACAAACGAATCAAAAAATACATATATCAGAGTTACAATAAAAGGACTACACAAAAAGCTTTAACAAAAAGGAACAAGCTAAATAGTCCATGCGGAAGCAAAATAGGCTAAGTCCAAAAGCACCTAACCTGAAACATCTCGGTCTGACCCAAGTATAAAATACACGGGTCAGTCTAGCTAAACAAATCAGTTAGATAAACTGAACAACAATAAACCTGCAAGGTTACAAGGTGTAACAAATATCCCTAAAGGAGATAACACAATCATCTAACAAAAGATGAACATAATAAAACAAGCCTCATATCATTGGCATCTCATAGAAACAAAGGATACGAATATCCCAAAGCAAGCCAAAAAGGCAAATAACAAATACCCATAAGCTATAGAAGTTCCACAAGGTAAACGCTACGCATCATGCGGCTCAAAAAGACCAACACCGAAGGGTGATACCTAGGGAATATACATATCAATGAAACATCATAAAATTGCTCGAGTTCAGTACTGTATAAACAAGGATCCATGAGCCCGAAGACTCCAAACCCAATATCACCCATGCGGCTCATAACGACCAACATCAAAAGCGATACTATAGGGCAACAAACCCGAAGGCACAAACCCGAAGGTAACATACCCGAAGGCAACAAACCTGAAGGAGACAGTCCGAAGACACTATCCCAAAGGCAACAAACCGTAGTGGTGAAGGTCGAAGACCCAGTACTGGACACCACTAACTGGCGGAATGTGTTACAACTCTCGAAAAGGGATCCGAAAAGTGGTAACGTGAGTCCCATAACCACTCGTTCGCACTAAACGGTTTACTATCCGTCAGTCACTTTCACACTCAAAGCAGTACAAAGTTCACATCATATCATCGGTAAACCAAACCCGAAGGTCAAAATGATCAATTGAATAGGTCGGGGATTAATCGGAAGGATAAACGCACAGATTCATGGTCCGTGTTTTGCCCAACCATTTAATCACCCTCCCACTTCGCTCGAAGTGCGAAATTGTGCGTGTGTTTTGAATAGAATTTATAAATCGGAGAAGCGAACTTTTAATACGATTTGAAGAATCATTTATAAAAACCCGTGAATGAATTCAAAAAGGAATCATTAAGGTCAAATATGCATAAACAACTAACTGGAATCAATATGCATCGATCAAATTTGGAAAACTAAGCGAACAAGGCAAATTAACAAAAAACAGCAGGTTCAGACGTCTGAAAGAAGTGGTTCAGACGTCTGAATCTGGAAATTAATTTCTTTTTCAAAAGAAAATTTAGACGTCTGAACCCAATTTTCAGACGTATGAAATAGGCAATATTTTGCTTATTTCCCTTCTGGTTGAAATTTAGCCAATTCAGATGTCTGGAATATAATTTCAGACGTCTGAATCTAGGAATGAAAATCTTCCCTAGAACAATATTCAGACGTCTGAAATAGGGTTTCACACGTCTGAAACCTGATGGTCAGGCATTTCCTGAACCTAGGCCATTTATGGTCAAACAAATCGAAAGCAATTGGATGCGTGTTGATTATGGGCTTACGTCAAACGACTACCCAACCTCAACGACACACCCAAACACTCCGAACAACATAAACATCAACCATATAAGGTTTGACATAGATTTGGCTTCAAAAATCGTAATTTGGCAATTTCACCGAATCAACCCAAATCGAAAGCAAATGGAAATGATCAAGTGTTAGGAATTCATACCTAACATCAATGATATTAAAAGAAGTAGATGTGGGTTCAAAACTCACCTTTTAATTCAAAACAAAGAGGAAGGAGTTCAATTTGCAAGGAGAAGACCAACTAATCTCCACTTCTACTCAACTAGCTTCAATCTAAGATCAAAACAAGTTTTTCCTAAATTTAGGTTTAGGAATTTCTAAGATTGAAGAGAGAAAGAGATAGAGAAGATGAAGAGGAGGCTTACCAATAGCTTCTCTTTGATTTTGGAGCAAGATTCAAGTTTACATGAAGAAACTAGGGCTTGCAATTTATATTTCCTCTTCCCCTCCACCATTTTCAGTTTTCTTAAGTTAAAGGAATGAAATGAGGGCGAATGGATGAAGAGTTAATTAGCTAGGGGGGTTAAGAGGAGATTGGGGCTGAACCAAACTCAAGCCCAAGTAGAAAAAGAGTCAAAATTTCACAAACTCCAAACATATCAAAGCTTATACTCAAAAAGATCGCAAACGACGTTTTGAACTCAATGGAAGTGGTTTCGAGTCCTAATTCGGCCATTTGCAAAAAGTAACATTTCGGACCTAAATCCGACTAACGACGCTATATTTAAATAAAACATTTAAATATATAATCGTTAAATATGTGGGTTGTTACAGATCTCCCCTCCTTACAAAATTGCATCCCCGCAATTCCTAGATGCGATATTTGTAACAACTACATACATACAACGTTCAAAAGAAAAGAAAAATAAGCTTGAGACGAAAAGATATACTCACCGTTTCTAAGCAAAGATAGAAAATCCGGATAAGATCGCTCAATAAACTCTTTGGTTTCCCAAGTACAGTCATTGGGATTAGCGGACCATTGAACTTTAACAAGCGGCACGTCCTTGTTCCGAAGGTGTCGCACCTCCGTGTCAAGTACGCGAATAGGCTGCTATACAATAGATAAGTCCGGTGAGATCTCAAGCTCAAGCAAATCAACAGAATCAATAACAGAATCTGATTCCCGAAGACACTTCCGAAGCTGCGAGACATGAAACACGTCGTGAATGCCAGATAAATGAGCAGGAAGTGAAACTCTATAAGCCACAGGGCCAATACGTTCAGTAATAGAAAATGGTCCTATATAGCGAGGAGCCAATTTCCCAGTCGTACTGAAATGCATAACCCCTTTCAAAGGAGAAACACGAATAAAAACAAGATCACCAGTTGAGAACTCAAGAGGCTTCCTACGGTTGTCTGCGTAGGATATCTGGCGACTCTGTGCCTCTTCATTCTCAACCGGATAAGATCAATATTCTTGGAAGAATCACGAACAAAATCTGGACCAAGAATAAGCTTCTCCCCAGATTCCAACCAACAAGAAGGTGATTGACATGGCCTTCCGTATAAGGCTTCGAAAGGAGCCATACCGATACTAGACTGAAAACTATTATTGTAGGAGAACTCTACAAGAGGTAGGTGATCCTCCCAACTACCACCGAAATCAAAAATACAGATACGGAGGAGATCCTCCAAAATACGATTCACCCGTTCAGTCTGTCCGTCAGACTGCGGATGATAAGCTGTACTAAAATTAAGCTTTGTTCCCAAAGCTTGCCGAAGACTCTGCTAAAAATGACTCGTGAATAAAGGATCACGGTCACTCACAATAGAACTAGGAACACCGTGAAGTCTCATGATTTCGTTGACATACAACTTAGCCAAATGCGAAGCAGTCCTATTAGACTTAATAGGAACAAAATGAGATGACTTGGTGAGGCGATCAACAATAACCCAAATGCTAGAATGGCCCGATCTCGAACGAGGTAGGCCGTCAATGAAATCCATAGAAATCTGATCCCATTTCCACAATGGAATCTCTAGAGGCTGAAGAAGACCAGAAGGACGCTGATGTTCGGCCTTAAAACGCTGACAAGTTATGCAATTACTCACATAACCTACCACATCGCGCTTCATGCCTTCCCAATAATAAAGACGACGCATATCGACATACATCTTACTACTACCAGGATGAATGGTATACTTAGAACGATGACAGTCATCAAGAATGTCATGCCTAAGTGCAAAATCAGAAGGCACAAAAAGACGGTTCTACTTGCGAAGACACCCATGAGAATCAATGCTGAAATCCCGCAACGCCTCATCACAGGATCTAGACTCACAAAGCTGAATAAGTGCAACAAATCAGGATCACACCGCTGGGCATCGGCAATACGATCCAATAAAATAGGTCGAGCTCCCAAACTAAATAATAGAATAGGAGTATCATAAGATGAACCTTGATCACGAATTTCACAAAAAGATAGAGTCTCAAGAATATCCCATTCGGCAAGCATCAAAGAAAGAACAGCCGGATGTTTGCGACTAAGCGCATCAACAACACGATTACCCTTTGCAGGGGTATACTGGATATCAAATTCATAGGAAGCAAGAAACTCGAGCCAACGTTGTTGTCTCATATTGAGTTCCTTCTGAGTAAACAAATACTTCAAGGATTTATGATCGGTATAAAGAATGAAGCGCTCGCCCAATAAATAGTGTCGCCAAATCTTCAAGGCAAAGACAATGGCGGCTAACTCAAGATTATTGGTGCAATAGCGAACTTCATTCGGACGCAGTTGCCTAGAAGCATAAGCAACTACCCGATCCTTCTGCATAAGAACAGCACCGAGACCACTACCACAAGCATCGGTGTAGACAACAAGATCCTGATTCCCCTCGGGAACCACCAAAATAGGAGCATTAGTGAGAAGTTCCTTCAATGACAGAAAGGAAGCTTCACACTTGTCAGACCAAATAAAACGAATGCCTTTCCGAGTAAGGCTGGTGAGAGGAAGCACAACCCGGGAAAAATCCTTAATGAACCGACGGTAATAACCCACCAATCCAAGGAAACTACGAATCTCATGAACATTCTCAGGCCTCTTCCAATTCTGGATGGCTTCGATCTTTGAGGGATCGACATAAATGCCATCGGAAGATACAACATGGCCTAAGAACTTAACCTTATTCTCCCAAAAATGGCACTTGGAGAATTTGGCTCTAAGCTGATGGTGACGAAGAGTACTCAAGACAATTCTCAAGTGATTAGCATGCTCAGCTTCAGATTTGGAGTAAATAAGGATATCATCAATGAACACAAGGACGAACTTATCGAGATATTCCCGGAATACTCGATTCATGAGATCAACAAAGAAAGCAGGGGCGTTCATCAAACCGAAGGGCATAACGAGCCACTCAAAAGAACCATAACGAGTGCGGAAAGCGGTAAGAGGTATGCTATCTTCCGCGACTCGTAACTGATGAAAACCCGTGGCAAGGTCTAGCTGAGAAAAGACCTTAGCACCACTCAATAGATCGAACATATCATCGATCCTAGGCAATGGATACCTATTCCTGATGGTTAACTCGTTAAGTTTGCGATAGTCAATGCAAAGCCTAAGAGTTCCATCGGATTTCTTCACGAAGACGACCGCGGATCCCCGCGGAGAAAAACTGGACCGAGTCAACTGCTTGGACTCAAGCTCTAAAAGCTGCTTCTTGAGTTTCTCATTCTCCCTTGTAGACATCCTCGTGGGAGGACGACTAACTGGCTGCGCGCCTGGAATGAGATCAATGCGGAACTCAATTGCCCGCTTAGGTGGCAACCCGAGATAGGCTCAAAAACATTAGAAAAGTCACAAGCAATAGGAATACGAGATATATCATCATCATCTCGCGAGTCAAGAGAATATAAAGCCATTTCGGAATTATCCACATCCCGAAGAATAAGAGATAGATGAGTAGGCGAATCCGGATGTCGAAGATATATAATTCTCTCCGAACAAATAATCCTGGCATCATATCTTACTAGCCAGTCCATACCCAAAATTAAATCAAATCCAGACAAGAAATAACATGCAGACTCGCACGAAAAGAAAAGCCACATAAAACAATCTCTACATCATCACAAAGCAAGCTAAGGGTCGTGGATCCCCCAATAGGATTAGCAATCCTTAAAGAAGTAACCAAACAAGAAACATCCAAAGATAAATCATCAACGAGCTTTTTCGATACGAAAGAATGTGAAGCACCCGTATCAAAAAGAACTCGTATACTATGATCATGAAATAAAATAGAACCTTCCAAAATAGATGGAGATATACCTTTGGGCTGAGAAGGACCTTCTGAAGCCTTAGCAACATAAAGCTTGCTAGACTTGGCACCAGCCGGAACAGTAGGGCAAGCTGAAACATGATGACCTTCCTTCTTGCAATAGCGGCAGAAGAGAGGCTTAGGACAAGCTCGAATCAAATGATCAGAAGAACCACAATTGAAACACTTCGGAACGAAAGGTGTTCCAGAAGGCTGAGGCTGAGAACTAGAACCACCAGTCTTCTTCTTCTTAGAAGGAAAAGGCTTCTTCTGAAATGGAAACGGCCTCTTGTTGGGTTCTTGGAAACCTCAACATCAACATCACTATCACACTCCTTCTAGACGGTCTCGAGATGAAGCGTAGAATCAACCAACTCCTCAAAAGAGAGCTTATGCTGGAGCAACAAAGACTTCTTAAGATATTTCTTAAGACCAGAGACAAACTTCAAATTCTTCTTATAAGAAGTGCTAATGAATTCAAGACCATACTTAGATAAAGCCTCGAATGATGCAACATACTCAGAAACAGAAGATTTCCCTTACTTCAACTCAAGGAAGCGACGGGTCAATAAAACTTTTTCAAATTCAGGAACGAACTTGAGTTCAAATCGCACCCGAAACTGAGTCCAAGAGAGAGTAGACTCATCAATTTCGGCTATAAGAAGCTCATACCAATCAAGAGCACGCTCTTGTAATAAGCTAGAAGTTACAAGAACTCTATCATGGTCAGAAATATCCATGCGAGAGAAGATATGCTCGCACGTGCGAAACCAAGCTTGGACTTCAAGAACGGACTCGGAGCCCTTAAACGGCTTTCCTCCAAGATGAGCAAAATCACTGCACTGGCGTGCAAAGGCAGACTTGCGAGGTGGAGACACTCGAGGAGGAAATGGAGGCTGAGTGCTCCTAAACAATTCCAAAAACTGATCGGCAGACATATAAACGCCATCCGGATGTGAACCACTAGATCGTCCAGCATCCGAACGTCGTCCCCTGCCTCTTCCAACCATACGTTGAAAGTATGATAAGAATAAGATTAATCACAAGGTAGATACTTCAATACGGAATACTACGAAATAAAATGCATTCCTAGACGTATTCCCCAAATTCTATCTAACCTTTGATGGTAGAAGGAATAGAAAGGCACGATGATTCAAAGATTTGTATCACTTATACACTTTGATGTACCGTAATATGTGCATCTATTCTGTGTTTATCATATTTTGTCCTGAACCTCAGCTATGATACCACGATGTGACGCCCCACCTTTATACCCACGCTAGCCAAGGACACTATAGGGTAATGCCGTCAACTAACACGGAGAATAAGGCTGGTTGGGAGCGACCATCTATAGCCTTGCTCTAACTATCTATTGAATACATCGACAATAAACATACCAAGCAGGTCGACATACCCAATGAATACTTATAACAAAACCATAAGTGGTTGGAGGATCTATCAGAACAGAATATAACAACTCAAATGTAATATACATCACAGAACAGTAGATCATCATATACACATATACAGATACATAACAGAGTATACAAACTAATACACGTCAAGTGGTATAGCAAACCACAATATACAAACGAATCAAAAAATACATATATCAGAGTTACAATAAAAGGACTACACAAAAAGCTTTAACAAAAAGGAACAAGCTGAATAGTCCATGCGGAAGCAAAATAGGCTAAGTCCAAAAGCACCTAACCTGAAACATCTCGGTCTGACCCGAGTATAAAATACACGGGTCAGTCTAGCTAAACAAATCAGTTAGATAAACTGAACAACAATAGACCTGCAAGGTTACAAGGAATAATAAATATCTCTAAAGGAGATAACACAATCATCTAACAAAAGATGAACATAATAAAACAAGCCTCATATCATCGGCATCTCATAGAAACAAAGGATACGAATATCCCAAAGCAAGCAAAAAAGGCAAATAACAAATACCCATAAGGTATACAAGTTCCACAAGGTCAACGCTACGCATCATGCGGCTCAAAAAGACCAACACCGAAGGGCGATACCTAGGGAATATACATATCAATGAAACATCATAAAATTGCTCGAGCTCAGTACTGTATAAACAAGGATCCATGAGCCTGAAGACTCCAAACCCAATATCACCCATGCGGCTCATAATGACCAACATTGGAAGTGATACTATATGGCAACAAACCCGAAGGCACAAACCCGAAGGCAACATACCCGAAGGCAACAAACCTGAAGGAGACAGTACGAAGACACTATCCCAAAGGCAACAAACCGTAGTGGTGAAGATCGAAGACCCAGTACTGGACACCACTAACTGACGGAATGTGTCACAACTCTCGAAAAGGAATCCGAAAAGTGGTAACGTGAGTCCCATAACCACTCGTTCGCACTAAACGGTTTACTATCCGCCAGTCACTTTCACAATCAAAGCAGTACAAAGTTCACCTCATATCATCGGTAAACCAAACCCGAAGGTCAAAACGATCAATTGAATAGTCAGGGATTAATCGGAAGGATAAACGCACAGATTCATGGTCCGTGTTTTGCCCAACCATTTAATCACCCTTCCACTTCGCTCGAAGTGCAAAATTGTGCGTGTGTTTTGAATAGAATTTATAAATCGGAGAAGCGAACTTTTAATACGATTTGAAGAATCATTTATAAAAACCCATGAATGAATTCAAAAAGGAATCATTAAGGTCAAATATGCATAAACAACTAACTGGAATCAATATGCATCGATCAAATTTGGAAAACTAAGCGAACAAGGCAAATTAACAAAAAACAGCAGGTTCAGACGTCTGAAAGAAGTGGTTCAGACGTCTGAATCTGGAAATTAATTTCTTTTTCAAAAGGGAATTTAGACGTCTGAACCCAATTTTCAGACGTATGAAATAGGCAATATTTTTCTTATTTCCCTTCTGGTTGAAATTTAGCCAATTCAGATGTCTGGAATATAATTTCAGACGTCTGAATCTAGGAATGAAAATCTTCCCTAGAACAATATTCAGACGTCTGAAATAGGGTTTCAAACGTCTGAAACCTGATGGTCAGGCATTTCCTGAACCTAGGCCATTTATGGTCAAACAAATCGAAAGCAATCGGATGCGTGTTGATTATGGGCTTACGTCAAACGACTACCCAACCTCAACGACACACCCAAACACTCCGAACAACATAAACATCAACCATATAAGGTTTGACATAGATTTGGCTTCAAAAATCGTAATTTGGCAATTTCACCGAATCAACCCAAATCGAAAGCAAATGGAAATGAACAAGTGTTAGGAATTCATACCTAACATCAATGATATTAAAAGAAGTAGATGTGAGTTCAAAACTCACCTTTAATTCAAAACAAAGAGGAAGGAGTTCAATTTGCAAGGAGAAGACCAACTAATCTCCACTTCTACTCAACTAGCTTCAATCTAAGATCAAAACAAGTTTTTCCTAAATTTAGGTTTAGGAATTTCTGAGATTGAAGAGAGAATGAGATAGAGAAGATGAAGAGGAGGCTTACCAATAGTTTCTCTTTGATTTTGGAGCAAGATTCAAGTTTACAAGAAGAAACTAGGGCTTGCAATTTCTATTTCCTCTTCCCCTCCACCATTTTCAGTTTTCTTAAGTTAAAGGAATGAAATGAGGGCGAATGGATGAAGAGTTAATTAGCTGGGGGGGTTAAGAGGAGATTGGGGCTGAACCAAACTCAAGCCTAAGTAGAAAAAGAGTCAAAATTTCACAAACTCCAAACATATCAAAGCTTATACTCAAAAAGATCGCAAACGACGTTTTGAACTCAATGGAAGTGGTTTCGAGTCCTAATTCGACCATTTGCAAAAAGTAACATTTCGGACCTAAATCCGACTAACGACGCTATATTTAAATAAAACATTTAAATATATAATCGTTAAATATGCGGGTTGTTACACTTATGATCTAATAACATAGTTAACATTTGTTTTACATTTCATTACGTTAATATACTCCAATTTCCATCCTTTATTTGTATTGACTGCTATATTTCCATTTTATTGAAATTTGGTCAATTTCACACATTAATTATAATTAAAGTCTTAATTATTTTGTTTACCTTGGTTTCATTCTCTTATTAAATCAATTATTACCTTACATACATAGTCAACATTGTTATATCTTCCATTACATCAATATTTCACAATTTCATCTTACCTTTCATTTACATAACCTTTTATTTAGTTGATTGTAATAAATTCACTTATTAAAATTTCCAATCCCAATAAATTTGAGTAAACTGATTTCCATCCTTTTATTCAAATCGAAGGTCATTCTATGATAAAAATTTACATTGGTTGCATTGCATAGAATCAACCTTTTTACCATTATCAATTAAAGCTACATTAACTGTACTAATTAAGGGAATTAATTGCCATTTATTTCCACTTAAATTTAATAGACCAAATAAGTAGGTAATATATATAATAATTATCACCATTAGCTTTTAATTTAATTTATAAGTTTATTACTTACAAATAAATGTTACCATTTCTTTCATAACACTAATTTTATTCAATTTCCATTAACAATATATTATTTCATTAATGAATTCAATATTTACATTCTTTTTCCTATGTTCACTTTATAACCAAGTATAACCTTACACTATTTCAATTAATTGGAATTCCATTCAAATTGTTAATAATTAGCTTTAATTACCATTGTTGCATTTCATTTTAGTATTATTTCAGTTATAAATCTTAAATTTTAATTTCTTCCAACATTTAATTACAAAAATCTTATTAAATTTACTATTTTTAATTGTCGAAAATTACGGGCCATTATAGTTTGTCACTAAAAGAACCAACTTGGAAAGTTATGCTAGTTAATTAAGAAAGTAAGTTAGTATTCATGACTTAAATTGGTAACATAATGAAGAAGAAAATCATTTTGGAGCTACAGAATGATGGATAAATAAATAAGTGATTTCACAAAACTTACTTGGGAATTTTACAACATGAATTGTGGAAGTTATAAATTTTGGGTAAAAAAATATTAAATTTTGAAATGTAAATATAAAGTAGTTAGATGTTAAATAAATAATTTGGAAATGGTAAATTAGTTGTTGAAATAGAGTAATATTTGATTTGTTTGATGGTAGGAATTGTTGTGATTGTTTGATATTTTAAATTGTTGTTTTGTGGATTTGTTGCTTATGAGAGTGTGCATGTGTGTATAATGTGAATTATGACATTTGTGCCTATTAGATAAGGGCTAGGTAGGGTAGAGAAGTGTAGTCGAGTCACTAGAAGCGCACAATCATAATCCGATGGCTAAACGAGATAAAAGTATGTCGGAAGCAACCTAAACTATGTATATACCACTTCTTAAAATAAATCCCTAAAACATATTATTAAACGTCCTCCAATATCAACCATGAGATGAGGGAGAGACCTGATGGGACGATTGGGTGGCCTAAGGAGAAAGGTATCACATGCATGTCGCATGAATTGACATAGGTGGGGAAAACCAGGTCTTAGTGCCCAGATTTGCCAGCATCAGTCGACTGTTTTAAACCAATCAGTTGGCTGGCCAAAATCTGGGTTCGGTGCCATGGTTTCCTCTCGGTATCAGTCGACCGAATCTACAATTTCAGTTGAATGGTTACTGTTGTTTTGGGAAATTTAGCCCTAACCTGGAATGCCCTGGGTTGAACCCCGTTCTCTTGGGCTATCATATGGGATACAACCGTCATTCTATGTTGTAGAGACATAAAAATGAGTTTATCAAGAACCCTTGATTTCCTATAAGGGGATGATGAAAGTCATTTACTACAAGGTCCTAAAACACTTATGCTCATTATATGAGCACGATAGGATCCGCAATGGTCCTAGGTGTTCAGAATATCACACATAACACTTGTGCTCATTATATGAGTACGATAGGATCCGCAATGGTCCTAGGTTTTTAAAATATCTCACATAACACTTATGCTCATTATATGAGTATGGTGATTCTATTTATTATAAGACCGTGATAGACATCTGGTTACATTAGAGTGTTGGCTATATTTATCATATGATCAGGATAGGTGTCTGGTATGTTAGTGTTCAAACCCTATTTATTATTGGACCTTGATAGACATCTAGGTACGTTAACATGCTGGCTCTATTTATTATGGATCATGGTAGATGCCTGGGTACGTTAGTGTACCGACTCTACCTATTATAAGGTCATGATAGATGTTTGAGTCGTTAGTGTGCTGGCTTTATTTATTATAGGATCGAGATAAATATCTAGGAATGTTAGTGTACCGACTCTATTTATAATTGGATCGTGATAAATGACTGACTACATTGGTGTATTGGCCATGTTTATCTGAAATCGTTAGATCACGATAGTTATCCATTGCTGATTCCACCCATCGGTACTGAAAGATATTGATTCATATTCCTTTGTTATATTTCGTTGTTATGCATGTTATTAGTTGGCTGTTGTTGTTATTTCTGATTTCACTATTATTTTGAACTTCCCAATAGACTTATATTATGATCACCCTACTTTTGGATGTTGGTTTACCTGTATCATAGTGGGGTATTTAAGTTTCAGTCACATTATCTTAGTTGTACTGACTCGTTGATTACAGGAGAAGAGCATATTATGGTATAAAGGCGTAATATACTTGGTCGTATGTTTGGCCGTATACCTAGTATGACCCACCCTCTTGCTTGGGGGTGTTATCTCCTTAGCTGCATGCTCAGCACGACCAGTCCCCCTATTTAGGGAAGTAATGCTATATGTATACTGAGCCGCATTCTTCCCTAGCATAACCATTTTCATTTTAAGATTGCCATTGTCATTCATAGGTGGAACAATACCTTTGGAATGATGTAGTGATCTATGAAGAGTAAAGAAGATTTGACTGAGAAGTCGGGTCGTGTATATATAGCCCATTATCACATGCCCATGGTTTTTTGTAATGGTTTTGGCTGTCTAATTCCATACGTTCAATGTGGTATGTTGAATTAACTAACATAGAGGTTTTTTATAGTGATTCAGGCCATCCAATATCCCTATGACCTGTCTTCCTACGATTATTATCAGAGGAATATTCATACTGGGTTAGGGCAGTCTAGTATCCCATCCAAAATATCATTTTGGCTAAAATGCCGAACTCGCATTGATGTAAGTCCAAGTATGTAGGGCCAGTATCACCGTACTCATTATTGAGATTGACGTTTTTTCCCACTGACTTCGTGTTTCGCTAAATCGATGACTACTGATGGTGACCTGTGAGTGTGGTTTGATTTTATTAGGGATAATTCAAAGATTTTTATACTGCTTCGGGCAATATAATATCCCTACATCTAGTTTATAGCATTGTTACTTCTTTATAATACTATAATGTATATCACAAGCACTGTAAGTTAGACAAAGTAAGGTTGGAGGTGCTCCGAGTTCCAAGTTCTTGGGACTAGGTTGCCATCAGGTTTAGATACCCGGTATGCCCTATTTTCTAAAGATTCTGCTATGACTAATGGGCCTTTCCAGTTTTGTCCTATTGCTCCATCCACTGGGTTTTTTGCATTAGCCATTACTCTTTGCAGTACTAAATCCCATTTGCAAAGATTTCTTTCTTTAAGCCTCGTATAATAAGTCTTTTCATCCTTTGCCGATATGTGGCCGCTACTACTTGTGATATCCCGGAATTTCAAGGAATTTAAAATGTGATAATCTCTTTTATAAATTAATTAAAGTGGTAAAATTATTATTTATATAAATCAATAAATGATAATGCGATGTTTAAATATAGATATAAATAGATTTTAAAATAGAATTATTATTTTTGAGCTAATAAGGTGCTTATTTATATATATTATTTGAGATTGATTTTTAAAAATAGGTTTTTAAAATAAAATTATTATTTTCAAATTTAATTTGTGTTTGTTTAAAATTAATTTATATATATATATATATATTTAAGTTGATTTAAAATTAGATTTTTAAATTGAATTTGATTTTGAATTTAGATTAAAATTGAATTTAAATGGATATATATATCTTGGAGATTATTTTGGATATACAAATACATGAATAGGTTTTTATTTAAAATAGGATTTGTTTTCCTTAAAATGAATTTGCTTATACAAATTATGATAGTGTTTATTAAATTATAAAATAAATACAAAAAGTTTTATATTAACATTTAAAAATGGATTAATTTTATTTTATATAATTTTGTTTAAATTAGAATTGGTTTATACTCTATTTTCTTTAAAGGTTTTATTTATATAAAATTAAGAAAGCATTTATTAATTTACAAATATATTTATTAATTAGATTAATTAATATAAAAGCTTTTAATATCCTTCAAAAATAAATAAAAATGAAATAATTACAATTGTTAGGTTATTAGAGCTTGTAAATACATGTGTTGTTTAATTAAAGAATGATAATGACAAGTGTTAACATTTGAAACAAGTCTCAAAATTAATTCTTATTTTATATAATTCTAAATAAATCCTAATTTTCATTATGTAAACATGTATCTTCTTTTTCTCATTCTTTTCTTATCTTCCCAACATCTAAAACTCAACCATGTAAATCTATTTTTCCAAAACCAAAAAATGATCATGAATAAAACCCTGAAGCATTCCTAAACTCATGTTCAGAAACTAAACCCTGTAACTCAGAACCTATAATCAATTCCTCAAACCAAAATCAAAGTAAACTCAAAGTAAAACCCTGTTTGTTTTCAGCCTGTAACCATCTCAAACTAAAACATCAAAGGCATATAACTCAACCTGTAAACATTTTCTTTCAAAACAATAGTCAACCCTATAACATGTTCAAATACAAACCTTTAACCTTCTCAAGCAAGCAAGAAAATCTGAAAACAAACAAATAATCAAAGTTCAAGCAAGAATAATAGCAGCTTCAGTTCAGTTTTGAATCATCTCAGCAAATAAGCTTCAACATAGCAGTAATCAAAGTGTTCTGTTTCAAGTATTCAAGTTTTCAATCCAATTTTCAAGTCTCCGCCTCTTTAAATCTATGAGTAAACATTTTAAATTAAAATCAAAGTAAATAAACATCTGTTTGCTTGTGAAGTCTATGATGAATGATGCTTTGTTTGTACATATATATGAGTTATCTCTGTGTTTACGAATGTTTGTAAGTGTGCATGCCTGTTGTATGTAATCATCTTTGTTCTTAGTTCAGAACATAAAAACTTTTGATCGATAATCCAAAATCGACTCACCTGATCTTTGTTAGGCTTAGAGATTCAAACATAATATGTTTGTTTAATTATAAATTAAAGTTTAAAATTTATTTCTAGCAAAATAAGTTTGAAGTATTTCTGGAATCAAGATAGTACAGATGAAAATGTAAATGCATGTTAAAATCAAGTGTTATAAATTGTTGATCAAATCACATAACTTAAAACCTCTTTGTAAAATATGATTTTGAAGATAAAAATCATGATTTTTAGTTTAGGATCTTGGGTGTAACCTTAAATTAACCAGAGAAGGGTTTTTGAGTGACCTCTGGTGATCGACAGTCGCTGGGGGATTGGGGCTTCGTCTGGAGGTGGAAGGATGTACGGCGAGCCTAGGAAAAATATTTAGAGGGGTTCCTGATTGACGTGGCGTCGGCGGCGAAGCGATTTAGGTTTCTAAACCTAATTTGGTCAAACTGGGTAAATGTCTCACTAATTCTTTTCTGGTGGTTCGAGCTTCAACGGACCAAGGGGAAGGGCTTCGGTGATGGTCGAAGATTGCGAGGCCAGAAGTGCAGCGACTCTGATGGTCTGAGGTGAGTGATCGAGGTAGATTTCTGGTGATATTTTGGGTTCCAGTTTCAATCACCTTGCTCGATTTTGATTTGAAGCTTGGGCATGTGTTTGGATGATTGAGAACTGATGTATGGGTGATGGTCGGTGTATCAAAGTTTACGGCAATGGTCACCGCCGTCGAAGTCAACTATGCAGGTGCACAACGATGTTTTGGTGCCTGTTGTTTCGAATGGGTTTTTGGCTCGAAGGGGAGATAGTGTTTGACTCGAGTTGAAACTCGAGTAGTTTCGTGAGTATTTAGCCTGTAGGGTTTTTAAAACTTAAAATAAAATTCAAGTTTTTTTGAAATAAGAGGAGAAAGGAGAGAAAGCTCGGGGCTAGACCCGAGGGGTCTTCGGCTTTGACCCGAAGCAAAGGTGATGAGCAGTTTTTAAAATCAATTTTTTTTTTGAAATTTAAATTTAAATCTAGTTTAAACCTTCTTATTTAAACTTACTCTTTTTATAATTGTTTTCTTTAATATTTGATTAAGAGGCTTTGAAAACTGGTTTAATTTAAATTTTGTAAAATTTAAAGTGATTTTAAAACTTAATTTAAATGAGATTTTAAGATTTTTACAAAGCAAGTTTTAAAATTCAAATTAAAATTACTTTTTAAAATCACTACTTGATAATGTTTTAAGTTATTTTAAGGAAGTTTTGTTAACTTTAAATTATCAAGTCAAATGATTATATTATTTCATATCTTAATTAATGATTTAATTAAGTAAAGATAATTATAATGATAAAATGTTTTAAAAATGTTAATGGTAATTAAGGTATTTATAAGATAATGTTTTATCTTAAGATAATTAAGATTATAATGCCTTGAGATTAAATAAGTTAATTAAGAAATTTAAGTATAATTACTTAATTTAATTAATAAATGATAAGGGATTGATTAAGTAATTAATTAAGAGCAATTAATTGATTTAATTAATTAATGATTAAGAATTAATAATTTAAGGGTTATAAGTTAATTAACTGAAGGTTAATTAATTTTTAATTAATAATTATTAATTAGATAATTAAGATCGGTTAATTAATGATTGGAGATTAATTAATTGAGCAATTGAGTAATTAAGAATTAAATAATCAAGTAATTAAGATTTATTGGTTTAGTAATTAGAGAGTTGTAAATTAAGTAATTGAATGTTACTTAACTAGTAATTAAAAGTACTTAATTTGTAATTAAGTTTTATTAATTAATAATTAGGTCTTATTAATTAATACCTAAAGGGTGATTAAGCTATACTTAAAGATTAATTAATTGATTAATCAAAGGGTAATCAAAAATTAATCAAAGGGTAATTAAAGATTAATCAAAGGGTAACTGAAGATTACTTAAAGATGGGTTAACTGTAAATCAAGGATTGATTACTGAAGATTATTGATTAATTAATTTATAATTAAGGTTGTTAATTATTAATTATGTTTTATTTATAAATAATTAAAGGATAATTAATTGGTTAATCGATGATTAATTAATTATAAGAGTAATTATGGATTAATTAATTTGTGTTGAGAGATATTGATTAATAATTAAGGTTATTAATTAATAGTTAATGCATAATTAATCAGTTAATTAAAGGTTAATTAATTGATTATAAAAGTAATTAAGGATTGATTGCTTTTTATTGAAGAATATTAATTAATAATTAAGGTTTATTAATTAATAATTAAAGGATAATTAATATGTGATTAGAGATTAATTAATTAACTAATAAAGTGTTAAAGTATAATAAATCAAGGATGATTAATTAAGGAATGATTAGTTAAAGTGATGGTTAATTAATTTGTCTGTAATTGACTAATGATAAATTGAGCAGGATTAGGTGATTAATTCTTTAAGTAATTAATTTAATTTAAGATGATTAAATTAATTATAACATGGATTAATAATTCCTATTTATGGATGATTGATTGTGTGGAATGTCTGAATTGGATGATATCCATTGGATGATATGCTGTGATATTCTATGATATGATATAGGATATATCAGTGATAAATGGGTGATATTTATCTGTGTTAAATGCTATGTGTATTCAAGTATTGAATTGAATTTAAATGAATTGTTTAATCTTAAACAACCTAACCTTTAAGATACGTTTGGATTTCGATGAGACCGAGATTGGGTATCATATTTGACTATCCGAAAACCACATCGATCTAAGTTAAACGATAGGTCGTGACATCTCAAAATGAAGATCAAGATGGAGTTTTAGAGTGCAAGGGTTATTGTCGTTAACTTTGAGGGTGATTCCAAAATGAGTGTAAGGAGATAATGCCTTCCGTTTCGTTCGAACCCGGAACGAACTTGTATGGATTGAATGCTTTCAGCACATCGTCAGGTGGACGATGAGCATTCTAAGATAGATGTGTTCTATAAAGGTAATTGTAGCCTCAAGCCTCATCAACCGGGAATGGCTAAAACAGGGGAGATGCAGCAAGGCTAAGTGAGTCGTGCTCAAGTAGGATAAGAGCTTTCCCTGTCTAGAGGTCCCTTTTTATTCGGCTTAGTGGGCAGTTGGTCTGCAGCCAACTGTGGGGTTGTCTTATTCGGGACTGTCCAGTAAGGGATGGTTTCGACTTTGTTTTGCAGAGGGTCGGGAGTGATCATCGGTACGTTGATCTAGGCCACGTACTATGACGGGTGATACATCAGTAGCCCTGTCATTGTATGGAATCCAATCTCTAATAAGTGCCCTCGGATTTGATTGTATACTATGTATGCTGGAATTTAATAAATGCAACAATTTCAGCTATTTTCTAGTTTATTTGAAAGCCATAGACCCTATTATAATATCACTGGATTTCCTATCAAATGTTTTAGTTAGCGTAAGGTAAAAACTTACCAATGTTTATGTGTGGGAAGTCTTACGTGACACCTTTGTATTCAAATGATTTTAAAGTTAAGCAACTTTAACCGTTTACTCACACCAGACCCATGTCCGACCCGGAGTTTATTTCTGTTTTCTTAAACTCTTGGGTACTCAAATTTTTATGAGTATCCAAGTAATCAGGTTTTGGCTTGACGAATATTGGATAGCATGGAGTAGGAGTCCAGACGTAATTATATCTATCTATTTCCACTGTGTTGAAGTCTTTGTCTGTTGTAGTTTGAAATGTGATGTATTAGACAGATCTTTATAACTGTCTAATGTGAAGTGTTGTTGTAATCTATGTAACTCTGATGTATTGACTATGTAATATCTATGTGATATATTGTATTTTGTTCCGTTTTCGCTTTGAGATTCTGATATTGTTGAGTCCTTTCTTCTATCTATTCTACTTCTACCTATTTCTTTCTTATTGATGATGCATCTTTCTGTGGATCGAAAGGCGGGTCGTCACACTTGGTATCAGAGCATAGGTTGGAGTAGTGTCTATCTTTAGAGCGCATATTTGTAATTTATATATAATTATATACCTATTTAAATTTGTTGGGTATCTGTTCGATTTCCAACACGAGTTCTAGAGAAGTTTCATCTTCCTCTTTGGTTGGTTGACCGTCCTATCTTTGTATCTAATGCTATAGGAGGGGGAAATTGAGTTGATAAGATCTGTAGAAGGTTAAGACTTTCTCATCTCCCCTATAGTTTTCTTGTGACCCATCAATATTGGATCCCGAAGGGTTTGATCTTATTCTGGATATGGATTGGATGGATAAGTATAGGCTGTTTGATGAAGAGCAGGTTGTGTCTTTGGAGACTGAGTTGGGAAGAATCACAAAAGTAACTTGCGATGATTCCGGAGTTCATTTAAGCAATCTTCTGCATTGGAAGTGAGACATCTCCAGAAGGCGTAAAGTCCATCAAAGTGATCAGATATTGTCTGAATGTTTTCGAGGAGTGAAGGTCTATCCACATCGGGAGATAGACTGTCGGATCGTCTTAGTTCCGGGAGTTGTGCATGTTGTTCAACCTAGTTGAAGGATGGCACCGAAGGAGAAAGAAGAGCTGGAGAAGAAGACCCAAGAATCTTTGAGGAGGCATTTTGTTTCTAGTGAGGGTATTTTTGTAGATCCAGCCAGGTTAGGTACTATTCAGGAACGGAAGCAACCGCAATTTTTTGGATTTGGCAGGGTTCTACAGGAAGTTTATCAAGTATATTTCTAAGATTTCTTCGCACTCAACCAAGTTGACTCAGGAAGGAGCAAGGTTTTAGTGGACGCCTGAGTGTGAAGAGGCTTCCTTGGATTTGAAGGCAAGGCTGACAAGTGCGCCCGTTCTAACTATTTCTTATGGAAAGAGTAAGTTTGAGGTCTACACGGACGTTTGTGTGTGCCAGAAGAGGATGGATTGAGTCAAGAATGGGCAGTATTCCGGTTTTGAGATTGATAGCCAAGGAACATTGGGGATCATCAGAAGGATTTGCGTTCCGAATTTCAAGGATTGAAGGCAAGGAGTTCTATCAGAGAGTCTTCTGGTAGCTGAGCATGAAGAAGGATGTTGCTGCTTTTGTCAACGGATGTGCGATCTGTCAGCAGGTGAAGGTGATCAATAGAAGAACGCAAGTTTGTTGCAGCCTTTGGAAGTACCGAAGTAGAAGTGGGAAATGATTTTTTTGGATTTCATCGACCGTTTGCCAAGGACCAAAGAGGGAAATGGAATATGGGTAATTGAAGACCGGTTAATTAAGAGCGCCCATTTTATTCCGATCGAGGCAACCCACACTGCAGCATCTTTGGCTGAGTTTTTCTTGAAGAAGTTGGTCCGACTGCTTGGTGTTTCAGTCAACATTGTTAGCGACCGTGATCCTAACTTCTCCAGCAGATTTTGGGAGTCTTTATGATCAGCTTTGGTTTCGAGATTGAGTTTGAGATCAGCCTATCATATCCAGATCGGCGGTCAGACGAAAGGGCTGAATAGAATTTTTGAGGTTATGTTGAGGGCGGTGTTTTGGATTTTGATGAATTTTGGGAGGACCATCTGCATTAAATGGAATTCTCGTACAGTTATCAGGTGATTATCTAGATGGCACCCTATGGAGTTTTGTTTAAAAGACCTTGTAGATTCCCACCCTGTTGAGTAGAGTCGAAAGATCGTCTTGTTTTTGGTCCAATTTTGATCCATGAGGCATCTGCGGAAGTGGAGCTAATCTAGAAGAGATTGAGAGCAGCACAGGATCGTCAGAAGGATTTGTGGACAAGTGACAAAGACAAATGGAATTTATGATTGGAGATTTAGTCTTTGTCAAATTTTCCCGATTTAAAGGAGTTATCAGAATTGGAAAGACAGGAAATTGCCCAAGATGTATTAGTCCGTTCTGAGTGCTCGGGAGGATTAATGATTGTGGTCTACAAGATTGAATTGCCAGTCCGGATGGCTGGAATTCACAATATTTTTCACATATTTCATCTGAGGAAATACGTGAACAATCCATCTTAGTTGGGATCTGCAGTTCAGAAGGATCTGGTAGTTGAGCTAGTTTTAAGCGTTGTCTGATATCTGGTTCAGATTTTTGGATCAAAATGAGAGGAAGCTCTGGATCATAGTGGTATAGCTAGTTAAGGCTCAATGGAGCTAGGATTCCAGAATTTGTCTCGAGAAACTCTGGATAGTTTTAGGAAGATTTATCCGAAACTGTGTCCGGATAGCTAGAGTTGTTTGTTTGAATTGTTTGTTCGAATAAATTGATTATTTGAATAAATTATTGTTTGGTTGATAGTGTATGGCTGATAAGGATGCTTGGATGGTTAAAATGAAATAAAAGTTTTTAGATTATCTATGTTTTAAAGGGGACGAAATTCTTTTAAGGGGGAGGAATGTTGTATCCCGGAATTTCAAGGAATTTAAAATGTGATAATCTCTTTTATAAATTAATTAAAGTGGTAAAATTGTTATTTATTTAAATAAATAAATGATAATATGATGTTTAAATATAGATATAAATAGATTTTAAAATAGAATTATTATTTTTGAGTTAATAAGGTGTTTGTTTATATATATATATATATATATATTTGAGATTGATTTTTAAAAACAGATTTTTAAAATAAAGTTATTATTTTCAAATTTAATTTGTGTTTGTTTAAAATTAATATATATGTATATATATTTATTTAAGTTGATTTAAAATTAGACTTTTAAATTGAATTTAAGTTTGAATTTAGATTTAAATTTGAATTTAAATGGATATATATATATCTTGGAAATTATTTTGGATATAAAAATGTATGAATAAGTTTTTATTTAAAATAGGATTTGTTTTCCTTAAAAGGAATTTACTTATACAAATTAAGATAGTGTTTATTAAATTATAAAATAAATATAAAAAGTTTATATTAACATTTAAAAATGGATTAATTTTATTTTTTATAATTTTATTTAAATGCAAATCTATTTTTCTTATAGCATTTAAAATAGGATTTGTTTTTCTCATTCTTTTCTTATCTTCTCAACATCTAAAACTCAACCATGTAAATCTATTTTTCCAAAACCAGAAAATGATCATGAATCAAACCATGAAGCATTCCCAAACTCATGTTCAAAAACTAAACCCTGTAACTCAGAACCTATATTCAATTCCTCAAACCAAAATCAAAGTAAACACAAATTAAAACCCTGTTTGTTTTCAGCCTGTAACCTTCTCAACTCAAAAATCAAAGGCCTGTAACTCAAGCCTGTAAACATTTTCTTTTCAAAACAATAGCCAAGCCTGTAACATCTTCAAATGCAAACCTGTAACTTTCTCAAGCAAGTAAGCAATTCTGAAAACAAACAAATAATCAAAGTTCAAGCAAGAATAATAGCAGCTTCAGTTCAGTTTTGAATCATCTCAGCAAATAAGCTTCAACGCAGCAGTAATCAAAGTCTTCAGTTTCAAGTATTCAAGTTTTCAATCCAGTTTTCAAGTCTCTGCCTCTTTAAATCTATGAGTAAACATTTTAAATTAAAATCTAAGTTAATAAGCATTTGTATGCTTGTGATGTCTATGATGAATGATGCTTTGTTTGTTCATATATATGAGTTATCTCTGTGTTTATGAATGTTTGTAAGTGTGCATGCCTGTTGTATATAATCATCTCTGTTCTTGGTTCAGAACATAAAACTTTTGATCGATAATCCAAAATTGACTCACCTGATCTTTGTTAGGCTTAGAGATTCAAACAAAATATGTTTGTTTAATTATAAATTAAAGTTTAAAATTTATTTCTAGCAAAATAAGTTTGAAATATTTTTGGAATCAAGATAGTACAGCTGAAAATGTAAATGCATGTTAAAATCAAGTGTTATAAATTGTTGATCAAATTACATAACTTAAACCTCTTTGTAAAATATGATTTTTAAGATAAAAATCATGATTTTTAGTTTAGGATCTTGGGTGTAATATTAAGTTAACCAGGGAAGGGTTTTTGAGTGATGTGTGGTGATCGACAGTCGCTGGGGGGTTGGGGCTTCGTCTAGAGGTGGAAGGATGTACGGCGAGCTTAGGAAAAATATTTAGAGGGGTTCTTGATCGACGTGGCGACGGCGGCAAAGCGATTTAGGTTACTAAACCTAATTTGGTCAAGCTCGGTAAATGGATCAATGATTCGTCTCTGGTGGTTCGAGCCTCACCGGACTAAGGGGAATGGCGTCAGGGATGGTCGGAGATTGCCAGGCCAGAAGTGCGGTGACTCTGGTGGTCGGAGGTGAGTGATCGAGGCAGATTTTTTGAAATAAGGAGAGAAAGGAGAAAAAGCTCGGGGCTAGACCCGAGGGGTCTTCGGGTTTGACCCGAAGCAAAGGTAATGAGCAGTTTTTAAAATGTTTTAAAATCAATTTGTTTTTGAAATTTAAATTTATATCTAGTTTAAACTTTCTTATTTAAACTTACTCTTTTTATAATTGTTTTCCTTAAAAATTAATTAAGAGGTTCTGAAAATTGGTTTAATTTAAATTGTGTAAAATTTAACGTGATTTTAAAACTTAATTTAAATGAGATTTTAAGACTTTTATAAAGCAAGTTTTAAAATTCAAATTGAAATTACTTTTTAAAACCATTACTTGATAATATTTTAAGTTATTTTAAGGAAGTTTTGTTAACTTTAAATTATCAAGTCAAATAATTATATTATTTCAAATCTTAATTAATGATTTAATTAAGTAAAGATAATTATAATGGTAAAATGTTTTAAATTTTTTAATGGTAATTAAGGTATTTATAAGATAATAGTTTATCTTAAGATAATTAAGATTTTAATGCCTTGAGATTAATTAAGTTAATTAAGAAAATTTAAGTATAATTACTTAATTTAATCAATAAATGATAAGGGATTAATTAAGTAATTATTAAGAGTAATTAATTAATTTAATTAATTAATGATTAACAATTAATAATTTAAGGGGTATAAGTTAATTAACTAAAGGTCAATTAACTTGCAATTAAAAATTATTAATTAGATAATTAAGATTGGTTAATTAATGATTAGAGATTAATTAATTGAGTAATTGAGTAATTAAGAATTAATTAATCAAGTAATTAAGATTGATTAATTTAGTAATTAGAGAGTTGTTCATTAAGTAATAAAAGGTTACTTAACTAGTAATTAAAAGTACTTAATTTGTAATTAAGTTTTATTAATTAATAATTAGGTCTTATTAACTAATACTCAAAGGATGATTAAGCTATAGTTAAAGATTAATTAATTGATCAATCAGAGGGTAGTTAAAGATTAATCAAAGGGTAATTGAAGATTAATTAAAGATGGGTTAACTGTTAATCGAGGATTGATTAACTGATAATTGTGGATTAATTAATTTTAATTAAGGTTGTTAATTATTAATTAAGTTTTGTTAATTAATAATTAAGGGATAATTAATTGGTTAATTAATGATTAATTAATTAATTATAAGAGTAATTATGGATTAGTTAATTTGTATTGAGAGATATTGATTAATAATTAAGGTTATTAATTAATAGTTGATGGATAATTAATCAGTTAATTAAAGGTTAATTAATTGATTATAAAAGTAATTAAGGATTGATTACTTTGTATTGAAGAATATTAATTAATAATTAAGGTTTATTAATTGATAATTAAAGGATAATTAATCTGTGATTAGAGATTAATTAATTGACTTATAAAGTATTAAAGTATAATTAATCAAGGATGATTAATTAAAGTGATGATTGATTAATTTGTCTGTAATTAACTAATGATAAATTGAGCAGGATTAGGTGATTAATTCTTAAGTAATTAATTTAATTTAAGTTGATTAAATTAATTATAACATGGATTAACGATTCCTGTTTATGGACGATTGATTGTGTAGAATGTCTGAATTGGATGATATCTTTTGGATGATATGCTGTGATATTCTGTGATATGATATTGGATATATCAGTGATAAATGTGTGATATTTATCTGTATTACATGCTGTGTGAATTCAAGTACTGAATTGAATTGAATTGAATTGTTTAACCTTAAATAACTTGACCTTTAAGATACGTTTGGATTTCGATGAGACGGGGATCGGGTAATATTTGATTATCCGAAAACCACATCGATCCAAGTTAAATGATAGATCATGATATCTCAAAGTGAAGATCAAGATGGGTTTCGGAGTGCAAGGGTTATTGTCATTAACTCTGAGAGTGATTCCAAAATGAGTGTAACGAGATAATGCCTTATGATTCGTTCGAACCCGGAACAAACTTATATGGATTGAATGCTTTCAGCACATCGTCAGTTGGACGATGAGCATTCTAAGACAGATGTGTTCTATAAAGGTATTCGTAGCCTCAAGCCTCATCAACCGGGAATGGCTAAAATAGGGAGATGTAGCAAGGCTAAGTGAGTCACGCTCAAGTAGGATAAGAGCCTCCCCTGTCTAGAGGTCCCTTTTTATTCGGCTTAGAGGGCAGTTGGTCTGCAGCCAACTGCGGGGTTGTCTTATTCGAAACTGTCTAGTAAGAGATGGTCCCGGCTTTGTGTTGCAGGGGGTCGGGAGTGATCCTCGGTACGTTGATCTAGGCCACGTACTGTGACGGACGGTACCCCAGTAGCCCTGCCATTGTATGGAATCCAATCTCCAATATGTGCTCTCGGATTTGATTGTATACTTATGTATGCTGGAATTTAATAAATGCAACAATTTCGGCTATTTTCTAGTTTATTTGGAAACCCTAGAGCCTATTATAATATCAGTGGATTTCCTATCAAATGTTTTGGTTAGCGTAAGATAAAAACTTACCCATGTTTATGTGTGGGAAGTCTTACGTGGTACATTTGTTTTCAAATGATTTTAAAGTTAAGCAACTTTAACCGTTTACTCGCACTAGACCCATGTCCGACCCGGAGTTTATTTCAGTTTTCTTAAACTCTTGGGTACTCAAATTTTTATGAGTAGCCAAGTGATCAGGTTTTTGCTTGACGAATATTGGATTGCATGGAGAAGGAGTCTAGACGTAACTATATCTATCTATTTCCGCTGTGATGAAGTCTTTGTCTATTATAGTTTGAAATGTAATGTATTAGACAGATCTTTATAACTATCTAATGTGAAGTGTTATTGTAATCTATGTAACTCTGATGTATTGAATATGTAATATCTATGTGATATATTATATTTTTTGGATTTGGCAGGGTTCTACAGGAAGTTTATCAAGTATATTTCAAAGATTTCTTCGCGCTCAACCATGTTGACTCGTGAAGGAGCAAGGTTTAAGTGGACCCCCAGTGTGAAGAGGATTTCTTGGATTTGAAGGCAAGGCTGACCAGTGCGCCTGTTCTAGCTATTTCTTATGGCAAGAGTAAGTTTGAGGTCTACACGGACATTTGTTTGTGCTAGAAGTGGATGGATTGAGTCAAGAATGGGCAGCATTCCGGTTTTGAGATTGATAGCCAAGGAACATTGGGGATCATCAGAAGGATTTTCATTCCGAATTTCAAGGATTTGAGGCAAGGAGTTCTGTCAGAGATTCTTCTGGTGGCTGAGCATGAAGAAGGATGCTGCTGCTTTCGTCAATGGATGTACGATATGTCAACAGGTGAAGGTGATCAGCAGAAGACCGCAAGTTTGTTGTAGCCTTTAGAACTTCCGAAGTAGAAGTGGGAAGTTTTTTTTTGGATTTCATCGACGGTTTGCCAAGGACCAAAGAGGGAAATGGAATATGGGTAATTGAAGACCGGTTAATTAAGAGCGTCCATTTTATTTCGGCCAAGGCAACCCGTACTGCAGCATCCTTAGCTGAGTTTTTCTTGAAGAAGTTGATCCGACTGCTTGGTGTTTCAGTCAACATTGTTAGCGATCGTGATCCTAGCTTCTCCAGCAGATTTTGGGAGTCTTTGTGATCAGCTTTGGGTTCGAGATTGAATTTGAGATCAACCTATCATCTCCAAATCGACGGTCAGACGGAAGGGCTGAATAATTTTTTTGAGGTTATGCCGAGGGCTGTGTTTTGGATTTTGATGGATTTTGGGAGGACCATCTGCATTGAATGGAATTCTCGTATAGTTATCAGGCGAGTATCTAGATGGCACCCTATGGAGTTTTGTTTAGAAGACCTTGTAGATTCCCATCCTGTTGAGTAAAGTCGAAAGATCGTCTTATTTTTGGTCCAATTTTGAACCATGAGGCATCTGCGGAAGTGGAGCTTATCTAGAAAAGATTGAGAGCAGCGCAGGATCGTCAGAAGGATGTGTGGACAAGAGACAAAGACAATTGGAATTTGGGATTGGAGATTTAGTCTTTGTCAAAGTTTCTCGATTTAAAGGAGTTATCAGATTTGGAAAGACGGAAAACTTGCCCCAGATGTATTAGTTTGTTCCGAGTGCTCGAAAGGATTAATGATTGTGGTCTACAAGATTGAATTGCCAGTCCGGATGGCTGGAATTCACAATATTTTTCATGTATTTCATCTGAGGAAATACATGAACAATCCATCTTAGTTGGGATCTGCAGTTAAGAAGGATCTGCTAGTTGAGCTAGTTTTAAGTGTGGTATGATATCTGGTTCAGATTTTTAGATCAAAATGAGAGAAAGCTCTGGATCATAGTGGTATTGCTAGTTGAGGTTCAATGGAGCTGGGATTCCAGAATTTGTCTTGAGAAACTCTGGATAATTTTAGGAAGGCTTATCCGAATCTGTGTCCGGATAGCTAGATTTGTTTGTTTGAATTGTTTGTTCGAATAAATTGTTTGTTTGAATAAATTATTGTTTAGTTGATAGTGTATGGCTGCTATGGATGCTTGGATGGTTAAAATGAAATAAATTTTTGTGGATTATCTTTGTTTTAAAGGGGATGAAATTCTTTTAAGGGGGAGGAATGCGGTATCCCAGAATTTCAAGGAATTTAAAATGTGATAACCTCTTTTATAAAGTAATTAAAGGGGCAAAATTGTTATTTATTTAAATCAATAAATGATAATGTGATGTTTAAATATAGATATAAATATATTTTAAAATAGAATTATTATTTTTGAGTTAATAACGTGTTTGTTTACATATATATTTGAGATTGATTTTTAAAAATAGATTTTTAAAAGTGAAAATTAGCCACAAGGGACTCTTTAGCAACTGTAGTTAGTTTCTAGGACATACAACTGAAATAATTTCTTTTAAGGACAAAATGCAAAATAATTAGTTTCTAAGACCTAAAAACCTATGAATTATGTCCTTGAAAGTAATTGGACTGCTGACTTTGTCCTTAAAAGTAATTATTCTACTGACTTTGGCCTTGAAATTAATTTCTATGGACGTGTGTATTACAAACTAATTGTACTGCAAAGTTTGTCCTTCCGGTGAAATGCCCCTTTTTAAAATAAAGTTATTATTTTTAAATTTAATTTGCGTTTGTTTAAAATTAATACATATACATACATACATATATTTATATATATTTAAGTTGATTTAAAATTAGATTTTTAAATTGAATTTGAGTTTGAATTTAGATTTAAATTTGAATTTAAATGGATATATATGTATATATATCGTGGAAATTATTTTGGATATAAAAATATATGAATAAGTTTTTATTTAAAATAGGATTTGTTTTCCTTAAAAAGAATTTACTTATACAAATTAAGATAGTGTTTATTAAATTATAAAATAAATACAAAAAGTTTTATATTAACATTTAAAAATGGATTAATTTAATTTTATATAATTATATTTAAATTATAATTGGTTTATAATCTATTATCTATGAAGGTTTTATTTATATAAAATTAAGAACGCATTTATTGATTTACAAATGTATTTATTAATTAGATTAATTAATATAAAAGATTTTAATATCTTTTAAAAATAAATATGTGTAAATCTATGAAGGTTATTAGAGCTTGTAAATATGTGTTGTTTTATAAAAGAATGATAATGACAAGTGTTAACATTTGAAACAAGTGTCAAAATTAATTCTTATTTTCTTTAATTCTAAATAAATCCTAATTTTCATTATATAAACATATAACTTCCTTTTCTCATTCTTTTCTTATCTTCTCAATATCTAAAACTCAACCATGTAAATCTATTTTTCCAAAACGAGAAAATGATCATGAATCAAACCCTGAAGCATTCCCAAACTCATGTTCAAAAACTAAACCCTGTAACTCAAAACCTATAATCAATTCCTCAAACCAAAATCAAAGTAAAACTCAAATTAAAACCCTGTTTTTTTTTCAGCCTGTAACCTTCTCAAACTCAAAAATCAAAGGCCTGTAACTCAAGCCTGTAAACATTTTCTTTTCAAAACAATAGCCAAGCCTGTAACATCTTCAAATGCAAACCTGTAACTTTCTCAAGAAAGCAAGAAAATTTGAAAACAAACAAATAATCAAAGTTCGAGCAAGAATAAAAGCAGCTTCGGTTCAGTTTTGAATCATCTCAGCAAATAAGCTTCAACATAGCAGTAATCAAAGTCTTTAGTTTCAAGTATTCAAGTTTTTAATCCAGTTTTCAAGTCTCTGCCTCTTTAAATCTGTGAGTAAACATTTTAAATTAAAATCTAAGTAAATAAGCATCTGTTTGCTTGTGAAGTCTATGATGAATGATGCTTTGTTTGTGCATATATATGAGTTATCTCTGTGTTTATGAATGGTTGTAAGGGTGCATGCCTGTTGTATATAATCATCTCTGTTCTTGGTTCAGAACATAAAACTTTTGATCGATAATCCAAAATCGACTTTCCTGATCTTTGTCAGGCTTAGAGATTCAAACATAATATGTTTGTTTAATTATAAATTAAAGTTTAAAATTTATTTCTAGCAAAATAAATTTGAAATATTTCTGGAGTCAAGATAGTAGAGATGAAAATGTAAAAGCATGTTAAAATCAATTGTTATAAATTATTGACCAAATTACATAACTTAAACCTCTTTGTAAAATATGATTTTTAAGATAAAAATCATGATTTTTAGTTTAGGATCTTGGTGTAATCTTAAGTTAACCAAAGAAAGGTTTTTGAGTGATCTCTGGTGATCGACAGTCGCTGGGGGGTTGGGGCTTCGTCTAGATGTGGAAGGATGTACAGCGAGCCTAGGAAAAATATTTAGAGGGGTTCCTGATCGACATGGCGTTGGTGGCGAAGCGATTTAGGTTTCTAAACCTAATTTGGTCAAGCTGGGTAAATGGATCACTGATTCATCTCTGGCGGTTCGAGCTTCACCGGACCAAGGGGAATGGCTTTGGGGAAGGTCAAAGATTGTGAGGCCAGAAGTGCAGCAACTCTGGTGGTCGGAGGTGAGTAATCGAGGCAAATTTCTGGTGAGATTTTGGGTTCCAGTTTCAACCATCTTGCTCGATTTTGATTTGAAGCTTGGGCATGTGTTTGGAAGATCGAGAACCGATGTGTAGGTGATGGTCGGTATGTCGAAGTTAATGGCGATGGTCACCACCGTGGAAGTCAACTGTGCAAGTGCACGGTGATGTTTTGGTGTCTGTTGTTTCGAATGGGTTTTTGGCTCGAAGGGGAGATCGTGTTTTGGGGTTTTTGACTCGAGTAGTTTCGTGAGTATTTAACCTGTAGGGTTTTAAAAACTTAAAATAAAATTCATGTTTTTTTGAAATAAGGGGAGAAAGGGGAGAAAGCTTGGGGCTAGACCCGAGGGGTCTTCGGGTTTGACCCAAAGCAAAGGTGATGAGCAGTTTTTAAAATGTTTTAAAATCAATTTGTTTTTGAAATTTAAATTTAAATCTAGCTTAAACTTTCTTATTAAAACTTACTCTTTTTATAATTGTTTTCCTTAAAAATTAATTAAGAGGTTATGAAAATTGGTTTAATTTAAATTTTGTAAAATTAAAGTGATTTTAAAACTTAATTTAAATGAGATTTTAAGATTTTTATAAAGAAAGTTTTAAAATTCAAATTGAAATTACTTTTTAAAACCACCACTTGATAATGTTTTAAGTTATTTTAAGGTAGTTTTGTTAACTTTAAATTATCAAGTCAAATGATTATATTATTTCAAATCTTAGTTAATGATTTAATTAAGTAAAGATAATTATAATGATAAAATGTTTTAAAAATGTTAATGGTAATTAAGGTATTTATAAGATAATTTTTGTCTTAAGATAATTAAGATTTTAATGCCTTGAGATTAATTAAGTTAATTAAGAAATTTAAGTATAATTACTTAATTTAATTAATAAATGATAAGGGATTAATTAAGTAATTAATTAAGAGTAATTAATTAATTTAATTAACTAATGATTAAGAATTAATATTTTAAGGGTTATAAGTTAATTAACTAAAGGTCAATTAATTTGTAATTAAGAACTATTAATTAGGTAATTAAGATTGGGTAACTAATGACTAGAGATTAATTAATTGAGTAATTGAGTAATTAATAATTAATTAATCAAGTAATTAAGATTGATTAATTTAGTAATTAGAGAGTTGTTAATTAAGTAATTAAAGGTTACTTAACTAGCAATTAAAAGTACTTAATTTGTAATTAAGTTTTATTAATTAATAATTAGGTCTTATTAATTAATACTTAAAGGATGATTAAGCTATAGTTAAAGATTAATTAATTGATTAATCAAAGGGTAATTAAAGATTAATCAAAGCGTGATTAAAGGTTAATCAAAGGGTAATTAAAGATTAATTAAAGATGGGTTAACTGCTAATCAAGGATTGATTAACTGATAATTATGGATTAATTAATTTTAGTTAAGGTTGTTAATTATTAATTAAGTTTTATTAACTAATAATTAAGGGATAATTAATTGGTTAATTAATAATTAATTATAAGAGTAATTATGGATTAATTAATTTGTATTGAGAGATATTGATTACTAATTAAGGTTATTAATTAATAGTTAATGGATAATTAATCAGTTAATTAAAGGTTAATTAATTGATTATAAAAGTAATTAAGGATTGATTACTTTGTATTGAAGAATATTAATTAATAATTAAGGTTTATTAATTGATAATTAAAGGATAATTAGTCTGTGATTAGGGATTAATTAATTGACTGATAAAGTATTAAAGTATAATTAATCAAGGATGACTAATTAAGGAATGATTAATTAAAGTGATGATTAATTAATTTGTCTATAATTAACTAATGATAAATTAAGCAGGATTTGGTGATTAATTCTTAAGTAATTAATTTAATTTAAGTTGATTACATTAATTATAACATGGATTAATAATTCCTGTTTATGGATGATTGATTGTGTAGAATGTCTGAATTGGATGATATGCTATGATATTCTGTGATATGATATTGGATATATCACTGATAAATGGGTGATATTTATCTGTGTTAAATGTTGTTTGAATTCAAGTATTGAATTGAATTAAATGAATTGTTTAACCTTAAACAACTTGACCTTTAAGATACGTTTGGATTTCGATGAGACCGGGATCGGGTAGTATTTGATTATCCAAAAACCACATCGATCCAAGTTAAACGATAGGTCATGACATCTTAAAGTGAAGATCGAGATGGAGTTTCAGAGTGCAAGGGTTATTGTCGTTAACTCTGAAGGTGAATCGAAAATGAGTGTAACGAGATAATGCCTTCGGTTTCGTTCGAACCCGAAGCGAACTTATATGGATTGAATGCTTTCAGCACATCGTCAGGTAGACGATGAGCTTTCCAAGATAGATGTGTTCTACAAAGGTAATCTTAGCCTCAAGCCTCATCAACCGGGAATGCCTAAAACATGGGAGATGCAGCAAGGCTAAGTGAGTCACGCTCAAGTAGGATAAGAGCTTCTTCTGTCTAGAGGTCCCTTTTTATTAGGCTTAGTGGGCAGTTGGTCTGCAGCCAACCGTGGGGTTGTCTTATTCGAAACTGTCCAGTAAGGGATGGGTCCAGCTTTTTGTTGCAGGGGGTCGGGAGTGATCCTCGGTACGTTGATCTAGGCCACGTACTATAACGGGGGTACCCCAGTAGCCCTTCCATTGTATCGAATCCAATCTCCAATAAGTGCCCTCGGATTTGATTGTATACTTATGTATGCTGGAATTTAATAAATGCAACAATTTCGGCTATTTTCTAGTTTATTTGAAAACCCTAGAGCCTATTATAATATCAGTGGATTTCCTATCAAATATTTTGGTTAGCGTAAGATAAAAACTTACCCATGTTTATGTGTGGGAAGTCTTACGTGATACCTTTGTTTTCAAATGATTTTAAAGTTAAGCAACTTTAACCGTTTACTCACACTAGACCCATGTCCGACCCGGAGTTTATTTCTGTTTTCTTAAACTCTTGGGTACTCAAATTTTTATGAGTATCCAAGTGATCAGGTTTTTGCTTGACGAATATTGGATTGCATGGAGCAGGAGTCCAGACGTAACTATATCTACCTATTTCTGCTATGTTGAAGTCTTTTTCTGTTGTAGTTTGAAATGTAATGTATTAGACAGATCTGTATAACTGTCCAATGTGAAGTGTGGTTGTAATCTATGTAACTTTGATGTATTGACTATGTAATAGCTATGTGATATATTATATTTTGTTACGTTTCCATTGTGAGATTCTGATATTGTTGAGTTCTTTCTTCTATCTATTCTATTTCTACCTCTTCCTTTCTTATTGATGATGCGTCTTTTTGTGGATTGAAAGGCGGGTCGTCACGCTACTGCTGCTTCATCACTTAACTCCTAGATAAGATCCTTGACGGCTTCTTTCAATTTCTTATTCCTTTCTGTGGTATATGATATTCTTCCATGTGATGGGATTTTAACTTCGACGGGTAGCATGGCCTCATATCCGTAGGTTAGTGAAAATATAGTATGTCCTGTAGGGGTTCTGGTTGAAGTTCGATAGCCCACAATACTAAAGATAGTTCCTCTTCCCACTTTCCTTTAGCTTTCTATAGCCTTTACTTTAGTAGTTTTTTGACAGTTTTGTTCACAGCTTCAACCCATCCATTTGCCTTGGATGAGTGATTGAGGAAAACTTTTTATTATGCCATTTTGTCTTAAAGCTCTATGAATTCCTTGCTCTCAAACTAGGTTCCATTGTTAGAAATAATTTTACGAGGTACCCATATCTGGTAAATATGTTCCTTATTGCGACGATCCACCTTTTCGATCCTTAAAGATCGACATGAAACATCTACGATATTCATGTGCTGCAAATTCAAGTGCTAGGAAGGCAGATAATCAAAGGTTTATGAGAAATAAAGGTAAAAAAATAGAATAATAACCTAATCTTACATCGTATCAAAAAACATAATTATACATGTGCCAAATGATTCATCGGAGTTATGATAAGTACTAACCCAGCATAGGATATTTGTAACTGCATATCATTATATAGGTTGGTATATACAAAATAACCGATATAGGGAAAAGTTGAGAATGGATAACTATAGACAATGGACCCTCTAGTCTTCATACTCTGGGATTCTTCCAAAATGCTCCAAGCTACCTGACTACTTGACTTCCCAAAAAATAGGTTATCCAGAGTTCAAGAAAATGGAAGAATTAAACTCCGTTTCAATCATGGGACTATTATAAGAAACTCAAAATATGAATGTTTGAAAATAAAAGGGTATCTCATAAGACCATGCCGCACATAAACATTGAACGTGTTTTTACCTAATGATAACCAAAATCTTTGATATGCAAAATTTTGAAATATTATTTTTAATGACATTATTTTGAAAAAAATTCAAATAAACTTATAAATCTTAGCTGAAAACCTTGCATCTCACATTCTAGTATTTGCACAACTAAGTCCATATGGCACTCACTGAGAATTGGGTTTCGAACTGAATAGCAAGGTAAGGGGCTACCTCCCGTATAGTGCATTTCTAAAGGAATGCACCCGAGGCCTCTATGTTGGTCCTCATGCGAATTAAGATTGGCCTATCTGAAAATTACACGAATAACACCGAGTATTACGTCACCTGGTCATTACCGACCTATCCGGGATCCTAAGCATACACCATATAATTTAAACCCAACGTTATAGTGGGTAGAAATTTTATAGATCTAGAAGGTGATTTCATACCCTATTTTGGTTGTGAACCACTTAGCCTTAATCATCTCCTGTTTCACTATTCCTAGGTGTGAGGCTTGAGGTAACGATTACTTTTTTTACATAGAATATTTTCCACTTTGAATGCCACTTTGCCATTTCATAATCATACAACTGATTTCTACAAATGTGTAACTTTTGAGCTCGTATGTCTCAAGAAAGGGTATTAAACTAAGAGAAGTTGCCTTCTCCGCAACCAAACAAATGATACGTTCATAGAGATCAATCTATATGATCTAGAAATGCAATGTCATACATTCCTCCATAAAAGTTGTCCAGGAACAGGAAAAACCAAAGGTACTTTCCTACCACATCTTGTCGGGAATTATCCTTGGATTAGTAGCGAATAGTCCTCGTGTTTTGGAGAATTCCAAAATTAAGGGACCACTGCTATTTATTTATCTTGGGAGCTACCCAGATATTATCAACAAGCAGTCCTTCTGAAATGAAGATCCCCTATCTTTTAAGATCATGGTCTTCAATATATCGTCTTCACTTTCTAACACGTAACTTGGTTCGAAGTGGTTTTCCAATAGGGATTACCCAAATTCGACTCCGGTTTCGACGAACCAATCATCAATAAAAAGATGTTAAGCGGACAGACAATAATTATTCTATTTATTTGTTTTCTTTTTATATAAAGGTATCTTTTAGAAGATTTTATCTTTTTGAAAACCATTTCTTTTTAGTATATACAGAATTCGTTAAACCCCCTTGTGAAAATTACTAAACCATTTTCATAAATTATTTTAGAATACATTATTGAGTAAAATAGGGTCAAATAAAAATTGTACTACTTTTACTCAACTTTAATTTTCGTATTCAATAGGTACTATAGGCACAATAACGGTAAAACCACCTTTTAAATTCGATGAATAGTATGAAATCCCTCCTTACAATTTAACACCTAGTACAAGAAGATTATTTCTATATGATCCAAGGTGTTTAAATTTGAAAGGTGTAATCTTTTATACTTAATTCGTTTTCGACATTTCGGCCTTATCTATCTCTCGTCTTGGGAGGCCAAGTGAGCAAGGGCACTGATTGTATCTGAATATCTCCCTGGTTTAAGGACCTCAACCAGATCTAACGAATAGAAAAATTAGGTGTACTCGTCGGCTTATTAGAGCCACGATTAAATCATTTGCTTATAACAGCTTTTCTTCAATTAATTTACTTAAACACTTTTAAATAAATTATAAAACCTTTAAATCATTTTTAAAGCACTTATTTGTTTATTAGAAAAATATTTATTAAAGTTTGAAAAAGAATTGTGAAGTTTGAAATCACATTTTAAAAATTATTGAAAAAGTGGTGCAAAAAGTGTTGCGAAAGGGGTTTTAAATGTTATATTAATTAAAACGACTTTTATATCATTTGGAAATTTATATATATAACTCAAATAGGAAAATAGACACAAGGAAGAAGCTGGAAAAAAATTAGTCTCAGGAACAGCTAGATTGCTTTTTAGTCTGAAGGACATTTTCTAGTGTAAATTGAAAATGATAATTACAACTTTCATTCTGTGTTTTGCACTAAAAAATGTTTTTGAGCCTAAAATGCAAACTTTTTGTCCTTAAACCTAATCCTTGAGCCTAAAAACCCCTAACTCAAATATCTTTTAAAACATTTTAAAAGATTTAAAAGATTTATTTATAATTTAAAACATTTTAAAATATCCATTTTAAATCACTTTTAAACTTTGGTCAGTAAATTGCAAAACTGTGACATTTTTGAAAACTTGTTTTGAACTTATTTGAAAATCTATAAAACAAAAACTTTATTTTCTTTCTTTGATTGAAAACTATGGATATAATAGTCCAAAAAATTCTTACTATGAAGAATCCGAACTGTATTCCACTTTATATACTTATTTGGATTTTACGGTGCGAAATCGTGAACTACCATTAGGCGACATGCCTATTTTTACTTGATTATCAAATTTTATTTAAAACTTGTCAAGACAAGTTAAACGATTATTAAAGATTACTAATCATTTTCAATGGTTTAATGATTCGATATTTACTTTTGTAACTTGATTCAGAAAGTGATTTCCTTATGTAACATCGACGCGTGTTTAACGTAACTTGTTAAACAACCATATTCAACAATCAATACTTGATGAACAATATATATAATAAGCATCCATAGCAATTATTTCACAACATTACACACATACACATACACTCTCTCACACACACAGATATGTGTGTGTGTATATATATAATGGAGTTTTCTCACCTTGGAATAAAACGATTAACTAGAAAATGGATTAGCTTCTCTAAGTCGAATCGAAGCTCACAAACACTCATCTCGAAGCTTATATAGGGATCGACCTAGCTTTTGAAGGGGGTTAGGGGTTCATGGCCTTGGTTTATGAGGTGGCAGGCTTGGCTAGGTGGTTGGACGTGTATTTGAAGTGAAAGAGGAAGGGTTTGGGTGAGTTTTGAAGTGCTATATGTGTGTATATATACACACTATATAAATTTAGATATAATTTGCTACAATTTTCCTTATTTTTTTCTTAGATGGAAGCCATTAAAATGTGGACTTTATAAAAATGAAGAGGAAGATGAATGAATAAAATGAAGAAGTGAAGTGGTATATATAGGCAAATGGAAGAATGTAAAAATTACCTCCTTACATCACCACATATCACCACGCTACCTCCTCCCCCCATCACCATGCACCAGCCATCTCCCCCAGGTACGGCCGTGGTCACATCATGGAGGGGCAAGGCCCTGTGCCTCTTTGATTTGACATTTGATGGTGATAATATGTGATAATTAGCATAGATTCTTACTCCACCACCACATGCTCCACCTCCTTCCAATCCTATGCATAGCAACCTCCATCCACTACCACCTTAGCTCGATCATGTCCCCTTCATTACCTCCTAGTCCAGCCATGTCACTTCAAGCCATGTGCTTGCATAGATGGGATTTTTGATGGTAAGGGTTGGTTGCTTAAGTGAGAGGGAGTTGTTTATCTTATATGTTTTATATATTTAGTATATATGATATATGTGTATATATAAGTGTTCATGTACATATGCACATGAATTTTGATTTCGATTTCCGGTTATATTTTCACTTCTCATTTACTATACATATATTTGTAAACAAAGTTTGAAAATAATATTTCTATTGCTGTTTATAAATAAAAGAGATTAATTTGATCTAAAATAATTAATTCAATCATCTAAACTAATTTTTTTAAAATTCAATCATATTTTTATAAATGATCAATTTACGGGTCGTTACATTACTACAAAAGTGACTATCTTCTTTGTAGTAATTTTGGCTAGAGGCTCTGCCCCAACCTATTTGGATAATTAATATTTGGCCACTATAGCAAATTTAGCTCCTCCTTTCTACATTGGAAATGGTCATATCAGATATATTCCCCATATATCGAATGGCCACGAGCTTGCAAGTGGGATAAGCTAATGGAATAGTCGTCTAAGGATACCGGCAAACCTCTAACATATGTCACATTTCCTCACAAATTCCTTTACATTTCGAAGTGCATTGGCTAATAGTAGCTATGTCTTAGCATCTTTTTTACCAAATTATTTCCCTGAGAGTGATCATCGCATTGTCCCACATGTACTCCCCTCATAACCCGTGCTCCCTATTCTTTGGAAATGCACCTAAGATAAGGGGTAGAATACCCTCTCTTGTAAAATATGCAATCAAAAAAGGAGTGGTATAAAGCCTGGTATCTTACCTTTTGGACCTCATTCTATTCTAAGGTAAGATACTTTTTATAAGATATTATTTGGTGGGGGTCATCCAGTTGCTCTTCTCAGTTTGTTGAACAGAGGATCCTGCAATAGGTTGCTCTTAGCTTTCTACTGTCTCTTGGTTTTATGTGTCTTGAATGGCGGCCCATTGGGATCGGGTCAGGATTAGTATTTGACTTGGTTCTGTTATAGTTAGCTCTTCTTGATGCCCAATTGGTACTAGCTAGTGTTAGGAAATCAAATCTACGGTTTCGATGACCGCAACTGTACAATGGAAATCGAATATGCATACATATTTCTATTTATAGGTAATTGGTAAAGCAACATCACTAAAGAGACAAGAACAAGGCTTAAAGAACGTTGTAAGAGACTACAAGTCGATAGGATCAATGGAGCAATGACACAGATGCACAAAAGCAACATGCGCAAATTTTAGACGTCTGGGTGCACCAGCCAAACGTCTGAAGAAATCCTCTGGAATTCAAAACTGAAAGGATCAGACGTCTGGTTACTGTACTCAGATGTTTGAATGGGTATTGAACACAAAAAAATATATAGCCAGACGTCTGAAACATATACTAGACGTCTGGTACTGAACTCGGATTTTGAAATTCAAACTACAACTACTGTACTTGAAAAGACATCTTTGCTTCTCTTCGCCACAACTCTTCATCACCATCAGAAGAGACCATAGAACACTTGTTAATGGATGCAACTACTCAAGAAACTTTCTACCACTATAAATAACATCAAGAATCAAAGAAAAGAATTCACCTTACTTACTTGTGCTCTTTACTTCTATACTCTAATATATTCTTGATTTCTAGCAATCATATACTTGTATTTCACTCTTTTATATATTCAGATCTTCTCAATCAATATTCTCAAGAATATATATATATATATATATATATATATATATATATATTGGAAGCAATTGTACTTAATAGTCAATATCCATGTTATAGAACACATACTTGACAAGAATAAGCTATTGTAACAAAGCCTATTCCTCCAGGCGAAGTGAGGTTGTTTGATAGTCGAATTCCGAAGAGGAGCTTCAGGACTGAACGTAGGATGGGAGGTCCAAACCAGTACAAAATCCTGGTGTGCTTATTCTATATTTACCTAGATTGATTTTATATTAGTTACATCATATAGTTAGTCACATATACTTGCATATACACTACACGATCCACTATATAGACTTTCAATTGGTATCAGAGCGTGGTTTGATCAAAGTACAATAACACATTTTTGAATCATTTTAATATGGCAAGTATTTTTCAAGAAGGACAATCAACAGCACGACCCTCACTTTTTAATGGCTCTTACTATGCATATTGGTCAATACATATGAGAATTTTTATGGAAGCTAATGGTCTAGAAATTTGGTCAGCCACTCAAGATAAATATGAAGCACCTACTAATGCTATGAACACATGGACCGATGTGCAAAAAACAGCAGCTTCCAATAATGCCAAAGCTATGAATGTCTTATTTTGCTCATTAGATAAAAATGAATTCTCACGTGTCATGTTATGTAACACTGCATTTGACATTTTGCGCACCTTACAAGTTACACACGAAGGCATAAACAAAGTTAAACAAACTAAGATTTCAATTTTACAAAATCAATTCTCATCATTTAAAATGAAACAAAATTAATCTATAGTATACATGTACTCTGGATTTCAAACCATTCAATATGATTTAATGGCACTTGGAGTCAAATTCACAAATTTTGATCTACTATCTAGAATACACAATTCTTAAACTCCAGAATGGGAAAGAAAAGTATTAGCTATCAAAGAAGATAATGATCTCTCAGCACTCTTAGTTGAAGAATTGATAGGAAATTTAATGTCCTATGAAGCTAATTTGCAGGCACGAAAAGAACTAAATTCGAAAAAGAAGAACAAAGCATTCCCAGCAACAAATGAAGACTCCGACTTAGACGAAGAAGAAATTGTATTTATCGCCAAAACTACAACAAATTCAAGAAATTTAGGAATATGAATAAATTTCAAAAAGGAGAAAAATCAAGCTCAAAAAATCAAACATCAATCAAATGCTATTAATGCGATCAATTTGGACATATGAAGAAAGATTGTCCCAAGCTCAATAATGATAAAAAGAAGAACAAATTTGAAAAACTCATAAAGAAGAAGGCTTTCAAAGTAACATGGGATGACTCGAATTCTTCATCATCTGATAGTGATAGCGAAAGTGAAGGAGAGCAAGCTAATATGTGTTTTATGACACAAACTAATGAGGTATGCCCCGAACTTAGCTATGACGAACTACTAGAACTTCACATGGAATTAGATGATAAATTTATAAAAATTAAAAAAAATTAAACAAAGAACATATAGCCAAAATATAGATTAGAACTTGAAGTGGGAATGCTAAATGATGAAAAAATTATCTCAAAAAAGGGACTAGAATTGTCTCAAGAAAAAATTAAAAATAATTTGGTCAAAAATGAAGCTATTGCTATCGATTTTGATAAAACTAAAATAATAAAGGATAATATACTAAAAGAAAATGTTAACTTGAAAAGTAATATTGAAATATTGAAACTTGAAAATTTAGACTTAAAAGAAAAATTAGATTAAATATTAAACAATGTTTCAAAATTTAATAAAGGAAAGTAAGATTTGGAGAATCGTATTAAAACTTCAAAACCATCAGGTAATAGAAATGGAATAGGATTTAAAAATACCCCTAAACAAAGAGGAAATGATGTTAAGAATTATAGTTATAAAAAGACTAAAAGTTCACCTAAGTCTAATATGAATACCAAAAATATCAAAATTTGGATTCCTAAGACGAATAATAATTTGATTAGACAAAAACATATTAATAATTTCTTAGAGAATGTTGTCTACAATAAAAATTATATTTATAAAGGTAACAAACCATCTTGGGTATGGCTACCTACTTCTTCTAACATCTAGGACGCCAACAAAATATATGTGTACCAATTAAAACATCTTTAATTTTGAAGGTATTCAAAATAAAAAATAAGAAGAAATGGATACTAGATAGCGGATGCTCCGGACATATGACCAGAAATTCAAAAATGTTATCGAATATAACATGCATCGATGGTGGAACGGTAACCTTTAGAGATAACACAAAAGGATATGTTGTGGGGATTGGAGAAGTCATCAACTCTGGTATTTCTAACTCTTCTATTATTACAAATATTTTATTAGTAGAAAATCTAAGACACGACCTACTAAGTATTAGTCAATTATGCGATAAAGGTTTTAAAATAAATTTCGAAAAAGATAGATGTAATATTTTCGATAATAACAAACAGCTTATATTTGAAGGTTTTAGAAACAAAAATATTTATGTATTAAACATGAATATAAATAAAAAGTCAAATGTATGTTTAACTGCCAGACATGATGATCCATGGTTACGACATAAACGATTTTGTCCTATCAATTTTAAATATATTAATAAATCGGCAAAATATGAGCTAGTTAGAGGTATACCTAAAATAAATTACAAAGTAGAAAATTTATGTGACGATTGTCAAATTGGAAAACTAAAGAAAACCTCTTTTAAATGTAAAAATAATATTTCTACAAAACAACCCTTAGAATTATTACATTTAGATTTATTTGGTCCAACACAAGTACGATCTATAAATCACAACGAATATGTCTTCGTAATAGTTGATGATTTTTCGAGATATAAATGGACTTTATTTTTAAAACATAAAAGTGATATCTTTGGAATGTTTGAAATATTCGCTAAAAGAATTAAAACACAAATGGATTTAAAAATTAAAAATATTCGAAGTGATCACGGTGGAGAATTCGAAAATGATCTTTTTACTAATTTCTGTAATAAAAAAGTAATAAGTCTTAATTTTTCTTTTCCCGCACACCTCAACAAAATGGTGTAGTAGAAAGAAAAAATCGTACGTTACATGAATGTGCATGAACACTACTAAATAGTAGTGGTCTACCAAAACATTTTTGTGCTGAAGCTATTGCCAGAGCTTGTTATGTGTTGAATCGAGTAGCCATACGTCCGATGTCTAAACAAACTTGTTTTGAAATATTTTTTGGAAGAAAACCTAAAGTATCATACTTTAAAACTTTCGGATCAAAATGTTTTATATTAAATACAAAAGATAACTTAGGAAAATTTGACCCGAAGGCCGATGAAGGTATCTTTATTGGATATTCGGATCGTAGCAAAGCATATAGAATTTTTAATAAACGAAATAATATTATTGAAGAAAGTTTACACGTTTCATTGGACGAAAATCTTCTCAACCATCATGCTAATGATGACGAAGAAATTATTCCAATAACAAATACAACAAATTCTATTAATAATGAGACAAATATGCAAAATAACACTTTGATATCATCGCCTAGAATTCTTAAGGATCATCCAAAAGATAATATCATTGAAGATCTCAATTCTAGAGTAACTAGAAATCAACTTAATCAAATAAGCCATATAGCATTGTGTCAAATTTTGAACCAAAGATTATAAAGAAGCCTCAAATGATAATTTTTGGATAATAGCTATGCAAGAATAACAAAATCAATTTGCACGTAATAACGTTTGGGAATTAGTACCAAGACCAAAAGTTCAGTCGGTTATAGGAACAAAATGGGTATTTAAAAACAAAGCAGACGAGAATGGAAATATTGTTGGAAATAAAGCACGTTTAGTTGCTGAAGGCTAATCAAGAAGAAGGTATCGATTATGACGAAACCTTTGCTCCAGTAGCTAGATTAGAGGCCATTCGTATATTACTCGCTTTTGCAAATCATCACAATTTTAAAATATTTCAAATGGATGTCAAAAGTGTCTTTTTAAATGGTTTTATTAAAGCAAACGTATATGTTGAACAACCCCCATTATTTGTTCTTAGGTTTACAAATAAAACAACTTGAAAACGGTATTTTTATTCATCAAGAAAGATATTGTGACGATCTATTAGGTCGTTTTGAAATGGATAAAACTTTAAGAAAACCTGTACCAATGAGTACTACTGTTCACTTAGAAAAAGATGATAACATAAAAGATTTTGATGAAAAATTATACCGTAGTATGATTGGTTCTTTACTATATCTGATGGCAAGTCGACCCGATATTATGATGAGTGTATGTCTCTGTGTCGATTTCAAGAAAAATAAAAAGAATCTCACCTAATAGGTGTTAAACGTATTTTACGGTATCTATCTAGCACTAGAGATTATGGTTTGTTTTACCCTAGAGGATCATCGTTTGAACTAGTTTCATATAGTGATGCAGATTTCGGTGGATGTAGAACAGATCGTAAGAGTACTAGTGGAACATGTAACTTTATCGGACAATCATTAGTTTCATGGTTTAGCAAAAAGCAAAATTGTGTTTCTTTATCTACTTGCGAAGCCGAATATATTTCAGCAGCTCTAGCATGTGCACAAGTGATATACATGCAACAAACACTTACGGATTTCGACAAAATTATCAATAAATCTCCAATATATTTTGATAACACGAGTGCAATAAATTCATCAAAAAATCCTATAAATCACTCGCGAACTAAACATATAGATACACGACATCATTTTTTACGAGACAATGTTGAAAAAGGAACTATTTCATTAGAATACGTAAATACCAAGAATCAAATAGCAGATATCTTTACAAAACCACTAAATGAACAAACTTTTATTAAACTCCGACGCGATTTAGGGATTTGCTCTCTTCATGATCTGCTCACTTAATAATCACTCCTTCATTTAGGTTATGATTAGCTGTTAGTTTTCTATCCACAAATTGCAATTAATAAATTCTGCACCTTTGATTTTTTAGTAAGTTAGTTTTTAAAAAATTTCTATAAATAATTTTAAAAATTATACATAAACAGCTATACAACAAAGAAAAAAAATACAATTTACAATTTTTAACAAAATATAAGTCATGGCTTCTAAAAATTCTTATATATCCATCTCGACACCTACAACGGACAGTTCGGCGGATACACCACAATAGCTTCCTACACCCACACCAAATCAGGAACCGATGTAGATATGGTCCTCATATCACACGAGATTCACTCCCAATAGCAAGAAGTCCAAAAGATCTTTATTTGTTTCTCCTAACACAAAGGAGGAAATTGATGAAATACATCACTATTAAAAACAAAAAATAGATCTTCAACGAGAACTATATTTTGAACAAAAAGTCACGGCACGTCGACTTAGCTTTTTGGAACAAGTAGCGATGAAGTTTTGTACTTCACGGAAGAAAGATGTCCATAAACCACTTCCAATGCCTTGCAGTTCCTTGGATCCCTCTTTCTCATATCATACACCTTCGGACCCTTCACCAAGACGATTCTCTGGTTGCCCAAGAACCTACGAACGAGAAAATATATGGTCTCCGCTTAAACCATGGAGGGGTAACAAGTCAGAAGATCATAAAACTCAATCGCCATCTAAATAGAGTATATTATTATTATATGTGTATCTTGTTTATTTATAATTTTGTTACCCACAAATAATACTACATTTCGTTTCCAAAAATAGAGAACCAAGAAATAAGCAAAACCATTAAAATTTAGGCTATTATTATAAAAATTGCCTATTTCAGACGTATGGATATGGACCTTAGACGTTTGACACTCTGATATCCCTCAAATTTTTACCTACTATGCATATGTCAGACGTCTATTATAACCCTCCAGACGTCTGAAAAATTGCTCCGCCTCCTTAAAATAGAAACCAGACAATTTTAGACGTCTGAGCTTTGATCTAGACGTTTGAGTTATGTCTATGCCACCAAATTTTAAATACTGGACCTATTTTAGATATCTGATATTTTAACCCAGACGTCTAAAAAAACCCTCTGTCTATCAAACTTTTAAAACTCGACTAAACCAGACGTCTTAAAATATCTACTGTGTTGAAATTAGGGTAAACCAGACGTCTGAAATCACTTCCAGATGTATGAAATTCAATCGACACTTTAAAAACACCCAGATAACGTCATTTTTTTTTACTTTCATCATTATTTTTTCAATTATGATTTCTACATTGATGATTTTCTTCTCAAAATCATCTTTTAACGTTTGCTCAATACAATGCCTCCTAGAGCTAAAAATCCTAAGATATCCAAAAGAAAACAGGGCCAGCCAACATCATCCTCAAATCCTCAAGTTTGCTCTGATGATCAAATTGAAAAATGGATGAATCGAGCACCATACTCAATTAAGAGATATGAGGATATATAAAAGAAGAAACTTCACACATGTCCATTTTATAACCTACTTAAATTTCCAATGTATGATTTGGATGATATGTGTGAGAATGCCGGACTAGAAACATTGATATCACTCATTCCCAAAGACATCCAAATTGATCAATTGGCAATATTTCTTTTTTTACGCAAATTTGGATAGCACTTCAGTATGGAACACTGAAGATGAAGATAATTGGCTATGGCCCAGCGTGTATGGCAACACGATTAGACTCACTCCAGGCATAATAGGTAGAACTCCAGGATGTTCTGACATAGGCGAAGATTTATACAATATTTCCAATATGCGCTTTAAACAAAGGAATAGTATAACACATCAAATTTAGGAGGATGAAATGCCAAAATTTGCCTCTAAATATCTACGTCCAAAAGCACGACTTCTTACTCGAATGATAATTACTACCATCGTGCCACGTATGTGAAGTCATGAGCAAATAACCGAGTTAGAGCATAAAGCTTATATGCTCTATTTAGCGGAACAAGGGTGAATTAGGCCAAATTTATCTTTGATGAGCTCAAACTTTTTTTGGACTCGATCACGACCATCAATTATCAACCCCACATATATTATGAGACTTCTACGTGCTCACAACATCCCCTCTACTTATCAACTTCTGAAGAAATCTCTCCAAAATTTGCTTCGACCAAGTTTTTCTCACTGAAGCACTTACCCGAGATTCCCCTGAAAATTATATCTTTTGAAGATTGGACGCACAATCATCAAACCAGACAAGTTCAACCTCCACCTCAACCGCAAAATGAACCATCACAAGAGGAGGAACAACATAGTGAAGCAACTCTACCTCCTTTGGCACCATTTGATTATCTAAGCCAGGATGAGATTTTGGAGACTCGAACGGAAACAAATCCAAATGAAAGTGTTCGAGATCTCACTCTCAAAAATCAACACATTTTATCTCAAAATCAAAAACTTTTGGCTAAATGTATTGACAGCTTTGAAAAATCTTTTGCTACACGCCTAACAACAGTTAAGGAATCACTTTCAACTGCCCTATAGGTTCTCAAAGAAGTACTGCAAGGGATACTGCATGGATTTCAACTTTTGTACAATTAACAAAATCTATGAATGTAATCAATTTCGGATTATTAATGAAATTTTCCTTTTGTGTGTTATCTTTGATATTTGGCTAACAATCTTATAATTCTTTTTGATAATGCCAAAGAGGGGGAAATATAACTATTATTTATAAAAACTATAAATAAGCACATATTCAAGGGGAGATTTCTAAATTATATATAAGTGCATTGTATAGTTGTCATCATCAAAAGGGGGGAGATTGTTAGGAAATCAAATCAATAGTTTCGATGACAACAACTATACAATGGAAATCGAATATGCATATATATTTCTATTTACAAGTAATTGCTAAAGCAATATCACTAGAGAGACAAGAACAAGGCTCAAAGAACACTACAATAGACTACAAGTCGATAGGATCAATGGAGCAATGACACAGATGCACAAAAGCAACATGCACAAGTTTTAGACGTCTGGGTGCACCAGCCAGACGTCTGAAGAAATCCTGTGAAATTCAAAACAGAAAGGATCAAACGTCTGGTTACTGTACTCAAACGTCTGAATGGCTATTGTGCACAAAAAATATGTATAACTAGACGTCTGAAACATATACCAGACGTATGGTACTGAATTCGGATTTTGAAATTCAAACTATAACTGCCGCACTTGAAAATACATCTTCGCCTCTCTTCGTCGCAACTCTTCATCACCATCAAAAGAGACCATAGAACACTTGTTAACGGATGCAACTACTCAAGGAAACTTTCTACCACTATAAATAACATCAAGAATCAAAGATAAGAATTCACCTTACTTACTTGTGCTCCTTGCATCTATACTCTGATATATTCTTGATCTCTAGCAATCATATACTTATATTTCACTCTTTCATATATTTAGATCTTCTCAATCAATATTCTCAAGATATATATATTGGAAGCAATCGTACCTAATAGTCAATATCTGTGTTGTAGAGCACATACTTGACAAGAACAAGCTACTGTAACCAAGCCTATTCCTCCGGGCGAAGTGATGGTGTTTGATAGTCGAATTCCGAAGGGGAGCTTTGGGACTGGATGTAGGATGGGAGGTCCAAACCAGTATAAAATCCTAGTGTGCTTATTCTATATTTACCTAGATTAATTTTATATTAGTTACATCATATAGTTAGTCACAAATACTTGCATATACATTACACGATCCACTATATAAGCTTTCAGCTAGTTTTTCTTAAGAGTCAGCATATGATTTTCTTTCATGAGGGAGTTGTTCTATCTTAGATTGTCCAAACTGCTTTAGAAATTTCCTAGATAGTTCTGCATATTTGGCTAGGGTCGGTTCCTTATCTTGGTAATCGCCCTGCGCTTGATTCACAACTAACTGAGAATCACTGTGAACTTTAACGTGCGTTAGCTTCATTACCTGGTCCATTCTTAGGCTTGCGATGAGAGCCTCATATTCTACCACATTGTTGGACTAAAAACGAGCTGTACCGCTCCGTGTAGCTTTTGCCCATTCGGTGTGATTAATACGTATCCAAATCCACCCCTTGTTCATTTGATGCTCCATCTATGAATAGGTGCGAGAACTGTAGGGTGTTTGTTTCCTCCTCTGAATGGGGTTCGGTGGTAAGGTGCATTTTGCAATAAAGTCTACAAGTGCTTAACCTCTGATTTCCTTCTTGGGGCAGTAGGTAATATCGTGCTGGCTAAGTTCCATGGCCCACTTTAGTAGGCGACCTGATGTTTCTGACTTCTGCAGTATTTGTCTATATGATTTGTTTATGGGGACTTTGACGGAATGTGCCTGGAAATAAGGTCGCAAATTTGTCGCTGTAAGGAGTATGTTATAAGTAAGCTTTTCGACAACTGAGTGGTTTAGCTATGCCCTTGACAGTTACTTGCTCGTGAAACAAATGGGCCTTTGCATCCTTTTATCCTCTCGTGCCATTGCTGCACTAATGGGTTGATCGATTATAACTAAGTAAATGAATAAATTCTCACCTGTTACCCTTTTTAATAATATAGGATTATTAACCACATGGTCCTTTAGGTTTTAGAATTCTGCGTCGCATTCCTCAGTCCACATAAAGTTGTACCCGTTCTTCACTTGATCATAGAATGGGGTGCATTTGTCTGTAGTTTTGGATATGAATCTGCTTAAGGCTGCTACTCTACCATTGAGGCTTACTGGATCTTTTTGTTTCCTTGGGATTCTCATCCCTCTTATGGCGTCGGTTTTTTCAAGGTTTGCTTCAATGCCACACATACTCACTATATATCCTAATTTTTTTTTGACTGGATAGGAAAGGTACATTTCAGAGGATTTAGCTTTATTTGATATTACCTTAGTAATGTGAAGGTCTGCTCAAAGTCTTTGACATGATCTGATGTTTCCTTTGATTTAACTAACATGTCGTTTGATGTATAATTCCACATTCTTTTTTATCTATTAAGCAGACATCATGTTAACTAACCTCTGATAGGTTGCCCATGCATTCTTGAGTCCGAATTACATGACTTTATAATAGTATAACCCTATGTCTATTATAAAGATAGTGTGTTCCTGATCTGGTTCAGACATAGCTATTTGATTATACCAAAAATAAGTACCCATGAATGAGAGTAGTTCATGCCCACTAGTTGCATCTACCAACAGGTCAATCCTTGGCAAGGAAAACTATCCTTAAGGCAAGCATTATTGAGATCGGTGAAATCTATGCTGGTTCTCCCTTTCTCATTGGGCTTTCTTACTAATACTGTGTTAGCAATCCACTTAAGGTAGTATACTTGCCGAATAAACCCATCCTCCTTTAACTTCTTAACCTCTTTATGTAGAGCATTGTATCTTTCTCGGTCTAGAGTTCTACGCTTCTGTCTAACTGGATGTACATCTGGGTCGATGTTTAGAGTATGGAAGATTACAGTCGGGTCTATTCCTACCATGTTTAAATAGGCTCAGGCAAATACATTTACTGATCGCTCTAGAAAGTATACCAATTTGTCCTAGGCCTCTGCACTAAGGTTCTTCCTTATCTTAAGCACCTATTGGGGTCCTCCGGATCTATTTGTATACCTTCGATATCATCTATCGGTTTTAACTCTTTATTTGTTGCCCCTAATCTTGGATCTATCTCGCTTTCTTACTCTTCTTCTAGTGGTAAGTTCACAGAGGATGCCTGTTTCTTGTCATCCTCAAAGAAATACTATGCATAAACTAAATTATATCCATCGGTGCAAATCATGCGCATATATTTTCTCTTCGCTTTTCTCTTAGGTTTAGGGTGCGCAGACCACTAGCTATAGTATCAGCTTGAGTGTCTAGTATCGCCACAGTCTCATGTCCAGATTTAACTTTATTTTTATCATTACAAATATCAAAAAAAATAGCGGAATAGTTTGGAATAATTTTATTGCTAGAGTTAAGAATTACGTGATATAATTCTTTAGCTAAAAACCTTTCCCCTCTTACTGATCCAATCCTAGCCGCGGTACTAAATTTAATGAACTAATCATTTTGAGAGATGGTTGCCCCCGGATTAACCAGAGTAGGTCTTCCTAAGAAAGCATTGTGAGGTGAGGGTTGGCTGATGATTAAGAAACTTGCATAGAATGATTTGGTAATGAGGAACTTCCAGCTGTGACGAGAAGGCATACTGATCTCACAGGAATGGTTGTAGTGTTGTTGAAACCAAAGATTGATTCAGGGCTGGGTTTTAGGATTTCAGATGATAATTTCATTTGACCATAGGAAAATTTGAAGATGTTATTTACTGAACTATCTGAATCAATGAAGACTTTTTTCATTATATAGTTTGATATCTACACCGTAAAGACAAGCGGGTCTTGATGTGGGAATAAAACCCCTGCCAAGTCAACCGTCGCGAAGGCTATTTCTAGTGTAGGCTTCTGTTTTGACATGGAAGATTGCCCTTTAGGTTTCATCTTCTTGCACGTATCTCTCATGTGCCTTCTTACTTGCATTAGCAAGGTGAGGTCCTGAATTGAAGTTATCATGGTTGAAGGGTTGCCAGCTTGATGTTAATTTTGATCTGAAGTCAAATTGCCAACCCTATCTCCCCTATTCTCTCTTTGGAAGCTTCCCAAATATCTCTTCTCAATTAGCCTCTCTATCACCTTCCTCAGGTGTCAGTAGTTATCAGTATAGTGACATTTGCTTTGTGGAAGCGGCAGTATGCTCCACCTTTGTTATGTTTCGGTTTCTTTCCTTTGTTCGGAAAGTTGTAAGATAATTCATCCTATGTCATCTTATACATCTCTTTAAGGGGATGAGTGAGGGGAATCTTTGTAGTGAGATGTAGCCCTTTCTATCATTTGATAGGTGGGTGATATCCGTCCGCCCCTCTTTTCCAGTCATAGTTGGGGACGAAAATTTCAGCAGATTGGGATACAGATCTAGTTTCCTCCATCCTAATGCACCCTACTGCCCTCTCATAAAAGGCTCTCGTGCTATGGCAAGATTTTCTGCTATTTTTATCCTACATAGCAGTTCCTCTTCTAATTCTGCCGTGACCCGCCATTAGTAATGCTTCTTCACAGGTCACTCCAATTTGAAGACCTTCTTTTCTTGAAATGCTTGATAAAATTACGTAGACTTTCATTGTTCCATTGCTTCACATAGACATGGTATGAATGTCAAGGTAGGCTTCCCTCCTCGAATTGAATTTTTTTAAGAAATCAGCGGACAATTACCTCCAAGATTTGACTTCTCCCGACCCATACCTTCTGAACCACCTTGAAGCTGCACCAAATAAGTATAAGTGAACAATTTGCACCGGGCCATCCTTCAAACCTTCAAGACACCCATAAAGCATTCAAAAGTGTCGAGGTGATCTTCGGGGTTGGTGGTTTTGTCAAAATTATAAATCATAGGGGCATCAAATTTATCGGGAAAATTGGTCTCGTTAAAGGTCTCACTAAAAGTAGTGCAAATTCCTCCTTTTATCCTTTCTCCAGTATTCTATTGACAAATCTTTGCTAGCTACTCTATTCGAGTCTTGGTTATTGGATCTCGTATTCCCTTGGGTCAACTTGGACTGAATTACCATCAAACATGGCATCTTCATCATTTCTAGCAAATCGGATCCGTTTTTCCAATAATTAAGGGTATATATTGGCCAACTTAGTTTTAATCCTAGGCCCGTCCTATATTTTTCTCTTTAATTTTGTGTCATTTTTGAATCCAATGTCACTGTTCCTATTAATAGGAGTGCCATTATTGTTCACCTGCTGATTATTCGACGCAACTATGGAATGATGGCGGTAAGCTACGGAGCAGGGAGGTGAAGATGGCCCTTGAATGACATGTTGGTTCATCTTTTCTCTGATCCTTCCATATGTTGATTTATTTGTTCTAAAAAGGATTGGAATGCAGCCAAGATGGTATCAGCAAGGGCCTTGGTTGAAGCTCCTGTCCCATCCTTGGTTTTTGAGAGTATAAGTGATTTAGGGATAGTTTTTGCTGTTAGATGTGCAGATTATTGAATCAGGGCCATAGGTGAATCGGTAGATTCATGGTTTGTGGTATACTATTTTACTAGATGTGTAAAATGAACAGAAATATGGAAGTTCGAGCCATTCTTCTAGCGCCAAAAGATGTTGAGGAACTTTTCATCCTTCAACTCCTCGATTCGTACAAAATAATTGATTTACTAACTTTAGCTGTTTGTTAAACTATTAGTTCTAACTAACATTTAATTCAAGTACAGGTAAAAATAGTTTTCAGTACTATAGCTAACGAGGAAATAGCAAAAACAATAAAGGACAAAGGATTTACATGGTTCGGATTTTAAGAAATCTTACGTCCATGGTAGAAAGTTTCTCTTTCTTCCTTTATTAATGATTTGGTACAAAATTTCACAACAGAAAGTATAGTTGAACCTTAAAGGTTTTCAAAAGAAGAAAAGTCAGAAGCGAAAGAAGTCCCCTTCATGCTACAGTGCCTTTTCTATTTATAGTCCTGAAATGCACGTGGATTTTTGGAATTTTTTTCTCGTCATTATGCCTTAACCCTTGGATTGTACCAAATGTAGTTTATATGTATTATTTATTTGACGTGACTAAATTATTGACATGTCTTCGGCGGAAAGTTTGAATAGAGGCGAAAATCCCAAAATTAGAGTGGAAATGTCCAAAATTATGGCGGGAGAAGTCAAATTTGAATTGAACTTGTTTATGGGCCTCTAATGAGATATTTGTTGTTAATTGTTGACCTCGCTGTGTCTGTGCTGACCTATATGCGATGTTATGATGTTGATGCATATGAAGAGACATAGCGGTGAATATTTCCTTATGCCCAGGTCATGCTGCCCTACTAATATTTTTGTTGTCTTTGCTTGACTTGATAGTTTTCCGGTCGGAACATACTTGTGGCTATTTGTGATTTGAATTGTAAGTAAGGCTCTGCTTTGAAGTATATACCGAGTGGCACTGAATACGACCCCTTTGATGTGCTTTCGATTATGTACAGAGCGGTTTAAATTGCCCTCGATATGTGTTGATGTAGACTCGTTTCCGTAGGTTTAATAAAACATGAGCTTTGATGACGGGCTCAGCTCAGCTCGGTATGTACTATCCCCACATTTCGGTGCGGTATGCCGTATTTGACTTTGATTTTGGATGTAGCTGGTGTGGCTTGCCCCTGTTCCTTAATTCTTACAATATTTGTCTCTTGCTGCAGTTCCATTGGTTGCTGAGCTTGGGTCGGGTTAGGTGTTGTGACTTCGAGTTGGTTACCTTGTGTCTTGAAAGCAGTTCTCGATCAGAATGGGTATAATGATATTTATTTAGAACTCCGTATGTACTCTGACTTTCTGTACCGATACTTATTTATTAGTTTCTTCTACCAGTGTGGTCTCTTGTATATTTTTATTTTAATCTGTTCATGTATTCCAATATATTATATATTATCATTCCATTGTGAGATTTATCGATATCTGAGTTTAGTGTTTTGTTCTAATTTTATCTTGAAGATCCCTTTTTTGGGTATTCCCGCAGGGCAGATTGTTACACAGCCTTACTGTAGAGTTTGTGCCATATTTGAAAAGAAAGACTACAAGTCCGCTTCCACTCAGCAGCTACCTCATCAATCGCGACCAGATCAGATAAGACCCAAACTTTTAGGAATTTCATGCTCCTTACTGCATGCATTTGAGTTTTGTCTTCATTTAGCTATTTATATTCTAAAATCTTGCATTAGCAATTCAAATTCGATATTCACTGGAAGGATTTGATTCTAAAATAACCTTTGATCCCATTCTAACCATATGTGCCACTCATTAACAATTAGTGCTATACTCGGGATATTTGTTCGAATGTCTTCTACACCTGCCTTTTTATCCAAAAATTCTAGAAAATGTTTGATTGTGTTTATACTAATTGTGTTTAAATGCAGTCTTTGCTTGATGTATACCAAAATTTGTCTGGAATAATCGCACACAAAAAAGTTGTTAGTTTGTTTCCTCCCGATTATTGCATAATTTACAGTAAGTAGACTGAATATTACTCCTATGTTCGATTCTTCTGAGTGTATTCAGTCTATCAACTAAAGCTAAACAAAGACATATTGAAATTTTGGGTGGGTTTAGTTTATTCCTTGTATGATGAATTTGGCTTTGAATAAGTTCCTTAACCCTAATGCCGCCCCAAATAGATTTTAGTGAAAATTGATCTTTATCACTTAGTTTCCACCACCGGAAGTCTCCATCATTGTTGTTGTATACGTTAGAACTTCCAATTTTGGCATGCAAGAAGAACGGTAGGTTGCAGTTGTTGGGGCACTAATTCTCATTCAAGATTGGTGCAGACGCTCTAGCTTTAGGTTCCCCTATATTGCACATTTGCTACCAGCCCACCAAATATTTCATGCCTTTCCATAAGAAGTTTGCACAAATATTTTCTACATGATTTATCACATTTTTGGCATTTGACTAATTTGCATCCAAAAATCGTCTTAAAATGAATCACTATTCTAATTAATTCTAATCGTCCACTTATTGTTAAAAGCTTCTCACTCCACCCATTAAGTTTATTTTTAATCTTATCAATCAGGCAAATAAAATCCTATTTTTTCAGTATTGAACTGCTTAATGCGATCCCTGAGTAAGTAACAGGTAAATTTTGGGTTTCAACTCCCATAAATATTGCTTCGTAGTTTTTGTCTTGCCTGATCAGTGAAGATAATCTTACAAGTTACTAGAGGGAAACTAGATAGGGTATTGTTTGAGTTATTTTGTTCTGAAAAATCCATAATAGCAGTTATTTTAGTATGTACTTATTAATGTTTACACTGTAATTTTTGTTAATAAATTGATTAATCATCTTTTTTCTTTTTTTGTTATGTTCATATGAGCATGGAATTTTTTAGAGCATTGATCACTATCCCTCGACCATATAATTTTTTTACTTCTGTTGATTTTCTATCGCATGACTATGCACAAGGCTTTCTAGATTGAATAAATTTTCTTTATATTTATGAATCGGAGCATCTTCCGGGTTTAGAAGCAACTCTGAGTATAGCCTATTATTTTCCTGCCTGCATTTCTCAATTAAGTCATGAATAGATGTGTAATAAGTTGAGCATAAACTAGTATAAAAATTGTTAATCTGTACTTACCCAAATGACGTGTCAACGGAACTGGTGACGCAGCGGATTAACAAAAACTTGCTTTGACGATGTAAGTAGCAATCGGTGAGTTGAGAATACTGTAATGCCCAAATCCGTTGATCCAAAAATGCCGGATTCTAGCTATCTTCGTCTCGTTGATCGCGCACGATACCGAGAAACAAAGATAGCTAGAATCCGGCATCTTTGGATCAACGGATTTGGGCATTACAGTATTCTCAACTCACCGATTGCTACTTACATCGTCAAAGCAAGTTTTTGTTAATCCGCTGCGTCAGTTTGGTATCAGAGCTTGTTTTAGCCAATCATAGCTAAATCGGGTCTTGGAGCCAAGTATTTGAAGTTTGAAGTTGTTCGTCGTGTTCATATTGAAGTTGCAACAAGTTTGGGGTGTTTGATCCATAATCATTTGCGTGGGAAAGGTGTTTGAATTTGCGTGGGAGAGTTTGCACGCCAAAGTGAAGTTCGAAGCAAGCTTGAAGCCGTGCTAGTTGATTTGAATTGTAGTTTTGGAGTTGTTTTGTTTGAAGATTTTTGAAGTCAAATTTGTTGAATTTTTGATTTATTGAAGTTTGGAGATTTGTTGAATTATTTGTTTGAAGATCAACCATGCCTCCGAGACGAGCTCAACGTCATCGCAATATTAATGCCTTGTATGGAAGAGAAGAGGCAGATAAAATGGAGCAACGAATCAACGAAATCTTCACTGAGAAGTTGAATGAAGGAATTGGTCGCTTAGAGAGAATGATGCTCGAAATGAATCAAAGTAGAAGAAGAGTTTCACCTGAATCGAGCCATGGGAGAAGTAGAGCTTCGATACATTCAGATCGGGAGAGAAGAGAAGACCATAGAAGTGTTAACAATCGTAATAGAAATGTTGATCGAAGGAGGGGTAGTAGAGATGTTGGTGGTTGTAACGACCCGTTAAGTTTGGTGATATTAAATGAATTAATATAATATGTTTCTAATCTAATTTAGAATGAAATAAAGTCTTAAGATTTTATTTGAGTAAATGTAGAAATTTGTTATAGTAATTGGAATTTAAAGTAACAATAAAATGTATGACAATAGATTTTTATAATGTAAATTGTCACATTTTGTTGAAAGTTAATCTTAAGAAACATACAAATGTTGAATCAGTGAATATTAATAAAAATATTTACTAGAATGGAATTCAATTGATATAAAATAAATAGTGGTGATTGTACATTTGGTTGTAATAATAAATAGTGACTAAATAAAAAGTGACCGTTGAATAAACCAATGCAATATGTGAAGGTAAGTAATTTTCATAAATGGTCAATAATAAACGCACTTAAAAGGGTAATAAAATTTGTTTTGTTTAGGTGATTATGTATTGATAAGCTATAACTAAATTTGCAGTTTGGTAGTAAATGGGATATGAGAAGACAAAGGCATTTAGAAAGTAATAGACGGAATTCATAATAACAAGTAGTAAATTTATGCATATATTTGAGCGTTTGTCATAATTACCAAATTTTACCATTCATATAATTTATCTAATTAAAGTCTATAGCAACATTGTTGTTAATAATGTTGTTAGTGAATTTGAATATAAAAGAATGACAAGTGTAGGTTAACCATTTATTTTATTTTTGTTAAGAATGGAAATAGTTTGAAATAGATCTGAATAAATTATTTTGGGTTGTTTATGTGCCTAGTTAATAAAGGAGAGTTTATAAAAATAAAAAAATAAAAATAAAAAAAAAAGGAATGCACAAATGAACTGTATATAAGCAAAGGTTATTTATACCCACAAATTTGTTTAATTACTGTATAGGAAGAGCCTAAATCCATAGATGAATTTATTTAGATTTCAATTGTAATTTATAACATTTATGTAGATTTAATCTCAATTAATTCATTTAAATAGTGCAGTTAGCGTAGTTTTGTTGTGTAACTACAGTAGTTAATTTTATAAGATAAAGCTAATGCAAATTTTATTTATAGGGTTGGACCACTTATTGATATAAATTTTAGAAAGCAGGATTTATGGATTTATTTGAGTATAAAATTCAACAACTGGTATCTATTACAAATAAACTGGAATTAAACGTAAAATATTACGTTATTGAATATAAAATGGAATTTGTGAACATTAGAGTGAAATCTTGAACTAATGTTAGTAACATCTTTATTTTAGGTGAAAGTTGAGGATATAAAGGTGAAAAATCTAAAGTATGAGTTTTTGAGAATATAATTTATAAAATTCTTAAATATAAGAAAGTGCAGAAATGAACACTGAAATTGATATCTTGTCAATTTTAATTCACATCCAAGCTTGTTAAATCATTTGAAATTGATTAATTTATATAAGTAATAAAATTGGGACAAATTTTAGAATATTAATATAAGATTGGATTTTTATAATTTATTTAATTTATTTAATGAATATTAAAAATAGCCATTTTGGTCACGGACTCGGATTTCGATGAAACCAGTTTCATCGGATCCGTATCGGTGAATTATTATAGGGTTTCAAGTTTCGTATCGATCGGACCTGTCGTTTGATCGTACGGACGCGAAACGCCTTGAAATCGATTTTATTAAAATCAATTTGAAATCAATTTGGAAATCTTGTTTTCAACATAACTTCTTCATACGATCGAATTTGGTCGTGAAACTTTTTCCATCGCGTTCAGAATATTTTAAAATACCTATTTGGATATATGGGTTTAATAAATTTTGTTCCGGAGGCTAAACGGGCTTTTGGGCCATAGTTTGTTGCGTACGTTCATCCTTCTAGTCTATACGCTCTAACCCAACCCTAACTATAAATATACAGTTATAAACCCTACCTCCATCCTATTGCCATTTGCTGTATGTTCATTTTCTTCATCTCCTTATCCTCCTCAATGGTGCCAAACCTAGATCTATTCCATTTCAAATTTCAGTGAAATTTCAAACTCTCCAGAAAAATTCCACAAAAATACATGTCATAGTTCTCGAGACACGTAATCTACCGGTGCAATTCGTTTTTCGATTGGAGCCATCGTTCATCCAGAACAATTCAAATCATTTTCGGCCTCACATCATCGTCGCAACAAAAGTTGTCGGATCGGGAAAACATTTCTGGGTATTGAAGAGAGGACGATGGGGATCGCATCCATATGGTTTGTTCGTCGTTTCAACGGTCGGATTGTCCCCTAAAATTCGATTAGGGTTTGTATCAAGTGGCGGCTGCTGGGCAGAACCGTGGTGGCAGCGGCCTTATAAGAGGCCGGACTTGGCTGGGGCGTGCGCCTCGGCTAGCCTAGGCGTTTGGTGGTGGTGACGTGTCGAAAGGAGGCCGGTGGTGGCAGATAGCAGCGGTCAAAGTATGGGTCAAGGCCGTGATAGTTGGGTTCGGGTCCGTGTTTTATTCTCTGAAGCTTTTCGCGTGCGTCTTGTTGTAGATGCGTGTTGTCTGTTTGGTGATGACGTGGATAGTTGTTAAGGTGATTGTGTTCCTTTTTATTTGATTTTAATTTGAAATTCAATCACCATTTTTCGCCATAACTTTCTCATACGAATTCGGTTTCACGCGAATTTTTTTTTGTTAGGATCGTTATTTAATTTCGGACCCAATGACGCTGGTTTGGACAAATTCTGAGACTGTCAAAATTTTGAGTTTAAATTGAATTTAAATTCGATTTAAATTCCAAAGGTGAGTGTTTTAACCCACTCACAACTACTAGAAGCTTTTATGTTTGTTAAGTTAATTTTAGAAATGAATAGAAATTTATTTATGAGTATTTGGCATGTTTATTTCACTCATATTTGTTGAATTGCATTTATTAAATTTAACTGTTAATTTAATTTATTTATTGCGTATTAATTGATAGTTAGAATTTATTTGTTTGCCTATAAACTGCTAGTTAACAGTTATATAGATTATTACTGAATATAAACTGTTAGATTAATAGTTGTTAAATTTAATCTGAATAAAATTGCCAGTTATTACCTGTTATATATTATCAAATATAAATTGTTATTGATTGATATTGCTTGATGATTGTGATTGGATGATGGGTGATGTTGATGGATGTTTTATTGTATATCATTAAATTGCAAATTATCATGCATATTTCCTTTCATTCGGGATTGTGGTTAGAAATGATATATAACCGCAAAATTTTATATCTTTTAAATTGCGGATTGAAATGATAAATATCCGTATCACTTGACCATAGGATAGAAAATTATATACAGGCACCGCGGTCTATATATAACTATTTTAATGTGATTTCTTTGGTTTGGATGGAATACGGTTTATAATAATCTTAAATTTTATATTGTATAAATATTTTTCTTCCATATATATATACATATGAAGTTGAAAATTTTGAAATTAAAAGGTGTATAAATCTCTTTATTAAAAATGGAATTTTTTTTAAGAAAATGGAGTTTGATAATTTATATCATATGTTTAAATGTTAAGTTTGGAAATTTTAAGATATGATATTTATAATTGGATTTTTCCCAAGATAAATTGAAATGAATATTCTAGTATAATTTGAATTGAAAAAAAATATATATTTTATTACTAGAAATTGGAGTTTTTATTTATTTATGGATTTTATGTGAATATTCAAGACTAATTAATAGAACATTCGATTTGTTGAAAGAATAAAATCCAACTTTAGTTTGAAATATTAATACTCCAAATGGATATACGTATATATATATATATATATATATATAAATTGAAGTGGTTTTGAAACTTGAGAGAGATAATACAAATTTTGGTTTAGACTTTAATAAAGAAATGTGTTTGTAAAGCCATGAGAACTATTTTCTTTACAAAGTAACATTTACGTTAAACCTTTTAATTCATATACCGTTGAATATCCAAACCATTCAAGTTTTAAAAGTTATGGTTTTAAATTATGAATTTCGAAATATTATGCTTTGAAAGGATATTTGGCTTTCAGACGTTATAAATTTTAAAGCATTTGGATTTTTGAAAAGGTTTATATTTGGGATAAAGGATATCATATTGTTTTGGGTTTTAAAATGATATCATATTCATAATTTTAAAATGGAAATGTTTATTCTGGTTTTAAAGTATGAGCTATTTTTAAATGACCGCGGTGTTATAATAACGATGGGTTGACAAAGAGACCGGGATCGGATATGGACATACTCTCTGTCGATACCGAAAACCACTTTGACTAACCGTGTACGCGGTGGAGATTCCAGAATGAAGTAGGTGGTGACGACGTTTCCTGTAAGGTAAATACGTGGACCCGACTCCCGTGAGTTGGCATAAGGTGGCTAAAACAAGAGCGATTCTCAGGCCAATGAGGTCATTCCTCTGATCGGACCCTCCTCTTCGATATTATACTTTGACTTGGATTGATTCAGTGGCGACTTCTATATTTTGATTTTGGGGAGTTAGTCCGAGGTGGGCGGTAACTGCGGCTACGCGTTTCCACCAGCCTGGATAGCAATTGGTATATCTACCCTGGCATTGCCTAGTTGTGCCGTGTCACCTACCATACCGAGCCTTTACTACGAGTTTCTATTTGTGTCGTACCTATGGAGTATCCTCTGGTAGCTTCCCGATCAGGAGGTATTACGGTACTGTATAGACTATTGGCATTATTTGTGTTAAGGGCTATATGGGTAACCCCTTAACGCTATTAAAAAGTAAGTTTATTTTATAAATAGACACTATTATAATAGCGCAATATACTACATAGTAAATAGTTTAACGGATCCTTAGGAGATGTAAATCCCGAACATCTCTTGAGTTATTGTACTCATATTTATTTCTGTTAATTTAACTCACATAAGATCTTTTAGTCTGACTCGAGTGTTTTTGTCTTTTCAAATTCGCTCGGGTCAGTCCGAGCATTTCAGGATCGAAGACTTTAGCTTTGAAGGACGAAGATGAAGGAGTCGTATTATTATTATCTATAGTATTGCACCACACTCATACTATTCCGCTGCATTGATTGTATTGGTATGTGTAACTCTGATATTTATTGTATAAAGCAAATCAAGTGTTTGTAAACTGTTTTGAACTGTATATTTATTATTATATTTTATCCTTCCGCTGTGAGATTCTGTTTTGTTTTTATTTCTTCTCTGTTTTTCTTATTTACCCCATAACAATCCGCCCTTGCGTATGCTTTGAATTGGCACGTGTGTCGGTTTAAAGTGTGCGAAAAGGCGGGATGTTACAGTTGGTATCAGAGCTTTGGTTTAGCGATAAACCTTGGTTTTGTGGGGTTTGACTCTTTGTTAATAGGGTAGTAATACCCTATGGGAGTCGCTGAGTGTATATATATGAGAGAGCGTATTTGTTAGTGTTAATAAAGATTTTGATATTGTGTTAATCTGTTCCGCTTTGTATTTATAAATTCTGGTTGATGCGTGGGACGCTATGACATCAATAGAGATTTCTAAACACTTAATAGGACAGACCGACATAATATTTGTTTTTAACATGGGTGAATGAAATAATTTTGCCTATTATATTTTCTATATATAAAAATATTTTTATAAAGATATATATATATATATCTGGTTGCTATAGATTGGGTGTTAGGTAATATAAAAATATTTGTAATAAATTGAAGCTAAGTTGAAATTATAATAAATCAAATTGGAGATTTTAGAACTTAAGTCCGGGATTTTTGAAAATCTTCTTTCAAAGGATTTGTGAAATATAATGATTTGGTTTATAGGTAATTTCTTATATAAATATTTAGTATAATTCGGAAGAATTGTTTTAAAAGAGGATTTTGGAGAAAATAAATTTTGTACTTTCCCCTCTGTCGCTGGAAAATAATTTCGGTGATGACGGCCGCATCATCGACTTTCATTTTCGAGTTTCGAAGGGAAATGCCACTGTAGTAAATTCTACTGCAGATTTGTTTTGAAATTATTTAAAATTTTAATTGTTTAAAGGTAATTAGAGATATAAAAGTTGTAAGAAATTAATTATCTATTATTTTAAAGAAATTTTGGAATTTGACCCGGTATTAATTCTTGAATTTCCATTAATTAGTTGTAAAAATTTAGGTTAGTGAAATAAAAGAAGTAATCAATGAATTAAAAGAGTTGAGATTAAACTTGCATAAGTTCTTTTACTTTTTCTTTAACATAAATAACTTACCAAGTATAAAAAGTTGAAATGTAAATTAAGAGTGGAATAGAATATTATGCAAGTAGAATTTTGGAAAAAATGAAGTATTCAATAAATTACTGTTATAAATAAGAATTTAGTGGTATTAACTTAAGTGATGATTGGAATTTTACTAAAATTAAAGGCTGTACTATTAATAGGTGATTTTAACCTTAAGAAAGTAAAAATGAAATTCCTTAATTTATAAGTTGATTGTAGGGTTATTAACTTAAGTATGCTTTAATTCCCCCTATTCTAATATAATAGAAAGTAAGTAATATATAAATGACTGTAAACCCTAAGTAATTAATTAATAAAATTCCTTATTTTTAAGAATGAAGGTTAAAGGGTTAATAATTTAAGTGTAATTAAAAAGGGTTACTGTAATTAAATATTATAGGAAGTGGGTAATTAAACTGTTACTACTATTAAATATAATGGAAACTTCCACATTAAATAAATAAATGAGATTAAAGGTAAGTTGAAATTGTAGGTTATAAAACAAATATATATTAATTAAAGGAATGAAAAGAAACTTGTAAATTTTCACTTACATTCTTAAAATATATATAACTTACCATAAAATAAAAGTTGCAATTGCTAGTAAGAAAGTGTAAAGGGAAATCTTACAAGTGAAGCTTGAGGTAATTAAAGTATTCAATTAATTGCTGTTAAAACTTAAGCTAAATCGGAAATTTTACTATATAAGAAAGGCAAGTAGAATAAATGGGTGATATAAACTTTAATCAATAAATTGGAACACAAATATGATAATTTTGTAATAAATGAAAATGAAAATTGTAAGAAGTAAAGGGATCACTCCATAAATGAAAGAAAGAAAATCAAACCACTGAAGCATGAAAAAAAATGTATGGTAAGTAATTTGGTTGTTGGGTTGAATTGTTATTGTTTGATTTATGTTGTTGGGTAAGGAATTTGAATTTGTCGGATGAATAAATAATCTATCTATGTTCCATCTAAGACTGTTGAGAAAAGGATGCGCTTGATAGTTAATTTCATTTCATACAAATTTCAAGTTTTGAACCCAAACAACTATTTGTTTGATGGATTAATGGTTGCGTTGTTTTGTGTATGTATGCTGTTTGTAAGGTTGATGGTTGTTGTACTAATTGGTTGATTAATGGCTGAAACCACTTAAATATTTCACTTTAAACTAAATATTTAACCTTTTAGATTATATAAGTGAATGCAGGTGATGGAAGCAACTGCTACTGCTTTTGGTTCCATAATAATAAGCGTATATTGCCCGACAAATAGGTACGTTTTCGGATTACGTTTAAAGCGCTATTTTATATAATTTTCCCGTGTTGGGATATAATATTTTGATAATATTTGTAATATATTTGTTATATTTTGATATTATATTTTCTCCAGAATCTCTCTGTACAAAGGAGACTCTGCCAAAATTTTCCGTAAATTTTGGACTTAGAATTTTGTTGAAATTATTTTTCCAAACTATAATGATTTAAGTATATAAGAATATAAATGATTATAAAACTGGTATATTTCATATAAGGGAATTAATTTAGTAAAATATTGTTTATAAGTTAATATTTGAAATAAGATGTACTGTTTTATTCTTCCTTCTCCCTTCTTTTTCCTTTTCGGGGACGAAAAGTTTTGAGGGGGGGGGGGGGAGATTGTAACGACCCGTTAAGTTTGGTGATATTAAATGAATTAATATAATATGTTTTTAATCTAATTTAGAATGAAATAAAGTCTTAAGATTTTATTTGAGTAAATGTAGAAATTTGTTATAGTAATTGGAATTTAAAGTAACAATAAAATGTATGACAATAGATTTTTATAATGTAAATTGTCACATTTTGTTGAAAGTTAATCTTAAGAAACATACAAATGTTGAATCAGTGAATATTAATAAAAATATTTACTAGAATGGAATTCAATTGATATAAAATAAATAGTGGTGATTGTACATTTGGTTGTAATAATAAATAGTGACTAAATAAAAAGTGACCGTTGAATAAACCAATGCAATATGTGAAGGTAAGTAATTTTCATAAATGGTCAATAATAAACGCACTTAAAAGGGTAATAAAATTTGTTTTGTTTAGGTGATTATGTATTGATAAGCTATAACTAAATTTGCAGTTTGGTAGTAAATGAGATATGAGAAGACAAAGGCATTTAGAAAGTAATAGACGGAATTCATAATAACAAGTAGTAAATTTATGCATATATTTGAGCGTTTGTCATAATTACCAAATTTTACCATTCATATAATTTATCTAATTAAAGTCTATAGCAACATTGTTGTTAATAATGTTGTTAGTGAATTTGAATATAAAAGAATGACAAGTGTAGGTTAACCATTTATTTTATTTTTGTTAAGAATGGAAATAGTTTGAAATAGATCTGAATAAATTATGTTGGGTTGTTTATGTGCCTAGTTAATAAAGGAGAGTTTATAAAAATAAAAATAAAAAAATAAAAAAAAGGAATGCACAAATGAACTGTATATAAGCAAAGGTTATTTATACCCACAAATTTGTTTAATTACTGTATAGGAAGAGCCTAAATCCATAGATGAATTTATTTAGATTTCAATTGTAATTTATAACATTTATGTAGATTTAATCTCAATTAATTCATTTAAATAGTGCAGTTAGCGTAGTTTTGTTGTGTAACTACAGTAGTTAATTTTATAAGATAAAGCTAATGCAAATTTTATTTATAGGGTTGGACCACTTATTGATATAAATTTTAGAAAGCAGGATTTATGGATTTATTTGAGTATAAAATTCAACAACTGGTATCTATTACAAATAAAATGGAATTAAACGTAAAATATTACGTTATTGAATATAAAATGGAATTTGTGAACATTAGAGTGAAATCTTGAACTAATGTTAGTAACATCTTTATTTTAGGTGAAAGTTGAGGATATAAAGGTGAAAAATCTAAAGTATGAGTTTTTGAGAATATAATTTATAAAATTCTTAAATATAAGAAAGTGCAGAAATGAACACTGAAATTGATATCTTGTCAATTTTAATTCACATCCAAGCTTGTTAAATCATTTGAAATTGATTAATTTATATAAGCAATAAAATTGGGACAAATTTTAGAATATTAATATAAGATTGGATTTTTATAATTTATTTAATTTATTTAATGAATATTAAAAATAGCCATTTTGGTCACGGACTCGGATTTCGATGAAACCAGTTTCATCAGATCCGTATCGGTGAATTATTATTGGGTTTCAAGTTTTGTATCGATCGAACCTGTCGTTTGATCGTACGGACGCGAAACGCCTTGAAACCGATTTTATTAAAATCAATTTGAAATCAATTTGGAAATCTTGTTTTCAGCATAACTTCTTCATACGACCGAATTTGGTCGTGAAACTTTTTCCATCGCGTTCAGAATATTTTAAAATACCTATTTGGATATATGGGTTTAATAAATTTTGTTCCGGAGGCTAAACGGGCTTTTGGGCCATAGTTTGTTGCGTACGTTCATCCTTCTAGTCTATACGCTCTAACCCAACCCTAACTATAAATATACAGTTATAAACCCTAGCTCCATCCTATTGCCATTTGCTGTATGTTCATTTTCTTCATCTCCTTCTCCTCCTCAATGGTGCCAAACCTAGATCTGTTCCATTTCAAATTTTAGTGAAATTTCAAACTCTCCAGAAAAATTCCACAAAAATACATGTCATAGTTCTCGAGACACGTAATCTACCGGTGCAATTCGTTTTTCGATTGGAGCCATCGTTCATCCAGAACAATTCAAATCATTTTCGGCCTCACATCATCGTCGCAACAAAAGTTGTCGGATCGGGAAAACATTTCTGGGTATTGAAGAGAGGACGATGGGGATCGCATCCATATGGTTTGTTCGTCGTTTCAACGGTCGGATTGGCCCCTAAAATTCGATTAGGGTTTGTATCAAGTGGCGGCTGCTGGGCAGAACCGTGGTGGCAGCGGCCTTATAAGAGGCCGGACTTGGATGGGGCGTGCGCCTCGGCTAGCCTAGGCGTTTGGTGGTGGTGACGTGTCGAAAGGAGGCCGGTGGTGGCAGATAGCAGCGGTCAAAGTATGGGTCAAGGCCGTGATAGTTGGGTTCGGGTCCGTGTTTTTTTCTCTGAAGCTTTTCGCGTGCGTCTTGCTGTAGATGCGTGTTGTCTGTTTGGTGATGACGTGGATAGTTGTTAAGGTGATTGTGTTCCTTTTTATTTGATTTTAATTTGAAATTCAATCACCATTTTTCGCCATAACTTTCTCATACGAATTCGGTTTCACGCGAAATTTTTTTTGTTAGGATCTTATTTAATTTCGGACCCAATGACGCTGGTTTGGACAAATTCTGAGACCGTCAAAATTTTGAGTTTAAAATGAATTTAAATTCGATTTAAATTCCAAAGGTGAGTGTTTTAACCCACTCACAACTACTAGAAGCTTTTATGTTTATTAAGTTAATTTTATAAATGAATAGAAATTTATTTATGAGTATTTGGCATGTTTATTTCACTCATATTTGTTGAATTGCATTTATTAAATTTAACTGTTAATTTAATTTATTTATTGCGTATTAATTGATAGTTAGAATTTATTTGTTTGCCTATAAACTGCTAGTTAACAGTTATATAGATTATTACTGAATATAAACTGTTAGATTAATAGTTGTTAAATTTAATCTGAATAAAATTGCCAGTTATTACCTGTTATATATTATCAAATATAAATTGTTATTGATTGATATTGCTTGATGATTGTGATTGGATGATGGGTGATGTTGATGGATGTTTTATTGTATATCATTAAATTGCAAATTATCATGCATATTTCCTTTCATTCGGGATTGTGGTTAGAAATGATATATAACCGCAAAATTTTATATCTTTTAAATTGCGGATTGAAATGATAAATATCCGTATCACTTGACCATAGGATAGAAAATTATATACAGGCACCGCGGTCTATATATAACTATTGTAATGTGATTTCTATGGTTTGGATGGAATACGGTTTATAATAATCTTAAATTTTATATTGTATAAATATTTTTCTTCCATATATATATACATATGAAGTTGAAAATTTTGAAATTAAAAGGTGTATAAATCTCTTTATTAAAAATGGAATTTTTTTTAAGAAAATGGAGTTTGATAATTTATATCATATGTTTAAATGTTAAGTTTGGAAATTTTAAGATATGATATTTATAATTGGATTTTTCCCAAGATAAATTGAAATGAATATTCTAGTATAATTTGAATTGAAAAAAATATATATTTTATTACTAGAAATTGGAGTTTTTATTTATTTATGGATTTTATGTGAATATTCAAGACTAATTAATAGAACATTCGATTTGTTGAAAGAATAAAATCCAACTTTAGTTTGAAATATTAATACTCCAAATGGATATACGTATATATATATAAATTGAAGTGGTTTTGGAACTTGAGAGAGATAATACAAATTTTGGTTTAGACTTTAATAAAGAAATGTATTTGTAAAGCCATGAGAACTATTTTCTTTACAAAGTAACATTTAAGTTAAACCTTTTAATTCATATACCGTTGAATATCCAAACCATTCAAGTTTTAAAAGTTATGGTTTTAAATTATGAATTTCGAAATATTATGCTTTGAAAGGATATTTGGCTTTCAGACGTTATAAATTTTAAAGCATTTGGATTTTTGAAAAGGTTTATATTTGGGATAAAGGATATCATATTGTTTTGGGTTTTAAAATGATATCGTATTCATAATTTTAAAATGGAAATGTTTATTCTGGTTTTAAAGTATGAGCTATTTTTAAATGACCACGGTGTTATAATAACGATGGGTTGGCAAAGAGACCGGGATCAGATATGGACATACTCTCTGTCGATACCGAAAACCACTTTGACTAACCGTGTACGCGGTGGAGATTCCAGAATGAAGTAGGTGGTGGCGACGTTTCCTGTAAGGTAAATACGTGGACCCGACTCCCGTGAGTTGGCATAAGGTGGCTAAAACAGGAGCGATTCTCAGGCCAATGAGGTCATTCCTCTGATCGGACCCTCCTCTTCGATATTATACTTTGACTTGGATTGATTCAGTGGCGACTTCTATATTTTGATTTTGGGGAGTTAGTCCGAGGTGGGCAGTAACTGCGGCTACGCGTTTCCACCAGCCTGGATAGCAATTGGTATATCTACCCTGGCATTGCCTAGTTGTGCCGTGTCACCTACCATACCGAGCCTTTACTACGAGTTTCTATTTGTGTCGTACCTATGGAGTATCCTCTGGTAGCTTTCCGATCAGGAGGTATTACGGTACTGTATAGACTATTGGCATTATTTGTGTTAAGGGCTATATGGGTAACCCCGTAACGCTATTAAAAAGTAAGTTTATTTTATAAATAGACACTATTATAATAGCGCGATATACTACATAGTAAATAGTTTAACGGATCCTTAGGAGATGTAAATCCCGAACATCTCTTGAGTTACTGTACTCATATTTATTTCTGTTAATTTAACTCACATAAGATCTTTTAGTCTGACTCGAGTGTTTTTGTCTTTTCAAATTCGCTCGGGTCAGTCCGAGCGTTTCAGGATCGAAGACTTTAGCTTTGAAGGACGAAGACGAAGGAGTCGTATTATTATTATCTATAGTATTGCACCACACTCATACTGTTCCGCTGCATTGATTGTATTGGTATGTGTAACTCTGATATTTATTGTATAAAGCAAATCAAGTGTTTGTAAACTGTTTTGAACTGTATATTTATTATTATATTTTATCCTTCCGCTGTGAGATTCTGTTTTGTTTTTATTTCTTCTCTATTTTTCTTATTTACCCCATAACAATCCGCCCTTGCGTATGCTTTGGATTGGCACGTGTGTCGGTTTAAAGTGTGCGAAAAGGCGGGATGTTACAGTGGTCGTGATCGACAACGCTATACGTCAGACTTTGATGAGGAGTTTGATGGTGAAAGAGGAAGTGTTCATTACCGAGATAGAGATCCGACACGTCGTCAGTATCGAGATGTAGTGGATGATCATCGATGGGAATCGGGAATGAAGATGGAGATTCCAGAATTTAAAGGCGGGATGGTTGCTGAAGAGTTTTTAGACTGGTTGTCAAATGTGGAGGAAATCTTTGATTTCAAGGAAGTGCCGGAGAATCGCCGAGTGAAGTTGGTTGCTACTAGGTTGAGGGGGAGAGCTTTGGCGTGGTGGCAGCAAACTAAACTTACGAGAGAAAGGATGGGGAAATCAAAGGTTGTAGAGTGGGATAAGATGAAGAAAATGATGAGAGCTACCTTTTTTACCATACAACTATCAATCACTCATGTACCAGAGATTGCAGAATCTACGGCAGGGGACGAAGACTGTCAATGACTATGCAAATGAATTTTACCAACTCATTGCCAGGAACGATGTAATGGAAACGGAAGAGAAGCTGACTGCTAGATTTGTTGGAGGGCTGAGAATGCAGATCCAGGATATGGTTAATATGTTTGATCCAAGAACTGTAGCGGAGGCACATCAGAAAGCGTTGGCTTGGGAGAAGCTGGGAAGGCGTGGAGGTGGTGTGTTTACTAATTCTAACAATCAAGTGAAGGGAGTCAGTGGAAGTTCTAATGTTCCTAAAGCTGTTGCAAAACCAATTGTGAAGGAGGGTGAGAAGGCGAAGGTTAACAGTGGTTTCAAATGTTACAATTGCCAGGAGATGGGTCATAAAAGCAACGAGTGTCCAAAGCCGAAGAAGAGAACTATGATAGCTGAGGTTGAAGAAGAGGAAGAAGAGGCAGAGTGTTCTAATTCCTTACCGATTGAGGAGGAAGACTTGTTGTCGGGAGACGAAGGATATTCACTGATGATGAGGAGAAGTTGTTTGACACCGAAGCAAGAAGAGGAAGACAGTTGGTTGAGGAATAACATATTTCAGTCTACTTGTACTATCCTTGGAAGAGTTTGTAAATTTGTTATTGATGCTGGGAGTTGCGATAATATTATCTCTACGGAGGCTGTGAAGAAGTTGGAATTGAAAACCGAGAAGCATCCTAAACCGTACAAGTTAGCTTGGTTGAGGAAAGGAGGTGAGGTGAAAGTTGGACGAAGAGCTTGTGTGAAATTTTCAATTGGGAAGAAATACAAAGATGAAATTTAGTGTGATGTAGTTGAAATGGATGTTTGTCATTTGCTTTTGGGAAGACCGTGGCAGTATGATCGAGCAGTGCAGCATGACGGTCGAACCAATAGTTATAGTTTTATGTTTGAAGGCGTTAAGATTATTTTAGTTCCAAAGAAAAGGCAACAAGGAGAGAGCAAATCTGAGGAGATCGAAGAATTGAAAACTTTGCTATCTTTGAAGAAGTTTGTTAAGGAAGTTGAAGAGGAACCTGAAGTGTACTTGTTGATTGGGTGAGATTGTAGTGAAGAGGTTGAAATTCCAGAAGAAGTGAAGCCAGTATTGAAAGAATTTGAGGATGTATTTCCAGAAGAGTTGCCTAAGGAGTTACCGCCACTGAGAGACATTCAACATCAAATCGATCTTGTTCCGGGAGCAGTATTACCGCATAGACCACATTATCGAATGAGTCCGAAGGAACATGAAGAGTTGAGGAGACAGGTGGAAGAGTTACTTGAGCAGGGACGTGTGCAGGAAAGTTTAAGTCCATGTGCTGTGCCGGCTTTATTAGTACCGAAGAAGGACGGGACGTGGAGGATGTGCACTGACAGTCGAGCCTTGAATAAGATTACTGTGAGATATAGATTTCCAATGCCGAGGTTGGATGACTTGCTAGATCAGTTGAGTGGGGCTACTATCTTTTCAAAGATTGATTTGAAAAGTGGATATCATCAAATTCGGATTAGACCTGGAGACAAATGGAAGACAGCCTTCAAGACGAGAGAGGGGTTATACGAATGGTTGGTTATGCCATTTGGTTTATCAAATGCACCTAGTACATTCATGCGGGTGATGAATCAAATCTTTAGACCATTCATTGGGAAGTTCGTGGTGGTTTATTTCGATGATATTCTGATATATAGCAGGAGTATGGAGGAGCATGTTCAACACTTGAGGAAAGTGCTGATTATTCTTTGTGAGGAACAATTTTATGCTGCTACAAAGAAATGCGTGTTCATGACGCATAGTGTTTTATTTCTGGGTTATGTTGTATCAGGAGAAGGTATACAGGTGGACCAGGATAAAGTTGAAGCAGTCAGGAATTGGCCACAGCCAAAGACAGTTACGGAAGTGAGAAGTTTTCATGGGCTAGCGTCATTCTACCGAAGATTCATTCCACACTTCAGTAGCGTGATGGCTCCAGTTACTGATTGCATGAAAGGGAAACAGTTTGTATGGTCAGAGGAAGCCGGGATTGCCTTTGAGAAAATCAAAGAACTATTGACAACAGCACCAATTCTTGTTTTATCGAATTTCCAGTTACTGTTTGAATTACATACCGATGCTTCAAAAGTTGGTATTGGCGGAGTTTTAAGTCAGAATGGAAGGCCAGTTGCTTATTTCAGTGAGAAATTATCAGGAGCAAAGATGAGGTATAACACGTACGATGTGGAGTTTTACGCAATTGTTCAAGCTGTTAAGCATTGGAGACACTATCTGTTTCAGAAAGAATTTGTTCTGTACACTGATCATGAAGCGTTAAAGCATTTACAAGGCCAAGACAAGATTTCAGCGAGACATGCATCATGGGTTGCCTATTTGCAGCAGTTTACTTTCGTTGTGAAACACAAATCAGGGGTAACAAATCGTGTAGCGGATGCTTTGAGCAGGAGGAATCACTTGTTGACAACATTGAAAGTTGAAGTGACAGGATTCGAATTATTGCCAGAGTTGTTTGAGGAGGATCCTTACTTTGCAAAGTTTGTTGAGAAAGTTAAGGATGGGAATACCGATGAATTTGTATTGGTTGATGGATTCTTATTCAAGGGGAATCGATTATGCATTCCAGATTGTAGCTTGAGAATGAAGATTGTTAAAGAATTACATGAAGAAGGCCATGTGGGTAGAGATCGTACGTTGCAGTTAATTTCTCAATCTTATTTTTGGCCGTCAATGAGGAAAGAAGTGGAAAGGTTTGTGGAGCGACGTCATATCTGCCAGGTTTCGAAAGGAACTGCGACCAATGCTGGGTTGTATATGCCGTTGCCCGTACCCGCTAAACCATGGGTTGATGTGAGTATGGACTTTGTTTTGGGTTTGCCAAGAACTCAAAGGGGTAATGATTCTATATTTGTGGTGGTTGACAGATTCTCGAAGATGGCACATTTTATAGCCTGTAAGAAAACGGCAGATGCTGTTCGTATTGCTCAGTTATATTTTAAAGAAATCTATCGTTTACATGGGTTGCCGGAGTCTATTGTTTCAGACAGGGATACCAGATTTTTAAGTCATTTTTGGCTTAGTTTGTGGAAGATGGTGGGAACGAAACTGAATTTTAGCAGTGCTTATCATCCGCAAACTGATGGGCAAACAGAGGTGGTTAACCGATCGTTGGGAAATTTACCGAGATGTCTTGTGAAAGACAATTTGAAAAGCTGGGATATGAAATTGTGTCAAGCGGAGTTTGCGCATAATCACGCCGTCAATCGAAGTACTGGATTCAGTCCGTTTCAAGTTGTATATTCAACCATTCCAAAGGGACCATTGGATTTAACGACAGTACCATATCAGAAAGGAGTTGTTAAGCGGGCTAGTGATTTGGTGAATGAGTTACAGGAATGCCACAAAGTTGTACAGGAACGATTGCTTAAGACGAATGAGAAGTATAAACAAATGGCAGATAAGAAACGAAGAAGTGTTGTCTTCAAAGAGGGAGATTTGGTATATGTCGTTTGGACGAAAGATCGTTTTCCGGTTGGAACTTACAACAAATTGAAAGCTCGAAAGATTGGTCCAGTAGAAATCTTGAAGAAGATCAATGATAATGCGTATCAGTTAAGATTGCCAGAAGAGATTCATACTTCTGATGTGTTTAATGTGAAACACTTGATTCCGTATCATGCTGGTGATCAAAAAAATGCGAATTCGAGGACGAATTCTTTCGTACCCAGGGAGGATGATACAGGGAAAGCACTTACCTCGCTTAGCTCCACCTCCGACCTCAAGCCCAATTGCCGCGACTTAGCAAATCACCTCACCCCTTCAGCCGCGACCCACGACTCAACTGCTCCACGACCTACGACTCATCCCATCAAACCGACTCATCCAATCAAAAACCCCATCGCGACTCACGAGTCACCCCCAGTAGCTTCGAACGACTCACGATTTAAACCCCATCGCGACTCACGAGTCACCCCCAGTAGCTTCGACCTGCTCCAAAATTCCCTACCACGACCACCCTCTGCCGGGATAAAATTCCTATTTCGCGATTCAAATTAGGTCGTGCACGACCTAATTCAAAGTCCCTAAACCGTGAGTTGTCTTCCTCTTTTATAAGTCGCGAACGAGTTATCCTCCATAAGTCGTTACCGAGACATAGCTTAAGTCGAAGATGAGATAGCTTGAGTCGTTACCGTGTTATCTCTTAAGGCTGATGATTATTTTAAGTCGTGAACTGTTTTGATGAGTCGTAGCCGGGTTAGTGAACCATTACCGAGTCATCTTCAAAACGCGAAGAAGGAGCCGAGTCACTGCATTTCTTAAGTCGCGTGTACTGATTGTGTTGTAATTTTCTTTAAGTCTTTGTGTTGTGTCATAAACCCTATAAATAGGGATGTAATGTCATTGTTGTAAGGTTGTTGAAAATTGGAATAAAATTCTTCTTTTGTTAGCTTTGTGCTTTCTTTAAATTGGTAGTCGAGTGAAATCTCCTATCTCCACCTACGTCATTCGAGTGCGCTCGAATCAACGTTTGTTGAAGCTGATTCGCGGAATCAAGTGCGCTTGATCAACGTCGAAGAATCGTAGATCTTTGTTTCTCGGTATCGTGCGCGATCAACGAGACGAAGATAGCTAGAATCCGGCATCTTTGGATCAACGGATTTGGGCATTACAGTATTCTCAACTCACCGATTGCTACTTACATCGTCAAAGCAAGTTTTTGTTAATCCGCTGCGTCAACTGGACTACGAAACAGTAAAGGAATGATTCCTACACTTGAAGGAGACAAACTAGGAAGAGCATAAGAATAACATAGGCAATTTGACCAACTCCATGGTGGATCGATACCAATCATTAAATGATCAATATTGCCCCTAAACGACTTGTATTATGGATCTGCATGCTATTTTGAAGAAGAAAACAAAAAGTTTGAAAATGAGGGATGAACAACTAGATTAAATTTTTTCCCTTGAAGACCCATAGCTTGAAAAAGTAAGCAAAAATGAAGGAAAGAATCAAGTATGAACCAAGTCATTGATCGATACCGATCCATGTGGATCCATCAAGTCTAGGATTTTTGGTTGATTTTACCTATTCTTCCTCATGGCATCTCGAATCAGACTATTCGACGAATTCAAACTAGATTTGGCGATTTTGACGCACAAATTCGACTATAAATAGTAATCTTCATTATTTGGAAAAGGATTTTTGACAAATTGATTCGAATTTTGGCCATTTTTTTATTAACTTTGCTTATGGAAACGCTGTCGATTTTGAAATTAATTGTTTGTATTCTCGAAATATGATTGTAAATCTGTTGTAACAACAAGGAGCTCTCAATAAAGTTTATAAAGTAGATGTATGTAATAACCCTAATTTTGACTAGCATTATTTAAAACATTTAATTAGATAAATAAAATAAAATAATATAGATAGTTAAGAGATTGAGATTGGTTAATTTAGAAGGGGCCATGCCTTAATGAATATGTTAGCAAAAGAGAATAAAAATAAGTAAGTAGGAGGAATATAGTAATGGTAAAATAGAATAGCATTTGTTCTTTACCCTAAACCCTACTGTTTTTCATTCCTTATTCATTTAACATTCACAAACAAAACTAAAACCCTATTGATCTCGGCCGGCCACCATTAAGAAGATTCGGAGAAGAAAAGCTAGGATTCGGGTAGAAAGCTTAAGCAAATCAATCTAAGGGCAAATCTCAACCTTCTTAACACAAAGCTAATGTGAATAATTAATTTACATCTCACTTTTGATATTGATTTCGGTTTCAAGTTAAATTCGAATTAATTTTTCAAGTTACATGCCGTGTTATGTTTGTTTAAATGGATATATATATATATATGCTTGTTGATGATTTATATTATCTCATATAGATTTTATGATAAGTTTATATTGGAAAACTAATTAAATGACACCTATATGATTTGCGTTTTTGATATATAGTTAAGAACATTATTTAAGAAGTGGGTTCCATGTTTCATAATTTTCTAAGTGATTAAGGATTTATTTTGGATTTTCTATGAGAGAAAATAGATAATGTTGGGTTTAAATTATTTAAGGCAATTAAATATTGTTTTTGGATCTGAAATTTATATAAGTTAGAAAACATACTAAAAGTGAATTTTTTGGAAAATTTTCCTAAGTATTTTACTATCTTTATAAAATTATTTAAGTTAAGGGACTTAAATATTTTATATGTTTTATCAAGGAGAAGGGATTGTTTGCTTAAAATGTCTTAAATTATTAATTGTGAGTTCGAAAGCCATTTAGAAAAGGATTTTGATAAAGAAATGACAACCACTCGCATTTTGAAAAACTAAGCGAGTTAGGTAAGAAGAAATTACTTTGAAAGGTATAAATCGATTTTGTTACGAATTACAACTTTGACATTTCCTTTGCTTGCTCCCGTCACATGCCTAATAGGCCTTTCGAACCTATTCGAAATTAATGCACATGCTATCAAGAAATTGGTATATAGATTATTAGAGAAAGACGAAAGGGTCTATGTCAAAGGCCTGCTTTCGAAGGGGTTGAAGCCGCTTTTATAAGCTTTCGAATCCATCAACTTGTCTTTGCTTTTAGAAAAGATCTTAAGAGTTCCCGCTTATTTTTGTTTGAAAAAAAGTTTTCGAAGGGATAGCCAGTTTTGAACCTATCCGACACCCTTGCTCTCGCATTCATACCTTTCGAATTGCAATGTATTCGAAAGTGGTGCTTTTGCCTTTTAACTTTGAAGTCGTCTTCTTAATGCTTTCCAAAGGGTAGTATAGCTTCTTTTAAATGGTTTTGGAGGCAATAGCTTTGTAAGGGTGGGTTTCGAAGCTATCCTCTTCCCCAGTTCTTTTACTTGGATTAAAGTTTTCAAGAAGGGTTACTTTCGCTTCTGTTTTCTTTTACCCTATAGTTATACTATATATTAAACCCAATGGTTTCGAAAGGGATATTTTAATATGGTTTTGAAGCTATGTTTCCATAAACTCCTTTTGATCCCAATGCTTTTGAAAGGTACGTTTTAAATGTTTTGAAGGGAAGGATCTTATTGCTTTCGAAAGGTATACTTTGAGTGTTTCGAAAGGTTTATTTTTCAATGTTTCGTAAGGTTTGTTTTAATGGTTTTGAAAGAGGATGTCTAGAGTGTAAGTGATGATTTCGAAAGGTCTATTTGCAATACATTCGAAAGGTATGTTTTGGCCTTTCAGCCTGATGTTTTGAAGGTTATAGTAGTTAACTTATTTTGAAAGGGGTACTTTCAATGAATTCGAATTTTTTTTTTGAGGTTTTAAGCAAAGGTTTTTCAAAGGTATTCTTTTGGCCTTATAGCCTAAAGTTTTCTAAGTTAAAAAGAGGCTTTAACTTATTTGAAGGGATAGATAATCCCATTAATTAGATTTCATCAACATTTTTTTATGTAAATCATATATCATGGCATAAGTATTTTGAGTAAAGTAAAGAGTATGATTTCCTTGTTTTATAAAGATATGATTTCAAGGGTAAATCATTTGTAAAGATTGTTTACAAGGAAATGAAATTTGGATAGGAAAATTAACCCTAAGTATATGACTTAGATATTAGAAGACCAGGTGGGACTGGTATAAGATCGCGCCCTATACTTTAGCGAATAGCCCCTAGCTAATATAAGTCCAAAATTACAGTGTGTAAGGCTTTGTCACTGGTAAGACTAAAATGATGTTACACATAAAATGGAATATATAGAGTAAAGATAGGTTATTGATGAGCCCACAAAACCATTAGGATCAGTTGAACCTAGAAGAGAAATTTAAGGGCAGATAGCCCAATATTGTGTCTAACGGGGGTTTGAATGTTTATTATGTTTGGTAGGCCCAAGTCAGCTGGTGGTTAGTAGTTAGCCAGATAAACTATAGTGTGGACTGGTAATCCATTGATTACCTGATTTATGTGCATATATGTTATTGCTATTGTTTTCATAATCAGTTTGATTATAGGTTTTTGATTTGCAAAAGGTATGATTTTAAAAGAATATTAGTAAGGTAAAACCTGTTCCGCTAAGCGGCATGGTCTCACTTAATATCAGTAAAATGAGATGTAATAGAATTATTCACAACAAGAGTTATATCTGACTTGAAGTTTATGGCTTCCACTTAAACTCTCTGGTGCTTAAAAATAAATTTGAGTAGATTGAGAATTAAGGTCTTTTCAAGTTTAGTAGTTCGACGAATAAGCTTCCAAAGACGTGATGGAGGCAAATCTAGCTATGTAGAAGCTATTTAATATTTTTTCCATTGTGATGTATTTATGACTGATACGTCTATGCAGTACTCTGATCATCCAACAGGGCATCTTCATATGTTGCTCTTGGTATAATTTTTAATAATTATATTTGATCAAAACGTGGGAATCGTTTTGGGATGATGTAATTGAATATGAAATATTGATTTGAAATGTAATCGGAAAAGCTGTTTTTGAAATCTTTGTTGATTTTATTTCATATCACATGCTTCTGATATTATGGATACCATTAACATTACCATATTTTATCACTGGAAGTTAATACTATAGATAATTGCAACACTTGTAGCACTTAACTTCGGGCCTTTAAGTAGGGGATGTTATAACTTTGTATTCAGAGCATAGGTTTATGAAAACTTAAAGGAAATTTTGAACTTAAAATGATTTTTGAAACATAATCCTAAGGAAATAGAGAAAAGATTAGGGTATGGGATAACGCTAAAGTACTTGTATTTGCGATATATAAGTATACGCTTTATCTCTATTTCTCTCATCTCTCTTAGGCTATTCTTCTGTATTTTGCAATGACTCGAATGCAAATTTTAAGAAAGTAAGATATGGATACTAGGATTGGAAGCGTTAACCTTGGTGAAGGAAGCACCATGGAAATACCAGACCAAACACTAAAAGGAATCCAGGTCTGGCATAAACTGCTAATGTGGGTGCTGGAGTGTTGCAAGTTGATATGGGAGCTATGTATCAGTTCTTCGTCAACCTAATACAAGCTGGAGCTGCTGCTGGATTAGTTGGGGGAAATGATGGAAAAGGAAACTAGGGATACAGATATCAAAAAGAATGAAAAATTCATCCATGGATTGAGACCTAAAATTGCTAAAGCTTGCTAAAGCAACTTTACCATATATTAGGGATCTATGAGATGTAGTTGTTGAGATGGCTTTGAGGCATAAGGAGATGCTTGTTCTCTTTAATGATAACAAAGCACTGGAAATCCAAGGTGGGAAAAACCAAAAGAGAAAGTTTTTCCATAAGAAAGGCGCTCAGAAAGGACGATTAACCAGGAAAGGGAAGGCCAATGTAATCTGTTACAAGTGTGATAAGAAGCGACACTATGCTCACGAATGTCGGATAGGAAAGCAAAGAAGGCTGCTGACAAGAAAGGAGTAAAGTGCTTTAACTGTGATAAGATTGGACATTATAAGAACCAGTGTAAGAAACCAGCTAAGGATAGAAAGGGAAAAGTATTTGCATTGGAACCAGCTACTTCAAGACCAACATCAGAGGAGAAAGGAAAAACTGTGTTAGGATGCATGCTTTTGATTCGTGGTGTGTTAGTTAGAGTTCTATTTGATGCCGGTGCATAACATTCATTTATATCTCATAGTTTGGTAGAAAACCTTAACCTAGAACCCTCATACCTAGTTACTTCATTAAGGGTTGCGAATTCGATGGGAGGGTATGCAACTCTTGGGATGAGATGTAACCACTTAGAGTTTTAATTGTTAGGTCATATATTTTCTTGCAGTTTGCATATATTTGATTTCGTAGGGTTTGGAATTATTTTAGGTATGGATTGGTTAAGTAAGTACGATGCTAGGATATTTTTCCATGACAGGAAAATATCACTTAAACATCCTAGCAGATTATATACTCCGTAGAAAACCCTAGTTTTGTGGTTAATGCTTTGTTGGGTGTTATGAAATGGAAGATTAGTGGAACTGAGTTTTCATTATTAGAGAATTCGTAGATGTCATTGTGCCCGTGATAGGATTACCGTCGAAATGAGCCATTGAATTTTGGATGGATTTAGTACCAGGAGCAGAACCAGTGAGTAGACCGCCAAGTAGAATAACACCTACCGAGATGGAGTTAAAGTTGCAGTTGGTGGATTTAGAAGGTAAGAATTTTATCAGACTAAACAGTTAACCTTAGGAAGCAGCTGTAGTATTTGTTAAGAAATTGGACAGATTGTTGAGGTTTTGTGTCGATTATCGTAAGCTGAATGAGGAGAAGAAGATAAAGAATCAATTTATGTTACCTAGGATTGACAATTTGTTCAATCAGTTGAGTGGAGCCAAAGTATTTTCTCAGTTGGATTTGGTAACATAGTTCATCAACTTAGAGTAGCAGAGGATAGTATTTCTTTGACGGCGTTTAGGACCAGATATGGATCATACGAATGGTTAGTGATGGCATTTGGTCTAACTAATGTGCTAGCATTCCGTGTGGACTTGATGAACAGGATTTTCCAAGAACATTTGCATAGATTCGTGTTAGTATTCATAGAAGACATTTTTATATAGCCTAAGGATGAAAGAGAGTATGAAGTTCATCTTAGAGTGGTGCTTGAGACGCTGAGACTGCATCAACTGAAGGCAAAAATTTGCAAAGTGTCACTTTTGGAAGATGGAAGCAAATTTTTTTGGTCATGTAGTCTCACAGAAAGGGTTGTCAGTAGATCCGACTAAGATCGAGGTTGTTAATAATTGGAAGAGACCCGAGACAGTGACCGAGATAAAGAGTTTTCTTGGGTTGACTGGCTACTATCAGAGATTTATTAAGGATTTCTCGCGAATAGCCCCACCGATGACTAAGCTAACTCGAAAAGATGTGAAGTTTGTCTGAACTGATAGGTGTGAGGAGGTATTCTATAAACTGAAACACTTATTGACTAATGCACTTGTGTTAGTTGTTCTAGAGGGGAATCATGACTTAGTTGTATACATGGACACATGTGGAACATGATTAGGAGCTGTGTTAATGTAGAGGGGTAAAGTGATTGCCTATGCATCTTGACAGCTCAGATCGCATGTGGTTAGATATACAACCCATGATTTGGAATTAACAGCGGTAATTTTTGCATTGAAGGTATGGAGAAAATACTTATTGGGAGAAAGGTTCGAGTTGTTTATGGGTCATAAGTCACCGAGATATTTATTCTCTGAGTTGAAGTTGAATATGAGACAGAAGAGGTGGTTAGAGTTTTTAGCCGCTTATGACTTTAGCATTGAATGTGCACCGGGGAAAAGGGAATAAGGCTGCAAATGCACTTAGTGTAAAATATTAGAATATAGTATTGACAATAGTAGCTGAGTGGAAAGACTTAGAAGCGCTAATTACATGCATAGTACAATGGAGATCTGAGGTTAGTTCTAGTTGAGGAATCGCCATGTTATCATGTTTAGAAGTTCGACCGACGATGATAAAAAAATTGCTTCTAAACATGGGAAAGATCAATTATTAGCTGAATGGATCAGAAAGTTAAGGAATGGAACATAGATCGATGACTTGAAAGGTTCAGCCTTGACCAGAATGAGTGGTTGAGGAAGAAAGGATGACTACGTGTTCTAAATGTGGGAAATATTAGGAAGGAAGTTCTTAGAGAATGCCATCATTCGAAGTTCACTATTCATCCATGAGGAACTAAGATGTATCAGGATATGAAAAGAAACTTCTTCTGGGAAGGTTTGAAGAGAGATGTAGGTTTATAAGCCAGGCAGTGTTTAAATTGTCAGCAGGTAAAAGCCAAAAATCAGAAACCAAATGGGTTACTTCAGCCTTTAGATGTTCTAGTCTAGAAATGGGATTCTATCTCAATGGATTTCTTAGATGGGTTGTCATGGTCGAATAGAGGAAATGAGAGTATAAGAGTTATAATGGACAGGTTGATTAAGAGTGCACACTTTATACCTGATAAGTCGACCTGGACAACACCAGATTTAGCTAAGTTATTCATGAGGAATATAGTTAGACTGCATGGAATTCCTAGTAGTATAGTAAGTGATAGAGATTTCTTATTTACTAGCGAGTTCTGAAAGAGTCTACAGGAGACTTTAGATACCAAGTTCAAGATGAGTACTGCTTATTCTCGACAGACAAATGGGAAAACGAAGAGAGATAACAAAGTCTTAGAGGATTTGTTAAGAGCAATATGCAAGATTTCAAAGGATCAAGGGAAGACCATCTACACTTAGTTGAGTTTTCGTATAACTACAGTTATCAGACTAGTATAGGGATGGCATTGTTTGAAGCATCATATGGAAGGCCATGCAAATCTCCCTTTTGTTGGTTAGAAACCGGGGATAGACTAATTCTTGGATCAGATTTGGTTAAAGAAGCTACATAAAAGATTGAGTTAATTCGAGATAGGATGGAGGAAGCTCGGTCTAGGCAGAAGAATTATGCTGACAAAAGATGGATAGACTTAGAGTTCTTATTAGGAGATCATGTTTTCGTCAAGGTCTCACCGACGAAAGGTGTAATCAGATTGGGAAAATCAAGAAAATTGGCACCAAGATTCATTGGAACATTTCCTATTATAGAAAGCATCGGGAAACTCACGTATAGAGTAGAATTACCGAATAGTTTTCTAGGAGTCCATAATATTTTCCATATTTTCCATCTAAGGAAGTGTATTCGAGATTCATAGACTACTATTACACCAACTGCGTTAGATGATCTACTAGTGGAACTGGATATGACTATAATTAGAAAACCAGTTCGTATAGTTGTGAGAGATGAGAAGTGATTAAGGAACAGGACAGTCAGATTAGTCAAAATCTAGTGGAATGATGACAAGAAACACTACGCCAGGGAAACTGAGAGCAAGATTAGAGACACTTATCCTAACTTCGTTCATGATATGTTTTACCTTTATGTTTGATGTTTGTGAGAACCTTACCGTAATTTCAAGAAAGAAATTCTTTAAGGAGATGAGTCTGTAATGACCCTAATTTTGACTAAATTTATTTAAAATATTTAATTAGATAAATTAAATGAAATAGTGTCAATAGTTAAGGGATTGATATTTGTTAATTTAGAAGGATCCGTGCCTTAATTAATGTATTAGAAAAACAGAATTAAAAACAAGTAAGTAGGAGGAATATGGTGACGGTAAGATAGGAATAGCCTTTGTTCTTATACACTAAACCCTTCTATTCTTCATTCCTTATTCAGTTTAACATTCATAAGCAAAACTAAAACCCTATTGAGCTTGACCGGCCACCATTAAAAAGATTCAAGGATAAGAAAAGCTATGATTCAAGTAGAAAGCTTAAGCAAATCAATCTAAGGGCAAATCTCAACCTTCTTAATACAAAACCAAGGGAATAATTAACTTACATCTCACTTTTGATATTGATTTCCGTTTAAAGTTAGATCCAAATTAATTTTGCAAGTTACATGCCATCTTGTTTTTGTTTAAATGGATATATATGCTTGTTGATGATTTATATTGTCTCACATAGAATTTATGATAAGTTTAGATTGGAAAACCTATTAAATGACACCCATATGATTTGCGTTTTTGATATACGGCCAAGAACATTATTTTAGAAATGGGTTCCAAGTTTCATAATTTTCTAATTGAGGGTTTATTTTGGATTTTCAATGAGCGAAAATAGTTAATATTGGGTTTAAATTATTTAAGGCAATTAAACATTGTTTTTAGGTCTGAAATTTATATATGTTAGAAAACATATTAAAAGTGAATTATTGTGATTTTTTGGGGAATTTTCCTAAGTACTTTACTATCATTATAAAATTATTTAAGTTAAGGGAATTAAATGTTTTATATGTTTTATCAAATGAAAGGGCTTGTTTGCTTAAAATGTTTTAAATTGTTAATTATGAATTCGGCAGCCTTTTTAGGAAATGATTTTGATAAAGAAATGGCAACTAACCACTATTTGACAAATTAGGCAAGTTAGATGAAAAGAAATTACATTGAAAGATATAAAATTAGTTTTGTTATGAATTACAACTTTGCCACTTCCTTTTCTTACTTCCGTCACCATGCCCAACAGGCCTTTTGAACCCATTCGAAACCAACGCACATGGTATCAAGTAATTGGCATGTAGTGTATTAGAGAAAGGCGGAAGGGTCTATGTCAAAGGCATGCTTTCAAAGAGGTTGAAGCTGCTTTTATAAGCTTTCAAATTCATCAACTTGTGTTTTCTTTTAGAAAGGAGCTTTCGAAAGAGTTGCCGCTTATTTTTGTTCTAATAGAAGCTTTCGAAAGGATAGCCACTTTTGAACCTATTCAATACCCTTGTTTCCGCATTCATACCATTCGAATTACAATGCATTTGAAAAGGGTGATTTCTCTTTTTAACTTTGAAGCCGCCTTCTCAATGTTTTCGAAAGAGTCGTATAGTTGCTTTTAAATGGTTTTGGAGGAAATGGCTTCAAAAGGGTGGGTTTCGAAGCTATCGTCATCCCCAACTTTGTTACTTGGATTAAAGCTTTCATTGTTTTCTTTGACCCAGTAGTTATACTATATATTAAACCCAGTGGTTTCGAAAGTGGTACTTTTAAATGGTTTTGAAGCTATGTTTCCATAAACTTTTAGTCGAACCCAATGCTTTCGAAAGGTACATTTTAAATGTTTTGAAGGGAAGTATTCCAATGCTTTCGAAAGGTATACTTTGATTGTTTCGAAATGTTTACTTTTAAGTGTTTCGAAAGGTTTTTTTTAATGGGTTCGAAAGAGGATGTCTAGGGTATATATGATGATTTCGAAAGGTCTATTTGCAATTCATTCGAATGGTATGTTTTGGCCTTTAGGCCTAATGTTTTCAAGGTCAAAGTAGTTAACTTATTTTGAAAATGGTACTTCCATTAGGCTCGAAAGGGATTGTTTGAAGTTTAAGCAAAGGTTTCGAAGGTATTATTTTGGCCTTATAGCCTAAAGTTTTCTAAGTTAAAAATAGGCTTTAACTTATTTGAAGGGATAGATAATCCCATTGATTTCATCAACATTGTTTTGTGTAAAGCATATATCATGGCACAAGTATTTTGAGTAAAACAAAGAGTATGATTTCCTTGTTTTATAAAGATACGATCAAGGGTAAATCATTTGTAAAGATTGTTTACAAGGAAATAAAATTTGAATAGGTAAATTAACCCCAAGTATATGATTCAGATATTAAAAGACAAGATGGGACTGGAATATGGTCACCCCCCATACTTTAGCTAATAAGCCCTAGCTAATATAAGTCCAAAATTCTAGTGTGTAGGGCTTTGTTACAGGTAAGACTAAAATGATGTTACACACGGAAGGGAATATACAAAGTAAAGATAGGTTATTGGTGAGCCTGCAAAACAATTAGGATCAGTTGACCCTAGAAGAAGAAAGTTAACAGTAGATAGCCCAGTATTGTGTCCACAGAAGTTAGAATGTTTACTATGTCTGGCTGACTCGAGTCAGCCAGTGGTTAATAGTTAGCCAGATAAAAATATAGTGTGGATAGATAGTCCATTGATTACCTAATTTATATGCATATATGTTATTGCTATTATTGTTATAATCAGTTTGATTGTAAGTTTTTGATTTGCAAAAGATGTGAATTTAAAAGGATATTAGCGAGGGGAAACCCATTCCCGTAAGCGACGTTGTCTCATTGAATATTAAAAAACTGATATGTAGTAGAATTATTCACATTAGGCTTTATATCTGACTCAAAGTTTATATTTTCCCCTTAAACTCTCTGGTGCTCAAATTAATTTTGAGTAGATTGATAGTTAAGGACTTTTCAGGTTTAGTAAATTGGACGAATAAGCTTCCGAAGATGTGCAGAAGGCATAACTTGCTATGTAGGATCTATTTAGTATTATTTCTACTATGATGTATTTATGACTGATATGTCTATTTAGTACTCTGATCATCCAAGGGGCATCTTCATATGTTGCACTTGGCATAATTTGTAATAATTATACTTGATCTAAACCTAGGAATTATTTTGAGATTATGTAATTGAATATGAAATATTGACTTGAAATGTAATCGTAAAAGCTATTTTTGAAATATGTGTTGATTATATTGGTTATATTTCATATTCATATGCTTATGATATTATGGATATCATTAGCATTAGTATTTTGTCGCTGGAAGTTAATACTATAGATTTACTACAGCTTCTATAGCGCTTAGCTTCAGTCCTCAAAGTTGGGAATGTTACAATGTAGTTTAGTGATTTGCCGAACCAGTATTATAGATTGTGTGTCCTTTCTCCATTTTCTATTCATTTTCTTTTATTTTCTCTTTATTTGATTGATTGGGGATATTAGGCTATTTTAACGGCTAATTTTTTGTGCTTTCATCGAGAACAAATATCAAGAATGGATATGTGGCTGTTGCTAGGATTTGAACAAAATCTCCAATGAGATCCAATAAAGATGGATCCAGAAAAGAGTACAAGTACGGTCATAATTGAAAAAGACCTAGCTAAATTAGATCATGGAGGGAATCATGAAGGAACTTCGGCTCAACCAGGGGTTGTGATGAAATAAGTGTTAGATAGGATAATGGTTGATGTAGATAAGAAGGTGCAATTATCACAACGAGCCATCATGGAGGAAATTATGAAGAAATTTGCTTCTCAACAGCCCCATCAAGGAGAGAGATCCCATCTGAAATATCATGAAAATAAAGAGGATTCTTCATTCGAATCGAATGAAGGAAGTTCTGTAAATCAATGCAGAGAAAGAAAGGAGATAGCTTGAGAAGGGGTTCGGGAGGATCTAGGAAATATATGAAACAAGATGGAGTTGCTTCCCGAACATGTTGATTGGTCAGTACCGACTCTTTACGGATCGGTACCAATCCATTAAGGAGCAAGTAGGATGGCGATGATGATGATAGTGTACAAGCTATCGGCACTCGAAACAAAGATATGGTCGATTTACAAACGCAAATATTCAAAGAGGAGGGATCCAAATTGGCATCAAAGGAGGCCAAAATGAAGGGACTCTTCACGGAGGGGAGCTTAGGCATCGTTATGCTCGTTGTGACTATTATAGAGGCAAACACATATTAATGGATATGATGGTCACCGTATAGGGAAAAATAAAGGAAATGATGAATTAATAAGGGAAACAATCCATAGATTGATTCTGCAAAATTAACACTGGGGTGATAGTTGGGAGACAATTCTAGCAGGAACCAATTCCCAGGAAGAGCCGCTCAATACCCTAGGAAGTTCATCATGATGGCGATGGCTAATCAATGGTTTGACTGACCTGATGCAGCATATGATGAAGTACAACTAGCATTGCAAGAGCCGACGATGATGTGATTGGCCGACATCCATCAACGGTCTAGTGCAACTCTAATAAGTTTTCTGCAGAGATTCAATATCTCCATGATGGAGGTAAATAACCTAAGAGAAGACATTGTGTTGATGGCACTGGTTAGTGGAGTGAATAAAGGGATCGACTTTAGGAGATGGTTGAAAATGAAGAAGCAAAACACGTTGAAATATTTATATAGAAAAGCTAAACAATTTCTATGTTTAGAAGTGGTGGCTTTGGAATAGGACAGAGGCATTAACGGTTTGTCTAGACCAAGCCATGTCATAAAGTGTAATGTAGTTGTCAAACAAAATTGTGATTGCGAAAATGGTGATCTCGGGAAGGATAATAAGCAGAATAGAGACAAACTAGATCCATTGAAGTGTTTTAGGCTCAACCAAGATAGAAAATACACGGAGTTGAGTGACACTGTTAAGAACATATACCTTTCGATGCAAGGTACGGTGAGGTACAATATGCCTACCTTGAGGGAGGCTACCGAGAAGAGAAGCGTTTGGAAAATATTGTCAGTTCCATGATACACATGGCCATAATACAAATGAGTGTCATTACTTGAAGGGTAAGATATTGGAGTTGGAAAGGAAGAAGCATCTTAAACACCACATTATGAAAACATAGGATGGGGACAAAGAAATATTCTCCCTCCAAGGCAACCGCCTCAGAATAATGTAGAAGGAAGCAGTAGTGAGGGTCTAAGGTCACTAAGGCGTAATTTGGTGACAAACACTACTTTTGCAGGTCTCTATCATGCAAAAAAAAGATGGAATCAAATGGGAAGGAATGAGAGCTCGCTAAGACAATCTCCATAGGAATTGTGCTACACTGCAAGGAAAGGTTCTCCCGCAAAGTAATAAAGAAGGATTGAAGGTGGCATCATCTTCCACAATAGAGTTCTTAAGGGGTCGAAGCTCTAAAATTCAACCTAATGGTGATAACGTCCATGGTTGGGCCTACAATTGTTAGCCAAGTGTTGATGGATAATGGAAGTTCAGTGAATATTCTTTTCAAAGGGGCACTCGACGAGATGCGGCTCAACAAAAAGGATCTATCATATTATGGGACTGGGAAAGTGGCAAGAGGGGCTATGCTCTATACTAACGGCATGAGAACCACCATCAAGATGCTCAAATATCAGGTCTTGAGATCCTCTACTACCCAAAGGCATTCAAAAGCTAACTTTCTTTCCACTAAAGGGGAACGACGAGTCTTTGTTTCTATATGCGTGACCAGTTCTTAATTAATATCAATAACATCACTTAAACTTCATGTAACATACATTCTTATGTTATGTACATGAGCTACTCCAACAATGGTTTCAAGCACCACCCATTCTTGGGTGGTATTAACAAGAATGTAGCCACTAGAGACAATTGGCCATGCTGGACTTAGATTAGTTGCCGGATCGAAGGGGGGTGGGGAATCAAAATTTATGGTCATCTAAACATCCAGCCTTGCCTTTAGATCATTCACTTCGCAGGCTGGAGTTCCCACATTAGTTAAACCTTGAAGCACATTTTGCCACATCTTGTTGCTAAGCCAACGGATGGAACTAATGATGCTAACAGTAGTGTTACTATTAATGTTGCCATCATTAAAGTTGTTACCTCCATTTTCACCATTAGGATTAATGGTGAAAACTAGAACATATTTTTTAGTAGATAAGTGCACTCAAGAAAGGGAGAGCTTTTAGGGGAGGGCCCTCCTACTAGCATCAAAATATCGACTAATTTTTTTGCCAACCTTGGAATTATACTAATGCGTTCTTATTAATAAAGGTCATTTGGTAATAGTAGGCTTAAAAATTGAAAATGAGGTGTAAGTGAGAGATTAAAGTAAACAAAAATGATGTAAAGCGGTTTGTCTAAGCTTGCCTACGTCTACTGTGAAGATTTCTTACCATATTAATCTCTTCAAATTACAAGAAAGGGAAAGAATAATAAGAAGGTAAGAGCACCCGAGACTATAATTGCTAGCTTAAGAAGTCTTAGTATTTCTATGTTGGAGAAGGAACTTTGAGCATAAAATCCCAACCCTTGTGAAGTTATATGGCAATGGGTATTTATAGAAGCTGATGTTGATCATTAGATGGTTGAGACAGTGTAGTTTATAGGCAAGAATCACTCCTGGCCACTAGTATGGTCGCATGAGCCAATGGAGAACAACTGGAAAGGTGGTATGAATGCGTGGCTAATATGTGTACCGGCTATTTTTCTATACTTGGGGCGTGCTTTGCATAGGGCAAGGTGGCATGGCATAGGAGTTGGTGCACTTTTGGCAGATACAGAATAGTATTTGGTGTACCAGAGTGTACTTTTTGTCATGTTGCACACTTTGCTAGAAAAAAAGGTTGGAACGAAGCTTCTAGCGCACAGTAATGATTAGTTTCTTGTTGTCCAACATTGCCAAGAACAAAGCTGAAGATTTCTAAGGACAAAGCTGAAGGGGATGATTCGTTACGATTGTGTGGTAATGAAATGGGCAGTATGGGGCCGATCGTAGGTAGGTTGAGATAGAGTTAGGGCAAAGACTGGTCGCATTTGAGCCACATTTAGTCAATTGAGTTGGTTGTAAGTTGACTTCAGTCGATCCGGAAGGTTATATCCCTGGCGTGTTGTCGAGTTGAAGGACTTGTATTGGGCTTGTCTTAGAAGTGCCGGCCGGCATGGATTGGGTCAGGCTTAGAAGTTTTGTTCAGCTTGTAATTAATTACTTGAGTATTGTTATGCAGATTCACTTGGAACGAGTCTAGCATTGATGTGCTGGCTGGCTTAAATTTTACTTGCGAGAAAATTGAGAAACAACCCTGATCCATAAAATCTAGGATTTTTGGCTAATTTTTTCTATTATTTCTCCTAGCATCTCAAATCTAACTACTCGATGAATTAAAATCTGATCTGGATATTCTGTTACATGCAATCAACTATAAATAACAATCTTCATCACCTGAAAATGGACTTTTGGCAAATGATTCAATTTTTGGCCATTTTTATTAACTTTGCTTAAGGAAACGCTGCATGTTTCAAAATCAATCATTATAACCATGGAATGTCATTATAAATCAGTTGTAATTGCAAGGAACTCCCAATAAAACTATAAAGTGGACATAAATCGGTGATTCGCGGAACTATTATAAAAAGATTTTGTATTCTATCCATATTTTCTATTCATTTTCTTTCATTTTAACTTTATTTGATTAAGTTGTGGTGTTAGCTCATTTTAAAGCCTAATGAATATATTATATGGGTGGGACCATCCATTTTGATGTCACCCAACTTTTAAAAGAAGTATTTGTTACATGTCATGAACTTAGAACTAAACATATAATACAATGACAATATATGAAGAGAAAAAAATATTTTTATTAGAAACAAAATAAAATAAAATAATCACAATATATTATTTATTATATTAAAATAAATGATATAAATATTCTATACATATTATTACGATACAGTCATTTTAATTTTAAAATAATAACTATTTTATCAAACTTATTAAGTGCCTAATAGATAAATAATACTTTTTAATGATGAATTTATTCTTTATTAGCAATTCTTTATTAGTATTTACTTTCATCATCCAAATTCCCTCAATACACAAATTTTCGTTTACTTCTATTATTTTTTCAAAAGTCAATTTTGCCTTTTTTCCAGCTCTTCGTTTATTTTATCATAGTCTTGTAATCAAAGAATTGTGTGCTTACGAAAATGTAGTATACCTACCCACAAGGGCAGCGCAGTTGATTAGGACATACGGCTCTCACATGTAAGGCCGATGGTCCAATTTTTGTAAACTACATATTCTTATGGGAATGAACCATGTTCAAAAAAATTATAACACACCTTTATCACAAAACATAACCAGTAATTTTCTAGCCTGAAGGTGCAAACCGTAGATTCTAACGTAATAATAAATTCATGAAAGCAGCTTTATTCTATCTAGCCATAGACAACAAGTTTATTTAAGGGGAACTTCTCAAAGATCAAGAACTTTCCACCAATATGAAATAATGAACTTAATGAGATATATATGAATAACCATATTTGTTATTTTTCATCACCTTAAATATTTACTAGTTCAACTAAGTTCTATGATAAAAGTGCCTATGAAAACATATGTAAGTATAATAAGTAAATATTGTAAGGATTAATAAAATTATAAAAAGAATATGAGAATGCAATATTGTAGTAATCATTTAAGTACAATGTAATAAATGAGAAGGTGAAAGAAAGGCTCACACTGATAGTTAATTCAGTTTAAAACTAATTCCAAAAATATGAGATCAAATCCTCTTTCCCCTCATTCCCTATCCTCCTTTGGCACAAAAAGTCTTAGTCATTCATCCCATCAAATTGATGAACTAGTACAACCTATTGTATACAATGAATGGATGATAATATAAAATGAATGGCTAAGTTCATCGAGCATATGGAGACAGACAAGAGGGGGACAGAGGAATTGAAACCGACAAATATGGATAATAGAGAATAATAACCTAATTTAAATCAAGTGTTCTAATCACAGACAAGGTTGTGACCAAAAGAACAATTACTGATTATGGATTTTGTTAAAAATATTATGGGCTTAGTGTAAGATTTAAACTGCAATATTCATGGAAAGCTTAATTCATATTCTTTTTTTGCATGTTGGACCTTTTCTTATATGTCTATTGAGAAATATACTGTTTGAAAGGATTGAACTAAGATGACTACAACTTAAACTATAGTAAACTCTTTTCGTATTAAATTCCTTTCAAACCAGATTATAGTTGCTGCTGTGTACACAAGGAAAATATATCTTAAAATATAGCATATAGTCTAAGAATACCAAATAGTTTAAATACACATGATAGTTTTAAGATATGCTACTGTAATAATTGTATTAGGTGAAAGCGCTTACACACGTATATAAACACAACCAACGGTCAAGTACGTACGACGAACCACCGTAATTATATTGTTAAATTATAATTTCCTGTGGATATTTGGGATTATCCTTTAAGTTGAATTTTTTTTGTATGAAATAGGGAAAATTTTCATTCTAGGCTTAAGAAATTTTTATTTCAAGTTTAAGTATCATTCCAAACTTATTATGAAAACTGACATGTTTTGCACTTGCGCATTCTAAAAATGCACAAGAATATGTTTTAGAATGCGCATGTACAAGAATCCTATATATCTAAAAGGAGGCATTTTTCAAAATAAGTTTCGAACATGGCCAAAACTTGACATAATTTTTTTCAAAGGCCTAGAATAAAAATTTATCCAATGAAATAATAATATATCTTTTGAGTTGCTATTGTCTATATGAAAAAAAAGGATGAAATGTAGTTGGCAATCTATAGTGACATATTAGATGTACCAAGTTTTGGGAGTACTTCCAATAGTCAGTCGGTATACCTAAAAGTTGGCATATGCAGTAAAAAGTCAGCTACATAAATATTGGGACTTGTGCAATAGGATTTCGTTTTCCCTTCCCTTTATTATTTGTATTCTAATAACAAAAATACATCAAAATCATTATAGGATAGCAACATTAATAATTACTTGAGAAAGATCAAATATTTAAACATGTTGTGTTATGTACCTAAACTATTATTTGAAAGACCAAACTGTGAGTCGAACCGTGATGATGCAAGGTTAAAGGTTGTCCTGGTTCAACCGGTCATATCTAGAGAACTTTATTGATCGTTATTTTTTATTTTCTAATTTAAGTGTAAAATTATATTAACTGATGTAAAATTTTAACTAATTATAATTAATATATTAACTTTAAAATAAAATATTTTTGAACATTTCAAATTAGATATTAATAAAAAAAATCTATAGCAATTTCTTTAGTGAAAAGTGTAAGTGACCTAATTTTTTCAGATAAAAGATAGCTACTTCAATAGTCAATAATAATTCATAAAATGTACACTAATAATGTATTACATAATCCAAAATTAATAAGGGAATCCCATAACTTGGTGGCTAAGGTTATGAAATTATTTGTTAAATTAATTATATAAGAAAATGAAAAGTGAAATAATAGATTTTTTTTCCTTAAATTTGAAATACAGTATGGTTCAAAGAGGTTTGTCTAGAGGTTTTTCCAAGGTTTTGATGTTAGACCGTTGTTTTATGCATGTAAAAGGTTATTTCATTTTCAAAATCATAGCACTCCAAGGTCAAAGGTTAACCATGGTCAAACCATGGTTGGACCCGAAAGCTTGATTAAACAGCCATTAGAGTGGTCTATCATGCATGGTAATTTTGTTTAATAGTTTCTGCTTCTGTAGTGTTTATAATGGTAATTTGGCGCATCTATTGAGAGATATAACTGTTTTAGCTTTGAACTAATTAGACAGATTTTGTAATCAGGCCCAAAAACCTATATTTCGACCCATTATGTTAAATTTCATAAATTAGAGATTACTAGGGGCAATAAAAGTCACTATTCCATTTTAGATCTACAACTACCCTAAAATCACGATTAATATTTCTCTATAAAAATAAACCTAAAACCTGCTATTTTAGGATGCAATCAAGAGACTAAGAGAATTAAGCTTAGAGTTATTATTAGAGGTCGTGTTATTATCAATTTGGAAGAACATTTTCATATACTTTGCAGTCCAATATAGATTCATCTTCATTTGGTTCTAATTTGGTGATATTATTACCTTTGAGTGAGTTGTTTATAACCCCTTATTAATGAATGTGTATTTGAGTGAGTTGTTTATAACCCCTTATTAATGAATGTGTATTTTGTGTTTTCAAATTATTTAGTATCCATTTTAAACTAAAATAAATAATTATTTTTTGGCTGTCTAGAAATTTAAATGCCTTTAAATTGACGTTTTTATCATTTTATATGGATTGGAAATGTTAGGGTCATACGTGCTTAGGTATGCGATTAGGGTGTTTGTTGAATTGTCTGAATGATTTAATATTCTTGATTTTGTGTTGGTTGTATGTTGTATTTCAAGTATATTCTTGAATGATCATTTAGGGTCTGGGAATATGATTTTGAGTGTTAGAAAAACATTGCTTAGCATATGAACTTTTGATTTGATGTTGGAGAAAATGGAAAAATGGCAAGTGAGCGTGCTTAAGGAAAGGAAGTCAAAAATCGAATGACCGAAGTCAGGATACTTGGAGCTAGGCCCAAGGCTAACCCTAAGCTAAACACAAAAAAACTCAGGGCAAACCCTTAGTTAAATTCAGTTCGACAAAAAAATATATTGGACCGTTAAAATAGTTCAGTATCGACCTGAAGCCTTCTTTTGATTGATACTAAAGTCAGCCTGATGTTTTCCTGAAAGTACCAAACCATTTCCCCGAAGTCAAGACAAGAAGAAAAGAGCATGAAAACTCTGGGCCAAACCTTTAAAATCCGAAGCAACTCAAGGTCATTTAGTTACCGAATAGAATTTCCAAAGCTATCAATTCTTCATTCGAAGTCCAAATTCAATGTGACTTGGACCATTAAGCATGAAATTTCAAGGGAAACATATCTAGAAAATTAAATATCTAGAAAAGTTGAGGAGGTTCTTAGAATTTTGATTTGTTGGCTGATATAATGACGAACATATGTCCGAGAAACCGAATGAGTATCTCTTGAGCAAGTTAAGATGGGATAAATTGGTATGGGTGAACGATAGCCACTGGAGGAAAATTGTTGTTGAAGTCAACTTAAATGAGTAGCTAGAGCGTAGATGGAGAATCTTAACACCATAATTGGGTGTACCAAAGAGTTTTGGTGAGCGACGGGGAGTGTTATAAGGAGACTGTTACTAAAGGCAGGGACCTACACCAAGAGAGCATCAACATAAGATCACTAGAAGGATCTTACTTTGTGTAAAATTTATTGGCTAATGGGCTGTTGTAAAGTGTGTAGATGTCGTTTTGTGATGGGTCACAAGCGAAGGGCGCTGAATATCCGTGTGTCACACTGAGGTGTGAGGACGAGTGGGGCTTTAGATGCTATGGATGTCATGTTTGATGTGTGTTATTATTTGGAGTCTTCCACTCTTACACTATATATTCTATTGATGTAGATCGGTAAACACTTACCTCGATTGATAGCTTAGTTGTATCAAGTTTATGTTCTAATGCTTATGCATGTAGGAGAGTTGTATAAGCATAGTAGTAGACTTGTCTCATGGCCATTCTTATAGGGACATGTATGGGTTCTTATACTCATACAATATATTTATATATTATTTTAGATATATGATACATTCACACCAGACTATTGCTTAACCAAAAATTATTTATGTTTTCCCTTATCTTATAACTCTTGGGTACTCTCACAAGTATGCCGATAGCCAAGTAGATGTGACTACGCATGGTAGCCGATCGGTGGAGATTAGTATAAAGCTTATGGATTAGCTATTCTATTGGAGCTTCATTATATATATGTGTGTGACTATGCATGGTAGCCAATTAGTGGAGATGAGTTTTAAGGCTATGGATTAGCTATTTTATTGGAGCTTTATTATATACACATTCGGTTGTATAATCCTTTGAGTAGTTAGCATTTATTTATGTTATTAAAGATAACATGTTATCATTTATGTATTTAAGAGATATTGAGTCATTATTTCATGTATGGTAATTTGGGAGATTTTGTACTCTAATATTTCAGGGTTTCTTTATGAGTACTTTATTTTGATCATATTGTTGTCTCATTGATTTTATATCTATGTTCTATTATATTTCATATATGTAGTATGAGATATACAATTAGTTATTAGATTATTAGTCAAATTTAAAAACAGAGATTCCATGGGTCGGGTGCTTAGCAGTGCAAGAGACTCGTTCAGTGGCACTAGAAGTGAAGGGGCGTTTCATTTAGTATCAAAATTTAGTTTTAGCGAATACTTAAGCCTTTGGTGGAATTTAACCCATTAGAGATAGGGTAGGTGATAGCAGGTGAATCAAATGTGATATGAGAGTACATACTTGTTATTTTGTGTTTTTCAGAACTATATATAATAGCACTTTCAAACACACACTACCATATATTATCACTTCTACAGAAGTGGAGAATCATTCTTATTAAGCTACTAAGATTGAATCGAAGGATTATAAACGCAGATGCAAACTAAATGGTGTAGCCAAAGAGAAAGGCAATGGGATATATGGATCTACTGGAGTTGGGAGCACGTAAGTTGCGTTCAATTAGTATACGACGATAGTGATGCAGAACACCCAACTTTAAAACAAAGGATGGAGTTGAAGATAGTTTTGTTAGGAGAGTGCAAAAGTCAAAGGATAATAGTGTAAAGACTTTTTCAAACTAAAAGGGAAAGGACACTAAGTTGATTATGCTAGGGTTAAAGTTCGTTGCTGGAGTACTCAAGTGACCCATGAGAAAGTCAAGCATGATCCTATTTTTGAAGTATAGCTAGAAACCAAACACACACTAGAAAAGGAATTAGACTAGTGATTAAGATCATTTGAGTGAGATGCATATCAACGCTGGCTCAGAGGTAATTAGATCTAGATTGGTTTGGAGGAGGACTGCCAATTAATTTTATGATCGCTCAATCAATCTTCTAAGTGGCAATCTGGTGCTCAATAAATGAGCATTGCGGTACACTTATCAAATTATCCATATGGTCATTGTACAATCAGATGTATTCAAATCCTAAATAGTTAGTTACACGAGGTTTAGTTTAAAGCAAGGCTTGATTATGCAAGGGAGGACCCAAGTTAAGAATAGTTGAATGAGCTTTTACGGTGAGAAGATTTTATATATCAGTATATTTGATGCATGGTAATGTTCGAAAAATCCAAGGAAATGATAAAGGTAGAAAGAAGAAATTCCAAGGGAAGGATGATTAAAGAAAGGGTGAGCTTGGATACGCTGCTACAAATGCCATAAATAGAGGACATTTTGCTAGGTATTACAAGGTGGAAGCTAGGTGATTCCAGTGCAACCAACTAGGAAACTATAAAAGGATTGTCTAAAATATGCTAATAAATGATAAGCTATGAAAGCATATGCACTGGATTTTGTTCCAAGCTCGTCAGCCCCACTGTCGGTGAAAGAGATGGAGAAGGGCATCGCCATGGAAGGTAAGTTTATAGTTCATGATATGCCTATTAGAGTTCATTAAAAATAGGAGCATCTTGCTCCCTTTATCTAGTTACTTGGATGTTAAATGAAACCTTAAACCTGAATTAACTAAAAAACCCCTTAATAGTGTCAAATTTTGCTGAAGATTTAACTAATTTACATGTTATTTGTTATGATTTCAAGTTATCGAGTCATGATTGCTTATTTGTGTGTGATTTGTTTATACTCGGTTATGTTAGGTTTGGGATTATACTGGGTATGGATGAGACAAATAATGTGGCTCTTCATTGTAAGAGGCAACCGATGACATTGGAAAACGATGAGTGTGAGTGAAAGTTGGAGCTATATTGAGGATAAGAGTCTGATAATGATTAGGTATCTATATTCCTTAGATATTCCACAAAGTGAGTTTTCACCAGTACTTATAGTCAAAGAGTACCCTGATGTTTTTTAGGAGTTTTTGGGAGTATCTCAACATCGAGAAATTGAGTTCTACGTCAATCTTAAAAAGAGTACGATACTAATAGTCTTATCTATTAGAAGAACTATTCTTAAAAAGTAGCAGGAATTAGAGGTGCAAACCAAGGTGTTTTTTAGCAAAGGATTTATAAAAAGGAGTACATCTAAATAGGAAGCATTTGTAGTATTTATATCTTTAGCAGAAGGTTCTTTGAGGCTATTTGTAAATTACCATGTGCCAAATAAAGTGACGAAGAAGAACAAGCACCCTCTTCCATGCATCATTGACTTGCTTGGCAACCTCAGTGGTGGAAAAGTAATTTTTCAATTAGATCTCATAATGTGGATCCATCAACTAAGAGTTGCAGAGGATAACATGTCGATTACTGCCATTTGTACATCATCAGGATTTTATGATTGGTTGGTTATGCCATTTGGATAACTAATGTATCGACATACTACATGGACTTGATGAACAAAGTCTTTTTAGGATTTAGATGAATAAATTCGTGCTTGGTTCATTAATGATATTCTAGGCTATTCTCAAACCGAGGAGAAAGACAAGCCATACTTGATGGAATGCTTGAGACATTGAGGAAGATCGGTTGAAAACCAAATTCTTTAAATGTCACTTTTGATAGAAAGATGTGCGATTCTTAGGACATGTGGTTTTATAACAGGGTAAAGTCATCAACCCTACAAAGGTAGTAGTTGACCAAGATTGGGAGAGGCCTTATAAAGCGGCTAACATTAGAAGCTTTCTTGGATTCTCAAGCTTTTATATATGGCTCATTAAAGACTTTTCTAAGATATTTGCATTGTTGAGTTGTCTTACGAAGAAGAACTAGACTTTTGCATGGGATGTAAGTGTGAGCATGCATTTATTAACTTAAAGGAGTGTTTAATGGGTGCACTAGTATTGGTCATCCCATTTGGGTATGAAGAGTTTATAATATCACTGATGTATGTGATATGGGACTTGGAGTGGTATTGATGCAAATGGGTAGAGTTGTCACTTATGCAAGCAAATAATTAAAACTTCATAAGAACAGATATCCTACTTATGACTTAGAGCTAGCAACGATCGTATTTGCATGAAAGAGTTGGAGACATTATTTATTAGGAGAAAGATTTGAGTTATTCACTGTCTATAGGTCACTGAAGTACAATTTCTCCCATAAGGACCTTATCTAAGGCAACAAAGGTGCTCGGAATTCTTAGCATCATATGACTTGAATATTTACTATATACCCAGAAAAGGGAATGTGGTCACATATGCATTGAGTAGGAGATATGAGAATTTGGGTGCAGTGTTCCTAGAGTGGAAGTAACTGGAATATATAACTGAATTTGACTTCCGACCGAAAGGCGGACTAGAGCCTTAGATGTTAGCAAGCTTGATAGTGATACATACACTCATTGTTAACCCTATCTCGGTTACGACTCAGCAGGTCTAGTACGTGGAGATGGCGCCGACTCAAGAGATGCCGACTCAGAAGAGTTGCCGACCTAACAACCCAAAGACTTTGCCGACCTAACCAATTAACAAGGTGGCCGACTTAGTTCGGTGCCGACCTAATTAGTTAAGAAACGCGCCGATCCAATGCCTTATCATGGGTGCCGACTCAATGCCTTTACCAAGTTCCCGACCTAAGGGCTTAAATGGTTAACGACCTAATGCCTTGAAGGATGCCGACTTAGGAAGTCTACCGATCTAACTTGAGTACCGGTCTAGTTATCTAAAGGAGCTGCCGACCTACTTGATGAGGACATGGAAAGGTACACGACTCATACTTAAGCCGGGGCATGTTAACTCGGCTACGACTTAGAACTGGTGATTTAAGTCCGGAGAAGCATGCTTGCCCCATTAAAAGCATGAGCCATGCATAAGAGAAAGGGGGACCTACGACCTAGCTTATCTCGGCAACAACTCAATTCAGACAAGCTTGCTTCCATTAAGTCGTGGGCTTGGCTCGTTAGATCGGCGATGGGATAAGTTAAGTCGGCCACGACTTATACTAAGTCGGTCGCGACTTAGAACTTGGCAAAAATTCCAGACCAGAACTCTCTATAAATAGACGACCACTTCCAACGTTCAAAGGACCTTTTGGCTCATTCTCTTCAAGCGCCGTTACTCTGCCGAATTCCAGACGACTTCAAAGCTTTTTAGATCCAACAAACTTCTAAAGGAACTCCATGAAGGAATCATCCACATTCACCATGGATTTGAAGATGATTGTCAACATCAAAGCTTGAGCTACTTGTTTCACATACCCTATCACTTGAAGTGTGTTGTAATTGAAAGATCTTGTAAAGAATTGTAATCAAACTAGTGATAAAAAGATTAAAGTGGACGTAGGCTGGATTATAAGCCGAACCACTATAAATACTGTGTCTCTTACCGTTTTTCTACATACTTTCTGCTTATTTCTATTTCCCGTACAAACGGGTGGTGCTTTCACAATCACATCTTATACACCAGGGTGTTAGCGTTTAAATTTTTTCGTTAACACTCATAGAAATAATTGGAACCAATCAGCGACAAAACACAAAACTAGATGAGATCCTTAGTAGATTGGAAGAAGGAGTAAATTCTAAAGAGATGAAGCAGTATGGATTTAACGGAGATGGTTGACTCCGTAAGGAAGGGAATTTATATTTTCTCGATGTTTATAGACTTAGAGATGATGTGCTATGAGAGTTCCATCTTTATAGGTTGACTATACATCCTAGAGTAAATAAAATGTACAGAGGTATGAAATAAACGTTTTATTGGAAACGAATGAAGAAGAACATTGTGACATTCATCTCCAGATGCATTAATTATCAGTTAACTAAAGCTTCACTAAAGAAATCAAGTGGTTTGCTACGACCACCTGAAATTCCACAGTGGAAGATGAAGCAATTATCGATGGACTTCATTGACGAGGTTCTTAGGAATGGAGGATAGTATGATAGTATTTGGTTATGGTTGCTAGATTAACAAAAAGTGCTAGATTTATACCATTAAAGTCTAATAAAAAAAATCAAAATAGGGTATCTTTTTTGTGCGTTGGTTATTATAACTCCATGGAGTACCAAAGAGCATTGTGAGCGATAGAGGCCCATTATTCACAAGTGGATTTTGGAAAAGCTTGCAAGAGGTGTTGGATGCGAAGTTGAATTTGAGAACAGCTTATTACTCATATATAAATGGTTGGATTGAGGGAGTGTGTAACATCCCCCACTTGGAGGCCTAAAACTAACGGCTACTGATGTTGTAGTCATCCATAGTTATTAATCCTCGGTGACCAAATACGGTAATGTTAGACACATTGATATAACAGAAACACAAGGATATGGAAAAAATTTAAAATCATTAAACAACTTTATCATTCATTTCAAATCATTTCAAATTCATTACATAATCCCAGATTCGAGAATCACGTTTGGAGAAAATAAAATTATTGCAACATACGCCAGGAGCGACATTTGAAGATGCTCCTTTGGATGATCAGAGTCTAAGCATAGGCAATTAAAAAACTTTTCCTTTACAAAAAAACACAGCAGAATCAAAATAGAAAAGAACTCCTACTAGCCAGCTTGCCTCGTGCATGTCTCCGGAAGCTTATTCGTCTAAAGGAGAACCTGTAAACCTCAACTCTCAAACTACTCAAAATTAATTGAGCACCTGAGAGTTTAAGGGGAAACATAAACTTCGAGTCAGACATAAAACTTGGAATGAATAATTACCTACCATCTCGATCCGTTTAGATATCTACTGAGACCACGCCGCTTAACAGAACGGGTTTTCCCCTTACTAGTATCTTATCTAAAATTTATGATAACCATATACCGTGCTCTTGCATCCATAATGGTAAAATATAGGAACTTAAAGCATTATGATAATACAGAAACAAGAAAATTATTTTGGATTTCCCTTCCCCATTCATTTGACTATATGTCTCAGTTATACTTTCTAGGGTCACTATTAATCTTTTAGTTTTCATGGGTTGACTAATAACCTATTTAAAGCTAATGGACTTTCTGTTCGAACCTATTAGTTTCTCCAATAACTTATTTCATATCATAGTTTTCATGGGTTGACTAAGAACCTATTGACTTCTGTCAATAACTTTATCCGGATAAAGTTTTTATGGGATCACTATGAACTTATTTGCCCCTGCCAATAACTCTTTCCAAATATAGTTTTCATAGGTTTACTATGAACCTGTCTTAACTGATAACTTCTTTAACTAGTCTTTGGGCATCCTAAATTCTGGTCAATCTGACCTCCTGGATGCAATTGTATTCCTATAGGAGTTAATTCATTATATTCAGTACTGGATCAAGGTAGTTGGTTATTCTGCCCTTTCTCCCTAAAATACAATTACAGGTCCATTACATAGTGAATACGTATTTAGAAGAAGCAAACAAAATAACATATCAATACCAGCATTTATGGTTTAATATCCTTGAAATCATTTTTCATATGAAACATGGTCAATCTCTTTAACCTATTATTTTATCAAGAAAAGCTTTTTAAAAAACTCCAAAATTAAAATCCATTTTAAAGCTCTTTTTATATTGCCATGGGTTTTCCTTTAAAAATAAGATTTGATTTTTTGTTTTGAAAACTAAGGCTTTTAAAATCTTAGACCTTTACTTTTGAAACCATTAAAATCTATTTTTTTAAAGCTTTCAAATCTTCTTTTCAAAACAGTTAAACATATAACTTTCGAAACATTTAATCTCTTTCAAAAGCATCGAAACCTTCCTTTCGAAACCATCAAAGCATTCCTTGCAAAAGTATTAAAATATATCTTTCCAACACATAGAAGCATAGCTTCGAAATGATTTGAAAGTACCTCTTTCGAAATCATTGTTTTATCCTTAAAAGTAACTTTTGGCTCAAAGTGAACATAAGCAAAAGAGCCCCTTTTGAAACCATTAATCATCAAATAAAAGGGTATGGGGAAAACTGATGGGTTTGGAACCATCCTTTCGAAAGCTTTGATCTTTTAAGTAAAGCAATTGGAAGGATAGCTTCGAAACCCCTTTCGAAGCCATTGCCTTCGAAACCTTTAGTATAAGTGGCTACCGAAGCCTTTTTGAAAGCATTAGGAAGTGGTTTGCTAGATTTATAAAAACTTACCTTTCGAGAAACTTCAACCTATTCCAAAGGTATGAAGACGGCAGCAAGGTTTCAACTTGGTTTAAAACTACCATTATAAAATCTTTTCTTTAAAACACAATCTAAGGCAACTCATTTGAAAGCTACCCTTTCACAAGAAGGCGGTAACTCCTTTGAAAGCTATATAAAAGAAGCTTTCAAAAGCATTCATTAAAAACAAGGCAAGCGGCAACTCTTTTGAAAGAAAACAAAAACCTTCGAAAGTTATTTAAATTAGCCTCGACTCCTTCGAAAGCATGGTTTCGACTCCATATCTTCCGCCTTTCTTCAATCCCCTGCGTATCAAAGCATTGATTCCATGTGTATTAGTTTTGATTTAGATGGGAGCAGAGGTATATGGTCGAAAGGTTACTACTGGAGGAAGTGAGACATGGAATCTATGCAAAACTATTTTATTGCCTTTTTAATTAAATGTTTTCCAACTAACTTGCCTATTTGTAAAAATATAACTGGTTGCCGTAAACTTTACTAAAAATCTTTCCTAAAAGACTGCCAAATTCATTTCAAATTTAATTAAAAATAATTAGCAAAGAAGCACTTTAAGCAAAACAATTAAGACATTTAGGTCCCTCATCCAAATTAATTTAATTTCCATAATAAATTACTTAGGAAAAATCCCCAAAATTATCAAAATTCATTTTTAATATATTTTTCTAACATATAGAAATTTTAGACCCAAATTCTTTTGAATAACAGGCGAAACAAAATTTTAAACCCAATCATCTATTTCTTCTTTAAAAATTCATAATAAATTTTCCATAGCTTGGAAAATTATAAAAATTAAAACCCATCTCCAAAATAATGTCTCTCATAACATATTAATTTCTCATGGCATTTGAAACCCAATAGATACGATTTTAGCCTTAAAATGGAAATAAACATTCATATATCATACTTGTTTGAATCAAATATACCATGAAATCCAAGCATATCATCATTAGAATCATCATAAAGGTTTTAAACATAAAAACCCCAAATTAAATGCTATTTTAAACAAAAATTGAGATGGTTTTGATTATTGTTCACCTTGCTTAGGATAAGGAATTTGAGATTTGATCTTGCTTAATTCCCCTTACTTGATTCCTTAGCTTTTAATTGATTCTTTTCTTCCTCTAGATTATGGCCGGCGTGCTGTTTAGTTTACGTTTTAGAATTTTGAATTATGAAAATGTAGGGTGGAAATGGGAAAAAGGTTTACGGGTTACGGGGCTATGGGTATGGCTATTACCCATAATGTCCTTGCCTTCTTTCCTTATTAGTTAATTTATGAAAACATTTCCACGACCCATTCTTTTTATTTAATTAAGCACGACCCTTATAATTTTTTTAAATACCAATCCTTATCACTCTGATATTTATATTATTTTATTTAATTTATCTAATTAAATCTCTTAAATAATATTATCTAAAATTAAGGGTGTTACAGAGTGAGATATATACTTGAGGATCTTTTACGAGCTTGCATGATCGATTTTGAAGGCTCATGGGAAGATCACTTGCATCTAGCAGAGTTTGCATACAAAAATAGCTATCTATCAAGCATTGATATGGCATCATTCGAAGCTTTATACGTCCGACCATGCAATACTTGTTCTTGTTCGTGGGAAACAAGGGATAAACTGATACTTAGGCTTGAAATGATTAGAGATACTTCATAGAAGATATAGACCATATAAAAATGAGGGAAAGCTTCACAAAATAGACAAAAGTGCTACACTGATAGGAGAGTTGAGATTTGGAGTTTGACAAGATGGTGTTTGTAAAAATGTCTCCATTAAAAATGCTATTCTTGATTCGGAACCTTGCATATAGATTAACTTGCATATAGATTGACATACCTTAGAAGATAGCGGGTGTGCACAGTGTCTTTAATGTTTCATATATTTGGAAGTTTATGCAATCCTTGGGCGTGATGGTCAAACCAGATCAACATATAACTTGGTAGTTGAAACTGAAGTGGCAGGAAATCATACGTCCAATCATATAATTGAGAAGATTACGATGAATCTTTGCAAGAATACCATGAAACTAGTAAGGGTTCACTGGAGTGAGAATGAAGGAAATGATACTTAGTAGACCGAGGAGAGCATGCAAACCACTTATCTGAAGCTCTTCGCTTGGTAAGATATCCTTCATCATAATAGGATGTTAATAAATTTGGTTGCTAAGCTTTATGCTAGGCATGCTTTTTCACTTGCATATTTATGTTATGTTTTGTTTAATGTTGGAATTTAGTGAGTGTAATTTTTAAAGTGGGATGGGGGGCGAATGTAATGACATACACTTTTATATATCAATAGGTATGTAAAATATGATTTACATTACCAGATGACTTTAAAATGAGTTAAAACTTTAGAAAATATTGAAATTTGACTTTTTTCACTTTAGAAAAAATTATACATTTTTGGGACTCTAACCTTATAGAGGCCATAATTTTGATAGAACAGAATTGGGACTTTCTTATTATTCCAATTGATAGGTTTAGTATTTCCTCTTTCCATAGAGTGTAGTGATTTGGCTTAGTCATTTGAGAGATATGATTGTTTTAGTTCTCATTCCAATTTGGCAGATTCTATAGTTAGACCCAAAACCCCATATTTTGGCATGTTGTGTTAATTTAGGGATTTGTAGATATTTAGGGGTTAGAGCAGCCACTACTTAATTCCAGTTTAGATCTTAAACTATCCTAACACCACCACTAACAATTTTCTATTAGATACAACATGAAAACCTACTATATGGGGATAAAATCAAGAGATTAAGGGAATCAAGCTTAATCAAATCATTAGAGGTCAAACTCCAATCAATTTAGGTAGAGATTTTCATTTACTTTATTGTCCAATCAAGATTCATCTTCGTTTGAGGTTGATTTGGTGATATTGCGATGACCCGACTTTCCACTCCCGGAAAATCGAATCATCTTTAAGAAAGAAAGGGATAGAAAAGAGAAAAGATAGAGAAGAAGAAAGAAACAACACATCAGAATCTAAACAGCGGAACGAATAAATTATATTAATAACATAATACTTTACATAGTATCACATACATCAGAGATACACAGCATAATCAACTCATACAAGACAGTTATAGACACCTGTCTAGTTATACAACTCCATACAACATCTCAGAGAACACACAGCGGAAAAACTCTATAGCTATACGCAGAAGCCTCCTGCTCCATTGCTCTTCCAGAATCCGTCAAGCCAATCTAAATCCTAACCTGAATCCCTTGGCTACTCGTAAAAATTTGAGTACCCAAGAGTTTATGAAAAAACGGAATAAACTCCGGGTCAGACATGGGTCTGGTGTGAGTAAACGATTAAAGTTGCTTAACTTTTAAAAACCTTTTGAAAGAAAAGGTATCACGTAAGACTTCCCACACATAAACATGGAAAAGTTTTTACCTTACGCTAACCAAAACATTTGATAGGAAATTCGATGATATTATAATAGTGTCTAGGGTTTTCAAATAAATAGCCGAAATTGTTACATTCATTAAATTCCAGCTACTAGCCACAAAAGTGGGTAATACAATCAAAACCGTTGGCACTTATTGGATTTTGGATTCCATACAATGGCAGGGCTACTGGGGTACCGTCCGTCACAGTACGTGGCCTAGATCACCGTACCGAGGAGCCACCCTAACTCCCCTGCAACACAAAGCCGGACCCGTTCCTTACTGAATAGTTCCGAATAAGACAACCCCGGCGATTCTAGATATCAATCGCCCACACAACCGAATATAAAAAGGGACCTCTAGACAGGGGTAAATCTTACTCTCAAGTGGGGGCTACCCACGAAGCTTTGCTGCACCTCCCCTGTATTAGCCATTCCCGGTTGATGAGGCTTGAGGTTATGGTTACCTTTATAGGACACATCACTTAGAATGCTCATCGTCCACCTAACGATGTTCTGAAAGCATTCAATCCATACAAGTTCGTTCCGGGTTCGAACGAAACCGAAGGCATTATCTCGTTACACTCATTTTGGAATCACCCTCAGAGTTAACGACAATAACCCTTGCACTCTAAACCACCATCTCGAATCTATAAGGTCTATTCCGTCAACTCATTAAGGAATCACCCACAGAGTTATACTGACGTATAGCCCTTACACCTCGAGTCTTCACAAAGCTCCACTTTGACTCACGACCTAACGTTATTTGGAATCGATGTGGTTTTCGGATATCCAAATATGGAAATCCGATCCCGGTCTCATCGAAATCCAAAGCGTGTCTTTTAGGTTCAAGTTGTTTTAAAGGTTTTTAAAACAATTCAATACAGTATCTATATACACACAGATAGATAACTCACAGATCAATAATTGATAATCAGTATTATCAAATAACAGGTAATCCACATTATCAATATCATAATAGATAATCCATATATCAACATCCCAATTGATAATCTATGTAATCATCACATTGCAACCAAGCATTCATATCAAACAACCATACTTATCTCATTACTGAGATCATACAACATCCAAGACAATCAATGCCATCCATTCATACATAAGAAATGATTTACTCCTTCCACAATATAATTAATTTAAAATGAATTAAATTAAATATCTCTATCTCTAATTAATTTAAAGTGAATTAAATTAATTATTTCTTAATTAATTTAAAATTAATTAAATTAATTACCTTCATCAAAATAAACCTTGCTTATATTAACATTAGTTAAATCAATTAATTAATCCTAATCAACCTTGATTAATTAACTCTTAATAAAGTAATTAATCCTTAATTATTTTCATTAATCATATCAATTAATGAACCTTAATTAATTAATCATGCTTAGATTAATTGCTTTTAATTAATCAACTTAAATACAGTAATTAATTATTCTTAATTACTTCTTAATTACTTTATAAATTCATTGATATATTATACCAAGTAATAAACCTTTAATTACTTTAACAAGTAATTTACCCATTAAGAATTACTTTCCAATCAGTAATTTACCTAACTCAATCACCTCTGTAATTAATCAATTACTTATCTTAAGTAATTAACCTTATCAAAACTTTATTAAGTTTATCAAGTGACCATATTCAATTAATTAACAAATTAATTAATTACTTAATTTCAATCATCTCATAAAACAAAATTGAGTAATTCATCCCTAATTACTCATTAACCCAAATTAATCTTCAATTATTAGATTAATTATCTCCAACTATTAATTAATAAACCTTAATTATTAATCAATTCTTTAATCAAAAGTAATTAATCACTAATTACTTTTATAATTAATTAATTAAACTTAATTAACTAATTAATCAACTCTTAATCATTAATTAATAAACTTAATTATTAATTAACAAATCTTAATTTCAAATTAATTAATCCATAACTAAAATTAATTAATCCTTAATTAAAATTAATTAACCTTCAATAAAAATAATTAATTAATCCTTAATTAACTAACATTATATTTTAATAATCCTTTAATTATTAATTAAGAAAACCCAATTAAAACTTAATAAAACCTTTATTAAGTATTAATTAATTACTATTTAAATTAATCCTTAATTACTTAAATAAATAAGTAATTATAGTTTAATTAATCATAAGACATTAATTAAATTATTATCTTAATTAATAGTTAATTAAATAAATAATTATATTTAATTAATTGCTTAATTAACCCCTTTTAAAATAATAATTAAATTAATTAATTAACTTAAAATTCTTTAATTAACTAACTAATTACAAATTATAAATACTTAATTATTATTTAAGATAAAATATTATCTTAAATAAATCTTGAAATCTTAACTTAATCTAATTCATAAATTAAATTATTTTATAAAGAAATCATTAATTTCTTTCTTTAATTATTAATTAACAATCCTAATTTCAAGTTAATAAATTATCTTACTTTAATTGTTTATTAAAAATCATTTTCCACTAATTAATTTAAATAAAACATTTACTTAAATTCTCTCTATATTTCAAAATAAGATTTGAAATAATATTAAGATTGTTACTTAAGTTATTTAAACATCATATAAGTTCATTCATAGAAACATTTCAATTCCAAAAACAAGAATTTTAATTTATCTTAAACTTTTTAAAGTTTAAAACTTATTTTATATTTTAAACTAAATATCAGGTTGAACAAAAATCTGGGTTCAACCCATGTTTACATGAATCCCAAAACAAAGTACAACTCTATTCTTCTTTCTTTTAGTTTTCAGTTCAAAATTAATTAGGATTTTAAAATTTTGAGAACCTGTACTCTTTAAAACTTACAGGTTACAACCCTTACTATCTCGAGTTAGAACCCGAGACAAAAACCCTAAAACACGAAGTCGCCTTTGAGTCAAAATGCCATTCCACAACTAAACCAATTGCTACTGACACAACCCATCTCTCGTGTACCTGCACCAAAGCCTGAGCCACCTCCGGCCAACATCGACTTCACCGACAAGTCACTCCACCACTCCACAGGCCTCCACGACCATCCAAACTCCAACATCGATCCTAATTTGAAATCGAGCATTCTTGAGGTACAGAACCTAACACCTTCATCATAAAACCCCAAAATCGTCACCTCCGACCAACAATAAGCACCTCAACCCCGGCCTTAGCTTGCTGACTCACCGTACATGCTCCTCCCCAAAAATCATACGACTCGACGCAATATTGAAGGCGCAGCGATCAATTTCAGTAAGAACCCAAAAACTAGGTTTAAATCAATCACAGGTAAAAATCAAAACCCACAATGATTTATAAATTCTTAAATGATTTTTGCAACACTCACTAATGTTCCATCTAGCTCCAACCACGATCTCAAGTCACCCAGTTACACAAATCAACAGAAATGAGCAGAAATCCAATTTGCAGAGAACCCCCAAATTCACATTCAATACTTTACTAAAAATTGTTATTTTGATTTTAAAAATCCTAACTTCCGAAGATGATTCAAGATGTATATTCCAATCAATATGAATTAACATTTAATTTTATCATATATCTGAGTTTTACTATATTGTCTTGTTCCAGTAAACTAAAAACAAAAAAAAATACTTGAACTTGTCATTTAAAATAGATGCTGTTTAAACCAAACTAATTTGTTTAGAATCAAAATTTCTAAGTGATTTGATAAGGAGTTTTGGACTTGGTTCATTTAAAATCAAACTAGCATGCATGCTCAACACATTCATATACACAGATAAATCACCAACATATAAACATGCAAGCATTAATTATTTCAGAAGTTTATCAAGCAACAGATTAATTATCACTTAAAAATTTTAAGTTGTAGTTTACTCACCTCAATAAGAAGTGCAGTGCAGAGATTTTTAAGATGAACTGGAAACTTCAAAAGACTTGATCCTGAAGCTTTAAAAACTGGAGCCTAGAAACTTGCATGCATACTTGACAGAGGGTTATAGGCCTTAGTGATTAATCAAAGCTTGCAAACATTTTTGAAACATGATGTAGATCTGGTTTGAAAATTAGCAAATCTGGGTTTTAAACTGTGGTGCTTCCAGGTTAACAAATTACAGAATTTGTTGCATTGAAGATTGATCAGGTTTTTGTGATTTGAACATGGGAAAGTTTAACAAAATTGCAAATTTATTTTGAGGAGGATTTTGTTTTGAGAATAACTGCAGATATGCAGTTTTGTTTGCACATAATAACGCAGGCTTTTGATATAAAGTTTTCGGTTTCAGACTTTGATCACAGAAAAGGGTTTGAGCATTGATCTGAAAACAATGCTCACATGCATTGAATTGTAAACAGAATTTAATGTCTGAGGAGTGTTTATAGGCTTTGCATTTGAAAAGGTTAACAGGTTTAGGTACTTTGATTACAAGCTTTATTTGAGAAACAGGTTACAGGCTTGAGCATAAAAGTTTTTCAGGTATTTGATTTTGTTTTAAGGATTTTTCTAATTTTTGATATTAGTTTACATGTTAGTTTTCTTGAGTAGTGAATTGAGAAAAGGATTTTAGCAAGAAGGTGATTGTGTATATAGGTTTAAATTATGATTTATCAAAATTAAAGAAAAAGAGGAAACAAATATGACACTTGTCTTTAATTCACATAAATGTTTAACACTTGTTACATTAAAAAGTTTATAACATAACACTTGTAATTATTTATTTGCATTTGTTGTAAAATGATTTTAAAGCTTTTTTTTTTAAAGGTTCTTAAATTAATTTCCTAATTAACCAATATGGTTTAATAATTTATAAATGCTTTTTCTAATTAAATTTATAATAAACAAATACATTTACACATTTACAAATGTTGCTAAATCTATAAAATACAATCTTTGAAAAGAATGAAACCAAATAAAATTTAAATAAAGTTATATACAACATTTTAAACTTATTTTAAAGATTCCTTTTCAAAATCTTTGTATTTATTCTTATTAAACAAACACAAATCAAATTTCCATATATAAATTTCTATAAAACAAATCTTATTTTTAATTAAAAACATTATCTATGTAATTTAAAACCAAACCATATTATTTTATTAAATTTGTATGTATATTCTTGAATTTCAAATTTATATTCATATTAAAGTCAAATTTTAAAACCAAATCCAAAATCACTTTAAATAAGTGAATATTAATTCTTAAATAAGCACATTATTATTTACAAATAATATATCCTATTTTAAAATCAATTTAAAATACACAGATATAAATGCAATTTAAACACACTTATAAATTTTAAAAACAATAAATCTATTTAGAATTTATTTACACAAATAAAATAATTATTCTTATTTTAAAACCAATTTATAACCATAATTAAAATATTATTTGGTTAATTATCTTTGAAAATAACAATTTATCAATTTCAAATAATTAAATTAAGAGATTATCGGCATTTTAAACTCCTGGAAATTCCGGGATATTACAGATATTATCATCATTGAGTAAGCGGTTTATAACCCTTAATTAAATTATGTGTATTTTAGGTTTTAGAATTATTTTAGACCAATTTAAACTAAAATATATAATTATTGTTCATTGTCATGGAATTGAAATGCCTTTAAATTGATGTTTTGGATTAGAATATGTGTTAGGGTCATATTTGCTTAAATACGTAATTTGGATGTTTGTTGAATTGTTTTAAATATTAAATATGCTTGATATTCTATTGTTTCTATATTGGATTTCATGTATATGCTTGAATGATTGTTTGGGGATTGGAAACTATTCTTGAGTGTTAGAAAAATATTTCCTAGCATATGGAATTTTTGGTTTGGATTTGGGTAAAATTTGGGAAAATGGCAAGTGGTGAGCATAATGCAAAGAAAGTTAAAAATCAATGTTCTGCCAGAAGTCTGGAAACTTGGAGCCTTACCCGAGACTTACACTAGGCTTACCCGAGACCTACTCCGCACTAGAGAAAAGAACTCGAGTCAAAAACAGTTTGACAAAAAAATATCAGAATGTAAAAATGGTTCGATGTCAACCCAAACTTTGTTTTGGGTCAGAGTTGGCTTATGATTTTCATGGAATTGTCTTACTTATTTCTTCCAAGCCATTACTTAGGGTAGAAACCATGGAAACCCCAGGTCAAACTTTAGAAAACCCAAGAGCAAAGTTAAGGTTGTTTGATCGAATTTTCAAGATCCATGACTTCTTCCGTAGTCTATTTTTTTTTGCAATTTGGACCATTGAGCTTGAAATTTCAAGGGCACTATTTCCATAAAATTTGAGTGCATTTTGATAAGTTTGATTTTTTAGGCCAATGAAAAGATGAACGAGCATCCAACAAATGAAATGAATATTGGTTCAACAGATAAAGGATGGGATAAGTTGACATGGGTGAATAGAGGTTATTAGAGGAAATTAAGACATAAAGTCAACTTAAATGAGTAAACTGAGCATAGATTTAGAATGTTCTACAACCGACATGAGTAAGGCTAGTAGGTAGAATGGAAGACCGCAAACCCAAACCGAATTGACCCATGAAGACCCAAATCCGAATCAAACTCAATGGGTCACAGGTCGGGTCCGAATGATAAAAAATGACATGCCAATCTGATCAAACCCGACCTGAAGCGACCAGACACGAATGAACCACCAAAAACTATTGAAATATATGCATTTTTATTTTTATTTCCCAATCTAATCGGACCTGATCCAGCTGAACCAAACCTCAAGTCTTGTCGGGCCTAGGTTTTACAATTTATAATTTGAAGTCGAAAATATCTACCCTGTCAAGAACCAAGAACTGCCAGGTCGGGTCTGGGTCCAAGATGATGGGTCTAATTGCCACCTTTAAAGATGATTGTTTGAGAGAGATTTTGTGACTGACGCTATGAGGGGTGTTACAAGGATATCATTGCCAGAGACGGGGATGTTCACCATGAGAGAATCAATGACGGGGTCACCGACGGTATCTTCCTTTATGCACAATTTATTGTTGACAATAAGCTATTGGAAACAATATGTAAATATCCGCTTGTGATGAGGAAATAGGCAGAGGTCAACATATTCATGAGTCACACTGAAGTGTGAGGATGAGTGAGGTTTTGGATGCTATGAATGTCTTATTCGATGTGTGGTATTATTTAGTGTCTTATATCCTGAAACTATATACCTTATTGATATAGATATGTAAACCCTTACCCCTATTGATAAATTAGACATATCGAGTTTATATGTTAATTCTTTTGTGTGTGAAAGAGATTGGTATGAGCATAGTGCAATATGCTTACCCTACTTCCCTTTTTACAGGGATAAGTATTGATTTTTATACTCATAAACAGTATATATATATATATATATATAAGTTTATATATTATTTTAGCCATATAAGCCATTAGACTATTGTCTGACATGAAGTTATTTGCATTGTCATTCTCTTAACACTCATAGGTAATGTCACGAATAGGCCGACAAATGCGGGATTACCCATGGTAGCTGACTAATGGAGACAAGTGGAAGGCTTACAAATTGTCTATTCTATTGGAGCTTTATTATATATATATATATATATGTATGTATGTATGTATGTATATCTATATTCGATTATAGAGTGCATTGAGTTGTTAACACTTATTCATGTTGTTAGACACGTCTTATTTATTTGTAGTCATTTACATACCTGAGAGGCACTGACTCATTTATTTCCTATATGGTCATTTAGGCGATTCTATGCTCTGATATTTTTGGGTTTCTCCACGAGTACTTTATTTTGATCATATTCATGTCTCACCTAATTTATATCTATGTTATATTATATTTTATCTATTCATTCTAAGATATATGATAGGTTATTGGATTATTATCAAATTAAAAATGGTCATTCCATGGCCTGGGCGCTTAGTAGGGTAGAAGACCCATTTATAGGCGCTAGACATGGAGGGGCATTTCAAATGGAGATGGGACATCGATTTACAGCCCCTAAGCAATAAGTTGACCCATATGTTAACTAATGGCTTGCATAAGTCATGGATAGCCAAAAGTCGACCCATGGCTTTCCACAGGTCGATCCATGGTTGCTAGGTTTACATAGTAATAGGGCACTGCTTCGTTTTTAGTTGTTTCTCTTTTCATGCACTGCTTGGTTTCTAATCTTTTCTCTTTTCATCTCATCTCTTTCGTTATCTCTCTTTATTTTTGAGCCTTTTTCAAGTATAACAACTCTTCAAATACATCGCTATAACATCTATCCCTAGTTTTATCCAAATCATATAAAACTTTGTATCTTCTCTTACACTATGATTTTGGTTCCATTTCTTTCTTTACAGTATCCACATTCGATTAATATTGTGGTTACTATATATTCTCCGACCAATGATCATTCAACTCCACATCCTTAGATTCTAGTCGAATAGCTTTCTACCTTTGCATCTGCACTTAATATCATCTGTGTTGGTTATAGGAATTTTAAACATAAGGAAAACAAGTTGGTTATACTTTACTTATTGTTGAAGTATGACATAGTTGAAATCATATTAAGGTGTCCTCAAGTGTATAGTTGTGAAGTCAAATGCAGAGTCTCAAATGGTGTTGGAGTCTAGTTCAGCTATTTTGCCAGTTGTAGAAATCTATTCCTTCAGGTGAAGTAAGAATCGTTTTGTGGAAATTCAAAAGGGAGTTCGGGGACTAGACGTAGGACAGTGGGTCTGAACCAATATAAGTTGACTTTGTAATCTACTTTACTATTCCATAGCATTTACTGTTATATTCTTTGATTATATACATGTGGCTATTTTGATCCTCGAGACTCGGCTTATCAGTGGTATCAAGGCTATAGAATGGAGCACTAGAACTTTCAATTTGTATTAGCGCATATCGGTAAAGTGAGGTTGGTTAGTGAAATTCTAGAGGGAGTTCTGAGACGAGACTTAGGATGAAGAGTCTGAACCAGTATAAAATTGATTATGTTATCAACTTGGTATTCTCCGCTGGATTTGTAGGATTGTTTCTACCCTAGAAGGGGGGGGGGTGAATAGGGTGATACTAATAATAATGAAAATTAATGTGGAAGTAAAAACAATAACAGTAAATAATGCAGTAGAGATCACACACAGATTTACCCAGCTTTGGCAATAACCTGTCTACGTGTTGCCCCTAAGGTTTCTACTAGAAATTAAGTAGTCAGACGCTTACAAATACACGTAAACTTGCAACACCGGCTAACTTGACCAACCTAACTCTAAGCTCAAAACCCAATCACAACTCAGCCATTGAGTTGCGAATTCTCGAATTACACCACCGTCGTTCGTAATCTAGTTACAAAACTAGAAATTCACTAAATTTTAAAAGTAAATTACAAATAAAATAAAAGACTTAACAGAACCCTAATTTTAATTGTATAATAAAGCCTTACAAAAAATAAAAGAACCGGCCTAATAAGAAATTAAATGAAGAAAGTGTGTTCCCTTTTTCTTTTGTGTACTATCTTCGACCGCCTTCTATTCGTCACTATTAAACATTAGGGTTTCTTCAAATTAACATTTCCACTGGGAGTTTTGATTGATTGAAGTGTGTTTATTGCTACGGGTTGCTTCGTCAATCAATTGATGGCTTTGATTGCTCATGGTGGCTTTATTGTCGAGTTCTTATGATATGAAATTGGTATGTGATTTATTCTTAATTTCACTTGTTGATTTGTTTGAACTCGATTGAGAATATGCTGATGACGAACTGGGTTTTTATAGGGATTAAAGCCCTAAATTTTCATTCGTATATTTCTCATTTGAATTCTTCATGTAATTTTCTCTACCATTGACCTTTGATCGAACGATGTGATGAAATTGACTTGTTCATTACTTGACGTTGTTTGATTTTCTGTGAGTCGGTTTTGTTCTTTTTGCTCCTGTGACTTTGGTACTTTGAAATTTGAGATACACTTACATGTTCAATGGTTTTCTCAAACGTACGACTTGTTTGGAACTTGAATTTGAGATATACTGTTTACCTCGTCAAAACTGACTGGTTCACCTTAAATCTCTCTGTGACTTTATTCAAGCTACTATTCCATTCTTTTTGAGTTATGACCCACGGTTTGATGGTATAATCCACTATGATTTTGTTCAAACTCCGGCGACCGATAATTTTCTATATTTTCATAACCCATAGCTTTATTGTTTTTTATTAGTTGGTTTAACATTTCATTGAACTGCCATGTTCACTTATGTGTGTCTCTTCACTTGATAACTATTACTATTTTTTAAACTGAAACATTTTAACAATATATATTTGTCACCGTAAATAAACTTGTACATGTCTTATTGAAGTTATGGTCCATTGTGTCCATTTGGTCTTGATTTGTTCTTATAGTCATGTTTATGCCCGAACACTGCCTTTGTTATTGAATTTGAAAACCGCTTTCCTTATGCACTGATCTAGTTTGCATTGAGTGTTGGTCCGAAGTCTTGTACTTGAACTGATGTGTTCGTTCATGTATTCATGTGCTCACTTGTCCTTGAGCATTTGCATTCTCTGAACTGTTGTATACGTATGTATCATGCTCTGACCTTCTCATTTTATCCTATTGACTGGCCATAAATTCTTGTTGGACTTGAAATGTCGAAATTGTTGCTTTGAATACGAAGTCTTCTCTATTGCATACATGTTACTGTGCTTGTGTGGTTCCTTGGTTAGTTTTGGTTTCAGCCGAGTCTGGTTGGATCTCTGTTTCATTGCTTTGTTGTTTTGATCTTCACATCCACACTGGTTTCCGTTGCATCCATTGTGCCATATGCATTGTCATTTTGCTAGCTTAAATGATCATTCTTTTGATCTTGTCTATACACTTGTGTTCACCAATGCTTATGAATTTGGTCTGGTCTTCATGTGTGTGTGTGTGTGTATGTTCATACTGCTTGGACCATTCATGCTGGTGCCTGACCTTGTTTGATTTCTTTGTATTTGCATTTGCACTTGAGTTTCATATGTGATGGTCTTGTTGCACTTTAATTTTGGCTTGTTTGATACTTCATGTACACTACTCTAGGGCCATATTAAAATTAGGATGTATTTTCTATATATGTGTGTGAACTGCTTGCATTATCCATTGTACATCTGAGCACTTTGGCCAGTTGCATGTGTGGTTTGATCTGGTGCAGTTGCATGCTTCAGTTATTGTTCTGGTCACCTTTGTTTGTGTTATCGCAGTATGTCCGAATGCATGATGTTGTTGTCATTTCTCACTTTGTTCATATGCACATGAACTTGATTGATTGGAATCTAATGTACTTATGCCTAAACTGCCATGGTTTTGTTCTAATTTGAATCCATGTTGCTTCATGTCCAGTTGTTGTGGACTTGAACTGTAGCTCTTACTTGATTTAATTCAAACTCCTTTCATGTTGCCTTGTGACTAGTGCACTTTTGTTACTGTAGTCAAGTCTGGTTCATGTTGGTTTGTATTGCAGCCGAGTAGAATCCAGCTTTCGCTTGGGTTTGACCTTCTGCTCACCTGTCCCTGCAATTTTAACGAGTAAGCATATTTCGGTTTGCACGACCTTGTGGCATGTACAGTGATACACTATGCATGTCACAAGTTGTTTGTGTATGATGAACTAACAAAAATGATCGAACAACCCAAATAATTGAGGCAAATAATATTTTCAAAAAATACACTTTATTTTGCACTATAAAATATTTTCTTTTTCAATTTTACTGCATTAATGTATATTTTGCAGATAGTTCAGATGTTGGATACAGGCTAGAGCAGAGTTGAAGATCAAATACAAGTGTTGAATAAATTATGTAGTGAGGTGAACCATGTAAATTGAAAATTGTGTTGTAATCGAGATTGTAATGTAATTGAAAATGTATATATGTATAGTGGGAGCTTAAATTTGTAGCATTTGAATTTGTAATAAAATATTTATTTAAATAAAATATTTGTTTGAATATGAATTCTGAGTTATTTATTTTGTTTAACAAATATTTATTTAATTATGTGAAAAAATAAAACAGTACAACAACAAATACATTTAAATGAATATATATGTTTATTATCATCAAACAGAAATCATATACTAGCATATTCTATAATCTCTCCCTTCTGATGATAACAAACATATATTAAGATTTTGACTCTATTAAATGTATTTGGTTTTAATGAATTCTATTAGCACTCCCTATTTGAATGCTCCCCCTACAACAAGGCTCCCCCTTCACATATGCATGAAAAAAATGCAAATAAAAAAAAATGCAATAAGCTTATATGAGAACATGCTTGGCAAAATCTTAAGTTCTCTCACTCTTTTGTTATCAGCAAAAGAGTAATAATGCTAGAGAAAAAAAAGATAAAGTGACAGACATTAATACAACATTAATATCTAATCGAGTATAAATCTTAAATTTCAATAAAAAATCAAACAAAAATCATAAATACTTTGTTAGACGTATATTCCATTTTAGAGTGATAGAGGTGATGTCGGTATAGAAAACCATATAGTCGTGTTCATTTGTAGTATATTTATGACAAGAATTTGAATACTTGCTAACCATGCGTAACCGTTAGGACTTTTAAATGAGATTAGTAGTATTCCTAGTTTTTATTAAAAAAAACTGAATTGCAAGCATCTTCTAACCACGCATAACCATAAGCACTTTTAAATGGGGTTAGAATCAACTCGCCAAACTAATAATCAACTTTGTATGTGTTCCATACATGCATAACCATGAGGAATTTTAAACGAACATGGAAGGACATAATCAAAGATTTTATGTACTTCATCCATGCATAACCATGAGGACTTTTAAATGAAAGTGAGTACTTTTGGATAATTTTATTGCTAATTAAAAAAGAATAATTTCCTATTTAAATACCATATTTTGACATACTACATTGGATTTTAATGAATGATGGTCGTTAGAAATATGATAGGAATAGAGATGGTGATGGAATTTTTGCGAACCAAAGTTACTATAATTTTTTTAAAATTTTTAAAGAAATTTACTACATATACTGTCGCAAATCATAACGTATGATTAAAATCAACATTTCATCATTTTTTGCAGTCACTATTTGTCTTTTTGATAATCAGTAGGGAGTTGACATAGGCATTTAAGATCAAATCCAAAAATATAAAATCAAATTTCTAAAATGCCTAAACAGAGATAAAGTCGACAAAAACCTATTTTCTAGAAAGGGTTTTGTAAAAATGTTTAGAAATTGAAAATCTGTTGAAATGAAATTTATGAAGATATTTTCTTTGGAAATGTGATGCAACTAATGAATGTCCGTACATAAAACGTATTCAACTAGTAATTTTTCTATCAACTAGATACCAACATAATCTGCATCTGAATACCCCTTTAAATCAAAGTTATCATAAGTTGGAAACCATAGAACAAACCGTGATGTGTGCAACAGATACTTTATAATCCTTTTACAGCTTTTAAAATTAGATTGATTGAAACCGTATACACAAGCAAGCAGAGAAAATAATGTCTAGAAGTAGTAAGATGAAGAAGTGATCAATCATACCTCGATATTTATTTTGATCAACTACCTTACCTTTTTCATCCTTGTCAAATTTAATAATGGTGCTCAAAATTTCTCAGTTGATCATCAGCTGATTGAAATCTAATTATGGTGCATATTTTCAACATATAATACATCGTTTGTTACCCATTTTGACTCTACCACCTTTGTATTTCTCTAGGCTAAGGAACTTCGATTTGTCATCCGTCATGTGCCTGGAATAGCCAGAATCTAGTACCACTCTTGCTGTTCCTTAGCCTGCCAACACACCTACACAAGGAAAGATTTTTGTGACCTATTTGTTTTTACAGGTCCATGATTGGTAGTGATAAACGATTTTGAAAAACAAGTTTGTGTAGAACCAAAACAGTCTATTTTTGTTCCTTTTGGCACCCTAATTTGTTTGATTTTAAAATATTTTACATTCGTGCCTTTATGAATCCAAATTGATATGATTTTCGCATATTTGGGTCTATACCAACTATAGTTTTAATTGTGTCCAATTTTTCCATAAATCAAGCACTTGGAGTTGACATGATTAGTTTCACTTCTACCCTTTTTAGATTGAGTATAATCAAGTCCTTGTTTAACAGTATTAACAGTTTGTTTCACTAATAGCATATTTAGTTATCTTTCTCCTTTGGAGAAGCTTCCAAAAGTTGTAGACAATTGTTGGACTTGTGACTTGAGAGATTCATTTTCATTCAATACAGTGTGCACTTTTTAATAGAATTTTTTCTCCTAGTATTTTCACTTTCTTTCAAAATCAGAATTTCATTAGTGATTTAATTCTAGTTTCTGATTTTTTTTATTTCCTTTTCAAATGGTGGACACTTATCACACCTAGGGCTCTTATTTCGATAGTTTTTAACCAATTAATCAAGCTTCTTATTTATATCTATCAAACTATCTCTTTGTGATTCAATTTTAGCGTACTTCTCTCTAAGTCGTTCAAAATAGCCATTTATTTCATGAAAATATATAAGTAATTGCAAGTGAGTAAGTTTTGATACCTCGCTTAGCTCGTCATCATCGTTGTTACTTGTTTCTCCTTGAGGACATAGATTTGCTATATCGCTCTTATTACCAGTGCTTTTATCAACTTCATTACTTTCATCCCAAGTAGCTGTAAAACTTCTCCCTTTTGATTTCTTTCCTTTGCTGAATAGATTTTAAGGACAATTTGGCTTGATCTGACCAGGTTTATGCACAAATGATCTCCTGCTTTTCTAAGTCGTCTAAAACTTTGACTATTCTGCTATTAATTGTTGATTTAGGGCTGGATTTCCATACTTGCATTTCCACCTTTCGAATCTCATTATTATCAGTGCTAGTTCAGCTGCTCCATCATCATCATCTTCACTTTCTGTTGTTCCTTTGAAAACTATTGATTTCTTTTGCGTATCACCTCCTTCACGTTCTTCCTTGAATTTGATTTCTAACTTATAAGTGGTAATATTTTCGATGAGTTCTTCAACTTTAACTTGTTTCAGATCCTTTGATTCTTGAATGGCAGTCTCTTTTGATTCAAAATTTCATGGAAGAATTCTGAGGATTTTTCAAATAATTTCCAGCTCTATGTATAGTCTTCCTAGGGATTTTGATTTGTATACTAGATTAGAAAGTCGTCCATACATTTCTTTGACACTTTCATCTTTGGCCATTGTGAAGTTCTTGTACTCGCTACTATGCATGGCAAGGCGAGATTCTTTAACCAGGGAGGTTCCTTCATGAGTCACTTCTAGTGTATGCCAAATTTCCTATGCAGTTAGACAATGTGAGACATGATTAAATTCAATTTGATCTAATGACTAAATAATAGAATTCATAGCTTTAACATTAGCATTTGGTAGTTTATTTTCTAGATCGACCCATTGATCCATAGGTTTTTCAACATCTTGATTATATCCCTTATTGTTGGTGTCCTATATCTCGATAAAACAATATTCCATGCATCTATGGTTTTTAGAAAATAATTTCATTCGATTTTTTCAATAATCATATTCACCATTGGACATATGTGGTCTAACTGTAATCTGACCTTCAGCAAAAGCATCATTAAAGAAAGCCATTTAAAAAATCAAAATTTTAAAACAAAAAAATGATTTTTGTTCCTAGCTCTGATACTACTTGTAGGATCATTTTTACCCTAGAGGGGGGGTGAATAGGGTGATACTAAAATAATAAAAATTAATACGGAAATAAAAACAGTAACAGCAAATAGTGCAGTAGAGATCACACACAGATTTACCTAGCTTCGGCAATAACCTGTCTACGTGCTGCCCCCATGGTTTCTACTAGAAGTTAAGTAGTCAGGCGCTTACAAACACACGTAAACTTGCAATACTCGCTAACTTGACTAACGTAACTCTAAACTCAAAACCCTACCACAACTCAGCCACTGAGTTGCGAACTCTCGAACTACACCACCATAGTTTGCAACCTAGTTACAAAATTATAAAACTAGAAATTCACCAAATTTTAAAAGTAAATTACAAATAAAATAAAATACTTAACAAAACCCTAATTTTAATTTTATAATAAAATCTTATAAAAAATAGAAGAACCGGCCCAATAAGAATTTAAATGAAAAAAATGCGTTCCCTATTTCTTTTTGTATGCTATCTTCGGCCGCCTTCTATTCGTCACTCTTGAACATTAGGGTTTCTTCAAATTAACGTCGCCACTTGGAGTTTTGATCAATTGAAGTGTGTTTATTGCCACGTGTAGCTTCATCAATCAATTGCTGGCTTTGATTGCTCATGGCGGCTTTACTGTCGAGTTCGAATGATACAAAATTGATATGTTATTTATGCTTTATTTCACTTGTTAATTTTCTTGAACTCGATTAATAATATGCCGATGATGAACTGGGTTTTTATAGGGATTAAAGCCCTAAATTTTCATTCGTATGTTTCTCATTTGAATTTTTCACGTGATTTACTCAGCCATTGATCTTTGATCAAACAATGTGATGAAACTGACTTGTTCATTACTTGATGTTGTTTGATTTTCTCCAAGTCCGTTTCGTTCTTTTTGCTTCTGTGACTTTGGCACATTGAAATTTGAGATATACTTTACATGCTCAAAGGCTTGTTTGGAACTTGAATTTGAGATATATTATTGACCTCATGAAAACTGACTGGTTCACCTTGAATTTCTTTGTGACTTTATTCAAGCTGCCATTCCATTCTCTTTGAATTATAACCCATGGTTTTGATGGTATGATCCACTGCGACTTTATTCAAACTCTGGTTACTTATAATTTTCTTGATTTTCATAACCCACGGCTTCACTGTTTTTGATTAGTTGGTTTGACATTTCATTGAACTGCATGTTCACTTGTGTGTGTGTGTCTTTACTTGATCACTGTCACTGTTTTTTAAACTAAAACATTCAAACTATATATATTTGTCCCTACATATAAACTTGTACAGGTCTTGTTGAAGTTCTGGTCTATTATGTGCATTTGGTCTTGATTTGTTCTTGTAGTCATGTTCATGCCCCCAACATTGCCTTTGTTATTGAATCTAAAAACAGCTTTCCATGTGCACTGGTCTGGTCTGCATTGAGTGGTGGTTTGAAGTATTGTACTTGAACTGATGTGCTCGTTCATGTATTCATGTTCTCACTTGTCCTCGAGCATTTTTATTCTCTTAAATGTTGTATGCGTGTGTATCATGCTCTAACCATCTCATTGTATCCTATTCACTGGCCATAAATTCTTATTAGGATTGAAGTGTCGAAATTGTTGCTATGCATATAATGTCTCCTCTATTGCATACATGTTACTGTGTTTGTGTGCTTCCTTGGTTAGTTTTGGTTTTAGTTGAGTCTGGTTGGACCTCTATTTCATTGCTATGTTGTTTTGGTCTTCACATCCACACTGGTCTGTGTTGCATCCATTGTGCAATATGCATTGTCATTTTTCTTGGTTGAATGATCATTGTTCTGTTCTTGTCTGGTTACACTTGTGTTCACTAATGCTTATGAATCTGGTCTGGTCTTCATGTGTGTGTATGTGTGTGTCTATATATATATATATATATATATATATATATATATATATATTCACACTGCTTTGACCATTCATGTTGGTGCCTGACCTTGTTTGATATCTTTGTATTTGCATTTGCACTTGAGTTTCATATGTGATGGTCTTGTTGCACTTGAAGTTTGGTTTGATTGATACTTCATGTGTACTGCTTTGGTGCTATATTAAAATCAGGATGCATTTGCTACATATATGCGTGAACTGCTTGCATTATCCTTTGTACATTTGAGCACTTTGACCAGTTGCATGTGTGGTTTGATCTCGTGTAGTTGCATGCTTCACTGATTGTTCTGGTTACCTCTGTTTGTGTTATTACAGTATGTTTGAATGCCTAACTTTGTTGTCATTTCTCAATTTGTTTATATGCACATGAACTTGATTGATTGGAGTCCGAAGTACTTGATGCCTAAACTGCCTTGGTCTGGTTCTAGTTTGAATCTATGTTGTTTCATGTCCAATTGTTGTGGACTTGAACTGTAGCTCTTACTTGATTTGATTCAAACTCCTTTCATGTTGCCTTGTGACTGGTGCACTTTTGTTACTGTAGTCAAGCCTGGTTCATGTTTGTTTGTATTGCACCTGAGTTGAGAGCTTTTGCTTGGGTTTGACCTTTTGCTCACCAGTCCCTGCAATTTTAACGAGCAAACGTATATCGGGGTGCACGACTTTGTGGCGTGTACAGTGCTACACTATGCATGTCACAAGTTGTTCATGTATGATGAATTTAACAAAAATGACAATGGACAACCCAAATAATCGAGGCAAATAATATTTTCAAAACACATACTTTATTTTGCACTGCAAAATATTTTCTTTTTCAGTTTTACCGAGTTAGTGTTTATTTTGCAGATTGTTCAAATGCTAGATATAGGCTGGAACAGAGTTGAAGATCAAATACGTGGGTTGAGTGGATTATGTAGTGAGGTGAACCTTGTAAATTGAAAATTATGATGCAATTGAGATTGTAATGCAATTGAAAATGTATATATGTACAGTGAGAGCTTAAATTTGTAATATTTGAGTTTGTAATAAAATACTTGTTTGAATATAATATTTGTTTGAATATGAATTCTGATTTATTTATTTTATTCAATAAATATTTATTTGATTATGTGAAAAAATGAAATAGTACAACGAAAAATACATTTTAACGAATATATGCATGTTTATTATCATCAAACAAAAATCATACACTAGCATATTCTACAGCATTTACTATCTATTACTTTGATTTTATATATATATATATATATATATATATGTATGTATGTATGTATGTATTTGTGCATAATAGATTATGACATCTTAAATTTACATTATAAAGCAAAGCTTGTGTATACTGGTTTCAGTCAAATTTAAAATGCCGACTATGACTAAACATATTCACGATTACCATGAAGTCCATTTGGATTTTACTTTCAATCCCCATCGATAATGACCATGAAATCTAGCGATCGAATGTTAAAACGACCTTTCTAAATTGTAATTTAAAAGAGAAAATTTATAATCTTAGCATGAGGGGTTTAAAATCAGTAGGAGCGAAAATGTAGCTTGTACGCTTTTGGCTTTAAGCCTATGTCAAGAAGTGTTTTGACAAAGGAATAAGACATTTTGATTTTAGTAAAAATCAAGAGAAAACATGTTGCTTTATAAAGTAAGAAAATGGTGCCATAACATTTCTAGTATTATTTATGTATGATCTGGTACTAATTGGTAATGTGTACCCATTTTACAATCAATTAAAGTTTGGTTGCCCTCTAAATTATTTGATGACTAATTTGAGTAAGGCATCCTAATATAGTAAGACCCATGATTCAATTTTTAAATCCCAAGATGCAATTATAGATAAACATTTTTCTATAAGAAGTATACTTTAGGACATGAATATATTCCTTCCCTTTGAACATCTACAAATAACCCAGTTAGTTTCTCTTCTTGTATTGTAATGACCTGCCATTTTGAAACGTTCGCATCTGCACATGTTAGACTTGAATTGCTCAAAATAATAGATTGTTAATTTGTATTTGGAAAAACTCAGCATATACAGCAAATAAATCAATCATAGAATCATAGGTACATATAACAATAAGCCGCGGAATAGATAAATAGTAGTTCATGAAGCTACTAAAAACACCAAAGTTCAAAGTAGAATACAATAGATATTTGAATACACAGAAGTTACTAATACAAATACCAATGGAAAGTCTAAAATAAACAACTGAAATAAACTAAAGTGACTGAAAGCTGGATAGATGGATGGATCTTCAAGCGAAGTTCCAAACCCCAAAGATGAGTCTCAAATGCTGTGACACTCAGTCAGATCCAAGCATAAAGCAAAACACAAAACACTGGAGTCAGGATTAACATTCTTATATCAATAAATTTAACTCAAGTGAAATGTTGACTAAAATACAAATAACTTAAAGGATGTTTGAGATTTCCATCCTTTAAGGATCCGTGGAACTATCTACTATGTAGTAATATATGCTATTATAATATGTCTATTAGTAAAGTAAAGTATTAAAATAGCTTTTAGGTGCTACCCATACACCGCTTAACACATTTTATATATTCCCGTAGTGTATACAATGTCATATGCTCCACCAAACCGGTGGTTTACCCAGTGGACACCACATAGGTGCACCCAATTAAATCAAAAAGTAATAGAATGGTATCGAAGAAATGTGTCCGATAAAAGGAATAACCTCACTTGGCCCTATAGGGCTCCTGTGTTAGCCACATCAAGCTGACTCACGGAAGTCAGGGCTGCGCTAATACATCATATAGAATCATTGCCAAACCATCCTACTTCGTTCTGCAATCTCCACCACGTACATAGTTGTTAAAGTTGTTTTTGGTGTTGGCAGAGGTATGACAATATCCGATCCCGGTCTTTTTAACAACCAAATGCTTATTTCACATCGTGGTTATTTCATTTCAGATAGTTCATATTTCATATCAAAATATCATATTCTTTCCAAAACCATAACAATTCGATATCACTATTCACTTTAAAAAATATTCATTTCCAATATCACAACACTTAAAAAATTGTAACACTTCCGAAATCATAACACTTTTGAAATCATAGCACTTCCAACTTAAATAGTTTAAATATTGAAAATAGTATATAATAAAATAGTTATAAGTTAAAATAGTTTATATATTAAAATAAATTTATATATTAAAATAGTTGTAAATTAAAATATTTTATAATTATTTAAAGACATTTTACTGAATTAGTTTTCCAATTATAGTCGTTTCATCCAATTCCACAATCGATTCAAATCAACTTAAATTCCAAAATTCAATTTAAACCAATCCATGTTTAACACTTCAATGTAAAGGGTCAAAAATTCAATTTAAATTCTCAATAAACCATTTCGATTTTATTTAAATTTTAAAATATTCATTTAATCACCTTAAATCAAAAATCAAGTTATAAAATCATATGTTTAAATTCCCAAATTTAATAAGTTTCAAGTCAATTTTATTTAAGTATAATTCTTAAACGAATACAATTTCAAATTAATTTCAATTTATTTTTCCCAACCTTAATTTATTAAAGTTATTACAAAAAATCTACTTTAAAAATATAATTTTAAACAAATACCTAAACATATTATATAATAACTAAATTAAAATTTATTATTAAATCTTATTATTAAATTTATTTTATACTAAATCTATTTTATATATTTTAAAATAGTAAAATTATAAGTAAAATCTTAAAAATTATATTTTCAAAACTAACTTATACATTTAAAATTTCCAAAACATATAATTTTAAAAATCCAAAATTTAGACATATATAAAAATATTATATTATAAAAATCAATATTTATTAAAACCCATATATTTTCTATCCTATGGTCAAGTGATATGGATATTTATCATTTCAATCCGCAATTTAAATATCTACAGGTATATATCATTTCAACCCGTAATCCCAAAAATTTCAAAATCAAATGAAAATCGCTTGAGTATATCATTTCAACCCATAACGATTTTCCCTTAATCTATAATATCATTCGGGTATGTATCAGTTCAACTCATAGGGAATTCTAAATTAATAGGGAACTTGCAGAGTGAGAGCAAACATGAAAATAATATAACATATCAACAACATGCATATATCACCAGTAAAAATTTAAAGACAACAAGATATGGTGTCATATATCATAGGTGAACAATTGCAGATGATGACTTATCATACTTAACAATTTAATAACTTAACAATTCGAATTTAACAGCATATTTCAATCCTCCTTTGATGTGAATTAAATTCACTAAATATAAGAATGTTACTCGTGAGTGATTGCTCACCTTTTGAGGCTAGAGAACAAGAAGATGATACAGACACGTACATAGATACGTACATAAACTAACGGGATAGCAACAAGCCAGGAATTACTGCAAAAAATTTGATATTGAGAAAGTAAGCTGAGATGGACTAGAGATCGATGAAACAAAATACATGTTATACATATATACGCATATTATAAAATCAATTTAAAACATATAATTTCAAATTAATATTTAATTCAAACACATATAAAATAAAATATCCACATATATATTTGAAAACCCAAACTCATATATACTTATATATAGACTAATATATATACATATATATAAACTTACATACTTATTAAAATTTGAAACCAGTATTTATAATAAAATCAATATAATCTTACCTATATCTAAACTCAAGCAGATTTTATATATAAATTATGTAACCTATATATACTAACAGACAACTTATATATAACGTATAAAGAAAAGTCAAACAGATTGTATATAACATATACATCACAATGCCTATATATTATATATATAAATCTATACAATATGTACAGATCAAAATACCCATATTTCCTTTCTAAAATCAAATTTCAAAACAACAATTTTAAAATCTCAAATTTCAGTAAGCTTATATTATAAACAGTATACACACACACACTCTTACAACTTGGGTTTGAAAGCGAGAGAACGGTGATGCGAACAGTTTCCAAAACATCAAATATATACATAGCTTATCATTTTCTTTTTCCTTGTTTCTAGAATAGGAGGAGACGTAGCTAACTCAGGTGATCCGAAAGTGGCAGGCACGACAGAGGCAAGGTCGGCATGAGTTCGGTCAGCTGGAGGGCGATGCATGGCTTGATGAAAGCAAGGTGGGTGGGCTGTGCTTGGTTCAGGGTTGTATGCTTGGGAAATGGTGGACAGATGGAGGGGAAGTTCTTGTCTCTTGTGAAGGGGAAGGATTATTCAGTTGTTAGGAGCTTGGCAGGCACTGGGTGGCATCACGGTTGGAGGAGATGGATGGAGGCTATGTGAATGGCGAAGGTGGGTTTCCATGGAGGAAGCAAGGGTGGATGCTAGGTTGTCAGCATGGGGCATGAGGCAGATGAGAGGGGAGGTGGGCACTAGAGGTGTTAGGTGGAGGTGAAGTCGAGAGGGAAGCGGCAGGCTGTCTTTGGGCTTGGTCACGGCTGCATTGATGGCCAAGGCGGAGGAGCTATAGGTGAGAAGAGGATGGCGAGCAGTGAGTGTAAATGAAGAGAGGTGGTTCGGTGAGTGTTTGGTTGGCTGCATGGATATCTGTGATGTGTGGTTTGGAAAATGGGTTTAGGAGAAAAAATATGAGGAAGAGAAAGCAGTTTATAACAAAACAAAAGATTGAAGAAAATATATGTATATTACTTTATATATATTTCAAAAGAAATGAACAGACCCATACATCAACCAGATATAAATCGAATCTAGGAAACTTATGATATATGAAGGAGAGCAGGGGTTATAAATGTATAAAAGTTGATTTATATGTTCTACGAAAAAGAAATATAGAAGCTTCTTATATTTATTACACACATACACACACACACACATAGAGATATATATATTGTTCAGAACGAACCGAAATGAATTGGAAGAGACAAATGCAAACAAAGGAACTAGCCTAGAATAAATTGGACATTGGGAATAGGAAAGGTTTAAAGATGAAAATAATAATTACCGATGGTGGTTTGGTTACACGGTGGATTGTGGCAGGATATAGGAAATTCAAGTGGCTCAAATGGGTACCGTTACGATAAATAGTTTTGTCGGTTTCGACACGTGCAAGACACCGAAATGCGCAAATGAATATACTGCGGAGATCAACATGACGAGACGAACAGAATGGTACATAGATATCGATGGTATGACCATACTATCAAAAGTTGATATCCGCTGCCAAATTGCTGCAAAAACACTGAAAACAAGATAAATGAAGCTAGAGAATTCAAAAATTGACGAAACGAAAGATGACATCTCACTCAGAAAATATTAAACATTTTTCTCGTATAAAAATATTCAAATTTTGAAAACTTTTTCTTTACGTCAATTTTAACTAATTTAAATTGAAATTAAAATTACACAACAAAACTAACATTCATATTGACCAGTGAAAATCTACCATTTTCTATGTTTAAATAGACGCATTCAAAATATCAAATTTTCATTGCTATATTTTATAACTAAATCTCAAGCAAAATTTCAGTTAATTACGTTAATAAACCGTTAAAATTACCGGGTTGTTACACTCTCCTCCACTCAAAACTTTTCATTCCCGAAAAGGAAAGAGGTAGGAGATTTGACGTAACCGAAGAGAATGATAGGTTTGAAATACAAAATACAAAAATTGATTTCCATTTAGTTTATTTCCATTTATTTTATTCAAACTATTAATTCAAAACTGTATAAATTTCATTAGTTTCAAATTGATTAATATTCAACATATTTGGTTTCAATCCATTTTATTAAATCGATAAATATTCATTGTATTTTTTGATTTCAATTCAATGTGTTTTCATCCAGTTGATTTGATTTCAATTTATTATATTTGTTACAAAATTTTCTTTCAAAACAAAATTTATTATATTCGGCTAATATATTTATTCCAATTGATTCCACTTAAGTTAATTCCTCATATAATTCAATTTCAACTATTCTTTATAATTTACCATTTATTTATAATGATATGAATTCTTTTATTACCAGTTTAGTTTCTTAGGTTTACATTTTTTTACCGATTCTCCATTTATTATTGAATTTGTTTCAATTTACCTTTCTTATAACATAAATTAAATGTATAACATTCATTATAACAACACAATTCTCATTTATAAATTCCCTTATCAGAATTTATTTTTGCACAATTTATTTCTTACATTTTATATTGTATACTATTCAACTACATAATCTTATTACATTTTAAAATTTTTAATATTTCAGGTAAGTTTTATTAATGTTTCATATGTAATTGAGCATTATACCAATTTACCTATTATTTGTAATATTTTTATTAAGCAAAAATTTAATTTGAACAATTTATTACCTACGTTTTCTCTTGTATAACCTCAATTGCATATTCATATTACATTTTAATTTTTTAAATAACTCAAGTAAGTTATATAAGTTTTAAAAATGCAATTGAGTATTATATAAATTAATTTTCCTAGTTCAACTATGTCAAGTTGTTTAAATTCCATTTCTTATTTTAAACACTCCGATTATTCAAAATTTTCCTTCATTTCAATCATTGAAACCATCACTTAACATAAATTTAAAAACTAAATTTTCGGTTTCACTTTAAACAAATTTTAAATATATATATATATATATATATATATATTACACATCAAATCATATCAAAAATTCAAATCAAATCCATTTCGTAAAACAAAAGTGTAGCAAAGCTGCTAAGTGGTCTTTCCACTTTGAGACTCGAAAATGACTGTCGATGATGCTGCAGTCATCACCGATATTAATTTTTAGTGACAAAAGAGTGGAGTACTGACTTATTCCCTTTTAAAATTCTTTGGAAACAATTTCTGTTCGAAGATATTTTCAAATAATATACACACACACACACATATGTATATATGTATATATATCAAGACTTTGAAACTAGGATTTTGAAAAGCACCGAAAATTATATTCTGTAATCCTTAATTTAAATCTAATTAATTTTCAAATCATATTTATAAACTATATTTATACAATTTCATAGAACAATAGTTAATGATTTTGGAAATGTTGACAAAACAATAAATGATAACCTAGTATTATCATTTCTAACAAACAATCATTTAAATATCCAATTTCAGATAATTATACTCTTATATATAAAATATAACCATACATAAAATTATCTTATTTACCAATATGGAAAATAGTATTGTGTATGTTTGCTTTATTCAAGTGTTTTGGAATTTCTATCGATAGCGTGTTCTAGAAGAATCGATGGAAACCCCAAATCAATCTTAGAACTCAAAAAACCCAATATAAACATTTCATTTTAATTACAAATACGTTCCCCTATAGGATGGTTCGAGAATAGATTAAAACAATGATAGAGATTCAATTTAGAGGGATTCTACTCAAAGACAATTCTATTAAGAAGATGGGCTCAAAAGGAAGATAAGGTAACTGGGTCAACCGAGATTCCAGGTATAAGATCGATGTGAAAATTCAATTTCTCGCTTAGGAGAGAAGAGAAATAACTTCACCAAAACATCAGGATAATACTTGACTATCGGGTGGAGTTTAGATTACTAGGTTGAGAATCTAGTGAAAAGATGAAACCGCCTGCAAAAATCCTGAGGCAATCTTTACTTGGTCACAAGAGAATTAACCGAGTTGTCTACTAGAGAAATGGTTCGGGCTTTGCAAAAGATAACTACATCGAAAGCCGAGGACGTAGAAAATCATCGATGAATCCTTGCCCCATTGTAAAGGAGGTTCACCCCTTTACAAATTATACTAAGGTTGGCGGAAGCACAGGTGGAATGTGTCACGCCAAGATGAGATTTCCAATTAGGGTCGAATTTATTTTAGAGATCGACAGAAATAAAGCTATGAGGTGCTTGAGAATCAAGAAGAACACAAATGGGAGAAGATAATAATGGACTTTAGAAAGAAGAGGAAAGTTCCAAAAATCCGAAAGAAATCCTAATCTAAGAGGACTCAAATGAAGAAATTTAAGCTCGAATGAAGATGATTATGTAATTAATTTTACTCCATATGCTAAGTTTTGCATAAACCAGAGCTCCATTGCCAACTGTAATGACCCACTATTTTGAACCATTCGCATCAGCACATGTCAGACTTGAATTGCTCAAAATAACAGATTATTAATTGATATTTGGCACAACTCTACATATATGGCAAATAAATCGATCACAAAATCGTAGACACGGATAATATAACAATAAGTAGTGGAATAGATAAATAGCAATTCATGAAGCTACTATAAAACATCAGAGTTCAAAGTAGAATATAACAGATTTTTGGATAAACAGAAGTTACTAATACAAATGCTAATGACAAGTCTGAAACAAACAACTAGAATAAACTGAAGTAACTGAAAGCTAGATAGATGGATCTCCAAATGAAGCTCTAAACTCCAAAGGTGAGTCTCGAATGCGGTGACACCCAGTTTGACCCAAGCATAAAGCAAAACACAAAACATTTGAGTCAGAATTAACATTCTTATATCAATAAATTTAAATCAAGTGAAATGTCAACTAAAATACAAATAACTTAAAGGGTGTTTGGGATTTCCATCCTCTAAGGATTCATGAAACTATCTACTATGTAGTAATATACGCTATTATAATATGTCTACCAGTAAAGTAAAGTATTCAAATAACGTTAAGGCATTACCCATATCCCCCTTAACACATTTTATATATTCTTGTAGTCTATACAATACTATATGCTCCACCAAACTGGTGGTTTACCCAGAGGACACCATATAGGTACGGTACAAAACAAACTCGTAGAAGGCACGATAGGGCATGTGACAAGGCATGCGAGGCAATGCCAGGGTAGATATACCGTTTGCAGATCCTGACTAGTTGTAATGCATAGAAGCTACTACCTCCCACCTCGAGACACACTTTCAAATCAAAGGTGCACCCAATCAAATCACAAAGTAATAGAATGATATGTAAGAAATGTGTCCGATAGGAGGAATAACCTCTCTTGGCCCAGCATGGCTCTTGTTTTAGCCACATCAAGCTTACTCATGGGAGTCAGGGCTACACTAATACCTCACATAGAATCATCGCCAAACCATCCTACTTCGTTCTAGAATCTCCACCACGTACATAGTTGTTAAAGTTGTTTTCGGTATTGGCAGAGAGTATGACAATATCCGATCCTGGTCTCTTTAACGACCAAGACAAACAAATGCTTATTTCACACCGTGGTCGTTTAATTTCAAATAGTTCATATTTCATATCAAAATATCATATTCTTTTCAAAACCATAACAATTCGATATCATTATTCACTTTAAGAATATTCATTTCCAGAATCGCAACACTTTAAAAATCATAACACTTTCAAAATTATAACACTTTTGAAATCATAACACTTTTGAAATAATAGAACTTCCAACTTAAATAGTTTAGACGCTGAAAATAGTATATATTAAAATAGTTATAAGTTAGTTTATATATTAAAATAAATTGTATATTAAAATATTTGTAGACTAAAATAGTTTATAATTATTTAAAGAGATTATACTGAAATAGTTCCTAATTAGAATTGTTTCATCCAATCCCATAATTAATTGAAATCAACTTAAATTCCAAAATTCAATTTAAACCAATCCCTGTTCAACACTTCAATTCAAAGGGTTACAAATTCAATTCAAATTCTCAATAAACCATTCGATTTTATTTAAATTTGAAAATATTTAGTTAATCACCTTAAATCAAAAATCAAGTCATCAGATCATATCTTTAAATTCCCAAATTCAATACGTTTCAAGTCAATTTTATTTAAGTATAACTCTTAAACGAATACAATTTCAAATCAATTTTAGTTTATTTTTCCCAATCTTAATTATTAAAGTTGTTACAAAAATCTATTTTAAAATATAATTTTAAATAAATACCTAAACATATTATATATTAATTAAATTAAATTTTATTAAATTAAATTTTATTATTAAATTTATTTTATATTAAATCTATTTTTATATATTTTAAAATTGTAAAATTATAAGTAAAATCTTAAAAATTATATTTTCAAAACTAACTTATACATTTAAAATTTCCAAACATATAATTTTAAAAATCTAAAATTTAGACATATATAAAATAACATTTATATATTATATTTTAAAAATCAATATTTATTAAAAGCCATATATTGCCTTTCAAAACTTTGGAAATCGTTTTCAAAATATAGATCAATGGTGTCCGTATATAATTTTCTATCCTATGGTCAAGTGATACGGATATTTTTCATTTCAATCCGCAATTCAAATATCTACAGTTATATATCATTTCAACCTGCAATCCCAAAAATTTCAAAATTAAATGAAAATCAATTGGGTTTATCATTTCAACCCATAACGATTATCCTTTAATCTATAATATCATTCAGGTATGTATCATTTCAACCCATAGGGAATTCTAGATTAACATGGAACTTGCAGAGTAAGAGCAAATATGATAATAATATAACATATCAACAATAGACGTATAACATCAGTAATAATTTAAATGTAATATATACAATAGGATATGGTGTCATATATCATAGGTGAACAATTGCAAATGATAACATATCATATTTAACAAATTAATAACTTAACAATTCAAATTTAATAGCATATTTCAATCGTCGTTTCATGTGAATTAAATTCACTAATTATAAGAATATTAATCGTGAGTGATTGCTCACCTTTCGAGGCTGGAGAACAAGAATATGATACATACAAATACGTGCACAAACTAGCGGGACAACAATAAGCTAGAAATTACTGCGACAAATTCGATATTGATAAAGTAAGCTGAGATGGACTAGAGATTGATGAAACAAAATATATGTTATATATATATATACGTTTATTCTAAAATCAATTTAAAACATACAATTTCAAATTAATATTTAATCTAAACACATATAAAATAAAATCTCCATATATGTATTTGAAAACCCAAACTCATATATACTTATATATATATATAGGCTAATATATATACATATATATAAACCTGGAAACTTATTAAAATTTAAAATCAATATTTATAAGAAAATCAATATAAGTTTACCTGGTTATAATATATATCTAAACTCAAACAGATCTTATATATAAACAATGTAACCCATAAATACTAATAGATAACTTATAAAAATGAGTCCAACAGATTGTATATAACATATACATCACAATGCCTATATATTATATATATTAATCTATAAAAAATGTACAGATCAAAATACCCACATTTCCTTTCCAAAATAAAATTTCAAAATAGTAATTTTAAAATCTCATATTTCAGTAAGCTTATATTATAAACTATACATATTATATATATACTTACAACTTGGGTTTGAAAGCGAGAGAGGGGAGATGTGAAAAGTTTCTAAAACATCAAATATATACACAGCTTATCATTTTTTTTCTAGCATAGGAGGAGACGCAACTGACTCAGGTGATCAGAATGTGGCAGGCACGACAGAGGCAAAGTCGGCATGGAGTTCGGTCAGTTGGAGGGTGATGCATGGCTTGGTGAATGCAAGGTGGTCGAGCAGCGCTTGGTTCAGGGTTGTAGGCTCAGGAAATGGTGGAGAGATGGAGGGGAAGTTCTCGGATCTAGTGAAGGGGAAGGATTGTTCGGTTGTCAATAGCTTGGCAGGCACTGCGTGGCATCACAGTTGATGGAGATGGACGAAGGCTATGTGAATAGAGAAGGTGGGTTTTCGTGGAGAAAGCAAAGCTGGATGGTAGGTTGTTGGCATAGGGTGTGGGGTAGATGAGAGGGGAGGCTGGCACTTGAGGTGTAAGGTGGCGGTGAAGTCGAGAGGGAAGCGGCGGGGTGGCTTTGGGCTAAGTTGCGGTTGCGTTGATAGCCAAGGTGGAGGAGCTATATATGAGTAGAGGATGGCAAGGATTGAGTGTAAATGAAGAGAGGTGGTTTAATGAGCGTTTGGTCGGCTGCTCAGAGATTGGTGATGTGAGGTTTGGCGAATGGGTTCAGGAGAAAAAAATATGAGAAAGAGAAAGCAATTTATAACGAAACAAAAGAATGAAGAAAATATATGTATATAACTTTTTATATATTTCAAAAGAATTCAACAGACTCGTACATTAACCAGATATAAATCAAATCCAAAAAATGTATGATATACGAAGGGGAGCAGGGGTTATATATATATATATATATATGTATGTATGTATGTATAAAAGTTGATTTATATGTTCTGGGCAAAATAAATGTACAAGCTTCTCGTATTTATTATACATATATTTTGTTCAGAACGAACCAAAATGAATTGGAAAAGACAAATGGAAACAAATGAATCAGCCTATAATAAATTGGACATTAGGAATAGGAAAGATTAAAAGCTGAAAATAATAATTACTGATGGCAGTTTGATTACATGGTGGATAATGGAAGGATATGAGGAATTCAAGAGGCTCAAATGGGTACTATTACGACAAGTAGTTTTGTCGATTTTGGTACGTACTGGACAACGAAATGCATAGATGAATATACCGTGGAGTTTAGCATAATGAGACGAATAGAATGGTACATGAATATCGACGGTACGACCATCTTATCTAAAGTCGATATTCGTTGCCAAACTGTTGTAAAACTACCGAAAACAAGATAAACGAAGCTAGAGAAGTCAAAATTTGATGAAACGAAAGATGACATCTCCATCGGAAAATATTAAACATTTTTCTTATATAAAAATATTCAAATTTTGGAAACATTTTATTTACATCAATTTTAACTAATTTAAATTGAAATTGAAATTACATAACAAAACTAACATCTATATTGACCAGTGAAAATATACCATTTTCTATGTTTAAAATGACGCATTCGAAATATCAAATTTTAATTGCTAAATTTTATAATTAAATCTCAAGCAAAATTTTAGTTAATTACGTTAATAAACTGTTAAAATTACCGGGTCGTTACAAGTATCCCTTTTAAGAGCAATAGTCGCATTTATCCTTCTCTTCCTTGGCCTTAGCTTTACACTCACTGCCATTTGACCTAATATTTCCCTTCTTTAAGCTATTCAAGGAAGATGTGCCTTTATTTGCGAATAAAACACTATTTCCTTCAAGAATGTTCTTTCGGCCACCTTAACCTATTATGGAGACCCACGGAAGTACTGTCCAATAAGTTCACATTGAAATTCAACACGAACGAATCAAACTATGAAGTCGTTGATCCAAGAACCAATTCGGTTTTATTCTCTTGTTCAAGAATCATTCCTGACTTAGCCAATCTTCCTATGTATAGATTATGTGCCCAATTATTGCATTATGATGCCATAGTATTTCGTAGATGAGTGTAATCTTAGCAATTCTTAACCATGTTTTATATTTTGCTCCATTTAGTATGTTTTTTCTAGAAATACGATCATTGTTGCCATTTTATATATGCAAATTATTTCTAGTAAATTTTATAACATTGCATATGTTCTTATACCTAATAAATTATTTTATTATATTTTTTAATAAGGCTCCCACTAGATTCTACATCTCGAAGAAATATGGGAATTTGTAAAATTCCTCTTTTGGATGATACATTTATTGTGTTACTATAACCTTGAGGGTCCTCAATAAATTGTAATCCCTATAAATGGTAAGTCGCGCTTTACTAATTATACGTATATAATTCCTAACCCCCCATACACACATATATTTATATAGTCGTTATGCCTTTTGAGGGTGTGTAAAAGATCATAAAGTAATTTATATACTCTGGACCCATCATTTTGAGATTGCTTAAGGATAACTTTGTAACCCTTGAGGCATCTAAACAAGATAACATGATATCATTATTAATCAAGGAACAATTTAAACATCATTATAGATATTTTAAGGCTTGAGTGTGCTCGATAACCATAAGTATGTTCAGTACTCTATCTGTATTTTAGGTAATGGAGTAGAACATTATTTTAAATTTATAAACAATATTTTAAATTCATAATTTAAAATACTAATAGTTGAGTTTATCAACATTTCAAAGGAGATAAGTATAGTATCTTTTAACATCATATTTCTTCACATCTTTTGTATACTCCCTTAAGTTTATATGAGTTTTCATTTATTTAAGCTCCCTCTTACACATGTGTGATATATATACTTTCAGTCTGTATGACATTTATAATTTATAAAGTTATATATAAATCTGTAGATATAAATATATTCATATGCAATTCTTTATTTATTAAACCTTTAATTAACTAATATATAACTTTTATATTTATGTAAATTTTAAAATAATTTTATATTGCATATTATAACTTCATTAAGTTTAATTTTGTTTAAATTTGAAAGAATATAAGATTTAATTTTTTTAATATTCTAATACACATATTTGAATCAATCTTTGGCACTAAACTATTTTAGGCCTTCTACTAAGGGTATATCCTTGAAAAAGACTACTTTGATGTGCCAAGTGAGGGTTAGGCGATGGAGGTTCCTCGTATATTAGAACGCTCTTTAATTAAAGTAACATTCCCGTTACTTAAATACCCTTTTCTTGGAAACCCATCTAAACGGATTTTTTAAGTGCTTGTTGTTATATTACATCCGAACCATGCAGTATCTTAATGGATCTAGACTATTGGTTGTTGTTGAAATAGATGAAGAATGAAGAATGAAAAAATGGCAAAGATCGGAGAAAGCAACAAGGATCGATATTGATCCTTGTAGGAAGTAGATACACTCAGTCTCTTTGAGAGCTAATCTATAAGGACTATAGAAAGAATGAAAGATCAAGACCAAATGATAGGCTGCTACTAACCCATAGTGATCGGTACCGATCCTCATTAATTTTGTTGAGTAGGCTAACTTTACTTTGTCAAAGAAGTGGACCAAATCAAAGAGAACACATAGTGTTGCAAGTGAATAAGTCGGTATCGATGCATAATGATCAGTTCAAATCTTTTTTTCTCTTGATATTTTTGTTCATGACCGGTTCCTCTGATTGAAACTTTGGATCTGTAGATCAGAACGTACTTAAATCAACCTCGGTGATTTTTCGGTGGATTTCATCTATTAATACCGAGCCTTATGCAATTGAAAAAGGATCTTCCTTTTGTGATCTAAATTTTGCATCTAAAATTTGTCGAATTCATAATCGAACAGCCTGAATCTTGAGTTGTTGTAATTCCTTTATAAATGAAAAGAATAATTAGTAACAAAGTTAGTAGTGGATGTAGGCTATTGATTTTTAGCCAAACCACTCTAAATTCTTGTATTTTACTATCTTTTATTTCTTAATTCTTTTATAATTTTTGTTTGTCTTTTGTTTTGATGTTTGTCTCATTTTTGAAGCAAACGTTTTGTGCTTTTATTGGGAAAGATTCATCTCAGTGATAAATCTTTGTTTTCACTTTAGATTGGAAGAAGTCTAAAAGCTAGATCTTGAATTTTGTGTTGAAGGTCCATGGTTAATTGGATTTGGAAGGAATCTATCATTGGATCTAAGAAGAGACGTGTCCTAAAAAGGATAAAGAAAAGTCTACCACTTTTAGACCCATCATTGAAGCATAGAATGAAGGTTCCCAACATGGAAAGAAAATGAATCAACAACTCTTGTAGAAGCCCCACCTGCGCCAGAGACATACTAGGGTGAAGTTAGATTGGACGATAACTGAAATGAATAGGAAGATGTTTAAGAGCCAGAATGCCATCTTGGAGAAGATAGAGAGAACCTTTACTATAATATCCTAGCTACCTCAAAGTAGTAAGAAGAGCCATAGAGATGCATCATATTCAAATTCTAAGGAAGAGAGTTCATCTTCATCAAATCAAAATTGGATGGCTGACAACAAAAAATGATGAGCAGGGTTGTTGGAATGTCAAGGAAGAGAACTAACAAAGCTAGAACAGAAGTTCCAACGGTCATAACGATTAGTGTCGATCGGTCATGACAACTCAGGACCTATCGCTCAGACACTGTGTCCCTAAGTGATTTCGAAGGTGATATGCCATAGGTAGTTAACATTGTGAATAGAAATCTATTGATGGCTAGGTTGGTGAGTTCAAACGAATGTCGTAGAATCATCCAAGAGAGAACGCAGTCCAAGAGGGCACCAACAGCGAGGTCTGGACAAGTGGCTTCCCCGGAGATAAGGAAGCATAAACATCATGCAACAAACATAAATTACAAAGAAACACTCGAGGTTGTTCCTATCAGTACCCATTTGTATAGAGTAGCACGAAATATACAACTGATATAGTGAAGCATTTACTGAATGATAATCAACATAGAAACAATGATGAGTGGGGTTCATCGCCGTGTCGAACCCGATTCACCGAATTTTTTTTTGAAGAAAACTATCTGAAAAAGTTCATGATACCAAGGATGTCATCCTATGATGGAACTACTAACCCAAGTCGATACCTCTATTGAATGGATGGCATATGGATAGTGCTTATGCCATAAATGCTGCGAGATGTTGGTACTTTCCTATATTCTTAGATGGAGTTTGTACAATATGGTTCACTCGAATCATGCAGAGGTCTATATCATCTTTTAGTCAATTAGAGAAGAATTTCTTAGAGCAATTCCGACTCTATACTACATGGCCGAAGGACATGATGTCATTGTCGAATGTTCATCAGGGTTACATATAGATTCTAAAGGACTTTCTGAAGAGACTTAATGCTGCAATGACGAAAGTGAGTAAACCTAAAGAGGAGATTGTTTGATTGGGCTGATTTGTAGGTTTAACCCAAGGATATATTTTGGAAGGTGGTTTAAGAAAATTTATCCATCGACCGTGGAAGAGTTTTACTGAAAGGCATTCTGATTCTTATGCTTGGAAGAGGAGCATTCGGCTGTCTGTGTGGCTAATGATGGTTAGGAGGGACTGTATGGTGCGATACAAAGCAATGTTGCTATCAAATAGAGTGGAGATAGACTGGGAAATGTTGTAGTGAATGTAACGAATAACAGAGATATACTAGACCTGGAAATTATACTCCATTGAGTGACATAGTGGAAAATATTTACCTTGCAATGAAATATACCAAGCGTTACAAGAACCTACCTTCGAGAGAGGCTACTAAGCAGGAGATATGATCTAGGAAGTATTTTCACTTTCATGAGACTAATGGGCACAATAAAAATGAGTGTAGACATATATCTTATCAATCATTTGATCTGAAAAAAGAACCTACAACATCACCTAAGGAACCTGAAAACTGGCAAGCAGGCAAATGATAGACCCTAAGCGCAAGCTGCTTAAAGGAATCAATCTAGATCCAATGGAGGGGGAAGAAGATAGAAGTTGGAAGGAATTATGATCAATACTATATCTAGAGACCCACATCCAATAAAGAATAGTTTGAATGAATTGAATCACTATGGTAGCTCGTTGAGGCACATGCGTTAAGAAATGTGTTATGCCATAGAGGATGGAATTCCAGCAGAACAATAAAGAAAAATGATAAATGACATTGTGTTTAGAAATAGAGATTCTGATAGGGTTGAAGTGCCGATGCTTGACTAATGGTGATAATGATTGTGGTATGGCCAGCTTCGGTGCACCGAGTCCTTGTTGACTGTGAGAGCTCGGTGAAATCCAATTCAAATAATCCTTTGACAAGAGATTCTTCGATGAGAAGGACTTGAAAACTTGTAAATCTCGAATCCAAAGATTTACCAGAGAAGAAAAGGTTCCAGTATGGTGTATTGATTTGTCGGTCAAGTTGGGAAAGGTAGCTACAAGATTGTGTGGTGTAGACATTTGTTGTGCTGGATGGTTTTTATAGATTACAACATTTTCCTAAGCTAACCGACCCCTGTAACTTTCGAGTCGCAATTTCTCCATAGTGCCTAATGATGAAATTTTCAACTGTGAATGGAGTAGGGGCAATCCAAGGAGACCAGAGCATATGTCAAGAATGCTATGTTGTTGAGCATAGAGAGACAAAATGATGTAAGAAAGGGAAGAATGTAGAGAAGCCTCTCTACATTAAGTCTTTCGACCCATTGCAACTTTCGCCTAATCCTTGGCTCAGGGCCAATGGTAATATTTATATACCAATGGATCCACGAAAAGAGTTAGTGGATGCGATTATGGCCCCATCCGAGCTAACGATCACATTTCAATCGATGATGAGGATCCGACAAAGGTTCTCAAAATTGGGTCTTAGCTCAGCTTGAAGATAAGAAATGAGTAGGTATGGTTATTGTAGACATATACTGATGTGTATTCTTGGTTGCATTTCAATATGTATAGAATTTCACTGGAGATAGCATGCCAAACGTTGAATGTGGACCTAAGATACCCTCCTATGAAAGAAAAGTGGTGCAATATGAACCAAAGCAATCTGCTATGTTGAAAGAAGAAGTGGGTAAGCTAAAGGCGAATGAGTTCATCCATGATGCACTATACCTAAAATGTGCATTGAAACCTTTATTGGTCAAAAAGCCGAAAGGAAAATGGCAAATGTGCATTGATTATTCTAACTTGAATAAAATGTTCCCAAAGGACCGCTACCTCTTGCCAAGGATTGACCAACTTGTAGATGGAACCACTAGACTTGAATTGCTATCCTTTATAGATGCGTACTCTGGCTACAATTAAATAGCGATGCACATTCCAAGTCAAGATCGTACGAGCATCATCACTGATTTGGGGCTATATTATTATTGAGTCATGTAATTTAGTCTAAAGAATGATGGGCTACTTACCAGCGATTGGTGATCATAACATTTAAAGAATATATTGGATGGACTGTGAAGGTCTATGTAGATGATATGCTTGTGAAATCATAGTGATCGATGAATCATATGGGCAATCTCTCTAAATTGTTCGATTTACTTTAGAACTATGGAATGAAGCCCAATCCACTGAACTGTTCTTTCGGAGTCGCATCGGGTATGTTTTTGGGTTATACTTTAAACTCAAGAGGCATTAAAGCTAACTTAAAATATACTAAAGGGTTAAGAAAGGTACCACTCCAATAAGGAGAATGGAGGTGCAAAGCTTGACCAAGAAGGTCGTAGCACTGAGTAAATTCATTTCGAAGGTGATCGATAAGTGCATAGTATTTTCCCATGCCATCTACAAAGAGAAGGGAAAGTTTGTCTAGACTAAAGAATGTCAGGATGCTTTGCATAACCTATTAGAGCATATGGAGAGACCACTAGTGTTATCAAAGCCTTTGGAATGGGAAGATTTATTCGTTTACTTGGCGACGTGCTCACACATCAAGTGCAACCTTGCTACGTGAGGAAAGAAGAATCCCAAGGCTTTTGTATTATACTAATAAACGGTTTACTGGAGTGAAGAAGAATTATCCAAAGCTAGAAAAGATAGTGTATTATTTGTTGATAGCTATGAGGATGTTGGGACCGTATTACCAGGCTCTTTCGATTAAGGTGCCGACTTATCACCTATTAGACAAGTATTGCATCGACATGAGACTTTGGTAAGACTAATAAAATGGAATATCGAGTTGAGCCAATATGATATAGCTTGCCATCTTAGGAAGGAGATTTGAAGACAGGAATTAGCATATTTCACTACCGAGTTCATCATTTGGGACGACGAAAAGGAAGAGGAACGAGTTCAACTCTCTCAATGGATGTTATATATAGATGAAGCTTCCAGTAGATGTAGTTTTGGTATAAAAATTGTTCCGGTTACTCCAGAGGGAACAAGTATCTATTATGCATTAAAGTTAGAGTTTTTGACAATAAACAATGAAGCTGAATATGAAGCATTGATTGTAAGAATCAAGATAATGGAATTGAGAGTCAACACGTCGCATATATTCAACAATTCTTGGTTAGTGGTCTACCAAGAAAAAAGAAATTTCAGGCTAAGGGAGCGAGATTTCCCTTTACTCGACGAATGGTCTTGAAGTTACTAAATGTTATTGAGCATTACACGATAACTCACATCCCTAGAGAGGAAAATATGTAAGGTGATTCATTGGCCAAACTCGCTAGCTCTAGGGATGCATAACTTTTGGGTACCGTTCCACTTAGAACTTTGATAAGTTCAAGAATAGACAAGGTAGATGTTGATTTGATCTTAGATGTCAAAGATGAATAGGTGTCATGGATGGCTTTGATTAAAGAATATTTGTTAAAAGGGACTCCCCCAAATAGGAAAAATAAATGATGGAAACTCCTATGTAAAGTACCACGATTTATTATGCAGGAAGGAGTATTGTATATGAGAGGATTCTCAATGCCCTTGCTAAGGTGTGTCACCAAATACAAAGCTAAGAAAATTCTGGTATAGGTGCATGAAGGTAGCAGTAAGGATGTAGACATTAGCAAAGAAGGTTCTTCGTTATTGATACTTTTGGCTAACAATCATCCAAGATACCATCGACTATGCTAAAAGATGTGATAAGCACCAATGGTTCACAAAGATAAAAGAGCCCCGTCCACTGAGCTTACATTATTAATAAGCCTATGGCTATTTGCAGTATGAGGAATTAACACCATCAGTGTGCCGCCGATGTCTAAAGGAGAAGCAAGATATGTTTATAATTGCTGTGGATTACTTCACAAAATAGGCTAAAGCGGAACAATTAATATCGATCACTGTGAAGAAGGTGATCAACTTCATAGTGAAAAACAATTTATGTAGGTACAGAGTTCCATAAAAGATCGTCACTAATAATGAAACTCCATTCAAAAGTGTCCAGTTCAAAGAATTAGTCGAATCAAGAAGAGCTTCTCAACAGTAGCACACTCATAATCGAATGTGTAGGTGGAGGTAGTGAGCAAGATCATCAAATTAATCATCAAGAAGAGGTTGAAGAGAGACAAGGTAAATTGGGTTGATGAGCTACCACTTCCATTATGGGCTTATAGGAAAGCCCATAAATCAACGACATGGCATGCTCTATTCGCTCAGGCTTATAGAGCTAAGGTCATGTTTTCGATTGAATTCGAATTCCCTTCTTACGTAAGGCTACACTAGGATCCCAAGATGAATAAGGAACTCTTGCATAACTCCCTCGACTTAGTCTAAGACAAACGAAAAAAGGTTGATCTAAGGGTAGCTGCTCACCAAATAGGAGTGGCAAAATAGTTAAATGTCAGGGTTAGAAAAACATACCTTCAAGATAAGCAGCGTCATTTTAAAATGGGTCTTTCTTGGTATGAGGGTACTTAGCCTGAATTAGGATGGTCCCTATGTGATTGAGTAGAAGCTTAGAGATGGAACATTCAAGTTATCGGCTATTGATGAGCATCAATTTCATGGGTATGGAATAACAATCATCTATGGTGTTACTTCATTTAGATTTTTTTTGCAAAAAAAAATGTCCCATCGCTTAGGACTTGATTTATTGAGGGAGAGTCTTCTATCCTTTTGTTTATATTTGGCTTATAGAACCTATGGAACCATATTCTTAAAAGTCCAACATTGTGTCGCATGATCAACGGCAAAATAATACATACCATTTTGAAAAATTGGATGTCTAAATGCCCAGAGATAGATACCAATAAAATCCTTCAGCCCATGAGTAGGTCGTTGGACTGTGATCGTATTGAGGCGACCGGACAATTGACAAGTGCCCCAAGATATGCATGGTCAAGGATCTATGCCCAAAGATAGTCATCTAAGAGAACAGATATCAAAGGTAGGAACTGACGATGTATTGAATATGTTTACTAGTGCAGCCTCGTTTTCGGCATAATGCGATATGTTCAAACGATGATAGACAAGTTTGATCGATGAAGAACATATGATCGTTGCCCGGAGACAGGTGAAATAAAGGATGGATGCCCAGAGATAGGCATTTGAGACATCGATTCCCATAGATAGGGATCAGTGAAAAATTGAGTCTTTTACGGGTACAGCTCTGTTTGGGGTCATACGAGATATGCTCGGCCAAAGATAAATAGGGTTAGCCAGTGAAAAATCAAATTTTTGGCCAATTCCAGAAACAACACAAAGCAATTGCAGAAATTTGTTTATATGTTTTGAGTTACAATACTCAATGACATTGCCAAGACCAGAGACATAGGAAAGTATAGCATAAATGTAATAGCATTATAGATGAATATTTATACAAGAAGGAAAATATATAGTCATGGAAGTAAAAATGCAGAGAAGAAAGTAAGAAAAAGTTAGATGAAATGATTTTTCTTACTTCCAAGTATATCAATTATAAAGTTGGAGCTATACCATCACATCATCAGCCTATCTACATAGTCAAAAACAACTAAAGGAACTTCCTTAATAGTGCTTCCCCCACTTCGGCTTCGTTCCTTTTCCTTCTTTGAGGAGGAAAGGAAATTTATCTTCAAAGTGTCGGCACCTTTTGGGAGTGCATGACGACCCTCAAATCTTCATCTTAGTTATATTCACTTTCTGAGCCGTTATGAGATTTCGGAGTTTCAGCAAATTTACCAACCACAAGGAGGGTGAAGGTGGAACAACAAAAAGGGAACTAGAAGGGAAAAAGAGAGGGGATCTGATATGTCCTTCAAACCTTTCTACTTCTTAACTTCTTTTACCTTGGATAAGTCGATGTTTTGTGTCTTCGCCATGGGTCGCCTAGCATAAGAACCCTTGGCATCGGTAATGATCACATAATCCTCGACCATTCACAAATCAATATCATTTGCACCTTCTTTCTTTAAGGAAGGAATATTTCTAGCATCAGGTCCTAGGGCAAAGCCGATGGATGATGATTTAACGAATGGTTGTCTAGAGATGATGGTGGATTCAATGGTAGAAGCTTGGGGGCATAGGCAGAGATGACATATGGCAAAGGAGCTATGGAAGGTTGACCGGTAGAAAAACGATTAGAAATGTCTTTGGATGACAAATGTAGTCTCTTGAAGATAGAAGAAATTAAAGATATACATCCAGGAGTCAACGTTGGGATGTGTAGAGAGTTTTCGATTTGTCCCTCTTCCTGAATCAGCGACATGAATGTTATGACATGGGCAATTGGAGGTAGCACATAGATAAATCTTCCATATTATATCCTTTCTAGATTGGAGTAGTGGTGGAGCTAACGGATAAGAAGACACAAACTTAAGGAAGCCAATGGCTTCAAAATTTGCTATTGTAGAAAAAATTATCTCTACCCAGGACTTTGCAGTAATTTAAGCAGTGTCTTTCATCAACTCCTTAGAGTTGGACTCGACTTGATCCTCGATGAGCCCCTACACTAAAGTTGCGGCTTTTGCATCCTTTATCACTTGACTCATAGATTAGGACTCTAAATCAAACTCGATAAAAGCATGAGGGATATGATTGCATCTTCGTTTACTTCTTCTCTTGTTTCATAATTTCTTCATTGACTCGGCTAGGGTCATATGGTATTTTTTCCATCTATCGAAGGTCACCATACCTAATGATATTAACATATAAGGACAGGATGGTGAAGTCAATCATGGTTTCAAGGTCAATCTTCTTTCTCTTTGCCTGGGTAAGTTCGTCTTCTAGTTCGACGACCATGTCTGAAAGAGTCCTTTTTTCGTACCGAAGGTTGCATATTTCTTCAATAATAAGATTAGACCTTACCGAGGGCCTTGTTTTTCTCTTCTTTTTCAATCTTAAGATCCAGCTTAAGCTTTTCGATTTCCATGCATAGTTTTTCTTAAAATACGTTTTCTCCTTGATGGATCCATCGATCCATGCATGAGCCTTTTGAATTACTCGTCTAAAATCATTGTTTTGGACTCCATAGTCTAGATCTCAACCTTGAGGTTCTCTTCAGCTTCTTTGGCTTATTTGTCTTTAGCGACCATTTCTTTCTTTAACATTTCAATTTGATCAGTAAGGTTTCTTTTGATTTTATCATCTTGCTCGCTCACCTACTCTTGGGTTGCGATTATCAAGAGGTACTTTTTGTTCAGATATTTGTACTGCACTGCTAGATCCTTATGAAGCGATAGATCAGTCTCCAGGCTTTTTAGAGAATTTTCTTCATATTGCATATAAATTGGAGACCTGTAAGATCCATGCCAAGGTGCATGACTAGACACTCCATAAGATTTTTTTAATGTTGAAGCAAGAGGAGTTGGAGAAGGAAGGCAAGCTGTAAATTTTATATGTTGTTTTCTAGGTCGTTGTGCGAGAAGTGAAGCAAATGATTATGTTATCCTAGATTTGGATTGAGTAGGAGTTAAGGCTATAGTGTGCGTTTGGGTGAGGGGCAAGGATTAGGTTTTTCGATGTACAGGTTTGGTTCTTTTGGAAATGGGGATCATGGACGGTGTAGTGAAGAAAATCTTTTTCTCGACTCAAAGTTGTCCTTTGAGCTCTAATGCTTGGAGTAGTGCCTTCTTTTCTCACCATCAACTCTCTTGATCTATCTTCTGCCTTTTCTTTTTCTTATTTCTGTCATATACTGATTCATAATAGGGATCCCTATAAGGATATATGTTAGTTTGATAGAGAGATGGATGATGCTTCTTGTCTTTTTGTCTAGGGTATCGAGTCTTGATTTCCCCGTAGAACATGACAAGAAAGAAAATAGTAGATTAGGTCTCGAAGATAGAAATTGATATGTGTACGGTCAGTGTAATGTGCAAAGTGCTAATGTGTCCTATTTATTCTACAGACTATGCTCATGTAGTTGACTTGTTGGGGCTGCTTCTCCCACAGATGCTGAGGGCACATCGACCGAAGTTCAAAGTAGAGAATTGGTGTCTTGGAGACTGAAGTTTACAATGTCATATCCAAGGATGCATGTTGGGATGCTGCCGCGATTGCCAAGCGAGCCAAAGATATCGTTTGCGGATGAAGGAGCAGCTTCTTCAAATGGAGTCTGTTGTGGCTTAGGAATAGGATCCGGGAGATAGGATTCTTATTTTCGGTCGAGAAGTGTGAGGTGAATTCCTTTCATCTCCACTCATCTGCCCAATTGACTCATTTCCACGACTAGAATAGTTGTCGCCTTTCGCTCCTTCATATCATCAATTGAATCATCTTTATCTTCATGTTCATTCCATTCCCTTGCTTTGTTGTTGGACGATTTTTCCACTTGTGGATCCTCCTGATGTTATGAGGTCAAAGCTTGACTTCAACTTCTAGTGCAACTTGTGCATCGATACGTTGGAGGGGGGGTATGATACTAAGGGTACGTTCATTATGCAATAGTTGGAAGTATTGCATTTGAGAGTCGATGAGGAGATATTTCATTCTTCTTTCATTAGCTAGAATATCTTTCAAGACTAGAAGTGCCTTCGCTATAATAGCACTATTAGGTCTCTAAGGCATATATGTTAATTTCAAAGAATGATGAAGTCAATAAATTGAATGAAATAAATATTAATGAGCTAAGAGATAGAGGTGAAGCATACATCTTGACAACCATTTTTAGGTAAAGCTAACCGGGAAAAGGTGAAGAAATACTAATTCTTAAAGTGGTTAAGTTTATTATAGAGGCCGATGACAACCTTTGAAAGACTTCAAACAATCAAAGATGCATGATCACTTTGCTTTTTAAGCTGAAAAGATATCTACCTTCTTATAGAGAGGGCACCTTACCCAAGGTGTAACTAAGTCCATATACATGCAATCCAATCTGGCATGCCCATATGATGGAGCTGGGTAGGAAAAAGCTTCATAAACTGGAGATTTAGGTGAATCCAATGATTGAACAAAAGAACACCCTAGGGAGGAATATAGAGATTGCATGCTTTATAGCCCTATATGAAGTCATGCACCCATTGGTAAGGTTTCAGAGTCAGAATTTCATCAATGGGAATTTCATGGCGGTCACAAATTCTTTTGACATTTACTGCAGTTAAAGTTAAAACCAAAGAATGTAGGAGATTATCGAGAATCATAACACCTTCCAAATCAACATTAGGAACAACTTCGATATGGGGTTCTTTTGCTACTGCAAAAGGAATAACATGTAAAGATTACCCGAATTCGCGTAGAGATGGCTGGGCCCTAGAGGGCGTCCAGGTAGATGTTAGAGAAAAAATAAACTTGCCATATTTGGAGTGAATTCAGAAGTGAATGGAGCTGCATCCAAGGTGAGATATGCTGGGACATCTACAATCCGTAACTTACTGAAAATTTTATACATGAACATGGTCAAGTACATTATATTTTGATGTTTAACTTTAATAAATTCCTATATAGGCGGTGTACAGAACCCAATGGAAGTTAACGTATGATGGGCAATCAGATTCTTCACATTGTGCAAAGTGTCAACCTATGCAATGAGTGTCCTTTGTTTATGAAACAGTGAACGTAGACACTCTTTGTAGATAACTGCTTGCATGGCAAATAAGCTCCATCACGTTAGGGAAATATATGTCATATTTTATCTGTTATCATAGAATATATGGTAACAGAACTATAATCTGTAACGACATAGAACTTTTCTCTACAGGATCACATAGAGCTTTTCTCTACAGGATCACATGATTGTGATGTTCGATTTGAAGTTTTGATACTCAATTTTATTAGATGCCAAAGTGCATTTGATGTGAAAATTTGTTAGAATCATCTTACTAAAAAAGAGACCCCAATCCATATTCGATCGAGGTTAGGAAAAAACAATTACCCCTTTTCACGTATGAATGCTTGTCAAAAATCGGCAAAAAATGGTTAAATGGAAAAAACTCAAAGCCAAAGCCTTGTGGACCTTAAGTGGACACCACATAACAATAAGTAAGAGAAACTTGGGGTCAAACCCGAGAATACTTAGAGCCAACTTAGTGTAGCATGAGGCTTTCGAATTTTAAGTTCCAAATTGGCAATGGTGGACTGGAGAGGAAAGGGGAGGCATAAAGTCAAAGTAAAGCATATAATAGTTACCGTAAATTGACGTCCTAAGTGAAGAGACGACAATAGCATCCACCTATGGCCAAGATCTGAGACTTATAAGGCAAAAATGTCAAGATTGGAAAAGACTGAGTTCGAACTTGAATAATTTGGCAGTGCAAGTTCAAATGGGTCAGCGTTGGTGATCTCCCTTAGATTGGCAATGAGTTTGGCAAAGTTTGGTAAGCTTTAAGACTAGGTAGCAACGACGGCATGGGAGAAGGTAAATCACAAGAGCTTTGAAGTGAAATGAGGGCAATAATTTAGATGATGAAGTGAGGCTGAAATTGTATAAGTGTTGTTTAAGATAACCCTTCACAAAATGATCGCTACCAATATATAAGGGTCAGTACCGGTCCGTTTGATGATTCTATACTAAAAAAAGAGGAAAAAATGAAAATGGTAATTGGTGATGCCAGAAGAAAGGAAATCTTTTAGGAATCTCGGAACTGACTGTAGAATTCGAATATGAGACCTCAATTCTTATGTCTACTGAAAAGATATGATCCCATGGCGGCATGAAGCGACGTGCTGATTCAGAAAAGATGCAATGTCTCACAAAGATAGTTCAAAAGATAGGTTCATCTTTGTAGACTAGATTTCACGTTCCATAGGTCGTCTCAATCCAAAGCATGCTTTATTAACAAAAAGCATACTTAGGGGGAGGTGTTAACCCGCATTCGAACCAGGAAGTGTCTAGATGGATATAGACTCACTTTCATACTTGTCTTTGGTTTCAACTTGCCTTTATGTGTGTATTTGGTTTCAACTTGTTTTCATGCATCTTTTTAGTTTCAACTTGCTTTTATGCTTGTCTTTGGTTTTGACATGCTTTATTGCCCATCTTTTGAGTTCAACGTGCTTTCATGCTTACCGAATAGTTTTCACTTGTTTTCACATAAGTTTATGATTCGGAATGTGAAATATTTCATTTCAACATATTTTGAGATAATTACTTATGATAAGCATGATATTATTTTATGACATGGAAAATTATTATGATTATGTCGTTTATGAATTAGAGGTTAGCATATTATATATGGTTATGATTATATTATCGCAGTCTCTTATATTACCATATGATCTCATTATTGTTGAACTAGAGATAGTTTGAACCGTTTATTATTTATTAATACTCAGGTCAGGCCGAGACATTTTAGGTATTGGGACCCGTTGACCATGAATGTTGGGCTAGCTTTTATATATGTGTGTATATATATATATATATATATATATATATATATATGATGTTTAGCTTCTAGACCTTTAAACCGGGTATATACTTTGTATGAGTTGCTGACTTTATATCATGTATATTTTTAAACATGCTGTAATCGATATTTATAACTATGTTGTGTGAGTCTAGTATTTTGTTTGCTGACTCACTTATGCATGCATATTTGTGTCAATATTGCATATATTCCACTATGTTCTATGATTATGTATCATCGATGGTGTGTAATGTACTATTCTGCTCTCATTAGCCAATGTATTTATTGCTTTGTGCCGGGACTGTCCACGTCAGTTATTCAATTCAAATGCTTAAGTTTTAAGTAGGAATGATGCGTCGATGTTAGCCCAAGGAAATATTCATGTCTGCTAGCTCCTAACCAGCCTTATTCTCCATATTGGCAGGCAATATTACTGTGCATATTCTTTATTAGAATGGGTATAGAGGTGGGGAGTTACAATAAACCCAAATTTCCAAGTTTTTGAAGAAGTGTATTATTCGAAGAAGTACATCAGAGTAAGGAGCACACATCATATTTGCCATTAAAGCAGATGGATCCTTGAGGTGTGTGGACCACAGAGAATTGAATAAGTTGATAGGGAAGAACAAATATTATATTCCTTGTACTGATTATTTTTTCGACAAACTCGGAGGAACAAAGATTTTCTCCCAATTCTATCTTGCCGGGGGCTTTCATCAGTTAAGGATGGCAAAAGATAACATTCCAAAGACAGCCTTTAAAACTTCCAATGCATATTATAAATGGTGATAATGCAATTCAATCTTATGAATGCCCTTGAATATCATGAGTCGTTCCATTCGATACCAACTCAATAAATTTGTATTCATGTTTATAGATAATACTTAGTTATTCTCCAAGAGCGAAGAAGAGCATAAGCTACACTTGAAAGATTTGCTTTACGTGTCGGAGCTAAATTGCTTATATGAATTTTTTTTCTAAATGTCAATTTTGGAGATGAGGAGTAAGATTGTTGAGTCACTTTGCCCCAGAATAATGCAAGGTTGTCACGGTGCAAGAGTGGGAGCTACCTCATTGTTTCCTTGGGTTGGTGAGATATTATAGAAAGTTCGTTAAGGACCGTGCAAAGGTTTCTATACCTTTAGCCCAACTAAATAGGAAGAACCAAGTCTTCTTATGGGATGCACGTTGTGAAGACTCTTTTATAATAATGAAGCAATTGTTAACTAATACTCCGGTTCGTGTTACTCTGAAAGGATCTAAACTGTTTACTGTGTACGTAGATGCTTGTGGAATAGGATGATGTGGTTCATATGCAAGAAGACAAAGTAGTTGCATATGTAAGTAGGAAACTTAAGCCCCATGAGAATAACTATCCAACTCATGATTTGGAGTTGATGCCCATTGTCTTTGCTTTGAAGACGTGGATGCGTTATTTGTTGGGTAAGAAGTTCAAGCTATTTACCGGTAAATTTTTGAAGTACTTATTCTGTTAAAAAGATATAAATCTTATGCAACAAAGATTGATGGAATTCATAACCTTTGAATTCTGAATTTCCTGTATTCTTAGAAAGGGAAATGTTATGGCGGATGCATTGACTAGAATGCATGCTATGTTGGGTTCTGTATTTATTAAATGGAAAGATTTTGAGTTTACTCTTTAATTTTATTTCCAACCTTCCTATAATATAGTGCTCGTTTATTGGCAACATTTGAAATTTGACCCACACTTATCGATTAGATTGGTTCTAGCCAAATACTTGATGTAACCATTATAGAGATCTTGAATTGGGTTGAAAAGGGAGAGAAGCCTAACCATATTGACTGGTATTCTAATGATGCAAATGGTTGGATTTTTAGGGATGGAAGGTTGTGTATTAGCTAAGTGGAGAGATTGATTGATGAGATGCTTCAAAAGTTCCATCATTCTCAAATAATTATTGTTAATAATAAATCTTGTCAATACTTTAAAAGCAAAGTTAAAAGAGTAAATGATTCCTTCGAAAACTCTTTTGAATTAATTGAGTATCTCAAGGTTATAACCCTATATGGTTAGTTGAGATCTAACTAAGTCGACAGGGTCTTTATGCCTTCGAAAGGAACCCCTTCGAAGAAATTGAAACACTGTCATGGGAAAGATTCCTTTAAAAGTAAAGATATGCTCAGAAGTATTCAAACACCTTTCGATGGAGTCCTCCCGAAGGGTTTAACTTCAATGACCTCATACTGAATTCCTTCAGAGGACTAATTCCGTTTGAAAGGATTCAGAAGATAAATGGTATATATTAAGAAAAGTGGATTAAATATGCCATGGAATTTTGTTTTGGATAAACATCGTAAGTCCAGTCGACTTAATAAGTATCATCACCACATCATTTTAGCACCACATGGGCTTTGGACATGATGATAATATGCTCTAGAATCAAGATATCCAAATAAACTTCATAGCATAGCATATGTCAAATAAGGGTTAAGAAGATAAGTGTGTATCATATGCAAATGATCATTAGAAAAGCTAACGACCATGATGATCATCCTCATATTTTAAATCAATATTAGATCCATGCATCCTCTCATTTTCATTTCTCATGAACGGATTACAAGAAGGAGAATTTCCCCCCAATTTGATCTAGGGTTACAAATATTTAATTTGGCTAAGCAGTGAAAAGTAGATTCAAGAATTCCAAAATCCGTCCCAAACTTGGACCCATAGGGTCGTTTTTATGGATGCAGTTAGGACCCTTCCACATTTACCCTTTCAAAGCTGTCGAAAGGTCTCTTTTTCCATCTTTTACACCCATCCCTTCGCCTTCATTCTCCAGTCTTTGTCGAAAATAAGCTATTGGAAAATATTGGTCCGATATTTACCAATATTGTTTTCGAATACTTCTATAGCCTTTTGACACCATCGAAAGGTACGCTTTCATTAGTGGAGAACAAGTCATGGCACATCATTATGCTATTGGAATGTAAGTGGAAGCACTTCTAACTTCTTCATCTCCTTCAAAACCTCTTCATTGTTGTTAAGATCTGGTACTATCATGATAAGTTGTCGCTTAAATTAGTGAGACATGGTATTTGGATGGTTTCGAATGGGTTTAATGGTGACGAAAGGACCTATGCGAATGGTTATTTATGATGAAGGAGGCCTCTTGGTAGTCAGGTGATAGTTGCAGAAGGTGGCTTTCGAAAGTAATCCCCTTGATTAATGCAAAAGCTCCATCTTCTGATGCTTGAGAAAGCATTATTAGTCACTATGTAATGTTTTTTGTACTTGAAGAAGGATTCAACCGATTCGAAAGGCTAATATATGCTTTTGGAAGGGTTGTTTCGGTAAATGTTCTTCTATGGATGGTAAACAGTGGCGAGACCAACTGTTTTGAAGGGCTCAATGCATGTGTAGAAGCTTGTTATTCGATATCTTCGAAAGGTACATTTAACACGTACGAAAAATTTTCATGCATTCGAAACCACCATTTTCGAAGGATCAACTGATACGGGAGGGTAGTCTTAACCCCTTTCGACTCCTTCGAAAGCCCATACTCTATTTAATATTTACAAAAGCATCAATTGCCTATGACACCATTCCAATCTACTCGAAAGCTACTTCAATGTTTTTGAAACCCCGCTTTTGGATCATGGCGGAATCCGTCTCTTTGATTCTTGTAAAGCTTTTAAATGCTTTCGCAAGCTTTCTTTTATTCCTTTATTCTTGAATGAGCTTTATGGTTAAAAATTCCCCCTTGTATGAATGAAGCTTTTGTTCTTTAGGGAAAAAAATCCTACAATTTCCTTTTTGCATTATTTCAACCACGATGGTCCTCTTTACCAAACTTCTTTTCCTGCAAAGTGCAAAGTAAAAATCATTTCTTACTATCAATTCGAAATTTTTGTAAGAATATATTCAGTAGTTTGTCCATATTATTGGTGACAATATTATAATTCCTGATAGTAGAATCCTGGAACCTAAATAATGGAAATTAATTGATCATCATTTGAGGATAATAAGTAAAGAGGAATCATTATTAGGAAGTATAACAGAAGTTATAAGATCCAACTTTGGTAACAATGAGAAAAAGACTAGAATTCGTCTCTATTCAATTAAAGTCCAGAAATTTAATTATGAATTTAATAATAGAAAATAAGAAATCCAAGTCAGGCCTTAATAATGGAAGTTTAGAAATCATCTTCTAGAAATAACTGACATAAGGCCAATAACAATTGTTTGGTAATAATATAAACTCAAAAATCATCATCTGGAAATAAATCGTAAAAGACTAGGAATCCACATTTGGGGATAAATAATAGAAGTTCTAAAATCCTCATCTGCAAATAATAGAAGTCCTAAAATCCCAATTTGGGTGTTGACGAGTGCCATCCAAAAGTTAATAGTAGAATGCCCAAGACCTAGATTCAGGTATTAGTAAGATAAATCCAGGAATCCGTAGAAAACTGGAAGTCTATAATAGAGGTCTCAATAACAACAGTCTCGAAACCCAGATTCGGGCATCAATGAGTGAATCCAAAAAATAGTAAAAGACCTGAAAACCATATTTGGGTATTAATAATAGAATATTAGATATTAATAGTAAAAACCCGAAACCCAAATTCAAGTATTAATAAGTGATGCCCAAAAATCATCCTTTGGAAATTAGCCAAAAGCTGCAAATTCTTATCTAAGCCTTTTGTTCTACATCACTTTTTAGGCTTTAATTGTTCGAATATTTTGCTTCATGTCGCCTCTCCTGGTTCTTGATTCTTTTAGCATGTTCCACCTTTTAGTATTTGTATGTTTCCATTGTTTGGTGTGCCAATTCTCGGGCTAGGACGTCTTAGTCCATTGTTGTCCGGTGCGCTTTATTAGCTTATCCACAAGTAGGACCCAAGGTCTTACCCGACCTCCCTCCAGGAGGTGCTCTAGCAAGGCCTTATAGGCGGGACTAAAGGCTTGTTCCATGCCTTAACCAGGCCATAACGTGGCAAGATCAAGGGCTTACTCCATCCTCCCTCCAGGAGGTGCTCCAGCCAGGACTTATGTGCGGGACTGAAGGCCAGTCAGTGCCTTAACCTGACCATAGCATAGCACATTCAAGGGCTTACTCCATCCACCCTCTAGGGGGCACCTTGATCTGGCCATAACATAGTGCGATCAAGGGCTTGCAGAGATTTTAACCTGGCCATAGCATTGCGTGAATAAAGGATTACTCTGTCCTTCCTCCAGGATATGCTTTGACCTGACCATCTTGGCGTGGACAAGGGCTTATGAACTTTTAAGGTAGTTTCCAAGTTTAAGGAGAACTCTACTCCCGACCATGTAGAATTTTCTTTAAAAAGAGGTGCTTTATTCATTCAATGTGGGAATGTATGGTCGCAAATGTTCTACGTTCCATGTCCTAGAAACGATATTTCCATCTGGTCGACTAATTTGTAAGCTCTTGGAGGAATTACTTTGCACACAATTAGAGGACCCTCCCAGTTTGGTCCTAATGGTCCGTCTGCCGGGTTTCTTGTGTTTGTCATCACTCTTCAGGGTACTTGATCTTCTTCTTGGAATGATCTTTTATTTACTTTCGAGTTATAGCATTTTGAGATTCTTCTTTGATATTCACCAGTTTGAATAGCTACTTTATCTCTTAGCTCATGTGTTAAATCCAATGATTCTTTTTTCAACTCTTGGTTAGGGTCAAACGCATATGCAATTGTTTGGTGTGAAGGTATTTCAATTTCGACTGGTAACATTGCTTCGCACCCATATGTTAGAGAATTAGGGGTATGACCTGTAGCAATTTTGGTGGACGTGCGATATTCCCGTAGTACATGTGGCAATTCTTCCGCCTAATTTCCTTTGGCCTTATTTAATCTTTTTTCTAGATGGTCTTAATAGTCTTATTGGCCTCTACGACGACTCCATTAGCCTTTGGATGTGCTACGGAAGAAAATCTTTTGATAATTTCGTTCTTATGGAAAAATCGAGAAAATTCTTCACTTTCAAATTGCATTCCAGTGCCAGATATAATTTTGTAAGGGACCCCAAATCTAGTGACAATATTCTTAATAAAAAATCTAAGCACTTACCTAGAAGTGATTTTGGGTAGTAGTTCTGCTTCTACCCACTTAGTAAATTAATCAATGGTCACTACAGCATACATTGCTCCTCCTTTAGAAGTTGGCAACGGTCCAATCAAATCGATACCCCAAACGTTAAAAGGCCACGGACTAGAGATCAGAGTTAATTGGCTTGGTGGTAAATGGGGAATCTTTGAGTATTTTTGACACCCATCACATTTCTTTACGTTAGCTTGACTAGTCAATTGAGGCCAATAGAAACCTTATCTCATTTCTTAGCCTACTTTACCTCATAGGAATGGTCTTCACAAATTTTTCCTGTGCTTCCTTTAGTAATTTCAACCCATCTTCCGGATTCACACATCTTAAGAAGGAAGAGCACATCCTTTCTTATAAAGAATACCTTCATCATAGTGGAGGTCGGAGCATGTCATCTGATTCTCCTAGCTTCTATTTTATTAGATGGCAACATTCCATTGGTAAGATATTTTATAATAGGTGTCATCCAAGTGTTATTATAGCAATTACTTATCTTTGGATGATTGGGCTCTTCATACGAAATTTCTTCACTCTTTCTTCTCTTTCTTGTGTCATGGCTTAGGATCTAGTTAAAACCAATAATTCTTTCCCTGGTTCAGGCATTTTCTCTTCAATATTGAGATTTGCTTGATACTATTGGTTTGATACAGGTTTCTAGAGCTCCTCTTGAACTAGCCAATTTTGCTAACGAATCCGCTTAGAGTTATCTCCCCTTGGACTTGGTGTATAGAAAAATCTTCAAATAAGGTAAGCATTTTCAACACCTTCTTAACATATAGGGATAATTTGGCATCTTTAGTGCGCTATATCTTCTTAATCTAATTTACCATTAGTTGAGAGTCGCTAAAGATTTAAATTCATGGGATTTCAAGTTGTAAGGCCAGTGTAACGACCCAGAATTTTTATAAATTTAAATTTGAATATTTAATTAATTTTAAATATTTATAAGTGAATTTATTTAGTCGAATAAATTTTTATTTGAATTATTGGATTTAATTGGATAATTAAATCGATAATTTAATATGTTAAATTATGGAAATAATTAAAAATTGAGTTAAATATGATTGAAAATAATTTGGAAAATTATTTTTAATCATACTGGTGTTATAGAAATATTTTGGAACTTTTAAAATCGAATTAAAAGTTAATTTGTGAAAATTGAATATTTTAATATTTAATAATCGACTGTAAAATAGTAAATTTTTGAACAGTCTCAGAATTGAACGAAACCAGTTCCATTGGATCCGTAATAGTTAGTTATTACCGGATTTCAATTTTCGTGTCAATCGGAGTTATCGTTTGATCGTGGCAGCTCGAAACGCATCGAATTGTTTTTAATTTAAAATTTGACGAGTCAAAATAGCCATTTTTCAAAAAATCTCGGATTTCGACGAAACCAGTTTCATCGGATCCGTAATGTGATATTATTGTAAGATTTCAAATTTCAAGTCAATTGGATTTACCGTTTGTCCGGTACAATTTAAAACGCCTAGAAATCGATTTAAATCGGTTTAATTTAAATCGAACGTTTACAGCCATAACTCGCACATACTTCCGAATTAGCTTCCGAAACCTGTTCCATTGTGTCCGGAACGCGGGATAAACCCTAGGTACGCTGGTTACGGCGTCTAAATCGGAGTTCGAAATTCCCGGGATGAATAGTGTTTACGCTTGCTTTTCTTATAAATAGCACCACACACAAATAAAAAAAAAATAAAAACAAAACCCTAGCCCATAATTGCAGCCGCCATCTCTTATTTCAAAGGCTGAGAATCCATCTCCTTCCTCTCTCAATCTTTCTCAATCCACTCGTTTTTAGAAAAAGTTGTTAACTAAAGAATCGAAGAGCTCGCCGAATACTTCAAATCCATACGGATATGATCGGGAACGGAGCGACGATGGAGGGGCAAGGATGGGCCGTTCGTGGGCTGTTCTCATGCATGCGCGCGCGTCATAGGGGGGCCGAGTTGGCCATGGTGGCAGGTGGAAGTAGCTCGCGTCGAGAGCTTCGCGTTGGCATTGGTTTGATCGAGTTTCGTTGATTATAGAAGGAGAAAAATGAAACCCTAGTTGAGCTAATGGGTTTGTGATGTTCGGCCAAAACCTGTAGCCGTGCGTGATGGGGAAGAAAGCAAGGTGTGGTGGTGATGAGCTGTTGCAAGATCCTGTGGCCCAGATTTCATAGGTTTAAATATATAAAGGTTTAAGTTGATTTGTTTATATAGAACGTGTACGATCTTATAAAATGCATAACTTTTTCATACGAGGTCGAAAAAAATGCAAACTCAGTTGCGTTGGAATCGTATGGACGAGCACTACGCGATGGAGTTGGTTTGGAGTCGTTTGGAGTTAGTGAGAATTTCGGGTAAAATTAAACGCGCGTTTAATTTTATTCGAAATAAATCGCTAAAACGGAAATTAAAACCAAGGTGAGAACTTCTCACTCAATCGAATAGATTTCGATTTTATTTTAAATAGTTAGATTTAAAATATTTGAATGCATGTTTGAATGATGACTGTAAATTATTGATTGTTAAAATAGACATTATGCGCCGTTAGTAAGCGGATGTTATTTAATAAAAACATATACCGCGAATATTTCATAAACAGTGAAATTGGTATTATATATAATAGCAATATATATATATTGGCATATGTATATATTGGAGTTGATTGATTTCCCGCATTTTTTGTTTAGCGGATGAGACCCTATTACGCCGTTATTAAGCGGATAATATTTATTAAGAACATATACCGCGATAATTTCGTACTGGAGCGAAATTGGTATTGTGCTAATGTTTTTGGATGCAGGAAAACAGGTTGGAGGGATCCAACTGGATTCCTCAACAGTATTTATTTTATTTCAGATATTTTGATATTTGATGGATTATCATATCGATATATGATATCGTTGTTAGTCGTGATTGACTATTTGGTGTGTAGCATCATTGGACCCAGATTTTGGGATTTTAAAATGGTTTTAAAGTGATTTTTGAAAATATACTATATTTTTGGAATTGATCCATTATAAATAAATAAACGTTATAATTTTTAAAGTTATAAAATTATGGTTTTTGTGAAATATAGTTAAAAGCTGGTTTTTGAGAAATATGAACCAATGATTTTATAAAATAGTTTAAACTGGATTTTTGAATTTATTATTAAAAGTTTGAATATAAGATTTATAAAATTTGATTATTTTATAAATCAAGAGAACGGTGAAATTTTAAAGGAATTTAAAGACGTTTAAAAGAATAATATAAATTAATTTATATTAAGAGATTTATAAATGGATATTTATAAATTGAATTATGGACATTATAAAACGAGTTTTTATAAGTGTTTGAATGTAGTGAAAATGAATTTCCTAAATGAGTGAAATTTATGAAATTATAAACTGTGAAGTTATAAATGAAATTTTATAAGCAATAGGTTTATAAAATTTATAAAGTTATCGAAAGAATGAATTTTGGATAAATAAACAATCTTATAAGTTAAGATTAATAATTTGGAAAGTTAAATGAACGATTTTGTAAAATAATCGTTTTATAAGTAATTAACTTATAATATGAACTTGTAGTTTATAATTGAGTTATAAACTGGAATAGGTTAATAAAGGAATTTATAAAAAGGAAGTTTTTATAAATAAATAGAAACGGAATTTATAAACGTTGTTTTATAAATCCGCAAATGACTTATTTTGATAAGTTAATTGTTATAACTTAGAGATAGAGTTATATTCACATTTTGAACAGTGAATAATCCTTTAAGTTAAAGTGAATAGAAATGATGAAATTTGTTAAGGTAGTATATTCACGTTTTTGAATAGTGAATAATACGTTAAAGAAATTGTTTTAGATATGATGTTTTAAATAGAATTAAAACGATCTAACGATGGTTTAAAATGTGTTGAGATTCGAAACCATAGATTTCAACATTTATTGTTGAAATAGACGTTTTCGAGAAATAAAAGGAAATGTGGACTATAACACTGTTGTTATAGTAAATGATTTCCGAAAGGAAATGTTTTGTATAGTATTGGGATTTATATATCTATTTTAATTCCGAATCCCTATACTAGTGATTTTGGGTTGTCGTAACGATGTTTTACGCAACATTCGTTTTGGCCCAAATAAATATGTTTAAGTAAATGATTTCCTTAAAGAATGAAATATATACTTAATTCGATTTAAGTATATTGAATATTTTCTAAGTGTTGAAAATAAAAGGAATTTGTGAATTACTTATGAATAAATAAATATGGAAATGTTTTCCAATATGAAGTGAATAATTAGAATTTATCTTTTTCTGAAGATAAATTGAAATGAATTATTGAAATCGCATATGCATGGATATCTTGAAATATAAATTCATTATGGAATTTATATGTGAAAGTGAAACTTGTTAAAAATAAATATTGATTTATTTTTGAAGTGTTGAAATTATATATCTAGTAAAGATATTTTGGAAAATAAATAATTTGGAAAATTATTTGGAATCTGGTGATGTGTGCATATCCAGTGATAGTTCAATAACCGACTATCAGTATTTCCCTTTGAATGGGTATTTGATGTGAATTGATTGAATTTGAATGTCACACTTATTTTTGAATAAGCGCTCACTATTCGGGTTAACCGGGAAAGGACCATGGGGTCGTATAACCCATTCCGAATATGTGATACGTCGTTATGAATTGCATTTGAAGATCGGTGTTGAAGACCGAGTATTTGTGAAAGCGATAGGATGACCTATCGATTGTCTCTGCACTGGGTAGCTCCTGGTATAGAGATCTCCTAAGTGATGGGAAATTCGATCGGGATTGTGAATACCCGTATTGCAAGGGCTTCGTAAGAAGTGCCTTCGGTTTTGTTCGAGCCCGGAACAGACTTGTATGGATTGTGTGTCTGACATTACAATTTGAGATATAAAGCCGATTTCTTTCAAATATATTTCTGTTGGTGGCGGAGAATTTATTCTTTTTGCTTAACACCCTTCTTTGAGACGTACGAGCTCAAAGGTTATATAGTTGAAGTTATCAGCGATATATTCCCAGTTTGGTAATGTGACATGCTGAGTGATGCTGAAATGATCATTGTGTTGATTATTTGTGATAGGATCATTTATTTGATCGTCTATCTTAGTGATCATTGTGTTGATCATTTGTTGACCCAAAGCATGGCTTTTGTATAAAGTATGTTTTTGTGGACGTGAATTCGTCGAGCCTCACACACCGTGAATGGTCAAAACAGGAAAGAAGCAGCAAGGTTATGAGGGGTAGCACCCTTTAGGATATGTGCATTTCCTTCTGGAAAAGGGTGGTATCATGGTATGGAGCCCAGATACTTACTCATGTTGAAAACACTTTATGATTGTGTGAATTGATTACGAGCGCTCGGTGATAAAGGTCCCAAAGGACCGGGGGATGGCATATTCGGTCAGTTGTTACTCAGTTAGGAGTAACCCGGCCTTGTGTTGGTAGAGATCCGGTTTGGTTCTCGGGGATGTCCATCCAGAGGCATTCTCATGTGGCAATGGGAAGTTCCTTGGCCTGACCATTTGTTGGAAATCCAATTCCCAATACGAAACTTGTACGGTATTAGTTGTAGAACCTGCTATTCACTTATGGTGGTCACCACTGTTTGGATAGTAGCTATAGTAGGCATACGATAATGGTCGTATGTTGGCTAAGATTTATATTCTACTTTCGAAATGAATTTGTTATACACTATGCACTAATAATAATATCAAATGTTATTTTAAATGCGTATCAAGCATCTTTGACTATCATAAGGAGAAATCTCCTCCGATTCTGCGTTTGCATGTGTGTGTGTGCGGGAGGCCTTATGGTAGTCTCATTTTTAAAAAGCACTGCGAATTGAATTTAAAAATATTCCTCTATTTTGATTTTAAAGTTAAATAAACTGTTTTGAGTTCTCACACCAGTCTTGTTAAGCTATTGGGCTATGTGATGGGGGGTTCTCGCTTCGCGGTTTGGTGGCGAACGGGAGACTCTTACTCCCACACATCCTCTTTTAGGGGGTTGGTTAGGCGTAAGCTGTGACAGTCGAAAGGCTGGCCGTAAAAGCAAGTTTGGGATATCAGTGTAAGCCACGGTGGGGCTGGGATGGTTGAAAAGCCTACCGGTTGTGACCGCTTCCTCCGTGACGTTACATTTGGTATCAGAGCTTATGGTTAAGCGACAACCATGGTTCTGTTGGGTATTACTCATTAGAGATAGAGTCAGCAGTATTCTAGATTGAGTTTGAGTGTAATAATAGCTATGAGAGCGTATTTGTTAGTGAATATAAAATTGTTTTATATTGTGATGATTGGTTTATTGAGTGGTATATGAACTTTCGTCAGCACAGCCTCGAAACTGAGCCGAAGGGGTTTCTAAACACTTGAATAGAACAATTCGACACAATATTGTTTTTAAATTGGGTAAATGGAATGATTTTGCCTTGATTATATTTTATATGTAAAGGAATAATTTTTCAGAATTTTTAAAGTGTATATAAGTGATTGTTTAGTTGTTTGGATAATCTAAAAAAAAAAGTTAATTAAATAAATTGGAATGGAATAATTAATGAAAGTGTTAATTCATTAAAATCTAATTTTATTGGAAGTTGAACAAAATTGAATGAAAATCAATTTAATAAAACCAATTGGAAAGTAAAGATGTTAAACCAAAATGAATGTAAGTGAAGCAAAGAAATTTGGTTGTAATTGATATACATTGGTTGTTATATGATTGTAGTTGATTGTATATAATTCATTAAGAGTTAATGAAATTGAATTAATGAAATTGGAAGCTATGAAATTGAATTCAAATTTGAATAGAATTGAATGTGAATTAGATTTAATTAGTAAATGTGAACTAATTGAATTGAGAATGAATGTTAGTAAGAAAATCCAATGTTAATGAATCAAATGTGATTTAAATTGAAAACCATTTCATTTAATATTAATGAGAATATGAATGAATATATGTTGGTTATGGATGTAGTTGGTTGATGGTTGAATGTATATTGCTATTGTTGCATTTGCTATGTGACATATATAGTTGATATGTTGCTATATGTTGTACATGGAGATTATTGTCTATATGCATGATTCTCATGTTGTTTGTTGAGTGTTTAGTAGGTGCGGATCGCGTTTGCTTCGCATTTGGAGCTCGCTTTAGCGCTATATTAGCCGTATATGCTTGCTAATAAAATATAAGGTACATATCTCGGATTAAATATCGTACTTTTACACTTTTTTCCCTTCGGGATGCCTCATTACTTGATGAGATGTATATTTGTGATATATATACTGTCATTTTTTTTTTCGGATCGAGCCGCGCAAAGGAGACTATGGCGAATTTTTCCGGAAATTTAAGGCGTTAGGAAAATTTTGAGAAAAATTGGAAAATTTTGAAAACTTTAACTTTGATTTTAGAAATTGAAAGTTAAACAATAGTAATTGTTTTTGAAAAGATAACTAAGTATGATTTGAAAACTTAGTAAAGATTTATAAGAAGTTTAACTATGAATTTTGGAAAATTAATAGATTCTCTAACTTTTCTTACTAGTTAATTTCGAGGACGAAATTCTTTTAAGGGGGAAAGATTGTAACGACCCAGAATTTTTATAAATTTAAATTTGAATATTTAATTAATTTTAAATATTTATAAGTGAATTTATTTAGTCGAATAAATTTTTATTTGAATTATTGGATTTAATTGGATAATTAAATCGATAATTTAATATGTTAAATTATGGAAATAATTAAAAATTGAGTTAAATATGATTGAAAATAATTTGGAAAATTATTTTTAATCATACTGGTGTTATAGAAATATTTTAGAACTTTTAAAATCGAATTAAAAGTTAATTTGTGAAAATTGAATATTTTAATATTTAATAATCGACTGTAAAATAGTAAATTTTTGAACAGTCTCAGAATTGAACGAAACTAGTTCCATTGGATCCGTAATAGTTAGTTATTACCGGATTTCAATTTTCGTGTCAATCGGAGTTATCGTTTGATCGTGGCAGCTCGAAACGCATCGAATTGTTTTTAATTTAAAATTTGACGAGTCAAAATAGCCATTTTTCAAAAAGTCTCGGATTTCGACGAAACCAGTTTCATCGGATCCGTAATGTGATATTATTGTAAGATTTCAAATTTCAAGTCAATTGGATTTACCGTTTGTCCGGTACAATTTAAAACGCCTAGAAATCGATTTAAATCGGTTTAATTTAAATCGAACGTTTACAGCCATAACTCGCACATACTTCCGAATTAGCTTCCGAAACCTGTTCCATTGTGTCCGGAACGCGGGATAAACCCTAGGTACGCTGGTTACGGCGTCTAAATCGGAGTTCGAAATTCCCGGGATGAATAGTGTTTACGCTTGCTTTTCTTATAAATAGCACCACACACAAATAAAAAAAAAAAAAACAAAACCCTAGCCCATAATTGCAGCCGCCATCTCTTATTTCAAAGGCTGAGAATCCATCTCCTTCCTCTCTCAATCTTTCTCAATCCACTCGTTTTTAGAAAAAGTTGTTAACTAAAGAATCGAAGAGCTCGCCGAATACTTCAAATCCATACGGATATGATCGGGAACGGAGCGACGATGGAGGGGCAAGGATGGGCCGTTCGTGGGCTGTTCTCATGCGTGCGCGCGCGTCATAGGGGGGCCGAGTTGGCCATGGTGGCAGGTGGAAGTAGCTCGCGTCGAGAGCTTCGCGTTGGCATTGGTTTGATCGAGTTTCGTTGATTATAGAAGGAGAAAAATGAAACCCTAGTTGAGCTAATGGGTTTGTGATGTTCGGCCAAAACCTGTAGCCGTGCGTGATGGGGAAGAAAGCAAGGTGTGGTGGTGATGAGCTGTTGCAAGATCCTGTGGCCCAGATTTCATAGGTTTAAATATATAAAGGTTTAAGTTGATTTGTTTATATAGAACGTGTACGATCTTATAAAATGCATAACTTTTTCATACGAGGTCGAAAAAAATGCAAACTCAGTTGCGTTGGAATCGTATGGACGAGCACTACGCGATGGAGTTGGTTTGGAGTCGTTTGGAGTTAGTGAGAATTTCGGGTAAAATTAAACGCGCGTTTAATTTTATTCGAAATAAATCGCTAAAACGGAAATTAAAACCAAGGTGAGAACTTCTCACTCAATCGAATAGATTTCGATTTTATTTTAAATAGTTAGATTTAAAATATTTGAATGCATGTTTGAATGATGACTGTAAATTATTGATTGTTAAAATAGACATTATGCGCCGTTAGTAAGCGGATGTTATTTAATAAAAACATATACCGCGAATATTTCATAAACAGTGAAATTGGTATTATATATAATAGCAATATATATATATTGGCATATGTATATATTGGAGTTGATTGATTTCCCGCATTTTTTGTTTAGCGGATGAGACCCTATTACGCCGTTATTAAGCGGATAATATTTATTAAGAACATATACCGCGATAATTTCGTACTGGAGCGAAATTGGTATTGTGCTAATGTTTTTGGATGCAGGAAAACAGGTTGGAGGGATCCAACTGGATTCCTCAACAGTATTTATTTTATTTCAGATATTTTGATATTTGATGGATTATCATATCGATATATGATATCGTTGTTAGTCGTGATTGACTATTTGGTGTGTAGCATCATTGGACCTAGATTTTGGGATTTTAAAATGGTTTTAAAGTGATTTTTGAAAATATACTATATTTTTGGAATTGATCCATTATAAATAAATAAACGTTATAATTTTTAAAGTTATAAAATTATGGTTTTTGTGAAATATAGTTAAAAGCTGGTTTTTGAGAAATATGAACCAATGATTTTATAAAATAGTTTAAACTGGATTTTTGAATTTATTATTAAAAGTTTGAATATAAGATTTATAAAATTTGATTATTTTATAAATCAAGAGAACGGTGAAATTTTAAAGGAATTTAAAGACGTTTAAAAGAATAATATAAATTAATTTATATTAAGAGATTTATAAATGGATATTTATAAATTGAATTATGGACATTATAAAACGAGTTTTTATAAGTGTTTGAATGTAGTGAAAATGAATTTCCTAAATGAATGAAATTTATGAAATTATAAACTGTGAAGTTATAAATGAAATTTTATAAGCAATAGGTTTATAAAATTTATAAAGTTATCGAAAGAATGAATTTTGGATAAATAAACAATCTTATAAGTTAAGATTAATAATTTGGAAAGTTAAATGAACGATTTTGTAAAATAATCGTTTTATAAGTAATTAACTTATAATATGAACTTGTAGTTTATAATTGAGTTATAAACTGGAATAGGTTAATAAAGGAATTTATAAAAAGGAAGTTTTTATAAATAAATAGAAACGGAATTTATAAACGTTGTTTTATAAATCCGCAAATGACTTATTTTGATAAGTTAATTGTTATAACTTAGAGATAGACTTATATTCACATTTTGAACAGTGAATAATCCTTTAAGTTAAAGTGAATAGAAATGATGAAATTTATTAAGGTAGTATATTCACGTTTTTGAATAGTGAATAATACGTTAAAGAAATTGTTTTAGATATGATGTTTTAAATAGAATTAAAACGATCTAACGATGGTTTAAAATGTGTTGAGATTCGAAACCATAGATTTCAACATTTATTGTTGAAATAGACGTTTTCGAGAAATAAAAGGAAATGTGGACTATAACACTGTTGTTATAGTAAATGATTTCCGAAAGGAAATGTTTTGTATAGTATTGGGATTTATATATCTATTTTAATTCCGAATCCCTATACTAGTGATTTTGGGTTGTCGTAACGATGTTTTACGCAACATTCGTTTTGGCCCAAATAAATATGTTTAAGTAAATGATTTCCTTAAAGAATGAAATATATACTTAATTCGATTTAAGTATATTGAATATTTTCTAAGTGTTGAAAATAAAAGGAATTTGTGAATTACTTATGAATAAATAAATATGGAAATGTTTTCCAATATGAAGTGAATAATTAGAATTTATCTTTTTCTGAAGATAAATTGAAATGAATTATTGAAATCGCATATGCATGGATATCTTGAAATATAAATTCATTATGGAATTTATATGTGAAAGTGAAACTTGTTAAAAATAAATATTGATTTATTTTTGAAGTGTTGAAATTATATATCTAGTAAAGATATTTTGGAAAATAAATAATTTGGAAAATTATTTGGAATCTGGTGATGTGTGCATATCCAGTGATAGTTCAATAACCGACTATCAGTATTTCCCTTTGAATGGGTATTTGATGTGAATTGATTGAATTTGAATGTCACACTTATTTTTGAATAAGCGCTCACTATTCGGGTTAACCGGGAAAGGACCATGGGGTCGTATAACCCATTCCGAATATGTGATACGTCGTTATGAATTGCATTTGAAGATCGGTGTTGAAGACCGAGTATTTGTGAAAGCGATAGGATGACCTATCGATTGTCTCTGCACTGGGTAGCTCCTGGTATAGAGATCTCCTAAGTGATGGGAAATTCGATCGGGATTGTGAATACCCGTATTGCAAGGGCTTCGTAAGAAGTGCCTTCGGTTTTGTTCGAGCCCGGAACAGACTTGTATGGATTGTGTGTCTGACATTACAATTTGAGATATAAAGCCGATTTCTTTCAAATATATTTCTGTTGGTGGCGGAGAATTTATTCTTTTTGCTTAACACCCTTCTTTGAGACGTACGAGCTCAAAGGTTATATAGTTGAAGTTATCAGCGATATATTCCCAGTTTGGTAATGTGACATGCTGAGTGATGCTGAAATGATCATTGTGTTGATTATTTGTGATAGGATCATTTATTTGATCGTCTATCTTAGTGATCATTGTGTTGATCATTTGTTGACCCAAAGCATGGCTTTTGTATAAAGTATGTTTTTGTGGACGTGAATTCGTCGAGCCTCACACACCGTGAATGGTCAAAACAGGAAAGAAGCAGCAAGGTTATGAGGGGTAGCACCCTTTAGGATATGTGCATTTCCTTCTGGAAAAGGGTGGTATCATGGTATGGAGCCCAGATACTTACTCATGTTGAAAACACTTTATGATTGTGTGAATTGATTACGAGCGCTCGGTGATAAAGGTCCCAAAGGACCGGGGGATGGCATATTCGGTCAGTTGTTACTCAGTTAGGAGTAACCCGGCCTTGTGTTGGTAGAGATCCGGTTTGGTTCTCGGGGATGTCCATCCAGAGGCATTCTCATGTGGCAATGGGAAGTTCCTTGGCCTGACCATTTGTTGGAAATCCAATTCCCAATACGAAACTTGTACGGTATTAGTTGTAGAACCTGCTATTCACTTATGGTGGTCACCACTGTTTGGATAGTAGCTATAGTAGGCATACGATAATGGTCGTATGTTGGCTAAGATTTATATTCTACTTTCGAAATGAATTTGTTATACACTATGCACTAATAATAATATCAAATGTTATTTTAAATGCGTATCAAGCATCTTTGACTATCATAAGGAGAAATCTCCTCCGATTCTGCGTTTGCATGTGTGTGTGTGCGGGAGGCCTTATGGTAGTCTCATTTTTAAAAAGCATTGCGAATTGAATTTAAAAATATTCCTCTATTTTGATTTTAAAGTTAAATAAACTGTTTTGAGTTCTCACACCAGTCACATGACTGACTCGGAGTTTATTGTTTTCCTTCCTAAACTCTGGGTGCCCACCAATTTCCACACGGGCAGTTAAGAGTTAGGTTTATCAGGATATTCTGGATATTCTGGAGTTGCTGGAGGCAAGCTGGATGGCATGGCGTATTACTAGTATATAGTATTTTCTTTTCCGCTGCACTGTTGTTGTTGTATGTTGTTGTACACTCTGATGATATGATGTAATGAAATGTGATGTAATGTAATAACTGATATAGTTCTTTGTTTAAAGATTATTCATTCATTATTATATGTTGTTCCGCTGCGAATTGTGAGATTCTGATGTTGTTCTGTTGTTTTCTGTCCCGTCCTATTTTCTTCTGTTTTTCTCTTTTTTCTCTATTCTCTTTTTCTTTCTATTTCTAAATTTTCTATCTTCTTTTCCCTCCATCTTCTACCTTTTTCTCTCTTCTTTCTTTTCTTAAATTCTTTTTAAAACCCATAACTATTCGGTTTTTCGGCCTTCGATTTCTCGGCAGTCGATAAAGTGAGTATCGATGTTGAATTTTCGAAGAACGAAACTCCGTGACGTTACAGCCAGAGTTAATTCTGCCACCATCGATTTATATTCAGCTACATTGTTTATTGCAGGAAATCCTAACTTCATTAATTAGTGTAGACGGTGTCCATCTGGCATGATTATGACAAATCCTGCTCAGGCTCCCTGCTCATTTGATGACCCATCCACAAAAAGTTATCATATGGGCTTTTGATATTTCTTTTTCTCTGACCGCTCTTTAACAAAATTTGTACACTCATTGATAAAGTCCGCTAATGTTTTCCCTTTGATAGCTGTTCATGGCTGAAATTCAATGTGTGACTAAGTTCATTTCCTCATTTTACTAGTCTACTCGTAGTCTCAGGTTTAATGTGAACTTGCTTGAGTGAAAAATCAGTTAATACTCTGATTGGATATGCTTGAAAGTACGCCCTGAGTTTCCATGTTGTAAATATCAAATAGTAAGCCAACTTTTCTATGACTAAATATCGAACCTCGACATCCTTCAATCGTCTGCTTATATAATAAACAGGAAGTTGAGTTTCATTTTCTTCTCTAGTTAGAGCCGAACTAACCGCATGTTCTGAAACCCCCATATATAAGTATAAGCTTTCTCCACCCTCGGGGCTGGATAATATTGGCGGCCTTTCTAATTTTATTTTTTTTGTTTCTTGAAAGGCTTTCTTATAATCTTCTCCTCACTCAAAGTTCTTTCTTTTCTTAATCACATTGAATAAGGGGATGCATTTATCAGTTGCCTTGGAGATGAATCTGCTTAAGGCTGTAATTCTACCATTCGATATCATTACATTGTTGCTGGTTTTGGGGTGGGCCATGTCTTTGATTGCTTGGATCCGGTCAGGATTAGCCTCAATCCCATGTGTGCTAACAATGTAATTTACGAACTTTCCAGAATGAACTCCGAAAGAACATTTCTGAGGATTAAGTCTCATTTGATACCTTCGTAACACTTCAAACATTTCTTCAAGATCTTTAAGGTGATTCTCAACTTCATGAAACTTTACTAGCATATCATCCACATAAACCTTAATATTTCGTACAATTTGTTCCTTGAACATTCTATTAACCAATCTTTGATAAGAAACTCCTACATTTTTTAGCCCAAAAGGCATTTCTTTATAACAAAAAGTACCCCAATCGATAATGAAGCTTGTATGTTCTTCGTTTGGTTTGAACATAGGTATTTGATTATACCCTGAATAAGCATCCATAAGAGACAATATCTTATGTCCACTAGTTGCATCAACTAACCGGTTTATCCTGGGTAACATGTAACAGTCTTTCGAGCATTCTTTGTTCAGATCAGTGTAATTGATGCATATTCTCCATTTGCCATTTGACTTCTTTACCAACACCGGGTTTGCTAGCCAGTTTAGATAAAAAAATTCTTGAATCAATCCATTTTCAAGCAGTATTTTAACCTCTTCTTTCAAGGCGTCAGATCAAACTTTATCGATTTGCCTCTGCTTTTATCAAACGGGGATCACGTTTGGGTTAATATTTAGTGCGTGGCACATAACCAATGGGTCAATCCTGATCATATCCGAATGGGTCCATGCAAATACGTCTTTGTTAGTTTTAAGAAATTGAATTAAGTCTTCTTTCAAGTTGTTCTTCAACTCTTTTACCACTTTAACTATCTTGGTCGAATCAATTGGATCTGTGCATATCTCCTAAATATCTCTGTAGGCTTTATCCTCTCCGTTTCCCCTTGGCAATCTAACTCTGTAATGATCTTTCTTTCTTCTATAGAGCTAGCATCAATTTCCTTTCTTTTGCTTCAAGAAGAGATGTACTTTCCAAACACATGTTTATTTATTTTATTAGATCTTATTTTTGCTTCAAATGTTGGATGTAAAAATCCATCATCTATTATAAAGGCTAAAATATAGTAGCGAAATCATAATTAGAAGAGTACATCTTTTTATATTGATCAAGTTTTGCAAAATACATTTTGCGCAAGCTAAATTGTTCTCCCCGAATAGTACCCTAACTTCTTTTAGCCAAGAATTTTACCATAGGATATTTTGGTTAGACAAAAGCATCCACCTCATCCAGCGCAAGGCGGCCAAAGAATGCATTGTAATATGATGGTTGATTGATGATCACAAAGAGAGTTTTAAAAATTCTGTAGCATGGTGGTATTTCCATTTGTACTAGCAGCCTTACTTGCCGTACTGGAGTAGACCCTTTTTTATTGAACCTAAAAATAGGTTCAGAACTAGGCTCTTGCTTATCTTCAGGAATGCCCATTTGATCAAAGGCGTGCTTAAAGATGACATTGACTGCACTTCTAGTGTCTACCAGAATCTTGGACACTATGGAAAGCCTAAGAGGGTCATTATGGGGACGATGAATTCCTTTTTTGTGTTCTTGTAGAGTGATGACATGATTCGGCATCTGTATATTAAGCCACGGATTTTTAAGCGGGGACTCTTCTTGCATAAAGAATACTCCTTCCCTAGCTTCCTTGATATATTTGTTTCTAGCTCCTTTACTAATTCCCGTTGGATGTAGTCTCCCATGAATCACATCAATCCTATTCAAGGGTGGACCTAAGTTAATGGATCTTCATCTTCTAATATATTCACAGCATTATTAGGGAACTTTCATGATCCATCGCTAGTTTGGGTTATTTCATTTATCTTGGACATATTCTTTTAGGTGTCCTTCACGGGTTAGCTTTTGAATAATTCCAACTAGCACTCGACACTTATCAGTATTATGGCCATTTGCCTTATGATAAGCACAATAACCATCCCTCTTTCTTTACTCAGGGTAGTTTCTAGCATTGAATAAAGTTAGGAAGTTAACTTTTTCTTTAGTTATGTCATAAATATAAGATAATGGCTTGTTCAAAGCAATTGAATTAGTGTTGGAGTCTTCCCACCTCATCCTTTTATGACCTCGGTCAAATTCAAATCTTCCACTCTCCTTATTAGGGTTAGCTTTCTTTTTGGTATAATATAATTCATCCATTTGAATAAATTTATCATCTTTGAAGTGAAAGTCTTGTAAATATTTACATTCATGAACAAACATCTCCTTCAAAAATGGTATGTTTTCTATTAATCCTGAATGCATTACAATTATCTTGTCTCTATCGTTCATGTCTTTAGCCTTCATAGCCCCTGTATTGAATCTTCTGAGACAATCATGCAGCGATTCTCCTTTCCATTGTTTGATGTTTGCAATACAGTGTAATCAACTATTGGATCTTTTCATATGTAGAATTTAGCGGAGAATTTGTAGGAGAATTGTTTCCATAAGTAAATCATTTTCTTCCGATACTGGTGGTACTATTTTACGGCTGCCTCTTGAAGTGTTTCTGGGAACAACCTGCATCGTACTACCCTAGAAGCATTATATAGACCAATTTGGCTGTCAAAACCATCAGATGGTCATCGGGATCAACAATGGTGTGATATTTCATAGTTGGAATCTTAACATGAGATGGAATTACCGTTGACATGGTTTCATTAGAAAACGGAACTACTGGTTCATTGTCATTCACTTGCTCGTCTAAAGTTCTTTTTCCATTGGCGTTTAGCATGTCTTTAATAGCCTTCTCCACCACATCCTTTAAATAAGCTTCAGCATTATGATAGCTTTTCCGATTTGGATTATATTCCTTTGAAGTTGAGCTTCCAGATTGCCCCAAAGACTAATCTCGCATTCTACCATGATGATCGGATTTGGTTACATGATGTTCCTTCTTCTTTCATGAAGTAAAGTTAATATTGCTCTTGCCTTCAAATGTATAATCTTTCAAGTTCCTCCTTGGGGAGACTACTTTGTTTCCTGTTGTTGGTTTAGCAGTTTTAGAAGATTTCTGAGAAAGGGATACTTTCAGGAGCTCTTGCATTTCTAGTAGTTGTTACTCTAAATGACTTATCTTAGCTACATTATCATCCAGTTGTACTAGAGTTAGTGATTGTCTTGATACTAATTTGAAGGTTGGAGTAATATTTTCCTCAAGAACTTTTGTGTATACTTCTTCCTCATCTAATCAACTAAGTCTTTTCAATTTCATTTTCCTATAACATTTCAAATGTTTCATAATTAGTCTATAAGGAAATAATAAGATCGAAGGTTCAAGCACTCCTTCTAACGCCAAAAACGTTAAAAAGAAATCTTGTCAACACCTCAAGGCAAAGTTAAAGGAGTAAATGATTCCTTCAAAACCCCTTTCGAATTAGTTGCAGTGTCTCGAGGTTATAACCCCGTAGGGGTAGTTGAGATCTAACCGAGTCAAAAGGGTTTTTAGGCCTTCGAAAGAAATCCCTCCGAAGAAGTTAATACTGCTGTCATGGGGAGGATTCCTTTAAAAGTAAAGGTATGATCCGAAGTATTCAAACACCTTTTGAAGAGTCCTCTCGGAGGGTTTAACTTCAATGACCTCATGGTGAATTCCTTCGAAGGACTAATTCCCATCGAAAGATTCAGAACATAAATTGTATATATATTTAGTAAAAGTGGATTCAATATGCCATGGAATTTTGTTTTGGACAAACATCGTAAGTCCGATTGAATTAATAATATTGAACAATCATTATCATGTCGTTTTAGTGTCGTATGGATTTGGACGTGATGACAATATGCTCTAGAGTCAATATATCCAAATAAATTCCATAGCATATCATATGTCAAATAACGGTTAAGAAGATAAGTGTGTATTATGTGCAATTAGTCATTATACTAGCTAATGGCCATAATGATCATCCTCATATCTGAAATAAATATTAGATCCATGCATCTTCTCATTTTCATTTCTCATGAATGGATTACAAGTAGTATAATTTTTCCCTAATTTGATCTAAGGTTACAAGAATTTGACTTGGCTGAGAAGTGAAAAGAAGATTTAAGAATTCCGAAATCCATCCACAACTTGAACCGCTAGGGTTGTATTTATAGATGCGGTTAGGACCCTTCCGCATACATCCTTTCGAAGCTGTTAAAAGGTCTCTTTTCACACCTTTCGCATCCATCCTTTCAGCTTCTTTCTCCTTCCTTTGTCAAAAGTATGCTAGTGGAAAATATTGGTCCGATATTTACCAATATTGCTTCCGAGTTCTTTTAGAGCCTTTCGACACCATTGAAAGGTACACTTCCATTAGGGGCAAACGAGTCATGGACATCATTATACTATCTGAATGTATGCGAAAGCATTTCTAACTTCTTTATCTCCTTCAAAACCTCTTCATTGTTGTTAAGAATTGGTACTATCATGATAAGTTGCCGCTTAAATAAGTGAGACAGGGTATTTGTATGGTTTTAAATGGGTTCAATAGTGACGAAAGGACCTGTGCGAAAGGTTATTTATAATGAAGGAGGCTTTTAGGTGTTAGGTGATAGTTTTGGAGGGTGTCTTTTGAAAGTAATCCTCTTGATTAATGTGAAAGCTCCATCTTTTGATGCATGAGGAAAAGTTATTAGTCACTATGTAATGTTCCTTGTACTTGTAGAAGGATTCAACCGATTCGAAAGGTTAATATATACTTTTGGGAGGGTTTTTTCATAATATGTTCTTCTGTGGATGGTAAACAGTAGCGAGACCAACTATTTTGAAGGGCGTGATGCATGTGTAGAAGCTTATTACTCGATACCTTTGAAAGGTATCTTTAACACATATGAAACTCTTTCATGCATCCGGAACCACCATTTTGAAGGATCAACTGATACGGGAGGGCAGTCTTGACCCCTTTCGACTCCTTCGAAAGCCCAAACTCTATTTAATATTTATAGAAGGACCAAATGCCTGTAACACCATCCCAATCTTTTTGAAAGCTACTTCAATGTTTTTGGACCATGGCGAAACCCCTCTCTTTAATTCTTGTGAAGATTTTACAATGCTTTTGCAAGTTTTTTTTATTCCTTCAATCTTGAATGAGCTTTATGGTTAAAAAATATTCATCTCGGTGGCAAAAAACTGTATAATGATGTCAAGCGCACTTATGATTGGAAGTGGATGAAAAGATTTGTTTCCAAGTTCATTGAAAAGTGCAAGACTTGTCAATGATTTAAGGCAAAATAAATTAAGCCCAGTGGTTTGTTATTGCCTTAGAAATAAGAGCATATTTCAATTGATTTTGTAACGACCCGGAATTTTCGATCCCGAAGATTCCAGATAGTTAAGGAAAAGAAGAAACAGAAACACCAAAACACAGATTCTCACATTTGCAGCGGATCAAAATATAGTATCAAATAAGATAGTAGTTATACAAAGGAAATCTTTACTTGCCAGATTACATATTAATACATCAGAGTTACAACATTTACACAAACCCTAGATAGTTAAAATTAACATGCCAGCTATACAACAATATATCACAGTGGAAACACTACATACGTTTCTGCCATCCAGCTCGCCTTCTGAGCTCCAAAATGTCCTTACCTGAAAAGCTGTAATACTCAGTCTGACTTGAGCATTACATCAAAGTAACACCCGGGTCAGGCTAGAAACCAGCATGAGTAAACCCATCTAACAAGAAATATTAACGCATAAAACATACTTAAACCCGAGGTAACTCGTTCATCACTACAAGTTCACAACTTACTATAGTCAACACTTATTTCGCACATCAATATCTATGTACCTCTACATAGTTCAAATGGTCCAAGCTTGAATCATTTCATTCCTGCCTATTGATTTACACATATCAAATGTATAAAGAATTATAGAAGATTTCAAATCGAAGTGGTTACGGGTATTTACTGATACCCAAACCCGGTCTCTTCGAGATTAAATATTGTTCTTTAAGTTTAAACAATACAACCTATACTCACGATATCATACTACACACCAAATTCATCTCAGATAAGTGACTCACATTATCATAGTTCAACCCATTCATGTCACATCACATTTCATATTAGAGATATCAACCAATTCAAGGCATTGAGTATCATTCACTTTTTCATAAGCAAGATTTATTGGTCACACCATTCCTAATTAATATAAATTAGTTAAATTAATTACTTAAATCATTTTTAATCTTGCTTACTTAACAATAATTAATTTTAAACAAATTAATTAATCATCCTTTAATTATCATCTTTAATTACATTAAGTAATTAGCCTTTAATTAATTATTCTCTAATTACTTACATTAATAATATCTAATCACCAATTAATTAATTACCAATTACACAGATAATATCAGATAGATGGCTTATACTATCCACAGAAGTTAAATTTACTATTCAGCGGAATGGTGTCTGTTTCCGCGGTCTAGATGTCAACCAGTTGAACACATCTAATTCAGTTGGTAGCATTTATAATAGTTTGGTTGTAAATTATTAAATGGCATTTATTTCTAGTTGGTAATTAAATCCTATCTATACAAGCTTATAAAATTTCACTTATTTAATCTCACAATGGATTGTACGACGGCGTACCATCCGTCAATACAAGCTTAACCTCGGATTTGCTTTAGTACAGCATGATAGGGGTTTTTGCTTCATGCTTTATGGAGAATAGGAGACTCTTACCCCTACATATCCCTTTGAGGTAGTATAAGGCCTTGGGTTAGTTGCGAGTCGAGAGGCTGGCCGTAAAAGCAAATTCGAGGTACCAATGTGTGCCATGGCGGAGAGTGGCTGTTGTTGATGGTTGAAAAGCCTAGACCATCACATTTGGTATCAGAGCTGAAGGTTAAGCGAGAACCGTGGCTCTGGTGGGTGTACTCATTAAGGATATGGTCAGTGATACCATAGAATGAGTTGAGTGTGTGTGTGTGTGTGTGTGTGTATAGGAGCGTACTTGTTATTTTCTTATATAAAGATTTTAAATGGTTTCAGAAATGATTTTTATATAAGTTTATCTTTTGATATATAAAGAAATAGTTTTCCCAATATATATAAAGAAATTGGTTGTTGGATATTCGAATTAAATAAATGAACTATACAGATAAGATGAATTAGAACTGGTTTCAAACCAGAATATAGAATATTTATTGTGTTTAATAATGGGATGTTGTTTTCTAGTAAACATTAATAAAGCAAAATGAGGGAAAAAAAAGTTTTAGGGAAGAAAACTTTTAGATGAGTATAACTTATAAATTGAAGAAGGTGAAGTTTTGAATCCTAAGTCAAGGAACATTTGAAATTGTTTTCAAAATGTTAAAAGAAATGATGAGTAATATTATTCAGACTATTTTTGAATATAATCTTATTTTTAAAATAGAGAGTTGTTTGAAATTTAAAGGAATATGTTTTGAATTAAAACCAAAGGTTGTTTAAATTTAATATTTTTGGCTTGGTGGGCCAAGAAGTAAATATGTATATATGTGTGAATATACATAATATCAAAGATGATTTGAAATAAACTCTAAAGTGATGAGTTTTGATTTTCCCTGAAGTGTGAAGTAAAAAACCAAAGTAAAATAAGCTTTTGAACTTTTAAGTGATAGAAATTTGAAATAGTGAATTCAAATTTTGAGTGGGATTAATGGGATTAAATTGAATTTAACTTAGAAGAAGTTAAATGGTTGATTTGAATGAAGAGTTTATGTGATCTCAAAATGGGTTTGAGATCTGGAAATTGAAAATGGATGGATATTTTAAATAATTTAGATGATATCATCCTGTTATTATTAATAATCTTTAAAATGTGGACTGGATTTGTTTAACTGAATGAAAAATGGATTGTGGTAATATATCTATTATTGAGATAAATGGGAAATAAAACTTTAATTTGAAATTAAGGATATGGAATCACTTTGAACTTAAGATTTGAATGTTAAGAATTAAATTTGTAAATTAAATTTGTTTAAAAATTGGTTTCAAAGTTAGAAGATGAAATTGGGCAATAAACTAAATTTAAAAAATAAAATTGTTTTGAACTCTTATTTGAACTTTGAAATAAGTTAAGTAAAGATAATTTAAAATGGAATTTTGAAATTTGGACTCAGAATTAAATTATTTAGATTCTTGATTTAAAAATAAAAGTTAATTTGATTTAAGGGATTAAATCAACATTTAAAATTTAACTCGAATTTATATATCGAGATGATTTAAAGTTGAGATTTAAATTGAATTAGTTCTATTTGAATTTGATTTGAATTAATTGGAATTTGTGATTGAAGATGGATAAGTTTAAAATTCAAATGGAAAAATTTGAATTGGATTAATTTGAAAAGAAATTAAAGTTGAACAGGTTTAAAATTCAAATGGAATTTGATTTGAATTTGGAAAGAAATTAAGGATTAATTCAACTTGAATAGGGGATAAATCAAGTTCAATGGAAATTGAAGTTATTTAAATTGGAAATTGAGTCAATTTAAATGGAAGCGGAAATTTAAATTAAATTGATGGGGGTGGAGATCGGGAATTGAACAGTTTGGCTCTGTACTATTTTCAAAATAAATCGTTTTACTATAAATCTATTTTTCCAAGCTATTTACTATATATACAACCTTTCATATTAAACCCCAATGTGACGGCTCGACTTTCTCAACACACAAAATCACAATATCTTGAAGAAAGAAAGGGACAGAAAAGAGAAAGAAAGAGAAGAAAGAAGAAACAACATCAGAATCTCAACAGGGGAACGAATAAAGTATATTAATAACATATATATTACATAGTATATAATACCAATCAGAGTTACACAGCATATACATCACATACTAGACAGTTATAAACACCTGTCTAGTTATTACAACTCAACAAAGAAATACCAACATAGAGAACACACAGCGGAAACTATATATATAACGCCGAAGCCTCCTGCTCCATTGCTTCTCCAGAATTCGTCAAAGCTAACCTGAATCCCTTGGCTACTCGTAAAAATTTGAGTACCTAAGAGTTTAAGAAAACAGAAGATAAACTCCGGGTCAGACATGGGTCTGGTGTGAGTAACAGGTTAAGGTTGCTTAACTTTGAAAAACCTTTGAAAAGAAAGGTATCACGTAAGACTTTCCACACATAAACATGAAAAAGTTTTTACCTTACGCTAACCAAAACATTTGATAGGAAATCCAGTGATATTATAATAGGTCTAGGGTTTTCAAGTAAATATGAAATAGCCGAAATTGTTACATGATTAAATTCCAGCTACTAGCCACAAAGTGGGTAATACAATCAAAACAGTTGGCACTTATAGGATTTTGGATTCCATACAATGGCAGGGCTACTGGGGTATCGCCCGTCACAGTACGTGGCCTAAATCACCGTACCGAGGATTACTCCCAATCCCCTGCAACACAAGGCCAGAACCATTCCTTACTGAATAGTCTCGAACAAGACAACCCCAAAGTTGGCGTACGTTCCAACCGCCCACACAGCCGAAATAAAAGGGACTTCTAGACAGGGGGAAATCTCATCCTACTTCGGCATGAACCACTTAGCTTTGCTGCACCTCCCCTGTTTTAGCCATTCCCGGTTGATGAAGCTTGAGGCTACGATTACCTTTAGAGAACACATCTCTTAGAATGCTCATTGTCCACTTGACGATGTTCTGAAAGCATTCAATCCATACATGTTCATTCTGGGTTCGAACGAAACCGAAGGCATTATCTCGTTACACTCATTTTGGAATCACCCTCAGAGTTAACGACGATAACCCTTGCACTATGAATCTTCATCTCGAATCTGAAAGTACTACCCCATTAAACTCGTATTGGAATCACCCTCAGAGTTTTAACGACGAATAGTCCTAACACCTCGAGTCTTCACTCTTCACTTGAGATTCACGACCTATCGTAAATTTGGATCGATGTGGTTTTCGAATATCCAAATCTGGAAACCCGATCCCGATCTTATCGAATTCCAAAGCGTATGTTTTAAGGTCAAGTTGTTTTAAAGTTTAAAATAATTCAATTTCATTATCTATATACACACAGATAGATAATTCACAAATCACAATAGATAATCAACATTATCATCACAACAGATAATCCATTTTATCAATCACAAATAGATAATCTACATTATCATCACAAACTGATAATTCATATTATCATCACAATTGCAACCAAGCATCCATATCACACAGCATTATTTATCTCATATCCGAGATTCAAACCATTCAAGGAAATCTGTATTATCAATTCATATACAAGCAATGATTAATAATCACACCAAATATAATTAATTTAAAATGAATTAAATTAGTTACATCATTTCTAATTAATTTAAAGTGAATTAAGTTAATTACTTCATCAATATAAATCTTGCTTACATTACTATTAACTAACTATCAATCAATTAATTAATCATCAACCAATTATTCATTTTAATTAATCATCCCTGATTAATTAACCTTTAATTACATTCAAGTAATTATCCTTCAATTAATTTCAAAAATTAATTATTCTTAACCAAATACAGCAATTAATCTTTAATTACTTCATAAATTAATTAACTATAATTAATTACATTAATCCTTAATTAATTACATTAATTAGTTGCTTCATTGATTAATTATTTCCAAACAAATCTATTCTTAATTACATCATTAATTATAATAATTAATGATCTCTAATTACATTTTCTATTTAAATTAATTACGTTAAGTAATTAATCTTTAATTAAACCATAATTGTTAATCACTCTTGATTAACTCCATTCAGTAATTAACTACCCTTAATTACTTCACCAAATAAATTAATTACTCCTTAATTAATTATCTCTAATTAATCCCTTGATTAATTTTACAAAGTAATTATACTCAAATTACTTCCATCATCAAATCACCTTCAATTAATTACATCTAGTAATTACCCATTAATTACTTTCCTAAGTAATTTCTCTTCATTAAATTACATTAAGTAATTATACTTCACAAATCATCAAATGATTATTCTAAATTAATTAAACCGAATTAATTAACTTAATCTAATCAAATTAAACTCAATTAATTACAATGAGTAATTAATTCCTTAAGTGTCCATAAGTAATTATACTTAACAATTTACACAAATGATTATCTTTAAATTAATTAATCTAATTAATTATTAAAAATGAATCACATTAATTAATTATTAAATAATCCTTAGTTAATAACCTTGATTAACTATTAACAATTCATTAATTATTTTTCTAAAGTAATTAACTTATTTTAATCATTATTGATTACAAATTAATTAACCATTAATAGCCCATTAATTAACCCCTAATTATTTAATTAATTAAGTATTAACAGTAACTTAATTAATCCTTTATTAATTGATTAATTAATTACTAATCATTAATTAAAATCTAATCTTATTTAATTAATGATTCTTAAATTACAATTTAATTATTCTAAGAATAATTAATCTTAAACTTTTAAGTTTAAAACCCTTAATTACTTTAAGTAATTATCCATTTCATTAATTTATTAAATTAATTAATTATCCATTTAATTACCCTAATAATTAAATGAATTACAAATCATTAAATTCTAATTTAACTTTAAGATAAAACCTTTTTCTTATCTATGGTTAAATTATCATTCACAAATATATTTGAAAACATTTATTTCCAAATTTAATTTCAAATTTCATTTTAAATTCAAGTTTTAAAATGAAACCCAATTTATTTTCAACAAAATTTAAAATCATTTTAAAACCTTTAAATTTACATGATAAAGAATACTTTCTCTTATAAAAGGAATTTTACAAGAGTTTAAACCAAATTCCTTTTTAAATTCAAAACATTTAAATTTTACTTTATCATTCAAAATCGTTAAAACATTTAAATTTATAAAACTTTATTTTATTTTAAACAAAGATTCAAATTTAGATTTGAATCAGATTTAAACTTTGTTTAAATCATTCCTTTACAATTTAAACTCCAATTTAAATTCAAATTCCTTTAAAACACTTTTAAACACTTAATCCCTTTAAGGTTATTTAAAAAAATTTGAATTTAAAAACTTTATTCATTTCCAGCTAAGATTCAAATTAAACTTGAATCCATTATTTAAAATTAGATTTAAAATTAGAATTAAAATTAGATTTAAACTTTCTCACCATAGAAAATCGCATCATCTTGAAGAAAGAAAGGGATAGAAAAGAGAAAGAAAGAGAAGAAAGAAGAAACAACATCAGAATTTCAACAGCGAGAACGAATAAATTATATTAATAACATAAATATTAAATAGTATATAATACCAATCAGAGTTACACAGCATATACATCACATGCTAGACAGTTATAAACACCTGTCTAGTTATTACAACTCAATACAACTCAACCAAGAGATACCAACACAGAGAACACACATCGGAAACTATATATCTAACGCCGAAGCCTCCTGCTCCATTGCTCCTCCAGAATTCGTTAAAGCTAACCTGAATCCCTTGGCTACTCGTAAAAATTTGAGTACCCAAGAGTTTAAGAAAACAAAAGATAAACTACAGGTCAGACATGAGTCTGGTGCGAGTAACAAGTTAAGGTTGCTTAACTTTGAAAAACCTTTGAAAAGAAAGGTATCACGTAAGACTTCCCACACATAAACATGAAAAAGTTTTTACCTTACGCTAACCAAAACATTTGATAGGAAATCCAGTGATATTATAATAGGTCTAGGGTTTTAAAGTAAATATGAAATAGCCGAAATTGTTACATGATTAAATTCCAGCTACTAGCCACAAAGTGGGTAATACAATCAAAACCGTTGGCACTTATTGGATTTTGGATTCCATACAATGGCAGGGCTACTGGGGTACCACCCGTCACAGTACGTGGCCTAGATCACCGTACCGAGGTTTACTCCCAATCCCTTGCAACACAAGGCCGGAACCATTCCTTACTGAATAGTCTCGAACAAGACAACCCTGCAGTTGGCGTACGTTCCAACCGCCCACACAGCCAAAATAAAAGGAACTTGTAGACAGGGAAAAATCTCGTCCTACTTGGGCATGATCCACTTAGCCTTGCCGCACCTCCCCTGTTTTAGCCATTCTCGGTTGATGAGGCTTGAGGCTACGATTACCTTTAGAGAACACATCTCTTAGAATGCTCATCGTCCACCTGACGATGTTCTGAAAGCATTCAATCCATACAAGTTCGTTCCGGGTTCGAACGAAACCGAAGGCCTTATCTCATTACACTCATTTTGGAATCACCCTCAGAGTTAACGACGATAACCCTTGCACTCTGAATCTTCATCTCGAATCTGAAAGTGCTACCCCGTTAAACTCGTATTGGAATCACCCTCAGAGTTTTAACGACGAATAGTCCTTACACCTCGAGTCTTCACTCTTCACTCTTCACTTGAGAATCACGACCTATCGTAAATTTAGATCGATGTGGTTTCCAGATATCCAAATCTGAAAACCCGATCCCAGGCTCATCGAAATCCGAAGTGTATCTTTCAAGGCCAAGTTGTTTTAAAGTTTAAAACAATTCTCATTATCTATATACACACAGATAGATAATTCACAAATAACAACAGATAATCAACATTATCATAACAACAGATAATCCATATTATCAATCACAAATAGATAATCTACATTATCATCACAAATTGATAATTCATATTATCATCAGAATTGCAACCAAGCATCCATATCATACAGCATTATTTATCTCATATCTGAGATTCAAACCATTCAAGGAAATCTATATCATCCATTCATATATAAGCAATGATTAATAATCACACCAAATGTAATTAATTTAAAGTGAATTAGTTTAGTTACACCATTTCTAATTAATTTAAAGTGAATTAGATTAATTACTTCATCAATATAAATCTTGCTTTCATTATTATTAATTAACTATCAATCAATTAATTAATCATTAACCAATTATTCATTTTAATTAATCATCCCTGATTATTTAACCTTTAATTACATTTAAGTAATTATCCTTTAATTAATTTCACAAATTAATTATTCTTAACCAAATACAGTAATTAATCATTAATTACTTCATAAATTAATTAATTATAATTAATTACATTAATCCTTAATTAATTACATTAATTAATTCCTTCATTGATTAATTATTTCTTAATAAATCTATTCTTAATTACATCATTAATTATAATAATTAATGATATCTAATTACATTTTCTATTTAAATAATTACATTAAGTAATTAATCTTCAATTAAACCATAATTGTTAATCACTCTTGATTAACTCCATTCAGTAATTAACTACCCTTAATTACTTCACCAAATAAATTAATTACTCCTTAATTAATTATCTCTACTTAATCCCTTGATTAATTTTACAAAGTAATTATACTCAAATTACTTCCATCATCAAATCACCTTCAATTAATTACATCCAGTAACTACCCATTAATTACTTTCCTAAGTAATTTCTCTTCATTAAATTACATTAAGTAATTATACTTCACAAATCATCAAATGGTTATCCTAAATTAATTAAACTGAATTAATTAACTTAATCTAATCAAATTAAACTTAATTAATTACAATGAATAATTAATTCCTTAATTGCTTCCATAAGTAATTGTACTTAACAATTTACACAAATGATTATCTTTATATTAATTAATCTAATTAATTATTAAAAATTAATCACATTAATTAATTATTAGATAATCCTTAGTTAATAACCTTGATTAACTATTAACAATTCATTAATTATTTTTCTAAAGTAATTAACTTATTTTAATCATTATTGATTACAAATTAATTAACCATTAATAGCCAATTAATTAACCCCTAATTATTTAATTAATTAAGTGTTAACTGTAACATAATTAATCCTTTATTACTTGATTAATTAATTACTAGTCATTAATTAAAATCTAATCTTATTTAATTAATGATTCTTAAATTACAAGTTAATTATTCTTAGAATAATTAATCTTAAACTTTTACGTTTAAAACCCTTAATTACTTTAAGTAATTATCCATTTCATTAATTTATTTAATAAATTAATTATCCATTTAATTACCCTAATAATTAAATGAATTGCAAATCATTAAATTCTAATTTAAATTTAGGATAAAACCTTTTTCTTATCTATGGTTAAATTTTCATTCACAAATATATTTGAAAACATTCAATTCCAAATTTAATTTCAAATTTCATTTTAAATTCAAGTTTTAAAATGAAACCCAATTTATTTTCAACAAAATTTAAAATCAATTTAAAACCTTTAAATTTACATGATAAAGAATACTTTCTTTTATAAAAGGAATTTTACAAGAGTTTAAACCAAATTCCTTTTTAAATTCAAAACATTTAAATTTTACTTTATCATTCAAAATTGTTAAAACACTTAAATTTATAAAACTTAAATTTATTTTAAAACAAAGATTCAAATTTAGATTTGAATCAGATTTAAAATTTTTTAAATCATTGCTTTACACTTCAAACTCCAATTTAAATTCAAATTCCTTTAAAAACACTTTTAAACACTTAACCCCTTTAAGGCTATTTAAACAAATTTTAATTTAAAACTTTATTCATTTCCAGCTAAGATTCAATTTAAACTTGAATCCATTATTTAAAATTAGATTTAAAACTTATTTTAAATCCTTGCTTAATACTTTAAATTTCAGTTTAAATTTTGAACACAGGACAGGTTTTCTAACCTGTAACAAAAACTAACCCGAGCCACACATAAATCACTCGAGCCTAACCTAACCTAGCCGAGCAAAACACTAAATAATTCGAGTAAAACTCGAGTAACATTTCCATTTTGATTTCATTTAAACTTAAGGTTCTGACAGGTTTACATAAACATGTAACAAGCATACCCGAGCCCACACAATAATGACTTCGAGTCCAACACCCCAACGCTTCGAGCAAAACACGCAACAACTCGTATAACACTCGAGTACCCATCTTCCCTAAATCAATATTTGATACACCATGTCCTCCGTGCACCTGCACCATCACAGCTGCCAACTCCGACCACTCGTGACGACTTACGTAAGTCGACGATCATCCCCCAACTCAATTCCGACCCTCAAAACAATAACAGAAGCTCAAAATCAAAATAGAGCATATGAGCTCAAACTGGAACCAATGTCGAAACCTGAAATCACCTCAAATCTCATGCCTCTGACCACCAGTGATTCTGACCTTCCAGCATCACCTTTGACAAGCATCCCACCATTAATTCCCTCGATTTGGGTGAACTCGATCCACCAGAGAGGTTGAGAGAAACCAATTTCCCGATCATCAGAAAACTAGGGTTAAAAACTTCAATGCTTAACCACCATCGCCACAGTGCATTGATCCACTTCCCAATATTTTTCCCTGAATCTCCTATCACCAATCCATCACCAAAGAAGACCCTGGCCATCCCGATCACCTAGATCGACAGTTGTTCCTAAAAGTATCATTTCTAATAAAACCCAAACTGCTCCTTTAATCCAATATTAAAAAGTGAAATTTCATTCCTAAAAATCATGATTTAGTTTATGGTTTCAGATTTCATACCTGAATTAATGGTTTAGGATGTTTCAATTTTATCATCACTTTAAACTTACCTGTTCTCCCAGGTTTACAGATAAATTTCGAATTTATTTTAACATAAATAAACATTTAAAACTTACTTCATCATGAAACAAACAAGTTTTATTTGCATCCTAAGTCCTAACAAAGATTGATTCAATAGATAATGGATTTTGATAAAAATCGTAGTTTTTAAAAACTAAGATCAGGCAGAAACATATACAATAGAAATCATACATCACTACAAACATATATACACAGGAATTTCATATATATCCACACAATTCATTCTTCATCTCATAAATTGCATGCAACTAGATTTCATATACCTAAAATTTTAAAGGTAATGTTACTCACCATTATTAAAGAACAGAGCTTTCCTCTTTGATTTGAAAACTTCGAGTTGTTGTAGTCTGCTTTTGAATTTAAAACTGCAGTTTGCTTTTAAAAACTTCAAGTTGAAGATGAATGTAGGCCTGGTTGTTGTTTCAAAACGGAAGTGAAGGAACTGCAGGCTTTTGAGTTGCAAAATGATGATCGGTTTCTATTTCCAGATTTTAAGAAATGAGTTCAGGTTTATATTTTGATTTGCATTCCAGGTTTTAAAGATGATTTCAGATAGTTGTAGTTTAATTTGGTAGCGGAAATACTAGTTTTAGATTTGTTTTTGAGGAGATTTGCAGGATTCTGTTCTTGAGCAAAATTTTCTAGTTTTAAAGAAGATTGATCAAAGATTTTAGATTCTTGGCTTGAATGTTGATTTCAGATTTTCAGCTGAAGATTCTCTTAAGTTTTGAAAAAGAAATAGAAAAAGAAAATGAGATTGAGAGGCAATGTGTTTTGTATAAGTAAATTTTTGATTTAATTAAAATAAAAGAAAATGAAATTAAATATGACACTTGTTCTTAATTTTAGCATTTGTCACGTTGTTTAATCTATGGCTTAACACATGTCATTAGATGTCTTAAGGAATTTACACATGCCTTTTAAGTATTTTATTTTATTTTAAAATTGTTTATAAAAGCTTTTAACTTAATTTATTACTTCTTAGGTGTATATATATATTCCCTTTTTTTATAGAAAAATAAAACAAAACAAATTATAAATAAAAGCTTATTCAAATATTTTTAAGTATCTATTCTTTTGAATTTCAAAACATTAAATTCAAATTTCAATTAAATTATAAAATCCAATTTAAAAATCAAGTTATATATATGCATATATAACTACCATTAAATTTTGAAAATAAGAAACCCTATTTCTAAAAAATCTATTTATGTTTAAAAAAACTAGGTATTATAATTATTATTTGAAAAAAATAATAAATTTAACAATTCTAAATAATTTATAAAAGACATTATAAATTACTTCTATTACTCAATAAATTAAGATCATTTGTAAATTGTATTTTAAATTCTTATATATAATTTCAAGCAATGTTTAAAAAGAAAATAAAACAAAGCTTTTATGTTAATCTAATTTAGATTCATATTTAAGCCCACTAAATATAATTTTAAACAAATAACATTTACCTTAAATATTTACAAACCATATAGTTATTTATTAAATTGCTTTGAAAAGCTAAATGTTAAATTTAAATCAAAATTTCCAATTTACCAAAAATAAATTAGAATTAGAAAATTGCTTTATTTACTAAATTCCAAACCAAAGCTTATCTATTTACAATATATACAATTATATATATATTATAAATATAAAACAATTTATTAGCTTTAAAAAGATAAAATTTACCAATTTAAATCTTTATTAAAAGAAGATTATTAAATCAATTCAAATTTTATTAACAATAATTATTAAATCATTTTAATTTTTAACACAGATTATTAAATTTATATTGCCAAATTTTCCGGGATATCACACCCAAACTATCATATACTTATTTTATAACTACTTTTGGAATTATTTAACTATTTTGCAACTGTTTTATAGACTAATTATTATTTTAAAACAATTTTGCAATTACCTAAATATTCTATAACTATTTAACTATTTTCTAATTATTTTACAATTACTTAACTATTATACAGCTATTTGATAAACTAATAATTATTTTTCAAATCCTTAACTATTTTTAACTTTTTAAGCTATTTTCTAAATTTAAGCAAGTCGGAGTGCAAACTGTTTATGATTAAATACCTATTTGAGATAAGAATTGAGGTGATAATCCAAATGGGATTGAAGCAATTGAAATTAAGTGAATGAAAATCAAGATGAATGTGAATAGAAAAGGGAATTGATTTGGTTAATAATCAATAGAGATGAATATGTAGGATGTACATATATTATTCTATTCGCATAGTAATTTGATCCAGATTCGAACATAGAATTTCGAGATAGTATATCGATCCGAGTTGGGATTTTTCACTCAATTTTCGGCGACGAACCTGGATATGGGTTTTTGATTGGTACTAGAAATTCTTTATCATAGTTAGGCTATGCAAGGAGAATGACAGTTTCTGATTAAGAACCAGATCTGAGTCCGAACTAGGAAGTCGGGTGGACGATACTAGTTCGGAAGTGGAATTGTGTGATCGAGTGAGCGATCAGATTGATATATCGTACAGATGATATGTGTACATGTTGAATGAAATTGATATTGGAAATTTGTGGATAAGAAGTGAGAAATGATTTTTAAATGAAAAGTATTTTTTGTGAAATATACAATGAATAAAAGTGAAAGTTGGATATTTCTATGATGATAAGTAAGACGGAAACAACTTTATAAGAGCAATCAAACTTGAATATTTGATTTGGAATAAACAAAGTTATATATCTTTGTTATAAGAGATAAATCTCCCCTTGTTGAATCTATTGGCAGAAGAAAAGGGTTTTTGAAAGTATTTGAAGTATAAAAAAGGAATTTATGCAAGTATGAAGTGATCCAAAGATTTTCAAAGATATATATATATATATATATATATATATGTAGGATCTTATGAGAATGGTTTTAAGAAAAAGGTTTTGGAACCTATGGATTTTGGAAAGGCTTTCGATTTTTGGGGAAAAATCAATTTTGGAAATTTGGAAAGCCTGGATTAAGAATTATCGATTTTGGAATAATCGATTTTGAGAAAAGGAGATTTATATGGATTCATACTAGGTGTATGATTTGAAAGATACTATATGTATATAGTATAAAGTGTTTTGAAAATGGCTATGGAGAAAAAGGCGCTCCCTTGAAATGAACTTCTTAGGAGTACCATAGGTTGGTACGGCCTTGCCTCAAAGGTGAAGGCTCTAAAGTGGATCCTGTGAGGAAGTCCGGACAAACTGAAGTTCCTGAGGATTATCGCGTAGAAAAAGTCGAGGGCGCTGATGCCTACAGGGGCAATTGGGTTATGCTGTGACAACAGTGTAACTCGATGTCGCTGTGATCTACTGTGGACCATAGCGGAAATCGTGTGGAGGTGAGTGTCAACGGTCTACGTTTGATTTTTCCGGGAAGGCAACGTAACATCGGTAGACTGCGATCTATGGTCGAGTGGATTGGAGAAGTTTCATTCTTTTGGCAGTGAAATTCAACGGCGCTGATGCCTACATTTATATGGGTTTTGGCTTTGATAGCAACGTAACCCCAGATGTAGTTGCGATCTGTAGCGGGTTCCATGGCGTAATCGAGGGGCATGGAGTACCTACAGTCATCTATGGATTTTGCCGGGATGGCAACGTAACTATAAGGTTAATTGCGACCATGGATGGGGGTGATGATTTCCAGAGAATTCTCACCATAAATATTTCCTCTATTTTCAAAAATGTTTTCTATATTTTCGTAAAATTATTTTTCAAATGTTTTCACTGGGTGTTGAAAGCGAGTTTACCAAGTACTTATAGATTTTTAGTGCTACGCCTGATCAACGTATGATCGAATTTATATGAGAACAAGGAGGACTTGTTGAAACATCGAGTAATAAAAGTATTTTTATAAAAACTATTTTGGTAATATTATATAGATTTTAAAGAAGTGTTTTAAAAATGATCAAAGAAAATTTATCCGATTTTAAGCATATTAATAAATTCTAGCTTCGTTTTTTTCGTGGAAGAAAAGATTCAAAGGGGGAAGGAATGTAATAACCTGGATTTTTGGACATTTCGGTAACTGGATAATTAACCGATTTATTTAGTTGAACAGATAAAAAATTCTGATAATAAAAGATATCTAGTTATGTAAGTGAATTTGAAAATATAATAAAAATTGGATTTTAAATCTCTGGATAAATATTTGATAATCTCCTAATATAATTACTTAAAATTTGACAAATTATCTTTTTAAAACAAATAATAATGGCTGTGTGTGTGTATATATATATGGATATAAGAAGATTTTAAATAGAAATATTATTATTTTCAAACAAATTGAATCTGTGTTTGTTTAAGTAAATATATTTGTGTGAGTTGATTTCAAATTGGATTTCAAATTGTATTTGAAATTGAATTTAAATTTGGAATTCAAAAGATAGATATATATCTTAAATATATTTTGGATTTTTAAATATATAATACATGATTTTATTTAGAATATAGTTTGTTTTATATTATTTTCTTATAAAGGATTTTATAAATATAAATTTAGAAATGTATTTATAAATTAGGGAATTAAATATATATATATATATATATATATATATATATATATATCATTTTTATCATGCAAAAGACACATGTAAGGATAATAACATATTAAATAACAAGTTTAAATATTTTATTATGGGATTAAACAAGTGTTGACTATAGTAACATAGAATTGAACAAGTGTCAATTTTTTAAATTTTCCTTTTATTTTTCTTTTTAAGAAATAAAGTCAAGATATCAGTATACCCCTCCCTTTCTCATTTCTCTTATCTTCCACTTTCAATTTTGAAACGCCCCACTCCGAGACCCACTCTAGTAAAGAGTATTACGGAGTAATACCGTCTACTAGAACGGAGAATAGAGTATAATGGAAGCGACCATTTGTAATCAAGCTATAACTAACTACTGAATACGTCGAATAAGTGGTTTTCTTTTCTCAAGTGGTTCGACATATCCAATAGATATTTATAACAAAATTACAATGGCTAAGGAAAATAGGTTCAGAACAAACATAATACTAAATGATAACATCATCATCACAGAACAGTCACATAACAGTCACAGAACATAGGTACAATATATCGTCAATACAGATCCAAATATCAAAAGGTGGGTACAAAGCCATCGCTCACACATGTGAGTCAAAAATATGTACATAAGAGACTGAATAATCAGAGTATCAAAATTGTGGACAAATATAAAGAGCTATCTATCAGCATAGCAGATAATGTCCAAGCGGAAGCACAGAAAGCTAAGTCCAGAGACTTAACCTGAAACATCTCGGTCTGACCCGAGCGAAAACACTCGGGTTAGGCTAGCTAAACAATTAGTTAATAAACTGAGATAAACATAGTAATGCGATACATAAATAAAACAGTACTTCTCCAAAGAGAAGAGTATTATGGACTACATGAATATAATGACGATTCCTAATCATCAATAAACAGAAAAAATCTCCAAAGAGAATATCAACACCAAAGTGTTAAATAAATAAAATCGCCTCATATCATCGGCGTAACCAAAGCTATATAAAGATGCCCATAGACAATAATCCCAAGAGTGACCAGAGTCTGTAATCAATGCCCAAGCAAAGATCGATGCTCCAAAGAGCAATAGGGATATACTGAAAAGTCAATGAAATCGAATACTGAAAAGCAGTGTCCAGAGACACTGTAAATCCACAAGGTAATCGCACTTACATCGTATGATTCCATAGAACCAACACCGAACGGCGGTACTCGAATGGATATAAAAATCATCAGATAATACAAGTATTGCACGTGCACCGACCAGAGTCGTTATTGCCAAGTACTGTAGAGTTGTGATCGATCACTCGCATAGATGCGGAACGCGCGAGACGGCGAGATCCTTCCCAGAAGGATAAAGGTCCAAAGGCACATGCCGAAGAACTGCTCCATAGAGCAGGTGTCCAGAGACAGTTTCCCAGAGGCGTGGTGACCCAGTGGTCCAGTACTGGCCGCCCAGAGGCTAATGTGTCACAAACTTCTTGGAGAGGAACCCGTAAAGTGTTAACAATGAGTCACATACCCCACGTTCGCACTAAACGGTTTACTAACCAATAGCAAGCTCACACTCCAAACAATAAAAAGTCCACCTCGTATCATCGGTAAACTAGACCCAAAGGTCAAAACGATCAATCGAATAGGTCGGGGATTAACCGGAAAGAAAATACACACGGTTCCATAGGCCGGAGATTTCCTAACCGTTTAAGCACCTTTCCACTTCGCTCGATGTGCTAAAAGTGAGTGTGAGATTTTTATTATAGAAAATAATGGTGCGAAACGGATTTATAATTGATTTTGAAATCACTTTAAAACGGCTTTTGAAAACTCTCCTATTATGGAGTAATTAATTTAATAATTAAAAATAATATTATATAATAATTTCGAAAGCCATTTAGGAGTGAAAAATCCTTTTAAAATAGTTTATAAAAACCCGTGTACGAAATCCAGGGACAAATCTCAAAGAAATCGATAAATCAGAAAATCACTGAAAACCAATATCCGCGTTGGAAAATATTCCGAATGGTTGTGAACCAAATTTCGACAATTTTTGATTAGCAATTGAAGCCCAAAGGTTCATTGCAGAAACAATCAATTTGAAGCGGTTGCACCAAAATGGTGCAACCGGTGGGTTGGAACCCGGCTGCTCTAAGTGGATGCAGCCCATTTTTTTTTTCATTTTTTTCTCGTTTTTTTTAGAACCAGCTGCACCGCATGGTGCAGCCTGGTGCGGTCCAGCCCCCAGCCCGCCTGGGCTGGGGTGTAATGGGTTAAGCCCCAGCCCCCTGCGGGCTGGAGAGGAGTGGGAAGCCCAGCCCGCATGGGCTGGGAGAAGGGGGGCCGGCCCGACGCGCGGGCCGTCCCCAGCCCACCCGGGCTGGGGACGCGCGGGCCGTCCCCAGCCCACCCGGCTGGGGACGCGCGGCCAGCCCCAGCCCGTGTGGGCTGGGGACGTGTGGGCCAGCCCCATATGGCTGGCCTGGTACTGGCTAGCCCAATCGGGCTAGCCTGCTGCCCTGGGCAGCGGCCTGGGTGCAGCCCAGGCCTGCCCTGGTGCACCCAGAACCCTGTTTTCAGCCTGTTTCAGGCTGAAGCATTTCCAGCCAGCTTAATATGCAGTTTTTGATGGTTTTGGGGTGTTTTTTTCAAGTTTTTGGCATCAAATTTCACCAATATCAATCTCAAGCTACTATACAATGATTACTACACCATATTAAAGGAAATAAAAGCCAAAGCTTAGCATTACCTTATGAAGCAATATCATAAACACCTTATGTGCACACCCAAAATGAAAGCAAAGATGATCAAGGAGCTATGATTCACATGTTACATAATAAAACATGTGTTACTAAATGATTACCGAAATCAAAAGAGGGTTAAACACATACTAGAAGAGGTTTTTAGCAATATACCTCTCTAGAAAGCAACAAAGACCACTATAGCATCAACCCAAGTTAGCAAAAGATGATTATGAGGCTATAAGATCATAAAAACACATAAAACATGTGTTAACAAACTAATTTCAGAAATTAGAAAGATATAAAAATGGATTTGAGGTGGGTATTTGCATTACCTTTGCATAGAATGACTTGCATAAGCTAAAACTAGAAGGAGATGAAGATAGAGGCCATTTTTTGTTAAGAAAGCTTTAGGAAATGATTAGGGTTTTGATTAGGGATGAATGAATGAGGTTAGGGGAGTTTGAGATAATTTATAGAGGAGGTTTTAGGGTGGGTTATTGGGTTAAGTTTTGTAACACAATAAGAAGAGGGTTATTTACATGTCTCCAAAAATTAGTCTAAGTGTTCATGTATGTTTATAAACTCATTTTTCTTACCCAAACCCGTTTTAAAATCTCTCCTAAAATATTTAACTTTCCAAAAATAATATTTTATCCTCATTTTAAAATCCCATATTTCCCAATTTAATTAAAACAGCCTTTTTCAAATAAATTTTGTTATTCCAAATCCTTTTACGCTTCATTAAAATAAATAAAAATTCTAACTTTTATTTATTAATTGGTAATGCAAATCCCGGGTTGTTATAGACTCCACCCTTAAGAAAATTGCGTCCCCGCAACTCCTTAAGATAGATGTCGTCTATAACGTCAAATCCACAAAAGAAGTGATAAAGATAAAATAGAGAATTCTTACCCGCAGAAGAAGATGGGAGAAAGCCAGGATAAGAGCGCTCGATAGATTCTCTGGTCTCCCAAGTGCAGTCCTTAGGATTTGGTGACCATTGAATCTTCACGAGTGGAACCTCTTTGTTGCGGAGGCGTCTAAACTCCGAATCAAGCACACGGAGAGGTTGCTGCTCCAAAGATAAGTCAGGTAAGATCTCTAAATCAGGCACGACATGCGGCTCAATGATAGAGTCAGGATTGTGAACACACTTGCGAAGCTGAGAAACATGGAACACGTTATGCATTCCGGAAAAATGAGCAGGTAGAGCCACACGATAAGCAACGGGGCCTATGCGTTCCGTAATAGGAAATGGTCCAACATAGCGAGGAGCCAACTTCCCTGTAGAGCTGAAACGCATAAACCCCTTCATGGAAGAAATCCGAATGAAGACAAAATCACCAATGGAGAACTCAAGAGGCTTCCTACGGTTGTCCGCGTAGGATTTCTGGCGGTCCTGTGCTTCTTTCATTCTCTGAAGGATAAGAACAATCTTTTCAGAAGATTCCCGAACTGAATCTGGACCAAGAATAAGCTTCTCGCCAGATTCTAACCAACAAGCAGGAGAGCGACATGGCTTTCCGTATAGAGCCTCGAAAGGTGCCATGCCGATACTAGACTGAAAGCTATTGTTGTAGGAGAACTCTACAAGCGGTAAGTGATCCTCCCAACTACCTCCGAAATCCAGAATACAACAGCGCAAAAGATCCTCTAAAACACGATTCACCCTCTCCGTCTGACCATCGGTCTGAGGATGATAAGCAGTCGAGAGATTCAGCTTTGTGCCTAAAGCTGACTGTAGGCACTTCCAGAAGTGAATAGTGAATATAGTGTCTCAATAACAAACGATAGAGCTAGGAATGCCATGAAGTCGAATGACTTCCTTCACATATAGCTTGGCAAGCTGAGGAGCAGTCCGAGTGGACTTAATAGGAATGAAATGAGCCGCTTTGGTCAAGCGATCAACAATAACCCAGATAGAAGTATGGCCTGACCTCGATCGAGGCAGACCGTCAATAAAATCCATGGATATCTGATCCCATTTCCATAATGGAATCTCTAGCGGCTGAAGAAGACCAGATGGACGCTGATGCTCGACCTTGATCTGTTGACAAGTCATGCAACAACTCACATAACTTGCCACATCCCTCTTCAACCCCTCCCAATAATATAGCCGGCACATATCAGCATACATCTTACTCGAACCGGGATGTATAGTGTACTTAGTGCGATGGCACTCGTCTAGAATGTCACGCCTAAGTGATAAATCAGATGGTACAACAATACGGTTCTTCCTACAAAGACACCGATGAAAATCAAGAGAATAATCCAGCAATGTCTCATCACTGGATCCCGACTCGAGAAGGTGAATGAGATGCAATAAGTCTGGATCCTGCCACTGAGCATGGGCAACGCGATCCAATAAGATAGGACGAGCTTCTAAGCTGAGTAGTAAGATCGGAGAATCAGAAGATGGAGCTCGATCTCTAATATCACACAAAGATAGGGTCTCAAGAATATCCCACTCGGCAATCATCATAGAAACTACCGCCGAGTGCTTGCGACTGAGCGCATCTGCAACACGATTACCCTTGCCAGGGGTATACTGAATATCTAAATCATATGAGGCGAGAAACTCAAGCCATCGCTGCTGCCTCATGTTGAGGTCTCTCTGGCTGAAAAGATACTTCAGAGACTTGTGATTGGTGTAAAGAGTGAACCGTTCGCCTAATAGAAAGTGACGCACGTCTTCAAGGAAAAGACGATAGCTGCTAACTCAAGATCATGAGTAGGATAGCGAGCCTCATTCGGACGCAGTTGCCTGGAAGCATAAGCAACTACCTGATCCTTCTGCATAAGCACAGCACCGAGCCCGCCACCCCAAGAATCGGTGTAAACAACCAGATCCTGGTTACTCTCAGGAACCACAAGAATAGGAGCATGAGTGAGAAGTTCCTTCAATCGCTGAAAAGAAGCTTCACACTTATCAGACCAAATAAAGCGAACACCCTTACGAGTCAGCGTCGTAAGGGGAAGTGCAACTCGAGAGAAATCCTTGACAAAGCGACGGTTATAACCCGCCAGACCAAGGAAGCTGTGAATATCATGAACGTTCTCGGGCTGCTTCCAATTCTGAATAGCTTCGATCTTGGCAGGATCGACAGAAACACCCTCAGATGATACAATATGGCCCAAGAACTTGACCTTGCTCTCCCAAAAATGGCACTTGGAGAGCTTGGCCTTAAGCTGATGCTGACGAAGAGTATCCAAGACGATCCGCAAATGATGAGCATGCTCTGCCTCGGATCTAGAGTAAATAAGAATATCGTCGACGAAAACCAGAACGAATTTATCGATGTATTCCCGGAATACTCGATTCATAAGATCGATGAAGAAAGCCGGTGCATTCGTCAAGCCGAATGGCATGACCAACCACTCAAAAGAACCATAACGAGTGCGGAAAGCGGTAAGAGGAATGCTATCTTTCGCAACTCGAAGCTGATGAAATCCGGTGGCAAGGTCGAGCTGTGAAAAGACCTTCGCACCGCTCAACTGATCAAACATATCGTCTATCCGTGGCAATGGATAACGATTTCTGATGGTCAACTCATTAAGCTTGCGATAGTCAATGCAAAGCCTAAGAGAGCCATCGGGCTTCTTAACGAAGACCACAGCAGCACCCCATGGCGAAGAACTGGACCGAATGAGCTGCTTCGCCTCAAGCTCAACTAACTGCTTCTTGAGTTCCTCATTCTCTTTAGTAGACATCCTCATGGAAGGACTCCCAACTGGGTGGGAGCCTGGAATGAGATCGATGCGGAACTCAATGGCCCGCTTTGGCGGCAGGCCTGATACTGGCTCGAATATATCGAGGAAATCCCGAACAACAGGAATACGAGATATGTCCAAATCCTCATCTCGTGAATCAAGAGAAAATAAAGTAATATCAGAAATCCCAACATCCTGAAGAGAAATAGCTAACGGAGCAGACGAGTCAGGATGACGAAGAAATAATATCCGCTCCGAACAAATGATTTTGGCGTCGTACTGAGCGAGCCAATCCATGCCAAGAATCATGTCAAAGCCCAAATACTCCATAACGTGCAGATTCGCATGGAAAGAAAATCCACAAAGATCAATATCCATATCCTCACAAAGAAAGCTAAGGGTCGTGGATCCACCAATGGGATTCACAATCCTTAGTGAAGAAACTAGACAAGTAACATTCAAGGATAAAGCATCTACTAGCCCCTTTGATACGAATGAGTGAGAGACACCCGTATCAAAGAGAACTCTACAAGATCTACCATAAAATAAAATAGAACCTTCGAGAACGGAAGGATGCGTACCTCGAGGCTGAGCTGAAGATGTAGGAGCCTTGGCAACATTAAGCTTGCCAGATCTAGGAGGTTCAATAGGACAAGTGGAGATCATGTGTCCCTCCTTCTTGCAGAAGGTGCAATAGAAAGGTTTGGGACACTCTCGAATAAAGTGATCTGGAGAACCACAGTTGAAGCATTTCTTCGGGGGACGTGTCCCACTAGGCTGAGCAGGAGTCTGGGACTGAGAACGAGTCTGAGGCTGAGTCTGAAAAGTAGAACTGCCAGTCTTCTTCTTCTTGTTCCAAGGCTTGGTCTTCTGAAATGGACCCCGCTTCTGATTGGGTTTTTTGGAACCCTCACCATCCCCATCGCTGTCTCTCTCATGCTCAACCGCTTCAAGTGAAGTGCTGCGTCAACTAGCTCATCAAAAGGGAGCTTAAGCTGGAGCATAAGCTGTTTCTTAAAATCTTTCTTCAGGCCTTCAACAAATTTGAGATTTTTCTTATAAGGAGTGCTGATGAACTCGAGGCCATACTTGGACAGGGCCTCGAAATATGAAGAATAGTCAGCAACAGAGGTCTTCCCTTTCTTATGGTCAATAAAGCGGCGTGCAAGAGCTATCTTCTCGGACTCGGGAACAAACTTGAGCAAGAAGCACTCTCGGAGCTGATCCCAAGTGAGAGTGGCCTCATCGGTCTCAGAAATAAGGATCTCGTACCAATCCAAGGCACGGCCCTCAAGATGGCTAGAAGCAACAAGAACTCTGTCATGGTCAGGAAGGGTCATGCGAGTGAAATTACGCTCACAAACTCTGATCCAAGCCTGGACCTCAAGAACAGTCTCGGTGCCATTGAACGGCTTCCCTCTAAGATGAATAAAGTCGCTGCTGAGGCGCGCAAAAGCAGACTTGCGCGGTGCATCAGAAACTGGTGCAGGAGACTAAGAGTGCGACTGAGAGTTACGAACCAGCTCCATGATTTGGTCCGTGGTCATATATGCGCCCTCTAGGTGAGGGTTGCTGGACTGTCCAGCATCAGCAGAACGGAGATTCCTACCTCTACCAGCCATACTGAAAGATAAGGTAAGATTTAGTTAAGCACGATTCAAAGATAGATAATTCATTAAGAAATATTAAGGAATATAATAGATTCCTACACATATTCCTAACTTATTTATTTAACGGGGGATATCTTCAATTTTGATCGTATTATAACGTATTGTACTACATGTCTGTTCTGTGTTTGTTATGCTTAATTCTGAACCTTAGCTCTGATACCAAGATGTAACGCCCCACTCCGAGATCCACTCTAGTAAAGAGTATTACGGAGTAATACCGTCTACTAGAACGGAGAATAGAGTATAATGGAAGCGACCATGTGTAATCAAGCTATAACTAACTACTGAATACGTCAAATAAGTGGTTTTCTTTTCTCAAGTGGTTCGACATATCCAATAGATATTTATAACGAAATTACAATGGCTAAGGAAAATAGGTTCAGAACAAACATAATACCAAATGATAACATCATCATCACAGAACAGTCACATAACAGCCACAGAACATAGGTATAGTATATCGTCAATACAGATCCAAATATCAAAAGGTGGGTACAAAGCCACCGCTCACACATGTGAGTCAAAAATATGTACATAAGAGACTGAATAATCAGAGTATCAAAATTGTGGACAAATATAAAGATCTATCTATCAGCATAGCAGATAATGTCCAAGCGGAAGCACAGAAAGCTAAGTCCAGAGACCTAACCTGAAACAACTCGGTCTGACCCGAGCGAAAACACTCGGGTCAGGCTAGCTAAACAATCAGTTAATAAACTGAGATAAACATAATAATGCGGTACATAAATAAAACAGTATTTCTCCAAAGAGAAGAGTATTATGGACTACATGAATATAATGTCGATCCCTAATCATCAATAAACAGAAAAAATCTCCAAAGAGAATATCAACACCAAAGTGTTAAATAAATAAAATCGCCTCATATCATTGGCGTAGCCAAAGCTACATAAAGTTGCCCATAGGCAATAATCCCATGAGTGACCAGAGTCTGTAATCAATGCCCAAGCAAAGATCGATGCTCCAAAGAGCAATAGGGATATACTGAAAAGTCAATGAAATCAAATACTGAAAAGCAGTGTCCAGAGACACTGTAAATCCACAAGGTAATCACACTTACATCGTATGGTTCCATAGAACCAACACCGAATGGCGGTACTCGAATGGATACAAAAATCATCAGATAATACAAGTATTGCACATGCACCGACCAGAGTCATTATTGCCAAGTACTGTAGAGTTGTGACCGATCACTCGCACATATGCGGAACGCGCGAGACGGCGAGATCCTTCCCAGAAGGATAAAGGCCCAGAGGCACATGCCGAAGAACTGCTCCATAGAGCAGGTGTCCAGAGACGGTTGCCCATAGGCGTGGTGACCCAGAGGTCCAGTACTGGCCGCCCAAAGGCTAATGTGTCACAAACTTCTTGGAGAGGAACCCGTAAAGTGTTAACAATGAGTCCCATACCCCACGTTCGCACTAAACGGTTTACTAACCAATAGCAAGCTCACACTCCAAACAATAAAAAGTCCACCTCGTATCATCGGTAAACTAGACCCAAAGGTCAAAACGATCAATCGAATAGGTCGAGGATTAACCGGAAAGAAAATACACACGGTTCCATAGGCTGGAGATTTCCTAACTGTTTAAGCACCTTTCCACTTCGCTCGATGTGCTAAAAGTGAGTGTGAGATTTTTATTATAGAAAATAATGGTGCGAAACGGATTTATATTTGATTTTGAAATCTATTTATAACGGCTTTTGAAAACTCTCCTATTATGGAGTAATTAATTTAATAATTAAAAATAATATTATATAATAATTTCGAAAGCCATTTAGGAGTGAAAAATCCTTTTAAAATAGTTTATAAAAACCCGTGTACGAAATCCAAAGACAAATCTCAAAGAAATCGATAAATCAGAAAATCACTGAAAACCAATATTCGCGTTGGAAAATATTTCGAATGGTTGTGAACCAAAGTTCGACAATTTTTTATTAGCAATTGAAGCCCAAAGATTCATTGCAGAAACAATCGATTTGAAGCGGTTGCACCAAAATGGTGCAACCGGTGGGTCGGAACCCGGCTGCTCTAAGTGGATGCAGCCCATTTTTTTTTCATTTTTTTTCTCTTTTTTTTTTTTAGAACCAGCTGCACCGCATGGTGCGGTCCAGCCCCCAGCCCGCCTGGGCTGGGGTGTAATGGGTTAAGCCCCAGCCCCCTGCGGGCTGGAGAGGAGTGGGAAGCCCAGCCCGCATGGGCTGGGAGAAGGGGGGCCGGCCCTAGCCCGTGTGGGCTGGGGACATGCGGCCCAGCCCGGGCCGTCCTAACCCCCCCCCCCCCCCCCCCCCGGCTGGGGACGCGCGGCCAGCCCTAGCCCGTGTGGGCTGGGGACGTGCGGGCCAGTCCCATATGGCTGGCCTGGTACTGGCTAGCCCAACCGGGCTAGGCTGCTGCCCTGGGCAGCAGCCTGGGTGTAGCCCAGGCCTGCCCTGGTGCACCCAGAGCCCTGTTTTCAGCCTGTTTCAGGCTGAAGCATTTCCAGCCAGCTTAATATGCAGTTTTTGATGGTTTTGGGGTATTTCAAGTTTTTGGCATCAAATTTCACCAATATCAATCTCAAGCTACTATACAATGATTACTACACCATATTAAAGGAAATAAAGGCCAAAGCTTAGCATTACCTTATGAAGCAACATCACAAACACCTTATGTGCACACCCAAAATGAAAGCAAAGATGATCAAGGAGCTATGATTCATATGTTACATAATAAAACATGTATTACTAAATGATTACCGAAATCAAAAGAGGATTAAACACATACTAGAAGAGGATTTTAGCAATATACCTCTCTAGAAAGCAACAAAGACCACTATAGCATCAACCTAAGTTAGCAAAAAATGATTAGGAGGCTATAAGATCATAAAAACACATAAAACATGTGTTAACAAACTAATTTCAGAAATTAGAAAGATATAAAAATGGATTTGAGGTGGGTATTTGCATTACCTTTGCATAGAATGACTTGCATAAGCTAAAACTAGAAGGAGATGAAGATAGAGGCCCTTTTTTGTTAAGAAAGCTTTAGGAAATGATTAGGGTTTTGATTAGGGATGAATGAATGAGGTTAGGAGAGTTTGAGATAATTTATAGAGGAGGTTTTAGGGTGGGTTATTGGGTTAAGTTTTGTAACCCAATAAGAAGAGGGTTATTAACATGTCTCCAAAAATTAGTCTAAGTGTTCATGTATGTTTATAAACTCATTTTTCTTACCCAAACCCGTTTTAAAACCTCTCCTAAAATATTTAACTTTCCAAAAATAACATTTTATCCTCATTTTAAAATCCCATATTTCCCAATTTAATTAAAATAGCCTTTTTCAAATAAATTTTGTTATTCCAAATCCTTTTACGCTTCATTAAAATAAATAAAAATTCTAACTTTTATTTATTAATTGGTAATGCAAATCCCGGGTTGTTACAAATTTTTTTTAAAAAAAAAGAGAGAACCTTGTCAAATTCAAACCTGAGAAGACAAAGTCAGTAACAAATACTCAAACGAGCAAAAAGAAATCTTTTCCCAAATCCAACATCTGAAATAAATTCAAGCCTTAAGAAAAAACAAGATCATAGGCAAATCATTTCATCATAGATCAATTTCAGTTCAAGTTCAAAAGATTTAAAGCAACTTCCAGTTTAATCATCTCAGGCTTACTGTGAGTAAACAATTAAGCTTTGTTTTAAATTGATGCATGTGATGTTTTTAGTCAGTAGGTGATGTCATAATTATTAGCATGTGAGAAACATTTATGTTAAATCTGAAAATGAAGTAATCTCTGCTCTATAGACAGTAAGTATATTGTTTATCCCCACTTTAAAAATCTATTTCTCTTTATCTAGTTTGTAATTGTCGATGCTGTAAAATAGAAAAGTGTTAAATTTTGAGTGTAGTTTGTTTTAAAAATAATTTGTTAATAAAGTTATGCTGAATAGTTAATTAATGGCAGGATTTATAGAGAATAACCAATTTTGGTGAAGATTCAATATTTTTAAAAGATTCATGCATGCAATTAAGATACTTGGGTGAAATTATGAATTTTAGTAGTTCGATTGAAATTTTTAGTGATCTATAACTTGAGAAATAGGTGGATGAACGGGTTTCGTTCAAAACAAGATTTCGACGATCTAGTCATCGTGAGGTGGTGCGGCCATGTCTGGTAGGTGCTGGTGGACTTGGGGAAGGTGATGACCGTGGCTAAATTTTGAATTGATGCCTGGATGGTAGGGAGCGTTCGATTTTAGGGTTTAGGGATGGCATTGGAAGGCTGACGAAGCGATGTTTATTTATAGTGATGGTGCGACCGAAGCTAGTGGTTTTTGGTAGAGAGGTAGCTGCATGTGTGTGCTTCCGCTGAAGATGGGTGGCGAGCTCAGTAACGGTCGAACGTGGGTGCAGATTCGACGATCGGTGGGGATAGGTAAGTTTTTGGGTTTGTTCGATGGACCATTGGGGGTCGTTTATCAATCCGAGGTGATTTCGAGCATTGGAAATGTGGTAAGGGATCTGGGGTAGATCGGGACTTGGTCATGGTGCCGTAGCAGGGAGATGGCCACTGGTGATGGCGTGCACGTGCACCGTGTGCCCGAGATGTCTCGGTATGGATGGTTAAGGGTAGGCGAGAAGAATGGTTCCGTTTCCAGGCTGGGTTGTTTGCTAGCTTTAGCGTTCGTTTGTTAGTATTCAGTTGATCGAAGATTAAGTTTTCTTTTTTTGGATTGCGTGGTGTCGGTTTTCATTTTGAGTTGGGTGACTTTGGGTTGTTTTGGGAACAGAGGGAAAAGGAGAAGGGGTAGGAAGGTTTACGGGTTTTGTTTTCTTCGATTTGGACATCGGCCCATTTGCCTTGTAATAAGAAATTGGGTTTCAGATTTGTTTTTTTTTAATATTTAGTCTGGGCTTTAGCTCGATTTGTTCGTCCGAATTTTAGGAGCGGTTGATATTGTTTTGGATTGTGGGCTGAAGGGCCTTTGTTTAATTTAAGCAAGGTTTATTTTTTCAAAGGAATTTGTTAAAAAAAAATTTTTAAGCTAAAATCCATTTGTTTCCAAAAGTAAAATAAGCATGATGATTTCATGTAAATATTTTGAAAACAATTTTCTTTGATGTTTAAATCATTTAAGATTTAATTAAAAACAAAGGATTTTAATAATAAATTTGTTTTATGCTTATACTTTTAATTAACGTTATTTAAGTAAATTGTCATCATTAATTGGTTAAACTTTTAAGGGCAAAATTTTACATAAGTTTTATTTGAATAATTTTAATAAAATAAAGATAATTAAGAAGGTCATAATAATTAAGCTTTGAATTAATCTAAGTTCTTAAGAGATTATTTTTAGTAAATATTGATTAAGAAGGTCATAATAAATATTGATTTTCAAAATAATATATATAAACGTTATTTTTATATGTGTCTAAATTTAGATTTTTAAAATAATATGTTTTGGAAATTTTAATTTATAAGTTAATTTTGAAAAATATAAATTTTAAGATTTTGCTTATAATTTTTTTATGAAAAATATTTGAAATAATATTTAATATAAAATATACGTTTAATGATAAGATTTAATTTAATAAATTTTTTATTTGATTAGTATATAATGTGTTTAAGTATTTACATAAATTTATATTAATATTATAAAAATAGATATTTTTATAACTTTAATAATAAAGGTTGGGAAGATAATTAATGTTGATTTGGAATATAAATTTGTTAATAATTGAATTTAAATAAGAATTTATTTGAACCTATTGATTTTGAGATTTTGAAAATATGATTTATAACTTGATTTGATAAAAAGTGATTAAATGAATATTCTCGATTTTAGATAAAAAGTGAGGTTGAATATTTAATATTGATTTAAATTTATAAATTGGGATTTTAATAAATTGTTATTTAATAATTAAGTAAATACTTTCCAATTTGAATAAAAGTTCAAATATAAATGAAATTTATATTGTAAATGTTTTAATATTTAAACTTGAATCTTACTAGGATTGAAGTAATAGTTCAAACTTGGATTCAAAATCGATATAAATTGAAATGGTTTATTGAAATTTGAATCGAATCTGTGACCATTAAATTGAAATGGCTAAACTGGAATTGATTTAAAATTTAATTTTTGAATTTAAGATGATTTGAATCGACTTGCGAAATTGGAGGAAACTACTTTTATTATATAAAGTAATTTTAATATATAAACTATTTGAAATCATAACTATTTTAATATGTATACTATTTTCAATATCTAAACCGTCTAAATTGAAAGTGTTATAATTTTGAAAGTGTTATGATTCTCGAAATGAATATTATTTAAGTGAATAATGATATTGAATTGATATGGTTTTACATGAATATGATATTTTGATATTAAGTATGAACTATATAAAATGAAATGACCACAATGTGAAATAAGCGTTTGGTTGTTAAAGAGACTGGGATTGGATATTGCCATACTCTTTTCCAATACCGAAAACCACTTTAACAACTGTGTACGTGGTGGAGATTCTAGAACGAAGTAGGATGGTTTGGCGATAATTCCATATGGTGTTTGCATAGCCTTGACTCCCATGAGTCAGCTTGATGTGGCTAAAACAGAAGCCGTGTCGGGCGAAGTGAGGTCATTCGTCCTATCGAACACATTTCTTCGATACCATTCTATTACTTTGTGATTTGATTGGATGCACCTTGATTTGGGAGTGTGTCACAAGGTGGACGGTAGTAGCTGCTATGCGTTACCACCAATACGGATTTTCAAACGGTATATCTACTCTAGCATTACCTTGAGTGCCTTGTCATATGCCGTATCACGCCTTCTACGAGTTTGTTTTGAACCGTAACTATGTTGCGTCCTCTGGGTAAACCTCCAGTATACGGAGGAGCATACTGCACTGTATAGACTACGGGAATATATAAAATGTGTTAAGGGGGATATGGGTAAACCCTTAGCGCTATTTTAATACTTTTACTTTACTATAGACATATTATAATATAATATATCACTACATAGTAGATAGTTCCACGGATCCTTAGAGGATGGAATTCCCAAACATCCTTTAATTTACTTGTATTTCATTTTACATTTCACTTGAGTTGAATTTATTAATATAAGAATGTTAATCCTAACTCGAGTGTTTTGTGCTTTGCTTTACGCCCGGGTCAGACTGAGTGTCGCAGCATTTAAGACTCACCTTTGGAGTTTGGGGCTTCGCTTGGAGATCCATCTATCTATCCAGCTTTCTATTATTTAATTTATTCCAATCATTTATGTTCAGACTCATCAGTTGCTTACGTATTAGAGATTCATTTGGATTTGGGATTCTATTATATTTTATTCTAACTTAGATGTTTATATAGTAGCTTCATGAACTACTATTTATCTATTCCGTTTTTTATTGTTATACTTTGTGTATGTGATTCTGTGATTGATTTATTTACTATATATACTGAGTTCCGCCAAATATAAAATTAACAATCTGTTGTTTTGAGCAATTCAAGTCCGACATGTACGGATGCGAATGGTTCGAAATAGCATGTCGTTATAGTAGCTAATAAATAATTTTGAGGCTCAAAAATGGAATTTAAGAAAACATCATAATTTGGCGATGAAACTTTCACCGTTATGTTTGTGGCGATTTTTTGAGCAACTTACTTATTTGAAATTTTGCGATCAAAGTTCAAATGAAGAAGTTATTAACATTTGAAGTTTTTAGCATGAAAATAATTTAAAAATGAACAAAAGGATATAAATAATATTAATGCGTGGACTCCACCAGTCGACCCCCTCATTGGCTCGGTCAACCGTCAATAAGGAAGCGGTCGACCAGTTGAACTGTGGCAGCTTGGGTTAAACCTTGGCCAAACGGTCCGGATTTAATTATTTTAGATGTAACTGATACGATCTATACGAGCACCTATAAATATATGCCCAACCCCTCACTTTTCTTTTCATGTTTTCCAATCAAAGTAGAGGAGCTTTGCTATTTTTACTTCTCCGTTATTTTTATTAAATACAAAGTATTATATTGCATGCACACACATGCATACACACACGCACACACACATACACATACACACACATATATAAGGGCATAAAATGAAAGAGAAGAAGAGAAAGTGCAAGTCGATATTGAGGAAAAAGGTAAATTTTATAATTATAATTCCATATTCCACCTAATTCAAATTTCCTCCAGGATCTGTAATCCTAATGGGTATGAATATATTTTTTTATACATATTTTTGGATTGTAAATGAAAAGGAGAATTAAAGGGATGGATTCGAATTTGGGAGATTTGAAAAGCTTGAAAGGTGAGTGAGAAATTATATGATTTATATATAACATTGAAATTTATATTGTTGAGTTTTATTTGATTATTTTGCCTATACAAGATCTATGGAGATGGAGGTGGCTAGTTATTCCCTACACAAGTCTTTGAGATGCATTAGTAATACAGAAAATTAAATTATAAATTCGTATCTAGTGGTTATCAGTGTTTTTCGGTAGAAGCGATTGACTACTCATTACGTTACGGAGGGCTCGCTTCGGGGTTGAGGTATCAAATGACTGTGGGTTTGCCTCTTACCTATTTAAGAAGTACTAAGTGGTCGGGGTTTTCTTTTTGATAGTTATATATTTGGATATATATTTATGTATATACGCATATATATGTATGTATGTATGTATGTATGTATGTATGTATGTATGTATGTATGTATGTATATATGTCTGTATGTATGTATGTATGTATGTATGTATGTATGTATGTATGTATAAACGTATATAGACATACATAGTTATACCTTGGAAGATGTTAGATATACCATACGCATAGATGGAATTACATGGAATTTTCGTTAATAATGGACAAAACATTAAATAGAAATCAATCGACATAAGTTAGTGTTACGGATAAAGTATGTAATTTTCCATTCACTAGAACGCTTTTTAAAGTCCTCCTCATTATAACCCATATGGCAGATTTAGAAGGATATGCTACTAGTGTAAGATAAGAACTACAGATGATGAAGTCTTCTCATTCAAGCTTAGTGCTGCCAAGGAAAATCAAATACTAAAGGAATAATATTGATTTCAAGGTAGTAGTTTTGGTCAACACATATATCATATTATATTTTTCTATTCTATTGTGAGTTTATGTGAATAGCTCTCTGATATACTTCTACTCGTTATAAATTATCAAAACCAATGATCCATGTTCTAATAGACTTGGATTTTGATTTATTTGAAATTTGGACCTATTAAGGTGCAGTTTGTTACAGCCTTGCTAAGTTTTTAAATTAAATCTCTTTTCGTTTTGTTTTATTCTATTTGGAATTTATTCCAAGAATTTTTATTATAAATTGAGGAAGAAGAAGGAAAAGAGAATGCAAGTTCAGATTTAGGTTTAGCGCGGTTGCAGATGAAGAGAAATGATGATAGGATAAGGTAGGGGCTACATATCCTTCCCTTTTATAGCCAAAAACTCAAAATCTCCTCAGCACTTACATGTGCCTTGACCTATTACACTTCGAAATGTGGGCTACGATAAACAATCCATATCTCTTTCATTAGGTATCCATTTTTGACGTTTCATATATAAATTTAGTATATAAAAATCTACTTAGTGCAGTGGAAAAGTCATATGTTCCAAACCTTTATTTGTAAAAATTCAGTTTTCAGCTAAGGTAAAGTTACCAATATAACTTTTTTAATTGGTTATTTATTTCTACAAAAAATATGGGGTGTTACATTCTTCCACCTTAAAATAATTTCATTCTCAAAATTCCAAGTAAGGGGAAAAAATTAATTTGTAGACTCAACTGCACTATAACAACCATGCATATGAGTAATACGTACACTCAAACCACATCACTTACAAAGCGATCCAAACAATTGGTATCACACATATTCAATTCCTATCATTCTACAAGAAAAAATGTAGTACCCATATGGATTCTAAAAATAACATGGATATAGATAACAATACATATTAATGAACAAATAGGTGGAAATAAATAACATTCACCGTCAAACCAATATAAGTCATGGGTATGGCAGGTGATAGATGCATAATACTAATGCAACTCCTATATCATGTCATATATGCATGGATACAAGACATCTATAATATACTGATTATTTCTATATGTATGCGACATGATATACAATAAGTCAAGTCATGTAGAAAATAATAAGTCACACAACAAAGCATACCACACCATCCAATTTTTGAATTGAACTAACAAATCAAATAGCGAAAACATACCAGAAAAGAGTGAGGGATGAGAATCTCTATTCTTTTCATCTGGTTCCCATTTACTCTTAGTTAGATAATTTTCCACTAGACTTTAACCATTTTAGCCACTTTATTTCAGATTCTGTTTGTCTCACGCTCAATAATGCGAGTTAGTGCACATCAAATAAGCGACTCTTTCTAATTCAACTCTTTTAAATGACTTGAGTCGACTATAGCCGCTGAATAGTGTAAACACTTTCGCAAATGCAAGACATGGAAAATATTATATACCTTCACCAACTTTCTGTGAAGTTCCAACTAACAAGCTGACTTCCCCACTTTCTCATAAATTAGAGAAAGCCCTACAAATCTTGGAGCCAAATTTACCGAACTACCAAACCTTGTAACATGTCTTATTGTCGAGACCTTTACAAAAACCATACCACTTACTGTGAACTCCAACTCCATGCATCTCTTATCAGCATACGATTTTTGCATGTCTTGCAAAATCTTCAACCATTTATTGATCAAATATACATTCTTCAATGTCTCTCTGATCATGTCTAGCCCAGCAATAATCCTATTCACAGTGTCTCATCAGCAAGATAAAGATCAACTTGGCCTTTTATACAATGCCTTGAACTATGCCATTCCAATAATTGCCTGATAGTTATTATTATATGCAAACTCTACCAATGATAATTGGCCTTCCCACAAACTTCCAAAGTCCTAAATACACATCCGTAGCTAATAATCAAACACTTGTTTCACCCACTTGGTTTATCCGTCCATCCGTCCATTTATGGATGATAATTGCACATAATTGTAGTACAGTGCCCAAGGACTCCTAAAGACTCCCCTAAAACTAACAAATGAATCGTGCATCTTGGTCACTAACATTGCTAGAAGGAGCTCCATGCATTCGAACTATCTCCTTCATATATAAGGTCGCCAGATATGGCTACCTCGTACTCTTTATGAAGTAAAATGTGCACATTTGTTTAGTCGGTCGATAATGATCCAAACACTCTCATTTTCCCTTCCACTTCTAGGCATCCCATTAATAAAATTCATATGTATATGTTCTACCATTTGCATTGTGGAACATCCAAAGGCTATAATAATTCATCAGGATTTTTCTACCCTACCTTTATGCCATTACGCCATAGATGGCCTTCTGCAACATTTTTGCAAGGTGTTGCTACGTAAATTTTTGCGATAGCTATACAATTTTGGTCTTACTGCAACGTTGAATTTTTGGTGTTTCCTTAGCCATAAAAATGTGTTGCTCTAGCTAAAAAAGTGTAATTGATGCAACATTATTTTATAGTGTTGCTATAGCAAACCTTTGCATATCTTTCGTGCTGATCCATGCCAATCTACCAAGGCAAATCCTACGTTGGAGAACGTGACACCTCATCAATTCGAACACCACTCCTTGATCTTTTAGAGCCGCGAAGAAAAATGTCCCCGCAAATAACTTTTTATTTTCATTCTTCTCTGTCTTCTTACAAAGGTTCAAGCAAACATTCTTAATTTGGGGTTCAGCGATTTCGGTTCGATTAGGGCTTCGATTTGGGGGTTCAAGCTTTGTTCAGCGATTTCGCTTCGATTTGGGGGTTCAAGCATTGTTCACATCACTTTAGGGCTTCAATTTCGATTTTGAGGTATAACACTCTCTCCCATCACTTTAGCGTTTCGATTTAAACTACTTTAAATTCTTAATTTGGCCTGAATTAACAATTTGACTTGTCTAGGTTTCCTCTTGTTGGACACACAAACAAATTTTATCTTTTTATGTCAAAATATTCATATTCATAATTGTAGAGATGGACAGCGAAAACATTTGGATAGAACTTCCAAATTTTAGTGAAGGATATACTAGCGGGATAAAAGCCTTTATACAAAACGGTTTTTCTAAATTGGCCGTAGGCGATGAAATGACGTGCCCATGCAAGAATTGTAAAAATAGCAAGTGGCGTCGTCCACATATAATTTATGATCATCTCATCTGCAATGGTCCATCTCCATTGTATGTGAAATGGATTTATGAGGTTTCTCACCCAAATTTTGAAAGGAGTGATGAAGATATAGACTGTGATGCTAGTGATTTTGGAGATAATCTAGGTGAAATGTTGCACCGTACTCGTGGAAATATGCAGAACTGTGAAGATGAGAATTCTGATGGGCCAAATGCCGATGCTAAAAGATTTTATCGCCTTGTCGAAGATGGAAAGCAACCATTATATCCTGGTTGTTCAAAATTTTCGAGATTAAGTTTTATCATCAGGCTTTGTTCTTTAAAATGTGTACATGGAATTACAGAGTCTGCAGTTAGGGATATACTAGAGTTGATGAGAGAGGCTTTTCCACAGGCCTACATACCTTTATCTTTTAGAGCCGCGAAGAAAATCAGTAAAGATTTAGGTCTTGATTACAAAAATATACACGCATGTCTAAACTATTGCATGCTCTATTGGGCAGAAAATGAAGATAAAGATGTCTGTAACTCTTGTGGTATTTTGAGGTGGGAAGAGGAAAAGAAAGGCACCCGTGACAATGATCCAGAGAAGTTGATTCACAAAGTTCCGGCAAAAGTAATGCGTTACTTTCCGCTAAAACCAAGGCTGCAAAGGCTGTTTATATGCAAGGAGTATTCACAACTTATGAGATGGCATTCTATGGGCCGAAAAAAAGACGAAAAACTTAGACATCCAGCTGATAGCGAGACTTGAAAGGCGATGGATGCTATGTATCCTCATTTTTCATCAGAAAATAGAAATATCAGATTGGGTGTAGCCTCTGATGGATTCAATCCTTTTCGTACAATGAGTACAACTTACAGTACATGGCCAATTGTATTAGTTAACTACAACCTTCCACCTTGGTTGTGCATGAAGCCCGAAAATCTAATTCTTTCAACACTCATCTCTGGTCCAGAGTCTCCAAAGAATAAAATTGATGTATATATGCAGCCTCTAATTGAAGAGTTGAAAGAATTATAAGATCTAGGCATAGAAACTTATGATGCCTTTACTGATCAAAAATTCATGTTACGTGCAAGTGTGTTGTGGACCATTAGCGATTTTCTGGGATATGCAATGTTATCCGGTTGGAGCACAAAGGGTAAATTGGGTTGCCTGTATGCCATTATGAGACTTCTTCAATATACTTGAAACATAGTAAAAAAATGTGCTACATGAATCATAGAAATTTCTAGATCCGAAACACAAGTGGAGGTTTGATAAGAGGAGGTTCAATGGTGAAATTGAAATAGGACTGATTCCGGGAAATTTATCAGGAACAGACATTGAAGAACTGTTGCGTGACTTTGAAAATAATTTTGGGAAGAAAAAGGATTCCCCTTTCAAAAAGAAGTCAATATTTTTCAATTTACCGTATTGGAGCCACAATTTATTGCGACATAACCTTGATGTTATGCATATAGAGAAAAACATATGCGACAACATACTCGGTACTTTGCTAAATATTAGTGGCAAGTCAAAAGACCATTTGAATGCTCGTTTTGATTTACAGGAAATGGGCATCAGGAAGGTCCTGCATCCCGTTTTATCAAATGACGGCAAACACTTTGAGATTAGGGCTGCCATATTTGACATGACGAATAAAGAAAAAGAAATATTTTGCTCAGTACTGGAGAATGTTAAATTGCCATATGGTTGTGCAGCCAATATCAGTCGGTATCTTCACACGAAGGAAAGGAAAATCTCAGGGTATAAGACCCATGATGCTCATTTTCTACTTCACTACTTGTTGCAATTTGCTGTGAAAAAAACACTGAAGCCTGAGGTTGCATTGCCTCTGATATGCTTTGGTGCATTCTTAAGAGGTCTTTGGGGCAAATTAATTGATTTGGAAGATGTGAAGAGGCAACAACAAGAAATTGTCGAAATTCTTTGCCAATTTGAGATGATATTTCCACCGGCTTTCTTTGACATAATGGTTCACTTAATGGTTCACTTGTGCAAGGAAGTTGAATACGGTGGACCTGTGCACGTTCGATGTATGTTTCCGATTGAGCGTTATCTAGCTAAACTCAAATCTTATCTGCGCAACAGATCTAAACCGGAGGGTTCCATAGCCGAAGGTTACTTGGCAGAAGAATGCTTGACATTCTGCGCAATATTCTTAAGTGGTGGTGATGCAGTACCTAAATTTGAAAGTTGTCCACAAAATATGGAATATGCTATTGGTACAAGAAGAAATAAAGACGGAAAAGCTATTCATCTAAAAGAATCTGAGTGGATGGCATGTCATTGGTAAATTCTATTCAATTATGGTAACGAGGAAATAGATAATTTAAAAGAGTAAGTTTTTATGTTCTAATTTTATTCTAGTAAGTACTAAAGAATTAGAATATTTCTTTATTGATATTAATACCATCATAATTATTATAGGGAACATCGAGCTTTAATAGATGGTCATGCAATATCGAGAAGATATAAAAGAGGGAGAGCACATACTGAAGAATTCTGGAAATGGCTGAAGGATGAGGTTGGGACAAAAGAGGACATTTCGAAAGAGCTAGAAGTGCTTGCAATGGGCCCTAATCGGACAGCTAGGAAATTTAGTGGATATGTTATTAATGGATACAGATTCCATACAAAATATAGAGATGCTAAGTGTAAAACACAGAATAGTGGTGTATTCTTGACTGCCTTGACCACTAGCTTTGCAAGTTCAAAAGATCAAAATCCATTGGTTGGTAATGTTAGTTACTACGGAGCGATTGAAGAAATACTAGAAATTGATTATTGGGGAGAAATTTCAGTGGTTTTATTTAAGTGTTGCTGGTACCAAGAAGAGAAAGATTTGTATGGGATGGCTCGAGTTAATTTTAATAGATTGTGCCAGAAATCTGATCCGTATGTTATGGCTTCACAAGTACAACAAGTATTTTATGTACAAGATCCAACTGATACGGAACTTTATAATGTTGTCAAGAAATTGCCAAGGGACTAGTGTGAAGTCGAAAATGAAAATGGAAATGAAGATGATCCAGTTTTACATGATATTCAATGTGGTAATGGAATAGGAAATCAAGTTAGTGATGTTAGGTGGTATAGAGATGACGTCCCGGCAACACAAATCCTCATTCCGCCTAGCATAGAGGAAACTTCCTCTTGATTTCTATGTAGCAATATCAAGTGACTTCTATTTATGTATTGGTTCTTAATTAAGGGACGACTTCTGTATCTGTTGATTTTCATAATTAATTTACTTCTTTTTAATTACTTGACTGCTTGTAACTTATTTTGATTTTATGTGTTCCCTTGTTGTTTCTAGTGCTTTATATACCTGCATACACATATGTACTTAATATACCTGCCCATTTTATTATTTCATATCTTACTTCAAATGTAAACTCACCATTCTGTATCCATTTTGTATAGGATGGGGGAACTCATGCAGCTCACATTTCATCACAAGGGTGCATTTCAAAAGGCACAATATGTTGGTGGAACCGATACTGTGGTAAAGAGGGTTGATCCTGACTACTTCTCGTACACAGTGCTCATGGAGTTTGTGAAGGATGACCTTCAATACACCGAAATAGGAGGAATTTATATGAGAAATGGTGAGAAGGGTGGGTGGATGTTAGTGACGAATGATGCGGACCTCTCCGTATTAGTCAAATGAGTTAACAGTGGTGGCAACTTGGATTTTTATATCGACAACGTTGTCGATACTGCAGTTGAGCCACTAAAGCAAATGCAGCCGCATGTAATCATGTGGCCAAGGCAGAATCTGGTTACAGGTATATATAAATGGATAGTTAATATCATTTACAGATTGTGATATTTTGATATAGCAAAAAAAAATTAACTGTGATATTTTGATTATAACATTTAAAGATTATGATTATAATATCATTGTATTGTTGCAGCTACAAAACCAGTGAAACGACAGTACGTGATGGCTCATCAACTACAACAGAACCAAAAAACAAGAAGTTAGCTGAAGTCAACAGCCCTCGGAAGTCAGCACGGCTGAATAGCAATGCAACTGTGAATCTAAAGTTAGGTGAGGTGAACAGTCCTCGGCAGTCGACACGGCTGAATAATCCAGAACCCAACAGTGCAACCATGAATCTAAAGTTAGCTGAGGTGAAAAGTACTCGGAAGTCGGCACGGTTGAATAATCCAGAACCCAACAATGCAACCGAGAATCTAAAGTTAGCTGAGGTGAGGAGTCCTCGGAAGTCGACACGGCTGAATAATCTAGAACCCAACAATGCAACTGTGAATCTAAAGTTAGCTAATCAGGTAAATCCTCAGAAGATGACACAGAAAAAAAAAACCAAAAATCAACGATTCAACAGTGAATCTGAACTCATCAAGTGTTAAGAGGAAGTTGGAATCACGTTTACCAACATCGGAAGAAGAAGATATGGATGAAAATGGCATGCAGGTTTGAAGAATTCCTATTATGATGATCTTATTGTAATTTGAATATTTTGTACCACTCTTGCAGCATACTTACTATGATGTTCCTGTTTATTATATACTTGCAGGATGTTCATCTACCACCTCCACCACCTCCAAATGAGTATTCTACACCTCCACTATCTCTAAAAGATTATGAAGTACAGAGAGCTGCTAAGATGATGATGAACCTAAAAGATTATGAAGTACATAGATCTGTTAATGTGATGAGGAACAACGAAGTTCTTGCTTCTCTAGGTGTGCCAGCAATTTCAGATGAACCGAGAAATGCAAATAAAAAAAAGATAAAGGAAAAGAAAAGATGCAAGAGGATGTGGATAGTGATCAGGAATATAATCCGAACCATGAGGAGCATAGTGAAGATGATACTTCACAAAGTCCAAGAAAGGAGTGTGATTGCTACATATCTTATTTTTTCTGCTTATGAAGATAAGAACTATAAAATCCAATCTTATTTCCTACTTATATACACAATTTAGAGAACTAAAAAAGTTGAGAAGCCCAAGCCTATTAGTGGACCACAAACTCGTTCAGCTAGTGGTATCGCAAAGGAAAAGGAAAAGTTGAGAAGCACAAGCCCAAGCCCAAGCCTGATAGTAAGTTCAACTGAGAAGGATGTTGAAGGAAAAGGAACAATGGCTGATTATTTGGCTCTGCGGGAACGACAAAAGAGAAATGCTGCAAAAGCTAGTGCAAGTGGTATGGCAAATAAGTATGTTGCGAAGAATGTCTTGCCAGACATTGAAAATGCAGGTACTGAATTGATGTGATAATAATATTTAATATTACAGTAGGATTAATATTTAAGTACCGAATTTACATTATGATTTATGTTATTATTTGACGGGACTTTTCATTTTAATTAAAGGTGAAGTTCCTAAAAGACTCAGAGGTCACACAAAGATTTTAATGTTCATACAAGGACGAATGACAGAAGAGTTGTAATTATGATGAACTAGTGGTTCCAACCTATTTCAAATGCTGACAAAGTAATATCTGAACTTTGCAACTTTTTAGGAACATTGAAAAGGTCTGTGCCACTTACGTATAAATCTTGGTCGGATGTTCCTGAAAAGTTGAAGAAATCTCTATGGGATTATGTTAAGGTAATATATTATTAACTATAATGTTGCTGAATTTTACTTTAATAAGTAATATTGATCTATTAACTATAATGTAGCTGAATTTTGATTTATTTATTCTTTTTTATCTTTGATTTATATTTAAGCAATGGTATATTATTCCGGATGAATGTGAAAACTGGGTGATGAAGTCTATTCGTAACTGTTGGAGGGGGTACAAGAGTCGCATAAAAACAGCTCATTATAAAGCTTATAAGACTGATGAGGAGAGGCTAGATAACAAGCCGGACAACATCCCAGTGGAGGATTTTAAAGTGCTCTTGAGGTATTGGGAAGATGATGAGATTCAGGTATACATACATCTTATTTATTTCGCAAGATAAACGAGTACTTTTTTTTGTGAGATAAACGAGTACTTTGTTTTTGTGTATTTTTTTAGCAAAAAGCCCTGAAAAATTCTGATAGTCGTAAGTCGTATCAAGACACACACACCGCTGGTCCAAAGTCGTTCGCCCAGCTTCGTCATAAGATGGTATGTGATACTTTACATTTTTGACTGAAGGGAGTGTATGCTAAACTATCTATTGAACTTGTATCAGGAGACACCATCTGATGCAGCACTTTTTCTTAAAAGTCGTAAGAGAACAGATGGACGTGGGTACGTGTTTAATCCTCAAGTAATGAATTACAAACTTGTAAGTAATAATTCTGTTTTCTAATAATTTTGTTCTGTTTTGCACATGCTGCACATTGTTCATGTCTTGCTCATGTACATGTATGCTCATGTCCTTGAAACTGTCCTTGAAACACTTGTTGAACCTGAGTTTCGCAAACGTACTAATGACATAGATGTTTGCTTTGGAAATTGTAATTGAGTATATTGTGAGATTAAGAATTTTGATCCCTCAGCCATTTTTTTCCTTTTCTAGTCGAATGAAGAGGACTTGCTTTTGTGTTTGGCTAGAAATGACACAAAAACTGGAAACGAAGAAATGAATTTGGTTAAAGGGATTACTGACTTGGTTTATATAAAAATATATGTCTATAGTAATACACATATGTGCATAAATAAAATGAATGGCCGTTTGAAGCCTCAGAATCCAGATGACGAAGCCGTAGCTGGCTCTCGACGGAATTGTTTTCTAGTTTTTACTAGTATATGTGTTACAAATTGTTTTCTAATTACATGCACATAAACAAATTGTTTTCCAAAATGTGGATTTCTCTGCATTTGTTGTAAACAATCCATATGTAAGCATTTGCTGCATTCTCTGCATTTACTGTAGGGTAATTTTGATGTGGCTTTATTTTGTAGGACTTAGTTCAAAAGGCAATGGCCGGTGGAGAAGGAGGAAATACTGTTGAAACAGTAATTTCGAATGGAAAATCACAGGGTCGTCCTTTGCTTATAGGGAGGCGTGCAAAGTGTGCAAAATAATCAACCGAGGCTCTAACAAATGCTTACGTACATGACTTAAGGCAAAGGCTTGTCGAAGAAATGGAAGCACAGCTGGAATCCAAGGTAAATCAGAAGGTACTAGAGAATTTGGCTAGGGTGCTTAAGAAATTAGGTGATGCCAACCCGGAGATGAACATCAATGTAGAGGATCTAACTTCCACAATCATGTCTTGTGAGACTGATAATCTGACTGGAGGCACCAGCTTTTAAGTCTCATTTATGAATTGTTATGTGTACCGGATATTTTGGGGTAGCTTTGTAGTATTTTGGGGTAACTGGATATTTTGGGGTAACTGACATGAATTGTGATGTGTACTGCTGTATGAATTGTTATCTGTACTGTGTATTATGCTGTGTATTATGCAAGTGTTTTATGTGATATTGTACTGTGTATTATGCAAGTGTTCTATGTGATATTGTACTGTTCTATGTGCTCTTAGTGTCTCTTCAGTATAGTGTTGCAGTAGCTTCAGTATAGTATTGCAGTAGCTTCAGAATAGTGTTGTAGTAGCTTCAGAATAGTGTTGCAGTAGCTTCATAATAGTGTTGCCACAGGGCTATAAATGCTGCTTAAAATAATGTTGCAATAGTCATTCAAGGTGTTGCCATAGGGATGGACCCAGTTGGGTCGTGGGCCCCACATTGTGGACCCCACAAGATGTGGGCCCCACAACTTCAGAAAGTTATTATCTATAGCAACATATTTGGAATGTTGCTACAGATACCTATGGGTGTTGCCATAGACCCAAATAGGGTTCTATTGCAACAATATTACTTATGTTGCCTTAGATAGTCAAAATGTTGCCTTTGAGGTCTAAGGCAACGACAAAAATTGCATCACCCTAAAATTGTTGCCATATACCTATGGAAACATTTTTCGGGTCTGAGCCAACATTTTTTTTGTGTTGAAGAAGGCCATTTATGGCGTAATGCGCTTTGACATGTCACACACTTTGAAACAAACTCCACAACATGTCTCTTCATACCTGGCTTGTAGAATACCCTTTTCATATCTCGATACATTTTGTCACTACCAGAATGAATGGCCATCCTAGAACATTAGGGATTATATGCTATCAAGTAAATCGATTCCTTATAACGTGAAAACATAACCTACCATCTCAATGCAACCATCCTCTAGAAGCAATGGTATATCAATTCAAATGACTCGAATGCTCATCTCAATTCAGCTTCACAAAATACCCAACGACTCATGTCCAACCTCTAAATCGAATCGATATAGCTCATAAGTAAAGGCTTAACATAAAAAAGTTCCAGTAAACTTGGTGCAAGGTTTCATGAAGGTTGAAAATTAACGTTGAAATATAATTCAAGCGCTTCCTCACAAAATATATGCAACTTAGCATCGCGTGTCTCCTCCTCTAGGCATTAGATACAACATTGCCTTTGGGATATATGAAATACTGAAATCATACAATGTTAAGAACCTCATCTACTTCTACCGTCTAAAATTTTGGGAGAATAAATACCTTAAGGTCTTATCATCTGTAAATAACTCAAATCGCTTTCCTAAAAGACGATGACTAAAAGATTTGAAAGCAAAAAAGCAGTTGCCTACTCAAGAGCATGGGTTGGATAATTTTTCCTATACTTTCAACTATCGACTAGCATAACAAACAATTCTACCTTCTACATCAAAACAACGTTTGTCCTAGACCGCAAACATCTATATACACGTTAAAATGCTTCGAACCATCAAGAAGTACTAAAATTGGTGCACTAGTCAATAACTACTTTAGCTTAATAAATGAATTTACACAAACCAATTTCCATGAGAAAACTAAATTCTTTTTGGTAAGGCATGTTAGTGGCATAGAAATCTATGCAAAGCCTTAAACAAACTTCTTACAACAGCAGCTAAGCCAAGAAAACTTCTTATCTCCATTGCATTTTCGAGACATGCCAATCTTGAACTGCAATAACTTTACTAGGATCAACTAATAATCCATGCTCAAAAACAACATGATCAAGAAAGAGAACTTCCATGCACCGGAAATGATATTAGGATAATTTCTTTTTCAACTTATGCTTACGTGAAGTATTAAGAACTCTCAAATGCAACTTGTTCCCTCCTTTTATTTACGAATAAAAGCTTTACGAATAAACAAGTATATCATCAACAAACACTACCACAAACATATTCAACAACTCTTAAAAGACTCGACTCATGGGGTTAAAAAGTATACTGATGTATTGGTCAGTTCAAATAACATGAATTATCAAATGTAACGACCCGAAATTTTCGATCCTAAAAATTCCAGATGGTTAGGAAAAGAAGAAAAGGGATAGAAGAAGAAGCAAAAATAAAACGTAGAATCTCACATTCACAACGGATCAAAATATAATATCAAATAAAATAACAGTTATAGAAGGAAAAAACTATATCAGTTTATTTACATTAATACATCAGAGTTACAATTATTACACAAACACTGGATAGTTAAAATCAACATGTCCTGGATAAACTACAATATATCACAGCGGAATAAACTCCATACGTTCATCCAGCTCGCCTCCTGAGCTCTAGAACGTCCTGATCTGAAAATCTGTAATACTCGGTCTGACCCGAGCATTACAACAAAGTGCGTGAAGTGTGAGAAAAGCTAAATATTGTCCTTATCTATATGAAACCGATTAATTATAGTAGCAAAGTGAAACTAAGAAAATATCCCTACTCCAGTTAGCTAATCAAACAAATCATCTGTACATGGTAGTGGATAAAGATATATTTAGTTAACTTTTCCAGTTCAAGATAGTCAGCGCAAAGCCTTAAAGACCCATTTGCTTTGGTGGAAAAGATAACAAGGTGCTACCCATTCTAGAATACTATTATAGATAAAATAGTTCTCTAATAGTTCATTCACCTATTTAATAACCTCTCATCTTTCTCTAAGAGACATAAGCCAAAGTGGTAAGACAATAGGTATGACACCCGTTTCTAAATAAAATTGAAATTCGATATCCCTTTAAGGAGGAAGACCAAATTTTTTGATAAAAACATCTGGGACTCATTGAATATAGGAATGCAAGCTTACTCATAACGTAATGGGTCTAGGGTATACTTATAAATCAATATAATAGAAATTTTGGAATCGCGACAAACCTTGAGGCTCCTGTAACATTCCCCTACTTGGAGATACAAAACTAACGACTATAGATGCTGCAGTCATCCATAGTTATTTATCCTCGATGACCAAATACGACAAAGTTAGATTCATTATGCATAGATCACAAGAATATGGAAAATTTTAACAAATCAAAAACACATTTCCACATTCCATTCAAATTTTTTTATGTACATTATCTAATCCCACAAACATTAACCACGTTCAGAAAAATATAATTATTTCACATATGCCAAGAGTGACATATGAAGATTCCCTCTTGGTTGATCAGAATATATAGTAAGACTAATAAGTCTGTCTTTACATCCAAAATACATAGCGGAAAAAGATAAATCTAAATAAGTAACTACCTCCTACACACCTCCGAAAGCTTTATTCGTCTAGGAATAGAACCTGAGAACCTTAAACCTCAAACTACTCAAAATCAATTGAGCACCCGAAATTTTAAGGGGAAAACAAAAACTTTGAGTCAAACATAAAGCTTGATATGAATAATAATCTAACACCTTAATCCATGTAGTTATCTAGTGAGAATGCTGCTTAGCGGAATGGGTTTTCCCCTCACTACTATCCCAAAACCTTTTCAAAATGCGAAGTGATAAAATATATTGATTGATGTTGAAAATTTATGTGGTTGAATTTGAATTGATTGACAGTTAAACGAACATTTAAAATTTGACGGATAAATTGGATATTAAAATTTATAGTGCAGATTGACAACTAAATTGTTAGGAATTTGACTGTTAAATAAATGATTGGAATGGATGGTAAATGTGATGTTTATATTTGATAGGAAAATATTGGCATTTCATACACTTACTAAATCGACATTAAAATTTGATATTTAAATTGATCTTAGATTGCAGATCACTTTTAATTAAACACCTCAACACTGATAATTATTGACTATTGTTATAACGATCCAGATTTTTGACCATCGAATATTAGCCGATTAACTGATTTTATTATTGAATTATTGATTTTATAAGTCAAACGAATAAATTTCTAATAATTAATTTTTTTGACTATATATAAATTGATTTAAAAACTATAATAAATATTGACTTGTAAATCTCTGAATATGATAAATCCTACAGAAAGAAAATAAATAGTATATAAACTCCACCATTGAAATCCAAGGTAGAATACCCATATATTTGTAAATATAAATATATACAAGCTGGTGAATATATATATATATATATATATATATATATATATATATAAGTGTACAAGTAACATATATGAAAGTTTGAATATAGGTAAATATATATAATGATAAAAATATACAAGTATATGTATATGTATATATGTTATGTGAAATGGCGAAGAGGTAAATATACATGTTGTAAAATATTGAATATATAAGTAAGTATATAAGTAAGTATATATATATACATAAAGATACAAGCTTCATGAATGATAAATTTCAAGACAATTGAGTATAGTATATGTATATATATCCATATTAAATAGGAAATATGTGAATGAACATGTAAATATAAATAAGTGTAAACATATTGACGACAAATATATATAGGTATATATGCGAAGTGTGTATGTTTGTATATAAGGGGAAAAAGTTAAATATATGAATCAATATATACATATATAAGATAAAACAAGGCAAGACTATGTTGATAAGCACATGTAATCAACTTAAGGGACATAACATTAAAGGCATATCCTTTGAAGCCTACATTATATCAAATCCCTCTTTCAATTATCAAATCAACAATGAAATTTTATTCCCTTTAAATCAAGTCAAGTCTCATATCAAAAGAAAGAAAAGAAAGGATACATCAAATAAGAAAATGAAAACAAAAGGCACAAAAAAATTAAAAAGTCTGTAAACAAGTTCAACCAACTCTTCCCTCTATAAATAACCTTGCTTTTGTTTCATTTTTCTCATTCAAACTACTAAAGAAAAAGAAAACAAATTGAAACAAGAATCAAGATAGTAGAATTTGTGCTAGGAGGAAGATCAAAACAAAATGCAGTAGTTCAACTCAACAAGATTATGAGTAAAACCTACTTTTATATACAGAAATTTATGATTATTCTTGAATGTAAACCTTGAAGTGTTGAAGTACGCTTGAAACAGGAATACAAGTATACATATATGTGAACATATGCCTAAACCTTTATCTTATTCTTAACCTCTGTTCTGTACATATATATATATATATATACATATACATACATACATATATATATATATATATATATTTATATAAACAGATATTAGGCCTGGCTTCAAAAATTCCTACCTCTTAAATCAAATTTGAATAAGGTTATGATGTAAGAAGGGGAAATGTTTTTTGACTATATTTGGTTTTAAAAAATCTTTTGTTAAATTTTACCAAGTATAAAGGGGTAAAAATATAAAGTACAGTAAGCACCCCAAATTTGTAAAGAATTCGAATATTATACTTTGGGTTTTTGTTTATGTGGTCATGATTGACATGGAAGTTGGTGATTTCACAATTTTTAGTTGTGTATTTAATGACATAATATGAGATGAACAGTTTGTGGTCTTTGGCCAAATTACGATGGGTCGAGCTAAGTGGGAGGTCGGCGTTGGGTCAGGAGCTGTGTAGTTAATGCCCCGCTATTACCCCGCTATAACCCCACAATATCTCATAGCGGATTTCTACGCAAAGATTTTTCCATATAGCCCCAAAATATAGCCTTTCCGTTTTAATCCCCGCTATTTCCGCTATATCTCATTGTTCCCGCTATATTTTGCTATTTCCGCTATATCTTCTTTAATAAAATGAACTAAAAAATTGCATTTATACATTATAAAAATTATGAAACTAATTTATTTGATTTAAATTTTAATAAATTTCAGAAATGAAAATACTCTAACATTCTACTAAATTCAATTATGTTATATAACATTTTTACGTTTATTTAAAGTATATTCGCACTTGTTTTTTGTTTAAAATCATTTATGTATTAACTATAATTCATGTGAATGATAATTTTTCATTTAATTACCATTTATATATTTGTAAAAACATTAAGTACGAGTTATATGTGCTATTTTAGAGCTATCCGCTATATCCCGCTATATCCTCGCTCTATCCCCGCTATGACTTTTAGCATCTCCATCGCTTTGAATCTGCCGAGCGCTTTAACTACACAGGTTAGGAGGTAGCTCGGAGGTAGGGAAGTGTGGGGAAAATGGTGTTGGACTTTATAGGATGGCGTGGTGGATGGTCATAGATGATTTAGGGTTTAAGTTGGGTTCGTGGTTGAACGTGAATGGTGACGTGGGGTTGGCAAATGAGGCGTGCTGTGTAGGGGAAAAGGTAAAGGGAAGTGTGGCGGACAGTTTGGAATGTTTTGATGGTGATCGGTAGTGGATGGTGTTGAGTCAAGGCAGATTAGATGGTGGTGCTTTCCTGTGTAGCTATGGTTGAAGGGTCAATTTGCCGACTAGGACTTGTTCGCGAGTTCTGGGTGCATGGTGGAGGTTAGGGGGATGACCTGGTGTGAGGTGGTTATCGACGGCAAGGTTTCGGAGGTTGGCTGCTCATACACATGCACGGCGATGTGCATAAATTTGTTAAAAAGGGAAGAATAGAGAAGGGAAAAGCACTGGAAGAGAGGAAGGGAGGAAAAAAAAAAAGACGGGCCGGAAAATAGAGATAGGCCAAAAAAATAAGAAGGAAAAAGAAAGAAAGAAAAAAAAAGATAAGAGAAAGGGAAAGGAAATAGGGAAGGAAATAAAAGAAAAGAAAAAGAAAATAAGAAAAGGAAAATAGAAAGTAAAAGAAAAGGTAAGGAAGTAAGAAAGGGAAATAAAAGGTAAAAGAAAAGGTAAGAAAAAAGAAAAATAAAAGAAAAGGAAGAAAAGAAGGGTTGAAATTTTCTACACATATATTTATAAGAAAATTTATATTTTCTTTCACTAAAAATCTATTTCCATTCAAAACTAGTAAATTAAAGTGAAATGGTATTTTATAGTTAATGGTAAATAATTATAATATTATTACTTGCCTTAAAATTTATGGATAATTAATAGTATTTTATAATTTATTTATTAGTTAATGATGGGTTAAACTATAAATATTTTGGAATAAAAATATAAGTGAAATTGACTAAGTTAAATAAATCCTAATGAGTGGATCGTCTTGATATTCGATACCACTCTACATCCTTGCCTATCTCTATTGGATATTCATTTAAATCATTCTTGTCTATATCATGAGTGGTCAAACAAGTTAAAATAATCAGATTGAAATGGTAATACGTTTTGTTTGAAATAAGGCATTTGTAATAAATTGCCATATGTCACCCTAAGTAATAAATTTATTTATCTTAAACAACTTACCTTTTTAATTTATTACTTGGACTCGAAGAGGCCGGGATCGGGTATCCGCGATATCCGAAACCACTTCGATTTAATAAGCACTACAAATCTTTACGGAATTGTATAGGGTCTAATAGGCTGGAACTGAAAAAAATTAAGTGAATTTGACTATTTAAAATAAGTAACGGTACTTAGATATTATTTTAAAATATTAGTGCATTTGTGTAACAAATGTTTGGGTAACAAGATAAAAATTAGTCGGATATATGAGTTACCTTGGATTTCAAAGAAGTATTATAATCTAAATATTTCAACATTGAGTTGGTTTTACTCACGCTAGTTTCCAGACTGATTCAGGTGTTACTTTATTTTAATGCTCGGGTCAGACCAAGTATTACAAAATTTCAGGTTAGGACGCTATGGAGCTCAAGAGACGGGTTGGATGGCAGGGACGTATTGATTATAATCTGCTGTATTATATAAATTGTATGCTCTGTATTTAGGGACAAGTTATTATAACTGTCTAGATTTGTTATACTCTGATACCTTGTATATATATTGACAGTTGCAGCTTTCATTTGTATAATGTTGTTATTTTATATTATATTTTGTTCCACTGCGATTGGTAGATTCTATGCAGTTGTTTCTGTTTCTTATTCTGACTCCTTTTCTTCTTAACCCTAACGGTCTGGTATTTTCGGCACTCGATTTCTTGGCACTCTATACAGTGAACTATTAGCGTCGGTTTTCAAGGTCGAAAACCTTCTGAAGTGGTATCAGAGCCGAAGGTTAAGCGAGAACCTTGGCATTGGTAGGGATTTTATTAGATATAGGGTCAGTAGTGCCCTAGAACGAGTTGAGTGTATTATATATGAGGGCGTACTTGTTATTTTCTTATAAAATGATTTTAACAACGATTTTAAAAATGATTTTTATATAAGCTTATATTTTGATATATAAAGAAATAATTTTTCTGAATTATTATAGTAATAAGGAAATTGGTTGTTGTTAGTATATAATTATAAAATTTAGTGGTGATATATATAACCAAATAGAAATTTGGTAAGGATTAACTATAGAAATAAGTTAAGCTAAAAATGGATTGAAAACCTAAAAATAAATCCTAGAAAATTCAAAAAAAATTTCAAAGTGTTCGAAATAAGTTACCTTGATTATATTTTTTCCAATGAATTATAATGGAATATATTGTGTTTTTGATTTCTAGATATGATAATTATCATAAAATTGTTGATATATCTTAATAAAGGATGTTATTATAGAATAAACAATGATGGAACAGAGTGAAATGTTTTAAGGAAGCAAAAATTTATATAAGTATGACTTTAAATTGAAATAGATTTAAAACATCTAAGCCTAGATTTTTTTTTTGGAATTATTTCAAAGTGATTAAGGAAATAATAAGTAATATTGTATACCTTGATATGGAAATCTTTTTTAAAAAACAAGAGTTGTATGAAGACAATTTGTTTGGATAAAAGCAAGAATGGTTTAAAATTTAAAGTGTGATTGATGTGAAATGAAATATATGTGCATATATGTATACAGACATATATATATATATATATGATACAAAGTTGATTTGAAATAAATACTAAGTGTTAAATTCTGAAAGTCCCCCTAAAATGGGAGTATAACACAAAGTGAAATAAGTATTTGAACTTTTAAGTGGGAAGGGATATTAATAAGAAATTTAAATTTGGAATGGAAAATTTAAATTGAGTAAGGTTGAATGGATTAAATGAATTCAATTTAACTTAGGGGAAGTTAAATAAGTTTTGAACGTACACCCTGAAATGGGAAAATTTCAATGTGAAATTGAAAAATATTTAACTTAGGGAAGTTAAACGGATATAGTTGAAAAGAAAAGTATGAATTTGATAAGAAGTCATGTATGAATAATTTCAAAATAGCTTAGGTAATAGAAATAGGTTTAGAATTATGGAAATTGGTAATGAATGCTATTGATTAGTGCTTTAGATAATTTGGATGTTTATTTATTTTGACATATTTTACTATCATTCTGTATATTATTTGCAGTATATAAAACTGTAAATTGGATTATTTCAATTAAATTGAGAAGTGGATTGAAATGATATATATCCATTATTGAAACTTTATTTTGAAACTATTTAGATGATTTTGATTCTTTGGAATAAATTTTGAATTTATAGAAATGGGATCATTTTGGACTTAAGTTTGAAATGATAAAATGAACCTATCAAGCGAAATTGTTTAAGAATTGGATTTCAAAGTTGGGAGTTATAATTGGGAAATAAATGGAATTCCTAAAATCTACTTGTTCTAAAAGAATTTGAACTCTCACTCAAACCTTGAAATAAGTTTAAGTAAAGGTAAATTTAAATAAATATTTGAGAGCTGGGCTCCTGATTTAATTATAAGAGATTTAGATTATTAAATTAAATATTAAAGGTTAATTTATTATTAGTGATTAAATTGGTATTTTGAAAACAAAACTGAATTTATATATAATCACGATGGTTGAAAATTGAGTATGGAATTGGAAATTAATTGAAACTGGAATTGAATTGGATTAATTATAATTGTAATCGAAGGTGAATAAGTTTAAATCCACATGGGAATTGATTTGAATTAGAATGGGATCAAAGTTAATTCAAATTGGAGTCTGGATTGAATCAATTAGGAAGTGAAAATTGATTTGAAATGGGGAATTGGGAATTGAATCAGTTTAACTCTTAAACTATTTTCAATAAAATGATTGATATTAATTGTCCTAAATCTATTTTTCCAAGCTATTTACTATACAAACCATTCTTTTTAATATTAGAACTATCCTATATTAACTATTTAACTATTTCACAACTATTTTACAACCATTTAACTATTTTAAAACTATTCAAGCTGTTTTCTAAACTCAAATTGGTCAGAGTGGAGACTATTTATATATAAATACCAATTGAGATAAAAATTGAAGTTATAATCCAAATAGAAATTGAAGCAACTGTGAAGTGAAAGCGAAATCGGATATTGAAGCAAAAATGATTTTGAAATGGAAGAGTATATTTTGAGTAATTATGATGATTTTAAAATAAAGACTGGATAGTACAATAACTAAAAACTTGCTTTATAGAAAGTAAGTAATGCACAAATGATTTGTAAGGAAATTGAACTTGAAAATTTGGTTTGGTATTAATGAGACTATAACCAGAAGAAAAGATCTTCGAAAGATATTTGAAATATAAAGTGGAATTTATATAAGTATGAAGTTATCCGATAATTATTCAAGTTGAAAGAATAAACTTATATGTATATATATATAAGAATGATTTTATGAGAATGGAACAGGAAAAAGGTTTTTGGAACCCATTGATATTGAAAGGCTTTTGGTTTTGGTAAAAAACAAATTTTAGGAATTTGGAAAGCCAAGTTTCAAAATTATCGATTTTGATTTTCTCTAAATGGGATTTATATGTGATATATATAAAGAGTATGATTTGAAAGGTACTATATGTGTGTAGTATGAAATGTTTTGAGAATGCTATAGGGAAAAAGACGGTCCCATTTAGAGTTGAAATTTATAGTTGGAGATCCATTGGATGGTTCCGCCTTGAGCCCTAAGGGGGCTCTAAATTTTGATCCCAGAGGACGCCCAGACAAAACTATAGTTCCTGTGGATTGTGATTGGGTAGCATAATTCGAGAGTGCTGATGCCTACAGATACATTGGGTTATGCTGTGACGGCACCGTGACTTTGGTGCAACTGCGATCTACTGCGTTTTTATAGCATAACTCGAGGGGCAGTGATTGCCTAAAATCTACGTTTGATTTCGCTGGGAGAGCGAAATAACATCGGTATTTTGTGATCTATGTGTCCATAGAGAAAGTCATGTGGCGCTGAGTGCTTACAAGCTACGTAGGGACTCGAGTAGTGTAGTCTACGATCTATGTGGTGAAGTTTCATTTGGCAGCGAAATTCGAGGGTGTCGATGCCTACAGTTACATGGTTTTTGCCGTGATGGCAACGCAACCCTAGGTGTAGCTGCGATCTGTGGCAGTTCCATGGCGAAATTGAGAGGTGCAGATGCCTATAGTTTTCTATGGATTTCGCCGGGATAGCAATGTAATCATCGTGCTTATTGCGACCCATGGAACGGGTGATGATTTCCATAGCATTCTCGCAAAAAGTTTTTCCATATATTTTCACTGGGTGTTGAAAATACTAAGTACTAATAGATTTTCAGTCCTACGCCTGATCAACGTATGACTGAATTTCTATGAGAATAAGGATGGACATGTTTGGACATCGAGTTATAAAAGTATTTTCATAGAACTATTTTGGTAATATTATGTAAATTTTAAAGTGTTTTAAATTGTGAAATTAAGAGAGTAAAGGGTTAAATGTTTAAAAGAATGATTGAATTAATAATAATAAACAACAAAATTAAATTTTCTTGCTTCGTTCCTTTTCGAGGATGAAAAGTTCTAAAGGGGGAGGAATGTGACGACCTGTGATATGCACGTAATTGTGCATATATTTACATCCATATTTTATCTCTTTTTATTTAAATAATCATCATATTTGGGCATTTTAACATGTTTAAAACTGAAATTCAATTATTTCCAACCATCATATTTTCATCTTCATTCAGAAGCAAAACGGTCATTTTGTGCATGTGTCAATATAAGAATTTTTACTTGGACATTTTTTGACAATTTTATAGGAATTTGGATGCATATGGAAGAGGCTTATATGAAGATATATGCATGCACAAATGAATACAAAGGAAAGAAGAGGGAAATAATTCAAGCCATGAACATGGAGGACCCCACCCACTTACCTAAAAGTACAATTTGGAGCTAATGGACAACTAAGTGGAGGTTAAAGCTTCATGCAAAACAAATGATGGATTAATTAGTGGTTAATGGTTACTTGTTGGCCACACTTCCTAAAGGGCATTTTAGGTAGCCCCCTAAAAATAGAATTAGGGTTTTATGCATGTATATATAGCCCTCTTATATATATGAAACCATCATCTACTCTTTCATTTTACTTAGGAAATTAAGAAATCAAAGTGTAAGCTCAATGTTCTATGAAATAAAAATGGCTTCCAAGCCTCTTTCTTCTCTCTTTTCTACATGCTTTTCTTTGTTTTATTGTTAATGTTTTATTTCTATGTTCTCTTTTCCTTTATGTTCATAGCTTAGATTTACATTTATGCAAGTAGTAAGTAGCTAATCTCTTTTGCTTTCTTTGCTTATTTTCTACTCTCTTTTCTTTTTTAATGTTGAAATTTGTTTGGGTTGCTTCAATGCCACAAATGAGTAGCTAAGCCCCTTCAATTTAGGGGTGATGAAGCTCTCTAACTTTATGTAATTTCAACATTTTTATGATGTATGATCTCTTTGTTTATGCTTCAAGAATGTGAATTTTGATGTAAGTTTATACAAGTGGGTTTGATAGCTTATGTTGCTTATGCAAATGCGTTATTCTTACTCAACATAAACACAATTTACATCAACATTTGCTAATTAATTTTTGATTATGAAATGAAAGTAAAAGTGAAATTTGATGATCTATGTTACTAGTTACAATAGTAAATAGATCATACTTAAAATAGTTTTTGCTTTGGCTTCTTTTTCATGAGAATTGTAAGTGGTATAATTGTTGTATTATAGTTTGATGGTTTGAGTTATGTTAACTAATAACATAAACAAACCATACTTATGATAAATGCAATGATTATTTCACTTAATATCAAAGTTAGAGATCATAAATTATGTGTTTGTTGATTTACAAAAATTTGAGAGTGGATTTGCCTCTAAATTGTTCTTTAGTCTAATAATTTTTGAATCACATTTTCTAGTGTTAGCCTCATAATTTCTAGCTGACAAATCCTCTTCGGCTTTGGTATAATTTGATTGAATAGAATTTTAAAAAATCATCAATTCCCTGTGGAACGACCCGTATTCGCCGCGTGCTACATTCGTACACCGCGCGCTTGCGGTAATTTTTAAATTTAAATTCGTTCGACGGTTTTCTAAACCGATAGAATTTCCGTCGACGAACAAGTTTTTGGCGCCGTTGCCGGGGAACTGCTTTGATTTTGATTTTCTATTCTTCGAATTATTTTTGTTTGATTTTCTTTTGTGTGTTAAAAAAAAATTGTGTTGTGTGTGTGTTGTTTGATTTTTGTTTGCATGGTTGTTGTGTTTTCAAGTTGTTTTGTTCATTGTATTTCATATTAAAAGAAAAAAAATCAACATACACAAATTTAAAAAAAAGTTGCATTCTATTTGAATTTACAATTGCTATTTGATTTACATCACACTGTTCACTGTTCACTGCTCTCATTCCTCTCTGTTCATTTTCACTTCAACATTACATTTTGTTTTGAACTGTCTGCTGTCATCTAACACAAAAACTTCACTGTTGCATTACTTCTACCATTCCCCTTCATCCCAACTGCTTCCAATTCCATATGTGCACCACCTTGTGCACACATCCTCCACCATTAAAATTTCTGCCAACTTTCTCTGACATCAACCAAACCTCAAACTATCTCAACAGACCACTTCACTGTTCAAAACCAAAACATACAAAATCCAACTAAACAACCAACCACCAACATTTGCCTTGCAAACATCACTCAACATCACATAACTCCTCATAACTGCACATTCATAACAACCTACAGACATCAAACTCCTGAACATACACCATCCACATACCTTCAACACTGCATACCCCTGTCATCATCCATTCACCCCACTTCAATACCACTCCTCTTCCATAACTACGACAACATCACCACAATATCCACTATCATTCCATATAGCCCTTCCAGTCTTCATCCATCACTGCACAACACTACCCTGCAGATAGCAATACCTTACTTCCTCTGGTCATCCACTGTTCAACGACTTCTATCCACCATTCTCCTCCACAACCACGTATCTTACTGCTACCCACTGCCTCAACGAGCAGCATACATCAGCCACTGTTTCACTGTGTGCACATTCCATGTTCATCTCCTCTCACAACTCATATCCACTCAACAACTCATTTCTTCTGTAATTCACAACATCATCCACTTTGCAATTTTTCTGTAATTCATTTCTTCTAGCACTGACCCATCACCCATCTCCATTCATTACCGTGTGCAAAATGCAAAGCAACCAGACTTCAATCGAACTGCACAACTTTCAGTCGCCACCCAACAGCCATCACGACATTACAACTACAGTTTCCTCAACCACACACCTCACCTCGACCACCTCTGAAAGCAACCCACAGTCATCGACCACTGTAAACAGCTTCCCTTCCCATCACTCTCTGTTCAACTACTACATCACTGTACCACCACAACTACAACTCTCTGCCTTATCTCCCCACAAACCTCTAACCTAACTTGAAGTCAGCAACCACATCACTCTATCACAACACTGCTCCATCACCGAATCTGCACCATTGATTCATCTCCTATACAACTTCTTGGCCATCTCCATTCAACCACTATACCCAAACTTCAACTAACTGCAACTGCACCTCCACCACCAAACAGCAGCTACACAAAACCATCAAACCACAATCACCTGGATCTCAATCACACGCAACTGTGACATTCACCCAAATCACCTCAACTTGCCATCGACCAGCCTCTAATCCAATCGACTTCACCCACTTCAATCAAGTCGTCATCACCGAATACCCATCGCGACTCAACTCCTCCCCACGGACTCCATTCAAACCAGAAACGACATCTCCAAAGCAATTTCTCTGATTTACGGATTTCTCTAAATTTGTGGCGAACGAGATTGGAATTGATCAGAAAATATTGGAACTGATTTGAACGAGACTCTGGTTGTGTTTGGGGATAAGTACTAGATTTTCTTTTTCTTTGGGCCGGGCCCTAGCGAATTGTTTGTTAAATAAAAAAAACAAATGTTTGAGTTTATTTAATTTCCATTCTCTTCTTTTGTTTTTTTCAAAAAAAACAAAAAAAACACACAAAAATTTCAAAAAAAAAACAAAAAAAAAGTTTGTTTAGTGAAGATTTTGAATTTTTTGGGGCTTGTGAGTGTTTGATTTTAGTGTGTCTTCTTTTGTTTTTTATTGATTTGTTTGTACTTTGTTTAGTTTCTCCTTTGATATACAAAAAAAACAAATAAGTTTCTTTTTGCTTTGTTTGAAAATCTTTTGTTTTGTTTCCTTTTATTTCAACAGTTGTGTTATTTTCCTTTGTTTTATTTCGTTCGATATATATAAAAAAAAATTTGTAAATATATCTTGTTCTTCATTTCAGGTAGCCAAAGCAGAAAATCACAAAGAAAGAAGTGCTTGCCAAAAAAAATAATTGCTCAGCTTGCTTGCTTAAAATAAAAACCGCCGCTTTAAAATAATTGCTAATAAAATCTGCACGCTCTGGTATCGTGCCCTTTTCCCTTGTTTTTAATTTGATTTGCATTGTTGGTTGCTTGCATTTGCATTTGTATATATATAAAAAAAAAATTCAAAATCCAAAAACAAAAACAAACTTCATTTTGGTTGCATTGTAATTTCACGTTTAATTTCTGCTTTGCATTCATCTCATCTTGGTTTTCTTTTCTAAGGGCAATACCCCAATTCACATAAGGTAATGGATTTCATCACCCTTTCCTTAGCCCAAAAACGCATTTCATCGTAGAATTTGACTAATAATAAAGGTTAGACGTTGGACCTAAGGGTGTCACGAGCTCACTTAGGGCTTAATTGTATCTTCACAATTGTTTTATTTGAACGATTTTATTTCTTAGTTTCTAGGCTACGGCAGAGTAATAACCAGTCATAAAAATTATGGTGATATGTAAATATTATACTGGTTGTTCCTCTGAAGGTACTTAAACCTTCGGCTGCATTGCTACGGTGATTCGTGGTGCACCGATAACTCCTGTCTGTTACCTGGCTGAGAAATATTTTTGTTGATTTAAGACAAAGTGTGATTGTACAATTTTGGGTTAGGAGCTACTAAGGATAGCAAATTGTAGTTAAGTCTTTTGCATTCATTTAGTTGCATTAGTTCATGCATATTTAAAAAAACAAAAAATCCAAAATCCAAAAAAAAAAAAACAAAATTGTAAATTTTACTTAACTTTATTTTTAATTTAAAAAAATTCCTTTCCTTTGAAAATTTCAATCAAAAAACAAAAATCCAAAAAAAAATATAAAATCTTTTAAGAAAAAGAAAAAAAATTTGAAAATTCAAAAACAAAAAACCAATTTCCATTTCCTAAAAACAAAAAAATCCTTTTGGTAAATATTTAAAAATTCAAAAAACAAAAAAAAATACAAAACCAAAAACATAAAAAAAAATTGAAAAAAAAAAACCAAAAACAAAAAAAAAGATCAAACTTTTCTTTTGAAAATAAATCTCACTTGTTAAATAGTTGTCTCCCTTGTAAAAAAAAAATTCAAAGAAAAATCAAAAAAAAAGACAAAAAACAAAAACACATTTTCAAATCTTCTTTCATTCCTTGAACTCAATTCTAACTCCTTTCTCTTCTCGACTTTCACTTGTGCATGAGTACGTGGACTCGTGACACAACAACAAATCGTTGGACTCGCGACCCTTCTACAAACCGTCTAACTCGAACAGACGATCCTCCTGAAATGGCGAACGAAAACGCCCCTCGAACTCTTATGGATAGAATCTTTCGCGATAGAGTTTCTATTCCATCTTGCATCACGTTACCCGCCCCTACGGGTAACCATTTCGAAATTCACTCGAACCATATTGCCACACTTTCGAAATTTGGCAATTTCGAGCACGATGATCCATACATCTTTTTGACTAAATTCGAACAAGTTTGTGCAACCATTAAACTCCAACAACTTTCTGACGACGGAATCAAACTTCGATTAATCCCATTTGCTCTTACAGATTACGCTGAAAAATGGTTGTACAGCTTACCTTCGAACTCAATTAAAACATGGGAAGAATTTGTAAAAGCTTTCTTAAAAAAGTTCTACCCCTTGGAAAAAACAAGTAGAATTCGAAACGAAATTGTAAATTTTCATCAATTCAAGGGTGAACCATTTGGAAAATATTTTGAAAGATTCAAAGAGCTTCTGATAAAATGTCCACACCATAACTTTGAAAAATGGACGATTTGCCAAATCTTATACTATGGACTAGAAAACAGCTCACGAACGATGCTCGAATCAATGTGCCAAGGCAATTTTCTTGCCCAACATCATAACGATGCTTGGCAATTTCTTGAAAACCTCACTGAAAAGTCGTCCCAATGGGAACGCTCGAACGAAAATCAATATACTCACGATCGAGTGCACACTCGATAGGATCTTCAGTTGCTTTGGAAGCTAAGATCGATGCAATGATTAAAAAATTTGATAACGTTTTCTCATCGAATCAAACGAACCAAGCTTCCCAACCAATGTGTTATAAATGCAACGATCCTAATCATATAGCCGATCAGTGTCCTAATTCCGTTGAACAAATCAATGCTTTCAATAAAACCAAAAACGACCCGTTTTCTCCAACGTACAACCCTGGTTGGAGAAATCATCCGAATTTTGCGTGGAGCCAAAACAATCCCAACACGAATACGATTCGTCCCAATTTTCAAGCATTTTCGAATAATGCTTCGAATCCTCCCTTTCAGCCCAATAATTTTCAACCAAATTTTACGGGCCCGTCTCATAATCAAATACAACAACCAAATTTTCCACCAAATTCTGCTCATCCTCCACAAGACGATAAACGTTTAACTTCGCTTGAGAATACTCTTGAAACGTTGGCTAAGGCAACTACTCAAAGCCTTCAATCAAACAGCAATTTGCAAAATTTATTGACTTCATATGTGCAAAACACAAACCAATCGATTGCAAAACTCGAAATGCAAATGAGTCAATTAGCCACGTCTGTAAGTGAAGGTGAACGTGGAACATTCCCAAGCCAGCCCCTTCCAAATCACAGAAATCAAAAGGCAAATTCAAATCAAGCCCATGTTGTTCAAGATAGCAACGTCACCCAGTTGAATGCTATCACAACTCTCCGTTCTGGTAAACAAATCGATAATCAAGTCGTTAATCCAAATGATTTACCGAAAACTTTTCTCGACGCTTCTAAAACAACGAACGACTTAGAACAGAACGTGGAGCCAAAAGTCGAATCGAACGACAATCAAAATCCTTCTTCTTCTACTCGAGTAGACCCGCCTGCCGAGTATCGTGTTCCATTTCCACATCGTCTTCGACCTAAGAAACACTCGGACCAAATGGAAAAGATGATGGAAATTTTTAAACAAGTGAAGGTTAGCATCCCGCTTCTTAACATCGTACAACAAGTCCCCACTTACGCAAAATTTCTTAAGGACTTGTGCACCCAAAAGCAACACACTCAAGTGCCCAAAAAGTCTTCTTAGCCACCAGTTTGAGTGAAGTCTTGTCCCAATCCATGCCCGTGAAATATAAAGATCCTGGCTGCCCTACGATTTCGTGTACAATTGGAGACAAGACGATTAACAAATGTTTGATAGACTTAGGCGCGAGTGTCAACTTGATTCCATACTCCGTGTACGAACAATTAGGCTTAGGTGAGCTCAAACCCACGAAAGTTACGCTTCAATTTGCCGATCGTTCCATTAAGAAGCCTGTGGGAGAAATCGAAGACGTGCTTATTCGAGTAGGGCAATTTATATTCCCCGTTGACTTTATCGTTCTCGAAACACAACCCGTGACGAATCCCTCGATTCAAATTCCATTGATTTTAGGACGACCATTCTTAGCTACCTCAAATGCCTTAATCAATTGTCGTAACAGATCAATGAAAATCTCTTTTGGAAACATGACTTTGGATCTTAAAATTTTCAATGTTGAAAGCCAATCGAATGAACCTCATGACGAAACGTTGGAAGTTAGTGCCATTCATGAAAACTTTGAAAACGAGACACTTGACCTTAACAACGAACGCGAAGCCGAGTACGAAAAGTTGTTTCCCAAAATTCCCAACGAGATTGAATACACTCTTCCCTTTGAATCGCTTCAAGATGAGTCCGAATCTCTATCCAACTCTTTGATCAAAAAACTCCCGAAGTTGGACCTCAAACCACTTCCCGATCACCTTAAGTATGCATACTTAGGTGAAGACGAAACGTTACCCGTCATAATTTCCGCAACTCTCTCTCTTGATCAAGAAACCTCATTACTCTCTATTCTTTCGAAAAACAGAGAAGCAATTGGATGGTCGATTTTCGATATAAAAGGAATTAGTCCCGCTTTTGTTCAACATCGCATCCATTTACTCGATGATGCCAAGCCTGTTCGTGACGCGCAACGAAGGCTTAATCCAAAAATGAAAGATGTGGTACGTGATGAAATTCTTAAACTTCTCGACAACGGAATCATTTACCCAATCTCCGATAGTTCATGGGTTAGCCCAATTCACGTTGTATCGAAAAAGTCCGGGCTAACCGTAGTCAAGAACGCTTCAAACGAGCTTATTCCAACTAGTACTCAAACGGGTTGGCGTGTTTGCATTGACTTTGAATTGGGAAAAATGCCACTTTATGGTCAAACAAGGCATAGTCCTTGGACATATCATCTCAAATAAAGGCATTGAAGTAGACAAAGCAAAAATCAATGTCATTGCAAATCTACCCATTCCCAAATCCGTTAAGGACATTCGATCATTTCTAGGACATGCTGGATTTTACCGTTGCTTTGTGAAAGACTTTAGCAAAATCTCCCGTCCTTTGACGACCCTTCTTGGAAAAGACGTTCCTTTCGATTTTAACTCTGATTGTATCTCTTCTTTTGAACGTCTTAAGAGCGAACTCATTTCTGCCCCAATCATTTGCGCATCCAATTGGGATCTTCCTTTCGAAATAATGTGCGACGCTTCAAACTTTGCCGTTGGTGCTGTCTTGGGACAACGCATCAACAAGATCCTTCATGTCATTTACTACGCGAGTATGACCTTAAACGACGCTCAACTCAACTACACAACAACTGAAAAAGTGCTTCTAGCTGTCGTTTTTACGCTTGAAAAGTTTCGACCTTACTTGATAGGTTCACACATTACGGTCTACACTGACCATTCTGCGCTTCGATATCTCTTCGCTAAAAAGGATGCTAAATCCTGTTTGATTCGTTGGATCCTTTTACTTTAAGAATTTGACCTTACAATCAAAGACAAAAAAGGTTCCGATAATGTCATAGCCGATCACTTATCTCGTCTTTCGAACGCACCATCTCCTTTGCCAATCAATGAAAACTTCCCCGATGAACAACTTCTTTCAATTTCGATCGATCCATGGTACGCTGATATAGTGAACTACTTAGTCACTAAACAAACTCCCTCATCTTGGTCCAAACAGGACAAATGCAAATTTAAGTCCCAGGTGAAATACTTCTATTGGGACGATCCATACTTGTTCAAATATTGTCCTGACCAAATCATCCGACGTTGCATTCCGGATAATGAAATAAGGAGTGTTCTTTCATTTTGCCATGATCAAGCGTGCGGTGGACATTTCGGTCCTCGAAAAACTGCGGAAAAAGTGCTTCAGTGTGGTTTCTATTGGCCTTCTCTTTTCAAAGACTCGTTTGAATTTTGTAAAACTTGTGATCGATGTCAAATGCTTGGACGAATTTCTCGACGAGATATGATGCCTTTAAACCCCATTCTTACGATCGAAATCTTTGATGTATGGGGTATTGACTTTATGGGACCTTTTCCCAATTCTTTTGGAAACTTTTATATCCTTCTCGTTGTCAATTACGTTTCAAAATGGGTCGAAGCCGTTCCTTGCAAAACCAATGACCATAGAATTGTTGTGAAATTTCTCAAAGAAAATATCTTTTCGAGGTTCGGCACACTCGCACAATAATCAGTGATAACGGAACCCATTTTTGCAACCGTTCTTTTGAAACTTTAATGAAAAAATACTCGATAACCCACAAGTTATCCACTCCGTATCATCCTCAGACTTGTGTCCAAGTTGAAGTTTCAAATCGACAAATAAAACAAATCTTGGAGAAAAATGTCAATAAAAATCGAAAAGATTGGTCTCAGAAATTGACCGACGCGCTTTGGGCTTACCGTACTGCTTTTAAAACTAACCTTGGGATGTCCCCATTTCGTTTAGTTTACGGTAAAGCTTGCCATTTACCCGTTGAAATTGAACACAAAACATTGTGGGCAATAAAAAACTTAAACTTTGATCTTGAAAAAGCTGGCGAAAATCGAAAACTACAACTCAACGAACTCGAAGAACTTAGGAACGACGTGTATGAAAACGAGAAAATTTACAAAGAAAGAACCAAAGTTTTTCATGACAAGTCAATCCTAAGGAAAACGTTTTCGCCTAACCAGAAAGTTCTTTTATATGACTCGAGACTTCATTTATTCCCTGGGAAACTTAAATCAAGGTGGACTGGACCATTTGTGGTACGAACTATTTTTCCACATGGTGCCATAGAAATAGAAAACCCAAAGGATGGATTAATTTTCAAAGTCAATGGTCATCGTTTAAAACCCTTCTTGGAATTGCCCGGTAACCAAGAGGAGGAGCTCATGATCCTTCATAAGCCAAGCTACGTCTAGTAGGAATGTTAACCCTCTTTTGTAAATATGTACATATTTCTCCCCGTTACACTATTATATCATGCATCGACTGTGGGGACACAGTCAAAATTAAGTGTGAGGGGAGTCTCATTTTCATTTTTTAGTTTTTCATGGCATTTTTTTGAATTTTCATTTTCTTCAAAAAAAAAAATCTCAAAACTCCTAAATCTCAAAAACATTTTCTTTTAACCATTTTGATTTATTTTTGAAGAAACGCTATGGGATAAGTATAAGTTTTGGTTAATAAATTGAAATTTTTGAAAATTTATTTGTCTTAAAATAAAAATAAAAATGAAGTTTGATTACAAATAACAATGGTTTAACTAGTATATAGGAAGGTTCATCTATGCTAATTATGAAGTATGTTCTAATTGAAAATCTTTATTTAAAAAGTGGTAAATTTAAAGTAAAGGATATAACATTTTTGTCTTCTAAGTTAAATGGTGCTAAGATGATTTTGCAAAACTCTCTCCTTTAAAATATATATATATATATATATATATATATATATATATATATATATATATATATATATATATATATAAAATAACATCCAAAGTATTCACTCTCATTTAAAAGTCCTCACGGTTATGCATGGGTGAATTACTTGGAATTTTTGATTATGTGCTTTCGTACTCATTTAAAAGTCCTCACGGTTATGCATGTATGGAACACATGTAAAAAAAAAGAACAGATTTAATAAAAACCACCTACGGTCGATAGGTGTATGCACTAAAGTGTGTGCACTCGCCATGCTCTGTACTCCCCTCACATAAGACCGAAAGGCAGTGCATGGGTGGTATATCTGGCCTCAGTTTACCTGAGCTAGGTGTGTAATTTTTCTTGCAAATAATGAGAGAGCAAGCAATTGAAATCCAAGCGCTAGTTTAACTTGTTTGATTTAACTTGATATTGAAAAGAAATGAAAATACCACTTTAATAAACTTTGATAATCAACTAAGGATCCATTTCATAATTACATTATGTTATCAACCGAAACAACTAGCCAAACTATGGTCTATATGTTATGACAACTTGATTTTTATTGGAAATATTGACGCGTAAAATTTTCAAGACAATGACCAAAACTTGTATTTAACTTATTAGTGTCAATTTAAAAATAAATCCTTCATTTGTAAATATTTTCAAAAACTCGCATTCAACTCTTTGTAAATAAATCTTTCATTTTGTAAATATTTTCATCCTGCATTTGAATTTTGTGGGTAGTATCCGTTGGAAACCCTAACGAGACAACACTCGTCCTACTGGGGACACCCAGAGGTTTAACGGCTTGTTGCATACGCTCAATGCAATCGTGCTCCCTACCAAAACAGATTTATCTTAGTTTTCCTTTATTCGAGGACGAATAAAAAGATAAGTGTGGGGGTATTTGATATGCACGTAATTGCGCATATATTTACATCCATATTTTATCTCTTTTTATTTAAATAATCATCATATTTGGTCATTTTAACATGTTTAAAACCAAAATTCAATTATTTCCAACCATCATATTTTCATCTTCATTCAGGGGCAAAACGGTCATTTTGTGCATGTGTCGATATAAGAATTTTTACTTGGACATTTTTTGACAATTTTTATAGGAATTTGGATGCATATAGAAGAGGCTTATATGAAGATATATGCATGCACAAATGAATACAAAGGAAAGAAGAGGGAAATAATTCAAGCCATGAACATGGAGGACCCCACCCACTTACCGAAAAGTACAATTTGGAGCTAATGGACAACTAAGTGGAGGTTAAAGCTTCATGCAAAACAAATGATGGATTAATTAGTGGTTAATGGTTACTTGTTGGCCACACTTCCTAAAGGGCATTTTAGGTAGCCCCCTAAAAATAGAATTAGGCTTTTATGCATGTATATATAGCCCTCTTATGTATATGAAACCATCATCTACTCTTTCATTTTACTTAGGAAATTAAGAAATCAAAGTGTAAGCTCAATGTTCTATGAAATAAAAATGGCTTCCAAGCCTCTTTCTTCTCTCTTTTCTACATGCTTTTCTTTGCTTTATTGTTAATGTTTTATTTCTATGTTCTCTTTTCCTTTATGTTCATAGCTTAGATTTACATTTATGCAAGTAGTAAGTAGCTAATCTCTTTTGCTTTCTTTGCTTATTTTCTATTCTCTTTTCTTTTTTAATGTTGAAATTTGTTTGTGTTGCTTCAATGCCACAAATGAGTAGCTAAACCCCTTCAATTTAGGGGTGATGAAGCTCTCTAACTTTATGTAATTTCAACATTTTTATGATGTATGATCTCTTTGTTTATGCTTCATGAATGTGAATTTTGATGTAAGTTTATACAAGTGGGTTTGATAGCTTATGTTGCTTACGCAAATGAGTTATTCTTACTCAACATAAACACAATTTACATCAACATTTGCTAATTAATTTTTGATTATGAAATGAAAGTAAAAATGAAATTTGATGATCTATGTTACTAGTTACAATAGTAAATAGATCATACTTAAAATAGTTTTTGCTTTGGCTTCTTTTTCATGAGAATTGTAAGTGGTATAATTGTTGTATTATAGTTTGATGGTTTGAGTTATGTTAACTAATAACATAAAAAAACCATACTTATGATAAATGCAATGATTATTTCACTTAATATCAAAGTTAGAGATCATAAATTATGTGTTTGTTGATTTACAAAAATTTGAGAGTGGATTTGCCTCTAAATTGTTCTTTAGTCTAATAATTTTTGAATCACATTTTCTAATGTTAGCCTCATAATTTCTAGTTAACAAATCCTCTTCGACTTTGGTATAATTTGATTGAATAGAATTTTAAAAAATCATCAATTCCCTGTGGATCGACCCGTATTCGCCGCGTACTACATTCGTACACCGTGCGCTTGCGGTAATTTTTAAATTTAAATTCGTTCGACGGTTTTCTAAACCGATAGAATTTCCGTCGATGAACAACCTGGATTTTTAGCCATCGAATATTAGGTGTTTAACTGACTTTTTTATTGAATTATTGATTTTATAAGGACAACGAATAAATTTCTGATAATTAAAATATCTGAGTATATATAAATTGATTTAAAAACTATAATAAATATTGACTTGTAAATCTTTAAATATGATAAATCCGATAGAAAGAAAATAAATAATACATAAACTCCACCATTGAAATCCAAGGTAGAATATCCTTATATTTGTAAATATAAATATACACAAGTTGGTGAATATGTATGTATGTATATATATATAAGTGTAGAAGTAATATATATATATATATATATATATATATATATATATATATATGAAAGTTTGAATGTAGGTAAATGTAACGATCCCGTTTTGGAGCCAAATTAAATTTAGTATTTAATATAATTTTTTTTGATTAAATTGTGAATTAATTTGATTTTTTCCAAATTAAATAATATATTTGTGAAAGATGCTATGCGGTAGGATCATGTAATATGTAATAATGAAATAGTCTAGGTAGATAAAGTAGGTAAATGCAAGGAGACACCAGGACTTTATACTGGTTCGGGCCTCTCGTCCTACGTCCAGTCCCTAAGCTTCACTTAGGAATTTCACTAACTAACACCGTCACTTCACCCGGAGGAATAGGTTTACAACTTAACCGAACAGCCGAATGGGATTTCTTGCCTCAACTACCGAAGAGGACTTCAACTCAATTACTAAAATACAATATTCGACTTGTTGTGTTCTTGTCAACACTAATGAGTCTAATGTAGTACAATATTCCTATAATCTTATCCTCGAGAATATGCAATGTGTTTGTGAAGATTTAGGAAATGTGAATTGCTATGAATCAAAAGAATGTTATAAACAAAAACAGTGATTCAAGCAATAGATTGGTGATTGCTTTGAGAATATCTAAAGAACATGAACAAGAGAATAGTAAGATTAAAGCAAGAGAATTCGGTAAATTAAATAATGTTAGAATCATGTATATATACTTGTAGAAGAGATGCATATGTTGTCAAAGGTTGCAAACAAGAGATGCTTTCATTTCCATTGATGAAAGGTTGCAACTCTTGGGAGGAAGAAGGTGTCTTTTCAGAGAAAATTCGCAGGTTCAAATTCAGTCGACTGAGCAGGGAATTCAGTCAACTGAAAATATGAAGTAAAATTTTCGGGACCAAATTCAGTCGACTGAGCAGGGAATTCAGTCAACTGAAACTGTGCATGTATGTTAAACTGCACAGATTCAGTCGACTGACTCAGGTTATTCAGTCGACTGAATTCTATTGTTAAACAAAAACAGCAGTAGCTCATTTGGTTAGAGTACATGCCTTCTAAACTAGTGACCCGGGTTCGAGCTCTGCTTCATGTATTTTTTGAAAACTTGATTTTGATTAAAATATGCAAGCAAGTTTATTTGAATGTGAATGATGATTCTTGAGGAAAGATTTTAACAAAGCACTAAACTAGACTCTATATACATATTTGATGACTCTTGTTAAAATATATAACTATACAAACCATATATTGAGCCGATGAGTCTGGATGTTATCGTAGTCGTAGATTCGTGAACTGTTGTGTATTGTCAGCAATCAAAACCTATGATCCAACATTCTCCCCCTTTTGATGATGACAACTTCATTTGCTACGAATGAATTTTTGACCAGCTTTGTTGATCTTGTCTCCCTCACTGAATATATTCCTGTAATTGTGCTTTATATTTCTCCCCCTGAATCTATGTTATATATTCTTGTAAATAATTAATCTTTTCTCCCCCTTAATCTGTGCTTGCTTCTCCCCCTGAATCTATGCTATATATTCCTGTAAATAATTAATCTTTTCTCCCCCTTAATCTGTGCTTGCTTCTCCCCCTGAATCTATGCTATATATTCCTGTAAATAATTAATCTTTTCTCCCCCTTAATCTGTGCTTGCATGGTTTATTCCTGCAAATAGTGTTAGAGCAATATCTTTCTCCCCCTTTATCATCGACAAAAAGGAGAGTTTATATGACCAGGTAATTAGGCAGAAGGAAGAAGTTACAAAAAAATTTAGTCTCAAGGACAGCAAGTTTACTTTTTAGTCTGAAGGACACTTTTTAGTGTAAACTGAAAATGATAGTTACAACTATCATTCTGTGATTTACAGTAAAAAGTGTCCTTCAGCCTAAAAAACAAATTTCTTGTCCCTGAAACTAAATTTTTCTTTAACTTTTTCCTTGAGCCTAAAAACCCCTTATATGATGATATAAAATATATTTTACATAAGTGTTAACATAGAGCAATATAAAACAAAATAACTACTACTTATAGTGTAAGGTATCCAAAAAAAATTAACATTTAAAGCATGCGATATCCAAGGTTCTTATAATTTCCTAATTATTAGGAAACCATACCCATTTGGGTGGGGTTGAACCTTTATAAATATAATTTACATTATTAACTACCATAACAAAATAATCATCAATGTATTTTTCTCTATTTTTTCAATTAATAGGAACCCAAATACTTAGATAATTTTTTTCATATTTCCTGTTAATGATTTTGTACTTCTAAAGAAATTACCAACATTATAGGTCATAGTAGTATTTGAATTTCTATAAAAATTGGATTTAGGCTTTACTCGAAATTTAGTACTAGCACTATCATTTTTACTATACATGAAAGCATATCTAGTGCTATTTCTATGATCAGTTTTATTATATCCTAAACCACTTTTATCATTGTGAGCTTTTGAATTCTTAACATAACATAATCCCTTCTTATTAGAAGCAGGTTGAGAATTTTCAATAATCTTGGATAAATTTTCTCTCCCTTTATTAAAATTGGAAATATTTTTAGTAATGTCATCAAGCTTAGTTTTGAGACTAGTGTTATCTATCTCAACAATTTTAATTTTTGTTTTTAACTCATGATTCTCAGAAGCTAAAGCATTATTCTTTTCTTTTTGAGCTTCTATTTCTTGACTTAATAGAGCGAGTTGAGAATTGTTAAAGAGTGAATCTTGAATTTTCTCAAGTTCTTCTTCTAATATTTTCTTCTCATCTTTAAGCATATCTCTTTCGAATTGTGCTTTCTTCTGATTTTCTTGAGCTTCCTTATATTTTCTTTTGAGACTTTTTAAAGTGTCTAGAAGTTCTGAATTTATTTCTATCATATCATCAAAAGTTAGATCACTAACCTCATTATCTTTTGCCATAAAGCATTTGTTTGTTTGCTCCTTTGATTTTTCTTTATTGCTCCTCCTCTTCTTATTACTTTGACTAGATCTCTTTATAGCCATTTATTCTAGGATGTTGTTACGATCTCTAGAATACCAGGCTCTGATACCAATTGAAAGATGCTATGCGGTAGGATCGTGTAATATGGAATAATGAAATAGTCTAGGTAGATAAAGTAGGTAAATGCAAGGAGACACCAGGATTTTATACTGGTTCGGACCTCTCGTACTACGTCCAGTCCCTAAGCTTCACTTAGGAATTTCACTAACTAACACCCTCACTTCACCCAGAGGAATAGGTTTACAACTTACCCGAACAACCGAACGGGATTTCTTGCCTCAACTACCGAAGTGGACTTCAACTCAATTACTAAAATACAATATTCGACTTGTTGTGTTCTTGTCAACACTAATGAGTCTAATGTAGTACAATATTCCTATAATCTTATCCTCGAGAATATGCAATGTGTTTGTGAAGATTTAGGAAATGTGAATTGCTATGAATCAAAAGAATGTTATAAACAAAAATAGTGATTCAAGCAATAGATTGGTGATTGCTTTGAGAATATCTAAAGAATATGAACAAGAGAATAGTAAGATTAAAGCAAGAGAATTCGGTGAACTAAATGATGTTAGAATCATGTATATATACTTGTAGAAGAGATGCATATGTTGTCAAAGGTTGCAAACAAGAGATGCTTCCATTTCCATTGATGAAAGGTTGCAACTCTTGGGAGGAAGAAGGTGTCTTTTCAGAGAAAATTCGCAGGTTCAAATTCAGTCGACTGAGCAGGGAATTCAATCGACTGAAACCGTGCATGTATGTTAAACTGCACAAATTCAGTCGACTGAATTCTGTTGTTAAACAAAAACAGCAGTAGCTCATTTGGTTAGAGTACATGCCTTCTAAACTAGTGACCCGGGTTCGAGCCCCGCTTTATGCATTTTTTGAAAACTTGATTTTAATTAAAATATGCAAGCAAGTTTATTTGAATGTGAATGATGATTCTTGAGGAAAGATTTTAACAAAGCACTAAACTAGACTCTATATACATATTTGATGACTCTTATTAAAATATATAACTATACAAACCATATATTGAGCCGACGAGTCTGGATGTTATCGTAGTCGTAGATTCGTGAACTGTTGTGTATTGTCAGCAATCAAAACCTATGATCCAACAATTTGTTTGTTTATTTATATATATGTATATAAATTGATTGTAAATTGAATTGTGGGTTTGAAGTTCAAAAAATAAATATTTTTAAAATAAATTGGATTTAAAACTCTATATTTTAAAACTAATAAAATTTGTTTTAGAATTAAAATTATATATATATATATATTGGAAGTTATGTTTTGAATTCAATATAACAATTTTCTAAAAGTTAATTAAAGTTAAAATTTAACATTTTCAACACTAGTATTTATTTATATAATATTTAAGTATAATAACTTTAGTTTAATTTTATATTTACACATAAATAAATGTAATTTATATATATATATATATATATATATATATATATATATATATATATATATAGACACACACATTTAAAAACGTAACACATATTGATATAAAGATAATACATAATTAATTAAAAAAGGTTTTAAACATAAAAATATATGCTTATAACACTTGTAAAATAATTACAACAAGAATTTACAAGTGTAAACCATTTTAAATGCATTTAAACATTTGTAATCAAATTAGCATATAAAGATACAAGTGTAAAACATGTATCATACAAATATAACAAATGTCAGTTGAATTATTTAAAAAATAAATAAATAATGAATAAAATCTAAACAAAGCTATATACATATACACTATCTCCCTCTCTTCTTATTTGTTTCATGCATTCAAAATAAATAAAATTTATATCAAAGAAAACAAAATTCAAAAGCAAAAACCAGGAATTAAAATCAAAGCAAAAAAAATTCAATTTTAAAAAAAAAATCTTCCTAGAAACAAAAGTAGATTCCATGTTTCAAAATCAAACCGGATGCAAATAAAAAACAAATCAGATCAAGCTCAGATTCAAATGCGTCTCAAACCACAAGTAGCTTCTGATCAGATCCAAACATCAAATATTCAAACCTGAAGCAAAGCAAAATCGAAGAATCAAACTATAACAACTTCAGTTTCAACCAAGAAAAGCAGATTCAACTCAATATACATCAGGTACATACTAGTTTTCAAAAGCAAGAACATTTCCAGGCTTCTACATTTCAGTTTTCAAAGGAAAAATTAAAATACAACTAGGATCGGATCATCTTCTATTTCCAAGTTTTCAAACAACAGTCAAAACAGTGTTTCCAGGATCAAAGCAACTTCTAGTCTTTTAAATTTCCAAACAAAACTTCTCTGGTCAACCAAATCCAGGTGAGCAAACCACTTAAACTTGTTATATATTTTGGTATTTGGATTGGTATGTGAAGTTATGATGTAAATATGCTTGTATAAATATGCCTGCATGTGTTTATATATGTAGAAAATTGATGTGCATGTCTGTGTACAGGCACCCAGGCCTCTATTCAAAATACAAGGTTTAAATTTAGTTCAAAATTCAAAATCTCATCCTTTATTCACTTATAGGCTTTGACATTTAAACAATACATTCTTGAATTTGCAAGATCAAAATTTTAAAAATACTTTTAAGCGTTAAAAATGAATGAGTTTACTAGGTAATGTAAAAACACAGTAAAAATCAAATTTTGTTCAAATTAGTTGATTAAAACTTGGGTTTTGATTGCATGATCCTGCTCGCCTTCATAAAACATGAATTTAAAAATAAAATCATAAATTTTAAGTTCGGAAATCATGTGCATTTGCGAGTTGATCAATTTTGGTCTTTTCATCAATTGTCGTCGACTGGCAGGTCTGGGTTCATCGTGTCTGATGTCGAAGGTAGCTTGGACGATGCAGATCGTCGAAAAAATAGTGGATGGATTTTTAATTGAACGTGGCGGCCAAACGACGTTGAAATAAGGTTTAAGGACCGGGTTTTGTTGTCGACAATTCTTGAGCTCGTGTATCGTCGATGTTTCATCGGAGGTGATCGCACCAGGGGGGATCGAAGCGTTGACTAGTGACACTGCTCTGGTCGAGGTGGCGTAGTTGCTGGTAGCCGGGATCATCGGCACAAGGAGGTTTTGGTCGATCAGTTGGATTCCAGGATGGTGCTGATTGGCTCGATTTCGATTGTCGCACGAGTTCATCGATCTGGGTGAATGGAATCATCGGCGAGGTTGTCGACAATGTGTGGGAGATCTCGGCAGGGATCGAAGGTGGTCGGAGTGATGGTGCACGTGCACGTGTGCATCTGGGTGTCAGGTTTGAGAAGATGAAGTTTGTCTCGAAGTTGCTCTCGGGGGATTAGGTTGGTGGCTCGAGTATGGATGTGGGGTTGTTCGTGGTATTACAGGGTTTTAATTTTTAACACATAACAAAGTTTTGAAAAAAAATCGAGGATTTTGAGATGTAACTCAAAGAGGGTCTCGAGGAAAACATGCATTGTCTCGGGTTGATACTCGAAGTAAATCTCGGGTCTATGTTTTTTTTAATTAAACAAGTTTTTCCAAATTTAAATTTAAAAGCAAGTTTAAACACCTTCTTGTTGATTCCTTTAAAATAAAAAATGTTTTATTCTAATTTTGGAATTAGTTAAAGTTTTTAAAGAAATTATTTCAAATTAATTAAGTTTAAAATTGTTTTAATATATATATATATAACATTTATTTTAAAGTCTATTTCAAATAAACTTAATATTGAAATTGAATAATTAATTAAGGAAATGAAATGCTTTCAATTATCAGTTAACTTAAGTGACTTAAGTTAATTTATTTATGATGATTTATTACCAAGGTTTAGTAAATAAAGGTTTTAATGATAATCAAATAATATAAGATAATTAATTGATAATTAATTATTGATTTAAGGTTAGTTAATTTATAAATTAATGGATAAATGATTATTGATTTAAGGATAAATTAATTAATGATTAAGGGTTAATTAATTTTTATTTGAAGGTTAATTAATGAATAATTGAAGGTTGATTTAAAAGATAATTACTTAATGAAAGTAATTAAGGATAATTACTTAATGAAACTAATTAAAGGATAATTAGTTAATTAAAGGTTGATTGATTAATTTATTAAGGATGATTTATTTAAAGGTTAATTAATTAATGTTCAAAGGTTAATTAATTAATGATTAAAGGTGATTTAATTAATGATCAAAGGTTAACTGATTTATGTGATTAATTAAAGAATAATTAATTAAGGAATAATTAATTAAGGATAATTAATTATGATGAATAATTAAGGTTGATTTATCATTTTCATTAATTAACGGTTTGTAATTAATTAATGTTAATTAACCAGGATTAGTAAATTATTCATAAGTAATTAATCTGGTTTAAATTAGTTATAATCAGGTAATGAATGGATCTTACTTGTGCATGATTGGATTCTATTGAATGCTTTGAATTGTCTGATATTCTAATATGTGATGTGCAGTGATGTGAATTGAGCTGTGAACTGTGATTTATTTATCTGTGATGAATTTACATATTTATCTGTGAATATGTGAATGAAAGATAAGCGTTATAATGTTATACCGCTTATCAATATTGTTGTGCTTGAATTAATAATGGTTGTAATATGTTATTATTGTGGGAAAAACCCCTGGACCACACCATACACACAAATATGGATTTCACGAGGGATTGGTTAAGTTGCAGATATTTTAAATTTAATGTTATTTCAATCAAAATGGTAAAAGAATTTCAAAGTTGAATTGTGAATCCAAAATGGTTTGGAAGTGAAATTGGGTTTAATATGAAAGGAGTTTTTGAAGTTAAAATTATTTTGAATGGCTTGTTAAAGATTTGAAATTAAAATAATTTAATTTGAACTTAAATTCAAGATTTTGAAGTTGAATTCTATATACATATATAAATTTGAGAACTATGGTTTAAAGGGTTATGTAGGTTATAAATTGTATATGTATGGATTTTAAACCGTTTTTAAAGTATATTAAATAAATTATTTTGGAAATTTGAATTTAATTCAAATAGAACTTGCCGAGAATATGGCAGTTTGCTGATTTTTCAATATATACTTTGAAAGGAGTAAATATAATTGGATTTTCTCGAAATAAAAAGCATTTGTTTTCAAATAATAATGGCTTTCATATAACGAAAGAATTCCCGGTTTTTGTTGAAATGATTTTGGGTTATGGGTGAATCAGATTGGAAATAGTTTTGAAAGCTATGAATGAATCATTGTTAAAGATTGGTGAACTTTTTTTTCAAATTAAAGAGGATCTTCAAGGGTGAATCTTTTGTTTAAAAGATTAAAAGTGAAAAATTGGTTAAACCATTCAAAAAGAAAGGTTTTGGGCTAAAAGTTGTGGCTTAACTAAGATCCCAATATATCCATATGTTTTTAAAATAAGCACTCGTTATTCGGTTTGGTCGGGAGAGGACTCTATGTCATATAACTCATTTCGAATAGTGATACGACATAATGGATAGCATTTGAAGACTGTGGTGAAGACCGAGTATTTTCAAAAGCTAAAGATTACCTGTCGAATGTCTCTGCACCGAATGGCCCCAGTATAGAGATTTCCCTATGTGATGGGGAGTCCGGACGTGATTAGTGAATATCCAGATTTGCAAGGGCTTATTTGAAATACCTTCGGTTCCATTAAGCCCCAGAATGAACTTGTATGGATGTATGTCTGACGTTACACTTTGAGATGTAAAGCTATTTTCTATCAAATACATTTCTGTTTGGTGGCGGAGAATTTATTCTCTTAGCATAACACCCTTCTCTGAGACGTACGAGCTCAAAGTTTATGTAGTTGATGGTTACTAGTAATAATTCCCAATTTGGTGATGTGGCATGCTAAGCGTTGATGATCATTTGTTGATCGAAGCATGGCTTTTGTGAAAAGCGTAGCTTTGTGGACGAGACTTCGTCGAACCTCACAACCTGGAAATAGTCGAAACAGGAAGGATGCAGCAAGGTTATGAGGATCGCACCCTTTAGGGTATGTGCATTTCCTTCTAGATAAAAAGTGGTATCGTGGTATGGAGCCCAAATATTTAACTTATGTGGTTGTTGGAATTTTTTGGGGTTGAGGATCCTCAGATAAAGGTCGGTGATGACCGATGTAACAACCCTGAATTTTGAAAAATTTAAAAATGAAAATATTTAATTAATTTTAAATATTTGAATGATGGTTTAAATTGAATTACCAATATAACTATGAAATTGGCGATTAAATTTTAGAATTTAGTCTATGAAAAATTGAATAAAAATCTAAATTTGACTTTAGAGTTGAAATTGAATATTGAATTTGTATTTTAAATTCAAACTAATGACTTAGAAAAATAATTTGGATACAAGAATTATTATTTATTTAAATTAATAAAGGATGGTTAGTTTTAATAACATTTTTCTTTAACTTAAATAAAATGGAATAAATTTTATCAATACAAAATACAAGTATAAAACTAATTGTGAAACACGTTAATATAAATTTATGTTTGATAGTTGAACTACAAAACGTTTATATGTTTAGTAAAGAAAATAATTATGCAAAACAAATTGAATTTAAATTGAAAAGAAAAAAAAAAGAAAAAAAATATATAAAAATAAACTTAAAATAAAAAGAGTATACTGCCTTACTCTTATCAGCCAAATTCGTGCCTTCCATCACGCCTTAACTCACGCCATGATCCACGCCTTCAACCATGCCCTAAATCACGATCTCCTTCCCCATAAAACACGATACCCCCTTTTCTCCATCCCTTCAGATTTCATACGAAAGAAAAAAAATACAAAAATGGCTGCCGTTCCTTAATTCTCGTTCGTTCCTCTCTGTCAAATTAGGGCTTTTCAAATTTTTGAAGTCGCTGCTTCTCTTGATTTGTCTGAGAAATTAGGGCTTTGGCTTCGATTCCAATTCGTCGCCGCTTCGAAGCAAGGTGAGTGAATTTTACTACTCACATCTAATTCAAAGTTAGTTGATCTTTTGTTCTCGATTTCCATGGGTTTTGATTTTGATTTTTGGAACTTATTGCTTTGGATTCTCTAGCTTTCGAGTTGATTTATTTGGTCTCGGCCAATTGTTTGAAACCCACTGCTCGATTGTTTTGAAATCTCTAATGTTTAAAAATATCGACTTTGGCTCCGGCCCGGGCTGCATTTAACTGTAAATTGTTCATCCTCGTCTGCTTATTTGTGTTTTCATTGTCTCGGTTTCAACTTAATTTTTATAGTTGCTGGATTTCGTGGCTACCACGTATTTATTTTCAACTGTGACTTCGGTCACTTTGATTCTGCAGATTGCCTTGTTTTGATTTTAATTTTTCTGGAAATTTTGATTTCATGGATTAATATTGACTTCGGCCTTCCCACTGATCTTGTTCACTTTGGCCTTCATTTTGACATCGCGTGCATTCCAGTTTAGCACTCATGTCTTCGTTTTAGTTAACTGTGCATTCTTGTAGCCTTCATATATGCTTTTTCTCATATTCATTAATCTAGTCTTGCATCTGACTTGCTGATCTGTTGTATTGTGTTTTCATGCCTTAGGTTTGCATACATCTTGCAGTCTGTTTGATCACTGTATAGCTTTTAATTTAAGTTGCATTTCATTGGTTTGAATAATGAGTAACACTATTTTATCATAATTTGAAAAGTATAAAAATCTGTTGTGCCTACATGTCTGTGAATAAGTATGTATGCATCTCTGTTCATCAAGTTTTGCAAGTGAGTAAAACTCATCTCTAGTACTGATTTAACATGTTAGTTGAATCTAGTGATAAGTGATTTTTATTGAGCCTGTTGCAACAAAAGCCATTGTTGCTGTGTACTTTTCATATCCTTCCCTGAGTACATCTCTGTAGCACTTCGACTTGAATTTATTTCTCTCAGTTGACTTGAGCCTTTTATTGTTTTACTGCAAATTTGGTCTGCATATTAGATATGCAGTCACCTGTAGCACTTGACTTCGGCTGTTTCTTTGATAGTGAACTTGTTCACTGTTTCCATTTGCTCGAATTGGATGAGCTTGGTTTGTTGGTTCTTGATTATTTCAAGTTGATTTTAGAGATTTTACAGTGAGTTGAATCCAGTCTCAAAGGCTTGGGTTTGACCCTGTACTCGAATGTAAACTTTCATAGTGCATTCATATGTACATCACTTGTTGTTGTTGCATGTGTTTGTTTCTCGAACTAGTGCAGTGTAATCTTCATGTTTTTGGAGCTCGCACTGTTATTTAGAGTAGCATACCTGTTTCACCTTTGAGTTGTGTTTCACTTGAATACTACTGCAGCTTTGTTCTCTGGTTCTGGCTCCTGTAGTCTTGACTTTGAGTAATTATGTGTACGAGCACTTGTATCTGGCACATGTGTTATGTGCATTTCAGTTGTACTTCTTTTATTGCCTGGTCCTTTTTGTCACTGCCCTTGGGGTTCAGACCTGTAGCACACATGTGCCATTCCTTGGTGCAGTTGCATATATTTTGTTATTGTTGTTTCATAGTTGCTGCCTTGACCTGTTGCACTGCCTGTATGTAAAAGCCAATGTATATGTGATTTCATGTATATGTGATTTCATGTATATGTGATTTTGTGATTTTATGAAGTGAGTTTCATTATAGCATTATCTTTGAAACAATTGTTGTTTCACTGTTTATTTACCAATGCATGTCCACTGATTAGACACAGATCATATTTGCCATGAGATCTTGTTTCACTTGGTGTTCTAGGTGCATACGTGAGTCACGTGTACACCTCTCTGTTGCATAGTTCATCTACTTGTTGTATACTTTATGGTTCATACTACACTGTGACTCGTGACAGTGTTTGTTGCGTTGTGATCTTGTGGTAGCTGCGTTATTGTTGCAGTTGCCCTTGTGTCCAAGTAATGGCAGCAGTTTCATTTTTATGAAAATTTTGCACTTGTTGAAATGTGCAGTAATAAGTTGTTTGGAACTTGTTTTCTTGAGTTTTACTTGACTATATGCAAACAATTGCATTTCGACCCTGCCATGTTGCACGGGATTTGGTGTTGCAGCCGCGTTGAGTCACTGACTTGACCTTTTGCATTTGGTTGAAGTTGATTTGGGCCTATTTAATCGCAGTCTACATTTTTGATAGTAGATTTGCACTTAAATTTCTAGCCCGTTATACTTAGTTTTATTGCAGTTGCGTTGAGTCACGATAGCACTAACTTGACCTCTGCAGCTTCGATTTCTGTTAGTTTTTACTGTTGTGATGATTTCTATTTCATTACGGTAGTGGCGAGGCAGTGCACGCAAGTGTGAACTGCAGCCACGCAGAGTTAACATTTTAAAAAGTGTGGCGAGGCCGTATACGCGTGTGTGTACTGCAGCTCTACCAAATCTAATGTTTTAATTGTTTTTCTCTATTTGATAAAAATTGTTTTCTGTTGCCAATTCAATATATTTTGAATCTATTTTGATGATTTTGTTGTTAATTGCCGTTTAGGAAATTCTGATGTTTTTCCTAAATTATCCTCATCAATAATCCCTTCATCTATCTTCATTGATAATTTGAATCTACTAATTTGTTGTTTAACACTGTTAAGTGTTATATTTACCGTTATCCGATTTCTTGTTAAAGGATCGGATAGGTAAATTTATATTTGACTGTCGTCTAATTGTTGTTTGATTATTATTGCCTCTATGCACTAATAACTGAGTTTGAATTAGACTGACCTGTGTATTATTTTCTTTTGAATGTAATACTCGGGTCAGACCGAGTAATTTTACAGCTTGAAGATTTTCAGGCTGCGAAGTTAGAGAGTTGGGGAAATTGCTGCACTTTTGCTTTTCGAAAAAAATTTGTACTTAAAAGATTATATTCCGCTGTATGAATGAAATTCATTGTATAAACTCTGATGTATAAAAGAAAAGTTCATTTATGAAAAATATTGCTGTGATTCTGTGGCTATTTCTGTTTAAACTCTATAAACTGAATAACAATCCGTCATTTTGAACGTCTCAAGTTGGTTTAATTACCGACTGGGGGCGGTCAGAACGGCGGGTCGTTACAAGAGGGATGGCATACTTGTGTCAGTAGTTACCTAGTTACAAAGGTAACCCAGCCTTGTGTTGGCAGAGAGTTGGTTAGGTTCTCGGGGCGTCCCTCCAAAGACGTACCCATTCGGTGAAGGAAGTTCCTTAACCTTGACCATTTGTTGGAAATCCAATCAATACGCGCCCTGTATAGTTTTAGTTCTAGAACCTGCCATTTAACATGGTAGCTATAGTAGGCATATTATAATAGTACGTATGCTGGCTAAGATTAATATTTTACTTTCAAAATGTTTTTTGCATTATGCACTAATAATAATATCAAAAGGATTTTTGCGTATCAAGCATGCTTGACTATCATAAGGAGAAATCTCCTCTAATTGTGCGATTGCATTGTGTGTGTAGCGGAAGGTTTTATGGTAGTTTCATTTTCCAAAAAGCATAGCGAATTTCTTTTATTTTTTTTTGTTCAAATAAACTATTTTTTTTGCTCATACTTGTCCTATGACTAACCTGGAGTTTATTGTTCCCTTTCTAAACTCCGTGTGCCCACAATTTTTTACACGGGTAGCCAGAGTTAGGTTTTTAGATAATCGGATAATAGGTGTAGCTTTTGGCAATCTTTGGGATCTTTGAAGTCTTTGGTTTGGTTTCACTTCAACATGTTCCTACACCGGATTTGCTTAACTTCAGCATGATTGGTGGTTCGAGCTTTTGGTTTAGAGCTTTGGATTGTTGGCATTGAGGATGTTATCTTTCCGTTGTCTTCTGCTGCTTTGTTTTATCTGCTGTTGTATCTATCTCTGATAATGTTGTTCACTTCATTTGTATCAGATTGTTGTATCAATTTTTGGTGTATCAATAAAATTATTCTTCTGTTTCCGCTGTGTTGTTATCACCTAATGTTGTTATAAGCTCCGGCGAACCAAATTCAATGTTCGAATCTGCGGCATTGGAATATGGGTGACGTATTTGGATATCGATTTTCGAAGGTCAAGTCAGGGTCGTTACAATTGCAGCTCTAGAGTATAACACATTAGGTGACTCATTGGAGATAGAGATATAAATGCCCTAGAATGAGTATATCCCAAAGATATCTTGTCCGTATGCCTCAGTAAATTCTCTTACTATTCACTGATAGTGAGTATGAGTGCAAGAAGAGGACGAGGTTGGGGACAGGGGAATACCACTACAAATGGTCGATACACCGTAACAACAATGAAACAATTTCCCTATCAACCTTCTTTGATCATCATCCGATATCAATTCTTTGATGACTTCCTGGCAGCAACAAAAAGAATCTTTAGTGTGATGGTGGCCTGCGAATCTTAGTTACATTGTAAAAAGTTTCCTAATTCGTATTCTCTTCATCAGTTTTCTGTCAGCTCTTCCTTCTTAGCTTTAATGAATCTGAAATTTTTAATTTGAATGAATTGGTTAACAAGATATAAAGCCAAATTAGATTGTATCCATTTGTCCAGGTCCCAATATATTCTATGAATGGTTAGTTATTCCTTCGGACTAACCAGTGCCCCTGCATATTTCGTAGAACTGATGACCCGAGTATCTTATGAAATATTGAATAAGTTCGTTTTCATATTTATTGATGATATTTTGATTTGGTAAGCAAAATATAGAATGAATATTTCATTTTGATCTAGCAATCCAATTCTCTATTTCTAACGTGTTCATATGTTCTTTGTTGTATCCCTATCTCGCAAATTTCGGAGACGAAATTTTCTTAAAGGAGGAGTCTGTAACGATCCCATTTTTGAGCCGATTAAATTTAGTATTTAATATAAATTTTTGGATTAAATTTTGAAATTTTCCAAAATATTTGTTCGTTTATTTATATATATGTATATAAATTGATTGTAAATTGAATTATGGGTTTGAAATTCAAAAAATAAATATTTTTAAAATAAATTGGATTTAAAACTCCATATTTTAAAACTAATAAAAATTTGTTTTGGAATTATAATATATATGTATATCTATATTTTGGAAGTTATGTTTTGAATCCAATATAACAATTTTCTAAAAGTTAATTAAAGATAAAATTTAACATTTTCAACACTAGTATTTATTTATATAAAATTCAAGTATAGTAACTTAAGTTTAATTTTAGATTTACACATAACTAAACGTAATATACACACACACACACATTTAAAAACATAACACATATTAACATAAAGATAATACATAATTAATTAAAAAAGGTTTTAAACATAAAAATATATGCTTATAACACTTGTAAATTAATTACAACAAGAAGTTACAAGTGTAAATCAGTTTAAATGCATTTAAAATTTGTAATCAAATTAGCATATAAAGATACGAATGTAAAACATGTATCACACAAACAAAACAAATGTCACTTGAATTCTTTTTTTTAAATAAATAATGAATAAAATCAAAACAAAGCTATATACATATACACTATCTCCCTATCTTCTCATTTGTTTCATGCATTCAAAACAAAGAAAATCTAAATGAAAGAAAAAATTCAAAAGCAAAAACCAAGAATTTTAATCAAGGCAAAAAAAATTCAGTTTTCAAAAACAGTCTTCCTGGAAACAAAAGTGGATTCCAGGTTTCAAAATCAAACCTGATGCAAATCAAAACAAATCAGATCGAGCTCAGATTCAAATGCATCTCAAACAACAAGTAGCTTCATATCAGATCCAAACTTCAAACATTTAAACCTCAAGCAAAGCAAAATCAAAGATTCAAACTATAACAACTTCAGTTTCAACTAAGCAAAGCAGATTCAACTCAATATACATCAGGTGCAAATCAGTTTTCAAAAGCAAGAACATTTCCAGGCTTTTACATTTCAGTTTTCAAAAGCAAAATTAAAATACAACAGCTTGGATCAGATCATCTTCTATTTCCAAGTTTTCAAACATCAATCAAAACTAAGTTTCCAGGATCAAAGCAACTTCTAGTCTTTTAAATTTTCGGACAAAACTTCTCTGTTCAACCAAATCTAGGTAAGCGAACAACTTAAACCTGTTATATATTTTAGTGGTTGGATTGGTACGTGAAGTTATGATGTAAATATGCTTGTGTCAATATGCCTGCATGTGTTTATATATGTATAAAATTGATATGCATGTCTGTGTACAGGCACCCAGGCCTCTGTTCAAAATTTACAGGGTTTAAATTTAATTCAAAATTCAAAATCTCATTTTTATTCACTTATAGGCTTTGATATTTAAACAATACACGCTTGAATTTGCAAGATCAAAATTTAAAAAACACTTTTAAGTATTAAAAATTAATGGATTTACTAGGAAATGTAAAAACACAGTAAAAATCAAATTTTGTTCAAAATTTAGTTGATTAAAACTTGGGTTTTGATTGCATGATCCTGCTCGCCTTCATAAAACATGAATTTTAAAAATAAAATCATAATTTTTAAGTTTGGAAATCACGTGCATTTGCGAGTTGCTCAGTTTTGGTCTTTTCGTCAATTGTCGTCGATCGGCAGGTCTAGGCTCATCGTGTCTAATGTTGAAGGTAGCTCGGAGGATGCAGTTCATCGAAAAAATAGTGGATGAATTTTTAAGTGAACTGGTGGCCGAACGACGTTGAATAAGGTTTGAGGACCGGGTTTGGTTGTCGATAATTCTTGAGCTCGTGTGTCATCGATGGTTGATCTGATGTGATCGCACCACGAGGATCGAAGCGTTGATGAGTGACGTTGCTCTGGTCGAGGTGGCGTAGGTGCTGGTGGCCAGGATCGTCGGCACGAGGAGGTTTTGGTTGATCTGTTGGGTTACAGGAAGGTGCTGATTGGCTCGATTTTGATTTTGGAACGAGTTCATCGATCTGGGCGGATGAAATCATCGGCGAGGTTATCGATGATGTGTGGGTGATCTCGGAAAGGATTGAAGGTGGTTGGAGTGACGGTGCACGTGCACGTGTGCATCTGGGTGTCAGATTTGAGAATATGAATTTTGTCTCTAAGTTGCCCTTGGGGGATTAGGTTGGTGGCTCGAGTATGGATGCGGGGTTGTTCGTGGGTATTACAGGGTTTAAATATTTAACATATAACAAAGTTTAAAAAAAACGGGGATTTTGAGATATAATTCGAAAAGGGTCTCGAGGAAAACATTCATTGTCTTGGTTGATACCCGAAGTAAATCTCGGGTCTGAGTTTTTTTTAATTAAATAAGTTTTTCCAAATTTAAAAGCAAGTTTAAAAACCTTCTTATTAATTCCTTTAAAATAACAAACGTTTTATTCTAATTTTGGAATTAGTTAAAGTTTTTAAAGAAATTATTTTAAATTAATTAAGTTTTAAAGTGTTTTAATACATATATATAACGTTTATTTTAAAGTTTATTTCAAATAAACTTAGTATTGAAATTGAATAGTTAATTAAGGAAATGAAATGCTTTTAATTATCAGTAAACTTAAATGACTTAAATTAATTTATTTATGATGATTTATTACCAAGGTTTATTAAATAAAGGTTTTAATGATAATTCAATAATATAAGATAATTAATTGATAATTAAAGGATAATTAATTATTGATTTAAGGTTAGTTAATTATAAATTAAAGGATAAATGATTATTGATTTAAGGATAAATTAATTAATGATTAAGGGTTAATTAAGTTATAATTGAAGGTTAATTAATGAATAATTGAAGGTTGATTTGAAAGATAATTAGTTAATGAAAGTAATTAAGGATAATTACTTAATGAAACTAATTAAAGGATAATTAGTTAATTAAAGGTTGATTGATTAATTTATTACGGATGATTTATTTAAAGGTTAATTAATTAATGATTAAAGGTTAATTAATTGATAATTAAAGGTGAATTAATTAATGATCAAAGGTTATTTGATTTATGAAGAATAATTAATTAAGGAATAATTAATTTAGGATAATTAATTGTGATGAATAATTAAGGTTGATTTATCATTTTCATTAATTAATGGTTTGTAATTAATTAATGTTAATTAACTAGGATTAGCAAATTATTCATAAGTAATTAATCTGGTTTAAATTAGTTATAATCAGGTAATGAATGGATCTTACTTATGGATGATTGGATTCTATTGAATGCTTTGAATTGTTTGGTATTTTGATATGTGATGTGCTGTGATGTGAATTGAGCTGTAAACTGTGATTTATTTATCTATGATGAATTTATATATTTATCTGTGAATCTATGAACGAAAGATAAGTGTTATAATGTTATACCGCTTATCAATATTGTTGTGCTTGAATTAATAATGGTTGTAGTATGTTATTGTTGTGGGCAAAACCCATGGACTACACTACACACACACAAATATGGATTTCATGAGGGATTGGTTAAGTCGAAAATATTTTAAATTTAATATTATTTTATTCAAAATGGTAAAAAAAAATTCAAAGTTGAATTGTGAATCCAAAATGGTTTGGAAGTGAAATTGGGTTTAATATGAAAGGTGCTTTTGAAGTTAAAATTATTTTGAATGGCTTGTTAATGATTTAAAATTAAAATAATTTAATTTGAATTTAAATTCAAGATTTTGAAGTTGAATTCTATATACATACATACATACATATATATATATATATATTTGAGAGCTATGGTTTAAAAGGTTATACAGATCATAAATTATATATGTATGGATTTTAAACCATTTTTAAAGTGCGTTAATTACATTATTTTGGAAGTTTGAATTTAATTCAAATAGAACTTGCCGAGAATACGACAGTTCGCTGATTTTTTAATATATACTTTGAAAGGAGTAAATAAAATGGGATTTTCCCAAAATAGAAAGCATTTGTTTTCAAATGATAATGGCTTTCATATAACGAAAGAATTCCCAGTTTTTGTTGTAAAGATTTTGAGTTATCGGTGAATCAGATTGGTTTTGTTTTAAAGCTATGAATGAATCTTTATTAAAGATTGGTGAACTTTGTTTTCAAAAAAAGAGGATCTTCAAGGGTGAATCTTTAGTTTAAAAGATAAAAGTGGAAAATTGTTTAAACCATTCAAAAAGAAAGGTTTAGGGCTAAAAGTTGTCATCCCAATATATCCATATGTTTTTAAAATTAGCGTTCATTATTCGGTTTAGCCGGCAGATGACTTTATTTCATATAACCCATTCGAATAGTGATACGACGTAATGGATAGCATTTGAAGATGGTGGTGAAGACCAGGTATTTTCAAAAGCGAAAGGATTACCTGTCGAATATCTTTGCACCGAATGGCCCCGGTATAGAGATTTCCCTATATAATGGGGAGTCCAGACATGATTAGTGAGTATCCGGATTTGCAAGGGATTCTTTGAAGTGCCTTCAGTTCCATTCAGGCCAGAATGGACTTGTATGGATGTATGTCTGACGTTACACTTTGAGATGTAAAGCTGGTTTCTATCAAATACATTTATGTTTGGTGGTGGAGAATTTATTCTCTTAGCTTAACACCCTTCTCTGAGACGTACGAGCTTAGAGGTTATGTAGTTGATGATTGCTAGTAATATATTCCCAATTTGGTAATATGGCATGCAAAGTGTTGCTGATCATTTGTTGATCGAAGCATGGCTTTTGTGAAATGTGTAGCTTTGTGGACGAGACTTCGTGGAACCTCACAACCCGAAAATGGTCGAAATAGGAAGGATGCATCAAGGTTATGAGGCTCGCGCCCTTTAGGGTATGTGGATTTCCTTTTGGACAAAAAGTGGTATCATGGCATGGTGCCCAGATATTTAACTATGTGGTTGTTGGAATTTGGTGGTGTTGAGGATCCTCGGATAAAGTCAGTGACGACTGGGGGATGACATACTTGTGTCATTAGTTACCTAGTTACAGAGGTAACCCGGCCTTGTGTTGGCAGAGAGTTGGTTAGGTTCTCTGGGCGTTCCTCCAAAGGCGTACCCATGAAGGAAGTTCCTTAGCCTTGACCATTTGTTGAAAATCCAATCACCCAATACGCGCCCTGTACGGTTTTAGTTGTAGAACCTGCCATTTAACATGGTAGCTATAGTTAGCATACTATAATGGTACGTATACTGGCTAAGACTAATATTATTCTTTCGAAATGTTTTCTGCACTATGCACTACTAATAATATCAAAAGGATTTTCACGTATCAAGCATGTTTGACTATCATAAGGAGAAATCTCCTCCAATTGTGCGATTGCGTTGTGTGTGTGGCAGGAGGTCTTATGGCAGTTTCATTTTCCAAAAAGCATAGCGAATTTCATTTTATTTGTTTTTGTTCAAATAAACTGTTTTGCTTTGCTCATACTAGTCTCATGACTGACCTGGAGTTTATTGTTCTCTTTCTAAACTCTGGATGCCCATAATTTTTCATAAGGGCAGCCTAGAGTTAGGTTTTCAGATAGTAAGATAATAGGTGTAGCTTTTGGCACTTTGGGGTCTTCTAAGTCTTTGGTCTGGAATCGCTTTCGTTTCACTTCAACATGTTCATGCACCAGATTTGCTTAACTTCAGCACGATTGGTTGTTCGAGCTTTTGGTTTAGAGCTTTGAAGTGTTGGCATTGAGGATGTTATCTTTCCACTGTCTTCTGCTGCTTTGTTTTGTCCGCTGTTGTATCTATCTCTGATAATGTTGATCACTTCATTTGTATCGGAATGTTGTATTAATTTGTGGCGTATCAGTAAAATTATTCTTCTGTTTCTGCTGTGTTGTTATCATCTAATGTTATTATAAGCCTCGACGAACCAGATTCAACGTTTGAATCTACGACATTCGAATATGGCCGATGCATTTGGGTGGCGATTTTCGAAGGTCGAGTCAGGTTCATTACAGTAAATATACATATAATGATAAAATATATAGGTATATGTGTATGCATATATGTTATGTGAAATGGAGAAGAGGTAAATATACATGTCGTAAAATATTGAATATGTAAGTAAGTATATATGTGCATAAACATACAAGCTTCATAAATGACAAATTTCAAGACAATTGAGTATAATATATGTATATATGCTCGTATTAAATAGGAAATATGTGAATGAGCATGTAAATATAAATAAGTGTAAACATATCGATGAAAAATATATATAGGTATATATGTGAAGTGCGTATGTATGTATACAAGGGGGACAGGTTAAATATATGAATCAATATATACATGTATAAGATAAAACAAGGCAAGACTATGTTGATAAGCACATGTAATCAACTTAGGGGGCATAACATTAAGGCATATCCTCTGAAGCATACATTATATCAAATCCCTCTTTCAATTATCAAATCAACAATGAAATTTTATTCCCTTTAAATCAATTCAAGTCTCATATCAAAAGAGAAAAGAAAGGATACATCAAATAAGAAAATGAAAACAAAATGAAAAAAATATAAATAAGTCTGTAAACTAGTTCAGCCTACTCTTCCCTATATAAATAACCTTACCTTTGTTTTATTTTCTCATTCAAACTACTAAAGAAAAAGAAAATAAACTGAAACAAGAATCAAGATAGTAGAATTTGTGCTAGGAGGAAGATCAAACAAATAAAATGCAACAGTTCAACTCAGCAAGACTGCGAGTAAAACCTACGTTTATATACTGAAATTTATGATTATGCTTGAATGTAAACCTTGAAGTGTTGAAGTATGTTTGAAATAGGAATACATGTATACATATATGTGAACATATGTCAAATTTTAGCCATAGGAGCCTAAACTTGTATCTTACTTTTAACCTCTATTCTGTACATGTATATAAACAGAAGTTAGGCCTGGCTTCAAAAATTCCTACCTCTCAATCAAATTTGAATTAGGTTATGAAGTAAGAAGGGGAATTTTTTTTACTATATTTTTTCTAAAAAAAATTTGTTCAATTTTACTAAGTATAAAGGGATAAAAATATAAATTACAGTAAGTACCCCAAATTTTTAAAGCATTCGAATATTATAATTTAGGTTTTTTTATGTGCCATGATCGACATGGAAGATGGTGGTGATTTCATGATTTTTAGTTGTGTATTTTGTGTCGACCCGAGATTTTGACAATAATATTTTAATAAATATTTAATCCAATTTAAAAAAAGTAAACTTATCATTTTAAAATGAATAAGTCTTTTTGGATATTTGCCATTTGTTTGTATAGATTTGTAAAGGAGATCTAATTTTTGAAAATTTAAAATAAAATCTGTCTTATCCAATTAAATTAAAAGTCTATATTAATGACATTTGATATAATACATATATGAATAATAAATGAAGTCTTTAGAATAATGTTTAAATTAAAGCAATCCTATCAATATTAAACATGAATATAAGATATAAATATAAATATAAAATATACAAATACATGTATATGTTATAAATCAATGCATAAGCCAAATCCAAATCTAGAACAACTTTACATAAACATATCAGAAGGATTAAAGAGAATAACCTATATAAATACTTATGAACAATGCAAAGAAACAAAGAAACAAAATAAATATTTTAACATATATATTGCTGTAACATACATATGTAAGATACAGGGATGACAAATTTATTAACATATTCAACAAAATATATTTGTACCAAAATGTAAATAGCAGTAAACTATAATTATATGTAAACAAATATGAAGACAAACTATTTACATTAGTGTATAATATATGCATGACCAATGCAAGGAGATAAGCTACTAACATATGCAAATATCTTTGTACAGACATAAACAAATATCAGAAACCATAAATAGATGTAAACTAAAATGAAAGCATATGCATTAATTAGCACAACTTTGTGTCCAAGAAAATCCAACAGCCGAAATGCAAGATCATTTCACATTGCAGTGTATTAAATACAAGCAAATCAAAAGCATGTGGGACTTGTACTTGTATAACCTACAGGTGTTCAAAGTTATGCTCATATTTATACACATCATATTCTTGTGTTCGTTTACAAAATTTAACAGCAAACCTGAAAAAAAAAGGAGAAGAAGAAAGGAAAATAAACATTTTTGCTTTGCAAACTCAAATATATTCAAACAGCAAAAACAAGGAAAGTTTTCAGGGATTCAACTGCAGCCTTTCTTCATCAAATTTGCTTTCTGTTCAAAGATTATTAGGTGAGTAAACCTGAAATTTAAAGCTTTAAGATTAATTTTTAAACACTTAAGGATTTAGTGATAATATGGTGATATATTCTTTGAACTTGAAGATGAATCCTATGTTGCTATATGCTGCTCTATTGATTGTACAGGGTGAATATGTTTTGCAAACTCAATCTAATTTCTGTTAATCGTTGCTAAGTTTTAATTTTTCAATCAAACAAGATTTTGAAACTAGATTATGATTTTTTAAAAGTTGATTAAACCATCCTTATATAGTATATCACTGTAATACTGTTTTACAGGAAATCAAGTGATTAATTGATAAACTCGATTGTTACCAGAAGCTAATTCAAGATTATATTTTGAATCCTTACTGAAATTGATGATTTTTAAAACTAAAAGAAAGATTTTTAGCTCATCAATTCAAGAGCAGTTCGCATGTGAATAAAATTTGCATTTCTACCAATTTCTCATGATTGAAACAATAATAAATGTTGAAACTTGAGTTGAAGCAAGTGTGAACATTGTTGATTTGGTGAAAATTATCAGAAAATTTTTCTATTGGGTAGATTTAAGAAACTGGATCATTTTAGGGTTTTGTTTAATGATTTGGTCATGACTGTAAACGTGACGAGTTCGTCACCTACGCGTGATCGAGCTTCACGAAATTCAAGGAGGGGAATGCTTGTCGTGTTGTTGTGGCATGGATGGAATTCGAGCTTCTCCAGTGATCGGAGGAACGATGGCGAGGTGTTTTCGTCGATGGGTCGTTTGCAGTTTTTTTTTGAGGCCACTGCTCTATTTTCGATTTCGAGTGTTCGGTGATGATTTGGGTTTGGTTTTCGGGTATGTGAGTGATTTGTGACGTGCCTGAGACGTTGGAGTTCGCCGGAGCGGGGTGGCGCCGCCGTGCACGTGAATGGCGGTGAGTTGTGTCAGTATTATTGATGAGAGAACGATCTCGAGTTGCTACTCGAGGAATAGAGTCGATCACTTCGGGTTATACTCGAGTTCGAATGAGTTGCCTGATGCGTGAATTTATAACTTAGGTAAAACTTAAACTTCAGAAGAAAAGGGAAAAAGAGAAGAAGAAGAAGATGAGCACGGGTGAGGGTCTCGGGGCAAGGGGGTAAGAACTCGAAGATCACTCGAGTTAGCAAGGGGGAGTGCTCGGGTTTTCCAACTGCAGAAGACTGTAAAAGAGGAAATAACAAAGTTACGCTAATTGTTTCAACTAGTTTAAACACTGTAAACTAAATAAAGGTTTAACCGTTTAAGTTGAAAATTTAATTCTAGTTTTTAGTTTTTTTAGTTAATATTTAACAATGCTTCTAAACTCTTAATTAATTATTCTAATTAAGTAATTAACTTAAATATAAAATTGAGCGAACATTTAAGTTGTGTAGTTAATAATAAATTGATTTTCAAAATTTAAGGAAGACTTTAAATGTTAATTAAGATGACTAATTAATATCAATGATTTGTTTAGGAGGCGATTAAGAATGATGACCTTTAAATAGTGATTAGAAATTGTTTAATCAATGGTCAATTGATAAATTGATTTGTAATTAACTACTTAAAGTAAATTAACGAACGATTAAGTAATTTAAATTAATTAATGACTTATGATTAATTAACTTGTAATTAAGGAATATTTAATTTGTAATTAAGTTGTGTTAATCAATAATTAAGGCTTAAAAATTATTGGTTAAAGAATAATTAATCTACAATTAAGGTTTATTAACTAGGTTTAAGGGTAATTAAGGATGGATTGCCCGATTGAAATTAATTTGTTGATTAATTAAAGGTAATCTTTTACAGATTAATTAATTATAAATACTTGATGAGATTTAGTGAAGTCATTCATAATTACAGGATGTAATAAATTAAATAGAATTAATTGATGGGAAGTAATTAAAGGGTAATTACTTAGTAGAAGTAATTAAGGATAAATTGCTTAGTGTAATTGATCAAAAAGGATTAATAATTAAGTAAGGGGGTTAATTTCTTAAGTAAGTAATTACAGATAGGTAATTACTGTTTATGAGAATTGGGTTTGATCAAGGGATGTAATTAACTAAGTTTAATTGATTAATTGAGGATAATCATTCATGGAGTTTGGTTATGTATAATTACTTAATGAAAGTAATTAGATAATAAGGATAAATTTTAATGTAATTGAAGAATATTTTATCAAGGAGGATTAATTAAGATGAATGATCATGGGATGGTGAATCAATTGGGCTGTAATTAGTTAATTAGCAGGATTTAAGGGTGATTGATTTAATTCAATTATGGTTAATTAGATTTATTCGAGATGGTGTATTGATTATGTTGCTAATGTATGATTAAGTGATTGTTTAAACGCCCTGAATTGATTGATACCTCTGATATGAAATGGTCCGTGATATGATGTCTTTGGGTGGGCAATTGATAATGTGGCTATTTATCAATGATGAATTGCTGAGTAAAGGGTGACATCCTTTATTTAAAACTGGATTGCATTTCACTTGAATAGCGTGTGTTAAGATAAATTGAATTCGAAGAGACCAGAGTCGGGTATTTGTTAATATCCGAAACCATTTCGATTCTTCATAAATTGCTAGGTGAAATCAATAAGCTATAATGGAATGATTTAAGTAAATTAGACCATTTAATCTAAGTTTAGTACTTAGAAATTGGTGAGTGAAATAAATGATGTCGATAACAATTTGTGAAATTGTAATTGATACAAGTTACCCGGGTTATGTATAAGTCGTATGCTTTTGAAATTTATGTTAGTTGAGTTTACTCACGCTGGTTTCCAGCCTGACTCGGGTGTTACATTGATGTAATGCTCGGGTCAGACCGAGTATTACAGATTTTCAGGTAGGTACGTTCTGAAGCTCACGAGGCGAGCTGGATGGAAGGAGCGTATAGAGTATTTCCGCTGTGTTTATATTATTGTTAATCTGAGTCATGATAATTGTATATATTCAGTGTCTGTATATATGTGAAACTATGATGTATATTAAATGTAATCGATAGATATAGTATTCTTTTGTAAACTGTTAATATTTATTGTTATATTTTATCCGCTGCGAATGTGAGATGTTGGTGTTTCTGTTCTTCTTCTATCTCTTTCTTCTTTTTCATAACTATCTGGAATTTTTGGGTTCGAAAATTTCGGATCATTACAGTTGGTATCAGAGCTGCAGGTTAAGCGAGAACCTTGGCTCTGGTGGGTGTACTCATTAAGGATAGGGTCAATAGAACCCTCGAATGAGTTGAGTGTATATATGAGAGAGCGTACTTGTTATTTTCTTATATAAGGATTTTAAATGATTTTATATAAGATTATATTTTGAGATATAAAGCAATATTCCATTCTGATAAATATTAAGGAAATTTATTGTTAAATTATTAGAATTAAATTAAGAAGTAATATAATACAACCAAACTGAAATTTAATAAAGATAAGTTTGAAATGGATTCAAATTGAAATTGAAATCTTGAATTGGAGAAGTATTTCAGAATAAGATGATAATAGATGGCTTTAGATATGATAATCTTGGTTATTATCATAAGTGATTATTATGTGTTAAATAATAAGATATGTATTAATGGGTAAGAAAAATGAAATATTTTAAAGAAGTAAACATTTAAGTAAAGTATGACTTATAAAATTGAAAATACCTAAATCGTGGAATCTTAAATTTGAATAAAAGAGACTTGTTGCAAACAATGGGTTGTTTGAAGATTAGACTTGAATTAAAAACCGAAGGTGGTTTAAAACTTAAGGTATATCTAGGTAAGAAAATTGATATATAAGAGTTGAATTCTTCAAATTAAGTCTAATTTATAGGTTAGGAAGTCCCTCTAGAAGTCAGTCTTTGAGAGAAATGGCTAAGAGTGAAGAATGGAAGGCAAGGCGCAGAGAACGAAGAGAAGCCGCACGTAAGGAATGGGAAATAGCAATTCAGGAGTATGAAAATCGGATTAAGGAAAGAAATGGACCAGGACCTTATGATAATGTCACTTGCTATAGATGTTACAACAAGGGTCATTACGTAGCTAAGTGTGGTAAAAAAAGAAAGGAATTAAAGGGTATATTCCAACGTTTTCGCTCCGAGATATTATGCTTTAAGTGCCATAAGAAGGGACATTTCCTTAACCATTGTCCTGAAGTGAGGAAGGTGAAGCGTAAACCAATGGAACCAATCAACGAGCCAACCATTTGCTATCATTGCAAGGGAATGGGACATATCGCGAGAAATTGTCCTAAGAGACAAAAGAAGAAGATTAAGGTTGTGGAACATCTAGTAGGAAACATGGAGGTCATCCAGATTGATGAGAGGGTAGAAACTTTTTGTGGAAAATGCTATAAGTGAGGACATCCTATTGGAAAGTGCATGTTCGGGCTTTGCCCTTTGGGAGGAAGTCCATAGAAAGGATTCTTGTAAGAATATTATGGCTCTGTTCTTTCCAAACCTCTAGGTAATAAAAAGGCGTCAAGATTTATGACTTTTGTAAGACTCTTATTTTTGGATAAATGTATGTAATGTATGAACTGCTAGTAGGTAATCAACTAATGTATGGAATATTTTGTGGTAATTCAACCTAATATAAAAATTTCTCCATCTATTTAGAATTGGACTCAGAATTAAATAGTTTAAAGATTTGGATTACTGATTTAAAGAAAAAAAATATAAATAAATAAAGGTTAATCTAATTTTAGGGGATTAAATCAACATTTTAAAATTTAACTCGAATTTATACAATTCGAGATGGTTTAAAAAAATATGATTGAAATTGATATTAGTCCAAATTGATTGGAATAATTTAAAATTCTAATTAAAGTTGAACAGGTTTAAAATCAAATAGGATTTGATTTGAAGTTGGAAAGAAATGAGGATTAATTCAACTTGAAGTGGGAATAAATCAAGTCCAATGGAATTTGAGTTATTTAAATTGGAATTGGATCAATTTAAATGGAAGTGGAAATTTTAAATTGAATTGTTGGGGAAGTGAGCAGTTTTGACTCTGGACTATTTTCAATATAAATTATTTTAATATAAACTTATTTTTCCAAGCTATTAAATATATACAACTTTTCTTTCTTAAAGCCAAATTATTTTATACTTGTTTTACAATTATTTTTGAAGCCATTTAACTATTTTTCAACTGTTTTATAAACTAATTACTATCTTTTAACTAAGTTACAAATTAATTACTATTTTACAACTATTTTGCAATTACCTAAAATTTCTGAAACTATTTAGCTTTTTCCAATTATTTACGATTAGTTAACTAAATTTTAGCTATTTTGCCAACTAATAATTATTTTTCAACTACTTATCTATTTTTCAATTTTCAAGCTATTTTCTAAATATAAACTTATCGGAGTTTAAACTGTTTATGATTAAATGCCCAACTGGCATAAGAATTTAGGTGATAATCCAAATAGGGATTAAGGAAAATGTGAATAAGTGAGTGAAAATTTAAGTGAATGTGAATAGAAAGGAAATTGATTGGACTAATGATCAATGAAGTTAAATACGTAGGATGTACATATATTATTCTATTCGCATAATGATTTGATTCGGATTCGAGCACAGAATTTCGAGATAATTTATCGATCCGAGTTTGGATTTTTCACTCGATTTTCGACGGCGAACCTGGATATGGATTGTTGATTGATTCTGGACGTTCTCTATCATAGTTATAGCTATGCAAGGAGAGTGACGGTTTCGGATCAAGAAACCAGATCGGTGTCCGCACTAGGAAGTCGGGTGGACGATACTAGTTCGAAAGTGAAATTGTGTGATCGATCGAGCGATCAGGTTGATATAGCATACGGATGGTATGTGTACATCGTACAGATTTGAATGAAATTGATATTGGAAAGAGAAATTAAATTTGGATATTTGGTTTTGAATAAACAAAGTTGTATATCTTTGTTATATAAGACGAATCTCCCCTTGTTGAATTTATTTGCTGGAAGAAAAATGTTTTTAAAATGTTTGAAGTGTAAAAGGAGTTTTGTACAAGTTTGAAATGATCCAAAATTTTAAAAATTATATATATCTGTATATATATAAAGGATCTTATGAGGATTTGGGAAAAGATTTTGGGAACCTTTGGATTTGAAAAGGCTTTTGATTTTTGGGTAAAACCAATATTGAATTTGGAAAGCCTAGTTTGAGAATTATCGATTTTCGAATGATCAATTTTGTGTAAAGGAGCTTTGTATGAGATCATACTAGGTGTATGATTTGAAATATACTATATGTATAGTATAAAGTGTTTTGATGATGGCTCTTGGGAAAAAGGCGCTCCCTTGAAATGAACTTCTCAGGAGTGCCACTGGGTGGTGCTGCCTTGAACCCCAAGGGGGGTTTCTAAAGTTGATCCTGTGAGGAGTCCGGACAAACTAGTTCCTGAGGATTATTGGGTAGCGAAAGTCGAGGGCGCTGATGCCTACAGGAGCATTTGGGTTATGCTGTGACGACAGTGTAACTCGATGTCACTGCGATCTACTGTGGGGACCATAGCAAAATCGCGTGGAGGATGAGTGCCAACAGTCTACACTTGATTTTGCCGGGAAGGCAACGCAACATCGGTAGACTGCGATCTATGGTCAAGTGGAGTGGAGAAGTTTGATTTTTTGCAGCGAAATTCGATGGCGCTGATGCCTACAGTTATATGGGTTTTGCCTGTGATAGCTACGTAACCCCAGTTGTAGCTGCGATCTGTCGTAGGTTCCATGGTGTAATCGAGGGGCGCGGAGGCCTACAGTTATCTATGGATTTTGTCGGGACGGCAACGTAACCATCGGGTTAGCTGCGACCGTGGATAGGAGTGATGATTTCCAGAGCATTATCACCCAAAAAATATATCCTCTATTTTCAAAAACGGTTCTCTATATTTTTAATAAAATTACTTTTCAAAGTAATTCACTGGATATTGGAAACGGGTCTGCGAAGCACTTATAGATTTTCAGTCGTACGCCTGATCAACGTATGACCGAATTTCTATGGGAACAAGGATGGACTTGTCGAAACATCGAGTTATAAAAGTATTTGTATAAAAACTATTTTATTAATATTGTATAGATTTTTAAGGAAGTTTGGAAATGATCAAAGAAAGGTTATCCGATCTTAAACATTTTAAAATCTGGCTTCGTTCCTTTTCGAGGACGAAAAGATTCAAAGGGGGAAGGAATGTGATGACCCAGGATTTTGACAATAATATTTTAATAAATATTTAATCCAATTTAAAAAAAAGTAAACTTATCATTTTTAAAATGAATAAGTCTTTTTGGATATTTGCCATTTGTTTGTATAGATTTGTAAAGGAGATCCGATTTTTGAAAATTTAAAATAAAATCTGTCTTATCCAATTAAATTAAAAGTTCTATATTAATGACATTTGATATAATACATATATGAATAATAAATGAAGTCTTTAGAATAATGTTTAAATTAAAGCAATCCTATCAATATTAAACATGAATATAAGATATAAATATAAATATAAAATATACAAATACATGTATATGTTATAAATCAATGCATAAGCCAAATCCATATCTAGAACAACTTTACATAAACATATCAGAAGGATTAAAGAGAATAACCTATATAAATACTTATGAACAATGCAAAGAAACAAAGAAACAAAATAAATATTTTAACATACATATTGTTGTAACATACATATGTAAGATACAGGGATGACAAATTTATTAACATATTCAACAAAATATCTTTGTACCAAAATGTAAATAGCAGTAAACTATAATAATATGTAAACAAATATGAAGACAAACTATTTACATTAGTGTATAATATATGCATGACCAATGCAAGGAGATAAGCTACTGACATATACAAATATCTTTGTACAGACATAAGCAAATATCAGAAACCATAAATAGATGTAAACTAAAATGAAAACATATGCATTAATTAGCACAACTTTGTGTACAAGAAAATCCTACAGCCGAAATGCAAGATCATTTCACATTGCAGTGTATTAAATACAAGCAAATCAAAAGCATGTGAGACTCATACTTGTATAACCTATAGGTGCTCAAAGTTATGCTCATATTTATACACATCATATTCTTGTGTTCGTTTACAAAACTTAACAGAAAGCCTGAAAAAAAAAGAGAAGAAGAAAGGAAAATAAACATTTTTGCTTTGCAAACTCAAATATATTCAAACAGCAAAAACAAGGAAATTTTTCAGGGATTCAACTGCAGCCTTTCTTCATCAAATTTGTTTTCTGTTCAAAGATTATTAGGTGAGTAAACCTGAAATTTAAAGCTTTAAGATTAATTTTTAAGCACTTCAGGATTTATTGATAATATGGTGATATATGCTTTGAACTTGAAGACGAATTCTGTGTTGCTATATGTTTCTCTGTTGATTGTACAGGGTGAATATGTTTTGCAAACTCAATCTAATTTCTGTTAATCGTTGCTAAGTTTTAGTTTTTCAATCAAACAAGATTTTGAAACTAGATTATGATTTTCTAAAAGTTGATTAAACCATCCTTATATAGTATATCACTGTAATACTGTTTTACAGGAAATCAAGTGATTAATTGATAAACTCGATTGTTACCAGAAGCTAATTCAAGATTATATCTTGAATCCTTACTGAAATTGATGATTTTTAAAACTAAAAGAAAGATTTTTAGCTCAGCAATTCAAGAGCAGTTCGCATGTGAATAAAAATTGCATTTCTACCAATTTCTCATGATTGAATCAATAATAAATGTTGAAACTTGAGTTGAAGCAAGTATGAACATTGTAGATTTCGTGAAAATTATCAGAAATTTTTTCTATTGGGTAGATTTAAGAAACTGGATCATTTTACGGTTTTGTTTAAGGATTTGGTCATGACTGTAAACGTGACGAGTTCGTCACCTATGCGTGATCGAGCTTCACGAAATTCAAGGGGGGGAATGCTTGTCGTGTTGTTGTGGCATGGATGGAATTCGAGCTTCTCTGGTGATCGGAGGAACGATGGCGAGGTGTTTTCGTCGATGGATCGTTTGCAGTTTTTTTTTGAGGCCACTACTCTTTTTTCGATTTTGAGTGTTAGGTGATGATTTGGGTTTGGTTTTCGGGTATGTGAGTGATTTGTGACGTGCCTGAGGCGTTGTTGTTCGCCGGAGCGGGGTGGCGCCACCGTGCACGTGAACGGCGGTGAGTTGTATCAGTATTGTTGATGAGATAACGGTCTCGAGTTGCTACTCGAGGAATAGAGTCGATCACTTCGGGTTATACTCGAGTTCGAATGAATTGCCTGATGCGTGAATTTATAACTTAGGTAAAACTTAAACTTTATAAGAAAAGGGAAAAAGAGAAGAAGAAGATGAGTAGGGGTGAGGGTCTCGAGGCAAGGGGGCTAGAACTCAAAGATCACTCGAGTTAGCAAGGGGGAGTGCTCGGGTTTTCCAACTGCAGAAGACTGTAAAAGAGGAAATAACAAAGTTACGCTAATTGTTTCAACTAGTTTAAACACTGTAAACTAAATAAAGGTTTAACAGTTTAATTTGAAATTTTAATTCAAGTTTTTATTTTTTTAAGTTAATGTTTAACAATGCTTCTAAACTCTTAATTAATTATTCTAATTAAGTGATTAACTTAAATATAAAATTGAGTTAACATTTAAGTTGTGTAGTTAACAATAAATTGATTTTCAAAATTTAAGGAAGACTTTAAATGTTAATTAAGATGACTAATTAATATCAATTAATTTGTTTAGGAGGCAATTAAGAATGATGACCTTTAAATAGTGATTAGAAATTGTTTAATCAATGATCAATTGATAAATTGATTTGTAATTAACTACTTAAAGTAAATTAACGAACGATTAAGTAATTTAAATTAATTAATGACTTATGATTAATTAACTTGTAATTAAGGAATAGTTAATTTGTAATTAAGTTGTGTTAATCAATAATTAAGGCTTATTAATTATTGGTTAAAGAATAATTAATCTGCAATTAAGGTTTATTAACTGGGTTTAAGGGTAATTAGGGATGGATTGCTCGATTGAAATTAATTTATTGATTAATTAAAGGTAATCTCTTACAGATTAATTAAATATAAATACTTGATGAGATTTAGTGAAGTTATTCATAATTACAGGATGTAATAAATTAAATGGAATTAATTGATGGGAAGTAATTAAAGGGTAATTACTTAGTAGAAGTAATTAAGGATAAATTGCTTAGTGTAATTAATCAAAAAGGATTAATAATTAAGTAAGGGGGTTAATTTCTTAAGTAAGTAATTATGAAGAGGTAATTACTGTTTATGATAATTGGGTTTGATTAAGGGATGTAATTAATTAAGTTTAATTGATTAATTGAGGATAATCATTCATGGAGTTTGGTTAAGTATAATTACTTAATGAAAGTAATTAGATAATAAGGATAATTTTAATGTAATTGGAGAATAATTTATCAAGGAGGATTAATTAAGATGAATGATCATGGGATGGTGAATCAATTGGGCTGTAATTAGTTAATAAGCAGGATTTAAGGGTGATTGATTTAATTCAATTATGGTTAATTAGATTTATTCGAGATGGTGTATTGATTATCTTGCTTATGTATGATTAAGTGATTGTTTAAATGCCCTGAATTGATTGATACCTATGATATGAAATGGTCCGTGATATGTTGTCTTTGGGTGGGGAAATGATAATGTGGCTATTTACCAATGATGAATTGCTGAGTAAAGGGTGACATCCTTTATTTAAAATGGATTGCATTTCACTTGAATAGCATGTGTTAAGATAAATTGAATTCGAAGAGACCAGAATCGGGTATTAGTTAATATCCGAAACCACTTCGGTTCTTCATAAATTGCTAGGTGAAATCAATAAGCTAGAATGGAATGATTTAAGTAAATTAGACCATTTAATCTAAGTTTAGTACTTAGAAATTGGTGAGTGAAATAAATGATGTCGATAACAATTTGTGAAATTGTAATTGATACAAGTTACCCGGGTTATGTATAAGTCGTATGGTTTTGAAATTTATGTTAGTTGAGTTTACTCACGCTGGTTTCCAGCTTGACCCGGGTGTTACTTTGATGTAATGATCGGGTTAGACCGAGTATTACAGATTTTCAGGTAGGTACGTTCTGAAGCTCAGGAGGCGAGCTGGATGGCAGGAGCGTATAGAGTATTTCCGCTGTGTTTATATTATTGTTAATCTGAGTCATGATAATTGTATATATTCAGTGTCTGTATATATGTGAAAATCTGATGTATATTAAATGTAATCGATAGATATAGTATTCTTTTTTAAACTGTTAATATTTATTATTATATTTTATCCGCTGCGAGCGTGAGATGTTGTTGTTTCTATTCTTCTTCTATCTCTTTCTTCTTTTTCATAACTATCTGGAATTTTTGGGTTCGAAAATTTCGGGTCGTTACATATTTAATGAAATAATATGAGATGAACAATTTGTGCTCTTTGGCCAAATTACGACGGGTTGAGCTAAGTGAGGTCGGTGTTGGGTCAGCAGGTATCTCGGAGGTGGGGATGTGTGGAAAAAATGGTGTTGGATTTTATAGGATGGCATGGTGGATGGTCGGAGATGATTTAGGGTTTAAGGTGGGTTCGTGTTTGGCTTCGGTTGAGCGTGAATGGCGACGTTGGGTTGGCAGGCGTGCAATGTCGGGGGAGAGGTAAAGGGAAGTGTGGTGGCCGGTTTGGCATGTTTTGATGGTGATCGGTAGTGGGTGGTGTTGAGTCGAGGCAGATTAATTGGTGGTGCTTTCCTATGCAGCTGTGGTTGGAGGGTTGTTTCGCCGACCAGGACATGTTCGCGAGTTCTGAGTACGTGGTGGAGGTTAAGGGGATGTGCGTGGTGTGCGGTGGTGATCAACGACTGGGTTTTGGTGGTTGGCTGCTCGTACACGTGCACGGTGATGTGCATAGATTTGATGGAAAGGGAAGAATAGAGGAAGAACAGAGAAGGGAAAAGAACAGGAAGAGAGGAAGGGAGAAAAAAAGAAGATGGGCCGAAATAAAGGGATGGTCAGAAAAATAAGAAGGAAAAGAAATAAAGAAAAAAAAGATAAGAGAAAGGAAAAGGGAATAGGAAAGGAAAGAAAATAAAAGAAACGTAAAATAAGAAAAGGAAAATAGAACGTAAAAGAAAGGGTAAGGAAGTAAGAAAGGGAAATAAAAAGTAAAAGAAAAGGTAAGGAAAAAGAAAAATAAAAGAAAAGGAAGAAAAGAAGGGATGAATTTTTTTACACATATATTTATAAGATAATTTATAATATTTTTCGCTAAAAATGTATTTCCATTTAAAATCCGTAAATTAAAATGAAATGAGTTTAATGGTCATTAATTATATTATTATTACTTACCTTAAAACTTATGGATAATTAATAGTATTTTATAATTCATTTTTTAGTTAATGAATGGGTTGAACTGTAAATATTTATGAATAAAAATATAAGTGAAATTAACTAAGCAAGCTAAAAATTCATAAATAGTGGATCGTCTTGATATCCATTACCACTCTATATCCTTGCCTATCTCTGTTGGATATTCATTTAAATCATTCTTGTCTGTACCATCAAGTGGCCAAACAAGTTAAAATAATCAGATTGAAATGGTAATACATTTTATTTGAAACAAGGCGTTTGTAATAAATTACCATAAGTGATACCGTCACCCTAAGTAATAAATTTGTTTATCTTAAACAACTTACCTTTTTTAATTTATTACTTGGACTCGAGGAGGCCGGGATCGGGTATCGACGATATCCGTAACCACTTCTATTCAATAAGCACTACAAATATTTACAGAATTGATTATAGGGTCTAATAGGTTGGAACTGAATAAAATTAAGTGCATCAAAATAAGTAACGGTACTTAGATATCATTTTAAAGTATCAATGCATTTGTGTAACAAATGTTTGGGTATAACAAGATAAAAACTCGTCGGATATACGAGTTACCTTGGTTTACAAAGAAGTCTTATAACCTAAGTTTTTCAACATTGAGTTGGTTTTACTCATGCTGGTTTCCAGCCTAACTCGGGTATTACTTTATTGTAATGCTCGGGTCAGACCGAGTATTACATAATTTGAGTTTAGAAAGCTATGGAGATCAGGAGACAGGCTGGACGGTAAGGACGTATTGATTATATTCCGCTGTGTATTATAGATTGTATGCTTTTTATTTAGGGACTAGTTATTATAACCGTCCAAATTTGTTATACTCTGATATCTTGTATATATATTGACAGTTACAGCCTTCCTTTGTATAAATGTTGTTACTTTATATTATATTTTGTTCCCCTGCGATTGTGAGATTCTGTGCTGTTGTTTCTGTTTCTTATACTATCTCTTTTTCTTCTTAACCCCAATGGTCTAGTATTTCAGACACTCGATTGCTCGGCACTCTATACAGTGAACATATTAGTTTCGATTTTCGGAGTTGAAAACCTTCGGGCTATTACAGTTGTGTGATATGGTTGAATTCATTGATTTGGATGTTAACTTATATTGTGATGGATGTCATTGTTGAATTGCTGTATGTTGCTAGTGGTTTGATATTCTCGTGTTATCACACCGTATTAGCACTATTGATATGATTGATCATATGGAACTTTAAATTTGATATGGTCGTTGAATATCTTACCTGATATGTGAATTTTGATACATAGCTTACTGCTTTGGCAGAATTGTGATTCTATCACCATTCGGCAAAAATTGAGTTTTATTTATCGAATATAAAAATGCTTTAAAATCCAACCTTTAAAATTTTGTATATTATAAACAGTTTGATTTTGTGAATTAATTAAATTTAGTTCTAAAATTCACATAAATTTCATTTATAAATATTAAAATTCTAATTTTTATAATAATAATATATTTTCTCTTGAGGAGCAAATAAAAGGGTTTGAAAATTTTCCTATAACTTTAATAAAAAAGGAAGATGTTGTAAGAAGATCGATGTTTGGAATCCAACCATTAAATAATTTGATACGATTGCATTGGATTATTTTAAAATTCGAGCTTTGGAGATGTTGGAATTCAATTTTTTTAAATGAATTTGTGTGAAGTATTCAATTCGAAATTTCGAAGTTATAATTGATATATGTTTTGAATCGAGGAAATTGGAGTATTTTAAGATTTGAATCTTAAAAACTTCGAACACTGAGATTATATTGAATTAAGTGATTTAAATTAGTATTGAGAGTAGACTCGAACTTATATAAATTGAGTGGTTCAAAATTGAGATTTGAATTAAATTAATTCAAATTGAAATTGAAATTGAAATTAATAAATTTGAAATTGAAATTGAATTAATTTGAAATCCAAATTAAAATTGATTTGAATTGAAATTGGAATCGAACTTATATCCAATTGAAATCGAAACTGAGCGTTGAATTAGTATAATTGAATTTGAATCAATTTGGTTAGAATTTGGATCTGAATTCAGATCCCTGTAAATGGAAAGAACCATTTATTTTGAAACTATATTTCTTTTGATTTGATTTGACTTACATCAGGATTTTAGTCCTTACTCGAGTGTTTTGTTTTCCATTACGCTCTAGTCTGAAGAACAAAGATGAGATTTGGTATATCATATCTACTAGTATTTATTCCGCTACACTATTTCATTATGTCTGTTAAAATGTATAACTATGATAGTATTATATAACTTTGGTTGATGTTGTAAATTTAATTGAGTATATATTATCAAACAGCTTCATGAACTGTTTATGCTATTATTATATCTTGTTGTTCCGCTGCGAGATTTTATTGTTTTTTCTTCTTTTCTTTTTTCATTTCTTTAAAATAAGCCCATTGATAATCTATCTTTTAAACGTTTTGAGTTGGACATGTGTGGCTTATTGTTGACTTAAACTGTTCAAAAGGTGGGTCGTCACAGTTTGTATAAGAGCTTTGGTTTAGCATATACCTAAACCCATAGGATAAGCACGTTGAGTGTATATACGTATAGGACAGTGAGTATTTGTTAGTGAAATAAAAATTATTTTTGAAATTGACAAATGAAATGATATTAACTTAGATTATATATAAAATATAAAAGAATAAATTCTTTAAACTGATAAAATTATTCGTGACTAGTGTTGATGAATGGATGTTATTTCTTTGTTGATTGATTGTTTGATTAATATGTATGTACATATTATCATTTATTGATTGATGAGTCGTGCTCGGCCAGTTTATGAGCATCGACTATTGGCTGTTGATTTGAGCATTTGACAATGGTAGGAAATTTTGGTTTTGAAATATATTTAACCAGTGAGAAACGGCATGTTTTAACATGGATTTAGAAGTGAATATATATCTGAATTTCCCCTGTATCATTTTAAAGAGTAATGGATACCATTTGAAAGTGATATATGAAATATGGCTTATCTAGATATGGTTAATAAATAAATAAAAAGTTATTTAAATGGGAAATTTGAGAGTTTGAATTCTGAGAGTTTGGAAATTGGGTTTTAAGATTCTATAAATATATAATAGCATAATTTGAAATTATTTTCCGAATGGAAATGTTATAAATTATCTCAAAGTGATTTCAAAAGGGGATTTTCAAAAGATTTAAAAGAAATGGAGTTTGGAACTCACTTCTATCGCTGGAAAATAATTTTGGTGATGACTACAGCATCAGTGGCATTCATTTTCAAGTTTCAAAGTAGGGTACGCCACTTTAGTAGCTTTTCTACTCAACTGTTTAATGAAACTGATTTGATTTAAATCCATGAAGTATGATTTGATATTCGAAAGAGATATGTATATATTTATTTCAAACAATTTGAAATAAAACCTGGTGTTTGGTTCTTGAGTTTTTATTGAATAATATTATGAACACGTGTATCCTATGCATAAGGAATGATTAACTAATTGTGCATCTTGTTGAGATGATTGATTGCTGATTTCTGATTTCAAATTGGAATTTGATTTTTCCAACTATTCTGAATAGTCGAACACTGCCTAATTTAGAATTAGCTTTCAAAGCTAAGCATTTGGAAGGTCTATAAAGTTTACTTTTGAAAATTTTAAAATAAAGACTAATGCAAGTAGAAAAAACTAAATATTTTGATAAATAATCTATTTTGAATTATATAAATATGAAATTTGGTTTCAGAGTGTTTTATGATAAAATTTGTTTCAAGAAATGTTTATAAACTTAGAAAAAAAATTATAAAATTATTTGTGCATAAAATGATTGAGGAAATATTCGATTTCTGAAAAGAAAATCTTTATTTATAAATTGATATAAATGGTAAATTGAAGTTGTGAAAAACTATTAATTAGAAATTTGGAAAATTTTAAATTTGAATGGTATGTTATTTAAATAAAAAATGATTGTTGAGATTGTATACGGATTTGAAACTGAGCGGATATATGTAAATGGATTGATTTCAAAGAACTTTGACTCTATATAAATATTTGATTCAAAAAACTTTCGACTCTTATATGGAAATGGCTTGTATAAATATGAAGTTATTTCAAAAACTATTGATTTTGAAAGATATTTGATTTGAAAAGTGATAATCTTATATATAACGGAATTTATATAAGAATGATATGATATATTCGGGACTATTGATTTTGGAAGGTTCTCGATTTGGAATTGAAATCTTGTATATATTGGAATTACATAAGTGTGACATTTGAAGTTGTGATTTCGAAAGGGTACTATATAGTATGATGTATTTTGAAGTAAACGATACAGGAAGTTCCCTCCGTGATTTTCGATAATGCACTTGGTGGATTCATTCTATTGCATGATTTCTGTCACGGCCCGTTTTTTCATACCCTTTGAATCAATAATAAACCACACATGTTCAATTTAAATTGCATGAAAATACGGAGCATGAAGGGTAATAAAGAAAAATAGACATAACATAATCTCACACGAATGGAATAATATAATATTGAACAAATATTTTACAGTGGAAAACTTTTAAGTACATATATTTGAGTCTAACCTAAATTCATCTTGGACAGTTATAAATGTCTATCCTTACAATTGCTGACAAACATCAACCAAAACGCACTAAGTACAGCGGATAATAGAATATGTCCATACTTAGATGAATATCTCCAACTCTCCTCTAAAAACTCCAACCGCATTTGACAAAACCTGAAACTATTCGGATCTGATCCGAGTATTAAAAATACCCAGATTAGGCTTGATAAACCAATATGAGAAAAATTCAATAATTAATGACAGTGTCATGTATCAGCCTTTTAAATAAAATCCTAGAAAATAAAGAGTATCTCATAAGACCACGCCTATACATAAACACGGGCATGTTTTTACCTTATGATAACTAAAACACTTTTATATATCAAAACATTTAATATTATTTCTAATGATACCTCTTTGGAAACATTAGAAAATAAACTTATTAATCTTATCCGAAATGGTTACCCATATAACATTTCGAGCACTATTCATTACGCCAATACAAACAAAACCGCAGGTTCTTATTGGAGAATGGATTTCCGTACAAATGACCGGGTGAAAGATCTACCTTCCGAACGGGTACACCTCTAGATGGATGTCCTGAGGAACCACCACAAAGCTCCTCTGCCAACACAAGACCGGCCTACCACTATAACTAGATAGTACAGAATATGTCATCCCCGGGTCGTTACCGACCTTTAACTGAGCGCTCATTTCCATACCCACATTAATTTACATCTCGAACGTCTAGTAGAAAGAAATATATCTAGAAGGGGATGATCATACCCTAATTGGGAATGACCCATTTAGCCTTGCCGCATCTAATCATGTTTTGGTCATTTCCGGTTTGATGAGGCCATAGGCTATGATTACCTTTTCACATAGCACATATCACAGCTTTGAATGCCACATTGCCATTTCCGTTGACTACTAATTTCCTTCCACAAAAATACAACCCTGGAGCTCGTATGTATCAAGGAGGGTGTTAAGCTAAGAGAAGTCGCCTCCTCCGCCGCCGCTGACTTACGTTTGTAAAAACCAATGTATGTAATCTTTAGAAATATAATATCAGATAAACATTCATACAAGTTGTCTTGGAATAGGACAAACCGAAGGCACTCTCCTACTACCATTAGTAGCGAGTAGTCCTTGCAATCCAAAAAATCTCCACACGAGGAGACCACTGCTATATATAACTCTATGATGAGTGCGATCCAAAGCAAGTCAACAAGAGGTCCTCACGCTATGAAGATCCACGGTCTTCAATAATCATCATCTTCAACCTGTCTTCATGTTTGAACATACACATTGATTCGTAGTGGTTTTCGGATAGGAATCACCCAAATCCGACCTCTGTTCCTTTGAAATCCAATTATCGATAAAAAGTGAATATGAGTATACAGGATTTCTTTAGTCTCTTTCCACTTTAATTCTTTTCGAATGATTTTGAAATCTCTTCCTTTTGTCTTAGAATAATTTTAAGTAATTCATTCTTTAGCTTTAGAAAATATCTCAAATTTCCTTACTTCACTCTCGACCCAAATTCCTTAACTTTTAGGCAGGTCAAAAACAATGTTATGTAATACATCATTTATGATAAACCCTAAAATTAATCTTAGCAAACATTTTAGAGTAAATAGAAATCATTTATTCTGGAGATTGCTTAAATTTTGGATAGTATCGATCTTCTTTTATTTTGGAAACTTTAATAGAATCTTTTTATTCTAGAGCATTCGGGCTTTCCTTTCGATCCGTTCCACCCCTCGTCTAAGAAGATAAAATAGATGCCAGGTAAGTTTAGGGCACTGGTTGCTCCATCCCTAACCTTAGATAAATACCTTGTTTTATCTTCCCAGATCTCACAGGCGGGACAAATGACTAGTCGTTTCTGATACTCAGATTTTCAATTTATTTTGAAATTGATTATAAAGATTTCAAATTATCTTTTAAACCACTTAATTTTCCTTTTGAGAACATTCACAATTGCTTACTGGAAAAATCGTTACATTTGAACTCATATTTAAAAAGTTATAGAATTCGCAGCATAATAGTGCTCCAGAAAGTGCTATATTAGCTTATTTGATTTAAACAACTTTTACACATTTGATAATTCATATTTTTCAATGCAAATCTCTTTTAAACTATTGAAATAAATTTACTTAACCGCACTAGCGCGATTTTTCTGAAAAATTGATTTGGACTTAATTCAAAATCTACTCAATGAAATTTTGATTTTCTTTCTTCGTTTAGAAGATATGGATATAATAGTCCGGAATTTTCTTATCTCGAAGAATTTCGAGCAATATTCCAATCTACACATATATTTGAACTTTTCGACGCGAAATTGTGAACTACCGTTGCGCGATGCACCTAGTTTTAACTTATTTTTCGCTATTTGAAATAATTTATTCAAATTGAATTTTATTGCTTATAAAACCAGTACAAATCATTTTAAAACAATATTTTCACTTTTTAAAGTATTTAAAAATGAATTTTCACTATTACCATATAACAATATTATTATATTCCTATTATTTTAATATTAAATTTTATATTCAAATTTCAATCAATTTCAATTCTACCTTCAAATTAAACTCGTTTAAAACTTAGATTTCAAATCAAATTTCAATTTAAACTTCAATTCAATCTAAAACTCACTTTCAATTTTCAAAATCGATTTCAATTTCAATTTCACTATTCATCACAATTTCATATTCTATTTAACTAACCTTTTCAAACTCGTTTCACTTCAAATTTCAAATTCTCTTTTATTTTAACTTTAATTTCACTTCTAATTGAAAAGAGACTTATTTTTTTAAAATATCTCATATCACTAAAATATGGACTTATTAGCAAAGGGATTATGAAATCAAAATAAACATAACCAATATCCGTATCCATCACTATCATAACATCCATTCAACCAATCATATAACATATGATTTCAATTCCAACATTCAATATTAATACCGTAACAGAATATATTATCGTAATTCAGTTATCTAACCAACTATCAAACATCCATATTAACAATCAACTTGGTATAAACATTCGTATGTCATAAGGTATAAATGTGATTGTTTTAACATAGCCAAAATATGAATTCAAAAGTGATGAGGATTTCCCTCATTCATATCCACTCCTTCAATCTTTTTGTAGGCTAACGTGCTTCTTGAACTAATGCACTTTTTCCAAACGTCTTGAATTCTCATCTTAATTTATTTTCCTTTCGAACTGCTTTGGTTTTCCTCTCTTTTTTCTTTTTCTTTCCTTTTCTTTTCTTATTTTTTTATTTTATTTTATTATGGTCCTAAGCTTTTTGAAAGAAATGGGGTGTACGGGCTTTGAGGGGAGCGTGGAAGAAGTACGCGTGAGTTTTGATAGTGGGTAAGTGATATTGGAGAGGGGTAGGTGGTCTAGGGGACACGACCTTGGTGTGTAGGAGGGGGTACAGCTTTATAGGTGCTCGAGTTAGTGGTCTAGGGGGAAGGCGTGTGTTATAGGAAGGATGTAGGCTGGTTTGGCCGAGAGTTAGGGTGGTTTAGGTGATGGTATGGCTAAATTTTGGTTATGTGAAGGTGATATCTTGAAGGTGGAAGAGAAATGGAGGAAGTAGCTTTAGGAAAATAAAGAGAATGGTTGTACAAGCTGGTGAAAATGGCATGGCTATTTATAGATGAGATTTGAGTGGAAAATGACTATAAATACCTTCTCTACTTTTGTATTTTTTAAATATTTAATTAAACCCTCAAGGATATGCATTTATGAAAGGAAAGGTTGGCTCATTAATGTGATTTGAATTTGTGAAATGATTATTGTTTTTCTTTCTTAAACTTTGTATTTTAAAAAGAAGACTTTTGCTTGATTTGATTTGATTTGATTTGCATTGATGGTAAGCATATGTGTCATTAATCCCTTTAGTTAGTTATCTTTTCACTTTCCATTTGCTTGAATTCAAGGTGTATTAGTTACATCATGCATAAGAGAAAAGAAAGATATGTAATGATGTTGTTTAATAAAATTTAAATTTGTCAAATCACAACTTTTATACTTTTTTTATTTATGTAAACTTTTCAAAAGTAAACTCTTTTTGCCTTTTAGTGCTAAATGTAAAGTGTTTAAAAAGTTTGTAAACTTGTATTTATATGTTATAAAATGTATCAAGTTGCAACAACTTGACGACAACTTGTTTCGGTTGGAAACGATGTTTTTGTCGACAAATTTTATATTCGAAGTTTTTGTTAAGCTATATATTGAAGTAAACCAAACTTTAAAATGAACTTTTTACTTCTTTAAATAAATTAAAACATGTCTCTTTATATTTAAAAATCATATTTAATTAATGTCAAAATCTCTAATTTTACAGTGTATGTAAAATTGACAAAATGTGACAAATTTTGGTTATTTTTGTAAAACGATTATTAACATACTTTTAAATATATTAATATACTTTTATTATCTTTATTGGATGTTTTAAATAAAATTTAACTTTTCAAATAAATATTTAGACCTATTTATTTAAGCCTTTATTATCTCTATTTATTATTTAATTTTTAAATTCCTTTCAAATTTAAAAATAAACAAAATCATTCATTTTCGAAGTAGCGAAATTATGGATCATTACAAATTCGATCACCGGACATAAACTTAAGAGTTCCTTCGAATTCCATAGCGTAACCTGTAGTCTTGTGATCTGATTTGAATTGCGTAATTCAAGGTGACAGAGATTGCCTATAATTTACTATGTTCTTAGGATGGCGATGTAACCATTATGTAACTGCGATCTATGGATGATGTATTTGGCGTAATTCGAGATGGTAGAGATTGCATATAGTTTGCTATGCTTTTGCTAGGATAGCGACATAACCATAGGGTCTAGCCATTATGAAACTATGATCCACATGGCATAATTCGAGGTGGTAGTGATTACCTATAGTCTACTATGTTTTCTCTAGGATAGAGACGTAACCATTGGGCATAACTGCTAAGTAGACTACAATCCATAGGGGATTTGATTTTGATTTGCATGGCGTGATTCGCGGGTTAGAGTTTACCCAAAGTTACAGATGTTTTCTTTGGGATATGTGTGTAACCATTGTGTAATTGCGATCCATGGTTGGTTTTTAAGTGGTACTTTCATATCTATTTTAAAAGTTTTTCAAATATTTTCATAGGGTGTTGAAAAGAGTCTACTATGTACTTATAGATTTCTAGTCTTGCGTCTGATCAACGTATTACTAGATTCTATAGGAACGAGGATAGACCTGTTGAAACCTCAAGTTATCAAAAGTAGTTTCAATATAAAATTATTTTGATATAAAATTAATTTTGTTATAGGAGAATTTTAACAAAGAAAATTTTCAAACATTTAAGAGTTGAATGTAGAAAAAAACCACTTGAATTATCTATTCGTGTAATTAAAAAACCAACGAAATAAATATGTAAGTTATATATAAACCATTCTATTTGCATTTATAGTTTTGATTCAGATTTGAATACACGATTTAAGGTGATTCATACCTGTCCAATTAGGATTGTTTGCTCGATTCTCGACGACGGACACTTAAACGGATTTTTGATACGAATCTAAAGTTCTTTATGATATTTTATTACTATGTAAGGTGGATAGAAGTTTCCAATCAAGAAGTTGGATAAGAGTCTGCATTAGAGAAGTTGAGTTACCAATACTAGTTTAGAAAATAAAAACTGCATTTTCAAGTAGGAGATCGAAATTGTTATAAGTACGAATAGCATATATATATCGTAACTATTGTTAGTTTAGTCATTTAAAAGTTAAAGTCATGAGATTTAATTGATTTTGTTAGTTATGAAATAATTCGTAACTATTTTGTAACTTAAATTTAATTCATTCAGTTCATGAGTTAGTGAAATGAAGTAAATAAATTGAAGTCTAACTCACGAAAGCTTAAATAGAAATGAATTATACTTGAAATGAATTAAATGAAATAACGAAATGAAATTTTAAGTGAATCAAGTTGTCTAACTTATTGATTTGAGTAATATTAAGCTAAAAGCAAATTTTAAATTTGTTATATGTGAATGATAAGAGGAAAAAATTAAAATAGAGTTAAATAAACTGAGTAATGAATTAAATGAAATAAATTTAACTTAATAAAGATTAAATGAATTGAATTGGATTTAAATATAACTAGATAAATTTGTAAAGTGAATTAATTTCACTTAAGCTATAAAATGAATTAATAGAATGAGTACAACTTGAATTATAAAATGAAATGATATTTGAATTATGAAAGAAATTGAATAAAAAATAAATGAGTGCAAGTAAAATATATGAGTAATTGAATTTAATTTAAAATTGGAGGTAAATAAATTTAATGCAAATGAAATGAGTTTCAGTAAAATTGAATGTTAACTAACTAAATATAGTACAAGTTAACAAAATGAATTATAAGATGAAGTTAACTTAAATAAGTTGAATGAAATTGATTACAAAAAAAGAAAATTTTGGTAATATGAATTTGAGTTATAAAATAAAACTTATTTGAGTTAATGATGTGAATAAATGAAATAAATAAATGAAATGAATCAAAGAGAATATACTAAGTGGTAATAAAACAAAATTTAACTTAAACAAGATTAAATAGAATAATTTTATAAAATTGTTCATAAACGAATTTATTGAAATATGTTAAAGATAAAGTGAAACAATTGAAATTTAACAAATCGAATTGAATAAACTGAATGTAAATGAAATAGATGTAAATAAATTGAAAGTAAACCAATTAAATGTTAATAAAAATTGAATGTTAATATGATGAAGACTATAAATTAACTATCGACATTGGATAATGTAAAATTCACATTGTTATGAATTAATTAGATGAATATTAATAATTGTGAATGGTTTATTTTGTTTTAAGTCATCGATTTTATTGTTTTGGCTGCATATGATTGTTTTGTCGTGCATTGGTGCTAATGTATATGATTTGGATTCGAAATTTAGATTATATTGTTCTATTAAGCTTATACATGCTTTCTATATCTTTATGTATGACTAATATTCTAAATTGAGTTGAGATAGGCACATGCAAAGACCGTTTGGATGTATACGCGGATTTAATATGCTTTTGCTTTCTTAATACAAGTGAACTAGCGTGATTTAATGATAATAAGGTACGTATCTCATATTACATACTACGCTTTTATATTTTTCGCTTTGGGATGCCTCATCATTGAGATAAGATATATATATATATATATATATATTTGATATATTTGGTATATATTTGAGTTATATATTGTATTGTAAAAAAATTTCGATCGAGCTGCGCAAAGGTGACTCTGTTGGAATTTTCTATAAATTCGGGTTTTGAAAAATTTTGAGGTTTAAAATTTTATAACTTGTTTTGAAAAATAAGTTGTAATTTCCATAAGCCGATTGGAATGGCGTAGTAGAAGCATAGTAAAGCTTTTCTAATAAGATTTTAAAGTTTATAAGTGATTATTTTTAGAAAATCTATTGTATTTTAAATTCTCTACTTAACCTTGTTTCAAGGACGAAAATTTTTAAGTGAGGGAAATGTAATGATTTATATTTTTAACTATTTTAAATTATTTACATCGGTATAGCTATTGAATAAAAAATGGTCAAAAATAAAAATTTAATGTTTTATTTATGTAAGTTATGGAAAATGAACTTGAATAAAATTTTGAAATAACCAATTTTGATAATTTTGGCAATAACAAGTATTGAAATGAAATTCTGTGTATTTACTGTATTTATAACCAATAACTGGAGTCGAAGAATAAATATTGAATTATTTATGTGGAAATAAAATAATTGTTGGTAACTAAAATTTATTTGAAATTTAATGATTTATTAATATCGATTTATTGATTAATTGAATTGTTTAAAGTTAATATTGGAGATTATTTAAATAATTGAATCATGAGTTAATGTGAAAGAAAATGATATCGAAAAATGATTTAAATTTTATTTAAATATGAATGAAAATTGTTAAAATTTAAAATGGATTTAAAAGTGAACAATTGGAAATTGGAATTTTTTTCTTATAATTAACGAGTAAAAATAGCCATTTTGGCCATTGTCTCAGATTTCGATGAACCTAATTTCATCGGATCCGCAATAGTGAATTATTATAGAATTTCAAGTTTCGCAGCGATGAGACTTAACGTTTGGCCATGCCTTCTTGTAAAGCACAGAAATTAATTAAAGAAATTTAATTTAAATAATTGTATTTTGAAAAGCTATCTTCTGAATACTATTGAATTAATCCTCGAAACTAGTTTCATTGTGTTTAGAATGGGGGTAAAACATTATGAATGCCAGGCGGCACGTCGTTTGCAGTTCAAATTTTTGAGGGTCAATTGGGACGGATATTTATATAGTAGGTCGTCTCATTTATTTTCATTCGTTCAAAAACCCTAGCCCTATTCTCAGTCGCATCTATGAAATGTTTAATGGCTGAAAATCTCTTGACTTCACCTCTTGATTTCTCCTTATCCACTCAATAAAATCGAAAACTTCTAAAAGGAAATTTGTAGAGCTCGACGAGTTATGCACATCCAACGGTTGGTTTGTGTCATTACATCTCGGATTCGCCAAAATCGAGGGTCAATGGGCTGCGTTGTATTTGGATTTCGCTGCGCCGATGGTCGTGTATACGCGCGCGACCAAGGATGGTGGAGCATGGAAGGTCGGTTGCGGTGCTCGACGGAGTTCTGTACGTTGTTGGTGGTGTGCGTGTGGGAGCTTGGTCGTGTGGTTTTGGGTCTGTTGCTTGCTATGGTCGAACGGACATGAGGGAGAGGTTATTATTAATTAATTATATAATTAAGTTAATTATTCTTTTAATTATTATTTTAATTATGTCGAATATTAATTAAAGCGTAACTTCTTCATACGAGATCCGATTCGAGCGAAACAAGTCATGTTGGGTTCGTATCGACGAAGAATATGTCTTAGAACAGAACTGAAATTTTTTGACACTGAAAATTTTTCAATTTCAAAAGAGGTGTGTTTTAAACGCCCACAAAGTACTAAATTTTCTATTGCAAGTTAAACTCATTTACGAAGTGATAAATTATATTGATTGCTGTTGAAAATTTAACTGGTTGAATTTGAATTGATTAGAAGTTACACAAACAATTAAAATTTGACTGATAAATTTGATATTAAAATTTATAATGCAAATTGACAGTTAAAATTGTTAGGAATTTGACTGTTAAATGGATGATTGGAATGGATGGTGAATGTGATATTTAAATTTAATAGGAAAATTTTGACACTTTGCACACTTATTAAATTGACATTAAAATTTGATATTTAAATTGATCTTGGACTGCTGATTACTTTTAGTTAAACACCTCGACACTTCTAATTATTGATTGTTGTGTGATATGGTTGAATTGGTTGATTTGGATGTTAACTTATATCGTGATGGATGATATTGTTGATTTGTTGTATGTTGCTAGTGGTTTGGTATTCCCATGTTATTACCACTATTGATATGATTGATTACCTGTACTTTTAAATTTGGTGTGGACATTGAATATCCTATCCGATATGTGAATTTTGATGCATAGTCCACTGCTCTGGCAGAATTGTGATTTTTGATCTTTTGCCATTCGATGAAAATTGAGTTTTATTTATCGAATTTGAAAAGGCGTTAAAATCTAACCAGTAGAAATTTATATATTATAAAGAGTTTGACTTTGTGAATAAATTAAATTTATTTCTAATATTGACATGAATTTCATTTATTAAATATTAAAATTCTAAACTTTTATAATAATATATATTTTCTCTTAAAGTGCAAATAAAAGGGTTTAAAAATTTTCTTATAACTTTAATAAATAAAAGGGAGATATTGTAACAAGATCGATGTTTGGAATCCAACCATCAAATAATTTGATACGATTGAATTAGATTATTTTAAGATTCGAGCTTTGGAAATGTTGGAATTTAAAATTTTTAAATGAATTTTTAATTCAATTTGAAATTTCGAAGTTATAATCGACATATTTTTGAATCGGGGAAATTGGAGTATTCTATGATTTGAATCTTAAAAAAAAATCGAACATTGAGGTTAAATTGAATTAGTGGTTTAAATTGGTGCATTGAGAGTAGACTCGAACTTATATAAAACGAATGGTTTAAAATTGAGAATTGAATTGAAATTATTTCAAATTGAAATTGAAATTGAAATTAATAAAGTTGAAATTGAAATTGAATTAATTTGAAATCGAAATCGAAATCGTTTTGAATTGAAATTGAAATCAAAGTTAATTCGAATTGAAATCGAAATTGAGAGTTGAACTGGAATAATTGAATTTGAATCAGTTTGGTTGGAATTTGGATCTAAGTCGAGATTTGATGTAAACGGAAAGAACTGTTCATTTTGAAAATATATTTCTTTTGATTTGACTTGACTTATATGAGGATTTTAGTCGTAACTTGAGCGTTTCGTTTTTCATTAGGCTTGGGTCAGACCGAGTTTTTCAATTATCGAAGACAGATATTCTGGAGAACGATGACGATAATTTGGCATATCATATCTAATAGTATTTATTTTGTTGCACTATTTCGTTCTGTCTATTAAAATGTATAACTCTGATTGATGTTGTTTGAGTATATATTATTAAACAACCATATGAACTATTTATGTTATTATTATATATTTTCGTTCCACTGTGAGATTTTGTTGTTGTTTTTTTTTCTTCATCAAAATAGACCCATTGTTAATATATCTTTTAAATTGTTTGAGTTGGACATGTGTGGCTTATTGTTGACTTAAACTGTTCAAAGGTGGGTCATCACATCTACTTCGAAATATAGTTAAAGGAATACTATCTGCCACCACTCTCGACTGATGGATCTCCATTGCCAAATCCAACTGGGAAAACATTTTGGCTCCACTCAACTGATCAAATAGATCATCAATTCTCGGCAAAAGATACTACTTCTTTATCGTCCTTTCGTTCAGCTTACGATAGTCGATGCACATCCTCAATGACCCATCTGGTTTCTTCACTAAAGCCACGGCCGCTCCCCAAGGCAAACTACTTGTCTAATAAAATTTCTTCTTTCCAAATCCATTAGCTGCACCTTCAAATTTTTTCATCCCAGTCGGTGTCATCCTCCTAGGTTATCTACTCATAAGTTCAGTTCCTAGCCCAAGATCCATCTGAAACTCAACAGTTCATTTTGGAAATAATCATGTGACTGGCTCAAAGCAAACTCTCTTGCTATTCGAACCTGACTTAGATCTTTGCCCACTTACATTGCGCTTATCAAAGCACAACTCCTCCTATCAGAATTCTCTACTAAGAAGATGATTCGGTAACGACTATCGAGCTGTCTCAACGATATTTCCCCACCTTGGCAAAATATCTTAGCCTCATACTTACCCAATCAATCCAAACCCAAAATGATTCCGAAATCTATGAAATCATAAACATATAGACTACATGCGAACTTATGATCTAACAAATCAAGTTCTAACTGGTTACATCTCATCCCTAGAGTTGTATACCCTCCTACTGGATTCATAACCTTTAAGGAAGTAACAAGGTATATGGGCTCTACGCATAACCCGAAAACCAAATACTATGATATAAATGAATGTGATGAACCGGTATCAAACAGTACCCCAACTGGAATACTCTGAATCAAAAGCGTACCTTCCATCATAGTTTTCCCTTTTTCTGCCATAGCAGGTGCAGAAGAAGATAGTGATCCAATAGCAAAAACCTTCCATCTGTCCGTGTAACGATCTAGAATTTTGGTTATTTGAAATTGGGATATTAATTGATTTAAATATTTAAAAGCTAATTTTTAACTTGAATTTCAAATGCAATGATTTACTAGATAATTTAATAATTGGAAATTACTAAAAAATATTATCTTGAGTTTTAAGCTTGATAAAAATAATTTAAAAGCCTATAAATTTATATTAATAAGAATGAAGGTAAGTATAATTTTAAAATGAATTTAAAAGTGATTTGTTCGATTTTAAAAATAACTCGTTTAAATTAACAAGTGAAAATAGCCTTCCAGGGCAGAGTCTTGGATTTCGACGAAGCCAGTTCCATTGGATCTGTAATAGCGTATTATTATCGGATTTCAAATTTCATAGTGTTTGAAGTTACCGTTTTGTCGTACGATATAGAAACACGTCAAAATTAATGTCAAAAATTCAATATAATTGGGTCCAAAAAACTATTTTCTCCATACGATCGAATCAGGACTTGAAACCTTTTCCATTATGTTTGGAATAGAGGTATAATGTTATAAACGCTTAGCGGCACGCCTCGATAGGGGTTCGAGATTTTGAGTTGCGTAAATCGAGACATTTGAGAATTAATTAATATATTATCAAATCAACTTTCCTTTCATCTATCTATTCTTTCATCTCAGCCACTCCAGCCTATGATTTAAACCCACCTTGCCATATAAAACATGTTCCCCTCCCTCTTTTTTTTATGCAGCCGAGCATTCAGTGAAAAAAAAAAATCTACATTCAAAAATCCATAACTCAAATTTACTCAACAAAAAATGTGAAACCAGCTTCTAAAATCATGTTTTGCCGAGTGCTTCAACCTGTATGACATTTGGAAGGTGTAACATGAATTTGAGAGAGTCGATTATGAAGTAGGAGGTGATTTCGAGGCTAGGTTCGATCTATATTGCAAATGGGTCATCGGTTGGGAAATTTGGCATTGGATTTGGGCTTGGGAAAGGAAGACACGTCGGTGGATAAAGTTTGGAAAAGCACATGGCTTAGGGAAGATCGCGACATCTGCTGTGTCGCGTAAGGGAGGGCACAGTCGCGATTTAATAGGAAGCTTTGACCAGGGATTTGTGGGGTTGGTTGGATGGAGATCGAGGGAAGAAGTCGAATGGCGGAGACAGTTAGTTGATTCACGACCCATGTCACCGTGTCACCGTGTGCAATCATGCACGTATTGAGTGTGCATGCTACTAGGAGGGAGGAGACGAATTGGGGAATAATAGTTTGAAGAAAGCGGTCCTGATTTTGTATTGAATGGGTTAGGTTTGCAATTAACTTGTTTTTATAAATTTTAATGTCGAAAAATTAAAAATGTATAACTCCTATATACGAGGCCCGTTTGGGACGAAAATATTTGTGTTACGATTGTGGTGGCGAGAGCTTCACAATGAAACTGGTTTGGGCGAATTTAGAGCTTCTGGAAATTTTAGCTAAAATCGAATGCATCCAAATTAAATTGGAACCAGAAGACGAAATCGACAATAAAAATTAAAGGTAAGTAAACTCACTCATTTTACTGCATTAATTTTGAATACTTAAAATTAATTTTGGATGATTGGTTCAATTTATGAATTAATATCAGTTGGGTGCTATATTATGTATATTGGTGTATATATATAAGTAGTTGGATATATTTCCCACCTATTGGAGCGGATGAGACACTATGCACCCCGCATAATAGCGGATGACCCTATATACCGCAATATTCCGCCTCGAAGTGGGATTGGTGTTTTTATGTTGTATTAAAATCTATGGTTGCAGGGAGACAGGTTGGAGGGATCCAACTGTATTCCTAAAAAATGTTGAATTTAATTTTCATATATAGTGATATGTATGATATGTTAAATAATATGTTATAGAATATAATGCGATTTGAATTTATTAGATGCTACGTTAGCATTGACCTAGATTTTAGTATTTTTAAATACCATAAATATATATGTTGAAGTTGAAAAGAAATTAAAAAGGGATTTTGGAAGTGAAGTATTTATATTGAAATTTGGATTAATTAAAGAAATTTATTAGGATAAAATAAATGGTTGACTTTATGCTTGACCATTCCGTGATGTTTATAATGGAGACTTTGGAATAATGTGAATAAAAGATTTTAAATATAATTATTAAGTGATACTTGTTTAAAAATGTAAAAGGGTTTAAAAATCGAGATTTTAAATAGGTTGGGAGAATAAAAGAGAAATTGGAAAATAAATATAATATTGGTTATACTGAATCTTAAATAAGATTCTAAATTACAAAATAGAAGTAAAAATTGAGATTTGGTCGGTTTAGAGTATAGTTTGGTTTATTTAAGAAAATGATTTATAAATGGAATTTAATTTAGAAATCGATTTATACTGGATTTAGGTCATGTGAAACCATACTGGAAATGCGACTAAGGGATTATGAACAATGTTTATAAATAAAGTGAAATGATTATCATTTGATAAATTGAAGATACAAATTCACGGTAAGAATTTATAATGAGATGAGTAAATTGGTTTAAAAAGGAAGGATAAATTTACTTTTTGAAAATGTGAAAAAGAGGATTTACGAAATTGGGACTTAAATCAGTTGGTGATAAATCGACAGGAGATCTATAAAAGTTAGATTGGTTATATTGGAATTGGAAAAATATATTTACACCGAGGAATTTAATTTGTTTTAAAAAGAGGATTTTTAATTATTAAACTAGGTAACTTAAAAATATTTTAGCATAAGAATATTTTCAGAAAGTTAGTTATTTAAATATTTTTAATTTGTCAAAAAGAGTTATAAGTTTTATAAACAAGTCTGGTAAAACGATTTGAATCATATAAATAAATCAGAATTAATTATTGTTTCAAAGTTATTAAATTATTTTAATTGTCTAAAAGTATATTTAATTACTAAAAAAGTTTTCGGAAAGTAATAGTATATTTTTATGGCAAAATCGGAGGCAGAGATGGCGTGCAGTTAAGTTTTGATTTCTCTGGAATAGAGATGTAATCATTGAGCTATGAATCCATGGTGGATACCGTGTGGTGCTTTCCCTATTTATTTTAAAAGGTTTTTCAAATATTTTTGAAGGAAATGGTTTGTGTATATACTTATTTTCGTGAGAATAGTACATAATTTTGAATAAAGAGATTTAATTGAGGAACCCAAAACTTATAGAATTCGTTATAAACTAGTTAAGGAATTTACAATATAAATTGTGAAGGGTTTTCGTGAAAAAAATAAATAAATGAAACTTTCCTAAGTGTTGGGAAGTAAGGAGGTTGAAAAAAAAATTTAAATATTTTCTAAGTGTGAAATAAGAGATGGTATGAAATATCTTGACATGGATATAAATATTTGAGTTGTCCTAAATATTGAAAAGTTAGGAAGGTATTTGAATATGTATCTTATAAAAATGTTTTGGAAATAAACTTTGGGAAATTATAATATAGGCCTAGTGACTGCTTACGGATTTATATTGATAGTTAAATAACCATCTATCAGGTATTCGGTCAATTTCGTTGATCGTTTCGAAAAGACTAGGATCAGATTTAACTATCTGGAAACCACTTCGATCAGATTTGAGCGTTACGAATGGATACCGCGAAAAAGATGAAGATGATGATTCGGTTAGTCCAGACTCAGGGACGAATGCTATCAAAACATCGTTATTGGAGGACGATGAGCATTTTAAGTGAAATTGTTCTTGAAAGGTAATCGTCGCCTCAAGCCTCATTAACTAAAATGATTGAAAATCAACAGATATGCAGCAAGGCTAAGTAGGTCTAACCCAATTAGGGTATGTTATCACCTTTTTAGATACCCTCGAATATATTATAAATTATGGATACGGTGGTGCATGCAAAAGAGCTCTCGATAAAGGTGGGAACACCTGGGGGATAACATATTTGGTTCTATTCAAGTTAGGGATATAGCCGATCTTGTGTTGTGGGGGATCCTGGCGAGGTCCTCGGTACATTTTTCTAGACGTGTACCGTTATAGGTGGCACCCCAGTGCCTAGACATTGTATGAAATCCATTCTCCAATAAGCGTCGTATGGTTTTGATTGTGCCTAGCTATGCTGAAATGTGAGATGCAAGCATTTCAGCTATTTTCTATTTTACTTTCTATAGACACTATAATAATTTCAGATGATTTTGGCGTCAAATGTTTTGGTTGTCGTAAGGGAAAAACCCATCATGTTTATATGTGACGTGGTCTTACGAGATACCTTTGTTTTTCAAAGGATTTTGAAAATGGTAATAATTCAAATTGAGTGTGTTTTCTCATGTTTGTTTTCCAGACTAACTCGGGTGTTATTTTATTATAGTGCTCGGGCCAAACCGAGTATTACAGATTCAGGTTAGGATGCTTTGGAGCTCAGGAGATGAGCTAGATGACGAAGTCGTATAACACATACTTGATTATATTCTGCAATGTATTATAGACTGTATAGTCAGCACTAGCGGGGAGAAGTTATTATAGCTATCTAGTATTGAGTTATTGGTTGTTGTACTCTGATGATGTAATAAATAAATAACAGTTATAGTTCTTTTGTAGACGTGTTATTATCTATTATATACTATTTTGCTGCGATAGTGAGATTCTACGTTGTTTCTGTTTCTTCTTCTACCTCTTTCTTCTTTTCCCCTAACGATTTGGTATTTCTGACACTCGATTGCTTAACATGTTATACAGTGGGCGTAGTAGTGTCGATTTTCGAGAGTCAAAAATCCACGTTCATTACAGTCTTCCTTGACTGGCTCTAGACACTGGTTCTTATAATCCCAACTTGGTTGCAGTTGAAACATTTAACATTCTTCTTCTCTGTCGGCTTCTTCCCTTTGCTTGTTCTGCACTCTTGAGTGTAATGACCCTTCTTATCGCACTTAAAGCACACCAAATCAACCTTTTCCTTCTTAGCAGCCTCCCTTTTCTGGGATCCCTTCTTAAAGAATTTCCATTTCTTTCCCTGAGGACCCTAGGATTCAACTTGCTTTTATCTTGCAGAAACGATAAGAATCTCTTCATGGAGAATGTCCATTTTCACCACTACATTACAAGGCTCTCTGATACGAGTCATGGTCATTCTAGCAAGATCAGATTTTTGTCCAAAATTAAATCTCTCATTCCTTCTGATGTCAGTGTCAACTAAAGAATATCCATAACGAGACTACTCATCAGACTTAGCTGTGTACTCAACTACTAACTTCTCTACGTGGACAAGGTCTATAACCTTTCTCATCAATGCCGACTCGGCAACCTCAGATAATAACCTCTACTAAAACCTCATTCTGAGTTCAACTCATGTCTGCTCTTACTTCGAAACTCCGGTGGTCATAATATTCCACCAATGAAGCACTATACCTTGCAACTGTTTAGAGGCTAGGCTTCTCCTTTCCCCATCATCCAAGCCTAAATCAGTAAAGATTCTCTCATAGATCAGTGGACAATTCTCAACCTCAACAGCATCCTGCATTCCCATAAAAGAATTTCCACCTAGACTGGTATAATCCCTGCTCAGTCTAGCATAATTATATCTAGCTGGTGCTACAAGGTTAGCTCCTCCAACATTACCAGTAGTTGCTGCTTGCAAAAGATTAGCCAATAACTGATACAACATCCCGGCATCTACTGGTGGATTTCCAGCACTTATATTAGCCTTAACATTTGGATTAGCATTAGCCTGTCGACCTTGATTCCTCTAGGCACTAGGTCGAGCATTATCGTTTTTCGTATTGCTTCCTCCACCTAGATTTCCTCTTCCATTTCCTACTTTCATATCACCTTTCTCGTAAAGCGGCATACGAGCCTTAGTAAGATACAAAAGAATGGTCTAAGAGAGAGAGGAACGCGTTCTTATATATTTATATATACACACACTAAATACAAGTACGTTACTACAGCATTAACCCAAACCCGAATCATATTTTCAGATTCATTAGATTATGTTTAAAAATCTTTTAGGTTTAACTTTCTTTTAAAGTTTCATAAACCTATGCTCGGATACCAACTTGTAACGTCCCCCTACTTGGAGGCCTCAAACTAACAGCTACAGATGCTGCAGTCGTCCATAATTAGTAATCCTTGGCGGCCAAATATGGTGAAGTTAGATTCATTGACACACAGATCATAAGAATATGGAAAATTTTAAGAAATCAAAAACACATTTCCATATTCCATTCAAAACGTTTTACGTACATTACATAATCCCACAAACGTTAACCACATTCAGAAAAATATAATCATTACGCATAGCCAAGAGCGACATATGAAGATGCTCCCTCGGTTGATCAGAGTATATAGTAAGTCTAATAAGTCTGCCTTTACATCCAAAATACACAGCGAAAAAAAGTAAATCTAAATAACTAGCTGCCTCCTGCACGCTTCGGAAGCTTTATTCATCTAAGAAGAGAACCTGAGATCCTTAAATCTCAAACTGCTCAAAATCAATTGAGCACCTAAGAGTTTAAGGGGAAAACTAAAAATTCAAGTCAGACATAAATTCTAGTATAAATTAAAATCTAACATCTCAATCCATTTAGATATCTAGTGAGACCACGCCTTTTAGCGGAAGGATTTTCCCCTCACTAGTATCCCAAAACCTTTTTCAAAACCATATATTGTGCTACTGCAACCACAATGGTTAAAACATACATTTTAAAATATTATGATGATATTCATACTTATAAACAATTCGGGTTTCCATCCCCGATTTAACCAACTCCCTGTCATAATTATAGTCTCTAGGGTCACTATTAATCTTTTAGTTTTCATTGGTTCACCAATAATCTTTTTTATAATTCACGGACACCCTATCCTATTCTAGAGTTTTCATTGGATCATTAAGAACCTATCGACCTCTACCAATTGACTTATTCAATTCATGGGTTCCCCTGAACCTATTAGCCTCTCCTATAACTCCCCTCTTGTCCTAATTTTCATAGGTTGACTAGAAACCTATGGATTATTCCAGTAGCTCCCTTTTAGCCTAGTTTTCATGGGTTGACTAGAAACCTACTACTTTCTTATCCTAGTTTTCATGGGTTAACTAGGAACCATTTGACTGATGTCAATACTTAATCTAGATATAGTTTTCTTTGGTTCATTACAAACTAATTGGCCCTTGCTAACCATCCTTAATGCATAGTTTTCATGAGCTTACCATGAACTTGTTGGTTACTCCAATAACTTCCTAATCATATTTTTCATAGGTTTACTTTGAACCTCTCTCCTGGATAACTTCAAAGTTTAAACATCCCATATTCTTGTCTCCCAGACTCCCTGGATGCAATTCTACTCATTCCGTAGTTTAGTCAATTTATATTCACCATTAGGTTAACCTAGCTGGTTCTTCTACCCCTTTATCCCCCAAATTACAGTTATGGGTCCTTTATCATGCGAATAAATATTTATATTTGAAAAAGTAAAAATAATAACCAACGATACCACTCCTGTGGGTTTCGGAATCTTGAAATACTTCTTCAAATTCACATACTTAAAATCCTCTCAAATCTACTTCATTTAACTATGGGTTTTTTCATTAAAATTGATTTTCGGTTTGAAAGCCTTTTGACACCTTCGAAATCTAGCTTCCGACTTCATTAGATAACCTCCATCGAACGCATAAAATTCTATCTTTAAAACATTAGGCTCCTACTTTTCGAATACTTTAAAACATCACTTTTGAAACCTTTTGATTGTATTAAAGTACTAACCTTTAACTCTAGAAGCATAGCTTCGAAACCAAGTGAAAATAACCCTTTTTGAAACCATTGGAAATATACCTTACGAAACCATTGAAAATACCCCTTTCGAAACCATTGAAGGTTACCCTTCAAAACCAACACCTTCCGAAACCATTGGGTTTATATTTAAAATACTATTTTTTGGGTCAAAGTGAACATAAGCAAGAGCACCTATTTCGAAACCATTCTTTACTTAAAAAAGTATTAGGGAGATTGATGTTGTCAAAACCATCCTTTTGAAAACATTAAAACATCTGGGTAAAACAATTGAAGGTTGGCTTCGAAACCCCTTTCGACAGCATCCCCTTCGAAACCCTTAACTCCTTTCGAAAGCAGTAGAAAGTGGCTTATGTTTATAAAAACAACAGTACCTTTCAACAACATTGATGTCTTATATACCATTGGAAGGCATCAATTTACAGAATGGTATCGACATGGTAGAAACTACCCCTTTTGAAAGCTTTAGATAAAACCAAAGTAACTCCTTTGGAAGCTACTGCTTTAAAACAAAGGCGGTAGCTCTCTTTTGAAAGCTTCTTTTGAAATACCTTTCATAATCATAGGTTTCGTCTATGTCGAAACCTGTTTATAAACAGGCAAGTGCTTTTCCTTTAAAATAAAGCAATGGAATCAACCCTTTCGAAAGCAACGCTTTGACACCCTACCTTTCGCTTATCTCCAATCCAACCATTTAAATAATAGCATGTATATTGGTTTATTCGTTTCGACCTAGAATGTTTCGACTAGGTTGGAGGAGAAAGCTCTGGGTCTAAAGGTCCCTTCCAAAGAAGGCGGAACTTATTTTTCTGAACAAAAGGCTATTTTTACCAAATAAAGTAAAAATTTTGTAATTAACTTGCCCACTTATAAACTTCCGATTGGTTACAATAAAGTTTTAAATTATTTTATTAAAATTTGCCGCATTTTCTCAGATCTAAAACCAATTACTTTTAACAAATAGGCCCTTCCCATTTACAAAAATAAATAAATCATTTAGGTCCTCCTTTCAAAATAACATAATTTCCATACTAAATCACTTAGTAAAACACCAAAATATTCTAGAAATTCTTTTTAATCATGTTATCTGACATACCAAAATTTTAGACCTAAATTCTCAATATAATTACCAAAATAAATTTATAAACCCAAAGAACCATATCTTCCTTTAAAAATTCATAATTAATTATCCATGACTTGGAAAATTATGAAAATTAAAACCCAACTAGAAAATCATGTCTTCCGTACATAAAATTTTACCATGGAATTTAAACATAATTTAATCTCAGTTTTTCCCTAATCGTACATATAATCTTTTAAATAGTCTTGTTCAAATCTTAAAATTTTTATATCAAGCATATCATCATCCAGTATATCATAAAAACAAATTTGTGATGCCCCACCTCTATACCCATGCTAGCCAAGGACACTACGGGGTAATGCCATCAACTAGCGCAGAGAATAATGCTGTTGAGGAGCGACCATCTGTATAATTGCTTTGTGCGAGTACCGATATACCAGATAAAAATATAACAACCCGACATACCGACACCAACTCAAAGCTACTACACAGTGGCTATATATCATCTTCGAAAACAAATATAGAAACAAACATAACACAAATCAGTCACAGATATCCATATTACAAAGGCGGAAGAAGATATGAATATATACCACTTAAAAGTGTACATCAGAGTAGTGGTCAAACAAGATCCACAGTATCAGAAAAGAATAGTTACAAGTGCTAGACAAAAGAATATGTATACATTAAGGAGTCTCTGTCTCAAATGTATACAGCCAAAGACTACTAATCTAAGTAGTTAGCCAAAAGTCAAGATAATAATCTCACATGAGGAGTCAAGCAAAAGCACCTATAACATCTCGGTCTGACCCGAGTATTACTTAATAAGAAAATAATAAACGGATCAGTCTAACTATAAATATCAGATAAAATGATATAGAATAAGAAATATGACAAAAACGTATGATAACCATAAAGTCATACTATGATAAGTATGTAATTGAAAATCAACCAGAGATTAATCAGTATCACAAGAATCTTCTCAAAGATCAAAAGAATGTCATACTCTTTAGTTTTATTCACCAAGTCACATATATCGACATCATATCGATGCCAATCATATAAGCTGGTGGAACACAAATTCTAGAAATCATCAATAGAAATCCAGAAATCACATAGAAAGGGGGAGGCCTATCACAAAACGGGAGCATGAAAACTCACCAACACGTGTATCACAAATGGGATGCTATCCCATGGTCGCTAACCATAGAGCCGGTACAACAACGTAGTACAATATCGGTATGCCCGAGGAACCTAAAACTCGAATAATTCAGAACAACGACGTAGTACAACGATACGCTCAATGATCCTGATAAGCTGGTGCAACAACGTAGTACAAAGGTACGTCCGATGGACCGAACTCCATAAAAGAACATGGGTCGCTAGCCCACAAAAATTGATTCGAAACTCCAAATAATACATAGATCGTTAGCCTATAAAAGAAATGAGACGAAACTTAATAAAACAAGGTACCGTCCCCTACGTGGACAAAGAAAAATAGCATATAGCTAGTCTAAATCACAAAAATGATCGTCATCAATCATCAAGAAGTGTCAATTGCACTAAGCTAGTAAATATATGAGCTTAGCTTCATGTCTCATAACCACTAGCTTAACTTAAATATTTACGAACAAATTGTAGATCTCCACTCAAATATTATCACAAGAGATTCAACCAGACAAGTCCAAGAATTAACCAAGAAGTAAACGCAAGCGTTTCATACCACATGTTTTACTAAGTCGTTTAATTAGATTTCTCATACGAGTGAGATAAAGGTTTGTATATACTAGTAGATTGGAAAACGGTTCAAGAAACGAGCTTTGAAATAAAATACTGTTGAAATTGTTTCGGTGAAAGAGTTTTGATATTTACTACCAGTAGTGAAACCTTTATATTTTTTTAAAGTGACAAATCACAAAAATGATCGTAGAAACAATCAATCATCAAAATTCACATACGAAGACGTGAATCAAATCCAAAAAACTGATCCGAATCCATCAAAGTGGATATACCCAAAAATTCCTAAAATAGAAGTTATCAAAGTCGACGGTGATAACAACTAATCGGAGAAAAAGAATCGATTAAAGATTGGAAAACAAAGTAATTTGAGCATAAATAGGCAAAACAGGAGCAGGTCAGTCGACTAAACTCCCTAAGTCAGTCTACTGAACACAGACCTGAAAAATTTTCGGGCTTCAGCTCAGTCGACTGACTCAGGGAGTTTAGTCGACTGAACCTGATTTCCTATTCCATTTTAAATGAAGTGCAAACTCTCTCAATTTGCAATCGGACAAGAACGAACGCTAGGGGTTTTGCAGATCGGCTACTCGGTCCTATAAGCTCTTCGATTCATCACCAAAAATATGATCAAACAACAAAGTTAGGATTTTTTTAAAGAATTGAACTCAAAACACCAAAAATTGGAATATTCTCCAATTCAATCCAAACCAAAAGCAAATGCACATGAATAAGTGTTAGGAATTCATACCCAACAATCAAAGATAGATATAGGCATAGATGTGAGACAAAAATCTCACCTTTATACCCAAAACAAATGAAGAAGAAGCTATAGAGCAATGGCAAGGACAATCACTCTTCAATTCCAAACCAAAGAGCTTGAATCTAAGCTTAAAAGATAAACATTTCCTAAATTAGGTTTAGGAATTTTTGAAAATGGCAAGAGAATGAGTTGGAGAATAAGAAGAGGAGGCTTACCAAAGCTTCTTCTATAAATTTGGAGCTAGAACTTGATTTGCAAATGGAAACTAGGGCTTGGAGTTTTAATTTCCCATTCCTCTCTCCATTGTTGCTAAAGCTTGAGTATTAGGAAATAGAAGTAAAGTAATGAAGAGAAGAGGGGTGAAGCTTGGGTCCAATGAGCTGAAATAAAACCAAAGCCCTAAGTGAAAAAGTAGCAAAATTCTACTATCTCCAAACATATCGACGCTTATACTCAAAAATGTCGCAAACGTCATTTTGAACTCAATGGGGATGGTCTCGAGTCCTAATTCGACCGTTTGCAAAAAGTAGATTTTCGGACAATAATCCGACTAACGATGAATTATTTTAAATAAAATATTAAAATATTCAATCATAAAATATGCGAATTGTTACAGACTCCCCTCCTTAAAGAAATTGCGTCCTCACAATATTTAAGAAATAAATGAACAAAAAGTAACAACCATAAAAGTATGTCAACATAAAAGAAGAAATTTGGAATAAGATGCTCACCTCAAAGAGCACGAGAAAGTAAGTCTGGATATGTTCGCTCGATGAATTCTCTGGATTCCCAAGAGCAATCCTTAGGATTTGAGGACCATTGAACTTTCACAAGAGGAACATCTTTATTTCGAAGGCGTTTTACCTCCGAAGCAATAAAATGAATAGGATGTTGCTCATAAGTCAAATTAGGTGAAACTTCAACTTCTTCCATAATACCGGGCTCAAGAATAGAATCGGAATCTCGAAGGCATTTCCGTAGTTGAGAAACGTGAAACACGTCATGAATAGCAGAAAACTGAGCCGGTAAAAAGAGGCGATAAGCCACGGAACCAATAAGTTCAGTGATGGGAAATGGACCAATATATCGAGGTGCAAACTTTCCCGATCGATTGAAACGCACAACACCCTTCATAGGTGAAACACGAACAAACACAAAATCTCCCACAAAAATTCTAATTTCCTTCTTTGGTTATCGGCATAGGATTTTGCCTACTTTGAGCTTCTTTCATCCTATGACGAGTGAGGTCAATCTTTCTGTGGCACGAATTAAATCTGGACCAAAAAGCAGCTTCTCACCGGCCTCAATCCAATAAGAAGGAGATCGGCATGGCCTTCCATAGAGTGCCTCAAAAGGTGTCATCCCAATACTAGATTCGAAGCTATTATTATAGGAAAATTCGACAAGAGAAATATGATCTTCCCAACTTCCAACAAAATCAGGAACACATGCACGAAGAAGATCTTCAAGAGTTTGATTCACACGCTCGGTTTGTCCATCGGACTGAGGATGATAAGCGGTGCTAAAATTAAGCTTCGTTCCCAAAGCTTTTTGAAGACTCTTCCAAAATCCACTAGTAAACAATGGATCACGATCACTAACAATAGAAGTAGGAACTCCATGTAATTTAACAATTTCTTTAATAAAGAGCTTGGCCAAAATAGGAACGGTCCGACTAGACCGAACGGGAATAAAATGGGCGGATTTAGTAAGTCTATCAACAATCACCCATAAGCTTCATGACCCGAACGAGAATGGGGAAGGCCGTCTATAAAATCCATGGAAATTTGGTCCCCTTCCAAATTGGAATTTCTAAAGGTTGTAATAACCCACCGGGCCTTTGATGCTCGGCCTTGACAAGTTGGTAAGTCATGCAACGCTTAACAATGTTAGCAATATCAGATTTCATTCCATACCAATAATAAAGTCGCTTCATATCCGCATACATTTTACTATTACCATGATGAATGGTAAATTTAGAACGATGGGAGTCTTCTAATATATCTTTACAAAGGTCACTAATATTTGGCACGATAAGTCTACCAAATTTTCGAATACCTCCACGAGAATCAATATTAAAGTCTTTCAAACTTTCAATACCAATTTTATCCCTACAACTTTGGCTAAGTAAAGCCAATTCGGGATCTAGCTTTTGAGCTTCAAGAATGCGGTCTAAAAGAGAAGGATGAGCCTCAAGGCTACATAAAGTCAGAAGAACATAAATCGGACTCACGATCTCGAATCTCACAGGTGGATAAAATTTCAAGATCATTCCATTCGGATATCATCATGGAAACAACCGCTTGTAGCTTTCGGCTAAGGGCGTGGCAACAAGATTTCCCTTTCCGGGATATAAAGAATGTCAAGATCATAAGATGCAAGGAACTCGGGCCAACGTTGTAGACGTAAATTAAGTTTCTTTTGAGAAAATAAATACTTCAAAGATTTATGATCGGTATAGAGAATAAATTTTTCTCCCAAAAGATAATGACGCCAAATCCAAAGGGCGAAAACAATAGCCGCGAGCTCCAAATCATGAGTGGCATATCTAGTCTCGGCAGGCTTCAATTGCCTAGAAGCATAAGCAATAACACGTTCTCCTTGCATGAGAACTGCTCCCAAACCAACACAACTAGCATCGGTATAAACAATAAAATCTTGATTCCCCTCGGGAATAACAAGAGTAGGAGCATCAGAAAGGAGTTCTTTTAATTTCTTGAAAGAAGCTTCACATTTGTTCGACCAAATGTATTTAACTCCCTTCTTTGTCAAACTAGTAAAAGGCACAGGAATTTTGGAATTTATGAAACGACGGTAATAACCTGCCAATCCAAGAAAACTACAGATCTCTGTCACACTCTCCGGTCTCTTCTAATTTTGAATCGCTTCAATCTTTGAAGGATCTACGGAAATTTCAGATTCGGAAATGATATGACCGAGAAACTTCACACAAGATTGCCAAAAGTGACATTTGGAAAATTTTGCTTTCAATTGATTGCTCCTAAGAGTTTCCAACACAATCCGAAGATGCTTTTCATGCTCCTCCTCGGTTTTAGAATACACAAGAATATCATCAATAAAGATGAGAACAAATCGATCGAGGAAGTCTTTGAAAACTCTATTCATAAGGTCAACGAAATAAGCCGGAGCATTTGTTAAATCAAATGGAATAACAAGCCATTCGTAAGATCCATAACGCGTACGGAACGATTTCAAAGGAATGCTATCCTCTGCAATACGAAGCTGATGAAAACCGGTTGCTGAGTCTAATTGTGAAAAGACTCTAGCACCAATAAGTTGATCGAATAAATCATCAATCCGAGGTAAAGGATTTTTATTCTTGATAGTAAGATCATTAAGCTTGCGGTAGTCAACGCAAAACCTAAGTGTACCATCGGATTTCTTCACAAAAATAGCCGAGGCTCCCCAAGGAGAGGAACTAGAGCGAATAAATTGCTTCGTCTCCAATTCAGATAATTGTTTGCGCATCTCCTCATTTTCTTTATTGGACATACGATAAGGAGGACGAGTGATAGGTAGAGCTCCATGAACTAGATTAATTCTGAACTCAATTGCTCGCTTAGGTGGTAATCCTAAAACGGGCTCAAATATGTCGAAAAATTCACGAACAACGTGAATAAGAGAAATGACATCTTCCTCATCATCATTATCGTCATCATGAGGATTTAAAGAATATAAAGATGCAGCCACGTTGGAATCCGAATCATTAAGATCAATAGAAATCAACTTAACAGATTAAGGATGTCGAAGATGAATAGTCCGCCCAGGACATAGGATTTGAGATTCATAGCGGTTAAGCCGATCCATTCCCAAAATCATTGCAAAGCCTAAGTAGTGCATAACATGCAAATCGGCTCGGAAAGAAAAATCACACAAAATAATCTCGACATCTTTACAAAGCAAACTAATTGTTGCGGATCCACCAACCGGATTCGCAATTCTCAAAGAAGTCATTAAAGCAACAACACTTAAAGAAAAAGTATCAACAAGTTCTTTTGATATAAAAGAATGGGATGCACCCGTAACAAAAAGAACTCGAATAGGTTGATCACGAAATAAAATAATGCCATCAAGGATAGGATGAGAAATACATTGACCACGAGAAATGTTGCTAGGGGCTTGTGCAACATTTAACTTTCCCTCCTTCTTGCCTTGAAGTTTGGGACATGAAGATAAAAGATGACCCGAACTTTTGCAATAGCGACAAAAGAGAGGTTTCAGACATCTATTGGCATAATGGTCTTTAGAACCACAATTGTAGCATTACCCACTACTAGGGGTAGGAGTCTTTGCTACAGAAGCTGCTTGTTTTCCTTTCTTGTTGAGATTAAGGCCTTTGAATTTAGTTGGCCTTTTCTTGTTTTTGTTGAAGTTTGGTTTGGCACCCACAACTTCAACATCAAATTTTTTATCTGCCTCTTCAAGTCGAAGAGCGATATCAACAAGTTGATCAAAAGAAACTTCTAATTTTAGAAGTAATGGCTTCTTGAGATTTTTGTTCAAGCCATAGACAAATCTTTGGCTCTTCTTCAATGGGGTGTTTATATATTCGACCTCGTATTTAGAAAGTGACTCAAATGGTGCGACATAGTTTGCCACAGAGGATTCACCTTGAACAAAGTCTATAAAACGACGAGCCAATGTCACCTTCTCAGCTTCTAGCACAAATTTTAACACTAACCGTTCCCGGAATTTCTCCCAAGTAAGATTCGCTTTAATAATTTCAAAAATAAGAAGCTCATACTAGACTAATGCTCTTTCTTGGAGCATACTAGAATCCACCTGAACTCGGTGAAGATCTATAAGATTCATGCGGGAAAAAATTCGATCGCATGTTTTGAGCCAAGCTTGGACTTGAATGACGATTTCGAAACCCTTAAATGGCTTCCCGCCCAAGTTGGTATAGTCACTGTACAAACGTGCAAATCTGGACTTAGGGTGAGTAGGCTCTGGAATGGGTCTGGCAGCTTGAGCATTCTTTACAAGATCAAGAAGTTGTTGTGCAGACATAAATACACCATCCTGGGGAGTAGCACTAGATTGACCGGCGCTGGGACGGCCAGGTTTAACCATTTCTCTTCTTTAAGAAAGAAAGAAAGAAGAAAAAGTTTATTCACAAAATAATTATCAAACAATCATGATTGATAAAAAGGCGTCGCAAAGAAAATAGGATAGAACTGTTCGAAGACCCGAATAAAATCCTAAGGCACGACTCCTAAGATGGACTTAGGACGATGATCTTTGTTAAATTATTCGACATTGTTCCGAAGTTTGGCTCTGATACCAAGCTGTGATGCCCTACCTCTATACCCACGCTAGCCAAGGACACTACGGGGTAATGACTTCAAGTAGCGTGGAGAATAAGGCTGTTGAGGAGCGACCATCTGTATAATTGCTTTGTGCGAGTACTGATATGCCAGATAAAAATATAATAACCCGACATACCGACACCAACTCAAAGCTACTACACAGTGGCTATATATCATCTTCGGAAACAAATATAGAAATAAACATAACACAAATCAGTCACAGATATCCATATCACAAAAGGCGGAAAAAGATATGAATATGTAACACTTAAAAGTAAAAGTGTACATCAGAGTAGTGGTCAAACAAGATCCATAGTATCACAAAAAATAGTTACAAGTGCTAGACAAAAGAATATGTATACATTAAGGAGTCTCTGTCTCAAATGTATACAGCCAAAAACTACTAATCTAAGTAGTTAGCCAAAAGTCAGGATAATAATCTCACATGAGGAGTCAAGCAGAAGCACCTGTAACATCTCGGTCTGACCCGAGTATTATTTAATAAGAAAATAATAAATTGATCAGTCTAACTATAAATATCAGATAAAATGGTATAGAATAAGAGATATGACAAAAACGTATGATAACCATAAAGGCATACTATGGTAAGTATGTAATTGAAAATCAACCAGAGATTAATCAATATCACAAGAATCTTCTCAAAGATCAAAAGAATGTCGTACTCTTTAGTTTTATTCACCAAGTCACAAATATCGACATTATATCGATGCCAATCATAAAAGCTGGTGGAACACAAATACTAGAAATCATCAATAGAAATCCAGAAATCACATAAAAAGGGGGAGGCCTATCACAAAACGGGAGCTTGAAAACTCACCAACACGTCTATCACAAACGGACGCTATCCCATGGTCGCTAACCATAGAGCTGGTACAACGACGTAGTACAATATTGGTACGTCCGAGGAACCTGAAACTTGAATAATTCGAAACAACGACGTAGTACAACGGTACGCCCGATGATCCTGATAAGCTGGTGCAACAACGTAGTACAAAGGTACGTCCGATGGACCGAACTCCATAAAAGAACATGGGTCGCTAGCCCACAAAAATTGAGTCGAAACTCTACATAATACATAGGTCTTTAGCCTATAAAAGAAATGAGACGAAACTCAATAAAACGAGGTATTGTCCCCTACGTGGACAAAGAAACATAGCATATCGCTAGTCTAAATCACAAAAATGATCGTCACCAATCATCAAGAAGTGTTAATTACACTAAGCTAGTAAATATATGAGCTTAGCTTCATGTCCCATAACCACTAGCTTAACTTAAATATTTACGAACAGACTGTAGATCTCCACTCGAAAATTGTCACAAGAGATTCAACCGGACAAGTCCAAGAATTAACCAACGAAGTGAACGCAAGCGTTTCATACCACTTGTTTTACTAGGTCGTTTAATTAGATTTCTCATACGAGTGAGATAAAGGTTTGTATATACTAGTAGATTGGAAAACGGTTCAAGAAACGAGCTTTGAAATTAAATAGTGTTGAAATTATTTTGGTGAAAGAGTTTTGATATTTAGTACTAGTAGTGAAACCTTTATATTTTTTGAAAGAGACAAACACAAAAATGATTGTAGAAACAATCAATCATCAAAATTCACATACGAAGACGTGAATCAAATCCAAAGAAACCGATACCGAATCCATCAAAGTGGATATGCCCAAAAATTCCTAAAATAGAAGTTATCAAAGTCGACGGTGATAACAAATAATCGGAGAAGAAGAATCGATTAAAGATTGGAAAACAAAGCAAATTGAGCATAAATAGGCAAAACAGGAGCAGGTCAGTCGACTAAACTCAGGGAGTCAGTCGACTGAACACAGACCTAAAAAATTCTTGGGCTTCAGCCCAGTCGACTGACTCAGGGAGTTTAGTCGACTGAATCTGATTTCCTGCGTTTCCTATCCATTTTAAATGAAGTGCAAACTCCCTCAATTTGCAATCGGACAAGCACGAACGCTAGGGGTTTACGCCTATCGGCTACTCGGTCCTATAAGCTCTTCGATTCATCACCAAAAACATGATCAAACAATAAAGTTAGGATTTTTTTAAAGAATTGAACTCAAAACACCAAAAATTGGAATATTCTCCAATTCAATCCAAACCAAAAGCAAATACACATGAATAAGTGTTAGGAATTCATATCCAACAATCAAAGATAGATATAGGCATAGATGTGAGATAAAAATCTCACCTTTAAACCCAAAACGAATGAAGAAGAAGCTATAGAGCAATGACAAGGATAATCACTCTTCAATTCCAACCCAAAAAGCTTGAATCTAAGCTTAAAAGAGAAACATTTCCAAAATTAGGTTTAGGAATTTCTGAAATTAGTAAGAGAATGAGTTGGACAAGAAGAGAAGGAGGCTTACCAAAGCTTCTTCTATAAATTTGGAGCTAGAACTTGATATGCAAATGGAAACTAGGGCTTGGAGTTTTAATTTCCCATTCCTCTCTCCATTATTGCTAAAGCTTGAGTATTAGGAAATAGAAGTAAAGTAATGAAGAGAAGAGGGGCGAAGCTTAGGTCTAATGAGCTGAAACAAAACCAAAGCCCTAAGTGAAAAAGTAGCCAAATTCTACTATCTCCAAACATATCGAAGTTTATACTCAAAAAGGTCGCAAACATCATTTTGAACTCAATGGAGGTGGTCTCGAGTCCTAATTCGACCGTTTGCAAAAAGTAGCTTTCGGACAATAATCCGACTAATGATGAATTATTTTAAATAAAATATTTAAATATTCAATCGTAAAATATGCGGGTTGTTACAAAATTTATCCTTAAATTCAAAGTCATATGATTATATAAACCAAAATAGAGATGTATTGATTATTATTCACCTTAGATTGGATAAGGAAATTGATTATTGATTGAGATTGATTTCTTCTAGCTTGAACCCTAAGCTTTACTTTGATTTTTCTCTTTTTTTCTTCCTCCTAATGGCCGATCTTGCTTTACCTTGTTTACGTTTTTAGTTTTGCTTATGATAAATGAATGTGTATGGATAAGGAAAAATAGTATAAGGGTGGGAAATGGGGGTAACAATAACTCTAATGCCCTTACGATTAATTAGCTAACATTTAACCATTTTTAAGCTCATTCATTTTAAATAAGCACAACCACCATAATTTATTTAACCAACCTTAATAATCTTCATTGTTTTATTTAATTTATTCTAATTAAATCTCCTAAATAATGTCATCAAAATTAGGGGTGTTACAGCTCCGTCCACTGGAAGTACCTTAATGAACCACTTTCATATGACAATCCAACACTGCTCCATGCATAGCCATCTAGTCCATCCACAAAATTAAAACAAACCATGAAAATCCCAATGCAAAAGCATCATAGTCAAATTTGATGCCCAAAATATACAGTTTCAAACTCTTACAAATCAAGTGTAAATGGATTGACCCTCGATCATGGTTTGCCACTATAATAGGGTCTATTACATTACTAGTCTCTAAGACAAATTCATCTACCAGCTTACTCAAAATAAAAGGGTGAGATGCTCTAGTGACAAATAAAGTATGAATAGATGAATCAAAAGGAGTAAACACACTTTCCACGACAACTTTCTTTCCTTTATCCACAAGTGGAGCTATGCTTGAGCTAGAAATAACATTAAGTACATTAGTTGGAACCACTTGAGTAGAAGTCTTAGGAAAGTTTGACACTCACTCTTTATATGCCTAAACTGGTTACACTTGTAGCATTTAATATTATCAACGTTTAGTTTACAATCATTTACCATATGTTCCATGATATTGCACTTCTTACACTTAAATCTTGGTTTTGTTATTTTTCCTTAAGCTTCTACTTCACCCTTGCTTTATTATATTGAGCTGCCTTCCCATCTACCTACTTAGGTTCTTCATTAGCGATTGAAATCAACAATGCCATCGAGCTAAGCTCACCAAAGTAGCTCATGCGATTACATCCTCAAATCAATATCTTGCAAAGACGGGCTCAATCCCCTAGTAAATTTCGTTACCTTCTTCACAGGTGCATTAATGAGGTCCATTCCATATTTAGCTAGCTGGCTAAACTCGTTAATATAACTTTTAAACACTACGGTCTCTCTATTCTAAATGGATAAGCTTCTCTAGCTCCACTCCCAATTTGGCCTCCGATATAAACTGAATTTTTAAGCGCCTCCAAGAATCAGTCTAAGTAACATTAGCCTCTTCCATCTTGGTAATGAATATCCCACTAGTTCAAGGCCTTCCCTTGCAAATGTCATAAAGAAAATTGCATCCTCATCGCATCATCCACATCCATCATAGAAAATATTCGATCATAATTCCATTGCCATGCTCGAGTCGTAACAGATGATTCAGTCCCTAAGTAATTCTTTCCGCCTAAACTCTGAAAATCACTACACAATTTGGGAAAATCCAAAATAGGTGGAAAAGTGGAAATTGCCTTAGAAGCCTGAGCTACGAGTCTCCTACTGGGGTTAATTTCAATCTAGTATCTTTCCTAAAGAAATCGATGGAACCACACTGGAACGTTCACGTTTGAAACCTCATCTTCTGCCTCATCTTAACTATTTCCAATTTGATTACTCATTTTCACTTACCTATAAACAAGAATTATCAGCAACTTCTACAGATAATAGTAAGTATTACTAGAACTTTATAGGTGTATCCATGTTGTACTTACAAATATACATAGTAAATTTTAAAATATACAAATATGCTCTATCTGATGCCTACGGAATCCCAACCTAAGCATTGTACCATATGTAACAACACATACATATAGACATGCCAAGTAAAAGCCCGGGTGTGGCATATGAACTCAACATGTGCTAAGAAATGTAGATCATTGGGTTTTTAATGGTTTATATGGTACAAAGATAAATATAACTTTAAACCTTCTACACTTTCAGATCTCACATCGAATGGAATACAATATAAATACCAAAGTAAGCCAAATCATCTCTATTTTAAAACAATAATGGTCCATACAAGGAACACCTAAATAAAGTTTCCAATAATTTCCAAACAGAATTATAACGTATGTCTAGCTGACAAGTACAAAAGATACATAAGTAATGACATTAAATAAATATTACTCCAAAGCACACGATCATCTCCTCCATGCATCTTACCCTCATCATATCACCTATTATCCTGTCATCCTTTAATACATATAAAGAGGAAAAAATAGAGGGGATAGGAGAAAGTCTAGTGAGTGAGAAATATTACTAGTGGTATGGTATTTATAGGCAATTGAATTATCATTTATAATCTACATGCTGAGGGTGTATATTTACATGTTTGCCACATCTAACAAGTTAGCCAATTGATATAATATAGCTGACAACCTATAATATGCCCAAGTCTAGTAATAGCTTATATAATTTTAGTCTGAAGGTTAGACATCTTGAACCACTTAACTAAACAATGAGTAAACAATCTCAATGGTAAACTACTTAACTACACATTGAGTAAACAATCTTAATGGTAAACTGTTTGACTATGCATTGAGTAAACAGTCTCATTGGATAACCATTAAAGTCGCACATGCCTAGTATACAATCACAATGCCAAGGCACACATCAAATACATAATTCCAGTGGTAAGTTGCCCACCAATGCACTAAGTTTATAACCTCAGTAGTAAACGCATCCTACGCTCGATATCATTCAATTAATAGAGTAGAAGGGCCGATAAAAAATTCAACTTCTCTCGTGGATGCAACTTCCCGTACGATGCTAACTCTACTAATAAGGATATCTCTATTTCCCTCATATAATCCATGAGTTATATATGTAATCGTGACTACATAGCAACAATGAGAGCAACTAATTATGATATTACCACATGCAGTATTGACTATCATGTTATACATCATCATGAAGCTATGTGTGTTCTAGAATGACTAAGTGGGAAACAAGTCCTGAACATCCCTACTTGGCAAATACCATATCTATATTTAACATAGCCTGTTACATGTTTACAGTCGATTGGAAACTCTCATTAGTCGAGTGGAACTATTTCCAGTCGACCTAGTACTCAAAGCAGGCTCTAGCTAACCTTTTTAGTCAATTGAAAGATTGCTTCTAGTCGACTCGAGCTCAATCCTTTTTCTCTGCCTCCTTTTGTCCTTTTTACTAGTCAAGTAGAATATTTTCCAATCGATTCCTTAACTGTACCATGCATTCCAGTGCGATAATCCCCATCGTTTTGAATGTTTTTTGTTTACTATTTCACCTTATTTTGTTTTCGGACATCAACTACATTGTAGAATTCGTTATAAATTTATTCCCTTATTTCTTCATGCTTAATAACATTATAAAGTGTATTCCAAGTATTCCAAATATTGTAAATTAATATAATTTGATTATAACCACTTGTAATGTAAATACCACAATTCAATCATGTAAACTACATTATGGTTGATATATTCACAGAATTAAATTGTATCCATCTCTAATATTAATGCAATTACTTTATCTTGCATTTCTACAAGATATAGGGTAAATTATTCATATGTCAAATTAATCCAAATTTAATCCCCTAATCTATATCAATTTCATTATCAAATCAGTGATATATAGTTTTCCAACTTATCCAATTCATATGAGTTATCAATTAAAAACACCAATTCAGTATACATCATATTTAAACCTAAATATGGATATATATATATATATGTATATATAAGTGAAATTTAAATGCTTACTTAACAACATATTCATTTCTTTGATAAACCTAATCACCTTTATGTGATGTTTTGGTAAACTTCCAATAGAAATACTTAAGCTTTCCTCTTTGATTTGACTAGTACATAGGTCTTCTTTTTCTGTTTACCTTGCTAAGATTTTGGACTAGATCATTTTTGTCTTTTTTTGAAGAATTTTGATTATGAATTGAGGAAGAGGAAGGAAAAGATAATAAAAAATTTGATTTAGGTTTAACAATGGTTGTAGATGAAGAGAAATGGTGATAGGATGGGCTACGGCTACCCATCCTTCCCTTCTGTAGCCAAAACCAAAAATCCCCTCTACCCCTTTTTGGGACATGATCTGTTCTGCTTCAAAAAGAACGCTACAGTGAATAATCCGTATCTTCATCATTTGGAAAATGTTTCTGACGTTGCATATACAAATTTAGGCTAGAAAAATTTACTTAATAAAGTGGAAAAGTCAAATTTTCCAAATCCCTTCATTTTTAAAATTTAGCTTTCAGCTTTAGGTAAAATTATGAAATTTTCCTTTTAATCAATCATTTATTTTTAGTAAGTATCGATGGTGTAATGTATGGTGCGCCCTGTAGTATTATGAGTGATCGAGATCCACTCTTTATGTGTGAATTTGGGAGTAGCTTGCAACATGCATTGGGTACAAAATTGAACTTGAGCATGACCTATCATTCTCAAACTGATAGCCAAACCGAAAGAGTAAGCAATATGCTTAAAGACTTGTCGAGATCTTGTATTCTTGACTTTAGGGGTTCTTGGCATGATCACTTACATAATGTTGAATTTGCATACAACAATAACTTTCAAGCTAGTATTGGCATGGTGCTATTTGAAGCTTTGTATAGAAGATCTTGTAAGTCACCTACATGTTGGTGGGAGATGACTGATAAGGTGATATTTTAATCAAAGATGATCCGTGAGACTTTGAAGAAAGTTGAGTTAATTTGGAAGATGATGAAAGCATCTCAAGTTTGATAAAAGTCTTATGTCGAAAAGAGACATAACGACATGTAATTTGAAGTAGGTGATTTGATCTTTGTATTGAAGAAGATTGTAAGATTTAGAAATTCCAGAAGTTTGTACCTAGGTTCGTTGTGAGACATTTAATGGTATGCCTGAGGAGTAGTTATGTAACTAGTTATACATATCTAACTCTATATTCAATTTTGTTCATAATAAAGGTAATTGTTTTCTTTTATTAAACTCTGTTATTTTGTGTTATAAATAAATAAATCGAGCAATTTAAAGTATATTACTTAAAAAATCGTTAAATAAACTGTTATGTAATTGTAGTTGTAAATAGTTGCAATCATTCAAAAAATAAAATAACATTTTATTTTAAATATTCCTAGTCAAGATGTTCGAGAAAGGATATTGGTGCATCCGTTAAGACCAAAGTACGTATGCTCTACAAATGTTGGCTAATGAATTACTCAAGGTTGTTGGGATTGCCAAGGAGCTACATACTCGTAGTTATTGGATAATTATGGAATGACTCATCCGTGAGCTTCATATTGGTTACTAATAGTTAAGTCAAATCGAAATCTAAGTGTGACGATGTTACACTGTTCTCTCGACTTGATAATATCATGGAACTCATTGTGGATATTCCATTTTGATTTTAGTTAAATCATGACATGACGTCCATCGAACGACTACAGTTGGGTATAAATTGAAGCATGGGACTGAAGCACTCTTCAATAGAGAATTCGCTTCCTTGGTTGTATGAGGTTAGTGTCATGCTCAGTTGTAGTGAAATCAAAGTCAAAATCCCTAGCCAAAGAAGAATGGTTAATAATAAATGTTACTGTTGAACCAAAGATTTTGTTTAAGGACCAATAAAGTTAAATGTGGATTACTGGGTTTTTGGCCAATACCAAATTCCATGTATCTTAAAACAATATCATATTAGCAAAGAGAACATATGTAAACTATTGTCACTATTTGGTTTATAAAATATTATAAATTAATTGAATTAAATAATATTTAGTAAATATTAATTGTTATTGTATTTGACGTTTAGGGTGTTATTAGTAAGTCGGATAGCTACTAGGAATGTTCTAGGTACTATTAGTAATTATTCGAATGTGTATATATAAGTATACATGCATGTATCGATAGACGATATCAAGATATATGTGTGTGTGTGTTTAAATAATTTTAAATATATTTATTCACTTAAATAGGCATGGGATTTTTTTCATTAAGGAGGCAAAGTATGTTCGACCGTCTACATATTGATTTCGATCTATTTGGAATTAATGAGGAAAGTTTTAAAGAGATGAAAGTAAAAGATTTTCATTATCTCCATAGAAACAAATTTTCCACATAATTTGTTTGATTTTCCCCCTCTTTTTTATCCACTTGTGGCCTTTTCTTCATTTCTTCTTCCTCCTATTGCCAAATTTATTTTTCACCAAAAATAACACTAAATAATATAAAATAGGTGGTTCATTTGATTGCTCGAACATCGTTTGGTGATTCAAGCAATTTGGAAGTTAATGCTCAAATCAAGATATTGCAAATGACAAGATCTGGTTGTTGGAACTAAACCTGTGCAAAGCAGAATAAGTGGATAAATTTTTTTCCCTTATTGGAGCTTTAATGGGCCTATATAGTTTAAATTTATTTAGAACAATTCTAAATTTTATTATAACTAAAATTAATATTTTATTTAAATTTATGAATAAAGTATTTTTTTTGTATAGTTTGTGTTATTACATATGACACGTGTATCATATACACGTATGTGTGAACGTCCACGTGCAACATAATAAGGTGTACACGGTTTTACATGCCCATATATAGATGCTAAGATTTACACCTCTACAGACACGTTAGCCCCTCTGTATACATGTGTGCCGCCAAATATATATATGTACATACATACATACGTGTATATATATCATGTGATAATTATAAATTTATATATGAATACTACGAATTTCAAATTGAAGCTTAAAACAAACCTTTAAATTTAGATCTTGATCTAGATCTACGAAATGAAATATTTCAGTATTTTAAATTACAAATAATATATTAACTTTGTGTAAATATATTTTTATAAACTTTAACATATTATATATATAATTATATAGTAAATTAAATATTTATATATGTATTATGTTTAAATAAATAGAACGCGTATAAATATATTTAACAAAATAATAATTGAATATATAATAGTTTCAATTTTATAAAAAAATCCTTTTTTTAGTTCGATTTTAAGTTAATAAAAAAATCTTTTTTGGTTTTGAATGAAAATTTAAATTTATAATTATATTTTAAAATTTCCCAAATGAATTTAAGAATATAAATTTAATTTTAATGCGTTTATAAGTAATTTTTAATATATGTATGTATTTAATTTATATATTTTAACTAATTCCAATTATGAATTAATTAAAATTATATATTTACATATTCTATATGAAAAAAAGTTCCTAAACTTTATAAGTATGTAAAAAAATTATAAAATAAAAATTACTTTATATGTTTACATATTGAATTTATTTTAATCTGCATATTATAAAAAAATTAATAATATTATTTAATTCAAAAATATAATAAAATTTGTCATGAGTATAATTTTTTTTAACATATACACGATATATTTCATCTAATGAAGACATCACATTGTTACATAGATTCATGATATAATTAATTGTTATACAAAAAAATTGTGATATAATGAAAAATACATATTTTGATATATCATAGTAAAATGGATTTGTATCTTTCACCAAAGCTTAAATCAAACCACTCCTTGGATCAAATCTTGAATCCAGAAAATGCTAATATTTTAAACATAGTTACTATTCAAGCAAGAAATTCGATTTAATTTTGTGTCGGAATTGCTTGAAATAGAGGATTGGTGAGGAAGTATTTTCAGCCAGCAAAGGAGACGAAGGGAAGGCTGAAAATGTCCTTTAGAAAATGAATATTGGACTGCCTAAATAAGAGAGAGTCTAATGAGCAAAAGGAGTATCTAGATCAACCTTTTTCTCTTACTCTTTCTTTCCACTTAAATTAAAAATCCAAGCCTCCAACTCCTTCATTTTAGCCAGCCTATCCCATCAAATCCTATCTGAAATTTCAAGCTTCGTCATAGGCCTTTGACTTATTTCAAGCATGAATAATAATTACATTATTTAAATCTAATTTAAACGCATACCGATATCATGTATCGATTAATATATTTATAACTATTACAAACACATTGTTTATTGTTCAACATATCAAATAAAATTTTATAATTAATATTTCATGAATATTAATTAATTTAATTAATTTACATCGATTACAAATTAATTAATCGGGCGGTAAAAGGAGTATTCAACTTTTTGGTTTTGTGACTCTTAAGTGTAAATTTGGTCCACTATTTGTTAACCCAAAAATGAATCAACGCCCTGGATTGAGTGTGAAAGCACCAGCCCTATTCTTACAAAGCAATAATATAGAGAATAAATGAAAAAGAGCAGAAATAGAAAGAAGACAAGATGAGTTTTATAGTGGTTCGACTGTTATTGAAGCCTGTATCTACTTTATTGTTCTTACTATTAACTGATTATTGTTACAAAGTTGATAAGATTATAAGGTTCTTGAATATCCTTAGCTAGATTAAGTCTCCAATGTCCAAGTTCACTGGAGAATCACAGTGAACCCTTCGGATGACCATTATATGGAAGAAGAAGAGTAAAGAAAGCTTTCTACAGAGTTTCAGACACCATCCTAGAGGATCCCCTTTATGTTGCAGATAGGAGAGTATATATTTGTGACGCCCCACCTCTATACCCACTCTAGCCAAGGATACTACGGGGTAATGCCGTCAACTAGCGCGTAGAATAAGGCTAATGAGGAGCGACCCTCCGCGTAATTGCTTTGCACGAGCACCGATATGTCAGATAGTACAACATGCATCTGGTTTCAGGAGGAAATCTGGCATACCGATACAAACTAAAAGCTACTACCCGGTAGCTATATATATTCTTCAGAAACAAATATAGAAATAAACATAACACAAATCAGTCACAGACATCCATATCACAAAGGCGGAAATAGATATGAATATACAACACGTAAAAGTGTTCATCAGAGTAGTGGTCAGACAAGATCCACAATATCACAAAAGAATAGTTACAAGTTCTAGACAAAAGAATATGTATACATCAAGGAGTCTATATCTCAAAGGTATACAACAAAATAAACTACCAATCTAAGTAGTTAGCCAAAAGTCAGGGTGATAATCTCAGATGTGAAGTCAAGCAGAAGCACCTGTAGCATCTCGGTCTGACTCGAGTATTATTTAATAAGAAAATAATAAACGGATCAGTCTAACTATAAATATCAGATGAAATGATATAGAATAAGAGATATGACAAAAACGTATGATAACCATAAAGGCATACTATGATAAGTGTGTAATTGAAAATCAACCAGAGATTAATCAATATCACAAGAATCTTCTCAAAGATCAAAAGAATGTCATACTCTTTATTTTTATTCATTAAAACCATAAGTATTGATCATTATATCAACGCCAATCACAAAAGTTAATGACACACAAATTCACCAACGCACAAATATTGATAAGACTTATCAATGTAAATCACGAAAACTGGTGAAACACAAATTCTAGAAATAATCAATGGAAATCCAGATATCACAAAAAGGGGAGGCCTATCACAAAACAGGAGTATGAAAACTCACCAACACGTGTATCACAAAATGGAACGCTATTCCATGGTTGCTAACCATTAATTTTGAGCCGAAGCTCCACAAAACGGCCCGAAGACCATGGGTCGCTACCCCACCAAATTGAGCCGAAGCTCCACAGAAACGGGGTTTAGTCTCCCTAGTAGACAAAGTGACATCGCACATTTGCTAGTCTAAATCACAAAAATGATCATCAACGATCATCAAGAAGTGTCAATTAGAGTAAGCTAGTAAATATATAAGCTTAGCCTCATGTCCCATAACCACTACCTTAACTTAAATATTTACGAACAAATTATAAGTTTCCACTAGAAAATTGTCACAAGAGATTCAATCGAACAAGTCCAAGAATTAACCAACGAAGTAAATGCAAGCGTTTCATACCACTTGTTTTACTAAGTAGTTTAATTAGATTTCTCATACGAGTGAGGTAAAGGTTTGTATATACTAGTAGATTGGAAAACGGTTTAAGAAAAGAGCTTATTAATAAAACAGGGTTGAAATCGTTTTGATGAAAGAGTTTTGATATTTACTGCTAGTATTGAAACCTTCATATTTTCAATGTGACAAATCACAAAAATGATTGTAGAAACAAACAATCACAAAAATTCACATTCGATGACGTGAATAAAATCCAAAGAATTCGATTCCAAATCCATCAAATTGGAAATACCGTTGCGACTTAACAACCACGACTTATGACTTAACATAATACAACACAAGAAATCAGCGGCTCAGCTCATACGACCCCACGACATACGACACAAGGGATCAACGACTTAGGAAATAGCATATGGCCTAACAGAGCAACTTAACATGGTGCGACCTATAGCATGGCGCGACCTAAGTTGGTGCGAGATATAGCAGCTAGCCGAGCTACCTATATGGTTGCGACCTAAACCATGACGCGACCCATAGCAGCAGGCCGAGCGACCTAAGAGGTGCGACCTAAGGGGTGAGAGTAGGCCGAGCGACTTAAGTAATGGAACGACCTAAGAGAAGCGACTTAACAAATGACCGAGCGACTTAAGTAATGGAATGACCTAAGAGATGCGGCTTAACATATGGCCGAGCGACTTAAATAATGGAACGACCTAACACATGGCACGTCCTAAGCATGGCGCGACCTAAGGGGTGAGAGTAGGCCGAGCGACTTAAGTAATGGAACGACCTAAGAGATGTGGCTTAACATATGGCCGAGCGACTTAAGTAATGGAACAACCTTACACATGACATGACCTAAGCATGGCGCGACCTATATGTAGGCCAAGTGACTTAAATGTACAGGCCGAGCGACCTAGGGGATAGAAGTGCAAAACTCCCTCAATTCGCAACCGGTCTAGCACAGACGCTAAGGGATTACGCCTATCGGCTACCCGGTCCTATTGGCTCCTCGATGCATCACCAAAAACGTGTTCAAACATCAAAGTTAAGATTTTTAAAGATTTGAACCCAAAACACTAAAAATTGGGATTTTCACCAATTCAATCCGAACCAAAAGCAAATGCACATGAATAAGTGTTAGGAATTCATACCCAACAATCAAAGATAGTTATAGACAAAGATGTGAGATAAAAATCTCACCTTTTCACAAAATCAATGAAGAAGAAGCTTAAAAGCAAAGGAAGAATCAACCACACTTCAATCTCAACACAAGAAGCTTGAATCAATGGCTTCTCTTTGGATTTGGAGTTAGATGTTGGATTTGCAAATAAACTAAGGCTTGGAGTTTTAATTTCCCATTCCTCTCTCCATTTTTGATGAAGCTTGAGTATTAGGAAATGAAAGTGAAGTAATGAAGGGAAGAGGGGGTTGAGCTAGAGTTAATAGTTTAGGCTAATGGGCTAAACCAAACCCAAAGCCCAAAGTGAATAAGTGGAATTTTTCCACTAACTCCAAACATATTAAAGTTTATACTCAAAAAGATCGTAAACGACGTTTTGGTCCCAATGGAAGCGGTCCCGTGTCCTAATTCGACCATATGAAAAAAGTAACTTTTCGAACTAAAATCCGACTAACGATAAAATATCTAAATAAAATATTTAAATATTCAATCGTAAAATATGCGGGTTGTTACAGACTCCCCTCCTTAAAAAAATTGCGTCCACGCAATATTTAAGAAGAAAATATAAGATAACAACCATGAAAGCATATCAACACAAAAGAAATTTGAAATAAGAAATTCACCTCAAAGAGCACGGGAAAGTAAGTCCGGATGTGTTCGCTCGATGAACTCTCTAGATTCCCAAGAGAAATCCTTAGGATTTAAGGACCATTGAACTTTAACAAGCGGAACATCTTTATTTCGAAGGCGTTTGACCTCCGAAGCAATAATACGAATAAGATGTTGCTCATAAGTTAAATTAGGCGAAACTTCAATTTCTTCCACAACACCGGGCTCAAGAATAGAATCGGAATCTCGAAGGCATTTCCGTAATTGAGAAACGTGAAGCACGTCATGAATAGCAGAAAACTGAGCCGGTAATAAAATTCGATAAGCCACGGAACCAATACGTTCGGTGATAGGAAATGACCCAATATACCGAGGCGCTAATTTTCCCGATCGACTGAAACGTACAACACCCTTCATAGGTGAAACACGAATAAACACAAGATCTCCCACAGAAAATTCTAATTTCCTTCTCCGGTTATCGGCATAGGATTTTTGTCTACTCTGGGCTTCTTTCATCCTATGACGAATAAGGTCAATCTTCTCTGTGGAATCACGAATAAAATCTGGACCTAAAGCCAGCTTCTCACCGGCCTCAAGCCAATAAGAAGGAGATCGGCATGGCCTTCCATAGAGTGCCTCGAAAGGTGCCATACCAGTACTAGATTGAAAGCTATTATTATAGGAAAACTCAACAAGAGAAATATGATCTTCCCAACTTCCACCAAAGTCAAGAACACATGCACGACGGAGATCTTCAAGAGTTTCATTCACACGCTCAGTCAGTCCGTCGGACTAAGGATGATATGCGATGCTAAAATTAAGCTTCGTTCCCAAAGCTTTTTGAAGACTCTTCCAAAATCCACTAGTAAACAATGGATCACGATTACTAACAATAGAAGTAGGAACTCCATGCAATTTAACAATTTCTTTGATAAAGAGTTTGGCCAAAAGAGGCATGGTTCGATTGGACCGAATGGGAATAAAATGGGCGGATTTAGTAAGTCTATCGACTATCACCCATAATCTATCATGACTCGAACGAGAACGGGGAAGGCCATCAATAAAATCCATGGAAATTTGGTCCCACTTTCAAATTGGAATTTCTAAAGGTTGCAATAACCCACTGGGCCTTTGGTGCTCGGCCTTAATGAGTTGGCAAGTCATGCAAGACTTAACAAAGTTGGCAATATCAGATTTCATTCCCTCCCAACAATAAAGTCGCTTCATGTCCGTGTACATTTTACTACTGCCCGGATGAATGGTAAATTTAGAACGATGAGAATCTTCTAAAATATCTTTGCGAAGATCTCTAATATTTGGCACGATAAGTCTACCAAATTTTCGAATACCGCCACGAGAATCAATATCAAAGTCTTTCAAACCTTCAATATCAATTTTATCCCTAAAATTTTGGCCAAGAAGAGCCAATTCGGGATCTAGCTTTTGAGCTTCAAGAATGCGGTCTAAAAGAGAAGGTTGAGCCTCAAGACTACATAAAACAAGAGATGAACACAAATTGGATACATGATCTTGAATCTCAAAAGTGGATAAAATCTCGAGATCGCTCTATTCGGATATCGTCATAGAAACAACCGCTTGTCTCTTACGACTAAGTGCGTCCGCAACACGATTTCCCTTTCCGGGAGTATAAAGAATATCAAGATCATAAGCTGCAAGAAATTCGAGCCAACGTTGTTGACGCAAATTAAGTTCCTTTTGAGAAAATAGATACTTCAAAGATTTATGATCGGTGTACAGAATAAATTTTTCTCCCAAAAGATAATGACGCCAAATACGAAGGGCGAAAACAATAGCCGTGAGCTCTAAATCATGAGTGACATATCTAGTCTTGGCTGGCTTCAATTTCCTAGAAGAATAAGCAATAACACGTTCTCTTTGCATAAGAACGACACCCAAAGCAATGCGACTAGCATCGATATAAACAATAAAATCTTGATTCCCCTCGGGAATAACAAGAATAGGAGCATCGGAAAGGAGTTCTTTTAATTTCTGAAAAGAAGCTTCACATTTGTCCGACCAAATGTATTTAACTCCCTTCTTTGTCAAGCTAGTAAGAGGCATGACAATTTTAGAAAAGTCTTTAATAAAACGATGGTAATAATCCGCCAATCCGAGAAAACTATGGATTTCCGTCACACTCTCCGGTCTCTTCTAATTTTGAATCGCTTCAATCTTTGAAGGATCTACGGAAATTTCAGATTCGAAAATGATATGACCGAGAAACTTCACACAAGATTGCCAAAAGTGGCATTTAGAAAATTTTGCTTTCAATTGATTGCTCCTAAGAGTTTCCAACACAACCCGAAGATACTTTTCATGCTCCTCCTCGGTTTTAGAATACACAAGAATATCATCAATAAAGATGAGAACAAACCGATCGAGGAAGTCTTTGAAAACTCGATTCATAAGGTCAACGAAATAAGTCGGAGCATTCGTTAAACCAAATGTCATAACAAGCCATTCATAAGATCCATAACGAGTACGGAACCATGTCAAAGGAATGCTATCCTATGCAATACGAAGCTGATGAAAATCGGTAGCTAAGTCTCATTGTGAAAAGACTCTAGCACCACTAAGCTGATCAACTAAATCATCAATCCGAGGTAAAGGATATTTATTCTTGATAGTAAGATCATTAAGCTTGCGGTAGTCAACGCAAAGCCTAAGTGTACCATCGCATTTCTTCACAAAAGTAGCCGAAGCTCCCCAAGGTGAGGAACTAGAGCGAATAAATTGCTTCGTCTCCAATTCGGATAATTGTTTGCACATCTCCTCATTTTCTTTATTGGACATACGATAAGGAGGACGAGTGATAGGTTGGGCTCCAGGGATAAGATTAATTTTGAACTTAATTGCTCGCTTAGGTGGTAATCCTAAAACGGGCTCAAATATGTCGAAAAATTCATGAACAACGCGAATAATAGAAATAATATCTTCCTCATCATCAGTATCGTCATCGTGAGGATTTAAAGAATATAATGATGCAGCCAAGCTGGAATACGAATCTTTAAGATCAATAGAAATCTGCTTAACAGATTGAGAATGTCGAAGATGAATAGTCCGCTCAGGTCATAGGATTTGGGCTTCATAGTGGTTAAGCCAATCCATTCCCAAAATCATTCCAAAGCCTAAGTAGCGCATAACATGCAAATCGGCTCAGAAAGAAAAATCACACAAAATAATCTCGACATCTTTACAAAGCAAACTAATTGTTGCGGATCCACCAACCGGATTCGCAATTCTCAAAGAAGTCACTAAAGCGACAACACTCAAAGAAAAAAGTATCAACAAATTCTTTTGATATAAAAGAATGGGACGCACCCGTATCAAAAAGAACTCGAATAGGGTGATCACGAAATAAAATAATGCCATCAAGGAGAGAATGAGAAATACCTTGACCACGAGATGTGTTGCCAGGAGGTTGAGCAACATTAAGCTTTCCCTCATTCTTGCCTTGAAGTTTGGGATAAGAAGATAAATAATGATCCGAGCTTTTGTAATAGCGACAAGCACAAGGCTTTGAACACTTGTTCGCATAATGGTCCTTAGAACCACAATTGTAGCATTGCCCACTACTAGAGGTAGAAGTCTTTGCCACCGAAGTTGCTTGCTTCCCTTTCTCATTGGGATAAGGACCTCTGAACTTTTTAAGCCTTTTCTTGTTGTTGAAGTTCGGTTTAGCACTCCCAACCTCAACATCACTTACTCTATCAGCCTCTTCAAGTCGAAGAGCGATATCAATGAGCTGATCAAAAGAAACTTCTAATTTTTGAAGTAATGGCTTCTTGAGATTTTTATTCAAGCCATAGACAAATCTTTGGTTTTTCTTCAATGGGGTGTTTATGTACTCGACCCCGTATTCAGAAAGTGACTCGAATGATGCGACATACTCAGCCACAGAAGATTCACCTTGAACAAGGTCTATGAAACGATGAGCCAAGCCATCTTCTCAGCTTCTGGCATAAATTTTAACTCGAAGCGTTCCCGGAATTTCTCCCAAGTAAGATCTGCTTCATTTATTTCAGAAATCAGAAGCTCATACCAATCTAATGCTCTTTCTTGGAGCATACTAGAGGCCATATGAACACGGTGAAGATCAATAAGATTCATGCGAGAAAAGATTCGATCGCACGTTCTCAACCAAGCCTGGACTTCAATAATAGTTTCAGAACCTCTGAATGGGTTCCCACCAAAATTGGTATAATCGTTGCACAAACGTGCAAATCCAGACTTAGGGTGAGTAAACTCCAGATTAGATCCGCCTGCTTGAGCATTCCTCACTAAATCAAGAAGCTGCTGGGCAGACATAAATACTCCATCTTGGGGAGTAGCACTAGATTGACCAGCGCTGGGACGGCCAGGTCTAACCATTTCTCTTCCTTTAGAAAGAATGAAAGAAGAAGGTGAGGTTATTCACCAAATGAATATCAAGCAATCTTGATAGATAAAATAAGGAGTCATAAAGAAAATAGGATGAATCGGTACGAAGACTCGAATTAAATCCTAAAGCACGACTCCTAAGAAGGACTTAGGACGATGATCCTTGCTAGATTATTCTACATTGTTCCGAAGATTTTCTCTGATGCCAAGCTGTGATGCCCCACATCTATACCCACTCTAGCCAAGGACACTATGGGGTAATGCCGTCAACTAGCATGGAGAATAAGGCTGATGAGGAGCGACCCTCCGCGTAATTGCTTTACACGAGCACCGATATGTCAGATAGTACAACATGCATCTGGTTTCAGGAGGAAATCCGACATACCGATACAAACTCAAAGCTACTACCGGGTGGCTATATATATTCTTCGAAAACAAATATAGAAATAAACATAACACAAATCAGTCACAGACATCCATATCACAAAGGCGGAAATAGATATGAATATATAACACGTAAAAGTGATCATCAGAGTAGTGGTCAGGCAAGATCCATATATCACAAAAGAATAGTTACAAGTGCTAGACAGAAGAATATGTATACATCAAGGAGTCTATATCTCAAAGATATACAACAAAATAAACTACCAATCTAAGTAGTTAGCCAAAAGTTAGGGTGATAATCCCAGATGTGCAGTCAAGCAGAAGCGCCTATAACATCTCGATCTGACCCGAGTATTATTTAATAAGAAAATAATAAATGGACCAGTCTAACTATAAATATTAGATGAAATGATATAGAATAAGAGATATGACAAAAACGTATGATAACCATAAAACCATACTATGATAAGTATGCAACTGAAAATCAACAAGAGATTAATCAATATCACAATAATCTTCTCAAAGATAAAAAAGAATGTCATACTCTTTATTTTTATTCATTAAAACCATAAGTATTGATCATTATATCAATGCCAATCACAAAAGTTAATGACACACAAATTCACCAATGCACAAATATTGATAAGACTTATCAATGTAAATCATGAAAATTGGTGAAACACAAATTCTAGAAATCATCAATGGAAATCCAGAAATCACAAAAAAGGGGAGGCCTATCAAAAAACGGGAGCATGAAAACTCATGAACACGTGTATCACAAAATGGAACGCTATTCCATGGTTTCTAACCATTAATTTTGAGCCGAAGCTCCACAAAACAGCCCGAAGACCATGGGTCGCTACCCCACCAAATTGAGCCGAAGCTCCACAAAAACGGGGTTTAGTCTCCCTCGTAAACAAAGAGACATCACACATTTGCTAGTCTAAATCACAAAAATGATCATCAACGATCATCAAGAAGTGTCAATTACAGTAAGCTAGTAAGTCTATAAGCTTAGCCTCATGTCACATAACTACTAGCTTAACTTAAATATTTATGAACAAATTGTAAGTTTCCACTAGAAAATTGTCACAAGAGATTCAATCGAACATGTCCAAGAATTAGCCAACGAAGTAAACGCAAGCGTTTCATACCACTTGTTTTACTAAGTAGTTTAATTAGATTTCTCATACAAGTGAGGTAAAGGTTTGTATATACTAGTAGATTGAAAAACGGTTTAAGAAACGAGCTTTTTAATAAAATAGGGTTGAAATCGTTTTGATGAAAGAGTTTTGATATTTACTGCTAGTATTGAAACCTTCATATTTTTAAAGTGACAAATCACAAAAATGATTGTAGAAACAAACAATCACAAAAATTCACATTCGATGACGTGAATAAAATCCAAAGAATTCGATTCCAAATCCATCAAATTGGAAATACCCTTGCGACTTAACAGCCACGACTTACGACTTAACACAATACAACACAAGAAATCAGCGGCTCAACTCATACGACCCCATGGCATACGACACAAGGGATCAGCGACTTAAAAAATAGCATGCGGCCTAACAGAGCAACTTAACATGGCGCGACCTATAGCATGGCGCGACCTAAGTTGGTGCGAGATATAGAAGCAGGCCGAGCGACCTATATGGTTGCGACCTAAACCATGACGTGACCCATAGCAGTAGGCCGAGCGACCTAAGTGGTGCGACCTAAGGGGTGAGAGTAGGCCGAGCGACTTAAGTAATGGAACGACCTAAGAGATGCGGCTTAACATATGGCCGAGCGACTTAAGTAATGGAACGACCTAACACGTGGCACGACCTAAGCATGACGCGACCTAAGGCGTGAGAGTAGGCCGAGCGACTTAAGTAATGGAGCGACCTAAGAGATGCAGCTTAACATATGGCCGAGCGACTTAAGTAATGGAATGACCTTACACATGGCACAACGTAAGCATGGCGTGACCTATATGCAGGCTGAGTGACTTAAATGTGCAGGCCGAGCGACCTAGGGGATAGAAGTGCAAAACTCTCTCAATTTGCAACCGGTCGAGCACGGACGCTAGGGGATTACGCCTATCGGCTACCCGGTCCTATTGGCTCCTCGATGCATCACCAAAAATGTGTTCAAACATCAAAGTTAAGATTTTTAAAGATTTGAACCCAAAACACTAAAAATTCGGATTTTCACCAATTCAATCCAAACCAAAAGCAAATTCACATGAATAAGTGTTAGGAAACCCAACAATCAAAGATAGTTATAGACAAATATGTGAGATAAAAATTCCATCTTTTTCACAAAGTCAATGAAGAAGAAGCTTAAAAGCAAAGGAAGAATCAACCACACTTCAATCTCAGCACAAGAAGCATGAATCAATGGCTTCTCTTTGGATTTGGAGTTAGAAGTTGGATTTGCAAATGAACTAGGGCTTGGAGTTTTAATTTCCCATTCCTCTCTCCATTTTTGATTAAGCTTGAGTGTTAGGAAATGAAAGTGAAGTAATGAAGGGAAGAGGGGGCTGAGCTAGAGTTAATAGTTTAGGCTAATGGGCTAAACCAAACCTAAAGCCCAAAGTGAATAAGTGAAAAAATTCAACTAACTCCAAACATATTAAAGTTTATACTCAAAAAGATCGCAAACGGCGTTTTGGTCCCAATGGAAGTGGTCCCATGTCCTAATTCGACCATATGCAAAAAGTAACTTTACGAACTAAAATCCAACCAACGATAAAATATTTAAATATTCAATCGTAAAATATATGGGTTGTTACAATATAGAGGTTGGAGTGCTACTAGACCAACCTCGTTTGCCACATGCTTGCAAACCAACACAAGTAGACGCATTGGAGGTTATGCCACGACCCGAGCTAAAAGGATTGATCGCTAGCGTTCCATAGGTTACGATTTGCTAGCAATCCATAGGAATGGTTCGAAGGCAAACCAATGCCTTAACATATTTGCATTGCCTTGCTGAATGAAGATCGCGGATGATAGGTGAAACAGTATGGATCGCTAGCGATCCATGGTACTTAACTTTGCCCTATGAACAGCTTTCATTGTCTTGCGTCGACATATTTCGTGAACTCCCGAGCTAATTGCATGGATCGCCAGCAATCCCTAGGCCATGGATCGCTACCGATTCATACCCTTAGAGTATTATTCTTTCCTTTTTTCCTGATTCCTTTTGGATCCTTGTTCTAGTCCTTTCGATTGGCTTTTGAGCTATTTTGACTCGATCAAGTTGTTCTAACTTCTGCTGGATTCTGTTGGATTAAAGACCCGGATAAAATTCGCTTGCCAGAGTATGCCTTCGTTACAACACGGTGTGCACTGGAAGTAATTTCTTTTGGATTTTCATTTTGTGAAATCTAGTTGATAGTGTCGAGGTTACCATGCAAATTTGGCTTTAACTATTCAGCCATCTGTTGAATTTTTGATGTGAATCATTGAAGTCCACCTCAAGATGTTGTTTTCAATTGATTGATTTTTGATAGCCTTCGTTTTTTATTTTGATTTAAATTTCAATTTATGGTATTAATGATGCAATCTATTCTCATTAGTTTACACAAGGGTTTAGATTGTTAAGTGGGTGCACGGTGTAGGTTTGGAGTTATCCTATACAGTTTTAGCTCGACCGGCGGTGAAGCTAAGTTTTATCTTGAACGATTGTACACCGTTTTGGAGCGAAGTCTTGCTCTTTGCCTTTAACTTTTTCTTTTCGAGAACTTGGTTAAGTTTCCGTCATTGTTTTTGAATTCCAGCACGATAATTTATTTCAAAATTGGATATGGTGGGTGATTCAATCACATCGCTCTTCCCATCTCTGTACTCCAGCGATCTTGAAAAGAAAAGCTTCCCGCATCGCTTCGGATAGTGGCTCCATCATCAATCGTTGATCAATAATGAGTAAGTGGGGGAAGAGATAATTTCAAAGAACGATATGAATTGTTTTCCAAATGCAAGCAGGCTATCTACACTAGATTGTTAATTTGCAATATTCGGGATACTGGGCTCTTTTCATGTAGATAATACACTACATCTGCCCCGGTCAAAGCACATAACCCGACTGGTCAACATACCCCGACTTCCCTTGGATTCCAAGTGTTGGTTATACAAGGATATTATTTAAATTAAAACTTACCTAACAGGTTGAATGCTAAGTTTGGTTGTTGAAAATGACCTTTCAGTCATCCGATCTTTAGTCTGCCGGAGGATCTCCCACTCCTCCAAAAGCCAAGTCCTTTGCAATATAGGCTTCATTTATTATTCCTATCATATTGGGATGATTGATTACAGTTAAATTACAAGGCGCAGCTGCTCATGTAGAGTTGTAGTTGAAGTTCGATCCGGCACAGTTTTAGTTTTTGGAAACTAGTGCACGAGTTGTTCGATTGCGATTATCCTTCCTTTGGGTTTTCCAAAATTCAACCTGCATACTAGCCTCTATCACTGTGGACTATTGGTTTAATTGATCAATATCGAGCATTGCTTTCTTTCACTGGTGCACCTCTTGTGTTCATGTGCAGCTTACTCGTTTACTATAATTCTATACATGTTAGTAGTACTTCTGTGGTCATTTAGGCATATTCTATTTCATAGCTTTGCTCAGAATTGTGAAGTGGCTTGGTCTAGCCAGTTCTGTAGCTAATCCCTACTTATGCACAATCGAGTTCATTTCAAAAAAAATTGGTGTATCTTCCCTAATCTATAGGACTAATATCTTTGAACGCTAAGTTTACATGTTTTCGGGGACTTGGTCTCCTAGGCAATATGTTTGATTGCCCCAGTTTGATTAACACGATAGCTCCTATCCCTAGGAACTATGAACTTTGATAATTGATTCCAAGCTCTAATTCTTTTAATGATGTATGTTTCCTGATTGTAATTGAATTCCTCCAAGCTGACATCATCATCCAATATCATTCTGTGTGCACGTGCTCAAAAGAAGCATCGTCGTCTTCTTTTGCTAGAGTGAATTATTCTAAGTCCAGTGTTGATACCCTAATCATATATCAGTTTCTATCTCCAAAAACTCATGCATGGATGACTCGACTTTGTGGATTTTTCCTTGATGTTTTGAATCTTCGGATAGCATGAGATGCCAGAACATAAGGCCGAGTATACAATCAACCTCTTTGTGATGACCGCCCATGACTCCCGCACGGAAACAAGGGAATGGTGCGCTGAAAGTGTGCCAGGCAGCCATGAGTGACCGTCAAGGGTAAAATAAACAACGCAGACTCTATCGTAAAACTCACAGCGCATGGATAAAATACAATAGAGAAATATAATATAGTGAAGCTCCCATAGAACAGAATATCATCATCTAATCATAATAGCTTTATACATGGTCTGAATCATGAATACAAGAAGCCTCACTACATAGCACTCAGAGTAATCAACAATCAGCGGAAAATCCAGTACATAGAATATGAAAATAATATGTAAAGCCTCCTGCTCGTCTTCGTCATCATCAGCGTGAGCCACTAAGATCGGCACCTGCCACCTGTCACCTAGTCTGCCCATCCCAAACATGGATGAACAGCCCAAGGTAATAAGAGGAGACATAAAACCTTGAGTCAGACAACAGTCTTAGTGAGCAGTAAATCAACTATCAAACATACCAAAGGAACATAAAGGATAAAAGGAATAGGAACCCAAATCATCCCACTCCACCTCTTTCTACAGTGATAGCCCCAGACACACACTAAGGAGAAGCAAGCATAGCAAAGCAGATAATTAAAGTAAAGCAATAATCACTCGAGTCAAGGTCGATGTTTCCCAAATACAAACCCCCAAGGCCTAAACCAAGATCAGATAAGCACCCAGAAAACAGCGCTCTTGAGACCGAATGATGGTACAACCAAACATCCATGACTCTGGCTATCACTGTTATCATTGCCTTGATTTTATCGTTAATTGAATGACCAACTCATCTTTCAACCATCCGTCAAGGGCTAATGGCAACCCCGGTTCTAGACATAACCCCGCACGTCCTCGTGACCCGTGCCTAGGTATAACGAATCTACCCAGAGTACTAGCACGTCATCATGACCCGCGCCTGGGTATAACGGATCTACCCAACGTACTCTTGCTTTGAGCTTGCTAGAACCTTCAATAACGATAAGATCTCAGCCTTCTAGTCATCCTCCTCGACGACTATTCCCATTATAGCTCAAGCACCTCTCGAGCCCACCATTATCCACCAACTCGAACCGCATCATCGAGTAATCAACATGCTTGGGATGATCCCGTCTGGATTAAACCAAGGCTTCCACATCATGCTTTGCTCCAACGCATCTTAGCAAAGTCCATCTCATCATCATACTTCGCCTCAACATATCATAGCAAAGTCCATTTCGTCATCATACTTCGCTTCCTCTAACTATAGCAAAGTCCTCGAACCCATCCATATGAGCTTCATCATCCGCTTCATATGCCACAGCAGCTTTCACCATTCAAGAGCCTTTCCACTTAGCTTTTGAATCATCTTCAACCATCTTGTCCCAAATCAACTACAAGCTAACTCAAGACAATAAAATCAATCATACATCCAAACAATCAAGCATTCAAACAAGATCTAATCAAGCAATATCAACTATAATGGCAATTTCGTAAATAAATGAGCATCAGTCTAACATATATGAAATCATGGATTTTAGCATAGATCTATCAAATATAAAACATGGGTTTTGTCTCTATAACTTTTTAATTGAACTTGCATAGGTAAACATCTTCAAAAGTAATGAATCTAGTCTTGGAACTAAGAAAAAAATGCATGAAATCTCTAACTTTAACACTCAAACAAGCCACCAATCCAATATACTCCTTTGGGTCCGCGTGAGAGATAACTACCACTCACCGAATCTCCAAAGCAACTCAAAAGCAAATCACTAAAGATCTGGACAGCAAGGATTCAAGCTTGATTCGTCGAAATCCCGCTTGAAACGATGAAATCTCACTTCGTTGGATGGAGATCTTCAACTTTGGCTCTTGGATCTTCAATCTTGATCTTTGATCTTGGATGGATGTTAGCACTAGATTAGAGTAGAGGAAAGAAGTGAAGAAATGTAGAAGTCGAGCTCTCAAAATGGCAGCACTTCGTCGCTTCGAAATCCGGATCCCAAAAAGTGCACAAGTGGTCGCGTATTTATAGGCTGAATCGCCCCTTAGGTCGCCCAGATCTTAACTCGTAGGCTCGCTATTAGGTCATTGCCGACCTAAAAAGTCCCCGACCTAACTAATCAACGACCTATCGTCTACACACGACGTAACTACAAACGGCTCAACAAATCAACGGCCCAGATGACCCTGTGACCTAAAACGAACGCAGATTAGCGAAGCCGCGACCTAACTAAGTCGCTATCGACCTAACAGAACATACGGCTCATACGCACGCGGCCTAAATCTAATGACTTATAACGCGTGCGACCTAACTATACTTAGTGGCCTAGCTGCTAAGTCGTTTGCTCGACCTATAAACACTGCCGACCTAAACTCACGCGCGAGCTACGACCTACTATCTATGCGACCTACCTTAGGTCGTCTAACGACCTAACTACACAGGGATTCCTTAGGTCGCTTAATCTCTTAAGCCGGTTAAATCTATAGGTCGTCTAACTCTTAGATCGTTCCCTTCTTAACCCGTTGGTTCCCCTTAAGTCGTCTACGACTTAAAAACCCCACTAACTCACCGACCCATAAGTTTTTAGGTCGCTCAATCAACTTAGGTCGCTATTTCTATAGGTCGCTCCACTCGACCTAAACACTAACTCGTCTACCACCTTAAGTCGTATCACCGACCTATCTTCATACGACCTATCTCCAAACCCTTAACTCGAACAACCACTAAGTTGCTAACCCGTAAGTTGCCAACAACCTTAGGTCGCCTACGACCTAAAAACACTCGACCCAGCTCTTAACCCGTTAACTCGTTAGTTACCTTAGGTCGCAACATATTAACCTACTCCAATTACTAACTTGCTAACAACCTATTCCTTAACTCATATCCCCTTAGGTCATCTACGACTCATGAATATCGACCTAAGCTTTCCCCACGAGTTAATCTCTACACGAGTTAACTTTCCCACACGATCTAACTTCCATACGACTGTAACGACCTAAAATCCTACGATTTTATCGACACGTAAAATACGGGTCGTTACATTCTCTCCCCCTTAGGAATTTCGCCCCCGAAATTCCAAATAAACAAGAGCAACCAAAGTTATTCCGCATGCCTGCCATCCATAGCAACCAACAAACCATGCATCCAATTACTAACCTAGCATGCAGAATTCTAAGACTAGAACAAGCTACAAATTCATGAGATGCCACGACACCTTAGGGCCATACCTCGAAGAGTTCAGGATGAGCTGCCTTCATCCTCTCTTCCTCCTCCCACGTACAGTCGTTAACATCATCACTCCATTGTATCTTGAGCAACGTAATCGTCTTCCTCCTAAGCTGTTTCGTATCAGTTTCAACAATACGAAGCGGCTTACGAGGTCTTCTAACAACTGGATCAACCTTCAAATCTTCACAGCTATCAGCAGAAACCACTGTGCTCGAGTCGTGCACATACTTCCGTAGATACGATACATGAAAAACATTGTGCACACCCGCCATCTTTTCTGGTAACTCCAATCTATAAGCGAGCTTTCCAATTCGCTCGATAATCGGGAATGGTCCAACAAATCTCGGAGTCAATTTTCCTTTCTTCCCGAATCGAATAACATTATTCAGAGGAGAAATCTTCAAAAAAACCATATCTCCCACGTCGAATTCCAAATCCTTTCGACGTTTATCTGCATAACTTTTCTGACGATCCTGGGCTGCCTTCATTCGTTGCCGAATGATCTCTATGAAATCCGAAGTCTGACGAATCATCTCTGGCCCAAGCATCAGCTTTTCTCCAGCTTCCATCCAACATGTCGGAGAGTTACACGGTCTTCCATACAGTGCCTCATATGGTGCCATACCAATGCTTGACTGGTAACTGTTATTATACGCAAACTCCACCAAATGAAGATGATCTTCCCACGATCCTCCGAAATCCAAAACACATGCTCTCAAGAGATCTTCCAAAACTCGGTTGACTCTCTCAGTCTGACCATCAGTTTGGGGATGATAAGCTGTACTCAAACACAACTCGGTTCCCAAAACTTCCTGGAAGCTCTTCCAAAAACCACTAGTGAACAATGGGTCTCGATCGCTCACTATACTCTTCGGAATACCATGGAATCGAACTATCCACTTTACATACAACTCAGCCAACTTCGATGCCGTCCTAGTTGATCGAACAGGAATGAATCTTGCACTTTTGGTCAAACGATCTACAATGACCCGAATCCCTTCATTTCCCGCTCTCGTCCTAGGTAGACCATCGATAAAATCCATCGATATCTGCTCCCACTTCCATGTAGGAACTTCCAATGGCTGAAGCAATCCACTTGGCTTCTTCTGTTCAGCTTTTACCAACTGACAATTCATACATTTGGAAATAAAATTTCCAATATCCTTCTTCATACCTTCCCAGTAATAGGTTCTCTTCATATCCCGATACATCTTATTTCCACCTGGGTGAATCGTCAACTTCGAGTGATGACTTTCCCTCAGAACTTCATCTCTCAATTCATCGATATCGGGAACAACCAGTCGTCCTTGCTTTCGAAGCCAACCCTCTCGATCGACTTCGAATGCTTCATTCTTCTCTGGCTCCAATCCAGATTCCAAATCACGGATAATCTTGACAATCTTATCGTCTTGCTTTTGACTCCCGCCAATCCTTTCCACAAGAGTAGGTCTTATCGATAAGTTTGCCAACATCTCAGGTTCCAATTCACATCTGGGCCTGAAATCAAATCCAGCTAAATACTCGAGACTCTTCCATTCCGAAAACATGGCTCCCAATCTCGCATGTCTTCGACTCAACGCATCTGCTACCGCGTTTCCTTTTCCCGGAGTATACGCTATACCAAAATCGTATGATGCTAAAAACTCTAGCCATCGTTGCTGCCGAAGATTCAAATCCTTTTGGGAGAAAAGATACTTCAACGACTTATGATCCGTAAACAACTCGAATCGAACTCCCAATAGATAATGTCTCCACATCTTCAGAGCAAAAACAATCGCCGCTAACTCCAAATCATGAGTCGGATAATTCCTTTCATGCGGCTTCAGTTGTCGACTCGCATATGCAACAACTCTATCCTTCTGCATCAGCACTGCTCCAAGTCCAGTACCGCATGCATCGGTGTAAACCACCATCTCATCATTCCCACTTGGAATCGTCAAAACAGGAGCACTCGTCAATCGCTCTTTCAGGATTCCAAAAGCTTTCTCACACCTAGCATCCCAACAGAACACCTGGTTCTTCTTCGTCAATCCTGTTAATGGTGCAGCTATCTTGGAAAAGTCTTTGATAAACCGACGATAATATCCTGCTAATCCAAGAAAACTTCTCACATCAGATGCATTCTCAGGCCTAACCCAATCCTGGATTACTGCCACCTTAGCGGGATCAACCGCGATTCCATTTCCAGAGATAACATGGCCTAAGAACCTCACTTCACTCTTCCAGAAGTGACACTTCGAAAACTTAGCCTTTAGCTGATGTTTTCGCAAGATTTCCAAAACAATACGCAAGTGCGTCTTGTGCTCTTCTTCAGTTCTGGAGTAAATCAGAAAATCATCCACGAACACAAGTACGAACTTGTTCAACTGATCTCTGAACACTCTATTCATAAGATCCACAAAATATGCTGGTGCATTAGTCAATCCAAATGGCATTACCAGCCACTCATAGAAACCGGATGGTGTCCTGAAAGCAGTCTTCGGCACACTATCCTTCGCCACTCTTAACTGGTGAAATCCCGTTGCCAAATCCATCTGAAAAAACACCTTAGCCCCGTGAAGCTGATCAAACAAGTCATCTATTCTCGGCAATGGATACTTGTTCTTCTTAGTCACCTTATTCAGCTCACGATAATCGACACACAACCTCAACGATCCATCCGCTTTGGTTGCGAACACAATTGGTGCACCCCATTCGGACACACTACGCCGAATGAATCCTTTCCATAAAAGGTCATCAACCTGCACCCTTAACTCTTGTTGTTCTCTAGGCGCCATCCGCCTAAGAGGCATCACAACAGGTCTGGCTCCCTCAACTAGATCGATACGAAACTCGATCTCCCTATGCGGCGGTAACCCTTTGACCTCGTCAAAGACATCCTCGAATCCATTCACGATTGGCATCGATGACAGTCCATCCCGTGGAACAACCAGCGAATACATGAAGCTCATGAAGACGCCTTCTTCATGCTTACATCGTATCACAACTTTTCGCCCCTCCACATTCTCAACTGTCACCTCCAATCTCTCACAATCAACCTTTGCCGCATACTTCCTAAGCCAGTCCATACCCAAAATAATTCCGAACCCCGCAAAGTTCAGAACAAAGCAATCACAAACAAAAGAGCAATCATGACTCGATATAACTAGACCACGGCATAGCATACACAAACAAGACGAACCCCCAACTGGATTAGTCACTACCAATGGTCTATCAACAATATTCGGTTCCAAACCCAACCGGTCTACCAACTCATTACAAACAAAAGAATGAGACGCTCCAGTATCAAATAACACTCTAACTGGAACACCACAAATGGAAAGAGTACCTTGAACCACCACACTCTTCCCCTTCTCTTCAGCAGTAGGAGCTTTCGAAGATGACGGGACAACCCCCAAAGCATAAGCTTGCACAACCTGCCTGTCCTTTATCGGTTCCGGACAGTTCTTCTTAATGTTCCCCAGCTTATCACAGTTGTAGCACTTCAACAACACCTTCGGATTCTTGCAATCCTTGGAGAGATGGCCCTTCTGCCGACAATTATAGCAGGTCTTTTCCCCCTTCAGCTTCTTCTGGCCATCCTTACCCTTCTGCTGTTGTTGCTTCCTCTTCTTGTTTCCACCCTGCTGTGGTTTAGACTCCTCCTTGGTCACAGCAACAACAGATACTTCCTTAGGAAACAAACTCTCGTTCCTGAGAGCTTTCTCCACCAGCTTCTCAAATGGATCGTCCAGATGATCCACCAACTGTCTTCCAAGATAACTGTCCAAGCCTGTCACGAATTTCTCGTTCTTCTGGTAGGGAGATTCAATATACGACCGGGCATACTTGGACAAGGCCTCAAATTCAGAAACATACTCAAGAACCGATCTTCCACCTTGCTTGAGCTCAACAAACTTCTTGAACAAAGCAGACTTCTGAGCCTTAGAAATGAACTTAGCTTCAAATCTAGCTTGGAACTGCACCCAAGTGATTTCTTCCTCCGGAGTATCAATGGTGATAGAGTTCCACCAATCAGCAGCTCTTCCTTGAAGCTGTCTCGATGCAAGCTTCCTCTTAGTTGCATCATCAATTCCCAAGTCACCAAAAATCCTTCTACAAGCATCTATCCATCTTTGGACTTCAATGGTTGACTCTGTCCCTAAGAAAACCTTTCCTCCAAGAGCAGTATAGTCCTTACACAACTTAGCAAAATCCACCGATCTTGGAGCTTGAACTTGAACTCCAACATCCACTGATGGCCCTGGAGCTGGTATCCTTCTCATGATAGAAGCCATCATAGCTTCAAACATAGCTCCATAATTAGCAACTCCTTCAGCGGCACGGCCTTCCCTTGCAGCTGGTCTCCCTCTTTGACTCATCCTTAGTATCTACAAAAAGGACTGATTAGAACACCTTGAGGAACAACTACATAAGGAGTTCAAATCCATCTAAACTACTATATATTATATATAGTAATCATCCATCAAAATACAATTACGTCTCTCTTACGTAGTTACGTTAACGAGCATTGGCTAAAATCGATTAACCAAAGCTCTGATACCAAATGTGACGACCGCCCATGACTCCCGCACGGAAACAAGGGAATGGTGCGCTAAAAGTGTGCCAGGCAGCCATGAGTGACCGTCAAGGGTAAAATAAACAACGCAGACTCTATCGTCAAACTCACAGCGCATGGATAAAATACAATAGAGAAATATAATATAGTGAAGCTCCCATAGAACAGAATATCATCATCTAATCATAATAGCTTTATACATGGTCTGAATCATGAATACAAGAAGCCTCACTACATAGCACTCAGAGTAATCAACAATCAGCGGAAAATCCAGTACATAGAATATGAAAATAATATGTAAAGCCTCCTGCTCGTCTTCGTCATCATCAGCGTGAGCCACTAAGATCAGCACCTGCCACCTGTCACCTAGTCTGCCCATCCCAAACATGGATGAACAGCCCAAGGTAATAAGAGGAGACATAAAACCTTGAGTCAGACAACAGTCTTAGTGAGCAGTAAATCAACTATCAAACATACCAAAGGAACATAAAGGATAAAAGGAATAGGAACCCAAATCATCCCACTCCACCTCTTTCTACAGTGATAGCCCCCAGACACACACTAAGGAGAAGCAAGCATAGCAAAGCAGATAATTAAAGTAAAGCAATAATCACTCGAGTCAAGGTCGATGTTTCCCAAATACAAACCCCCAAGGCCTAAACCAAGATCAGATAAGCACCCAGAAAACAGCGCTCTTGAGACCGAATGATGGTACAACCAAACATCCATGACTCTGGCTATCACTGTTATCATTGCCTTGATTTTATCGTTAATTGAATGACCAACTCATCTTTCAACCATCCGTCAAGGGCTAATGGCAACCCCGGTTCTAGACATAACCCCGCACGTCCTCGTGACCCGTGCCTAGGTATAACGAATCTACCCAGAGTACTAGCACGTCATCATGACCCGCGCCTGGGTATAACGGATCTACCCAACGTACTCTTGCTTTGAGCTTGCTAGAACCTTCAATAACGATAAGATCTCAGCCTTCTAGTCATCCTCCTCGACGACTATTCCCATTATAGCTCAAGCACCTCTCGAGCCCACCATTATCCACCAACTCGAACCGCATCATCGAGTAATCAACATGCTTGGGATGATCCCGTCTGGATTAAACCAAGGCTTCCACATCATGCTTTGCTCCAACGCATCTTAGCAAAGTCCATCTCATCATCATACTTCGCCTCAACATATCATAGCAAAGTCCATTTCGTCATCATACTTCGCTTCCTCTAACTATAGCAAAGTCCTCGAACCCATCCATATGAGCTTCATCATCCGCTTCATATGCCATAGCAGCTTTCACCATTCAAGAGCCTTTCCACTTAGCTTTTGAATCATCTTCAACCATCTTGTCCCAAATCAACTACAAGCTAACTCGAGACAATCAAATCAATCATACATCCAAACAATCAAGCATTCAAACAAGATCTAATCAAGCAATATCAAATATAATGGCAATTTCGTAAATAAATGAGCATAAGTCTAACATATATGAAATCATGGATTTTAGCATAGATCTATCAAATATAAAACATGGGTTTTGTCTCTATAACTTGTTAATTGAACTTGCATAGGTAAACATCTTCAAAAGTAATGAATCTAGTCTTGGAACTAAGAAAAAAATGCATGAAATCTCTAACTTTAACACTCAAACAAGCCACCAATCCAATATACTCCTTTGGGTCCGCGTGAGAGATAACTACCACTCACCGAATCTCCAAAGCAACCCAAAAGAAAATCACTAAAGATCTGGACAGCAAGGATTCAAGCTTGATTCGTCGAAATCCCGCTTGAAACGATGAAATCTCACTTCGTTGGATGGAGATCTTCAACTTTGGCTCTTGGATCTTCAATCTTGATCTTCGATCTTGGATGGATGTTAGCACTAGATTAGAGTAGAGGAAAGAAGTGAAGAAATGTAGAAGTCGAGCTCTCAAAATGGCAGCACTTCGTCGCTTCGAAATTCGGATCCCAAAAAGTGCACAAGTGGTCGCGTATTTATAGGCTGAATCGCCCCTAAGGTCGCCCAGATCTTAACTCGTAGGCTCGCTATTAGGACATTGCCGACCTAAAAAGTCCCCGAACTAACTAATCAACGACCTATCGTCTACACATGACGTAACTACAAACGGCTCAACAAATCAACGGCCCAGATGACCCTGTGACCTAAAACGAACGCAGATTAGCGAAGCCGCGACCTAACTAAGTCGCTATCGACCTAACAGAACATACGGCTCATACGCACGCGGCCTAAATCTAATGACTTATAACGCGTGCGACCTAACTATACTTAGTGGCCTAGCTGCTAAGTCGTTTGCTCGACCTATAAACACTGCCGACCTAAACTCACGCGCGAGCTACGACCTACTATCTATGCGACCTACCTTAGGTCGTCTAACGACCTAACTACACAGGGATTCCTTAGGTCGCTTAATCTCTTAAGCCGGTTAAATCTATAGGTCGTCTAACTCTTAGATCGTTCCCTTCTTAACCCGTTGGTTCCCCTTAAGTCGTCTACGACTTAAAAACCCCACTAACTCACCGACCCATAAGTTTTTAGGTCGCTTAATCAACTTAGGTCGCTATTTCTATAGGTCGCTCCACTCGACCTAAACACTAACTCGTCTACCACCTTAAGTCGTATCACCGACCTATCTTCATACGACCTATCTCCAAACCCTTAACTCGAACAACCACTAAGTTGCTAACCCGTAAGTTGCCAACAACCTTAGGTCGCCTACGACCTAAAAACACTCGACCCAGCTCTTAACCCGTTAACTCGTTAGTTACCTTAGGTCGCAACATATTAACCTACTCCAATTACTAACTTGCTAACAACCTATTCCTTAACTCATATCCCCTTAGGTCATCTACGACTCATGAATACCGACCTAAGCTTTCCCCACGAGTTAATCTCTACACGAGTTAACTTTCCCACACGATCTAACTTCCATACGACTCTAACGACCTAAAATCCTACGATTTTATCGACACGTAAAATACAGGTCGTTACACTCTTGCTTCTGCTTTTAAAAGCCGATGCATCAGTAGTTTCAATCTGGTGGTTTCTTCTTAGCATTACCAAGCATTAGGTAATGGCATTGCGACGACCCATCTTTCATTCCACAGAAAGACGTATCATCAATAAGAAAAGAAAGAGATAGAAATAGAAAGATAGAAAGAAAAGAAACAACACTAATCAGAATCTCACAGCGGAAACGAACAAAATATAATATTACACATATCCCTTACATAGTTTTACATATCAGATTACACAAAATAATAACACTCCATTACATCTGACATTCATAAGAGTTTTTCCAACCCATACAACTCAAAACATAACACCAAAATACTATTACAGCGAATATAGATAGATAGTACATCTGGACTCCAGCTCCAGCTTCCAAACATATGCTAATCCAAACCAAATCACTTGGCCACTCATAAAAATTTGAGTACCCAAGAGTTTATGAAAAACAAAATAAACTCCGGGTCAGACATGGGTCTGGTGTGGTAAATCAGTTAAGTTGTTTAACTTTAAAAATCATTTGAAACAAAAGGTATCACGTAAGACTTCCCACAAATAAACACGGGTAAGTTTTTACCTTACGCTAACCAAAACCTTTGATAGGAAATTCAGTGATATTATAATAGGGTCTAGGGTTTTCAAGTAAACTAGAAAATAGCCGAAATTGTTACATTTATTAAATTCCAGCATACATAGGTATACAATCAAATCCGAGGGCGCTTATTGGATAATGGTTTTCCATCAATGGCAGGGCCACTGGGGTACCGCCCGTCACAGTACGGGGCCTAGATCACCGTACCGAGGAGCCACCCTAACTCCTCTGCAACACAAGGCTGGACCCACCCCTTACTGGATAGCTCCGAACAAGACAACCCCGCAGTTGTGGCCAACAACTGCCCACACAGCCGAATAAATAATAAGGGACTTCTAGACAGGGGTAAATCTCACTCTCAAGTGGGGGCTACCCACGAAGCCTTGCTGCAACTCCCCTGTTTTAGCCATTCCCGATTGATGAGGCTTGAGGCTACGATTACCTTTATAAAGAACACATCTCTTAGAATGATCATCGTCCACCTGACGATGATCTGAAAGCATTCAATCCATACAAGTTCGTTCCGGGTTCGAACGAAACCGAAGGCATTATCTCGTTACACTCATTTTGGAATCACCCTCAGAGTTAACGACGATAACCCTTGCACTCTGATTCTCCATCTCGAATCTATAAGTACTATTCCGTCAAACTCATTACGGAATCACCCACAGAGTTATACTGACGTATAGCCCTTACACCTCGAGTCTTCACTCTTCACATAAGATTCACGACCTAACGTTATTTGGAATCGATGTGGTTTTCGAATATCAAAATATGGAAACCCGATCCCGGTCTCATCGATATCCAAACGTGTCTTAAAGGCCAAGTTGTTTAAAGATTTAAACAATTCAATTCAGATTTTAAACATAGCATCACACAACATTATCAACAGATAATAACCAATATCTATCACAGATATACAACATCCCATCACAGAATATAACTCAACTATCATTCAACAGATATCAACCATATTCAGATATCAATACAAACTATCATCCACAAGCAAGCACAACTTAATTCATATCATAATTAATTTAAATTAAATTAATTACTTAAGAATTCATCACTTAATCTTGCTTAACCAAACATTAATTAATTAATCACAATCATTTAATTAATTAATCGCCTCTTAATTATCTCATTATTAATTAATTAAAGTTTAATTAATTAATAATCCTTATTTAATTATCAATTAATTACTATAATTATTTATTAACTAAACTTGATTAAAAATTAATCATTCCTTAATTGGTTATTTATTAACCCTTAATTTATAATTAATTAACCTTAATTAATTCTTAATTACCTTAATTAATTCTTAATTAATCACAAATTAATTTACCTTAATTACCTAATTAATTATTCATTAATTAACCTTAATTATTTAATTAATTAAATCTTAACCCTTAATTAATTTACAGCTGATTATAAATTAATTAATGTTTAATTACTTAATTAATTAACTCTTAATCAATTAATTAATTAACTTCTTAATCACTAATTTATTAATCATTAATCAATTAATTAATCAATTATTAATCACTTATGAATTAACCTTAAATTAATTAATAAATTAATTAATAACCTATTAATTGTTATTTAATTTAATCCTTAATTACCCATTAAATAATTCATAATTAATTAATTAAATCTTAACAATTAATTAACCAAAATTAATTAATTAATTCCAACACTAATTCTTAATTAATTAAAGTATACTTAAATTCCAAATTTAATTAACTTTCAAAACAAAACAATTTTCATTCATCTTTAAAACTCTTACATATTTAATATTTCAATTTATTAAAACCAATTACCTTTGAAAATGTTAGATTTAAAAATGTAAAACCATTTCAAACTTCAAATAATAAAATGTGAATTACTTTTGAAATAAAATATTTGATGCTTAATAAAATAGAGAAAATATAAAGTGTTAGGTTTTTAAACTTAAAAACAAAAACTGAAATTTAAAACAAGTTCAAACTTAACTTCATCTACTTTGTATTTTAAGCTCGGCCAAACCCAAACTAACACAAACAAGCTCCATCTCCCTTACCCTCTTCATCAACCACCTGAACCCCACTAACACACACTCAAACACCCACACCCCCGAGCAACAGCAACCAAAACCCGAGCCACACATGACATCTCACGCGACCAAACACGAGTGTCGCTTCGAGCTGAAACCCACACACGCATGAAGACTTCCCTGACACACGCACTGCCTCGTGCACCTGCACAGTGCTCCGGCACCCCATCACCGCCGCCGACCATACGCGCAAACCCCAAATCCATCCTCGACCTAGAATCTAACCCCAGAAATCAACAATTCAAACTCAAACAAAATTTGGAGTTCGAACCCCAAAACAAAACTGCAGACGCTAGAAGAAAACCCCATCATCCACGACCATCCTACCTCCTTTCGACGCCAAACTCCGGCCGTGCGTGCGCAACACACACACGCAACTCCACCTCAAACCCCATGAAGCTCGATCACCTCTACTATTCACGTGATCGAAAATCACAAACTCAAAGAAAACAGTACCCAAAACCCTATAAATCAAGATTTCCAATCCTATGTTGCATAATAAATCCAATTGGTATTTTTCTAGTGTTATACAACATTAAACACACCTTCAATTCAAATTTCAAAACCTAAAATCAATCCAGTCACGAGAATTTGAGGAAAGCCCCAAATTCAGTAAGTTTCAAAATTCAATTTCAATTGTAAGTTAAAAATTTTGATTTCAATTTTAAAATTCATGACATGCATTATAGATTCAGGATATGTATTTGATTCATTAAAATTCAACAAAATTTACAAGCTATAATTTTTGTTTTACTGCATATCTACTTTCTGCAGTTTTTCTTAAACTGTTTCATATGCATATCTATTTATTTTTTTGCACTTTAAATCATATTGAATCAAAATCTTATATTAAATATTTCAACCTAACAATGTTTTACTTCATATAAATTTAAGGTTTAAACTTTCTTTGGGATCCTAAAGAGACAGAGTTCCACTGTTACAATTTTAATCATACACGGTTAAACCAAAAACTGTAAACCAATATCTCACAAAATAAATAACATGCAAGCATTTCCATAACTAACTTTCACATGCAACAGATCTTATACTTAAAGTTTGATTTAAGAATTTACTCACTTGTTAGTTGTTGAGATTCAAACTGTTGGAAAAAAAGGTATGAATGAACTGCAGATTGCCTTCCCACCTTTTGAAATTGTTTGCTTAACTTTGATATGCTTTAAATCTTGAATCAGTTAGTGATAAAACTTTGAGATTGTTTCAGAAATTTCTTTGAAGATTCAGGAACTATGATTTGCAGGTTTCTTTACTGCAATTTGCTGCAAACTTTGCTTTGAAAAGAAGCTTGAATATTTGATTTAAATTTGGTTGAAGAAGTAGAGATTTTTGAAGTTCATATTTTGAAAAGGAAGAATGTAAAATTTCTTGTTTAATAAAAATGAGAAAGTCTTTTAAAAATTTTTTTTATAAAGTTTAAAGAAAATAAAACCTAAATTATGACACTTGTTACAATAATGTTTAGTTTTATAACACATGTTTAATAATATGGTTTAAATGTTAACATGTGTTTATTCATGCAAAAAGAAATTAAATGTTTTCTTAAATTGATTTTTCTTATATAAGTTTATATTTTAAATTCCTATAAAAATTCAATTTCCTTAAAGAATGAATATAAAACAAATGTTAGAACTTAAATAAAATCATGAGCATATTACTTAATATTCAAAGTAAAATTTAGAATAAAAATTTTCATATTTTAAATCTTTTAATTTATCAATTCAAACACAAATTAAATTTTAAAATCCAATTCAAAACTTAAATTCGATAAGAATAAAATTTTAACACATTCATTTCCTTATATATGTATTAGTTTTAAATTAGAATAAATGTATAAGTATAATTTATTTATTTGCTGTTGAATAAAATAAAAAATTTATCAAATTAAATTAGTTTATTATATAGATTATCATATTTAAATTGGGTTTGAAATTTCCGGATATCACAATCCTCCCCCCTTAAAAGAATTTCGTCCTCGAAATTTAAACAAAAGATAATCCAAAATTTCATTTATTCAACACTTCAAACATACATAACATTCATACATAAGCAACCATCAAACAAAACATCCAAACAACCATACATCCCATACAAACACTACTAGTTATCTGAATAAGCCTTCCTAAAGCTATCCAGAGTCTCCTAGGTACAATCTCTGGGATCCTCACTCCACTGAACTTTAACGAGCTTCACTATCTTGTTTCTGAGTTGCTTCTCATCTTGATCAACGATCTGAATAGGATGTCTGACAATCGATAAGTCCGGCTCAACCTCTAAGTCTTCCTGCACAGCTGGCTCCACAATAAGAGATGGATCGTGCACATATTTCCGTAGATGAGATACGTGGAAAACATTATGAATTCCAGCCATCCGGACTGGCAATTCAATCCTGTATGCTACAACACCAATCCTCTCGAGAACTCGGAACGGACCAATGTATCTCGGAGCGAGTTTCCCTGTCTTCCCGAATCTTACAGCTCCTTTAATAGGGGAAACTTTGACAAAGACTAAATCACCAATCTCGAACTCCAATTGTCTTCGTCTTTTATCAGCCTATTTCTTTTGTCGATCCTGAGCAGCTCTCATCCTTTTCTTGATCAGCTCGACTTTAGCAGATGCTTCACGGATCAAATCTGGTCCAAGCACAATACGATCCTTCGCCTCTATCCAACAAGCTGGAGATCTACACGGTCTTCCATACAATGCTTCATAAGGAGCCATCTTGATACTTGCTTGGTAACTGTTATTATAAGAGAACTCCACTAAATGTAGATGATCCTCCCATGATCCTACAAAATCTAATACACAGTCTCTCAGCATATCTTCTAGAATTCGGTTTAGCCTTTCCGTTTGTCCATCTGTTTGTGGATGATATGCTGTACTCAATCTCAAATTAGTCTCCAAAGCTGATTGCAATGCCTCCTAGAATTTGCTGGTGAAAATCGGATCTCGATCACTTACAATGCTGACTGGAACACCATGCAATCTCACAATTTCTTTCAAGAAAATTTCTGCCAAAGAAACTGCAGTACGGGTTGCTTTAACTGGTATAAAATGGGAGCTCTTGGTAAGAAGATCCACAATTACCCATATTCCTTCATTCCCTTTCTTAGTTCTAGGCAGACCGTCGATGAAGTCCATCAAAATCATCTCCCATTTCCATGTCGGGACCTCCAAAGGTTGTAACAAACCGGCTTGCTTCTACTGATCTCCTTTCACTTGCTGGCAGATAGCACAACTATTAACGAATCTGACTATATCTTCCTTCATGCCCTTCCACCAAAAGACTCTTTTCATATCCTTGTACATCTTCGAGATTCCTGGATGGATATTCAATCTGGAGCGATGACTTTCTGACAATACTTCCTGACGCAGATCCTATCATACGGAACATAGATCCTTCCATTAATCCTTAGTGTTCCTTGATCATCAATCTCAAAACTAGAACACTGCCCCTTCCTAACTCTTCTGATAATTCCTCTTAACTTACTATCAGATTCCTGCTTGCTCGAAATCCTTTCCAAAAGAGATGGAACCACTTCCAAAAGAGAAAGAATCGCATTTCTGCTAAGAGCGTATGCCACAACGTTCTCCTTCCCCGGAGTATACAGAATATCCAAATCGTATGATGCCTAGAACTCAACCCATCGCTGCTGTCTTAGATTAAGATCTTTCTGAGAGAAAAGATATTTCAACGGTTTGTGATCCGTGAATAACTCAAACTTTTCTCCTAAAAGATAATGCCTCCATATCTTTAAAGCAAAAACAATAGCCAACAGCTCTAGATCATACGTAGCATAGTTCCTCTCATGTGGCTTCAACTGCCTACTCGCATAAGCAATAACCCTACCATTCTGCATAAGCACAGCTCCCAATCCAACAATACAGGCATCAGTATACACTTCAAACTTGCTCTTACCATCAGGAATAGCCAATACAGGAGCACTTGTCAATTTTGTCTTCAGTTTCTGGAAAGCTTCCTCACATTCCGGTGTCCACTTGAATTTAGCTCCCTTCCTTGTCAGCTTCGTTAGATGAGAAGAGATTTTAGAATAATCCTTAATAAACTTCCTGTAGTAACCGGCCAATCCAAGAAAACTACGAACTTCTGTAGGAGTCCGAGGCTGCTTCCATTCCAGAATAGTCTCAACTTTAGCTGGATCTACAGAGATTCCCTCACCAGAAACAATGTGGCCCAAAAATTTTACTTCAGATTTCCAAAAATGACACTTAGAGAACTTCGCCTTCAGCACATGCCTTCTCAGAGTTTCCAAAACTATTCTCAAGTGCTGCTTGTGCTCTTCTTCTGATTTAGAATAAACCAAAATATCATCGATGAAGACCAAAATAAACTTATTCAGAACATCTCTAAAGACTCGGTTCATCAGATCTACAAAGTAAGCAGGAGCGTTGGTTAACCCGAAAGGCAGAACCAACCACTCATAGAAATAATTAGGTCCCCTAAATGCAGTTAAGGGAACACTGTCTTCAGCTACCCTTAACTGATGGAAACCTGATGCTAGATCTAACTGAGAAAAGACAGATGCAACATGAAGCTAGTCGAAGAGATCATCAATACGAGGAAGAGGATACTTATTCCGAATGGTCGCTTTGTTCAATTCACGGTAGTCTACACAGAACCTTAGCGACCCATCCGACTTGGTGACAAAAACTGCAGCAGAACCCCAACAGGAAAAACTTGGTCTAATCAGACCCTTCTCCAACAAATCTTGAGTTTGCTTCACTAATTCCTCCCTCTCCCTTGGAGCCATCCTCCTACTAGGTTGAATTACAGGTACTGCTCCAGGAACCAAATCTATACGGAACTCTATTTCTCGGTGCGGTGGCAAACACTTAACTTCCTCAAATACGTCGGAGAAATCCCGAACTACTTCAATATCTACAACCTCTTCTTGAGAAGTCTCCACTCCATGTAAAAGACTACTCAAGTGGATTCCAGAGTTATCACACATTACTCTGGCAATCATACCCAGATCAGTTTCCAACGAAACTGTTCTTTCATCACAATTTAAGATAGCCTTATATTTGGCAAGCCAATCCATTCCCAATATAAGGTCGAAACCTTGAAAATCAAATACATAAGGATCACAGGAAAAGCTATGAGATAGATAGGAGATTCTCAAATCTTTACAAATCCTATCCAATTTGGTTACCCCTCCTATAGGATTTGATACACAAATGGGATTGTCTACGATACTAGGGGTAAGTAAGAAATTCTCTACAGTTTCCAGGGAAATAAAACTTAAAGAAGCACCAGAATCAAATAAGACTTTAATATACTTTCCATTTAAAAGTAAAGTACCTTCTAAAACTCCCTTTCCCTTCGATGAGTTCGATGGTGCGCCTTCTAAAGCAAATACTTTGTTCTGTTGAACCTTATGAAGGAGTGGGCAGTCTCTAATCATGTGTTCCGGTTGGTGACAGTTAAAGCAAAGAGACTTCTGAACTAAAGCTGACCCTGGTCCACGATACTGTTGCCGCCGCTGTGAGATCCTTTACTGGGACACTTTTTTGCCAGATGACCTTCTTGTTGACAAATATAACACTTTCGGGATCCATTATTGTTCCCAGACTTCTTCTTGTTTTGCTTCTTCCAGTTAGGATTGAATTTTCTCTTATTCTGGTTAGAAGAATTCCCTCCTGATGCAGTAACTTGTGCCACTGACCTCTTCTTCATCAAATCTTCATACCTTAACGCCATATCAATAAGCTCCACAAAAGACCCTTTCAAATGTGCAGTCATTCTCTCATGATACTCAGGCCTCAACCCTTGAAAAAACATCTCGTTCTTCTTAAGAGGAGTGTCTATAAGTCCTGGACCGTAGCAAGATAACTCGTTGAATTTGGTCTCGTATTCAGCTATGGACATATTTCCTTGTTTCAGATTCAGAAAGTCTTGATAAAGCCGAGTTCTACCTGCAGCAGACATATACTTTTCCTCAAACATCTCCTTAAACTCTTCCCAAGACATACCATCTTCCGAGATATTAGCAGTCACTGAATTCCACCATACTGCGGCACCACCTTGTAATTGCCATGCAGCCATTATTCTCTTCTGCTCATCTGATAACCACATGCTCTTAAAAATCTTCTCACATGAGCGAATCCATACTTGAACTTCTATTATAGTTTCTGATCCTTGAAATGGTTTCCTTCCAAGATGAACAAAGTCCTTGCATAATGCGGCAAAACTGGCTGAAGACGTAACTGGATTAACAGTCTCATTATCAGTCTGCTCTCTTCTGTTACCAGTTGATCCACTACCAACAACCCTTCCCCTTCGGCCTCTTGAACTCATATTGGCTACCTGAAAAGGTAATCCAATCAATTTAGATAGGTATATAGTTATATAAGAAAATTACAAATACGCACTCTCAAGATAGATACTATTACAGAGCCTAGGTGTTTCTCAACCTTTGCTCTGATACCAACTACGACGACCCGTCTTTCATTCCACAGAAAGACGTATCATCAATAAGAAAAGAAAGAGATAGAAATAGAAAGATAGAAAGAAAAGAAACAACACTAATCGGAATCTCACAGCGGAAACGAACAAAATATAATATTACACATATCCCTTACATAGTTTTACATATCAGATTACACAAAATAATACCACTCCATTACATCGGACATTCATAAGAGTTTTCCCAACCCATACAACTCAAAACATAACACCAAAATACTATTACAGCGAATATAGATAGATAGTACATCTGGACTCCAGCTCCAGCTTCCAAACATATGCTAATCCAAACCTAATCACTTGGCTACTCATAAAAATTTGAGTACCTAAGAGTTTATGAAAAACAAAATAAACTCCGGGCCATACATGGGTCTGGTATGAGTAAATCAGTTAAGTTGTTTAACTTTAAAAATCATTTCAAACAAAAGGTATCATGTAAGACTTCCCACAAATAAACACGGGTAAGTTTTTACCTTACGCTAACCAAAACCTTTGATAGGAAATTCAGTGATATTATAATAGGGTCTAGGGTTTTCAAGTAAACTAGAAAATAGCCGAAATTGTTACATTTATTAAATTCCAGCATACAAAGGTATACAATCAAATCCGAGGGCGCTTATTGGATAATGGTTTTCCATCAATGGCAGGGCCACTGGGGTACCGCCCGTCACAGTACGGGGCCTAGATCACCATACCGAGGAGCCACCCTAACTCCCCTGCAACACAAGGCCGGACCCATCCCTTACTGGATAGCTCCGAACAAAACAACCCCACAGTTGTTGCCAACAACTGCCCACACAGCCGAATAAATAATAAGGGACTTCTAGACAGGGGTAAATCTCACTCTCAAGTGGGGGCTACCCACGAAGCCTTGCTGCACCTCCCCTGTTTTAGCCATTCCCGGTTGATGAGGCTTGAGGCTACGATTACCTTTATAAAGAACACATCTCTTAGAATGCTCATCGTCCACCTGACGATGATCTGAAAGCATTCAATCCATACAAGTTCGTTCCGGGTTCGAACAAAACCGAAGGCATTATCTCGTTACACTCATTTTGGAATCACCCTCAGAGTTAATGACGATAATCCTTGCACTCTGATTCTCCATCTCGGATCTATAAGTACTATTCCATCAAACTCATTACGGAATCACCCACAGAGTTATACTGACGTATAGCCCTTACACCTTGAGTCTTCACTCTTCACATAAGATTCACGACCTAACGTTATTTGGAATCGATGTGGTTTTCAGATATCCAAATATGGAAACCCGATCCCGGTCTCATCGAAATCCAAACGTGCCTTAAAGGCCAAGTTGTTTAAATATTTAAATAATTCAATTCAGATTTTAAACATAGCATCACACAATATTATCAACAGATAATAACCAATATCTATCACAGATATACAACATCCCATCACAGAATATAACTCAACTATCATTCAACAGATATCAACCATATTCAGATATCAATACAAACTATCATCCATAAGCAAGCACTACTTAATTCATATCATAATTAGTTTAAATTAAATTAATTACTTAAGAATTTATCACTTAATCTTGCTTAACCAAACATTAATTAATTAATCACAATCATTTAATTAATTAATCACCTCTTAATTATCTTATAATTAATTAAAGTTTAATTAATTAAAGTTTAATTAATTAATAATCCTTATTTAATTATCAATTAATTACTATAATTATTTATTAACTAAACTTGATTAAAAATTAATCATTCCTTAATTGGTTATTAATTAACCCTTAATTTATAATTAATTAACCTTAATTAATTCTTAATTACCTTAATTAATTCTTAATTAATCACAAATTAATTCACCTTAATTACCTAATTAATTATTCATTAATTAACCTTAATTATTTAATTAATTAAATCTTAACCCTTAATTAATTTACAATTGATTATAAATTAATTAATGTTTAATTACTTAATTAATTAACTCTTAATCAATTAATTAATTAACTTCTTTATCACTAATTTATTAATCATTAATCAATTAATTAATCAATTATTAATCACTTATGAATTAACCTTAAATTAATTAATAAATTAATTAATAACCTATTAATTGTTATTTAATTTAATCCTTAATTACCCATTAAATAATTCATAATTAATTAATTAAATCTTAATAATTAATTAACCAAAATTAATTAATTAATTCCAGCACTAATTCGTAATTAATTAAAGTAAACTTAAATTCCAAATTTAATTAACTTTCAAAACAAAACAATTTTCATTCATCTTTAAAACTCTTACATATTTAAATATTTCAATTTATTAAAACGAATTACCTTTGAAAATGTTAGATTTAAAAATGTAAAGCCATTTCAAACTTCAAATAATAAAATGTGAATTACTTTTGAAATAAAATATTTGATGCTTAATAAAATAGAGAAAATATAAAGTATTAGGTTTTTAAACTTAAAAACAAAAACTGAAATTTAAAACAAGTTCAAACTTAACTTCATTTACTTTGTATTTTAAGCTCGGCCAAACCCAAACTAACACAAACAAGCTCCATCTCCCTTACCCTCTTCATCAACCACCTGAACCCCACTAACACACACTCAAACACCCACACCCCCGAGTAACAGCAACCAAAACCCGAGCCACACATGACATCTCACGCGACCAAACACGAGTGTCGCTTCGAGCTGAAACCCACACACGCATGAAGACTTCCCTGACACACGCACTGCCTCGTGCACCTGCACAGTGCTCCGGCACCCCATCACCGCCGCCGACCATACGCGCAAACCCCAAATCCATCCTCGACCCAGAATCTAACCCCAGAAATCAACAATTCAAACTCAAACAAAATTTGGAGTTCGAACCCTAAAACAAAACTGTAGACGCTAGAAGAAAACCCCATCATCCACGACCATCCTACCTCCTTTCGACGCCAAACTCCGGCCATGCGTGCGCAACACACACACGCAACTCCACCTCAAACCCCATGAAGCTCGATCACCTCTACTATTCACGTGATCGAAAATCACAAACTCAAAGAAAACAGTACCCAAAACCCTATAAATCAAGATTTCCAATCCTATGTTGCATAATAAATCCAATTGGTATTTTTCTAGTGTTATACAACATTAAACACACCTTCAATTCAAATTTCAAAACCTAAAATCAATCCAGTCACGAGAATTTGAGGAAAGCCCCAAATTCAGTAAGTTTCAAAATTCAATTTCAATTGTAAGTTAAAAATTCTGATTTCAATTTTAAAATTCATGACATGCATTATAGATTCAGGATATGTATATGATTCATTAAAATTCAACAAAATTTACAAGCTATAATTTTTGTTTTACTGCATATCTACTTTCTGCAGTTTTTCTTAAACTGTTTCATATGCATATTTATTTATTTTTTTGCACTTTAAATCATATTGAATCAAACTCTTATATTAAATATTTCAACCTAACAATGTTTTAATTCATATAAATTTAAGGTTTAAACTTTCTTTGGGATCCTAAAGAGACAGAGTTCCACTGTTACAATTTTAATCATACACAGTTAAACCAAAAACTGTAAACCAATATCTCACAAAATAAATAACATGCAAGCATTTCCATAACTAACTTTCACATGCAACAGATCATATACTTAAAGTTTGATTTAAGAATTTACTCACTTGTTAGTTGTTGAGATTCAAACTGCTGGAAAAAAGGTATGAATGAACTGCAGATTGCCTTCCCACCTTTTGAAATTGTTTGCTCAACTTTGATATGCTTTAAATCTTGAATCAGTTAGTGATAAAACTTTGAGATTGTTTCAGAAATTTCTTTGAAGATTCAGGAACTATGATTTGCAGGTTTCTTTACTGTAATTTGCTGCAAACTTTGCTTTGAAAAGAAGCTTGAATATTTGATTTAAATTTGGTTGAAGAAGTAGAGATTTGTGAAGTTCATATTTTGAAAAGGAAGAATGTAAAATTTCTTGTTTAATAAAAATGAGAAAGTCTTTTAAAAATTTGTTTTATAAAGTTTAAAGAAAATAAAACCTAAATTATGACACTTGACATGTTTAATAATATGGTTTAAATGTTAACATGTGTTTATTCGTGCAAAAAGAAATTAAATGTTTTCTTAAATTGATTTTTCTTATATAAGTTTATATTTTAAATTCCTATAAAAATTCAATTTCCTTAAAGAATGAATATAGAACAAATGTAAAATTTGTTTTATAAAGTTTAAACACACATTCATTTTAACACATTCATTACGGAATCACCCACAAGTTATACTGACGTATAGCCCTTACACCTCGAGTCTTCAACTCTTCACATAAGATTCACGACCTAACGTTATTTGGAATCGATGTGGTTTTCGAATATCAAAATATGGAAACCCGATCCCGGTCTCATCGATATCCAAACGTGTCTTAAAGGCCAAGTTATTTAAAGATTTAAACAATTCAATTCAGATTTTAAACATAGTATCACACAACATTATCAACAGATAATAACCAATATCTATCACAGATATACAACATCCCATCACAGAATATAACTCAACTATCATTCAACATATATCAACCATATTCAGATATCAATACAAACTATCATCCACAAGCAAGCACAACTTAATTCATATCATAATTAATTTAAATTAAATTAATTACTTAAGAATTCATCACTTAATCTTGCTTAACCAAACATTAATTAATTAATCACAATCATTTAATTAATTAATCGCCTCTTAATTATCTCATTATTAATTAATTAAAGTTTAATTAATTAATAATCCTTATTAAATTATCAATTAATTACTATAATTATTTATTAACTAAACTTGATTAAAAATCAATCATTCCTTAATTGGTTATTTATTAACCCTTAATTTATAATTAATTAACCTTAATTAATTCTTAATTACCTTAATTAATTCTTAATTAATCACAAATTAATTTACCTTAATTACCGAATTAATTATTCATTAATTAACCTTAATTATTTAATTAATTAAATCTTAACCCTTAATTAATTTACAGCTGATTATAAATTAATTAATGTTTAATTACTTAATTAATTAACTCTTAATCAATTAATTAATTAACTTCTTAATCACTAATTTATTAATCATTAATCAATTAATTAATCAATTATTAATCACTTAGGAATTAACCTTAAATTAATTAATAAATTAATTAATAACCTATTAATTGTTATTTAATTTAATCCTTAATTACCCATTAAATAATTCATAATTAATTAATTAAATCTTAACAATTAATTAACCAAAATTAATTAATTAATTCCAACACTAATTCTTAATTAATTAAAGTATACTTAAATTCCAAATTTAATTAACTTTCAAAACAAAATAATTTTCATTCATCTTTAAAACTCTTACATAATTAATATTTCAATTTATTAAAACCAATTACCTTTGAAAATGTTAGATTTAAAAATGTAAAACCATTTCAAACTTCAAATAATAAAATGTGAATTACTTTTGAAATAAAATATTTGATGCTTAATAAAATAGAGAAAATATAAAGTGTTAGGTTTTTAAACTTAAAAACAAAAACTGAAATTTAAAACAAGTTCAAACTTAACTTCATTTACTTTGTATTTTAAGCTCGGCCAAACCCAAACTAACATAAACAAGCTCCATCTCCCTTACCCTCTTCATCAACCACCTGAACCCCACTAACACACACTCAAACACCCACACCCCCGAGCAACAACAACCAAAACCCGAGCCACACATGAAATCTCACGCGACCAAACACGAGTGTCTCTTCGAGCTGAAACCCACACACGCATGAAGACTTCCCTGACACACGCACTGCCTCGTGCACCTGCACAGTGCTCCGGCACCCCATCACCGCCGCCGACCATACGCGCAAACCCCAAATCCATCCTCGACCCAGAATCTAACCCCAGAAATCAACAATTCAAACTCAAACAAAATTTCGAGTTCGAACCCCAAAACAAAACTGCAGACGCTAGAAGAAAACCCCATCATCCACGACCATCCTACCTCCTTTCGACGCCAAACTCCGGCCATGCGTGCGCAACACACACACAACTCCACCTCAAACCCCATGAAGCTCGATCACCTCTACTATTCACGTGATCGAAAATCACAAACTCAAAGAAAACAGTACCCAAAACCCTATAAATCAAGATTTCCAATCCTATGTTGCATAATAAATCCAATTGGTATTTTTCTAGTGTTATACAACATTAAACAAACCTTCAATTCAAATTTCAAAACCTAAAATCAATCCAGTCACGAGAATTTGAGGAAAGCCCCAAATTCAGTAAGTTTCAAAATTCAATTTCAATTGTAAGTTAAAAATTCTGATTTCAATTTTAAAATTCATTACATGCATTATAGATTCAGGATATGTATTTGATTCATTAAAATTCAACAAAATTTACAAGCTATAATTTTTGTTTTACTGCATATCTACTTTATGCAGTTTTTCTTAAACTGTTTCATATGCATATTTATTTATTTTTTTACACTTTAAATCATATTGAATCAAACACTTATATTAAATATTTCAACCTAACAATGTTTTACTTCGTATAAATTTAAGGTTAAAATTTCTTTGGAATCCTGAAGAGACAGAGTTCCACTGTTACAATTTTAATCATACATAGTTAAACCAAAAACTGTAAACCAATATCTCACAAAATAAATAACATGCAAGCATTTCCATAACTAACTTTCACATGCAACAGATCTTATACTTAAAGTTTGATTTAAGAATTTACTCACTTGTTAGTTGTTGAGATTCAAACTGCTGGAAAAAAGGTATGAATGAACTGCAGATTGCCTTCCCACCTTTTGAAATTGTTTGCTTAACTTTGATATGCTTTAAATCTTGAATCTGTTAGTGATAAAACTTTGAGAGTGTTTCAGAAATTTCTTTGAAGATTCAGGAACTATGATTTGCAGGTTTCTTTACTGCAATTTGCTGCAAACTTTGCTTTGAAAAGAAGCTTGAATATTCGATTTAAATTTGGTTGAAGAAGTAGAGATTTGTGAAGTTCAGATTTTGAAAAGTAAGAATGTAAAATTTCTTGTTTAATAAAAATGAGAAAGTCTTTTAAAAATTTGTTTTATAAAGTTTAAAGAAAATAAAACCTAAATTATGACACTTGACATGTTTAATAATATGGTTTAAATGTTAACATGTGTTTATTCATGCAAAAAGAAATTAAATGTTTTCTTAAATTGATTTTTCTTATATAAGTTTATATTTTAAATTCCTATAAAAATTCAATTTCCTTAAAGAATGAATATAGAACAAATGTTAGAACTTAAATAAAATCATGAGCATATTACTTAATATTCAAAGTAAAATTTAGAATAAAAATTTTCATATTTTAAATCTTTTAATTTATCAATTCAAACACAAATTAAATTTTAAAATCCAATTCAAAAATTAAATTTGATAAGAATAGAATTTTAACACATTCATTTCCTTATATATGTATTAGTTTTAAATTAGAATAAATGTATAAGTACAATTTATTTATTTGCTGTTGAGTAAAATAACAAATTTATCAAATTAAATTAGTTTATTATATAGATTATCATATTTAAATTGGGTTTGAAATTCCCGGATATCACAGGCATATTCTTGCAAGTTGGAACCAAATGATCTAGTTTGACCATAAGTAGGTCATCGAACCTTCTCATCATCATTGGACTGTGAGCGACGGTTGATTTCTGAATGTTAAATCCTTCATTTCTTTTATTGGCAATTTTGTTACCAGATTGCTCTGTTTTGCAACATAGAACCGTTATCTAACCAACCTCACTGTTATTTGTGTTTGGACTTTGCAACATTTCTTTCAATCAAGTATTTGTGCATCTATCCCTGCTTGAGGGACTAGCTATATCGAACGCCTATATTGGGCGATTGTGAGAGATTGAGTGGTTTAGGACAAATGATTCAATTATCCCTCGTCTGGCTCTCAATCCTATTCTAGGTTTGCGGAAGTCCAATGGTTTTAGTTCCAACCTTCTATGATTTTCCTTACACGTCCTTAGTTGTATGTGCTTTGCTTATTGCCAATGTCGTCATCGAAGTTTTGTTCATACAAAAATTCCTGTCTTCGCGTACCGATGACGTAGCTGCTTTGTTCCAAGCAACATTTCTTTAAGGCTGCCTATCCTTTGGTGGTGTCTATAATATTTCTAAGTTGAATTTATAAAATTCGGTTGTGCACCAGGTTTCATCGCTATAAATAAGCGCATGAGAAGTCAATCTAGGGATTTCCTTTCCGCATTACTTTACCCCTGTGTAGTGGTTGATCCTGTAGTGAAAGGTTGAACCATTCAGCGGACCTATGAAAGGATATGTCTTTCGGTCATTACCTATCACTGGGCAGCAGTATTTTTCTGAAGACAAGGGTAGCAACTCCGTTGAGGGCCAACTTCTATCTCTGAAAGCTAGTACATCGATGGTTTACTACGATGAGTGTTCCTCATCAGCCTTGTTGATTAAAGTTTTCCTGGCATTACCGCCGCAATGCCGCTACTTAGTGAGTAGAAAGTGTCTAGTAGTTTCCGAGGCAAGACCAATACTTATGAAATAGAAAGTTTCCCAGCGTTGCCGGCGCAACACTGGTACTTGGAAAATAGAAAATTTTCACAACATTGCCAAGGCAATAGATAAAAGAAGCGCCTGGCATTGCCAAGGCAACATCGACATTCAGGAGGTTTCGATCGATTTTCCCTATCGATTCGACGGTGGTTTTAATCCAGTTGGGCACTTCCTTCAAAAACTAGCACTTCAATGATTGGATAGTAGAAGTATTTTCTTAGTGATGCTTGTCTTTGGGCAATGTTAAATTCATGTTGGTAAGGATTAAATCATTCATCCGATTCTATAGAGTTGAGTAGATTCCTTTTAACCTAATGTGGCTATTTTCTCAACGTTGCTTAAATCTGGGGTACCCCATGTTCTAGAAGGGTGAGAGTGCCTAGCATGTCCTTTACCTAGCATTGTTTATAACTATCAAGTATTTCACTTGGAGATGCAAGGCCGTTGCTTAGCCAATTCGATAGTTGTTTTTATTCATGAAAAATCGTACTTCCACCAACCGGTTTTTGTTATGAATGTCTCAACTTTAGACATCTTGGTCAAAGATCAGAATTCTTTGTTGAAATCTTGGTTTTAGAACTTAGCGGCATTACCGGAGCAATGTTGTTCCTTTCGGGTGTTAGGGACCGGTTCCTGTTAATCCTAAAATAGACAACTATCTCGGTGTTGTCAAGACAACACCAATACTTGGAGAATTTTGATAGTCTGGTGATGATGTCGGAGTGATATTGACTAACATTTGCACATCTAAAGAAATATATGGTTTATGAGAGTGCGCAGCATAGCTTATGAGATGCACGGCTTCTAGTAGTGCATGGCTTATAGGTGGTGTGGCCTATGAGATTGCACCACTTATGGGATGCACGGCTTTTAAGGGTGCACGACTTACGAAATACGCATCTTATAGGATGGATTCAACTCATTGATTAGGAACGGTTTGGAAAGCCAATCTTCGGGTAACATAAGGAGTTCATGCCTTAAAAGCGTGATTCCATAGATTAAGAAATAAAGTGCGAGGGTTTGGGCCTTCCCGATGTTGCAGGAGCTACACCAGTTCTTAGAAAGCTATGATCCAGATTTCCTATCGATCCGGCAGTTTGAGTCTATTCGCTTTCTTTGACTTAGCGAGCTGATGGAGCATACTTGAGTGTAGTTTGACCAACTCAAGCAGCTAAGTAATGATTTTCGAATCGATTTGACCCCGTCGACTTTGCATGTTGCTTACATGAACACGGTTTTATTAGTTCAAGAAGCTAAAAAAATTGTTTTGGGCCACTATGGCTTGGATGATTCTTTCATGTTTTTGAAAGGTGTCCACATCCAAATAGATCAGGTTGTCTTGGTGGAGAGATCTATAGCTGATCATATGAAGATGGATTGAAAAAAAATCCTATGGGAGTTTAGGGCATGACTCTTAGCTCTTGGTCCAAATTGCCTTCACGGAATGAGTCTTTAACCGACATTAAAAGGAAGAGGAATTGGTCACCAAAAGTAGTAAATTAGTAATTGAGAAGAAGTGGGCAAGTATTATGCTAGTATTTCATTTGTTGCACTATCTAGGTCATTATGTCTGCAACTGTTAGAATGCCAAAATTTATGATCGACCATAACAGAACTATGGTATGATTAGTCTCAGCCTTTCTTGTGGCTATTCAAGTGTGTGCGGCGCCCTCATGCCATAGGGCTGTTGGCGTGCTTGAACTGTATCCAGGGGCTCTCACAACTCGTCAAATCACCCCTGGTACAGTGCGTGTGATTCTCCCATTTCTAAGTCTTGGCTTGATTTGAGTCAGCCTCTGATTAACCACATAATCGGTTCAATTTTAGCTTAGTTCCTTTGAGCGAATTTGAAGCTTTGGAGTTCAGCGCTATTTGTTTAATCGGTCATTGGCAATGATTCCATTAATTATGTAGAGTGCTGAAATGATTGTTGATTTGTTGCCCCCAAAGCATGACTTCATTGACTTTAGGGGGCTCTGGATCGGATGACTGCTGATCTTCCATTTCATCTTCATAGATATCAGTTGTACATAAATTTTGCTGAACTATTGGATTGCCATCATGATGCTTTAGTTCGTGAAAGACCATTATGTTCACGAAGGTTTTTTGGATCGGGTGATCGTTGATCTACCATTTTATCCTCACGACTCTTTAGTTCGTGAAAGATCTTCATGTTTGTGAAGGGTCTTTTGGAGCAAATGACTGCTTATTTACCGATTCACCTTCATGACTATTTAGTTCATGAAAGATCTTTACGTTCACGAATAATTTTTTGGATCAGTTGACCGTTGATCTACCGGTTCTCCTTCATGATGCTTTAGTTCGTGAAAGGCCTTCACGTTTGCGAAGTGTTTTTTGGATGAGGTGTTCGTTGAACTACCGGTTCACCCTCATGACTCTTTAGTTCGTAAAAGATCTTTATATTCACAAGGGCCTTTTAGAGCAAATGACCGCTGATTTACCAATTTACCTTCATGACTCTTTAGTTCATGAAAGACCTTCACGTTCGCGAAGGGTTTTTTGGATTAGATGACCGCTGGTCTACCTGTTCACCTTCGTGGCTCTTTATTCATGAAAGACATTCACGTTCGCTAAGGTTTTTGGATCAGATGAACGTTGATCTACCGTTTTACATTCATGATGCTTTAGTTTGTGAAAGACCTTCACGTTCGCGAAGAGTTTTTTGGATCAGATGACTGTTGATCTACCGTTTCACCTTCACGACTCTTTAGTTCATGAAGATATTTACGTTCGCGAAGGGTTTTTGGATCAGATGAATGCTGATCTACTGGTTCACCTTCTCAATGCTTTAGTTCATGAAAGATTTTTCGTGGTTGGATGTTCGATGACTAGACGGCCTTAGAATGGTAATTTATCTATTTTGAGAGGAGTTTTGGTTGGATGTTCGACGATCAAACGGCCTTGGAACGATAATTCATTGACTCCAAGAAGAGTTTTGGGTCGTGTATCTGGTGGCCCAACGGTACTAAAGCTATGATTCAATGGCGTTAAGAGGAATTTTTGGGATTTAGCTTGTGTGACATAGTTTTACCGGTTCTTGGCGACTAAGGGTTTGGATCTGTTTGTTCAACGATCCTTTGGACAAGGTGTCTCAATGAAAGCACCAAAATGTTAACCCGAAAAATGCATTAGCACCCTGGATTGAGTGTCAACGCACCAGCCCTATCCTTGCAAAGAAATAATATAGAGAATAAATGAAAAAGAGCAGAAATAGAGAGACAAGAAGATTTTTATTGTGGTTCGGCTGTTAATGAAGCCTACATCCACTTTATAGTTCGTATTATTAACTGATTGCTATTGGAAAGTTGATAAGATTATAAGGTTCTTGAATATCCTTAGCTAGATTAAGTCTCCAATATTCGAGTTCACAAGAGAATCACAAGGAACCCATTGGATGACCGTAGTGAGGAAGGAGAAGAGTGATGAAAGATTTCTATGGAGTTTCAACAACCACTCTAGAGGATCCTTCATATATTGCAGATAGGAGAGTATTTATAAAGGTTGGAGTGTGGCCAATCCCATTTGCACATGCTTGCAAACCAACACAGAAAGGCATACTGAAGGTTGCATCGCGACCCGAGCTAAAAGGATGGATCGCTAGCGATCCATAGGATTGGTTTGAAGGTAATCCAATGACTTAGCATATTTTCCTTGCCTTGGTCCGTGAAGATCGCAGATGACTGGTGAAATAGTATGGATAGCTAGCGATCCATGGTATATGGATCGCTAACGATCCATATACTTAGCCTAATTTTGGACTTTGCCTTCGAACAGCTTTCGTTGTCTTGCATCAACGTTGCTCGTGAAATCCCGAGCTAATAACGTGGATCACCATCGATCCATAGTCCATGGATCGCTAGCGATCCATGCCCTTAGAGTATTTTTTTTCATTTTTTGCTGATTCCTTTTGGCTCCTTGTTCTAGCCCTTTCGGTTGGTTTTTGAGCTATTTTGACTCGATCAAGTTGTTTCGACTTCTGCTGGTTTCTGCTAGGTTAAATACCCGAATAACACTATTAATATCGAACAACTTTAACATTAATGTTAAAACATTTTTTAGCAGGTGGTGTGACATTTTGGCCAAATATATTGCTTACTTGGTTTCGGCAAAATCCAATTTTACTTTGTTAAGTGTTACCCGGTAGTGACAATTATTTACACCAATTCTCTTCATGAATACAATATCACTACGGACTTACGGAATTTGGTAATGAATAAGATTTCAATATTTTCCATATTCAACTCTATAGTCCAAACACACTGTCTTTGGTTCAATAATAACTATTATTGTTAATCGAACTGCCCTGGCCAAAAACTTTGACTTTGAGTTGACTTCGGTTGACCGTGATACTAATCTCATATATTGAAGAGACGAACCCTTCTTAAATAGTGTTTCATTTTCAATGATTCCAATCTACCCAACTATTGTCCTTAGATGGACGCTGTTCCACGATTTAACTATAATCAAAGCAGAACTTTTATATATAGGATCAAAGGTATTCTCAAGTAAAGTTAACTGTGTAATTTTCCACATCGCTATTTTCTGTTTGACCTTAGTTATGTAAGCCAATAGAAAACCATCGAATGAGCCACTCTATAGTTATCTAATGTGACGCCCCACCTCTATACCCACGCTAGCCAAGAACACTACGGTGTAGTGCTGTCAACTAGCGTGGAGAATAAGGCTGTTGAGGAGCGACCATCCATGTAATTTCTTATCACACGGTGGCTATAAAATAATCTTTGGAAACAAATATAGAAGTAAGCATAACATGCGAATCAATCACAGATATCCATATCACAAAGGCGGAAAGAGATATGAATATATATCACATAAAAGTGTACATCAGAGTAGTGGTCTAAAAAGATCCACGATAATACAAAAGAATAGCAACTGTGAGTCTATATCTTAAGTGTAAACAACAAAAGCTGCTAATCTAAACAAGTAGCCAAAAGTCTGAGTAGTGAATCACTGGGGGAGGAGTCAAGCAGTAGCACCTGTGACATCTCGGTCTGACCCGAGTATTATTTATAAGAAAATAATAAACGGATCAGTCTAGCTATAAATATCAGATGACATGATATAAAATAAAAGATATGGCATAAACATAAAATATCCATACTGACATACTACTATAAGTATGCAAATAATGATCAACAGGAGATCAACCGATAAGAGATAAATCAATATCACAAGAATCTTCTCAAAGATCCAAAGAGGCATCATACCCTAAACTTGTACTCATGACAAGTCAAAGAGATAAATTCCAGGAATCAACACAAGAAATCCAGAAATCATAAAAAGGGAAAGAGGCCTATCACATGATGGTCCGAAGACCAAGGGGAGCTACCCCGCATGTGTGAATGGAATCACACAGATTGAGGTCAAGACTAACCAAAAAGCAGAAAGGTATGTGTGAATGGAATCACACAAGTGGTGTCTAGTCTAACCTTGCAATGAAAGAGACATCGCGCAATTGCTAGTCTAATTCATAAAGCGATCATCAAGATCAACGAGAAGTGTCAATTACACTAAGCTAGTAAATATAGAAGTTTAGCTTCATGTCCCATAACCACTTGCTTAACTTAAATATTTACGAACAAACTGTAAATCTTCACTAATAAAATTGTCACAAGAGGTTCAATCGAACAAGTCCAAGAATTAACCGACGAAGTGAACGCAAGCGTTTCATACCACTTGTTTTACTAAGTCGTTTAATTAGATTTCTCATCCGAGTGAGGTAAAGGCTTGTATATACTAATAGATTGGAAAATGGTTTAAGAAAAGAGCTTTGTTATTAAAAATAGAGTTGAAATCATTTTGTTGAAAGAGTTTTGATATTTACTACTAGTTTTGAAACCTTTATATTTTAAAGTGACAAATCACAGAAGCGATTGTAGAAACAATCAATCACAAAGGTCACATTCGAAGAAGTGATAAAAATCCAAGGAAATCAGCTCAGCAAGTTCTGTTGAATATTTTTCAGATAAGATGCCCTACGGAGGGGGGGGTCCAGGGGGGGGTGGCAACCCCCCAAGGTGGGGGTGCGGGGGCAACGCCACCGCTTACGGGGTTCGACCTGCCCGGTCAGGTCGCGGGGGTCCAGGGGGCAGCGCCCCCGGCGGGGTGCGGGGTGCGGGGCAGCGCCCCGTCCAAAACGGTACGACTTAGTGAAGACAAAATGAGGTCTAACGACCTAAGAGGGATAGGGTCGAGCGACCTAATGGTTGCGACCTAGGGGTCTAAGGGGCACGACCTAGTGGTCCAGCGACCTAAAGGGTATAGGTCATGCGACCTAAAATAGGTTCGCGACCTAACACTCAAACGACCTAAAGAAATTAAGGAGCCGAGCGACCTATAAGAAGCAGCGACCTAAGAAGAAACGAGGCCCAACGACCTAGCGACCTAAGGTCATACGACCTAGCGACCTAAAGCCATACGACCTAACGACCTAAGGTCATACGACCTAGTGCAACACGCGACCTAAAAGGTACGCGACCTAATGCGACCGAGTGGTTTAAGGTCGGAGACGACCTACGACCTATAAAGGTAGACGGTTGAGCGAGCTAATGAGGTCCAAAGTCGAGCGACCTAGCGACACGGTGTGTTGAGCGACCTAACGAGGTCAATGTTGAGCGACCTAACAAGGTCTAGAGAAGGGCGACTTAAAAGAGGCGCGACCTAAAAGAGGCGCGACCTAAAGGAGCGCGACTTAATGGGTTATATGACCCAACGACCTAAGCCACTAACTCGCGAGCGACCTAAGTCCTAGGTCGTGAGCGACCTAACTGCGAGTGAGCAAAAATGGCCAGAGTCAAAGCAGAGCGACCTAACGACCATACGACCTACGACCTAAAAGGCTTGCGACCTACGACCTAAAACCGAGTGAGTCAAATACGAAGGCCGTGACTTTTCCACCCCGAGCGACCTAATGAAGACAGAACGACCTAAGAGTAGTTTTTCACCAAAAACACTAAAAATTGGAGTTTTTCGCCAATCCAATCCAAACCAAATGCAAATGTGCATGCAAAAGTGATAGGGAATCATTCTCAACAGTCCAATATAGTTATATACTAGATTTGTGAGATAAAAATCTCACCTTTGCTCCAAAACCCAATGAAAATGAAGAACAAAGCTTGAAGGCAAATGGAGAAGCAACCACAAGCTTGAATCCGATGTCTTCTTCTTGAATTTGGAGTTGAATGTTGGAGTTGCAATAAAACAACGACTTTGGAGTTTTAATTTCTCATTCCATTCACCATTTTTGTTGAAGCTTTAGTGTTAGGAAATGAAATGAAGCAATGAAGAAGAAGGGGGGTGGAACTTGGGCCTAATGGGCTAAAAGTCCAAACCAAAGGCTCGAGTGAAAAAGTGGTGAAATTCCACTAACCCCAAACATATCAATGTTTATACTTAGAAGATTGCAAACGACGTTTCGAACTCAATGGAAGTGGTCTCGAGTCCTAATTTGACCGTTTGCAAAAAGTAGCTTCGGACCAAAATCCGATTAACGATAAAATATTTAAATATAATATTTAAATATAAAAATCGATAAATATGCGGGTTGTTACATCTAATAACTATTAGTTTGTAAACCTTTGGCACCCTCAACAGTCATGACTAGTTCACTACCTAACACTTGGAGAGCGTTATGTACTCTAGTCCCAACGGATATAACGATATCCAGTTTCGATATAGCTTGACTAGAAATATTTAAAATGACATCTTTATTTTATTGTGATAAACTATTATGGTTACAACACATTGTAACTACTATCACAAAACATGCCATTAATGGAATTTCTATTAATTGTACTTTTAACTAAATTAATAATTAATATAACACATTATATCAAGTATGTAATAGAACAATACTTCTTTTTTATTTTGAACAAGATTGGTTATCGAGTTAGAAATGTGTAATAAATTACATAATTGTCCATATGGCATAGCCTTAACTTTATCCCTGATTAGGTACAATTCTTATTTTATGTTACATGTTCATATATATTTATCCATGACGTAAGTTGATGTATGTAGTATATTTCGTTCCCATTGATTTTGATTTGATTAAAAATTATTAGAAATGTTGTTTTGTAGATGAATTTCGAAATAAAATGTATATATATGTAATTAAATTTGTTTTATAATTTTGTATGGATATATGTTGATAATTTTAATATTGTGATACAATGTGTAATTTAAGTGTCAAATTATATATATATATATACACACACACACACACATATATATATATATATGTATGTATGTGTGTGTGTGTGTGTGTGTGTGTGTGTGTCTATAACTTAAATGCACAAATTTGCACATATTAAACCTAGCCTAAATGAATAACTAATTATCACACATACACACATATATATCAAATAATTAATTTGGCTATATATTCATTTTCATACATATATATATATTGTAAATTAGATTTAAAAAATATACTTAGTTTACTAATATTTAATTAATTTTTACATACATACTTACACAATCTTTTATTTTGGCTATGACTTAAATTTGTAGATTTTATTCACATAGACATAAACACACACACACATAGAACATTTGATGTAGAGTATACATATAGAACATAAAAAAATTAAATTTATTGTAGACCTAATTTGGATTTGAAGATGATTTGATTTGGCATTTAAAAACAATTAGTGAAAATTGTCTCTCTTTATAACTCATTTACATATTTAAAAAAAAATTATAATAACTTGATTATATATATATATCTATGTGTGTATGGGTTACTATTAAAATGTTACAAACCATATGCATATATTATAGTATATTAAAACATGTGTATATACATAATCAGTTATATTCTTAATATGCATGTGAATTCATCATATGTATATACAAGTATAATATATATGCATATACGATATATATATATAAGTATCAATATCTATATGTATATATAGTCATACAAATGCTCATTTATATATGCTATTATACAGTGTATGAATATATTAATATATTAACATAATCATCAAATAAACTAAACTAGTGCGATTTATTTAACAAATACAAAATGTTTCAAAAAAACTATGATTTTTTTAATAAGTAAATCAGATTTAATGCTAGTACATAGATTAAATAGTCCTACCAAATCCAAATAGGATTTTTTTTAAATGTACCCATTTTATCCATTGCTAAATGGGCTAGACTTAACAACGATATAAGAGGTTGTATGCTCTATATAATCTAATAAGCTAGGACGTATTCAGGGGAACTAATAAACTTTTCTATTTTATAAGTGTCTAAAAAAGTGGTGCCTAAGCTTAAAGTCGATGAAAGATATTCCCCCTTCCATCGCTACTGGCCTGGCATAATGAGTGGAGTAAGTCGAAAAGATCGATCTAAAAGCATGGCCCAGATTTATTTTAGGCTTTGAGATAATTTTCAAATTATGCTTTAAAATATAATATATATTTTAAATTTGATTGCTAAGTTTAAAATATAAAAGGCAAGTTTATGAATGTTACAAAATAAATTTAAATTTTTTAATTTTTTTTTTAAATTAGTTTCTTAGCTTTTGATAATATTTAATTAATTTAATATATATAAATAATTATATATCTGTAAATATTATTATACGTATATAATTATAAAGGTTATTATTGAAAATTTATCTTAAATTTCTTGAAGGAAACATGAAATAATTTTTTTTAATTTAATAAAAACATTTAATTTGATAAATAATTGACTAAATGTTAATTAATTAAAATATATATGTTGACATGCATATAAATAAAAACTATAAGGGTTATAATTTAATAATTTATAGTGTTTTAGTTTTCTCAAAATTGTGTTCAGAAATTAAACTAAATAAATTTGTAAAATTTTTCAAATATTTGGTTAAAATGTTAATTGAATAATTAACTGATTAAATAGTTAATTGATATATATATATATATATATGTATATATATATATATGTTATATTTGTGTATGAGGGGAAAATTATAAAGGATGTTGTTAAATATTGTTCTAAATATTTTAAGATGAATAAGATAAAATATCTAATTTTAAGATAAGATTTAATTAAATTAGTTAAATGAACTGAGAATTAAAATGAACTAAATATGACTTAATCAATAAGATTCATATAAATATTGTATAAGTTAGCTAAATTACAATAGTTATAAATAAATTTAATTATATATAATTAAAACATAATTTGTACTAAACTAAATCCAAAATAGGTTTCTAGAATAAAACATAATAACTTAACTCCCGATATACTGTTATTAAATTGAATTTTACTTACATAATTTATTCAAGTTGAATGTTGGAATGTTAACTATTTTAAAGCTAATTGTATTAAGTTAAAATCTATTGAAATAAAGAAATCTATTTTAGTAATTTGAGTTAATTAATTATTTTATGGAAATATAACGAGCTCGATAGTACGATGAATTTAAAATTATTATATATTGTAAATAAATTTGTTTATGGTTTGAATAAATAAAATAAGAATTTCATTTTAGGATATAAAAGTGGATGACTTAATAAAAGGGACATAGAATTTATTTAGTGGAAATATTATCTTTATCAAATAAGGAAATTTTATAATTAATGTAATTAATGTTTGTGAAAGAAATTTTGTTTTTGAGTGGTACAGAATAATTGATTCTTTTAGGGAAGAACTATCGAGTTCAAATAAAATCTATGATGAATATAGATATATATGTATATATCATTGGAATGAAACAAACATATTTTACTTTGTGAAATAAAATAAAATATTATACTTATGCCCAAACCATTTTTACCAAACCCATTCTCTCCTTTCCATTGGTTCAACTGCTAAATTCCCTATTCGCAAAAGGAAAATAAAAAAACCACGTAGGAAAAAAAGAATGTTGGTATCGACGATGACAATAGAAGGCTGTGTGGGCTAGCGTGCATAAGAGGGGATACTGACATCGATATGGGATGTGAACTCACAATAGTGCAGGTATGCGAGTTTCTATGTGCGATGTGAGTTTAGGAGAAGATGTCGTAATCAGAGAAGAAGGAAAGGAGGAGCGTCGACCAATGGTGCTGTGCATATCTGATTGCACAACATGAGATGCTTGGGCTGAGGGGTGCTGATGCATGTGGATTCATAATTGGAAGCGTGCTCTAGGATGAGGAGCTTAGGCGCGCATGAAAGTAGGTACGGCTACTACAATGAAGAGGTCAAAAAGAGAGATCGTTGTTATTTGTGAGTTAAATCTTCTAATCAGCTAGCATCATATATGTCAATGATTATACGATTATTTCAATTTTAATCCTTGCTTATTTTATAATTATTGTTGAAATTAAACAATGTGACATTGACCATTAAATTTTAATTACGTGTCTTAAAATTGTTGTTTGAAATGATAAGAGAAACAATTATCAAAGCAAAATGACATATTTTTTATTTCATATCGATATTAAAATTAAATACCGAATTATTGAATAAATTGACAAATGGTTATGGAATTTGATAGTTTATAGTAAATATAAGCAAGTGAAACGTATATAAGTGAAACTTATATAATTGCATTTTGATTACAAAATTTATAGTACACATGACCATTTATATATGGTTATAGTGGATGATCGATGTTATTAGATGCTAAAAATTAAATATTGTTCTTTGAGTTCATTATACGAAGTATTATGAACAAAATGATAACAATAAGATGATAAATTTCTATTGATTTAATAAACTATCAACATTGAGTTGAATTAAATATTGAAATATATATTGAATTGATAAATGGTGGTTAATTGTAGAATTTGGTCGTTTAATACAATTTATTTTATTGCAATGAATGAATATTAACATAGGGTACAAGAAATATTTTTATTTTAAAATAAATAAATAATAAATTATATATTGAGATAAAAATATACGTGGAGAAATCATAATTGTTGTTATGATATATGTGAATTGTTTGTATGAATGAATGAAGTTATTTTACTCTTAAATATTTTTTATAATCCTACATGTATGAATGATGATGATTTGTGCTAAATTGAGTTTGACATCTTGTTGTCATTATTGAAGTTGTTGATATTGTGTGTGGTTGTTCTTTGTAAACTAGGAAAAAATCCCCCAAATTATAAATAAAACTTTGGCCTATGGTTTAGTGATAGTTTGGACATTGTTATAGGTTGAATGTTACATTTGTCCATTAATTATTACTACACGCCATACGTTTCTTATGTTATGTTAAGTTTGTTCCATGTAACTTATATTATATCATATAATGATACTACAATGACTATCTTTGTGATAATGATGTGTGCACACCGTATATATCATTTTGATGCTGAAAGAATATAAAAAATGCTTGTTAATGTTGAATCATATTAATAACCCTTAGTGATAACGGATAAAATGATAGAGGGTTTCACTATCAAAAATAAGAATATGTACAATATAAGGAATTGCTCAAAAGAGATGAGATACCAGATTGACTAGATCCTCTTGAACCGATTATAGGGTCGCACCCTAAGTCATGACATTCTAGCCCATTTGTTGTTGGCCTTGCGACCTATTGTATATGCAAACTAATGATGATGGGCATGTAGTGAATATGATGGAGACGATGACGCCCACGTAGTAAAGAGTAGCATAACAAATAGGTCTGGTGGGACCCATAATCTGGATCGAAATGAAAAATATGTCATCCCCTAGTGTTGACTCAACGGCTGGTAGAGTATATTCTGCACTTAATGAGTTATATATTTTGATATTGATTAATTCAAAATGAATAAATGATTAAGAAAATTCTAGGTCGAGAGGAATATTGTGGCATTACATGGTGTCGACTCAGCATCTAGAGAAGTGTACTCTAAATTCAACGAGATAAATAAACATGCAACAATCAATTTAAACTGGACAAATGATTAATAAGTGCGACACTTAATAATTTCAATTAGGAGTGAATCACATATGAGTAAAATAGAGATTGTAATGTAATTATATAAAGATTCGATATATATATATATACATACATATATATCACGACATTGTGTAAGTATATGATGGGATTGGGTTAGATATTGATTGTTTATGATATTGAAGTTGTATGTTTTTTTATCTTTCCTACAAATAATTTACTATTTATTACTATATAACATTGTATCACTCACGAGTAATTCTATCCTGGCCTCGGATTAAATTGCGGTTATTTTAAAAGGATGTATAATTGTGGTTTGGTTCTTTTTGGGACCCGGGGTGGTGATGATGTTGTTAATGATGTTGGTGCTAACGTTTTGTTCTTTATGATAAAATTATATATTATGATGATATGTATATGTTATGTGGTTGCTGTGGATGAATTGTATATATGGGTAATCATGATATGTATTATTTGTTTTGTTTGTTTACTTTGACATTAGCTATGTACATATATATTATCTTTTGAATGCTTTCGATCTGGTCACTCTAATATATTTTTACATATGTGAACTATTTCCATCTCTACCATGAAACTACTCATGTACATTATTTTTTGCCGAGATGCGACACATATTGTTGAGCTATATTATTATATTGAAATGTATCATGTTGGCCCAAGGGAATGTATATAAAATATCGCTCCTATCATATTCTTTATTCCATGTTTTCAGACGATTAACTCCCTCTAATGACAAGGGTATCTAATTGGGGAGTCACATAAATATATACATATGGTACATGTACCATGCTTTCAAATGTGTTTGACATTTGAATCATAAGGTTATTTCATAAGAAACACATTATTTCTTAAATCGATATTAGTCGAAATTTAACAAAGACCGCTAGTCTTTAATATAGTTGCCCTTAGATCGATATAACTCAAAATATAGCAATGACTATAAATCTTTAATATAGTTTTTTTTTATCATTTATATATTATTAGATTACTTGCATATGCATTAGTCTTTGAGTAAACTTAAGCTAGAGTTGTTATATGTGTTACTATTAATATATTGTCGAGATGGGTTAAGACATATGCTTGTATTTATTAAACAAACCCAAGGTACATGCATTATACTTGGGACATCAAGAAATGATACGTAAGAGTGAATAGCCCCATTGATTTATTTGGAAAACTCAAGGTCAGGATCGAGATCAAGGAAAAAACCTTGGTTAGGACTTGTATATAATATAATTGATAAAGAGTTATCCATCGCTTGTACATCTGTGATTTGTTAAGAAAACTCAGGTTCAGAATTCCAAGGCAAGAAAGTTCTTATACTCACTAGTGAAATCGAAATATTTTTATATTCCTCTTTGGCTTTTGAAAAATATAAAAATCTAGTGGGATCTTACTAGAAAAATGAAATAATTACATTTTGCCTATCTAATATTGTAAGAACACATTTTATATAAAATTATAATTATCTAATTCAATAAGCTTGTTCAACTAATTTAATTGATAAAATTATGTAGCATTGCAATATACTAATAAACTAAAAGAATATTGTCAAAGAAATATAAAATATACTTGCCAGTTAATTTTTTAGCGTATAATCACTTCAAGGCCTATATGAGATCCAATTATACATGTAACAACCCTAGATTTTCATGTATATTTTAATTTTGAATTTATTTCATTTTGAATTTTTTTTAAAAACTTGTTTCATTTCAAACATTTCATTTTTAAATATAAGTATTGATTATTATGTGAATTATAATTTCAAACAGGTATAAATTGGATATTTTACTGAAAGATGAATTTCTGTTCAAACTGGTCAAACTTTGACTTTTAAATTTCAAATTTAAATATTTAAACTCCTACATTTTATCTTTTATTATGAAAATATATTTAACAACTTGAATACTGCTTTTTGTTTCGTTGAAAACGGACTTAAACTGTGAAAGTTATGCACATTTCAATTTTGAGTATAATTTGTTTTATTTTGCAATTTTGTCCATTTTAGATTATATAAATCATATTTTCTTTGTTATATATTATTTTAATATGTGTTAATATGTTATTTTATGTATATTTTTGTTTTTTGATATTTTTAAAGTGATAATATAATTTTTCCAAAATTTATTGCATATATTTTCTATTTTAAAGGCTAGTTTCCATTTTTTTGCTATTTTCTTCATTTAAATTATATTTAATTAAAATTTATTTATTTATTTTTATGAATGCATTTTATTTTTGTTTCTTTATCTTTATTTATAAAAAAAATTCAAGTACACAAAACTTTTCCAAAGTTCATTTCATTTATTTTCAAATTTTCTAGCCTAGTTTACATTTTCTTTGCCATTTTCTTAATTTAATTATATATAATTAATATTTATTTATATAGTTTTGTTTATTTAATAAATTTTCGTGTTTTATCTGAATTTATATGCATTTTTCAGTTATTTAAAAATTGCAAAAGGAATTATGGAAATATGAAGAGTTTGAGACCATTTATTTGCCTAAGTCCTTTTGTATTCCGCCGTTTTATTTTCAATCAATGCATCATTATTTTGGCCGATTCTTTTTGATTGCTTCAGCCACTGCTCTCTTCATTTTTCACGAAAATAAAGGTTTCTCATCCCAAATTTTCGGCCATGAACTCCTGAAGCAAAAGTTTGGTAAAGTTCTTCTTCTTTTTCGCTTATTCTTCTTGTTTTCCTTATCTCTTTGCACCTGTCTTCACCTTTGTAGCTCAGCCCTTGCTCCTCCACCACCATAGCCACCTCCACCACCACCACAACCAGCTGCCATCCCCTCCAGCCCACTGTCCATCCATAGCCGTGGCCATCCATGATGTAGATTCACCAAATATTTGAGCAAACTCCACCTAAACATGCATTGCCAAGCTCCTTTACTTTCACCACTCCACCACACCACCTTGGCCGACCTTTGCATCATCACCACCAGCCACTTGCTGACCTGAGATCCCTTCCACATCAGTACATGACCCTACCAGGCCTGGCCGTGCCTATGTATGCTTAGGGCCGAACCATTTATGCATAGAAATTCTACTTTGGTTACCTTGATTTGAGTTATACATGCCTATACACTTCATCTCCTTCATATCCATGTTATGGCCGACCCTATTGAACCCAAACCTGATCCAAACCTGATTCAAATCCATCCCATAACAGTGCCTTTCTAGTCCATAGCTGAAGCATACAAGGTTGAATGCAAGTGCAAAAGTTCTAGCTTTGAATTGTGTAGTTATTCCTAGCATTGTTTTGTAATATCTTGGTTTGTAATTCATGTTTGTATTTGTTTTGTTTGATATATTTAAGGAAATTAATCTTTGGCTCTCCCGATCTCAAATCTTATTCATGTTGTCGTGCCTTCGAAGATTCCTTGTCGTGTGTTTTGGTTGTCATCTTCAGCTTAAACAGGTGAGTAAATCTCACCAGACTAATATGTACTTATATAGTGATAAACTGACATCACCTGAATCTGTAAATGCATATTATCCTGTTATAACTGCTATATTATATTCATATGAAGTTCACACCTATATTTACACTTGTTATACCATATGTTACTGTTATTTCATGCTATTCTGTTATTTTCATCAGTTTATCACACTTCAAGTTCCCTGTAGACTAGAATCACTATGGGTTGAAATGATACATACCCGAACGGAATTTAGAATAGGAGAAAATCGTTATGGGCTGAAATGATAGGCCTGAATGATTTTCAATTATTTTCTTTTACTTGGGATTGCGGGTTTGAAATGATCAAACCCAGTTTTCTTTGTAAATTACGGGTTGAAATGATATATTACCCGTATCACTTCATCTAGGCTAGAAAATGAAACACAGACCCGTTGTTAAAATATGTTTTTCTAAAAATTTTAAATTATTTTAGAAATGTAAATATTATAATAGTTTGATTTAAATTTGATTAAAAATGATTTTTGTAAAGCATTATTAATTTTCTGAAAATTTATAAGTGAAATAAATAAATGGTAAAGTTAGGAAATCTGAAATGTAAGTTATTTTGGAAATTAGAATTTGGTGATAAATGGAATTTAAATTAAATACGAAAATATGATAAATTTATGATATTTTGAATTAAATGAATTTAAAATGATTTTATAATATATTAATGATTTTTGAATAAAGTTAAAACGCGAAATGAATGAATATTTAGGTTGAAATTTGGAAATATAACTAAAATTGGAAATTTGTGAATTTGGCTTAAAAGTGAATTTTAAATTAAGTAAATAAAAATGAAATTAAGTTATATTTGAAAATTTTAAACTTAAATGTTAAGTTAAATTTAATTTGATGTATTTAAAATTTAATGTTGGAATTTAATAAGTGAATTATTATTAAATTTTGATTTTTTTGAATGGAGATTTAACTTTATAAAATCATGAATATAAGGGTATTTGAATGACTGTTTTAAAAGTGAAATTATATGATTTTATAAGCTAAAAATGATTTAAATAAAAATATGATTGTTTGTGAAATTATATTGAATACTTGAAGTTAATTAACTGCATTTTTGAAATGCTATTAATTCTAATGTAAATGATAATACAACATTTGTAAATGCTGTAGTTGATAATAATGAACCAAATGGCTAAGTTCAATTAAAGGTTATTATAGCATTTTGTAAATGCTATAATTGTTGAATTTAACTAAGTCTTATTTGAAACTAATGTAACCCTATTACAGCATTTTTAAAAGCTATCTTTTGTTAAATTGAACTGTTTTGAATGTAACTTTCCGTAGCAATTTCTAAATGCTGCAAAAGTTGAATTTTCATCTGTTTTAATAAATTAAGTGAATAAATGAATTTTGAAAGACTAATTTAATTATTAAATATAATAACTTCATTTTATGATTTAAAATGAAGTAATTTGTTTCGAAATATAAACTATTTTGAAATGTGTTTTGTAATGGTATTTAAATTAAATAAAAATAAATGTGGTTTGGAAGATATGATATTTTGAATGATATTGAATTTTGAAATTATATTTGATTTTGAAGTATAAAATACCATTTTGAAATTTTAACCACGGGATGTAATTAATTTATAGTTTAACTGATTCTTAAAGGATGGGCGATCCCAAGCATCCTTTAAGTTATTGTGCATTTCTACTACAGTTCACTTGAGTTGGTTTACATTATATAAGTATATATTGTCCTGACTCGAGTGTTTTATGTTTTACTTTACGCTCGGGTCAGCCTGAGTATTTACAGCTTAGCTTTGGATTTTTTTTCTGGAGCTAAGAATCGCTGGAGATTTTGCTTGTCTAGTTATCTATTTCCTTTCAGTTTCAGTTGTTCCATTTCATCTCTGATATTTATAACTTCTATGTATTTGTGATTCTATTGTATATGTTTTCAGACTAATATTATGTATTATGTTTTGAGAGTTTGTTATAGTAGCTTCATGAACTACTATGGTATTTTTATTTCCCCTGTGAGTTATTCTGATATTTCTGTGTCTGTGATTCTGTGATTGTATTTCATTTGCTCCAAATTTATTTACAACGCGGTATTTTGAGCAATTCAAGTCCGACATGTGCGGATGCGAATGGCTGAAAATATCGGGTTGTTACAGTTGGTATCAGAGCTTTGGTTTTAGGGAAACCTTAGCCTGCGGAGCAAAAAAAAAACTAATTTGAGATAGGGTAGAAATACACTAAAATGAGTGAAATCGATCTCAGAATCATTTCCTTGTGAGAGAACGTATTTTCGAAGTATAAAATGATTTCCAAATGATTTTAAAGGATTTTTAAAGATTATTTTGGTATAAAATTTTCTTGTTTTGAAAGAAAATTTCTGGACTTTATCCCTTTCATATCCACCTTGTTAGTAAGTTTTGTTGATTAGGATTTCCTTAAAATTTTGAACTTCTATCTTGGTTGGGATTTCTTCGGTTAGGATTCCTTTGAATTTTGGAACATTCCTACTTGTTCTGAAATCTATTCCTATCTTCCCTAATTGCATTCTTTTGATTTTTGGAGCTTTCCATAACTCCACTTTGAATAACCTCTAAAGATCGGCAGTTCCGCCAATCTTTGAATGATTTGTAAGGGAGTGAAATTCCTTTACAATTGGCATTGATTCACTAGAGATTTCTGTATCCTCGGATGTCGATGCTATCTATCTCCTGCTCTACCCGGATTCTATCTCTAGCGAACGAAGGTCGATTTGCCTTAGATTTCCGTATTGATTATATTCCTAAAGTCTCGGTTGACCGGTTAAGTTCGCCCGCGATTTATATAGGCTTATCTATCCTCTATTTGGTAATTAAATTATCTCATCTTCGTTTGAGTTTACCTTCGAACTAGAATTCTATTTGATTAGAGTTCCTTTAATTTTGAATCTTTGTTTGTTTGAAATCCTTCCTTGAATCATCCTTTGGAAATTTGTGTTTGGTTGTATTTTGAAATTGTGCATACATCGAACTTATTAAGGATGGCCATATTTTTATATATAAAAGTGAAATGTTTTCGATAAGGACTATATACCTTTCAAAAATGAAAATTTGAAATTTCGAAAGAATTTGAAATTTTGAAAATTTTATAAGAACTTGATTTATACAAAAATGATTTATAACTGAAGGGTTTTGAATTTGAATTTCGAGGAATCGAATTCCGGTATTTTGAAATCGGTTTTAAGATATTGGAAAACATATATATAGTAATATGATTCAAAGATATATATATATATATATATTTCAAATAAGAAATGTTTCAAATGTATTCGAATGAATTTCAATGATTTCGAAGGAATTTCAAAGGAGTTTTTCAAAGTTAATTGAAGTCCAGAACTCACTTATGTCGTTGGAAAATAATTTCGGTGATGAATGCATGCATCATCGACATTGACTTTTGAGTTTCTGAGTGAGAGAGAGGCCACTCTGGTAGCTTTGCTCTGCGAGTGATTTTGTGAAACCAATTTTTATTTCAGATTTCGAAGTATGGTTTGATATTCGAAAGATAGATCCGTATATATATATATTTGAAAAGATTTAAAGTAAGCCGGTGTTCAGTTCTCGAGTTTCAGATTTTGAAACCAAACTTTTGAAATTGATTTACTGATTTAGTGTTGATTTTCAACTCTTGGATTGAAAATATGACTTCTTCGACTATTTTAAGATTCGAGCACTTCCAAATCAAGGTTAATTTTTCAAAGCTAAATTTTTTTAAAGGTATAAGGTATTTGATAAAGAATATAAGTTTAGTTTGTATGTTTCAAGTATGAAATAATATGATTTGTATAAGTTGAAACTGTTTTGTTAAGTAAATAAATAAGATTATTTTGAATTATACTAACATGAAATTTAGTTTTGACATGTTTTGGATAAAAAATTAGTCTTCAAATGTTTGAGAAAAATTTGGTTTTAAATGTTTTAACTTAGTAATATCTTTATGAAACTATTTATTTAACAAGTTGGAATAGATACATAAGTTGTACGTATGTTGTTTTATTCGCATAATTAATTTGATCCAAGTTTGACTACACAAGTTCGAGGTGAATTACACCATTTCGTGTTAGGATTTTTCATTTGATTCTTGATGGCGAACATTTGATATGGATTTTGGACTTGATTCTAGAATTCTCTATCATAGTATATGGCTATGCAAGGAGACTGATGGCTTCTAGTCGAGAAACCATATCGAAGTCCGCATTAGGGAAGTCGAATGGACAATACTAGTTCAAAAGCGAACTTGTGTGATCGAGCCAGCGATCGAATGTAATGTTGCAAAATGATGACATATGTACATCTTATATCCTAATATCATTGGTATACTTGACGCTGAAATTGAAAGTTGTTAGGTTGGATATCTTTGTAATTTAATTGGAATTTTTCTTTTATGAAAAACTACCATCAAATTTAAAACCATTTTTCAAAACCATTTTTCTTTTATTCTTCTTAAACTAACTGTTTTATTCTATTTTTCATACAAACTATTTTATACACAAAACTATTCTTAATTAAAAATCTATTAGTAAGCAAAGATGTTCAATCCCATATGGCTTTCCATGCAGCGAAATTTATTTTTTAAATTTTTGATTCTCATATAAGATAAACTTTATGTAAGTATAAGATGATTTTGAAAACCATTGATTTTGATAAATGAATAATTGAAGCTTATATTAGTAAGAAAGGATATTTGGTTTACCTGTAATTTGCGTTTATTTAAAAATAATGGATTTATGAAATAAATATTCCAACACTAAGTAATAATGAAGAAAAATTTGAGATATATGGAATTATAAAATTTAGTTTTGAAATATTGTATATTTAAGCCTTGAAATATATTTAAGATTTAATAGTGTATTTTGTGGATCAAATCTTTATTTGAAATTTTACAATATTTGAAATGGTTTTGTTGGAAAACTAAATTGAATTGAAACTGATGGTTCGAATTTAATTAAAATTGGAAATTTTAGATTTGGGTTTAATTGAATAAATTTGTGAAATGTAAAGAATTGAGGGAATGTTTTATGATTTCAAATGTATCATCTCAAATGTATCATTTCAAAATGTTATTATTCTCAATGTGTAATGATTTCAAGTATATGGTTTCGAAATATTTATAACTTTGAAAGTATTATGATTTTTGAAGTGAATATATGATTTGAAATGAAATCTTATATAATCGAAATTTATATAAGTGTGATTTGATATACTATTATTTTGAAAAGTATTTGATTTGAAATGAAATCTTATATAAAATGGACTTTATATAAGTATGATATTTGAAAGTGATTTTGAAAGGTACTATATGATACATATTTTCGAAGTAAAGATATGGAAAGTGCCTTCTGCTTGATATCCACTTTGTGGCCACACTGTGGATTCATTCTATCGATATTATTCTCTCTCTTTGATTTGGGTTTTCCGGATATGATACTCGAGTGTCCACCGAATTCCGTGGCGATCTCCATGGTCTTATGATCGCGACTGCATAGCGCAAATTCCTGCCTGAGCTGGCCTGGGGGTAGATTGTTTCCTGGGGGATCCAGGCGTAACCATTGTGTATCCTGCACTCTATGTAGGTCGTATTAGTAGCGCAAATGCCTGGCTGAGCTGGCCTGGGGGTACGGATTGTTTCCTGGGGGATCCAGGCATAACCATTGTGTATCCTGCATTCTACTCGTCATCATGGCGTAACTCGCAGGGCTGAGAAAGCTTACGGATACAGATTGTTTCCTGGGGGATCCAGGCGTAACCATTGTGTATCTGCGATCCATGGTTAGACAACTGTTTCGGTTTGGTTGATTTGTTTGGATTGTACTTTCCATATCTGTTTTTTAAAAAAGAGTTTTCTAGTATTTTCATTGGGTGTTGAAACAAGTCTACTAAGTACCTGGAGAAGTCTAGCTTTGCGCCTGATCAACGCACTGCCAGAATCTACAGGAACGAGGATAAACTTGTTAAAACATCGAGTTATAAAAGTATTTTGATAAAGTACTATATAAAGAATATTTTTATCAGTTATTTTCCCTTCTAAAAATTTAAAATGTTTTAAATATTGTTTACTTTGAACCATCAGATTTGAATCAAATGACTATTCATCATACTAAAAAAAAAATTAAATTGAAATGTATAATGGTTCATCCTTGTCTTTCAACCTGCTTTACCTCCTAGCTATCTTTTTTCCCTACCTTCTTTCGGGGATGCATTCCAACCTATTGCTCTTTCTTGTTGTTTCTCCGCTTCCTTCCTTTTCGAGGACGAAAAGATTTGAGTGGGGGAGAGTGTAACAACCCTAGATTTTTATGTATATTTTAATTTTGACTTTATTTCATTTTGAATTTTTTTTTAAAACTTGTTTCATTTCAAACATTTCATTTTTAAATATAAGTATTGATTATTATGTGAATTATAATTTCAAACAAGTATAAATTGGATATTTTACTGAAAGATGAATTTCTGTTTAAACTGGTCAAACTTTGACTTTTAAATTTCAAATTTAAATATTTAAAATCCTACATTTTATCTTTTATTATGAAAATATATTTAACAACTTGAATACTGCTTTTTGTTTCGTTGAAAACGGACTTAAACTGTGAAAGTTATGCACATTTCAATTTTGAGTATAATTTGTTTTATCTTGCAATTTTGTCTATTTTAGATTATATAAATCATATTTTCTTTGTTATATTTTATTTTAATATGTGTTAATATGTTATTTTATGTATATTTTCGTTTTTTGATATTTTTAAAGTGATAATATATTTTTTCCAAAATTTATTGCATATATTTTCTATTTTAAATGCTAGTTTCCATTTTTTTGCTATTTTCTTCATTTAAATTATATTTAATTAAAATTTATTTATTTATTTTTATGCATGCATTTTATTTTTGTGTCTTTATCTTTATTTATAAAAAAATTTCAAGTACACAAAATTTTTCCAAAGTTCATATCATTTATTTTCAAATTTTCTAGCCTAGTTTACATTTTCTTTGCTATTTTCTTAATTTAATTATATATAATTAATATTTATTTATATATTTTTGTTTATTTAATAAATTTTCGTGTTTTATCTGAATTTATATGCATTTTTCAGTTATTTAAAAATTGCAAAAGGAATTATGGAAATATGAAGAGTTTGAGACCATTTATTTGCCTAAGTCCTTTTGTATTCCGCCGTTTTATTTTCAATCAATGCATCATTATTTTGGCCGATTCTTTTCTGATTGCTTCAGCCACTTCTCTCTTCATTTTTCATGAAAATAAAGGTTTCTCATCCTAAATTTTCGGCCATGAACTCCTGAAGCAAAAGTTTGGTAAAGTTCTTATTTTTCGCTTATTCTTCTTGTTTTCCTTATCTCTTTGCACTTGTCTTCACCTTTGTAGCTCAGCCCTTGCTCCTCCACCACCATAGCCACCTCCACCACCACCACAACTAGCTGCCATCCCCTCCAGCCCACTGTCCATCCATAGCCGTGGCCATCCGTGATGTAGATCCACTAAATATTTGAGCAAACTCCACCTAAACATGCATTGCCAAGCTCCTTTACTTTCACCACTCCACCACATCACCTTGGCCGACCTTTGCATCATCACCACCAGCCACTTGCTGACCTGAGACCCCTTCCACATCAGTACATGACCCTACCAGGCCTGGCCGTGCCTATGTATGCTTAGGGCCGAACCATTTATGCATAGAAATTCTACTTTGGTTACCTTGATTTGAGTTATACATGCCTATACACTTCATCTCCTTCATATCCATGTTATGGCCGACCCTATTGAACCCAAACCTGATCCAAACCTGATTCAAAACCATCCCATAACAGTGCCTTTCCGGTCCATAGCTGAAGCATACAAGGTTGAATGCAAGTGCAAAAGTTCTAGCTTTGAATTGTGTAGTTATTCCTAGCATTGTTTTGTAATATCTTGGTTTGTAATTCATGTTTGTATTTGTTTTGTTTGATATATTTAAGGAAATTAATCTTTGGCTCTCCCAATCTCAAATCGTATTCATGTTGTCGTGCCTTCGAAGATTCCTTGTCATGTGTTTTGGTTGTCATCTTCAGCTTAAACAGGTGAGTAAATCTCACCAGACTAATATGTACTTATATAGTGATAAACTGACATCACCGGAATCTGTAAATGCATATCATCCTGTTATAACTGCTATATTATATTCATATGAAGCTCACACCTATATTTACACTTGTTATACCATATGTTACTGTTATTTCATGCTATTCTGTTATTTTCATCAGTTTATCACACTTCAAGTTCCCTGTAGACTAGAATCACTATGGGTTGAAATGATACATACCCGAACGGAATTTAGAATAGGAGAAAATCGGTATAGGCTGAAATGATAGGCCTGAATGATTTTCAATTATTTTATTTTACTTGGGGTTGCGGGTTTGAAATGATCAAACCCGGTTTTCTTTGTAAATTACGGGTTGAAATGATATATTACCCGTATCACTTCATCTAGGCTAGAAAATGAAACACAGACCCGTTGTTAAAATATGTTTTTCTAAAAAATTTAAATTATTTTAGAAATGTAAATATTATAATAGTTTGATTTAAATTTGATAAAAAATGATTTTTATAAAGCATTATTGATTTTTTGAAAATTTATAAGTGAAATAAATAAATGGTAAAGTTAGGAAATCTGAAATGTAAGTTATTTTGGAAATTAGAATTTGGTGATAAATGGAATTTAAATTAAGTATGAAAATATGATAAATTTATGATATTTTGAATTAAATGAATTTAAAATGATTTTATAATATATTAATGATTTTTGAATAAAGTTAAAATGCGAAATGAATGAATATTTAGGTTGAAATTTGGAAATATAACTAAAATTGGAAATTTGTGAATTTGGCTTAAAAGTGAATTTTAAGTTAAGTAAATAAAAATGAAATTATGTTATATTTGAAAATTTTAAACTTAAATGTTAAGTTAAATTTAATTTAATGTATTTAAAATTTAATGTTGGAATTTAATAAGTGAATTATTATTAAATTTTGATTTTTTTTGAATGGAGATTTAAATTATAAAATCATGAATATAAGGGTATTTGAATGACTGTTTTAAAAGTGAAATTATATGATTTTATAAGCTAAAAATGATTTAAATAAAAATATGATTGTTTGTGAAATTATATTGAATACTTGAAGTTAATTAACTGCATTTTTGAAATGCTATTAATTCTAATGTAAATGATAATACAACATTTGTAAATGTTGTAGTTGATAATAATGAACCAAATGGCTAAGTTTAATTAAAGGTTATTATAGCATTTTATAAATGCTATAATTGTTGAATTTAACTAAGTCTTATTTGAAACTAATGTAACCCTATTACAGTATTTTTAAAAGCTATCTTTTGTTAAATTGAACTGTTTTGAATGTAACTTTCCGTAGCAATTTCTAAATGCTGCGAAAGTTGAATTTTCATCTGTTTTAATAAATTAAGTGAATAAATGAATTTTGAAAGACTAAAATTTTGGAAATTTAATAATTTATTTATTAAATATAATAACTTCATTTTATGATTTAAAATGAAGTAATTTGTTTCGAAATATAAACTATTTTGAAATGTGTTTTGTAATGGTATTTAAATTAAATAAAAATGAATGTGGTTTGGAAGATATGATATTTTGAATGATATTGAATTTTGAAATTATATTTGATTTTGAAGTATAAAATACCATTTTGAAATTTTAACCACGGGATGTAATTAATTTGTAGTTTAACTGATTCTTAAAGGATGGGCGATCCCAAGCATCCTTTAAGTTATTGTGCATTTCTACTACAGTTCACTTGAGTTGGTTTACATTATAAAAGTATATATTGTCCTGACTCGAGTGTTTTATGTTTTACTTTACGCTCGGGTCAGCCTGAGTATTTACAGCTTAGCTTTGGATTTTTTTTCTGGAGCTAGGAATCGCTGGAGATTTTGCTTGTCTAGTTATCTATTTCCTTTCAGTTTCAGTTGTTCCATTTCAGCTCTGGTATTTATAACTTCTATGTATTTGTGATTCTATTGTATATGTTTTCAGACTAATATTATGTATTATGTTTTAAGAGTTTGTTATAGTAGCTTCATGAACTACTATGGTATTTTTATTTCCGTTGCGAGTTATTCTGATATTTCTGTGTCTGTGATTCTGTGATTGTATTTCATTTGCTTCAAATTTATTTACAATGCGGTATTTTGAGCAATTCAAGTCTGATATGTGCGGATGCGAATGGTTGAAAATATCGAGTTGTTACAATACAACTACTAAACAAATACGTACTCATGTCACTTAAGTGTTTATTTTTCAAAATCGTATATTGTCATTTGTGATTTTTGAACTCTAAAGCAATACATGACTATGGAATTTGATCCGTATTCACACACATATAAATGTTGTATGGTGAATAGTAATGGTATATGAGATCTCAATGAAATTGGTTCATTTGAAATAAGCAAGTAAACTAAAGTGCAAGATTGTATGTTCAATAAGGTTGACCATAATGAGATTCTTCTTGTGTTGAAACAACATTAGACCAATGATTGAAGACTGAGCTAGGAAATTAATTTCCAAAAAATCAATGTCGATTAGTTTACTTCAGTGCAACTTATTCGGCATCCCTATGTGGTAAAACAATAAACTCTATCGTATTACTTACAGTGCATGGATAAAATACAATAGAAGGTGTACATAGTGAAGCTCCATAGAACAGAATTCATCATATAAACTCATAATAGTTTGATACAACAATCTGAAAAGTCAATACAGCAAGCCTCACTACATATCACTCAGAGAATCATACAAACAGCGGAACATCCAGTACATATAGTAAGAAAACAATATGCAAATGCCTCCAGCTCGTCTTCGTCATCAACATCGTTAGTCACTAAGAACAGCACCTGTCACCTGCTACCTAGTCTGCCCGTCCCAACATGGATGAACAACCCAAGGTAATAAGAGTTAAACATAAAACCTTGAGTCAGACAAAAGTCTTAGTGAGCAGTAAATCAACTATCAAACATACCAAAAGAGCATAAAGGGTAAAAAGGAATAGGAACTCAACCATCCCACTCCACCTCTTTCTACAGTGATAGCCCCCAGACACACAAAACAGAAACAAACATAATAAATCAGACATTCAAAGTAAAGCTATTATCACTCGAGTCAAGGTCGGTGTTTTCCAATTACAGACCCCCAAGGCCTAAACCAAGATCAGGTAAGCACCCTGAAAACATCGCTCTTGGCCCAAGCGAAGATACAACAAAACATCCAAACATCCATGACTCTGGCTATCACTGTTATCATTGCCTCGATATCATCGTTAATTGAGTGACCGGCTCATTCTTTCATCCATCCATCAAGGGCTAATGGTAACCCCGGTTCTAGACATAACTCCGCACATCATCGCAGCCCGTGCCTAGGACTATCGAATCTGCCCAGAGTACTTAGCACGTCGTCGCAGCCTGTGCCTGGGACTATCGAATCTGCCCAGCATACTCTTACTTTGAGCATGCTAGAACCTTCAACAACGATGAGATCTTAGCCTCCTAGTCATCCTCCTCGACGACTATTCACATACTAGCTCAAGCGCCTCTCGAGCCAACCATTATCAACAAACTCGAACCATATCCCCGAGTTATCAACATGCTTGGAATGATCCCATCTGGATTAAACCAAGGCTATCTCACATCATGCTTTGCTTCATCGCATCATAGCAAAGTCCCATCTCAACATCATGCTTTTCCTTATCACATCATAGCAAAGTTCCATCTCAACATCATCATCAAATCTATCCATATGAGCTTTTTCATCCGCTTCATATGTCACAGGCAGCTTTACTTATTCAAGAGCCTTTCCACTTGGCTTTTGAATCATCTTCGACCATCTTGTCCAAAACAATCACTAATCAACTAATCAATCAAATCAATCATTAGTCCAAGTAATCAATCATTCAAACAAGATATAAATAAGCAGATATAACAATAATGGCAATTTCGTAATTAAAGAGTCCAAATCTAAAAAGCATGAATTCTAAGTAATATCTTGATGAATGAACTAGCATAGGTTAACATATAGTAAAATGGATAACAAAACTTTATGAACAATGATCTACATGCAGACTTAAGGAAAATGCATGAAATCGTTATCTTTAACACACAAACAAACCACCGATCCAATATACTCTTTTGGGTCCGTGTGAGAGATAACCACCACTCACCGAATCACCTAAACACTTCAAAAGCAGCTAACTTCAGATCTGGACAGCAAAGGATCTAGCTCGATCCACCAAAACTCCGCTTCAAACGATGAAATCTCTCTTCGATGGATGGAGATCTTCAACTTAAGCTCTTGGATCTTCGATTAGATCTTCAATCTTGGATGGAAGGAAGCACTAGATTAGAGTAGAGAAAAGAAGTGAAGAAGTGTTGTAGTCGAGCTCTCAAAATAGCAGCACTTCGTCGCTCCAAAATCCGGTGCCAAAAAGTGGACCAAAGCCGTGTATTTATAGGCAGAAATCCCATGAGTCGGCCGCCCTCCTTAAGTTGTCGCCGACCTAACCCTAGCCGACTTACGACCTAACGACTCAACTACCCCGACCTGTGACCTAAAACACATACGCATCCACGACCTACCGACTCATCACTCCACGGCTCAACGACCTACACATGCGCACGACCCAACGACTCAAGCCAGTACACGACTCAACTATACACGACCTAAGCCAGTACACAAGAATTCCTTAAGTCGGTCAATTCTATGGGTCAGTTACTACTATAGGTCGGTCTCCTCTTAAGTCAGCAACCACTATAGGTCGGTCTCATCTATGAGTCGTTAACTCCTAAGTCGCTAACTCCTAAGCCGTCCCAACCGACCTATACTTCTACACCGCATAGCCGACCTAAGCCACAACCTTTAAGTCGCTCAACTCTATAGGTCGCTCACTCCACCAAGTCGGTGACCTTCCTAGGTCGGTCCATTACTTAAGTCGTTCGAAATTCTCAACCTTCCCTGGACGACTTAGACTATAAACGGCTTAAGATTTAGTTGACCTATCAACAACCCGACATAAAGCATACAGTTGACAGTATCTCGATCCGTAAAAATACGGGTCGTTACATTCTCTCCCCCTTAGGAATTTCGCCCCCGAAATTCCAAACAAACAAGAGTAACCAAAACTATTCTGCATGCCTACCATCCATAGCAATCAACAAACCATGCATCCAATTACTAACCTAGCATGCAGAATTCTAAGACTAGAACAAGTTACAAATTCATGAGATGTCACGACACCTTAGGGCCATACCTCGAAGAGTTCAGGATGAGCTGCCTTCATCCTCTCTTCCTCCTCCCATGTACAGTCGTTAACATCATCACTCCATTGTACCTTGAGCAACTTGACTACCTTCCTCCTAAGCTGTTTCGTGTCAGTCTCCACAACACGAAGCGGCTTACGAGGTCTCTTAACTACTGGATCAACCTCCAAATCTTCATAACTATCAGCAGAAACCACTGTACTTGGGTCGTGCACATACCTCCGTAGATACGATATATGAAAAACATTGTGCACACCCGACATCTTTTCTGGTAGCTCCAATTTATAGGCGAGCTTTCCAATTCGCTCGACGATCGGGAATGGTCCAACAAATCTCGGAGTTAATTTCCCTTTCTTCCCGAATCGAATAACATTCTTTAGTGGAGAGATCTTCACAAAAACCATATCTCCTACATCGAATTCCAAATCCTTACGACGCTTATCGTCATAACTTTTCTGACGGTCTAGGGCTGCCTTCATTCGTCGCCGAATGATCTCTATGCAATCGGAAGTCTGTCGAATCATTTCTGGCCCAAGTATCAATTTTTCTCCTGTTTCCAACCAACATGTTGGAGAGTTACATGGTCTTCCATACAATGCCTCATACGGTGCCATACCAATACTTAACTGGTAACTGTTATTATATGAAAATTCCACCAAATGAAGATGATCTTCCCATGATCCTCCGAAGTCCAAAACACAAGCTCTAAGGAGATCTTCCAAAACTCGGTTGACTCTCTCAGTCTGACCATCTGTTTTAGGGTGATAAGCTGTACTCAAACACAACTCGGTCCCCAAAACTTCTTGGAAGCTCTTCCAAAATCCACTAGTGAACAATGGGTCCCGATCGCTCACTATGCTCTTCGGAATACCATGGAATTGAACTATCCACTTAACATATAGCTCAGCCAATTTCGATGCAGTCCTAGTTGATCGAACAGGAATGAATCTTGCACTCTTAGTCAAACGATCTACGATGACCCAAATCCCTTCATTCCCTGCTTTGGTTCTCGGTAACCCATCGATAAAATCCATCGATATTTGCTCCCACTTCCATGTAGGAACTTCTAATGGCTGAAGCAATCCACTTGGCTTCTTCTGTTCGGCTTTTAACAACTGGCAGTTCATGCATTTGGAAATAAAATTTCCAACATCCTTCTTCATACCTTCCCAGTAATAGGTTCTCTTCATATCCCGATACATCTTATTTCCACCTGAATGAATTGTCAACTTCGAGTGATGACTTTCCATAAGAACTTCATCTCTCAATCCATCTATATCGGGAACAACTAGTCGTCCTTGTTTCCGAAGCCAACCCTCTCGATCGATTTCGAATCCTTTATCCTTCTCTGGGTCCAATCCAGATTCCAAATCACGGATAATCTTGACAAGCTTATCGTCTCGCTTTTGGCCCTCGCCAATCCTTTCCAAAAGAGTAGGTCTTATCGGTAAGTTTGCCAACATCTCAGGTTCCAATTCACATTTAGGCCTGAAGTCAAATCCAGCTAAATACTCGAGACTCTTCCATTCTGAAAACATGGCTCCCAATCCTTCATGTCTTCGACTTAACGCATCTGCCACTGCGTTACCCTTTCCCGGAGTATAGGCTATACCAAAATCATATGATGCTAAAAAATCTAGCCATCGTTGCTGTCGAAGATTCAAATCCTTTTGGGAGAAAAGATACTTCAATGACTTATGATCCGCAAACAACTCGAATCGAGCTCCCAATAGGTAATGTCTCCACATCTTCAGAGCAAATACAATCGCCGCTAACTCCAAATCATGAGTCGGATAATTCCTTTCATGCGGCTTCAGTTGTCGACTTGCATACGCAACAACTTTATCCTTTTGCATTAGCACTGCTCCAAGTCCAGTACCACATGCATCGGTGTAAACCACCATCTCATCATTTCCACTTGGAATAGTCAAAACAGGAGCACTTGCTAGTCGCTCTTTCAGGATTCCGAAAGCTTGCTCACACTTAGCATCCCATCCGAACACTTGGTTCTTTTTCGTCAATCCTGTTAACGGTGCAGCTATCTTGGAAAAGTCTTTAATAAACCGACGATAATATCCTGCTAATCCAAGAAAACTTCTCACATCAGATGCATTCTTAGGTCTAACCCAATCCTGTATTGCTGCCACCTTGGCGGAATCAACCGCTATTCCACTTCCAGAGATAACATGGCCTAAGAACCTCACTTCGCTCTTCCAGAAGTGACACTTTGAAAACTTAGCCCTCGACTGTTGTTTTCGCAGGATTTCCAAAACAATCCGCAAGTGCGTCTTGTGCTCTTCTTCAGTTCTGGAATAAATCAAAATATCATCCACGAACACAAGTACGAACTTGTTCAACTCATCCCTGAACACTCTATTCATAAGATCCACAAAATATGCTGGTGCATTGGTCAATCCAAACGGCATTACCAGCCACTCATAGAAACCGGATGGTGTTATGAAAGCAGTCTTCGGCACACTATCCTTTGCCACTCTCAACTGGTGAAATCCCGTTGCCAAATCCATCTGAGAAAACACCTTAGCTTCGTGAAGCTGATCAAACAAGT